>OX465477.1:12980535-15961071 GCA_950022335.1 Eurois occulta | reverse complement strand
CTACATAAACAGCATCACGCCTATAGAGGTGTACCTAATAGTACACCCACATTTCACGGGTAATGTTTCAGTCCCATGTTATAGGCCTGACCTGGGAATCGAACCCACCTCATGCTCGCTTGCGACCACAAGACCAGCGAGGCATCCAACCATAATTAATAAATTTTTTACACACCTGTTCCGGTCGGATGCTTCGTAGCTTAGGCCCTAAGTCTTTGAACTTAGGCCGGTTATTGAAGTCGTGAGCCCAACACTCCAACATTGTCGCGTAGTAAGCTTCGGGACAGCATTCCGGTCGCTCTAGTCTCTGAAAATGATATAAGATTCACATGAATAGATTGCCAAGAACCCACATGCTGTCTGAGCGGTGTAACCACTATTCGGTGCACTACAAAGCATTTCTTTGTTTCTGAAAAAATATGTTAACGACTTTTGTGTAGTGTCAAACAAGCCGGCGAACCACCTCAAAATAAGCGATCATCACCGCTTCTGAACATCTGCAGTACCAGAAAAGCACGTGTGTGCCTGAAATATGATGAAAGTACCATCAAGCGTGCTATGTCGTCGTCGTTCAAACTTACGACACTCTTCTACTCCCAACAGATAGTGGAGATCTATATTCTGCCCATCTCCAAATCAGTATTTCAGCAATTTTATTTTTGTGATAATATAAATAAAAACCGGCTAAGTGCGAGTCGGACTCGCGCACGAAGGGTTCCGTACCATTATCTATAAAAACGGCAAAAAAATCATATCTGTTGTATGGGAGCCCCCTTTATATATATATTTTTTTTAATTTTTAGTATTTGTTGTTATAGCGGCAATAGTAATACATCATTTCTGAAAATTTCAGCTTTCTAGCTATCACGGTTTATGAGATACAGCCTGGAGACAGACAGACAGACAGACAGACAGCGAAGTCTTAGTAATAGGGTCCCGTTTTACCCTTTGGGTACGGAACCCTAAAAACCAGTTTTTATTCAGTGAGCCCCTGAGAATAGAAGTAGTCCGTTTTCAGCTGCAGACAAGAGTGATGTTATTCAAGTCTATGTATATTACTTCCATACACAATACTGGTACATAAGGCAGACTTTCGAAAGCTTGCCATTCATTCGTTGAGCCAATTTGCAAATTAAGTAGAGATACAGTTGAATATCAGTTTTTAATTTAATTTGATTTATTTTTATAATTCGAAACAGCTGGGATGCAAATCGAATAAAGCGCGATCTTAGATTAACAAATTCCGGCCGTAGGCGTCGGCGTCGTGTCGAAAATTTGAAAACCCATCGGTACGCTACCAATACGTTCGGAAAATAGCCGAATGAATCAATGTAGTAATTACTTCGTATTAACACTGTTGTTCAACAGATGGTGCAGAAACGATTGTGAAAACCAGTACATGTCTTTTCCCCTTAAGATTAAATCATATTGATGACAGATGAAATGGACTGGCCTTTCAACACGCTGTCTACAGAGGGGGTCTTTATTAAAAGAGCATTCATTCTTTATCAGTCAGTTACCATTGAGACCATTGCGAATTATTAGCAAAGGTCTGTAGACTATTATTATTTGATCGAATGTGTCTGTGGTCATTCATTGAGCCGGTTTTAAGATTATAAAGAAACCGTTGAACATCAGTTCTATACATCATCTGTCCTCGGCAACCCTACAGATCTGCTACAGACGAAAACTATAGGTACAGTGCATTTAGACTGCAAGGTATACCAGTTGGTACACGTTTTCCATTATTTGCAGATGGGAATTAACCGTTAATCATACTCTCACAGAGGGGACTGTGAGAGTATGATTAACGGTTAATTCCCATCGATTAGATATTTATGAAAATTACTGGTCATTTCTTGTGAGAGCAAAGTGGGAAATCAATTCATCCTATTATTGATCTCCGCTTATTATATTATTAGTGTTATGATCTGGTTTCAAACTAGGAGGCATTGAGAAGAATTTTAAAAGGGTTACTAAATAGAATTATCATAAAAGGTATTTAGTGGAGTTACGTTAGCTATACGGGGTGGAAGAGACACCGACGCGAAAACAGTTACCACAAAGAAATTCTTCATCGATTATTTTTTTTAAATCTGCTGTATCATACATTTTGACAGTATCGGTATTGCACTTTTAAAGGAAATTGTTTTTAATTTTAATAACCGATAAAAAAAAACTGTTTTTTTATTACTTTTCTTCGCAAACGTTCCTAAAGCTTTTTTGATACTCGCTAATTAACTTTAGCTTAACATAACTTTTCATATTCATAACTTAAGGTGTTCTTGAAAATTTTGAAACCTGCCGTCTACAACACAAATCAGAGCCATTAAATTTGGTATTCAAGATATTTATCGTGTTTTTTTTTATATTTGGGAGTATTCTACTCTAATGTAAAACGTGCATGTCGTCAGAATTATTCCTCTGACGAATTAACTAGTGATCAAATTATCATTTTACCTTCGGTAATGTATTTCAATATTATTAATACTAAAATATTTATACTAGTGTCCGACCGAAGTTGCGATTTCGGTTTCGGCCAGATTCTGCCATAAAATCTACTTTCGGCCAATTATTGGTCGATATTCCGGTCCCACCGAAAATCTATACTCGTGAATTGTCATATGTCTTTAGGCTAACTTCGGGTGAGTTCATTATTCGTGATCGCTAACTGAGTTCGCCGCCATTCTTGGCTTTTTTACTATTTTTTTTTTCTATAATATTATTTCAAATTTATTTAACACATGTCAACTGTCTTAAACAAAATGTAAATAGACCCTTCACGAAGCCGTCAATCAAGCATTCTGTACATCAAACTAAGTAACTCTACGCAATTATTGCTGGGAAAAGATTTTTTTTTGGGGTGTAAAATTACGGTTTACTACAGGAACACACACCCAAAACATGTGCTGATGTGAATAGTACAGGGGTCATGGAGGTATTTAAAGTCAAGTAATAACATTTAAAACATGTATTAAAAAAAATAGCGAGTGAACGAGTTTCTGCTTATAGTCTAGAATAAAAAAAAACCAATGAGAGGAAGAAAAAGTGCCTTTCGGCTTCGTTAAGGGTTTTTTACATCCTTGAGTGTAAAAATAAGACATTAAAATGTCATAAGAAATAAGATTTTTTTAACACCCTTGCTCGTAAAGCTCATGTAATTCCACCGGTTTTAAATATGTAAAGCGAGTCATAAAAAACGCGTGTGTTATTAAAGCAAATAGTTAAGTAATAGTCCATATAAATTCCATAACAGCATTATTTGCCATTTCAAATATCGTAATGTGTGTGTCGGCGCGCCGCCGCACGACTCCAGCTAGTGAGCAGCGCGCTGTTGCTATTCCGAACTAATCGCCGCGCGGCGCCAGTCAGTAGGCAGCGCTAGCGCGCTGTTAAAATGGCGGGAAAGCAACAGTGTGCATTCACAGATTGAGTTTATTTAAAAAAAAAAACAGTTCATTCGGTAATTTAATAACTTGGCTGCATGCTCTAGCGTCTTTGCCAACATTTTCACGCAGCCACGGCAGAAAATAATCCTCGCGCCATTTTTCTCAAATTTTCTTTTCTTTGTACTTGTATTGTGAATATCTTTTTTCTGTTTCCTCGCAAATGTGTTAACAAAACGTCGTACGATATACGTGCGTATTGGTTATAACATGCTCGGCTCAATTACGGTCTCGCCTTCGGCTCGGGCTGAAATTCCGCCTCGCATGTTATAACCATCATAACGCACTAATATCGTAATGTACTATAATACAGGGTGTAAAATAAGCGCAATACCTATAGGTGGAGATACAGACCATCAAACTAGACAACATTCCCAAGTAACATAGGTTGGAAAAAAGATCTGGACTTCCCATATCGCATCGGCTGACACAATTAGTATCAGTCCGGTAAATTTAGACATCCGAGGGTACAATAATTCGCACCCAGCTCAACGTTAGTAGGATTGTTCAAAACACCACCATAAATGAAATCTAAAAAGTCCTCATCGATCCGATACCTGGAAACTTTGAGCTGGGTGCGAATTATTGTACCTTCACTCCTAGTTTTTGGTCAATTTTTTTCGTGATGCTGTGTTTTCATTAAATGACTTATTATATTTGCATAAAAAATATGTTTCTAGATAACGTTTTTTGTGAGAATTATACCTGATTACAGTTTCCGGCCACATTGTCTTATATGTAACTAGCTTTTCCCACGGCTTCGCTCGCGTTAATTTAGAATTTAACAACCAATTCGGGTTGTATTCTGCTTGTAATAATAATATAATTAAATCAAGATTCGAAAGACACAACGTATAATTATGCAAAATTTCAGGATGATCGGTTCAGTGGTTTAGGCCTGAAAGGTAACAAAGAAACAAAAAAAAACTTACTTTCGAATTTGTAAAATTAGTTAGGATTTATAGGATTTTCCGTTTTTGTGTTAATATGTATTAACCCTGAAGACATTAATAATTATTATACTTTGGTAAAAATGTGTTAAAGATCGGAAGATGTTGACAAGATCAGCTGCTCGACGCGCACGCCTATCGCCTCCGGACCCGTCGCTCAGCTCCGCCTCGCCGCCGCCGGACTCCAGCCCCGTCGTGAGTGCTGTGACACCGGCCGTGGCAGTTGCGTCGAGCTCGAGCGACGAGTATTTCTCTCCGCCCACGACGCCACCACCTGCTCGTCGACGGGGAGGACGCCGGCCGCTGGACGGTTTAGGACCTCGAGGCCCACCGGCCTCTGATAGGGTCCCAGCTCCCGGCGGGAGTGTGCAGCGCATGCGATGGACGCAATCCATCAATGAAAATGTCATGCGCGCATACTATGGGGCTACAGAGGGGGGAAACAACCTGACCGCGTACCGTGTTCGGATGCTCTCTCTGTTCCAGGTGCTTGAGCCAGCTGTCAACGTGTCGGCGCAACGACTGTCGGATCAGGTGCGAGTCATTCAGCGTAATCGTATGTTGGATGATACCGTACTTGATCGCTTGCGGACTGAAATGCAGAGTAGCCATGTCATTGCCACGCCGTCGCAGGCTGTGGTTCCACCACAATTTACCGCAATCGCAAATCGCGATAACGACGTGAGTAATGACATGGTTACTAATGTAAGTACCCAGTGCAGTGAGGATATGAGGAGTGCTTTGGAGGGTGCGATTCGAGAATATCGGTTCATGCAACCCGATCTCAGACCACGCTTACCTCGTTTGCCCATGCATAACAAAAATAGGGTGCTGGTGGCTGTTCTGGATTCGCAGTTGTCAAACTATTTTGACAACTGCGAAGACCTCACCGATGCTCACTCAATCCTGTATTGTGCGGCTGTAGCGGCATGTCGTGTAGCTCATGTTAAATTTTCTGATGACAGAGCTACACGACCTAAACCAGCCGTACCGGCATGGCAGTACAGGATTGAACGACGTATTGGTGGGGCCAGAGCACTCATCGGCAAACTGATCTGCTTCAGGGAGGGCAATACTCGCCCTAGAGTGATGCGTTTTGTGAGGCGGGCGTTCTCGGGGACTGATATCAGTCCTCGAGACTACATGTCCCGTGTCACAGAGCGCATCGACTTCCTGAAGCAGAAAGTTTATGCATGGGCAAACCGTATTCGTAGGTATAAGCGGCGGGTGGATCGATACACTCAGAATCGCACATTCCAAAGAGATGAAAGGTGGGTTTATAGGGCTTGGGAGCGACCGGACCAAGGTGTGACTGACGCGCACCTGCCGGATGATGATGCCATGTGTTCGTTCTGGCGCAGCATTTGGTCGGTGCCTGTCAGTCACACTGAGGGCGATTGGATCCGGGAGGTTGAACAAGCGTGTGATCCAATACCAGAAATGGGGGCAATCATCATCAGCCCCCAAGACGTAGCTCGTGCAGTCCGTCCGTTGCCTAACTGGAAATCTCCAGGGCCGGACGGACTGCACAACTTCTGGATCAAGTGGTTCACAAGATCGCACGCTTGCTTGGCATCCCAGTTTCAATCAGCCTTAGAGTCAGGGTCGCTGCCCCAGTTCTTGACGACAGGAATTACCCACCTGCTCCATAAATCAGGTAGTACTGCGGAGCCAAAAAATAATTATAGACCAATCACTTGTCTACCAACGGTCTATAAAGTTCTTACATCCATTTTGAGAGCTAAAATCAATCAACATATTGAGACTAATTCTATCATGTCTGCCTCTCAGAATGGATGTAGGAACGGGTCCCGCGGTACTAAGGAGCTGCTCCTCATTGATATGGCCATTAGCCAACAGGTTCGCCGCTCCCGAAAGGATCTGTCGACATGTTGGATAGACTATAAGAAGGCCTATGATTCGGTGCCTCATACATGGCTCATGAGGGTGCTACAGTTGTATAAAGTTGATGCAACTCTGCGCACCTTCCTGATGTCATGTATGGGGCAATGGAGGACAGTCCTTCGCTATCCAGGATGTCGGCAAATCCAGGGGAATAGCGAACCGATAAGGATAGAGCGAGGTATATTTCAGGGCGATAGTTTGAGTCCACTTTGGTTCTGCTTGGCCTTGAATCCCCTTAGCACGCTGCTGGAGGATTCAGGTCTAGGCTACCGGTTGAGGAGAGGTGGTCAAGTTATATCTCACCTCCTTTACATGGATGACCTGAAACTCTTTGCCCCCAACGATTTGCAACTGATGGAGCTACTGAAGGTAACTGAAACTTTCAGTAGCGCCATCAGGATGGAATTCGGTGTGGACAAATGTGCGGTCATGCATGTAAAGCGAGGGGAGATTGTGGAATCTGTGGGAACCCAGCTCTCGGATTCCATAAATCTTAGATCCCTCTCAGCAACCGAAACCTATAATTATTTGGGTATGTCGGAAGCGTTGGGCATCAATGTTGCTGACATGAAGCATTCATTGAAGGAGCGCTTCTTTGGCCGCCTGAAAAAAGTATTTAATAGTCTTTTATCAGGCGGAAATAAGGTGCGTGCCTTCAACGGTTGGGTCATGCCGGTTTTGATGTACTCTTTCGGCATACTCAAATGGACTCAAACAGAACTAGACGCCCTGGATAGGAGGGTCCGTACATTGTTGACGGCATATCGAATGCATCACCCGCGTTCTTCGGTTATGAGACTGTATATCCCGCGGAGGTGTGGGGGTCGAGGCTTTTTAAACGCTAAGACTCTCCACAATCGCGAGATATGCAGTCTCAGGGAATATTTCCTAGAAACTGACGTGGGGATGCATCGAGATGTGGTCGCGGTGGACAAGGGCCTCACCCCGCTCTCCTTGGCTAAAGAGAACTGGCGCAAACTTGTGGTACTTGATACCAACGACCGCAGGGAGGTATGGCAGAGTAAGGAGCTTCACGGACGCTTTTTCCGGGCCCTGCATGGACCCGATGTAGACCTATCAGCGTCCGTAGCCTGGCTACGTTCCGGGGACCTCTTCGGGGAAACTGAAGGTTTTGTCTGTGCAATTATGGATGAAGTTATGATGACGAATAACTACCGGAGATTTATTGTGAAGGACGGCACGGTTGACATATGTCGGGCATGCCACCGTCCAGGCGAATCAATCCGTCACATTATCTCCGGGTGTTCTCGTCTGGCTAACGGAGAGTACTTGCATAGACACAATCTTGTAGCCAGGATTATTCATCAGCAACTTGCTCTAAAATACAATCTTGTTGAATCGGAAGTTCCGTACTATAGGTATGTGCCCGACCCAGTTCTCGAAAATGGCAATATCACACTGTACTGGGATCAATCCATCATCACTGACAGGACTATTGTAGCCAATAAGCCTGATATAGTGGTGATGGATCGATCAGAGTGGCGCGCAATGATTGTTGACATTACGGTCCCGCATGACGAGAACCTCGTGAAAGCCGAGAAGGATAAGCAAATCAAGTATCTTGACTTGGCTCGCGAGGTTGTCGACATGTGGGATGTGGACTCAGCGATCATTGTGCCGATAGTCGTGTCAGCCCATGGCTTAATTGCCAAGAGCCTCGACCAACATCTCAGGAGGCTCTCGTTAGGCAGCTGGATCAAGGGCTTGATTCAGAAAGCGGTACTTCTGGACACGGCTCGTATTGTTAGGAGGTTCCTCTCTCTGGAGCCCTGACTGCCGGTAGCTTAGACCCTGTTCCCGATACCGGTGGGCTACTATTTTTTTATATTTTTAAATGTTTTTTTTTATATTGTTTTATATTAAAATATTTAAAAATGTAATTGATATGTAAGAAAATAAATAAAGGAATTATACTTTTTACCCATATGATTAAAATCATTGCAGTTACTATGGATGAATCATTAATTTACTTCTTTTTTTTTAAACAAAGGTCTGCGAATTCATTGAGAATTAATTAGTAGGCTTTGTAGTATGGAGTTTTTTTAACAGTACAATGCTACAAACACTGCCTTGTATGCTTGTTAAAGCTCCCTTGTATAAAATATAAACAACTTAACAAATAGCAATGGCGTCAGGGTTACCAACTCCCAAAAATATTTAGCGCTAAAGTTAAAGTACGAGTAAATACGAGGCATGCCTTTTAAGTTTTGTCGTTTGAAGAAAAAAACACAACTAGAACCTTATAGTACTTTTTATTGTTTTTCAAAGTATTCACCACGTAGCTTAATACACTTTTCCATTCGCTCAAACCAGTTATTATAACATTTATTCCACTCTAAAGTGGAGGTGTTCAAAATGCCTGACTTAAAAGCGTCGACTGCTTCTTCACCGGACTGGAACCTTTGCCACGAAGACTTTTCTTAATTTTAGGAAATGTAAAGAAATCGTTAGGGCTTAGGTCAGGACTGTATGGAGGATGATCAAGAATTTCTACTTTTTCCTACTTCAAATACTCAATCGTTTGACGAGCGCTGTGTGAGCTTGCGTTGTCGTGGTGCAGGATGGTGCGTCGCTTTGAGTTAGATTTTCGAAGTTCGGCGATGACTTGTGGTAAACAAACTGTGGTATACCACTCGGCGTTAACCGTTCTACGATCTTCAAGTGCAATAGTCGCAACATGGCCAGTTTTTCCAACGAACGTGGCCACCAGCGGCTTTGGCTCGTCTTAAATGACCCAAATTGTAGATTGTTGTTTGGAATCAGGATCGTTGGCATAGATCCAAGATTCGTCACCACTGATGATGTCGTAGACGTGATTTGACTCTCCTCGGTTGAACCTTTGTAGAGTTTTCTTACATCATCTGACGCGGGCCGCCTTGTGATCGTCGGAAAGCAGATGCAGTATCCAACGGCAAACTAGCTTTCTCACACCAAGCGCTTCATGCAAGATCTTCTGAATGGTTGTCCATGAGATGCCTAATAGAGCCTCTATCTCTCGATACATCCATGACGATCTTCGAGAATTATTTGTCTCACAGCAATGATGTTATCTTCAGTGAAGGCGGATTTTGGGCGTCCTTCGCGAGATTTGTCACTAACACTAGTATGTCCACGCTGGAATTCTAAATACCAGCGTTCGACATTTCGCAGACATGGGGCTTCATCACTGAACACAGATGTTAGCTCTTCAAAACACTGAAGCCGTGTCAGGCCTCTTCTAAAGTTGTAGAAAATTATAGCACGAACATTTTCCTTAGAAAGATTCATTTTCGTATGTAACCTGACAGATTCCAATCGACGCTGTGACTAAACAATAGCATTAACCCTAATACTTTCAACTGTTTTGAGATTCAAAATTTAAACACATTCGAATATAGAACAGTTCCAAATTCAAAATTGCCGAGAAATATGGAAACGACAGAACTTAAAAGGCATGCCTAGTATCCCTAAAATTGTCACAGTAGCTTGGAAATTCCCCTAAAATATATGTACACTTTATGTTCTGTGACATTCTTCATATATAAATTATGAAATATTTCAATTTAAAATATAAAGCCCCTAAATAAATCCCAAGTAATTTATTTACCTCCCAATTTCGGAGCGTGAAAGGCGTTGCCATGGCGCCGCCGGTGTGAAGTAATACTTTCTGATTGGTATTCACAGTCACGTGACTAAATGCCTAAAGGAGATTGTCAATTTCGGTCCAAGTGTGTTGCAGATATGAATTGTACCTTAAATGATAGGTCTCAACCAGTACAACATTTTTTATTACGGTAGCAAGAAAAAATATCCCAGAGGAAATGAGATTTTTGCATGTGTATTTACATTTTAAGGCGAGGTATTCCTGCAAAAGTAGGCATTTAGCGCTGTAGGCTGCGCGCAAAATACTTCTCGTGGACACAGCGCGTTCGTGAACTCGCGTGACCTTGCCTAGCGACACAGCATAGAAATATGCAGTTGGATAAGTAATATTACTTGACTTTTATGAAATATTTTTTCTACGATCAAAATTTGTTACTATCTAGTAGCGATAAATTAGAGCTTTGTTAATAAATGAAATAATTGTCTATAAAATATAAGAATATAAAATAATCATAATTGGGCAGTTTGAGTAACTAATTGAAAATAAACAGCCAGTTCGCTATTAGTAGGTTCGAGAACTGTAAAGATAAAATTTTGATTTGTTTATGTGTTTTTGTGTAAATTGCAATAAGTGTATTTTTATTGAACCTTCCTATTTCATTCAAACAAAAATCATTTTTTTTAATAAAAATATATCAACTAAGTAGATGAAATTAAAATATTTACTATAGGCCCGGCGCAGCCCTATCGCGTACGTACCACCCGGCTTTAGGTAATTATTTCAAAGACAGGGCCGAGTCACAATACTGTATATATTTGTACTGTGACATATCTTTGGAGTGCATTCTTTTTATTTGTTACTTTTATTGCTTTACACGACTTTTTTCGCTTGCGTTGTTTATTGCCCATTATAACTTGCAACAATTATAATAAACTTGGTCAAAAACAGACGATATGATACGCGAAATTGTCGCGGAAAAAACTGACACAGGTCCGTCGTCGGTAAGCGCCAGCGCGCGACTAATCGGGCCTGTCCGAGCCGCCGCGAACGCTTTTAATTCATTTTAAAACATAGTAATTAAGAAAATAATGTTGTCAAGTCAAACTCTGCCACTTTGTCTAGAACTGATTAGTTTCTTTAATTTAGTATAAAAATTAAATGTAAAACATCAGTAATTTAGTCATAATATTGAAAAAAAGTTACAAAAAGGGGTAACTTTGCGATTTTTTTCTATCGAGTGAAGTTCATCAGGACTTGCAAATGAATGCGACTGTGACTAGATAAGATCCTTAACTATAACATATATTTTTTTTAAATTTCTAAACACTATATTCTTTGTCTCAGACGGTTTTAAAAAACTCAAATGTGCGCCCACCTCGCCTTAAGAAACAGTAAAAAGGGTGAAAGTAGAAAGAAAAAGAGGAAAAAATGTTATTATATTTATCATTGTTACTAACATAGACAAAACTGATTATAACTACTATTCTTCATCGATAACATAATCTAGAAACTCTCCTGGGCGATTAATATTATCCTCGCGCCCACCTCAAAAACCATACTACAGTAACATAACTTTCAAAGATCATTAAATCACTCAATCATTCAATTAATCACATCATTCATCATTCATTGATCATTTAATTACTTTTGATCTCATTGTATGTCCTATAATGCAGGACATCCAAGAAAGCATATCATAATTATGTTACCGTCACTTAATGAGTTCTTGCAGTAAGCCGACGATTTTGACGTGACAACGTCTTAAATTAGGTTGCGGCTGGGAGTCACTTATGAAAAAGTGTAACGCTCGGTAACGTTACGATGAGTCACCGAACGAGAGAGAGGCCCGCCGAATGCCTTGCGTCTCTCTCCCACTCAACTATGATCGGTCTGCCGCGCGCGCAGCACTAGAGAATTAGGCGCATTGAATCTTTTTATCTTTTTATCTTTTTATCTTTTTATCTTTTTATCTTTTTATCTTTTTATCTTTTTATCTTTTTATCTTTTTATCTTTTATCTTTTTATCTTTTTATCTTTTTATCTTTTTATCTTTTTATCTTTTTATCTTTTTATCTTTTTATCTTTTTATCTTTTTATCTTTTTATCTTTTTATCTTTTTATCTTTTTATCTTTTTATCTTTTTACCTTTTATCTTTTTATCTTTTTATCTTTTTATCTTTTGACGTGATAACGTCTTATAAATTGATAATACCAGTAGAGGTGGGCGCCGCGCCGGCGCCGCCGCGCCGCGCCGCGTCTTGCGCGCCGCCGCCGCCGCCGAGTATTTGAAATTTAGCGCCGATAGAGGCGGGGGCGGGGGTGCGGGCCCTGTGAATCCGCGTCCGCGCGGTACGCGCAACCGTCAGTCGCCATGGCACGTGCGCACTAGTTGCTACTTACGCTCTTGACTTCGCTTTCTTACGTAAATACGATAATTTGTCAAAATGTCGTCCAATTCCAATGTAAACAAAATCAAAATAAATCAGTGTTTCTGATTTTCTACGAGTATGTTCCGATTGCGGCCAAAACTTCCCGTGATCTATCAGAGCCTCCACCAAGGTCCTCTTCGACTCAATCTTTGCTGACAAAATTATCTAAGAAGCACAGTAGTTTCTCAAGAATGCTGGAGAGACCTAGCTTTGGTCGATCCCAAAGAAGTGGAGATTTTGAACGGGGATGTGCTTGCCTATTGGCGAGAGAAGAAAAATGTGTTCCCAGGAGTTGCTGCGCTTGCCAGGACTATTCTTGCAATTCCAGCTACAAGTACACCGAGTGTTGGCGGCGGCGACCTCTGCTGGCGGCGGCGATCTCTCGCGTCCGGCCCTGGTTCAAGCCATGGTCCGGAGCGAGAGGGAATGGGAGGCCGTCACCTCCTGCGAAGCAGTCATGCTAGCGAAGGAGGTGGTGGAACGTGAGAGGGAGAGAACCTCACGTCCCAGCCGCCGCGGGAGAAGCACCGGGCGTCGGGGGCCACGTGGTGGCCCTCGGCCACCGTAGGCGCGGGCCTGTGGACGGTGAGTAATGGGCTAGCTCGCCGTCCGTCCGTCTTATGACGACAGGCCGTGTCGACGGCGCGTTCGTGTTCCACGCACGCCTCAAAGAGCTCATCTCTTTCTGTCGGCAAGGGCCGATGCCTACCAGGGCTGCGGGACTGTTCGAAAGAGATACCGCGGCCCTGGAACACAACGGGCAAAAGAAGGAACATGGATGGGTTTTAGTCAGTAAAAGTCTGACACTCCCTTCCGCTCCGCCCAGAGCGGGAGGAGTCATTTGATGATTTCACATCCCAAAAAAAAAGTACGCCGAGTAAACGTGTTTTTTCAGTAGCAGGATTGGTTTTGAACGCTAAAAGATCGCGGTTGAGCCCTACACGCGTCAACAAAATAATGTTCATACATGACAATTATAAATATTTTAAAAACATTTATTATGTATTTTCCTGATTTTAATTTCTACCTTTGATAGCTTTAAAATATAACACTTAAAACAAAAATTCTTTTTTTGAAAAAAAAAAAAACGCCCGCGCCGCGGCGTGGCGCCGCCGCGCCGACCAGTTGCGCCCGGCGCGCCGCCGCCGGCAAATTTTTGGTCGGCGCCCACTTCTAAATACCAGCAACACTCATGAAAAATAGTAACGTTCCATAGTAACGTTCCATAGTAACGTTCCACCTGAGCTTGTGCGTCAACGCATATAAATAAATGTTAATTTATCTAAAAAATTGTAAAGACGTTGTCACGTAAAATCTTCGCCCGTAAAACCGACTTTACAGGCAACCATTTTTTTATGTGTATTAAATTTTAAAAAAGGGTAAAATATTTCGTGTTAAGTTCGATAATTACTATACGTTTACGTTGTGTTGTTAATTGATTTTGCAGACCTATAACGGCGCGCGATACATTTGCTCCGTTTACATACTCCGTATTATTACTGCACATGCAGGAAATCGCACACTGATCTGCTGCGCCCATATAATGTGTGTAGTATGGTTTTTGGGGTGGGAGCGAGGATAATATTAATCGCCCAGGAGAGTTTCTAGATTATGTTATCGATGAAGAATAATAGTTATAATCAGTTTTGTCTATGTTAGTAACAAAGATAAATATAATAACATTTTTTCCTCTTTTTCTTTCTACTTTCACCCTTTTTACTGTTTTTTAAAATGTAAATACACATGCAAAAATCTCATTTCCTCTGGGATATTTTTTCTTGCTACCGTAATAAAAAATGTTGTACTGGTTGAGACCTATCATTTCAGGTACAATTCATATCTGCAACACACTTGGACCAGCACCCCTTGTAAAACTGACATTGTCCTTTGTCGAATTTATTTTCTGAAAATATTATTGATCTTTAGTTTTTACCTGACTGCGGCGAAGCCCAAAAGGAGGGTTGTTATACTAAATAATCTCAGTATCTCCATATTTTCCATAATCTATCATTAGAAACTACACTCCATCCGATTTATTTGTAGAGGACACCAGCAGCCTATTGTGCCTATAAACGTATTTTTTAAAGAATACCGAGCCCGTTTATGCGTAATAAAAAGTTAGTTCATGCCTCCTTTTTGAGTGGCTAATAAAATCAACAGTGTACTGATGGCGAAGATTGTAACTGTGATAGTAGAGACAGGTAGATCTCGGAAACGTGACATTAGAAGATTTTCTCTCATAAATACTTGTTTGTATTGATGCCAGCTATTGATTAATATATTAAACCAGTATTAATCGCGTGATGGCTATTTTGAAAATATAATAAAATGGCAGAAGTTAGGCAACTCAAATAATTCAAAGTCCTTTCTTAAGAATGATGGTTAGCCTCTTCAGACTGTTTGCCTGTAGCTACAACTTTTGACACCTGCCCTTACTGTCAGGCTCAAAATTCCACACTATATAAAAATCACGTGTCATTCACTATGTTTGTACATGCCATTGTCCGAAACCCTCAACCAATTTTAATGAAATTTTGTGTACGTGTATGGTTGGTTCCAGCTTAAAATGTAGGCGGCCATGCGGAGCAGTGGCAAGTCACTAGTCCTACTAATATTATTAATGCAAAAGTTTATGAGGATGTATGGATGCTTGTTACTCTTTCACGCGAAAACTACTGACCGGATTTGGATGAAATTTAGCACACAGATAGTTTTTATACCGGTAGTACGATCCCGTGGGACATTACCGAACTTCACGCAGGCAAAGCCGCGGAAATAAGCTAGTAAGATTATAAAAGTTCGTGAGCCGGTCAAAAAAAGCTTTGTGTCTGCAATAAAAGCGAACTGTCTGACGCCGTGTCGATTAGCGTCTTTTGAACCGAAAGGTAGCAAGGACATAAATCTCTTTCTGACACGCAAAGACGATTACGCATCGCTAAGATGCATAAGACTTGAGCCCTGCATGTGTCTCTGTGAACATTATTGTCCTGCTTTTCGTCGTAACAGCGCAACACATTTTTCTCTTACATTTCTTCGTCAGTTGTCACTCTATGAATCACTCCTTTTCCTTTCAGCATTCCTCATACAACACATACGTATTTATATATTTTCTGAGGTTTTCCTCTCCTTCTCCATTCATCAGCATGCTCTCATCATTTTTGCGACCTCAAGGCAGAAACTGATTTATTTTTAGGGTTCTGTACCTCAAAAGGAAAAACGGACAACCTTATAAAAAAACACTAGAAAAAGTCACTCACACACTCTTAAATATATATTTTATTTTTTTTAATAATTTTATGATAAATAGTTTTGAAGTTAATTAAGAAAATAGGAGAAAATTGACCATTCCCCCGTTCTTGACTCCGAAACAGGGGAAAATACAAAATTATTGTATCTTGTTATTGATTACAGGATAACATATAAGAAATCTTAGATTTAAAACAACTTACGGAATTTAGATAATTAACGTACGGAACCCTCTCCACGCGAGTCGAAATCGCACTTGTTCTTTTTTACTATCTTCGGATCAATGCATGTAAGTCCTACAGGCAAGTACCAAAAAAAATAACTGTTTTACATTTATTTATTTATCGCAGCACTGGAACGTCATACAACAATCACATCAATGGAGAAAAAAAGTACTTCGACTGCTGCTTTCTATCGATCCAGTGCGCGGTGGATACAGAATGGGTGACGCCCGCTCACACAGCGTCAGGCCACCTCTCTAGTTCCACATATTTCTTTCGATCCAGTGCGCGGTGGATATAGAATAGGTGACGCCCGCTCACACAGCGTCAGGCCACCTCTCTAGTTCCACATCGTTCTATCGATCCAGTGCGCGGTGGATATAGAATAGGTGACGCCCGCTCACACAGCGTCAGGCCACCTCTCTAGTTCCACATATTTCTTTCGATCCAGTGCGCGGTGGATATAGAATGGGTGACGCCCGCTCACACAGCGTCAGGCCACCTCTCTAGTTCCACAACTTTCTATCGATCCAGTGCGCGGTGGATACAGAATAGGTGACGCCCGCTCACACAGCGTCAGGCCACCTCTCTAGTTCCACAACTTTCTATCGATCCAGTGCGCGGTGGATACAGAATGGGTGACGCCCGCTCACACAGCGTCAGGCCACCTCTCTAGTTCCACATATTTCTTTCGATCCAGTGCGCGGTGGATATAGAATAGGTGACGCCCGCTCACACAGCGTCAGGCCACCTCTCTAGTTCCACATATTTGTATCGATCCAGTGCGCGGTGGATACAGAATGGGTGACGCCCGCTCACACAGCGTCAGGCCACCTCTCTAGTTCCACATATTTCTTTCGATCCAGTGCGCGGTGGATATAGAATGGGTGACGCCCGCTCACACAGCGTCAGGCCACCTCTCTAGTTCCACAACTTTCTATCGATCCAGTGCGCGGTGGATACAGAATAGGTGACGCCCGCTCACACAGCGTCAGGCCACCTCTCTAGTTCCACAACTTTCTATCGATCCAGTGCGCGGTGGATACAGAATGGCTGACGCCCGCTCACACAGCGTCAGGCCACCTCTCTAGTTCCACATATTTCTATCGATCCAGTGCGCGGTGGATACAGAATGGGTGACGCCCGCTCACACAGCGTCAGGCCACCTCTCAGTTCCACATATTTCTTTCGATCCAGTGCGCGGTGGATATAGAATAGGTGACGCCCGCTCACACAGCGTCAGGCCACCTCTCTAGTTCCACATATTTCTATCGATCCAGTGCGCGGTGGATACAGAATGGGTGACGCCCGCTCACACAGCGTCAGGCCACCTCTCTAGTTCCACATATTTCTTTCGATCCAGTGCGCGGTGGATATAGAATAGGTGACGCCCGCTCACACAGCGTCAGGCCACCTCTCTAGTTCTACAACTTTCTATCGATCCAGTGCGCGGTGGATACAGAATGGGTGACGCCCGCTCACACAGCGTCAGGCCACCTCTCTAGTTCCACATCGTTCTATCGATGCAGTGCGCGGTGGATACAGAATGGGTGACGCCCGCTCACACAGCGTCAGGCCACCTCTCTAGTTCCACATCTTTCTATCGATCCAGTGCGCGGTGGATATAGAATGGGTGACGCCCGCTCACACAGCGTCAGGCCACCTCTCTAGTTCCACATCTTTCTATCGATCCAGTGCGCGGTGGATATAGAATGGGTGACGCCCGCTCACACAGCGTCAGGCCACCTCTCTAGTTCCACATCTTTCTACCGATCCAGTGCGCGGTGGATATAGAATAGGTGACGCCCGCTCACACAGCGTCAGGCCACCTCTCTAGTTCCACATCTTTCTATCGATCCAGTGCGCGGTGGATATAGAATGGGTGACGCCCGCTCACACAGCGTCAAGCCACCTCTCTAGTTCTACAACTTTCTATCGATCCAGTGCGCGGTGGATACAGAATGGGTGACGCCCGCTCACACAGCGTCAGGCCACCTCTCTAGTTCCACATCGTTCTATCGATGCAGTGCGCGGTGGATACAGAATGGGTGACGCCCGCTCACACAGCGTCAGGCCACCTCTCTAGTTCCACATCGTTCTATCGATCCAGTGCGCGGTGGATACAGAATGGGTGACGCCCGCTCACACAGCGTCAGGCCACCTCTCTAGTTCCACATCGTTCTATCGATCCAGTGCGCGGTGGATATAGAATAGGTGACGCCCGCTCACACAGCGTCAGGCCACCTCTCTAGTTCCACATCGTTCTATCGATCCAGTGCGCGGTGGATACAGAATGGGTGACGCCCGCTCACACAGCGTCAGGCCACCTCTCTAGTTCCACATCGTTCTATCGATCCAGTGCGCGGTGGATATAGAATAGGTGACGCCCGCTCACACAGCGTCAGGCCACCTCTCTAGTTCCACATCGTTCTATCGATGCAGTGCGCGGTGGATACAGAATGGGTGACGCCCGCTCACACAGCGTCAGGCCACCTCTCTAGTTCCACATCTTTCTATCGATCCAGTGCGCGGTGGATATAGAATGGGTGACGCCCGCTCACACAGCGTCAGGCCACCTCTCTAGTTCCACAACTTTCTATCGATCCAGTGCGCGGTGGATACAGAATAGGTGACGCCCGCTCACACAGCGTCAGGCCACCTCTCTAGTTCCACAACTTTCTATCGATCCAGTGCGCGGTGGATACAGAATGGGTGACGCCCGCTCACACAGCGTCAGGCCACCTCTCTAGTTCCACATATTTCTTTCGATCCAGTGCGCGGTGGATATAGAATAGGTGACGCCCGCTCACACAGCGTCAGGCCACCTCTCTAGTTCCACATATTTGTATCGATCCAGTGCGCGGTGGATACAGAATGGGTGACGCCCGCTCACACAGCGTCAGGCCACCTCTCTAGTTCCACATATTTCTTTCGATCCAGTGCGCGGTGGATATAGAATGGGTGACGCCCGCTCACACAGCGTCAGGCCACCTCTCTAGTTCCACAACTTTCTATCGATCCAGTGCGCGGTGGATACAGAATAGGTGACGCCCGCTCACACAGCGTCAGGCCACCTCTCTAGTTCCACAACTTTCTATCGATCCAGTGCGCGGTGGATACAGAATGGGTGACGCCCGCTCACACAGCGTCAGGCCACCTCTCTAGTTCCACATATTTCTATCGATCCAGTGCGCGGTGGATACAGAATGGGTGACGCCCGCTCACACAGCGTCAGGCCACCTCTCAGTTCCACATATTTCTTTCGATCCAGTGCGCGGTGGATATAGAATAGGTGACGCCCGCTCACACAGCGTCAGGCCACCTCTCTAGTTCCACATATTTCTATCGATCCAGTGCGCGGTGGATACAGAATGGGTGACGCCCGCTCACACAGCGTCAGGCCACCTCTCTAGTTCCACATATTTCTTTCGATCCAGTGCGCGGTGGATATAGAATAGGTGACGCCCGCTCACACAGCGTCAGGCCACCTCTCTAGTTCTACAACTTTCTATCGATCCAGTGCGCGGTGGATACAGAATGGGTGACGCCCGCTCACACAGCGTCAGGCCACCTCTCTAGTTCCACATCGTTCTATCGATGCAGTGCGCGGTGGATACAGAATGGGTGACGCCCGCTCACACAGCGTCAGGCCACCTCTCTAGTTCCACATCTTTCTATCGATCCAGTGCGCGGTGGATATAGAATGGGTGACGCCCGCTCACACAGCGTCAGGCCACCTCTCTAGTTCCACATCTTTCTATCGATCCAGTGCGCGGTGGATATAGAATGGGTGACGCCCGCTCACACAGCGTCAGGCCACCTCTCTAGTTCCACATCTTTCTATCGATCCAGTGCGCGGTGGATATAGAATAGGTGACGCCCGCTCACACAGCGTCAGGCCACCTCTCTAGTTCCACATCTTTCTATCGATCCAGTGCGCGGTGGATATAGAATGGGTGACGCCCGCTCACACAGCGTCAAGCCACCTCTCTAGTTCTACAACTTTCTATCGATCCAGTGCGCGGTGGATACAGAATGGGTGACGCCCGCTCACACAGCGTCAGGCCACCTCTCTAGTTCCACATCGTTCTATCGATGCAGTGCGCGGTGGATACAGAATGGGTGACGCCCGCTCACACAGCGTCAGGCCACCTCTCTAGTTCCACATCGTTCTATCGATCCAGTGCGCGGTGGATACAGAATGGGTGACGCCCGCTCACACAGCGTCAGGCCACCTCTCTAGTTCCACATCGTTCTATCGATCCAGTGCGCGGTGGATATAGAATAGGTGACGCCCGCTCACACAGCGTCAGGCCACCTCTCTAGTTCCACATCGTTCTATCGATCCAGTGCGCGGTGGATACAGAATGGGTGACGCCCGCTCACACAGCGTCAGGCCACCTCTCTAGTTCCACATCGTTCTATCGATCCAGTGCGCGGTGGATATAGAATAGGTGACGCCCGCTCACACAGCGTCAGGCCACCTCTCTAGTTCCACATCGTTCTATCGATGCAGTACGCGGTGGATACAGAATGGGTGACGCCCGCTCACACAGCGTCAGGCTACCTCTCTAGTTCCACATCTTTCTATCGATCCAGTGCGCGGTGGATATAGAATGGGTGACGCCCGCTCACACAGCGTCAGGCCACCTCTCTAGTTCCACATCTTTCTATCGATCCAGTGCGCGGTGGATATAGAATGGGTGACGCCCGCTCACACAGCGTCAAGCCACCTCTCTAGTTCTACAACTTTCTATCGATCCAGTGCGCGGTGGATACAGAATGGGTGACGCCCGCTCACACAGCGTCAAGCCACCTCTCTAGTTCTACAACTTTCTATCGATCCAGTGCGCGGTGGATACAGAATGGGTGACGCCCGCTCACACAGCGTCAGGCCACCTCTCTAGTTCCACATCGTTCTATCGATCCAGTGTGCGGTGGATACAGAATGGGTGACGCCCGCTCACACAGCGTCAGGCCACCTCTCTAGTTCCACATCGTTCTATCGATCCAGTGCGCGGTGGATATAGAATAGGTGACGCCCGCTCACACAGCGTCAGGCCACCTCTCTAGTTCCACATCGTTCTATCGATCCAGTGCGCGGTGGATACAGAATGGGTGACGCCCGCTCACACAGCGTCAGGCCACCTCTCTAGTTCCACATCGTTCTATCGATCCAGTGCGCGGTGGATATAGAATAGGTGACGCCCGCTCACACAGCGTCAGGCCACCTCTCTAGTTCCACATCGTTCTATCGATCCAGTGCGCGGTGGATACAGAATGGGTGACGCCCGCTCACACAGCGTCAGGCCACCTCTCTACTTCCACAACTTTCTATCGATCCAGTGCGCGGTGGATACAGAATGGGTGACGCCCGCTCACACAGCGTCAGGCCACCTCTCTAGTTCCACATCATTGGTTTTTCGTTTCACCTCCATCAAAATTGCACGCATTCACCATAAGTCTAGCCTTTTCCAAACTCTGTTCGGGACCGCTTCCACGCTTACCAGATGCGGTTAAATATTGTATTATATAGCTTTTTTTATAGTATTTCAGGAAGTGATTGAATATTTGACCTCCACAACCCACTTACTAAACCCCTCGGTAACTTGGTGGGGCTGCGGCTGTTACTATTTCGCCACGAGCCTCCTCAACCACAAGGACCACAAGCCACAAAGTGGTTTCCTTTTATTGGGTTGTTCGGGCCGTTACATTCGGTGACCCAAATATCGTTCTCAAAACTTTGGGGGTAGACCAAGTGCCTTTGCACTGACCCCCCTTACGAAGAAGAATGCACTGACTTTACCAAGTGATGTAATTTTTTAATATGAAATACAACTAACCTGGAAGTTAGGAGAATCAATAGCTTCCAGGATCTGCTGTCCGGAGAAGGCAGCCCAGGGTTGGAAGCCATAAGTGAACATCTCCCACAGGCAGACTCCGAAGGCCCACACGTCGCTGGCTGATGTGAACCGAAGAAACAGTATGCACTCTGGGGCACACCTGTAACATGAACGTAGTCTATATTATACAAAGTGGTAAAATGAGATGGGGCAACTTTTTTGTTTTATTTATAAACGCCTTTAAGAAATCTTGTCGAACACTTAGGCGCTAGATGTCACCTCATTCACGACGAGCCAATCATGTATAAAATTCTATCGAATTATACAAAGTCCTCCTTTAATATAGTTCGATAGAATTTGTATCTAAAAATGCTCTAATCGGAGTTTTAGTTCCTAAAATAAGCTGCTTTGTCGTACATATGAAGTGAACAACAAAACCCTGTCGGGCACAGCGAATTTTTTAAATAAATAGAGAGAGGAGTGGCGCTTTTTTACTTTTCTTTGTTCTTAACTTTGAATTATTTTATATTCTATTAAGTATGTGATATTTGCATTCAATTACTTATACTATTAATATTTTATATGCAAGTCTATCTATTCATTTATTATTTACTAGCGACCCGCCCCGGCTTCGCACGGGTGCATGTATTTTACATATAAACCTTCCTCTTGAATCACTCTATCTATTAAAAATCCGCATCAAAATCCGTTGCGTAGTTTTAAAGATTTAAGCATACATAGGGATAAAGGGACAGAGAAAGCGACTTTGTTTTATACTATGTAGTGATTTAATTATTTTTAATATTGCTTATTTGTTTAGTCGCTTTAAAAAATGTTAATTATTATTAGTGTAGTTTAGTTATATAAGTATTATAGTTTAATTTATTGTGTGTATATATATAACTCATAAAACTATGGCTAAGTTAAAGGACATGGTCAATTTATCCGTCTAGTTGCTCGGTAGAATATAAATTAATAAAAGCCTAATGATAAAGAAGTAAACATAATATACTTATAATGTAGGAACAAAACGCTTAATTTCATTAAGCGTTCTGGTCCTACACCAGCAATTTTGCAATTTTGCATGTTTGCTTGCCCACCGAGCGCCAAAAAATGCAGCCATCACAGCGACGTCTGCGCTGCCCGGACGACGCATTTTAAAACTTCACCATATCTAGGTGAAGTTTTAAAATGCTTATAGTATTTCGAACCCTGCAGATTCAACTGAGACCACTACAAGAGGCGATTAGTTGCGTTGCTATCCCTCAGTACAATATTACTAACGTCAAAAATTATATAAGAGTCCCCCAAATCGGGCGAACTTTAGCTCACCAGTTCAGTTGGGCCGAGCAATCTAGTTAATAGCGATGTCGGTGGAAGTCATTACGTCCAGTTGCAGTTACCAGTTGTATAGAAACAAGAACGGAAGAAAATGACAAAATATTTATAGCACATTAATGTTGTTTTATGATGACAAGAAAATGAAGTGACTTTTACCACTTTTTTTATTGATTCTATTATTTTATTGACATGATGTATTTCATTATCATTTTATTTGATTTTTTGGTATTACCAATTTTTATTTTCTTTTTTACATGTGACATTATTTTAATGAATATTACCTAATTGCGACTATGTTCAAGTATATTGTATAACACTGTTTTGCCCGACGCACGTACACGTTATTTAAGGTATTGTAAAACACATGTGACAGCAATAAAGATTTGAATTGAATTATATAATAATAATAATAATAATAATAATAATACATTTATTTTCTCTAATCATCATCATAAACAGTACAGAGTCAATTTTCACAAACATAGAGACTGGTGTCTGTTTTAGGTAAAACCTGTATTACAGATCACCAGGCTAACCCTCCGTCGGACATTTATCTTATGACATAATTAATAATTGCATTCAATTTACTTACACGATAAATTAAAATTAGCAAATAAATTAACTATTTTAGAAAATCAATTAATTAATTAATTAGAACATTGTTATGGAAAAAAAAAAAAATTACAAAAATTATAAAATAAAGAAAAAGTAAACATTTGAGATGACAAGAATGGGTTTTGACTTGGTGGAGCATATGTGTAGGTGTGTGTGTGTGTGTGTGTGTGTGTGTAGGTGTGTGTGTGTGTCAGTGAGAGTGAGAGGGAAATATTGTTCTTCACATTATAATTAAATAGTGTGAAGATCAACTTGTGTATAATTATGTAAGTATATCGTTCCTTGCATTAGTTCAACGGTTTCAACAAACATTCTGTTGCATTGTAATCAATGCCTTGAAGCCATGAGAACACTTTCTTTTTGCACTCTACCCTGGAAAGAGGATAGATGTTCAATGTTTTATTAATTTTATTATATAAATACGAACCCAAAAAACCATAAAAATTATGTGCCAGGCTGGTCCTAAATCGCGTTGTCGCACAGACAGTGGTATTTCTCCTTTTCCCCAGGATGGTTTTTGGGTCGTAAGGAAGTTCAGCATGCTTTTTGGTAACCGTCACCAAAACAAAAAGTTGTCGAACTGTCAGTACCTTACACCGTTTGTATAAGTCCACTGTAGGATAGCGCATGGGAAGAAAGGAACCCACTTTCAATATGGCTCTTTGGGCTCTCTCCAACTTTATCAGGTGCGTTTTAGCGGCCCCACCCCAGGACGTTATACAATAGGATAGCAAAGATTGACACAAAGCGAGATAAACAGATTTGATTATAGAGATGTCAGCAATGTGTCGAAGAGATTTAAAAACATAAATAAGCTTCCGAATCCTGGGAACCAAGGCCTCAATGTGCGGTTGGAAATTCAGTCGGTTGTCAATTACAACACCCAGATATTTAATAGTGCTCGTTTTTGATAAGCGTGGACATTTACATGAGCTGTTGAATGGATGGCTACAATTGTGTGAGATGATTGCGAGATTTGGTACGTCTTGTTCCCTGATTGTGTAGGTCATGAACTTTGTTTTGTCTACATTTAGTGTGAGGGTGTTGTCATTTAGCCATTTAGAAACTTTATTAAATCCATTTTGGGCATGCGTATAAACTTCTTCCCAAGTATCACCATAGAAAAGCAATGCAGTATCATCGGCGAATGCAATTACTTTCCCATTAGTCAGGTCTGTATTACATAGGTTATTTATGTACACTAGGAACATGGTTGGGCCGAGGATACTGCCTTGTGGGACGCCATATTCAATGGGGAGCTCATCACTTACCCATCCATTCACTTTAACTACCTGTGTTCTCCCTTTTAGATAATCCGCAAACAAATCCAGTGTTACACCCCTAACACCCAAGTGCTCCAGCTTGCTTATCAAAATGGGAATAGACACTGTGTCAAATGCTTTTGCTAAGTCCAGGTAGATGGCCAGAGTCTTTTTCCTAGTATCTAGCTTAGAGATAATAAAATCCGTCAATTGATGAACAGCATCTGAAGTTGATTTATTAGCGCGAAATCCAAATTGAGATGAAGATAAAAGCTGATTTGTCTCTAAGAACTTAACTAGTCTCATATTCATTAAGCGTTCCAATATCTTAGATAGGGTTGGAAGTATAGAAATAGGTCTATAGTTGTTAACACAGCATCTATCTCCACTTTTAAAAACTGGAACTATTCGTGATTTCTTAAAAGCAGATGGGAATACTCCTGTTGCAAATGATAAATTGCAAATGAATGTCAGAGGAGGAACAATAATGTCAATAAATTTTTTCAGGAAGTTTCCTGAGATTTTGTCTACTCCTACTGCACAATCATTTTTGAGGTTAGATATTAATGATTTTATTTCGAATTCATCTGTAGGCAACAGTACCATTGATTTTTCACAGGAACTAGTACATTCAGACGAATTAGCGGTGCTAGTGGGCGATGAATTTATGTTATTGGAAGTTATTTTTTCTGCCAATGATTTGCCAATACCCGCGAAAAATGAGTTAATATCATTAACAGAATTGGACGGATTTTTGGGGCAAATTAACTGTGTTGACTTCTCATTTTTCTTTGAGGTGTATGTGATATTTTTAATGGTTTCCCACAATTTCTTATTATTATTTCCGGCTTTCCTAATCATATCCTTTTCGTAAAGAATCTTAGCCTTCTTCAAAATATTATTACAAAAATTCCGGTACCTCCGATATGTGTTTTGAATTATTTCATTCCCAGGATTTTTTTTAAATTTTATGTAGAGTTTGTCGCGGTTTCGCATACATCTTAGAAGTCCCTTTGTTATCCAGGGTTTTAGAATTCTTTTGCGCCCAGTGCTTATTACGGTTGCCGTGTTATTGTTAATAGCTTTAGAAATCGATTCCGTGAAAAAATCAGCCGCCAGGTTAACATCAGTCATATTATAAATAGGATCAAAATCAATACTTCTCATGCTTTCGTTCAATCCTTCGGAATCGATTCGATCGTAGGTTTTTATATTAACTCGCTTGGGTTTAGTGTTCATGAAAAGTATAACGGAATCATGGTCAGTAATAGATGTCTGCGCAACGTAGCAATGAGCAGTCAGTTTTGTTCTCAATAATACATGGTCTAAACATGTACGACTGTGAGTAGGTATTGAGTGGGCAGGAAGCATGCCATGAAACGTAATCATATCAAGATAGGCGGATGATCTTTGGTCCTGGGTCCCAGGTGAAATATCAATATTAATATCACCCACTAAGATAACATTCCTGAACGAAGAATATTTACATAAACAGTCATTTAGCGAAACCAAGAAGTTGTCAATATTTCTATTACCTGGTGGGCGGTAAATGGCAATTAGGACAGTATCTGGATCGATCTTTAATATGAGTGTGTTCGCATCTGAGAATTGTGATTCATCAATCGTAGGGGAATAATAGTCCTTACAGTAAACCACCACACCCTCATTTTGAGTTTGGTTGTTGGCCGTGGAAAATGACTTGTACCCGTCGATGAAAGGAATAATTGGGTTACGCGTCAGCCAACACTCAGTCAGAGCAATAATATCCCATTCGATATTAGCTCTAGCCAGCAACGTTTGAAAGTTCGGAAAGTTTCGGTGAATACTGCGTATATTTTGCGTAATGACCTTTAATGTAGTTTCGGGGTTTTTCAATAGATTTTTGCAGTCCTCTATTTCACACGTTGCCGACTGTGCCACAGCTACAGAGTCCAGTTCATTATTAAAAGTCATAGCAAAATCAGCCATATTTCGTTATGGGATATATCAATGTGCACTTTAGGGTGAATTGAACTTCGAACATACCAGTAAGTGCGTCATGTCCATTAACCCCTGGTTAGTCAAGTTGTATTTGCGGCGACCTACTAATAATGTAACATCACGCCGGTATTTTAAGGCTTAGGTAGAGATATACCTGCAGCACACTCACATTTTGCTAGTTATATTTAAGGTCCATGTTGGGCGCTACTAATAAATATCTAGTCTTAGCTACTTACAAGCGTTTTTTTTGCACATATGTGCTGGTATCGGCTTACGCACTTTTACGCGCACCATATTTTGCGTTTCAAAAAACTAAAGATGTGGCTTAAGGCACGCCCATACGCGCCAAAAAAACGTTACTTGTTACCGCCCTTAAGTATCAGCCCGTTACCTACCTAACCGGGGGTTTGACGCATTCGGATACACAGGTATCCCTGTTATCACACTTGTGAGGCTAGCTCGGCGCCAAGGCTCATTCAGAAACCAGCCGATAGCCACTGTAACGCGCAACTACGCAATACGCAAGCTAATTATAGAAAGATGCGTTCATTATAAAGTCATCATCATCTTATATAAAGGATGCAGTAATAAGCAGTTTATACAGGTTCTAACAATAATAAGGTAATTTAATCAGCCGGTCAGTGACATTGGACTTGACTATAATGATAGCCTAGATGGTTACGGCACTGATTTTGTTGCAGTTAATCCATTTGTATAACTGTATTTCTAACCGGAAACCAATTCCACATTCATGTCACACGTGTGTAAAATTTCAGTCAGTCAGTGATTCAATTGTCATGTTGGGTGGTGTCAGAGATTTAGCGATGTAGCGATTACGAACATGGTGACACGTGATTTTTACGAGTATGTATTAAAAAACGATGGCAATAGCAATATGTGGCAATATCGGTATTGCCTACCTAAGTACCTACATATCTACGGAAGCGTTTTCAAACGAGTTACATTGGTAACTAGTAGCGTAGCTACGGCATGTTTCTGCCATTGGGCAGCTTAGCTGTTGCGGTTCGAGGGATTACGGTAACGCCGTCGGTACAGTAACTTAAATAGTCGACTATTTGCAAATCAACAGTGTTTAAAAAGGTTACCCTCTTTTTTTGAGCTGCACCGCCTAAACAGGACTTATAAAGCACAACAGCATTTTGTACATCCTTGCATGGAAAACTCGCACGATGTTTTTTTGCAATTGGTAAAATCTATCTGCGTTGCATAGCTGAATACGGCATCATTTTCCAACTGTTGGTCTTGTGGTCGCAAGCGCTACTGCTGAGCATGAGTTCTTCGATTTGATTCGAAGTATAATAGGGTCTGCCCCTGTTAAATGAGACTTCAACATAACGCCTAAAGGACTAGGCAGATATGGATATTACACTTACTTTTTGCCAGTTTCCTTAAATACGTAAACACAAGTTGCATACAAATGCTGCTCTTTTAACAAACATTAAGTTTTTAACATACCATGCCACTGGTAGCTTCAAGTTGACGTTGTAGTTAGTTTGGTAGTAGTCCTTTCCAACGCCCAAGGCACGCGACAGTCCAAAGTCCGATATCTTCACTCTATCCTTACTGAATACTAAAATGTTCCTTGCAGCAAGGTCTCTGAAAATTGATTCAACCACTTAAATGTTATGATAGGAAATGTGATACTTTTGTGGTAGTAAATTGTTAATCTTAAAACTAAGTTAAGTATTATTTCCAGTTATTGGAAGAAAATGCAAAGATATGGTCCAAGCATAGCCATCAATCAGTACAGTCACTGTAATACTAATCTCTCAAGAAAGTACCGGGTAACGATCAATAATACACAAAATGTTAGTTATTCATCCAAAGTTATTTTATCGCCTTCAAAGTATGCTCCTTCAGAAACGATACACTTACGTCAACGAATAATCCAATCATAAAAACATTTTTTAAACGCTTTTTCCGGAATTGAGTTCAGTTCTCGCCGCGAATTCTCCTTTATGTCTTCTACCGAATGATAACGGGTGGGGTAAGTTGAGGACCTATTACATTCTAACGGGTTGCAGCTGTATACCAGTATTTTACATGGAAAAACGAATTATCTGACGTCTACAGCCCAGTTACTCAATATTAGGACACCTCTTGGCAAAACTGGATAATTATCAGACTTTCTGGCTTCTGATTAACCACAATGAACCTCCGCTTGCTTTTCTACACCTTCGATGGCCCCGTGCGCTTGATTATCTCTAATGTACGATCAATTTATTCATTGGTTCTATTACCACGAAAATCACAAATATTTGTATGACCTACAAGTAGTTGTTCCGGGTCTGGGTGTTTTTCTATCTATAATATGTACTAGCGACCCGCCCCGGCTTCGCACGGGTGCAATGCTGATACTAAATACACTACAGAAAAACTGTGAACGTTGTATATAAAAACATAGCGGCCCACTTCGGCTTCGGGTGTAAAATATATAGCCTATGTCACTCACTGAAAAAATGATTAAAATTGATCCAGTAGTTTTGATTTATTCATTACTGCCCGTGGCCCGCACACGTTAAAGAACCATGCCCATCTGTGCCCCAGAAATGCCCAGATAAAGTAAATTACAAGATAGTACAAATAAATGAAAACAAGAATTAAGCTGTTAATTTTGAAACTTATCAAGCACTGGATAAAAAAAACGAAATAAAAAGACTTCTTGTTTACATTGCAGTACTTAGTACCTTTGATATTAATGTATGTTTCATTCATTCATTCATGCACTAAAAGTGCAGTTTATTACGGTCTAGAATCACGTGCTTTGGCCGATTTATTAATTCGTTGTGATAGTGTTGTTACTTGTTACCGATGATAACGAATATCTACCTACTATTAGTGTTGCGGTTTTATAATATATATGCGGTTTTTTTAATATAAATCAACGCTTCAAACAAACAAATATAATTCAAGCAAAAATCTAATAAAGAAATGTCTCAAAAGACTTAGCTCCAAGTCAAAAACATTCCAAAAAACTATCGGGTGAGTGGTGACGTGACTCCAGACTGTCAAGTGTCAATCATTCATTCAGTTCCTTCATACTTCGCTTAGTACCTACACTCTATGGTCTGCGTCTGTTTTTGTGTGTTGACAATCGCGTCATGTTGGTCGGCGTAAATATTTCACCTATATTTTAATTGATGCACAACCATCTAATAATAATTGTTTAGATACTATATTAGGATACTGCTGTAACTGTCTCGTAGGTAACAGAACAGTGGGATGCTGTTGCCACGTTACTCGAGTACCTACTTAAGTTTTGCATCTAACCAAATTGTTTTCACATTTATATTGATGGAGATACTATGGAGACAGTCTAGATAAATCCAAATAACTGAAATGTTTACAGACATTTAAGTGTATAAAAGAACACTGATCTGGCCTAGCTTATGTGATGATTATGAAGTTCCTAGTGCAAAACTAATAGCAATGCTGTCTGTAAACGATAAAATGTATAAACAATACGTAGGCAGTTATCACGTTTAACGTCCAATAACTTTTCAATCAGTGCTTTATATGACATTAAATCTAGATATCATAAAAATACTGTTATTAAGTTATCGTATGACATAGAGCTGCAATTTGGGCATTGCTTGGCATTGCTGACTTTCATCTCCATACTAATATGGGCATGGTCCTTTGGAGTAAAACAATTATATTCCCCTTTCCCTATACCATGAAGATTTCCTACTATCTTTGGAATATCTAAATTCATACACTACATTTTTTTACGCTGCCGTCCGCCTCGCCGCGCCGGCCGGTGCCGGCGCAAACGCTACGTCCCGCAATTTTTAAATCTGTAATATCTTCGAAAATATTCATTTAAATCATATGCTGTAAAGGGCCATATAGATCTATATTAAATCAACAATGTATTTAAGGTATTTAATTGGATAAGGATTAATGCCGTATTGGTTAAAATCGCTTCGGAAATTAGCCATTATTTGGCGTAAAAAGTAAATGACAAAAACATGTTATTGTGGGATATCCATAAGAGATAGACATATACCATCGCGGAGTTTTCTGTAGACCTTTTTAATGTGTACAATACTTAGTACATTATTTTGATAAATCTCGTAGGGTTCAGCCTGCGTTTGCAATGTAAGCGGAAAAAAATGAAATTATTACGACTTCACAATAGAAATCTTGAAATTATCAGTGGTTCTCTAATATATTAAGCATGTTATTATACATATAAACCTTCCTCTTGAATCACTCTATCTATTAAAAAAAACCGCATCAAAATCCGTTGCGTAGTTTTAAAGATTTAAGCGGTCAAAGGGAAATAGGGACAGAAAAGCGACTTTGTTTTATAATATGTAGTGATGTAGCTACCATAACACAAGCATTAGGTTGCTTAGCTTGGGACTAGATGGTGCTGTGTGAAATGTCCAGGGATATTATTATTATATTATTATTATTATAAACAAAAAATATTTCTAGACACAACTACCACTACGAACCTGATCATACTCAGTATTCCTTAGTCATCTCTAAATAGGATAAAATAAAGTTAGTTGTAAGTGTCAAAATAGTACATTTTGATATAAGTACTTAAGTGGGGAAACTTTGTTATTGCATTCGTGGAGGCGAGGGTGTTATGGAGCCGAGAACTGCAGCAACAAATAGAGAAAGAGAAAAAAAGTATATTGAAAGAGCGAGAAAGTATATTGAAAAATATCTTCCCGATTCACTACTAACAGTTCGGTTTCACCTGCATCGAAAGAAAACTATTGTTTGTACCCCACATAGAGTTTTTTTTTGTAATGATCCAGGATCAGTGTTTATAGTGTATCTGTTTGCCAAAAGTAACCCATTGAGTGGTTGACAAATTGTTTGTAAGCATCGTAGTAGGTGGCGTTCTGTAGTGTCTCTCTACCTCCATGGAAAAGGAGGAGACACGCGTGAGTTTATGTAAGTACGTATGTTTGAGATGTTGTAAAACACACAAGTCTTCCGTTAATATAAGATTTACGTGATAATGTGCCCTTATGTTCTGCGCCAAGAACTCGCGCATTACACGGCCACAACCACGGTTTGGCCGCAGAAGCTTCGGCTAGGACGAAAGTATGGTCGCACAACCAAGCGTCCGCCCAGTTTTGTTCAAGATAGCGACCACACACGAAGGAGATGGAGAAATAATATCTCTGTTTCGTTTACTCTTACTACTGGATCGAATAAGTGTGTTCTTTCTCACTGTTATTATTATTATGTGACTGTCCAATGACAATAATATTGTCTGTCTATGCCTGGATTGTGTGAAGACCCTCAAAAGTCCAAAGAAAGTGCGGAGTTACATCCATATATGTCAGTGACTGTACATACCTATGAATCAGTCTTTTGCTTTCGAGATAAGTCATCCCATCACAGATCTGTTCCGCAAATTCGCAAAGATTCGGCACAGGGAAGTTGAGCCGGAATGACACCTCTCGGAGACACTCCAGGAGCGACCGAAGAGGCGCCAGTTCAGTTACCTGAAACATATATTTTCGGTTATGAATTCAAAAAGGCGAGAAGAAAGTAACAGAATTAGTAGGTATCTTATTATTAAAAAAACGGGTCCTTGATACATCAATTTAAAATTGAATGTAATACAGCATAATTATCACACTTTCATTTTAGACAAAAATAATGTTAGAAAATGCAAGTTGCAAAATTTAAAACAAAAAGTATTTATTAAAATATTTTGAAAAATACTATATTACGCCGAGGAAATGTTGGCAACCATAATCTGCGGTGCAACTTAAATACCAAAGTAAAGCTAGAATCTTATGCAATATGGTATCCAACAATACCCCATGCACAGTTGCATACGCTTACGAGCATGCACAATTGCACACGCTTATCAACAACATTGTTTGTTTTTTTCATCTTTGGTTTTAGGCATTGAGAGTGCTACCTCTAATTATTGTTATTCGTTATTTTACTGTAACATAATTAATACCTCTTTGCTATTCATTGCTATATAGTGCAGTTATATTAGAGGTTTCACCTCGGAATGAGAGATAATAAGCTGTAAACTCGTATACACCTTCATTTTGGTGTTCTAAAAGTTGTCTCATAAAATCTCGTGCCTGCGTCATAAGTTATTCAAGGTCAAAGGTCACAAAAATCAGTTTTTCGCGATTATCTCGGTCGAATGACTCTAGACATAAAATAATAAGATTCACAGTGGCATTTAACAAATTCTATTGTGCAACTGCTCAGTGGGGGAGCCAGAACATTCTGTTCTAAAAATACCGTTCAAGAAACTAAGCGGTAGGAAAAAATAGGCGGTAGGAAATATCTTAGGGATCACGTTCGAAGCACTTTACAGCATTTTCTTCGTTGTTGTTTCAAGTGATAGTTGAATTGCTTCAGTGAATTAACCAGCCTTTTAAAAAAATATTATGTTTAAAACAAACAAAAAAGGAAATAGTTTGCAAATTTTTATTACGTCCGAGATATAAAAGAAATGTCTACACTGGCTCTGAAAATATGAAACCCATTGAAGCAAATAGGTCCTTTATTTTTGAGATGCAATGAGACTTTAATTCTCTTTAATATTCTAACATATAAAGCAATGATAGAATTCTGCCATCATTGGAGACCTTCCCCTTTTCGTCACAGAGAAACATGCTTTAGAACAGAAAGAAACAAAAACTGTTTATTCTGAACAAATAAGACAAACAGTACACTAACTTTCTCACCTAGATTTCCGGATTTTAAAAAGTGTCTGAAATGAATTAGCATACATACCAGCATCAAAGAATCCAGATGAAGTACCACACCATATAACCGCACAATGTTGGGATGCTCGATGCTGTGCATCACGGCTGCCTCCTTCAAGAACTCTGTTGAGTTTGATGTCATCCGCTCGTGCCCCAGACACTTTATCGCTACTTGCAGCTGAAATAGTGAATAATGATTTGTACTTTATGTGGCTTTAAGCACTTTAAGCATAATTTTCAACCGTTATCTAAATAAAAAATACGCATTTTCAGCCAAAAATATTCCCACTGATGGGACACAAGAGTGTGCTGTTATTTACTATGCGTGCCCAGTGTGGACTGATAGATTTCACATGTCAAAAAATTATTTGGTTTAGATTTGTTGAATGGAAAACAGTTAAAAAGTCCCGATAGTAAGTGGTCACCAACATGTTCTTAACGATGAATGGATTAATACTAAAGGTAGAGCATGTGCGTTCTAACGAACCCCTGGTTCGCACTCCGGCAATGATGAACGCTCTAATGACGACACCGGAATGCGATTTCTTCGCCTCGGGGTGTATAGACGTATGTCGTGGATGTTTGAGTTTCTGTGAGAGGAAAAACTCATGTTCCGCCCGAACATGAGTTTTTCTTGAGCTTGATCTGTTGTTATTTGATTTCAGTTGTTAAAGACTGTTCTGCTATCTGCTGGTAATTTCAAGGGTGGGCGTTTTGGGAGTGTCCCATGTAATCTTGACGTTTAGAAAATTATGATTGTAAACATAATTTGAAGTCATAATCAAAAGTCATTCAGACTTTTGATTATGACTTATAAAAACGTTTTTTCCGATGACTTCAAATTATAAAATAATCCTCAAGTCCAACGTGTATAAGTATTTATACTCTGTCCTGAATACGACCATAAAGCATATTTGCATTGATAAAATAACAACAGACACGTACACAGGGCAGCTAGGAGAGTCTGGGCCTTACTACCTGTTATTTCGTAGTAGCTGTAAAAACCGTTAGCCATAGTAATGTATATTTTTTTCACACCATCAGAAAGTAGAGATGTCAACGAACAAAAAGCCCACCGACTTTTTTAAAAAAGCAAATATTTTGACGGGAGAATTTTCGATTGAAAATTAGGGTGCTTTTTCGATATTAAGTCAAAATAAGGTGAAAAAAAAAATCCGTGAAAAAAAAATTTCTTTGTAAAAGATAAAAAAAAAACCAAAAACTTGATAATTTTAATTTTTCACATTAATTTTAAGGTTATATATGAAAAAAGTGTGAAAACAAAAGTTGTAGATCTTTTTATTACCTAGAACTTTGCCATTTAACTTTTTTCCATAAGACTTATAGTTTTGCCGGAAATCGACATAAACCGTTATTTACCCTTAAAAAATCACCCCCTTCCACTTCCCGACCTCAGATCGCCCGTAAATTATTTTTCCTTTCATTTTTGATATATTCTCTTACTTTTCCAATGGATTTCATCCTACCATTACTTGTTTTGGTTTCAAAAATTATTCACTCTGGTCTATTTAGATCAACTTGTGGTTTATTTGGTAATGAGTGAAGTTACGAAATCGAGGTGTCTCGGAAACACGACGCTTTAGAATATCTTGACCCATTCAATACATATTTGTATACATAGATGCCAGCTATTGGTGAAAATAAACAGTGAAAATAAAATAAAATCGCGGAAGTTAGGCAAACCAAATAATTCAAAGCCCTCTTTATTATTATTCTGATGACACTATAACATGAGACCTGCAGTGAATATAATTTACTCGCTATAAATGAGACTAGCTTTTGGTCGCGGCTTCGCTCCTGTTAGCTATGGAATGTACTCACGGAAACGTTTCAAATGCAGTCTATAACAATCAGAGATAATGCAGCTTTCCTTTCGTGAAAGGCTTTTCGGAATCTGATCAGTAGTTCTGAAGATTACCCTCTACATACAAACTTACAAAAAAACTACCTCTTTATATATTAATATGTAAATATTTATAAAATATGGCAACTATAAAAGATTTTATTTATTTATTAAAACTTTATGCACAAGTAAAAAAGCTATACAAAGGCGGACTTAATGCTTTGGGCATTTTCTACCAGTCTATCTTAGGGTGATGCAGAGACAATACGCAGTAGGTGCAATAACAGAAAAAAAGACTAGAAAATATTTATAACTAAAACATATAAGAATAAATAAAAGAATTAATAAGAGATCTTACTCTTTGATTCCCTGTAGTCCACGTTCCCAGTTGCACAACACCAAACTGTCCCATACCAAGCTCCTTGTTGATAGTTATATCTTCAATGGAAATTATGTGTTTTGTAGGTACTTTCACATTGTTCTCAAAAACTGGCTGGGTGTCTAAAGCTATAGATGAGTGACCATGAAAGTTCTGAAAAGATGCCAAATTATTCATGCATGCCCTGATTGGATAGGTCCTCTCAAATCTGTTTAGTACTAGTACTGGTAGTCGAAAGACCATCTCAGACACTAATAATTTGCATGCTCATTACAAGATCTGACCAAGAACTTTTAAAGAGACTGATCTCTGAGTCTCTTAATGTGCTTTTATTAGTCTGATGAGAAATACACATCCTTAATATTAATACAAAACTAAATGGGGTTGCCATTTAGTTTTGTATTAATATTAAGGATGTGTTAAATTGTTGGTACATAAAACATAGTCATCATCATCTGCCTAGCCTCTTCCCAACTCTGTTGGGGTCGGCATTAACGACTTTTGGTAAAATAAAGTTCTTGATTTTTAATAATTGACATTATAATTCTTAGGTTTTATGAAATTCGGACTTTTGAAAATTGGAACATCGAAATTCGGAATTTAAAATATTTCGGAGTATTTGGGTATGCCCGTGGCAAGCTCACGTAACATAATATAACACCTGTAGTCCTTTAGAAGTTAAACAGAGGTGTACCTACAGTACACCCAATTTATGCACAGCTATGTCGTCAAAACAACAGTTTTCGAGACTTGGTCATTGAACCCAGGACCTCATGCAAATTTACTAGAAAGTTTTGTTTTTTCAATCTTTTATCTATAATTTTGTCCTGGCTCAAATATTTGTATAGTAATCGACTCTGTCCCAATCAAAATTACCATTTCCAATGCTTACAATGAATGACATGAACACCCAGTTTTTATTTTAAGTTGCACATATATCTTAGATAGAACTACATTCTTCACATCCCAATGAAAGATTCAGAATACTCAAAAAGATAAAATAAGATCTGCTTCCTGCCGGAAAGAGTGTCATTCGAAACGAAGGCGAAAGGTATGATGTTTATACTTGATTTTCCCAGAAGATCAAAACTCATATTGGCAATCCCCGCTCCCACCTTGAAAGTAATATGTAGTGCCACTACTACTACTACTAATCATGATACCATGCATAACAACCCCCAGTTAACACTTACAGTTCTTACATCTAGGCGTGCTGCTCCGTACAATTTTAGTTTACTAGACAAGATGATGGTAAATTATGATACCTCTCTTTTTTGTTATAGGTAGCGTAAGTGATAGTCACTGCTGTATGTCTAATATTAGTTTCTCAGAATAATTAAATATAGTTCAGATATCACCCATATAGTAACATACGGTATTTATACAAAAAAGTAGTCAGTTATCCAGCTTATGACTAACACTATCACCATAAGAGTAGGTTTTTTCAAATACACGTCAAAGAGAACATTAAAATTCTCATCACGTTGATTACGAATCAAGAATTAACAAATTTATCATAAAAATGCTAGGCATATATAAAATGCACTAACCTGGTCTCTTTTTTTGTTTGATTTGAGCATTTTCCGTATCTTTGATATGTAAGGGTTAGGAAAATATTTTGAATATACCTTCTTGTAACGTCTCTGTTCTGGCCGTGATAGGCCGATTTGAGTTAAGTCTTCAGTTAATACAAACTTGAGTTGTGAAACTTTTGTTACTTTTAATATGTCTCTGAAACAAACATAGCATTCAATTGAATACACAAGTACTTACTATAATTGTTATCCCATAACTAAAAATAAGTGTATGCTGGACACACTTATTGACTGCACTTGCTTTACATAAACATTACACATTTCAACATCTTAAATAAGGTATTGTGGTAGGGCATACATCTTAAACACCACAAATGGTATTATCAATATTCAAATGTAGAAATTAGGTATAGATAAAATTCGCATCAGCCTAAGTATAAAAACATGTGGATAAAAACTTGCTTAGCAGTAAAATATAATAACACTCGCAAATGCAGGCAGGCAAGTATAGGCTCTAAAACCATACGACTCTATAAAAAACTAGAAACCAAAACAGTGAAAGGTAAGCCCCTAACTCAAGTAATTCATCAGCACGAAAAGTAAAGGGTATAAAAACAAAACTTAGGTATAAAATTATTCACCTGAATAATTCATAATACTGTTGAAGTTCTGCCTCTTCCAAAAACTCGTTTAAATTGTCACGGTCTTCGAATACACTGGAGGACTCTGGAAAAAGAAGTCCCCAAACAACAATTGTATTTTTTGCACTAAAATAACTATTATAACTTAAACAGTTTATTTTATGAACACTATTTACCCATCATGCCACTAAAGAAACTAAAAGAATGCTTAAATAAACTCATAAACGAAAAACAAATTAAAAAAACACGAAATGTGCAAAAGCAACACAACTTCACATGAGCCCAACACAAATAAACTTTTTTATCACGTCAGTCAGTCAGTCAAGTTTAGTAGACACGATTAAATAGCTGTCAATCGATTCATCATTTCAGGATTAAGACAATGACAGCTATAATCGACTAAATTATTTTAGACATTATAATAAAATAGCTGGTGAGTGTTTCTACGAAAACTTATGTTGCGCACAGTAATTCTCACTTTGTTCTCATGCTTGCAAAAATAGTGGGCCCAAACATTAAGGTGGAAGCGCCAGCATAGCCAGCGAAATTCAAATTTTCTTACGTTTTTTACAATTTGCAGGTCAGTGGCAGGTTGTATGTTAATTAAAATATGATTCGCGACCGTAACATATATGACTTTACTGAGTTAAAATAATTAAACTCATCAATACAACCCTCTAAGTTAATTTAACCCCATTAAATGATTTTTTCATCAATTAGTCATTCAATGGAATTAAATGAACTCACGAGGGTTGTATTCATCAGCTTAACGATTATTATTCTATTAATACATACGTATTACTTTAGCAAATCACATTTTCATCAACATACAACCTGCCACTGACCTCCAAATTTTAAAAAACGTAAGAAAATTTGAATTTCGCTGGCTATGCTGGCGCTTCCACCTTAAACTACGTTCCTTTCGGCGGCGTAGATTATAATATCACTCCCGCATCAGTCATTATATGATTATGGTTATAGTCCGAAATAGACGAAATGAAGAAAAAATATAGAAATGGGAAATCTTATTCAGTGTCATTACATTTCATGTTACACAGTTAGTATTTTTTTTCCGTCGTCAAATAATTTTAGACGATGTTCACTTCTCCGTTACGACAGCTTAAACTGATGATTTCCTTGACCGATGTTGCCAGATGATCGTCTGGCGTTCCCCCCAAACCTTCCCCGTAATCCCCCCAAAATTGAGGTTTTGAAGAAAAAATCCCCCACCAATGGCAAAATACTTTTTTATTAATGAAATATACAATTTCAGACTATTGGAGCAATAGCTTCCGTTACACAATCTTCATCTTCACTCGCGTCGTGTGCAGTTCCGAGTTATATCTCTTTAGCACACAATAACGCTAACTGGGTTTATAATGAAAATATCCGTCCTACAATGAACATCTAATTCCCAAGATGGATTTAGCAGTGTGAATGGCTAATCTGTATCGAAGCTTGTCTTTAATATTTGCTACTTGGGAGAAGGCTCTGCACAAATGCGTTATAAAAACGCAACGACAAAATTCCTGGTACCAATTAGCTTACAAAAACATCATAAAATCCCCCAGTTCCCTCCAAACCCAGTTTTTTCCCTCCACGAATCCCCCCAAAAATACTGTCCCCCTAATTGTTTCCCGTAACTTTAAAAAATCCCCAGACTTGGGGGGATTCACCCTAATCTGGCATCACTGTTCTTGACTTTATTCATTTTCTCCCACTACAACACAACCCTTTGACAGCTGTTTATGCAGGGTGGCTAACGTAAGAAAATCTTTCTATAAAGGTATTAAATTATTTTTACAGGTAGAGTTTCTGAAAAAAATGCTGCTTATGGATCGTATTTTATTGTCATCATTAGTAATCATTCTTCTTTAATATTTTGTTACTCTTGTAAGCAGAGAGCATCGCATTGTGCACGAATAGCTGTTTTTCATACATAATTGGTAAACGAGCAAGGTCTGAAACTCAAGAGTTCACACAGCAATCTATGTAGGTTACATGATCATGCACTATATGCCCTCACACCTGCGCACTTGATGATCATATGACTGCATCAGCGAGTGGAGTTCGCATAGTTGAGTTCTGGACCAAATATATTTAATTAATGAAAATTTGCCTTCGACACGTTAAGAAGATGGATAGATTTCATTATTGTATGACAGTTGGAATAAATCATACGGCTCACCCAGATGACCTTACTTTGATAATGATTCTCGGATGATTGAGCTTCTTAAGTTGTGGATCTAAATGATGAGTGACATAAGTACTGGATTACAAAAATCTGTTCTAATTTCTGTTGTAATTTCCTCAAAATGTACCTCGAACAATAATCTACCTGTGTGGTCCTCATATGATCTGATCATAAAAAAACTGTATGGACTTTGAAATCAAAATAGATCTAAAAACCAACATAGAGGCTGTTGTTTCGGTGTTTCTTTGTGTATCTTTTCAGTGCAGCCAGTTTAAAATCATCGACCTCAAATGAATAACGACAAAACAAGTGAAATAATGTCGCTTAAAACAAAATAGTCAGTGACGAAAAAATTATAAGACCTATGCCTAAAATAAATTGGTTCATGCTGATAGGATGAATGGAAGACAAAATGGTATTTACATTTTGATTATGAGTGTAGAGTCGTTGTACCTAGTCGCGACCAGTGTGCAGTATAGCTCAAAAGCATAAGAAATATGTATCATAGTCAGGATCCTAGCTGATGCGTTCTGCGGGTTCTGCCTACCTCCATGGGAAGGATTGGTTCTGATTACCGAAAGCCATTTCTACTAATTCTACTACGCCATAACATCGAAGAACCATTTAAACGAATGGTCATGGGAACATTAATTCTTTGAATGCCTCATGCTCTTAGCTAAGAGAAGAATAAAAAATCAAATTAAACCAACCCTTTGTCAGCCGCATGCACGATGACCGCTGGGCAAGTCTCTACACGATGGGTGCTGGGAGATGGATGGAAGAAATGAAAGAGTTGGTGAGATGATCTACGGTTCGAGGAGATACGGGAAAAGAGTTCATTGAAGGAATTGGGCGAGACCTTCGCCTAGCAGTGGGACAGTACAAGCTAACATAACTTATTACTAGATTGAGAAATAATAGGCTAGTAAAAAAAACGTTTAAGCCAAAAAGGCTTAAACGCTTTTTTTTCGCATTAGGAAAAGGCGTGAGTTTTTATCAGTAATAATGTATGGTAGTTTTTTTTTTCTTCACCGATGCAACACTGGCACCTACTTTGCAAATATGGCGTAGAGTTGTACAAAATGCAGTGGGAGATATTTGATAAACTTGTCAATTCAGAATTTTAATAAAAAAGACATGCAACTAGGATAAGACTTTTTCAATCGACTATAGTGTGCTAGACGAGTATTAACAGTGAAATGTGAATTTTACGCAATGTAGGTACACTAACCAGATAATATTCTAATTGGAAATAAGTTAGGAATTTCACATCTTATCGCTACGCGGTTCAGTCGTTTGTTTTTAGTAATACGATCTTTTGTTTACGTATTGCACTTTGTCTTTTGTCTCGCGGCCGTTTGCCCGTTGTTTGTGTAATTTTTAGTGCAGTTTTGTCAAGACGTTTTTGATTACAATCTGTTAGGGACTATCAAACGTTTTTTTGTTAAATTTTTATATTGAAATGTTTTAGTTCCTTAAGTTGCTCAAATTTTCTTTAAATATTGTTGATCTTTAACGAATAAGTTAGCATTTAAACATATTTGTTATGTAGTTTTAAGTATGTGTTATGGACTCGTAAGTTAAATGAAAATGATGGAGATGAATAAAAGAAGACACCTGGTCGGGTTCATAATGCTGCCACATGTAAAGGTGAGTGTTATTTGTATTCCTTTTAATTTAAAGCCTTTAGAATTTGAGTACTGTCCAACAGACAGCTGCATAAAACACCAAGAAGTGTACTGTTGATGATAAATTAAATAACATCAAGCTACTATAATCTGTCAAATTTCTTTTATAGATTTTCAACTTTATGTCTAAAGCATTAGGTTCAAGGTTGGTTGGGAAACTGACAGTTTTGGGTAGGTTGACCTGCTGGCGTCTGTACATAGTTTAGAATACTAAGTGAGAACCTTTGTAGTAAAGTAAATGGTGACATGATAAGGAATATACTAAAACCATTTATTAGTCTGCAACAGGCACATCATGAATATCATGATCAATTACTTATTAAATCCTTTTAACAAAGTCCAAGTTTTATTCCTATTGTTTGTTACACATATATACAATATAACGCATAATTTCTTCACAACTACATGTTCAATAGGGCCTCTAATTGATCTAGTCATTTGTCCCCATGATTGTTATGTAAATGTGGCAGCAGTTGTAAATCGAACAAAAGGCAAGACAATTATCTTTCATTATGAATGTAATCAGGAAACATTTAGTATTGGACACAACAATGCAAAATTTGCAATTCTTCTAGAAAAATTTAACTACTATACTGTATGTAAAAGTTTTAGACAGCTAATGTAAAAATCTAAACTAGTTGCCATGTATTTTGGGAAATAATTAGTAGTATTCTGGTCTAAACATCAGAAGGAACATTCAGTGGTGTAGCTATGTGACTAAGGGACCCGGTGCAAAAATAAAAATTGGGGCACTATTTAAACTAAACACTATAAAGGTGGTAAACTACTTCATCATCAGCTTCTTATAGCCCACTGCAGGGCATAGTAAAGCAAAGCTACTTAACACTAAGTATTATGTGTAACCCAAGTAGAAAGTATTTCCTGATAATATTATAAATGTGAAAGTTTGTTTATTTGTTATGATTTCACGTAAAATCTACTGCTCTGAACTAGAAGTGGGCGCCGACCAAAAATTTGCCGGCGGCGGCGCGCCGGGCGCAACTGGTCGGCGCGGCGGCGCCACGCCGCGGCGCGGGCGTTTTTATTTTTCAAAAAAAGAATTTTTGTTTTAAGTGTTATATTTTAAAGCTATCAAAGGTAGAAATTAAAATTAAAATCAGGAAAATACATAATTAAATGTTTTTAAAATATTTATTATTGTCATGTATGAACATTATTTTGTTGACGCGTGTAGGGCTCAACCGCGATCTTTTAGCGTTCAAAACCAATCCTGCTACTGAAAAAACACGTTCACTGGGCGTACTTTTTTTTTGGGATGTGAAATCATCAAATGACTCCTCCCGCTCTGGGCGGAGCGGAAGGGAGTGTCAGACTTTTACTGACTAAAACCCATCCATCTTCCTTCTTTTGCCCTTTGTGTTCCTGGGCCGCGGTATCTCTTTCGAACAGTCCCGCAGCCCTGGTAGGCATCGGCCCTTGCCGATAGAAAGAGATGAGCTCTTTGAGGCGTGCGTGGAACACGAACGCGCCGTCGACACGGCCTGTCGTCATAAGACGGACGGACGGCGAGCTAACCCAGTACTCACCGTCCACAGGCCCGCGCCTACGGTGGCCGAGAGCCACTACGTGGCCCCCGACGCCCGGTGCTTCTCCCGCGGCGGCTGGGACGTGAGGTTCTCTCCCTCTCACATTCGGCCACCTCCTTCGCTAGCATGACTGCTTCGCAGGAGGTGACGGACTCCCATTCCCTCTCGCTCCGGACCATGGCTTGAACCAGGGCCGGACGCGAGAGGTCGCCGCCAACACTCGGCGTACTTGTAGCTGGAATTGCAAGAATAGTCCTGGCAAGCGCAAAAAGTCCTGGGAACACATTTTTCTTCTCTCGCCAATAGGCAAGCACATCCCCGTTCAAAATCTCCACTTCTTTGGGATCGACCGAAGCTATGTCTCTCCAGCATTCTTGAGAAAATTCTGTTCCCGTTGCCTCGTCGCTGAAACTACTGTGCTTCTTAGATAATTTTGTCAGCAAAGATTGCGTCGAAGAGGACCTTGGTGGAGGCTCTGATAGATCACGGGAAGTTTCACCGCAATCGGAACATGGAAAATCAGAAGCACTGATTTATTTTGATTTTGTTTGGAATTGGACGACATTTTGCCAATTATCGTATTTACGTAAGAAAGCGATGTCAAGAGCGTACGTAGCAACTAGCGCGAACGTGCCGTGGCGACTGACGTTGCGCGTACCGCGCGGACGCGGATTCACAGGGCACGCGCCCCCGCCCGCGCCTCTATCGGCGCCAAATTTCAAATGCTCGGCGGCGGCGGCGGCGCGCAAAACGCGGCGCGGCGCCGCCGCGCCGGCGCGGCGCCCACCTCTACTCTGAACTCAACCTTGGTAGGACATTAATTCCTTTCATCCCGATAATAGGATCCCATGAGATAATTTTTAATGGTGGTCCGTACCAGGCAAACAAACTCCCAAGCTAGTAAAATATTTTTTTTAATCCGCAGGCTAACACAAAATTCCACAAGATTTTATTGGACAGTTCTAGCATTATGCTTTTTAAGTAAGAGGTTGTGTTATAGGACGCATACCAGATAAGCCATCTAACATGCCATAGAAATGACTTAATGAATGGTCGCAGATTGTAAGAGAAAAGTGACAAAAAAAGTAAAATGTAAACAATGACGAAGTAGCAATTAATAAAATTAAAAAGGTAGACAATAAAACGAAGTGGACAATTATATTTAACTATCTCTTTCTGGATTTAGTTTTTGCAGAATTATCAATAATTACCATTAAATGTTGCTATGAGTGCCAAATGTCAGAGTCAAGCTTTACCCATACTATTCATTAAAATAAGTTTTGATTATTTTTAATTTCTGAATGAACTTTCGGCTGTTGCAGAAGTGTCAGGTATTGTATAAAATAATAAAATTGCAGTAAACACTTCTGTAATGTTGCATTCCAGCATTGCAAATTTAGTTATAGATAATTTCCTTACATAATTTGTGAACAGTCCAGTCTGGGTCAATTTAGGTAGAACAATGTGGGCTGTGGGACTGTTCGAAAGAGATACCGCGGCCCTGGAACATAAAGGGCAAAAGAAGGAACATGGATGGTTTTTAGTCAGTAAAAGTCTGACACTCCCTTCCGGTCCGCCCGGAGCGGGAGGAGTCATTTGATGATTTCCCATCGCAAAAAAAAGGTAGAACAATGTGATAAGTATTAATAAATTAATGTGAAAAATTAGGTCCATTATATCAGAATATTTACTAGTCTACTTAGAAATGATCACATTTTTGTAATTAAGTTGTTTCATCTACAGTGAGTAAAAATTATGGTGTTAAAAAATTAAATATTTGACAGACTGCACTCATGCCAGTAAAACTTGTATTTATTGGGCTATTATTTTTTCTAGTACATTATTAAAAATAGTAATTTTAAATTTTTACTCCCTGTTTCGAAATCGGTGGTCAGACACTGGTTCCTTTGCCGTTTTTCGTAAAAAATAGAAGCAATATCATATTTTTTGCAGTTTCATTTGCACTTAGTTACTTATGATTTAAGTAAGTAAGTATTTATCTATGTGAGCAATTATTCAACCAGCTATTCATTTTGGGGTGGTTAAACAAAGCCCCATCATTACCTACAGCTGCATAGAGGAATACTCTGACTCTAAGACAACCTTCTGATTGAACTCTTGTTTTTTTGTCTATGGATAACTGAAATAAATCTTCAATAAATGTAGGTACTTCAAAGTTTATACCTATTGCTTTAGATGACTAGCACTCAATTGAATTCAATTTTATTTACCTCCTGTATTGTAATCCAATATAATGTCCTCAAAATAATTATGCGCTTTGGATGTGGAGTTTGTTGGGCGCCAGCACAATATATAATATTGAGAGATGGCACATTTGATTTGGTAATTTGTAATAATATACATTTTGGAAGGTATATACAACGCAAACATTTACCATGGATTCAGTACATGATGTCAGATCCCAGAGTAAGACAACGCAATCCCAGGTTTGCGAGCCTAACATTGCATTTGAACTAATGAATAAATAGGTAATTAGCCCACTAATTAAATGCAATGTTGGGCAGCTGGCGATCTTCTTCTTAGCGTGTCGATGGCAATCTAAATTGTGCCTGCCCAGAGCTGAGCCACTAGTTTGGCGCCTTCGGTAGCGTCCATCAGTTCCTGTGCCCCATCGTTTGTGGAACAGCTGGCGATAGTCTTAAACTCTTAACAGATTTCAAACCATATCACAAATCAATTTGCTTGTTTGGATTTTTGGAACCCTTTCCCAATCATCCAGAAACCCAAGAGCATACTTCCTTAAATATTTTTTTCTTGAAAGTATCGTCAGAACCAGTATATGTTTTTAATTGATTACAAAAAGTTTTTTTTTTAATGTATCTTCCATTACTTGGCAAGTTTTATTTACTGAGATTGAGGTGGGTCTGTGTCTTCTATCTCCGTTTCTGCCGCCTCCTTGAATTGTATTGTATAACAGGCTAGTGTCCGCAACTCCACGTCCAAAGCGCCTATTTTGCGTACGGGTAGGAAAATCATTCGATCCACCCCAGTTCCCCAGGAAAGGCCAGCAACGACCGAATCCTTGACAGTTTACAATACTATACTAAAAAAAACTTATTAACGCTAACAAAACAAAAAACTTATTAATGCCAGTAAAACAACACACGTGTTGTGTCTTCTTAATTAGCCACAATGGTGTACCCCCGCGCTCAAAAGATCACAGTAGTATTTAATTCCATGTTCCTAATGAGAAAGACGATTAACCGTCCTTACTGTAACGAAATAACGTACACTTTCGTAATACCGCAAAAGCATTTATATTCTCTGATGCGAGTTGTCGAGTTGTCGCAAGCGCGACTTCTGAGCCTGAGGTCCTAGGTTCGATTCCCGGGTCGGTCAAAGTGCTATAGGGTTTTTCCATCAGAAATTTATCTGTAGCAGCTACGGAGTTTGGATTCGTGCCCGGTTGATGGCAATAGGCTCGCCCCTATTGCCATCTTAAACATAACTGGTGAAATGCGGGTGTACCTACTGCCTACTGTTAGGTACACCTCTTCCTATCCCTAGAGGAATAACAGGCGTGATGTTATGTTTCATAAATATTCACTAATTCAACTTTCGTGGTTTTAAAGAAATAAGGAAAAAAGTACGTTTCTAAGAACACAGAATTCTCGTTTTTCCCCGTTCTTGTTTGTTGTATTCATGGAACAGTTGAAAGCTTTCACAAACACGTGTAGGTAGGCACCATTTTTTAATATCAGAAAGAAACATCTTGTTGTTATTCGACCCAGAAAGATGTCTAACCTAAGATGTAACAGAATTATGACGATCGCATCAAACATCTCGAGATATGAGTGATGGACGGTAACTGACAGGCAGGTCCAGAGTAAACAGTTACTTATTGTTGGTACCTATTTATCCATCTGTATGAAACATACATTCGTAAAACGTACTATTTTCTTCTTTGTATTAAGATAAATAGTGGTCTATCTATATACTTACAACAAAAAAAAACATGTTATATAAAAAAAAAACTATAAGTACTGTATCATATGATTTTAGTAAAACGCTGTTATTTTAAAAATTACAAACAGACACTTCAAAATTTTTAAAAATTTATTTTCAGACCAGAGATCCATAATGAATAAACAACTTGGCGCTTACTAACTAAAACACGTAAACAAACTTACTATAGCACATATCTGAATGACGGTGAATGACGGACGGTATGTGCCGCCATCCAGTGACACATTATTTGGCCATCCACCCTACCGGCTACAGTAGCCACGAGGCTGTTGGGGCTGTCGCGCACCCGACGCATCAGTAATGCGATTCGCAGACGCAGCAGCTAGCCGAAATCCGGAACGCGTGCGTCCGCGAATATCCCCGACGCGCTACAGAAGCGCGGCAACCTCAGCAATACCCGGAACCCGTTATTATATTGGAATCGTAGAGCACTGTCCGAGCCTTGTGTATAACTGACCCACAGGGCGCACGTGTACAGCGACTGGCAGTAGGCCCTGAACAGTCTTATTTTAACCTCTCGTGTACACCGTGCGAACCTGCGGGCCAGGATGTTACACCTGACAGCCAGTGCTCTGCGTTCCCTCTCTAAATCGGCGTCATCCGACAGCCTATCGGTGACCTAGTTCCCCCGCAAGCGTAGCATGATCACCGTAGATTTAAAACGAGTGACTCTTTTCAGCTGAACTCCGCCCAAGGTAACCGATGGGCACGCCACTATAGTGGCGATAAGTCCCCTCTTTGAGGAGTGGCTAGACAGACGCCACGGCGCCCTCACCTTCTGCCTGAAGCAGGCCCTCACCGGACACGGTTGTTTCGGGAGGTACCTGCACCGAATCAGGCGGGAGGAAACGCCCGGGTGTGACCACTGCGAGGATCGCCCGGAGGACACGGTGGAACACACCGTGGAGGTCTACTCCGCTTGGGCGGACCACCGCCGTGTCCTCGTAGCGGCGAATGAATGGCTGCGGCGACCTCTCGCGTCCGGCCCTGGTTCAAGCCATGGTCCGAAGCGAGAGGGAATGGGAAGCCGTCACATCCTTCTGCGAAGCAGTCATGCTAGCGAAGGAGGTGGCGGAACGTAAGAGGGAGAGAACCTCACGTCCCAGCCGCCGCGGGAGACACCCTGGGCGTCGGGGGCCACGTGGTGGCTCTCGGCCACCGTAAGCCCGGGCCTGTGGACGGTGAGTAATGGGCTAGCTCGCCGTCCGTCCGTCTTATGACGACAGGCCGTTTCGACGGCGCGTTCGTGTTCCACGCGCGCTTCAAAGTGATGTCAGCAAACCGGAGGAGCCCGCAAGGGCCGATGCCTGTCAGGGCTGCTGGACTGTTCGAAAGAGACACCGCGGCCCTTGAACACAAAGGGCAAAAGAAGGAACATGAATGGGTTTTAGTCAGTAAAAGTCTGACATTCCCTTCCGCTCCGCCCAGAGCGGGACGGTTCATTTGATGATTTCCCATCTCAAAAAAATAAACAAAAAGGTAACCGATGGAACAATGTCATCCATTTTATTCACAACAACCTGTACGCATCAGACATGGTACCTGCCCATCTAACGTAGTTGGACTGGTTGCTGTAGCAGTACTTCGTTACAGAAAGCATTTTCCCAGGAAGGCTAGTGTCATTGGAGAGTGCTCCAGAGGCAGTTGGATACTAAGTCGAATGCCTTGGAGAGGTCCGAAAAACAGGCATAAACAGGTGTTTTCCTTGTTTTATTTGTAAAGACTAAATATAGTAAGAAAAAATTAAATAGGAAACTTCTCCATTGCGGTACGGCGACGGACGTCGGCCACCCGACACTAACCGATACCTCAGCATAGTATCTGTCAGAGTTTTATTTTATTTTACCAAACCTAACACTAAAACTAACAGTGAGTTGGTATCAAATTTCTGATGAGCCAGTAAGCAAAAAAGTTGTTACGTGACGAGAGACTGTTACAAAGTAAAAAAAAAGAAAAACACAGGAATACTCTACTATTGTGCAACCTTCATCCGTCGACGCTACGATACTGCTGCTATTCTTTTCTTATTCGAGATTTCAATACGCTATCCCAGTACCTGTCTCTCAAAAGCTGCCCACTGCACAGCCTAAGAACATAATATCGAGTATCAGGTTCATCTTAAAAGGATTTCAATGTTTTGGCCTGCCTAACTTCCATTATATTTTATTATCAAAAGCGCAGCCACGCATACCACCTGTTTTATATTATATATTCCATATTGTAGGTTTAGTTTCTATGTTAGTAGGAGAATATTTTTTCACTCATTAATAACAGGTTAATTTCGAGGGTTTAAAACGTTAAAGGGATTTTTTTTCGGTTGGGAAATCATCAAATGACTCCTCTCGCTCTGAGCGGAGCGGAACGGAGTGTCAGACTTTTACTGACTAAAAACCACCCATGTTCCTTCTTTTGCCCTTTATGTTCCAGGGCCGCGGTATCTCTTTCGAACAGTCCCGCCGCTTTGGCAGGCATCGGCCCTTGTGGGCCTCTCATGTTTGCTGACATCTCTTTGAGGCGCGCGTGGAACACGAACGCTCCGTCGACACGGCCTGTCGTCATAAGACGGACGGACGGCGAGTTAGCCCATTACTCACCGTCCACAGGCCCGCGCCTACGGTGGCGGAGAGCCACCACGTGGTCCCCGACGCCCGGTGCTTCTCCCGCGGCGGCTGGGACGTGAGGTTCTCTCCCTGGAACATCTCCATCTCTCCTGGAACATAAAGGGCAAAAGAAGGAACATAGGTGGTTTTTAGTCAGTAAAAGTCTGACACTCCCTTCCGCTCCGCTCAGAGCGGGAGGAGTCATTTGATGATTTCCCAACCGAAAAAAAAAATCCCTTTAACGTTTTAAACCCTCGAAATTAACCTGTTATTAGTTATGAGTGAAAAAATATTCTCCTACTAACATAGAAACTAAACTTACAATATGGTTTTGAAATATAAATCAACCTGTACAAAATATTTAAATGAAATTGGATCTGCCGTGGCAGGCAGATTGGACTGACGTTTGCTTTCTCTAATAATCTAATAACTTGCTAGGAAAAATAACCACCTCTAAAACATAAACAATATTGCAATTTGCCGCGACTGGCAGATTGGTCTGACCTTTGCTGGGCTTAGCTTTGCAATTATCCTTCAGCTTTCTACCTAAAGATATTCTATTCCTTTTAAATCTAGGTACTACGCTACCATTATCATTATTGTTGTAAGCATTTGCGCATATCATGCGTGCATATTACAAAATTACGTCATAATCTCGGTATTAGTTCAACGATCCACTTATCAGTTTGAGCTCCGTAACCCGGGGCAACAAATACGCTACAGGGCCTTTTCACATTTGCCGATAAGCCGACCTACCCGACGCAGTCTGTGAACGCAAAAACCCGTACGACGTACATTTAGAAGTTCGCGGGTGTTGTTGCTAACGCGTAATTATTAATATTTTGCGGAAAAGACAATCTCTAAAATCCATGCATCTAACATAAATCTTCTTGGTCTTTTATTCCCATTTTTTTTTTCTTCAAATATCTAAATATATGATCATGCTAGAGAAGAATAGTTTTCTACAACGATTCTCGTCACAAAAATAAATTGCTTGGGTTCCAAAAAGTAGGGAATCCTGGCACCTGCACCTACTGCATAAGTTCGATCGTGTATGCAGTAGATCCTGCTGTAATCTCTTGAACGGATCCTCCAAATATCAGCTTTATGCGCTTCAGTTGAATGATAAACGGACCAAGGGGTTCTTTAGCTCTACTGTCGAGTCAAAGCCTTGATCATCGTCGCAAAGTTTCCAGTCTATCCATTTTTTATCAGTTACATTCTGGGGAGTGTGCGTTGGAATTGCAAGGTTTAATTCTTTCAGTCCATTCCATCATAGAGCAACTACCATTAAAAGGATGATATCCCATTCATACGTACAAAACCTTTGAGCACACTTTCATTGTGTGTACACCTAAGGAGTTGGAGCCCCGCCGGGGTTAACAATAAAGGTGTGATGGTAGATATGTACACTTGTACAGTCGACCAACGTACTGAAACAACTGTACGGAAACAACGCTCACAATACGAGTATATTCCCTCAAACCACAGTCGTTAGTTAAAACTCGGAAGTTAATTAACATGCCAAACAAAGTTAACGTTTGACATGAATCGAATGCAAAAATTTAATTGGATGCAAAAGTTTACATTGGAAACGTAGATGTAAATACAACAGGCGCCCGTTAAATCGTTTCTAGTTAATTTCTAGGATTACGGGAGAATTGAGTTCTTGGAGTGCTTTGAAAAACGTGTCCGGGACTCATAGTACACAGACTGTGTTTGAGACTATTTGCTGAGCTGAGAGCTTTAGTTCAACCAGCGCAGTTTTTTTTTTACTTTGTACAGCTCTTGATTTTAACTGGACATTGAGAACTTATACAGTAGGACAAGCGATGAAAAGGCAGAATGGAGGTTTTGTTTTACTATAAATGAGACTAAGTCCTCCGGTTTTTACGTCCTCTATTTCGGTATTTCTTCTCAAGAATAAGAAAAGCTAATGCATACATAGATACATAATCTGCATTAAAAAAAATACATTTGAAAGTTTTTTTTAACCTACTTGCTGACAACAAAATATGTATAAAAAAAACATTATTATTTTTATCATCGCATCATTTCATCTCGAACCCAGATAGCAAAAACTGTAAAATAAACGAAGGGTAATATTCTCACAATAGTTATTGTCGTTGTAATACCTATAACTATGTCAAGGACGGAGAAAACGCAGGGGCGGTGGCTGCCACCGCCCCTGCGTCTCCTGGCGGATATTCTGCGGAGATGCATCTACAGGGTTGCCATATCCATAAAAAGATTTCCGGAGAAAGTTCCGGACATTTAAAGAAACTTCGGAACTTTCCTTGAGGTTTCTTTCAGAACTGTGCGTTGTGCTTAGAATACAGGGTGGTGATTAGTCCTTCAAGGAGGAGAGCCTACCCGCCATTTTAAACAACTTTTCCAAAGAAACTCATAACCGATTGATTCGTGAAATAAAAAAAAAACAAATTCCCGTAGACAGTTTTTATTTGACAGATTATTTTATGCATTGTATGAAAACCTATAATTTTTTTCATGAATCGTATATTAGTTTCTTTGAGAAAGTGGTATAATATGGGTAGACTCACCTCCTTGTAAGATACAGATAGCTAAATCGCCACACTGTATACATCATAAACGCTATGCAAGTGATACAGTTGATTCTTATCTTAATTTCATAAAATGAAAATAAAAGGTTTTAAAATTATTATTTTTGGAAATTCCGTAAGTTTTCAATTCTCTGCTTAGTGCCTGGAAGGCGGGGCACTCCGAACACTAAGCTATAATGACGGACTTGTCCAGAAAATTGCGGACGTATGGCAACCCTATGCATCTAACATTATTATGACAGGTATAGGTATTAGCAAGAACCATCATAACAAGAATTCAAGTTGATTAATTTCATTTCTAAGAATTTATGTCTGTTTATCCTTGGTCGATTTTGTATAAGCTTTTATTTAACTTGCTTTGTTAGTTAGTAAAGAAGTTAGATAATAAAGGCACCAGTGCAGCGCTCTATACTTGTGCGCGTCCGTCTAAAGTGATAACCCCTTTATTATTATGGTGCTTATAGACCAGGGTAGAAGCCTTTAAAAATAATAAAAAGTGAAAAATGTTTTTTCACTATGGTAACATATTCTTTTTTTTCACCATCGGAAAGTAGAGATTTCAACGAACAGAAAACATACCAACTTTTTGAAAAAAGCTGATATTTTGACGGGTGAATTTTCGATTGAAAATTAGGGTGCTTTTTCGATATTCATTCAAAATGAGGTGAAAAAATAAATATTTTTAATCAAATAAATTACAGCGTATTTGGGACATAAAAAGGTAAGTTTTCACCAAATTTCGTTAAAAAAATAATTTTTTTGTAAAAGATAAAAATAAAAAACCAAAAACTTGGTTTTTTGAATTTTTCACATAAATTTTGAGGTTATGTGAAAAAATTGTTAATACAAAAGTTTTAGATCTTTTTATTACCTACAACTTTGCCATTTGACTTTTTTCGATAGGACTTTTGGTTTTGCCGGAAATCGAGAAAAACCGTTTTTTACCCTTAAAAACTCACCCCCATCCCCTTCCCGACCTCAGATCGCCCGTAAATTATTTTTCCTTTCATTTTTATAATATTCCCCTCCTTTTCTAATGGGTTTCATCCTACTATTATTTTTTTTGGTTTTAAAAATTATCGACCCTGGTCTATTAGCGGTCGAGGGGCGACAGCAATACTTAGAAAAATAAAGCGTCGTCGGTTCTTTGCGAGATTTTATTACTACCTCACTTTATTTGTGAATTCACCTCATAAACACACCGCGTGTTGTAAAATACAAACCGTACGTAATCATGTACCTGTTACAATTTGCAATAATTATTTTAGTACCTTTAAAGTGCCTCCACGCCACGATTTTTGTTTAAATAGCATCAAATCGAGAGAAACGACCGACAAAAGATTAGTGTTGAATCGGCATGATATGACTACGACCATGCAAAAATTAATTTGCGAACCTCTCTCATTGTCCAATACTTATTTCGATCAAATCGTTCGGCCATAGTGTGCCTGATGTCGAGTTTCGTAGAACATGCGCTTACATTCCAGCGACTGCAACTGGAGCGCGCTCTGAAATTCCGCACGTTAGCTAATTTGCCCGGGTAACAACAGCGGTTTCGGTTCGCGCTGCCGTTTTGCTATCGGACTTTACTATCAGACTGAGGTGGGCGTATGCTCGTGACTTCCGCGGCAGCTTGCGCCGAATGTCGAAAAGACCAAGTACTTAAATATCCTCCTACTTGTTCGTGACGCTGGCACGACCTACTTCTTGTTGGTCCACAACTTCATCATTTCCTCGGCGAAGTATCGTGGTATCTGTTGTATTTATAATCTGTAGTCCCTTCTTACCGATTAATGGACATCACTATACATATTTAAATTATAATGTCTATGATTCCTTTTTGTACTCTATGGTGCATCTCTAATAAAACACGCCGTGTTAAATTACTTGTTATTTATTTAATATAATCCAACAGATTATGGGCCCAGACCCACCTAATTCTTCCAAAATAAATACAAATAAAGGTTATAGTCGATTCCAATATAAACTTGAAGAATCCAGTGTTCAAGTGAAATCTAACCTAAAAGTAACAACGTGGTTGTGCTGTCGAACAGTAAAAGCGTCTTCATCAGCTAAAAATGTCTCCGAACAATACAATTTCAATAATAGAAAAGCTGACCGGAAGAGAGAACTATCCCTACCTGGAGGTTTGCCGTCCAAACCTACCTTGAACATGAGGAATTGTGGAATTGTGTCGTACCGATGTCCGATGACGTATACGAAAAAAAAACACTAAGGCAAAGATCATCCGATTAATTGATCCCATCATTTATATACAGGGTTACTGGTAACTCGACGTATTCCTTGCAGGACGTCATAGTAGGGTTAAAATGCAGCAAATTAAGCCACCAAATGTTCTACCGAAGGTCAGTAGTTTTTGAGTTAGTTAGTTTTTTTTTTATGAAAAATCCTGGATTAAATCATTTGAAGCCAATTTAAAAATTATTCGCGACTGTGCTGGAATTTAAGTTAATATCATAGTTGATGCCGTAGCAGATCTTGTTAATAATTAAAAGTTAAAAATGCCAAAAACCTTGGCAAATATCACTAAACAAACATTTATTATTTTGTGATTTTTGTTATTACTTCATACAAAATGTTGTCTAGTGAAAAAAAAATTACTACGCCTGATGTTCTAATTACTAGGAAAATATCCTTGTCTTATCAGCTATATCCAAAAAGGTATGAAAACTATACAAAGTTATGGACTACATTATGTGCGTCTCACAAAAAGGTGATTATTCGGAAAATCAAATAATACAATTTCGTGAATATTAGAATTAGTTGTAATCAATATCAGTTTAAAAACGATGCTATAATTATATACTATCTTGTTCGATGTGCTGCCCTCGGTTTCGGATATGTCGTGTTCTTATTCGCTTCCTCACTTCAGTTTTTGTAATTCTTGATGTGATTGTTGCCCTCATCAGGTGCGCTGCATCTGTTATTCTCTCATTTAGTTCTTCAATTGAATTTACTGGGGTCACATAAACTAGGTCTTGCATATGACCCCAGACGTAAAAGTCTAGCGGCGTAAGATCAGGGCTTCGTGCAGGCCACGGAATCGGCCCACCGCGCCCTATCCATCGGTTTGGATAATAGGTTTAATCCAGCAAATGTCGAATTGTGATTCGGAAGTGGGCTGGACATCCGTCATGTTGATAAATCATGTTTGCTCTTCTATCTTCCGGTACATCCGTGAGCAGTGGTATTAAATGATTTCTTAGGAAATCTTCATAAAGTTCCCCATTTAGTGTTCGGGGTAAAAATTGTGGGCTAATTAATTTGTCGTCGATAATACCCATCCAAACATTAAGCGAGAACCTATGCTGGGATGCGGTTGGTTTCAGTTTCTTAGGATTTGTCTCTGCCTTCGGTGCCCAATGTAAGTTGTGGTAATTTGTGATACCATCACGGTCAAAACATCACTCATCGGTCCACAGAATGTGTTTTTTTTTTAAGTTTTCGCCTTCGGTGTCGGCATTTAGCATCATCATCATCTTCCTGCCCTTGTCCCATGTTATTTGGGGTCGGCGCAACACGTTTTATTCTTTTATTCTCCTCGGTCAGCCGTCACGCTATCATTTACTTCTTTATCTGTCATATAATTTCTCACACAATCCATCCATCGTTTCTTTGGTCTTCCTCTCCCTCTCCATCCATCAACGTTTATATTCATCACTCTTTTAAGTCACATGCGATTCGTCCCTCCTCATCACATGTCCATACCAAGATAGTCGATTCCCTTTCAACTTTTCTGTAACTGGCGCAACTTTTAAACTTCCTCTAATATACTCGTTCCTTACTTTATCCATTCTTGTCACACCACACATCCACCTCAACATTCTCATCTCCGCTACATGCAATCTTTTTTCATCCATCTTCTTCACAGCCCAGCATTCCGATTCATACAGTACGACAGATCTAATCACGGACTTGTATATTTTCCCATTTAACTTGAGGTTCATCCGTGGGTCGCAAGTTGTTCCAGTGACCTGTCGCCATTTCATCCATCCTGAGTTGATCCGGTGTCGGCACTTAGCATAAAAAGACAAAATTCAAGCCGTCTCGTCGGATCTCCCTCTTCTAATGACTGGACAGGTTGATAGTGGTATGGACCAGACTTTCCACTGTACATACCAAGCTCACGCGCTACGATGTTTGTCGATATATTGGGGTCATCAATAAAACGTTGAAGAACCAGCTCATCGTCCTCCGCCGTGTATCTCCGAGAACGACCAGTGTCAATTTGCCTGCTTCTTTGGACGCTGCCAGTTTTAGATACTTAATCGCCGATAAGTCGATCCAAAAACACTAACGTGTGGGAGTCGGCGGTTGGGAAAGCGAAGTTGATATTCTCTCCGCGCCTGAGCAGCGTTACCGTCACTCACCGAACAAAAATCTGAGGAAAATGTAAGAAACAAAAATGAGAACTCTGGTTATGTTGCTGTAGTTTCTGTGTCAACCAGCAATGACAATGGTTGGTATGTGGACTCGGGGCTTCAATGCATCTTACAATGCACCGTGACTGGCTCTTCGATGAAATACCACCTCCGATTAATACTATGAGAGTGGCTGACGACAAGATACTACCTGTGAAAGCATGTGGGAAGGTAAATTAACATGTTTTGAATAAGAATGGCAGTACTGAAGTGATTGCAGAGCAGAATGTTCTTTATGTTCCTGAGCTGGCGACCAATCTTCTTTCAGTTAGCCAAATAATAAAGAATGGCTGTCAAGAGCAATTTGACAAAGAAGGTTGCAGAATATTTAACAAAATTGTTCCAAGTGGCTGAAGCAAAATTGACAAATAATATGCAACGGCTGAATATACAGTGTTCCAGCATACAGATCCACAACAAAGGGAAATGATTGTTATCTATGGCATCAAAGAATGGCTCATTTGAACTTTGAAAACCTTTAAGGTCTTCAAAGTACAACAAAAATAGAAAATAAAGACAAAGTTGTATGTATATCATGTCTAGAGGGGAACCTGTGTGAACTTGGCACCCGACTTTGGAAAAATGAGTTTATTTAATGGTTTTCCGAAAGATTTCGATTAGTAGTGGATATTAGTGAAGCTATTTTCGTTAGTAGTAATACCAAAAAAATTGTAAAAAAATATGATCCCCGAAATTCAAAAATCTGTTTTCCGGCTGTTTCTCATAGTTAAACGTTAGTAGTGGATTGTAGTGCAATTTTATTCCTTAGAAGTAAAATAGAAAAATATAAAATTTGTTTCGGAGGTTTTTTTAAATCAATTTTTATTACCTAAATATTGTTTCAAGGCATGCACGATTACTACTTACAATAGACTTAACTGAGGGAAGCTTGTAGAAGTTAGTACTGGAAGAATTTTTGATAGTACAGTGAAATCCGTTTATAATGACATGGAAGGGAAATGACAAACACGTCATACTAAGCGGACGTTATACAAAGCATTATGTATTAACAACATCCTCTTTTTGTTAGTTATATGTATGCATTTATTTTAATAGTGCGAAACACAGAATGGGACTCTCATATTAAATCAAATTAAGTTAAAGGTACATTATATGAGTGTATTTTTTTGCATTTTTTTACATAAGAAATCATTATTGATTTCTTATGTAAAAAAATGCAAAAAACTTTGTCTGCTTTTGTTGTTTCCTTACATTGTAACAACAGTATCTAATATGTATCTACTATTGTGTAAAGAAGACAAAAATAAGCCACGATATTTCTTCATTTTTTTACAAAAGAAATCTCTAATGTTTGTCTGCTTTTGTTGTTTCCTTACATTGTAACAACAATCTCTAATATGTACCTACTATTGTGTAAAGAAGACAAAACAAGCCACGCGCCGAACGTCGTCGGAAAATTCTTCCACTACCACCTCTACGAACTCCCCTTACTCAATTCTAACGTTAGTAGTAATCGTATTCATCTTCAAACAGACTTTATCCAGTGAATATTGCTCCGAAACAAGTTTGACTCAACATAAGTGCTTCTAATCAACTTGTATCTTTACTATTATCGAAAATTCTTCTTCTACGAACCCTCCTCAGTTAATTCTACCGTAACTAGTAATAGTATAAACCTTCAAACCAAACAGACTTTATCCAGTGAATATTGCTCCGAAACAAGTTTGACTCAACATAAGTGCTTCTAATCAACTTGTGTCTTTACTACTATCGAAAATTCTTCTTCTACGAACCCTCCTCAGTTAATTCTACCGTAACTAGTAATAGTATAAACCTTCAAACCAAACAGACTTTATCCAGTAAATATTGCTCCGAAACAAGTCTCAACTTAAATGCTTCTAATTAACTTTTTATTAACTACCTACTATAAAAAATTCTTCCATTACTAACTTCTACGAACCTCCTCCAGTTAAATCAACCGTTAGTAGTAATTGCATATGCCTTGAAGCAGTATTTAGGAAACAAAAATCGTTTTTAAAAAATACTCGGAAACAAATGTTTTTATTTTTATTTTACTACTAATGAATAAAATTGCACTAGAATCCACTATTAACGTTCATCTATGAGAAACAGCCGGAAAAAACAGATTTTTTGATTTTCGGGAAATGACATTTTTTATTACTTTTTTTTGGTGCTACTACTAATGAAGATAGCTTCGCTACTATCCACTACTAATCGAAATCCTTCGAAAAACCATTAAAAAAAACAATTTTTTCCAAACTCGGGTGCCAAGTTCACACAGGTTAGAGGGGAAGCAGTCAAGAAATTCATTCCCTACAGAAGGTTCCAGAGCAAAAGTATTGCTAGAACTCATACACTTTGATGTCTGTGGTCCCGTGGGTTTACAGTCCCTCGGAGGTGCACGCTACTTCGTCACCTTCACTGATGACTTTTCCAAATTCTAAAAAAATAATTAATAAACGTTTTTGCGCACCAACAACTATGGTGATGCAATAAGTTAAGTAATAACTAGACATACATTACTTACACACAAAGCTATACTTTTAATTCCTCAATATCATCATATCGGCCGAAATACGTACATAGCTGCACGCAAGCATAGCGTCCCCTAGCGTCGTCATATCGCCTGGCTTTGTGCTGCTCGCATTCAGCGAGAGATTTACGCGGCCTTTACCACGTGATCGATCCATCTAGTAGAAGTCCTTCCAACGCTGCGCTTTTCGGTACTTGGTCGCCTCTTCGTATTTTACACTAAAACAAAAATAAATAAAAAGAAAACAAAAAAAAACACAAATTAAGACAACATTAAATTAAACCAAATTACTCCTGTACGAGGCCAAAAAGGCTATCTCAGCCTGGTGATATAACATTTAAAAAAATAGAGAAACTCAAGCGTAGCCATCTCCGTTACCTTTTGGGGCACTTTCTGCCTTCTAATGAGAGCCATTGTGAGCGACCAACATACAAGAACAAGCTTGTCTAGCATTGTGCTTTACTGAATTATGGAGTTCCAGTCATTCCAATGTAGATTTAGAATAAGAAGATTTAGAATAATTTGCGTTCAATACAGTTATCAAATTAAAATCAATGGTGATGAGCCGAGCAATTTGAATTCAACAGATCCCGTCTCCATCGCGTCAATAAAGCGACGCCATTTTTATCGCTCTTGAAAATCAAGTTCACCATTACCAATTTGTCCAAACAAAGTGCTCCATTACATAAAATAAAGCACAACATGCATGCACTACATTATGCGAAGATAATTTCATTCTGTTTTAATGTCTCATAAAATATGGTGTAGAACTTAAAAACTGCCATGTCTCAAACAAAATAAAATACTCAGTATTTATTCCGGAAAGTTTACTCGGGTAATTTTATAAAAGGTATCGCGTGCTAGGAGTAACTTCAGTAGAGGAATCTTATTACGAAGATGGAGGTGGTCTCGCTCTATTCGTTGTTAGAGCATGCAATGCCTGCCAGATGCCTTTCTCTAGAATTCTTCCCAAGTAGGTATTTTAAGCCTTCGATAATATAGGTCGCCTGTTTGCCCAGGCATGAAGCTTGAATAATTGTCCCAGTTTTACTTCCATACTATTGTTGCACGAAATATCTGCGAAACTTAATTTAGTTGACTTTTACATTAAAATCTCTTTGACAAAAAATCTTCAGTTGAGGTTTGATTTTAATCGCACTTAATATGAACAGGTATAGCAGTCAATTGAAATACATATTTTCCTGGTTATAAGTTCGATGAAAAACCTCAAACTGTAGATTGAAAAAGTGTAAGCAAATTGATTTAAGTATGTAAAAAAAAAAATGCTTATGACTCGTGTATAGTACGTACACACGGCATCGCACCGCGTCCCGACAGTTAAACAGAGATAGCACTATTCCGTCTGATTTGCACTCTCCTCAAATTTCAATTGCGGGCCCGCTTCGCTGGATCCTTATAGGGTTCTCCAGTTTAAAATTATGGCAGATCATTTATCATATACCTAACTCAGACACGTGGCTTTACTATTCGAATAGTTAAATGAAGCGAATTATCGAATTGCATGCCCTAATTTTATTTATCGAATGTTAAATATTCAAAATGAATATTGAATGAAACAACATTATTATTTCCTATATTCATGTTTCTACAAATTTCATACTTTTTTAAATATTAACAAATTAAAAAAATATGTAAAAAAAATATTATTATTTCCTTTATTTATTTTTAGACATATTAAGTACATTTTTAAATATTAGAATATAAAATAATATAAAAAAAAACATTTAAAAATATAAAAAATAGTAGCCCACCGGCATCGGGAACAGGGTCCGAGCTACCGGTGGTCAGGGCTCTTGAGAGAGGAACCTATTATTATTATTATTATAGCTAGCCCATAATTATTGTCCCACTGCTGGGCAAAGGCCTCTCCATTCCTTCCAACGGTCACGATTCTGTGTTAAACAACATAAATTTTTTTTATTTGATTTTTTTGATGGATGATTGTTCGGGTAAGACTTGTTAAGTGGCCTACTCACTGAATAAGGAACTATGTGCTAGGAACGACGCGATGGTTCGCTTGTATCCCGATTTAGACACGATAAAAGTTGTCAACGGAAAGAAAATATCGATGCAATATCCTCTGTCTTTACTAGCGAAGACCACGGAATGAATGAATGATGTATTCTAGAAACGTTCGATCCATGTTCTTTTGATTTGTTATTCGAGATGTACAGACGCCAGCACATCAAGCTACTACAATCTGTCAAATTTCTTTAATAGATTTGCAACCTTATTTCTAAAGCATTAGGTTCAAGGTTGGTTGGGAAAATCTGACAGTTTCGGGTAGGTTGACCTGCTGGCGTCTGTACCTGTACTAAGGTAGGAACCACGAATTGTAAAAGAGAATGATTTCTTCTTTCCTTTTGATTCTCTTTTCTTATCCCATTTTGTTTGATGATAGTGGATTTCATCACAACTTTTGTACCACCGCGCACCGATGCCATTTTGTGACTTGGTCTAAATAATAATTTCTAATTCTAATCTTTCACGAAACACACTTTCCTTATTAAGACGTCATTAAGTAAATAATTTGTTACTTTTATAGTCAACATAGAATAGCAGAACCTTGACTTTTTGTATAATACATATTTACTACAAATAACTCATGAAGTCTTGACATTAAAATAAAAGGGACCCAGTTTTGTCCTGCCATAATTTATGCGCGTTATAAATGTAGCTTATGTTAAAGGACAACTTTTCTTGGCTCTCCCGCGATAAATATCATCCTATCTGGCAAATGTTGTTCTACTTATGAAAGGATCGATGAAATTTTGTGTTTACATGATGGATGGCAAGCTGTTTTATGAAAGTTGGAAGGGATATTATCTAGCCTTTATATCTCAAAGTTTGAGGAATAAATGTATTCTACTTCTAACCGTACCTACCTACCAGTTTAGAAATCATCGTCATCATTATATTGCGTTTTCCGCATTTATTTGGGCTGGCCCAGTTCTTAATTTCTTTCTCTATTAGAGCGCATTTTTCACCGATGATTCAGAACGCGATCAGCATAATGTAACAGCTTTCAGTGTTAACATTGTTACGATATATTAAAACTGACAGCTCATGAACTTAGTTTAGACGTGTCTTTAGCTAATTCACTCAATCTATACACTCCAAATTACTAGTTAAATCCTACTAGTTCAGAAAATATTGAAAACAATATTTCGTTTAGCAGTTTTAATTGCGTCGACACATAACCGGACAGATAAGCGGGCATTGATAGAGACGAATCCAGATAGCACGCCTGTTGGCTTGCCCTGGTGGCTGAGAGAATGTCAGGCTCACTCAAATGTCTCGCTGATGGTGGCGGGTGTGTCAGGTCATTTAGTTACCTTCAATATGGTTGAGTTGAATGGCGCTGATCCATGCGTCATGTTCGTGAACGGGCGCTGTTAGTTGGGACTGGTCATCTCTTAGCTGCCACGGATAATTTAATTACTTTATTTTTAAATTGTCAAGATTTTGTAACAATATTTTGATTTAAAAGAGTGTCCATGGAGTTTCTTGCTCATTCTTCTCCATAGAGATCTACGCTTTGGAATGTGCAACTACAGTATATTTTCTCAAGTTATTATGCCTTGTGACTGTGACTGTAGCTTCGCTTGCTTTGAGTTTGAGTTGAATTTTAAATGCATTTTTCCATGGGAAACAGACTGAATAAACATAATTGCAATTTCACTGTGGACTACCGGACAAAGCTTGTTTACACTGTTGATTTCATGTTGACTTCCATTTTTTCACTGTTGATTTCCGTTTTTTTAATATTTTTTATTTATTCATGAACACATACATTAGTTTTAACAGGTATGACCCAAGCTAACAAAAGTAGTCATGCATTGCTAATTGTCTAGACTGAAGTAACGGGTCAGGGTAGAAACACAAGTTACACAGTGGATAACATACTAAGTGTCACCCTCTGGAATTCCGCCAAAGAGCAAGAAAATATGTCTAAACGCCGAGAGACACTATTGAGTATTCTTACTGCACGAATCACTGGTGCAAACTTTAATAACTTTGTACGGGTTGCCGGAACTTTAAAAAGCCCCTCCCTTGGTCCCAACCGTAGCCTCCTGTCTGGAACGAGCAATCCCAATGATTCCAATATTTGTGGGTTATTCAGCATACCACGAAAAAACATATTTTACCAGAGCGAGGTTGCGCCTTACTTCCAACTTATAGTACCCAACCATCCCTATAACAAAGAGAGTTGGATACATAAGTGGGTAGAAAGGGTAGTCACCAAACTGCTTCCAGTATAGGTATCGGGTAAATTTGTTCTGCATCTTTTCCAGCATCTGGGAATACTTCACTTCATAAGGATTCCAGATGATAGCAATAGTTTCCAAGTTGCTTCTCACCAACGCATTGTAAAGTGCTTTCACTGCTGCCATGTTAGTAAAGTCACGGGTTTCACGCATGACAAAACCAAGATATTTAAAGGCTTTTTTACACACCTGCACTACATGAGCAGGAAATGTAAGGTCCCCAGCGAAAGTAACCCCGAGATCTCGCACAGACCCAACTCGCGGTATGACGTGACCGCCCATGCAATAATCACGGCGTCGGGGTACCACGGCCCGCGTGAATGACAATACGCTATACTTCGTCAAATTGAAGAGTAGTTTATTCTCTTCACTCCACGCCAGCACCCTATCAATGTCTCGCTGAAGCATTTAGCAGTGTGTTAAAACGAAGGCCATGTACTAAGCAGGAATTTTACGAAAGTCAACTTTTAAGGGGAGGGTGTACAGGGTAAGACAAGGTTCGAAATTTCGAATGAAACGGCCACGCAGATTTACATCAAAAGCTTCTTGGTTTTTTAACTATATACCTATAAAGATATTGAGTTTTTCTTCACGAACTTCGTAGTCTACCCAACTCTCCGAACTCTTTGAGATAAATATTAGAATATTCAAAACGAAAAAATATGTATGCAACAGCACTTTAGAACTTCGCGTTTTTTCACTATATTAATTAAGTATTTTCCCAGGCAGGTGGAGTTAGCGTGTCTATGCCGCATTTAACCTTCGTTGTAATTTCCGTGATTAATGTAACCCCATTTGGATTGGACTCTGCATTTATAAACGCTTTGTTATGTAACAAAATCCGTTTCGCTATGTGTTAACTTACTTTTATAGTAACAGGAGATATCGTTGGCAATGTTGGCATCCAAGAATAGCCGAGTTTTAATACGTTTTTCAGATATAAAGATGTCCATGTTAGACGCGCTGGACACTCATAATCAAACAAGCCATAAAACATCTTCTGTTTAGTCATGGGCTAAGCCCCCCAGTCCTAAACAAAGAAGCTTTTTGGAAAGCTTATAAGAAATTGTCTGTTCGTCTTAAAGCTCATCTTAGTCACCTTGTATCTTGGCACCTATATGTTTCTATGGGAAATCGAATACTTATTGCATCGTGAATATGAACCCCTCACCACAATTAGTTTTGATTGTCGTGTGACCTCGGTTAGTAACGGTTCGCCCCATCGCCTCGTGTGACTTGTCACATACAACGATATGTCGTCTGTGTGTGCTAAGATTGCGTATTGTGTTCAAGCCGACAATCGGTCCTCGAGACACGCTGATTGTTTCAGTGTGTTATTCTTCTTGATGGGGCTTGTTATAGCAAATCGTTGCGAATTGAACATGATTGCTTGTAGTGCATCCATATGATCCATACGAAACTCATCTTTTATCAATAAGGTCCAAGTCCAAACATCCGCACTTAATGAAACTGCGTTTATAAGGGTCTTTCCATACTAGTGTTTTTGCTCACTGCTCACTGAAACTATTCTACAGTTAGTCCCAGTCAGTTTCTGTGTAGGCATTAGGTATACAGATGATTTCAGAAAGTTTTGATTGCTTGTTCGCGACGGTTTTGCCTGTGGCCTATGCAAACTGTCGTTGTAAGTGGATGCACTGACATACCCCGAGCGATGGTTCGTCGATAGAACTACTGCGACAATTCATCTGAACCTTATCCTAGGCAAACTGGGTTACTGGAAATCTAGAAGGTTTCAAAATAGCAATTATTTCGCGTTACACGAACTTATTTATTCATTTTCCACGTCATTCATCGTGCATCGTGTGTTAAAAGGAACTAGGTTACACAGTAAACTGTATGATATTCTGTCTTCCAGCATTTTAGACTTAAATAGCACTCCCCTTACGTACTGCACTCACTTTCATTAGAAGGAAACAATGTTATGGTCGCAAAACGTGGCCGACCATCGATGTGTCGATTTAGATGAGTCTGCTTCAGCTTGTTTACACCGACCGTTACGAGAACTGATGGTGCCGGGGACTTGCATTCAGAATCTAAAAACAGACTGTTAACTCTTATTATGTAGTAAGATAATTAATCATTCATAGCCCACATTAACTTCGCAGTATTAACTGTAAGAAATCCCCGTTTCATTGCTATACGCAGATCACACACATAAAATTAGAGCGCACATAAACAAAATTAAAGTGTTTGTCAGTGGACATACGCTCCAATTTTATTTATGTGTATGACTATGGATTACCGCATCACGAAACGGTTGAGAGCAACGCACACACACTACCCTACACATAGCGTCAAAGCATCGGTTATAGTTATCCACGATCGATAAAAATGCCGTTTGAAAATTTTACGGGTCATTTCATTTTTTTTTAAATGATGTAATTGTTTGTAAATTCATCGTCACCATGTAACGTTTTATATTTTTTTAGTAATTAAGTAAAACTTTTATTAAAATCACCACGAAATAGCTTTGATTAATCGGTATTTAAATTATACATTAAAGAACATTAAAGTCCTTCGGCCATTACAAATAATTACGACGTAGTAAACTGTGCACCTGTAATTAATTCCTTAGTAATTGGGACACTAGAGAAAGAGAAACGTTTGTCGGGTATTACGCGTGCGTGCGCAGTAAATGAAGACAGTCTTAAGAGGTGACGACTCGAAATAATTATTTTAAGGCTTGAGCGAACTCTAAAAATAAATCGCCAGTGTGATGTCATGAAAAGTGTTACGTACCTATCCAACACGCATTCGAGTATGACATCAGTTCTCCTCGCCACGATCATCTGTTCGCCCGTTGAATTATTATCACAGTTCCCACCATTTGTGATTCACCGGGTGTTTTTTTTTAGAGCTACGATTTAATGGATTTTGCAGAATGTAGGTTGACTAACCCATCATCGTACTTGATACCTAATTAGCAGTGGTTGTTCTGATAAAAACCACAAAACGATAAAGGACAGACAAAATCGTTGTTTCTGCTATGCTTGCTAAATGTCTGATATAAAGTCGTCTAACTAGCTATTGTTTTTGGCTTCAATTATTTTGGTTTAGATTACGGTTTTCCATCAAGGCACGATTTATAACACCATGCGCCCTGAGGCTGGACGTGATCATATTATTATTATCTAGTCTGTGTCTACTACATCGTTCTCTAACATTTTAAAGCTTAAAATTAAAATGATAAAGAAGGAGGCACCGACTTATTAAAATGCTAGACGTAACTTTCCGATGATGTAGTCACCATATTCGATGCGCTACATTATTCATACACCGCATCGCCTTTAATACTGTAGTTTGCATGTTGTTTATTTTTGTTTATCAATCTATTACTAAATTTTACCTAATTTTAGCTACTACTCAAAATATTTCTGTTCCAACAACGCCCACACAAATGGCGGATGGCCCGTCAATGTTGTCCTCAACATGGCATTGTTTTCGTTCGGTTGTTACGTCGCGGAATGCGTCACTCGCTGCTCCAAATATCTACGTGCATGTAATTCTGCGACACTAACTCGCCCTGCACTGGGCTGTCCGTCCGGCAACATACGTTCGCGCCATGCGGGCTTGCTAGTGACGTTTGAAGGTTAACTGTTCTAGTTAACTGGCGTTCATGCTACACGCGACCCACGACAATCGGGATAATCATAGTTACCAGTAGATGCTGGTGTGTGTCTAGCCTGGACTTGGGCCAGCCCACTCAGACACTCGAGCTACTGTGACTCGTTCATGACGCCGCATATTTTTAACGTAACAAACAGCGCAGACACACTCTCGAGTGCCAAATGTAAAGTTCACTAACATAGATTTGGCAAGAGTAGCTATTTACGCGAAGTGTCTATGCTTCTAGCGAATAATCGTGGACCACGTAGACATTCATTCTTGTCCAATCACATGTAGGAAGCCGAAGGATCAAATGAATAAGAATCAGTTGAAGGAATAGCTCACAAATTACCCTTTTTCATGCAATGCTATGTGCAGGGTTCCTCTGTATAAAACCTCTACGCTTGAAACTTTTAGATTCTTTACTGGCTTACAACCTTATATTTTGCAACTGCCAAATTTTTAATTTGAATTCAACTGAAAAACGATTCAGTTTTTACGTTTATGTTTTACGCGCGTTCTTTTAAGTTTGTTTGTAAATTTCTTTATATTATCACCTCGTAGCTTCCAAACGGCTCGATGGATTTCGACAAGGTATTATTTCTTAAAGGTAGTATTCCTTTTAAAAACCTAAGTGTCCTTATATAGGTGTTTGAAAAAAAAATGGCGGACATTTGACACGAAATAGTAATATACTTATAACATAATTTAATAAAAACTTTACCAAACCTATCGAGTAGGGTAAATATGGGAAGTTAAAAGGGGATTACAAAAATATACAGGATGAATTATTGAAGTGGGCGTGGATGGCCAAATCCGAAACTGAGGAATAGCGAAAAATACTCAAAGGAGTTTCGAGGCCGATTTTGATGAAAACTAAAACTGCATCATGGGTTTCTTGGAAAATCAATATCCCTAGGCAGGAGTCGAATCCGTTGATTTTGAAAAAAAACTTACACTATTTGATAGCTTTCGCTATTAAGGATGCTTAAAATTTTAATGTCAAAAATAATTGAAACGGCTCAGTTTTCGAGGATTAAAAAAGGGGAATATGAAATGTCGGTCTCGTCAACATTTTTATGATATTAAATCAGTCTGAGCTGCAGCTGTCCCTATCGTATTCTACGGGGGCAGGCTTGACGCAGCGCGAAGGTGGCGGCGCGCGCCGGTAGTTTCTTCAAGTAGGTACCTATTTTTCAAATTCCTCGCAGGTCCTGTTCCCACTTAACAGGCTACACCTGCGAAATAAAAAGAAGTTTAATTACACAGAAACAAGTAATCGTTTTGTATACCGGGTTCATTAAAAATTAATAATCATCGAGTCTCGAACCATTCTCTTGCTTTCATACAAAGGATGAGATTTTATTAATTAACTCTGTGATCCTAGCCAAATAGCAGTGCACGTAGTTGTGCTAAATAACTCTTTTGCTTCGAGTGCCGCATGCTAATTAAATGTTACTTTGTCGTCCGTGCGAAGTTCCTGCTTTCTATTGTCTTTGGCCATTCGAACGATTTACCTTTTGGTAGTAATGTATCCGGTTATTAACGACTGGCCTTCCTAATCTTCTGTCAGTACAATAACAAATTGCATAACCATTAAACTATCATTCCGTTGTTGTCTTCAAGATAGTAGATATTGTACAGAAGAAATATTTCAGTTTATAACCCTGTTATGTTATTATCTACACTAATATTATAAAGAGGAAAAATTTGAATTTTTGTGTGTGTATGTTTGTAATGAGAATAAACACAAAAGCTACTGTGCCGATTTCAAAAATTCTTTCCCCATTGGAAAGCTACATTCACCCTGAGTAACATAGGCATAACAACAACGAGCAAAGCCGGGACGAGCCGCTAGTAAATCATAAACTGTCAGCAATCTATGGCCGTTCTTGAGTCTGTTGAAATTAAAACATTGTTTATTTAAAGCATTTCGTCGATGGACGGTTGGAGGAGGATCGATCAGCCTATGTGTCCGTAATTATCTGACATAAGCTATTATGAGCACCCTGACGAAGACATAAGTATATGTAATGTATGTTCGAGTCAGTTTCTGGCATTGTCTTTTATGTACCACGAGCAACATTTCATCTAAATTTGTACATCACTCCATGACAATGGATTGATCTTGTGACCTAATGTAGTGGCCATATTTTTACTAACAATGACAGTCTCGGAAGTGGCAAGCAGCAATACCAATTGGCATTCTTCGTGATGTTTTGTTGGCAGACGTGCTCGACAGTACGTATCTCCGTTCGATATCTGATAGATTGAATTAACGACATGTACCTTTTAAAGAGAGATTGATGTTTGCTCTAGGCGCATTTAATTTATTGCAATTTTCGTTTCAATTACCTCCAAATCCCATGCAGTTTCATTTAAGCCACCTGCTTTTTCAAATTAAATAGTTGCATCAAAAGAAATTTCCTTTCTGGCTTCTGACTAAAGTTCGGAAATATGATGCAGAATTTCAATAAGCTCGAGACTGGGGTAATTGAAATATTAACAGCTGCTAGTTTTTGAGAAGCTTTGTAGGTATTCATTTGTTTAACTTGTAGTAACATAACTCACTGATCATAAATGTGTCGGAATTGGAAATAAAGTACGATTGCCTCTGACATTTGAAAATATTTTATTGATCAGTTAGCAGCGACAGCTGCATGTACGTTTCATTGCTTTCCTGTTATTACTAAACGTCTTTTGTTCTATAACGGTCACCTTTCAAATGCGTCTAATTTATGACGGCACCGAATCCCTTGTGCTTTTCTTATTTTTAAATTCTTAGTTCCGCGGAGGTTATTTCTGGTAACAAAAAACATGCCTTTTATAAATATCTGAAGTATCGGCCGAAAATTCCAAACATTTCCGGAAAAAATGGTGCAGAAGTCTTATCTTATCTTGCTAGGCATACTGTGTAAAAGTAATGATTTTAATTTTGATTATTTGTTACACCAGTGCCTTACCTTACTTAATAGCACATAGGTCTTCTGTTACGAAATCTTGTATCATCATGATTCACTAAATGATGTAGGATGTACTTATTTATGCTCATATATAATGAATATATGTGTTAGTGACTCTTTGTCGTTGAGCCGAATCAAGATACAGAATTTAAGAAACAACTTAAAAATAAACTTTTTTTAAATTACTAATAGGCCTTGCAACATTGACGCGTTACTTATTTCAAACTTATAAAACTTAAATGAAAGAAAAATAATTTAAAAAGTACCAAACTTTTGCACTAAAAAGAAGAAAATAACCCTATAACATTATCTCCGGGTTTTGTCGTCTGGCTAACGGAGAGGACTTGCATAGACACAACCATGTAGACAGGATTATTCATTAGCAACTTGCTTTAAAATTCAACCTTGTAGAATCGAAAGTGCCGTACAATAGGTATGTGCCCGACCCAGGTCTCGAAAATGGCAGTATCACATTATACCTACTGGGATCAATCCATTCTGACTGGCCAATAACCCTGATATACTTAGTGGTGGTGGATCGATCAGAGCGGCGCGCAATGATTGTTGACATAACGGTCCCGCATGATGAGAACCTCGTGAAAGCCGAGAAAGATAAGCAAATCAAGTATCTTGCACGAGGTTGAACCGTTGAGGAATAGCGATCCGATAAGGATTGAGCGTGGTGTATTTCAGGGCGATATATTTGACTCCACTTTGGTTCTGCTTCGCCTTTAATGCTCTAAGCATGCTGCTGGAGGATTCAGGTCTGGGCCATCAATTGAGGAGAGGTAGTAACATTATATCTCTCCTCTTTTACATGGATGGCCTGTATCTTTGCCCCCAATGATTTGCAACTGATGGAGTTACTGCAGGTAACTGAAACTTTCAGTGGTGCCATCAGAATTTAGTGAGGACAAATATGAGGTCAAACAGGAAACTTATAAGTTTATGGGTATGTCCGCTGCGCTGGGCATCATTGCTGACATGAAGCAATCGTTAGGGGAGCGCTTCTTTGGCCGCCTGAAAAAAGTATTTAATAGTCTTTTATCTGGCGGAAATAAGGTACGTGCCTTCAATGGTTGGACAATGTTCGTTCTGTGAGGAGGTTCCTCTCTCTGGAGCCCCGACCGCCGGTAGCTTGGACCCTGGTTATGATACCGCTACGCTACAATAACAAAAGAAAAATGAATATTTAAAAATATGTACCAAATGAATAAACGATAAAAAGCTTGTAATAATAAAATTACACAGTAGGTTCTTTGAAAATATAAAAAGCGAGATATAAACGATTTTCATTCTTCTAAAATCTAAAGGGTGAAAAGATGGAGAAATTCGTTTATGTATCCTAGAAAATAAATACCTGCATCCTGTGCTATAGCAGGATATTAATTACCCGAGCGAAGCTGGACCGGGCCGCTATCACTATGTCTTAGCATTATTAATGATAATAACCTATTATGTATTTATGTTATTATATTCGATTGAAGATTGCCATTATGAAAATTAGAAACTCTAGCCCTTGTTGAAATGGGTAGCATAGTAGATAGGTAGGTAGGTACCCTAACTAATGCATTCAGTGTCGTATGCTGATATTACTGACTGGCATTCATTGATATACAGTGTTTTTCAATGAACTCCTGTTATAAAAAAAACATTGCAATTCTCATGAAAGCGCGTTTATTATCGACATTATAACCTGCAACTAGGGTTATCATTTCGAAATTTGAGATTCGGACATTTTACTTTTTAATGAATTCCTTTTCAATGCCTAATACTATACCTATACTATACCTATACCTATTCAATGAAACTATTTCATAAAAGTACCAAAGTATCTTTTTATTACTTAAATAAAAAGTGCGACGTGCGTGCAACGAAATAGTAAACATTGTTTATTTACACCGAATTCAATAAACCGTTCAATCTTTTCCGGCATACAGCATTTATTTTTAGCGAGAGTCTTGTCGCAAATGTGAATGCAGTCGTATATTATTCCCAGATGATTTGTACTGGTTCGCGAGCAGCGATTATTCTAGTCATTCTAGTTTCATTACAAATCGAGATTGGAAGACATGACGAATGATGCAAGACGAATTAATGTGCCTAATGAATGAGTAGATCACGGTAATTTGCTTTTATAACATACGTTCGTATAAATAATGATAGCGTGCTCCCATTGTTTATTCCACTGGGAAGTCGGAATCGATTTATTTACAGGTTTCAGGTACAAATTACTAGTTTCAGTACAGTGTAATCATTATAGGTGTACCCGTGTACATAACAAAGTACCTACTACAATGCAATTTTATGATTAAACCTGCAGCACGGAACATGAAAGCCGTAATTTTATGGATTCACTGAATTTTATATGCTTTGTTGGAGCCAGGACGTTTCCCAACGTCTGCTATAGAGACACTTGCTTGGTTTTTAATATGCCCCTGATCCGTTAACATTAAAATTGCAAGCGGAAATCTAGCTTCATGGCTTTTACTTTTACACTATACATTAGAGTCCATAGAAGTGCATGTGACTAAAGGTGGGATGGACATGATTGTTAATGTATAAAGAAGAAGAAGGGGAAGGCCAAAGAAAAGATGGATGGATTGTGTGAGGAATGATATGAAAGACAACAGAGTAAATGACGCCGTGACGTCTGACAGGGGAGAATGGAAAAAGAAAACGTATTGCGCCGACCCCAAATAGAATGGGGCAAGGGCAGGGAGATGAACTAGAAATTAGAGTCTATCCGAATGTCGGTTTGTATTTCTTTCACGAAATTCGCGTACGTTTTCAACCGAAATTAAAAATCCACTTTCGTTCGTTCTTTACTACAAATATACAGCAGGAAACGTCTCGTGTTTACAAACAGCGATTGTTTTTATTGTTTCATCAATCGTTTGTGCACCTGTGCACACAAACCAAACAAATCGAAGATTTGTTAAAAACAGAAACAGTAAATCTAAGCTTCTGATTGACGAATTGGGATAAGGGCAGGAGAATGAATGATGAAGAAAGAATGTACTACGTATTTATTATTTGTGACAAACTATATTAACCAATGGAATTAAAAATCATGTTATTTATATCTAAATCGTAATTACATTCATTTATTATACTGGTATCTCCTCAAAACTTTCACAGAGTCAAGGAGAAAGAACAAGAGAGATATGATCCTCTGTCCAAGTTATTGAAAAGCGCGCGAAAATCCGGCAAAGTACCCCACAAATAAAGGGATATTATTAACTGAACACCCAATGGAATTGTTAAAGTACATGATATAGGTACAGGGTGAATATTTTAAGTAAACCATGAGGAATAGCGAAAAATACTCAAAGGAGTCTCGAGCCCATTTTTGATGAACACTAAAACTGCATCATTAGATTTTTGGAAAATCAATATTTCCGTTCCATAGATTTAAAGAAAAAAACCGATGTATTATTACACCATTCGATAGTGTAGCTAATAGTAATGAAATGACATGGGGCAAATTTAAGGAAAAGGTTAAATTTTAGGATTTTTCACATTTTAAATAAATGTCCTTGATTGATGACACCCGCAGTGCAGTCATGTTCACAACATTGTTCTAATTTCAAATTTTTTACTAGGTAACTGTTCACGGTTGAAGGCGAAAGTAAAAGAAAAAAAAGTAAACAATTGAAATTAGAACTTATAAGTGAGTTGGCGCCAACTGTGTTTTTGTTCGACGTTTAGTTGATTACTACTAACTATTTGCATACTATTGCGTATTTTATCAACAATTAACTGTTTCCTTTAGTTTGCCTTATGTCATTAACTCATTACTTCCCAGAATTTGATCCTTAATAGCGACACTATTGAATGGCGTAATAATACAGTGTGTGTTATTTTTTTTCTAAATCAACGGTTTCGATTCCGGGCTAGGGAAAGTGCTTTTCCAAAAGTCCAATAATGCAGTTTTAGTTTTCATCAAAATCTTGTTTGAGACCCTTTTGTTAGTTTCGGATTTGGTCATCCACGCCCACTTGAAAAAATCAATATATATGAGGAAACAATACTTTTTTAATAGTTTGATTAAACTGTAGTCAGGCACGTGCGATAAGGGCGTACCTAATTTTAGATTTTTTGTCGGAGATAAATGAAATTCATTTATCTCCGACCATCTTATGACAAAAAGTATCCTATGTTTATATAATACATAATCCAGGTCATTGTCTGTACACATCGTCATCTGTGCGGCCATTAAGGCTTTTGAAGATAACAGACAGACAGTGTTACTATGGCTTGTTTAAACGTAGGTATATCATATAATTGTTTTTGCTTAAAGTCAATGCACTTACTTTTCCAATCAGCAAAATTGTATATACATAGGTATAGGCTGGACATGGGCAGATTATGCATATATGATACATAATTGCACCAGAAGTAGGTGTACTGTATATGTATAGTAGGAAGCATGTCCTTCCCAACACATATTCTCAAATAAATGGATTTGAATTTAAACACTGTTCTCTTGTGCAGAACTTCCGAGATCGAGTTAGTAGTTGTAAATTTTATAATTGGGCTGAGTTGCGATTGTCGAGGACCCGCTAACGTGTAACGAGAAGGCTATTTAAAGATATAAATGCAACTAAAGTTAAGGATCAGTTAAACTGATTACGGATCCTCTGCCGACACCGGACCTTACAGGAACTTCAGTATAGTAGCTGTCAGTGTCCGGAGTTGCGTTCGTAATTTGTTCGTACCAGTTTCACCGAACCTAATTATGATAGATTTATATCTGAATTGTAAATAGTATGCCACCACGGAATGTAAATTAGACCGGAAATAAAAACCGCAAATGATCTACATTTCCGCTTGATTTTGTTTATTTTGCGCAGTTGGCTAAGATTTCAATCTTTTCACGATAACACCAGGTAACCCTGATGGCGTATTTAATGTATACTAGGTATGCATTTCAACATTTTTATTGTAGGTACTACCGCGCTTACTTAATTCTACTCTACAACTCTAAAAAGGCTTCTGCCTAAGGTTTAAAAGTAGGCGATCGTCTGTGAGCGCGGTAGTACAAACAACGATTTAACTCCAAGGGGATTCCAGCCAATAAGGTGTTGTTTATTGTAAAATAATTAAAGAAATGAACTTTTCTCAATAGACAGAGATTTTCTTCTATTTATTCATAGTGTCAATCTAGTTTTCTGAAAGAAAACCATCTTCGTTCGGTAGATCCAATATAATCGTCATTTTGGCGCAGTATTTATTAAAGTTGAACCGAGACATATTGCTTGTTGCCAGCGTTTCATCTTACTTAATTCGACCAAAGCGATACATCCACCAACCAACTTGTTTATTATCATGCCAAGATAATGTATCCAACTTTGGAGTCTGTTATGTTAGTAAATTAACCTCATTTTGCAAACTCTTGGTAGTCTGTTAATCGTTTATAAGTTCCTGGTACAACCTAAATTCGATGAATGAACCGAACTTGAGCCAAGTTTAAATTGTGATCGATTAAGCCGAAACATCTGATAAATTAGAGCGAAAATAGCCCAGCGTTTTAGGCGTCTGGCTAGCGAAGCGAAAGATCTCGACTTTGATTGTAAACCTCCGTGTACTCTACCCATTGCTCCGTAGAAAAGTGCAAAATAGGTACCTTATTATGGTGAAACTACCTCGTTTGTTAGCATAAACATGTAATAGGACTAGCAGCGTATACCTAAGGCGCTTTCTTAAGGAGGAAGGGCCAGGGTAGCAGTGACAGACTACAAAATATGATTCGCGACCGTAACACATGTAGTGACAGAATCAAAATATTATTTATACCCATCGAATGAGTTTTTTATGAAAGAGTCATTGAATGGGATTAAATGAGCTTACGAGGGTTATATTAATGATTTAAATGATTATGACTCTTAAAGACACAATTATGTGTTACGGCTGCAAATCATATTTTAATCAACATACTCAAAACAAACCTGCAAATAGCAAAAAACCTAAGAAAATTTAATTGCGCGGGTCATTCTGGCGTGTTCACCTTAAATAGACCTAGTAAAAACGTAAGAGACCACAAACTTGCACTTTATTTTCAAATAGGTCTGTATTTGTTCGTTTTAATTTTAATATTTACAGTGAGAGTGTGTAGAGTTCAAACTTTTAAATTGTAAGGCTGGTACTGGTTTTCTGTTTCTGCGTCAGAAACAGAAAACCAGTATCTCCATAAATCCACTAAATATACGAAAATTATTATTTTTTAAATATATTAATTAGTAATACATTACATGGATCTCAAATCATGTTATCCTCTGAAGAGTATTTTGAAATAACACTAAGGAAAGCAGTAACTTATTTTCAAATACATAGGTATTTCATTTTTGCACATACATTTGTTGCGTTTCCGCTTTTTAGCATACTTTGCCAATTAATGGTCTAGAAATAATTATAAAATTGTGCAAAATATGTTAAGTAGTTCGCTAGCTTTTGAATATGGTACTGCGCGCAGCGCGACGTCTACTTAAGTATGCTCGCAGGTTTCCGGCCTGAACCGTGCAAGCCTCGAGCTTTTTATGTGTAAAACATACTTAAACATAGTCATAAACATCAGAAGTAATAGAAACGTTGTGTACCTACGTGCAAAATATATTATATTGACAGCTTACATTGACAGGAAACTGAAATACTCAATAAACGCCTCGCGATTTTGTCTCAGAACGCATTCAAGTATCGGAAAAAGCAAGTAGGTCCACAAAGATTTACGTACTTGGTTCTTTTCGATATACTGTACTCGACTCGTTTGAAAAGCCAAGCCAAGAGCCCCTTGCCCCCGAAAAGGCTTCCTTTCTGGAGAGACATTCAATTTAATCTCTTGACGAGTCTTAAACCAACTTCTGTGTTCGTCGCCAATCATGGGACGAAGCAAAATTTATGACATTTTAAAATTAGCGAAAATTTTCGAAATATTTAATCAATCTACATATTTCACGGTCAGTTTACCGTCAACCCAATCAAAATATCAGATTGACCCTAAATTAATCGTGTACCACCCTGCCTAACCTAACCTCGTCTAAGATTTCATTTAATCGAGCTTTGGGTATAGACACTATTTGAAGTTGGTTTCATCATGCATAAGCATGACGTGGAAAATTCCTTTTTGTCATTCCTTCGTTACCGTTCGGAAAATACGACGTAAAAGAGACACTGAGAATGGAAGGTTGGTTTAATTCCGATGAATTAACATTTTTTCCGTATGACATCAGTGACGAAATCCTATGATGCAGTGGATCACTGCATAGCTTGTTGGATTATTGGCATCAGTTGTAATATCTCACTAATTGTGAACTTGGTTCGTCTATATTTCGGTTATGGTTGGTCTCCTGATTATGTACTTGTTTTTGCGTACCTATTTACTAGTTTTCGACGAATTCGTTTAAACCTAAATATTTATTGATTTTAAGGAATACAGTTTGAAGGTGCTGGCAAACCGCAGACGGCAATAGAAGTAGTCTGTCGACGACTTCAGGATTGTTTTAGGTATGGTCTTTTTCTTAGATGGACTGCAGTTATGCTTAGTGTAGTGTATGTAGTATTGTGACGTTGCCTCGGGCGCGCACGTCGCTCGGTTATAACTACCGGTCCGATAGGTGGGGCGGCAGTCGTTGTCGGACTGTCGGCCTGTGCGGTGGTGCGTTGGCGAGTAACTATCTATTAGTGTTGGTAAATGTGCATATTTTACATTGGCGACGAGGTGAAAAAAAGGGGAGAAAAGCCGTGAGTTCTTAAATTTTATTATTATAATAATTAAGAATTGTATTTCGTGGAGAAATATACGAAATATTCTTTCATTTTAAAAGTCAAATTATGAATATTACGTTAGAATATGTAATAATCGTTTATTTATAAAAAGAGGTACATTTACAATGAAATATCTTAACAAATAAAATAGAGCACAGTTGATTATTGCCTGAACTAGGTTGAACCTGTGTTTCAGGCCACAAGGTGCATAAATATCTACTTAAAATAAATAAATTAACGTTCAATGAAAAGTAAAGTACTGAAATTAAAACATACATCAAATAAAAATAAAAAAAACAATGTGTCAGCAATTTACTTGCAGACAACAAGTAAGTCTTCTGTCTGTGCATACGAAAAGAGTTGTAAAAAAGTAATTATAGACTTTTTACAGCTAAAATAATTTAACTGAATTGAATTTGAATAAGAATGTTTCATTAGAAATATTAACTGTAAATAAAATATTATTAAAAGGCTGAAACAAAAAGTGGTTTGTTAATGTATTGTTTTGCAACTATTTAAATACTATCTTGGTTGTTAAATCAAAATCAAAATATTTTATTCCACATAGGCCTACATGGGCACTTATAAAACATCGACAGAAAGGTGCACGGTTCCGGGTTGGTCGTTTCCAATGGAGAAGAACCGGCAAGAAACTCCATGGGTTCTCTTTTAAAATCATTTGGTTTTACAATATTATCATGTTACAGCATTCGTACTTAAGTATGGGGGGACAGCATAGGCCCGACAATAAGTCGTTGCTTACTACACAAAAAACGGAAAACAAGATAAGAGGTTAACAAAAGTAAACACATCTCTAGGAATCTACAAGGCCTACACTTCTATCACTAGCTATGTAGTACAAACCTTGTGAAAGAAAATAAACTATTTGTATTTGTATTGTACACTGTTCACACATTCACAAACAATCGTTAAAAATAATCTATACAAAGGCAAGAAAATATTATAAAAGACTAAATATTGTCATCAGTGCTGCAACTATCCTGAACAAAAGGTGTTGAAATGATTTGAGAACTATTATAAAAAGAAAATCTGATTAAAAAACATTAAGGTTATGGAAAACACATATTGATTTAATTATCTATCATAAACAAAACATCACGCCTATGTTCCCCAAAAGGGGTAGGCAGAGATGTGTGATGCAACCACGTTTCACCAATTACGTTGAGCATGCCTGTTGCCATTAACCGGATGCTAGTTTAAATTCCGGTCTGTTATTGGGAGGTTCATGATTGAGAAACTCAGTGACACTAGCTACCTATATACCTACCTGGAAGTTGAACCCAGGACCTCGTGTTATTTGATTTCTGTTACATGATTAGTTCTAAAAGAATAAATCAAAAAGCAGTAGAACATTTCTACTGGTCATTAAATTGACAAGTCATCAGGGAATGCCAGTGATATCAGTAGAGTATACCTACTGGTCATTAAATTGACAAGTCATCAGAGAATGACAGTGATATCAGTAGAGTATACCTACTGGTCATTAAATTGACAAGTCATCAGAGAATGACAGTGATATCAGTAGAGTATACGTACTGGTCATTACATTGACAAGTCATCAGAGAATGACAGTGATATCAGTAGAGTATACCTTAGGGTGCTTCTTAAATGAGTAAAAAATTTTTTTTTATTATTATTATGCGTGTCACCCTTTTATTCTGTTCTAAGTGCCGAAAAACTAATATGTAATTTTTATTTTATTTTTAAAATAATATTTAGGGGTCGCTACCAGCTATTGAAAAATAAAAAAAATATCTTTGAAAATTCTTTAAATAAGTTCGAGAAAAGTCAAGCATACACAAATCATATAACTAATAGGATGAAAAAAAAATGTAATTTATGCTAATAATGTGGATTTTTTTGTATCAGGGTACTTGTCCCTGAAATCTTTTACCACCAAAAGCAGGAATTGTTTCTGTTCTTCATTAATTGTAATAAGTTTATTGAACTCTTCAATTAAGGCTTCACCGCGTTCAGCTCTATCATTTACTACTTTCATAGAACGTACAATTTTTCTGGAAGCTTCCAAAGACGAGGTTCTTTTTGTAAAAATGCAGAAGGAATTCCCAGGATCCTAAAAAATCTTAAGGTGTTGCTGGTCACGAAATCCTCAATATATTTTTCTTTGATATGACTTAGATCTAGGGTGATTCGCTTTGGGCTATAGTCTGAACCTTCCTCACTGAGTGCTATCACCATTTTTTGTTTGCTTTCAAGTGAAAGTTCATCATCAAAAAAAGCTAGCGCAGCAAGTTCTTCAGACAGATACCACAAATGTCCTAGGAACTTCGTAAGAGCTTTTTTGAACATAGCTTTGTTTATATTTTCAAACTCCTTAAGATTTTTTAACAGATACAAGTCATTCCTTGGTGCCGATGTGGCCACGGGTGCTTGGAACCAGCATCTCACATAAATGATAACAACAAAAACGCAAATTTCAGTTATGGCTTTAAGTTCTTTTTTTGTTAGTTTAAACTGGTCTATAAACATAAAAATCTTAAGGCAATAAATTGCTTTAGCCATCCATCGCGCGCGATGTAGACCTGGTGGAGCTCTAAATGTTATTTATTAGGTACACTTCCCAAAAAGATTATTGTAAGTGTCAACAGTTCCTTGTAATCCTCACGTGGCTGAAAATCATTCAGCTGTTGTTCAGCAAATGAAATTGTGCTGCCTGCTATATTTTCTACGTATTTTAAAGCGTCAGGGTCCGTAGAAACTGTACTGAACTTATTTTTATCAATGTTATACCAAGCGGATCGAAATCGTGTTTGTTACTAGTTTCTTCCTGCGATTTCAAGGCGAGATTGGTGCATGTGGGAGGGGGTAGGTATGGGTACGACTGTCCTTGAACGGAGTAATGTGACAACGAGTCGATGAGTATGTTTTATTATGACCAAATATGAAGTACATTACTGTTTTATGTACATTGAGCAGCAATTTCTTTTTTTATAATTTTTAAAACTTTGACTCAAGGTAGCGACCCCTAAAAGTTGATCAAAAAATAAAATAAAAAATACGGATTAGTATTTTGGGTGATAGAAGCGAATAGCGGGTTGACGTAGTAAATTTTCAAAAGTCGATAAATAAGAAGCACCCTAGTATACCTACTGGTCATTAAATTGACAAGTCATTAGAGGATGACAATAATAGCAGTAGAGTATACCTACTGGTCATTAAATTGACAAGTCATCAAAGAATGACAATAATAGCAGTAGAATATACCTACTGGTCATTAAATTGACAAGTCATTAGAGGATGACAAAAATAGGAGTAGAGTATACCTACTGGTCATTAAATTGACAAGTCATCAAAGAATGACAATAATTGCAGTAGAATATACCTACTGGTCATTAAATTGACAAGTCATTAGATAATTACAATAATAGCAGTAGAATATACCTACTGGTCATTAAATTGACAAGTCATTAGATAATTACAATAATAGCAGTAGAATATACCTACTGGTCATAAAAATGACAGTTATCAAAGGAAAAATAGGGCAGCAGTGGTGGTACTTTTTATGTACATACTGGTCATTTAATTGACAAACTTTGCCAGTTAGTGCAAACCCTTTATTTATTGGTTCCAGGTAATTAATAAGAATATGATTTCTCATCTCACGTTAGAGAAATTTGATTGTGAGGGGGAACCTTCATCAGTAGGAATGAGATGGGAGCGCTGGAAGCAGGCGCTTTTGATCTACCTGGAAGCTGCTGGCATCGAGAGTACTGAGAAGAAACGTGCTTCGCTGCTACATTTTGGTGGACTAGAATTGCAGGAAATGTTCTATAATATACCAGATTAAAAATTATCACCACAGATGGAGTGGATATCTTCGGAGTGGCTATTGCCAAACTTGATGCATACTTTCTACCCGAACAAAGTAAGATCTATGAACGTCACCTTTTTCGATTGATCAAACATGAGGCAAATGAAAACTTTGAAAAATTCCTATTACGGCTTAGCCAACAAGCAGACAAATGCCAGTTTATGGACAAAGACGATCAAATAATCTATCAAATTACAGAAAAGTGTTCCTATAAAGAGCTTAGAAAGAGAATTCAACTAACAAATATAATTGTTGAAGCAAATACTCTTGCAGTTGTAAGTCGACAAATCGAAGAATTCGAGAAAAGCAGCACATCAACTGAAAAGATAAACAGAGTAAAGAATATGAAAACAGAAATAACGGAAAATAAAATAATGATAAGATGTTGAAAAGAAAAACAGGATGTGGAAGATGTGGGAGCGCAGGACACGCGTCTCAAGACAGCAAATGCCCAGCAAAAGAAAAAGGTTGCCACAAATGTGGGCTAAGGGACATTTTAGACAATTCTGCAGGGCAATGACACGAGACAGAATTTATAAAAGGAAATATGAGGGAAACAGTAACAAACAAAGCGAAAATAAAAATTAAAAGAGATAACAAAAGAAACGATACAAATCAGCTAGATCAAACAGAGTCCGCAATCGTACAATATGTGTTCAAAATCGATGATGACAGTATGTTAGATTGCCATACTGGCAGAATGAAGGTTAAAATGTTAGTAAACGCAACTTGATCACAAGCAAAACCTGGGACAATATTTACCTGGGATAATATTACATTCAGTTGCAATAAGACTTTTTATGGTTATGGTAGTAAGAGTTCCCTTGACCTGGATCATTTGATGCAAATATAAAAATCGCAGATAGATCAGAAAATTAACTTTTTACGTCATCGCTGATGGAACTCGAGATCTGCTGGGAAAGGAACTGCCATGGCTATGCGTGTACTTAAAATCGGATTAAAAATCGACCAAATGGACACTAAAACAGAGTTTCCGAAGTTCCAGGATGTTTAGTGGAGGTACCAATCGATGAGGAAGTACCACCAATTTCTCAACCATTAAGAAGGATCCCCATACCACAGGAAGACAGCTGGGACCAACGGCTTAACGTGCTTTCCGAGACACGGAGGTAACACGGCATGTGTAATGGGTGGTCACCCATCCGCAGACCAAACTAGCACAGACTAACAGCAGGCACGGCTTTACTTAAAGATCGATCTGAGCGGCTGTTATTATTTTGCTACGATCCCCTAGGACTAGGAGGAGTATTAGTTTAAATTAATGATCATGGACCTCGCATTATAGCGTATGGTCACCAGACACAGACGATATTGCCAGACAGAAAAAGAAGCCATAGCTCTGGTCTGGGCTGTGGAACATTTGTATGTTTTTCTTTTTGGGAAAGAGTTTGAATTAAGTGACCGACCATAAACCACTCGAGGTTATATTCGGTCCTAAATCAAAACCATGCGCAGGGATAGAAAGGTGGATACTACACCTTCAAGCATACATTTAAAGTAATAGCCTGGCAAAGAAAATATAGCAGACAGTTTATCAAGATTGTATAAATTAAATAAAACGTCTGAGGACAAGTCGGAAAACCATATACACCAACTTGTTGAAGCAAGCAGGCCAATAGCAGTATCACTGGAAGAAATTACTCGTATGGAGCCATCAAAGCAAGACAAGCAAATATTAAAAGTAAGGGAAGGCCTGTATAAAAAAACAAATGGGATGAAGAGGTAATTAATTATGCTTTTACGACGGAGTTTTATTGAGAGGAACTAGAACTGTTATGGTAAAAATGTGCAGTCAGGTTCTGACAGCTGCTCACGAAGGGCACCCAGGAATAGTCCTAATGAATGAAGACGAGACTAAGAACCAAAGTATGGTAGCCTAGATTTGACAAAGAAACTGAGAACTTGGTCAAATGCTGCAAAGGCTGTACGTTAGTTTCAGGTCCAAATCCTCCAAACCCATTGAAGCGACAGGCGTTACCATGCGAACCTTGGGTAGATACATGTATTGATTTTTGAGCCCTTTACCAAGCAGCAATTACATATTATAATAATAATTTATTTAGGTACATAAAGGTTTTGTAGTACATGAGGGGCCTTACAAAGTACATATGCATTAATAGTTACATGTGGTAGGTACAACTAATTTCTGAGTATATCGCTGCTCTCCTAGCTAGATTGCTGAGCAATCTGTATTTAGGAGAGACAGTTTCGACTTCCTATTTGAGTATCACAATTCATGTCTTGTCTCATATTGATAATCGTCGATTATTTCAGTCGATACAAGGAAGTGAAGATTTGTCGTAAAATTACCAGTGCAGACATAATAAAATCTCTAAAAGAGATTCTTAGCAGACTTGGTAACCCAATGACGATAACAGCTGATACTGGTAGACAGTTCTGCAGCGAGGATTAAAAAAAAAATCTATACTGAAAGAAATATAGTTTTGCATAATACGGTACCATACTGGCCTCAACAGAACGGAGAAGTCGAACGTAACAACCGCGACATTCAAAAGCGAAAATAAAAAAAAATTGTGGATCCTAAAAAACTGTCAAGAAGCTTTGTTAGAGTATTTGGCTATGTATATATGTATGTATGTATAGTGTTACAGGTAAAACTCCTGCAGAATTATTTTTGAAACTGCAATATCATGACAATATACCTGTGGCAGGAGACATAAACCAGAAGATTTAGATGTAAGAGAAAAGAGACCAAGAAAAGAAAGAATTAACATAGAAGAAGATAAAAATGAATCAAAAAAATGAAACAGAAGAAGAGGAAGGGTAAAAGGAAACACTAAATTAAACCATAAAATGATTTTTAGATATTATTGTGATGTGATTCTGTTATGCCAGAAATGTCAATAAATTATTATTAAAAAATAATATAAAAAAAAAATAATAATAAACTAAATGTCTTATTAATATTTCTGGTTGAAACAAGGAAGGGATGTAGTGTATGTAGTATTGTGACGTTGCCTCGGGCGCGCACGTCGCTCGGTTATAACTACCGGTCCGATAGGTGGGGCGGCAGTCGTTGTCGGACTGTCGGCCTGTGCGGTGGTGCGTTGGCGAGTAACTATCTATTAGTGTTGGTAAATGTGCATATTTTACACTTAGGTATTTTAGCTTCTGTTAATCCTAAAAAACCACCCACCGGCTAGTAAGTGTAGGTATGGTCCTCAGCACATCAGTGGTACCAGTTTGACTGTGACAGAGCCTTTATATCACAACCATATAAGAGCTATTTTCGTAGCGCAAGTGTTACCATTCAAGTACACACAGGGTCAGTAGGTGCTAACCCCTTTTTTCGGATGGGTAATCATCAAATGACCATCATCATGTCATTTGATGATTTTGGGAGGGATTTGATGATGAAGGGAGTGTCAGACTTGTACTGACTAAAACACTTCCTAGCCCTTTGTGTTTCAGGGCCGCGGTATCTCATTCTAACAGTCCCTTAGGCTCGGCAGGCATCGGCCCTTGCGGACCATTTCCGATTTCCTGACATCTCTTAGAGGCGCGCGTGGAATACGAACGCGCCGTCGACACGGCCTGTCGTCATATGACGGACTGAGGGTGAGCTAGCCCATTACTCACCGTCCACAGGCCCGCGCCTACGGTGGCCGCGAGCCACCACGTGGCTCCCGATGCCCGGGGCGTCTCCCGCGGCGGCTGGGACATGAGGTTCTGTCCCTCTCACGTTCCGCCACCTCCTTCGCTAGCATGACCGCCTCGCAGAAGGAGGTGACGGCTCACCATTCCCTCGAGAGGTCGCCGCCGCCAATCGCCGCTACAAGGACACGGTGGTGCTCCACCCAAGCGGAGCAGACCTCCACGGTGTGCTCCACCGTTTCCTCCAGGCGATCCTCGCAGTGGTGACACGGGCATTTCCTCCGTAACAACCGTGTCCGGTGAAAACCTGGGTAAGGCGGAAGGTGCTAGCCATTCCTCCAGATGGGGATTTATCGCCACTATTGTGGCGTTCCCTGCACGAGGTTGCGACAGTCGCTCTATCCGTGTCGCCATGAGATCGCGCCGGAGGTCTGTCGGCAATCCGGCAAGGAGGCTCTCCGCCTCGCCGGAGATCGTGCGGTAACCCCGGACTAGTCTTACGGTTACCACCTTTTGGGGCGCGTTCAGGTAGTGGGCGGCTCGCCGCCTTAAGGAACGCGCCCACACAAAGGTATGCTAACCCCTCAAGTTTTAAAATGTAACTGTGCTACACCATTGTGTGTACCATTGACTGGTAAATGTGGCAATAGGTACCACGGTTCACCCACTGCCACATTACTTGTTCATTCTTTATTATATTTGGTTTATCTATCTTTATATATATAATTCTTCTGTGAGTGTGTATGTCACTGAACTTCTCTCAAACGACTGGACCGATATTGTTGAAATTTTTTGTGTGTGTTCAAGGGGATCTGGGAATGGTTTAGATTCACAAAAAATTAGGGTAGGTAGGGTAGTAGGTAGGAAAACATGCATTGCAACGCATGCCGGGCACAGCTAGTTTAATTATAAAAATATATAGAAGGTGGCTTTAGATGCTTAATTAATTTGAAACCAATTCAGGAATACTAAGTAGTTATAAGTTTTGAGTATGCATGCTTACTCATCATATTGCTATGTGAGGTTAGCTATTATTTTGAGATATATTTATACTACCTATGATCTCGTGATCTCTGAATCACAGTCATCTCTAATAGTAATAGTCTAAATAATAGTTGCATACGTAACACAATGGTTTTAGTTTGTGTATTTAATAAATTTGGTGGAAAGTGGAAATGGCGCGGGCTACGCGCCAGCAAATCGATACATTATACTTTTATTTTGTTACAAACGCAAGGCCGGTTCGAAGTTGGGACCGCATTCAAACTCAATGCCTAGTACAGGGTGCCGGTCTAATTGAAACTATACAACTTTTTGCCACCATTTCGTTTTGCATAAATCCGATTTTGCTGTTGTTTGATATCCATTTTATAGTTGAAATGCGGCAAATTCGTTTTTTATCGTTTTTCAAGGCCATGACTACCAGAAAACAATTACTGAAATAGTCCCTACCTGATTCAAAAACGACCAAAATTTTGTATTTGGTTTTCAATTTTCAATTCAGAGGATTTGTTAAACCAAAAGAAAAAAAAACATTTTTGAGGCAGAACAACCTTTGTTGACCCACGCAAGATCCCTGAAATCCCTGAATACACTTGGACTGACGGACTAGGTGAAGTAAATGCACCATTCTTCCTTGAGGAGACTAAAATACAGATGCTGCTTTTACTGTCATTGGCCAAAGTAACCGAAATAGGTTTTTGTTTCCATTTTAAATGAATTAGTTAGGTCTATAAATCGCGTAGTACCAATAAAACCATGAAGCACGAAACACAATAGATACTTTGATAAGAATGATTCCGAGGCAATGAAATCAACACAAAATTGACCACCAAACTCTAGATTCGACAACAGATCCTTATTTATTTTTTTGAATACCAGAACAGAATAATTAATTCTGTTTCTATCAGTGGAATATCTCCTAAAGTATGAGAAAGTTGGTCCCGCCGTTGGCCCCTCTGCCATGCCCACTGGTGCAGTGGCGTGCAGTGGTTCTCCACGGAAGGTAGGCCACGCATACGGATACCCAAAAAAAAAACTTCGCGCAACATCACAACGTCGCTCTACTTATGATGATGACCCTAAAGTAGTCACATTTATTGATTTATAATATTTAAAAAAAAAAAATTGAAAAGAAAGCCTGTAAAAACAACAGTATGGTGGGGGTGTAGGCTATCCAGTGAAAGAAACAATAGTTTTATAGCACAAACGAAATCAGTTTATTATGAACACACAACTTGTAGAAGCTAAGGATGTAAGTACATTCACGAGATTATTGCCGAAAACGCGTGTTATAAAAGTTATAAATACAAGAACTCACCACATTATTCAAGGTTCAAATCACGATTTTCTGAAGATTCAAACTCAGTCACAGTCACTCAAACTCGTCTCGTATCTTTATAAATAACTTAAAATCATCAAAATCAAATCAAGTTGAATCTTAACATTAAACGATAATGCGAAAACTTACTACTTTGAACTTCTAACAAACACACATTATCAGCGCAAACTTCACAACAGAACACCATTTTTAAGTAGATAAACAAACAATAAACAACAAATTACTTTTAATTGAGTACGTTAAAAAAAGCAAAACATTCAAGATCGCGGATACACAAATATGGCTTCTTAAGAAACCAAATAATAATTGCATCATTTTGCCGGATTGTCACAGTTATTTTCCTAACTTCCCAAAAATCAAAGCGAAATTTCACAAAATTTTGGGAAAAAATAAAATTCATGTATTTTTTAATATTTTAATAGGGCTTTTGCTATTCCTTATAATTTATATTTTTTTGGAAGGTTTATATTCGACAATACCACCCTGTTTTTTAAAGTAGCAAGTCATTATGGAAACGATCGTTTCAGTGTGTAGTCTGCTTCTCGAATTCCCCGCGATCCGGGGAAATCTCCACAAATTGGTAACCCTGCACTGCATTTCATTCATCTTGACTGGCACTTCTGATTGGCTGGCCTTCAAGGCCAGCCAATCAGAACTGCGCTGGCGGTCTCCTTACGGCGGAGTTCCCGCCCATAATCTATACATGTGTGCCGTTCATACACACGAAAATATGCACCAGTGTGCGTAAATTCATCAATGAGTCGATGAGAAATGAAGGCAGTTCGTTTGGTGGCCTAAGGAGTAGTAGCGTGTGCCCGTGTGACGTCACACGGGCGCGACAAGTTGCTATAAGTGTTATAACAGGAGTTTTAACTTTCTTTTTATATTTTGTATTTTTTATTAAGTACATGATTGTTGATTTGTTGTAATAAATGAATTTGGCTAAGGTAGGCTAAGCCTATTTGCCTGTATGGACGGCACGCCCCTGCACTGGTTGGGTCATCGGGAAGTCTGTAATTTTATTCCCGCTGTCCCACTGCCATACATACACCTACTAATAAAAGACGAAGATTACGTATTAGGAAAATGGCAAGGACAATAAATTGGGATATGAGAAACAAAGATAATAGTCTCACGGACTACCAGGAGGCCAAAATCATGAACAAGTATTATTTATCTTTATTGCTTGCTGCATGATACGAAATATAGATTTGGCTGTGTGAGATTCCTATTTTAGTGGTGAGGTGGCACAAAGTACTAGGAGATCAGAAAAATGAAGGAATGAAACAAACCTTAAAATGATGTCAGTGGAAATTAATAGACATTCAGACAGTACGACAGCTCTGATCACGGTCTTGTATATTTTTCCTGGCGACAAACGGGAAAAAAGTTCTTGTTACGTTCCGACACATGTTCCCCAAAAAGGACCAGGCTGGCATGAGATGGTATGCATTTTAATAATTCTATGTAGGTACGGTCTTCTAGTAATAAATACCATCTAGGATTTATGACAGCCTAGTACTGTTTGTAATGTTACTGCCCGTAACTAGCACAACTGTACCCATACAATGTTTTTAGGTAATATTTTAATAGTTTCTAAAATACGGTGGGACAACAACGGGAATAATTTTTAATCAATTTTTGCTGACTCCACCAGTGGATACGGCTAGCGCGGCCAACGGGAATACACCAGAAACTTTGATAAAAAAAAAAAATTGGTTGTCCGTAAAGTTGGTTTACGGACGATAGTTTAACGTGACAACGTCGCATAGGTCAATCGAGTGGAAGAGAGATAGATGCGGTGTAAGCGTACAATGAGCGTAACGGGACAATGAGTCATCCTTTTTTCGTGCATGCAGCCGGCGTTCATCGATTTATGAGACGTTGTCACGTCAATACGGCAAAATGCGATCACATATTGAAGAATCAAAAAGATGGCGATTTGACAAATTTTATTTGTCATACAAAATTGTCAAGCCTGTTTGTTGAAAATATCTGGTAATTTTCAGTTGTAGAATAAAATTCATCTTCATTTAAAGTAATATAGTTTCATTTTGCCTAGCCTGTATATTAGGGCAATTAATCATTTCGACCGCAGTGATTACACGCAGTCACACCAGGACAACATTTTTTAGCGGCCAAGTTTTGTTCTTATAATTTATTGAGAAATATATACAAATTAAAGTGTCTTATCAACGAATTACATTTACTTTAATTTTAGGTAATCACATCAGTAAAGATGATCGGGTACAAAGATTATTTAACGGGTTGTTTTGTATTGTATAACGGGCTGGTGTCCGCAACTTCACGTCCAATGTGCGTATTTTGCGTGCGGCAAAGAGATTAAAAATACTTTCACATAGAGCGGACATTGGGACTCCTGTCATACAAAAATTTTGATCTCGTGCGTCAGTAGCGCTGTCTAGTTTTGAATAGAAAAACTACGAATATAAAAAAATATTTTAATGTAATTCAACTATTACCCGATAGATCGCGCTAGTTAACAATCTGTGATAGGGGTGTTACATTTTAGGATGGCATCAAATTATCGATAAATCATATCGATAACATTTGCTATTATTAATTAGACATTTGTATTATAAATTTGAATACATCCAAAAAGGTGAATAAACAACTAGGGAAGCAATGAAATTATTCGGGTAGTTTCAATTTTCAAAAGCTATTTATTTTGAAAAGTTATAGGGCACCATAGTATAGAAACTATTCCCACGATGTACAGAATTAAATAAAATAGGGTAGAATAAACGCATACATGTCTATAGATTACGATAGTATGGGTCGCATTACTGTGAGTAGTATAGTTAGAAAAAAAAAATTTTGCACTAAGGTGCATTTTTTTTTTGGACGATATGTCGTTTATGATATTTTCTTAGTTACAATTAACTTCTGAAGAACATAATTTTATTATAAACTCAGTTATTCATTTTTACAAACTAATGAAAACTATGAATACAAAAAAAAAACATAAAAAAATACTTTAACATCGGTATCGGGTCAGGATCCAACCTACCCGCGGACAGGGTTCCAAAGATGGGAATCTCCTAAGAATACGAGCCGTCTGCAGAAGTACCACTTTCTGAATCAGGCCCCTGATCCTACTTGCTAGTGAGAACTACGAAAAAACTAAAAATGTAGACCATGACGTACCTAAATAAATATTTCTTTTGTTGCCATGATTTCATGGTAGTATACCAGAAATTAAGTTCTACGTGTCAAACGTCTTTTTAATTCTTTTCTCCTAAGAAAGAATTAAATAGAAAGACATAATTATTTAGAAATTTCATGAAAATCGTTTTATATTTCAAATTTCTTTCTGCAATGGGATATTTTTGTGGCATGCCCGACATGATATGTCAACCGTGCCATCCTTCACAATGTGTTTCCGGTAGTTATTCAACAATTTTAGTTATGGTAACTAAATATAAACGCAAAAATATTGTTAAATAAAAGAAATAAACGATCTTAAGTCCCTTCAAATAAAATCAGTTTCGTGAACTTTTGTCTTTTTGATTTTTTTTCTGAAGGCTAGGATCGAACTTTGCAACAAATCGAAGCTTTACATTTGCATTGTCTATTATAGATCGTATTTATTCCCATATTGACACTTGAATGACATAACATGATTACCAGAACAGCATAATTATGTTTTTGATATTTATCTACGACATAACATGAAAAATATCGATAACACAAAATCGATAAACTAACAACTCTCAGTAGCGAAGTAGTGACACAGCTACTGAGCAACAGAGGGCGTTTATTGCAATTTATGTAAACGTTCTAGATTATATTCAGAAAATTATTTTTTATATCTCAAATACTGGGTAAATAAAGAAAATAGTAACGAAAATAAACTGACTGTAAGTCCTCTTGTTTCACCTTAACTAGATTTGCAATATCGCAAAGCGCAAGAAGGCATATTTTAACAAAAATGTTTTTCTTTTATTCAATGTTATGTCAAATGAATGCGACCTGACAAGCGGACGTATCGCACTTGACTGATCGACTTATTACTGAGCAGTAACAAGTTATGGAATTGTCAGTTTCTTCGTCTTGTCCCGTCTATTGCTCGTAATATTTGAATGTCTTTGGCGTGCGGCATATTTAGTAAACTTTTGGTTTAATCGTTACTTGTCTATCGCTCGTTTATATTGTGAAAGAATATCTTTGCATATCTAAAAAGACATTAAAAAGACTTATAATATTTGAATGTCTTTGCATATCTACTATCTGATATTGAAGTTGACTATTGCACCCTCTAGGGACGGAACTGCGACCTACATCCTCCCTTAGTTTGTAAAGCTTGCCGTAGTTTCAGTTTCGTCCACCGCCGTAAACCTAAAAGCGCGCCATCTGTGAGCGCCGCACCGAACTTCGTTGTAAAGTTTAGTTCAAGAAATTGCGGACAGATGGCGCTAGCAGTATCTATCCTAGAATCATGGAAATTATTATTCAGAGAAAAGCTTTCGTGATTCGCAATCAATGCGTTAATTTGATTCAAATCCGTATTCAAATTAAATATTAATGGGAATTGCGTTCGTACATCAGAATACTCGGATCACGACGCTTTGATGCTTTGTCTTGAATTTATTGGTATTTTATGTCCTCAGGATATTATTTTGCTTTTCAATCCAGTAATAGAAAATTTTGGATAATGTGATGAAACAATTTAGGCACCCACTTAATTACAGAACATAATATCGCAGATACTGTTGATGATAACATGTCGCAAACAGACTTCGTTACGTTATGTAAGTATGTAGCTTACGGTTGATTAGATTAGATTGTGCACAGATAGATACTTCATATATACCAATTTGTATCGAAGGTGGCTTGAAACTTTACTACGTGAACATGCATTTACCTACATGTCGCTTAACTGCCTAACAATATCCGAGTCTAGTTTACGCAACAAACCTAACTCTACCAACTATACCAACCTGGAATGAGATAGTTAATCTTATGGACTCTGAAGATGGCTTTTCAGTAAATATTACGCCTTATTTGTACTAGTTTATAAGTGCTACATCATCGGATAATGACAACGTATTGTCTTCCTTGATGACAAGAGAGTTTCCTTTCGGCGTTTGACCTTAGAGAAACGTTTAGAAAATCCTACGCCAACTCATTCATAAAGTGACATTATAAAAAGCGGATCAAAAGCCTTTTCCACAAAACAATCATATCATTTTGGTAACGAGTTTTAGATTAAATTTAAATCAATCAATTTGGCTATCGGGGCGTTTCTGGCTGATCGTTTAATACGAAATTTCCGGTTTAACAGAACACACATTTCGTCCCAATTTCGACTGAACAGGCTTACAAAATAAATGAGTTATAATTTATTTAATAGAACCTACTTACAATAATAAAGTTAATGTTTCTGTAGACAATTTCAGTAGAGTTGCCTTAATTCTTTTGTTTTGTTAGGTAACTGTAAAAGTAAAATAGGTATTTTAGCTACCATTTGTAATGAATGAGGCATTTGGAGCCATGATGTCGGGGAAAATCCTTTGCACATAATTTGTTTAATAAGGGTGTCTATATAAGATACATGCTTGGCGAAGCCTGTGTGGTAGTTTTGCATCTTGTACCAACATTTATTTATGCTTCTGTTCTACTTTTTCTTTGGTTGAAATTGGCTAAAAATCTATTTAAGTACCTATCGATTATCCTTATGTCAATTGCCAGTTTAATGATTATTTGCTACGATAGTATTAAGATAGCTTAAAAGTGTTTCAACATCAGGACGAACCTATTAAGGATTTTGTGATGTTTCTGTTTATATTTTGTTTTGTTCTTTAATTAATAAACAATAATAAAAAATTGTATTGACCGTTTGATGCTTTGTAACTACATTATCATCACCACCAAAGTTAATTATTATTAATTATTTCAATTAGGCCTACTATGAAAGGAATTAATTAAGTCGATGTTGAATAAAATTTAGGTACGATTATTTTAAATAAAGCGACGTCAGTATTCGAAATAAGACATTTTTAACACTTCTTAGTTAAACTTTACCTTCGACTTCTGAAATTAGGTCGAGCGAGGTACTCGAGCTGAAAAGGTAGAATCTTTTATTCCAAGTTTTTATTCCATATTCCAAGATAGGCAGGTACCAACCTCGTAACTACAAGGAGGATCTTTTCATATAAAGGGTCCAATATGTTTTACTTTACCTCGCACATTCTATTTTTTGATGTCTATTTCTTATTCGGGTTGAAAAGCGTAATAAATTATAACTGCCGCGTTTGACCATGACCTACTTATTTGTATTATATTGACTGCGGCTAATTTCCTTATGAACTAGGTATTAAATTAAGATAACAAATAGATCGGTGAACTAGATAACGATAAAACGGCTCAGTTTAAATTGCCCTAGTTTAATCTTGCTTATCCTTCAATATTGAAAATGTTACTGCAATATTAATGCACCTGGGTGCAGCGATCATCTTATTAGTGGATGCTTTTGGACAGTCCAGTATCTAATCTTTATGTGAGGATTCCTGAAACTAAACAGATGTGTACAATTGGGAATTCTCCCTCGATATTCATTAAATAATGGAAACATTTATAGTCCCTAGTGCTCCTTAGAAACGGTTGAAAACCTTAATTATTCAAATGAGAGTTTACCTAATGAAACACGGAGTATGTAGGTAGTTAGCCTGACTGCCTCTAGTTACTGTAAAATTAGCTTGAACAGGAGCTCCGATTGCTTGTAATGGACGAGAAATCAATTTACATACGAGCTATGTAAATACGAGCCTATTTGCCTCGTTACGTGTCCGTAGCGTGCGCTGCACAAAGGCTTCCTTCGTATCTGTCTGTGTGACGATACTTATATTTTTTTTTTTGTATGTTCAGGTAATTTTCTCTTTCCATAATTGTTTGTTATTTAAAACGCTCATCTCTCTGTCACTAATGTACACTAGTGCTCTCATAACTGCAAGTCCACAAGATAACTAATTTTTCAAAGTCAATAAGTGGCCTAGTACATCCAAATTAACTAACATTTTTACTAAGCTTTTCAGATAGCTAGATAGATAAAGATTAAATAGCAATTTATTATAAAGTCCACAGTATACATATATGTATGAAATCGCTAATCTCGCCAACAACGTTTTATACGAGTAACATGTTGTTACTTAGTGTGGAATCTTAAAGAACTTTAATAACTAGCCCTACACCATAACACAGACTATATTTGCCTTTTTTCAAATGGATATTCTTTTAACACTCGATTTGGAATAGTTAAGCTCGCGTAAGCAGAGATTTACCCATCAGTTTCTATTAAACTGATTGTTCTCTGGAGTTACGAGTCGGTAACTGTATTTTTTGTTAAAGTTTCCAAACGACTCATCTGACCTTCCACATACCTAGTTTTGTGTATATCGACAAATTGATATTCAATGCTGAATGCAGTCGGATGTCAACGAGAACGAGCCAAATTTTCGGGCATACTAAATCGACAGAACCGTATTAACATTTGAAAGAGAAAAATAATGCAATATCTAAACATGATGCCTTGAACTTTTAATTCTCTGCGGTGACTTATTTCCCTTTCGGAAAAGCTATCTATTTCTCTGAGTATAAAAGATTATCGAGTGTGTATAGTATAAGAAATCGAGTGCGTGTAATGGGTTTTAATATTAACCCCTAAATGAAATATAAAATTTTGTTCTAATTCAGCACTTTGAATGTAATCTTTCTGTAGAACGCAATTAAAAGCTCTCTATGGTTTTAATACCTTTAAGATATTGAAAATGAAAAGAAATCAGCTATCAGCTTTTCTCTTTTTTTCCAAATGCCATATTCACTCATTATAATTTTACTACTTTCCAGTAAGTATTAGTTTTCCAGAAAAAATGCAGTTTGCCGCATTAAGTCAGATTTCCATTTCGTGAGAAAGGGCCGTCCTCGGATCGTTTATTTGCGGATGCAGGGGATGGCGTGAATTCGTACTTTTCTGTTTTTTTTTAATAATGCGTATGAAAAAACAGGATGTCTACATACGAGCATTCAATATCCAAGCGTCGCTCGAACGGGCGAAATGTAAACACATTGTTTGTCTATTTTATTGGAAATATGTATTATTAAACTTCAACTAAGCTTGATAATATTATAAAATATCATAGGAGCCTGTTGTGGGTTGACATCGAAGTCATATTATTATTAACTACTTACTTGTTAAAAACTAGATAATATTAAATCCTAAGAATAGTTTCCTCTTGTATATTTTTATAAGTGACCTGTGCCCTTTTAATCCGAACCTGATTGAGATTTTATTAACATCTTAGTATTTATATTAAACTAGCGACCCGCCCCGGCTTCGCACGGGTGCATGTGTTATACATAAAAACCTTCCTCTTGAATCACTCTATCTATTAAAAAAAACCGCATCAAAATCCGTTGCGTAGTTTTAAAGATTTAAGCGGTCAAAGGGAAATAGGGACAGAAAAGCGACTTTGTTTTTTAATATGTAGTGATGGCAAAATCCTTGTAATGAGTCTTCTGTTTTACTAAAACGTCGCTGCTTTTATGACACCACTATATTCGTGTTGAAGATAATCCTTGCCAAAAAAGTAACAGCCAGTCTGCACCCATTTCGGGAAATGAGGGAAGTAGACCATAATATAATTTGTTGTAAATCGGCCTTGCAGTGTAAAATATAATATAAAATCCACATCCCACCCACTTACATTACATAAAGAGTTATTATATTACATAAACAGTTACTTTGACGATTCAATAGCTTAGTTCGTCAGGATTTGCTGTCAAAGATAACGCATTGATGACCAATGAGATATTTTTGACAGCAAATCCTATATAATCTACGTGATTACAAGTATTTAAAGTTATTTTATCAGTTTTCTCCCGGGTTAAAATCTACCTTCAATAAATTAATATCCACAGTCGTAAATAACGACAAGGTGAAAGAAACAGAAAACGAGGACGTCAAGATTTATGTGTTGGGCTTTGGAACGAGTGCGGCAGGAGTTAATGTCGTCTACGGATGTCTATCGCCTCCCTACAAACCTAACAGATCTATTTAAATACGAGGGAGACGAGATATTTTATTCAGGGTCTAATTTCGACTCCATTTATTCATTCGGAAAAGCTGTTCGGCCTTCAGATGTTACGGTGGTGGCTGATATTTTGCCGTGTATCTCCCGTGCTCTCTCATGCGTGTAAGTAAAATAGGCTGACACGCGCTTTGGCGCGGCGCAAATTTAAGCTAAATTCATAAAATAAAGTGTTTACATTTATTCTTTTCGGAAAATTCTTCGAAACATCAACTTCAATCATCTAAATACCAATTGTTCGCATACAATCTCCCAATAACAATTCACCAAACGAACAGTTTCTCTGGTATTATGTACCGAATAGACAATTTCCCGAATGCATCTGTTCAATTTTGAGTCAACGGAAGTACGCTTCGCAGAGCTCCTATTTCTGCGGATGTAGATGACGGGGGCTTTGTTCACTGTCGATGTCAAACTGTCCATTCGGGTTCGTCTGTTCGTAAAATTGTCCGTTCGACTAATTGCGTTCGAGAAGTAACATTGTAATATCTATTTAAGAGATCGTTATTAGAGAATTATATCCGAGAAATTGACTTAATGTTTGGAGAAACAACCAAGAGAAGCTCCTGCCTATGACAAACATGTCACAATAATCAATCTTTCTCCTCAAAATACATTTGAACAAATGATTTACGTATAGCATTTTGAGCACGGTTTCTTGAAAATGCACTTGTTGCTGAAGACATTTTAATTATGCATCCGTTTACTGTAGTTTACTTTATAATAGAATATTAGTAGGCTTTTCAAAGTTACCAAATCACAAAAAGTGCAGACAGTCACGATATGAACTGCGATGTAATAAATTCTTAAGTATTAGTGCTCTGGTACCTACATACTATCGTGAATCGTGTTTTTACGCCACTAGAACTGTGCCGGATGAAGCCTCTTTGAAGTCTTTATCGATCGGTTCGCAATCCACTTCTGCCTTGTCTCTCGCTTTAGAAATATTGTAAGATATTTATTTTTTGTCTCGACTATCTCATCAGAACGTTCAACAGACATTCTATTAGTTGCTGCTGAAATTACAATCATGGATATCGATTCAAAAGCTCTTCAATGTGAAAACATTAAATACAGAAATAGATTTATTGACATTGTTGACAATAGGATTAGTCAAGGAATGAATACACATTCAATGGAGAAATAAAGGTAATGTGTTTACTTGACTGCGGCATCCAGCCCGGGGAATTTACGCCCAATTATAAATATGCTAACTTTGTAATTATTATAAGAACCTGAACTGAGTGATTTTGGCATAGTCGGGTGAGTATGTTAAAATGTAAATGTTCCCGTCGGAAATTCATCCCCGACTAAACGATTTTTTAAACACTCAGTTAATTTCCTCGTAGAAAAAGAAATTACAGTCATGTTTGTATGCAATGGGTATTTCTGCAAGATATTAAGTAAAACCTGCTTTCCTGACAATTTATTAATACTTACAAGTAAGTCAGTAAATTTATCATTTGTCGTGGCCTATACTGTTGTTTTATGAAACGAACTGGAAGGTGATCGTCTGAAGAAGTCATTCTTTAGAATATTCGAGAGTCGCGCAGTGGCCTTGTCTGATGAAATGATACAACAAAGACTACCTAACCCATACCTAAAGAATTTAGTGAAGCTGCCCGTTTGGCACGAATTAGCCAGTCATCGTTGAGTTTCGCTTTTAATTTCAGGAGCTATACGACGAACTTTATCATCAGGTGTAACACTTCGGTATGCTGCATTAAGTTCTAATGGCATAGATTACGTACCTACTTACTTTTACATATGAAGTAATGTTGTCATTAGGTATAGCATGTAGGTTCTTATTTTACCAAATACAAATGTCAAAAGGTGTAATAGAATGCCAGGAGATTAGGAAAATACTACAAAAAGCTCCGTTATCGGTAAGCTCGCTTATAATGTAATGTAGGTTCCTGATATATGATTTAAACTTATGTAATAAGCGTTCAATGTTGTTGTTCGCTGATAAATGGTAATTTATGTTCCAAAAACATTTGCATGTTTAGGTTCAGTTCACAGTTGTAATGAAATTCTAGTTCCTAAATATAAAAATATCTTCAATTTCACTTTGAATTATTAACTTCGGAAATCTGCCAGTGCCGCCGCCGCGTCGATTGAGTATTCATAACAGGTGCAGTTTTCGGAACTTTTATATTATTATTGGATATGAATTATAAATGTTGAAGTGATTGTATCTGAATAAAATATGGGCTTTAAGCGCATTGTCTGCCTAGCCTTTTCCCAACTATATTGGGGTCGGCTTCCAGTCTAACCGGATGCAGCTGAAAATACTGGTAGTATTTTACATGGACCGACTGCCTATCTGACCTCCACAACCCAGTTAGTACTGTGTAATACGATACCCCTTGGTAAGACTGGTTGTCAAACTTTTGAGCCACTGACTAAGTACCTGTAATGACTATCAAACCAACGGCTTAATATGCTTTCCGAGGCACGGATAAAACTCGGTATGTAACGCATGTACATGTACTTCAAATCGGTTTGCAAAAAACATTTTTACCACTCTTTACAAAATATGTAGTAGAAGTCATATCCGTATATTACGAGTGTGTGTAACTTATAGCGTTTCATTGCTACGCTATACTGTAGTGTCTCGCATCAAAGGCATTGCATTTTCAGTTTTCGAGGAAATAAATTGAGTACCTACTCTGCAAGTACCGCTCACTCAGCTAACTAGAGTTAGGTCGCTAAGTAATTGCGTTAATTTGCATTAGTTTCGGTGCCGCTTCAAAGTACCCACCACACCGGTCTCTTTACACCCCTAGTACCCGTACCCATCTTATAATTACTATCAGCCTAATGGTTTATAGCAACAGTTTACCTTTCACTCTAAAAACTTGGGTGCAAGACCTTTAATTATAAAAAGAATCTTCGACTGACGGCGGAGGTCTCTATTTCAGTCCTTAAATATTGTAATTGTAGGTTCTGCTTCAAGCTACTTATTCATATTTGTGTTATAAATTACTTATTCTCAGCGTATGTATGATTACTTTATTAAAATTTTGTTTGATTTACTTACTTACCTAAAACTTTTCGAATCCGGGAATCACCACAGATTTGAAAAGTTTCACGTTAGCTTTTGCGCGTGTGTTGAATATTATTAAGTACGTACTACATTTAATAATTAAATAAAAAACGCCGCGGACGCATTACAAGTGGTTGTCAACAGCAAAATATAAAGCTCGTTTTCGGCCAATTCTGCGTTTGTAGAAGCGTCAGAATGATTTAAATGGGAAAACTTAATATCGAATATTAAGGGCGTCATGGCTGACCGACTATGGAGGACCTCAGTACAATGCTCGATGCACTCAGTAGAGCTTCCGAAAGAGTGGGTCTTAAAATAAACATGGACAAAACCAAAGTCATGTTGAATGTCCATGTAATACCCACTCCTATCAAGATCGGAGACTACACTCGTATTTGTAGAGTGTACTTAATATTTTTGTAATATAACGGACAACACTAAAAAATTGACATGTGTACTGGACCGTTTGTCCAAGGTAGACATAATTGTCTACATTGTAGGCGAGTAGCGAGGTAGGTCTAACTTGGAGAAAGAGGTCAATCGTCGAGTCCGATTCGGCTGGGCAGCTTTCGGGAAGTTACGTGGTATCTTCTCGTTCAACTTATCGCATTATCTCAAGACGAAAGTCTATGACCAGTGAATGTTGTCAGTGATTACATACGGTACCGAAACGTGGTCGCTCACAATGAGCCTCATCAGAAAGCTTAAACTCATCCAAAGGGCAATGGAGAGGGCTATACTCGGAGTTTCCTTGCGTGATCAAATCAGAAATGAGGACATCCGCAAGAGAACCACAGTTACCGACGTAGCCCGAAGAATTGCCAAACTTAAGTGGTAGTGGGCAAGGCACATTGCTCGCAGAACGGATGGCCGATGGGGCCGAAATGTTCTGGAGTGGCGACTGCGAAACGGAAGACGTTGCGTTGGAAGGCCTCCCACTAGGTGGACCGATGACCTGGTGAAGGTTGCGGGGATCTGCTTGAGACGCACGGTACCGGTGAATGTGGCGAAACTTGGGGGTGGCCTATGTCCAGCTGTGGACGTCTTTCGTCTAAAATGATGATGATGATGAAGGGCGTCTAGTGGGAAATTGCAGCAGCATGGCTGACGTTGTTGACTTTAAAGTTGCGGCGCTTGCAAGATAGCAAGATTCGTTTAGTTACTTTTAAAGGCGTTTGTAATTTAACGCAGTTGAGTTAAAATACCAACAGTAAGGTAACAAAAAATATGTATATTTATCCATCAAAGCTCCAATATTACCTGTTTAATAATTGTAGTTCTACAATATGCAAGTATCGTAACCATTTATAATAATAATATCTTTGGGTTGCTCATTAATTCTTGTTTTTACACCCTGGAAAACCCTCGGGAGGGCTAAGAAAACTTTTCCTGAACAAACATTTTCAGAAACTCGACTATCGCCTCTCGGGACATTACGGATGTACCTACCAAAACCTATTTCTTTAATCTGTTATCAATATCCTCATCCTTCCTGAAATACTCTTAGAAGTAGTCTGAAATGATTTGAAAAGTCTTTTGGAATTTAAATAGCTGGTACCTTACATCTACAATTATTTGAGAAATGGAGAATAAATTAACGTTGATAGCGCTCTTAAATTTTTATACCTCGAAACGCTAGCTATATCATTCAATGAACTCGAATAAAGCTTTCAAGTCATCTTGAGTAAGATTTCCTGAATTTATTTAACTTGGGAACGTGGTCTCGTTGTACAGTTCGGTCTTCCATTTACTTTAGAATACATAGAATATAGATAGTGATTGTACCTAAGTTTGAAGACAGATGCAACTCATGCAACGCAATTGCTTCCTCTCACTCTTCGGAACTTGGAGTTTGTTTGTCATATGAGAAACATTGCTATATATCATGTCAGGTATAATATACAGTTTCATAAGTTCTGACTAATTTAGTTTCCTCAGATCGAATTCGGATACCTTGGTACTTACTATTGTCAACGTTTTGTGACTTCTATGCTGAGCCTTGACACACCTTGATAGCAGCGAAAATTCGACTGTTAATACTATGTAAACCTAACCATCGGTTAGTCTTTACCATTAGGATCGGAGCATTGATAGTTATCGTCTCTTTCTCAATCAAACGTGTCACAGGCATGTTATCTGTCACACTCTGCTTTATCTAGTCCGATCAAAGCACTCGAGTGATAATTACTGGTTATATTTTATATGTCGTTATCACAAGGTTAAGCTACACTGCACTGGCTAATAACGAATCATTTATCAATGTCCAGAAAAATATACCTATGGAAAATGGGGAAAGAATACCACTGAATAACATGAAATAGCTATAAATCGAATAACACTTGTTTGTTATCAAGTAGGTATCAATTGCATTATAATTGAACTATTTTCGACTTTATTTAGGAGATTGAGCTTGAAAACCTTTAAATGCTGCGGATTAGTCTTATTCAATTATACAGGGTGTTTGGCGCATGGACCGACACAATTTTTCCAGGGATTTGGGAGGTCATTAGCTAGGTTCTACCCATACACCCTTTGTCCCAAATGTCACGGTTGGTTACATATGTTTTTTTTTGTATAAATGAAAATAATGCCCAAAATGTTTCCTTTAATTCGAAATAACTTTTTTGTTTGTGGGCGTAGTGGCACAAATCAAATTTTGTTGCATTCTCCAAAGTCTTTTAAATCTAAAAACATCTTTGTTTTATACAACTGGTTTCAAGAAAATTCCTTACAAGCTTCCAAAGTAATTTTTCTTATTTAATGAATGAAATTTTACAACTTCTAAATTAATTATAAAAAAAAAAAAAGTCATTTTGAACTTAGCTTTATTTTAAAAAGTTCTTTAGTTGATACCCTTTCTAACGGTATGCTACATGTCATAGAAATTATTCATTATGTAGTCAAAATACTAGTTAGGAGAGTCAGGGTTAAGAAAAGACTTTTTAAGGTTATTTTGTTTTTAATAAACTAAAGTTATAAAAAGGAGGCAAAACACCGGGAGAGGTGGAAAGTAATGGGGGAGGCCTTTGCCCAGCAGTGGGACAGAATAGGCTAGTTAAAAAAAAAGTTATAAATCTTGTTCAAATTGACCTCCTCCATTTCGTATGCATGCACGACATCTGTTTCTTATTTCAACTGTCGTTGTACGTAGTCGCATTTCTTCTTTCATAGTTTGAAACGCGTCGGTTATTCGTTCAATTAGAACTTCCCTAGTGGGCACTTCTGTCTGGTAAACCAATTCTTTTGCACGTCCCCAGACGTAAAAATCCAAAGGCGTCAGGTCTGGGGACCGTGCGGGCCACGGAATAGGGCCGCCTCTACCAATCCATGCGTTTGGAAAGGCATTATTTAAATGCTCTCGCACGTCCAGTTGGTAGTGTGCTGGACAGCTGTCATTTTGGAAAACTATCGGCACACCTTCTTCCAAAACAGGCACAACAAGTTCGGGCTCTACGTACAACGACAGTTGAAATAAGAAACAGATGTCGTGCATGCATACGAAATGGAGGAGGTCAATTTGAACAAGATTTATAACTTTTTTTTTAACTAGCCTATTCTGTCCCACTGCTGGGCAAAGGCCTCCCCCATTACTTTCCACCTCTCCCGGTGTTTTGCCTCCTTTTTATAACTTTAGTTTATTAAAAACAAAATAACCTTAAAAAGTCTTTTCTTAACCCTGACTCTCCTAACTAGTATTTTGACTACATAATGAATAATTTCTATGACATGTAGCATACCGTTAGAAAGGGTATAAACTAAAGAACTTTTTAAAATAAAGCTAAGTTCAAAATGACTTTTATTTTTTTTTATAATTAATTTAGAAGTTGTAAAATTTCATTCATTAAATAAGAAAAATTACTTTGGAAGCTTGTAAGGAATTTTCTTGAAACCAGTTGTATAAAACAAAGATGTTTTTAGATTTAAAAGACTTTGGAGAATGCAACAAAATATGATTTGTGCCACTACGCCCACAAACAAAAAAGTTATTTCGAATTAAAGGAAACATTTTGGGCATTTTTTTCATTTAAACAAAAAAAAACATATGTAACCAACCGTGACATTTGTGACAAAGGGTGTATGGGTAAAACCTAGCTAATGACCTCCCAAATCCCTGGAAAAATTGTGTCGGTCCATGCGCCAAACACCCTGTATAAATAGACCCAATTTCCGGACTTGGTTTAATTTAGTCTAAAATTCATGCAGCCTATCAAGTCCATTTATCAATAAAATGCCTTCTTATTGGCTTGAATGACAGTTTTATTATTAACTGTCTTCAAAAAAGATTGGACAAACATTTCAATATAAGTTTAATGCAAAAAGGACATTGAGTACATTTTGATTTAAAACCATTTCCTGTTATATGCACCAATTAACACTATTTGTATTTTGCTCGCCGTTCGGACGGTGTAAATACGGAATTAAAATACTTAGTGCCAAAAGCGAGTCTAGTTCGAAACGAAAAGCAAACAGAAAATTGGATGTTTGTCCAATATACTGTTTGCTTTTCGTTTCGAAATGCCTAAAAACGGGCTCTAACTGCTTGTTTATTTACACTGCTTTACAAATATTAAACTACTGTACCTAAATAAACAGCATATTTATTTTGCTTTGCTCATATGATGTTGAATTTGTTTTAATAACTTAAATAAATATCAAATATTTTTACCACGTTTCATTTAATTTTAATTTTTTTTTTGCTTGCTGTAAGCTAGAGTTATTGGACATTTGTAACTGTATTATTTGACCGTTTAGAGTAAGACAGAAATGTCTCGATCATTTATATACTTGAGTTATTCTGAATGGATAAATTAATGCCGTAATAATTTTGGGAAGGAAGTATGCAGTGCAGTGAGACAGAATAGACTAATAAAAAAAAATAGGGGTGCCAAACTGTGGTGTTAAAACTCCACATTGTTGTTCAAACTCCAAGCATTTATTTCAATTAGACCATTGCAGGCACTTGTGAAAGTCAAAAAAGCGAAGCTAAGCTACAGTCACAGTCACAAGGCATAATAACTTGAGAAAGTACTGTAGTTGCACATTCCAAAGCGTAGATCTATATGGAAAATAATGGGCAAGAAACTCCATGGACACTCTTTTAAATCAAAATATTGTTACAAAATCTTGGTTGCATCATTCATGTTAAGATTATACATATTATGTGAGAACGATGTAGAAAGGCGTGCACGTTAAGAGCGTCCAGAGTAAAAGATTAAACCGACAATTTTAAAATAAAGTAATTAAAATAAACTGAGCAGTCCCAACTGACAGCGCCCGTTCACGAACATGATGCATGGATCAGCGCCATTCAACTCAACCATATTGAAGGGAACTAAATGACTCGACACACCCGCCACCTTTAGCTAGACATTTGAGTGAGCATGACATTCTCTCAGCCACCAGGGCATATTCAAGTCAACGAAAGATAACAAAAATGTTCTGAATGAATAAGTTAATTTAATACGATTACTTTACATTGTTCTTTGGCAAAAATAAAAAGCTTTTTGTGCGGACCTTACACGATAATAGGTAATTATGGATTTTAATGCTTTCAATCAACAGAGATTATTGCACCGAAAGAAAGTGATTTCTTTTAAATGAGTTTTGCTTTACCTACGTAGTGATTTGTGTGTGTGATTTTAACAAATTAGTCTCGTGAGTTTTACCAATTTAAAAGCAAATGACAATCAAACTGTCGCCTTCTGAAATACAAAGTGTATTTTCAGTTTCTTACAAGTGAGCAATTATTATATCATGCATCAAATTATTCGACAGTTTCGACACCCTTAGGTAATAACAATACTTACCTGATAAATAAACGTGTGGTGAGACTCCCAGGAGTTGTACATAGATTTAAGCTTTTTTCTCCTATGCACGACGACGAATCAAGGTATACAAGTCTAGTTTATGCTGATCTCTCCTTGTGCGGAAAATCTATACAAAGCGAGGCCACGTTATACTAGAAATAAATAGCTTGATGAGTGACCTGTGTACCTGCATACAATAAGCGTAGTTACCTGCTAACATCAAATTTATAATTATTCTGGATAGTTAATGCTGATTAATTTCAAATCTATTCTAACCATGAATTTTGGAAGTAAATGGAACTAATTTACTGCATAGTATCCTAATCCTAAGTAATATTACAAATGCGGAAGTAAGTTTGTTACCTTTTCACGCCTAAACCAGTGAACCAATCATCCTGAAATTTTGTATTTACGTTGTCACGTGTAAGTACAGAAACGGACATAGGGGTACCTTTCATCCTGAAAATAAGTTCTGTTCCTGATGAAAACAACAATATCGTTCTTATGATAATAGATGGCACCAAGTGTCTTTAGAATCAATATTGAATTATATTATTATAGACACTGTAGTAGTGTGTTAAGAGTTTAATTGTCAATAAACCGCGGGCAAAAGTTAATAATAGTATTTGTTTGACGTAGATAAGTAACAGAATTAATTAGAGACTGGGAGTTGGCTTATTACGGCAGAAGCAGGTCTACATTTTACACTCTTCGTCTAAGTTATAGTTCAATTTTTGTACTATGTACTAAACCGCTATTGAATATCTGAAAGGCACTCAATATTATGGCTTTTGTAATTAAATTGATGGAAAACTACTACTAATCACGGCTAAGCAAACTCTGCTAGTTAACGAGTTGTTTTGTTTGCTCTGTAAACTTTATACTGAATGACGTTCATCAAATAGGTAGGAACACTACACACATAATTTTGTTTTTAGCCGACTACCACGGAAGGGTTACGTTTTTCGCGCGTATCTTGTATGTTTGTTTATTTGTTTGTTTCTAATTTATAATTTTTTTTATTACCTCGTTTCTTCCACACGGCTGGATTTCGACAGTTAAGGTATCGTTATATTTGTCTTAAAAACCCAAGTATAATTAGATAGGGGTTTGAAAAAAAAATTGTGGATTTTTAGGCGGAAAAAAAACCGGCCAAGTGCGAGTCGGACTCGCCCATGAAGGGTTCCGTAGCAGCAAGTAACATAATATAAAAGTTTTTGTAGTTCGTTGTAACTTTGATCGATGTTTTTTGTTTATATTTGAATTGATTGAATGAAAGGTAAATTGCTGTTTACGATGTATGACGTATTAAAAAAAACTACTTACTAGATCTCGTTCATAAGTACCTATTTTCGGTGGAAGTTTGCATGGTAATGTACATCATATTTTTTTTTTTAGTTTTTATCATTTTCTTATTTTAGAAGTTGGGGACACATTTTGCCACTTTGGAAGTGTCTCTCGCGCAAACTATACAGTTTAGAAAAAAATGATATTAGAAACCTCAATATCATTTTAATACCCCACACGTATGGTTTTGATTGTGAGGACCATGCAGATTCTTGTCTCAGTCAGTTTTTTGTACGTATACGGTTTATTAATTATTACTATTAACTTAGTAGTACAACGTGAAAAATATTTTATGAAAATCAGTGCCACGTGTACAATGTATGTTAGCTACTTAAATACGTGGAAATATGTATTGCCTACCGGCTGGGCTATCGCTGTTCTAAGTAGCACAAATTCGGAGAACAATATATTTTTCATGACTAAGGGTGCTTAAATGACCCAAGATTCAAGCTAAGGAAAATATGGAATGTTTTTCACAGTTATTCTGATTTCTATTATCTACCTTACTGTTTCATACTAATTACCTAGTCCATAATGTTAAAGATTCAGTATTCGTAGGTCCCTGTTATTGACTAACAAGGTAATTTAGAAACAAACGCACAATTCGTAATGGAGAATAAAAGAAACAAGTAAAAAAATTAAATTAAAAAACTCCAGAAAAGCGAACAAACATTTTAAAGTCAAAACAATACATATTGTTGAGCCATCAAATTCGATCGAGTAACACCTGTATTTTTATTATAGAAATAGATGGCCGGCACTTTAACAATTGCTCTTTAAAATGGTGCTACAATGTCGAGGAGGGGTACCTACCGCTGAACTAAAACAAAATTCGGTCGGTCTGATTAAGAACCATCGCCAAGAAACTAACTTTCCAATAAAAAAACCGCATCCAAGACCCACAAAAAACACATAGCGGTCAAACTTATAATTAAGAAACTTATGATTAAGAATTTAGTTACCTTGTTTTCAAAAGAAAACAAGGTAACTAAATTCTTAATCAACTATCTACTAACAATTTCGTCCTTGTAGATAAATCTCGACATCTAGGTGGTCCTATGTTAGTCCCTAATAAATGAATTTACCGTTTTATACTAAGGGGCAAAAATGAACTCATCAAAAAATAAATTAAAAAGATGAATGTCTGTTTTAAAGGGACACTTGCTAATTGATACACACACGAATTATCAAAAGCTAACTAAAGCTAGATCATGAAAAGTATTTTATTTTGTTACTCGGTTGTGTAACTATTCATTAGGTACACTAGCCATGAGACAACGATCAACTTACATTGTAATCAGACAGTAAAACACGCTATCTGAAGAAGTGTAGGTACTTTTCATAGTCTTCAATGTCTCAACCTTTGTCTAGTCTAGATCATAAATGAATGTCTGCCCCCTATACAACCTCTAGATGTCCGGTAAGTAGCATTAAATATTGACAGTCATTGTAAAGGTTTCTCATCACCTACCTGCACCTATTTTTGGGCAATAGGAGGGTAATCAACCATCAAGAAATCACGTTCCACCCTACCTACCTTGTCACGTTACGAAACGTGAGTTATTGTAAAGAACTGAAAAGCGCAACTTTCAGAAAGATTTTGTTAAGGTTTCCGTACCAACAGTTTTTTTGTTACGACATTTTTGTTATAATATTAAGTTTTCTATAAAGCATTTTGCTAAACCGTCAAACGCTTATTACGTAGGGCTTTGTAAGCGTCCCCTTGCGACGTACCCGGCTTTCTAGAACTTATTCCAAGTCCAAGTTGGTTGCCATGGTCATAGTTTATAATATGGATGAATTTTATTAGGGGCGTGTCGTCAATCAAGTTTTGAGTACGAATGTGGCTTTGCTAGAGACATGGAAGCTGGTTGTTGATCTTCTCTTATATCGTGCTTATAGGCCAGGTACAAACCATAGAACCGGGTTGACAATCCGGAGTGCGCAGGACATTTATGTACACACATCTACGTACTACTCGTAATGCCCCGTTCGACCGACACCAGGGGCCCAATTCTGTTATTACAATAGACGACAATAGTGTCAGAATGGTCTGTCATTGATTTCATAATTGTTGATTTTGACAAGTTTTGACAAGTCAAAATCAACAATTATGATATCAATGACAGACCATTCTAATGGTAATTCTAATGGTCTGTCATTGATTTCATAATTGTTGATTTTGACAAGTTTTGACAAGTCAAAATCAACAATTATGAAATCAATGACAGACCATTCTGACACTATTGTAATAGCAGAATTGGGCCCCTGGTGTTGCGATTTGAATCCAGCGACACAAGCTTGCGTCGTTTGTTATCTTCGCATTGCGTCGTGGTGATTCGTTTCATGCTCTAATCAATTTCCTTCATTTTTTGACAATCCCATGAACGCTAGACCCACGTCATTTTATAAAAGCTGAAACTTTTTCTGTTCCTGTTTCTGTGATTATGAAAAGTCGGTCATGGTGGCTTTGGCAGATACTAGGCAACAAAGGTGTGCTAAATAGCAGCTAAGTTACATCATACTATAAAGCATGATTTTTTGATAATACATTTTGTGAAGTGGAAATCCACCACCAGACACCTATGATAAATTGTAATAGAACTTAGGTTATTTTATAAAAATAACTCCATCTGCTAACTATTTTACAAACTTCCTGAAGTCACCTTCTCAGAAAATAGTTTCTGAGAAGGTTCATTATTATTTCATTACTATGGAGTAATGACATTTAGGTACTGAAACGAAGCTTGCTATAGCTTACACATCTAGTAATAGTTGGCTGAATAGTCAAAAGTAAAAAAACACAACACCAAATACAGGTGACCTTCAACTACATCAGAATCTGGCAGTGCGTGTGCATCAAAACTGTCGCGGCTTATGTAACAGCTTCAAATAGTTGCCCAAATAACACGTAAAATTTAGATTTAATAAAATTACGTCAGCTTTAAGTTGTCTGGCGGGGGTGTTCCACCACACAGTGTCTGGCAGTGGGGGCGGTGAATCATCATATTAGCCCTTAAGTAATATAAAAAAAAACTAGCACTCCGGGAGTGCCGGCAGAGTGAAAACTTGATTATTAACGTTGAGCATGTTTGATATTTTGGAATGGTTAGGGAATAATTTTGCACCAATTGCTTTATCAGTATAAAAGTACTATCATTTATGGAAGTGCCCTTAGACTGCCTTAGTACGGTAACCAGTGTCGCCAAACTCATACACTTGCAAATTAAAATGAACATTCCAATACACAGAAAACGATAAAACATAGCAATGATGCAACTGTAATATTTTATTTATAAACAAATTACTGTCCTTGAAAAAGCACTAACTTATTATGTATAATTCTTATTTTCGATTGTGGTTCAAAACATTGTTTGGTACTATGGTGAATACGGGTTTCGAAGTAATGCATTGCGATTGATTTAATGAGGAGAGTTCTGTGATTCCCTATAAAAGGCTGACTGTCGAAATGGTCATTAATAAATATATTAATATTGGTACGTGTGCATTCCTTGTAACACGATAATATAAGTGTTGACATCACATTTTTCTCATTAAAAAATGAATTTCCTTTATGTGAACGCGCTCGAAATATCTTTTCTGCCAATTCACAGACTTTATTTAAGTCAGTAGAAGGATAAATAAGGCCTCCTTTGTCTCTTCTAGCAATGCTTCCGTGATACTTATCTGTGATCAAAGCCAAAAGACAATCCTCACATTTAATAACTTTCCTCAACTTTCTTGCAATAAAACCAGCAATATAGGTTATTATTTCTTTAGAATAAAGAGTAAGCCTAGAAGGATCTGTTAAATAATCATGATCTATGTTGATCATAGGATCACATCCTAAAGATTCATGCGGTAGCAGCAATCCACAAGTTTCTTATTTCGGGTTTATTCGGAAATCTGAAAATTTAATAAGATTTTTTATTATCTTTCATTTTTTGCGTCAGGTGAGTGCAGTTATACGAATTAAAATCGTATAATACGTGTGTTACTAACATAGATTTTAAGTAGTGCGTATTACTAATATCATATGAATCAAGGTCGGAAGAGTATTTTTTATAGACATTGCATTATTCGGTATTACCCATATTAAAAGGTAAATTCCCCGTCAAAAAGTGGCAACACTGAATTTTGAGGTAAGATAATAAAATTATTGCAAAAATCACGATTATACGAGATTTATCCATTAAACGAATTAGTTGGTACATTACTGCGACTATTTTATGAGAAATAATAGGACACAAAGCGATTGAATACTTAAAAAGATCTAATACTTACGAGTGAAAGGACAGTCCAGCAATCTTCATCAAACTATCACTTTTACAGTTTATTACACTGCACCTTACCATTTTGCACAGTTGCACAAATGTACTGTTGTCGAATTAAGCTCGAAAAGATCATATAATGTGTATAATTTCGATGCAATTGTTAATAAACAAATTGGATGTCAATCTGGCACCGCCACAAATGTCAAACTTGTTGTGCACAATGATGTGCTCAGCCGACACGCGATAAGGGACAGAAATATTTATACTCTGTCTCTTTTCTTTGCTAGTGACGTTTATATATTCTTCTTTTTCTTGTGCGAATGCAAAGGAAGATATCCAGCAGTCTATAGAATACTCTGTCTACGGTTTTTTCTATTCCGTGTTTATCCCTAAAGCATTAGGTTCAAAGTTGATTGGAAACATTTAAAAATTTCTTTAAATGATTTTAAACCATAAAATGTTGAAGGTTAAGTTCAAAATCGTCTACTCTCCATCCGTCTTACGCTTTTTCCAAATTTCTTTAAATGATTTTAAACCATAAAATGTTGAAGGTTAAGTTCAAAATCGTCTACTCTCCATCCGTCTTACGCTTTTTCCAAATTTCTTTAAATGATTTTAAACCATAAAATGTTGAAGGTTAAGTTCAAAATCGTCTACTCTCCATCCGTCTTACGCTTTGTCACGTGTCCTGACGCGAGTGTCCTGACGCGAGTTTAAGATTTTATACCCATTACAGAACAATTTTTTTAAAGTGCTCAACGCCGCTAAAGAAGTTTTCACTTCAAAAATCTCGCTTTACAGTATAACACAACTATGTACCAAACTTTTGTTACTTGATATTTGCCAAACCTACCACGACCGACTCTTTAACCGACTACGGCGAAACCAAAAGAAAGGGTTATGATTTTAGCAGTCTATGTATGTATGTTTGTATTTACGTATTTTCCTCCGTATCTAATATGCTAAGATGTCAATCGAATCGTTATCATGGTCCGGGTAACATAAGCTACATTTTAACCGACTTCAACAATAGGAGCGGATTTGTTAGTTGTTGTAAGTACATTCTATACATTCTTACCTATTGTACAGTACTTACACAGAAACAGTTTCAGCTTTTGTAAAATGCGTATGACTATTTTAATGCACCACCTGTTTAATTTGGAACATCAAACAAAACAATTATTATATCCTCGCTCCCTTGCGCGAATATAAACAAATATGCAATTGAGCATGCCTGTCGCTGCCGCCTGACTTGTTTCGTTATTATTCGACTCAGTAATTACATCGACATCCGAAACTGCGAAAACGACGAAATGGAACCTTAGTTAATGTTATCTAGTTTCCTTTTATTTAGGCTGGTTGTCATTGAGCCCAATTACTGCAATATTTTGTCTCGCCTGATTAGGTATCTTGCTATTCTATTTGCTATCTTTAGTTATATGTATGAGTTCCTACAAAAATTACATAATATATTTTAACGAATGTATGAAGAAACTAACAGGTTGCTAAAGAAAGGAATTAAAACATTGACGATTGTTGTTATGAAAGAAATAGGACGACGTAACTATACTCCATTTGTTTAGGTAGTTAACTAAATGTAAACAATCTTAGCATGTCTTTTATCTAAAAAAATGACTAAAAATTGTATCTAAAAATGTTTACAATTAGGTATTTACTTAAATAGATGTTAGGTAATTAACTTCATTTAAATAATCTTTGTATGTCTTTTATACGATTTATTTTACATAAAAAGACATATCAAGATTGTTTACCTTTAGTTAACTACCTAAACAAATGGAGTATAGGGTTATTACTATAGGAAATGTCTATTAGGTAGGCCGAAACTGCATTATTTAGGATTATGATGAACTTAAAGCTGTTGTTTACTAAACCTGCACGTCAACATTTTTTTTTATAACCTCTAATCTGTAATATTTACCCACACAAAGCCATTCAAAATATTCTCCAAATGCGTCACTCGCTTTCATAAATGCAAATGAGATGTCTAAAGATGAACACTTGAATAAAAGGCTGTGCTCGGCGAATTGAATATTCTAGAGCTTTTAATGTGTCCTAGGGATTTCTAATTTGGGAAGTTCCTCGTTCAACATTATCAAGTTTCAGTCTTCACTAAAGCTTACATTGCATATAACATGCATCGACATCGAGTTGTAGGAAACGGTGCACTAACTTGCGAAACTAGTCAAAAGCTAATTTTACGAGCGTCTAGTTCAGCGTTGAAATTTAAGTAACCTACGTCTGAATTTTGCCTTGGATTCAATCACAGTTTTTTTTTGTTGTTGTTGCAGGTACGTACCCTCGTCTACGGCGTAATTGAGTGTGATGAATAGGGACATAGCAACTACTCGGCGAAGAAGGTAACTCCGTATTCTGTGACAGTATTTTTCCGGCGAATCACTAAAATTGGACCCCGGTTCGGTCGCCCTCAGCAGCTATAGAATTTTCGTTTGTATGGTTTCAGGTAAATGTTTGGAAATTTTACCCTTTACGTAAACCAGATTGATGTTAATCAGACACGTAAATATAGTAAACTTGGTATGCAGCCAGATGTATTTGAACCAGACTACAATATAATCAATATTTATTGTGATAGACTAGTAAAACCAACAACAACACGAAACCATTATTACAGTTTGTATGGAACACACACTTTTTGAAACCTAATTGCAGGTTTTCACGAATAACAAAGAAATTAAAATAGCGACTACTACTTACCCAATGGGAAACCAATTATGAATACATATTTGATCGATAGCAAAGCAACACAAAGGAAGGTAGGTCATACCGATATCACAATTTCCACCAATGAATGAATACTTAATACAGGGTGTAAACGGACCCTTCACGATCACGAAGCCGCCAACCAAGCAATATGTACATCAAACGAGGTACTTTACGCAAAGATTAGTGCTGGGAAAGGACTTTGATTTTTTACGTTTTACGGTAGAATTCAGTGTAACGCACTCAAAACATTGTGCTGATGGGTGCATTGGAATAGTAATTTAGTAATAACATAAAAAAAACTCGTGAAAAAGTTGGAACTTGGAACCCCAATATCTCCGTAAGTAACTAGAAGGTTCCCAGGTATGGTCTGGAACAAAAAAATGAGCGCAATGATGGGGAGAACAAGTGGCTTTCGGCTTCGTTACGGAAGGGTCTTGTTATGTATACCCTTTATAGTTTACTTTTATGTACTAATAATTATACTATTGTATGAAAAATAACACACTGCTACCAATTGTATACTTTTTGTAATACTTTTTAAATAAATTATTCTTATTCTTATAATACTGCCATATCTGACGAATAGAGTAACATTTCGCTGGTGGTCCAGTTCCAGGCCACCATTAGTGCCCACCTGGTTTTTGGAGTGCAATAACTGTACTTAAAGGAATAAAGCTAATGCCACATAGTACCTATTTTATTTATATTTAATTTACAAGTAACAGGACTCAAGTATGTTAGTAACAATATTTCTTAACAACTATGTTAGTAAACTTAACCTACACACTAAACCTAACACTGCCCTAAAGATATGAGAATCCCTGCTACAAGCTCAACACCGATGTGGAAAGCTTGCAGCAACGATTCACACACAAGCAGTCCAGTCTGCTCGCTACACACTGCAGTATAATGTTGGGGCTGGCCCGCACCCGGCGCACCAGGGAAGCGCATCTTTTTCGCATCGTAGTGTAGAAACAATCGACACGAGCATCAGCAAACATCCCTGACGCGCTACAGAAGCGGAACAGCCCCATCAATACCCGGAACGCATTGTTATATTGGACGCGAAGGGCGCTGTACGATTTTTGAGTGTAATCCACCCACAGGCTGCACGTGTAAAATGAGGTACAATATGCACGAAATAAGGTTCTTTTTACTACCTCAGAACAACGCGCAAACCTGCGAGCGATCATATTAGCTCTCACCGACAGCGCCCTCCTTTCCCTTTCAATATCATCATCGTCTCTGAGGTCAGCGGTCAAAAGATGTCCCAAGTATTTCACTTTATATACCCTCACAAGCGATATTCCGTTCAACTTGACCGGAGGGATAGCATCAGGACATCGACCACCGACACCAAAGACCATGACTTCACTTTTAGTGACGTTATAGACCAATCCATGAAGTAAAGCATATTCTTCACAGATGGTCAACAACCTCCTAAGACCACAAACCGAGGCGCTCAGCAGCGCCATATCGTCGGCGTAACTAATATTGTTCACACATACTCCGTCAATGTAACAGCCGGCACGCTCTCTGCTGAGCACCTCGATCAACCCATTGACATATAGATTGAAGAGTGTGGGGGAAGTCAACCCCCCCTGCCTCACCCCACACTCCAACCTATACGGCTTCGAAAAAGCCCCAGCCCAGCGTACCTGATTGATCTGGCCTCCATACCAGCATTTAAAAGTGTTTATCAACTCTGGAGGAACTCCAGCTTCCTCTAACTTCCTCCAGAGGATACTGTATGCGACCAGATCAAAAGCTTTGGAGAGGTCGAGGAAGCAAGCATACGTAGGAGTTTTCCTATCCGAGTAGTACCTCACAGCCCACTTTAGACACAAGATGGCACTCTCAGTAGATAGTCCGGATCGAAATCCGAACTGATTGTCGTGCAGCTGAACAAAGTTATTAAGTTGTCTGTTAAGCAGGCTGTCAAGCACTTTCGCGATCACCGTTGCCAGAGAAATGGGCCTGTAGTTCTTTAGGTCAGCGATATCACCTGTTTTATTTTTAATAATGGGCACTACAATAGTTTTAGTCATATGGCAAGGTAAATACGCATGACTCACACACAAACTGTAAAACATTGCTAACACTCTTGGTAAATGAGGGCCCGCGAACCTGAGGTGCTCGATGCTGAGACCATCGTGACCTGGAGACTTGCCTCTTGACATACTGTTAATAACGCGTTTAACGTCTTTGGCAGTGAATCTCGTTCCAAGGTCACCATGGTCAACAACATCAGGCTCGGAAACGCAGGAACCCAGTGGAGACTTTATTCTAAAGTGTTCCTTAAAGAGGTCAGCAATGGCTACGGGAGAGCTCTCACCATTGACAGACACAGGGAGGCCAGGCTTACTACTCAGCCTGTTCGTGTGTTTCCAAAACGACCGAAAATCATTGCTTGAATGTTCTGAGGCCAAAATATCCATTTTAATTTGGTCTTCATTATTTTGGCACCACTTCAAGCGAGACTTAAACATTCTCTTAGCTTCACGCATATCACAAAATGTGGGACCAGCAGAAGGCTTCCCAAGGTCTTCCCAAAGTCGAAACTTCTGCCTGGCGTCCCTGTAAGCCTCACCTACATGCGCATTCCACCCTACCACTACTCTCTTTTTCCTACATTTATTGCGCCCCCGACCCACCGCAGCTGACTCAGATAAAGCACTAACTATATCTTTATACATATTGTCTATAACAGCGCGATGACATACTTGTTTACAACTTTTGTCACTACAGATTCTGAAGTCTTCAGGGAAATCGATAAGTCTAAGTCTTTCATGACATGCCTTTGTGTAAGACTGACACTGTTCAGGACTTCTGTCTCCCCAAACAACAACATTTTCAACATAATTAGAATGCCATTGCTTTACACAAACATTATCGAATAGACATTCTAAAACAAGCGGGTAGTGGTCCGACCATAATGTATCGTATACAACACTCGCATTAACTACAGACTCACGGGCCGCTTTAGTAACCACACAGTGATCAAGCCACCTCCGTGAGCCGTGTGCGTCACTCACAAAAGTATAGATATCTGAGTCTAACCCCAATATCTCCGTATCAGCACAGTTCCACTCAAATTCCTGACAGAACCCTAGCAGTTCTGTATAAAATCGTTCTGTTGGGTGTGCATTGAAATCACCAAGAATATAACAGTTTTCAACATTTGAACTATCAATAATGGCACTCACCAAACTGAGGCAATCCGTGAATTCCACTAAGTTACCAGCCACGTCCGTGGGCATGTACACATTAAACACTAAAATAGACCTTTGGTTTAACACTATTTTAATAGCGCACACTCGTGGGTTACTGCACTCAACTACCGACACATTGTTGAACTCACTTTTTCTCCAAAGCAGAGCTAGGCCACCGTACGGTCGCCCCCGAAGAATGCCCGCCGTCGTATCCACTGCCGACGTACCGGTGCAGCCGAACTCATCGCTAATACCATGTAGGTACCCAAGTTCCTCTGGTAACAACCATGTTTCTTGAAGTGCGATGATGTCGTTATTGGAACACAGCTCCCTTACGCCATCAATGGACCGTTTAACACTTTTACAGTTATAGGTCACCAGCTTATATTTGTGTTTATCCATTTATTTTAGGTATTGGGCCGACACTAGAACTTATATTATTATTTCCAGTCGCATACGTATTCTTATAATACAAGAAACGTCTAAATATTATGCCCTTCGGCCACAAGTTGTCATCCAAAAATACTTGTATTTTAGACTCGGGCACATAAAACTTGTAGGAATTATATAAATTCTGTTTTTTCGTTTTTATTTTATCTAACTTTACAGACATCTGTGTTTTAGAAACAATATAGTCTGCTATGTTTTTCACACTCGTATTGATGTGTACGTTCGAAATAAAAATAGGTACTTTTCTTTCTGCTGCTTTGAAATTACCTGCAGAATCATTTGCTAAACCTATTTTACCTCTCCTACGATTTTTCGTACTTGATTTGCGATAGGTAACTGTAGTCCACTGCCCATGTTCAGCCCGCTCTTTGGCTAAACCGTTCTTCAATACCGATGCAGCGGTTTGTTTACATTCATCCGTCGTCGCACGGATCAGCTGCGCGCTCGTCGCACTCGTTGACGCAGTCCCCTTCTCCGCTAGTAATGACGTCAGCGCCTGAGTACACGTTACAACGGTACTATCTGACTGAGGCGCAACTCCGATCGCACTCGCTTGTTGAGACTGTACAAAAGTACCCTCACTTATCAACATGTTGTCATGAACTAGCAAATTTGCTTCTTCATCAGCCTTAGGTGAAGAATAGCATTCCATGTCGGAAGAAATGGATCTATCTGAATCCACTAACAGTGTAATATCCACATTTCTATCCCGTCCATTAGCACCTCTCCTTGAGTTAACATTAATATTCTTCGCAATTTGGACCTCCTTCCTTAGTACTTCTAACTGTTCAAGTGATACGTATGAGGTTTTAATCTGGTTAACTTCCTCTCGCAGCAGAGTAATCTTTTTAAGAAGGTCAGACACATCCAAGTGATCGAATGTAATCGGCGGGAGCTTCTCCAAGTTACGAGCGACAAACACGGGTACCAAGTCAGGATCCAACGCTTTGAAGGCACTGATAATGTCACTGAGAGCACGATTTTCTTTTCCTTGTCCTTTACGAACTGGTTTTCGTTTATCAGCCGGTAACGATTCAAATAGTAGCGATTTAGACTTTTCAATCTCATCGCCACGAAACGCCGACACACAAATTCTGACCAGACTTTCTTCATCGATGATCGATATCTTATTTTGAACATAAGCCAATAATTCGTCGATAACTATATTACAACTACTACATTTTAAAGTAACTGCCATATTTCACTCGTAACATATTATGCGTAAACGGTGAAACAAAGAACAAACTTCGCGTCGTGCCGGTATGAGTGTCCCCTCAAAATCGGTCAAGCCGTTCTAGAGATTAGCCGGAACAAACAGACAGACAAAAATTGTAAAAAAAACCGGCGAAGTGCAAGTCGGACTCGCGCACGAAGGGTTCCGAACACGATTTGGCTGTAAAACCGTGGTCTGCCCATAAAAACATGGTGTAACGATTTTGTGGTATTCCTACGGGAGATTAATATACTTACAGTCTTACACTTAGCACTTGGTGAGTGTGCATTCAGGCAAACGATTACCGTTTGTGGGAGTATGTACCTACCTCTCCGTGCGGTAAGAGTATAAGAACTTGATGCTGCAGCTGTTGCCTACTTACTGCTACATAACGTAGCCTACGTCACGTGGCAGGGCAGCAGCCTACGAGCAGCCAGCGATGTCTGAAAGATGAAAGAATTAGTACGTTTAAAACGCCAAGAAGAATACTTACCTCATGTGAGAGTGAAACTATCTCAAACATTTTTTAATGATTAATTTGTTATAATATGCATATATCAATGTATTCAACATTAGTTAAATATTTCATAACAATGTAGATAGATCCTCTTACTGATTCTGAGATAAAAGCATGTGACAGTTCTACGAAGAGACAATGCCGAACGAAGGATTAGCAATAGCTGATCCTATCACTTAAGCTTACGACAGAACCTTCTTCGTACGGAAACTTGAAAATCGATATGTTACTCATACCTAAACAAATGAAACGAATCCCTAAATTCATTTACTTTTACTAAACTTGATTCCAACTATGCGAGTAAGTAATTCGTGTGTTGATACGTGAATTATACAATCCATACATATGTTATTTACTTTAACCTCCTAAAGCCGGCGCTTTGTTTTCATGTCGAGTTTCGTGAATTTTCGCTTGCGCACTGCTTCAAACAAACATTTATTACGCTTTACGTCTGAGTAAAAATAAAGGGAAGTGAATTGTGCCAGTTTTGTTATCACCCTGGTATAGAGCCCACCGCACGCAATCCTTATGAATAGAACATGTTTATCATATTAAAGTCGGTCTCAGTGCCCCCGCTGTAATTTGTAGGCAGACCCGAAACAAAATGCATTAATTTAACTTTGTTCGTGAGTTTGTATTTGTCTTACTCCTTACTAAAGCTACGTTGATTCTGTAAAGGTCGAAGGACTAACAATACTGAAATCGTATTAATTTATAAGGGTCGTCAATTTCAAAACTGGATTTCGCCGACGTGTAGTTCTAAAACAGTTATCTTGAAACACGCAATGTAGGTTAGGGAGCTCCGCATCAGGGTCTTTACTCTCACCGCATAAATTATTTAGGCACTTCATCGCAGCTACGTTCCTTTAGGATACAATTCACACTAAAGACACCTTCATGACTCTTTATCGCTCTGGCTTAAAGATTATCTACGTAATACAGTCTTGCCACCCCAGTTTTAAGCCCTAAATTATTTTTATCTACAAATCAGGAAACGCTAACCTATATTTTTAGCTAAACGAGTTGGCAACGCCTCCACTGAAACATTGTCATAAATAAGCTCCTTAAATACGCAAGTATTTACGTTAAGTTGTAAGTCACGTTCACCCCTTGGAAATCGCTGACTTATCGACTGGGGATGGCCTTGGGCTTTAATTATAAACTTGGGTCGTTTAAGTTGACTTTGTTATATATAAAACAACGTCGCGCGTCGTTGAAACCACTACCTATACGTGCTTAGGGGTAACACGGTAGGCGGCGGCAAATGAAATTACCTGATTGCACGTAATAACCCACAAACATTATGAAACTCCCCTTAACAAAGCTTATCCCGCGTTCAGCGCTGTCGACGAACACGCTTGCTTCATATCCATACATACATGTATTGGAATATGTTTGTTTCTACTCGCAAAATATTTGTGCGACATAATAGGAACCGTCGAACTGAATATCGATCCGCCCTGCTCACTCATCACTCTGAGTCATTTTTGAATTATTGCCATAAATTCTCGTTGGTATTTGTTTGTCATTGGTGAAATAGGTGTCGAAATAAATTATAATTAATATGTGTGTGCTACATAAATAGAAAACTCGACATAGATTTTTTCCTGTATTTTTTTCTGTTTTAATTCTACATTACATTGCGCTGCGTTCCACCTCCACTGCTGCTTACATATTATAAGTAGTCACGAAATTACACGTAGCCATTTCAATAGCAAAACATCTATTCTGGACCTATGTCCAGCCCCTTATTAATCCATTAGTAATTAGCATAATTTCTTAATTACTGAGAAGGTAATTATACTACCGCTAATAGCTTTCAGCATCAGTGGGCTTACGAGATCCTGTTACTTAGTAATTACCGGTAATTTGGTAGTCAGCTTACGTTTCACTGGATACCATATAATAGAGATGCATACCGCAGGGTCTGTTCGTAGTACTGCCTATACAGACCAAATTATTCCTAGAGCTCAATTATTGAACCGCTCGTCCTAATTCTCCTATCCTAATTTGAAACTCGCAAGGGAATTTCGACGGTAAATTCCGTGGAGCCTCAGATTGAATGCACTGCCAGTAGAGATAACTAAAGGCTAGTCAATTATTCATAATAACAGCTATCAGATGTCGAATAACAATGATTTTAGCTGGACAAGGGAAATTTGCGAATGAAATTGTATTTTACATTCGCAAACAACATACAGCAAAACCGCTGGGATTTTACTCGAGAGATAACGACGAATTTTGTTAAAGTAAAAAAAGTGTTTATCATTTTTGCAAAACGAAAATCTTATCGGACACACGGATTGTAGAGAAGAAAAGACAAATGAACACAGTTTTAGAGAAGTGGAAAATAATTTAGAGTTCCACGATCTCTGTTTGCTCAAGATGCAAACTTCAATAGAAGTGCATATAGGTACATTAATAAAACGAGACCCAAACTAAGATTCTCTTTTTTACACTAAGTTTCCGTATTAGCTTGCAACACACTGCCCACACAATTACAATGGTATTACGTATTTACATCATCATTCTCCTGCCGGGTCGGCGCAGCATGTCTTCTTTTTCCATAAGTACTTCTCTATTACTCGTCATCTCAGGAGTCACCTCCTTTCCATGCCATATCATTCTTTACACAGTCTACCCATCGTAACTTCGGTCTTCGTTTACTCTTATACCCATCCACATTCATACTCAAAACTACTACTACTTTCCTCACGACATTTTCCTCTTTCGTCCGCACCACATGTCCATACCACGACAACCGATTACCACACAACTTACAGTCACAGGCGCTACTTTCAGACTTCCTCTTATGAACTCATTTCTTTTTTTATCCATTCGCGTTACACACATCCCCCTTAGCATTCTCATCTCAGCCACATGCAATTGCCTTTCATTTATCCCGTTTGTGGCCCAACATTCTGATCCATTCAAGACAGCAGGACTCACCATGGTTTTTTTTAATCTTCCCCTTGAGTTTAAGGGGAATGCAGTCGCATATTGTTCCCGAGACCTACTGCCATTTCATCCATCCAGTAATTATTAGTTAGTCGTTAGTTTACTACTATCGATTTCTCCATCGCTTTGCACGAGTGAGGCGAGGTACGGAAAGTCGTCCACGTACTTACATGAATACAAATCCTAAAGCTCGCTTTGCCAGAAAATATTAATTAATGGGTACTCTAACTACTAACTAACACTAACTGGTGCGTCCAAGTAGTAGTACGGATTAGGATTAACTCCTGCACTGTTTTCAGTAACGATCAGTACGAATGACTTTTACGGTAATCCCTAACAAACTATTATTAAGCACCAACTCTATGGTACCAACAACAAATTGCTATCAACAGCGTAATACAATAATTTGATATTATTTTTGTACGGATTCATATATAATTGCAGGCGCTTGTGCATAAATTACAAAAGGCATGTTTTAGTTCAATTTCTGCCCGAGGTTTTAAAGGACTTGTGCCTCATTTCCCTACGTCACGTGGCTCACAACGGACACCAAGAGGACAATGAAATAAAAATGACTGCCACACTAATTTGACACTATTCTCAATTTAGACTGACGACATAAGTAAGCACAAAATCAACAGTTCAAAAAGTCCATTTACTTGCTACATTAAAGGGGGACTGTAGGCTAACCTTGTTAACTGTGTAAATGAAACAATCGAAACGGAATCCAAAGGGACACGAACACGATGGATGTTGATGTATAGTTAGCTTTTTAAAACTAAATGACCATTCGATATCCCTACCACCGCCTTGGCAAATTTGCGTTATTTTCAAAAGGTCTTTAAATATCTACGTAATCGAATAATTATCACAATGTTCTTGTGTGCTGCGCCAGGAGCACTCTATTTCATCCAGTGGACAACGCGAGGTAATAATTTAAAAAAAGGGTAACGCATTTTGTTTTTATTATCGAGACAGTAATGGAAAAGAAAAGTGTGGTGTGGTTAAGAGCCAGTCTGGAGCGATTCATCGACATGTTCCCCACATAAACCTACGTAAATCGTGCCTAATAGGAAAAGAAAAACTAACCTAGAGGGAGTGGTGCTCGCGCGATTATTGGGGTTAGCTGTGTAGTAACACTGAGCAGTCAATAGAACACATAGTCGCAAATGGCTATAACGTTCTTCTAAAAATGGCGCAATATCTAATGACTTTAAAAATCTAAGAGATAAGGGAAGAGGAACTCGATGTTTTTGCAAAGGCCTGCGGGAGTTAATTTTATAACAAAGCCGATGAAATACTAATGACAACGCCAGACTATGTTCGATATTCAAGAAAAATAAAGCTGAAAGTTGCACAAAAGCTAGATGCCTCTGAAAAAAATCTCCGATGAACAAAGACTAAATCTATGAGATAAGGGAAGAGGAACTCGATGTTTTTGCAAAGGCCTGCGGGAGTTAATTTTATAACAAAGCCGATGAAATACTAATGACATCGCCAGACCATGTTCGATATTCAAGAAAAATAAAGCTGAAAAGTTGCACAAAAGCTACATGCCTCTGAAAAGAATCTCCGATGAACAAAGACTGCACTGCACACCGCTTGTCGCTCAAAAGAAACACATCTTTCTTCACAATAAATCTTAAATAAGTTATAAACACTACAAGAATTTTTAAATTCGTAAGAAAATACATTTTCTTAGAATGAAAGAAAATGTATTTTCTTACGAATTTAAAAATTCTTGTAGTGTGACCAAAGAAACAGTAGATGGACTGTGTGAAGTTATGGCACGAATGGATGTCAGATGAGATGACGAGTAATAGAGAAGTATGGAAGCAGAAGACAGGCTGCGCCGACCCCAAATGAATTGGGATAAGGGCAAGAGACTGATGATGATGTGACAGTAAAACAAAATATCATTATGTAAATAAATATTGCGTGTTAGAAGGACGTAGACAGATGGGGTCTTTTAGGATTGTTCTCTGCCGTAGACATGACCTGTTCTAATACAACGCTGTATTTTGTGCACCTCAGTAAAATCTTTGCGAGGACAATGCTACTGTGGATGTGGCTAAATTGAGTAACTTATTCTAAACTCGCATAAAATAACTTATTATTAAAAATAATTTGAAATCAATCATACGATGAAGTGCCTGGGAATTTTCACCTGGCTTCAGCTTTGATCGATTTTTCGAACGCACTATATTGTTTTTTAACAACGTTAAAGCTAGCCAATCTAGCGAAATTCCACAGAAGTGATGGGTGACTTATTTTCATATCAATAGATATTTTCGGATACAAACACAGATATTGTTTCGTTATTTAATTGTGCACGCGTAATCGTCCCGACTACGGAACACTTCTTTGTGCGTTTACCGACACGCACTTGGCCGGGTTTGCTATATTTCCTGTCCATTATCTCGCGACTTCTCCAGCTTTATGTATTATCTGCCAAGGATTTGTTTTATTTATCGGCTTACTTAGCTTGTTTGTTATTTTTATGCCTATAACAAGAAATATTTTTTGCATGCCTTAGCGTTGGGCTTAGGTATAAACAGAAACATGAAATGTTTTATGGGGTCTAAAATAAAATGGTTGGAGCAGAGCAGAACATTGACCTTTAAATTAACCGACCACATCTTTATGCCGTCATAAAGTAGTCGGGCAAACACCGCGCAGGCACTGGGACAGTACCTCCTAGTTTTGCGGAGATCATCCGCTATGAGCCGCCAAAGTGCTCACTTCGCCAACAAGGACTAAGCTTTAGCCCAACTATTTAGCTTTAGCATTTTTATAACATGTACCTGTTCAAGTTTAAATGAAAAAAAAAAATCAAACAATATAAAAAGTATGAAACTTTACTACTATGTTATTCTCTGTTATTTTTTTTAAATTTATGTCAGCATGTAAACTCGTATAAGAATATTCCCTGCGTAGAGACGTGGGCGTACGAATCGCAGTCCAAAATCGATATTTCGTGAAACTTAGGACGATACCCTATTCAAAGCTTCGCAGAGTTTACGGCTGTTATAATACCTATTATCTACAACAAGCCTTTGTGCTCGCCTGTCCTATGTCACCCAGATCCTGAACAGTGGTCGACGTGATACTATCTTTTTCATTATATTGTACCAATAGGGTTTAAAAAATATACGCGTGACCTACATTACACTTTTATCACGTAATGCGAGCATAATGTGCTGAATTTACTGTATGAAATCATTATATTTAATTAAGTACATATCGTAATATTTCGACCGCATATAATGCCGAATAGGTATAGTAAGTACTCAATAAATCATATAATTTAAAGTAGGTAATATTATGATTTATGTACCTAGAGTAAATTCGACATTTTACGGTTGAAATGTTTTATTAAATTTTAATCTGTTTTAAAATACGCTTCAATGTATTCGAATGTATAACCTCAAAACAGAAATTATCTCTTTTCAAGTTTATTTTATATTCGCACCTTCCGTAGTTTACCATCATTGAGTTAATGTTGCGGTATCCATAATTAATGTGTTCAATTCATCTCCATTACATAATTAAATTATTTCGTAAAGAGAATTACACAATTTTACTGAAACGCCAAAACAAACAACAGTTTTTAACCGACTTCCAAAAGGAGGAGGTTATCAATTCGTCTGTTTTTTTTATTGTGTATCAATATTATTATTTGATTTCTGCAATCGTTTGGATGTTTATTTTTAAACCCAAGATCAGAACATAAAATAACGCCTGTATGCTCTGAGGGGTACGCTGTACGCAGATGTATACAGTACAACCGGATTTCGACAGTTAGGTATGTTAAGTTACTTTTTATTGGGGATAAGCCTATTACCATGAAATGTATTGTTAAGAATGTAAATAAATGCATAGCAAATATTGGTATAGGATGTCACAACTAAAAATGGAAAAATATTTACAATATGTAAAACCGACTTCAAAAACACAAAAATATAGAAAAATAACTTAAGCTTCAGAAGTCGGTGGCAAAAAAACTCAATCAAACAAACAAAAGTCACCGACTTCTGAAGCTAGTTATTGTTTTTTGTGTTTTTGAAGTCGGTTTAAATTATACAGTGTCTATATTTCTATATTATCACTTTTCTGTGGAGCTCAAATTTTTAATCTTCAAGCGTCAGATAGATTCACTCGTGCGACTGAAAAAGGACTTTTTCAGTCGCACGAGTGAATCACTTGTAATAATCATGATATCAATTTTACATCACAGTGTAGGGCCTACACTGTAATGTAAAATATCAAACATTTATGGAGCGAAGCCTCAATACTGAATAATGCTCTAGGTATATCTTTGTCTCGGATTGTACTCCTAGTATTGTATTGTTAACATTAAATAGGGTATCAGTTGATATGTTGCAACGTAGCGACCGACGCCTCCAATGAGGGAAATAGGTTAAGAGTGAGTTAGAAACGAATGGTGCACTATTGCGATTTAAGAAGTTTGATAAGTTTTGTCTTTCCGACTCGCTCCGCTCAGAGAACATTGTCTCCCTATTTTTGAAGCACACGTTTTGTGCAGCGTTTGAACTCGGATAAAACAAAGCAAACAAGAAAAAATGGTATTAAAGGCACTTAAACTACGAATAACATACTTACTATTGAGAATGATTAAAGTTTTAAAGTAGGTCCAGGAATTATAATTAACACTAGAAACGGGATATTTACCATGTCCACTGTTTCCACAGTGTGTGTGTGTGTGTAAAACAAACAAAACAAACACAACAAACAAACACACACACGTGTGTTTGTTTGTTGTGTTTGTTTTGTTTGTTTTGTTTGTTTCTGTGTGTTGTTTGTGTTTGTGTTGTTTCAGGTCCAGGAATATTAATTACCCAGACTCTAAAACTATACAAACGAATGAATTCAATTGTTGTTTTTTTTAAAAAGGTTGATTGTAAAGTGAGGCTATAAAAAGATTTCCACAGCAAATCTCAAGTCAGTCACGCGATCGAAAGTCGCCGCTCACTTAGTCAAATATTCAATTATTCACGCAGTACAAAGCTCCTGTTAGCGTGTTTACCGGTGCACCATTATAATTTAATGCGCTTTCCGAACAGAGCAAACATTCAGCCACTCAATCAAGTGTTCGTCGCACACCGAAGCGGTGAAAGATTGACGTTCAGTTTATCTATTTAACCCCGGAAATACACAGCATCGAAAAGGATGTTGCACTTTACCGCCGTGTGAATTTTAAAAACGGAATGCAAATAGTTTTTATGCGCTTACGCTCGTAGTTTGGCTCAAGTAATCTGTACATTCAATGAACTTGCAACGAAGCAATTTTAACCACCGACGCAAAAAGAGGGGTTATAAGTTTAACCGCTGTGTGTGTTTCGAGTATCTTTTTTCTATCTTTTAATTATAGAAATAGATGGATGGCACTTTAACATTTGCTCGTTAAAATGGTGAAGTTGTAAAAAATTAGTTGTATATGTCGGAGTTGGTTGTCAATTATTACAATTGTGGGTAGTCACCAAATTTTATTATGAGTTGTTTTGTTTTCTGATTATTAATTTAAGTGATTTTTACTATCAATTATGGTCAATTATTGTCTTATAAATCGAAACATAATTTATTACGTGCTAGTAATTGATTTTTGGCAACTTATTTCGATAAGTGTGACCGATAAGTTTTGTTCAAAACAATTAACGACATGTTATTTTAATTTTTAAATGATTTACTTTGTGAATTCACCATTGTTTATTTACGACAATTATTCTTGTATTATTTGATTACTGTATCGTAAATCTTATTAGATTTCGCGCACATTTTGTATCTTGTAAACGCGTGACGCACCTCCGTGCGTCAACGGACAGAGTTGTGGAGGGATTACAGTGGGGGCATCGTACTATAAAAGAGCGTGCTCTCAGTAAGCTCGTCAGTCGGTCTTCGGATTCGACTCATTACAGAGCTCCCCTGCTCCCGACAAAACTGTCGGTTTACCTGGTACAGCGCTGCTGTATATTGCACATAGCTGTATTTAGCTTTCTGATAGCAATACACTTTGTGTTTGGGTGGCTTGTCCACTGTACGAACTGTGACCTTAAAAGGTCTGTTCGCCTAACTGTGTGTACCTTTTTATCTGATTTATCTTTTTTTGTTTACTATTTACCATTTTTGTGTTGTGTACCATTTTGTATTGTGTGTTGTGTACCTACTGTAATAAAAATACTGTAATTGCATATACAGTCTTGTTTATCCCAATAAAATGGGAACTCCAAACCCTGAAGATATACCTCTCGGCACTCCTGATCCTACATCAGAAGTGGGATTAGGGAGAGCCCAGGAATCGGAAGGTGTTGGTGATCCATGGCGAGTAATGTTAGAGCTTCAGAATCAAAATATGACTCAGTTAATTGAAGCGATTAAGACGCACTCCGCTTCGTCTACTGTAATTCCTTTGCCCGATTTTGACCCAGACTTACCCGATTCCGATGCTCAATCTTGGAGTACAACTGTTGATATTTGTTTTTCGGAAAAGCCTCTTCAAGGTAGCACTCTCATTATTGCCCTTACTAAAGCCTTAAAAGGTAGTGCTAACGTATGGCTTTCCCAAGTATCATATGCAGGTATGACCTGGACAGACTTTAAGAGTCTCTTTCTCTCTCGATATGCCGTTTCGGAAACTGTTGCCGCTACCCTCATTAACCTTCATAATAGTCAACCAAAAGAAGGAGAATCTTTAGCCGCATATGCCAGTCGACAGGTCACTTCACTGACATCTAAATGGAATAGCCTGAGTGTCGAACACATTGCTGTTTCTACTGTACTGGCCCATGTCTCCAAATTTGATTCCCGTGCTCATCGACTAGCATTTACTACTGAAGTACATACTAGACATAAACTTCAACAAGAATTGAGTGTATTGTCCCACCTTAAGAGAAAGTCTCAGACTTCCTCTGACCAGCAAGATTCTTCTCAACCGAAACAGTTCAAACCAGCTAAAATAGTATGTCACTTTTGTGGTATATTGGGGCATAAGTCTACAAACTGTCGCAAGAAGGCCGAGAAAACCAGCAAATATCCTGGACCAGCCAGCTCGTCACATAAGGCAACAACTAAGAAGATAGTCTGTTACCGCTGTGGGGAAGCGGGACACGTTGCTCCTCGTTGCCCTAAGGCGACCGGAAGGCGACCGGGTGGTTCAAGTGTAGACACCGGGAGTCGACCTTCGAGCAGCCAACCATCCGTGAAGCGAGTTGAAGCTTGTGATGTACGACCTATCATTGGTGTTCTACAGCAATCTGGTGAGTCGCTTGCATTTTGTTATGACTCTGGGGCTGAATGTTCTCTTATTACTGAAACATGTGCTAAAAAGTTGTCTGGCAAACGTATTTCTTGTATCGTCAATATAATGGGAATAGGAAATTCTAACATAATATGTACCGAACAAATTCTGAGTGAAGTAGAGATAGATGGTTATCATTTAGAGATACTGTTTCATGTAGTACCGGATGCCTTAATTAGTCATAGTATCATGATAGGCCGTGAGATATTAAAATTAGGTTTCGCGGTTAACATGACCGAAACAAGTCTTACTATTACAAAAGTTAAGTTTATTGATCAGTGCTCTATTCCTGAGACCTCGAATTTTCATGATATTGATACAGATATTCCATCTGAATATAAACCACAGTTGATTGAACTTCTTCAAAAATATTCTCATGCTTTTGCAAAGGGTCTACCATGTACTCGAGTCACATCAGGTGAACTTAAAATACGCCTCATTGATCCACATAAGACGGTCCATCGCCGACCGTACAGACTTACTCCTGATGAAAGACAGTTAGTTCGATCCAAAATTAATGATCTGATTGATGCTCAAATAGTTAGACCTAGTTGTTCTCCATTTGCAAGTCCTATTTTATTGATAAAGAAGCGCGACGGGTCAGATCGAATGTGCGTAGACTACCGTGAGCTAAATAGTAATACAATAGCAGATAGGTTTCCACTGCCTCTTATAGCTGACCAAATCGCAAGGTTATGCGGTGCTAACTTTTACACTTGCCTTGATTGTACTTCTGGGTTTCATCAGATACCTATTCATCCTGATAGTATTGAGGCCACTGCCTTTGTAACACCCGATGGCCAATTTGAATATTTGGCTATGCCATTCGGTTTACGAAATGCTCCTAGTGTTTTCCAACGTGCTGTAACTAATGCATTAGGCAAGTTAGTCCATTCTTGTATTGTATAACGGGCTGGTGTCCGCAACTCCACGTCCAATGCGCGTATTTTGCGTGCGTAGTCCATTCTTATGTGATTATTTACATTGATGACATCATGGTTCCCAGTAAAGACCCCTGTGAAGGTTTACATCGACTAGAAGAAGTCCTTGAATCATTGACCACAGCAGGGTTTTCTTTAAATCTTAGCAAGTGCTCTTTCCTAAAACGCAGAGTAGAATATCTTGGGTACGAAATCACCTCCGGGGAACTTCGCCCGAATCCTCGAAAAATAAAAGCATTAATTAATTTAAAGTCTCCCAAAACAATTCACCAATTGAGACAGTTCATTGGTCTTGCATCGTATTTTAGAAAATTTGTAGAGAACTTTTCACAGATTATGAAACCTTTGTTCTTCTTAACTACTAGTAAACAGACTTTTAAGTGGACTGATGAACATGAGAAAATTAGGCAAAAAGTAATTTCAATTCTTACAAATGAGCCAGTTTTAATGATTTATAATCCTGAATATCCCATCGAATTACATACTGACGCTAGTGCTGATGGTTACGGTGCTATTCTTTTTCAAAAAGTTGATAAAAAAATGCATGTTGTAGAATATTATAGTAAAAGAACGACTACAACTGAAAGTAAATATCATTCCTATGAATTGGAAACTTTAGCCGTTGTTAACGCAGTTAAGCATTTTCACCATTATCTGCAGGGACATAAATTTACTGTTGTAACTGACTGTAATTCCCTTAAAGCCTCGCGCAATAAGGCTGATTTAACTCCCCGAGTACATAGATGGTGGGCTTTTCTACAGGCCTATGATTTTGACATTATGTATAGAGAAGGCAGATATATGAACCACGTAGACTTTCTTTCTAGAAACCCCCTTCCACAATCAATCAACAAAATAGAACAGAAACGTGTTGATATTACAACTCTGTCTAATAGTTGGCTTTTAGCTGAACAACAGCGTGATTCTGAGATTTTAGCTATCGTTTCTAATCTAAAAAGTAATGTTCTACCCCCTGATATTGCCCAAAGTTATGAATTGCGATCAGGAACCTTGTACCGTAAAATACAACGCAATGGACAAACACGTTGTTTACCTATTGTCCCAAGAGCTTTTAGATGGTCTGTTATAAACCACATTCATGAAGCAATCATGCATTTAGGTTGGGATAAAACGCTTGAAAAGGTCTATGAGCATTACTGGTTTGATAAAATGGCTAGATATGTTAGAAAATTCGTAGATAACTGTATCACGTGTAAAATCTCTAAATCTAATTCGGGTAAAATTCAAGCAGAGTTACACCCTATACCTAAAGTCAGTATACCTTGGCACACAGTGCATATAGATGTTACCGGAAAACTTAGTGGAAAGAGTGATCTCAAGGAATACATCATTGTTATAATTGATTCTTTTACAAAGTATGTTCTACTGTACCATACTACCCAGATTGACGCATCAAATTGCATTAAAGCCCTTAAGTCTAGTGTCTCTTTATTTGGAGCACCTTCTCGGGTTATAGCTGACCAAGGTCGCTGTTTTGCTAGCAAAAACTTCAAAGAATTTTGTGATTCCCATAATATTGCATTGCATTTAATAGCTACCGGTGCATGTAGGGCTAATGGGCAGGTTGAACGCATAATGAAAACATTAAAAAGTATGCTTACCGCCGTTGAGACCAGTGAGCGCTCTTGGCAAGATGCCATTGAAGACGTTCAAATTGCTCTAAATTGCACAATTAATCGGGTTACTAAATCTAGTCCTTTAGACTTGTTGATTGGACGAGTTGCTCGACCTTTAGGTTTGATGACTGTTGACAGTGACGAGATAGAAGTAAATTTGTCCCGTGTAAGGGAACAAGCAGCCCTGGGTATAACTAAAAGTGCCGAATACGATAAAGTTCGTTTCGATAAGACTAAAGCTATTTTGAAAAAGTAAGTTGGAGACTTTGTACTTATTGCTAATGAGGAACGAAATCAAACTAAATTAGATCCTACTATTAGATGGTGATAGATATTTGTTAAAAGCTTTGAGTAGCAATAGAATTTACAAATATGCCCATGATCGTGTACGAAAAATGCCTGAATGTCCAGTTACTGTTAGTGATGATGTCAATACTGACACTGATGATGATTCATCTGCTGCTGACATAGTATAGCTGAATTGATAAGATGTCTATGATGACTCTTGTTTAGCTTGACGCTTAATCGGATGTCTATGTTGACTCCTGGATTTGGATGTTGAACTTGACGCTTATGCGGGTTGTCTATGTTGACGCCTATGCGGGTTGTCTATTTGACTCCAAATTACTTGTCGAATCCCATGGTGTGATTTCGGCTGGGAGACTGTGTCTCTACTTTAGTTGAACTATGTATTGTCAGTAGCAGTATGGTAATTTTGAACGGTTGCGATGCAACTGCTATAATTGACTAACTCAGGATTTTTCTTTACGACATACCTTTTGTTAAGGCTTTTGTTTGTCAGAAAGGCCGATCGATATTCACAAGAGATTTTCTTTTTCAGAATCACACGAGGTCGTGTAGAACGTCAGTTCTGGCCGTGTCGGAGTTGGTTGTCAATTATTACAATTGTGGGTAGTCACCAAATTTTATTATGAGTTGTTTTGTTTTCTGATTATTAATTTAAGTGATTTTTACTATCAATTATGGTCAATTATTGTCTTATAAATCGAAACATAATTTATTACGTGCTAGTAATTGATTTTTGGCAACTTATTTCGATAAGTGTGACCGATAAGTTTTGTTCAAAACAATTAACGACATGTTATTTTAATTTTTAAATGATTTACTTTGTGAATTCACCATTGTTTATTTACGACAATTATTCTTGTATTATTTGATTACTGTATCGTAAATCTTATTAGATTTCGCGCACATTTTGTATCTTGTAAACGCGTGACGCACCTCCGTGCGTCAACGGACAGAGTTGTGGAGGGATTACAGTGGGGGCATCGTACTATAAAAGAGCGTGCTCTCAGTAAGCTCGTCAGTCGGTCTTCGGATTCGACTCATTACAGAGCTCCCCTGCTCCCGACAAAACTGTCGGTTTACCTGGTACAGCGCTGCTGTATATTGCACATAGCTGTATTTAGCTTTCTGATAGCAATACACTTTGTGTTTGGGTGGCTTGTCCACTGTACGAACTGTGACCTTAAAAGGTCTGTTCGCCTAACTGTGTGTACCTTTTTATCTGATTTATCTTTTTTGTTTACTATTTACCATTTTTGTGTTGTGTACCATTTTGTATTGTGTGTTGTGTACCTACTGTAATAAAAATACTGTAATTGCATATACAGTCTTGTTTATCCCAATAAAATGGGAACTCCAAACCCTGAAGATATACCTCTCGGCACTCCTGATCCTACATATATTAAACTAAAAAATTAGTTCAGCGGTGCCATCCATCTATTTGTATAATTAAAATATAGGTGTTACTCGATCCAATTTGATGGCTCAACAATATGTATTATTTTTGACTTTTTAAATGTTTGTTCGCTTTTCTTTTTTGCGCGTTGGGGGTTTTTTAAATTTAATTTTTATGTCTGTTTGTATGTACGAGCTTCACGTCAAAGCTACGTGTCAGATTCCAAAAAAGACATCGTTACATAAAGTCTACATGAAGTAGTTACTCTTTGATGATCGTGAATCGGTGGGTGGTAACTGGGTAGTGTTAAATTACGTATGTAAGTACGGACTCGGTCGCATTAATTTCAAACTTATTTTTCGTATGCGCGAACTGTACTAACAAAATTAATTCAGGCAACTACATATATCGCAATCAGCCCCTGCGTTCATAGAGTAGCCTTAATTGGCGCCATTGTTTCATGTAAAACACCGTGCATGAGCCTATGCGTATGCCTATTCGTACTAGATGCAAAACAATGTTGGTATCGAAAAAATATTTCACCATTTGTATTTGTTTACTTTTGGCGTATATGTGTTAAATGGAAAGCAAACGTCTTCTTTGTTATCTTTTTAGTTGGAGCTATTATTTCCTTTCCTAAAGCCTAGAAACTGAAGTCATCAAAGCACTCAATCAACTCGAATGCCCAGCATTTACATTATGGTTGACCTGAATGTGATGTGTGTGTTGGTTAGTTCCACTCATACATTTTGTATTCAGCTTGCTGCTTGACGTTATTAATTTTGCATCAACTTTATTAATTCTGCATGATTATACTTAGGACTTATTATTGTGCCTATGTTTTACAAATTATAAAAATTTGAATTTACTTACCAAATATAATTATTTTCCGAGCAATTAGTGCGTCCGAATTATTACAAACTAAATGTTCATAGTAAATTGTTTGCATACGTTTTGGTTTGCACTGCTCACGTTTCATTTTCGTGGAATAGGAAAGTTGAATTCCACTAATGCAATTAAGTACTGTATGTTTTGGTCCGCTCTCAATGCTATTAATTCAGCGTAGAAAATTACAGTCTATTTTTTGCATGAGTCAAATTATTTTCGTCCGATTCATTGCAAAATTCAAATCAATACACTCAATTCATCAATTATATTTAAACATATAGAAACTGGTATAATTGAGTTTTTTAACATTGAAAATATACAGCACAGCGTTTTCCTGCTTTGTCTATTTTTTTAAACTCTAGCTCCCGATTGACTAAATTGATTCATTGAAAACTACAATGCTAGATAGTTTTAGTCATAAAATAGCAGAGCGCTCCGCAAACCTCCTCCCACTGCGTAGAGATACTGAAGGTGTAACTGATGTTCCGGTGTTGTAGACATAGCTTGTTGCGAATCGAACCCTGTGAGAGAAAAATATTTCAAAGCGTAGTGCACCTGCCTTTCATTCCAGCACCACTTGGCTCAATTATCCTCTGTCAGAACTTCAGAAGCGACGTATACGTGCGTCTATTTATTGCCTCTCAAACCAATCTTATATCACTTCCACGTGGAAGTAGTTGCGAGTAATAGGTACTCATAGAGCTAATGAGCGAACGTATTGTAGTAGACTTTCATTTCTGAGCCAGTGACTGGTACTGATATTGATACAATCTTCTACGCTATAAAACTTCTCTAGTTAGACACTAGACGCTGGGCTGCCGACCTGGCACTAACTAGCTACGCTACAATACTCAATTTAGAAACACAACAGAAGTTATTGTTTCCTTGAGATATTCTTCATTTATTAGTCAGGTTAGAAATATCCAATAACATGTGGCATTCATGTTAACAATTATTGTAATGCTCGCTTGCACCACGAAATCGCTAAACTTATTCAAACCATCATTCTGTCCCCGTTAACTTCAAGCAATTGACAGAAATAGAACGATTTGTAAAATTGTGATATAAGTGGTCTTAAGAATAGGGCATAAAATTATACGTCACTAAGGGAATTGCTTTCACAATACTTTTTTCTTTAAAAGTAGGTTACAGTCGATGCTAAGGAGACAGACGCAAGGATTGAAAAGCAATCGCAACATTTTACTGCCAGCATTTTTTTATCCTCTCAATATTTCAATGAAATCCGTGAGACGAGAAACGACCCTGGTTTTTATTTCTCTATTGTCTCATTAAATTCCATCTCGGAAAGAGGTAATAAAACGAATAAAGAATACGTCTAAAGCCTTTATTAATTTATGCTAGGTTTCATGCTGCTACGCTTTTTCATATTTCTATTGTATTGTCTTCCGCGATTCCAACTAGTGGCTTCGTTTAGGAAATCCCTTTATCCATGTTAAACTCCTTAATGTTGTTCTTGGTTTGATTTTTATCTTTTAACAAAGCGGATTGTAGTGCCGTGAACGTTTCTTTTTGGATTAGAAGTAGCTTTTATTATTCAACCACTTTTATTTTCAACTGATGTTTGTCTAGTGGACTCAAAGCAGCTAAATCGCTTTCGATATTTGCCGTGGACAAGTTTTTTACAATATCTTGTAGTTGACTCAGTAACTTGATCTGCGAATATGGAGCTGCATGAGGACCGGTTGCATACCTACCTAACGTCTGCACAGCTAATACTAAAAATTATGTAGAAACTCCGATTTACGTTATAGCAGTCAGAAAACTTTTCAATGAATGACTTGTTTTAGCTGACCGATTTATGCTAAATGAATTTTAAAATACTTTATTGTAAAGTTACAGCATATTCTTAATATGCCAACGATACAAAACGTTTTTTGCCCGTGGCATACAAACAAAATAGTTCCGAAACAGTGTCTATTCGGTGCGACTGTTATGCCAATGCTACAGGAAAATAAATCGCATCGTGTACATCAGGGTTAAGCCTTGATGGTACACCCTCGGACTCGCTTCTTAACAACCTTCTTTTAGTTATGTGTAAGTAGTTGCTGGCTGAAACAATGATGATGATGTTGCAGGTAAACCCAAACCGGCTGGCCCCTTTAACATTGGACTTAAATATAACTAGCGAATTGTGTTTCCTATAGATACACTGCCTATCCTTTGGGAGATTACAGACGTGATGTTATGTGTGCAGTTACCGGAAAAGCAACAAATTTCGTAATAAAACCACGTAAAGTTAAGTTTTGGATTTTATCGACCGTTCCCATCGAAATGGAATGAAGAAAAGTCAGGTGTCGGCGCGTCGTCGGTATCGAGGCGTCATCGTTCGATCGGTCATTTTGTCAGAACGGTATGTCGCAGCCGACGCAGGTCGAAGGGTATCTGTCACTATAGTTCGACTACATGCTTTGTTATTCGCATTGTAGTAGCAGTCGGTGACTATTTTGCTTGCATTTTAACATTTTCTAAACCTCCATTTTATCATCATTCTTCTGCCGTTATCCGAATTTAGGTGTCGGTGCAGCATATCTTCTTCATCACCTCGGTAGTTACCCCCTTTCTAATCATATCATGTTTCACATAGCCCATCCATCGTTTCTTAGTTCTTCCCCAGCTCTAAAAGCCACATTTTTTGTAAACTTACACATTTTCTGTAATCCGGGAAAATCTATCCGAGAAATATAAAAAAAAAAACTTTACGTTGTATTACCATTGTTGCATTCAATGACGATCTTACAATCGACTATTCGATGGCTTTTCTGCTTCTTCTCGAATCGATGACTCAAATTTGGTCCGACCAATATGTAGCGACCTGAACCGCTCTATAGTTAGCGTCACTTTTCATTTGATATCTTACTTTCGGCCATTGATCCTTTATTATTTTCTCAAGAAAAACACAGTGGTCACTATGAGTGCGATATGATTATCTAAACTGCCTACCTACATTAGTTTATCCTTACCGTCACCGTTGAGTAATCTTAGATTGTCTTACAATGTATACCTACCAGTCCCCTTCCAGTATTGCATTGAAACCATATAGGATATACAAGTACTTATGTGGAATTAAAAAACCGTTTCATTTCATGTCAGTACTCATACAAAATGATTCAATGAAATTGAATATTTTACTATGTCGTCTACACTTGCTTGCTACTTTTTCAATATTGGGGTGAGAAGAATGTAAACCAAAAACCCTTGTAAGTACGAGGGGTGCTTCACAGAGCGTGTTGTTCATACAGTTAAACAGCTTCGACGCAAGATTTCTCTAAGCGTTCCCAGTGATTAAAAAAAATCCTTAAAATATTCGCACAATATTTCAATGTCAATGCATATACAATGTATATGCATTGACATTGAAATGTGTTCGAGGTTATCGGCTCCGACCCGTCTTATTATGAAGATGGCGACACGTGCGACCCAGCTAAATCAGAATTTGAATGAAATGTGAAATTGTTTCAAACATAGACCTAAACATACATGTTTCATATTTGCATATCGTCGTACTCGTGCTAATCAATAGATAAAATATACATGTCGTTAGTGCAATAATTGAGCACACCTGACACCGCACCGCACCGCATTGTACCCTTTGCTTTAGTTCTCGCGGACGAGATTGATTATCGGCCGGTTGTGTATCTCTCCTTCGTCTTTCCACTCGCTACCTGTTTCGGAACTGCGACTTATTTTGTGGCCCCGGCTTCAGCTAATCGTAATTACGCATTTATGAAGTTTATATCTCCTTTGTTTTTAAAGTTTTAATGTAAAGACTTCGCTGCTTTATCCGTGAGGACGTTGGAAGTGCTGGAGGGTAGTTCTATCCTCTTTATAAAACTTTCAAGTTGGACGTGCTTAAGGCTTCAGAACTTTAGAACTAAAGGTATTTAGTACTCTTTGTAAAGGTTTGCCAAGATTTTTAGTGATTGGAGTCGTGTAAGGAGCAGCGGAAATCGATATGCAAAGTAGGTTGGTTAGCAATGTGGTGTGGAGGTCACAGGCTATGCGTGCCTATGATCGATGGTGTTGCGTGCGTTGAGCGCCGAGCGCCGTGAGGTCGCGGGCTCGCTGGCTCGCTCCGTGCGACCCTCATCCAGCACCGGTAGAGCGCCGTGACGTGGCTTCTCTTTGTTCCACGCCGCCCGGCGTCGCCACCATTGCCTCCACCGCCTCCATCGCTTCGTATCGCGACGCCGCGCCTACCTTTCACTGCGCATGCTCAGCGCGATTCTCCTGCGTCCCGACTACGTCACGATTTAAAACGATATGCGGTGCAAAGTAGCGTACATTCTCTCTGTACGTCGTCACATTCGGCACTGTGCTGATACGAGCATTCCAATAGTGTAGGCAGCGCCCGTTGAGCCGTCGCTGAGCAGTAGCCGCTCGTGGTCCCGCCACCGCGCCGTGGTTAGTTGGGAGCTGGGAAAGGAGCGCGCGGCAGCGCCGGTATCGATCTGAGCGTTTCGTGTGCCCGCTCGTGCACGACGCTACGTTCTCTCGGGATATTCGCCCAGTGGTCGCCGTCGGCGCCGGCCTTGCTGCACTGTTTACGCGCAGTGTATATTTATTTCATCCGCGCGATCATGCTCAGCGGAGCTAATTGATAACGCGACACACGCATCTGTGAACGCATCTACGAGCCGCACCGGCCGTCGACGTTTTTCTTCAATCCCGAAGTTGCAAAACTTTAGGTAAGTCTAGTTTTTAGCTTCCAATGTGCCCCAACTTTTCGTTATTATTGCATTTTATTTTTTTGCGACCGGAGCGTTTTTTTTTAACACTTTTAACACAAACCGTTCAGTTCTTTAGACTTTTTAGTTGCTCTTTTATCCTATTTTATCATTTTGTGATTCTGTTCCATCTTTCTACGTATAATCTGTGTTTAAAGTGTGTTCAAATATTTCTATTGAGTGTTTTAGCCGGCCATCTGGTTTATATTCTAAAGTTAGATTGTAAAATCGTAAACCACAGGGAATCATCGGTACATAGGTATTAACCGAGCGAGAGGTTTGTTGAACGCGGAGAGCGTTCAACAAACCTCTCCCGACCATTTTGAACAAATTGGATCCGGTTTTTGTACAAATAATCCTATTTAATGGTAAAGCATTCGCCATACGGAACGTTTAGAGAAATACTTCGTTAAAATTCACTCAGAAAATATATAAAAGGGCTTTTTATACACGTGAGGTATTTCTTATTCATACTGCGCATGTCTTTCAAGTTTATTTGTCATACATCTGTACAATGGCATTCCTAAAATCGGTAATAGGTAGTGGTTTACTATGAGAAATCTTCAATACAGAGTTTAGGTAGGTACCTACTTCACTTTTCAATGTAAACTGAGGCGATATCTTTTCTTGTGATCGAACCGTACGTGTTGAATGGCTCAGCAGTGAAATGGAGGGCCTACCTATACTGAAGTCCCTCTTTGAGAGTACACGAAATTTGTTTTACCGCAGAGGCTGTTTAATGACATTTTTAGAGAGAGGGGGCGAGGAAACGAAAACAATATTAGTCAATGGAACTATGGATGTTGGAACAAGATCATTGAAACCTTTGCAGTATCGTTTCAAAGAGAGTGACGGTGTTTAGCCGTCCCTAGATCACGTTGTTATGTCTATTATTGTTATGTACCTACGAACATAACTATGTACCTATTCGAAGTTCATAGTCTGTCCGTGATGTTCCAATTAACACTTTTACTCGCGTGTATCCTACCTAAAGTTACAATATATCTCTAAATCCATTTGCTAACCCGATAAAGGTACAAACACATAGAAAAATAATACAAAATAATGTTTTGCTAAACCCTATAGTTTTACCATCACAATCTGTTCAATGGTGCGCATGCGTCATCACTGCTATAAAAACGGCGACTAAAATGTCTCGCCACTGTGTATTGACAGTCTATGTTCTAAGAAAATTGCTCGAATGTTGTGTATATTTTGTGGGAATAGGGCCTTAAGGATGTGTGATAATATCTTTAAAAAAGGAGTTTCAGATGCGAATCCCGCAATTTAAAGTAACATTACAGTATTTAAGATACCTTTCAATCTACCTTGTACAACTTACAGTAAATAAAATAATAAAAATTTTGAAATGTGGAACTGTCTCCAGAATTCCAAACCGACACTTGATTGTTTAAGGCATTCTTAAATGTCTGACTGTGGGGTAGGTACGGTACTAAGGCAAGAAATCTCAGGGATATCACGAGAGTTTATGATAGTTTATGAATAACTATGAATAGATGCGGATGGATGCTTTTCAAAACTCGCCCAATAGAACCTTCTGATTACCGGATGATACCTACTCATAAATAGTAAACATTATTATTTCAAAAAGCATTTCAAGCTGGCATTAAAGAACACACACAAAAAATAATATATAAATATACGGTCGAATTGAGAAACCTCCTCCTTTTTTGAAGTCGGTTAACAAAATACAATGAGCCAAACAAACCGAATGTTACAATGAAATGGCCAAAATAATAAATGCACCTCATGACCGTGTTATTGATCGGTGCAAAACATAAAAAGCGGCCAAGTGCGAGTCGGACTCGCCCATGAAGGGTTCCGTAGCAGCAAGTAACATAATATTGGGTTTAGAATGAAAGGTAAATTGCGGTTTATGATTTATGACGTATTAAAAAAAACTACTTGCTAGATCTCGTTCAAACCAATTTTCGGTGGAAGTTTGCATGGTAATATACATCATAATTTTTGTTTTTAGTTTCTTCATTCTCTTATTTTAGAAGTTACAGGGGGGGGGGGCACACATTTTACCACTTTGGAAGTGTCTCTCGCGCAAACTATTCAGTTTAGAAAAAAAAGATATTAGAAACCTCAATATCAGTTTTGAAGACCTATCCATAGTATACAATACAAATTTATTGTTTTCAATACAAATTTATTGTTTTTTTTTTCTATTTTTGTATGAAAATCTTAATGCGGTTCACAGAATACATCTTCATATCAAGTTTCAATAGTATAGTTCTTATAGTTTCGGAAAAAAGTGGCTGTGACATACGGACGGACAGACAGACAGACAGACATGACGAATCCATAAGGGTTCCGTTTTTTGCCATTTGGCTACGGAACCCTAAAAAGAAAACCTGGCTTTATTACGTCTGGTATTGGTTTTGGCCAAACTACGAACAGCTTTCCGCTCTTATCCGGGTGTTTGATGAAAATCGACAAAATTCGATTCGAGCTATCTTCGCTGTTGACCTCTCTAATTTTAGACTAGTTCGCTCTAGTTTTCGTAAATGGTTCTGACATTTTAGTTATTCAACTCAATATTTTATTTTTGGGCTAGCCTATTTAAACTGGCGACTTTAGAATCGATCTGAAAAATTTTATGAAAATACAAATTTATTTATTGCTCTCCCACTGCTGGACAAATACTTCTTCTCATACAGATATTTTTAAAGAAACACCACAAGTTCTGCCTATCCTAGCATCGGACATGCGAACAATTTGTCTGCAGTATAAAATAAGACAAGAAGTTGGCATCCCAACATTCGTTTATGCTTCACCTTTGTTAATGTTCAGCTTATGCAGATCATCATTATTATCTTTTAATTTATTTGAGGCGTGGAGGCTGTCTTTTTCCATGTTTTTCTATTTAAGTAACTTCACTTACAAGTTCACTCCGACTTATAAATAGTCAAGACTTCAAGTTTATGTGATTATTTATTAAAGTATTAGCGGTTTTCCCGCGGCATCGTCCACGTGAAGGGTTGGGGTTTTGCGTCTGTCTCATTATCCTTTCTCAGGTACAAGGTATCAGCAATAACCTAATTAGTAATTTATCTAAACCGATGTAGCAGTTTATCATCTTCCTACTTCTGTCCCATGTTACTTGGGGTTGGAGCAACACGTTTTTTCTTCCAGGTCAACCGTCACGCTATCATTTACTCCTTTTTCTTTCATATCATTCTTCACACAATTCCATCCATCGTGCATCGTTTCCTTGGACTTCCTCTCCCTCTCCATCCGCCAACGTATATATTCATCTCTCTTTTAGTCATATACGGTTATCTTTCTAAAAAAAAACCGAACACATTCGAGTTTATGGCAATGTAATGAGATTGTTTGGGGTTGTAATTTGTTTTATTCATGTCATCATCTTAAAATGGTAAAGGATAACATAGTCACGAAACTGGCATGTCCTAGAGCCAAAAAATGGACGACACGGTGACATCTACAGATCCCCGCGTGGTGTGGTGGACTACGCCTTCTCTCTCTAACACAGATGAGATCTGTGGTCACAGCAATGGAAATATTATAGGCTAATTTATTCTTAAATATGTATTATGGATTAAACTGACCTTCTTTTCGCAAGAAGCAATGATCGAGGTTTTAATACCTTACAACCAGACTTGATTCCACCAACGGGCCGCCATTGGCTGATGCTGATTGTAAAATCGTCCTTGTGCAGAACAAAATCTTTTTTATCTAATCTCGGCAGACGAACAAGACCACAATAAAGATAACAACAGTTAGAGAATATTATAATTACTGGTGTAGTATAGTAGTTTTAATGAAAGTCGTGCAAATTTATAACCTATGTGTGATTAATATCATCATTTGATTAACTTTGAGTCTAATTGTCTGGGATCAATCCCCTCGCGACCTTCTGTAGTTCCGTGGCTCCTTCTAGACGGTCCGCTCTGGACAATTTCGAGAGGAAAATTAAGGAGCATTTCCTTTAGGAATGACATAGTTTGTAAGTACGTTCTTATTTCTTTCTTATTTTTTGTTTTTTATATCTGTATGTTTCTATTTATTTTTAACAAGGTTTTCTGGTTTTACTCTTTTTCATTCAAAAGATTTTGCTAGTAAAACAACTCGATTCTGTTAATGAAGATTATTAGTGTGTGTGGTTTTTGGGCGAGATTAACCTGTGTGTTTAATCTCGACCAACTTTTATATCATATAATTGTATAATGTAATAAATTGATGCCTTTGATTTAGTTGAAAAATATTTTTTACCTATAATTTTTTTTTGATTTCGCTGATTAAAAACATAGTTCGCTATTTTTTATTCAGACGTCACTTAGCTAACCATGCATTATCATTCAAACTAGACCTGTATGCAAAATTAAATTTAAAAAAACTTTTTGCTTAACAAAAACCGACTTCAAAAAAGTGAAGTCGGTGACTTTTGTTTGTTTGATTTAGGTTTTTTGTCACTGACTTCTGAAGCTAAAGTTATTTTTCACTTATTTGACGTCGGTTTTTATTTTTTGCAAAAAAAGTTTTCTTATTTTTCCATTTTTAGTTGTAACATCCTTTACAAATATATGCTGTGAATTTATTTTACATTGTCATACATACATACATTTCATGGTAATAGGCATAACCTCAATAAAATGGAACTTAACATACCTAGCTCTCGAAATGTGGGTTTACTGTACACATGCGTACCCCCTCAAAGCATACAGGCGTGATGTTATGTTATGATGTTGTGTGAACAATAAACATCCAAGCGATTGCAGCTATCACGACAGATTTGCTGTCTATTATTGAAGGACTTCGGTGATATTAAACGTAAGTTTCATATCACCGAAGTCCATGATCAGATTATGACAATATTTTTATGGGACCAACTTGGCAGTATACTCATTCGAATGAAAAAAAAAAAAATTGAAAATCTGTCCATAGTTAATATTTTACCAAAGAATTATCCTCCAAATCCTAACCGTTAAGAACTTATACCTTCCATCATCAGCTCATCAACATGAGGTGATGACTCCCAGATGCGTATACTTGAATAGCCTTAGAAAAAACATGAAACACGTATTACGTGCCTATAAAATTTGAGGGTTGACTTCGATTTCCCTGGGATTCCATCATCAGATCCTGACATGGTGAAAATGGGACCACCTCGGGAGTATACTCTTTCGAATAAAAAAGAATTTTGAAAATCGGCCTACAATTGACTGAGATATCGGTGAACATACATAAAAAAAATACGTACAGTCGAACCTAGAACCTCCTTTTTGGAAGGCGGTTAAAAATGTTGCTCAATCGGTTGGAGGATTAAAAACTCAGTTACACGATTTGATCTAAACAAACATAGGTACAAACAAACATTGCAAGTGAAATAACAGCTTGTAAATAGAATGAGGGGGAGAATAATCGATATAAAACCACAAAACTAACAAACACGTGCCACTTAATTGAGAACGCCCGTATTCTCTAGTGATTGGCGCATCATTAAAAATCCATTTCACTCACTGATGTGTAGGTATTGGTGACATATAAATCTTGTAGTGATTAGTAAATCCATACTACACAGTTACTCACACGTCCGCGCTCGCATATGGTAGCAACCTTATCTCTGTAATGTATTGTTTTCCGTTCGCAGAACGTTGCATTGAAGGTTTGCAACTGAGTACTTATTGAGTAATTTGAAGTCCAAAGAAAACCAATATTCTACTTTGCTCGACGTAAAAATGTAACACAAGACCTCAAAACAGACATTATGAATTAAATAGATATAGATCTAAGACCAAGAACGCTATATCAGAGGGATAATTTTTATGAACGTTCGCATACTAATTTCTGTGTCACTCTATCAACAAGGACTGCCTCGTTAGTCTAGTGCAAAGTGTTATCGGGTTTTTCCATCAGGAATTTCTCCGTAGCAGCCACGGAGTATAGTTGATGGCAATAGGCTCGCCACCTATTACTTGGGACTTAAACATAACTAGCGAAATGTGGGTGTACTATTAGGTACACCTCTGCCTAACCCTTCGGGGATTACAGGTAAGATTTACTATTGCTATCAATAACTTACATAAAGCCTTTATCTAGTATTTTGACATTTGGATTATTGCGTCTAGATTTTGAAAGATGTAAATCAGGATAGGTCTTCAGATATACCTAAACTAATAACTAATCTCCTAAATCCAAAATTAATACTGTTATTAGTTTAGATTAGTGTTGCTTAATACAATTTAATAACAGAATTTTGGATTCTCCGGATAAAGTTGCGCGCCACGCGGTCAAGTATGAACTGTTTTACACGAAATGTTCGTGAAATTGTTGGATCTTTGTAAGACTCACAGCTTTATTATAATTATTCACGATTTGGGTTATCTAATTGTTATTATTTGTAACAGTGACATACATACTTTTTTTTGTATAGTGTACTATACATATCTGGCAGCTGTCATAGACAGTCTTATATTTTTCGTCTGGTAACATTGACAGATACCCGTCTAGTAATCGAGTAATTTAAAATAATATTGTTTTTGGCTGTATAAAGTTGATACTTTTGCCACCATCATTCTGAAAGTGTGACAGTTTGAGTTTTGCACGTTTTGCCCGGTACTTGAAATTGAACCGTTGAACAGAGCGTTGATATTTTTGCTGTGAGAATTATATCGAAGAATATCCATACAATCGTTGTTTTATTTCTGAGTTGAGGTTGAGTTCGTACATTTATGTCTCGTCCACCCCTCGTACGTGGCACGACTCGCGCCCGCCATGTCTAGCGTAATCATTAGTCTAGCAAAAAGTGAGGGCGCCACAAAAATTGCGTTGCGTTTGAAAATGCCGCCAGCTAGTTCATTATTCCAAAATTCTCATTAGCCCAGGCTTACTGCTTACAAAATAATTATGATTTGACCAAGTACACTATAATACCTTACTCCTTTTCAAGTAGGTACGTAAATAAATTCACCGTGATGTAACCTTCAGTGACGTGCTTGCAGAACTCGTTGAATATTAATTTAAATTACTAACGATACCTTCTACATACGTACTTGTTACGTAATGGTGGATCATGGTGACGTAACATCAACTACCGTCATGACGGTTCATCATCATCTGCCTAGCCTTTTCCCTTTTCCTTTCAATCGGTAAACTGAGCACAGTAACTATATTTTACATATTAGGTAGGTTAGGATAATATAGACAGTAACAAAAATATAAAGGCAATTTTAAATGAAAAACAAATGGCGAAACAATGAAATATGTCCGTGACTGTACCACATCATATAAATAACTTATAAGGACTATCAGGCAACACACAGTCAAAGTCATGATAACTTTGAACTTTGTTGATATCACCCACCACTACACATGTTTGTTCACTTAGTACCTAAGTACTTACCTAATTATAAGAGCTAGAATTGGAATTTAAATTCTCCGTGAACGCACTAATAGATCATTCCTGGAATAAAAGTGCAGCTGTTAAAGATGAAAATAGCAAACAGCGAAACATTGCACACTTAAAGACAAATAACACGGTAAAACAACCTGTCGATAGCTGCATGCAGTGAGCCGCTGACACATCATCATTCTCCTGCCCTTATCCCAATTCATTTGGGGTCGGCGCAGCATGTCTTCTTCTTCCATACTTCTCTATTACTCGTCATCTCAGCAGTCACGTCCTTTCTAGCCATATCATCTTTACACAGTCCATTCATCGTTTCTTTGGTCTTACTCCTATATCCTACATTCATCCTCAATATTTTCTACATTCCACCGCATCACATGTCCATACCACGATAACCGATTACCACAACTTTTCAGTCACCGGCGCCACTTTCAGAGCCACTGACACAATTAAGATTTATTGTATAACGTTCCATTTATATCCCAAGAATAAGATTTCAATGCAGTGCAAACTTAGGACTCAACTCTAACATTTATTATAATTCGCTAAGTATAAAATGTCCGCTTGTCACTTAAGATCTATAAACAGTGAATTCAAAGATTTTTCAGCAGTAAATGAAAATACCTTCAGTGGACTGTTCCAGATATGGTCGTCGATAAGTGCTCTATAAACAGAACCTATGCCCGAACGATTGAGTCATAGAGCAGAGATTGGTTCTTTGTCTTTTTCTGTACGAAATTAGTTACATTTTTCCTGAAGTTAAAACAGTTTCACAATTTTCGTTCAGGCACACAACACAGCTAACTTTCTTGATTAAAGAATAAGGATAGGAGAAATTTACTTTGGTTCATTTTCCTGGGCCTACAAGATTGTTCGAAGTTAAATTACTTACCTATGTTAAAAAAGTTGGCATTTAGAAAACATTCAAGTACGTCAGATACATTAGAATACCCATTAAAATGCGGTGACAATCTCGTGGTATTTTGAAATTAAATGAAGTCAAGCAATGGTCTAAAGTTGTTACATGTACCTACATTTGTGATAAATAATAGTAAAGATTTTATTGATAAATGCACATTCTGTAACAGAACTCCTCCTCCTGTACACACCGATATTCCTATTAATGTTACGATATTGACCGTACACCAGCTTAATAAAACAGAGTTGTTGTGTTCAGCACTTTTTACCGAGACCATCTCTCAATTAACAACGAATACTCGTACACAGACATGTGGGCTATTTCAGAATGTCTTTTTGTTTGCTGTCCGGTAATTAGACTCCGTACGTACTTTAATTACATAGCCAATCCATTTGATGATGTTGTTTTGAATATTGTATCGGGCTGTGGTATTTTGTTACCGAAATTTTTCATACCAGTTACTTTCTTCTGATATATCGCTATAACCGTACTCTTTTTTCTACTTTTGACTGTACGAGTATAGTGTATCGAAACAGTACACCCCTATCGTCTTGTATTGACTCTGATTGTTTTCAAATATTCTAAAACGTGTTTAAGTTTCTTCAATTTTGTTACGAGTACAGTAGGCAGTTTTCGAAATGAGTGCCCAATATTTTGAACAAACAACTATAAAGTTCTTCTAACTGCACCAAAATTCAAGGGGTCAACAATCTGTATAATTCTTTACACACACTACTCCATGCACCTATCATAACTACCGACGTATAGGTACCCCACTCGCCATTAATTAACGAGCCAACAAAATCCCTTTCGAAGTTCACAGAATTCAATTAAGCAAATAGGCTCCACAAAGCTTTGCTCTAACAACATTTCACATGAGCCATGCTGCGTGCATTGATTGAAAGGGGACAATATAATACCACGAATACTATAGGGATTTGCTTTGTGTCTGCTCTGACGCGCTGACCAAAGGCTTTACCGGTAGATATTATGTGATAAAGTTATGCCTTTGAAACTGGATACGGTTATGTGACCATTGTTTGCCGGCCTGACGTAGTAGCGCGTTGGTGCGACAGACCTGAGACCGAATACGAAAAATTAAAATATCACAAGCTGGAGATACTCCTAGGCAGCAAACATACTTCATTATGAATCGCGTCAGCGTCGATTCTATCGATTCCTTACAAGGTCTAAGTAAACATTTCTGCACATGAATTATCTCTTAAATCTAAAAATACCAAGTTTGTTTATGAATAAAACGGCCCGCATTTGCTGAACACAGGATGTACAAGACACTGATAACAAAAGTTGTAAATCCTGTGTTCAGTAAATTCCAAGTTTGCACTTAATTATACAATTCTAAATTTATCGCCACGGCTAACATAATTCTACTTCTATTCTTCAGATGCCTTTTTATTATTTATTTTGCTCATTGCATTATGTAATTGTTCACCTTGTGACAATGAGCTGGATACATTCCTTTTTTCATGTTACATCATGTGGAAGATCGCGTACAAATGGTAATTAGGTGACGGGGGTGTACCACTCAACCGATCTGCTTGTATCCCTCATCTGCTGACATTGGACTTAAACAAAGACATTCAAATATTTTCGAGCGATAGACGGCACATGACGAAGAAAATCGTAGTCCAATACTTGTTGCTACTTAGTAACAAATCAGTCGGTCTATTAGGCCCGGTATCCACCAAAGCGGAGAGGAGAGGAGACGAGAGGAGATGTGCCGCGAAGCTGGCAGGTTATTTCCACCAAAGCGGAGAGGAGATGCGTTGCGGAGAGGAGATGTGAGCTTTGTGTAGCAGAGATGTGAGCTGTGAGAGAACGAAAACAGTCAAGTGCTGTCTACGAAAGGAAGACGTCATGTCGTTACAAAAGTTATGTCTGAATTTGCTTGAGGAAGAAGAATTAGAATTAGTCAATCGAGTGACGCTTTCGGGACGTGCGAGGCGCGCGGAGAAGGCAGCGGGGTGGAGGGGTGCGCGAGCGCGTGCGCCGCCCGGCCGCCCGACTAGACACTTCTCCGCTCTGCCGCGCCGCTTGCTCGCTCGCTGCACAAAATTCTATAGAAAAATGAGACATCTCCTCTCCTCTCCGCTTGACCCATTTCCACCAAAGCTAAGCGGAGAAGAGATGTGGAAATAACGAAATCGGATTGGTTTATTCAAACACATCTCCTCTCGTCTCCTCTCCTCTCCGCTTTGGTGGATACCGGGCCTTACACTTTAATGTCACAAGCCTGCTTGTCAATCGAAAATGTTCAGAATTTAATTTTTTTTATAGATTATTCCCAATGTCCGCTCTATATTTTTTTTTAAATCTCTTTCACTTACACAAATCGTTTTCATTTGTTATATCAGGGTCCGACATCTGTTTCAGACAATATCTACAATCATATTCGTAGCAAGAAACATCGTGAAAATAAACTCTATTACTTTGTGGATTTGTGTTGCGTAGCTGTAGTATATTTGTGTATACTCGTGGAACGCGCCTCTAGATGGCACTAAAATTTAGTGTCTTCTTAAGTTAAGACCTTTTCACTGCGCGGGGCTTACAGCTCTAGAAAAATGTAATGGGTCCACACAATATTACCCCCTAGGGCCATAATGAGTCTAAAAACTGCTATTATTAAGAGTACAATATTTTCTCTCGCAGAAAACCACCATTTTCAATGAGTCTGACGAATACGCATGTCTCTAGAGCGGCTTAATGTTCGTCATACTATATTCGTGTAACCTATTCCTTGTTCCGTTGGTTCGCTTTGCGTCTATTGTGTTTGTGATAGAAGAATAAAATGGGGTACGAGGGTAGCCATAAAATGGGTATTTTCTTAACTAGAAAACGAAGGAAGTGTTGGTTAACTGGCACTCGATTCGCCCCGAGCTTTGTACTAGATATAAATAGTGTGGTAGTTTAAAAAAGTTCAGCTTGTTACGGCGCTAGGAAAATGTAGTACACTCGTTTCACAGGGTTTAGGTTTTGAGTTCGATATAAACTCGATCCAACTACTAACTACTCTTGCAACCATTTTAAAACACGTAACGCAAATTAATAAAAAAAACCACTTCGTTGAAAATAATAAATGAGCTTGATCATTAAAGTTTAAAATAAAACCTTAAGTTGGGGGGTGGATGCAGTGCTTTGTCCCCACGGTATGAGATTTTCAAGTAAAGCTGATGTTAATGCGAAGAAAGCTACGAAAAATGTCAGCAGCAAGAAATGTCAAAATCTTATGGTGGGATTACGGTTCATTGTTTGTTCTTACTAAAGTTCCAACTGTCTTTTTAAGATGGTACTTCCAATAATTTACTGACTTTTATCATCTTTCAAATGTAACAATATTTCAAACTCACAAAATTAATTTATTCCTCTTGTTATAAAATCAAGGTCCTATTAAAAATAACGTTAAAATCACACATTTATGTCTGCTTTGCCAATAAGAATTAGCATTATGGTAAACTGTGTTGGGTTAAGTTAAGCTTTGTAGGTCTAAGCTTCGCTATGCAATCAGTTCGTGGCAGACGATTCAAAGAGCGCAATAAATTTTGTGAACAGGCGACTGTTTCAGATTAACAAACTTAGTTGGACATGGACTAAACCTGAAATATTGCTCTTTTAAGTGCTGACATGAATAGGTAGGTGCAGTTTGCAGTCAGTACTCGTTTTAACACTGAAGTTTACTTTGCGCAATAGACTGTAATTATCATTTGCAGGGCAGTTAAAGATGACAGCAAGAATTGATCTTGTTGGGTTTTTGACGCCTGGTTTAATTCGCATTTAGCCAAGTTTCAGAATTATTATTCAGTAGAATAAAATCGAAGAATAACAAGATTAATAGAGACGTAACCTCTAAACTTTTTGGCATGTACGCACCACTATTTGGACGTCAATCAGGTGATAAACTTTGATAGGAAGGAAATTCCCGATTCACGACGCAACTGTTTTCTGTTATAAAAATAAGCCATGAATAGGTTTCATACCTATAGCCATACCTTGTATACAGAAACTCTGACATCTTTCTCAAATCGAAATCAAACAAGATTTCCAGTCCAGTTTGTCAGCGTTTAAAGAGCAGGTAGAATTGTCAAATGCAAATGCAGAATACATTTCTGAGGACCAGAAATCCGTATTTCAATAAACCATTCATGAACTTTGCGTCAAAGACTAGGTTTTGCCGAACTATTCGGCTGTGCACCAGTGTGAAGTCCTTTAGAAATGTTTCGTCTTGCTTTCGATTTTCCCTTTGTGACTAAACGTAGACGTCCTTCAAAGAGTTCGAAGTTATTACTATCTATAGTCAATTCTGTTTAGGTATAGGGATATAAGGGCACACCTACCATCTCAGTGCCCCAAGTCAACCTCGCCTGCTCGTGGTATATTCTGTTGAACATCAAATGAGGCTCTGACGACCGATAAATGACGGTATAACCATTTCGAAAGAAATGTTCACAACTAAATAGCGCAGACTAGCGATGGGCAGCAACGTCACTAGTGCGAGAAGTTGTGATCTGCGACCGCCAAGTCCGCCAACCCGCATGATCAGCGTGGCGATTATGGGCAAACCCCTTAAATGGCAAGCCACAATCAACCACGGCCCCCAGTTCCCGGCGACCTTGCTATTCCTGATTTTAGCGGCGGTCACGGTAACGGCAAGGTAGGGGATGCTAAGAATCCTCGGGTTACGAATGGCCGCCAAACGTAACTGACTTTGGCGACTTGTGGAACTTTAAGGTATTGTCTAGCTAGACAAAAAAAAATCAAAACGACTGAGGGGAGAACAAGTGGCTTTCGGCTTCGTTAAGGGTATTTTTACACCCATTATAATCACCGTACTAAGGAACAGAACATAAACGGATTTTATTGGTATCTTCAGGTGCGTACTACTCGCATCCTGCCCGGCGGCGTGCGCGTATGTCCAGATAATTATCATGGACTAAGAAAAAGAAGTATGTAGGGATCGTAGCAGGTGGTGTTTGTAGTATTTGCCTTCCCCCCTATGATAAAACGGCGTGAATTTCTTATGTAAAGAACAGAAAATCAGATTAAAACCGACATTCTTCAAACATAATCGACATACCTTCCGTTCATATCACAAATTCAGTGGTGTTTAAACGATAAAACAGTAACGAGGCGTGGGAAAGTCCGGAGTGTTGTGGCTAATAGCTTTACCGAACCATGGCCACGCTAGTTGATGGCACGCCGATAGAATTATGACACGTGGCGTGGCACTGCGAGCGAGGGTAACTACATCACAGTAGCGAAGGGGCAATTTTTTTAAAGAAGTAAGCCGGAGTAGGTACATATCTTTAATGTCATTATCGTCGGCTTACTGCAAGAACCCATTAAGTGTCGGTAACATAACTTGGAGAAATCATTTTATTACTTTTGATCTCCTATTGTCCTATAATATAGGACATCCATTCCTATGAGATCAAAAGTAAATTAAATGATTTCTCCAAAGTTAAGGTAACGTCGCATAATGAGTGCTTGCAGTAAGCCGACGTATTTGTCTATAGAATACTGACTGTGCTATTTTCCAAAGGGAAGCCGGTAGGAATTGAGTTGTATGGAACTTCGCCACCGCTTGTGAAAGCCACCGCTATGTGTGCCAAAGTTGTGATGTAGTACATCACAACTTTACAAGAATGTCGAACGAAACTTAATTAGTCCCGCAGTTTTGTTCAGGATTCTAGACACCTATGTAATATAAGCCGTGCGGTGGTGGTTTTTTGTGATACTGTGTTACTTCTAAAATGTAGACCTAGTTCCTTAAGGCTGTGTGTGTAGATAACGCAATTTTAAAAACCATAGCCGTACCTAACTATAGACATAATACTAACTTGTAGTTATTTTAAATCTCACGTAGGTACATCTAATCACAGCAAAGTGGCGCATTAGTTCGGTGTCTGATTCTAGTCTTATTAGTGGAAACTAAAGGAAAACGTGCGCGTACAATCGAGTAAATGAGATTTCACTCGCTCCTATTACATACGTACTATATAGCTAACATGTTCTTACCACAAACTGGCATTGCCGCGCACATTAAAAACTATTTACTGAGCCGCGAAAATAATTGTCTTTAATAGTTTGCCGAATTATTGCTAAGTGGCTGTCACTACGAGGGAGAGAATCGCGGCGATAATATCGTCGTGCCACGTATTTCTATACACTCTCTATGAACGCGTCTCCACACGGCGATGTTATCGCGGCGATGCGACGAGTGGCAATGTGCGCGCGTAACGTCATCGTATCGCCGCAGAACGTGGCGCTCTCGCAGCGCCGTCGCGGGCACGCGGCGTTTCCGCTACCAGTTGCAACGATACGCTGGCGGAATAATCGCTCGTTCGTGGAGACGACCCGACGATAGAAGCGCGGTTCCTCCGGATTCTCTCGCTCGTGAAGATAGCCCCTAGGCCCTAACGGAGCAATTTTTTGTATTGTTGCCGCAAACGATCGGATAGGTGATATCGATGCTTTAGAAAATGACCTCCTAGTCAAGCAGTTGGTTTTTTAGAAACTAAATAAATAATTCAAATCCATTGGCTTTATGATACATTTTTTTTTGTGATTCTTTTGCATTGACAACAAATGAGACTTGTGCACATAATCATAATCCGAAAGTTGTAATAGAAGCTTTTATACCTCTAGCTTATGACAATTAAACGTTCAGCTCTTTATTTTGTGGGTAAAAAAGCCATACAAAACTGCGGAGCGGATAAAAATCTCCATACTTGAAAAGCTCGGTTGTTCAAACCGAGCGGAGGGTCCGCTGGGTTTGAGTCGCACTCGTTGGCGGGCTGGCAGACAAAGCTTGCCTTGGAAATCGATCAAGTTCGGAACAAATCAAAACTGACTACTCCAATATTTCTTGTGTTTTATTCTTAGGCGGATATTAGAAATTCAAACCGTTGCCTTCGTGTTCTACGGTAGCTTAGGTACGTACAACGGATATTTTGGCGTGAAGACGCTTTTGTGAATATACTCATACATCGATCTGCTCGTGCTTCATCTACTCTTATAGCATTCGTGGGACGTTAGGTGGTTTTGGAATAAGTACAAAGTAAATTCTTCTAGGCAAGCGTACTTCGCCCTAGGCCGCAACATCGCTTCACATGAGGCGAGTTGACCAAAGGGTTGGGCAAACGCAAACCTATTTAGCATTATCATAAACTGTAATTTAGCTTCCACTTCCACTACAGCTTTATAAAAAAATCAAAATTTAGGTGTATTATTCAGCTTAAAAGGGTTACTGTAGTTCAGAATTGCAACTTAAAACTACCTTTTTTCATCCGACATTTTCTAATAGCCCATTTTCGACGTAGCTCTCAAAAAAACGTAGAAATTCATTTTTCTAAACACTTGTGATATGAAAGAGCTGACAATTCGATAGCAAGTGGTTGCAGTTAATGACACTTTTCCAAGAAATACTTAATACTTCTTGGAAGTTATGAAAGGAAAACAGTTTTATTCCTAAGAGGATCGGAAAGTCGGAGGTGCATCAAAACGGCTAATCACTCAAAAGCACGTAAATTGGGCTTAAACACCAATTAAATTGTGGAACCAATAATAATATATTGCTTCTGTACTAGACGACTCTTACATAAGAATTTAAACCATTTTTCAAAGTAAAATGAACCATTTTATATTCCTCTTCAGCCTATATTCTTCGAAGCTACACTTAAGTGCTAGGCTAAGCTTCTAAGGATATTATAGCAATTAAAATGATGCTATTTTCTTTAAAGTTCGTAAAGGGGTTTCTTGTAATAAGATTTTAGGAAAACATTTTGAGCTGCACTTAATACATTTGCAACAGTTCCCTAAATCTGAAGAAGTCTATTGTTTCAGGAATTAATGTATTATTATTGTTTCCTTTATTGATTTAGAAATAAATTTATTACATTTTTAAATATTGTTTATAAAATATGTAAAACATTTAAAAATATAAAAAATTGTAGCCCACCGGTATCGGGAACAGGGTCCAAGCTACCGGCAGTCAGGGCTCCAAAGAGAGGAACTTCCTAACAATATGAGCCGTGTCCAGAAGTACCGCTTTCTTAATCAAGCCCTTGATCCAGCTGCCTAACGAGAGCCTCCTTAGATATTGGTCGAGGCTGTTGGCAATTAAGCCATGGGCTATCAAGACTATCGGTACAATGATCGCTGACTCCTACATCCCACATGTTGACAACCTCGCGATCCAAGTCAAGATACTTGATTTGCTTATCTTTCTCGGCTTTCACGAGGTTCTCGTCATGTGGGACCAAATTGCTGTTGGATAATCCTGGCTACAAGGTTGTGTCTATACAAGTACTCTCCGTTAGCCAGACGAGAACACCCGGAGATAATGTGACGGATTGATTCGCCTGGATGGTGGCATTCCCGACATATGTCAACCGTGCCGTCCTTCACAATAAATCTCCGGTAGTTATTCGTCATTATAACTTTATCCATAATTGCACAGACAAAACCTTCAGTTTACCCGGAGAGGTCCCCGGAACGTAGCCAGGCTACGGACGCTGATAGGTCTACATCGGGCCCATGCAGGGCCCGGAAAAAGCGTCCGTGAAGCTCCTTACTCTGCCATACCTCCCTGCGGTCGTTAGTATCAAGCACTACAGGTTGCGCCAGTTCTCTTTAGCCAAGGAGAGCGGGGTGAGGCCCTTGTCCACCGCGACCACATCTCGATGCATCCCCATGTCGGTTTCTTGGAAATATTCCCTGAGACTGCATATCTCGCGATTGTGGAGAGTCTTAGCGTTTAAAAGCCTCGACCCCCACTCCTCCGCGGGATATACAGTCTCATAATCGAAGAACGCGGGTGATGCATTCGATATACCGTCAACAATGTACGGACCCTTCTATCCAGGGCGTCTAGTTCTGTTTTAGTCCATTTGAGTATGCCAAAAGAGTGTCCACGCCGAATTCCATCCTGATGGTGCTACTTATAGTTTCAGTTACCTAGTAGCTCCATCAGTTGCAAATTGTTGGGGGCAAAAAGTTTCAGGTCATCCATGTAAAGGAGGTGAGATGTAACTTGACCACCTCTCCTCAACCGATAGCCTAGACCTGAATTCTCCAGCAGCGTGCTAAGAGGATTCAATGCTAAGCAGAACCAAAGTGGACTCAAACTATCACCCTGAAATATACCTCGCTCTATCCTTATCGGCTCGCTATTCCTCTGGATTTGCCGACATCCTGGATAGCGAACTGTCCTCCATTGCCCCATACATGAAGGCAAGCATCAGGAAGGTGCGTTGCATTAACTTAAACCATCTCAAGCACCCTCATGGGCCATGTATGTGGCACAGAGTCATAGGCCTTCTTATAGTCTATCCTACATGTCGACAGATCCCTTCGGGAACGACGAGCCCGTTGACTAATGGCCATATCCATGAGGAGTACAACCTTAGTACCGCAGGTCCCGTTCCTACATCAATTTATTATTAATGTCTTATTATTATTTATTAATGTAGATTCGTCTTGCACTTAAAACAACTGAAAGTTTTTGCTTACTTTGAATGTGCTGGTAGTAATCATGAACATTCATTCTCTGAAAAGTGGTTTCACAATGTATGAATTTTGAGCTTGTACGTACTGGTAGTCAGCGCGATTCCTGACAATCTTTGTCTTATTTTACAAGAAGGATTTGCAACACTTAGTTGCATTATCGTAGGCGTGCCTTCAAACAAGCACTCTGTATAACGATTACCGTGGATTTCTGTTAACACAGATCACGCAATTACGTGCATGTCTATGTATGTCATCAGTCCACATATTATATATACTAACCTACATATATACCTGTAGGTAATTAGGTAGGTACCATATCCTTGTTCCTAGCTACGTACGTATATAGCGGCGATACGTAAAGCCTCACTAATCACAGTAATCACTACGCCGGTGTACTTGGAAATTCTTACTTGCGGATGGTTAAAGCTCTGTAGACGTACGGGTACCGTAACGGGTTATGTTATGATCGTAATTTAGTAGGTTACATAATTATGTATTTTAGAAACACTAATTAAAAAAATATATCGAGTACTATGTACATCATATAAATTTGAGTTATGTTTGCCACGAGAATATCCCTTTTCGTTTTTTGCTAAGTGTATACATCTTAATGTCAAGAATATTAAGATGTATATACACTGTACCAAGTATACTTATGAGAACTGCTGTATTTCATCATAATTTTATCTTAAACACAACAAAATATCGCATCGTCGCGTATCAGAACATTTTAAACCTCTTTCAGAATTAATAAATTACGGTCCTGCTCCTTGAGCTTTTGAATTAATCTTGGGTAAGATGTTAGATGCTTATCTTTTCTAGCTGTAGACGGCCATTGAATTTTATTGAAACACTGGCGACCGTCTACGATTTTGCACAGTTTTATAACTAGATAAACATCGATATTTTTATACTCTAAAAGTTTTATATTAAATAACAGATACATTTTCCGGAATAAAATCTCCAGTTGAAATCCAGTCGTTTTTTCAGTCTATTCTGTCATAGAAAAGTTTAAAAGAAAAACATGGGCTCACAGAGATTCAAAAGGCGACTTTATTTATTAAAATGTATAGCAGAAAAACGCTTTTAGATTATGCAATTCGTCAGCGTGTCTGAATTCTAATTCCGCTTAGGATACTCGTAAGATATATTTATTTGCTCAAACATGTGTCACATACAATAATAAAAGTGCATGTAGGATAACATATAAAAGAGAAAAATCGTTCAGACATGTTTGCCACATAATATGGCGTGCAAATGTTTTGAAATACTAAAATCGTGATTTTTAAATATATCATGTCTCATGTAATTAATTTGAATAATAAATGTCAAAATGATACAATCATGTCAAAAATTAAAAGAATAAAAATAAAAAATCATAATTAAAAAAACAAATAATAATAAATGTCAAAGTAAAAAAAATTAAGTAATAAAATAAAAAGTTATAAATTTATAAATCAAAAAAAGTTACGTCAAATTAATAAAAAAAAAGGTTTAAAGTACATAATTTAAATAGTCGGCAACATTGTAGTAGCATTTATTTATTAAAAGTTTCTTCATGCTTTTACTAAATCTATTAATATTCAAATCTTAGTATGCCTTTGGTACCTTGTTGTATAATTTTTCGGCCATGCAGAATACACTCTTACCACTGAGAGCTGTTTTAGCACTATGTGAACGAAGTCTCCGTTTGTCACGTTGACTTCTTTCCGCATAACAATAATATTTATTTGATTGTCAGATGTAGGACAATAGAATAGGTCTGCAAGTTTTTGTTTAACAAAGAGACCATTTACATTATTATCCTGTGTAAGTGAATTTTATAAAGGGTGTAAAATACCATCGAAGCCGAAAGGCACGTTTTCTTCCCGTTATTGCGATCACTTTTTGTTCCGAACTATTTATTATACCTGGGGGTACCGAGGTATAGTTTTTTTTTAGTAACAGAGATATCGAAGATCAAAGTTCCAACTTCTTATGGGAGGGTAGCCCGCAAAATTCAAATTTTCTTACGTGTTTTGCAGGTCAGTGTCGGGTTGTATGTTGATTAAAATATGATTCGCAACCGCAACAAATATGGGTTTACGGAGTTATAATTATTAAAATCATCGATACAACCCAATTTAATCCCATTGAAATACTTTTTCATGAAATATTCACTGAATGGGATTTAATGAACTTAGAGGGTTGTTTAAATGATTTTAATGTTTATAATTCTGTAACTACGAGTACATATATTATATGTGTTATGGTCGCGAATTATATTTTGGTACGGTCGCGAATTATACAGCCTCACACTGACCTGCGCTGCGATTTGCAAAAATCCTAAGAAAATTTGAATATCATGGTCTAGCTTTTGAACTTTTGAATGTTATAACTTTACTTTAAATAGCTCCATGATCCTTTTACTTCGTTAGATGCACAGAATGCTTGGTGATCGGCTTCGTGAAGCATCCGTTTACACCCTGTATTAAAAATACTCCTTTACCTTCTGTTACCATAGAGTAGTTGTGATTAATGGTTTTGAGGTACCTACTCAAGTACATTTATTTTTAATAAATCGGATATACCTACACTCAATTTAGCTACTTGGGACTTGTTGACATAATCGACAGTGATTTACTTATATGATTAATTATTGTAACCGTATGCCACACTAACTTATTGGTTTACTGTTTCAAATCGAAATACTAACAAAACATACCTGTCGATCATGTCATGACTCGTATACAAAATATTACAATTACATTCTTAAGAGGCTTAATTATTTTATTTCTGTAATTCTTTGAATTCAAGATAATAATATTAATAAATTATATAAAGAAATATTTTAACTAATACGATTATTTATCTCAAATAAAATTATGTATCCTTTTTCCGGTACGAATTTAGTTCGAGTAACACGTGTACAAAAAATAATAAAGAAAATTATTATCCTCGATAACAGGATATTGAGCTATTCTTGGCCCAATTAAAAGAAAGAAAGAAATAGGAAAACAAACAATGTTGTTTTGATACTTCACACCTAGGGAATGCAATCTCGTCTCGCCGAGATCCCGATCTCGCGAGATCCCGGCCATATTTTACGAGATTGTATCTCGTCAAATTTCGTACGAGATCTCGCGAGATAACGAGATCGACATTGGCATGCAAAATCAGAAGTCGTCTGTCAGATGATACTCTCGACATGATGTGTTTTTTGAGAAGCCATTTTCAGACAAACTAACTTGCCTTTCCGTACCTTGATAACTTCATCTGACTTCTACTTTAAACTTTTTTTATACGATCTCACAACATTTATTTAACAACTTGTGAAGTTAAGTTTTTGTTTTGTTGTATTTATTTACCATATGTAATGTCCCTATTACTCTTAATTATTGAAACTAAAGTAATAATTTACAAAGGACTAAATATAGATAATTATTGTTTTGTTACCAACATTGTAAGAATTTGAACTGATTAGCTACAGTAGGTATAATAATTATAGACATAAACAAATTTTATTATAGTTAGAGACAAAATAATAAGTACTCTGTTGATTTTTAAAATAAAACTTACATTATTTTTATAACTAAGCAACGCAGTTTCTATCTAATTACATATCATGTCAATTACTAGTTCTTAAAACAAGCATTTGCATATGTTTTAATTGCGATTCTCTCAATCTCGCGAGATCCCGTAATTTGCGAGATCTCGCGAGACTGGGTTTTGAGTCTCGCGAGATCTCGCTAGGCGGAAATCTCGTACGAGATTGCATTCCCTATTCACACCTACACAAAAAATAATAAATAAATATTTTAACTAATGCTATTATTTATCTCAGATAAAATTATGTAATCTTTTTCCGATACGAATTTAGTTCGAGAGTAACACGTGTACAATAAATAAATTATGAAGAAAATTATTATCCTCGATAACAGGATATTGAGCTATTCTTGACCCAATTATAAGAAAGAAAGGAATAATAAAATAAACAATGTTATTTTGATATTTCACACCTACACAAAAAATAATGTAGAAATATTTTGTTATAAGAAATTGCCTGAAATGGGCGTTAATAGCAATAAGCTGGTCCACTTGTTACGCGGCACTCAAACATATACCTATTCTATTAAAATGTGGGTGTACCTCACCCTATTATGACTACTGATTAAGTCGTGATGTATTCTTACGAAATTTAACGAAAAGTTTCATAAAATCGATGCAACATCAAGCTCAACTTAGTTTTCTCACCGATGCCGACGACACGTAATCAGATACTTACCTATCACGCATTAGTGCATGACTAGATAATCTACATACATCAGAACCAGATAGTGACAATTGCAATTAGATTAATGTAATAGAAACTCTGTCCCTTTGCTCCAGAACATGATTTTGGCGTGTATTGTGTGAGCTATAAGGTAATCGATAGATGTCTGCAATATGAATGGACAAAGGTATCGACACTACATAGGTAGGCTGTGTCGATTGATTTCTAGTCATCCCTAACAGATTTGTATCTGCTGGAAACAATAGTACTGCATTAGACTTAATTAATCAGGACTATCAAATCCAATCAGTAGTTACTCAGGCAGGATGCCCTGAAATCAGTAGAGTATTGTCAGAAGCAAAGCTGTTGTGCAGACATGTTGTGCCTGAATATACTACCATGTGTTAATAAGCAATAAAAATTATAGAAGTTACCATGTGTAATTGTGTACTAATGTTATTGATACAAAATCGGCCACAAACACTGACCCAGACAGATTTATTCCGACGGCCTTTAATAAACTTTGCGATCTGCGATGGCTTTATAATGTTGACTAACATAGTTCAATAAATACATAGCACTTAACGTTTATTTTGGGAAGCATAACATGGAAATAGACTCGGCTCTAGCCCACCTGAAATAATAACGAATGGCAAACATTTTTAACTTTTATATTCAGTCTGCTATATTGGTCTAAAGTTCAGCAGCAGTTTGACTGTTACGTTTTTAGGCTCGCGATCGAAGCTTTAAAATATTCCAAAATAAAAAAATTAACTCTGTAGTACCTACTACTCTCCGCTTGCTTGGCTGGCGCCTCATACTCGGATAATGCGCAAAACATCTGTTGTGAACTAGCGAGCATTTCACAAATGCTTTTTTCTAACACAATATTCGGATTGATCTGTTCATTATTGGTTTTCCTACTACGAGAGAAAGACGATTTTTATATGGCCCTAATTAATAGACGTAGTGTCCATAAATATGTTTTATTACAATTAAGACACGTGGTACCGTCAAGTACCTGCGTGACTATATTTTTATATCACCCAGTAGTAGTAACTTGCCTACAGAAACTTTGAGATTTGCTGTCCTCATCCATCACTCAGTTTTTAGCTATCGTAATTGAATGGGTCAGTCACGGAAGCATTGTTACTTTGTCCTTCAAAAACTTTTGCTGCAGATCAGATACCTAAAAATATATTACCTTCGGTTCGTTTTACGTTGATCGAGGATAGTGGAAATTGTAAGTAATTGGTACCGTATAGTGTTTCGATTCATAACAAAAGCAAAAAGTTTTTTAATAATAGGTACCTACATAACCCGCCGAGGTAATTACAATACTCGAATATCAACATGAAAATCACTCCCCTCGCGTAATCGAACGACTCACTCATGTCTACTATATGATATCTGTATCTGTACTCGTATGTGCTACAGGGGGACAGATAGGTAGGAGCCAATATCAAACGGTCTGTTCCCCGAACATTTTGCCATGAACGATTGGGCTCGGAAACTTCGGAGGGCACGACCCGCTCTTAGTCAGAAATTGACAAGTGACTTAAGTTAGAGTCAAGTGCCACTAAAATCATTTCTATTGCTGCGAATTTCTGCGATTTCTGAGCCAAGTTAAGCGATTATAATGAGCGCATGTGAGGCGCAATACCAAACAATGTATTTTTCTTTATCACGTCCTTTTGGCTAGCGCAAATAAAATGTCGACGATTGCGATTGAAGTGTTTCATTGGGGTAAGATAAGTTATTGTGCACTCGTGCATCCGGTGTCTGTGAGTCTAAGTACATCCTGTTAGGTATCAGCTTCCTTATTGCGTCCTTACGTTAAAAATATAAAATTGATATGAAACCTATTTGGTTTATTTCCGTTGATAAATCCGTCTGTGTCATTGAGTCTAAAGTATTCGCGTCGAACATCGTGCCTCAAACTCTACCGTTGCTATTACTCCAATTTGTTATGATGATACTAACTTGTTTGATGTGGCAGTTAGCACCAGTATTTACGTCTTTCCCACATTTGATCAATTTCATTTTAGGATTATGAATATCTATTTAATACTCGTATGCTAAAACTTATCTGGTCATTAGGCGTTTAGTATTAAATTAATTTGATGCGACCTAACGTATGTGACATATTTTTTGTTTTAAACTGGGATATTAGTTACGAATAATTTTCCGCTGAAGTGTACACGGTAGATAGGTACAAAGCTTTGTTTATTTTACCATAGGTACTGATTTAACACATCCACGCAAACTTTTAGTTTAATTAGACTTGCAAAATACGAACTCAGCATCGTACCTACTTCTTGAGAAGTAAGCAGTGGGCGGCTATTCATAGACTTATACCGATGTAGTTACTAAGAATTAATAAAAACGCAGATCTTATTAATTAATTAGCAGTAAATGCTAGCGAGAGCAGCGGTGGCCCAGTGGTGGCGGTCCCGGCTTACGAACAGTAAGTCGTGGGTTCGAGCCCAGACAGGCGCATTTCTTTGTGTAATTTATTTCATCACCACTGCTCTCAAAAGCGGTGAAAGAAAACTTCGTCAGGAAACTGGCATGTCCTAGAACCAAAAATTCGAAGACATGTGACATCTACCAACCCGCATTGTTCCCGCGTGGTGGATTATAGCCCTCATAGAGAGGGAACATTATAGGCTGATTATGCAAATGCTAGCTAAGTTCTCTCTCTAGCGAGAAATAGGAATACTATCTAATAAACTTTCCTTCTTTTTCATTAGCAATCTCGATTTCATAGGAAATTGCAAGCAGAAGATGAAGAAAATGTTCATTTGATGGTAGTTTATTAAAATACCCAATGATAAAATATCTTTAAAAGAGTAAAACTCCCAGTTTTTTCCAGTTTGCAGCGAGTTTTTCATGTATTTCTACCTTATTGATAGTAGATTTAATTTCCCGGACGTACGAAAATAAAAAATATCCCTGAAGCACCTGCTGCCGTATCTGAAAAAAAAAACAAAGCTATATTTTTTTTTGCATGGCATTGTTGTGATATTCATACCATCGGCACAGCGGATACCGGGCAAATAGAGCTTCAGTTTGTGTGGAATAAAGTAGCATTCGGACGGACAGTTCAAAGCTACAGGGTGTGTTAGATCGTGGTCTGATTGTGATCGAGTGACTCCGCAGATTACTAATTAGGTTGGTGCCGTGCCGTGGTCAGCTCCAACGCAGACTCCAATCGGGCTAAGGGCAGGTTTCTACCGCACTACAAGCTCAACGTTAATTTAGGTTAGTGGACGATAGGTTTCTTTCGAGTAAGTATAACCGAAACATTTTGGCCGAAATTTAAAACAAATTCTTACACTTTCCTGGTGAAACACCCTGGTGATCACATGACTGTGATTCTTTTTGTAATGTACTTTACATCTTGCATGCTTTGTGTGTGCATACTCATGTTTCTGATAAATAAATGAACTCTGAACTCTGAAATCGTCATTATGATTGCCCGATGTTTCAATGTGCTATTTAATTTTATGAAACGTCTTGGAAAATCCGTTATGACCCGCTTAGATTACCATCTGCAGCATCTACACATGTAACAGAAAGATGTACATAGTCATATTTTAAGGTATGATTCAGACCATCAAACAACATGAACAACTTTCTACATCGGACCAGCTTCGAAATCGCGAAAAAAAACCCACGCTGAAAACTGGCTTCACGATACCCCCTGCTCTCGATATTACAAACTATAAACTAATTAAAAGAAGAGTCATTACCAACTCTGATAGGAATCGAGTAAAATTTGGAATTGAGAACATTATAAGTATATCTTAACATTTTAATAATTCCCAAATTCTACTCGAGTGCCTCTCGTTACATTATTAAATGATTAAATTCCTACCGGGTATTTGGAAATGTTTTACTTTCGACTGCCGACTACGTTTTTCAAGTACCTACTTTGTGCAATATTATTGCAGACTGGCACTACTAGTACATGCAAATATTTCAGCAGGATTACAACAGTGGGTGCTTTCGAATTCCAAGCCTATTAATTTTGAGTGCCATTAGGGAAATAACGGGGCTGTCTGCCTTTAATAATATTATTTCGGTTTGTTGCAATCCGATAATATCAATTTCAGAATTTCATTTTGAGGACCGAGCTTGTTGTCAAAATTCGGAACAATGCGATACGAAGTTTTATCGTTGTCTCAGTTAGCGGTGGCTTATGTCTATGAAATATCTCGGGTTCCAACGAATGTCGGATGTAGGCTCCAGTTGTTGTGTAGACCATTAGATAGGCAACGCAGCCGTGCCGGCGGGCGGCGACACAGCTTTACAACAGTGATTGGAGTTCTTTTGTCTGCCGGTAGCTATCGCCGGCTGCGATTCCCGCCACATTTCAAGCCCTAAGGAGTTTGTTTACCTTTCATTTTATAAAACTATTTTTGGAAGCTCCTTTTTCCTGGTTATGACCTATGTGTAGCCAAAATAGCTGTAGCTGCTATAGAGCCTCATGAGTATAAGCATTAAAAATCGGTAGTAATGTGACTTTTAAAATGTCCTGTCAATCACAAAATGTTGGGCGGACTAAACCTCCTATCGAATTTAGCACCATCCGCCCATCTAACTTGCATTAGGAACATTGCGAACTACCCGCCAGGCCGTCACTACTAAATGAAACCAAAATTGCTAGAACGCTTTGAGAAATCAAAATTTCGTTTAAAACAAGTAAATGAATCGCATTTCAAAGTACATGGGTACATGTAATTTTCCAAAGCGTAAATTGGGACTGTACTTACCTACCCACAAACTTGATCTCCTCTTTGCGAGTAAAAACAATTTGCTCTAAACTTCTTCAATCAGTAATTTTAGGTCACTAAAAAGTCAGAACTCCTGCACCCGTTCTGTTTCGGAAAATACGTATAATTAACATCAGAATTTCGCTTTGAGAGTGGTACAGTAAGCAAATATTGAGTCTGCAAACAAATGAGCGCTGCGAATATCACATATCCATGATACGACAAAGCTAAAATACATCCCCAATTAAATGGAGGTACAAAATGTTGCATCGAATTGCATACGCTACGGTGAGGGGCGGGAGCAGGCGCAGGCGCGGGAGCGGGAGCCTTGTTTATGCGCGCGCAGCCCCCTGACTCAGCTAAGCGCCTCCTCTCTCGACTTGGACGCTACAAGTGTCCAGCAGTGTTGAACCATTGCAGGAGGTCAAACGCATCCCGGAGCTCGTCGCAGACACACACCTCGCTTCTCACTGCCGCCGCCGGCGCGCGCCGGTACGGTTCTATCTCCTTAGGCGAATTTCTGCTAAGTCCCGGTGCGTGTCTTTTTATTAGTGAATATTTAATTATTTTGTAAATTCAGTGACAGCGCTTTTCAGTATGTATTGCATGAATTAGTTGTGCGGTAGATATTTCCTTTGTTTCAATTTCAAATTTCGTTTGTACTTTAATTTTATTTTAGTTTGAGTGTTTGAGTAATTATATTTTATTTCCCTGACTTTATTTTTCCGTTTTTGTTGATTCAATCCTTTTGAATGCCCCAATATTGTATTTTTAGTGATAACCGGAAATTTAATTTGAGTTATTTCGCTTCGATGTTGTTAAAACGTTTTCCAATAAACACGTATTCTCATCATTAACGAGAACCGGTCCGCGAACGGGTACAATAAAGACCTATGGCATTATTCAAACTGAAGTTTTTCAGTGCGCAATTAAATAAACCCGACGGTACGGAACTCTGCTTTTCATCACATCATTCCGTTGCATGTCCTTGCAGTGCGTGGAAAAGTTGATGAGATTTTCCAACTTAAATAGATAGCAGATATGATATGAAAGATCTGATAGAATCTTTTGTTTCTAACGTCATATTTATCCATTTTTGCACAAAAAGAAAACTAAGTTAAAGAGCGCATGAGTTTAGCCATACAAAAGATTTTATGCAGACAAGACAAAATACACATCTAGCAATCATTTACCGCCCTCGGGAAATCAAAGCAAAACTATTCACATGGTTCAAGTTTATGGTCGGACGGGCTAAAGGAAATATTTTTTAGATTGAGTTATGTATTGCGAGAAGAAAACGTTTCTCGTCTTAAATCTGTATCGACAGATCGATTGAAATATCTTTATGGCAAAGCGACGACGGGTTTCGAGAGGCAGAACTAGGTTATTCACAACTAGCGATGCTACTGGCTTTCTTCGTTTAGAGTTAAGCTTATCCAAAGTACTTAACTGTCAGTTAAAACGAAAACAAAGGTAGGTAAAAGAAAGGTATACAATTAGGAAGTTTCTAAAATCTCGCAATCGCCTAAGTAGGATTTGGTTTTTGCAAAAACATTTTACTATAATTATTAGGTATGTTTATTGTTTTAGTGAATAAATAAATTTAAATACTTTTTAAGGTCTGTTTTTAATAAAAGAAAAATCAAAACCAAACGTATTTTTGCGTATAACGACAAGCAATAAAAGGGTTAACATTTACGAAAAGTAATTCAACGTTTAAATAGACCGGAGGTTTCAAGACCGCTTGCCGTGCATAAGATTCAGATAAGGTTCAAATCCTAGGCACGAAATGTGCTTTTTGTCAAGCATTATATTTTTTTAAATAAGTATTTTTCTATTTCGTTTTGATAATATTTATAAAGAATTAAAAAATCAAGAAAAATAAAATATGCTATGCCAAGCTGTCTCGCAATTCCAAAGCTCACATTTTGTTCATACAGAACAACTATTTTTGTTCTCAAAAATTCGTGTGGTAAATCGTGGTCGTTTAGTTTTCGTTGTTTTAAGTGAACGTATACATCAAACGTTGTAGTTATAACTTGAGAGTATGGATTAATTTTATAAAGAAAAGTAAGTAAGTAAAATTTCGTTGCAATTCATATGGGCTCGCTAGCTAGTTCGTCAATCTATGGATGTATGAGTATGACGACTTTTGGAAAGCGGTGGTATTGTATTGTATAACGGATGGTATTGTATTTGAAGTATCCTTTAGATTATTCGTAACGAATTTAATTGTGTAGCAGTGTAAAATTTTAAAACTTGAGGGGTTAGCACATACTGACGCTGTATGTACTTAAATCATCATCACGCCCTGACTAACTTACCCAGCAGACACTGCATTTTAAAATATAGGAATCTCATTTAAACTTTCTAAAATCGACCTTAGATTTCGCAATGTGTTTCCGGTTTGCAAAAGGCATTTAACTAATGCACTTAGATGGTGCATCACGCCCTAATAATAACGACTAATTTGTACAGGGACTGTCTTTCAAAATATATAAATAAAACTGGGGAATTTTCTTAAATCAATCTTATAATTAGCAGTTCCGGGTTTGCAAATGGCATCTAACTAATGTAAGTACATAGATGGTACATCACGCCAGTTAATATTAACCACGTCGAAGTTCCCTAGGTATATGCCATATCGTTACTTAACATTAATTACTTGCAAAGTGCACTTCTTGATTAATACCAAAGTCTATCACGACAGCCAGTGTCTACTGCTTACAGTTCAATTACAAGTTGGGTGTCAGTGCAAGGCAGCTTTACACTGCATTTAACGTAGGGAGTGAGGGTTTGCCACCCTCGCCTGGTGTGCTACCTGCTTACTACCCTTGATTAACTATCACATTCTGTCAAACTCAATTTGAAGGGCTACCCTCACAGTTAAGCTGCGTAGGTGAAAGCGTAGGAATTTGCTGTATAATTGGATTTATGCTCATATTTGTGATGTGTTTACATTACTCGGTTTGTAATTATTATTCAAATAGCTTTTAAATGAAATGATTGCAATGAATGAATGCGTTTCTCAGTCAGTTGAAAGCAAACAGTAAAATCCTGCAAATACTGCTGCGTATAGATCAGTATTGCTCTTATTTTTCTCTCCCTCTGCCCTCTTCGATTATAGACGGATTGCATTATATGTACATAATTTGACGATTTTGAGTATGGGTTTATGATTGTAATAATGGTGCCGTCAGCATACCGCTCAACCTATATTGCGTTACGTATTTAAGAACAGGCCCAATTATTGTAATGAAAGAAGTCTGCAACTCTGTCCACGTAAACTGAGTAAGTACCTGGTTAATATTCTGATAATTAATTCGGCAAAGTTGGGACTAGTGTAGCATCAATTATAAAAATTTTAGAAGTTCGTGCTCATTACCGCGGCCTCTTTCATCTATGTTTCTACACTCGTTCTTTGTAAGTCTCCGGGTCACCTGTAGGACGGGTTCACGGAAAGGGCCTATTGCTGCAATTATCGCAACTTTCAACTTCAATTAGACAAACATACCTAACACCAGCTCACACAGATACGGAAAATTGGCTTTTCCTTTACTCCCGTGTAACGCTTGCGAAAAGCGTCGCTCTATTACTCTGATTTGAAATCCATTTATATTCGAGCTAGACGTGTGACAAATACTGTATCGATGCTTTGACTTCTTACCTGTAGTCTGTCCTATTTCTTTTGTTTCATTCAAATGTCACCTCTTGATTCAGGAAACTGTATCATAAAATCATAACCTACGAAACAATTAAACACATTTTTACGTTTTCAAAAGGATAATAACACAGGAAACTGTTTAATTAAAGCAGGAATCGCTCGAAATGAACCTTCTTTCAAAATCGAGTAACATGTGCAACGAGGAAGAACAACGAGATTGGATCGAGCTCGACTTGTGTCAGTTTAAAAGCGAGGTCTAGCTTCACAAAGGATTTCCACGACAAATCGAGGTCGGAAAGCTACATGTGCAGCTAATTTAATAAATTGCTTGCCGTGTATACTTTCATTAGCCGCAGGATGTTCCCGTTCAGAACGTTGTAAATTAATTATATTGCACCGAGTGGCTTGCCTCTTATATTTAATCCAAGTTCCGGTGAACTGCTCTTTGAAAGTTAATTTAATTATGTATAAGCTTGCCTACGTACCTTTACTATGAAGACGTAGATAATTTCCAATAGAATTTATAAAAGAAATTCCTACCCTACATGGAAGAACTATGACAAATTGTTAACGAACTAATTGGAACTTTTAATTTCTTTAGATTTTATACGTAACTTTGCTATTATAAGCCGGTGTTACAGGAATTATTAAAATAGTTTTCAGTAGAATACAGAAGTAGGGAGCACATGGTATATACGTCGCGACGGGTAGCGGAGCTTTACGTCAAGTTTTGTATTATTTCAGTATTTTAGAGCCTGGAATTCAACATGACCAACTTCTGGTTCTACTTTTGAACTGAAGCAAATATTTTGCGTCCAATTTTACTAGCTATGTAGTAGGTAAGTATATGACGTTATTTTTCGTATTTTATTCACTAACAAGCTCCGGGCATATGAGTATCTCATAGGATTAAGTCTACTGTGCAATTTAAGCGGGACTGTAAGGATAGAGGCTCGAGTGTGCTCCACAAGAGTCAGAGAAGGAAGGACGAACAGAATAACAATAAGTGTGTAGGACGCACGTACAGTGCGACCTGAATGCTTTATGTAATTTAGGCAGCATTGTGACTGAAGGTTGGCCGCCCAGCTGGTACGTGGAGTGCGTTGCCAAGTGCACCCTGCGTTCGCACCTCACTCACAAGCAATCATTACCTCAAACCAAACGCAATGTAATCACGAGAGCGCGTTGAACGCATTCGTGCATAATCAAAGAGGGAATCCCTTTCGCTCTGTGCCCTGTAACCTTTCTACGGCGATAGTACTCTCCCAAGAAATTATATCACGATAAATATAAAAACGCCATTAGTTCTCAGCAGGATGGTCAGACCTAATTCCGCGGCTTTCTTCAACGTCTTTTAACAATTCAAGGCCTTAAAGTAACACGAAGCGGAATGTTTTTATTTTTATAATTTATTACTCTAGTGGCGTGGTAAGCCTTCAACCATTGCCGGACTTTATATTGCCTTCATTATCCCGTACCCTTGTGGCGTGGCACTCGTCTAGTACCTAAGAACTGGTGTAGAGTGTAAAGCGATGTTTTCTCAGAGGTTTTTATATTTTTAACTGCCAGTTTTATTACAATACAGTGTCTTCGTGAGTTTGTAATGGTCACTTAATTGCGGTAATAATGTCAGGCGGCAGTCGGGCATTCATGAAATTGTGAAACGCCGCGCCGACACGCGACGTGACCAGCATGCCTCGCGTTAGCATCGGCATCCTTCTCATAGCAGACGCTACGGCTGCAACCTTTCCTTAACACATGCGCCGATTGCAAACCACGCTATTGTTGTACACGCGTATAAAGAGTTGCGAACCTATTAAAGAACCTAATGCGTCTACATTACTCATGCATGACGTAAGTAGCTTTATTGTGTGGCTAATTCGGAAAGTAATATCAATCTTTGTCACATTAGTGAAAAATTTTGAATGCCCCGTTTGATATATTAGTCATAAAACGTAGGTTAATTACCGAGTAGAACGGAACAAATTATAACTATTTGTTTCTTAGTCCAAGCATAAACATATGAAATCGCGGGCGTTTCTCAGCAATGATAAATGAGTACGTATGTTTAGATAACACTCCTGAATAACAAACAACACATTATGAGAAGTGCGGGCGGCGGTTTCGCCACAATTCTTGGCGCCACAACTGATCTAACATACGTATTTATCTAGATGAAGCTCGAGCGCTTGCCTTGACCATGCTAAATTAACACTTTCCAGCGTCCTTCTATCTAGTGCTTCAAGTTATCGACGCCGCTGAAGAGGCTTCCGCTCAGATAATATATTCGTTCAAGCTCACAGCATAATACTTTGTAGGAAAGTAAACGTTTCTGCTTTATGGTAATAGAAGCCATTGCATACAATTTGCAACCATTTCTTTTTTACAGGTCAGTGGTTTATAAATCATTCTGCACAGTCTTACAGTAGATCATTTACGTACATGAGTAAATGACTTTTACGTCACGCTTTATAATTGGAAAACTCAAATACCTACACTATGACGAAAAGTTTACCGTTTCGTCACAAAGATAATGTTTTCCTAATTTTTATCTTTTTATTTTAGCGTATCCGTGTAAATATCTATTTAAATTAATATATATTTTTATATACTCGTACATTTATAGTATTTTATATATCCTTGTAATTTATCGTAGTATTAATTATAATTATTTTCAGATATACACTGCTTGTCTCTGCATCACCCAAAGCTTGACTGGTAGAAAATGCCTATGGCATTAAGTCGGCCTCTGTGCTTTGTGCTTGAAGTGTTAAATAAATAAATAAATACAAGATATTTAGTAACGATCTCAAGACTTGTATTTGTATAAAGTAAACATTAATCAGTCAAATGTGAGCTACACTATTATAGCAACTATCTCTACGTAAAATTATTAGAGCATTGATGCAATTGGCTCTCAATTGTGTTATCGTCATTACTGTCTAGTGAAATATAACCAACTCAGCTCTAATTTATGAACGGATGATTCCAATAATTCCTTGTTCGACTATGATATAATACGCTTATGCACTGGTAGGTATTTGATTGATGCAATAACTCGTCATGGATGTTGATCGGGAAAACATAATTATAGCCACATCCATTTTGAACGAACCAATAGGGCATTTAGGCGAACGGCCGTGTGCATGTGCCCGGAATTTTTGCAACAGAGATCTTAACACATTCGAGTCCCACCCCCGTTTCATAGAGCGCATGTGCCATCCCACCATACATATTGCAAGTGGACCCTCCAGGTGGGTCACTGGCATTACGTTTGCCCAAAAGTGAACCCACCTGGAGTGTTCTCGGCATTAGGTTTGGAACTAAGATTTAAAACCCTAAAATAATATAGTCTTCGCATTGGTATTATCGCTATATTTACTATGTGTGGGGGTATTTTCATGCCCTAGTGGGGTGACTGATGTGCAATAACCAAAAAAGAAAAGTAATACGCCCGCTCTGATCGCGTGACAGGGGTGTTCAACCTTTTGTGAGATTTTCATGCAATTTTGTTTTATTCATTTAAGTTACGTAATCGCAATTACTTATTGTTTCTTTTAAAATTTAATAAATAACAATTTTGTAGGTAGTTTCTTTGACAGTTAGTTTTGTGTGAACCACCCATTAACTCTATTAATAACATATTCCTTCACTATTAACGTTATACTGGGTTAAATTGAATTAACTAGCGATACTCCGCAGACGTAATAGATTGCGATACCTAAACATAATAAACCTAACAAAAAATGGTTTGATGACATTTTGTTGGGTTAACGACGATAAGAAGTGCAGTTACTTCAAATCCAACATCGATTTAAATCATAGATGTGCCATCGCCGTGTTCGCGCGAACATTTGTTCACACCGAGATGATTACGGATGATAGGTTTATAAACACAATATACAAATAAAAATTTTATTAATTTTTCCAATTAAATTCCTCTACCAATCAAAAAAAGAATCACGTAAGTCGGATCAGTAACCACGGAAACATCGGTGCACATACATACATTAAGAAAGAAAAGATAACGCTGAATACATAATCTCCTCCTTTGTCAGAAGTTGGTTAAACACAAACTGATTTTCTCATCCCATACTTCATATTACTACACTATTAGTATTAGTTGACCCCAAAAAATAATATACCTACTTTTTTAGTTTCACACCTGCTAAGTTTCTCTAGGCATTTTAATTTAACCTTCAAAAATGCTAAGTATTATTCATTCCAAATAATTATCAAGTCTGTAGCGTTAGAAGTTTCTGAAATATGTAACTGTGACAGATAAACGGTCAGGCAGACTAAGTCGCACGATAATAAGTATTAGTTTGTATCTATTTTGATACCGAACACTGAAAAGCTGTATTTTAGAAAATATTTAAAATCGTGCGTATGGTTTTTCACCCCTGAAATAGGACCACGTGGGTTCTCGGTATCTGGGAAGAGGATGAAAATTTATTGAAAATAAAAATGCGTGTAATATGAAATCACGTACAATCAAGTAGTCTTATTAATCTTATTAAAATATAAAACTGTTTTTATTTTTATATTATTTGATGCTATATTCGCTAAGAAAAACCTCCATTTAAAATGCCCACCAGTTGGGTTCCCGGCACTGAAGGTATTAACAACCTAACAACTTTAATGAAATAGATAACAGCGTGCTTTCTTTTTTGTTATTACCACAGACATATTCATAAACTTATAAAAGAGCGATAGGTACCGAACGGCGGTCTGCATGTAATGTTTGCAAAATGAGAGTAAGCCAAAGAAGTCAACAGGACACGAGTTGACACGACACAGTTCGTGCTCGCGCCTCATTTCAATGTCTATAAAACGAGTCCCCCTCATAAATTCAATGCCGAAATATCTGATGTCGTATGCATGGACACGTCCAATTGCTTCGTCAAACCGGCATTGAATGAAACAAGTGATCTTGCTTTTGGATTATCGTAAAACTATTTTCGTGTATCGACTGTAGAGTGCGCGTAAATCGCTTAGGCTATTTTTTCCATAGCGTTTAGAAACATCTCAAAATAGCAATTCACGTAGGTATGGCTTTTTATGACGTAACTCTGCCGTGGGGCACCAGTGGACGGCACACTCGTTTAGATCTAAGAGCGGTGACCAAGAGGTTGTGCTATGAATCGATTACTTAATCGGGCAGCGGTTTTAGGCTTGCAGTTGTCACGAAAGCGATATCCCAATGCGACAGTGGTTCCGATGCCAGTAAAGCTTTCCTCGTTACAGACATAGTTGTTTCGAGCTAAAGCCCGGGCGGTGCCAGTGACAGCTCTGACATGTCCGATATTCGTCATAGACCTGTTGCAGAAAATGAATAACACTGGATGAAAATATTTGAAAACTATGTTCGTAATAGACAGAGTATTTTATCGGCACAAGGTCTCGGTTTAAGTTCGGAACTTGGATGAGCCGACATTGAACATTGCGCTGGATACTTTTACCAGTTGTATCAGCTCACAGCTGCATGTGTTTTGCAAAAACACGCTACAAAAAAATGTCTGGTTCTGGCTAAAGTCAACATCTGTACTAAACCACTAGTGACACACCTTGGTAAATCATTATCCTCTTGGCAAAGCGTTTAAAAGAAGTTGTTTTTAGAGAAAACATAATTTGCAAACTGTAAATGGCAAAACCGTTGCGTCAGGTACTCGTAACTAACAATATGAATCCGTATAAAACATAAGTTAGACGGCAAGCTTCAGGGTAAGCATAACAATATGGCCTAAAAATACGCCTACATACCGCACTCAAGTATCCGTTCCAACATTTTCGCTAAATACCGGTTCAGTAATCAGAAATTGATAAGATTAATTAGAAATTATCCAATTAAGGCGCGCCTACCCAGAGTGTCGGCTGCTCTATTTGGGGCAGGCGACCCCATGACAGGTGATCGCCGACGTCTAAATAACCGGTATGATAGATTTGCGCGGTGACGTTGCAGTTTTTATGCTTTTGCCCTTTATATTATCGAATTTCCCTTCGATGCCGGCAGAAAGCTACGCACATTAAATTACGGGTGACCACAGCCACGCTACCTGCCCTTCCTCTAGAGGTTTTATTGGATTTTTCTAGTATTCGTTTTTATTTTCTGTAAATCAAGGCTCTACTGCTCTCTTTTTCAAGGTCGCAGATTTATTTCGAATGTTTTCTGGACTTAAGTATGAAGCCGAATGCAGCGTAAATTCCGCGACTCATTTTACGCGACTCACAGTTCAAAAAATTACGCTCCTTTGGCCTCAGCCTAAAATTCTAAAATTCAGGATAAGTATGTTGGGTCCTGTGCAGATGCACTGACTTGTTCTAAAGCATTTGCTTACTGCTTGAACAAACCCCGCGACTTCGAAATCAGATATGACGGTTTCTTTTGTTACAACACAATTTATAACTTAAAGTTTGAAGCAGTCTTGACTTTCCGGCTTCAGTTCATTACAGGGCAAGGCTGATTGACGATTTATGTAGCAATTTTCTAAGGTAGCAAAACTATGTGACCGCTTTCTTGAACACTACGAAATAAAAATAATCCTACCTAATACCGAGTAAAAAATTAGCAATTCAAACATACCCTTATAATAATTGAGAATAATAAAATGGCACCTAAATAATGAAGTAAAGCCGTAGCTATTATTTTTCCGTCATAGCCAGTTCTCATCTAAATGGAAATAATATTTACCTTCGCGTTTCTAGGGGTTGTATGTTAATGTATTAAGTGTAACAGTTCCTACCTGGGGTTTATTATTACACATTCAGCTTGTGCCGTTTCGGTTGTACACAAGCTGAACCTGATTTAGGCTATTTCTATATTTTTCCCGCGATAAAAAAAAGAAAAAATACACACTATAATATACTTGACATTTCAGAAATATCGGCTAAAATACTTTGCAGCTCACGGTCTATACTAATTTAACATCTCAACTTAGTTCATAACTGGTACCGTGCTTGTCTCGAGCTGGCTGACAGTAAAGAGTTGACAGTTCTCTAATCTTAGTTGGTAAACAAAACAAGTGAATCGACACGGCACGACGACGAAGCTCAACAAAGTCGAACTTTTACTGTGTCCAAGTCCAGTACTGAGTTGCAGCTCCTGTAAATCGTGCTCACGGAAACTGTGACGCCCTTTGTTTCCACGACTCGCGAGCTATTCGAGTGCTGGAGCCGTCAGTTGTAACATGCAAATCATTAAAGTAAAAGTTATTTTTGTGTCATGTTGGGGAATGTGCGAACAGACAAATTGCGCTGGGAAACTCTGAGCTTAATTTCCGAATCGCTTAATGAGTTTTACAAAAGCTTTCGCTTGCATTGCAATTATGAAGTTAATTGCGATTATGGATTATTTGAAGTTCTACTCGTACAGTTTTTAGGTCACTATGTATTTTTTATTGAAATTCGCAATTTTAGAATTGTCATTTTAGCAGCTAGAGCAACAATGAATTAAATTACGTATTCGGTAAGACTCCTGAATATTCAGTGACTTTTTAAAACGTTAAACTAGCCATGTGGTGCAGTGTTGGCAGTACCGTCAGTTATAGCTTTTAGGACAAACATTTATCAAAATGAAACATTGTGAGTTTCGGGAGGCTCCCCAGCGGAGACGCGAGGGCATCGCACTTTATCTTTATCGCTGTGTCCGTGACATTTCCACGCCCTAGGCCCGCTGTCGCATCAAATACCGTCCTTTACTCACTGATACAATAACCATGCCCGAATAACGAATGTTCAACCAAGTCTAGACTGAAATAAACCTGTTTATAAATAGATCGATCATTTTCTTCGCCTTTACAAACCTATAATTGTAAAAAGTGACATAACAAGTTGGTTGCGCTTGGCTGCATGCTTTGCATATTTAATAGTAGGTATCATGTGTTGGTAAACTACAATTTCTCAACATGAATAAATTGTTTTAAAGCAGCCGGCGGTGTTTTGACTGGAACAGGGAAAACAAATGTCTTCTTCTTTCAATCTATAGATACTTTTGATGTTACATAGTGGGTGGGCGAGTGTCGTGGTGGATCTAAACAAAATTGGGGGGTTTTAATATTCTCTTTGTTTAGATGCACTGAGTTTTGGTCTGCCTTATTTCCGCTATTTTATATCAGTACAAACAAGTTTAGTATGAGACAAAATCTTCAAATGCATGTTTCCGAGATATACCTAAGTATATCCCAACAGAACTGGTAGATATATAAGATAGACCAGTTCTCTTGGGATACATGTGGGAAATCTTACAATTTCATTGCAGATCATTAATTGCAAATTCATTTCGTGTTTCTCAATATTATAATTTTTGAAACTCGGTAATTGTCTGATCAATAACATCGGATGCCGTAGGTTGGCAGTGCAAACCGTCCTTCTCGACTGACAATATTGCAGTCGGATAATCCGATAATATTATTGTAATTGCATTTCGGAATGGTAACATAATATTTAATGGGAAATAATAAAGCTTCCGAAAAACAAATTAACTTCCGACGATCTGTGGTTGACTGTAATTACCGGAAAATTAATACAAATAGAACCGACAAATAATGTTGTATTTAACAAACAAACAAGCTTACTCAAATTACAATTCTTCGAAAAATAATATACTAAATTTCCAAAAAAAAAAAAAAAAACTAAACTTCCGAAAAAAAATACTAAGTTTCCGAAAACGTGTTCTGCTAAAATAATCGTTTTCTTAAGCTCTTTAACTTAGGATGCAAGAGCGAGCGAAGCGAGCTCTGGACTTAGGACACCCCGACTTCGGACAGGTTAGGTTCGAAGAGAATGACGGGGTCTTGAGAGCGAGCGAAGCGTGCGAGCTAAGTCCCTGCCATCCCCTACATGTTAGGTTACTTTATACCCTGCAGACAGAAATAGGAGCCGTACGTCGAGTACGCCTTATTACAACATTTAGATATTTATCTTAGCGTTGATTTTATTCCTGTTTTGTTTATTTTGTAGATTAATTCAAAATTGATAACAGGTGAATTACGATGAAAATGAGTTTTAGTTAAAACGCAATTTAAGCTGGTGGAAAAATATTACGTGAAATAGTCGTTGAAAATGCTGTATTGATTTTCGGAATTTTCAGTATTTTATTCGGTCGTTTCTTTAGTCCTTTCAGCTGTCGGAAAATTTGTATATAAAGCAGTAATTTCATATTTTGAGATATATAGCTCATATTTTTTTCGGAGCTTTTATTACTAACCATATTTTATATTAGAAAGAGCCCCGATCTACATTAAATATGTATTGTCTTAGTCACGTTAGGTGTGATGGCTCCTTCGAATCGAATTATTAATGCAACGACTCCATGTGTGCTGTGACACAAATTATAGTGTGCCATGCCCTTATAAAATGGATATTTCTGTACTGTCTCTTTCTTTAGTTGAACTACGTTAAAATTGAATCGAATCGATGACACATTCAATTGTATCGACGTTGTACGATGCTTCTTCTTATAGATAACGATTCTTCTTTACGCGGTGTTTTTACATAAATGTTCTTTATGTTCCACTAGATCACTAGACATTCAATTAAGTATCACAATTTTAATCCGTCGCCAAATCGCACGTTGGTTTGCACGATTCGTTAAAAAATGTTTTTTTTTTCAAATTTGATATAAAGAATTTGATTGCAACTAAAGTTGTTTATCAACTAGTAAGTACTCATAGAAAACTAAGTAGGTAATGAGTTTAGCCTATCGCAACAAGTCTAGACTTGACTACCTACCGTCGGGCTAAAGTTTCTTATCGCGAAAATTGATATAACTGTGTGGTGGCTATGAATACCTACTGAAGTTAGCCTACACCGGGCTTCAGAAGCTTACAGAATGGACAACTTTGAAGCCTAGATGAAATATAACCCCCTTTATCTTTTATTAAAACTTAAGACCCGTTTAGTTGTTTTCCTTCGATCGATATTTGTTTCTTAATAACTTGTGGAAAGTATTTCAATCTACATGCAGTACCATGATCAATTCACGATTGTGTATAAGTTGTCAACAATTAACTAATGAATCTTTTCTCATTGTTCTAGCTATCACCATGGGCTGCTTCGTTAGCAAGGACAAGCTTACGAAGGAGGACATGGATTTTCTCAAGACGCATACCTCCTACGATGAGACCACCATCAAAGAATGGTACAAAGGATTCAAGGTAAAGCTATGAAACGACATAGAGGGCTGCATCACTCTACATTTCATTACTCACCTACACACAAAACACACATAGGACTTTCTTTTTCAGGTTCCGGATAGACAATATCTACAGCTTTTACCTGATCAATTAATTTGTAAGAATCTAAAATCCTGAAACTACCCAGTATTGCTGAAACTGGATTCAATACCGACAATTATTGATTTGCCTACATCTTTCTTCGCTTTGTCCACGTTATTCCCGGATGAGTAGATAAAAATAGAAAATCTTTTAGAATCGAGAAACTAGTCGGGTCGTCGGGTCAACAATTTTTATATCGTGCACTATAAATGATTGCATCGGACTTCAAGTATTTACAAATCCCGGGACTCGAGCTGGTTTGCTCTCTATTCTATTAAATTATATTTGAATGGTAACATGTAATAGTTGTTTGTGTTGTCTTGATATATTATGTGGAAATTCAGCTAAGCGGAAACGATTGGAAACTACGTCTTGGCTCGGTTAGTTTGTAGGTAGTTATTGTTCTGTTTACTGAGACAATAAAATAAAATTCAGTTCTTGAGGTTCTTGAAAATGATGAGTTGGTATTGGAATACATTTACTACGACCAAGTATATGAGAGTTTATTGCTTCTCATATGCAATCCAAATTGTACTAAAATGAACCCCGTTTTCCAACAATGAGACGTTGTTGCTTTGTGGATGTTTGGTAAAATAGACTCCTCATCAATATAATGATATGAAACATGAATATTATTTCGGTGGTTAGTTTTCTTTACAAGCAACAACAAATTATAATATTGTTTGTCTTGTGTTGTACAAAGCGTTTGCGACAATATTTCTACACTTAAATTATAAAGAGGAAAGATTTGTATGTTTGTAACGAATAAACTCAAAAACTACCTACTGGACCGATTTCAAAAATTCTTTAACCATTAGAATACTACATTATCCCTCAGTATCATAGGCTATATTTATTACTAGAAAATTAGGGCGGGGGGGAATTAGGGGAAATGACCGAGCCTACCCACCGCTGCCTACAGCGGTACAGCCTTCTCTTTACATAAACAAACACGCAAACATCGGTGAATTGCTAAATTTGCTTTAGCACGAAGTTACACGATCGTACCGACCGCACTCGCCCCACATGCAATGTTTAGTTTAGGGCTGCGGTTCATGCACATCTGCATACTGCCCACACGCGTGCAACACATGATATGTTTAAACTTTCTCTATCTATTCAAACAAAACACAAACCTCTTACTTTTGATTTCGTGCTAAGAGTTCCCTTTCCTGTCTTCCTGCAGCAAGATTGCCCCAACGGCAGGCTGACTCCCGCCAAGTTCGTGGATATGTACAAGATGTTCTTCCCATCCGGCAATGCCGTCGAGTTCTGCGACCATGTGTTCCGTACATTCGATATGGATAAGAACGGATACATTGACTTCAAGGTAACATTTTGGTATAGTTGTCTAAGCTATGCGTTTCTCAATTTCAGAGATAGGGCTAGATCTCTCATCACCATCATAATTTTTGGCTGAATAACAACTAAATAGTTACTTGTTGCAAAGCAGCAATGCGCATTGCTAAAGTCAAATTTTATATCTTGCGAATTCTCTTTTGCTTGCGCTCTTAATTCATAATTTCTTACTGTCAGCAGTAAACAGTATTTAAAATTCATCGAACAAGAGACTACCTAGCTCTTGTTTGAGCCCCGACTCGCGTGGTGTACCAAGAACTACTTTGTTGTAGGAGTTTCTGCAGGCCATCCACGTCACCTCAAGTGGGACGCCGGAAGAGAAGCTGAAGTGGGCGTTCCGCATGTATGATGTCGATGGCAACGGTGTCATCGACATTCAAGAGATGACGAAAATCGTGCAGGTTTGTTACATACCTAACATTTCGCAGATCAATACAGAGCAATGCCCTTCCAAACGCGAGCGTCTGCAGGTTAATTACCCGAAACCATCCGAGTGAATCACGTCGCTATTTGCAGATCCGGGGATGATAATTAACCCCGCTGCTTTCGAAGCACATTGCTATGTGATTCCATAAAAAGTTTTCAGCTATTGAATGTTCCCGGAGCATGATTGGATACAGTCTTATCGATGAGTCATGGCATCAATTTTTACGTTTCACAGCATCTATATTTTTATCTGTGCAGCAGCTTTGTTTAGTCTCAGGTGTACGTATTTTATAGTAATTGATTTACTGGTTTTATGAACATAAAGCTATAACAGATGAGCAATTCTACACCTGGCCCGGCATAACACATTGGGTACAATACATTAAAATGAAACAATGCTCTATCGTAGTGCGATGCTGTAGGGCCTGGACACAACATCACGGGGCGGCGCTGCCACCATGTGATGGCACGACGTCGTAGCGCATCGGTGGGCCCGCCCGGCGTCCATATCTAAACAAAAACTGCAAGTTTGACTACATGTTTGAACCGACGGTTACTGCCGTTTGCCGGCGCGGCGCACCGCACACGGCACGACATTGCGCCTTCACGCGGCGGCGATGCTGCGCTGTGGCGATGTGTCCTGGCCCATACGCTTTAATTTGATTTGTTTGAAACAATATGCCGAACCACTCCATTGACAGGCATTAATTACAGAGCACATACGCTGCGTCGGTATTGTTTTGGTCATGTTCGCCCACCAGTAATTAATGTCTGCAAAATAAAATGCCGTGAAACGTCATTATAGAATTTTACAGTAATTATTGTCTGCAAAATAACGTGCCGTGGAACGTCAAAATAGAATTTTAACTAAACAAAATAGTTTCGTCGGTAGGAAGAACCAATATTTCTTTAAAAGCTTGTTTGACCTTTAGGCGCTCTTTCACCACAAATCACTAAATGCGTTAAATGCTAACCATATTTTAAACATCGTTCTATTTCTGTCATCTTCAAATGATTGACAGGAGGAACAGGATGTTTTCAAATTGGTTTAGCGCTAAACGCATTTAGTTATTTGAGATGCAAACCAGCCTAAGGAGTCAAACTCAATTATTTATCGTTGACGGATTATGCAGTAGCAGTACTGGGACTGGATAAGAATGTCTGCCAACCGTGATTTCACACAAAGAGTGACCAGCAAAATTTCCGAGCATGAGTTGATGGATCGCGTCCATTATATTATAAATACGCATTTAATTTGAATTGATATTTCACGTTAAACATTTCACTGTAGGAAGAACAGCCATTTTAATTAATATTTTTATATTAACTTGTCATGATGGATATTGCCGTTAATAGTAGACATTTAATATTGGATTATCGATGTTTGCAGAACTACCAACAGAAAAATCATCGATATATTGACAGAAATGATTTTTTCCCTGAACTCGTAACAGTTCAGTCGTAACTTTTACTTTGCTTGCATTTATTGGACGGAAACACTTTGAGCATCACTCGTGAATTAGCACTTCGAGAGAGCTTTGAACACCAGTAACTCAGTTAATCGTGCGACGTCCAAGATGGACACGTTACACTTGGAACTGTTAATTTAAGTACGGGTACTAATACCCGGTCGGCAAACACGCTTTGACTCGCACTTGGAGCACGAAACCACAAATGCATTAACTATATTAATACGCCCACTACGATGTGTGGTATCCGAGTCCTTGTGGTACCTTACAATATAGATAGACTAAAAACCTTTCAGTGCATTATTTCGATTAGGTACATTATTGTCTTGCTCAATTAAATGCCATTCATTATACTATAATTATTGTGCTCTTTCTTTAAAGTCATAAAAGCATGATTGCACAATTGCAAGCAAATGAACGATCTGCTATTATTATTATTAATTACTGTTGATTCTAGCATTGGCTAGCAAGACTGCGGGTTCGCATAGTATTCTGTAAATTTTCGTGTCGTATTAGTGCTAAACGATGGCACTGCATGATTATTATTACGACCCCGGGCACTCTTCATAAGCCCTATTTTTTAAAATTTATGTCTTTGTCATTGCTAACCATTAGTAAGTGCGGACATTACGAATTCATGCATTTTAGTATTCCGTTTTCAAGTATACAGTTCAGTCGTCCTTTGTAGCTGTACTGTTTGTCAACGTTGATATGTTAGCATGTCTAGGCTATAGTTGCATTACAAGACAGTTACGGTTTTCGCCTTGTGACTCATCAGTCATCACACACTTATAATGTGATTTCGTAACAAGTATTATTAAAACGAATCCAGAGATTACCTGATCGTTTAACTATAAGGACTTTAAGTATACTTTCTTGTAATTCTGCTACCGGTTGACTTGACGCAAAACGTTTGGCTGGACGTCCCCGTGTTTTTATTCAGCAAGTCCGATTCGGAAGTGATCGCTCACGGTATTTTTACCCGAACGAAAATATAAAGAACCCAACCTTAAAATCACACCAGCCGTTCTCCAGTTGCATCGACTTTTAATGAACTGATGAGCCTTGAATTACGGGATCATAGTAGTTTCTTTTCAAAGAGTTTCATTCAACCAAGAATGTCCATGCTTTAAGTGCTTTTATAATTCTTTGACTTAAAGCAAGAACTTAACTAGTGTTTTAAAACCTCACCCTTTTAGTGGAGGTTTATTATTTATTATTCCAGAGCAGTTCGGTCGTTAGATCGGGTGCATTACTGTCAATGTTCTAAAGTGGAACGGTAAAATAAATGGAAAGCCGGACCTTTTGGCACGAGACGTCACCACGCCGACAGTCTAAATTGGTTGAGATAAATCGGACGCTGCGCCGGGTGAAATTGACCGGCCAGGAACCGTAACCGGGGCTAAACGTAGCTCTAAGGCACTCAAGGTCTCTCTTTAGGCACAGGACGCGAAGTAAAAAACCTGGTGAGATTCTCAAACGAATTTGAGAAGGAGTGATATTTTCATTTTGTGGAGACATCTAGGTTTTCAATCAATAAATAAGTTTTTTTTGTGACTGTGTACTTACTTAAATTTAACGCTTTCTGCTCCAGGAACATCAAAGCTATTTCTGACCAACTTCTAATGTTTGTACAATTTGCTTTTTTGCCCTTTACAGGCCATCTATGACATGCTCGGAGCTTGCTCAAGCAACCGACCAGCTGATTCCGCTGAAGAGCGCGCTAAGAACATCTTCGCTAAGATGGATGAGAATAACGACGGTCAGCTGACGCAGGATGAGTTCCTCAAGGGATGCCTGCAGGACGAGGAGCTCTCGAAAATGCTGGCGCCTTAAATTGGCGATCAGCATCTTTTAACCCTGCGATCCGTTCTCACATACCCACCCCATTGTACCTATGCCTCACGATAACCCGACGGCGTCGTCTTGCCCACACGGCAGCATTATAGAATGAATCGTTACAACTTAATCCATAAACTCTCAGTCAACCATTCGGTCATTAACGTACATTCTCACTGTAAATATATTTTCGAATATTAAATCTCACTCGCGCATTTCAGTAGTTTCAATTAAATCTGTACAAAATTTTCGTATCAAAAGCGAACATTTTTTAACATTTGGAGAAATTTTAATCGTTGCGGTGTAAGTGGAGGTAGTAAAACCGGGTCAGCTTCTATCATCGAGTCGGATCTAACACGGTAAACGGTGCGGTTGTGTGGTGTTGCTGTCGTGTTGACATGGCATGAGTACGTAGCATGTGTCTGTGTAACCCACATTGTGTTTGCGCATACCGCCGCGTCCACTGCAGCCGCCGATGGTTCACTAACATCTGCTCAACGCTGAATATGAATTATTAAGCGTAATACCACGCCGAGTAAACACACCAATCTATTGATTGCATCCGCGTGTGATCTGTACTCTTCGCTCCACAACCAGCTAAAAACAGATCCGTACCAACAATGTATCCTGGCGGTTGTTGCTCGGCAGTCGGCTAGGCGGCTCGGCCGAACTATTTTAGGTCCGACACCTTTCGATGCGGACGTGCGCTGCACAATTTGCTTTCCCACGACACATGTGAATTTTGTCGATTGTAAAAAAAAAGTATTGTAAAATTTAAGCTATTATTGATGTAACGAAATTGACGTCAATAAATCCTCGAGTTAAAAATTGTCCATTCCTAATGATAATGTATGAATGATAATATAATGTATGTGGAATTTGTCGCTGTCGGATTGTCCACTTTGCTAATAGTATAAGATTGTGTCCGAACCCATCCACTTCGTAGTGTCTATGACTATTCCTATGTCACTCGTCTATCTGGTTCAACGCTATATTCAATCCGATGTCGGAATACTATAATACTGCACAGTATAAATCTTACATTCTAATATTAAGGAAAACTTAGTGTAGCTATGTATGTACAGAATCGGTCAGATTGGATGAACAAACTCGACAAGTTGCACGCAATAGGTAGATACACTGATACACTGATACAGTGGTACGCTGGTACAGTGCGCTAACGAGATCGTCGCGGGCTTCACGACGGCGACGCGGTAATACATTACTATCACAAACAACACTAACAATCTGATCACTTCTGTCGGCGTTAAGTTCCATTTATGTAAGTTAAAATAACCGTAATCTTCTACACGAGTAAACTTTACAATATCGTTTCTAGTATCGGTGTTGTTTATAATTGGTGTATTCGTAAATTCGTCAGTATCTTACCGAGCCGGCTCCTCCGGGCAGGACTCGCGCTTCTTTATCCCCTTATACTTTCAATGCTTCGGTATACTATTCTATTCGTGATACTATCAATGAGTTTCGCATAGTAATACTACATCACCTACCTACTATTTCTAATTGGAGTATTTATATGTATATCCCAGTTAGTTTTTCCACTACTGTGCCTTCTAGTTCCCTGTTGTAAATAGTTTATCTATTCAGCATTATTTATTTAACCTACCATCTAAGTTTATTGGTTATCCCCGTCAACTTTGCCAAAGGTGGCCAAAACCTTGGATCTTTAACTTAAACCAAATTTTGGTGTGCCCTAGTCCCATATTTCGTGTTATAGTTAATTTTAGCATTCTTATTATATTTCGTCGCAATCTTCACCAATAGCCACTGGCCGTTCACAGTCGAAAGGGTCGCGATATTATTAATTAATTTAAATTATAATAATGATAAGCTGTGTTGTTTATCAATTCGTTTTCTGTGCATAAATGTAAAATTATTTAAAGTACTTGTAAGTAAAACAGAGAGCGCTGAAATAACGCACAATTAAGTAGCCACGGCAATCACATTCAGTTGTCGTTGGTTTGACGGTCAGACGCACACGATATAAGATGCACAATTTTGTTTTTAGTAATAAAGTTTTGAATCCAAACTCACTCTCGAATACAATTAAGTATACGCTAGGCTAGTCTCAGTTTGATCCGCATAAATAAAATATGTAAGAAATAAATAAAATTGTGTTTATTCGGCATTATTAAAATTAAAACACCTTTAAAATTTATCAAAATATATAAACAAACAAAACTAAAAACATCAGCCATGCGACACCGCGCAATCTCGGCACCCTTGTTTGGTGATGCTGATGTTAGGGTGTTATCATATTATCAATCAATATTATATATTGTTGCATTTCGGCATTTTTTCAATCAAAGGTTTAAATAGTCATAAACAGAGAGTGAGGCAGCTAGTAATGTTCCAAAATCAATTAACTAATATAATGTGCGCTGGAATCTATAAAACCCTTGCATTAATTTGTTGTTAAGACATTCCATATTTTAACACATTGCAGTTGAGTATAGTCATTTAAGTGTTTACTTATTTTTTAGTGTAAAATTATTTCACATATTTATTGTACGCTTTTAAGAATTTGTTGTTAAAGTTAATTTATTTTGTTATTCTCTATTTACATAGTTCAGTTGAATTGTATTGAATTCTGTTAAAACTACCCGTCCGGTGACAATCATCGGACGAATAAATTGTTAATATTATATAATGCAATTCTCCTGGTTGCCACGACTAAGTACGTCACATTAGAACAGTGTAAAAACGATCATAAATCGACTGAATTTTATAAAAAACAGAGGGATCAATAATTCTCATCTCGGACCTGAAGACAGCTTCAGACAGGGTGTTGTGTAACATATCAGAAAAAAGGAATTTCGATTGGAAATAGTAAAAAATTAAAATAACATTAAATTTAAAGAAAAAAAAACCTTACATAACAATTTCGTAGAAAAATTCGCCCTAGGCGTATTAACGTACTTTGTCTAACTAGCAAGCAATTGCTTAGTTACGACTTCAACAATGCCCGTGTACATATCTCATATAAAACAATGACAAATTACAACTTCATCACATTTAGTCAATTATAATATTTATGATGAATTTTTTGATTGACAAAGTTTATTATTACGCGACCCAGGCCTAGCAGTCAGTTGCTACTGATCTTTGTACTTACGTTTAGTTAAGCTTTGCCGCTTAGCTGGCACTCTGCACAACTAGCTTTTTGTCCAAACCTTGAATTCAATCTAACTACTTGACTTGATCACTTCACTTTGAAAGAAAGCTTAATGTATGCACGTAAACGCACCACGTATAGTAACTTTTATCATAGATTTTTAAATCTCAAATAAAATATAGAGTCGTAAAGTCAATGTGAATTTAATTATGTTCGCTTGTGGTTTCAGTTTTAACATTTTGTGCCATGTATTTATCATGATATTTAAAATCTAGGGCGAAAATTGGCAACTACAGGCAATAATCAACACCCGAGTGAGGGCGCCACTGGCGGCTTGCTCTTCGTTTGAAATCTCGCAATGAGACGGTTCGTTCTCTTTGCGCATAATCGCCCATTTTTATACTTAAATATTGGTTAGGACATAAGTGAATACTTTCTTCTTGGTCTCAAAAATAAAATCTCAATCTGTGAAACTAAGGAACTGCTCTGTTCTGACTAGGCGTGGCATTTTACATAGTTAACCTATAGAATTAACTTGTGATTTATATATTTAGCTGAAATTACAATGAATGAATGTTAAGTAGGAATCATTTAGCCTATTTTTATTCATTTTATATAATTATAACGGTAATTAAAAATGTTATGAACATTAATATTTCATGTAATGAGTGTTATGTTAAGTGTGTACCTTAGTTTTGGGAAATGTCTTGCTTCTCCGCATTTATTTATTACCATCAAGTCCTTGCGTAAAGGGGACGTGTTCACCACAGTACCACTAGGTATTACTAACATCTACTTGTAGTGGCAAATGGCATCTCTCATTTCTCATAATGTTATATAAATTAACAGAGTGGTTACCTTTGATTTAATCTATTTATATTTTGTAAACGTACTCTTAGTAGTAAGCTTCAATCACAATTTGTTGGCTCACGCCATTATTTTTTCTATAATACATGTATTTAGATAATTATAGTATATAATTTAAGATATTGTAACTAGCCGCGATAGACGCACAAATCAGATACTTAGATTATTTTCCATAAAATGCAGATCCATAATATTAAACGTAACAAAATTAATTAAGTACATTTAGTTTGTATTGTACCATTATGAAAATTCGAGCAGGTTGAAATCTGGTTTCTATTAAATTTAGTCTTGACAAAACTGTATGTAAGCGGTGGCGACACGCTGTGGATAGTCTCGTGAAATATATAAGTGTTAACATCGAACTGATAGGTAGACGTTGGTAGAACTGCATAGGTTGTTCACTTCACATTCAGATGAACCAAGTACTTTCCAGATACCTACTGTGTGGACCCCGCTTTACGTCTTGAAGTCTGAGTAAAGTATTTACAGGCATAGTGTAATCTTCATTTACCTATATTCAAACTTGAGGCTTCGTAATTATTTGATTGTGTAAAGTCGTTTCAGGCGATATTTATTACACTCATTCGGCATTATGCAATTAGATAAAAGTATGCACAATGTGTCCCATTTCAATTTGTTGTACTTCTAAGAATACATAGTTATTATGAATTCACATTTTGCCTATTCATATGTATAAATTAAAATACAAGATAAAAACCAATAGTTCATAATTATTTGTCTCATTATTGTAGTGTACGCGACAACATAGTTTAATTATTTAGTAATTAATATCAATAATCATGTACTCAGTCTCTCCTTTATTGTAATTGGGGTATTTGTGGGAACTTAGGATTCATATGAATAAAACTACTGTTAGAAAACATCTTACTTAATTTCATCACCCAATTTTAATTTTATTTTTGTTTCGTTTTTAAATGGACGGTGTGAATTGACTGGGCGCGAGCCATATGTATATCGCTTGTATGAGATGTTGCTGCTAAAATGTACAATTTAAGACCGTAGTCCTACTAACATTGCCCCAGTTCAAATTAATGACACCATCCATCTTTCCATTTTGCCTCCTGAACGAGAATGCGCGAAAGGTTCAATACCGACCAGTGACATTGGTATTGAACTGTGCGCTACAGCTTACCGCTCAGCCGAATGTGACCTGTTAAATGGTCAAAACACAAACTACTTACTACAGCACTGCCAGCTTCCTAAAAAGTACCGATATATCGTCAATTCTCCTGACCCTTCCCATTTCCCACTTACAGGGTGTAAACGGACCCTATACGAAGCCAACAACCAAGCATTCTGTACATCAAACTAAGTATGTACTCTACGCAAAAATTATTGCTAGGAAAGGACTTTTATTTTGGGCGACAAAACACGTAGGGCTCATCACTTAAAACATTGTGCTGATGATGAATTGTAATAGTAATAACATTAAAAACTTGTATTAAAAAAGAAAAAAAACTTGTGAGAAAGTCGGAACTTTGACCCTCAATATCTCCGTAACTAGAAGGTATGGTCTATAACAAAAAAAAATATCACAATGACCGGCTTCGTTAAGGTTACTTTTACACCCTTTATAAAAAAGTCAAAATAGTTCACGTGGCGTTAAAACTAAAAAAATAGAATATACAAAGCCACAATGCCTACACAATTCTAAAAATACTTTTAACCAATATATCAGATTAATTTCTGGAAATGACGCAGACTCAGTGCAACCAGTATCTGGCCCTCTCCCTCTCCCATCCTCCCCTCCGCTCCCCCTTCCCACTTCTCTTTTAATGAAAATGTCAAAGGTGCGGGTTCAAATGCACGCAAATAACAAAAACACACATACTATTCACTCACACATCTCTTTTCCCAGTACATGTTATTTCAATCTTACTTCAGTGTTGAAACGACATGCAGCAAAAACTAGACCTATCCAATTTTTCCTAGAATTCCCCTTTCCTCCGACCCACCCACCTCTCCTCTCCTTTGAATGTGTGTGTTAAAAATAAACAAGGACAGTATTAAACTGCAATACTTTTTGTAAAAATCTGAGCAAAAACCTTTGAACATTTTCTGTTATTATTTTCGTGGAATTTCCCATTCCACCGACGCACCTACATCCCCTTGTTATGTCTGTGTGGACTGTGTGCTTACAAAAACAACATTCAATGTACGCACGGCGGCCAATCAAGCCATGCACCAAAGCTCATACAAAGCGAAGTCAGGTTATACTGGTTATGTATAGGTAGGTTGATGTGCCGCTGTGTGTACTAGAACATCATTTTGTTATTATTATTCGCGGAACTTTTTCGACAAACTCAATGAATATATTCCCAGAAACATTGAATGGGTTTCGCGAACATACGTGATCAAATTTTTCACATAAATGTGGGTTCTTTGTTTCGGGACTGGTACATGATTTTCACTGATAAATTAAACTATAGTGTCGTGCACATTCGCCATGATATGAATTTCTTTTTATTTTATTTTGGCTTTTGATTCATTGCTCCAAAGTACCTATAATAGCGTTATTGCGAAGGCTCCATAAGGTCAGATTTTTCTCTTTGAATTTGTTGATTTTATTTACAAAGGTTAGATTTATTAAGAACTCAAGTCTTTTATCAATATTTTTAATAGAACGTTAAGAGTTGTAGTTTATTTTCGTCCCAGCATACCTAACCTTTGTAAATAAAGTTATGATCGTATCTAGATTTTACTATTCGATATCTTATCCAACATGTTCTTTAAGTTGTAAGAAAACTGCAGCTGCTTTTACAGATAACGTAATAAGAACCTTTTCATCAACCAAATTAGAGACTTCTCATATTTTCTGAAAGAAAAATGTTTACCTGTCATATAAAGTGTGATACCGCGTTTTATCATGAAAATAGCTTAGTGTAAATAACCTTATGGTTGAACTAATCCTAAGATAAATAAAACAAACTCTTGGGATTAGTGATCATTTAACAAGACTAATGCCGGCCTCGTTGGTCTGCGGCGTGAGGCATTAGGTCCTGGTTCGATTCCCAGGTCGGGCTAAATGTTATTGGATTTTTCCATCAGGAATTTCTCAGTATCAGTCACGGTGTCTAGATTTGTGCCCGGTTGATGGCAATAGGCTCGCCCTCTATTACATGGGACCTAAACATAACTGGTGAAATGTGGGTGTACTAATAGGTACACCTCTGCCTAAACCTTCGGGGATTACAGGCGTGATGTTATGTTATGTTAAGACTAAAGCCGGATCTGCAGAGTGCAGTGCCAATTTTCTAACAAAACATGCTATCCGTTCGTCGCAAACATTTTATGTGAACAAACGATGTTTTGTGTTACCATCAATCCAAAACTTGCGATCTTTTACAACAACAATATTGATGCAATTTGATATTTGTCTGTATGCTCTGAGATCAAAGACTTTCGAATATTCTACTTAAATCTGTTTATCTGTGATTACATTTCAAGAAAAACACTGTCATTTTCAACTCTTTCCGATTGGATTTGCCTCCTGCTCTGTTGATGCCGTCTTTCTTTATCTCCCATACGTTGTTTTCTAAACAGCACTTTTCGTTCATACAATTAACCATCTTACTATCTTATTCCAAGACTGAGTCTTTTGGATATATACGTGTGTGTATATTAGTTAGCACACACACAATGCAACAAGAATCGATTCTTAAGATTAACAAAACGAACCTATCTGTAATAACTAGCACTTTTCTTACAACAACTTATGATAACAAGTTTTTAATTTTCAGCTGTCTACATACTTATTATGTTTTAGGGCACAAGATTACGACTACTAACTAAAAGAAAGCAGGTTGTGTAATATTTTAACGTCCTTTGCGAAATATAAGCAGAAGTAAACATGGGCAAACAAAATAGTAAATTAAAGCCGGAGGTGTTGGAGGATCTGAAGCAGAACACTGAGTTCTCAGGTACATATCCATGACAACAATTTTATTCAGTTGTTAGCCCCTTTATTACGTAGGAGTAAGGGCCATTTGCCTAGTCAAGTGTGAATTGGCTATTCCTATAAATAATTTATCAATGTAAAGGACCAGGTACATATCCATGACAACAATTTTATTCAGTTGTTAGCCCCTTTATTTCGTAGGAGTAAGGGCGATTTGCGTAGTCAAGTGTGAATTAGCTATTCCTATAAATAATTTATGTCAATGTTAAGGACCGCAATTTTTTTTCTCTTACTAAATTTTCTTAAATGATTATAAATAACTCTTTTATTCCATAGATATTTCTGGAGGCTCTTAGTCAATTTAATATTAACTAATTGCGTACCTAAGGCCGAAATAAGATTAGCATGTTTTTGGCGCGAATAAGCTTGTTTGGAAGCTTGCACGCGCGTCGCGTTGTCGATAAGCGCGAGTACGCGTGAAGTGCAAAATGTGTCGTGCGTGTAAGCGCGTAAGCGGATACGGGCTTATTCGCGCCACATAATACGCTAATCTCTGGCACAACTTAGAGTTCACAGCGGCTTACACTAAACGTTTATTTAATAACATTCCAGACGCCGAGATACAAGAATGGTACAAAGGTTTTCTAAAAGATTGCCCCAGCGGGCATTTGTCTGTAGAAGAGTTCAAGAAAATATACGGAAACTTCTTCCCGTATGGCGACGCCAGCAAGGTAATTGCAGAATTAAGAAATCTTGTCTCCTATACAGATAATATAATGAAGGCTATTAAAAAAAAAAAACTGTAATTGAGTTTGTATAACAACTATTACACGAGAGCAGATCGTTGTTTTCTGTCTAACTACTCTGAAAAAAAACATCGAAACAAACTCAGCAGTCAGTCTCTTGAATCCAGACATTGTGCAGATCCTTAGATCTGAGATGAGGAAAAACGATGATATCTAGCAACTCTTTAAGTATTGCTAGATATCATCGTTTTTCCTCATATTTTGATAAAGTGATGACATCACTAAAACCATCAGACTTCAGAAAAACCATCTGTTTCTCATGTTATCATCGTTACTTTTACAGTTCGCGGAGCACGTGTTCCGAACATTCGACGCGAACGGCGACGGCACGATAGACTTCCGGGAGTTCCTCTGCGCGCTCAGCGTCACGTCCCGCGGCAAGCTGGAGCAGAAGCTCAAGTGGGCCTTCTCCATGTACGACCTCGACGGCAACGGGTACATCTCGCGGCAAGAGATGCTCGAAATTGTCACCGTGAGTTTCCTTTCTATTTATAAGTGTATTTGTAGTCTTCAAGAAATGCCCATCTACAATTAGCTAATTCGACAATTTCCATTAGGAATTTTAAGTAGCAGCCCGCAGTTAAGAGTTTTGCCCGGTTTATGTCAATAGGTTCGCCGCCTATCATACTTACCTTTTTTATTATTGGACCCGTTCGCAAGTTTTATCCCCAGACTAGACCCTAACATTGATCTCTGGGTTAAATCGAGATTGAGTTTACTCCTGCTGATTTGGTAAATAAAAGCACATGCCGTGAAAGATGTCGCCTTTTATGGGACCATAATTTCCTAATTTCGAAGCGTGTTACTAATTATGTTGCATGAATGATTCCAGGCAATTTACAAAATGGTCGGCTCCGTGATGAAGATGCCCGAGGACGAGTCTACGCCAGAGAAGCGAACCGACAAAATATTCCGACAAATGGACAGGAACAAGGACGGGAAGCTTTCCCTCGAAGAGTTCATAGAGGGCGCTAAGAGCGACCCGTCCATCGTAAGGCTGCTGCAGTGCGACCCGCAATCTCAATGATACCTTCAATATTAAATCTATTAGTACTCAATGAGTACCACTCAGTTTATCCACACTTATATAAAACTGTTGTAAAATATCACCCTTATTACAATGCTTGTAAGAGCTAGTGCGCGTCGTAAAGCGTTGGTTACACATTAAATCAGTTTGTTGTCCTGTTGCTTGGCTGTTTGCTACAATTTCGCCGTTCACGCGGATTTCCATAAATATAGTAAGATTAAGATTCTTAAAAAAAAATATGTATAGATTTAAACGTGATTCTGGTTCACAAGTAACATACGATAACAAACCTGACGAACCGATTGCTACGATGAAGTTGGGGATAGGTACTTATGACAGAGTTCCTCAATAACCCAATACATGGTTGTGACGAGAAATTTACAGAAAAGATTACGACTTATAAATGTGAATGAGATGTTAATATTTACAAAATAAATTACAGTAGAAAATTAGTACAAACATTAGTATAAAATAGAGTGCAAATAGAATATATCTATTATTTAAATGGCATCTGCTAAAATATACAGAAAAGATGCTGATATAAATATACAAAGTGACGAAATCGCAGCAATAATTCCAAAGAAAGTAGCATATTTACGGTAAGATAGGTCTATGAAGAAAACATGAATATTTTGATATGAGATGTAGTAAGGTAACGAACTCTTGTCTTCTATACAAATCTGTAACTTCTGAAAGGAAGCAAGGAAACAATGTCAGACGACAATGCGATCGATACAAATGACAGGGCAATACGTACATAAATCGTAGATCTTGATGGAATCAATTTGTGTAAGATGTAACAATCACTGTAACAACCAAACAGCAGGACAAATTAAGTGCGACTGTAATGTGTATAGTGTTCAAAAATTTTTCCCTATAATACTAGTTAGGTTAAATACATTCTCTGCCCACAAACGTTTTGCGGCTTTTCGTATAAGCGGGCTCGCGAGTCACCCATGCTGTCGGGCACTTCACCTTCTCGAATGTTCGACAGCTCAATAACATAGCCACGGCATTCTCGTCGGTATAGCTCGTTGCTAACATAGCGTTCCATATTCATGTATTTAAAATATATTCTTAATACAATAGTACCTTGTCTAAATGATCTAAATGGTATGTCTGCTGTCCCTTGTAAGATTTCGCATCCAATATAACCTTCTACCCCGGCATGACTGGTTATTTGGTGTATATTTATTCTAAATAGTAGTAGATATCAATAGTAATATTTTGAAAGCACGTGTCTACATCTCACTTGCCCGCTTATATCGCGTCTAAATTTTTATCCAACTATCTTCCTATATCATCGAAAATAATTTATTATATCTACAATTATTGAATGTTCCAACAATCACTGCGTGGGTGTAATATGAGATTTTCGAAGTTCGTAGATCTTAATGTTCAATTTAACTTTTAATACAGTTGACTACCATGTGTAATATAGTACATTTTGATATATGTAAGTGGGGAAACTTTGTTATTGTAGTCGAGGCGGAATTCACAACCGAGCCTCAGGCGAGGTTCTTATGGAGCCGAGAACTGCAGTAACAAATGCCCACGTGTATCAAACGACGTTTTTCAATACACTTTCGAAGAAATAAACTAACAGAACTAAAAGTATTTTTGTCATGAATTGTTAGGAAACTGTGATTTAATTTCCTTTTTTTCCGCGCTTTGCTTTCGCCAGGTTGACGGAGAAGCAAAGGTATGAAGCCGCTAAACAGCCTAATATGACAAAATAGAAAATTCAAATACATATTTCTGAATTTAGAACGTAAATAAATGTTAATTTGTTCATAAAAGTAAATATTTGTTTAAATTAATCATGTTTATTTATGATATTCAATTTATAAACACAATTTATATTCAATATTCAAAAAATATTAAAGCCGTAAAGACGCGTCTCTTTGCCGAGATAAAACAATCACCGCCGACTAGGATTTCGACTTGGTAGAAGTATAGTTATCTGTGGAAAATTTTTATTTCCTCACACATTGAGATAAATGAAAAAAAAACCACGCGTGTGAATACATTGCATGTTGAACCTAATCGTAGTGCGATAAGAGCCAGTTTTCGAGGAAGTGTATTGAAAAATTATTAAGTGTCTTTAAAAACAATCTGATTTAACGATATTCTAAAGTCTTATTTACAGACAATTTACCGATATAGATGAAATGATTGTTATGTAGATAACAGGTATAATTATGTGTTTAAAATAATTTAACGATTTTAAGTCGAGCCTTGAGATAATGATGGGAGAGTAACTGCATACGCGCAGTGCCTTTGTGAACAATCAATGAATATAAGCGATCTATTTCGAATATTGGTTACGTAAACTGGTGTTAGTCCCACTGGTAATTAGTTTAATGTCCAAACTTGCATCAGTGACATTCATTAAACGGATATAGTTTTTATATGAATTGAACACAGATGGTGCGGGCACCGTGCGTATTTGGTTGCGCCGCATACGGTTCGGCAATAAGGTTGTACGACTGTCTTCTCACTGCTAGCTACTATGGTGACGCTATCATGACCCGTGTAAATTATTGTGTGGTTCATTGGTAAATTCAGCTGCCGATCTGAGAACATACACTAAGATCATGACCTAATCGGTCATACATAAGGTTCCTTTTAAGAAACTGGTACCCCATTGATCTCTCCGAGTATGTTTTCTCATGATTGCACCTGTTTGTGCAGTTACATTGCAAGCCTTATTATTATATTCTAAATCTAAACTACCCCTTATATAGTGAGGAGCCGTACTAGCACTGAAAAGACAGCGTTTTATAGCACAATTTAGGAAGACATTTACGCAACAAACGATACAGATACTATAATATACTTTATTCGCGTAGCTGATATTATTAAGGTTTAGTTTTAATGAATGATGAAAATAATTACATATGTAAATTCATTATTTGTCCCGAGTCAGCCTAATTATTAGGTATTATTCAAATAATTTGTTGCAAAATGTTGTGTAAGGATTTTTTAATATGATTAGTATAAAAAATAACAATTGACAGTAGTGGAATGTTGAGTTTTGCGGTGACTAAGTATCGTTTGAATCCGCATATATACGCTTTAGGGCAGCCGCAGGGGGACCACCCGTTCGATTTCGTTGAATGAAATTGAAATGAAGATGTGTTATCATAAAGTTGAAAGTTTGTAGCTATCACAATTTGTTTACATTATATTATAGACAAGAATTTCTATTGATGAAGGTATTCTGGCAAGACTGCTATTAATTGTTATGATGTATAATAGATACTTTATAGTTAGAGAGCCCACCCCGTTAGCCTGTGGTCTTTCTACGAAAGCCCTGAACCAGACGCTCGGAGACGCTTCGACTGAGATAACGAATTGGTTTACCCAGACAGAGCATCCCCGGACGAACGCTACGCTGCTGCGACACCGCCGCCTTTATGTTAAATGTTGTATAAATGTAGAAGTAAAAGTGAATATTATTGAGTATAGACTTGTCTAAAGCAATATAACAGACTGAATTTATTAAATGGATATTTGTCCGCGCAACTTTATTCATTCGTTTCATGCTTAAAGCAACTTATTGTGATGTGATGCGCCGCTGTTGAATCTGCCGAAGAGTGTAGATATCACTGAATGTGTAACCTTGTCTTCCAGACAGACTATTCTCTATCTTTATGTAGTCGCGTGTCGAGTCGCAGCGGTGTAGCTCGTTCGTCTGAAAGATGCCCAAATTAAAGCATTATTCGTATATACTTAATTGTTAGTTATTGGCTCTGTAATGTTATTATAGGTTACATATTCGACTACATACTAATATGTATCACACATCACAAGTGTTTATACAGTTACACAAATATTGCATAGATTAGTGCTTGTTATCTGCCCTTATAGCACATTAGTTGAAATTATCTTTGGATTGTACGATTTTTTTTTAAACTATAATTAAGTATGTGGGTAGTTATTATAACACTCCAACAATGGCCCAAATCTCAATACGAATATCAAGTTTAAAAACTTATTCAGTGTTACAATAACAACATACATATTGTAAGTTAGAACATACACAATGTATAGTATTTTTTATTTTATTATAATCTGATTTGCAATGTATCGCCATTTTACTAACGCAATTGTTGTGGCTGTATTATTTTTGTTTTCACTAAACTTTTTGACTAACACTTATGTTTTAAGCACGCTATATTTTTATTTATTTATTAGCTTTACATAGATGTAGGTATTATGGATAAATTCTCAATTTATATATACCTATTATACAATGTGAATTACGATTGGCTGACATTTTATTTTGCTTCTTTAGCTAGCTAGTTCATTGAACGGAATATCGACTCAAATGCACAATTATTTTGTTTTTCGCACATCGCACAACAACAAAATAATGTACTTGTCAATACATTATAAACAATGTGTATTGATTGTGAAATGTATAGTACATCGGAACCGTATTTAGTGTTCAAGTTGTACGTTTTCACATTATATTATTTATTCACACCAAACCGCAGTGCTTATGATATACAAATAAATATATACATTATAGTATTTGTCGTTGAGCAATAATAATAGTTTTAAACATATGGCAAGAATAATATATCTATAGTAACATGCGACACCAACAAACAGATTTAACATACTATATCCAAAGGTCTTCTTATTATATTCAAAACTGTCTGAAAGTTTACAAAATATTATGATGTGTACTTTTATATTCTCAGTAATTTTACATATCTGTTATATAAAATTGATGTTCAATTAAGTGTCGTAGATTAAAATCCGTAAAATATATTATCGTGCCGTAATTATCGAACCTGGACAAATAAAAAAGAAAGAAAAAATAATATTTTTAATATATAATTTTTTGATTGTGTACAGATTATTAGGTGTTCGGTCGAATTTTATATCTGTGTCATTTTTGGTAATAAGATAATTAAATTCTAAACATGAACGGTATGACATCATCCTGAATGAAGCCTTTTATTCTAAGTGTTTAAAATGGAATTAACGTTGTATTTTGAATTAGATTTAGCATATAGATGTTTATAAGAGTTATTTATAATATTCCTTACTTCTCTATCCAGACACCGGACGTTTCTATGCATGTTCTCCTTTTTCTATATATTTCTTGACTGTGCAGTTGATTCTATAATCAGTTTCAAATATTCAGAAATTGCTTGAATATAGGCGATGAGGTCATTTGCTGTACATAATCGAACATACATAAAAGTATGAAGCGTTCAAATCGACAACCTTTGAATTTGTTCTCTTCAAAAATGTAGTATGAAATGTTGTACAGTGCGGCAACATCGCGTGTATTCTGACTGCTCTAAGCGGCAACATCGCCGTCCGACCTCTGGCTATGTGCTTCCAGGATATACACTAGTTATTTCTCAAGTTGTTCTGATAATGTTAGTTATTATCTTTCAGTAATAAATTGGCTTTGCCACAGCATATGCAGTATATTCCAACAGGAACAAACTTGCATTATGTGAGCGAATCACCAGAATAACCTTAGATAGATAGGTTATATACCCAATATTAGATAGAGTTCTGTTTAAAACGCTATATGCCCCGCGTCCTAGTCAATAGCTGATTTTTCTGAATTCCGCAGACGATTATTTTACTGTCTTCCAGTATTTTAAGGAGTCGACGACTGAACGTACGTTTACGTGCGTAGTTAACTTCATCTTACGTAAAAAAGTAATGATTTAGTGCAGGTTTTATTCCTGATTGTAAACAAACATACTTAGATGACTTAGCACCGCTCTAGTTTATTGCTAGCATTAAATGGGTGCTAATTTTTACATACATTATGATCTAGAATGCTTTGAAACATTTTTTAGTTTACATTAGCGGCGCTATAGCGGGTTTTATGTACCTATTATAAAGTTACAATTTCTTCGTAACTTCTAATTAGAAACGTTTTTGCTCTTCCTCGAATATGCTTATCGCCTCTTTCAGTTAGTCACTCTATGGTATAATATCACTTGTAATCTATGGTGCATAAAATGTCCTCTGAGATTAAAGGATTGTTATGATATGTGTAGCGATAGTTTAGGTGTGGGATGTACTCGTATGAAATTAAAGACACCGGTATTTTAATAAAGTTATTCAAGATAAGTGAATATATTGTGCCGTTCATTCATTTTCGGATCTGAAAGCTTGTGCACGTGTAAAATATATACTGTACTACGCTTGATCAAAACTGACAAAAATATCTCCACCATTCTATGCATTGCACAGTTGATCATGCAATAGAAAAAGAGGGCAATGAATAAGACCAGTGACGTGAATTAATATTATTCTCAAGTGATAGGTACGTACCTACTTACAGTTATAAGCATAAATACTTTACACTTCGCAAAACGCACAAGCGATTTTCTCATAAAGTATTGATATAAATTTTGTAGTGTAATGAATATAGTAAGTATTTCGAAACCAAAGTCACAATCGTCATTTCACGAGAAAATGCGTTTGAATTTTGCATAAGTGTAAGGTATTTATGCTCGTAAGTGTACAAAGCTTAACATATTTCATATTTCTTGCACCAAACTAAAGCTACGAGCTGTTTTTTTTTGTAAGTACCGACAACTAACCTATTGTGTTTAGCATATGAATTATTATTTAATACGTAAAGATGTATCGTAACTTAGGGATTATAACTATTATCTAAACTCAGGGTGCTATAGTATTGACTCGAGAAGAGTGTTGTGCGCTAGCGATCGAATGACTTGCAAAGTTCTTGTAAAAATTCTGAAAATTATAGAAAGTAGTTGGCATGATCAAACAGTAGCTACAACTTGCATACTCGCATGATTAAAACTTAATTGCCCATAGAGATGGTAGACTTGTCATGACCTGGCCACAGTGGCTCCGATCTCGAGCTCAGGTGACACACACGCACGACACCTTTCGTGCTGACAGCTCCAAAGAACCAAATGTACAAGAGTGGTAGTAGGTACCTAAATCGTCACGGTACCTTGACAGTCGGTTTTTACCCCGACATCTAATTAGTAGGTGTATTATCATTGATTATTGTGCTTCACACAACATATCAAATCGCTCGAAACAGCAAGTTCTCAGTGTTGGGTTCGCAACAATATGCACTTTGAGTAGGTACACATGTCGGCGTCTTGAACTATTGCAATATTTATGATCGGCATTTAGAAGAAACACATCCATGTTTAATTCACTAATAGCACCCTGCTCTTTGACGATCGTACCGTGAGTCAACATAATGTTGAGTACGTCGACTTTAACTATGAATATTTGGCTCTAACGCAAACTTATATATTTAAACGAATACATTTTAACTTGGCAATCATTGTTCTGTGTAGGTAGTCAATTTGTGATTCCTGACATCATTTTCTTTACAATTGACCTTCTAGCTCTTATACCCTGTTATAGATTAAAGTTATTATGTATATCTATTTATTAAATCTTTTTCCTCTCAAATGTCGTTTCATTTTCTAACCTTATAGTAATCGTATCCTTTACGGCTCGTCTGAGCGTTTATAATGCTGTCTTTAATATTATAAATGTATTATAAAATTTATTGTAATCTTGTTTGGTGTTCAAATAAACTAATTATGTAAAATTGGCTTCATTTTCTTGTTAATCCAAATTCTTTGAAACAGTACCCAGACACTTTTCAGTTTTATATGGTTTCCGGTCTCAAAAATTACATACCAAATACCATACTGTCACATTTAATGTAAGATTTTTTTGATTGCTTACTTCCTTACTAACATCTAGGCACTGATAACAAAACAAACAGATAACAGATTTCTAAATCAAATCACTCAATTAGCCACATACCGACCACGAGTGACTGAACTGTCTATCAATAATCCGATTAGAAGATACTTAATACCTGTACCTTCTGACTAAATAACAAGCACTGATTATAGTGGGCTTCAAGAATCTATGAATCGCCAGGGCGTCATTCCCATCACTTTGACACCTGCTGCGTACAATGTTAATGAAGCCACAATGATCAAGACGCTTAAAAATACTAGTAAACGATGAGCATTCCACATCGAGTGCTAACATAACACATCACGCTTACAAATTTATAATCCCCGAAGGGTTGACAGAGGAGACATACATCTGGCTGGTTGATGCCTGGGTGACCTCCACCGTCCTGGAGTTGTAGGTACTTGTATCTGTGATTTAAGAAATCTTATCAGGAATTTAGTCATCGTTATCATAATAAAATATTTTATTGGGTTTACCGCCATCTATCGTTTATTTAATGCACCTCGTAATGGGAGATGTTGCCAATTTGCCCCAAAGCTTCTAAGCAAGCTATGGGTTTGTTTACCAAGGTCTGATACAAATGGCATGGCTAGTTCCTGAAAGACGCGAATATTTAAATTTCTAGTTTATAAATCTGAACTCTGAACTGAACTTACTTATCTTTTTTCTAGTTTTCGACTTAGGTAGGTAAATATCTTTCACTTCTTATTGTCCAGTCAAAATGTACATTAAAAGTTACAATAATTCGCACAGGATTGAAAATTGGTACGAATGATGGGAATACCATTCATCAGCACTCTCTTGCCCTTATCCCATTTTATTTGGGGTCGGCGCAGCATGTTTCTTCCATACTTCTCTATTACTTGTCATCTCATCAGACACCTCCTTTCTTGCCATATCATCCTTTACACATTCCATGCACAGTACAATCTATACAAGTTTCAATGATGGGAATACCATTATGAATGAAATATGAAAGTCCTCATCGATCATCATCATCTGCCAAAATAATTGTTCGAGGTAGGTACCTTGGACGGAGCACCGCCGTGTCCTCGTAGAGGCGATTGGCGGCGGCGACCTCTCGCGTCCGGCCCTGGTTCAAGCCATGGTCCGGGGCGAGAGGGAATGGGAAGCCGTCACCTCCTTCTGCGAATCAGTTATGCTAGCGAAGGAGGTGGCGGAACGTGAAAGGGTCAGAACCTCACGTCCCAGCCGCCGCGGGAGAAGCACCGGGCGTCGGGGGCCACGCCGTGATGGCTCACGGCCACCGTAGGCGCGGGCCTGTGGACGGTGAGTAATGGGTTAGCTCGCCGTCCGTCCGTCTTGTGACGACAGGCCGTGTCGACGGCGCGTTCGTGTTCCACGCGCGCCTCAAAGAGATGTCAGCAAACAAGAGGGGCTCGCAAGGGCCGATGCCTGCCAGGGCTGCGGGACTGTTCGAAAGAGATACCGCGGCCCTGGAACATAAAGGGCAAAGGAAGGAACATGGGTGGTTTTTAGTCAGTAAGAGTCTGACACTCCCTTCCGCTCCGCCCAGAGCGGGAGGAGTCATTTGATGATATCAAACCGAAAAAAAAAAAATGTACCTAAGTTTGCAAATTTTTTTTTCCATTTGTCAGTCAAACGGTAAGATAACATAAAAAAACATTCAGACTAAAATTGTAGACCACGCAATAATTATCTATAAAAACATTTTACATTTTTTTCCTAAGAATCACCATTTCTGAGATACGGCTATTAAAAAAGTGGTAGATATTCTTTATAATATGCACACGTTTCCACGCCACCTGTGTGGTAGTGTACCTACTTGGCGCGTTTTTAACGTGATTTCCCCGGTATGAGTAACTAGCTGTTGCCCACGACTTCGTTCGCGTGGAAATTTTGATGTGTATGTGAGAGAGGCCGTACTGTCGTGATTGTGTGGCAAACATCCACCAAACAAGTAAGTAAGTATTTAGTTTATAGTAAGATTATGTAGACGTATATGTTATTTAATAAAAAGGGAAAACATCCTCAATCTACCAACACTACGGTATACCCCCGTAGCAGTATGTTGGTGCGCGAAGCTATATTTCGAAAATCAAATGGGTTTTTATTTCCTCGCAGTAAAAGTAAGTAGAGTATTCTCCTCGGGGTTAAAGGTGTCTTCGTCTTATGCGAGCTTAAATCCTTACTGCTGTCAGGCTTCTATTAACTCCCTCGTTACGCTCAGGAGTTAACTCAAAGCTCCCTCACTCCACTCGGGAGCCCTAGAATCCCTCGTTGCGTTCATTCAATATAGTGCCCGACACTAAGACACTGCTATATCCCCTTGGTATATACATACCTAAATCTAATATTTAAAGAAATACCTAGGGTTTAAACTAGATATTTTTTTTAGGTAGCCGACTACTTAAATCTATTATCTACTACTAGTCTTTGAGAAACCTACTTATATCTACGAAGTTTTTGTCAATTTGCTTCGGAACCCTAAAAACGGTTTTTTTTCGCATCTCACTGACCAGAGCTCTTCCTCTTTTCATTCAATATCTAGAAACCACAGGAAGCTTAACTAAGATTTTAATTAGCAACTGTAAAACGTTAGGTACTTAAGTTTATATCATTTCCATTTGATTGATTTTCATTAGTCTTTAAATTGATTGATTGTCCTATTTCCTAATAGATGGATTAGTAGGTACGTATCCATGTAGGTAGGTACATGTCTGAAGAACTTGATACCGAGAAATTCTTAAAACTTTACGTGGGTCATGCTACAAACCATGGTGGGATCCTCAAGCTTGAAACGCTGTCCACCCCATGCATCCCTTGGGAGGCCAAAATTCGTCCGAATACCCTAAAGTTAAAGTCATCAATATTCACTGAAATCATCTAGCCAAAACAAAATGGCTAAAATCACAACTACGCACGAAGCTTCCGTATTAGGAAGGGACGACTCACGCTTGACCCCTATTTCATCCCCTCTTCACATTACGTGAGCGCGTAGAATTCTCAGTTTTTTAATCAAACTTTATCTTTCGAAATTGTAGTGAAGAAATACGCAGGAAACCAGTTTGGGTCATACCAAATTATAATAAACTTTAAAAGAAGAAAAGCCGCAGGAAACATAAAAGATTTAAGATTTAAAATACTGTATGACCTAAGTAGGATCTAGACTGCTGTGAGGAAATGAAGTGTAAAAATGATGAAACTGATAGAAAGCTCCCTGGGTAGTGTTAGCAAGTAACATTGTAACCAAATGAAACAATTACTAACTCAAAAGCCAACGTCCGTTCAAATTAAATCAGCTTAAACCAAATAAAATTACACGCCAAATTGATTTAAAGCTCAGTAGGCACACATCTAAATATAGTATGTATTCTATAGGTGAGCTCCAAATTGCGTATTTAAATAAGTACCTATCTATACAGGAACACGTATGAACGAGTTTATAGAGGTTGGCGGCAGAGTTAGTTCGCTCTCTGTATGTTGCGTACTATGCGTGAGGGGGGCCGGGGCGGGCGGGCGGCCGGGGGGCGGTGGGGTGGCGGGTGGCGTTCAGGACGCGCCTAAGGGGCCTCGTCCAGAGAAAGTAAAATATCCTGGTATGGGGGAGGCTAGTATTGTCAAGCCAATGTATAACTATAGCTTTAAACTATATATCGGGGGTCCATACTATAGCCTGTGGAGTACTTATTTACATACGTATATAAGTTTATCTATTATGCAGACATAGGAAATGGAACAGGTTGGGAAAGGGACGTTGCGAAATTTGCTTACATCAGATCTATTGGACGTAAAATCGTTCTAGTTTGTAATATTGATTTGAATTCTCATTGCATGATGGTCACGTTATAATTTATGGAGGTTCTTAGTTCTGACAGCTTGAGCTGTGGTGTGTTTATTGTAAATAGACAATAACGATAGAATTCTTCATTTTCAAAAGCATAAATTCATGAGCCAGGGTCAAGTCCTTCTTTGCTTATTATATGACATATTTTATATTATCAATGTATAATAATTATCATACTACAGAACAACCACTTCCACGGTAGGTCAGCTCGGTATGTAAGCACCTAGTCAAAGCATGTAGCAATTTTCACGGCCTCGTTGACCTAATAACAAGCCCGTCGTCGCAGGTTTGAATTCATTTTTCTTAGCGATGGTGACCTCTTACACAAGTTTGTTTTTTGTTTACATTTCTTTTGTAACTAGGTTTTGTTAATAGTTTAGTGTGTGATGCAGAAGTTGTAATGATAGTGTACATTCATAGGCACTTATAGTTTTCGTGAGTGGCGACAGTTGGTTGGTATAGGCGTATAGCCGACTCGTGATTGTTTGATTAATTTGACAACATTTTCCACTAAATTGAAAAAAATCCCCAAGGTTTAAACTATTTAACATTTAGCTACAGAGGCCAAAAACTTTAAATACTATCTATAATAATATTATAAAGAGGAAAGATTTTTTTGTTTGTTTATTTTGTACCGAATAAGCTCCGAAACTACTGGGTCGATTTTAACCATGTTTTCACCAACAGAAATCTAAATTATCAGGAAGTAACATAGGCTATCTATAAATTATGTCACCGTTTCCAAATTTGGCTACAAATTATATTTATATGATGCAAATTGGCTAAGCTATCACAATTTTTGCGGACGAAGTCGCCGGCGAAGTGCTGGTAATATTATAAAGAGGTAAAAATGTTTGTTTGTAAGTTTTATTTTATTTCAAGCGTTTCTTTGGGATAATTTACAACCATAAGACGAGACGAGCAAACCCGTGGGCAAAAACTAGTTAGGAATACCGATCATGACAAGTCAATTAAGTATTGGATTGCTATCGAAAAGTATGAGCCTAATGTCAATCCAATCCAATGTAATTGACTAAATTGGAAATGTTTTGAAAGCGACTGCCCACTTGCCCTTTATGACTTGTAGTTAAAATACATTCAACCTTAATGTAATAAAACATTTACAAGGTCAACTTTATCTACTTCTGGTGCACTGTGGGCAGTGGTCAGCCATTCCTCCGATTATAAGTTGCCTGATTATTAGTTGATGGCTTAGCTAGAGGATGTGGAACAGCTTTCTTCTGCCAAATATCACCAAACTGCGATCACCAAACAATTTTTTATTCAAAGTCTGGTGACATTAACAATCTCCTCCATAATATGGAGGGTTTAAAATATTGAATGTTTACATCTAGTATCCAGTGCGTTAAATCCAGCATTAACATTCGTGTACAGCGTGTATCAAAAAAGTGTAGCCTTGTTTAAGGTATGGTAATTTCTCCATGAGAACAACATCGTAATCGCGAAAAAATAATCCACCGTCCCAAAAAAGTGGTTCAGTTGGATAGCCTGTACTACACTATTAAATATGCCCCGATTCTTTTCTGATACAGGCGGCTGTGTTTCCAAATTTGGCTATTTTCGAATATTATTATACAAATACGTAGACGAACCACTGTAATAGAACTTGACGTAAATGTAAAAAAGACAATCAATGTCTTTTGACGACGACGTTGCGACAAAGCTACGACTCTGCTAGGACACCGCTACGAAGCCGCTACGACCCCGTCATGACGCAGCTACGACCCTGTTACGATGCTGCTACGCCGATGCTACGACATCGCTACGGCACCGCTAGGCTGCCACTGCGACACGGTTACGACGATGGCGTCGAAAAAACTGATCTGTAAAATAAAGTAAACCTTAATGTGATAAAACATTTACAAGGTCAACTATACAGTAAGTAACAAAAACCCTGTTGTTCCTTCTACCTACGTTTTAAGAATCGGTATACACACGTAATAAAGGAAGTCATTTATAAAAAACGGTTAACAAAAATAATTAAAATAAATATTTAATTATTAATATTTGTTAGGTTCAACTGATTTCTTACCTCTGCAATTCTGTTGCATGAAGCGATGACGCGAAAACAGAAAGAGATAGAACGTTCCCGCCACTCTCTTTGATCGACGCCGCCGCGCCGGCGTGGCCCCGGTGCACCGGCGGCCACTGCGCGTGCCGCTAAGTACCTATTTTTTCTACACAAGTTCGTGACCTTTTCAGCTGTTGTTTATCACTTCAACGAATTAATCTTTGAAAATGTTGGTTTACACGGTATTTTTATGCACAATTGATACTTGTTTAAACTACATTTAACACTTCACTACATTTAAAAAAAAAAACAAAGTCTGTCTATCCGAACACGATAACATCACACTACCGAACGAATATGTGCGGTATTAGTTTTTGATCCTCGATTTCACTGTCTCGAGTCCTCGGTCTGCCTGCGTCAGCTCGATGTTGGTCTCGTCCGTGCCCACTGCCGGTATTGTACGTACGCATGCATGTGCAAACGTTGAAATGCCATCGCCGACGGTAATGGTAGACTCGCGAAACGTTCTTGGTAAAGTCTGCGTGATTCTGCATAATTGCAGTCACATTTCCCAAGACACATCAACATATTAAAATATTCTACGTTAGAATACGACATGGTCAACTTTTACGTAAACAAAACACAAGTCACTCACTACGTAGGTCAACAGTAACATCCGTTCGGAAGTGCGCTGCGCGGGAGACTAAGGAAGTGATTCGCGAAGCGGCGCCTGCGGGTCGCGGGGTAAAGGGGTGGTACCGGGGCACGTGCGCCGCGGTAGCCTTTGGCGGCATCTTCTGTCGCGTCAAAGAAAGCCACCGCTCGGCTATTTAGCGAAATAAAGATGTACTTGTAAAATCAGATACTCTAAACATTTTTTTGAATGTGTCGATTTTAATAGTTATTTGATTTTGGCCTCTCGACTGGCCAATGCTTAATTTTTTTTAATTATAACTTCATCAATGTTGTGCTTGTAGGTAAATGTATACGTCCCTAAGAGGAACAACAGGGTTTTTGTTACTTACTGTATATAGGTACTACACTTATAACATTAGGTACGGTTCACTTCACCTTATAACATTATGGTTAAAACCAAGAAAAACACAGATATTACACTTCTAGGACTGATTTTCATTAGTAAGATTAGTTTTGTCTAACAAATAAATGTAGGTTAGTTAGTAAACACACCAACCTCAACCGCAATAGGTCTGTAAAAATTATAAAAAAAAACTTTTTTTGGGATGTTGTTAAGATAGATAACAATAGTGTAAAATCAAGATTGCAGCTTCTAAAGACCTGTGCTAACTACGCGATGCTTGAAAAACCTCGAAATCGGACTTGATGGAGTGATTGGCTCTTAGTATAATCGCCGCGAACGGTTCAGATTGGTTACGTATAATATCTAATCGTATTCTAACTATTTTCGAGATAACTACGGTTGATTCACATATGTTCAATACGCATATTGGTCGACTCAAGTACTGTTATACTTACTTAATTTTGATTAAACTAAAATTAATCGCACTAACGCACGATTGATCTAATGATATTGCGAGCTGGATTAATTTTTAAAGTGTGGGTAGTTATCGTTAGTGTTGGCGCTTTACGCGGCGGTAGACATCATCAAAATGTTGTAATAAGGTGTAGTCGACGTAGCCCCACTACGCGAGGCTCCTATTTCTATCTGCAGATTTTAAAGTAACTTCGGGGTGTACCAAGTCCCGAGCTCGCTTCGGTCGCTATAGCATCCTAAGTTTTTCTTGCCACAATGCCTTGCTTACTTTGCTACAAATATTGACCACAGATAAATCAAAAGTAGGTGAATCGTCCGTTACTTTAATCAACCCTAAGTTAATTAATTGTAGTTGAATAAACCGTAGGTGAATTCTCGCTTTCGTTCGTAGCCCTGTAGCTAAGATTAGCACTGAACATCTCCCGTTTTATGATTGTTGGGCTTTTTAAACCGCGAGCACGTTGCACATTTATTTGTGCTTTCTTTGTGCATTCGGACATCGAGTGTCCTGCTTCTCCGCAGTGACCACACGTAGACTTTACCTCTCTGCATGATTTTGCTGTATGACCAAATTGTTGACATTTGTAGCATCTGGTAACCAAGGTGAAGTCTCTATCAGGACAGGAAGTATGGTGATATTAAGGCTCTACGGATCTTGGCTGGAATATCGATAGCAAAGTTACCGGAAGATGCATCGTTCTTCCCGGATTTGTGGCTGAATTTAACTTTGGCCAACAGGGTCTCCAGAGACATCAACTTATCGGCGTTCTGTTTGTAAATGAACCTGAAGATGTCAGTATCAGCCAAAGAAGTGTTTTGCGCTTGTTGGGATCTTCGGTGGTAAGTCCTCATGTAGACATCTGGACTGCGTGCTTAAGCATCATGTTTGGTCTCGGTACTGTTAACACCCCCATTTTTTGTTTTCCGTACACCACGTACGTAAAGCTACATTTCTTCAGGGCGTATGACTCGTTACTCGACTTCAATTTATCTTTGGGACAAACTGCTACGGATCTGAAATTGTTTGGTCGAACAAAATCTAAATCCCTTCTTCATCAAATCGGCGAACGAAGTGTTTCCCAAAGCACCGGAGTTGATCGAAATTTGTTCTGTCAAGTCTTCTGCCAGGTCTTTCTGCTTCAGAGCCTGATACAGAACTGGAATTTCAGAGGTTCTATTTAATTTCTTATAACTGGGTCAGTATAGTATGGGGAAATCTGAATCTATAAGAGATACACTGAAACTTTCTTAAAAACATTAGCGGTTTTTTCATGAAAACAATGGCATGTTTAATTTTTTTGATCAACTCTTTGTTATTAATAAAAATGAATAAAGTTGACCAGCTCTTGCGTGTGGAATCCTCATGAAAGTACCTACGCACTTTTAATAGAAAAGGTTCAAAAAGAGTTCCTTAGGTACCTACCTATGTATGTTTAAAAGCAGAAACGCGGCTACTACCCTTACCTCTATCCGACAAAATTCTTACTGGGTTACCTCGGATACAACTCGCTAGAGGTACAGCGAGCTCGAGATCAGCTCACAATAGCCTGTAAGACGCTCCGTGGCGCTATTGACGCTCATGATCTGCTTGATGTGCTGGCGCGCTTCTTTGTTCCAGACAATTACTGTCGGGGCAGAAAGCACATGCTGTTTGCCGTGCCTCCATGTCGTACTGTTGCACGTGCTAAGTCGCTAATTCCTCGCACTCTGGCCGCGTTTAATGATCTCTTGGGTTCTAGTTCAACAGCCGATCAATTTTCGCATGGATGGACGAAGATTTTATTGGTAAGTCAGAATTGAGAGAAATTTAAGAAAGTGTTGTTAACCTTTTATTCATGTTTTCACTGCAAACTTTGTTAAAGTGAAGCAAAATTTTTGTATATTGGAATTTTTATAATTTTAGTTACTAACCGTTGTAATTAAATAAATAAATATTTTTTTTAGTCAGCTGCTTCCGGTTAGGCTGGAGACCGACGCCAATATAGTTGGGAAGCGCTTAAGAAGCTGATGGTACTCCGATGATTACTGTACCGTAGAAACAAATCTCAACTTGTTTTCAGATTTTTCTGTTTGTAAACATGTTACGGATAAAACCTGAAGTAGGTACGATTTATGTGCAAAATGTTTAAAGATGACGCATGACGGTAGATTTGAATCTTGGTGTGCAATGAGGCCTATTTGCAATTGTGATTGGTTGTGGCCCCCTCTTGTCAGTGACCGGCCAAGTAAACACGCTATTGCGTTTTGAACCTTCAGCATATTTTAACTTTACTCGTATAAATGCGAAGAGGGGTACTTGTGCAAGTTATTCCCTCATTGTACATGTCTTATTCTGGTCAAACAAGCTATTGTTCACAGAAAATATCAATTTGGCATGAACAAATGCTGAATTGAGCTGAATAAGTGTAGTTTACCTGCTCTTCGTCACCTAATCTTCCTTATTGTCAAAACTATCAAATAAATTTGATCGAATTCTTCAATAGTACATTTTGATTTATGTGGGAAAACTTTTTTATTGCATTTGTGGCGGAATTAACACCCGTGCTGCAGGCGAGGGTGTTATAGAGCCGAGAACTGCAGTAACAAATCCCCACGTGTTTCAAACAACGTTCTTCAATACACTTTCGAGGAAATAAAATAATAGAACCTAAAAGTATTTTTATCAGGAATTATTAGGAAACTACGATTTCATTTGCTTTTTTTCCGCGCTTTGCTTTCGCCAGGTTGAAGAAGAGGCAATCTTATGATACCACAACACAATTGTTAATTTGTTCATAAAAGTAAATATTTGTTTTAAATAATCATGTTTATCTATGATCATCTATTTATTTGTTTTTTGAAGACTATAGTCATTGAAACTTAGTATGAGTATTCGTTTATCATTATGAGTATGAGTTATCTGTAGAAATTTTTATTTCCACACGTGTGTAAACTTTTTCTTAAATCCACGCGTGTTAAATCATTGCATGTTGAACCTAATCGTAGTGCGATAAGAAACAGTTTTCGAGAAAGTGTATTGAAAAAGCATTTATATAGCTACTACTCATCGTTGTGAGTAGTTAGGCACTTGTTTCTATGGGTCATGATATGGTCATGTTTGAATGGCAGAAAATAACAAGTTTTGACAAATCACACTCTGAATTCAAAGTTGACGACAGTTTATCGTGCTCTTGTGAACATCTCCACAACCCATCAGTCATCCCGCAGATGGAAAAGTGACGCACAAAAAAACATGCGATATTCAAGAATTATTTACAATTTCTAACAAACATACAGGGTGTTTGACCCAAACAAGGTTGAACGAGGTGATTGTATATATCTGATTGTGAACCCAAAACAATAAAAAGGGGACGTTAACGAACACTCTCAACCTTGACCGATAGCCTTGTCAAGTGCGGGCGCGGCTAAGTAGTATCTGTGGTCATGAACAATTCAATATTTGTGAAAAATTGTCCGTACATAGACTTTATTTTGTCCTTGGCTCTGAACGATCGATTGGTAAAATATCTGCGCATCGTAGGGCTTTTCTGGTTTGACAGTGCACACGTTCAATTACCGTACAAATGAAATATTTGTATGGCCTACAAGGAAAGTTTTTTCGTGTTCGCGCGTTGGTTGTGCTTGTTAGATTTGTGTTTCTGAATGCGTAGGATTCTTCTAAAGAAAAAAATATTTTTGAAATTCCAAAAAAGTTTAGATTTTGGTGCAAAGATTGAAACGTTGATTTTATTTTCAAATGTTTATTTATTTGTGTTGTTTTTTTATGTTTAATGGGCCTACTCTTGACCTCAATCTAGTCCTGAGGACAGAGATGAGGTCGACGATGGAACGAGATAACCCAAAAGAAGCCTATTAACTCGCGACTTAAATAGATTGGGGTCATATGAACTTGGGAACACCGTCGAAGGCAGGGAATTCCACTCCTTGGTTGTGCGCTTTGTGTGTTGTGTACACACAAAGTACTTCACAGGACATTACATTAAGATAGAAGAGCACAAAGGTACTGTTTATTTTATAAGAAGACCTCTTGAAGAGTCTTTCAGCAGACCTGCGAGGGGAAAAGAAATGTAGGTGTCTATATTTCTAATCCAACTTTCCTGATGTGTGTAGAAAAGAGAAAACAGGACAACAATAAAAAATTAAAACAAAAACCTATATAAAATAAACATACACAAACTTATGTACACATAAAAAATAAATACTGGTATTATAAATATATACCTGTAATTTATATCCAGAATATTACAGTGTAGAGGAGAGGTATGCAAATATAGTTTTAGAATCTCGAATTTAAGGCGGAAGTGAGTTCCACAAACGTACTTTACGAATTACTTTGCGTATAGTGGAGTGCCTTACCTTATGTCTTTTAAATAAAATTGTTGCAAACGACGAATTTGTGTTAGCGTCACACTTTCTGACAAAAAGAATCGGTCTAACTGTACTAGGGTTCGATGAAGATAGTAGCGGTCGAGTTTTTGACGTTTTAGATTTTTCTTCCTCGAAAATCATCTTTTTTACTAAGGTTCTTCGACGACGCGTGCATGAACTCATGTTATGAACTACATACACAATTTCCCAGCAGCTTTGCGTAAGGCTCATCACGAAGCCAAAGCCCCTCTCCATCCAATCATCGCACAAGGATCATAAACAAAGCCCTAGGTCTAATGAGAAGTGATGGAAAATTTAATTAAGTTCGATCGAGATGTTGATATGCGAGCAAGCAGTCATCTGAGAGCGGCCGAGGGGGGCGTCCGAGCAGCGCATGTAAATGCGAGCGACGCACCGCTCGAGCCACGAGCCACCAGCCACGAGCCACGGCCGGAACCTACAGCCGCAGTACCCGACATTGGGAGGAATGGAAAATATATATCAAGCCGAGCGAAAAGTCCACTACACACCCCGAGGGTGGCGGCGCCCGGACGTGCGTTCGATTCAAACGAGCCGTGGCCGCCCCCGCTCTGCCCGGCTCCGTTTGTGACGTGCGATAGCGTGTGCGCGGCCCGGCCACCGCATGCTGCACACGCATGCACGTGACGCTCCACGCACGCACGCTCTGCACGCACCGCACCACGCTACCCAAGCTATCCACCTACCGCCAGTACCTTACGCACCCTCTGCAGAGAACGTTTTTCAGATGTAATTTCAGATTTTTCTCTTTAGCCTCGAGAAAGTCCCGAGGAAAAATAAATATGCTTAAACCCGACCCTAAAGGACCCGAAGAGGAAAAAATATTAAAAATTAAGAAAATATTTGTTTTACAGTTATGTAAACATCTCTAATTACGACCTGTTCAAATTATTATTTTTTCTTTGCAGCGTGCGCGGGAAGGGAGGGGGTGCGGCGCTCTAATTAACATCTATTACAGGCTTACAGGTATTTCGGGAACAGAGGAGTATCATTTGGCGAGGGCGCTGAGTACACTCAATTAAACGAGGCCGCCCCCGCCTCGTGCCTCGCGCCTCGCGGCCGACCGGAGCAGCCTGTGCCGTGCTCGTTGCCCACAATGCACTCCTCTGCACATCTCGCGCAACGTTCAGCATCTCGCGGCTTCTTGAGCTAGGGGTCACGATGAGTTATTAGGATGGGTTTGATGTAGCCGGTCGGCTGGCGGATCCCGCGTTATCAGCGTCTAGACCAGTTGTCTGGACCTGTTGCATAGGTGCGTGCAGCGCTGCGTGTCGCTGCGCGCCGCTAGGTGGCGCTGACCGGCACCGACTCGCAGCCTCCCCGTGGTCACCCGCTCGGAACGCTCCCCCGGCCTCCCCCGGCCACCCTCTTTAAAAGCCAGTGGCGAGCTTCAAGAGAAAGTGCCGCGTGTGTACACTCACATGCGTACAACCATCTTTGGCGAGAGCCGGCGGGCGCAGGCCGGCGGGGTGAGCCTCGGATTATGTGGAGGCGCCTCCCCCCGTATGCGTAAGTGCGTTCACACAAAGCCTTCCCACATACATTTGCATAGTGACATTGTTCGGTAATAATGTATGTGACCACTCGGCTCGCCGCCCCACGGCGACATCTTTCAATAGATCGCCTCGCCGCTTGTTCTGTGCCTCCCGATGCCTCCCCGCGCCCCGCACCCCGCAGCATCTCCCGAGCCGCTTTCTAATTAAAATACATCTACTATAATATATTATTTGATTTTCTATACGTGCTCGTGTTGGCAACTATGGAGGTAGATATTTGAATATCAAGTTGACCAGGAACTTTAAAGCTGTGCTTACAACACTAATAGATCCAGATGAGTAAGTGGTTCTCAGAAAAGTGCGATATTTTTATCATAGACAGGCTAGTTACAGCTAGTACCTACGAAGATGTTTGTCGTCCGATCAATTGGATCAGAAGAAATTGAATGTGTAATTTTGATTTACATATGTGACTAGGTACACATGTGCGTATAAGAGGATTTCTTGAAGTTTCGTCGATATAGCGGCAGGGGGGCGGGGGGAGGGTGGCTCGGACTCACGCCGCCCGGCGCGCCTCAGTGTGCGTATGTCTCGGACATGCACGCTACGCAGATTTCTCTAACGATTTTCCCGGAGTGTGAAATGTAAAATAAGGGGTTAGACGAGGCTGAGCTCGCCCTCGTCCCGCGCACCCCCCACCTGCCCCTCCACTCGCCAAATTGATGACCAGCCACCCACAGGGCGATCTGTTCAAATTTAACACATATCGTATTTAAAAGTAAAACGGTTCGAAACCTTATCTTCCCTCATTAATATTCACTTGCAAATTGTTAGCTTACTTCGTGCCGATTTTATTTTTAAATGTTGAATTTCCTACGAGTACTTGCAAGGCCCGCATTCTAATAGTTTTCCTAGCCACATCTTTAGGGTAAATTAAATAATTGCTAATGTTTAACTTTATGTAAGACTTTTTATTATGTCGTGAACAATATGTACACAAGTTCGGGAATGTAATTTTAACCCTAGACTTATAAAACTATAGCCATTATTTTCTACAGGAATAAAAGAATAATCCAAGATTTGAGCATTTGCGTATTTAATATTATATTCAACTAACGTACAAATTAGTTATGTACTGTATCTTTCTAATCATCGATAGGACTTTGGTAACAAGATTAAAATCTAAAAACCGTTCATTTGAGATAGGAGCTGAAACATTTCATCCCCTACACGAGTTAGTGATTCCCATCCCCTAGTGTTTTCTAACATTACTAAAGTGGTTCTACTTCATTAGAAGTTTCCTTCATGCATTTATTTTAAGTATTTACTCACTATAAAGTCACCCTACGGTAACACATTACTTTTTGCTGTGGCTCTCGCCAGTTTGTCGTTGCAATTGAAAAATAGCCAATGACATCCTTACATTCATCTATTGTTGCTACGGAAACGACAATTTAAGGTCTCACAGTATGACGGCACGGTTAGCGCAGTGGCTGAGCGATTGACTGCTGCGTTGCATGTCGCGGGTTCGAACCCCGCACGGAACAAATATTTGTATGGCCTGCAGATAGTTGTTCCGGGTCTGGCTGTTTGTGTATGTGAGTTTAAATGTTTGTAAACGCACCCACGATACAGGAGAAATTCCTAGTGTGGGGCAACGTTTTAAAACAATAAATTAAAAAAAAAAAACAGTATATATAAAAGCTAAAATACTCAATCAGATATTTTGTTGTTGATACTTTTATTGCCGACAGCGACGAAGATTCATCAATAGGTCCTTGAGAAAAATACTTGAGAATACTTGTTTGATTGTTACTTTACCTAGATTTGCACTCTTTTAACTAATAAACGCATCTTATTTGGCAAGAAACTTCAAAAAAGTAGAACACGGCTCACAGAACATTTACATTCGATTTTACATTGTTTTGTAAACCAAGTACCGGCAACAAGCCCAATTTAAATAAAATATTTTCGCCCAATTTACGAATTCAAAACTAACCTATTTATCTATACGCAATAACAGTGGTGGTTGGTTCTCTGGCCTCCTAAAACCGGTTTGAACTCAGCCACCCCCGCATCTAACTGTATTTTATCGTTTTTTACCACTCCCGCTGCATTCCTATGCACCCCTATCATCATCCTCTACAATGCGTGCACCGCTTTCGGAAATCGAAGTTTTTTTATTAAATCCAGAATCACCCCTGTTGAAGATAAAGTTTGATTCAGCTTTGTATCTAGGATTTTTCAAATGAATACAGCTTCTACTGTAAAAAATATTCTCACACGCTCAATGTCTTTGAATAAATTATTTCAATTTAATTCCTATTCTTACAATAAGATGGTACAGAATATTATGCAGTTTATTTCGTTATTATTGACTGTATTGTCTTCAATTAGGTCCGAACAATATTGCGAATATGTTACATATTCGCAATATTGTTCAGCAAAGAGATTTTATGTCGTAAAATTTTATTAATAATTATTATCTTGTATTAAATATCCGGTTTGATAGTAATACCATACGCAATTCTATTTGTATTTACTATAAACCATTCAGGACCTACCACAACGCAGAGCGAATAACATTAAAGACCACGTGCACATAAATAAATAAAAACAACACTAAGTTACAATGATAAAACTAGCATATTGCCTATACTGTACTTCATAGCTGCCCTGCCGCAAGTCTGTAACATAGTTTAGGAACTGATTCCTTGACACATGTGGCCTCGGAACAAAGAGCAATTCTGGTGAGTATTATCCTTAAAATTGCAAAAGAAATCCAAACGGCCGATGAGCATGCTCGGGCGCATCATTGTTTTCTTGGCGCCGTTGTGTGGGTGCGGCTTAGATTTTTTTCCGTATCACACAAACGCATTAGGGTCTATGTCTGCGTGGCATTTCTCAGAAACCTTTCGTGAGAATCGTGCGCATTGTCCTTGTGTGCGTAGAACTTGCATTTTACACCTGTTTCTGACTCGCCTGTGTGGGTTGTTTTTTCTCTGGTGAGGGTAAATGCGATGTTGCTAGATGCATGTTTTGGATGCACTGATGTAAATTTGACAACGTCGCGTAATTTAGATACGCCACCACTTTCCGGGCGGGGGTTGTATGTGGTTTCTGGTGAAGTTAGTAATAAGTTGATTTTACGATTCCGAATAAAATTGAAGCTGTGATTACAGATTCAATTTTATTCGGAATACGGATACTCTTAAAGAATACTTACTCTGTTTAGTATAACAACAACATGCGGGCAACAGCTAGTCCTTTTATAAAAGTAGGTATTAGTATGAAACGAAGTTAGTTGCAAGATGAATACTTAAGGATTATTTATATTTCCAGTTCTATAAAGAGTTCAAAGTATCGTAGAATCATATCAGCTTCAATTTGAATGAAGTTTATGAAGTAAATGTTTTCTAGGGTTCCGTCTATGGTTCCGTCAGTGATAACGATGTTAGAAAAATCAAAAATGTTTTGGATCGATAAAAGCATATTCATCGGAAAAGCTTATGGAAATCATGTTGAGTCATTGCGGAAATATGAAACGCTTTGAGAGCGTTCGCCACCTGGTTAGGGCCCTCTATATTTGTTTAATACACGTTGCTTATAGTTAAGAGACCTTTAATCGTCAAATAATGTATAGTTAAGTAAGAATACCTACTCTGTAGTACCTACCTTATTACACTGAATGTGGATAAACCCTCCACCACAATTTAATTTATTTTCCTAGAGGTATTTTATTTAGTTGCCTAACTGACAAGATAAGATAGGTATTATATTTTCAGCATAAGCTACGGCGATAGACAAGAATAATAAACTCACAACTTCATAACTATTCGTAGGTTACAAAATACTAGTCTAGTACGTCTGTATTAGTGTTCCTTTCCCGCGAATACGTTGTCATATCCTATTATTTCTTACAACATATTAATATCTGACATAATTATATTAATATGAAGTAAAAATAATAGGAGATTTTAGATGACTTTCTTCTTCTGATAGGCTTCTCTGTTCCCTGAGCACTATAAACTGGATAAAAGTATTCAAAGTTCGAGTGAATCGGTTTCTTCTAGGCAAGCGTGCGCCATTATCCTATGCCGCATCTCGCTTCACATCCGGCGAGTTGCGGACACACGCTAGCCTATTTAGTATATAAAAAATGTTATTTTGATAAGAATTGTTTACAATAAACTAAAAAAGGTTTCTGGTTTCTGTTTACTGATGCTTAGATAAACTAAAGTAAACTCAAAAGACTAAAATTAAAAGAAAATAAAAGAAAAAAAGGCTGAAATAAATTGGTATTAACTGAAAATATCTTAAATTCTTAGCCTTGTTTGATCATTTTGAGAATCAATTCTACCAATGCTATGATTATTCTGTCAAAATCCATGTACAATATGACCACTTTAAGTTTGCAGTTCAAGGTAGCGCTGCGTGTTAAGAAAATATGCATCGATGTGTCAAACTTGGTACATTTATTTTAGTTCAGTTTTTTACCGCCTGCACCGATAAATTGGTTGAAGTGTATCATTAACATTATGCTTAAACTAACTGTCATTACATTAGTTTAGAAGTTACTCATGAAATACCGATATCAAATGCACTTTGCACTAAATATAATTGACTAATAAGATATCTTGTAAAGGTAACCATGACAGCCTGGTTGTCTGATTGCACATATTGCACAGCCAATTGAAAGAATTAATTGCATTCTTAGAACTTGCTGCCATGATATGCTTTGTTCAATTGTTTCTGTTCTCTGATTTTGACAGATTGGTAAATCTATACATAGAAATAAGTAAAATTGAAGAGTCTGTTTGTCTTTTCAAAATAACAGCCTTTTAATGAATGAAAGTATGTCTAAACGGTAATTAAATAAAAAAAAAACATTGATTCAATTTTTTGTCTTTCTGTCGGTCTGTCTGTCTGTTTGTTCCGGCTAATCTCCAAAACGGCTAGACCGATTTTGACGGGGCTTTTACTGGCTGATTTTATAAGCAGTAAAATAAGCTATTTTTAATTTAAAAATTGGATTAGGGTTCCGTGCAAAAAAATTAAAACCCATGAAATCCGATTCAAATAAGAAGTCATATGTTTATAATAATTAAACGCGGACGCAGGTCACGGGCAAAAGCTAGTCCTATTATAAAACTATTGGTATGAAACGATTTCGTGTTCTTTAAAGACTTCAAAGTATCGTTGTATCATATCAGCTTTAATTTAAATGAAGTAAATGTTTTCAATGGTTACTTCTCCGGGGGCATAAACAATGCTACGCGTACATTTCCCGACCCGGGAATGGAACCCAGGACCTTATCCTCATCAGTCGCGCTTGCGACTACTAGACCAACGAGGTAGTCGACGAGGTAGAAGTAAGTCATTACCTAACTTTACGCAACGTATTATAAATAAGGAGACTGTGTTAATATCAGTTATTGAACCACAAGAGCACAATCTAAGTTTTGAAAAACGAACTATAACAAGCTAAAGAAAGAAACACCACGATTCAGATAGATCCAAATACCAATATACCGCTAGGTCAAAAATGGTCTAGAAGCAAAACAAAAACAGCGGTCAGAGTTTAAATGGTAATGAATGCCAACAAAAAGTCGGGTCGGTCCGTGGTGCAGACTGCAGTATAACGGACCTTCGTGCGCGCAAACTTTTTCACTCCTTGTGAGGGTCAGTTCCCAACGATCTGACATCTCAGACATAAAAATGAAGTTTAGTAATGGCTAAATAATAACACGTCTGCCGCTCGCAAACTAAAAACGGGAGCGTTCGTAGAATCAGTTCGAATGTGACCTCTGCTAAAGTCAAATCGGTGAAGTGACTAAGAGTAATAATTAATTTTTGTATGTGTACGTACATGTAGCAGTATGTTTTATGTTGCATTAGTTTTTGTGTGATCGCATGGCCTTCATAGTCGGTAAGTGTTCATCAGTCGGCCGTCTTTGTGCAGCGAGATTTGCCAAATGATACTTATAATGTTTTATTATCAAGCAGTCTGGAGACCGCGAATACGTAGACGATTAGGATTTACCGCCTGTCTATCAAGTATCACTATAATTAGCGGTGCAGCTTCAGAAAGATCGTTATGTAGTATTATGGGTTTCAATGTCATTGGATTAGTCGGCACGTGCAACTTAGTCTTTGGTGATCTGTGTTTATTTTCATTAGCTTCTGCCGGCGGATGGCAGATCTGAACTTTTCGTACGTTAATGCCAGGTTGTACAGCTACAGGAATGACAGACAAAGTTAGTTACTCTCGGATTTATACGAGTAACTAGAAATAATTATGTATCTCAGTCGGAGATTTCATCCATAGATGATAATATTTTTTAAATAATTTTAGCCAAGGACTGCAAATTATCTACTTTTTTCAAACCCTTCTTATTTGCTATCATTAAGTTGGTCATGTTGATGATGACTTATCGAGATCATTATGTGAATCTATTACCTATGCATGGTTCACTTTGAGACATCATTCCAAATTCAGCACTCATATTGCTATTGCTGAAAGTTGTTCTTTTACCTACTCCAAGACTAACAATAATTTCCCCGTAATTTACTTTGAAATACTCTAAAAACACTGTTATATATAACACTTTTTCTTTAACTTAATTTACATGTATGCTCAGCACATCTATTCATCTATTTCTTATTAAAAAAAAAACAAGAATTACGGTTCGACATATTGGTCTATTCTCAGTAAAGATCATAAAACTATTAGGTATGTATATTGTATTAAGAATTCCTGCCAATGGCAAAGTCGTCTGAGGTGGCTGGTGGCCCCGGGCTACTTTTAGCCGGCAAAGGACAAACGAGCGGGGTACATATAACTAGGTTTTATAAATATCAGACTTATGTGCATTTTAGTTTTAGATACAGGCGCAAATGCCTATACTATCGACGGTAACTCTAAGGAATTTGTTACTTCAGATCAGTCTACTTAATCCTACTACACTTCTCATCAAAAAAATCGAAACACCTCGCAGTTTATGATTTGATAAGGATTATCAGAAAAATGTGTATATTTAGGAATAAATGTAAAATGTCATTTAATAGTGAGTAGTATGAGGTTTTTAAATCCTAATGTTATTGTTCTAAATTCAAATTAAGTCTTCATAGGTTTCGTATTTTGTATAATGAGTAATTTTTACCCTGTATGGAATATGAAGGAAATGGGTAAAACAACACGCGTAAATGAAAAAAAAATGTAAGAAACGTTTATTTAATAACTTGTATTCCCTCCGCGAGCTCTTATTACTGCTTCCATACGGTTCTTCATCGATCGGATGAGAGTCACGATCACATGTTGTGGTATATTATCCCATTCCTCTTGGATTGCATTTTGCAGCTGGCTAAGTGTTTCTGGGGCTGGATCTCTTGCTCGAATTCGTCTCTTTAATTCATCCCATAGATGTTCAATGGGATTCATGTCCGGGCTTCTTGCTGGCCATACCATAATGGAGATACCGACTTCGGTAAGATAATCTCGTACGACGCCCGCGGTGTGAGCTCTAGCATTGTCGTGCATGAATATGAAGTCGTTGCCAATAAAATGTGCATAGGGCATCACATGAGGTTCAAGACACTGTTCGATGTACCGATGAGAGTTTAGTGCAGGCAGCCGTGGCCCAGACACAAAGGCAAGTTCTGTCTTACCGTCGGCGCTGATTCCTCCCCAAACCGTCCACGAACCGCCACCATAGCTGACCTTTTCTTCAATGCAGCATTGTGCAAAGCGTTCTCCATCTCTTCTGTAGACCTTGTTCCTTCCGTCGTTACCATACAGCATAATTTTACACTCATCAGAAAACAGTACTTTGCTCCACTGAAGGTATGACCAAGTTAGGTGCTCGCGTGCAAAGTTAAGGCGCGATGGTCGATGGTCTGCAGTTAATTTCGGCCCATTCGCTGGCTTATGCGGTGCCAATCCGCGTTCCTTCAACCTTCTTCTTATTGTAGAGTCACTTACAGCTACTCTTCGTACAACGCGAAGCTGCTGCTGCAGTTGAAAAGCGTTAAGGCGTCGATTTCGTAAAGAAGTTGTTACAATAAATCGATCATCTCGCTCAGAAGTGACCCGATTCCTGCCAGATCCTGAACGGCGCGTGAACGAACCAGTCTCCCGATAGCGTTTGTAGACTCTATGAACAGATGATAAGCTTAGATGCAATCTTGCAGCCACAACACGCTGACTAAGTCCAGAATCCAGCAATGCCACCACTTGGGCGGCTTCTGCGGGCGAAGTATCCATATGTTTTAGAAAAAAAAGTTTTTTCAGACGTCCCAAAGTCACAGTAAATGAAATAAGAAACAAAAAGTTTAAAGACAAGCGCTAATTTTTAGTTTTTAAACGAGAAACGTACTCCAACCCTAAATACACATTTGTCTCAAAACAGTGATTAATTTCATTTATAGGATAAACAAATGAAATTCTAATTTCGAATTTTGATTTTTTTCTTCTTACTGTAATGACCAAACTGCCAGCTACACAATAATGTTTTTTTTTTCATGGAATTAATTCTCTTTTGTAAAAAATTAGGACAAAAACAATAAAAACGAAAGTGTTTCGATTTTTTTGATGAGAAGTGTAGTATTATAAAGGCGAAAGTTTGTGAGTATGGATTGATGGATGTTTGTTACTCTTTCACGCAAAAACTACTGACCGGATTTGGATGAAATGGCACAAAGATAGTTTATAACCTGGATTAACACATAGGATACTTTTTATCCCGGTAGTGCGATCCCGTGGGACAATCACCGAACTTACGCGGTTGACGCCGCGGGCATGAGCTAGTAACTTTATAATGCCCGATTCTTGAACACTAAGTGGCACCTAAATATAATTGCGGTGTTGTAATTTCAACTCCAGGTGGTGAGCCGAGGAATGCAAATCCAACATTGCGCTTTTATTGAGGCATTATTTGAGTATCATCTGTTTTAGCGAAAAAAGGATTAAATTCATGCATTCATTCACTGATACCGAAAGACAAGATAACTCACGGTTTAAACTGCGGAGTCTAGCAGCTTGATTTTTTGTTAAAGTGTTCTTTAGTGAGAACTACGGAAGGATTCTGAAAAATCCAAATTGAGTGCTAATAACGAAATATTACATTTTGATACAAGTAAACTTTGTTATTGCAGTGATAAGGAGCCGAGAACTGCAGTAACAAATGTCCACGTGTATCAAACGACGCTTTTCAATACACTTTCGAAAAAATAAAATATAAGAACAGAAAGTATTTTTGTCATGAATTAGTATGAAACTATGATTTAATTTGCTTTTTTCGCCAGGTTAAAGAAGAAGCAAAGATACCTATGTGCCACTAATCAGCCTAGTATGAAAAACAGAAAAACAGAAAATTCAATATTTTTGAATTGAGAACACAAATAATTCGAAAGCAATAACAAAGTTTCCCCACTCCTGCACAGAACGCTTGGTTGACGGCTTCGTAAAGGGTCCGTTTATACCTTGTATGTTCATAAAAGTAAATATAAAAAAAAACATGTTTATTCATGATATTCTACTTATAAACGCAATTTAAATATTAAAAAAATATTGCACTTTGCCGAGATTAATAAAAAACAATCACCATCTTCATCGACTATAGGAATGAACCAATTTGAAAATAGAATAAAAAAAAATAAGTTGTCAATACACTTCCTCGAAAACTGGCTCTTATTGCACTACTATTAAGTTCAGAATGCAGTGTATTTCAGATTCGTGTTTTTTTTTTAATTTATAAGTATCTATTAGTGTTTTATTTCCACGGTTAACTATAGACTAAGTCCTACGTGGTTTTATTACTATTATCGGCGGTCTTTGTTTTTTTTTGTAATTTTAGCGATGAGGTCTTTAAATACCTAAATATTTATGAATATTTAAATTTGGTTAATAAATAGAATATCAAACATTACTATTTATAAAATTATTTGCTTGTATCAATACATTATTAACATTTTGTTCGAGATCTAAATTCAAAAACTTTTGAATCTTCTACTTTAATATTAGGGTGTTTTGCGGATACATTTGCTCAACCTGCGAAGGCAAAGCGCGATAAAAAGGAAATTGTAACTCATACTAAGATTTAATTTACTTTTTCTCATAATAATAAATAAATACCTAGTCATTAAAATGATGGCAAACATTTTTTTCTAGTTTTTTTTCTAAACTATAAGATGTTAAGAAATAAATAAACAGATTAATATTATAAATGTACTTAGGACCACTTTTGTTTCATCCTAAGACATTACGAAATACATAGTCGAAAGCCGCTCATAGATAAATTTTAGAACACAATAAGTCGAATTCTGAAAAACCAATGTGTGAGTAATAAAATTTAAATGAATCCCTCGAAAAACTTGTTAAAACGAAACATAAAGCCAAGAACTAGGAACTTCTAACAGATAACGATACACCTTTGTTCTGCGGATTTACACAGAAATATTTATTACTTTCTTCCCACAGATAACACTTTTTTACAACATAGTGTTATACGGTAATAATAAGTACCTTTTGTTTCACCAGTTGTTAGTTTTAGCAGAGTTGCTTAGTTATGTGAAAGGTAATTAAGGAATGGCTTATCGTTCTTTTTTGTTCCCTTGTTTTTTTCGTTAAGCCGCTTTTATTATTATTAAACTTATAAGTTAAGTTTGGCTTAAAACATTTTTTTTTCTTTTTTCAAGGAAAAATTCTAAAGTTTTATTTACAAAACGATAAGTGTTTACGGGCCATCGCAAAACTTAAGACTATCTAATAAGAAGTTTTCAATGTCGAAGTTGGCTAGTAAATTAATTATGAAAGCGAGCGTGAAGTAGATGACTCAGTACAATACCGCTAATAAGATTGATAGTGATAACCATCCAAATAAGTCCGCGGCTAGACGCTCCAAGGAGGTTGGGCAACGTCGCGTTGTCAGCGGGAAGGGCATACTATCGGCGAGATGTATACCACGCTGTAGGCAAATCATATTTTTTCCGTTGTTGTGTTTGTAACAACTGAAGCAAACTGCATGATTGTACGACTACGATACCAGTTGCTTTTTAATTTAAAATCTTTGGACAAGGTTAAAATTACGCTGGTTGTTTTTTTAAGTAAATTACAAACTCAAATAACTCAAAAAAAACACTTGACATTTGCTGATAAAAAAAGCAAAAGTCAACGACCGTGAGTTTAGGTACCTAAGTACTCGTAATTAACTTCAGATTTATGATAGATGTTTTTTATTTACAATACATTGAATTGGACGTGAAAACGTGATTCTTATCAGATGCGATACGATACAACTGCGATTATTATCATATTTTCAGAATAACATTGACTTCCGTACAAATTATTGTGTTTTTGTAATTATATTGATTTTTTATGTTGGTTTTTTGTCAGTAAAAGTATATTTTTTTGTTTATCATATCAAAATCCTACAAAAGACTCTCCTAATTAGATTGCTCGCTCGCAGTGGGACCTCGGGCCGCGCAAAGTTGTCGAAGCTCAACTTTGTTTGTCAGGCTGTGTGTTTATTGCCTCCGTCCCTCATAAAACGTTATGAATGATACAGTTCGCGACGCAGGGATTAACCGTTTAGTAGCTACGTTTCGTAACCATTATACGTTTAGTTCGGCCTTTTCCAGACCTTTTTGTGTTGAATATTTTCAGCTATATTTATATGACGGGTGTCCCGAGCACTTTTAACAGCAAAACAAAGATTCACATGAATGTTGTTGAGCATTGTTTTTAGTACTGCGCCGACCTGAGATTTTTACTTACTTTTGCACTGTTTGTGTGTTTTTATTAACGTTTTATTATTCAAAAATAATGATGCTAAATATGACATTAAGCATCGTTATTTTAGTTTTAGCGTTAACCAGTAACCACCAGTCTTAGTTAGGGTTATCGTTTTACCAGTTACTGGGTGGTCGAGGTCAGATATATAGTCGCTCCATATAAGGCTGAGCAGATAATGATGATTTTAGTTTAAGCTTGTCCTAAGACCTTGATAACAAACTTTTACAATTTCCTAGTGTTGTGGTCAGCATGATTAATTTTTATTCTCATTCGCTTGACTCGCTATTAAGTTATAAGTTTATGACGCAAACGTATATCCCAGTTTGTAAATAAGTTAACGTAATTTCCGAAACATTGTAGGTACCATTCCAAAGTTTCTTGTAATGTTTTGAATGTTTAAGCTAATTTTATGTTTCGGCATCTATTAAGTCACGTGGTTAGTTTATGAATTATGGAATACAAAAATGTTTTAAGTTTATTGTTGTTATTAACTTTCTCAGCAAAAACTATAAAAACTTAGGCAACAATATTCAAAATGTTAAAGAAACGAAACATGAACGGAGGCTGCTACGCACAGAGGTGTTCGGGAACAAGGAAGCCTCTTTATGTCTGTGAAGGAAGCTATCGGCACAGTCCGAGAAAATCGATGTCGGCTCCCCTCATAGTTTGCATGGCCACGGTCCGGCCGCGACCACCGCGCAACGAAACTCCTTGCTTTCACTACCAACCTACATCCGTGAATTTTTTATAAAAATATTAATATTATATGGCTGGACGTAAGGGGTAGTGCTTTCGACGTGTTTAGAAAAAAATTAAGGAACCCGCCACCGCCCCCACACCTCCACCCGCGCCCCTCGCTCGTCCACGATGCAAAATTTTCAGTGCCCTGCGCACGGCTCGGCCATTCTGATAATACTAGCTTCTGCTATGTGTTCGCTTGTTACTTTACTTTATTTTATTTCATAAAATATTTAGAGGTAAAATCAAATAGGTTCACCTATACTTAACAGAATTAGTTCATAACAGGAAATTTTGAACATGTCTTAGGTTTCTCGTTTTAACGTCATCATATGACTAGGCATAATCTATGATTCACACAAAAGAATACCGCTACCGATGTTGGTACGTTTTCATTTAATTATGACTCGTCCTATCTACCAAACTAAAACTTACTAATATCACTTCAAAACATGACCTCGAACGATCAAGTTTTTTTTTCTGTTTATCATAATCATGCAGATCTTTTTCGGTTATTGACTTCGAATAAGGAAATGACATTTGCTTGTCATCTATTACAAATTAATAATAATGAACACATACACACGTATGTGCAACTATTTGTTTTGTTTTCTGATCAACTGGTCGATAAAAGGTTGAAATTATTACGATACCAAGGTGACCTACATCGTTCAAGTACTTGCATCAATTGTAAACAATGCACTTTGATAAGTTTTAAAACAATGTTTGGAATTTGAAGGCTATTATTTTTTACATACAACATAATAAAAGGAGATTTAAAATTTAGAGAATTTCGTCGCAGGGCTCTGTCCGCCCGCATTGTAAGGGTGGGTGCTATCGCTATCCTACTCGGACGCAGCTTCACCGGACATTTCGACCGGGCATTTCAATTTTGAGAAAGAGTAGGACCAGCCCCGTCCCCCGCGTGCCTCGGCTACCCCCGGCCGCTCTCTCGCTCGCACTAAGGACACACAAAAGGACGAAGGAGCGATAACTTCATCACCGTGCGACGGTCTCTCTCGCACACACGCTACGGTGGGGGACGACGTTGCGAATTGTTATTGAAGTCATGCCCCCGAAGGCGACTTCGGGAAGGCTGTCAGTTGCTAGTAAACGTTCGCAGCGTCCGTACCCGGGTGACCCGCGACGCCTTCGTCGCACCTAGCACACTACAAACTATAACGCATCGCGCCACCGGGTTTATAAACAAGTGCCAAGTTGTTATTCCACTACTTCCTCTGTGATTTTAGTTTAATATAGACATTGTTAATTATTATTAGACTTTTCCGAGTGACAATAAGTTATCGCTTCGCGACGATGAAACTTTTGGGCGAGTGACGAAGTGCCGGCACCGGTGCAGCAGTGTTGTTGATGGCCGGAGGAGCGCAGCGCGCCGCCCGCCGCTCAGTGTTTACAAACGCGCACGTGGCCGCGCCGCACACCCGCGCACAGAAATGCCGCCAAAAACTTTCTTCGGAAACATTGCCGCTGTTTGAGCGGAGCCGCGAGTTGAGCGCCGACCGCGACCATGACTTTAACCTGTAGCGCCTGAACAAGAAGGACTACATGTACGTCGACACGAGAAGTGCCGTTTTTTTATTATTTTTTTTTCGTTGGAGGAGACGGTGCTCTCCTTTGGATTGAGGATTTAAATGGCTAACAGCAACGCCGTTTCGTCGACTTTATCGTCGAGGGACTATCATTGTAAGATTTGCGATCTCTACTTGGACACTGTCGCTTCATTAGAGGTGCATTTGCAATATCATAAAGAGAACTTATACGTGAAGTGGGGTACGCAAAACTCACAGAATGATTCTGATAACAATAACGGTGCAAAATTGAAGATTGAGACAACGGTGTCGGCGCCGGCTGACTCAAGCGACAACATGATCACCAAGCCCAGCCCCGAGTTCCAGCAGCGGGCCACACCGGAGACCTCGGCGCAGTTCCCGCATCCCGCCACCCCGCAGAGCTACCACAGCGCACCCTCGCCCTACCAGAACCCCGACCAGACCAACTTCTCGCCTGGAGCACAATTCGGTAACAACTACTCTCATTCTGGCTTCTCACAAAATCAGCATTCTGAACAGATCAACTGGGAACAGTCTCAGTATAACCAAGAGTATCACAAATCGAACCGGTTCCACCCGTACAACATGCAAGAGCGAGTATCGCAGGTATCTTCATCGAGCCCGCTGTACGGTCAACCACTCAATCAGCCGACTCCCTCACCCTCGCCCAACCAGTGCGACAAGTGTGGGTACGTGTGCGACTCCGCTGTCCAACTTAACGAGCACTGCAACTCTGCTCACGCGGGAGCCGCCACTGCTCCAACCTCAGCGTCTATGCCATTCCAACAGTATCAGGGAAAGCAATACAACAACTCGGGCTATCAAAATGAAAACTCAAAGGTAAAAGAAGAACATGAAGAATCGTCAGATATCTTAGACCTAGACTCACAAAAAGTTGTTTACCAAGGAAATGAGGGTGACCAGCCGACTGCGACATTCGAAGACACGCCGCCTCAAGGCCGAGAAGTAAACACGCGGACAGTACCTATGATGCCCTGGGAGGCTCAGAAGTTATACAGTAACCCGCAGCTTAACGGAGATGTATCGCTATTCAAAGAACAAAAGATGTTTGCCGAACAAAAGGGGTACCAACCTGAAGCAAAAATGTTCCACCCCGAACAAAAGTTTGCTTACACACAAGACAAGTTTCTTGGCGTACATCATGATCAAAAACCTTTCATGCATGTAGAACAAAAAATATACCCAGGCGTCCAAATGCCTCCTCTCACCGATTACTCGGGGCCGGTAGCATCTTCCAATCCAGATATGAAACCGCCGTACCGGCCATACGATTCGCCGGCGGCGCCGCAAATAACGAGCACGCAACCTGCGAATCCTACATCTTCAACCCTTCCGAGCATTGGGGGTAAAGGCGCTAATTGGAAATCAAATGAAGCGAGAAGGCCAAAAACGTACAACTGCACCGCCTGCAATAAATGGTTCACTAGTTCCGGTCATCTGAAGAGGCATTACAACACGACGTTGCACAAGAACGCGGTGAGGTCGTCGGGTCAGCCCGACCCGGCCACGATGCCCATCTCCAACCACCACCACCCGAGCCGCGAGATGTCGCGCGCGCAGCAGCAGGCCGCCGACTCCAACACGCAGAGCCCCGTGCCGTCCGAGGACGGGCGCAGCGTGGACGACGCGGCGCTGCAGTCGCCCTACGCGTCGCAGAGCTTCGACCGGTCGCACCGGGTCGCCGCCATGCAGTCCAAGTCACCGTACTCGCATCTTCAACAGGGTAACTTAGATAATAATTTCAGTAATAATCCTTTAGCTAATCACCCTTTACAGCACCAGGTTGGGTCGCATCCGCTCAATATAGGTAGTCAACCGCCGGGCATAGGGAATCCGAACGATAGTAATCATCAGTCATCTAAAGGTGTAGCAATTTCAACGGCAGGGAATCCCCCAAACGGGGAAGCAGGTCCCTCTGTTTCTCAAAATCACCATATGAGGGGCCTGCTATCAGTGTCAACCAGCAATATTTCAACTCCAGTTCTAACTCAGACTACGCCGGCGCTTACGGCGCACACCCTGCCTCCGTTCAGTCATTTGGGTGTCAACCCGTACAGCCCGAGGTCTACGGATCCTTTGGGGCCTTCGGTTCCGGACCCCACGCACACCCCTTTATATTTGGGTCAGAATTTTCAGCAGACTATAGCACCGAGTTACCCAAACGGGATGGCCCCCCACGTTATGGATATGGCTATCAACAATCTGCCTATAGCCAATCCGGCTACTTTTGGTGAGTCAGCACCTCAAGAAGTCGAAGTTATGGAACAAGAAACGTCAAGCGAGCGAGCCGGCGGCCGCCTGCCGAGCTTCTCGCAGCTGCAGACGCAGAGCTTCAGCGTTTATGTTTCTAACTATATCACGCAGCCTAACGTGGGGGGTCAAGTTGTGTCTGACGAGTCGACCGCCGGTTACATTATAGTAGACCCGGTCCACTCAACGTTACAGTACGGCAATCCCGATATACAAAATATAGAATACGATTATAACTTTTCACCGGGCAAAGTGAAGGACGTGGACGTGATCGATTACGATCCGGACCATATGAAAGTTTATCCATACGGTTACGCCGTCGAAGGAAAAACAATAAAGCGCGAAGATGATATGTTACAAACAGATTCGGGTGAACTTCAGATATTAAAGATAGAAGATATAATGGACTATGCGAATAAGGAAAACTACGGGACTCAAATGAAGTCCCCGGCTAGTCCGGAGAGCGCGAAGGCAGAGAACGAGAGCCGCCGCTCGCCCGCGGTGTCGTCCACAGTGCTGAGCACGCCGCTCGCTGAGAGAAACCAGATGAAGAAGTCTGCCGCCACCACCATACACAAGTGCTACGAGTGTGATAAGTTGTTTAACAAAGGCTGCTATCTCACGCAGCACAACAAGACATTCCACTCGGGTGCTAAGCCATTCAAGTGTATACGGTGCGGCAAGCGTTTCCCAGACGACGCTTCTTACGAATGGCACTGCATCAAGCACTCTGACAACAAGCCGTTCAAATGTAACGAGTGTCCGAAGTCGTTCAACCACAAGTCTGACCTGCGCCGACACATGTGCCTGCACTCCGACTGTAAGCCGTTCTCCTGCGACCACTGCGGCAAGGGCTTCATTCGGAAAGACCACATGGTGAAGCACTTCGGCACTCACAAGAAGAAGATCCGCTCGTCGTCGTCGCCGTCGTCGACGTCTTCCGTGTCGTCGACGTCGCCCACGTTGATCTCGCGCGCCTTCGGCCTCTCCTACAACTGAGCGCTCGGTCCGTGCGTACCGCGTGCGTGCAGCGTGCGTGCAGCATGCGTGCAGCACACATATCATGTCGTACTTGCAGATAGCTCGTCATATCATTTCTTTTAATTAGACTCTGTAGTGAATCAAACCCGATGTTCCGCCGCGATATATTTATTTAGAGCGCGCCGTATCGTGGTAGGGTGGCCGCGGCGCGACTCCGGCGCACGCGTTCACTTCGCAGCTCGTTTTTTGTTGTTCATTCAAGCTAACCTTGCGTCCGGCCGACACAAGGTGACTTTACATGCCTGGGTGTCTGGGCGCTAAACATATAATTACATGACGTTAGAGTAATTCTACGATATCATTTAGATCGAACCATATCATTTTTACATATTGAATACGGAAAGAAACGTAGAAATAATTAGATAAAGTAAAGAACGTCGATTTATTTGGGATTATATCAGACGCGACGTACATCACATATCTTATTTTATTGTAAAATATTATAAAGTATAAGAAGTTTTTTTAACTTTAGTTAAAATTCTATGTTTTCTTATGATTGTTGAAGTTTACGAACGATAGGTATTTTGAAACTATTTAGAGTATGTTTTGTAAATATTGGGACACGATTGCCAGACATTTGTTTTAAGTATGAACAGGATAAATACAGATCGTACGCCGGAGATAAGTGTTATGCTTTAAATATACGATGGGTACAAATTGAAATTTCAAACGGTTTAGATGAATTGCCAAAATATAGGTTTAATGGCAAACTTTGTAATGATGATAGGTCAAGTAGTGTTAGCGGCGAGCGCGCGCCGCACTACGCGGCGGGGCGCGCGCCGCCTGCGCCGCGCGGGGCGGACGCGGCCCGGCGCCGCCCGCCGCTTCGTAGCTATTTAGCGTTTTTGTTCTAGGTGTAAAATCTTCTATTGATTATATTATTACACGTATTGATATTTTCCCGGTGCTTCCTATTATTATTTTGTCTGTTAACATTTGTTTTAATATTGTAAGCTAGTTAACTCTTTTTTGAAATTCTGTATTATCCTAAAATGATTCTAATTTATGTCCAATTAAGTTACCAATACGTTATTTGAACGAATTTAGTGATACATTCCTGTTTCGTTAGTGGTAGGAAAGTAGTCTTCCTGAACGTTGCCAAATTGATTCCGCCAACAGCCGCCAACTGTCTGTTGCGAAACGATTTAATTTTTAATAATTTTTAGCCTAATAATAATGAAATTCTCTAGCAATAATTTAACATAATAATGTAAATGTTTTTTGTATAGTATTAACATAACATGGTCACGATTTATTGATTTATGTACCGAACAAGTTATAAGGGAATCATGAATATATGTAAATAGAATTGTGAAAAACGGTAAAATCACATCGAAGGACATATCAAGGCCAGAGTGCGCGTGCGCTGGCGTGTCAATATACGGCGCAAGTTTGTTAAGGTGAACCCGGCTCGCGGCGCCGCCTGCCGCCCGGCGCGGCGCTCACATGCATGTGTTTGCTCTCTGCTCACCCCGTGCACACGAGGTCGTCGTGACGCATGCTGGCGATACGTTGACACGCCAGCGCCGGCGCATCCATATCATCGGTCGTTAAATACCTACTCAAATCCAATACCAACATAATTCGTTTATCACGGAATAAAAGTGTGCAAAATGAACATTATTTCGATTTAATTTTTGATAATGTTTGTATTTGAATGTTGATTATATTGCAGAAATATTTTTATACACAATATAGAATTACAGTAACAACGTTGATCTACCTCATCAGCGCATAAATATACATTATATAATTAGTTACAAACCGAGAACATGATATATGTATTGTACAGTAATGGATATTGTTGAGCGCATCCCAGTGACCAATATATTTGTGCACAGCTCGGACCGAAATGGCCTACCTCGTAAGAATTAATTAACTTTTATTGAAATGTAAGAATTGTGCGGTCGTCAGTACCACAACTATCTAACTATCAAACGACGCCTGAATGCGTTTAAATACTTGCCAATATACAACTTGAAATGACTCAAGCTTTACGTAGGTATCGCATAATATCATTATATACAATATTTCTGGAAAATTATATGAACTGTTTGTGAAAAGTAATACATAATAGTGTTATATTGTTGAGAATATTGTATAACAGTTTTTTTCTTATAGCAATAATAATGTGTGAAACAATATACGAAACTTAACTACCTCATGTAACGAGTAATAGGGTTAGTGTTGCGAGGGCTGGCGCGCGGCTGTCGGGCCGGACCACTATATACCTCATCTTGCCTTCCATGTTACGTTTAGAGAGTGATTCGTTATACAGCCTCACCGGCGCGACACCCGCGCCTCAGCCCCTCTACCTATATATATATTAGAAGGCATGTATGTCTCCTCCCATACTGTTTAAAGCACACACTAGTAGTATCAATTAGATATTAACTTATGTACATATATAATAACGATAAATTTGTTATTTATCATATTCTATTATCGTACTCATCGATAGACTTATTTTTAAATAAGTTTAACGTAGCGATTTCAAGTTTATAACATTAGTAATAAGGACGATAAATTGTAAGATTTTTGTGATGAATATTTGTGTATAATGTATTAATTTAATAATCAGTTACCAGAGGATTTCTGTTACATTGAGTTGAGTAAAGTCGGAAGAGTTAAATACGATAAGATGTTGTTTTCTTTATATCTTGTTCCCTCGTCCAGTCGTGTCTGTATGTCTGGTGACAGATATTGCATGCATTTCATTTTTATTATTGACATTTGTTAGCGTAGCGACAAAATTTAACATCAGTAGGCGACGTTCGGGTGGAAGCGATCACTAGCCACAAGCAGTGTTACTAATCAACATCTTTCATGATTTGAAGTTTTCTTCAGGAGCTTCCGCTCGAGTGTTGTCTAAGTATAGAGATAAGTCTTGATTATAGAAATATCTAGTGTAAGGCGACAGATCTGTCACACCGCTGCGGCGAAGGCTCTGTGCTCTGCGTCGGCTCACTCACGCTTGATCTTACAATGTCAGATCTCATTTTACGTATTTCTAGATTATACGAGATTCTCAAACGTGAGCGAGCCACACAACTATCCGATGCGAACTTTTTGTATGTAACCAGCAAAGCGATTTTTTTATGTATTTGTCATTTCCCGGAATATTGGACGGGAACATAGGTAATGTCTACTGTTGTACTGGTAACGTTTGCAAATGTCTCCGAAGTCGCTGTAGCAGTAGTATTCGTTTCAGATCTGTGAGTTAATATAAATTTAATGTGAAAAATATTCTTGTTTCATTTCCCTATTCCCCCTGCCATGTGCGATTTTTATGCTGAGCAATTGTTTTATTTTTTGTCGTTTATGTTAACATAAAAGCAAAATAGTTTGACTTGAACTATTCTCATCGTTATCAAGTCACTGAGCTAAACGAGGCCCTGATAACATGTGTGTAGTTGAAATCACAAAACTGGGTCAAGCTACTGAAAATATAAAGGTTTTTCAAAGTTACTTTTTGTTTGTATGGTCAGATGTAATTTGAGTCCATCGATACAAAAAGAAGAAAAAGATTATGTGGCCCATTTGTGTGTGATAACAATATTAGTAATTACTAACACACAGACACTAAATTATCTAGTATCATAATACAAAATAATTGTGATTCATAAAAATTGCCCTAGATTCCTAACCCCTGATCCTAAAGTACAATAACGAGATACACATGCTTTGATCGTAGCTTTGATTGAAGAGAATATTATGATAAAATACAACTTTTTTGTTTTGTCTTCACACGAAACTGAAAATCAATTAAATATATCGCAAGATCGTTGGGAAAATCGTATCTTTACGAATTCTCTTATAAAAGCTAGTCATCATTATCTGCCTTTTCCCAATTATATTGGGATCGCCTTCAAGTCTAACCGGATGCAGCTCAATACCAGTATTTTACATGGAACGACTGCCTATCTAACCTTCACAAATCAGTTAGTACTTGGTTATGCTATACCCTTTGGTAAGACTAGTTGTCAGACTTACGGGTCATTGACTACCTGTAACGACTGTCTGCCGTCCTTTAACAATAAAGCCATTAATCCCAAAAATTGTTTTCGAGAAAATGGCAAAAAACGCGCGTCTTTATAGTAAAGAAAAATCTGATAACGTACTTGTAGTTAAGTAGGAGACCAGAAAATGATCGACATATCCGGTATTTTATATTTAGCGAAGAAGTGCGGGTTAGAAGCTTTCAAGTGATGGAAACATCATAAATTCTGTTACTTAACGGCCTGCAAAGTTTTTATATCTCTGGAACTATTCATATTCTAAATATGTTTCTTAGACAGAAATATAGAGAATTTAGAACTCTATCGTTTTGTATCGAAAAGTAAAAATTGACCATTTGTGGGTTAACAGCTTTCTAGTTAAAGGACGGCAGAATTGACTGTCGTCCGGGCCGGGACCATAGGTGGTCACTCATCTACGTACCAACCCGGGTAAGCGCGACTTAATCTGAAGATCGACCCGTGTGGCTATTTAACCACAAGATAGTTATTAGCTAGAAGATAGCGAAAATATTAGTTTCGAATAATCCGATCTCATCCAAAATTCCTTTTTTTTTCACAAAGATTACATTTGACCAACTATCCTGGGATATATACATGAACAAACCTCCATAAGGTTATTGATAAAGAATTGTAGTTACGTAAATAATACTTCAATTGAGGCTATTAAATAAACAAACCAAACAACTACACAAATTGACTTTAGTTGACTCTAATTAAGAAAAAATCAACTGAAGTGATCCCATCATTATCATACGAACGGAGCCAAGAGGAGCTGTGTAGCTGATCTTCAGTGCTACACAACGGAAAGCGGGACTAGCAGAGGTCTAAGTATAAAATATACAACGTGTTTTTATATCCCATAACTCTGTGATATGAATTAGACCATATCAAAGAATCAACTGCCATATGAATTATTTTTCAATTATATATTTTTTTGTTTTCTTTTTTTTTATAGTAAATAATTCAACAAAGTCACGATTAATGAAAACACCCTTACGTGAAATATGACAACGTTTCATTTTCTTAGCTTAAATATGATTGATTGGTTTGAATGGAAATCAATTACTCCTATTTATCAATGAAACTTAAATTAATTATGTATGATTGATGATCTTTGAAACTATGCATTTTTAGAACACATATTCTAGGACTTTTTGTATTATTTGTACAAAGAATATAACCTAGCAGTTATGGGATATAAAAAAAACACGTTGTATAAGAGTAAGATAACAAACGCTACGTAACAGGTACCTACTCGTAAGTATACCAATGAAACTAATTCTGAAACTATATATTGATGTGAAATAGGGATTTTGTCTAGTTGTATCAAAATTAAATAGTTATTACTAATCAAATCTTTTATAGGAATCGAGAACTAATGAAACTATTTATACAATCTAAATAAAATAGATTCTTCTTTTACAAATTGGAATGACTTCCGTAAAATCGCAATATTACAACCAACATTTAATTATTGCATTTGAAAAATTAACATCGTAGCTATGAATATAGGTAGATAATAAATAATTCATTAAACAATCATTAAATTAGGTACATAATTTTATTTTGATTAAATTCAATTAATATGAAAAGGTTGTAGCGCGTCGTAGCGGCTCGATCGCTCATACAAAAGACTTCAACGGGCCATCCTTGCGGCACCTCTAGAAAGTAATAAAATGATTTAGTTACAACAACACATTTTTAAATATTTGATAACATGTATTTTTTAAATGTTATTTATTGATATAATATTGAGCTCATTATTATTCAAAAAAAAGTAATGTAAAATGAAATAGCACAACACTATGTATTTAGTGGAAAGATGGAGATTTTGAAAGCATAGTCTTCATAAATTTATTAATTCATGTTAATTAATTGATTACAATTCAAAAAAGAAATAAAACTATCACACTGTAAATTCGGTATAGTGTGTAACGAATCACGAAGTAATAAATATCTCCCAAATGATTTCCTTTTTACGGTTCCGTAGTCAACAAACAAGGAACCCTTATAGTTTCGCCATGTCGGTCTGTCTGTCCGCAGCTTAGCTCAGAGACTCTTAGTACTAGAAAGCTGTAATTTGGCATGAATATACCAAATACAGATTAGTTATGCCGACAAAGTGGTAAAAAAAAATCTCGACAAGTATTTTTTTTAGGGTTTCTCCAGTACCTGCACGTAAAGTGGGGTTTTTTTCCTCGCTACTCCATAGTGTGCGATGTCGTTGGATAGCTCTTTAAAAAATATTGTGAGTTTGTTTAAATCATTTTTCGATTAAGGAATTCGTTTGTGAAACATTAAGTGTTTGCATATTTTGATGGGAAACTATGGAACCTACATTGTGCGTGGCCCGACTTGGCCGGTTTTTTTAGATTACATAATTAGATAACTTCACTTAGATTCTTGAGTATGCTGAAATAAAAGGCATAAAAAATTTACAAAAATATGAGTAATTACTAAAAATGACCATCAGTATGAATCAGTGAGCCAAATACCAAGTTTAATTGACTGCTATAAACATCAGTAGTAACTTGATATTGAAAGCGCCTTTATGTGGGAGCAGTAAGGACGACTTTAGTAAATAGTGTAAGTTTCTGCTAATGTGTGGTTGACTGTACAATAATAAGTTTGAAAAACTGTCTGTTTCCACAAAACTGAGAAGTAATGTGAAACAAATTTACATGCCGTCAACAGGCAAAATATTGTTTGTGCACACATCACCACTTTTATATCAGGTAACACCTGTATTTTATGCAAATAAATGATATTTCTTTGATTGTCGAAGATATTTGCCAGTACCAACACAAGAATAAGTAAGTAGGTACTCTGCCTATAAACTTTCTTCCTTCAGGTAGAAGGATATGTGGAACAAACTCTTCATTTGCCCGTTTTCAATAACATTAAGTGAATAATATAACTTTTGAATTTCAACTCTCAGTACTGAAACGAGCGTAGTAAATTCAACATTTAGATATTAGTTTAGGTTACGCCTAGTGTTAGTGAAAATGGGCATTACCTTAATAACATATAGTACAGAAGCCTTAGCACGAGGGGGCCGTGTAAATGTAACGCAAATACGTCGATATTTTAAATCATCCTATAGCATTTTAGTTAATGCAATACTGGTATTCAACTGCATCCGGTTAGAGAAGCCGACCCCAACACAGTTGGGAAAAGGCTAGGCAGATATTGGTTAATGCAACAAGCACAATCAATACTTATATATAGTGTTTTATTCATCTGCAAACCACAGCGAAATGAATAAGAAAAGAATGTAGGAGAAGTTGAAATAACTTTATAAGTTCTTTCTTTAGGAAGGACTTCCCACAGTCAGCTCGACACCTTAATTATATGAATATACGCAGGGCACGGCGGTTTTTGACGTCACGGTTGGCGCAGTGGCTGAGCGATTGACTGCTGCGTTGCGTGTCGCGGGTTCGATTCCCGCACGGAACAAATATTTGTATGGCCTACAGATAGTTGTTCCGGGTCTGGCTGTTTGTATATGAGAGTTTAAATGTTTGTAAACGCACCCATAGATACAGGAGAAATTCCTAGTGTGGGGCAACGTTATAAAAAAAAAATAATATGAAATAAATAAATACAAGGAGTAACACTAAAAGCACAATGTTTCTTACGTAGTGATTCACACCATCAAACCGGACAACGTTTCCCAAGGAACATCGGAAACAAAATATTAGGACTTCCTAAACCAAAATATTACATCAGCTGTCACAATTAGTATGAAATGATGAGTCAATATTTTTTTTCGACCCATATTCCTTAAGATAAGTAGACTCCTTAGGAGCTCAGTGCCTAAATAATAACAGCCGCTCGAGTCGATCTTCAGGTTAAACCGCGCTTGTCTTGGTTGGTCCGTGAATGTGACCACTTACCGAGTTTCCTCCGTGCCTCGGAAAGCACGTTAAACCGTTTGTCCTGGCTGCCATTTGTATGCTTATTCTGCTACACACCCTGTTTAATATTATTACGTAAATCCCTTAGGGACCTTTTACAATATCCACGGAAGAGATAGGCTGGTGGTCTTCTTTATTTCCGATCCCACAGTGTTAGTGCTGTGGGCAGGATATACAGCTCGCAGAACAGATGGCTGCGGGAGTCGAAAGGTTCTCTAGTGGCGACCGCGTGCAGGAGTCGCAGCGTTGGCAGAGGAAGGCCACAAGGTGAATCGACGGCCTGCCTGGTCAAGGTCACGAGAATCCACCACTGGATGCGAGAAGTACAGGGGATTACCATAACGTCTTAGGGTTGAACTTCAGCTAGCAGACGTCTAATTCCAGAGTGGGAAAAAATGGATCTAGACGTTCTGTGTGGCTGCATCTCGTTCTAACTCTGAAATAAGATTAAAACAATACTGCTTGGCCACGTTTGGTAGAGATCTATGCCCAGCAGAGGATGTCTTTCAAAATGTTTATGCTGAAAACTGTATTCCGTTACCAGAGAAAAAAATATATGTTTTTCACAAAAATTATGGCCATACCCGTTTGGTAACGTTCCCATTTGGCAACGTTACATATACATTGATTATGTATGTTCTTGAACACACCTTAAAGTACAGTCACAGTAATAAGTTCTGGTGTGCCGAACTACAATATAAGTACCGCATAGAATAGAATTTAAGTAACCTATTTAAATGACAAAATTTTCCATTAGTTTGTTGTTGTACAGCTGTTTTTTTTTATAAGAATCACAGGTAAAAATTATAACAAAGGAAGTGCAGGTACAAAAAGGTTCGGTGTACACCCTTATCCATAGTGATTGTTATTGAGCTGTAAACGTAATTCAGTTTCAAGGCAATACTTTGCGAAACTGTTAGACAGAGACTGACATTAATTTACTTTTATCTACGCTTGTAATTAATACTTAGTGTACCAAATTATTGTATTACATTTGTTGATTTTGCTGTGTTCAGTTCTAATTTATATTATATATTCGACTTTACATTTTATTTATTTGATTTTTTATTTTGGTATACCTAGTTACAATTAGACACATTTGGAATTAATAAACAAAGTTTAACTGTTGTATTTTGTACTAATGTATGTTGTTGATTTTCTTTGCTTAGTTTAAATATATTTTTATATTCTACATCATAAATATACACTATAAAAATCTTAAACTAATTATTTCATTACAAACAAATATTGTGTTCTTTAAAAATTAGAGTTAACACTCTGACTGTACCTGGTGCATGCGATACACCGCTATAGGCAAGCGTTGCCAAACGGACGCGACTCAAACATGAAATTCATAAACAATTCCAGTTGTCACTTTTAATGAGCTAAACTTCAGTATAATTAAATTAAATTAGCGATGACGCTAATAAGATAAAGGGAATACATTAAATAAAAATGCATCAAGTAGGTATTTAGCATTGTCTGCGCCTGATCAGTGAGTTTCGACCCTCGCTAGCTCTGTGGCTCGAAACGATAGCTTGTTTTCGTTGCTCAGTTGTGACTTGTGCCGCTATGTCAGTGAAAGAACAATGCAAGGAGTGTGTGAAGAATGATACGGCTACAAAAGAGGTGACTGCTGAGATGACGAGTAATAGAGAAGTCTATAGGAAGAAGAAATGTTGTGGCGACCCCAAATAAATTGGGATAAGGGCAGGAGAATAATGATATGATAACTGTACAAAATTTCGGGAATTCGCAGGGAAGTACAGGACCAGTGGACGTGGATTCGTTGGTTGAGGTCTAGCTGTGGACGTCTCCAGGTGAAATGAGGATGACGATGTCTACATTTGCGATTTTTTCCAAATAGTTAGAATAGAATCAACCGGACTCAAATCTGGACTGGATCTCTAGGTTGTTCCTGATAAACTCTTGGTCAAAAAACCCAATAACACAGCCCGACCTAAGAATGAGACCCGAGCCCTCATGTCTAGCGGTAGAGCTTGCAACCAAAAGACCAATGAAGCAGAGCATGATAATAGTTGTCAAAAGTAATAATAATAATAATTAGGTTGTCGACATGTGGGATGTGGACTCGGCGATCATTGTGCCGATAGTCGTGTCAGCCCATGGCTTAATTGCCAAGAGCCTCGACCAATCTCTCAGGAGGCTCTCGTTAGGCAGCTGGATCAAGGGCTTGATTCAGAAAGCGCTACTCCTGGACACGGCTCGTATTGTTAGGAGGTTCCTCTCTCTGGAGCCCTGACTGCCGGTAGCTTGGATCCTGTTCCCGATACCGGTGGGCTACAATTTTTTTATATTTTTAAATGTTTTTTACATGTTTTTTTTAAATTAATATTTAAAAATGTAAAAGATTTCTATTAAAATTAATAAAGGTAATAAACATAAACATTTATTTAAGATAACTAGGATCTAAGTTAGTAGTTTAACGACTTACAACTAGTGTTAGTAATACAAACTTAATCTACTCGCCCCCTACCTGACCCATGAATCGAGGTATCAATACTCATGTGAGCATACATCGATTCATGTACAGACAGTGAAGTCTACTGGCTACCATACTTAAAACGCTGTTGCGACTAGCCCGGACTCTGCTCAGCATTGACGCGTTAATGACGTAATAAAGCGATTAAAAGTCGCTGACTGAGGCGAAGAACGTACAACTTCTCGAAGCTTATACGTAGTTATTTTATCCATCAAGCTAGAACATAGAAATAGAGATAAAAACAATTCGCGGGACTGAAATAATAATTACTAAGCTTGTTCTCACAAGTTCAGAGTTTGATACCGTCAGTGCATGCTAGAAACATCACGTGTAATCCCCGAAGGGTCAGGCACAGTACACCCACATTCCGTCAATTGTTTTTAAGTCCTACATTATAAGGGCTGAGCCTATTATCAAATTTTCTGTAATATCTCTTTCGAACAGTCCCGCAGCCCTGGCAGGCATCGGCCCTTGCGGGCTCCTCATGTTTGCTGACATCTCTTTGAGGCACGCGTGAAACACGAACGCGCCGTCGACACGGCCTGTCGTCATAACACGGACGGCGAGCTAGCCCATTACTCATCACCTTTTAATTGAAAGCCAGTGTTCAACAGTAGTGCCTGCAATCAGGCAAGAGACAATATTATGATGTCAAGAGTAGTAAACCGATTATGAGGTCGAGTATACAGATTCTTTTGATATGTACTACCAACATTCTAAACGTAAGATATAATCACGCCTGTGATCCCTGAAGTGTTAGGCAGAGGTGTAGACCTCCACCTAACACGTCGAGTATTATTAAATTAGTACATCATGGGGTCGGCTCCCAGTCTAACCAGATGAAGATGAATACCAGTATTTTAAATGGAGCGACTGCCTATATAACGTCCTCAACCCAGTTACTGCTGGGTAATACAATATCCTAGGTAAGACTGGGTGTCAGACTTTCGAGCTACTGACTACCTGTATCGTCTGTCAATGATCTACAAAGGACAGCCGGGACCAAGGGCTTATCGTGTTTTCCGAGGCACGGAGGAAACTCGGTATGTAATACGGTTACTCATCCACAGACCAACCTAGGCAAGCACGGCTTGACCTAAAGATCGACCCGAGCGTCTGTTATTATTTAACCACGAGCTCCTCTTTTATAGTATATTAGTGTACAGTACTATTACTAAATTAGTACCCAAGTAGTACATGTGTGAATAATTCACCCACAGTTTCCCACTACTAAGAAAAACGTACAAATTCTACAAGCTAGACCATAGAAATCTAGAGTAGAACAATTCGCGGGTCTAGTAAAATTACTAAGCTCGTTCACACAAGCTCAGAATTTGATACGAGTGCATGTTTGAAAGGGAACGTGCGGCGTCGGGAGCTGGACAGCCGGGCGGCCGGCGCGCGGCGCGATGACCTACACCGGTTTCGCTTTCGTTCGAAGGTCACTACTGAATCAGAGCCGGGTAAGGAGGAGACTGCTTCGACTGGAGTATCGATATTTGATTAAAGTGTTTTTCTGGTTTTACGTAGGGACTTTAACACTGCTTTTAAAAAAAATATTTTGACGTGAGGTACAAGTAGGAGACAACTGATTTTTTAAAAATTACCGATGAAAAATTTCAATGTGGGAGGTTCGGAGTGACGTACTGAACACGTGGTAACCGTTTGTGCGTCGTCGGTGTCCCCTCCACCCCGTATTACTTTATCGACACATCGAGATGTGACCCCACATCACTTCTGCTACCAATAACGTCGAGATTCGTTGTTTGTAATAACAACATTATTTAATTGAACACATGCTTGCGACAAACTCTGCACATATTTGTCGAGGTATATTGCGTTCCTTATTTATCTACGTCTATATATTAGCAGTAACTGGATTAGGTTACGTAATAACTTGAACGTTTTTATATGACACACCGTTTTTGCGAGAAATTCACATGCTTTTTTTGTATGAATATTGTCTTCTAAGAAAGTTATGATGACGAATATGATGATCATGAAAGTTTGCCCGATTCGTAAATTAATATGGTGATAAAAATCATAAAATTATGAAGAACTTTAATATTTTTGAATTCTACTATACGGTCTACACGTGACATCGAGGGTAAGTGTTTCATGATAGATACAGCTATTTATAATGGATAGTTTTTAACGCACGTCACGTCTCTAATTAGGCAAGTCTTCAGTATGTGAATGCATTTAGTTGTGCTCAGTGTAAGTGTATAATCAATTTCCAAATCTCGTAACAGTGGAATAAAATTATTTCCAAAAAAAAAAATGAAATAAACACCTTCATTTCGCATTAAATCTTTCGTGAATTCAAGTTACAACGCATTTAGTCGCTTGGGGTGAATGAAATACTTCGTCTGTTTACACAAAAAATAGCAGTTGTGATACAAACTTCAAGTTCAAATTCAAGTTATGAGAAAATGCACAGTTGGCGCAGTGGCCGAGTGAATGGCTGCGTAAAGCAGGTTCGATTCCTGCGTGAGACAAATGTTTGATAGGTAATTGTTCTCTGGGTGTTGGTGCTTTCTTCTTCTTTATTCCTCGTTCTCTTTCCTTTTCTCCAAGCCCAGTACTAAAATGTTAATGTCCTCTAAAGTGCAGGTGTGAGGAGACTTCGGTCACTCCAGCTACTGGGCCATGATCTGGTCTGGAGCATCGCATTCACAGTGACTGTTGGAAGGAGTTTTAATCCCCATTTCTGGCAAATAGTGTTTGCAGCGGCTCACCTTTGAGGTGTAGGATATTTTCTATTGTTAGGACTTTAAAAAAAGCATATGAAATTGAAGTCTTATTGAAAAAAAAGTACGAAAAAACACTAAGCAATAATAATCGTTGCTTAAGACAAATAAATTGGTGTTTACGATCTGCCGAAGGCGTTTGAGCGCGCCATTAAAACTTTTTACAACTCAATGTATGTAAATTAAAGTCTGATAAATGTCTACCCATGGCGGGTTATAATCCTTAGCATAATTAGTTTTATTCATAACACGATTGATTTCTTATCTTAGCTCTAATTTATTTTTGATGGGCCGTAAACGGTCACTGCTTAGGCAGCGAAGTTACAGTGGTCATGAAACCTGTGTAGCCTGGCCTCATTTTGAATCTGAACTCCTTGCCAGACCATAGATATCATTGTAACTCATCATTACGACCAGTGTTTACTCTATGATACATGGAAAACGCGACAGAAATAATCTATTCCCTACGTTTAGGCGAGTTAGTTGAATATAGACAGGAACAGTAGTGTGTACGAAATGATACGAGTACACGCATATTTCACGTTCGCCAGTTATATTGAAGTCTCATGTAACAATGATGATGTGATATTCCAGGATTAATCCTGTAGTAAAAGTTTTTCAGGTTTTCATATAATTCAATTCATTGTCAACCACCTAGCCTTCTCTCAAATAGTGTGATAGGGCCTAAAATGGCCTGTTTAGCAGAATATTAATAGGATAGTAATATGTATTACGTAAGTATTCTTAAAATGGGCACAGATGCAGTTAATATCATGAATTGTAACTTTGTGATTATTTTAAGAATTGTAACGTAATTCACTCACTCACGGAATGCCTTGTTGGGTCTAGCGGGACTGCTGAGCATGAGGTCCTGGGTTCAATTTTCAGGCCGGACTTGTGCCCGGTGGATGGCAATAGGCCCGCCCCTACTACATGGGACTTAAACATAAGTGGCGAAATGTCATTGTAATATTAGGTACACCTCTGACTAACCCTTTGGGGATAATAGGTCGCAGAATCGATACATAACATTATGTACGATTCAGCTAAAGCGCCATTTGAGGCCCTAAGTTTAGCTGAACGCCAATATTTTCAGCGACTTCAATTACAGCATGTATTTAGTTCCGAAATCTGACTCGTTCATCTGATTCAAACTCGATCACTAGAGCAGAGATGTAGTAATTTATTCGGTATTCAATTAATATCCGGTCTCACGCGCTCAAGTGCGGTGATAACATAAATTATTCCCCGTGGGCGGGCGGAGGCTTTGATGTGCTTACTCAGGGTGAGGTTTTAAAATTTTATATTCGGTAACTTAGAAACTATTGTGTGTATAGTTTTGAGCAAGTAAAGGTTAAAGTATGCAGCAGTTTATATTAACTTCAATGTTGAATAAAATATGATTCACAACCGTAACACGAATAACGTAAGTAATTATAAAGTATTTACAGAGTAATACATTCAGAACTTTTTCATGAAAAAGTCATTCAATGGGAAACAAGATCTCGGACAGGAGTTGGCTGAGATTTGCGCAGATCAGCGAATCATGGAGCACTAAGGGTCTCACTCATGAGCGGGCGGAACAAGGCTGCCAATGATGATGATGACTTCCATCAACCTACCCTGGGCCGGAGGAGGCCTGTGACCACTACAGCACAAGAATAAGCAGTATCAACCGAATAAAGAACAACCGAATATGATATAAACAAACAACGTCTTTAAAATATCCCTTTGCCGCTTCTTGTATTTTATTAGTCACCAACAAAAATAATATTTGTTCAACCTATCGATCAACGCACCAAGGAGTGTTGACCACACCTGACAAAAAACAAATTCACTTTATTCAGTCGACATTGTAACCTTGATTTTAATGACGATTCGACTTTTGATGTTAAACAACACGTTTGTGCTAAACATTGAAAATGTTTAGTCTGTTATGTTTGTTAAAATTTCTTGGCGTGGGCCGTGGACCAAGATTTAAGAACTGTTAGAGTGAAAAAATGGAGAGAAAAGCGAGAAATAGGCTTCGCCCACGACTTTGTCCGCAAAAATTGTGATAGCTTGGCCAATATGCATGATATAAATATAATTAATAGCCTATATCACCCACGAATAATGTAGTTTTCTGCCAATGAAACAAAAGAAAAAAAACCATTATTTCCGTAGATTACCCCCTACATACAAACTTACAAACAAAACCTCTTTAGAATCTATATAAATATAAAAGTGAATCCCTATTTCCCTTGGTCACGGATAAGGCTAAGGCCCACCCGCGACTGCTCAGCCTGCAATGTCCTCAGCTGGGACACACGCCTCCCGTCAGCCAAAGAATGGGCCGTATTCATCCACGCAGGCCCAGTGCGGGTTAGATGTCGTCATGTCTGCGTTGCGTTGTGGCCCACCCCAATGTGTTTGCAGCCTTCAGGATTCGGTTCAGACTTTACATTATCTTTCATTCCGTCAATTACCTACAGAATGACCTGTAATATATATTTTAACTTCATGGACAAAATAAAACTGTACAAACACGGAATAATGCCTTGGGCATTTTCTACCAATCTACCTTGATGGGGCCGAGACAATACACAGTAGCTGCACTAGCCAAGTGCGAATCGGAGTCGCGCATTATGGGTTCCGTACCATCGTAGTAGGAAAAATATTATATTTAAAAATAAATAAATAAAATATTACATTTAATTTCCGTTTTATATTATTTGGTGTTATAGCGGCAACAGAAATACACATTCTGTGAAAATTTCATTGCATTTGCAGACAGACAGACACAGGCTTAGTAATAGGGTCCCGATGGTTATAATCGTCGAAACTTGATTCCTGTTTTCATTATGCACCTAAATGAATGCTTTAACAAAACCATATCGTACGATTTTCCAACAGTGCAATCATTTAGGTGTTAATTAGATATACTAAAAACGGTGTAAAACTGGCTTTACATAGACAAAGCTCCACTATTTTACCTTGAACCCTATCAACTACAGTAAAAAAAAACTGTGTACCTAAGTAGTAGGTAAAACCAAATGTGCAGTTTATTCTTGTTGTCGAATGCGTTTCAATATGGTATCACTGGCTGATGCTAACGACCGTTCGCACTTGAAACGGCGGAGGTCAGTGCCGCGCTGACGACATCGTGTTCGCAATTATAACTTAGATGAGAATGGACGTGATCGCGAACGAGGCGTTACATGGACATGTATGTACACTGAACACTTGTCTTGTACAGTCGACGAAAGTGTTTTGTGTGTAGTTGGAAATAAATACTCGTAAATAGAAACGGTAGTAGTTAAAATCTTCGTCAGTTCTCAAATTATTTCCTTTGTCAAGCTGACGAATCCATAGGAAACTACTAGCTTCTGGAGTTCGGTTATTGTCCCACGGAATTGTACTACTGGGATAAAAGTATCCTTTGTTTTAATCCAGGTTTTAAACTATCTGTGTGAACAAAGATCCATCCATCTATCCATCCTCACAAACTTTCGCATATATGTATAAAAGTAGTAAGATTAGATAGTTATTTTGTCCAGCATTTCCTGCCATCTGATGCATGGTCGGCAGCGACATCGTATCCTGCCTATGTCTGCCTGATTTGACGATAAAATCGCTGACAAGCATTTGAACACCTATCACTCCTGCTTTCTCAGGACATACATATATTGGTTGCAGTCAGTTGTTTGCACACTCATCACTTTTGCTGACTGTACACAGTTCAGAACCCCCGAAGGAATCGATTTCTCTCTCAAACTTACTCGAGTAGTTCAAGGCTTTCATTCGTGAAAGTGAAAACGTTGACCATCGATTTGGAATCGATATTCAAATTGATATTGATGTTCAACGTCTGACCGTGCATTTTCCTTTTGTTCTACTTTAGTTTGGTTTTGCAATTTTTTTAAATAGGTACCATATTATATTGGTGACGGCTTGGTCGCAGGAGCCAGCAGCTGAGTGTGGGATTTAATGGTCAGGTCAAGTAATGTGGATCAGATTTTTTTGTAGCAGCCGGAAGTTTTGCAGTTGATGACAATGGTCTCGCCCTTTAAGTACGTACACGGAGTTTAGCGAAATTTGGGTGTACTAAGTAGATATGCCTCGACCCAACCCGTCAAACAATGTTGGCTTGACATCACGTTACATTGTAAAATTCTATTTTGTTCGTACTTATTTCAAAAATTCAAAAGGTTAACAAGTCCTTTCGTCGAAATAATAGCTATGTTAATTAATCAAAATTTGCTACAGGTGCCGTACAAACAGACGAGTATTTCATTTCTCCATTGTTTTCATTATATTTTCAAAATTAATATACGTTTAGAGTAATTACTTAACTAGATTTACTTTACGTACCGACCGGAATAGACGTTTTTTATATGAAATAATTTCATATACGACTTTCAGACTGTCTCGTTGGTCTAGTAGTCACAAGTGCGCCTGCTGAGCATGAGCCCCTGGGTACGATTCCCGGGTCGAACAAAGTGTTATTGGGTTTTCCCATCAAGAGTAGTTCTCAGTAGCAGCCAGGGAGTTTGAATTTGTACCCGGTTGATGTCAATAGGCTCGGGCCCTAATACATGGGATTTAAACATAACTGGCGAAATATTACACATATTAGGAACACCTCTGGCTAACCCATCGGGGATTACAGGTGTGATGTTATTTGTTTCAGATGTCATATTTTGAACATTAGCAAGCTTGAAGGAGTCGACGTTTCCTATTTGACAAGCCCTGAGAAGAAAAGGCGAAACAAACTCAGATTCAAGATCTATTTTAAAGTACAACAATATATAAAAAAAAAAACAGTTAAACAAAACGTAGGGTAGCATCAGAACTGGCCATGTACCAAACACAGAGGTTCTGCATGTATCAGCCATCGTGAGCTCAACCCTATCGTAGGGTGTTAAAGTACGTATTCAATTAGGTACCTACTCCAGTACAAAAGCTTCTACTCACACTGTAAGAATGAGCATAGATCACGCTTGCTGAACATGATTCATCATCATCAGGCTACAGCAGTCCACTGCTGGTCATAGGCCTCCTCAATCGCACGCCACTGAACTCGATTCTCAACTCTCATCCAGTTGCTGCCAGCCACCCTGCGAAGATCGACACTCCACCGAGCCTGAGGGCGACCTTATGTTCGACGATTCGCGGTCTCCACTCAAGAACACTTGAACCCCACACACAACACATACGAAACGGAACACGATTACAGACTTATATTTATTATAATCCGAGTTTCCTCAAGATTGTTTTCCTTCATCGACGTCAGTGATGTCCAAGCTTGTCTTACAATGAGCACACATACGAATAAATGAATTTGAAAAAGTCACATTGGTACTTGCCCCGTTCTGAATCCACAATCTCGTCAATGACTGGACGACTGTGGTAATTTTTAAATTCGTTGACAGTCCAGTAACAAGATGACATTTTGCACAAGAATTCTCTATTTAAAGAAAGTGAGCACGAAAGCAGGATTTTTTCAGATATTCCGATCGCCCGGCTTGTGTTACTATAAAAGTATCTACCATTGTTGCAAATTGGCCACTGTTGCACCACACTCTCATGGCAATTAAGGGCATGCGTGCGCTTTGCAATTGTGATAGCAAATTAACAACATCAACATTATCCTGAGCAGTATTCACTAGTGTGAATTGTGTCATTTAAAGTTTTATGTAAGGAAAGAATTTTTTTAAATAAAACGCGCTGAAACAAGTCTGCTCACACCTAAAGGCGGTCGTGAAGATATCATTCAGTGAATCTTGATGTCCGTCGTAAGCGATGTTCTTTCAAATCCCCGAGGAATACTTACCTTTAGCCAAACAAACACTTAAAATTCTTGCGCAAACGCAAGCCAAGTGTGTTTTTATGCGCAAGATCGTTGAAAATGTACAAAACATTCGATATCAGAGTCTTCCTTATTCAAATTGGTAATATTTAAATTTGTCCTTGCTGATGACCAGATAACTCCGGTCAAGTAATACCTACGTAAATAAAAATGATTTGATTCGGTAAAAAAAGAGAAGTACGCTTAACGTGGTGATTGGCCGTGTGCCTTCAAGGATGCTGCAAGGAGATGGGGTCCTTGACCTATATTTAGTAGCAAGAGCAAGCCCATCTCACGCACTTATTTACTCTGCTGTTTAGCACCGCAGTATATAAACCTCCATATATACCTACTTACATATAAATACCTGTCTTAAAATATTATACCTACCTCACTCTGTTTGTCTAGATGTCGTTGCACCCACTGCCACATGCTAAATAAACGTGTTATGTACGTACCAACATATTATAATAAACATGCTGTGGTGACTTAATGCATGGTGCGCTGTAATTTATCAAAGAAACACTTAGGTACCTACTCACTATGTTGGTGTTATATTTTCTTGCTGCTTCAGTGATGTACTTTTCCTGTGTCAATGCACCCATAGAGTATTCGTTATATTATAAGTCTTATCTCATTGGTGTAGGGGTCACAAGCTCTACTGAGTAAGAGATCTTGGGTTCGATTTTCATGTTAGATAAATTGTTATTGGGTTTTTCCATCCAGACTCTCTCAGTTGCAAACCCAAAGTCACGTTTTTTCCTGATGGAGCCAATGGACTCACCCAGTTTTGCTTGGGACTTCAACTTACAAGCTGAATGTGGGTGGGTGTACTATAGATAGAGTTCTGCCTAACCCTTCGAGTACAACAGACCTGCTGTTATGTTATGCGTAATAAAGTACACGACAACACAGAGTGCTGAAAATGACAGGACAAAAAAACGACATATGAATACGACTGGCCTACTGAAATCATTAGGGTGTATTAATTAGGTTAATTCAGGGAAATTAACAAGTAATTTAGAAAATTGACTACCAACTTAAAATGTCTATTTACCTAAATCACAACTTTCGTTCGTGTCGTGTTCGTTTCGTGTTTCGACATTTGTATGAAATGATTAATTTCCCTTAGTACTACTAGTAGTACTACTACTAATACTACTAGTAGTACTCTAAAACCTTTTCATAAAAAGTCATTCAATGGAGTTAAATGAACTTAGAGGGTTGTATTGATGATTTTAATAATTATTAATTCTGTAACTACATACGTGTTACTTGCTCGACTCATTTTTCATCAACATACAATCTGATACAGACCTGGAAATATCAAAAAACGTAAAAAATAATCATTTCGCGGGCTACCCTGGCGCTCCTTTCAGTAACACCCAAAATGCAACCAAACGTTATCAGTAGGAACCGGAAACGATGACCAGTCCGTCTTATTGTTTAGGATAAATCTTTGGAAACTGTCCGCTGTTACCGGGTAGAGCGGGATCTGGAGCGTCGGTGCTTTCCGCTTTGTGATTCAATTGACTGCTTCTGATAATATAGAATTCAATTAATAGGCGATGGACCAATGGTTAAGAAGCGGACTTGGTCGTAAGAGGTGATAGATTCGATTTCAACTCGTTACACAACACATTTAAGTCTAGTTTAATTAATGGAACTGAACCTGACCAGCAACTAAAGTGTATTAAAGGCCTGCCAGTGACAACATTCCATAACAAGGATGTTATAATAGCTTGAAGTTATAGCTTCAGTTTAGATGAGCCGATCGCGATAATTTCTATAATATCATCATTGTAATTCGCCATTAGGTGTAAGAACACTTGGATATATAATTACCGATCACGGGAGTCGAAATTATAATCCTAATGGTACGTACGTTCCTTTTATTGCGCGACAAAATAAAAAATTGGTAAAAAAATAAATATATTTGCGCATTATTTGCTGCTCATTTGCGGCATTACTGTATATACTGCTTAGTATAGAGAGAGGTACATAAGTCTCAATCAGGAATGCAAAAAAGAGAAGTATTGGTGGTTAAAAAAGGAAAATTAAAACAATCGGGCCACGGAGAACATACCTTATATATCTGTCAGGCAATCTTGTTAATGGTGTGCCAATTCACTATATCAGGCCATTGTACGTACCTGGTGTTATTCTGTAAAGTTCACTTTGAACCTAATGCAAGTGAAGTGACCGTAACGTTCAAAACGAGATCTGTCTACTCAAAGCTTGATACAAAAGTACAGTTTTTTTAATCGGAATAAAGTGGTGTGCAACAACCTGAGGGCAAGTGAAAATCGCCTTCAAAGCGATTTTATTTAATTTGCCATAATAGTTAGTTGGTTAGTAAGTTAGTATATATTGGTCAAAAGGTATAAGAGCGCGCGGCAGGTCACCAATGCGTTGGACCGACCAAGTCAAAACTGCACTCAATGGTCCACGCCACGAATGTACAAGAAAAGCAAGGTAAGTAAGGGAGGAATGGCGACGGATTGTGAAGCTTGCTACCCTGATGTGACGACCACGACCACTCTGCCAAGAGTGTGACGACGAAGAAGAGATATATTGGTCAAAACATACAATTACAAAAAAAAACTATCTCTTTTCTTAAAATGGTCATAGACGTACCTACTATTATGAATTGTCACCTTGTGACCATTTTACGAATTTAAACGTAATTCATATTATTATCCTATTATGATTCTGCTAAAGCGGCCATTTTAGACCCCCAGTTCCCACCAACCCATTGAGCTGAAATGTTGGTTCTGGTAACAATACATTTTTATGACAGACATGAATTGATCCTGCAACCAGGATCGTCTTCCTTATGAGAGAAACCCTCAACCGTTAATAGCACGAACACTTAACTTTGTATACGCGTTCAACTAACCTTAACCTATTTTTCTAATAAAACCTTCTTTGTTTAAAAAAAAAAGATATATTATTTATTTACTTTCCCTCATACTTTTCGCTGATATAATTTACTTTACGAGTAGCAGTAAAGCTATGGTTAAGTATTGCATTTTATTTGGTTAATGTTATGCTGTTGGCTTGCTGGACGCTTTGGTGAAAACTGTAAATGCAGCAAGTACCTGTTTAAATAAAAAAATGTCTAGAGTTCTATACCCTTAGGCTTAAAGATATGACAAAGAAAATGGTAACCCATATGATAGGTACTGCCCTTAACAAGACAAAAAAGCGGTATCAATGCACTTAATTACACGACCACTGGAAGGTAAACGAACGTGACCATACACACCGATAGTCAATAATTAAGTATGCAAACATAAATATAAAGTATGTATGCGCTATAGCAATTAGCACCGCTGTCCTTGAAACTCCGGTGACCTTAGGACGCGAGTTATGCATAAAGAATCAAATACTAAATTGGAGCTGAGAGCAAAAACTGGTCGGTTCAGGTCTTGGAGTGACGTCATCTCGCCGAAACGCGCCCGTTTCCGACCAGAGGACATTATAGAAAACAACAGCAGACTAACTGTTGATACCCGCACTTAATGGGCACAAGGTTGGAGCGTCTGGGATGGCTCCTTTGTTTTCAAACTGGACCACTTTTTGGCACTAGTGCTGCTCCTGTGAGCTCGTCATTTGTATTGCGATTTGTAGTAAGTATAGAGTGTTTTGAAATATGGGTCTAAGATAAGTTGAGATATTTAATTCTAGTGTCTCGATGAAAATCTAAATTGGCAAATCATCAAATGATAAAAATCTATTTAAACTTTAAATTAAAAAAACAGCTTCAAAAAGCTACACAGCTACAAAGTTTAGAAACATTGCTTCTCTAATTTTACATTGTCATCTGATATCTTCTTATAGATTTTATTTATTGTTCATTACTAATATTATGCCCGATATGGTCCAAGATAAGAATTGACCTATCAAAATTATGTATAGCGTCCGGTTTCCGAAAATAGTGCTTTTCGACATTCTGTAGGCCTTTTAATTATACATACAAGGAGATACTTTATTGGATTATTAGTGGTAAGTATTCGATAATTTCCGGCAATGTGTGGTCACCACGAAAGTGCGTTGAGCTGCTTCTCGGGATTGAGACTGTGGTGACCATGAATGTAGCAGTGTGATGAAATGTTTCTACGGAAAGCTTTCGTGAGATTTAATGTCTTATTTCTTTTGTTTAAATAGTATTTTGGTTTTATTATTTAGAGACACTTTCGCCCATTTTACACACAGCTCTATTAAGTGGTTACCCCCCAAAAGACATGTGCGTTCAAATCCGTGACAGGCCCAAGTTGGTTTTTGTATGGTTTTGTATTGTTTTAGTGAATAAATAAGTTAAAGTTAGTATTTATTTTAAACAATATTTTTATTATTGTTTTTTTTTTCAATACAATGTTAATAATTTTTTTTTATTTCGTATAACGACAAGCAGATTGATAGTAATTCATCAGATTATTAACTACCTAAGTGGCTTAGTTGGTATGAGCTCGTGCTAATCAAAGAATAACCAATGATTCTATGGTTCGAATCTCGTCCCATCTGCAAACTTTTTGTGTCATTCTTAACGATGTATGTGTTTGAATTGCAAAGTTGTTGTAGCAAAGTTAATTTTAATACAACTGGGGTAACTTCGTCGTTTTAAGTGAACGTATATATCAAACGTTGTAGTTATAACTTGAGGGTTGTTGGATTAATTTTATAAAAAAAGAAAGTAAGTAAAGTTTATATTCATAAACTTTACTAACTTTATTCACCCTCAAATTATAACATCCATCGATTAGACAGAGACCTAAAAATAAAGTGACTCTGACGATAGTAGATAACAATTTCATTGCAATTCACATGGGCTCGCTGGCTAGTTCGTCAATTTCCCCGTTCATCAAACTGTATATGTATGACGACGTTTGGTGATGCGATGGATCGAATACAAGACGAAACAATGAACTCTTTTTGAAGTATTCTTTAGATTATTCGTAACGAATTCAATGTTGTAGCAGTGTAACATTTTAAAACTTGAGGGGTTAACACATACTGACGCTGTGAAAGCACGTTAAGCCGTTGGTCCTGGTTGTGATTTGTAGCTCTTAGATAGTCGATAAGGGAAGTCAGAAGCTCGACAGTCTTTTTTCTTTTTTTTGGGATGGGATATCATCAAATGACTCCTCCCGCTCTGGGCAGAGCGGAAGGGAGTGTCAGACTTTTACTGACTAAAAATTATCCATGTTCCTTCTTTTGCCCTTTATGTTCCAGGGCCACGGTATCTCTTTCGAACAGTCCCGCAGCCCTGGCAGGCATCGGCCCTTGCGGGCCCCTCATTTTTGCTGACATCTCTTTGAGGCGCGCGTGGAACACGAACGCGCCGTCGACACGGCCTGTCGTCATAAGACGGACGGACGGCGAGCTAGCCCAAGCTCGACAGTCTGACAGCCAGTCTTACCAAGGGGTATTATTTTGCAGTAACAGGGACAACCCTTACAGCAGGTCAGGCTTTGACAACATAAGTAAAATTTTGGTATTCAACTGCATTTGTATGGTAACTCGGTTCGGCTGAAAGCCGACCCCAATATAGTTGGGAAAACGCTAGGTAGGTAAGGATCAACAGATTTTTTTCCCTGTACACAATAAATATCTATATTGTTTCAAAAGTTTACATTCAAAATCTACGTAGAAAATACTTAACGCTAGCAGGACTTATCTCAATCCCACAAAAATGCATGGCATCACTAATTTCGCAGTATTTTTCTCTTTGTTGTAAAAAACGTGTCGGTTACTCATAGGTCAGCGGTGCGAGGCCAATGTATTTCTGTTAGTTTTTTTAACATAATTTATATGTATTGACAATGAACATAAATCTTTGTTTTATTGGTGTGTATTGCCGCTCAATGGCAAGAAATATTGAACCCACAATTCCTGTTAATTGTGTTAATAAAATTATAATAGCTTTCGATTTCGTACTGTATTCGGTTTCCTATTTATTTTTCGTGTTAGCATGGCAGATTGGGTGCAATAATAATCTTGTTTTGGCTGTTGTTTTCCTCTTTTACAGTTGAATATTATATTCATATTTGTGCCTACAGTCCATCTAACGTCACTGATGGTTGTCTATAGAATACTTCGTTTCATGTATCAGTGGTAACACCTACACTATGAAAATCACCCTTACTGCTACTTCTTAAAGGTGTCAATGTCAAACTCATCCTTCATTGAACCAAATAAAGCATATATTACAATAATAATGAAATTCTTGAAATTGCAATTACCTACAACATAGAAAAAGTGCATAGGAAAAATTACTGCATTTTAACAATGTTATTAATAACAATTTTATAAGACATTGATTCAGCTTCATATAATAAATATAATGTACCCAAACTAAGGACATAATTATGTAGGTACATAATTATAAGAGATCAATCATATATCACGAATATCGTTTCTAAGGATCAATAAATGCATAAAATTAACATGCAATTTGCAGCTACAGGGTGATGATATTGTAATTAGTAGGTAGACCAAATAGTGGAATATTTTGTGTTGATAAACACAAAAATTTCCATTAAGATGTGGTGAGGAAATTTTTGAGCATGAATGTGGATGGCAGTGGCGAAGGTACCAAATAACTCGATTCCTACCGAATTCCCTTTGAAAAATGACACAATCAGTATTCTATAGACAAATAATACAATCACATTAAAGATATGTACTCCGGCTTACCTCTTACAAAAATTGACCCTTCGCTACTGGTGGATGGCTATTAGAATAGTAGAAGAGCACCCTCGAGGTCCCTCAAATTTTTTTGTTATTTTTGTGTCGGTATTTAAAGCATCAGTACTTTTAAAGGAGATGATCCCAAACCAGAGTCGATAGGGTCAAACTGGGTACCAATAGGTTCATTGTAATGCGCAATTTACCCCGCCGAAAGCGTAACACCAAAATCAATAGGGTATATGAGCTAGATTCTGACAAAGTAACTGCTGTGAAATGGCAAATACTCGCTGCCTAAATAAACTGACTTACATTAACTAAATGTTATATTATCATTTTACTTGTCTTTTTTCACGTCGGGACAAGAACGTATTACTGTTATGTTTTTTATAAGGCCAACAGGGTTTTAGAATACTGCTGCATCTGTATGTGCTCATGATATCAGCATTATACATATAGGGTGACTGGTAATTAGTGGCCGATACTTATACACGTAATTGGACTCATGATACAACAACTTTCAAACAACTTTCCTAAAGAAACAATCTTTTTTTATACTATATCACTTTTATCATAATAAAGGCCGTATGAAATTCGCGCGCGCGCCTTTGACCACTACCTACTATTGCACGGTACGATAGTAATGAGACGGCGGTGGCGTCACGTGGCACACAGCTGATAGGTCACAGGCGCGCGCGCGCGAATTTTATACGGCAGTTGTTTTATTGTGATAACATTGAATGAGTATAAAAAAATGTTTCATTGGGAAAGTTGTTTGTTATCATGAGTACAAGCACGTGTTTAAGTATCGGTCACTAATTACCAGTCACCCTATATATTACCTGGCCTGGGCCAGATACGAAGCAAACAGATTTTAGATTACCTATACATTAGCAGATATTGAAAACAGTTGAACAAATATTGTTTTTTAAGTGATTAGAGTAATAATTAGAGACCAAATGGTCGATAGTAAACAATAGTACAATAATCTGTCATTATTATCGCTAATATATTATTGATATTGTATAAACTGGTAAAAAACACTTGTTAGTCAAGATTCATACATACTTTGTCAGCCTCTAAGCTCATATTCCCCATCTATTTCGGCATGGCCCTTTCGGTGGTGTAAATTGTGCATTATAATGAAAGTACTGGTACTCAATTAGTCCCAACTGAGTCTGGGTTATGGTCCATATATTCTGGACCAGGTCTTTTAGTATAAATTTAGGAGCTAACCTATGTGTCTTAGTGTGTGAAAATCTCGCGAGCCATTAAAGGTTTGTCCAGAAAAATAAGATTATCCAAAACGTTAACAAACGACTGTTCGTTTGTAAACATTTTGGAAAATGACAAAGTTACATCATTTTGAAAACGATTGTGACTTGTCAAGGACCTCAGGACCGCATTCTCTCTACGAGATGAGTATTTTGCAGTCTGTTAAAAGTCACACCCTTTAGGTAAATTCACACGTCCGCGTATGTTTTATTTTATCTAACTGCATTATTAAGAGGTTACACAGCTCCGGTGGTCTGCGGCATTTTTGATGCATCAACCTTCAAATAACATTAGCCGATCGCCTGTTTTCCGCACAAGTTGATCAAGACAAGACTTGTATAGCTACGTAATTAGAAATATAATTTGTTTAGAGGTCAGAATGGGATCAATGGAATCATCAGTTGTGGGAATTTGAAGTAAACACTGTAGTTTTTTTTCATTATTATTTTGCAACGTCATGGCTGTATTTTGTTGGCAGACGTGATGATTAAACTGAAACTCAAACTTGAAACATTTATTTACATTTTTCCTCATACGCTTGTGAATTGCCAAAGAGTTAGTTGGTCTGTTAGTCAAAAAGCTGAAGCTAACACTAATATAATAATATACACTCACACACTCAATCATATATAATGTATACCTTTTCACCGTATCTGGTGATAGTCACCTAGTTTTCTCTTCTTTCGTGAGCTCTATAATGACTACCAAGCTATGTAGGTATTCATAATCTCTTAACCCCACACTGAGCACTGAGAAGCTGAACAGCGTGAGAACGTTTCAATGCTTTGCCCGGCTTTATATGTGTACTTGACGCTTCTTGTTCTCTCAGATCTTTTCCAATTTTTAGGGTTCTGTTGCCGAATGGCCAAAAACGGAACCCTTATAGATTCTAGTCTGTATGACCGTCCGTATGGCACAGTCACTTTATTTCTAAATTATTAGGAGTACATAGTTGAAACTTGGTAGGTAGATGTACTCTGTGAACCGCCTTACGATTTTCATACAAAAAAAAAAGATTAAAATGTTCATCATTAAACCTGTACGTGTGGGGTGTCTATAGATAGGTCTTTAAAAATGGTATTGAGGTTTCTCAAACCATTTTTTCTCAAAGTCAATCGTTTGAAAGATAGACATTTCCAAAGTTGTAAAATGTGTCCCGCCACTCTAACTTCTGAAGGAAGAGGAGGAACATTCTGGAAAAATATTGGATTGTGGAACGTAAGAAAACTTTCAACGAAAATTGGTTTGAATTAGATTTGATGATTGGTTTTTGTGATTTTTCATCAAACTGCAGCAGTAACTTTGTTTTTCATTAACATTCTATGAAAAACAAATTTAGTTTTACAAAACAACATAATTATATGAATGAGCCTTCAAAATATTTTTATTATATTGTTTGGTGCTACGGAACCTTGCTTTTTTTTTCGGGTAGGTGCACAAAAGTAAACACATGTTCCCTAATCGTTTATTTTAATTATAAATAGTAATTTCATTATTTAAATTATAATTTCTACCTAATATTGCTGATTAATATACCATTCAGCACATATTGTGTGGGCAGTAACATACACATGCCCTAAACAGTGTTAATTGCATTTACTTGCTGGCTTGAGCTGTCACTTGAACTTTGGCCTCACTGAGTAGAGTCTGCCTGGCTTTATTTTAATTCGGAACGATCGTACAGGGAAAAGAGCTGGGGGTGTTGCCATTTACCTGCGCAGTGATATCTCCTACAAAATCATATCTTCTTCATCCCCAATTTATAATGGCAACCCTGAATACCTATTTCTTGAAATTGTTGTTAAAGGGGTTAAGGCCGTTCTAGGAGTTGTTTACTGCCCACCTGCTATAGATTACTTCTCTATTCTAGAATCTCTCTTCGAATCTATTTCCTCAGAGCACAAACATCTCATAGTCATGGGTGATTTTAACACTGACCTATTGAAGGATAACCCTAGATCACGTAGGCTGAGTGCGATCCTGGAGTCGTCGTGTCTGTCTCTTCTTAAACTTAGTCCGACTCATCATAACCTTGACTCAAGCGATTCCTGGCTCGATCTCATGCTTGCGTCTTCTGTGGATCTCGTTGCCAACCATGGTCAGATCGCTGCGCCTGGTTTATCCAAACACGATCTGATTTATCTGTCCTACAAAATTAAACCCCCAAAGCAGCGGCCTGCTATTGTTTTATGCGGAATTTCGTAAGGTTAGACAAGGAAAAACTCAATACCGATGCACAAGCTCTTGATTGGGTCGATATTGCCCAGTCATCATCAGTGGATCAGAAAGTGGAGGTTTTTAATAAATATGTACTCCAGCTCATTGACACGCATGCGCCACTGAGGGCTGTTCGCGTCAAGCGCCCCCCAGCTCCATGGATTACCCCTGGAGTTCGGATGGCAATGAGGCGACGTGACCGGGCTTTTAGAATATATAGGCGGGACCGCAGTGAGGAGAACTGGAGCCTTTACAAGTTGGCTAGAAACCGCTGCAACCAGATGGTAAGAGCATCTAAACGACATTTGTGAAAATGTCCTCAATTCTTCACCGGCTGATATTTGGAAGTTTCTCAAATCACTTGGCATAACAAAGTCCCCCTCTAGTACTGTATCTCTTAATCTGCCTTTAAACGAACTTAATAAGCATTTTTCAACGTCTGCTACACTTGCGGTTGGTATTAAGAATAATACAATCCTTGATGTTACTTCCAAGCCAATGTTTCCTCCTGACTCTTTTTCTTTCTCTCCCGTGACTAACGTTGAGGTCCTTAAATATTTCACCTCAATTAAGTCCAAGGCTGTGGGCTGTGATGGGGTCAGTCGAACTATGTTATCGTTTATGATTGAGAACCTAATTCCAATTATTACGCACATCATCAATTCATCTCTGCAGACTGGTGTGTTCCCTGCAATGTGGCGTAAGGCTTATATTATCCCTCTCCCTAAAATTTCCAACCCTAGTTTAGCGAATCACTTCAGGCCGATCTCCATTCTCCCTTTCCTTTCTAAGATCCTAGAAGCAGTTGCCCTTAATCAAATATCCTCCTACGTATTTAAGAATAACCTGTTGTCCAGTTTCCAATCCGGTTTTCGGCCTGGCCACAGCACAGCCACAGCTCTGCTTAAAGTTACTGAAGACATAAGGGATGGCCTGGAGAATTCGAGATTAACGGTCTTGGTTTTAATAGATTTTTCCAATGCTTTTAACACCGTTGATCACGACATTCTTCTGGCCATACTGTCTCAGATTGGGGTCTCTTCGTTGTCACGTGATTGGTTCTCATCATATCTTCGTGGTCGCCAGCAGGCGGTGCGTGCTGATCAGGATTGCTCTGACTGGTGCGACCTGGTAGCTGGTGTTCCGCAAGGCGGTATCCTCTCTCCTCTTTTATTTTCTTTATTTATAAACTCCATTACTGCTGTTCTCAAATGTTCTTACCATCTGTACGCTGATGACTTGCAACTATACGCTCAGTCTGACATTACCAACCTTGACAATTGCATTTCATCACTCAATGCTGATCTTCGAGCTATCGAGGAATGGTCTGGCAAATTTGGGGTTTCTGTTAACGTCGGGAAATGTCAGGCCATCCTAATTGGCAGTTCGTACTTTTTGAGAAATGTGAACACTAGCCAACTTATGCCACTGATGTACGAGAACTCCGTCATTTCTCTTTCACCTCACGTAAAAGACTTAGGTCTGTACATTGACGGCAGTTTAAGCTGGAATAAACACGTGGCTCAGGTGAGCCAGAAAGTCTCGTTCTCGCTGCGATCCCTCTATAGATTCAAACACTTCCTGCCATCTAGCACCAAACTCACTTTGGTCCAGTCACTTGTGCTTCCCATTATCGACTATGCTGATGTTTGTTATTCTGATCTTTCCCAAGAACTTCTAAACAAATTGGATCGACTTCTCAACAATTGTATTCGCTTTGTTTTTGGCCTTCGCAAATACGATCACATTTCCTCCTTCCGTTCTCAGCTTAAATGGTTGCCTATCCGACTCAGGAGGTCCCTCAGATCTCTCTGCATGCTCTTCACTATTATGAACGATCCATGTGCTCCCGATTACCTAAAAACTAATTTTAAAGTGTTGGGCAGTTCTCACAGTCGTAACCTTCGAGCTTCCAAGAATCTGCTTCTCCAAATTCCTTCACACCGCACCGGTTTTATGTCGAATTCTTACGCCATCTCTACTACAAGGCTCTGGAACGCGCTACCTCTTGGCATTAAAAAAGCTGAAAGCAAAGTCACTTTTAAAAGAAAAGTTCGTCACCACTACTTAAGTCAGGATAAATAGCTCTCAATAAATTAGAAGTCGAGTCATGGTAATTATTATTAGGTTTCTTTTCTTTTATTTTAGTATTTGTTAGAATATTTAGTAGTTTATTTTATTTATATATTATGTGTATTAGTATCAATATAACGATATAAATTTTTCGAAAACAAGAAGTTATTTTTTAGATATTTATTGTACCTATCACAATGTTTTCTTATTTAACCCAAAGGTTGACTGGTAGAGAATGCCTTGTGGCATTAAGTCCGCCTATGTACCACTATTGTACATGAAGTTTAAATAAATAAATAAATAAATAAACCTTGTGTGCGTATGAGTACGACTCGCACTTGGCCGGTTTTTTGATCTTGATCTCGATTCCAAACGATATCATGATGAACTAGGCGACGAAGTACCTCGAGATTTCTTTTCTAGTTAACATCGGAGTTAATCTTGCCAGACATGTTGAAGTCATGCGGATAAGGTACCTCTTGTCCTATTAGTCCAGGGCAGATTGGAAGTTCGCTTGGGCTAGTAGTTCGAAGTTCTACTGTGGGGTACTATGTGGATTTCTGGACCAGGTTCGAGGGTTTAGACGTCAACGTATTCACAGGTGGAGATACAGATCATCGGTATGGCAAACGCCGCTTGTCACATAGAGAAGGCATGCTTGCTTGTAGGGGATTGACGATTTTACACATATTAGTTAAAGTCGAGGTTTCCTCACGATGTTAGTGACGTCCAAGATAAACTTACAAAGTACAAATGAATCGAAAGTCACAGAAGGACTTGCTCGGATTTGAACCCTCGTACATTAGAGGCGAGGTTTTAACCACATGGCCATCACGCCTTATTTCTTGTAAAAAAACCGGCCAAGTGCGAGTCGGACTCGTGCACGATGGGTTCCGTACCATTATCTATAAAAACGGCAAAAAAATCATATCTGTTGTATGGGAGCCCCACAATTTTTTTTTTTTAATTTGTAGTATTTGTTGTTATAGCGGCAACGGAAATACATCATTTGTGAAAATTTCAACTTTCTAGCTATCACGGTTTATGAGATACAGCCTGGAGACAGACAAACAGACAGCGGAGTCTTAGTAATAGGGTCCCGTTTTACCCTTTGGGTACGGAACCCTAAAAAGACAACAATGAGGTACCTAACACAATTAATTTGATGAACCACTGTGAGATTAAGAATTCCTTATCAGTTTTTAAGTCTGTAAAAAGTTAGTTTTTTTTTTATAATGTATAAAGGTTTCCGAAAACATATTTATTACGTACTTTAAATTTAAATGAGAGAATATCGTATGTACATAAAATACTTTAAAGCGATTCTTGTAGTTCTTTTTTGTTTTGCCGCTTCGTATCTTCGACACAAAGACGTCTAAAGACCCGTTTTTGATGCATTTGAACCGATTTAGTGGAATCAAAGTTGTTATTAGGGCAACCACGTGATTAGTCGTAATTAGGATTTCCTGAAATGTTGTTTCGGTTTCTTTTATTTTGAGAGATTTCTGAATTTCCGATGAGTAATGTAGGTACCTAGTTAATATAGTGATTCAGACAAAATTGATGATTTTTAGTACCTAACTAATTTATTGCTCCAGACGAAAGGTGTGCTAGTATCATGGAAAGGTAAACGCCAGGCAATACGCATAGGGTAATAACTTAAAGTAACTTACATTTCGTAAATAGACACAAGTTCACGCCTGTTTCTCATGTGTGTCCCAGGCAGGTGTTACAGAACGCTATCTGCTACGACCCGACACGTACTACGTTCATGTTCATACATCTGGTCATAAGTACACGTACGCCAACTTTTCTATAATAAAAAAGGCTCTTAACTCCTAAAGATGATCAAAATACAAAATAATCTCAAGTTTCCAAATACAAGATAAATGTTAAAGTTACTCAGTGACGTAATTCAAAGTTTGACATCAGTGCGACGGATTTTCACGCCATTTGATGTGAAATAAGTTGCAAGATAAAGTTCAAGGCTTTAAAGCTTGTGGCAAACATCTAAAAGTCGGAGTTTGCCGGATAATACAAAGTTAACTTGATCAAATTACTTTAGATATAATTATCCAATCATTTGGAACTCTTGTACTGTTTTCAGGTGCGAACTTTTTGATTGAAGTCCCGTTAATAATTTTAATAGGACTAAGGGTCCAGTGGTTTTGAGGAAACTTAAATGATACATTGATTTTGCAAATAGGTAGGTATTTGTAGAATTCAATACCGGATAGTTTACTCTCGTTACAGTATTTGTGTGTTTCGCGTGTCTAAAGCTGCTTTCGCAATTAGTCCGTACTGGATTGATCTGTGAGTTGGATTTGACAGGACATGTTTGCCACATGCCGAAAAAAAGTTACACAGACCCGGTGCCTTAGATAGTAACTCAGGGTTAACCAAGGAATATGGCGTTAGGAACTGGATGCATTCGAGGAAGCGCGGGTTTGTCAAAGATTGAAGGATTATAGCCCTTTGCCCGGAAGCCTAAAAGCATAACAATAATGAGTAAGTACACAAGAGTAAGGCAACAAATGTGACTAAGGATTTTTTTGAATTCGTCGACGATGAGTTCCAGTTATAATGGCCCCAAGGCCATTTGTGTAATTTTTTTAATCACCCTAGCTTTCAAAATGCGGACGGAATCGCCAGGTCCTAGAATCGAAACTTCCCTCTGATAGGGATGAGACCTGTTTTCCAGAAGTATTAATATTCCCACTGCTGATTACCTGTTATAAAGATTTTCTGAAAAAAAGTTGCAACCGGTTCATGGTTTCAGTAACCGTGGGGGTCACCCTAATCGCGATAGAAACGCAATATCGCGTGGCGCTGCAGCGCTGCAATAATTGTTGCCTCAGGACGACGGCCGCACGCTTCGCTTTTTAATTAATAACGCTAACTTTACAAATTGCAACATTTTTGTGCGCCGTCGATCGACTATTTTAACATTTTGTGACGTTAAGTTTAAGGGTACAATATAAAATCACGCCTGTATATGGGTACACAGAGGTGTTTTTCATTCACAGTCTTGGAGGGCGAGCCTATTGCTACCAGCCGGACATAAATATAGACTCTGGGCTGCTAGTATGAAAATTCAAAAACCCGATTAAGGTTTACCAGATCTGGAAATCAAAATCAGAGGCGCTCAGAAGTAGTGTTATCCATCACAAGACCGAAGCAACCCGTTTCTATATCTTAAGGGTGGAAACGGAACAAGGCTCAGGGCGCGCTTGCGAAGTTTCTGTAACACAGGGCTGTATCATTAGTAAGTTCAAAGTTCAATTTTCCACAAAATAATTACTCATTTGGTCTTTATCATCGCGAATAATAATAGTAACTGTAATACTTTTGGTAGTACGGAACCCTGTGTGAACAAGTCCTAGTCAATTTTAGCCAGTTTTTTAAGCGTAGTGTGTTGCGTTGCATCTGATTTTTTGTAAAGTTTTTACAAGGTTTACTGAAACTTTTGATGCAAAAAAGTTGAGTTTCTACAAGTTTAAGTTTTTGAATACAGGTGGTAGCAAACTGAAACGCCATGGTTAGTCATCGTTCCATTGCTCTGTTTATTACTGTCCAAATCGCATACCAAACTGTTTGATGTCGATATGCAAATGGCATATGCTAATAATAATGTTTGTCTCCTTGAAGTTAATATTTGGGTGCGTAAATAAATAATCTGTGTCACCCCATTAAAAGACGTTGATGTCAGTAAAGAAAGAGAGAAGTTCTTACTCGATAAACTAAACTATCTCAGGTTTAAATACTACTCATCATCATGTACCAAGCCTTTTCCCAATTATGGCGTCGGCTTCCAGTCCAACCGGATGCAGATGAATACCAGTATTTTTCATGGAGCGACTGCCTATCTGACCTCCACAACCCAGTTAGTGCTAGGTAATACGACACCCCTTGGTAAGACTGGTTGTCTGACTTTCGGGCCACTGACTGCCTGTAACAACTATCAAAGATCTACAAATGACAGCCGGGACCAACGGCTTAATGGCTTAGGTTTAAATACTACTATTAGGTATAATACTTTATAATACTACATGTTGAAACTTGTAATTGGCCATATTTTGTGTAAGCGACTACTCACTGTCTGTTTAGCTGTAAGTTTTCCTAAAAATTAAATACTTAAATAAATAAATAAATTTAGTACTGCTGTGTTAGCTGAACTTCGAATTCACTCAAGTGAAAACAAACAATTCAAAAGCGAATTCACTCGATTTTTATCTAATAAACCGTTGATTCTTATCCTCCTCAACCTCTTGACTTATATCGAATAGGTTCACATAATTATCATTACCAAATGATGTCATAGTTTTGATGCGCTCTAGAATTAGACAAGAAGGAATAATCAAAAGAATTAGAGTAGCCAACAAGGCCTCCTCCGCTATACTTTTCTGATTAATTTCGTTGCGGGATCCAAGACAGTTAAATTGTTTCTCTGGGACTTCGTAAAGCTACATTGTCTAAGCGCTTTTCTGGTGGTTGCCACTGTTGATTCGGGCTTTCAGGAGTTACAGTGGTTTGGGAATAGTGTGGCGGGCTTGTAGCCGATAAGGCCCGAAGAATCGCCAAACTTAAATGGCAGTGGGCAGCGCAAATTTCTCGCAAAAGGCCTCTCCAAGCTCAAACGAAGACCTACTGAAAGGCGCAGGTATCCGCTGGAGACGGGAAGCTATGGCCACCCATCGATTAGGAGACGCTTACATGATGAAGGTGAACGGTTCATGACAGTTCGCCTGTAACCTCCCAAGGGTTAGGCTGAGGTGTGCGTTAAGTTAAAGTCCCATGCAATAGGGGGTAAGCTCATTGCCAAACTGGGCACAAATCCAGAGGTCGCAGCTGCTACTGAGAAATTTCCATTGGAAAACCCAATAACACTTTGCCCGGCCTGGACATCAAACCAAGAACTACGCTTAGCAATCGGGCATACGACCACTAGGTATACCAGGAAAGGTTTGTGTTAAAAATCTTGAAAAACCGAATGTAATTTTTATAACTATACAGATGCAAATGAAGCGTAAATATTGTTTATTATCTGTGCCAGTTAACGTCACACCGATGACATATACCTTCTGTTCTATTATTAAAACGCGTACCGGGTACGGGTGTAAGCTAGCAGGCTGTTAGGCATGCCTCACAGTTTACGGCGATAGCTCGGAAGATAGTACGAGTATATACACGAGCGATGCCAGTGAGTGATGTTCAGAAATATTACGGCGGTTTAAACTCAGCTTTAATTCCTAATATTTTACGAGGTTGTCGATTTGATGTGAAAGGCTTTTAGAGGTATTTCAAATTTAGAATGTCTATTCTGTTAAATAGGCATTTAACATGTAACTTTAAAGTTATGTTTACTTGCAATAAGTTTTGAGTTAAAACATCCATCATTCTTATACTAATTTATAGGTAGTAGGGGTCGGTGCAGCATCTCTTCTTCTCCATACTTCTCTATTAGTCGACATCTCAGCAGTCACCACCTTTCTAACCATATCATCTTTCACATGGTCTATCCATCGTTTTTTTGGTCTTCTCCTACTCTTACCTAAGAACATTTTCGACAATGCGCATAGCCCTTATTAAAACAAAAATAATAAAATCCACGGTCTAGTATCGCGTTACGAATAAATAAATCAAAACTGCTATTAACCTACTTACCTTATTTAACTGACCTATTTTGAGTAAGCTATAAAAAACACCTATTCAGAATATAAAAGTTAACATTTGGTTTAACAAAATAGCAATTAACAATCAATAGAGAACGCTACACACTGGTGTATTTTCGTACGATCGCGCCGCATCGCGCTCGTTCCTTTGTTGGGACAGCGCACCCCGTGCCATCCACTAGCTAAGGAGTGGGCTACACTGACACCACTTCACAGGTAGTAGCATTAGTGCTTTGTATTGGCCAACCTCTGAAAAACACTACGAAACGGTTATAATTATCCTAACAATTGAACATCATTTGTGAATTTCAGTCTCAAAAATTTCACAGTCATGTGATTATTTGTGTTTAAATAAATAACAAGTTGTAACTAACATAATAATTTATAAGTTTCTTTTGCTAACCTTCTGTGGATGTTGCTTGTTCGAAATAAAAGTTATTTCATTTATTTAGTGAACATAACAAAATAGCACCACAGAATCTATAAAATAAAATTCCTGGTGATTACTATGAACGATAAAAATAAGTTACCATAACATAACATGAAAAGGTTAAAAGGATTGGTTGTTAATTTAGTATTAATGGCTAATGCTGTACTAAATATAATAAATATAAATAAAAATATACACTTGAAACATCTGATATGATCTATCTAACACGTAGGTACAATGAAATCACGCCTGCAAACTCCAAAGTAGAGGCGAACATTGCACCCATATTTGGCCAGTTATGTTTATTTATGTTCCGTTTTAAGAGCTCGCCTCTTAAACCTTTTGCAAGCAGCAGATGGGCAGAAATCCAGAATTTGATTTGTGAGAACAATGCCTGACTCGGGAATCGAGCCTAAGGCATGCTCAATAGTACCTAGTGTGGAGTTGCGGGACATCAGCCCGATGTACACTACAATACCAACGAAATAAAAGGGTAAAGTCTTGCACTCGTAGCACCACCATCCTAACCCGTTCGTGCTACCGCCGTTATTATCTAGACCGCAAGCGATTTTGCTCACTTACCCACCGCCAGCCATTTTACACGATAAAGCTTACACCGCAACACAAAGAAAATGCACACGAAAAATTGCACTTCAACGTTACAAATAGCTCAAGTTTGAAGAAACTATTGCTATGAAAACTAGAATAGCTGAATTTTAAAATGTACTGCAGCAGGCGGTTGGTGTTTTGTTTTTTTTTTGCGAAAACTATTTTTGGGATAATTGAAAGTTTTAAAAAGATAACATTGAAATCGGATGATAGGAAGCATCTTTAGACTCTCAAAGAAGATAAAGTTATCGCTATCTATATCTAATTCAAATAGTTAGAAAGGAACACCTCATAAGGGATTTATGTGGTATATCAGTTATTAAAACACACACTATATACTTAATATTATTTGTAAAGTAACCACGAAATTATCACAACACAAAGTCGTTTTGTAAATTAATGTAATGTGTAAAAAAATTAAAAAGAAGACCACCCCAAAACAGCAATGTTAATAATAGGCAAACAAATGGTTTTGAAACGACAAAGATAAAGACGGCAATATAAGAAAAAAAGAAGTGTGAAAGAGAAGGGAAATCTCAGCTTCTCAATATGGGTGGTCGAAGATTTTTTTTCATTGCAATTTATGTTCGTAACAAAATTTTAGGACACGGTTTAAAGTTTCTATCAATTTGAAAGTGAATGCTTAGTGTTATTTAGAACAAAGTCAATCCCTACAAAATTCGAGAGTTTATTCTATTCAGATTTAGTTCCAAGTACAGCAAAAATATAGCTAACATACCACCCTGCTCACCACCCATAGGTATCATGCATCATTATAGGTTCCTTATGCCCGTTTACTCAAAACCTAGGTATTAAGTACATTTATTAATTAATTTATACGAAACTCATTGATTCTCTTGCAGATAACGCATAGCGTACACGACTGGGTGAAAGTAAGTGTGCTGAAAAGTTCCTTATATAACGAAAATGAGCACTAGGGTAGGATTAAATGGTTTAATGTTCATCCCCTAAAGTGGTAAAATAGGGGTTAAAAGTTTAAAAATGCCATCAGGCATACAACTTGATACCTATACTATAACTTCCTTAGCTACGAATGCTCAGAATTTTGAAAACTTAAACCGCCCATCAGAGCACAATATAATTATGTTAATGACTGCAGTGAACGAACTAAACGTTGCTAAATAAACAACACGATAATATTATCCTTTAAAATACCATTTGAAACACGCTAATGCAATCAATGTAAATGGTTCTAATAACTTATTTTTTTATATTGCAAACCGGCGATTGACCTGCGATTCGACGACGAAACTGTTTATCTACCTGGTGAAAGTGCAGTATAACCACAAAAAGGAGGTCTCAATTACTAAAAATTTCAAAAGTTAATTTAATTTTTAGAATTTAGTACTTACACATACCTACCTACATACATTGAAGATAGAAAGTAATTCGTTTCTAAATACCTGAATATAGGTACAATTACTGCTTTTTGAACTATATATCAATACTCACTGTAATATTTGTCATATTAGTCGCTGTGTACAGGGTAATAAAGTACGCATAGGAATTATCTTTTTAAATAAACCAGCGGTCAATCCCAAATTTTAAAAAGGTCATAAAGATGTATATATGTATGTATATGATAGAAAAACAAGGCTACGAAACTAACATACATATTCAGTATAGAATAAGAATGAGTGACAGTCACAGTAATAGTGAGAGGTAGTTCTATCACCCATAACTACACAAGCACCAAGCTGTGAGAAGAAATGGGCCGAAATATACTAGGTATATACATCGCAGCCCAGTGAGAGGTGACGGATGTCATAATATGTCTTCGAATTTTTGGTTCTAAGACTGGTTTCCTCACAATGTCATACTGTTATCCGTTTAGTAAAAGGTAATGTGTTAACGGGCAGGCGCCAGAGAAGCCCGTGACATTCGAATTGCCTTAGGTACTATTTGCGATTTGCAGGTCAGTGTCATGTCAGGCTGTATCATCATCATCTGCCTAGCCTTTTCCCAACTATGTTGGGGTCGGCTTCCAGTCTAACCGGATGCAGCTGAATACCAGTATTTTACATGGAGCGACTGCCTGTCGGACCTCCACAACCCAGTTAGTGCTAGGTAACACGATACCCCTTGGTAAGACTGGTTGTCAGACTTTCGGGCCACTGACTACCTGTAACGACTGTCAAAGATCTACAAATGACAGCCGGGACCAACGGCTTAACGTGCTTTCCGAGGCACGGAGGAAACTCGGTATGTAATGGGTGGTCACCCATCCACGAACCAACCTAGGTAAGCACGGCTTAACCTAAAGATCGATCCGAGCGGCTGTTCTTATTTAGCCACGAGCTCCTCATGTCAGGCTGTATGTTAAACAAAATATGATTCGCGACTGTAACTCGTATGCAGTTACAGAATTATAATCATTAAAATCTTCAATGCAACCCTTTAAGTTTATTTAATCCCATTCAATGGTTAGTTCATGACAACGTAGGTATTGATGATTTTGTAACTCTGTAAAGCCATATTTGTTACAGTCACGAATCATATTTTAATCAACATACAACCTAACACTGACTTGTAAATTGCAAAAAACGTAAGACAATTTTAATTTCTGATGTCTGATGATTTTGCGGGCGATTTTGTCTCTTCCTCGTTAAGTGTTTTGAACCCACAATTTCGATATTTCGACTCGGAAGTCGGAGCTGTTACCATTTGGCCACCACTGCTCATGTTAAAAACAATGAATGAAACTCCGCGCGGCAATTACACATGAATAAATCTAGCATAATATAAACAAATACAATAAGGCATAATAGGTATTATACACCGTATTTCAAAGTGTTGCTTGTAACAAAATTTATTTAGTCTTTCTCAATAGCTTTTGTAGTTTATATTTAAGTATTTTTTATCCTTCATCCTGAATAACAACTAAACGTGAATTTCTCAAAACAAATTCCGAAAAAGGCATTTTAGTCACACAAACACTATCAATATATTAACTTTACTGCGTTCAACAGCTGTCAGTATCATCAATATAGGCAAAAGAATATTGAAACTGACAGCACATGAACGCGGTTCAGATGACGCAATCAGTTTCATTGGTGAAATTTTCCTTAACAGTATTTTACCCACACTTAGGACTTAAGGGTAGAAGAAACGTTTTATGTGCCCAATAACTAAGAAAGATAACTCCATACGACACATAGGTACCAAGTTACAGCAGTCTAGCATAAGTCTAGATGATAAAAAGTCGCGTAAACTAGAAGTGGGACACCTTGTATAAGAGTTATGAATGTTCGCGAGCTGTTAGGGCGTGTTCTTAAAGACGGTTGACGTTTTATTCCGAGGCAATGTATGCTGTTTATGTTTGATTGTCAGTTCTGATTTCATTTACTGTTTTAGTTTTGGTTCATCTATTCGATTTTCGATAAATTAAATGTGATTTTCGTATTTGAAACTTTATTTAGTTAAACTTAATCTCAGTATCGGGGGGTTCGATGGATCTTTTCTGCTTAACAGGGTCCTATTTTGATATTATAGTCATGGCACAAAAAAGCAGACTCTTATAAATAAATATTTAAAAAATATATAGATATAGTCGAGTGCTACGAGATTCTACGCTAAATTGTAGCAGTGCTACGAATAACTCGTAGCAAACCTGTAATATCACTCACACCTATGCTATTTACCAGACCATACATTGTATTTCTTTCCAAACTTACTTTAAGCTAAGTTTTTGAAACGAATTTTCTTAAATCGATCATTATCATCATGCGTCAAAGCTCGAAAAAGGAAAAATTAAATTGTCCATAAACCACCAACTTTAACTTCTACAAATTAATGGCAACTGTCATCATGATCTTCCTGCCCTTGTTCCATTCTTGGGGTCGGCACAATACGTTTTCTTCTTCCATTCTCCCCTGATAGACGTCAGGGCATCATTTACTCCTTTGTCTTTCATATCATTCCTCACACAATCCATCCATCTTTCTTTGGCCTTCCTCTCCCTCTCCATTCATCAACATTCATGTCCATCACTCTTTTAGTCACATGCGTTTCATCCCTCCTCATTACATGACAACTGAAATTTCTAAAAATAAATAATTCTTGATTTTTTTTTCTAATCGCACAATTAATTGCTGATGAACACCCAAACATCGGAACGGCGAAAGCCAGTCTTACTTTTGGGTATAACTCCAATTATGAACGAGCCTTAATCGTATCAGGAGGTTATTATGATAGGATGTTCGCGCCGTGGTTCCGCGGTAGACGGCTTCGCGACGCGGCAGACTGAAAACGTACCACCCTCGTGAACAACCGGTAAACTTTTATTCTTTAACTAATAATATACGAAAACTTCACACTGTATTTTGTTACATTTAGAACATTTCACTGTTTTTAATTTTGTTACTAAAAATGCACGTGCGATGTTGTCAATTTGAAAATCCAATGCGATGTTAATTTTATTTTTTATTTTGTGCATGGAAGTTTAATAGACTAAATAATGTGTGATCGAGTTTTTTTCTTGCTGTGTGTAGATCTTTTTTTTGCATTATCCGTGTGCATGCGTTGATTGGATGTCTGTAATTATGGTGCTCAAGTATGACAGGATAATCACCTGTCAATTTTGAACGTGTTTTATTTATTAGCGGTTGATTAAAAGGAAACAAAAGGTCGTGATTCTAATTTTGAATTCGTTTTTCGTAAATTAGTTACTGCAAAATTATTTACATCGATTGTATTGTATTTAGTTTTTGTGTGTCTGTTTCATAAAGATTTAATTCCGCCTGTAAATTAGTATCAATTCAAGCTCATCTTCTCCTTATACCTTTTAAAGAAGAATAACTAGTCTAGACCTGAACGACTGTCTTAATAAAATCCAGATAACTCTTTTGCAATTAAGTTTGTATCAGCAACAGTCCAGTTTCTTTCTACTTCTAAGTTTTGTGCAAATACGGCTTTAGATGGCATCTTACGTCAGTTTTCATTAAAACTAAATGACACCGAAACGAATACCTTAATATTCGATTGTAGAACTTCAACACTCGGATCAGCGTCAAGAGTTGAAATTCAAACATTCAGACATTCATTTAGATATTGCTTAGTGTTCGTGAAAACGGGTATATAAAGTGACTACTTAAAAAAAAAAACACTATTACAGTGGTTTTATTAAGTAGTCACTTTCAAGATCGACATATATATTTTTTAAATAATTACTATGTTTATTTGCTCGCAACCGCCGTGCGTGTATGACCAGATATATGAACGTGGACGAGACAAAAGCAGTACCTAAACCTATCCTGTTTTGTCTTGGGAAAGCAGTTATCAGTTAATTAGTTATCAGTTTACGTAGATATGTCTATTATAGTGTGCTAATCTTGTTTGGTTTACTTAATTAATCGTTTGCTCTTGACGTCTTAGCCATTACTCGTTATTAATTTAGGTAAAACTATTCACTATAATCTGCATGTATGGTTCTCATGTTACTTGATCAAGATTATGTCTGCACTTTAAACTAGACTGTGACATCCGAGTTTGTTTCTGTTGTTTGGTCTCTGAGTAGTCGCATTAAGATAGTAAACACCGACGTCATAGTAAGCTTTTAAAATAGTTTTATTATTGACGTTTAAGTAAAACTAATTTACGAAATAACCATTATTCTAAGTATGGCGTGTTATTTTTAACGTTCGTTAATGTTCTTTGCGTTTAATTGCTCTACCACGTATTACAAAAAAAAACCTTCTAACTATCATAATAGACCGCAGAGCCTAGACCAGTCTTTACCATGGGGTATCGTCTTAGGCACTAACTACACTAGTAAGTGTGTAAAATACTATGTACTACTCTTAAATAGGCCATATAATAACATGCAACATTTTAATAAACCTTACACTTTCTTACACCTGATTAAAAACGCACGAGGTTTGAATTAATCTAGTTATAGTATAGTGATATACCTACTATACTATAGTATCATATGGAAAAAGAAGACATGCTGCGCGACCCCAAATAAATTGGGTAAGGGCAGCAGAATAATCATGATGAGTATAGTATAGTATACCTACTTTGTACTTGTAATCATTCATCAGGCCTTTCTTGACCTCATAAAACATTTAACACCCCTAATGACGTCACAATTTTCCGATCAATTTGCGACTAATATATTTCACATAGAAATCGATTTTAATGCCTCCAAGGTAAACATGCGTATCGAGCGGCCCCTTTGATGTCAACAAAGGCGACCGACAAAGGTGCCGCACATCGAGTCCATTGTAAGAATTAACTTTACTGCACCAAGCGGCAGTTTAGTTACGTAGGTACATAGTAATTTGTTAATTGTTTAAGTATTGTTTGCAGTTTCGCAGAACTGTTGTTAGAGCAAATAAGTCTGTTTTGTTTGAGTTTGATGTTAAAACTGCTGTAATTAGGTACGAATGTTAAATTGCAACTAAAAAGATGAGATTTTATTTTTTGAGGTTTGGTATAACTTTCTCTCTAAAATGTTCGCATAGTTTTATAATCGTGCTAAACTTTTTCAGTTTAAAACAGAAAAAGTTCGAAAATCTTTTAGTGTAGGAAAAACGCATAGTTATTGATGTAAGTAAGACATTGCAGAACTAATTTACTTAGTTTTTCGCATTAACGTAAAGAAGAGCTTGGTGATACAGGAAGAGGGCCAAGAGAAATGGCAATCACTTTGAAACCCGTATTTACACATAAATTAATAATAATTTAGACATAAACTTTTCGATAGCTATACTTAATTATTGAATTAACAGCGTCGGTATCGCTTCAAAATATCACTTTGTCTAGGCTCTATGATTATCACCATTGCTAGGTTCCCAAAATGGTATATTTTATTTAATGACGGGTTCATTCTTCCACATATATCGTGCCAACCGCGAGCCTGTGAAATCCACTGCCGGCTTCTGTTTCCCGATCATTATAATCTAGATCTCTTCTAAGTTCGAGTGAATCGGTTCCTTCTAGGCAAGCATGCTCCACCTTAGGCTACGTCATCGCTTCACATCAGGCGAGTTGTGCTGTAGCCAAAAGCAAATCTATTTAGTATTTATAATTGGATCTATTTTATTTAAAAGTCAGCCCGATTTAGGGTGCGAAGTAAATTTTTAATTAATCGTAATTTGCCCCGAAAACCCACCGACCCTTAAAAGGCTTGTTATTCAGACTGTATTTCAATTTCATTACGATAACTTTTTTAAATAACAAATTTTTAGAAATAACATTTATTTAACTGGCCGTTAAAGCTTGTGAATAATAAATCACTGAAATCAGCCGAACCAATTGTGCTCGATAATACTAGTAATGGATTCAAGGGTATTTATGTATCTTTGTATAACATAACATTACGCCGGTTAAACTCGAAGCGGAAGGTAGAGGTGTATCTATTGCAGTATTCCTCTGCTTCTATAAAAACCTCAGGCTCAGCAGTAGTTCTCAGGACGACTAGACACAAAAGAGGTATTGTAACAAAATAATTGATTTTTTTAAAAACAAAATAATTCAAGGATTCATTGAAAATACAGGGTGGAAGGGACACCGACCCGAAAACGGTGACAGTGCATCATTCTGAGCTACACATAGAAATGTTTCATCGGTTATTAAAAAAAACAGCTGTCCCATACTTTTTGACTGTCTAGGTATTGTACTTTTGTAGGATAGAGCTGATTTATTTTTAATAACCGATGAAAAATTTCTATGTTGGGGGGGCTCAGAATGATGTACTGAATACGTGGTAACCGTTTTCGCGTCGGTGTCCCTTCCACCCCGTATATCGACATAACTGACTACTTGGTCTAGTAGTCCGAAGTGCTAAGGTTATGGGTTCAATTCAGGTTGGACCAAGTGTTATTGTGTTTTCCCATCAGGAACTTCTCAATAGCAGCCAAATAGCAGTAGGTTCACCCTCTACTACATGGGACTTAAATATAACTGGTGAAATATGGGCGCACTATTAGGTACACCTCTGCCTAACATCACCTCGCATTGCAGGTGTGAAGTTATGTTATATCTACTGAAATAAAAAGCCCTCGAATTCCCAATCACGAAAGGGTGTAGTTTAAAATAACATGTCATCAGCGCATGTGTTGTGAAGTAGGGTTCGTGTTTGGAGCTCATGAATCACTTTGTTTGTCGAGAAATAGCATCTGTGATACGAGTATCGACAGTTACGAGGAAAATGTTCACTTAGAACCTACGAATAGGGGCACGAGGTAAAATAATGAATTTAGCCAGCATTAAAAATCGATAAATACTAGTTTTTTTTTAATCTTAGCTAATGAACAAAATATTGAATTTAAATAGAAACACAAGTGATAAAAGGATAATAAAACTTATTTATTGCGTGTGGAACTCCTCACGGATATCCTGCAGCGTACCATGGTCCCCCGGCCAGGTACTAGCCCTGATGACTTACATATGGACCTCGTCACCTTGAGGCTTCAACTGGCGCGAACAGTTGTGAGACTTCTTCATCATTGAAACAGACGATGCGCGGTTGCGTCTGTGTCAGGTCAAAATCAAAATGGATACCTTACAGTACCTCAAATATCAGCAGTTTTTTTGTTTAATTCCTACGTAATATGAGATGAGTTTATTGCCCTCAACCGTGCGCAAATCCTGCCTCTGTGGCTGTAACTGAAAAATTTATGATGGAACTCGATCTGGGAATCGAACTCAGGACGTCATGATCAGCTTGGGACCACTAGACCAACGAGGCAGGCAACGTCTGATTCTATGACGTAAAAGGAAAAGAAAAACACAGCCAGTTATAAATATGCATCCATTAACCAAATAATTATCGAATTGATATTTCTGTCGGTAGCGTGACCCAAGGGCTAGGAACATTCCCGCTGTTTTTAGATATTTGTCTAGATGAAAAAAAAACATTATTTATTAGGGTTCCGTACCCAAAGGGTAAAACGAGACCCTATTACTAAGACTTCGCTGTCTGTCTGTCTGTCTGTCTGTCTGTCTCCAGGCTGTATCTCATAAACCGTGATAGCTAGAAAGCTGAAATTTTCACAAATGACGTATTACTATTGCCGCTATAACAACACATACCTACTAAAATTAAAAAAAAAATATATTAAGGGGGGCTCCCATACAACAGATATGATTTTTTGCCGTTTTTTTTATAGATAATGGTACGGAACCCTTCGTGCGTGAGTCCGACTCGCACTTGGCCGGTTTTTTGCCTGTCTACTCGTTTCACACGTAGCATTTACTTGATTTTAAGAGTTTATTCATAATTATCTATGGGTCAGTCGTTACAGGCAGTGACCCGAAAGTTTGACAACCAGTCTTACCAAGGGGTATCGTATTACCTTGCATTAACTGGGTTGTGGAGGTCAGGTAGGCAGTCAAAATACTGGTATTCAGCTGCATCCGGTTAGACTGGAAGCCGACCCCAACATAGTTGGGAAAAGGCTAGGCAGATGATGATTCATATATATGGGTGTATAACCGTGTGACAATTATAGTGACTGTCGCAAAAAAAAAAGATAACCAACATGGTATAGCATAGTTGCATCACGCACAATGGTCCACTTTAAGGACTAAGTGCGGAAACCAAAATCCCTAACATAGCATAGTAGCATTTTCGATTCAAAATTACGTCACGTTTATGCCTCATGACAGGGCCTATAATGGGTGTAAAAATACCCTAACGAAGCCGAAAGGCACATATTCGACCTGTCATTGAGATATTTATTTTGTTCTAGACCGTACCTGGGAACCTTCTACTTACTGAGATTTTGGGGGTCAAAGTTCCAACAGTTACACGGGTTTAAAAAAAATACAAGTTATAACTTAACTTTAAATACCTCCCGACCCCCTTATTAATGCATCCATCAGCACAATGTTGATGAAGAGTATGGGCGAGCACGTTACATAGAGTACTACCGTAAAATGTGACTTAAAAAAAAAAGTCGTTTCCCGGCAATGATTTTTGCGTAGAGTTACTCAGTTCGTTGCTGTGCTTCGTGAAGGGTTCGTTTACACTTTGTATTTAGTTATATGTATCAGCATCGTCTCAACGCGAGCTGTTCACCATTCCATGAAAATACATGAATCGTAACGGCCTGTACAGTGCTGCGTGAAAATGAATGAACTAAAATTACCGTACTAATCATCCCCATGTGCCATGTGTGGTCATATAGTAATTCAACGAGATTTTATGTTATTCATGCTCACCAAATATCGTTGAAGAAAATCGTATGAGACCGATCATCAACACTTAGTTGAGCTTTGATAAGTTTATTTCATGTTAACCTTACGACATTTTTAATAATATTTACAGAACATCAAAAACTACCAATTACAACTTAAATTCTTTAGGTTCTTTTTTAGGAGCTCGTGGCTTAATAATAGCCGCTCGGGTTAAGCCACGCTTGCCCTGGTTGGTCCGTGAATGAGTTACCACCCATTACATACCGAGTTTCCTCCGTGCCTCGGAAAGCACGTTTAGCCGTTGACATTTATAGATTTTTGACAGTCGTTACAGCTAGTCAGTGGCTGGAAAGTCTGACAACCAGTCTTACCGAGGGGTATCGTATTACCCAGTACCACTGGGTTACTGGGTTGTAGACGTCAGATAGGCTGTCGCTCAATCTATTATGTACCTATATATAGTAAACTGATAAACATACAAAGATACGGTAAAATATTTAAAAAAAGTCAAGTAGCCGACATTTCCTGACGACCCGAACGTTTTGAATTTGTTCACCACTTGAATTTATAACGCATTGAGATTTCGTGTCCCGTTAAATAAGTATTTCGACCGACCCTAATTAAAATGGTCAATTGATTCATAATACTTAGCCAGTAGTCTGTATCACGTGGGTTTCGGATCAACAAGCTAGATTAACTATTTTCTATTCAGAGGCAGCTAATTGAGCATTAGCTTTATAGTAATTTTGTCAGCCCGAAAAATGTTCACCGGTAATCATGAGTATTCTAAAAATGACCAGTAGTATATTAAGACTTTTTGTATAGGCATTGTTGATTTCATATTTTATTCGTAAAGATGAACATAACTATTACATTTTTTAAATTAACTCGTTTTTGTCTGCGTCTTCGCTCACGAGGTCAGAAAACAAATGAACCAACTAAAACATAGGTACTACTGAGACAAATATCATATTATAGTATACAGCGTGTAGCGGAAGGGGGGTATCAACCCTGAAGGAGGTGAATGTGCTCATGAAACTCAACAACTTTCCCCAAAGAACATAGGTCGAAATATGAAAAAAATTTGGCCCTCCCATAGTAAATTAATCAGCTGGTAGTCAGTTTTGTAAGGGAGGGCCAAATTTTTTTTCATATTTCGACCTATGTTCTTTGGGGAAAGTTGTTGAGTTTCATGAGCACATTCACCTCCTTCAGGGTTGATACCCCCCTTCCGTTACACGCTGTATAGAAAAGGTAACAATCAATCAATACAATTATTTTCACAGTAAGAATCTTATTAAAAGAATAAAAGTTTAATATTAATTGATTAATATTTTAAGCTAAGGTAAGGTAAGGTAATGGGCAAATAAGTATCGCGTCTTAAAACTAAGTAAATAATACCTAGTTATATGAAAAACGCCCTACCTACAATATTTGTAATTGATTTTAGAGATATGGAATAAACGGCCCTTTTATTTATATTTATTTTATGTGAAAAACGAGTACCTATCCTTAATTATATAAAAAACTTTTCTTTGTTTCATTGACTTTTTTGCCGCCGACTCCCGGAATAAAGTTATTTTCCACTTTCTAGTGTGTTTTATTTGAAAGTCGGTTATTTTTTTGAAAAAACTTTTTTTTTATCTCAGCCTTTTCAGTTATGGTATGATTGTATCTCACAGAAATTCTTATTTAGTATTCCATTTCTCATTTTCCATTGTTACTAAAAGTTACTAGCAGATCATCCGCATCGACAGAAAAGAAAAAATATGTATTATAGAAGATAACTCTTAAACTATCAAACAAAATATATGGGACCACAGCGCAAGAAACAAGACCACAAGCAATCAGACCTGGGGTCTAAAATGGCCGCAATAGCAGAATCATAACAGGATAATAATATGAATTACGTTTAAATTCTTAAAATAGTCATAGACGTACCTACTATTATGAATTGTCACCTTGTGACCATTTTACAAATTTCGTTAAATATTAAGTACGAATTTTAATCCTATTATGATTCTGCTAAAGCGGCCATTTTAAACCCCCAGTAATCACGGAGTTATGAGGTAACAAAAACATCATCATCATTCACCTGCCCTTATCCCAATTTATTTGGGGTCGCCGCAGCATGTCTTCTTCTTCCATACTTCTCTATTACTCGTCATCTCAGTAGTCACCGCCTTTCGAGCCATAACATTCTTCACACAGTCCATCCATAGTTTCTTTGGTCTTCCTCTACTCTTAAAGCCATCTACATTCATAATCAACTTTTTGCTCACTACATTTTCCTCATTCCTCCGCATCACATGTCCATACCTCGATAACCGATTACCACATAAATACAAATATTAACATATTTTGTTAAAATACAGCCAAATTTAGCCCGTCCTCTTTTTTTTGAAGTCGGTTAAAAATATTTCGAATTTACGTAACGCCAAATCCGCGTGTTTATGTAGGTCTTGATTGGGAATTTGAGATGAATGTTTTTATGATGTACTAGCTTTATCCCGTGTTAATTTAGAAATTGTCAATCAATTCGGGTTGTACTCTGCTTCTAATATTATAATAATTCAATCATAATTCGAAAGACACGTGGCGCCGTCTATTATCATAAGAACGTTATTGTGGTTTTCCTCGGGAAAGGTATTTTTTTTCGGGATGAAAGGTACCCTATGTCCTTTTCTGGACATCTGACAACGTATATGCAAAATTTCAGTATGATCGGTTCAGTGGTTTAGGCGTGAAAAGGTAACAAACTTACTCTCGCATTTATATTATTAGTTAGGAAGTTAGGATTAGGATGTGTGTGTGTACTTGTAGTAACAAACTTGCCATGTTTGAGAAAACGAAAGATAAGTACCTCTCTTAGCAAAAACATTTCATTAAAAATAAATTTGTAATGGGCAGATATTTAAAGCGAGAGCAGCGGTGGCCCAGTGTAAGCAGCGGTGGCTCAGTGGTAGCGGCCCCGACTTACGAACAGTAAGTCGTAGGGTCGAACCCAGGCAGGCGCATTACTTTGTAATTAAATTTATTTCATCACCACTGCTCTCAAAAACGGTGAAGGAAAACATCGTGAGGAAACCGGCATGTCCTAGAACCAAAAAATTCGAAGCCATGTGACATCTACCAACCCGCACCGGGCCCGCGTGGTGGTTTATAGCCCATTCCCACATAGAGAGGAGGCCGTGTGTCCCAGCAGTGGGAACACTATAGGCTGATTATACCTATAAATATATTCTACTCGTACAATAAAAGGATATGGGTAATTACATACATACCGAATGAGGTAGATTATGTCTACCTGTTATCACTTAGTCGAATTGAATGAGATAAAATAAAATTGTCATTGTATGTTATTTAATTCGGCTATTTATTTGTATTATATCTTCAAAAGTCTATTAATTAATTATTACTAACACTAGTTTGTAAGCTCGCAATTCTACTAACAAATATGGATGTAATTAATCTGAAATAAATGATTATTTCTTTTTATCACAGAATTATTAAGAAGTTAGCCCAAAGGGGCTCCCTTCTGCCAAAAATTTTATGACCCAATGGGTTCATCAAAGACATATATCAATCTGACACCAAGTCTGGCTTATATGGGAGGCTGTGTAACGAAACCATAGCGCGATTCAGGAGATGCGTCAGTAACTGCACACCGCCATCTATTGCGTTGGTCGGAACTATTTGACCGTTACGAGATATAGGCAACAATGTTTTGTATTACGGATTTTTTTAATTCTGAGTGTTAATCAAGTTATTTAGTCAAATTGTTTATTTTTGACGAGTGGTATTTTGTTATTTTGGCTTATTAATCTTCTATTGACGTGAAATCTACTTAGTAGGTCCCGGCTTATAGCGTGTTATTAAAAAACGGAATTCAAAGACAAGCCGCTACAATTGCATAATTGCTAATATCAACAATATTAAATAGTTTTAAGAGTTCGTTTTCAAAGTTGGTGGTTGAGTAGCCTTGTATGACCTAGATTAGAGGCGTCAATTGTTTTTCAGCGTTTTCTATTTAAACTGTTTTACTAACACACTTATATTAGCTTCATCTGTAACTAACTATGTAAAAAAATCTTAGAAGTTTTGGTCTCCTTCCTCGTTTCCGATTGAGCTGAAAGTTTTCATACATATTTAGTTTGGATGCTGTTTTAATACATGGTTAGTTAAGTGACTTTATTCTAAATTCAAGACTCCCAAAGATGACGGACTAGTTATTTTTTATGCATTTCCATGATTTCAAATTAAAGGGTTTACTGAAAAGAATAAGATAAAGCGTGTTTTTTTAGTTTTTAGAAACTATAATTACATTACTTCGATTACATAAAGATAAGTCCACGGGAACATACCTTCTAGGAGTATTCTGCATCCTTATCCAAATCATGGCCTATCTGAGTGAAATGGTACTATGTATTCAGACAAAATAATAATTGCATACTGCCTAGTAAGAATCTTACTTCTAAATGCGAGAGTTTGGACGGATGGATAGATGTTTGTTACTCGGTCACGCAAAATCTACTTATCGGAATTGGATGAAATTTGGCACACAGACATGTTCTATGACCTGAATACTTTTTATCTCCGTAAAATGATTACGCGAAGCCGCGGACTTAAGTTAGTCTTTTAAATTTATAGGAATAAAAGTTTGAAGAAAACGATCTTAGTCTGAAATTAGTTTAACCTGCAAATCACAGACTGTGCAATTTTATCAAGCAAAGATCATGCAAAAAGGTGCCTATTAACAATACGTTCATACGTCGCCCCTTCATTATTTGTATCAAATACACATGCACCAGAAACGCCATTGAAATGTCTGTCGCAGACGCATTCAACTCGCTAGCTGGATCATGGCTGTCTAGAGAACAATTTGTGAAAGAGATAGCGCTATACACTGACGTGAGATAGCAGTTATAATTCCCACAACGATTACCTTCACCTGAGATTTGGTAGTGATGTTAAGGAAAGGTAGGAAGTAAAGATATCGATATCGATGTAGTCTTTATGAAAGTAGTGATACTTAAGATTTATCATTTATACTACCTTCAAAATATTAACAGTCCTAGTATGATTAAGTTAGCTTTTGCAATGATGTTCACTAATAATCAGTTTAGTTGGTCTAATTTTAAGGTAAGTCATCTGGGGATAATATGCAGTAACTGGGTTGCGGAGTAGTCGCTTCATGTTAATTACTGGTATTTAGCTGCATTCAGTTAGACTGGAAGCCGACTTCAACGTAGTTGGGATAAGGCTACGCAGATGATGATGTAGTTTAAGCTAAGTCATCTGTCTCCCTTATCCATCCATCCATCGGCGCAGCATGTCTCCTTTCCATGCCACCTTTCACACAGTCCATTCATCGTTACTTTAGTCTAATAATTTCAAAGTATTGATGATTGATGCCAATTTTTTTGACTCTTGCTTGGAGTTTTCCAATCAAGTGCCTAGTCCTTTCCCAACTACGGTGAGCTCGGTTTTCACTCTTGACGGATGCATCTAAACCGGTATTTTAAATGAAGCGACTGCGACTGGCTATCCATATGCCTGTCAAAGAGCTACATATGACAGCTGGGACTTAACGTGCTGTTTGAGGCACACGGGAGTCTTAAACAGAGATAATTACTATACCTATCACCAAAAACCTTAACTCTTCATCTGCCTAGCCTTTTTCCCCACTATGTTAGGATCGGCTGCCAGTCGTACCAGATGCAGCTCAGTACCAGTATTTTACGTGGAGCGACTGCCGATCTGACCTCCACAACCCAGTTAGTACTGGGTAATACGATACCCCTTGGTAAGACTGGTTTTCAGACCACTACTGACTACCTGTAACGACTGACAAAGATCCACAAATGACAGCCGGGATCAACGGCTTAGCGTGCTTTCCGAGGCACGGAAGTATCTCGGTATGTAATGGATGGTCCAACGGGACCAAAAACCATAACTATCGATCCAATAACCGTAGCATCCCTACTAAGAATGCACCTTGACAGCACTAAGGGAAATGGTTTTTTTTAATCACATCAATCTTCACAATATATCATCCTTTTATTTACTGAGCGTCGCTACATATTCGCGCAGCCGGCTTTGTCTGCTTGCCGATAGATTTTAGGGCAAGGGGTCCCAGAGCCGGTGGATTTTCTAAAGAAATAATCACCATTGATGCATGTCTCATGCTACGTCACAATAAATGATCTCAAAGAACAACTGGTTCATTATGGGGTATGGGAACTCTTTTAAACTTAATATTACTTACAAGTCATCTGTTTTGCGAGATTGGGTAATTATTGAAGTGTAATGTAATGGGTTGATGAGCTTGTTTCTGAATGACAGAAAAATCGTTGCAGTTTTCTTGTGCTTAAGGACAAATCATTTCTGTTTTACTGAAACCTAAGTTAATGTCTACATAAAAGTGCGTGGATTTTCAAGTCTCGGTGCTGCATTAATTTCAAATGTTTTTTATCCATAGTTACTTATGATCAGAGTATAGGAATAGGTAGAGTTATTTTGCGAAGAAACATGTGGATAAACCTGCCTTTAATTTAACAGCTTTATTCCGGAACTTAAAGATCATTCCGGGATTTTAAAGTGAGGTGTCCACATATACTCCCACTACTCTAACACACTTCCTTTCATGAAGCTTTGGTAAATACACTACTAATCCCGATCTATGCTTATGTAGCATACGCATACATATACATTATATCCTTAAAGTCTAAGGCCTAAGGGTCTGTTTTGCATAGCATTCTGATCGATGATGTCAAACTTCTAGCACTAAGTAATTTGTGGCGTACCGAAACAATTATAGCTGTTATATCTCTCCTTACTATAACAATGATATTTCATTCCTCCACAGTGCCAAAATTGCATTGCCCGTAAGTTAATGACAGTAATGCCCGTTTGCCTTTACACTAAACAATTTCATCATCATCATTTATTTACCTAATTATTTATTTTACTATTTATGTACACACAGTACAGGAAAATAACATATAAAATTTGAGTTCATAGGCACTTCTTATTTCTTAAGAAATTTCTGCCAACAGACCTGCAAAAGTAGAAATGAAAAAGAAATGTAGACGATAGTGTGAGAGTAAAGGAAGAGAATAATGTGTTGATGAGCCTTACCTAACTTAACCTATAATATTAAATATATATAAATAAATAAGTGAATATGAATATACATATACTTATTTATTTATATATAATACTAAAATATATGACAAATAAAACATAAATGAGAGGTAAGGTAATGCTCTTTCACTCTGGTTTTGAATAATGAAATGGTCTTCAAAACACCATTGCTGGGCGAAAGTGAGTTCCACAACCTAACCCAAAGCATGGACAGAGAAGGAATAGGAGTAATAGCTAGGTTTATGAGTATGAGATTTAAGGTGCGATCTACATGGTACGTCATCATCTGCCTAGCCTTTTCCCAACTATGTTGAACGCGGTCTCTAGTCTAATCGCATGCACCTGAATACAAGTAGTTTACATGGAGCGACTGCCTATCTGACTACACAACCCAGCTAGTACTGTTCAATACGATACTCCTTGATAATACTGGTTGTCACACTTACGGGCCTCTGACTACCTGTAACGACTACAAAGATCTACAATTGACCGTCAGGACTAACTAAGCAATTTCAACTCTCGACAATGAGCTGACGGATAAAAATTCAACAGTGTGTTTTTATTTCGGCTCTCATTAAAGTTTAAGTAGTAGATATTTTTCATTTGTTCGCAGTCCCAAAATTGCATTGCCCATAAATCAATGATACTGAATAGCTAATACAAAACAAGAAAGGTAGGCGTACCTTGTTCCTTTTTGGCACCGGGGGGTATTCCATTGTGATGGTAATCGCCAAGGACTGAGATTACGATGCGGTAGTAATCAATACATTTTTGTATTGACCTGCTTTTGTGCACTGACCTCGCGACAGGTTGATTTGAATGGTCAAGTTGTATGGACAGGGGTTCGCAAGTGTATGGAACAAGGTCAGTTTAGGAACAGGTTTAGCGGGGTTATGTTCGCGTCCTGTATTTGATTTGTTTACAACTTCAAGTTGGTTATAGGCTAAGATTAGTTTTTGTAATTGCAGTTTTTAAAGTTTAGTTTAACAAATTGTTTTGTAAAATGGTGGTGGAACTAATAAACTGAAATGACTTCATTTCAGTAGTGCCTGTGATGAATAAAATAAAACTGTACGTACCTACTTGTGTAGGTATTATAGATTAGTATACAGGACTGTTGACACTGAATCACACTGTAAAAGTTACAGTCGCTGTAATTTTGCTGTACATATAATATAAATAATAAGGAAATCAGAAACAAATGTACCATAAAAACCTCATAACTCCAACTTGTTAAAACAACAATGAATCTGCCTAACAACTAAGCTTCCATTGTTTCTTTTTGTATTTAAGCGAACTAAACAAAACGAGCTTTAGTTCAAATTGTTAAATCAAAATATCTAAACATTTTGGTCAAGTCCATTGTTCAAGTTTTTGAGCTTTACACAAAACTTTTGAGTTTCTCCAAAAGTCATCTTACAGTAACACGATTAGAAGAAATTGGTTTTAACCGAGAAGATAGGAATTTGGACGTAGTTTTATTTGATATCATAGCTTGATTACTTGGGGTGATTTTATCGGAGAGAAACATCTGAAGAGTCTTGTGAAAGAGTTTTAATTCCGGAACTGACAGTGGCGGACATGATGAAACACTCAAGTTGCATACGTAAATTCTTTCTTTTAATTCGTGAAAAAACAACGCTTAACCTAAATAAAGGTCCCAACAAATACCAGCTCTGTATTTATAAATAAACTAAAAATACAAATAAACTGCGCTTCGCACGATCCGGACACAGCGAGACAAAAATGTGGCCCTATTTACGTGCCCAACATTTTGAGCTTGTACCCATAAATAAACCGAATGTGCATAATTCCAACATAAAATCAGAGCTAATAACTGATGCGCAAGAAAAAGTCACGCGCGCGGGTTTGCTCACAAAATTCAACAGAAATCGTAGTCGCCATGCAACGTGCATTTGGCGCCTATGAGATACGTAGCTTTTTTTCAATAATTATGAAACTTAAATTCCTCAATGCATCCCACACGAATGTAAACTTTATATTCCTTACAACAAAGAATAAATTCTCCCTAAAATTTTCGGGTTCTGGATGAAATCTAAGTTGATCGTTTTACAAGTGGGCGATTTTCTAATTTCACCGTTAACGTTTAAAAATTAGGGTCGATGTTACCGTGGCGGGTTGTGTCCTTGTACTAGGATAATAATAATGCATTTTTTGTTATCCAAGATGTCCGTGTGCGATGCACCGATTTCTGTGTTTGTGTGCGTCTTGTCTAGCAGCTGTGCCTATTATTTTGGCGTTGTGTGCGAGACTTGAATAGTGCGACTTTGTGAATTTGATACGTTGGGTGCACTATTATTGTTTGGCTCTATTGCAAATCTAGGTTTATTCAAAATATAAATTATCAATATGCATAAATATTGTATTACATAGGTTCCCAAGAGTTTCTTAAGAAACGCAACAGTACAAATTATTCAAATCGGTATTGTAAACTGTAGTCGATATTATATCTGATAAAGCCGTCCTGTCGTTTTATGTCCGACGTCTGAGCGCGTTTCCTACAATACGACGTGAAAAAAATTGACGCTACGACTAAACGCAAGACATCCAAGGTTGATTATGTTGTACACGCTTGCGTGACAGCTTGACATTCGACTTAAAAGTATAGTTTATGGGAGCCGGTAACGTAGGCCCAAATGTGTTTACATTTTGTTTTGTAATTATGCAAAGCGATGATAATGACTCCGCCAAGTCACGATTAAGCTATATTAGATTTTTTTTTCAGAAAACTTTTTCCGCATAATGTTTATGGATGTCGCAAACTTGTTAATTTTTGCCGAACTGGGTCAGGACATCGCACTGCATTCATAATAAATACTTCTTTGTAAAAGTCACGCATAGTTTTACGTTAAAATTTCTGTTAGAAATAAAACACGCTACGAACTCATATGCATAATGCAGTTTGTAAGGATCAAGATTGTTTGGGTGCTCAACAAAAATAGAAAGAAACTTTTTTTTGCATCGTTGGCAAAGCCATTCCCAAGAACATGTGGACCGCTACGTTGCTAGATCAAATACACCATCCTGCCGACATTGTAGTTCCTTTATCAATACTTTCCAAAAAAAACCCCTGTATAGCATCTGTCTCACTTTAATCTGCCATTTAAAATGCAGAGGTGTGAAAAGGACGGGTATAGAGGACCATCTTCAGACATAATTGCTTCCAAAATGAATAGATGTTAGACAATAGTCTTAAGAAAGAATGACAAAACGTTCTGCGAAGTCTTTTCTGACGTACAATTGCCAATTTGCGCTTAACACTTAATTTATTTTGTTTATTTTTCAGACAATACACTTCTTAAAATTGTGAGTAAATGGAATTATTATAAGATATTTTAGTTTTTAAATACAACGTCAAAGTAGACTTTTTACATGTTTTCGCAGATTAAATTTCCAGCGATAACTGCGAACGTAAAATGCGTAGTTTTTATCCTGTCACTATTATTTTTTTGTATTTTCAATTTTGCTATCAAAAGCTACAAACAGTAACTATCATCTCTTAAAAAATATTAATATCTGTTTTAAAAGGGTCAAAAGTTATACCCAGGTACATACACATACATTGGCAGTATTTTTTCAGCAACGAAGAGAATGGGTTTCAACTACTGTACAGTGCTGTCAACATGGAGGTACCTACTTATTATACATTATAGTTACTTTGACTGTATACAGGCTGTAAACGGATTCTTCACGAAGCAGTCAACCAAGCATTCTGTACATCTTTATAAGTAACTATAAGCAAAATTTAATGCTGGGTTATACCTAACAAAATACTTTTAAAAAGTTGGAACTATCACCCCCAATATCTCCGTACCGTAAGTAGAAGGTTCCCAGGTATGGTTCAGAACAAAAAATTTGCAATGGTATGGCGGGGAGAACAAGTGCCTTTTGGCATCGTTGAGGATCTTTACACCCATTATAGTAAAATTTTTGTATTTAACTAGTTTTCGGCTTCACTCGCGTTAATTTAAAATTTGACAATCAATTCGGGTTGTACTCTGCTTGTAGTAACATAATTCAATCATTATTTTAAAGACACGTGGCGCCATCTATTATCATAGGAACGTTATTGTTATTTTACTCGGGAACTGTACTTTTTTCGGGATGAAAGGTACCCTATATCCGCTTCTGTACACCTAATAACGTATATGCAAAGTTTCAGGATGATCGGTTCGGTGGTTTAGGCGTGAAAAGGTAACAAACAAACAAACTTACTTTCACATGTATAATATTAGTAAGGATAAGGATTGCACACAAAAAAAAATATACATACAAATTGCAATAATATAGCTAACTAGCTTTTGCCCGCGGCTTCGCTCGCGTTAATTTAGAATTTGACAATCTATTCGCGTTGTAATCATGATTCGATAGACACGTGGCGCCATCTATTATCATAAGAACATTATTGTTGTTTTCCTCGGTAACAGTACTTTTTTCGGGACGAAAGGTACCCTATGTCCGTTTCTGTACACCTGACAACGTAAATGCAAAATTTCAGGATGATCGGTTCAGTGGTTTAGGCGTGAAAAGGTAACAAACAAACAAACTTACTTTCGCATTTATAATATTAGTCAGGAAGTTTTTATATATCAATGGTCAGGAAGGATAACGTAAAATTCTTAATAACGTTTTATATGACTCGTGATAAGTCATGATGATGAAATAAAATATTTTTTCTTATTTATTGTACCTAATAATAATATTTTGTGTATTAACAATCTATAAAACAAAGTTGACTATTCATAATTATCAAAAATTTTTATTGTCCTGCACTATCACAAATTATTATTTGCGGTCGGTGTGGCATGTCTTCGTCTTGTACACATCATAATAATCTATCATCATAAACAGTCTATCCATCGTTTGACTACCTCATTAATCTAGTGGTCGCAAGTGCGACTGCTGAGCATGAGGCCCTGGGTTGGATTTCCAGGTCGGACAAAGTGATAATGGGATTTACCATCAGGATTTCTCAGTAGCAGTCACGGATTCCGGATTTGCGGCCGGTTGATGGCAATAGGCTCGCCTCCTATTACATGGAACTTAAACATAACTGTCTAAATTCGAGTGTCCGTACTATTAGGTACTCCTCTGCCTAAATCCTTCGGGAATCACAGGCGTGATATTATGTTATGTTATTCATCGTGTCTATGATCTTCCCTTCTCTTATACCATCAAAGCCAATCACATCAAAATACAAAACAATTACTGTTCAACTAACATAACTTGTGTCGTTTCACTTATCTTTAAGCGAAGCTAGCTTGCACGACATTACACGTAGTACCGAAATATCGTAGAACCGAAATAGTCAGCCCAAAATATAATATTGCTTACATACGAATCACCAAATATGAGAGCTAATAAACCCCATGGTATATTTCGAACCACTCGTTCCGTGATCGTCCTTGAAACATGGCGGTACTTCAGAGCCTTATAAACAATACTAAATATCATAAACACAATAAAATTTCCAACAGTAGATACTTAATCACGAATACCGAATTAATTCAAAGGGTTCCCACTTGACCTTGAGTTACCTGTGAACTGCAGTTAACCCAAGTTTGGAGTGTTGAACCTTTCAGTTGTAGTCTTTAGAGCAAGTTCATGTAATATTTAGTGGGTTATTGTGCAGGCTAACTTATTACTTGAAAACATGAGTACTGAATTTAGTTGAAAAGTTCACGCGGTGGCTACAGCGGTGAAAAGTTTAATTGCGCTACAAATTAAAGATATATATTTTTTTCGTTGTGAATGATAATGTAGATTTTTTTTTGTTACCTTTACTCTTCCGGCTTTCTATATATCCTTACCCAAAGCCTATCCCCAGAATATCCACTTTGCACCTAGACCTTACCTAATACGTCACTCAATCGGTCGGGCAACCAGAAGGCATTTTGTCGGTGAAATGACGCGTTCGGCTTTGTAGAAAAAATGATCGCATCTGTCGCTAGTTCGCGTGACGATCGTTTTGGTTAGGACGCAAACTATATATTTTAAAGGAATCGAAATCATAGTTGGCACAGTGATAGTGCGGCAACAAACTATTATTGTTAAGGTATAACTGATTATCAGTGATCGGAATAGGCTGAGTATATTTGCCTAAACTTCGGAGAACAGAGACAGAAAGTGGAGACTTCCTTACGACTATATTTTTTTTCCCGTGATACGGGAAAAATCTTCAATAAGTTGAAAATAAGCTTTATTTAAGATGTGTAAAGGCTATTTTTAACGAAACTTGCAATTAACAGATCTTAGGAATTTTCACTAAAACTAATCTAATTTAAATCATGTATTAGAATAATTTGATACAACGGTTAGTTAAAGGATCGTAAATATAATTCGAATACATGAATTAAAGTTACGATTATTTATTTCGGGATTTTACGTGAAAATTTCGAAATTTGGTAATTGCAAGTTTAGTTAAAAATAGCCTTTACACATCTTAAATAAAGCTTGTTTTCAACTTATTGAAGATTTTTCCCGAATCACGGGAAAAAAAATATAGTCGTAAGGAAGTCTCCACTTTCTGTCTCTGTTCTCCAAAGTTTAGGCAAATATACTCAGCCTATTCCGATCACTGCTGAATATACTGTATGGACTTTGTTTCAGATAGAAAAACCAATGAAATGTGCCAGGCTGCATCTACAACAAAGAGCAAAGAGCAAGACAAAAAGAGAAAAAGCTATTGTTGGCGAAAAACCAAGAAGATATTGTCAGAAGAGGCTGGTGAACCCTCAGCATGAAGAAGACCCTAGGTGGATCGATATTTTTGACAGGTAAATCACATATGTTCCTTTTTTAGTCATAATATCTCGTCCTGCAATCTGTTGCGAGAAAGACAATCGTCGCATTTATAATTATGTCACACATTTGTTCCGAAATCCCAAATGCTCTTTCTGAAGGCGCAACGACGTGCTCGGGTCCTATATGAATTCACTCACGCGAAGATTGCTTAAAGGACGAGGGGTGTAACTTAATTTGTATCGGTCCAATATGAAAATATTCACAAAACCTAGGTATGTTACATCAGTATCGTCATCTGGCTAGACTTTTCCCAAAGGACATGGCCAATTTCTGTATGGGCGTTTGCATAGTTATCAAATTTAGTGTACAACGATAATTTTTGGTGTTTCATATTCGTGAATATTGCCATATTATATTGCAAAAAATAAAAAGCTCAAAGAACTTCTCATTACAAATAACTAGACGTAAACATTTTCATGTTACCTTCTATCAAATTGCTGGCAAAGTGTATGAATAATGATTTTGCTATTAAAAACGTCAAGGCGTTTTAAAATAGCGAAGTGCTGTGAATTATTAGGCATTTCAACAAGATCCAAAATCCTTATTTCAGGTGGTCATTTGGGGCTGCGGGACTGTTCGAAAGAGATACCGCGGCCCTGGAACATAAAGGGCCAATGAAGGAACATGGGTGGTTTTTAGTCAGTAAGAGTCTGACACTCCCTTCCGCTCCACCCAGAGAGGGGGGGGGGGGTCATTTGATGATTTCCGACCCACCAAAAAAAAAAAAAAGGTGGTCATTCTACCTGAACTAAGGATTTTTAACCATATATTGATTAACATTTACTGAACTGAGAAAGTATGACAGAAAACTGAGACAAAGTATATGTTATTATTGTAACATTTATTGAGACTCCGAAAGTGACGTTTTTCTCGTAGAGATAAGCAGGAATCAAAAATATTAGAAGATAATCGCAATAAAACAAACAGTTCGTACGCAACGGAGGATCTATGCAATCGCAGTACCGCCATTTTGACATAAACAATGACACATTGTAAAACGCGTTCCGTTTTATGGTACGGTTACGTTATTACTATAATTGTGTGAAATAAATATATCTTACGTATCAACAGTTCAAAATATAATTTAATTATATGTAAGAAATACCAATGAAAACAGTTTTGTTTAAATCAAAATGTTTCAGGTAAGAGCATTTTTGTCGTTCATTTCACATACATATCTACAAGTAGTATGCGTGGTGTAGAACGTCTATTATTCTATTTATCTTTCGCTATGGTCCATAATGGCTAAAGTTGACAAATGAGACTTTGAATTCAACTTGCACTACTTATTATATTGTAATCAATACTGACGAGTGCAGAGAGGTTAAAAACTCCGAAACAATTCACTCCTCTATTTTTCTTAATGTAATATATTGACTATGTAAGTGTATATGGAATGTACTTTTTTGTCCATGTCCTTTAATGAGTTCGGCTTCCAGTCATACCGGATGTAGCTGAATACCACATATTACGGTACCCCTTGGTAAGACTGGTTGTTAGACTTTCGGGCCGCTGGCTACCTATGGGCTGTGACGACTCTCAAAGATCTACAAATGCCAGCCAGAACCAACGGCTTAACCTGCTTTCCGAGGGTCGGAGGAAACTCAGTATGTCATGGTCATCCACAGTCCGACTTGAGCAAGCGCGGCATAACCTTGATTGAAGATCGACCCGTACGGCTGTTATTTTCATCATTTATTTCAGGCTTCTATGGCCCATAGATATATAACTTATAAACTACCTAACTAGTGGTGTAATGTGAGCGGGAAATGTACACCGGTGTATTCCGCACCGGTGTGCTTGGCGGCACGCAACACACGCTCTATGTTCTATGTTGTTCTATGTTAAGGATTTTGGTTTCCGCACTTAGTCCTTTAAGTGGACCATTGGGCACGCAGGCTTACTTTAGGGTCTACAGGAGCCTTGCCGCAGAGGTTCTTGGTTTTTCGCGAATGGCGCTTCCTTCTCTGAACCGTCACGAAACCCTCATCATTATCAGGTTTATTGGGCGCCTTTTCAGGCACAGGCTTTTTGCTAGGAGTGTCATAGGGGCTTGCGGTGACGCTGGCGTAGTCTTTTCGTAGGGCTCGAGCCGCGCAGCGCGTAGAAATTGCCGGGGGGATGCGGGGCGCGCTGGTGGAATGCTCTGAAGCTTAGCAATCGACTTATGCGCCGGCGTTGAAACTGCTGATGCGGAATTTCACGACGATATATCGTTGCCGGCGCCGCGGCATGTGTCAACCCTAGGCGCATTAACTGCTGACTTAGCTACTATCACAATGTTGCGCAATTCACTAACTTTTTTGCGCAAATCGGTGACGATGTGCTGGGATGCATCCAATTTCGCTAGCACATCCACAAGACTAGCCTTCAAGGAGACAATATCCTTTAGCAGGTTCGTTACATCGACATGGTCAAAGGGGAGGAAGCTTGTTTAGCTCCTTCGCCACAAACGTCGGCACGTCGTCAGGTTTGGTCTCATTGAACAGCATAATTATATCCTGCAGGCTTCTCTTGGGCCCGTCACGGCGGCGGGACACAATCTGTTCGTGCTTATTCATCACAGCGAACAGCAACAGCGGCAGCTATGTTATCTGTTATGCTGAAGTGTGTTGCGCAGATCTGAACAGCGGACACCTCGTCCATCACATCCAGTTTCTGCTGCAGAAACGCCACCAGCTCATAAGCTCAGTCACCACAAGTATTTCACTCATAGCGGTTCAATTTCGAGCGAAGGCTTGCGCCGCGCTCAGCGATCAAAATCATTATTTGCCAAAAGAACATAATAACAACCTTAAAAAAAATGAACACTAGTATTTAATTAAGATGAAGCTACAATTATAATTAACACTAGAAACGGGATATTTATCATGTCCACTGTTTGTTTTGAGTTCCCGATATTTCGACGCTGTTTTGCTGTTTTGCAAATATCCCGTTTCTAGTGTTAATTATAATGTTAGTGAAGCTATAATGTTTATTAAATACCCAATTAGTAACTCAGTATACAATAATTATTTCTGGTTGTTACGAAAATAAAAAATAATTATATAACCTCACTTTTTAAATAATACAAAGCAAAGCTGCGGGTAAAATGTATCAAACAATCAAATTGTTGTTCCTTTAGTAGAATATTAATTTGCAGGTGCGTCCGCATCGGGACACGGATCAAGCGAGACTTACTATTTAGCCACGAGCTCCTCTATGTACGTGACATCAGTATATGACTGGAAAATTAGCTATTTATGATTGAATAGGATGAATGATGATAACTTTATCACACGTAAAAGTACTTACTTCTTATGCCGAGTTGGTCGAGTGGTCGCAAGCGCGACAGCTGCGCATGAGGTCCTGGGTTCGATTCCCGGGTCGTGCAAAGTGTTATTGGGTTTTTCCATCAGGCATTTATCAGTAGCAGCCATGGAGTCTGGATTTGTGGCAAGAGACACCCCCTTTTAAATGGGACTTAAAACATAACTGGCGAAATGTGGGTGCCTAACCCCTCGACGATTACTGGCGTGATGTTCTACTTCTTGTTCGTGTCACTGGCTCGACAGTATTAAGTAGGTACTTACTTATCAAACTAACTGTCAATAACTCGAGTTGTGCAACCCTCATTTTTTCCTCTGAAGAACCCATAACGTCGGTCAAGGCTGAGCCTTGCTAAAAAAAAGTTAAGAAAAGTATATTAAAATATGGTTCATACCACGATTTACTTTATTGTTCTATTTCCTCTTTTTACAAAGAAACTTAAAATTCATATTCCTAAAGAAAGGATAAAAAGGAGTACTGAATAAACTTTACATGTTTTAATATGGTTTTATTACAAAATATAATGAAACTAGTTATTTTTTCTTTTGGCTTAGATACTACTGCAACGTAAACAGTACTGAACTCACTGATGGCCTCGACAGCGCCCGAGCCCAGCAGGATACAGGGGACATGGTCCTTACGGTACAGACCCTTAAGTTCACAGGAGACGTTGACCAATCCAGCCGGCCGAGAACTAGCTTCAAATATAAGAAACATACCGATGGAAACAAACATAGAATGTTTGTGAAACAAGCAGTTAGTGACAACGAAAGTGATGATGACCGAGCATCACAGTTAACTTATTATTATTTCGACGAATACATTAAATATCTATACAATACAGACAGATCTAGACCTGCATCTAGAACTTCAAGTTTATTCTTGCGAGGTTGCAGTAAAGAAAAAGATAAAAAAGAAAAGAACACTAATACACTAATTCAAGTAGAAACTAAAACAGACGAAACGAAAACGTCGCGGAAAAATGAATCCAACACAAAGAATAACGGTAAAAACATCCCTAAGACACAAATAAGAGACGAAATTAAAGACGTCTCAGAAACTATAGAAAATACGAAAATAACTTATCAAAAAAGTGGAAAAAGGAAAAGTCTTACGATATCGCGGGCTCAAACCCCTGAGACTGTACAAGTAATTAGAGTCGATGTTGTTTGTAATTACTCCAACAGTTCATCATCTGACTATGAAGATAAAAAAGAAAATCTTATAGAGACGTCGGAATCGTTCAGAGAAAACGCTATTATAAAGAAAGATGTTTATTCTACTAGGTACAGTAACCATTTAGCTTCTAAATACCTTTTGACGAATTCGGTCAAGTCCGTAGACGAGAACTTATCAGGGGGGTCCAAAGTGACGCTGCTCTGTAAAACATTTAAATTATCTGATCGAAACCTACCTGAAAAACCAGAGAAAGACAAGAAGAATAGAACATTGAAGAAGAAGACCTACAAATTAAAAAGTAATAAAATTAAGCATCATGAAATAGTATTCTAGGATTGCTATGATCTTTCATTGTTGAATTTATTATCTCTATTATCTCTTTCTTAAAAATGTAAACATGCGGATGATAATAATTCTCCATTACTAGAATAAATTAATTATCTTAAGATAAATTAAAAATAAATCAGTTTTACAAAGTACCTACTTGTTTATTCATAACTTCTTACTAACCCAATGTTATGATCCCGCTTATTCGCTATACTGTGATACTAACGCCATCTGTTATATTTCGAAGGAATCATATACAGTGCATTGTCTTGAGTGGTTTGAGCTAGAAGATACACAGCTACGCGGACTTTCTTTATTAGTTAGTTTTCAACATATTGATGAAAGATTATAAAGGTGTTCTTAGACTAGGAAAGAAAGGCTAAGTAGCAAAGTGTGTCTTTCTTTCCCACAACAACAGCCAATCGCGTTTCAGTGGGAACATTTGCACAAAAATCACACTTACTGCTGCGAGATAAAGACACTTTCTATGTCAATTTGTTACCACTGATGCATTGGTAAATGTACACTAAGTCAGTTCTGGATTGTCATAGTATTTTAAACTCAAGATAGATATTCACCCTACCAACTATTTTGGGAATCGAACCCGTGCTTGGTAAGGGCATCGCCACAGCTAGCTGAGCAGAGAACCTTTTAGGGTAGATGCGACTGGTGATAGACGTGGAACGAGAACTGGATGTCGTGGCACAATTTCGGAGATACCTGAAACTTCGGAATGGGTGAGTTGACTGGTAACGGTAATAATAATAATAAATTATGTTTATTTTGCAAATAGCTTTTTACATGCATTTTTTTTAAACAAGATGAGGTCGTATTTCGCTCCTGACTACTCTGAGAAGAAACTACTGAAAAAAACCTCTGAGGTCATAGTCTCTTTTAAGGTCCAGACATAATCTTGGCCTACTCACATGAGGACTACTTATGCAAATTAGTGTCTGAGGTCTTTTGGAGAAAGAACCACATAGATTTGAGGTATGATCTGTGATTGAAGCCAGGCTGACTGATTTTAAGCTTTTGAGTGTCCTGTTGTCGTCGTTGTATATAATAGGGTAGTTGACACACCAATCAATTGACATACTTTTTATGATCTATCAAAACGCGATTCCCCCTTACTTTTTGTATGGCAATAGCACGCTGCGCGCTGTGACGTCACTATTTATTCAACTCAATGACTCTATTATTTACTGATTTCAAAGAAACTAAAAATCTAATTTAGCAATTATCTGAAAATTAATAGATTTTTTAGGTCTAAAATAAAGTGTTATTTTTTTTAGAGAAACTGTCTTGGAATTATTTTGTAATGGTGTCAACATCCCTATTATGTAGGTACTGTAAAGTTGTATAACTTACAATCAACATAACCTAATTAGACAGGCTGCTTAAAGCTGTTTTAGTGCATTCAGATTCTCAAAGGATTTTGAATCAAGAAAATAATAGTTTTTTATGAGGGCACTGAGTGTCAACTGAATTAATCCTTGTGAAAATGTGGACTATTATTAAAAATACGTAACTAAACTCACTGAGAGCCCTTTTTTTAAAGTAGAATAAAGCCTCCACGTTGATATTCTACGTATTGTGCCCGGCGCCGGTGCCTCCACCAATGTGTAGAATATAGCCTCCACGACTTTATTCTACAGTACTTAGTTTTAATTTAGTACTTTTTTTTGTAAATACTTAGTATGTTTATTTATTGGTTGTTTACAAGCGAAATAATTTAATCTAATGGTAGTTTTCACGGACACTAGAAACACCTAAATAGTATTGCACTGTTGGATTTGTAATTTGAGGGGCTCGTGGCAAAATAATAACAGCCGCTCAGATCGATCTTTAAGGTTAAGCCGTGCTTGCCTAGGTTGGTCTGTGGATGGGTGACCACCCATTACATACCGAGTTTCCTCCGTGCCTCGGAAAGCACGTTAAGCCGTTGGTCCCAGCTGTCATTTGTAGATCTTTGACAGTCGTTACAGGTAGTCAGTGCAGTGGAGGTCAGATAGGCAGTCGTTAGACCGCCGACCCCAACAGAGTTGGCAAAAGGCTAGGCAGATGATGATGATGTTGGATTTCTAATTTGATTTCATTAGGTAATTTAGGTGTAGTAGTAGTGAACGTGGTGAAATAAACTTTTAAGTTTTTGATTACTTACAAGACTCATATAGTACAGGAGATGGTAAGCAGAGATACCAAATAGATATGAATTACTTTAATAAAAACTAATTTTGGAAGTAATAAAAGGACAGTCTTGTTGGTCTAGTGATTGCAAGAGCGATTGCTGAGCATGAGGTCCGGGGTTTGATTCCAAGATGGGGCAGTTTCATTGGCTTTCTCAGTAGTCATCACGGAGTCAGGATTTGTGCCGGCTGGATGGCAATTGGCTTGCCCCATATTAAATGGGACTTAACTGGCGAAATGTGGGTGTACTATTAGGTGCACCTCGCCTAACTCTTCAGGGATTACACGCGAGATGTTATATTATGTAAGTGTAGGTAAAAGCATAATCACCCAAAATGCTTGTCCGTCTTCTACAGACTGTACTTCGGAGAGTGTGCGCAGGAGCTCCACGATCTAATCCCACCATCACCCTTTTACCACCGGAATAGCAGACGTACTGCGGCGGACCATCCACACTTGGTTGATATCCCGACAAGTCGTACTCGGCGTTTCTCCTCCACGTTTATTATGCGCACAGTCAAAGTGTGGAACTCTCTGCCGGCATCTGTGTTCCCTCCCACATATAACCCGTCTGCCTTCAAAGCAAGAGTGAACAGGCATCTTCTGGGCACGCTCGTTTCATCATAGACCTCATCCATCGCTTTCCACCAGACGTGATCGAGTTCAAGAGCAGGCCCATTTTGTAATAAAAAAAAAATTAAAAAATCTTTAAAAAAAAAACATTTTATATATAATAGTCGTATAATTTTCTTGATGGAGTAGTATTTAGTTACAGCAAATTGTTTGAACAATAGACAATAAGGATGCTTAAATGTACGTCATCGACGATACCATGGGCATGATGTCGATAAATATCTGTCCGAGTGCCCGCAAACTTGCCGGCTCTCTGGCGCCACCCTTACATTGACCAGCGGCTGTCAAACTATGGCGGTTTCTACAACGATAATTAACTCAAAAAATGGAGCTGACAAATTATCTTGTTGAAGGCAAACATTTTTTTGGGTTGCATTAGCAGTCTATAATGTATCTAATGTATAATGTATCTATAATGTGTATATGTAATCCACGACGTGGGCCAAGTGCGGGTTGGTAGATGTCACATGCCTTCGAATTTTTGTTTTTAGGACATGTCGGTTTCCTCACGATGTGTTTCTACACCGTTTTGAGAGCAGTGATGATGAAATAAATTACGTAAAGTAACTCACACGACTTAAGAAACTCCTAAATCGGAGCCGTTACTGCTGGGCAACCACTACACACCACTGCTCACCACTTATAGTATATTCAAATCTAGTTAATGTGTACCTAAATGTTTTAATGTCAAGCAAACACAATATTTTTGTACAAGAAGGATTCATAGTAAAATTACCGCCAAACAAGTTGCATCCCACTGATCATTTACAATGAGCCAAGCGCAAAACTTTGACAATCCCTGACTGTTACGCAAAAAAATATCGTAACGTATAGTTTTCACGAGCCCAGTGATTTAGTGAAACGGTGCGTGATTTAAAAAAAAAGTCGTTTAATCTATAACGATGGGCCGACAAGAAAAAATAACAAAACATTTTGTAATCAATCTTTTAGTTTTTTACAAAAATAAAAAATATGCTTGTAAAGTATTAGAAAGATTTCTTATAATGACAATCTTAATAAGTGTGTTATGCGCTAAAACTATAAATTTAACTTATCATAACTATCACGCATGGTACCCTTGAAGGTTTGGGTAGAGGTGTACCTAATAGAACATACTTCCACATTTCGCCAGTTATGTTTCTGAAGTCCCATGTAGTAGGAGGCGAGTCTTTGGTCATCAGGCACAAATCCAGATTCCGTGGCTGCTACTGAGAAATTCGTCATGGAAAAACTAAATAATAGTATGCCACACTTGGAAATCCAACCCAGCAGAGCTTCATGATCAGCAGTCGCGCTGTGACCATCAGACCGAGTAGAGATGTACTAAAAAAAATATGGGGGCTTAGAACTAGAATAAAAATAGCAATTGAAAATAATGAATTCATAACCGATACACTAATGAAATTAATTACTGGCGAAATATCAGTTGGATACGCATTAGAAATGTTAATATAGTAGAAGAGTCATAAGTCATTAGTGTATCGGTTATGAATTCATCATTTTCTATAAAGTTCTGGTATGAGTAAGTTTTTGTACCCAAGGACGGAATTATTTATTTATTTGCTTATGAATGAGTAAACTATATTCCCTGGACATTTCACACAGCACCATCTAGTCCCAAGCTAAGCAACCTATTATATATTGTAAGTAACTGATGGTTTTCAGTTTCTATCGATATATTCAGAAGTCCGGGAACAATCGCTAATGCCATGGAACCACGGGTAACTAAAATTACCCATGGACCCGGTAATGGGTCGACCCACCGACCCCAGGTAAGAGTGTGGCTACGTATGGGCTACGTGGTGGAGTCAGGTGGCCTACCATGACGTCTTAAAGCAGGAGTAACTCCAGTATGGGAAATAGATGGCGCTAGACGACCTGTATAGCTTTGTCTCTTTCCCACACTGGAGTTACTCCTGCTTTAAGATGTCATAGTAAACTGAATTATACTACACTAATGTTTTTGGCCATCTTCCCAGCATGTATTTCATAACCTTAATTAGGTTAGGCTTACGGGCGGCCTAGGCAAACTGAGTAGTGAGTGACGTTCTAGGAGCGAATAGGATGATGATGAAAAGTTAAAACTGGTGGTCAAAAATGTACAAGATTGACAGATTCTACCAAAAGCTTACTTGTGCATGAATCCTGTTGAAATACTAAACACTTAGGGGCTGTCTCCACGAGCGAGAGAATCGCGACGATATTATCGTCGTTGCCACGTATTTCTATACATTCTCTTATAGGTCGTCTCCACGAGCGAGAGAATCGCGGCGATATTATCCCATAGAAATACGTAATATCGCCGCGATTCTCTCGCTCGTGGAGACGGTCCCTTAGAAGGTGTTCGCTACTTGGCTGGGCCTTTAGATCGGTTTTGGTTCCGTATATCAGCCAGCTAAATATAAATCGTCCATTAAGATAACAGTGGGTTTTAAAAGAAACAACAGTCATAATGCCAGGACATACCGGTCGGACGGACTCGGCGCGAAACTTAACTTAACTACAATAATTCAATAATTGGATGCTACGATATTCTGGCAGCGCCATCTTGCGGAAGCTTAATGAAACTAAGCGGTTGCTAGAATTTTATTATCAACCCAACCAGGCTGTGCTCGGGCACAATTTAATAAAGAAGAAAATAAGGAGTGAAAAACAATACAAAATTTTCTTTCATACGAATCTTATCCTAACAATACAAAACAAAAAAAAAATCTGTCAAAGTCATGCGCCAATTGATTTTTTTTTATAGATAAAATTTAAAAGTTATCACTTATTTTCAGAAATTGATTGGGCAAAATTACAGGGCTTTTTTGCCCTTCCTCTAAATTCTCACAGATATCTGAGAGATTACTGATTTAGTTGCTAGATCATCTGATATCTGATAGGTTATTGATTTGTTAGACCACATAATAATTATAGACAGCAATATCGTTACGTTCAAGGGTTCCGTAGCCAAATGGCAAAAAACTGCACCCTTAGGGAGAATTCACACGAGCCGCAACCACGCCACATTGCAGTTAGTTGAGTTGTCAAGCAGTGGTTACGTGTAAATAGAGTCGCTGCAGCATCTTGCAGTTGCGTTGTGGCCACTACAAAATGTCGATGTGGTTGCGTTGTCGCTAGTAGTTGCTATGTGGTTACGCCGTGGGTAGTGTTTGTAGACAGACAGATCGGAGGGCGCAGAGGAGCACGCGAGCGTTCACGCGCTCTTAATTGCGTCAACGGCCGTTAGTGTGCGGTGTCGCTGCTGGTTGCATTGTGGTTGCGATGTAGTCGATACCGTCTTCGGTGTTGAATTTGGTGGCAAAATATGGTCCGTGTGAATTAAACTTTTCATTTTCATACAAATTAGTGCTCGCCCAGGTGTCGTTGTTGTGGTACGTGTGAAACAAGCCCTATAGATTCGTAATATCCTTCTGTCTGTCTGTTTCTTCGACTGTTTCGGCCATGTCATGTTTCTCCGAGACTGTTGAAAGCAGCAGCACATAGTTGAAATTTGGAGAGTAGGTGTTTTCTATGAACTGCGACACATAGGTGATGTGAAATTATAAAAATAAATGATAGGAGTGGGCCACCCATTTACCGGTTTATGTAGGTAACGGTTAAAAAAACGAATATAACTGTTGAAAAATGGTATTGAAGTTCCTAAAACACCTTATGTCCTAAGTCAATGGTAGATGAGATATTCGCTTCTAAAGCCGTATAAATTGTGCCCCCCTTCAATTTTGAATGGAAGAGAAGGAAAATACTGAATAATGTGGGTTTGTAGAACGTAAAAAGAACTTTCAACGAAAATTGGTTTAAATAAGACATGATTTGAAGTTTTTGAGATTAGGGATTTGTAGGTGAAACTGCAGCAGTAACTTTGTTTTTTTATTATTAAGATACAAAGAAAAACAAATAACCCTCTTTTACCTTTGGCCACCGAATGCTGAGGTTAGGTCTCTTCCAAATTTCTTCACTTTTGGCGGTTTTGTGTCATGGCTGTCCTGTTTCTTACGGACACTTTAATAAAATCGTCTGACTACCTAGTCGGTTGTCTTACCACATACCTTCGTCCCGCCGTCGTTGGTGATCTCCACTACAGCACTTTCCTCAGTCATTACGGAAAGGTATTACGTTTTTACTTGAAAAACGATGTCGACGTCACCTCTTGTAGTTCCGTCATCTAAATAGCACACGTTGAATTTTGAATTGAATTGTTGGATATTACGATGAATCTAATTGAAGTAATTGAATTGTTGGCATCCGACTGCAGACCCCAAAACTTTATATTTCTATAATAATTTAGAAGGGTGTATTTGGGAAATTCACCCCTGTACCACTGCAAAAAAAACAAAATTTTCAGGGATTTTTTTTATTGGACCGGCCGGAGTTGGACACTATCGTCAGTCGATGCATTCTGTCCCTGTGATGGTCCTTGGGGACTTTTATGCGAAATCCACGAGCTCGAAGAACAGATGCAATGGGTTAGTTATTAGAGCAGTGTCTGGTTTAGGACAGTGAAGCCAGTTTCTCACCGGCTTGATTGTCCTAAACCAAGGGTCAGTTCGTCAATAAGGTGGGTCGACAGTGGAGGTATCATTTGCTAACCCCGTTGTAGCAAGTGGTGTACAGGGATGGCGCGTGATGGAGGAGGTCGAGACATTTTCGGATCATCGATATATTTAACGTTTTAGTTACCCCGGTATTTTGCCAAGTTGCATTCCACTAGATTATAGATCTTTTATTTAGTTAAAATAAACACTAAACTCCTCAACGTAGTAAAACAGGCATTCTGGCAATGAGAACATAAACAGCAAGAGCGAGCGAAGCGAGCTCGTACAGGTTAGGTTTGAAGGGGATGGCGGTGTCTAGTGAGCGAGCGAAGTCAGTAAACTAAGATCCTCTTAGTGTTAGGTTGCATAAAACCCTGCAGACAGAAATACGAGCCTCGGGACTACGTCGACTACGCCTTATCACAAAATATCGATGTTTACCATGACCTTGCCTTTACTTTGGGTCGACTATATTCTGCAAAAAACTCTGAACTGTCACAAACTGACTACAATGAACCAGGCAGCTTTTTAAAAATCTCCTGCAGTGCGCTTGAAATCACAGACACTCAAGGCATAAACAAAAAAGTTTACGTCTATTTGACATAATTATACGAACTACCTTTACATAGTAAATCATTATTGGAATACGAGTGGAGGAGGAACTTTTGTTAATAAGTATTTTTTTTGCTTGTCACAGGAATTTACATTAAGTATTTGAAGTTTTTAACCTGTTGTTTGCTAACCTATTTAGTTTGTGGAACTTTGTACCAGTGACTACAAATATACTCATATATTTTTATAAATAGTAATTATTATTTATTGGGAACAAAGCTATTTTGTGATCTGTTCGCGCCTTTTGCTTTTCATTTGTTCCTAAATTATTTTAATATGTTAAGATCTCCATTATATAAAATAATGGAGATCTTAACATAAAATAAATACATGCTACATCGTTGCTTTCAATTAGTTATTATAACTTTGATCACTGTTATTCCACTGTTATCAGTACTTGCAAGTAGGTACCTGTATCGTAAATTTTACAATGACGTCACGATGTAAGACGATTCCTTGTGACACCCAGATGATTGGGCAAATAATGCACTTTAAAAACTGCGTTCCTATTAGAGTTCATTTTTCATATGAACCTAAAGCTCCGGTACGTTTCAATACTTAATCCGTTTTGAACCATTGAGGATCTTGTGTGCTGAAAATTCTGACACGTTCTTCTTCAAAAATTTTAGGTAACATTTATACTCTTAAAGAAAAACAGACATTGAAGGCTTAGTAGTAAAATCTCAGTGCATTTGAGGAACTTACAGTACCAATCGGTATGGTACCAGGTATATTTCAGAATGATCCTCAAAAGCAATAACACAAAGCGGTACATAGGCAGCTACCTAAACCGAAGGTGTTGTACATAAGCGAGATCACTGGCAGAAACGGCAATGATTAACGATAGTAACGGAAACGTTTGTGAATATTAATTTGTAGTGGAGGTCACCGAAGCTTGGCAAGTGTGACACGCCAAACGAAAGGATTGGTGCGTTATAGACCTCCCCCCCTCCCTAGGGGTGAAATGTGTGTGCCGAATTTATAGGTGTGAGAGATGGAACTTCAGGGTAGCTAAAGGGTGAGGTTGGACTTCGGACACCCTCACTTGGGGGGGTTTGTAAACCCCCCAATTTGCCCTAGTCCGGCGCCCCCGCCCGAGGCTCCCGTTCTGTCCAAGCGATAAGAGGGAAGAGGGGAGATCGTCAAATGGACGTTTTACGCATAATTTAGAGAAGTAAATGGATTCGAACAGTATCCACGCAGCATAGGTAGCTACATATATCGGTGCGAGTAATGAGTCGATTATGTGAAACATGAGACTCGGAGTTTTGTCTGTTAATATGACGTAAATATCGAGGAAGCTTTAGAAATTTTTCGTTAACAAACGTCTGTAATTTCATAAAACGAGAGACTATGTTGGTAATGCAGGTTAATTTTTTTCTAAAGCAATAGGTATCCTTTTTGTGCTAATACAATGTTAATAACAGTAATCACGTTTATTTGCAGCTACTTCTACAAAAACTAAAAGAATTTCTAATAAACTTTACTAAAAACTAGTACTTATTTTGAGAAAAAACAGTTAGTTTGAAACCTTTGAAACTACTTGGACTTTCTCGCGTGGGATACGACGCACTTAGTTCAGTTTTTTTTTGCTCTACCTACGAAGGTAGTACATACCTACAAGCAAGTAGATACCTACTTGCTCCACAGCCAAACAGGATCCCTTGAACTTTGCAAAGTGTTGATAGTGCATATTTTCTTTCAAAATAACGCTTTGAGAAAAACCAGCAAAATCAAAGAAATCAGTAAAATAAGAACAGTAAGAAAGTTTAAGTTCAACGCGGGAGCGTAATTGTAAAGTCACGGAAATAAGTTATTGGGCTACTTGATTATCAGCATATTTATTTTACTATCCGCGAATTCAAATCTTAGCTGCCATTATTATATTTTGACAGTTGTTTGATGGCTTCAACGCTCCAAACTAGCGTAGAGTGTCAATTTGATAAACAATTCGTTTACGCTACTGTACAATGTACACAAAACAAAAGTAAAATCACATGAAATAGTAATGCGAGAGTTAGCTTGTTAGCTTGGTCCATGGGGACTTCGTTGTACGGTAATTAGCGCAGCTCAAGTAAAAGTGGTCAAGAGTTGCCGTAAAAAGGGTTGGTGTTGCAAAGACACGGACGAGTTAAGATGGACAAAAGTATAGATATAGACTTTTTTTTAATATAGATTCTTATGCTGAAAAGGAGGAAAAATTTATATTTGATTTTGAAGCTGAATAAAGTTGAAGTATTATATTATTTTTCCCGGCCCATGAAGAGGTGGCGAGTCGACCTACACGCGTACCGCAAGGGGCAGTTTCAGGTGACTTAGGAGAGGGATACCTAGGACAACTTGGGGAGGCTTTTGTTCAGTAATGGGACAGTGTTGGCTATTCAAAAAATAAAAAGTATTAAAAAAACGTTGAGTAGGTACAATAATGTAAGTGTGCATCCAGATAGTGCGAAGAAAGCGCCGCAGATGACTATTTCATTATTATCAGATATCTCAGCTTGAAGATGCTGATGAGCGAGCAAGATAATGAGAAATACATCACATGCATGCAAGCATACATACATAAACTCACTCCTTTTTTCCATGGGGGTAGGCAGAATCTAAAGAAGGCCACCTGATACGATCCTTATTACAACTTTAGTTCTTCGAATGGTAATTCACATGCGTGGTTTACTATTCGAAGCAGTTCTGAGCACATTCCTCACACTGATTGTCCGCTTTTCAACCTTACTACTCAGGGCATATGGGTGAAAAGTGCCTCGACCGACAGTGAGCGCGGTAGTACCTGCCTTTAGGTAACTGCGTATTCATTTTTTACACGCGTTTTGTTACTTACACTAGATGGCACCTAAATGAATGCCTAAATAAGAACGTGCTGTGAGTTTTCCAATGCTCGGATCAGCTCTGAAATTTTAAAATTCAACAGCTTAGTTTTATTTAGTTAAAGAAAACGAGCTTGATCTTATTGTACTTAATGTCTTTCATCAGTAAATTGGTGATATATAAAGGGTCAGGGTGTAAACGGACCGTTCACGAAGCCAAACATTCTGTACAAACTAAGTAACTCTAGGCAAAAATTATTACTGGGAAACAACTTTTTTTTTTGGGGTGAAAAATCACGTTTACGGTAGGACTCAATGTAACGCACTCGAAACATTGTGCTGATGGATATATTGAATAGTACGGCGGTCGTTGAGGTATTTAAAGTAAAGTTATAAGTATAACATTAAAATTTGTATTTAAAAATAATTCTGGGCAAATTGTTGAAACTTTAAAAGGTTCCCAGGTATGGCCTAGAACAAAAAAAATACCACAATGACGGAGACAACAAGCCTTTTGGCTTCGTTAAGGGTACTTTTACACCCACTATTTTTCTTTCAACTAATGTTTGCAGTTGCTTATGTGGTTGGATCGCATGGGACTAACAGAGTGATGAGTGTAAATGTTGATAGATGGAGAGGGAGAGGAAGACTAAAGAAAAGATGGATGGATTTGTGAGGAATGATAGTGAAGAAATACGAGTAAATGATAACGTGACGGCTGATAGAGAAAACTTGAAGAAGAAACCGTGTTGCGTCTACTCCAAATAATAAGGAAGACGATGAGAGTTGCATTTACTTATTTAAATCATCAACTGGGTATTTTTTGCTGAAAGTGAGGTCCAAAAGGAATCACCCTAGTTTTTATGGTTCTTTTATAATTGGATTCACTAAATTAGACTACGTTTGTCATTAATATAATTAGATCCTGGCTCAGGCTAGCTAAGACGAAAAATTTTAGGTTTTCTTGAAAGCGGTATTATATGAGAAGAAAAAGTTATACGAGTATGTAGCTGTTGTTTCTGGGGTTTAAAGCGAAGTAGAACGGCGAAGGGTGTGCTGACTACCACCCCTGCTGCTGCTGCTGACTGGGTGGGTGGCTGCTACGATCCCATAGCGTGGTCAGCATAACAGTTTAATACTACAATTGGTTTTAACCGTAAATCTGGGATGTCGCTGCTTACCCCTTAAACAGATCTAACACTAAATGGAGCCATATATATTCCAACCTGTGTCAATGCGTCTGTAGCACAATATTGTACACCGTTAAGCTTTGAAGATGTTATGTTATTGCAGCATCTTTTCGACATCTTCATTTCAGCAAAAAGCTTTCGCTGGTGTTCATAGACCCTACAGATTCCTACGTGTGGCTTCACTGGAGGCCTCCACAATGTGCTTGAACAAGATCATCTGTTTTACTGCAAGCTGCTGGTTAAACAGGACAAAACCAACTTTACGAGTACATTAATGTCCTATACTAACATTATAAACGTGAATTTGTATTCACTTCAAATGCAATATGTATAAAGGAACATTTGCCATCTTAACATTTCCAATTTGTAAAATCACATTGCTTATTTATTAAACGGTTTCTTGAGCGGTGACTACACGAGTTCCGTGTTGCTTGTTTTGTTAGGTTGATATCAAGGAAGCCTGACACGAATGACGAATGACATGAAAAGAGATGAGAGGGGGGGTGTGTATAGGTAGCTATATATTTAAGACTAGGGAATCTATAACTAGCTGTTGGTTAACCTTCGTCCGCGAATGAATCTATACAAATGAATAAAATTGAAGTGTGTGTTTGTAATATCAAAATAACAGCTTTTTACTGAATGCATATGAAAATATATGCGGCTCTTATAACAAAAACAAATTTTAAAAATTTTTGTCTGTCTTTTTGTTCCGGCTAATCTAACATAGGCCACTTTTATTTAAAAAAAAAATAAGGTTCCGTGCAAAAAAAAAACTCTTGAAATTGGTAATAAAATACGATTTAAAAGGGAAGTAATATTTTTTATAATACAAATTTCACGCGAACGAAAGTCGCGGGCAACAGTTAGTTTATTATAAAAATATAACTTCCTTATTTGAATCGGATTTTGTTAACCATTTCAAGGGTTTTAATTTATTTGCACGGAACCGTAACACTATTTTTTAAATAAATAGTAGCTTAAGTTAGTCCTTATAACATCAGCTATCTGTCAGTAAAAATCCCGTCAAAACCAGTCCCGCCGTTTCGGATATAAGCCGACACAAACAGCTACACAGACATACAAAAATAAAAAGTTGTTTTGTTATAAGTGCCGTATAAACTTTCATTTCCATTCAGTAAAAAGTCGATATTTTGAAACTTTCCACAGGCTCTCAAATAGATGGGAACCTATCTTGCCTACCAAATATTTTGTACCTTTCAGTATAATATCAGAACAAAAAGCATTCCTTTAAAAACATCTGTCGGAACGCGCTGAAAGTTGGCATTTAGTCGGACGCAAGATTTCGCCATTGCTATTCCACGTGGTACCCAGTTTCTGGCGCACTGCCAGCAAACGCTGGTATAATATATTTTTATAAATTGTGAGGAAAAACAGCTTCGATTCTATTTAATTTCTCAAAATAACGTTCATGAAAAAATATTGTGATAATTAATCTATTGATTTTTTTCCATACAAATATAATTGCACCAGTAACTCGATACTCGGATCGGATTTTGTTAACAATTTTATGGGTTTAAATTTTTTGCACACTTTTAAAATAAAACTTCTTGTAAATAAAAGTAGCCTAAGTTAGTCCTCATATCATCAGCTGTCTACCAAAATCAATCAGTCGAGCCGTTTCGGAGATTTGCCGGAACAAACAGATAGACAGCCAAAGTTGAAAACCAAAACGGAACAAGGACGAGATCGACTCACGTGGAGAGGGTACATCATCATCTGCATAGCCTTTTCCCAATTATCTTGGGGTCGGCTAGCAGTCTAACCGCATGCAGCTGAATAGTAGTATTTTACATGGAGCGACTGCCTATCTGACCTCCACAACCCAGTTAGTACTGGGTAATACGATATCCTTGGTAAGACTGGTTGTCAGACTTTCGGGTCGTGTGGAGAGGGTTCCGTACGTTAATTATCTAAATTCCGTAAGTTATTTTAAATCTAAGAATTCTTATAGGTTTTCTTGTAAACTACAGGCAAAGAACTATTTTTGTATTTTTTTACAAAATTTTCGGACCTGTAGTTTCACAGTTAAGGGGTAGTCAATTTTCGCCTATTTTCTTAAATAACTTCAAAACTACTTATCTTAAAATTATAAAAAATAATATTTGAGATGCTCACAATGAGCCCTTTCATTTGATATTAACACGATATAGTTTGCAAAACTTTTTTTTCTAATTTTTCACACAAAACCTTAAAATTTAATCATTTATGTTTCACAACCGTCTTTTAGTCACCAAGTTGCATATGTGTACCAAAGTTCAACTCAATCGGTACCATATTTTCGGAGTAAATTGGCTGTGACAGACGGACAGACAGACATGCGAGTGATCCTATAAGGGGTTTCGTTTTTCCTTTTGAGGTACGGAACCCTCTCCTTGCCGGATTGCCGCCATGGGATCTGGAGGCCATAGTCCTCGCGCGCCTGCACGAGTGGCGCGCGGAGGTACAGAGCCCCCGGCTCTGTACCTCCGCTCCTCGGTAACTCCGCTGCCGCGGCATATTGTCGTGCGGCGGACAGACCTCCGCCGTGATCTCATGGCGACATGGACAGAGCGACTATCGCAACCCCGTGCAGGGCACGCCACGATAGTGGCGGTAAGTCCCCTCTTTGAGGAGTGGCTAGGGAGGCGCCACGGCGCCCTCACCTTCCGCCTGACGCAGGTCCTCACCGGACACGGGTGCTTCGGGAGGTACCTGCACCGAATCGGGCGGGAGGAAACGCCCGGGTGCTACAATTGCGAGGATCGACCGGAGGACACGGTGGAGCACACCGTCGAGGTCTGCTCCGCTTGGGAGGAGCACCGCCGTGTCCCCGTAGCGGCGATTGGCGGCGGCGACCTCTCGTGTCCGGCCCTGGTTCAAGCCATGGTCCGGGGCGAGAGGGAATGGGAAGCCGTCGCCTCCTTCTGCGAAGCAGTCATGCTAGCGAAGGAGGCGGCGGAACGTGAGAGGGAGAGAACCTCCTCACGTCCCGGCCGCCGCGGGAGGCGAAGCACCGGGCGTCGGGGGCCACGCCGTGATGGCTCTCGGCCACCGTAGGCGCGGGCCTGTGGACGGCGAGTAATGGGCTAGCTCGCCGTCCGTCCGTCGTATGACGACGGGCAGGCCGTGTCGACGGCGCGTTCGTGTTCCACGCGCGCCTCAAAGAGTTGTCAGCAAACGGGAGGGGCCCGCAAGGGCCGGTGCCTGCCAGGGCTGCGGGACTGTTCGAAAGAGATACCGCGGCCCTGGAACATAAAGGGCCAATGAAGGAACATGGGTGGTTTTTAGTCAGTAAGAGTCTGACACTCCCTTCCGCTCCGCCCAGAGCGGGAGGAGTCATTTGATGATTTCCCACCCTCCAAAAAAAAAAAAAAAAGGTACGGAACCCTAAAAAGGTTTTTTTTTGTTATTAGTACCGTATATTCTTTCATATTTAGATAGGATTTTTCTAGAATGCACACGGATAGACCTGCTTTACGGCCTAGGACAGTTTCACCCTTGTAATAATGTCTCCGAGGGATAATTATCACCTTCCGTGCGACAAATCACAGACAAAGTCTAGTGTAAAAATATAATGTTTGGTGAGGGCGCAAAAACTAATATTTATTATAGGTACTCGCTCACATATATAAATATGTGTGCGAGTACCTATAATAATTACTTCACCAGAAGTACAGTGGAATAATTAGCCCCGAAACCGAATTTGAAAGCAAAGTTATTATTTAATAAACATACATTTAAAATACATTTGTCTGATAATGATTACAACTTGTGTATCTTGGATCAAAAATACTTCTTAATGTTTGTTTTCTCTTACGAAATAAAATAAATAAAAGAGATATTTTCTTGTTCGTGTTTTTTATACGTATTAGTTAGTAAAAACCTTTGATGATACCTTACAGTTGGATGGGCTTTATACCCCATGAGTCAAACGAGATTAATAAAAATTAATGGAAACATACCCTGTACTTTGGAATATACTGGTAAAAGGGGCGCATTTTTTCTCATTTAGGTTAAAAAAACAGAGTATTGCAAATCTATTCGGACTAAAAAGACGTAGATTCTGAAGGTTTTGTCCGAGCAAGTATCTACTACCATCAATATAACCAGTACCCCATAAAAAAAAATTAAAATTAATTTTCCTATTTTATATACAGCATAGGGCATTATGCCACATACTTTTACCATAGGTATATTCAGTAAACGATTCTGGACGCACCTGCATAGAAAATTAAGTCGTCTAAAAAAAAACTGCTATTAAATGCACGTTGACCTTGTAGGTCCGTGTTTGTGCACTTTTGTATGGAAAAACTGATTTAAAACTTTGTAGGGACGAACATTTGAAATGAAATGATACTAGCATCATATACTCGGCAAAAACTTTGTGTCACGAAGTTACCTTGTATTCTGCAATGGCATATTAAAAACATTACTCATATTGCTAAACTAAACTTACTGAATTTAGTTTAGTAATATGAGTTTGGCAAGGCACTGATTTAAAGAGGCAGTTGTAAATAGCGGTTTTGGTAAGTTAAAAATGACAAAATGCATATTATTAACAAGGTTAAAGTAAACAAAAATGAGTCGCAAAAAATAATAAAATGGATCATTTAATAATTATACTGAGCAGTAAAATAACTAAATGGGCAGTTACGAGTGCGCAGTTATTCGCCTAAAAAGCGTAGTGAGCGTAGCCTCCTATTTCTGTCTGCAAGGTTTACAGTAACCTAACACGAAGGGTATGTCGGGGTCTTAGTTCGCTCACTCCGCTCTCTCACTAGACCCCGCCATCCCCTTTGAACCTAACCTGTCCGAGTCGGGGTACCCCAAGTCCGGGTGTCACCGCTCGCTATGATCTGCCGAACTATTCATCAAACCGCTCATTCCATCATTTTTACCGCCCATTCAGTTATTGGACTGCTCAATTATTTTTAGAATTGACATTGTATGATAAAATAACCGACTAATTGATTTTTATTACTGTTCATGTTTTACTGTTGCAATAATTAATCAACCGCCATTAAATAAAATAACTGCTCAATATGTTTTCCAACTGATCATAATAACATCTCGAATATTTAAATAGCAGCTCAAAAAATTAGTTCCCGTTTAGAAAGCCTGAACGAATATGCAGTTGGTTCTGACAACATTCCCAATCATGCAGTTTCAAACACAAACAGCCAGTATCCAAGTTTTATAGAAAAGGTAAAACTTTTTGTCGCATAATAAAACCTTTTTGGTAGGATACACGTATAATCAGCAATAAAAATGTGTCGCATGTCTCGGATTCTTCTAATTCAAGTGGTTGTGTGAACGTGTTGAAAAAGAAGAAAAGAGAGATGCGTTACTCGGTTAGCTGTTATTCTCTTATAGAGCAAAATCCACCGGTAAAAGTAAACGCGATCAGGACATCTGAATCGCGTTTTGGGCAATTAGCCGACAATCCTATGCATTGCAATTGCATATGCTCGGATCGATGTTCGGGTAAAACCGAACCTATTATAATAATAATATAAATTTATTTCAATCAACTTTGGATCATAATATACACTTCTCATCAAAAAAATCGAAACACTTTCGTTTTTATTGTTTTTGTCCTAATTTTTTACAAAAGAGAATTAATTCCATGAAAAAAAAAACATTATTGTGTAGCTGGCAGTTTGGTCATTACAGTAGGAAGAAAAAAATCAAAATTCGAAATTAGAATTTCATTTGTTTATCCTATAAATGAAATTAATCACTGTTTTGAGACAAATGTGTATTTAGGGTTGGAGTACGTTTCTCGTTTAAAAACTAAAAATTAGCGCTTGTCTTTAAACTTTTTGTTTCTTATTTCATTTACTGTGACTTTGGGACGTCTGAAAAAACTTTTTTTTCTAAAACATATGGATACTTCGCCCGCAGAAGCCGCCCAAGTGGTGGCATTGCTGGATTCTGGACTTAGTCAGCGTGTTGTGGCTGCAAGATTGCATCTAAGCTTATCATCTGTTCATAGAGTCTACAAACGCTATCGGGAGACTGGTTCGTTCACGCGCCGTTCAGGATCTGGCAGGAATCGGGTCACTTCTGAGCGAGATGATCGATTTATTGTAACAACTTCTTTACGAAATCGACGCCTTAACGCTTTTCAACTGCAGCAGCAGCTTCGCGTTGTACGAAGAGTAGCTGTAAGTGACTCTACAATAAGAAGAAGGTTGAAGGAACGCGGATTGGCACCGCATAAGCCAGCGAATGGGCCGAAATTAACTGCAGACCATCGAAGAGCGCGCCTTAACTTTGCACGCAAGCACCTAACTTGGTCATACCTTCAGTGGAGCAAAGTACTGTTTTCTGATGTAACGACGGAAGGAACAAGGTCTACAGAAGAGATGGAGAACGCTTTGCACAATGCTGCATTGAAGAAAAGGTCAGCTATGGTGGCGGTTCGTGGACGGTTTGGGGAGGAATCAGCGCCGACGGTAAGACAGAACTTGCCTTTGTGTCTGGGCCACGGCTGCCTGCACTAAACTCTCATCGGTACATCGAACAGTGTCTTGAACCTCATGTGATGCCCTATGCACATTTTATTGGCAACGACTTCATATTCATGCACGACAATGCTAGAGCTCACACCGCGGGCGTCGTACGAGATTATCTTACCGAAGTCGGTATCTCCATTATGGTATGGCCAGCAAGAAGCCCGGACATGAATCCCATTGAACATCTATGGGATGAATTAAAGAGACGAATTCGAGCAAGAGATCCAGCCCCAGAAACACTTAGCCAGCTGCAAAATGCAATCCAAGAGGAATGGGATAATATACCACAACATGTGATCGTGACTCTCATCCAATCGATGAAGAACCGTATGGAAGCAGTAATAAGAGCTCGCGGAGGGAATACAAGTTATTAAATAAACGTTTCTTACATTTTTTTTTCATTTACGCGTGTTGTTTTACCCATTTCCTTCATATTCCATACAGGGTAAAAATTACTCATTATACAAAATACGAAACCTATGAAGACTTAATTTGAATTTAGAACAATAACATTAGGATTTAAAAACCTCATACTACTCACTATTAAATGACATTTTACATTTATTCCTAAATATACACATTTTTCTGATAATCCTTATCAAATCATAAACTGCGAGGTGTTTCGATTTTTTTGATGAGAAGTGTAGTTACATCACAACTATTATATAATTAAAGCAAAAATATCAAATCAAAATTAAATTAAATACAAAAAAAAAATATATATATATATTCAAAATTAAAATCACAGTAAAAATTCAAACTAAAATTCAAATTAATATTCATACTTAAATCAAAATTCAAATTAAAACAAAGTCAACATTTAAATTAAAATCAAAATCACAACGAATATAAAAATCAAAATCAATACTTGAAATCAAAACCAAAATTAATATATCGGTATTACATACCGAGTTTCCTCCATGCCTCAGAAAGCACGTTAAGCTGTTGGTCCCGGCTGTCATATATAGATCTATCAATCAAATAAAATTTAAAAAAGTCTAAGTTATTCATTATAACATCAGCTATCTGCCAATAAAAGTCCCGTCAAAATCGGTCCCGCCGTTTCAGAGATTACGAGGAACAAACAGTCAGACAAAAAATACACCGTACATACTCTCATATGCATTCAGTAAAAAGATGTTATTTTGATATTACAAACAGACACTTTAATTTTATTTAATTGTAAAGACATCACTGGCAAACATTATAATAAAATGTACAAAAGTGATATACGAATACTCTAACAATGAATTTTACGAAGGGGTACCGTGTTACCTAGCAACGGTTGTACACGTCTGATTGGTATTTGCCCCATACAAAATACTGATATTCAGCCGACTGGAGGCCGCTCTCCATTTAGATATACCTATACTAATATTAAAAGCTATTCTTGATTTACTGAACCTTCGCATGACTCATGTGAATTGAAATGGGAGGGACTGCTGCGATGCGATGAAATTGCATCGTGTGAGATTCCACACAGATATTGCCTCCTGCTACGTTAGAGATATTAAATAGTTGTGAGCGGCTTCGATAGGATATAATGCAATATTAAATCCTATTTCAGTATTGGATCAGATCGGGTGTTAATAATATTGTTGGGTGGGTATATTGGCGTTTGAATGAAATCGTCAGGAATTCATTCTCTGTTATTACTGCTATAGCTTGCAGTGTCAGCAAGTGGAAGTTGGTGTCTGTTTGTCGATGGACCGATGGCTGGTAAAACAAATGAGTCTTAGAATGCATATCGTCGAGGGTAACGTGGAACCTCAGCTAGGTAGACTGTCTGGCGAGCGCCAAGATAGCCAGCAAAATCAAACCGTCTGACCTTATTTGCTATTTGCAAGTTACCTAGTGACTTTATCATGAAGTAAACATCCAAGGGGTTTAAATTAACTTAAAAAGTTTGTATTGATGATTTTAATGATTATTATTTTGTAAATACATACGTGTTACGGTCAGGAATCATATTTTGTTCAATATAAGCCGGACACTGACCTGTAAATTGCAAGAAACGTAATTAAATTTGAATTTCAGCTGCTAGCTTAGCGTCTTCTCATTAAAAGGGTGGTTAGGCCTATATGTTAAAAGCTGAGGACCATTTCCTTTAGTGGATTCCGATAAGCTGAGTTGGTAAATGTTAGTTCCTTATGATAATGCTGCTAGTATGTTATTGTGCTACAGCACCATTCTCAGCAACATCATCATACCAGTAATCCCGAAAGGTTAGGCAGAAGTGTTATAAATATAATTCTCATATAAAGGGCAAGCCTATTCCCACCGATCGAGCACAAATCCTGGCTCCGGGTTATTACTAGGGTATGTTCTTACCTCCCCTACCCAATAATTACTGGGTTCTGGATGTGTTATAGGCAATAGCTCCATGTAAAGTACTGTTATTCAGCTGCATCCGGTAACACTGAAAGCCAACCCCAACATAGTTGGGAAAAGGCTCGGCTATGAGTAAAAGTTGTTCTAAACGGCAAGTTCAACGAGCCTTTTTCGAGTTGTCAGTTATTTCAATGACATGTTGTACATACGTTCACACGTCGGACGGCCGCGGACTTGTCACCACTAACAGCCATGCCGTCAGGAGTTAAGCTGCCTATTGAATTTTTAACCATCACGTACCCTTTTCAATTACCAATCGAAAATAGGGTTGCTTCACTCTCCAACCTCGGGTGAAAATCCTTTTTGCGTTGTTTAATTATTAACGCAAATTTCTTTATTTAAACGAGAGCACTGAAAGCGTTTTTTACAGCTTTAAGTGCAGATTTGTGATGCATGGGTATGGGTTGGTATGGGTAGTCGGTTCAAAAATAATTTGCTTTGTTGCGTCCGAATTTAGTTGGGACATTAAACTTTAATTACCAAGACACGTGGAAGGGCTTTGTCAAGCCGACACGACTTAGACGACCGCATTGTCAGTCCTATACCTACATAATTTATGAATGCCTAATACCCTCGTGACGTAACCGTCTTTATAATGAATTAAAGAAATTATAGGGCATTGAAAACCGGAACTGTTAGGAAAACTAAATTTACGTATGTTATTAATAAGAATATTTTTATAAATGATTTTTAAGATAAACAAAAAATATTAACAAATTAAAATAAAAGAACATTTTTTTTTTAATTTGATAGCAGTAGGTATATGTGCCACTGCCCCATACTAAAGTGTATAAAAATATTTTGTTGGTGACATGTATACTGCCTCTAACTTAGAAAGGGTTGAGTAAGCGGAAAAGTTTTTTCTGTAATAACAATATCTGTGATAGAATTTTACAATCGACATAGCTTTAGCTAAAGCTGTAAACTAACAAGTTACGTAATGCTACGCGGCGTAGGCTCGTCGTAGCACCTCGTAACTAGGTTGCCTACGAACATGCTACGTCGCGTAGCTGCGTAGGTGCGTAGCATATAGATGACCTAGTAAAAATAAATGGAAAAGCACGTGGTTGCGAAAATTTCTGTTATTTATTCTGTTAGATATTTCTTTCTTAATACAAGTAAATATTTGAGCTCGAGGAAACTTTTAATTATTTAATTCTTGTTTTTTATTTGTCAGGAATTCGGGGTAAATAATCACAGCCTCACGTCTCAGGTTAAGCCGCGCTTGCCAAGATTGGTTCGTGGATGAGTGACACCCATCCACGAACAGCGAACGAAAGCACATTAAGCCGTTGGTCCCGGCTGACATTTTTAGATATTTGTCGGTACCTAGTTACAGGTAGTCAGTCGCCCGAAAGTCTAGTCAAGTCATACACGGTGTCACCTACTGACGACTGACCTAGGTAAACGTTGCTTATCCTATAATCAATCGACCCTAGCTTCTGACATACCCACGTGTCCACAAAATGCATAAATTGGTTAGAAAACCAAACTAGTATAAAGCCTTTTAAAAATCAATAAAAATGCTTTTTAAACATATATGTTTAATGAAAAAAACCGACTTAAAAAACACAATTTATAATTATGATAAAAACACAAAAAAGTGAAAAATAACTTTAGCTTCAGAAGTCGGTGAGTTTTGTTTGTTTGATTCAGTTTTTTTGCCACCGACTTCTGAAGCTAAAGTTATTTTTAACTTTTTTGTGTTTTTATAATAATTATAAATATAATATATTATATTGAACCTTTATTTCACATAAAAACTTTTCCACAGCACAAATTTACATATTTAATTAAATAAAATCACAATACAATCATAACTAATTACACAATACTTAATCATTATCTAATTCTTAATCTCTTTCTAATCGAATTACAAAATAAACAACAAGACGTTCACGTAACAAAAATTAATAATAATAAATCAATCAATCGGCCAGTCACAGTCACCGTTACGACACGACGTCTCTGTAAGGCTTCCACTAGACACCACCAAACTCCTGCGCTAGTTTGCCGACATCTAACGTCCAAACATAGTGTTCATCCGTCTCTGTTGATTTGAGCAATCAGCATGTAAAGCAATCATCTTCAAGATACCGTTGGTGCTGTCTCTCACGCGGTTAAAATTAGACGCGACTTTCTTGCGGTTTTTGAAGTCGGTTTTATTTTTTGCAAAAAAGTTTTTCATTTTACCATTTTAGTTGTAATATCTTACACATATATATATCATACAAATATTTGCTATGCATTTATTTTACATTGTAAATAATACATATCATGGTAATAGGCTTATCCCCAATAAAATTGAACTTAACATACCTAACTGTCGAAATCTGGAGATACTGTACACATCTGCGTACACCCTCAGAGCATACAAGTGTTATGTTATGTTATGATATTGTGTCAATAAACATCACGAGATTGCAGTAATCACGACAGATTTGCTGTCTATTAATTGAAGTTCCATCGTATATCTCCGAAGATCAGCATCAGATCATCGCCAAATTAAAACGACACCAGGGAAATAATATTCTTCCAAACAAAAAAAGAATCATCAAAATCAATTAACAATTGACGAAGATATTACGGAAAATACACAAAAAATAAAAACAGATGAATTGATAACCTCCTCCCTTTGGAAGTCGGTTAAATAGTTTTGATGGCGGTAAATAAAGTTAGTTCTTATGGGAATACCATGACCATAGTATGAGTTATGCTGTGCGTGTATGACTAGGTGTATGAACGCGTACGAGGCGTAAGGAGTATGTAAGGATGGAAGCAGGTGGCGTTCTGTGGTTTCTGCCTACCCCCATGAGAAAATAGGCTTTAGTTTAAGTATGTACTTTCATGATGGGTGGCATATCTGAAAATAATGCTTTACACTTTCTACAAGATTATAATTAGGTTCACATTACAGTTTCAAAAGATATACTATTAGATATAATTATGTACAGCTCTGCCTATCCCTTCGGGGATTACAGGCGTGATGTTATATAATTTTATAAACAAAAGCAAGCTATTTATATCAATTTCATTTTCACTCTTGTTTGTATTCGATATTAATAAATTAATTTAATGATAAATTAATATCCAAGTAAAGGGTATTAATTCTAGTTTTATTAATTTGTACTAATACCATTTTAACCTGTCTCCTTTGAATTTTCGTTCAATTTAAAGTAACCACAAATACTGGATCAGAAAATCAAAATACTCAACACTCGAAAATCTATCACAATTCTCTCATAATTCTCTTGTCACTATTCCAATTTGCGGTACAGCATATCTTCTTCCACAGTTCTCCATTGGTCATAATTTCAGTAGTTACTCCTTTGATAAACCACAATCATCAATCTATCTATTGTTTCTTTGTTCCTCACCTACTTCTATAGCCTTCCACATACATGCTCAAACTTTCCACACGACATTTTTCTCATAACATAATGACAACCGATTCCCACACAACTTTTCAGTTACCGGTGCAACTTTCTGATGTCCTCTTACAAACTACTTTATTATTCGATTCATTTGCTTTACACAATACATAAATTTTAGCTTTCTCATCTGAGCTGAAACGAATTATCTTTGTTTCATTTATTATAATATCCCTACCAATTAACAAATGGATGTGTTCATTAAAATTAATTCCATATCTCGAGTGCGGCATACTAAACTTTGGACTGTGTTTCACAATAATATGCGTACTTACGTGTCGTGTACGTCACGGACTTCGAACTTGCGATAAATCGATATTATGTCCAGTATCCGCACCTCAAGGGGTACAGAATGTAAAGTAGGTATATGAATATAACATGTATAGATTATATAGGTATGAATGGTTCTTGTATTGTTTTTTTTTGGTTTTACTGAGAGTGGATTCTTTAACTTTTTTCGCCGATCTCTATCTGAAAAGAATCCAGTACCTAAGTACAATTTATTGAATGAAACAATGGATTTATCGTTGAGACAATTCCAAAACTTAATGGTGTACCAATTAGAAACAAAACATCAAAAGAAAACCCGACACTTTCGCACAAACATTTAAAAATTCACACAAAGGACATTACCCAAATTCTCTTAAGTCTCTCGTTGTATTTTTACCGTGGGCTATTAAAAACTCCCCTTGCCGGCCACATAATTACGCCGAGCATCGGCTGGTAAATCCGCGAGTATAAGAGATACATATTAATACGAAAATTTAAGCCGGCCCGAACGTCGCAAGTAGAACCCCTACCCCCCAATAGCCACCTAAGTCCGAATAGGTACCTTTCTCGGAGGTTGTGTATGTGTGTGTGTGTCCATTCTTGTGTGTGTGCACAAATTTCATAATAGGTGTGGCGTTGTGCTCGGCTCAAATTTTACATCTCACATCTCATGCGTACAGGGTGTTTCCGTTTTGGTGTTTGATTATTTAATGGTTTTCTTTGTTGTTAATGGGTTGAGAATCTTATGCTGACTTGGGCAAGTAAATATTGCCTTAAAACTGAATATATCCTTGGAGTATATTTACAGAAGTAAAGGTATTTCAGATAGTCAGATATCAATGAACATGCTACAAACAAATCTGGACTAAAATAAGTGAAATTTTAATCTAATACGTTTTTATGGTGTCCCGCTAGTATTATATATACGCTAAATCTTGGCATATTTATTAGAGTGGCATAGCTTAAAGTATCTTTAATTCGTTCTCTTCACTAAAATCCCATTACTCTTTTATAACTACTTACATTTCCCATGCGACATTAAACTCTACCAATTCAATTAGTTCTACAAGAACACAAAAACAAAATCCCAATGAAACGTACCACCAAAAATCAGGACATCCTTTAACACGGTACTCACGGACATGCGTGCTATATCTATGCGCACCTAGGTAGCTGCTTTATTAATTTATCTGTAGCGGAGAACTAACCATAGCCTTCGGCCCTCCACCCTCTGCCCCTACCTCACTGTTTAAACATTTCCAAATGAGTATGCAGAAGATTTTGCCTAATACATGACCACGCGTGGTGGAACGTACCCTGCGTCCCTGCCTGCCCTGCCCCTCTAAATTACTCCAGCTTTAATTAAAAGCATAGCATTCTGTTCATGACAAGTATTTCAACATACGCCTACTATACCATAGTACGATAACTAGGTATTTTTGAGTGTACTAAAACTTTGTTTGGAATACTTGGCCATTAATTTAGACGTGTGATGGTCGTAGTACGAAAATGTTGGATGTTTTTTGCCTCTTTTGACCAAAAGATAGTTTTTTGATAGTTATTTTGTGATAGATATTGTGGTAAGTTTTTCTCTGCATTATCTTCTTTTTCTATGACCAAGAAGCTGTGAATTTAAGTAAGTAGCTGGAAGATTGGTAGGCCTTTTGTGTAGTACGCAAGTGTGGCAACACTCGTGCGCCATCCTATTTTCCTGGCATGCTGTGCGTTGCTGCTGTCGCATGCCGCAGCCAAGTTAGAGATGGCAAAAAACTTTTATGTGATAATCACGACCATTCCCTAGGGGTAGGCAGAGTTTTAGGCCACTTATTAAGTAACCGTGCAGTAATTGCTGTTTAATAAACACCATTGTTTTAATGACTTTTGTTTACTCTTTCAATAAAACTAGTGAAATTCAATTATTTTAATTTAAAATAGAGGAGTTCGTGCCGTTTTTAGTTAGGCTGCCGCTTTGTAGTAATGCTTTTAGTTTACGAAGTTAGTAATATGTTTTTCATGGCTTTATAAACAGATTCTTATCGTTACAAAGTACGTACTAAAAATGTTTTTGTATTCCTTGTGGACTGTTTTCTTTAAAGTAAGTAAATTTAAAAAAAAACCCGACTTCCTCAAGTGTAGTTATTTTCCACATTTTAGTGTTTTTCGGTAGTCAGTTATTTTTTTACATCAGCCTTTTTAGTTGTGGTATGATGGTATCTAACACAAATCCTTGTCAAATATATTTTCCATTGTTACTAAAAGTTATTAGCAGATGATCCACATCGACATAGAAGAAAAAATATGGATTATAGTCATAAACCAACCCAGCAATGTGAATTAATTTATATGGGGCCACCGCGAGACCTTCCTCTACTAAGTAAGAATTACTTAAATCGAACCAGTAATCAGTGTCAGTTATAACGATTTTTTTTAAAAGCCGAATTGAGGAACCTCCTCCTTTTTATAAGTCGATTAAAGAGATTGAAAAACTTTTGTACATTGGGCTCATTTCATCCAAAATACTATTGGATTAATAGACTAGCATTTCTTAATAAATACTTACCTACATACTTACATCTTTTAATATCATACGCTTTATAGGACCATTTTTTAAACCGAGAATAAGTCGGTTTAGTGAATGGTTTCAAGATTCAATATTATTTGAAAACTGGACCTAGAAAGAACGAGTTTTAAATATAATTCAAGACTAAATAATGCGAAATTATCAGTCATTTAGGACTCGTTTGATTGCACTTTTTTTTTTAAAAAAGACCATCGTTTTCGAAGCTGTTGGATTAAAATCTGAATCTATACTGGTTCCATGTTAGTAGTATGTGTGACAATGTCATTTACACCATGTATTTCCTATTATCTTACTGATTTTTCTGGGAAAACTAAAATTAATTTATTTTTCTTAAGTTTTTAGGTATACGTTATTGCATTATTATAAGCATTGGATTACACAACTTACCAGTTAAATATAAACAACAAAATTACTAACTTTGAGATTAAATCTGTAAATCTTTTATTGGAAAAGGAAAGAAAACAACGATTTAATGATCACGAAATAAATCTATCATTGTTTGAAACCGAGTTTCGCTCTAATTATAATTTTATGGACTTCGTAGAGGTCTGTAACTTTTCGAAACTTCGGACCTAGAAAAGTAACATGGCATGGGCTGGTATGAAATGGACGTCCAAACGTTTGTTTTTTTAATGATAAATAAAAATAAGAAATTCAGCTTTGAATCATTTTATTATTGAAAGATCCAATCGGATTTTGTTGATTTTCTTTATAAACCTTTTAAACCACATCACGAACGAGTTCTTGTGTTTATATTCTTCTGCTATGTAACCTTATAGAAATGAAAATAGTACCTATAAATATATGGGGGAGGCCTTTACCCAGCAGTGGGACATTGATGGCTACTAAAAAGAAGGATGCAGATGCGGATGTAGTGGTGTAGCTAATGAACTTGTTTCGCGATGGAGAGATAACTTGCCGGTTCACAGGTACATAACTAATATGTGTAGGTCCCGACTGCAATGAAATTATTATTTATTGAATACTAGCTGTTGGCCCCGACCTCCGTTCGCGTGAAATTATTTAAAAAAATAATACTACTTACCTTTTTGAATCGGATTTTGTTACCAATTTCAAGTGTTTTATTTTATTTTGGCACGGAACCCTAATTCTTATTCTAAAATAAAAGTAAACTATGTAGACCTTATAGAATCATCTATCTACCAGTAAAAGTCCCGTCAAAAAACTGTTTTTGTTATAAGTGAGGTATATACATATTTTCATATGCATTCAGTAAAATGCTGTTATTTTGATATTACAAACCGACACTTCAATTTTATTTGTACAGATTTTGTATTTTTCAGGCATTAGGTATTCTAATTTAAAATTACTACATAAGTAGGTATCCAATTGAAAAATTTAATTCGAATTTCAATGACTTTAATAAATTGGGTTTTTTGGTAGAAAATATATATAATATATAATCTCATCAAATAAAAGTCACCGGTATCCATAGAACTATTATGGTGGCACTTCATTTCATCCAAGAATCACTTAAATAACCATCATACTCTTTTTACAAAGGCTGCTTTTATAAGCTACGCTAAAATAAAATAAAATCGACAGAAATTGAAAAATTTTCAACCAAACAGGATTTCGAACTGATAAGTTTATAGAAATGTTTATGTAACAATATTTGCAACAAAAGCGTACTAAGTGGCTGTGTAGGTACAGCATCGCCATCTAGTGGTAGGTGTTACGAATCTAAACAAGATGAGTGGAACTCGAAGTGACTCTGAAAATTCTAGAACTGTATGTGGAAAGTTTATTTTTGGAAATTAGGACTTTTGCCATATAATAATATTGTGCTAAAAAATAAAGAGACTATCTTATGCCCACGGCTTCGCCCGGAAATTGTCCCACGAGATCGAAATACTGGGATAAAAGTATCCAAGATGGTAATCCAAGTCGAAAGTCTGACTTAGTCTTACCAAGGGGTATCGTTTTACACAATACTAACTGGGTTGTGGAGGTCGGATAGGCAGTCGCTCCATGTAAAATACTGGTACTCAGCTGCATCCGGTTAGACTCGAAGCCGACCCCAACATAGTTGGGAAAAGGCAAGCAGATAATGAGGTGTTAATTCAAGTTATAAACTCTGTGTGCCAAATCGGTTTAGTAGTTTTTTCGTGCAACAGGAACATCCATTCCCACAAACTTTTTTGCATTTGTAATAGTAGTTAAATATCATACGACACGTACATACAGTAATCATCATTCTTCATCGTTCAACTGACCTTATCCCGATTTATTTGGGGTTAGCGCAATGTGTCTTCCTCTTCAATACTTCTCTATTACTCGTCAGCAGACAGATAGACTCATATCATCGCCATTCTCTTGCCCTTATCTCAATTGAAATTTATTCTTCTTCCATACTTCTCTATTACTCGTCATCTCATCAGACACCTCTTTTCTTGCCATATCATCCTTTACACAGTCCATCCATCGTTTCTTTGGCCTTCCTCTTCTTTTATGTCCGTCCACATTAATATTCAGAACTTTCCTCACGACATTTTCCTCATTCCTCCGCATCAGATGCCCATACAAGGACAACCGATTACCACACAACTTTTCAGTCACCGGTGCCACTTTCAGACTTCCTCTTATGTACTCACTAGTTTTCCGCCCGCGGCTTCGCCCGAGTCGAGTTCGGTTATATCGCGTTTCCAAGAGAACTCTTCAAAAGTCCGGGATAAAAACTATACTATGTTCTTTCTCAAGGTCAACTCTATCTCTGTACCAAATTTCATTAAAATCAGTTCAGTGGTTTAGACGTGAAAGCGTAACAGACAGACAGACAGACAGAGTTACTTTCGCATTTATAATATTAGTAGGGATTTCTTATTTTAATCATTCGCGTAGCATCACGCTACACCAAAATTATTTCTCAGCTTTTTATTAAGGTGGGTATTATGAACTTATGCCCAATAGAGTAAACATCGTTTTAAAGAGGATGATTTAGAATGCTTTTAAAAACACAATCCTATATCATCAAATTCGTAAAAACCATATTTAAGTATTTGACCAAATGCATCATTTACTCTGTCACATTCTCACTGAGAGACACAGACAAACATTTAAAGTTCGGCGGTTAAACGTTCGGTTAAATGGTCTCACATTGTGTTGGCAATAAATATCAAATTGTAGGTATTGGTACAGCTTCTCTAATAGATGATTTAGAAAAGCAACTTCAGCGGCTACAGAAACTAATCTCCTCACTATTAAATGCGGTAGACAGTAATACCAATAATAAATGAGGGCAGGTCTGACGATGCTACTGGTTGAAACTATAACCCCATTTATTAATGAGAGGATTAAAGAAAATCTAGGTTTTTTTTTTGTAATAGGATGAAAACCTCGATAACAGCACTTTGTACTTAAGCATCACCTAGTTTTTACGTATGTACATTTGTAAGAACATTATTAGAGTCAAGCTCATCTTCCTACCAATACAGATTTCTCTTATTGCAAAGAAAATGCAGTGGAAAAACCACATGCTAGGTTAAAAACAACCTTAACTTGATAGTTCTAGAGTTGAGTTTACCCTAGACTCTGTACTAAAAGGTTATTTGATATAAAGCTTTGCAAATAAGCTATTTTCCATCCTTGCTTATTATAAAACTAATAAGAGGAGCTTATTGGAACAGCTCAGAGTTAAGCTTCAGTCAATTTCTTACAAGAGATAAGTATTAATTTAGTTCCAATTAAACATAATTTTCTTTACCTATTCTATTATAACTTTAACTATTCTGACATAAAAAGTTACATATGAATGTCTACAGTTTTGCTAGGTAACGCGTAAGTTTCGGAATTTACTGAATTATTTCCTACTCGGAAGGCAACCTTTTTCTTGAGTTTAATAAGCGACACTGACAAGGTCACAAGTCGGAGTTCAAATAAATACTCATTCGTAAGGAAATTCGTAAACAATCGTAACCATGAAACTTATAAAACAAAGCCATTGTTTGTTGAGGTAGTGAAGTTAGGATATTATGTTTTACTTTTTTTACCTATTTAATGTGTTAGTTAACTAAGTTTAGGACATTTATCCAGTCTATAGAAAAAGGTAAATTTTTGTGAAAGACCAATGCTGTTAACAAAAAACAACAAGTCGTATTCTGTTGTTTCAGTCCAATTACCATGTGACATACATATTTTTATATCATATCGGAAGCGTTCAGTTGAAACGATAAACAAGTTTCGGTGTAAAAGAAGTTCTTAGTATTGAGATTCAGAATATGTACACAACTTACAGAACACAAGGACGAAATTATCCAAGAAAGTACACAGATACTTAGTTGAGTCGCGGCCGAGTTCACGCGAAAATGAATGAAACCGAAAGTCAACGGCCCCAGCGATTTGTTCGGAACAACAGACTTAATAACTCGCCCCATTCATACCGACCTTCGTCTTCAGACGGAATTAGTCGATTATGTGTGAATGGCGCAACTCTATTTGTCTATATTTTTTATGACGTTGCGGTCCGTCACTACTAATATTATAGCAGCCATTTTTTTTCGATTTTGTTTAAGTTCTTTTATTTTAATCGATATAATGATAATGTTTTCAGTTTAATGATAAGGATTTTGTGATGGTTTTTTTATTGGAAAATCCAAGTACTTATTTAAATATTTTCCTTTGTGGTTTTTAGTTGAAGTACAATCTTTATTTTCATCATAACAAAGATGTCTTTATAACTATAACGTATGTATGTATATTTTCTGTAACTCTCTTAACAATCAGTTTGTTTGGCCAGTTTCTCAAAACTAAGCAGTATCTATAGTACTAGGTTAGTATTGCTTGTTTCTTGGGGTTTCAAGTTATTAAACGGTATTTAAGTAATGAGATCTATTTTTTTATATTTGAAGGAATTGGACCTTTGCCCAGCCGTGGAACAAAGTATAGGCCAACAAAAGAAAATGAACTAGTGGAAACAAACTTAGCTATCAAAATCATGCATTTTATCTCCACGCCACGTGTCAGTTTGTGTAAATGACCGGACACCGTCATCTCCCCTAACCCTACGATTATGCAAGTTTACGGCTGCAGTTCAAACGGGGTTGAACTCGGAACCGATCGATTCACAGCTGACCCCTTACGCGTTGGGCTATCGTGTCTTTTTTGGCAATCAATAAAGTGATTGGAAAGAAGTAAGGGAGGTCTTTGCCCTGCAGTAGGATGACAGGCTGCAAAATAACAAAAAAAAATATAAAAAGTGACTGCCATAGACATGATAATAATAGAAATAGAAACATCGATTAGTTATTTTCAAACACAAATAATGTATTCATAAACTAAATTTTTAGCTCGTCGAACTTCCATGGGTGTTTAGTTCTATCATTTTCTTTTTAAGCTAATATAACATCTAACAAAACAATGAAATCAACAACTCTTTGGCAAAGTCAAGTTTTTTTGAAAAAGGAAGTTTATTACTGTAATTAAAATCAGTTGAATGTTGACAAAAAATTACCCTCATTGATGTCCATCGTCGTGTTTGTTGCCATGAACCGATAAAAGTAGCTAGTTAGTCACCAATGGAAGTTGAACAATTCAATACATCCAACTTGCATGGTGAGTTTTATGGAGACTCAATAAGATAGATTTACTAAAAAGTTGGTGTCTAACTTGAACAAAGTAATAGTGAAGTAGCTGGATGTAAAGTTTTAGTAAATTTCTGATAGAAACTAAAATTTGAGACTAGTACAGGCAAGTACTTATTGATAGCGAAACTGAAACTGGGTTTCTAGGTGAGAGGTTCAAACTATACCTATGTACATATATTCTCACCACAGCTTAGGGTTACCACACGGCTGCCACTAATGAGAAAACACAAGCATGTGTGGACAGCATTCGACGCGTGGACTAGAAATTGTATAAAATGTGGCTGAGCACATTTCCATCGTCAAGGGAATTTGCACAAGGAGGAACAAGGAAGACGCGGGGGCACCCCTTTCTCTGGGGGGTGCGGGCCGGCCGTCCGCCCTACATACGTACCTACGAGGGTTGCCTGTTTACAGCGAGCCGGGCACGCACGCCGCTCTCTGTTCTACAGAATCAGGGCTGCGAGCTGGACACCCAGGGCTGTCACGAAATACTTACATTTTCTTCTTATTTTTTTTTTAAAGACTAAAATTTTTTTGCTCTTTTTTCGGACAGTCATTTTTTGGACAGACAAAGGTCTTGTAATGATGAAAGAATAATCTGTCAGTCTTTTGTTTGTGTTATTTGTGTAGTGTTTGAAAACTTTTGTGTAGGTAGGTTACAACTAAGAGATGAACTGGTAAGTAGGCACGTAATTGGTTATAACATAGATGCTGCAAGTTTTAAGGCTGGGCCGCCGAACTAAGCATAAGGCAATGGAATCTTTAGTAATTCTTAAACCGGTATTTATATTATGCGTTTGTTTCATAGGTCTAAAATTAGCCTAGTAATGTGACTAGGTGGCTACGGGGATCTATTAAAGAGAATATGTTTGTAACCCATAATTAATTAAACCGTAAAATCAGAAACTTAAAACTAAAAATTCTCCAAGATTTCCTTGAATTCATCAAACAAAACCAACCCAACTTTCTAAACAGAAGAAATCGCAAAAAGTTTAAAATCTATTTTTTTTAAATATTCAAATAGTCTTGAATAGTTCGAATTAACCCTAGCGGGCTAGTCGCCGTACTAGATGACGCAGGGTGGCCGAAGGGGCCGTGGGGGTGCGGCGAGCGATTCGGGGGTCGTGCGGGGGGCGGGAGGGGGTCGCACCCCCCTCACCCCGCGTCCCCCGCTGGCCAGGACGCGGACGGTAACACGAGTGCGCCTATGCGAGGCATGTATCTTGGACGAGCAGATATAACAGAGAAGTAGCCCCCAGTACCAAGCTTCTAATCGAACGCTCGGCGGTATGCTCTACTTTAGATTTGAAAATTGAAAGTATTTTAAAGTTTTTTTTTGTGGTGGTGTGTAGAAAGAACATTTTGGCGGGAATTTTTCGTCAATGACTGGACAGTAATTAGGAAACTCTAAGAGTTCAGCCGGTTCAGCGTTTCGAGACCACATGTGGCAGATGCTAAGGTTCAACCTGGCTGAAGCTGATTCGGTATATTTTCTTACAGCCGTATTATGTCCGATCTTAGACGACTTTTTTTTTGACTGTGACGAAGAACACATTGTTTGGGCCGTCTATCTTGGAATAATGAATAAATCTTTTGCAGAGATGAATATCGATTAACTGTAAATGTTTGACTGCACAGCAGTCGAGTTGCACCTTAAAAAGAATACGTAGCTGTGTTACTATTATTTTAAAGTTATTCCAAAAGGATATCAAAATAATAAATATCGCATGGGGCGGCTTTAAACCGAAAAAGTGATGATTTTTGGGATAAATATGTTCTTGAATAGAGACAGCAAATCAGTAAACGGAGTTTTAGACTCCTTCAGGAGGAGTCATTATCTTCACAAGGAAGCTAGTAGCAGTTAGATGAGATTAACCGAGAATCGAGTAGAATGAAGTGCAGCTAAGAAGTTTTAGGGTTAGGTGTAGCAACGGACTGCTATTGTTGATGATGACGATTGGGAGGATTATTGAAAAAGAAATTAACCACTAGTTAATATTTATTTAGTTTATTTTTTTACTTCTACTATACCAATACATGCTGGGCAATAATCCAAAATCCCATTTTTTGCCGAGTAATACGCCCTTGATGCAATTGATGTTGGCTGCCTAATTAGGCATACATCTTACATACTTCTGTATCACAAAACAACTTAGTGCGCCAACATTTATTTTATCAAAACTGAAACACACCGAAAAATCAATAAAACTAATTAAATACCCAAGTAGAGTACCCTTCGTACCAGTCCTAGCTATTTTACATGTGCGCGGCCTATAGCTGCCGTTCTATCGGTAGGTACTGGCAGTCTCAATAGCATCACAGCGACTCAGAACGGAATATATTCCGTATTCTGTGTATTTCGTGTGGTCCGTGTTCCATTTTGACCCGGTTTTCTCCAAACGCGTTCGATTTTCGAAAGCTTTTTCTTTTTTTTTGGCCAAACGCAGGTGATTAAAACGGACGGGTTGTCATTTCGGCGGTTTCATTTTCACTTGTAAAATGTTCGTCTCTGATTTTTGGTTCGTTTACTTTATAGGTCGCGTGTCAGGATTGATTTTGAAAAGTTTTGTTAATAACGGGGTTAAACCCGTAGACAGGTACGTACTTGTGAAAAAATATTATGGATTGCCCATAATGTCAATTTCTATCTCTTCAAATGCTGTGAAGCAGTTTCATGGAAGTCATTTTATAATATCATAAATCTATTCCCACTGCAAATAATGTTAAACTCCAATTTAAATTAGAAATTTTAATAAAATTGAAAATTAACACTTCCTTCCAAAAACGAAACATGTCCTAATAAAACCAATAAGGTACCTACCTATCTACCTACTAGTGAACAAAAAGAAAATCTTTTCGTTCACAAAAAAAGCTAACAGCCCACGAAACAAAAATAGAAAGAACCAAAATCAGTTGGAAAAGTAGACAATTTCAGAAACACGTAGGACAATATAAAGGGGTAGTACTGACGGACCGGATACTTCCCTCGGGGATTGGACGTTCCTCCGTTGATTTTTTATAAATATTAATACGGTCATCTCTACCTACCCCTTCGTTTGTTGATCGATAAATATATAATTACGTATTCAGTAAATATTGTCATAAACTTCATGCTTGACTGAACTTCGATAGAAATCCTATTATGAAATTGTCTTATTAGTGATCCATACCTAAGCAAAATTGTATACAATAATACTTAGAAGTTCATTTTTGAAAAATAAATCCATAACCGATGCTCATTATCATTAAAACGAGGTGATGTGGATATCATTGCGTAAATATTTTATCACTGTTGTAAAGTCAACACTCCGCGCTGAACCGAGCTTTGAAATTCCAACAGCACTTTTATATAGGCATACGTTTAGGCGTAGCCGAGCGTTGGTGAAAAAGTACATTAGGGTTGCTTTTTTTTTTGAGTGTTACATTTTAGGGAATCTTCACTATACTTTAACTTTAAAAAAAGTACCGGTATATTATTTTGCAAACAAACACATTCAAATATTTACGAGCAATAGACGGGATAAGATGAAGAAAATCGTAATCCAATACTTGTTACTATTTAGTAACAAGTAGCTCTGTTCGTTCGTGTGTCAAAATCGAAAATGTCTGGAATCAAAATTTTTGTATAATATATTCCGTGTCCGCTCTATAAGTCTTTTAAATCTCTTTGGTTGCAAATATAAATTACCGTTCGATCATTTACTGACAAAATTCTTTTAAAGGGTAGAAGAACGCTTTTTAACACAGTTTATTTTTTTTTCTCCAAAATGGTTAAATTTTTATACTATCAGTTTATTATAATAGCAACATCTTTTGAGTAGATGTAGTTATCATGGGCTCAAAGTTTTCTAAAACAAATGATCGACAGTAATTTGGATTCGTTTTTTGAATCTCGACACAATTGGACGGCTTGGATCAATGTTCTACTTACTCTTTTCTGGCCTAATAGGAGAATCTTACTTCTCATTTTATCTTAATAATATATTTTTAATCTTCGAAAGTTCGTGAGGATGGATGTATGGATCGATGTTTGTTAGTCTTTCACGTAAATAACACTGAACGGATTCTGTTGAAATATTTCAGTAGGTAAGTAATAATTATAGCTTATAGAAGCTACTACTACTAATTAATCTGGAGTCAATACTCTAAACGACGGAGGAATGCCTTCGCACTGAGACGAGTCTGGTTGCAACTCGAGGTCGCTGCATTCATAGAATTGCATTGTGACCAGCCTCTTTGAAAATTTTAGTGAAGATATGACCAAAGTTTTGGTATATTTTAGTGTAGTGTTTTTCTTTGGTTGCTAAAGTGTTAAACAAAAAGTAATTTTAATAAGAAATTTATTACCTGCATATATTCATACAAGTGATAATTAGATAAAAATACGGTTTTTCTTATAGACACGCCTATGTGAACTATTGAAAATGATTGTCTCATTCAACTACGTATCACTGGTATCACTACTACTCGATTGTCGATAGTCAAACAGTACTTAGCATTATTCAAGGTGACCTTCATTATAGTCAGAAAACACAACTTTTTGTTACCCTTACATAATGCTAAGTAGAGTTTGATAAGCCAACAACTTCTAATTATTAACTCAGAAGTTGGTGTTAGTATATGTACCTAGTATTATCCCACTTCTGATATCTTGTTTGGACACAAGCAAAGAGTAGTACAACTAAGTTAAACCACTCAGCAAGGTGGTCGCGGCCAGCGGGTTGGCAATGCACCCCATGCACCCCCATCGTCCTACTGCATTGCATTCAATGAACCTGCACCATTCCAACTTTTCAACCCCCCCAAAAGAGAGGGGGGGATCTGTTTGAAGGTCACGTTCACGTACACTTTCGCTTTCGTCACATTCATGCATTTTATAGGAACATACGTACATGTGCACTGCAGGTTTGTGAACCACCGAGCAAAAGTTACAGACTTACAGCGTATTTTGTTGGTCAGGGAGTAAATTTACTCGGTCTTTGTTAAAAACAGTTTAGTTTAGGAATTGAGAAGTTTGCTCGTTTTCACAAACACTTAGTGAAAGCCCCAATAAAAGTATTTTAACTTTTAGCGCTGACCCGAACGTTGACGAAACAAATAACTATATTTTAGCAAAATCTAGTTGCTTAGCGTTACTTTAAGACCAAAACGAATACTTTCTAATACATTAAGTACCTACTTTAAAAATCAGACAAGTGAGGTAAAATTCACACTCTGGATTCGTTGTCAATGCTGTGACGGGCAGCATGAATCTTCAATTCCTGATTGCAGGATCAAGTTACATATGCTATGATGTTGAAGAAACACATTTCATCGCGTAGATTAATTTAAATTAATGAGTAAAGAATATAACATGTTTCTTCAAGATACGGCCTCTAAATTTACGATTACAGATTGAAATACATACGAAAGGTCTACGTATATACGTGTAACTAATGCTTATTTTTCTCTAAATAGCCTCGTATTTCCCACTGCTGGGCAAAGGCCTCCCCCATATCCTTCCAGGTACTCGTCTCCTGTGCCACCTCGAACCAGACTTCGTGATGCGCAACTAGATCATCTCGCCACCTCTTTCTAGACCGGCTTTGCTTCGGCGGCGCCGTCCATCCTCAGATATCCTGGATCGTGTTGAGACCTTTGCCCAGCGGTCGTTATGCATGCGGCTCACGTGACCCGCCCAATCCCATTTGGGGCGGTTAGCCTTTTTGGCTAAGTCTGTGATGCCTGTTTTTGAGCGCAGCATAGTGCTCCGTATTTTATCTGCTCTCTTTACAACCAGAATGCTTCGCTCCTTTGCTCTTTGGCAGACTCTAATGCGGGCTTTTGCAATTCGGTGAGTGACCAGGTCTGAGCGATGAGTTTGCGCTTCAAGGATATCGGCAAGGAGATCTCCCTTCATTAGAGTCCTCATGGACCAGTCGTGAGTCCCACCTTGAGGCTAGCCGTGCTCAGATCTTAGGGCGTGCTACAGAGTTTGAGAGCTGTAGGAGCAAAGAGGACAATGTCATCGGCAAATCTAAGGTTAGTCAGCTTCTTACTACCGACTGCAACCCCATGGCCATGGCCAGTGTCTGAAATACCTCTTCGAGTGTGCTCGTAAACAATTTGGAAAAGAGCGGGTCACCCTGTTTAACACCTTTTTGTATTCCAAAAGAAGGTCCTGCAGAATTCAGTTTAATGTTGGCGTAGGGCATGTTTTAAGATCGAAATACTGTGTTTCTAGTTCCTCCTTTTGCAAGGATCTGAAATTATGCTTTCGAATGCCTTTGTATAATCTACGAAGGCCAAATATAGAGGTTTATTAAATTTTGTGAATTGTCTAAAATCTGGTTTAGTGTCTGAAGGCGGTCAGTTGTGGAAAAACTATTGCGAAATCCGGCTTGTTCCGGTGGCTGATGTTTGTTCAGCTTTCCGTAAATGCGGTTATGTATGACTTTAATAAATGCTTTGTTGATGTGTGATGTTAGGCTGATTGGGCGGTAATTGCCGATATCGCTTTTATAGCCTTTTTTAGGCAGAAGTATTATACTGGAATGACAACTTTTCCCGATTGCAGAATGTGCTAATTCTTATGCTAGGTAAAAATGTATTGTTTTATTTCGAAGTGAACGCATGAAAATGACTTGTTATGATTTCCTGCGTTTTTCTTTAAAATCACATTGACTGTATAAATATTGAGGAACATTTCATTTAGCTCTTAATAATATTGGTGTTTTTATTTATTTAGATAATCGTCGTAACTAAAACTCTAATTTTGTATTTTAATTATTTTTTCTTAAAATTATATTAAATGGTTAAAATTTCATAAATAGCCATTGGTAGGTGAATCTTACTTTCTTATCTATTATAAACGCGATGGTTTGTGAGGACGGATAGATGGATGTTTGTTACTCTTTCACGCAAAAACTACTGAACGGTATTTAATTAAACTCTACATATGGCATAAACACCAGAATAACACATAGGCTTTAATTTATAAAGTTAATGAGTAAAAAAAGTTATTTACGCTTGTGACACCGCGGGTGTAGGCTACTTCTAGATAATTTTAGTGCCCTTAGGCATTTTTTACTACCTAGATGCGATTAGTGTTTCTGGGGAATCAAAAAGAAATCGATAATCGTTTAAATACGACGATAAGAAGTTACCGTTATGTACGTATGTACACAAAAAAAAGTGTTGAATGGAGAGCCGTGACGTCATCAAATGAGAGCGAACCAAGGGCTACTAATAAGTGGGGCAAAGTGGATATCACTAGTCTTTTTTTGTCCCTTATACCCTTTGTTAAGGGCGATTGTGAAACTTAACAAAATTTTGTTTTACTTCCCTGTTTTGAGTATCCATTTCAAGAATATTTTAATAGTTTTTTCTTGAAAGTTTTTTTTTGATAATTTCCTATTTTTTTCCCATAATAATTTCCATGCCACTAATACCGAGGTATAATAAACACTTCACTTTATGGTTTTTGGTTACTTACACGGAGACATCGTAACTGATTCAGGTCTAATCGATTGATAATCGGAGCTACACCTTTTGAAACTAAAGTGAGTCAATTACTTTTCTAAGTAATTATTTTACGAATAGGTGTTCAAAAGGTAAGTAAGTTTATATGACCGTAGTAAAGTAGTAATAGTTCTATTAAATTATTTCATTAGCAGTAAAAGAAAGATCGCGTCAGTCGCGAACTAAACCAAATGTTACCCATAAGGATCAGAATGACTTCTTACAACACATCCAACTATCACAGTCTATGAAACCTATCGTCATTGTTTAACGTACTTATATTTAAATAAATAAAAAGTTTATAAATAAATAAAAAGTTATCGGGCACATCGGAGCAGCTCGTAAAGAGTCATAACGAGCGGCCGCAATAAACAGCGTAGGTACGGGCGTCGGGCGCCGGCGTCGGGTGTGCGTTCCGAAAGGCAAATCTGTAAATTCAATTAAGGTTCGAGCATTTTTCGGACACAGGCGTCCGGAGCGAGCCACGCAGCCCTTCCGCCGCGGGCACTCGCCCCCGCATTGGAAAATTTTCTCTCGAAAATTGAAGATATTTCGTGCCTTCTCCCTGGGGGCGACTCGTTCCTCGACACTTATGGTCGGCGTCCTCCGGGTGTGCAGGAGGCTTTTTACATAAAGTCCACACGTATAGGTATCGATCGTGGGCGGCCGGACAGGGAGTACGCAGATGACGGCCCCCAGCGGCTCCCTAACCCCCTCGCTTCCCCCTTTCATTATGTAAGTGCGTACCTAACGCGTGCTCGCGCGGACCTGATTAGGGGGCCTCTTTTTTAACTGACCCCCTCACTTGGTGCGATTAAACTTAATTTGAGAGTGTCCTGCGAGAGGCGATTAAGTTTCACTAACAACTAAGCCTTGAAATATTGTTCGCAATTTGTTACGCTACGCCAAATGCGACAATGGGCCGGCGTCCGCCTACATATATTATTGTCTTATCGTCCGATGTTGGTTGTTACGGAGACTTTAGTTTTTAATTCGAATTAAGAAAAACACTGGTTTTGTTTCACAGCCTTATTAAATGCGAATCAATGCTTTAAAAACAAAATTCACTTCAACACACCGCATCAATGGAGTGCCTGAGTTTTAAGTAAATATTTTTCCTTGAGTATTTTATAATAAATCCTCCAACCCATCCTATTGTCGTTCAATTTACCTGGCATCACGCGGTACTGATCCGTGCCATATCGTCGGAACTCCCAACAGAGCATAATTTCCACTGGACGAATCTTAAAAGAGCCCAAAACTTCTCAGAAAAGATGAAAAGGGGTATGTCTACATTAAGTATTCGAAAAGTGGAATTGTACAAGAAAAGCAAAGTCTTGTTTTAAACGAGGACGGGGTCTTATATCGAACTTTTCCAATGATCGGACAGCGAAGAATTTTTCAATATAGATGTTTGGCGCATCTTCTATCATTTATATTTTAGTATTCCGTGAGGGAGATCCATGGAGCTGCCTTCGTTAAGTTTTTTTTCATATTAAATATTCGTAGAAGAGTTAATATTAATAAATTTGGTCGAATGAATAAATAAACACCAGCTGTTACTACAGTAGAAGAATAAACTAAGGCAGAAGCAGGTTTCGGAGCAGCAATGGTCGCAAAATGACAAGTCAAGTTGTCTCAAACATCAATTGTCAGAAATGATGGTAAATAAAAATAAATGTAGTAATTACAAAGCACAAACAAGTCTTGTTATTATTAAAATAACAATACGAGCATATCATTAAACATTTTGAAGTTATAGAAGCCACAATTAAACCATAGTCGACATTTTTAATAGTGGGTACCTATCATTTTCTTCTTCTGAGCATGCCGATGGCAACATGCTAGATCGCAGGACCAATGATAATTCTTAAATCACTTGATATTATTACCGTGAGATCTGGGATAAATGGTTAAAATCAATCTGACTTGTTGGGCCGGTTGGACTCAGTGGTCGCAAGAGCGGCTGCTGATCACGAGGTCCTGGTTTCGATTTCCAGTTCGTGCAAAGTGTTATTATTGAGTTACGACTTCCTCAGTAGCAGTCACAGATTTTTGATTTGTGCCCGGTTGATGGCATTAGTCTTGCCCCCTACCTTACATGGGACTTAACATAACTGGTGTAATCTGGTTGAAATATTAGGGTACACCTCTGCCGAAAACTTTTCGGGGATTACAGGCGTCATGTAATGTTAATAATGTAATGTTATTTTGTTTTTATAAACTTGTCGTGACCGCCTGATGAAAAAATAGCAGTCAGTTTTAATAAAAATATGTTTCCCAAAAGTCAACTCCACTCCTTTCGCTGCGTCGGCCATCGCCCAAGCCCGGTGCCTGTATACTATAAAAAGTATAGTTGGTGTTCGTGAATTTGGCCAAATTAAACATCTTTCACTTGGTATTACTGTTGCCTACTCTCCGATTAGCCTTCAGGCACAAATACTGACAATCGATAAACGATAGAACTCAAAAATCTGAAAAGGAAAAAAAAAGTTCCTAATTCTGTTAAAAATCGCGCAGATCTGGGAAGAATGTCACAAAAGACACTCCTCCCTTATGCTCAGCAGTGGCTGGGAAACAAGGCTGCCAAGGTTGATGAAAACGAGTTCTGTTATAAAAATCCTTGAAGAATTCGGAAGATATGTGAAATTCATCGATTCGCTCTGAATTACGTGGTACTGGTAATTAGGTGGTGGTGGATAGATTGAGTACCAATATTGGAAAAAAGTAAAGGTTGATTCATGGTCATTGAACTAAACTAGACTAAGTAGTGTAAAGGATCTTGTTCAAAACGGGCGTAGCTCGTAGGTTCAACAGAATTCTCTCAGCCAAGCATTCTGTAAGTACATCAAACTAAATAACCCTAAAAAATTATTGCTAGGAAACGACTTTTTTTTTTGGGTGAAAAATCACGTTTTTCGGTAAAACTCAATGTAACGCACTCAAAACATAGTGCTGATGGATGCATTGAATAATAAAAAAGGGTCATGGAGGTATTTAAAGTAAAGCTATAATCTTAAAAACTAGTAAGTATAATAAAAAAAAATTACTTTGACGTCCAATATCTCCGTAACTAGTAGGTTCCGAGGAATGGCCCAGAATAGAAAAACTTATCGCAACGAAGGGGAGGATAAGTGCCTTTCAGCTTCGTGAAGGGTCTATTTACACCCTTTATATTATAATTATCTCAAATCATAGCTCACAATAAGTTCTCCAATTCCTATGATTGAGACAAATACCAACGTCGCCGGAGACCAGAGCCAACTAAAAATCCTGCAATTGCCTGTATTTTGCCGAAGATTTGAATATAAATATCGGTCATTTGTTTTTAAAGTCAAAAGTTCAAAAGAAAAAAAAATAAAGTAAAAGTTATATTTATTTCAAAGATAATTAAATTATTTCCAAACTACAAAACTATAATAGTAATAAATATGTACAAGTAGAAAAGGGTTACAGGGCGTCCCAAAATTAAAAGTAAAAGTAAAAGTTTATTTAGTCTATGTAATTGAAATAAACATTTTTTTTTAAAGTCGATCATTTTGAAAACATTGAGCCAAAATTAAGCACACATTAATAACACCCATGCAAGGCCGTGGAGGTCCTGTAATAGAATCGACTAAGGACTGTAGAGGCTGTGTTCCTGAACTTTTACTACTTAGTTTGAGTAATAAGTCAAATCTATAGCAAAATTCTGAAAAACGCAACACATTTTAAGTGGTTCTTCTATAACTGTTCACCGGCGACTTAGGTGCGTGTTGTTTAAGAATGAAATTAAGTCCTAATAATCAGCTATTAAGTACCTATTTATTTCAGTTCTGTCGATCTTACCCACGATCGACCCAGATTTAACAGAAAAATAACCTTGTCCTCAAAATTAGCATTATCACCAAATTAAAATAGCGTAACATCGCAACAATCCATGTCGTCCATGGTGCGTTCCAGTGAACCTTTCACCCGTGTTTAAACTCTTGGCATCACCGTCCAAATAATAGTGGGCTTTATTGTAACAACGTTGCCGTTATGAAAACTGTTCAAGGACTGTGCCTACCTCTTGCTCACGAGCCAAACGTTCAAGCAACAAGCGTCTTGCGATAGGAACTGCTGAGAGAAATGAAAGAAGTTCTCTAGAGCAGGTCACGGTGACGCGCCTTTCGGAGCGCCGCGCCCGGTACAATCGCCAGTACATCAAGTTATCACAAACGGTCAAATTTCTCCAAATGATTTTAAACCATAAAATGTCAATGGTTAAGTTCAAAATCAAATGAGAAAATTTTACTGTTTGTAGTAACTTGATGCGCTGGCGACTGTACCCAAGCAAATAAGTCACACGCAAGTGAGCGTTTTGCTTGTCGCAAGTTTCGCGACTTATGCCGCGCAGTTGTCGTTGGCTTGCAGATAATTTGAAGGCGTATTGTGTAGTAAGACAGATGAAATTTTACAGATTTTAATTTCTTACGGCTAACCATAGGTACATGGTTAGAATTACTTTTCGGTATTAGCCCAAGGGCTAATACCGAAAAGTAATTCTAACCATGTAAGACAAGTCTTATGGTGGGTCCTGCTTATCGATATAATAAAAACCGTAAAAACAAACTTACATTTGCAGTTGAAAACCCTGTGTTCCCGTATATTACGTTTAGGAACATATTATGTTATCCAAGTACATTTTATAAGTTGGTCGACTATTAGTCGTAAACTTGTAATGCCTACTTAGCTGTTACAGTTTTTCTTTTAACTTTGTTATACATATAATTATAGTATCACCGTGAATTTTTTCACACTCCCAAACACAGCCGTTTAGCTGGTAGATGGGGAGGCGGGGGTGACACACATACTTGAATCTAAAAAAATTAGCACTTTAAAGCTTAATATTTCACAAACGAATCCCATAATCTAAAAATTATTTGAACAAACTCGCAATATTTTTTAAAGTTTTCTATCCAACTACATCCCACTCTACGCGAGAAAAACAAAAAAACCCCCACTTTACGTGAATAGGAGACACCCTACAAAAGATACTTTTCGAGATTTTATTGTACCACTTTGTCGGCGTAACTAATCTGTATATTCATGCCAAATTACAGCTTTCTAGTACTAGGTACGGATGGACATGGCGAAACTATAAGGGTTCCTTGTTGACTACGGAACCCTAAAAACGAAAGTATTTAATAACCAAAGAACTATGAAGTGAATCTTGGAAGAAAAGAAAACGCAAATCGCAAATACTTCCAACTAAAGATGAAATGAAATAAATTGTTTTTTTTTTTGTTTCTGTAGGAATGCATTAATAAATGATTCATCTGATTACGTTAAAGTTGGTAAGGTACTGTGAACACATCAGAGAAGATAACCAGAAACGGAGTCGGGCAACATCTAAGTAGACTCATATAAAATTCTTATCTTACTTACTGATCTACTATAAATAAATGCGATAGTTTTTGAGAATGAATGGACGGATGTTTGGTACTCTTTTACGCAAAAACTACTTACTGAACGGACTTGAATGAAATTTGGCACACAGATAGTCTATAACCAGGATTAACACATAAAACTATATTTAACTATACTTTTCATCCCGGTAGTACTATCTCGTGGGACTATCACTGAATACCACGCGGGCGAAGCCGCGGGCAAGAGCTAATATTAAACAAAGGGATCTGAGTTAGGTGCCTCTGGTTAATAAACCTGAGCAAACAGAATGGTTCATTAACTTAAAAAATATATGTAGACTGTGAACTGCCCATATATTTGCAGTCAGGGAAATTAATTGTGTATCAAATTGACACAATTCTATTACCATATTGTTACTGCTATTTCATCAATACTTACACGTACAATTCTTGGGAGTTAATTTGTGTAAATTGCTAAATTATGAAATTCATTAAAATAAGCTAACTTAACTACTACTACCAGTAATTTTTCGTATTTTATTAAAAAACGAAAACTAGAATTCATGAAAAAAAACCATTTTAATAAAGCGCCATCTATGAAACAGTTGAAAAAGAATTGAAGTCTCAGCGTCCTATAAAACTGAGCTGCGTGTAGCGCTACGCAGACTTGATAAATAGTGTTGGCTACATCCCAAAGATGGCGTTAAAACTTCGGTATGGGTGTAGGATGAAAAAGTACGTTACGAAGGATGATAATATGCACAGGAAGCTGTCTTTCGACACTCTCTTTCCGAATATTAACATAACCGGTTTGAAAACAGATGGCGGTGAAGTTGCAATTACCGAAACAAAGCGTCGATTGAATAGGGCTCTAGTGGGCAGTGGCTATCTAGTGGCCATTGCGTTCAAAGCGTTCTGTGTTTGTAGAACAGTACAGAATTGACAAAACTTTTCAGTAGCTTTGCTCAATCCAATGTGTTTGGTTTGAATATAATAGGCAGGAACTTGCTTTAATGAAGTTATACCTATTTAGTCTAAAGCAAACAAACAATAACAAAGACATGAGTGCAGGTGGACCACAGATGATGAATAACTTGCCACCTAATTTAAAATGTCTAGAATAGGTACCTATCATTATATAATCTGCCGAAATGTAACAATGAATATGGAAGAAGGACCTGGAGGTACTTGTTACCTAACTTGTTGAATAAACTCCCTAAGCAACTAAATAGTAAATTAAAATCAAAGACAACTTTGTAAATAAAACGGCTAATAAAATATTAAGTACCTTACAGTGGATCAATACAAAGTTCCTCCAGATCTTTCACAAATAAATAAATAATTTAATCATGTATTTTTAAAACAATATATTGTAATGTAAACAAGCGAGATGCCTCACTCGCACATAATCTTTCAGATTAAGATTAAGCGATGTGGGTTGAACCAAAATTAATGTTGTTTTTTTTGAAATAAAAAGTTTAAAAAAAACCTGGAGTCAATATGGACAACTTGTTGCCCGGAGGTCCCAAAGTACCTAACCAACCTTCACAATCCAGGATTTGGGTAATACGATACCCCTTCGTAAAACTGGTTGTCAGACCTTCGGGCTGCTGACTACCTAAGTACTCACAACGACTGTCAGAGAGCTAATTACAAATGACAGCAACATTTCTTCTGAGACACGGAAGCCTCTCGTTATGAATAATGAACGGTCATCCTTCCACGGGCCCCGGTAAGCGTTGCTTTACCCTGAAAATCGACAATTGTGCTTGTTATTTCTTAGCCGCGAGCCATTCTGGCAATAATGGACTTAAACAGTAAAAGCATTAAATTTCATAACCCAGACTCCATTTCATGTTATTCGAGCTTATAAATGCTAATAGAACTTTAGTAAGACGAAAACGCTCTTTATGAACACAGTCATGTGTTCACAAACTTGGAACAACTAGTTAATACAATAAGTTAGCCTGTGTTATCGCTTCGTCTGCCATCTTGTTTTATACAGGTTTGGAAATAGTTTGTGTCTCACACACTGGGCCGGCGTCAGACTCGACATGGATAGTCGATAGTCTGCCGGCCCTGGTTGCAAGGTCTTGCGCACAACTAATTGAACATTGCATCGAAAGATGCTCACATTTTTGCAACCATGTATAGTTTGAGCAATCTTCTTTTCTTCTTCCCTTATCTTATAATCTTTACGCTCGTCGGTGGATGGGTGACCATACAAGAACGTTGGTCCCGTCTGTCATTTGTAGATCTTTGACCGTTATTTTAGGTAGGGTTCCAGATCCATATATGAGATGTGCAGACATCTCCGGACATTGAAGAAAATTCTGGACTTTTCTTGTCTCTGTACATATTTTTTTGATATATGAACGTTGACGCGGTGAAAAAAGTATGTAAGGATCGTAAAGCAGGTTGAGTTCTGTAGTTTCTAGTTTCTGTAGGTCTTTGGGAAAAAGGCGTTAGTTTATGGTATATAATCAATAACGTCTTCTTACAAATACTACCTTAAAGGGTGGAATCCCCATCGACTCACAAAACCCGAACCATATAGAAATATATAAGAGATTTAAAAACAAAAATAGGTGTTCCATACATTTTGACTTACATTTTGTAGGTATTGCATTTTTGTAGGAAACAGCAGACTCTACTACTTACGACTCACCATAGATCGAATGCACTCTAGTGCGACAAACTGAAGCTCGACTTCACGCTAGTGCGACAAAATGATTGTGCGACACTATCCAAGTGCGACTAAAGCTTATGCGACACTACCGTTTATACGGGGTGTAAAAGGACCCTTCACAAGCCAGCAACGCAGCATGCACTGTACTGTAAAACTAAGTCACAGTAACATAAGTAACCCTAAATAATTATTGCTAGGAAACGACTTGTTTTTTGTTGGTGTGTTTAATCGCGGTTTACGGTAGCGCTCATTGTAACGCACTAAAACATTGTGAGAAGGATGCAATACAGTGTTGGAGGTATTTGAAGTAAAATTATATTAACGCATGCACCGTAATTAATTTATACGCCGCAAAAAATATTTTGTAGTTAGTCCGTGTTGTTTTATTTTTCGTACAAACTATGTATAAAGAATTCAACCATATCTGCGGTTGCTACAGAAAATATCCTATACCTACGGTAGGTAGGAGTAGTAGGTGTTTTTAACGAAAATGCCATTTAGAAACTTCGTCATCACAATCTATTCAATTACGGGATTCGATGTATAAATATGTGCATATTTTTCATCCCTCGATTACATGTGCAAACAGTACGTGCCATCCCTAGTTATTCAGTGGTGCACAGTTACTCTTTCACTCCAATTTCCATCGAAGGCTTTGTTCTATCCAGACTTCATTTTTACCATTTGGCAATTCTTCTCCCTTTTACTACATATTATATTCTTTATAACTCGAATCCCGGATTTGGCAATCCAGGAATCGAGTTAGAAAATTAATTATGTGTTACTTGCATTGACCAGTTACAGCGATTTGAGTAAGTAAACAGATTACAATGTAGACATATTGGTTTATATGTCGAGATAATATATTAGGTATGTAAAGTCATGCAACATCAAATAATTCATCGCACTAGCGTGATGCACAAGTGTGCATTAAATTGATTGCATTGAGTGTCGAACTACTGTCGCACAATCATTTATCGCACTAGCGTGATGTCGAGCTTCAGTTTGTCGCACAAGCAGTTCAGTTCAGTTTGTTACAATCGACCTATGGTGAATCGCAGCACCGTTTAGTCGCACAAGCGTCATCTGTCTGTCGAGCTCACGTAGTGCACTCGACCACTCTCGTCGGTATACCATGCCATACCGCCAACACCAAAACATTACCAGCTGAACTTTCGGTATTGTATATTCTGCCAGTTTAGTCGTAGTAGAAACAACGTACGTAACGTAGTATATAATACCTAGGCATTATATAGAATTTTATATTATATTAAATTCATTGGTTGATTGAACAAGTACAAAGCTTCATTTGGCAAAGAAACCTGTGAAGAAACTGTGTTTCTCCATCCATAAGTAGTAGGTATGCGATTAATGTATCCGATCGCACTTATTCTTAACTTTCTTATTTATATCAGTCATATTTATAGCATCCACGAAGTAACTGTGCCATAAATAAGAACTTTGTTTATTGAATCCGAAAATATGAACCTAAATACGTATTACCTATCCACGTAATAAGTGTTATTTAGGTTCATATTTTCGGAAAAAAAACATTGTGAAACAAGAAACATTGTTAAATTAGGGCATAGACTTGAGCAATAACTTTAGCGTACGATAACTTTGTGTACCTACAATTAAGAAACCACTTTTTTGTACAATACCATTTAGATAGTTTTGTTTTTTTTCAAAAATTAACCCACGGAGCATTGGTTGTAGTGACGAATTAGTACAACGAGAAATCGTGACAACTAGTTATTCCAGTAATAGACACACATACATTATAATACGATTATACGAGAATTTTGCGGATTAATTGAAGATGGTATGGATAGTGACAAAATTGGAAAAGAGTAAGCTTAATGTGGAAGCGCCAGATTAACCCGCGATATACAAATTTTGACAGTGACAGTGTCAGGCTGTATGTTGAACAATATATACACATACTGCCGTCATTATTAAAAAGGGCACAACTAACATTTTGTAAATATTGAGAAAATCGATGTTAAAATTACTAAAACGTAAAAAATGTTGCAGTTGTGCCCTTTAAGCTTATGCTATCTCCAGTTAATTTTGTTGCTAAAAATCACAAAAATTAGGCAGATAGGCCAAGGCTCAATTTCATGAAAAATGTTAGTTGTGCCCTTTTTAATTAAAACGGCAGCATATGTATTTACAGAATAATAATCATTAAAATCATCAATCATCACCCTTTAAGATCATTGCTATCCCATTGAATGGCTTTTTTATGAAGACAGTAGTCATTCAATGTGATTAAATGATGAGGCGAAAGTAGTATTTAAGGATCCGTGCTACGATCCTTACATACTCCTTTCGGCGTTGACGTGGCGATCTTTAGGTTCTGCCTACCCTCATAAGAAGAGGCGTGAGTTTATGTATGTACAACATAATACGCACATACGTCTCTGAATTAGGTAGTAGGTAGTTCGGCAAAAGCAGCTACTGCTGGCCATGGGTTTTCGCATCCAACCGTAAATTTAAATATCTTTCATTTATTTCAGGTAAGAAAACATATGCATGAGGGGTAATTCTCGTATTTAAAAAATCCTAATAAGATATGTCTTCATTTTATTAGACTAAAAATTTTAAATGTAAGTAAACGAGCGGATCTGTTGGCTTAAATTGCTTAAACTTGAATTACACCTAAAAGATGTTTCCAAAAAATCTTGTATGTCCTAAACATCTTTTACATAACAGCAAATCACTTCTAGTTTTTCAATAGTTTTTGACATTGATTATCACCTTTTTTACACGTTACACTCGTCTAGGGCACGGTGGTCAGTATTGTGTGGATCACTATGTGTGCTTGATTTTCCTCAGAACCAATGAGAGGTATTTTTATTTCAATTTTGTTTATAGACTCAGCGGCACGGAATGCCAAGCGTGTTATGTTTGTGGTTTATTATACGAATGAAACGAGAAACAGGGTCTTTTTTGGTAACTTAAATGTTTATTCGATTCATAAATGCGAATGATTTATTTAAAAAAGAAGTAAACTTTATTAAAATTTCACAAAAATACATAATGGTCGAAGTTTATTGGAAATGGGTTTGAATAAAATTTACAAATTAAAGCTATGGATCTTAAAATTAATAGCCGGTATTTCCACCTCTGGCCCTGATGATTGCCTGCAAGTGATCAAGAATGATGTGGATTATGTTTTTAATGTTCATATGGTGGCCACTACAGCGGTTTTCAACTGCCTGATGGTATCTGGAGGGTTGGGTCTGGATCTGACGCGTCTTTTAAGCATCTCCCAGACATGTTCTATGGGATTCATGGCTGGGCTTCGTGCTGGCCAAAACAATTATATAATTCTCACCTCCGACAGGTAATCATTTTCGTAACGAGCGGTGTGTACCGATGAATCCCACGAATGGTAAAACGTGTTCTTCATTGTCGTTAGACGACCTGCAACTACTGCCAACTCTGTGCGTGCGTCTGAAAAATCCCTCTCCAAATTATAACTTATGGAACATGGAAACTAACGGTTTGTCTGTTAGTGATTGCAGGTTTTCTGTCCATGCCTTCTCCAAACACGTTCGCGACCATCTGGATCACAGTCAGTCCACAGAACTTTACTACACTGCTCGTGAGTTCAATTTGCGTGCTCGCGACCGAACCAAAGTCGAGCTACACGATGGTGCCGAAGCAGTTCTGGACCTCAAGCACACGAATCCCGTCCCTTCATTCTCCTTCTTATTGTTCGCTCAGTTACGTTGACCCCTCTTGCCGTTTGTAGCCGCTGACGTATTTTAACTGCTGTAACGAACTAATTTCTCAAAATTGAGAGCAATAAATCGATCATTTAGAGCGCATGTACACCTAATACCGCTACTTGTGTAGAAGCCAGTCTGGTCGTACCTTGTTAAAGCATACCTGAGAGTTGTACGCGGTACTTTTAAAGTTTCAGCAATCTCTAGCTGCGTTCGCCTTTGACTCTGAAGCAACACAGTTTGAGAAACTAGACCTGAAGTTAGGAGTATTATATATATTTCAATTCTGGAAGCATAAATGACTATTATTAATAAATAAAACAATAAATATTAAATGCACGAAAAAGAGATTTAAAAGACTTATAGAGCGGCCATTCGGAATATTTTCATACAAACATTTTGATCCCGAACATTTTTGATTTTGACCCACGAATTCTACCTGACAAGCGGGCGTATGACACTAGACAAAAGAATTTGTTACTAAGTAGTAACAAGTATTGGATTACGATGTTCTTCGTCTTGTCCCGTCTATCGCTCGTAAATATTTGAATGTCTTTGATGCACGACCATTTTAATTTCACAAAAAAAAAATTGTGCTTACCCTCTCAAATTAACCAAAATAAATATTCTGAATATGTAAATGCCACTTGAAATTTTCATAGCCGATATCAAAATCGCCTGATAACGGTTTGTTTAAGTTTCCGTGCCGCTGAGTGTATTAAATAAGACTTAGTGTTCTTAGGCGTTTGACGTCATTCTTTATGAAACGAACCGTGGACTAACACGAGGCTCCTAATGAATAAACGTTGATTAGTACTATTAATGAATTACCTAAGTATCAGAATGTCCAGACTTATTTTTTTTAGTTCATTTCTCCAAGGCTAAATACTTTCGACAGGGAGGTACGAGAAGGTCTAATAGATGTTTGTAAAGCTAGATAAGGCTCATACCGCAATGTACGATAATCGATTAGCTGAGGTCACAGTAGTCTACTCATCATCTGCCTAGTCTTTCCTCAACCGGTGTTGGGGTCGACTTCCAGACGAACCGGTTACAAGTGAATACCAGTTTGACTTGCTTCTCTGACCTTCACAACCCTTGCGCAAAATACCCCGTAGTAAAACTGGTTGTCAGTTGCTCCTGCTTTTCTATAATATGAGAATCTGGTGCAAGGATGTATAATTATTTAAGGTTTTTGTATAAATTCGCTGAAATATGGTGATAATAGTTGTCCAAAAAATCATGCTGGCCAGCTTTACTGGCGGCGCTGCGTTAACCAGTGGAGTTATATGAAAACAATGTATTATGGAGTTACTCCTCATAAAAAATTCTATAAAATGAAAGAATGTTGCTAGAAAAACAATATAATATAACGAGTATTTTTTGGTAACCGATTTCATTTGGTTAAATGTGAGTGAATATGGTTGGTTCCAGCTTGAAAAATAGGATACCTAGTTAGTAGATGCTGTTGTTAGTAAAATGCACCCGTGCAAAGCCGGGGTGATTGGCTAGTTTTATATAAAACACAACTCTTTACGATTACCGCTTTTTTTCATAGAGAGATGGCTTAATGTCCCAGTTGGAACGATAAACACTATGCTATGCCCAATTTAAATCATCTGCTGTACTGAGCAGAAATTTAAGCAGTACAAAAATGAAATGGTCCACTACAATATTATCAAACCTATTGGAAACAACTTGACAAAGCATTAAACTCACCTTCATTATTATTTCTGAAAATTATCAATATTTTCAGAAATATCTTTTTTTATTAAACAATGATATTTGATCGCTCACGAATTCACTGGAAATGTTTTTATGTTCTTCTTTAGATATAACCTTTTATACATTATGCCAATATTTCTAGGAACACTCCTTTGACACCATTTTACTGCTGTTGTTTCTTTTGCCATTGTGGTACTTCAGAATAAAGCTATTCAGTTTCAAAAACAAGTCAGTAGACTTTTGTACAGTTTACAAAAGGGCGATATTTTTTATGATTTTCCAGTTTTCTTTGAGACTTCTCATTTTTTCGCCTCGTTGGTCTAGTGATCGCATGAGCATGAGGTCCTGGGTTCGATTCCCAGGTCGGGAAAAATGTAATTGGGTTTTTCTACCAGGAATTTTCTCAGTAGCAGCCACGGAGTCTGAATTTGTGCCCGATTGATGGCAATAGGCTGAAATTCAAATTCATTTATTAATTTTGTGAACATATGGTAAAAATATACAGATGTCATATAAATAAATGTTGGTCCATACTATGTTCCACCAGAAGGAATACAAAATAGCGAAAGTAATCAAAAAACCAAAAAATAAAGTTAAAAGGTAAGTAGATTCACAACACAATTCATGCTAAACACTAAACATTAATAATATGGTGATTCTTTATAAAAATGTTTGGTCCATCCCATGTTTCGCCGAAAGGCGTACCAAATAGTGTCACTGGTAAAGTCAAAAATTAAATATTCTATATCTATTCGTATACATATAATAAAATCGTAAAAATCCAAATCGATGTTCCGGGATGGTGCAAAAACTATCTGTTTAAATTTTGCACAAATATTTCTCATAGGCTTTTCCAAATATTAGGTATAGAACAGGGGGGTGAGCAGCAATATTGCATTAAGTATGTCCTCATTCTTCAATTATTTGACATTTCAGCCATGACGTGCATAAGAGCAGCTATTTTAAGCTGATGTCAACGGAAAAAACAGCCTAGCGGTTTTATAATCGCTCTGTAAACTATGGGTCGCATGTTCAAACCCCAGTAAACTCAACGGGGACAACGGGCATATTTTGAAAAGCATATATTACAAGAAATTAACGGGGACAGCGTACGGGGACAACGGGAAGTAATTTTAATTATTTTATTAAATTCCCTTTGTCCCCTTTAACGGGGACATGACCTACGGGGACAACGGGAATACACCATTATTTTCACTTTTTGTGATTTGTACACACCTCAGCCCCGCCCTTCGGGAATTACAGGAGGGATGTTGAAGTAACATAACATCACGCCTGTGAGACGAGATTCACTAAAACAATATTTTTGGCAAGCAAAGAGATTTAAAATACTTATAGAGCGGACATTGGGAATATTTTCATACAAAAACTTTGATCCCGAACATTTTCGATTTTGACACACGAATGCTTCCTGACAAGCGAGCGTATGACATTAGACAGAACGACTATTACCAAGTAGTAACAAGTATTCAAAAGTAGTGGATTACGATTTTCTTTGTCTTGTCCCGTCTATCGCTCGTAAACATTTTAAAGTCTTTGTTAGCAAGCTTAATACGTGTCAAGAGGCTACCTTTTATTAAAATAAACGGAACTTATTTTTTTTCCAAACCAAACAATATCAAAATAGAATGAAAGTACAAAGTATAGGGGCCAAGAATCTGTTTTGTTGTCTATCTTTTAATCCCTACTACACGGTTGTAAGGTATAAATAGATGAGTTAATACTACGAGTAGGTATAATATGTACACTCATCTGATTTTTTTTATTAAAGTCTAAGTAAAATCCGTCATGCCTCACGATTCTTGCAATTTTAAATTGTCTTGACTTAATGTTATCAGGCAACCCATTCGTTTTTTGGCCAAAGAATCAGCATTGCCATCCACCGTGGTAATGCTGCCAGCCTTCTGGGCACTTTTCCTGTTGACAGCGATGCGGACGAATATTTGGACGCCCTGTAACCCTTTTCTACTTGTACATATTTATTACTATTATAGTTTTGTAGTTTGTAAATAATTTAATTATCTTTGAAATAAAAACCCATTCGTTATTTATGTTTTTTCGTGTACAATTGTGGATAATCCCAGAGCGAAAAAGAATTATATCCGTAATATTAAACATATTTTTCACTCGCTAAAGAGATAGGGGCGGGGGGGAAACATGTTTTCGCAACTAGACAGGCTTTATTTACAATTGTGGAGATATCCCAGAGCGAAGAAGAATTATATCCGTAAGAGCAACTGATTCACACGCGTCTTGCGGCACTTCTTTAACGTATAACGTGACTGCACTTACATTTGCACTCCGGAGCAAAATATTAATAATAGTCAACATAAATATGGTGAATGGACGAAGGGCTCGTTTGGACAGACAAAACAAAATACACCTACTTGAAGTAGTGAAACCGACGGCACATTGAAACAGGTGTTGTAACACACTAATAAAATAAAATAGAATTGAACACGAGTTACGGAACTCGTGTTAAAATGGCACGGGCCGACGAGAGCAGGCAAAGAATCTCTGTCATTTACTCCGTCTTCGCAAGTTTTCCTGAAATATTTTCACGACCGGCTAAATCTACGCTCAAAGTACCACTTCTAGTAAAATTTTACCGTGTTATTCACATTTTCGTTCCTCGCGCGTGAGGAACTCAAAATATGTGCACTCCCCAAAGAGACGTGCGCTTCAAGTTTCTCGTCGTATTTTAACAACCTACAAAAGTTCTGTGTACATACTTGGCAGAAAAAGGCTTCTTTCTCTTGATTATTAGTGCGAAATAAGATCCGGTTAATAAAAGTTGGCCGTTCTAAGAAGTGAACGGTAATGGAATCCGTATCCTAACTAATATTACAAATGCGAAAGTAAGTCTGTTTGTTTGTTTGTTACCTTTCCAATGAACCGATCATCCTGAAATTTTGCATATACGTTGTCAGGTGTACACAAACGGATATAGGGTACATTTTATCTCGAAAAAAAGTTGAAAACAACAATAACGTTCTTATGATAATAGATGATTGAATTATATTATTACAAGCAGAGTTCAACCCGATTTGATTGTCAACTTCTAAATTATCGCGAGCGAAGCCGCGGGCAAAAGCTAGTCCCCAATAAAATGTAACTTAACATACCTAACTGTCGAAATCAGACCCTACAGGCGTGATGTTATGTTATGATATTGTATAAACAATAAACATACAAGCGATTGCAGAAATCACGACAGAGTTGCTGTCTATTATTATTACGAGTATCTATTATTATTGTTTATTGTGTATTCTTGTCTATTTCCATTGTATATATCCGAAGATCAGCATTAGATAATGACTTATACCTTCCATCATCAGCTTAGCAACATCAGATGATGATTACCAGACACAAATGTCTGAATTGCTTTAGAAAGAACATATATGAAAAACATTGTGTGTGCCTATAAAATTTCAGGGTTGCCGTCGATTTCCCTGGGATCCCATCATCAGATTCTGACTTGGTGACAATGGGACCATCTCAGGAGTATAGGCTTTCGAATTTTGAAATTGAGTCCACAATTAGCGGAGAAATCGGTGAACATACATAAAAAATATATGTGTATTTTTTATGTATGTTCACCGACTGACTTCTAATGCTAAAGTTATTTTTCATTTTTTTTTGGTTTCGAAGTTGGTTTAATTTTTTTATATTTTGAAATGTGTTTTCATGAGTTTTTTTGAGTCAAATTATAAAATATCTAAAATGTGAAGATAAATAAATAAAGGAAATAATAATTTAATATGACCCTGCAATTTACAAAACTTACAATTTATAATCTAAAAACTCATCAAAAACATCGTCAAATTATTTTTACGGAATTTGGTATTTTGTTAAGCAACTTTATGCACGTTGTTACCTGTAAATGTGAGACTCGTCCTCGGTTGAAATAACTTATTAGTAAACATAGATCGTGGGGCATAGTAGCTTGTCGCTTACTGAAAAGATACAGGATCTTATTTAAATACATTCTATACCTTATTTATGCAACTAAATGATTTTGATTTGATTGTTTATGAAGTATTAGAATATAGTAATAATAATTGTAAATGTAATTTTAACTCGAGATTTCCCGTAAATCTAAGAACAGTTAGTTATTACCGTTAGTGATAGAACATTATTTCTCTTCTTAAGAAAGAACATAGTTGAAATTTAAAAATGAAAATCATTTGGATTGCGAGATTATTGTATGTTAATATTATATTTCTAGCAAAAATTGGCATTATTTACATGTGGTCATGTGCGCACAAAATAATTGTCGTACAAATGCATATAATTCAGTCGACACGTCCAAAAAAGGTGTGGGTAGCTGGAAAGTATTCCGAAGTTAAGGGAATTTTAATAAAATTGAATGCTCTTCAACTTTGTCATGCAATGTGGTACACAAAATGTGCTTAGTTTAAGAGATATAAGCGAAAAACTGAAAAAGTTAGGCTTTTGTCCAAAAGTTAGCACAAGGTCCTCCAGGCTCGAAATCTTAGGATAGTCTTCCTGGTGTGCCTGTAACCTGTTCAAGTTCCATTAACTTCGGAATACTTTCCAGGTAAAAAGTATAGCAAAAAAAAATCCGGCCAAGTACGAGTTGGACTCGCGCGCCGAGGGTTCCGTATAAACTTGAAGGTATTTGGTTATTAAATTACATGTTTACGGTTTTTCCTTTACATGTGTTGTAAGACATCATTGCTTCTTGCCAAATTTCATGATTCTAGGTCAACGGCAAGTGCCTTGTGAAATCACTTGCAAAATATTGGACTAAACAGCCATGTCACGTTGACATGCCAGTTTGATTTTTTCACAGCTAAAAAAAACCGTATTTCAGAGTATTTGATATAAATTTCAACTTTATACCTTTATGCCTTCCTGAAAAAAAGGTTCTTGATAGACATACAGACAGACGGACAAGAAAGTGATCCTATGAGTGTTCCGTTTCCCTTTTGAGATACGGAACCCTAAAAACACCCCTTATATTGCAGAATAAGGTCACAGAATCATAAAAATCGACATACTTTCGTAGCTATATCGTTAAAACATTGTAGTTAGCAAAAAAACACTGCGTGTTGTGTAACGTAAATATAGGGACTATATACGTATATACTATATATCTACACATACATAAAGTGCTTAATTATAGGGAAAGATGCTAATTTATTCCGTAACCGTCGTCGCAGCGATGTATAATCGTAAAAACAGCTGTGAAACATTCCATTCCCCGCAGGTTTTTTAACTAAGGTCAGCTGAAACTTGATGTTGGCATTTCAGTCTCATTATGACACCATCAAACTCATTAGTGAGTATTTATCTTTGCTGAAGATGAAGGCTTTTTTTCAGGACTTCGGTATTTGTAGGTATTGAATGCTACTTCCATTAATTGAGATTTAGGAGGAATCAATAGACTCAATTCCCTCTCATAGAGAGGAGGCCGTGTGTCCCAGCGGTAGGAACATTATAGTATAGCTAATAGACCTAAAAACACAGGCATTCCTTGCCTAGATTGGGATACTAAGGTTTCAACTAGGACAAAGTGGAAGGTACACCAACGCTAAAACGGTCACCACGTAATCAGTACATCATTCTGAACCCCGCACATAGAAATTTTTCATCGGTAATTTAATGATGTACTGAATACGGGGTAAAGCGTCGCCGTCGGTGTCCCTTACACCCTGTATAACATTTATTTACCCATAGATTTAACATACAACAATTTTGTACACAAGATTTTGATCACGGATGTACTCGTACCGTGTACCTATAATTCTAGATTGTTTAGCTCTTGTCAGTAATTTTCAGTTCAATAAACATTTATTAACTAGATTATTATCTTCAGGTGGTATTGGTAGGTAGTTTCGCTTGCCGCTTAGAGTTTGATTCGCTGAAAGCTCCTATTATAATTAAACAATCAAAATCCACCAGTTCCATTTCAGTTAAGTCTACTTTGTTCGTACATATCTTATATCTATACATATAATAAAACTGTAGAAAAGTCGTTTTTGTACATCGAAAAAAATTCCAAAAAAAATAGCCAGGGTGTTAAAGGACAACCAATAGAACCCATTTCCAGCATTTTTCGAATTTTTGTCTGTTTGTCTGTTTGTCTGTGTATTTGTTCGGGCATCACGTAAAATGTACAAAAGCAATGTAGATAACTTTTATACGGGTCTCCCTTGTTTTACCGAAACGAAATTGCCAAATTATCACTTCCCAAACAAATTTTCGCATAATTTCATTTGCCAAATTATTACTTACCAAAAAATCTCTTTACAAATAATTGTTACGAAAACCTATGTTTGGCAAGTGAACGTTTGAACAATAACTTGTTCACCAACTAGTACTTTTACCATTTTTTATCTAATCAAATATTTCAGTTGGTATAACATATTTTACGCAAAATTAAATAAGCCAAATATTTGGTGTCGTCAATTTTAAACTTACCATTTCAGTCAAAAGCACTATTAACTAATTGGAATCTCCTATTTGGATTCGGTTGGGGCTCCTATTTCTGTCTGCAGGGTTTACAGGCACCTAACTAACCGAACCTCGGGGTGCCCCTGACGTCGACCGTCTAGGGTTAGCGTTTCCGTCAGCAGGTCGACGGATCCCCGCTGCGCGGGGCTCCTATTTCTGTCTGCAAGGTTTACAGGAACCTAACTAACCGAACCTCGGGGTGCCCCTGACGTCGACCGTCTAGGGTTAGCGTTTCCGTCAGCAGGTCGACGGATCCCCGCTGCGCGGGGCTCCTATTTCTGTCTGTAAGGTTTACAGGAACCTAACTAACCGAACCTCGGGGTGCCCCTGACGTCGACCGTCTAGGGTTAGCGTTTCCGTCAGCAGGTCGACGGATCCCCGCTGCGCGGGGCTCCTATTTCTGTCTGCAAGGTTTACAGGAACCTAACTAACCGAACCTCGGGGTGCCCCTGACGTCGACCGTCTAGGGTTAGCGTTTCCGTCAGCAGGTCGACGGATCCCCGCTGCGCGGGGCTCCTATTTCTGTCTGCAAGGTTTACAGGAACCTAACTAACCGAACCTCGGGGTGCCCCTGACGTCGACCGTCTAGGGTTAGGGTTTCTGTCAGCATCTGTTAAATTTCAATTACGTTATATTAAATCAATTTGTGTTATGTCTTCATTCCAAAATTTTTGCCTTTATATTTTTTGTCATAACAAATCATTTGACTAAACGTTTATTGTCTTAATTTTGTTTGCTGTAATAAATCATTTGGTTAAAGACCAAAAGCCTAAATGAAATTATCCTTGGTAATAATCTGCCAAGTAAACATTTGACCAAATGAAAATGTACGTACTAAAATTATTCCAAATATTACATTGGTGTAAAAAAAGGTTGCTAAAATTTGTTTGGGTAATGAAAATTTGGCAAAATCTTTTCGGTAAAACGGCAGGATCCCCTTTTATACACAACGATTGAGCGTAACTTGGAGTAACATTTAGTTTTTGTTGCATTGCAATCGGTTCAGTCTTTCAAAAGATATTTGAATTTAAAGTGTTACAGAAGTAAAATTAGGGTTATGTGCAGTTGGTCTCACAATTTCCCGTAACTTTTTTAAACAACAATATGTGCGTAAATTGAAGTAATTGAACATTAAGTTTTTTGTTTCATCGTAATCAGTTCACACCTTATAAATGGAAAGAAAGAAAAATGTAAATTAATAAAATTATAATAGTGTTTCCGAAGTAAAATATTAAAACAGCGCCATCTATCGAACTCAGACTGGACTATATCTAGACATCAACTGCGTGCAGCATTGAATATAGATATTCGATAGATGGCATTGTGCGTGTGACGTTATTTTCTGACTGAGGCATGTTTAACTAAATACTGATGGAGAAATTCCTGACCTATAGGGTACGTGAAATTTGTCACAACAGGTCCTTATTGGCTATTAAAGAGATAGTTATAAGTATACCAGGGAACCCGATCAGTCAATACGGTTTGCCCACACCGACAGTCGATGGGGAACGTATTAACAGAGAGTACGTATCAGAAATTAGTTATCATCCCGTGGAACTCGCAGAAATTTTACAAAATGGCTGCGCAAAGACAGAGAATCAGCGCCAGACGTTTGATAGGGTATGCTGCAGTGTAGAAAACGCCTCGGGTGAAATCCTGTTTTTAGACGCACCGGGCGGAACAGGTAAAACTTTCCTAACCAAAGTTATTTTGGCTCGAATAAGGAACTTTGGGAGTATGAAGAACAGAGTGTAAAGCTCTTCAACCCCCATTGAAAAGGGAGGATCCTCCGACCAGACGGGTGTTATATCTGGTGGGCTACTGCCCTACAGTTGTTGTCGGGTTCTTCTATATAGTCTTAAGTCGCGACTAACTTTACTTGCGCGATGCAGAATTTAGATATATTTAGATTTTTAGTTTATCCTCTGCGTCATAGATGGCGCTGTAGTACTTTTTGTAGTGACTAGGGTCGGTAGTAGAATGAGTCGTTGATTGCCAGGCCAGTGGAAAGTCGTTGCCGCATTGTTCACGGTGAGTCGGAACTGTCTGCGTAGTGCGAACCCCTTTAGTCGGGGTCGGCACTGCATGTGCTCCGTCGCGTCGGACGTGGTACAGCGCCGCGATGTGGCTGACTGCTCGCATCGACCGGGAGGTACAACTCTCAACCGGCCGAAAGTGCAGTGCCAAGGTAGCTTTATGAGGCTGAGGGTGTTGACCAGGAATGTGCTTCCGCTGCATGCTGGTGGTCAGGAATACCCATTTTGAAGCTGGCTGGCTATATGACTCGCTGCTCGTTTTACCTGTTCCGCCCGGTGCGTCTAAAAACAGGATTTCACCCGAGGCGTTTTCTACACTGCAGCATACCCTATCAAACGTCTGGCGCTGATTCTCTGTCTTTGCGCAGCCATTTTGTAAAATTTCTGCGAGTTCCACGGGATGATAACTAATTTCTGATACGTACTCTCTGTTAATACGTTCCCCATCGACTGTCGGTGTGGGCAAACCGTATTGACTGATCGGGTTCCCTGGTATACTTATAACTATCTCTTTAATAGCCAATAAGGACCTGTTGTGACAAATTTCACGTACCCTATAGGTCAGGAATTTCTCCATCAGTATTTAGTTAAACATGCCTCAGTCAGAAAATAACGTCACACGCACAATGCCATCTATCGAATATCTATATTCAATGCTGCACGCAGTTGATGTCTAGATATAGTCCAGTCTGAGTTCGATAGATGGCGCTGTTTTAATATTTTACTTCGGAAACACTATTATAATTTTATTAATTTACATTTTTCTTTCTTTCCATTTATAAGGTGTGAACTGATTACGATGAAACAAAAAACTTAATGTTCAATTACTTCAATTTACGCACATATTGTTGTGTATAAAAGTTACGGGAAGTTGTGAGACCAACTGCACATAACCCTAATTTTACTTCTGTAACACTTTAAATTCAAATATCTTTTGAAAGACTGAACCGATTGCAATGCAACAAAAACTAAATGTTACTCCAAGTTACGCTCAATCGTTGTGTATAAAAGTTATCTACATTGCTTTTGTACATTTTACGTGATGCCCGAACAAATACACAGACAAACAGACAAACAGACAAAAATTCGAAAAATGCTGGAAATGGGTTCTATTGGTTGTCCTTTAACACCCTGGCTATTTTTTTTGGAATTTTTTTCGATGTACAAAAACGACTTTTCTACAGTTTTATTATATGTATAGATTTATTTATTATAACCAACTTATACTGACAGATTACACTACACATACAAGTTATTGGTTGAACATAAAAATCAAGTAAAATCATATATGACTAATTCGAATTAAAGATAAAATAAAAAATAGTAACAATATTAGGAAGTTAACAATATGGTAGATGTAAGAATAAAAGTAAACAAAACATTTTTAGTAACTAGACAGAAATTAGAATAAACACAAGATATTACAGTAAAATGAACAAAACTAGTATCATCATAATCATATAACAACATTATCTTATAGGGATACACTATGTTTACCCCGAGATAGTGCTAGGAGTGGCATTGGACTCCAGGTATCGAGAAGCAGTGTTGAGGAGTATCAATTCAGTACTTGCAAAAATATCCATAGATATTTTGCCAACATTTAGATCATTTTTATTCCGTAAGGTTTATAATATGTACTAGCGGTTCGTCCCGGCTTTGCACGGGTGCCTGTTACTCAGGCTGAATGTAGCTTTCCAATGGTGAAAGAATTTTTGAAATCAGCACAGTAGTTTTTGAGTTTATTCATTACAAACATACACACACACAAAAATACAAATTTTTCCTGTTTATAATAATAGTGTAGATTTACGTACAATACTAGATCAAGCTTGTGATCGCTTAATACTTCTGATTCTTCAGATTAAGATTAAGCGATGTGGGTTTAACCAAAAATAATGTTATGTTTTTTAGAAATAAAAGGTTATTAAAATATATATATGTATTGTTTTGTTAGGGTAGATGGCATACGAAATCATAACCTCTTTTTGCTTCGTAAAAACCGTCCGAAGTAGGTGAGGGTCTCTAGGTTGCCTGGAACATGCTGCAACGAAGGTCTTTACGAATTTTCCCGAGAATCTGCTGCCGAACTGTCCAGTTTTCATGCATTTTCGTCGGACTGGTATCTTATACCACAAGGTGAACGTGACAACCTGGTTTTAATCATGGATAAATGTAGGTATGCAGATTTATTATAAACATCCGAAGTGATCTTAAAGTTTATTAATTTTTATTATTTTTCAAACACAAAATTATTTTCTTATTTATTTATTCTGCGCTCTTTGATTTAAGGATGCTTTCAGAAGTTCCTTATAATTGGTTGGAATACAACAGCTAATAACTAAAATATTCCTAGACACTTTTGATGAGTGTGTATTTCAGTCTAACATATGACGGGTTTAAAAAAAACGTTCAATACTGTATAAAATGTATTTTTTTGTTTTATTTATTTAGTTCAACTATAATAATTTCAATTTCTTAAAAAACACCCATTTTCTAGTTTTGATCTGTATTTTAATTCCATTTGGAAATAAAGTATTAACAATATCAAAAAGTGTAATATAGAAAGGATGTAAAAAACCCTTTTATTTTGCCCGTCATTGCGATGCTGCGTTTTTTTTTTGGTCCTAGCAATAATTTTCGCGTAGAGTTACTTAGTTTGATGTACAGAATGCTTGGTTGACGGCGTTCGTGATGGGTCCGTTTACACCTTGTAGATATCGATTATAACATCTGCCTAGCCCGTTGCTAATAATGTTAGGGTCGGGTTCCAGTTTAACTGGGTGCAGCTGAATACAAAAAGCCAAAGTTGTGATTTTTTTTATATAATATTAAAACTGCTGTGCAAGCATGATTATTTTTGGATTGTCATTTTTTAGTAAAAACGCGACCGTTAATAAACTCCTTCGCAAGTTCATACTTTTTATTTGTGTTTAGTTTTTTCGAGAAATTTTCAAATGGTAGATTAGATTTAAATCCGTTCAGTTCCTGCGCTTTGTCTAAGTAATTAGTAAAGATGTTTGTAATGTTACCGTCTGAAATCTTCACTGGCATGTAACTCATTAAGAAATTTTAATGATGTTCGTATTTACTCATTAAAATTGTTTTTCAGAACTTCCCTGCTATCATTATAGGACAAATTTGATTTTAGATTACATAAAAGTCAATATTTTATTAAATCTAAAGTCAACTCTGTCCTTGAAAAAAAAAATGGTGTTTAAGTAGACATTACTCAAAGTATTTTGACAGTTCTTAATTATAATGTTATTTTTTCTTGTTTTGTGAATGTCTTATCAGACAAAAAATAAAAAAATAAACGGATAAATGTTTAAGTAAATCATTGCGGATTTACACCTCGAGAGCGGTAAAAAAAATATGTTTCGAGAAAAAGAGTACTTGAGTAGCTAATGCCTGTAGTCATGAAAACTTTCGATGATACGGTATCACCGAGATCTAATCCCATCTTATGTACTACATAAGTACAAAAGCCAACTGACACTACAATCTTGGAAATGCGGTCTGTATTCCAGGCTCCCGTTTCCTATTATCCGACTCCTGTACACCTACCTACCTATCACCTACCTAGCCGGCCAAACTCGGCTGATCGACCCTTATATAGGATGTAGGAGGTACCAAACCAGCATGCCTGAGAGATATTTCTCGACGGCATGTAAAGCCAAGTCAGAGGCCAAAGGGCAGCATAAAAACTCCGAAATCAGGTAGGCACTATCCACACGAAAAAAGAAATACCCCGAAATTACTGCAGTTTCTGCCATGGGTTTATGTATGTATGGATGACTGATGCAAAAAACGCTATTACCGAGTGCGATATTTGAGAGTTTTAGAGTTCGACGCGGACAATGTAGCGGGTAGGAGGTAATATAATATGTATAATAATGAAAGGGAGCGTGTAGATTGTATACAGATGCCAGCACATCAAGCTACCCGAAACTGTAAAATTTCAATCATCCTTGAACCTAATGCTTTAGCGACAAAAATCTATTAAAGAAAGTTGACGGATTGTAGTAGCTTGATGTGCTGACTCCTGTACAATCCTGCCACACTATTCACAACCACTGCAACTTCTAAGAGTTAGAATTAACAGCGGCGCCTACCAGAAATCAAAGAAGCAATGAAGCTCGACGAGTCTCAGAGGTACCATTTAACCGTCTTGGATCCCGCAAACAAATTAATCACACTAATTTCCACAGTGAGCGAGTACAGGTACCTACACCAGGTTATCGGACGATCTTAGTTAAAGTAGTAGATTATCATCATCTAGCCTAGCCTTTTCCCAATTATGTTTGGGTCGGCTTCCAGTCTAACCGGATACCGCTGAATATCGAGCAGTAGAAATACGACTAATTTTTTTTGCGATTTTCAAAGTGATAACAATCAGCTCAGCTGTACGTTTGCGATAATCTTTGGTAACATTTTTTTCGTAGCCATAAGCATACTTAGCCTATAATGTTCCCACAGCTGGGACACAGTATTGTCCCAGCAGTATTCCTCTCTTTGAGTGGGAATGGGTATCCAACACACGGGAAGGCGTATACATTGCAGGTAGGGCTGGACAGCCTACATACCTAAAACACAAGACGGCTCGTTTGGCGCAGTGGCTGTGCGATAGGCTGCTACGATACGTGTCGTGGGGTTGATCTCACACGCAACAAATATTGTATGAACTTCAGGTAGTTGTTCCGGGCCTGGCTGTTTGTGTATGTTCGAAAATGCACCCTCGACACTGGAGAAATTCCTAGTGTGGGAAACCTTAAAAAAGATCCAGATTAACTATTTCACTCACTTTATTAGGTATCATTGGTGATATATTTTATTTATTTAATTATGGTTAAAGATAGTTTAATTGGATCTTATCAGGTACTAGTGACCCGCCCAGACTTCGCACGGGTGCAATGCTGATACTAAATGCAACCGCTATGTCCCTGCATTTTAAATCTATACAAATAATAAATCTGTAGATGTGTACGTGTGTCTGTACATTGAAAATATTTACAAAAATAATAGTAGGGGTGTTAAAGGATCACACACAGAACCCATTTCAAACATTTTTCGGTGTGTAGGTTTGTCTGTTCGTTTGTGCCCCCCTCATTGTATTCAAAATAGAAATATTGAAACATAAGAAGCATTATTCCGAGTAACATTAAGCAATTATTTCATCAAAATTTGAATTTCTCAACTCCCTGGAGTTAACGGACGTTCTGTTTCATCAGCTGGAGCTTAAAGTTGGCGTTCCAGTTCAGTTGTGGTCATCCGAAACCTTGATGCAACCAGACTATGCATCGGCACCAGGCTTCGTATCACAAAGCTGGGCAGAAACATTATAAAAACGGAGCTGCTAAAGGCAAGAGCGTTTTAATTCTCCGCATTCCCACTATTTCAAATAACTTGCCATTTCAATTTAAGAGGTTACAGTTTCCCTTAGAATTGGCTTTTACAAAGACGATCAACAGATCCCAGGCCAAACCATAAAAGTGACAGGCATTCAGTTGTGCACTCCATGCTTTACACACAGTCAATTATAATAATATGTTGGTTGTTCAGTGCCCAAAACTTGCACATGCTTACGGAAAATAATAAGTCATTTAATGTTGTATACAGAACGCTATTAGAATAAATAGTGCCCAACAAGGCGTGTGATCGTTCACTTTGAAAAGAAAGTTGGAAAGCGCCAAAATAAACGGTTTTAAGCCATATCGTCCCTATTTAATTTTGTTTGGGATTTCTTTTTGTAGTCATCACCCACATTATCACATTTTGATCAGCCAGTCAGTTCTCACACATCGCGCCATGTAGTCGCCGAAGGTTTAGGCAGAAGTGTACCTAATCGTACACCCACATTTCGCCAGTTACGTTGAAGTCCATGTGTGGTGTGTGTGTCCATGTGTGTGTGGGGCGAGTCAATTTCCACCAACTGGGCACAAATCCAGAATCCGTGGCTGCTATTGAGAAATTTCTGATGTAATAACCCAATAACACTATTATTCATAGTATTTTATCAATTGCATACATTGTTTAATGTTAAGTGGAAGAGGGGAGTCACACAAGCATCTCCTTGCTTAAAAGGTGATCTCTAAATCATGTGCGTTCTAACTTTATGTAAATAAATTAAATATTTTTTTTAACACTGCCCGACCTGGGCATCGATCCCAGGACCTCATGCTTAGTAGTCGCAATTGCGACAACTCGACCAACGAGGCAGTCTCTCACATACACACCAAAATTTCCACGCGAACGAAGTAACGGGCAACAGCTAGTCTGTAATATCTTCGAAAATATTCATTTAAATTACATGCTGTAAAGGGCCTTATTAATCTATATTAAATGCACAATGTACGAGTATTTAAGGTACTTAATTGGATAAGGATTAATGCTGTATTGCTTAAAATCGCTTCGAAATAATGGGATGAAAGGTACCCTATTTCAGGGTGATCGGTTTAGCGGTTTAGGCGTAAAAAGGTAAGTTATTTCTCGTAAAAAGTAAAGGATAAAAAATGGTTATTGTGGGTTATCCCTAAGAGATAGACATATACTATCGCGGACTTTTTTGTAGACCTTTTTATGGTGTACAATACTGTAGTACATTATTTTGATCATCTTATCAATGTAAGCGCAAAAAAATGTGTTTATTTACGACATCACATTAGAAACCTCTAAAATTATCAGTTTTTCTCTACTTTATTATGCATGTATTATACATATAAACCTTCGTATTGAATCACTCTATCTACCTATGAAAAGAAACCGCATCAAAATCCGTTGCGCAGTTTTAAAGATCCAAGCGTACATAGGGATAGACAGACAGCGACTTTGTTTTATACTATGTAGTGAAGCAGTGCCTAATTGCGATGACTTTTTTTTTGGGATGGGAAATCATCAAATGACTCCTCCCGCTCTAGGCAGAGCGGAAGGGATTGTCAGACTTTTACTGACTAAAAACCATCAATGTTCCTTCTTTTGCCCTTTATGTTCGTGTTCGTGTTGTTGTTGTGTGGTGTTGTTTGTTGTATCGGCCCTTGCGGGCCCCTCTGGTTTGCTGACATTTCTTTAAGGCGCGCGTGGTACACGAACGCGCCGTCGACACGGCCTGTCGTCATAAGACGGACGGACGGCGAGCTAGTCCATTACTCACCGCCCACAGGCCCGCTAATTGCGATGCCTGCACACGGGTTCAGTGCGGATAGGTAGATATCACATTTGTCTTTGATTTTTTTGTTCTGGACTGCCTCGTTGGTCCAGTGGTAGCTGCCGCAACTGCTGAGCATGAGGTCCTGGGTTCGATTCCCGGAGCGGGCAAAGTGTCATTGGGTTTTTCCATCAGGAATTTCTCAGTAGCAGGGATTTGTGTCCGGTAACTTAAAAACATAACTGGCGTAATGTGTGTGTACTATTAGGTACACCTCTGCCTAACCCGTCGGGGATTATAGGCGTGATGTTATGTGTGTTTTTTGTTCTAGGACATAACGGTATCACCGTTTCGAGAGCTGTGGTGGTGGAATAAATTAGTAAAGTGTTGGTCTGGATTCGACCTCACCAGAAATTCGGAGTCGTTTACCTTCCGGCTACCACTGCTCGCCATTTTCTTTGTTATTCTAGTTAATGACAAAAATACCATGATTTCTGAAGAACATATTGTCGGATCCGTTCAGCACCTTTTGTTCTTATTATACTAGACTTTATTCTCGCTATATTCAACATGCAGCTCAGCCCTAAAAAAAAAAAACTAAACACACACATCAATACTCTATGATCTCTATCTGTCAGTGTCATTCTTTTTTGTTGCGCGGCAACCGTAACGTATTTTTCTTATGAAAAGTTAAATATTTTTTTATTTCAGCCGGCTACCACTGCTCGCCATTTTCTTTGTTATTCTAGTTAATGACAAAAATACCATGATTTCTGAAGAACATATTGTCGGATATCCGTTCAGCACCTTTTGTTCTTATTATCAGCATCCTGCTGTGTGTCTTCGTTATTTATGTTCGCTGTACTGTGATTCCATTTTCTTAGGTTTTCCTCCTATGGATAACGATAAGCGATGAGCCAGTAAAGCTAGCAAATAGAACATTCTCTTGAAAAACTACAGACTTCGCTGTGTATCTATTGTATATGGAGGAGCTCGTAGCTAAATAATAACAGCCACTCGGATCAATTTCCAGGTCAAACCGCGGTTGCCTAGGTTGTTCTGTGGATGGGTGACCACCCTTTACATACCAAGCTTCCTCCGTGTCTCGGAAAGCACGTTAGGCCGTTGGATCCGGCTGTCATTTGTAGATCTTTGACAGTCGTTACAGGTAGTCAGTGCCCCGAAAGTCTGACAACCAGTCTTACCAAGGGGTATTGTATTACCCAATACTGAGTTGTGGATTATAAGCAGTCGCTCCATGTAAAATACTGGTATTAGCTGCACCCGGTGAAACTAAAAGCCGACCCCAACATAGTTGGAAGGTTAGGCAGATGAAAAGATAATCTCATAAATTGCATGTATCTTGAGTGTTGTGTTTCTCAGTCTGTGCTTTTATTTTCTTTCTTTAACTGTTAAGGGCCATTAATCTTTTGTACTTTTCTTGAGCGAGAAAATAGTCGATGGCAGCTTTTTCGCTGACGGTGAGCCAAGGGCCTTAAGATGAATTTATTGGTGCTGACTTCCTTTTACTAAAGGATGTCCACGATGTATCCGCTTAGAAGCGAAAAACAATATAATTATATTTAATATAACTTGTTATTTTCCATCACACGTCGCTACCATGGCGACTGGTAGTCTGCCAGTAATTATTTGTTTGTTACTTTCCTACTATTTCTAAAATAGGAATAGATTCTAAACAACGACATTTTAATATTTACGAGCAATAGACGGGACAAGATGAAAAATATCGCAATTCCAATACTTGTTACTACTTACCAACAAATCGGTCTGTCTAGTCACTAGACACTATACTCTAGTGCCATACGCCCGCTTGTCAGGTAGCATTTGTGTATCGAAATAGAAAATGGTCTGGATCAAAATTTTTTTATGAAAATATTCCCAATGTCCGCTCTATAAGTCTTTTAAATCTCTTTTATTCTAAATAACTAAAAAGTATTGAATGTTGTTCTTTACAGTCAATATTTTATTACTTAACTAGCGACCCGCCCCGGTTTCGCACGGGTTCAAATATTGTACATATAAACCTTCCTCTTGAATCACTCTATCTATAAACCGCTTCAAAATCCGTTGCGTAGTTTTAAAGATCTAAGCATACATAAGGACAGACAGCGGGAAGCGACTTTGTTTTATACTATGTAGTGATTGCAATCTTCTTCTTTTTTGTGTCAGTTGTATCCCCCCGTCCTCTCTTTTCATTTTCTCAATCATTCGTACATTATAATTTCAGCTGAAATCATTATAGTTAATGCGGGCACTTATTTGTTTCCTGATTAATTAAACAAAATACCAGCACCAAATACTACATTTTATATAGCAATTCAAAGGAATTTGGAGAGACTTACTAATCTTTACTGATTTATTTAAAAAAAAAACGTATTACGTCACGATGAACTGTCAAAGTGAAAATCATTGCCACTGTAAGTGTGGTCCACAATATCACAATATCCCCGCAGTATTTTCTAAAGCTGCAATGTTATATCTATCAGTATATTCATGAACAAGTAACATTTATTTAAAAGTATCAAAAACCCGACTATAAATGGTTTTATGTACCTGTATATATATATTTGTAATCTCCTTTTAATTTCCTTCATTTTGACACCCTACTTGATAGGTTTGGTTGAAAAAAAAAATTACAACTTACAATTCTGCGCCATTTTGTTTTTTAAAACACTTGTCTAAGTACACTTGGGTTTTTAAGACGAATTTAATGATACCTTAATCGTCGAAATCCATCCAGCCATTTGAAACATATTATGAGGTAATAAATAAATTTACAAAGAGACAAAGAAACATACAAGATACGTGCGAAAAACATAACCCTTCCTTGACAGTCGGGTAAACCCACCTGTCTTTTACAGATGTCGGAACCACAGTGTCAAAGTTTCCATGCGCAATGGCCTGCCCACAACAACTGACATAAAATCGATTCGAGTCATCTATTGAAGCCGAACCAATGTTAATCATTCCTGTCATCAACAAAGGTTTAGGTAGGAATGTTCCTACCTTACAGTACTTACGACCAAAGTGTAGTTTCAATCACCACTTAAAACACACTTAGAATTAAGTATGATATTTAACCCCTGATCGGCGTTAAATATCAGGTTACTACTGACGGGACAGCGCTATAAGAATCACAATTTAGGGTACCTAACTGTCCACGGAGGTATAGCTTCATAGCCGTTTCAAAATACGCTAAACAAAGCTTTTTGGCGTATTTTGAAACGTCTATGAAGCAGAGCAGCGCAGCGTACTGAACCCTGTCCACGAGGCGTATTACACGCGTACGTTTTCAATCATTTGTGACAATGCCGTCAGACGACAAAGACCTTATTTTGGCATATTACTACTTTCGAAGTCGCCGAAGACGACTGTATGTGAAAACAACTAGAGTAAGATCCCAGGGCCACCAGACGTCACGTATTTTCTGACGAAGGAAATGTGGACGATTGAGTAGTGTTAGTATGTACTAAGAACGCATGCCTACCTGCTAGCTTGCTTAGCCGGCCAATTTTCAGGTATCAGGTAATCAAGGTACGTAAAAACATTACTTACCTCACGTAAATTCTCCAAGCTGATTTTTACGTATATTCTAGGCAATATCCTTAAAAATAAGTCACCAATACTCTCAGACACTTTCCACAGACGTTTTTTTTTTTTATCAGCTTGGAGAATTTACGTGAGGTAAGTAATGTTTTTACGTACCTTGATTACCTGATACCTGAAAATTGGCCGTATAAGCAAGCTAGCAGGTAGGCATGCGTTCTTAGTACATACTAACACTACTCAATCGTTCACATTTCCTTCGTCAGAAAATACGTGACGTCTGTAGATTGTTCGTATAGCGGCAAAAAAAAATTAGAAGATGACAGTGTATTTCACTCATTGTCTACAATGAGTATATTATTATTATATTTTTTTCTAATACAACGCAGCCGTTCCCGCCATTTTTAAAAGAAAACACGTGCTTTCACTTGATGTTACGGCAAGCCTGCATGCGACGTTGCCGCTCCGTCGACAGAGTTGCATAGTTTTGTATTTAAACTGTTAGCACTTGAGCAGGCGTACATCAAGCGTGTAATGACGAATACGCGTCTATGAAGCTACGCCCCCGTGGACAGTGACACTTAGTTACAATATCCAACTACGTGCTATATGTATAGTACTAGCGACAAAATTGGCAATTAAGTATGTTTCGCTTTAAAGTGTCTGCGATATGGGATAGGTAAATATCGTGTATGTACAGACGCCAGCTCATCAAGCTACCCGAAACTGTCAAATTTTCCCGATCAACCTTGAACCTAATGCTTTAGCGATAAAGTTGAAAATCTATAAAATAAATTTGACAGATTGTAGTAGCTTGATGTGCAGGCGTCTATACAAACCAATGTCATGTTCTTCCCCGTGTCGAGTCTTGTGAATTCTTCACTTACTGAAGTGTGTTAGGAGATAATAATTAAAAGATGTTTAATGTACCATCAGAAGAATCTATTTAAGTTATAAATCTAAAAATGAGTTGTGTACACAAATAAGTTGGGAGATACAGAAATGTGAAACAAAATAATAAAAAGGTTGATCGATCTCCAACTGAAGTCTATTTAGTACTGTATACATCGTAAATCTCTATTCAGCATTCGAATAAACTAAAAAACAAAATGTGACAGATTCCATGTGACACTAAAAACTATTTCATCAAGGAGAAAAGTCGATGTTTATTTCATTCATTGTTGTTGTGGTGTAAATAAATGTGTTCAATCCAAATAGCCTCTTAATTACAACAGCGTCGGCGCGGCGGCGGTGCGAAACGAAATCCACATGTGAAATATGTAGGTAGGTATTTCAGTGTAAATATATGTTTTCCTGACCGTATTTCTGTGGCGTTCACGACTTAGGGCCATTTTAACGTCGTGGCCATTCAACGCGTTGCGTTGCGTCGCGTCGTCGCGAAACTAAGCGTCCTACTATCTTACTGTCATGTGAGCACTTTTCTATGATTCGATAACGTCATTCGACGTGTCTTGACCTCTACCATGGACGGTTAATTGTTGCTCTTAAATTTTTATTAAGAAAACATTACATGAATTTCCAGGCATACCACAGATAAACTGAAGTTGTTTCAACAAGTGTCAACATAACGCTGCAATGTCTGGGATTATGTGTTAACCGCACCCTAGGTTTCTATATAATGCTGGCTAAGCTTTTGATGGGATTATCGCATCTGCTGTGTAACTTGTCATTTCATGACTTAAGTCGGATTCGGTGTGGTGTCGGGTGTCATGATATATCCTCTCCAATGACAATGCTCTAATGCTGCAGATCGGAAATCGGATAAAACAGAATACACTACAACCTGTAAGACGTATGTAGAAAAGGAAAGTAATAGACGAGACATTAAAATAATAATAACTATGAGTGACATAACGGTCCCGCATGATGAGAACCTCGTGAAAGCTGAGAAACATAAGCAAATCAAGTATCTTGACTTGGCTCGCGAGTTTTTGAGATGTGGGATGTGGACTCGGCGATCATTGTGCCGATAGTCGTGTCAGCCCATGGCTTAATTGCCAAGAGCCTCGACCAATATCTGAGGAGGCTCTCGACTTCTGGACACAGCTCGTATTGTTAGGAGGTTCCTCTCTCTGGAGCCCTGACCGCCGCGCCGGTAGCTTGGATCCTGTTCCCGATACCGGTGGGCTACAATTTTTTATATTTTTAAATTCTTTTTACATATTTTTTAAATTAATATTTAAAAATGTACATAATATCACGCCTATAATCCCCGAAGGGTTAGGTAGAGGTGTACCTAAGAGTACACCTACATTTCGCCAGTTATGTTTAAGTCGCATGTAACAGGGGACGAGCCTACTGCCATGAACCTTTGTCTGGCCCCAGTTGTTAGCATACGACTGAGGCTCAACAAAGCGGCTAATTCTGTATGAATTCTACGGAATGTTTAAGGGCCGGACTCCACCAAAGCGGAGACGAGACGAGAGAAGAGATGTGTTGTAAACCGTCAATAGAAATTCGTTATTTACACTTTTCGTCTCCGCTTAGCTTTTGGGGATAACGATTGAGCAGAGAGGAGAGAGGTGCGGAGTGCGGTGAGCGGTGTGCTGTGTGTGACGTGTGGTGAGATATGTGCTGTGTACGGCCTGCGGTGAGCCTTGTGCTGAAGATTGTAAACTATCTTTGCATTGTATAAATTCAATTTCTTTTGGTATTATATAACCGCATAGCCCATATTATGTGAGTACTATGTAATAGAAAGCTATATCATTCGCTGTAAACCTACGTCTTTTTTTTTTTTGACTAGAATGTGCCCTGGCGGTTAAGTGTATGTCATGCTCACTCAAATGTCTCGCTGATGGTGGCGCGTGTGTCTGATCATTTAGTTCCCTTCAAAATGGTTGAGTTGAATGGTGCTGATACATGCGTCATGTTCGTGAACGGGCGCTGTCAGTTCTTTTCTTTGTTTTTACTATGGACACTTTTAACGTGCAGATCTTGCTACATCGCTCTCACATAATGTACCATCTCAACATGAATGATGTAACCAAGGTTTTGTAAAAATATTCTGATTTAAAAGAGTGTCCATGGAGTTTCTTGCCCGTTCTTCTCCATAGAGATCTACGTTAGGGAATGGGCAACTACAGTACTTTCACAGTTTTTATGCCTTGTGACTGGGACTGTAGCTACATTTCATTGTTATCTTTGTTTCGACAGTTCAAAAGTGCCTGCAACGGGCCTACTTGAAATAAATGCTTTGATTTTGAAGTAGCACGGCGCGCGGCGTGCCGCTTTCCACATCTCCCCAGACCCTCCTCTCAGCTTTCAAGATACCATACCATAGTTATGGTAGGTGGACAGTTGTCCCTGACTATCAATATTTGATAAGGGCATACGTTTACAGCTGATTTCTATGAAAGGATTAGGCGGTTAACAAATAAATTATATAGTAGCATTTTACGAATTGACTGTCGGTATTACATAGTCCTAAGAGCACACATAACCACACCTAACTAGTCTACAGGTTAGATGGGACACCGACGCGAAAACGTTTACCATTTTATATTCAGTACGTCTCTCTTAGCCCGGCCACAGAAATTTTTCATCATTATTAAAAAAAAAAAACATCTGTTCCATACATTTTGACCGTATAGGTATTGCACTTTTATAGGAAACAGCTGAGTGTTTTTTTCATAACCGATTAATTTTTTTTTTATGTATGGGGGCTCAGTATGATGTACTGAATATGGTCACCGTTTTCGCTTCGATGTCTCTTCCACCCCGTATAGCATTCTCTACTTATACTGTCAGGCGAATATTGTGTTCAATCTGCTATTATTGAAATTACGCTTAGATTTGATAATGCTAGAATGACGTCATGTCACGTTATGACTAACAAATGAGGAGCAACATCGAATGAATTATGAATATGCTCATAGGCCTACTCTCTTAAGTGGCTTCTCTTAAGTCGGTTTTCGTGTGTAGGTATGTGTGTCCTATATTTTAACTATCGTTGTGAGAATTTATTCCTAAAGCTTTATAGTACTATACTCGTGCTATAATAAAAAATAGCAATTTTGTGAGGTTGAAATCATGCGATGCAGGGATTAGTCGCTTGTCTATACTAATATTAAAAATGAATAAAATTTAGCAAGCTTGAACGTATGATGTAAGAGGTTATCTCCTAAACTGCTATTCCGGTCGCAAAAATACTTTACTGATGGAAAACTATAAGTTTTAAGGGAACCAGAGAAAATGTTTCTCTAATGCGGATGCATTCGAGGGTAGACTAAAGTTAATGATGGTGTTCCGTTATAAAATGCAGTTTCATTATAATTTAATGTAATTTTCGTCGCATTTCGTGATAGTTCAATTACACGTCACGCTATATTTGACATTTCCAATTTGTGTTATCGAAATGTAAGCGAACATTTTACTTAATGCTATACTAATAATATTGTATTTCCATCGTCGGCGGATCTGACAGTTTAATTAAAACCGCATCGGAACAGTAACTATTCAGTTCCTTTTAACTTAATTAAAATGATGAATAAAGTACCCAGACATGGTTTATAATGACTAAATGATAATAATTTTCAGGAGGCGTTTTTTGAACAAGGTCCTGGGGTCCTGGGGCAGCTTGGGAGAGGCCGGTGTCCAGCAGAGGACTGAGTATCCTGTGTTGATAGATTGAACAACTTTTCCTCTCACTTTATATTTTATTTATTACAAGCCTTTTATATTACTTGTGTTGTTAGTTAGTCCGCTACGATGTATGGGTCAAATCTTGAAACTGAATTTTAAACCAGTACCCCCCAACCGATTGAGCTGCAATTTTGCACACACCTTTGATTCTGTTGACAATAGATTTTTATTACAGAATTACCTGATCCTACAGCCAAAATCGTATCCTCACCAGAGAATTCTTCATTCTTCAACAGTTAACAGCACGGACATGAAACTTTGTACGCAATCAACTTCTAATTGAAGAAATTGATAGTTCAAGACTAATCAGAGGAAGACGTTGCAACAAAGACGCCTTACTTATTCCCCACTAAAAACAAAAAGGAATAAATAAATTAAACGTAATACATATTTACTCCAAGGGTTACCTTCTTTTTTCCGGTGAACATTAATAATTAACTTTTCCTGTCGAAGCTACTTTTTATTTTTGCTCCCAGAAGGCGATGAATGTAATATTCTTTAGGTGAGAGAAAATACTCCAGCATTAGGACATAATTGAATTGATCACAAACACCGTATTTGCCTTAGGTGTTGGACGAGCTATTAATGAATAAGTAAGTAAGAATTAATGAGTAAGAAATCATCTACTTCGTCAAATTCTGTAAATGTCTCTGCCTGCATTTTTAAGCGGATATATCCGTGGAAGGCAGTGCATATCGATGGTTACACATCGCACTGGATTTCGGATAAATGATAACTTGGCAAAAATCAGAGTGGTCATTCCATCACCATGTGTATTCTTTCGGCTTATGGGGACATTACATGAGAACGTGATGTCGCAGTACATTCTTAACATACACTATATCATAATACACTAATAAACGGACTAACTGTTAATTTAAATTAAGACTTGTTGGTAAATTTTGTTGTTAATTTATTAAATGTATTTAGATCTAGATTATCATGATATTTTTTGGAAGGCCAACAGTATCACTCCTATGATAACGCTATTAAAAAGGCTATCAGAAGACTTGCCATAGAAAAACTATGATCGCATATCTCTGTGAGGCCCTAGTATAACAGTAACGTGCGGTTACAAAAAACTTACCAATGCAAATGTTACGTTTCGCAGTCATTGATACCATCTGTTGGTTATCAACCGTCAGATCCACACTAGTTTGACACATCTAGGAACATATACACACGGCGTATTTTAAACGCGCGCACGACACTCGCTTCACGAACGCGCGTTTACGGTGCCAGACCTCCACTACAGCCCAGTTAGTACTGGATAATACCCCTTGGTAAGACCTGGGTGTCGGTTTCGGGCCGCTAGTCACCTGTAATGACTGTAAAAGAACGTGCTTTCTGAGGCATGGTGGAAACTTGGTATGCAATGGATGGTCACCCATCCATGGACCGACCCAGGCAAGCACGGCTTAACCTTGAAGATAGACCCGTGCGGCAGTTATAATTGATCCACAAGGTATACAAAGTTTTCCTAAGTAGTCGTAGTACGCAGTGGTACTAACTAGTTAGTGATTAGTTGTGTCTCGTGAACGATGAGCCTTAAGATATAGATCTAAGGCTCATCGTCCACGAGACACAATCACAAACTACACTCACCGGCACGGTAACTTGGCCACTCGTGATTTTGTGATTTTGCTTTATTGATTCGTATTTGCATTTTTGACAATAAATTAAGGGTAGGTATCAATGAGTGTCTCTTATGCCTGAACTTACAAAATGAAAACTTAATAATTAATAAGTTAATTTAATAATTTTATAACGCGTTAGTTGGCCGCGTCTTGTGTGGGCGGCCATTATTACACTAGCGTACTGTAGTGCTATGATATTCGCTAGAATGCTAAACGTGTAATATAGAATCTTAACTAGCAATATAGGTAATAAGGTACTCGTACTACTAATTAGTGATTTAAGATTGTAACACATTCGTTTTGAAAATCTTGTTCCACCATTCGTTTTTATAGGGTTCCGTACCGGAAGGGTAATCTACGAACCCTATTACTAAGCCTCCGCTGTCCGTCCATCTGTCTGTCAGCGGGCTGTATCTCATGATCCGTAATAGGTAGACAGTAAAAATTTTCACCGAATGTGTATTTTTGTTCCCGCTATAACAACAATCAATAAATTAAAAATTAAAGCAATGGTACGGAACCCTTCGTGCTTACATAGGTTGGTCCGTGGATGGGTGACCACCCATTACATACCGAGTTTCCTCCGTACCTCGGAAAGCACGTTAAGCCATTGGTCCCGGCTGTCATTTGTAGATCTTTGGCAGTCGTTACCGGTAGTCAGTCTTCAGGCCTGCTCGTGGTCTCGTAATTCTTTATTATCTACTAGCTGTGCCCGCGACTTCGTTCGCGTGGATGTCGGAACTTAACAATGTATTTTTTTGTGCGAAGCGCTGTTGGAGGATTCCGATACAAATCATTTTTTTTTATTTATGCTAGTGCTTCTTTATAAACAACATTAGCTGTGGAACCATCTGGAGCGTACACAAAAAGGTTATTGGGGTTATTTACGCGAGAAAGAGCTACGTATAGTTGACCATGGGAAAAGCATCCAATACTTAGGTCCACCCCCGCAACGGATAATGTCTGGCCCTGAGCTTTATTAATCGTCATGGCATAACAGAGACTGACTGGGAATTGCACTCGTTTGAAAGAGACAGGAAAGTTGTTAGGAATTATAGGTATTCTTGGAATAAAAACAATATCACCAGCGCCGCAACCGGTTAATATTTCAGCTTCGATTATGTTTTGCTGCAGATTTGTGACTTTGAGCCGTGCCGTTACAAAGTTTGGAGGACATAAATTTCTGAGGAGAATTATTGGTACACCGATTTTTAAAACTATTTTGTGGGCTGGAAGTCCGGGTGTGTTGAGGGAATCCAAAAATTCTACCGGGTAGTGCGTGGCGTCATCTTCTTCCATAACTGTATTTATAGAGGTGTATTCTCTACTATTCCCGGACACATGAATCAATATTTTTAAATTAATTGACGTAGCTTGGACATTGCGAGGAGTCAAAATAGCTCGCTGACATAGCCAAGAACCGGCTTGATTTCCCATGTTTGTGGAATCTCCGTACACAGAAGAAATTAGCTCCTGTTGTGATGTAACGCAAGAACAGAGATTATCAACCAAAATAACTTTGCCATCTTCTTGTACGGGGTATGTGCCATCGCCTATTTGTAACAATAAATTGGGAAACTCCTGTGCATTTTCGCAGCCTCGCAACTGTGCACGCATATGTACACTCAGGTGTGTAGATGATATATTGCGCCATAAAACAGAACTCTTCAGACAGGCAGCAATTTCTCCGGCTCTCGTTCCTCGGGGTACTATCGGGAGTGTCTGCCGAAAATCACCGCAGAACAGCACCGTGATGGCTCCCATCGGCCGGTCATTTTGCCTTATGTCCTGTAAAGTTCTATTCACTGCTTCTACAGCTTTGAGGTTTGCCATAGTGCACTCGTCCCAAAAAATTAAAACACAATCGCATAAAACCCTTGCTTTATCGCTATTTCGCGATATGTTTCAAACCGGGCTTTCCGTGCGGTCTAAGTCGATAGGAATTATAAATGTTGAGTCTGCCGTTTTTCCTCCAGGCAATAATGTGGCTGCTATCCCTGAAGAGGCGACGGCAAGGGAAATTTTATTTTGGTTCTGTAGCGGCACTTCAAAAAGTACTTCAGCAACATAGAACAAAAAGTACTACAGCGCCATCTATGACGCAGAGGATGAACTAAAACTCGAAATATATCTAAATTCTGCATCGCGCAAGTAAAATTATTTGTGACTTAAGACTATACAGAAGAACCCGACAACAACTGTTGGGCAGTAGCCCTCCAGACATAACACCCGTCTGATCGGAGGATCCTCCCTTTTCAATGGTGGTTGAAGAGCTTTACACCCTGTTCTCCATACCCCCAAATTGGTGACCCCGAAATGGACGTCAGCGCAGCCTTCGAGCAACGTGACGTCATCAACATCACTTCCTCAAGCTTCCTCAAACTTCCTCAAGTTTTCGAGCAGCGAGTCATATAGCCAGCCAGCTTCAAAATGGGTATTCCTGACCACCAGCATGCAGCGGAAGCACATTCCTGGTCAGCACCCTCAGCCTCATAAAGCTACCTTGGCACTGCACTTTCGGCCGGTTGAGAGCTGTACCTCCCGGTCGATGCGAGCAGTCAGCCACATCGCGGCGCTGTACCACGTCCGACGCAACGGAGCACATGCAGGGCCGACCCCGACTAAAGGGGTTCGCACTACCGCCGCAGACAGTTCCGACTCACCGTGAACAATGCGGCAACGACTTTCCACTGGCCTGGCAATCAACGACTCATTCTACTACCGACCCTAGTCTCCGCGGGGGAGTGATGTAGCGGCACTACAAAAAGTACTACAGCGCCATCTATGACGCAGAGGATAAACTAAAAATCTAAATATATCTAAATTCTGCATCGCGCAAGTAAAGTTATTCGCGACTTAAGACTATATAGAAGAACCCGACAACAACTGTAGGGCAGTAGCCCACCAGATATAACACCCGTCTGGTCGGAGGATCCTCCCTTTTCAATGGGGGTTGAAGAGCTTTACACTCTGTTCTTCATACTCCCAAAGTTTTACCTGTTCCGCCCGGTGCGTCTAAAAACAGGATTTCACCCGAGGCGTTTTCTACACTGCAGCATACCCTATCAAACGTCTGGCGCTGATTCTCTGTCTTTGCGCAGCCATTTTGTAAAATTTCGGCGAGTTCCACGGGATGATAACTAATTTCTGATACGTACTCTTTGTTAATACGTTCCCCATCGACTGTCGGTGTGGGCAAACCGTATTGACTGATCGGGTTCCCTGGTATACTTATAACTATCTCTTTAATAGCCAATAAGGACCTGTTGTGACGAATTTCACGTACCCTATAGGTCAGGAATTTCTCCATCAGTATTTAGTTAAACATGCCTCAATCAGAAAATAACGTCACACGCACAATGCCATCTATCGAATATCTATATTCAATGCTGCACGCAGTTGATGTCTAGATATAGTCCAGTCTGAGTTCGATAGATGGCTCTGTTTTAATATTTTACTTCGGAAACACTATTATAATTTTATTAATTTTCATTTTTCTTTCTTTCTATTTATAAGGTGTGAACTGATTACGATGAATCAAAAAACTTAATGTTCAATTACTTCAATTTACGCACATATTGTTGTATATAAAAGTTACGGGAAGTTGTGAGACCAACTGCACATAACCCTAATTTTACTTCTGTAACACTTTAAATTCAAATATCTTTTGATAGACTGAACCGATTGCAATGCAACAAAAACTAAATGTTACTCCAAGTTACGCTCAATCGTTGTGTATAAAAGTTATCTACATTGCTTTTGTACATTTTACGTGATGCCCGAACAAATACACAGACAAACAGACAAACAGACAAACAGACAAACAGACAAACAGACAAAAATTCTAAAAATGCTGGAAATGGGTTCTATTGGTTGTCCTTTAACACCCTGGCTATTTTTTTTGGATTTTTATCCGATGTACAAAAACGACTTTTCTACAGTTTTATTATATGTATAGATATTTAAAGATTAAATGAAAACTGAGGATTTTCTTCTTTGATTTTCATTTTGTGTTATTGAAATTTTTGTGGCTTAACCTGACCTAGGAATTCAGAATAAAGACAGCGACACTTCATTTCATACCTCACAGTATGTAGGTTACGCGAGAGATATGACGTATCAGTCTTATCACGTAACTCTAGTGTAGTACATGCCTTCTAATAAATACAACCACATGACATAATCAAACTATCTCGCGTTCATACATGTAATTTCATATGCCGTCATATGCCTAGCCTTTTGTTAGTACTATATGGTGTCGGACGTAAAGAATACTACACCATTCCATATCTTCCCGTGGATGTCGTAAGAGGCGAGTGAAGGACATGCCAGAGAATGGGCAGCAGCGTTCTCTGTATTTTTGTAACAACCGTACTGCGATCGCCAACCCGCTTGCCAAGCGTGGCGATTATGGCAAAAACCCCCCTTTGGGGGGAGGCCTATGTCCAGGAGTGGACGTCTTTCGGCTGAAATGATGATGATGATGATGCCTAGCCTTTTTTTCTAACTATGTGCTGTATTATATGTTTCTTCCAATCTAACTGGATGCAGCCGAATATCAATACTATACATAGCGTAACTGCCTATCTGACTTTCACAACCTATTTTTACTGGGTGACACGATACTCCTTGGTGAGACTGTGGTTTGTTAAACTTTGGGCTTCTTTGAGTAACTTTTGTCAAATATCTAATAAAGCTTAACGTGCTTTACGAAGCACGAAGGGATCTCGTTATCAATCACAAGAATGTTCACACATACACGAACAGTGAGCGTGACTTAATCTCAAAGATTTAAGTCTTTGTGTCTGCAACTATCAGTGCCCGTCAAAATGGAGGGACCAAGTCTCCTATGTCTGTCATACACATATAAAACAATAATACCATTAATCTACTATTTCCTACCTTTGCTCTAATTTTAGCTACCTCGTCATATACATAATATTTTAACAAAATGCTTGGTCCCTCCATCATGATGTCAAGATGGAGGGACCAAACTGATGGACTACTCCCTGGAATGTTCTACCTACTTAATGTTATAATACCTTAATTCTACCTTAATATTATTGAGTTTGGCTGCCCAAAACATATATCGTTTTAAAGATATCGATTATATAAGTTGGTCCCTCCAAATTGACGATTCAATAATTTAGTGCAACCGGTAAATGGGCGGTTTATTTTTGATCTTCGAAGGATTAATATTTAATACCTATTTACTACCTTCAAATCATGCAAAATTTCTTACGTTAAAGATTATTTTTAAGAGCCAAAAGAAAATTAAGAAATAACTTAGTACAAAGTAAGTACTAACTTATTATACTAATCGTAGTAGCATTAATAAAGGTGTTTTTTTTTTAAATAAGAATAGCACAAAAATATCTAACTAATACAAAATGTACATAACTTTAGTTTTGAAATATTACTCTGTATTTTTTCATTTTATTTAATTCTCGCAATACCTACTCAATGTAGGTAAACACAAAGAAAAATATTGAAGTGTCATGATTTTCAAATATTAATAAGATCTGTGTGATGATTTATTAAAAATAAACATATAATATTGATAGTATTTGATGTGACCAGAGTTCATAAAACTCTTTGGTCAAATTTTTGAATCAGCTACCGTCAAGTAAAAAAAAAGGGTATTCTACTTTTTTTTGGGGGGAACCAAAAGTTCATCTTATTTGAAGTTATTTTTGTTAATTACATTTTTATTAGATATTATATTAAGCTGGCACTGATATTAATACCAAGCTTGTATTATATTATTTGTATGAGTATGTGCACAAGTTTAAAATACATTTGTTGATATTGGAAAAGGCGTATCATTTCTGAAGGTAGTTCTAAAACATAGTCTATGGATTGCATTGTAGTGAAGCTGTTTGCAATAACTGCGTCCTAGCTAACAGAGTGCATTTACAGTAATTATTTAATTATCATTTTTCCGTAGTTGTATCTAACAATAGTTCCCCATTTATCATGAAGAGGGGAAGGAAGAGCGCGATTTCCCTAGAAATTCAGAAAACTGTGTTTTTAAAGTACAGAAGTGTATTACAAAGCAGTGAATTACCATCACCATGTGATCAAATATTTGCCGATATCAGCAAGGAATTAGACTACAAAATGTCGGTAAAAAGTTTATATATTTCTTTAAAAACTAATTATAATTACTTTTTTAATGAAAATATCGTTGATTCTGAGCCGGATAGTATAGAAGAAATTGTTGAAAGTTTTGAAACTAATAGCTATATAAATCGCGTAAAAGATACTGTAAGTCAGGAAAAAATACAGTTTTACTTAGATATACATTCTTGGAAAAAAATACAACCTATTCAAAAGTATGTAAAGAGAAATGACCCTGGCACAAGATCAAAATACAGGAAAAAGTGGACGTTACCAAGTTACCAATGGGCTGAATTATTAAGAAAAGAATTATGGGAGAAAACTAAAAAACCCTGCACTTGGCGATTTCGCTCAACGCATGTAAAACCGGACGAATCTGTGTCGTGTTATGGTTCTTGTAAAGAATGTGGTGCTACTATAGAAGTTTTTATAAATTGGCCAACAGAAAAAGTAATTAATTGTACTTGCACAGTTAAAAATCAAAAGATTGACTTTGTACACAAAAAATCAAGAAAATTAAAGTTATCTCCACTAAAACGTAAAGAGCTTGGTGATATCTTGAATAATTCTTCTGCGGTATCTGTAAGGAACTCTTTAATATATTCTTCTATGGACGCTAACGATAGTGAGCCAACTCACATACCTAAATTAGGGACGCTGCGCCAGATAAAATATGAAGAGAAGGCATCGCATTTCTATGACAAAAATCCTGTGATGGCTCTTTGGTTAATGGCACAAAGTGCACCCTATAATGATCTTTTGAGGTTTATTTGTTTGCATCCTCACTTCATCGTGTATTATTGGTTATCGAATCAGGAACAGTACTATAAAGAATATCAAAAGAATCATAGGACTGTAGTGAGTCTTGATGCAACCGGAAGTATTTTTAGAGATCTTGGGCCTTCTCCAGATATTAAGATAAACAAACATCTATTCCTATACGTATGTGTTATGCAGACATTCCCCGGTCAGAGTAGCGTACCTCTATTTCACATGATATCAGAAAGTCAGACCATGGATTCTATTGGCAATTGGCTTGAAACCTGGTCCCAAAATAATCTACCTCCAAATGAAGTTATCTTGGATGATTCTTCTGCACTTATAGGAGCGTCAGTTAAAGCCTTTACTGGTTGTAAATCAACCAAGGAATACCTTGATAAATCTTTTGAAATTTTAAATAACGGAAAAGCTGATACAAATCTGAAAACCTATATAAGGATTGATACAAGTCATTTCGTAAAAATATTGTATAATTTGTCATGCTTTAAAAACGTTGATCAAAGAGTGAAATTCTTTTATATAAAATGCTTCCAAGAAATGAAAGAAAGTGAAAATTACGAAGTAGTCCAACAGATAGCTAAAGATATGGTCACATTGTGCTTAGCAAAATTTTGTGGTTGTGATGAAGAAGGGAAATTAACAAGTAGCGAAGAAGCTAAGCAAAGATTAAAAAAACAAATTACTTCTCAAGAGGTGATAATAGGTGATGCTAATGAATCTGAAGTTGATTGCAAAGCGTCCACGGATTTTTCTGTTTTATGTAATGATCGGGAAGAAGAAAAAAACAAAAACAAAAGACAACGTACAAATGCTGGCGAAGAAAGAATTAAATGGCTCACAGAGCACATTGCTAAAGAGAGGCTAATTCATGATTTGATTGATGAAATCAATGATACAGATAATTTATATTTTTTTCCTATTTTAATTGATACCTTATTGAGACTCATTAATCAACTGCCTATGTGGTCTAATGTCATGAAAAACTATTTTGGCAGTGATGTGATAAGTGCTACCTCTTCAAATGTTGAAAGTTATTTTAAGAACGTAAAAACACTTTTATGTAACATAAAAACTAAAACTCATAGATTGAGGGTTGATGATTTTATAATACAACATAATCAATACCTCTCAGGGGAAACTAAGTTGGCTTTGAGCAACTTACATTCGGACAACACTATTCTTGCTAAGAAAAGAATAAGGCCCAAATCACAGAAAAATTATAAGACACTAAAAGACAATGAAATTGATTCAATTTTTGCTGAAAATCCGTCATTTGTTGAGAATTGGCGTGGCAAAGGCAATACTAAAAAAACTAAAGTTAAAAATACTTTCAGAAAAATACCCATTTTGATTAATGGTTCATTAGTAAAAGCAGAAGATGGCTTATCATCTGTTAACACATGTGCCTTCGATGCGTTTTCCCAATCAATAGCTATTGGATTAGTAGATGGATTTCAGCTTAATGTAAATTTCAATAATACAGATGGTAATATTATGTTCTTTGATTTTATTAAAAAACTTTTAAGTAACGATACTAAATGTGATGATATTTATAAAATGCGTAATGCCATACTCAAGAAACATTTCAGATTAACGTCTGTGGGAAACCATGAACAAATACAGTGCGAATGCAATATTGCTTATATTATAGAAAATGTTGTCAATGATGTATTTTACAGTGCAGAGATTGTCAGGTCTTGCACTAACTGTGATTGTCCGAGTAATAACATTAGAAGGAAATGTGGGTTTATTCCTTTGGATTTAAACATTATTCAGAAACAAGGCATCGGAGCGCTAAATGCTTCTGCTGAAACTATTTTCAGTAATAATTTGACTCCCTGTACAATAACCGGTTGCAATGGAATAAAAACAGAGACTTACTCTCTTACCAACACAATATTTTTTGAGCTGTCTTCTGATGAAAAAATCAACCTATACGAAATTCCTAGTCAGTTGAATTTAGGAGATAAATATTACAGAATTCTTTCAGTCATTGATTATATCCCGCCCATATGTGGAGATGTTGGCCACTACAGGGCAAATTGTCCGAGAGTTTTTGGGAAATGGAATTGTTATGATGATATGAAAAGTAGAGTCATCAAAAGCCAGACGTTTGTTATACCACATTGTTTAATTTACGCTTTAAAATAATTGTACATCATACTAGCGGCCGCCCGCGATTTCGTTCGCGTGAAATCATTTCTTAGTTGACGCCACATAATTATAATTAGATTAAGTATATGTATGTGATTTTTTGTTAATTGCAATAAACATAACTAGAACAATAATAATTAAATATATTTTATTACAACCATTCAAAAAGTAGAATACCTTTTTTTTTACTTGACGGTAGCTGATTCAAAAATTTGACCACAGAGTTTTATGAACTCTTTGGTCACATCAAATACTTTCAATATTATTTGAAAATCATGACACTTCAATATTTTTCTTTGTGTTTACCTACATTGAGTATTACGAGAATTAAATAAAATAAAAAAATACATAGTAATATTTCAAAACTAAAGTTATGTACATTTTGTATTAGTTAGATATTTTTGTGCTATTCTTATTAAAAAAAAACACCTTTATTAATGCTACTACGATTAGTATAATAAGTTAGTACTTATTTTGTACTAACTTATTTCTTAATTTTTTTTTGGCTCTTAAAAATAATTTTAACGTAAGAAATTTTGCATGATTTGAAGGTAGTAAATAGGTATTAAATATTAATCCTTCGAAGATCAAAAATAAACCGCCCATTTACCGGTTGCACTAAATTATTGAATCGTCAATTTGGAGGGACCAACTTATATAATCGATATCTTTAAAACGATATATGTTTTGGGCAGCCAAACTCAATAATATTAAGGTAGAATTAAGGTATTATAACATTAAGTAGGTAGAACATTCCAGGGAGTAGTCCATCAGTTTGGTCCCTCCATCTTGACATCATGATGGAGGGACCAAGCATTTTGTTAAAATATTATGTATATGACGAGGTAGCTAAAATTAGAGCAAAGGTAGGAAATAGTAGATTAATGGTATTATTGTTTTATATGTGTATGACAGACATAGGAGACTTGGTCCCTCCATTTTGACGGGCACAACTATCAGACGAGAACCCGATTCATGCAGAATTGTTTATGGTTTATTAGAATTTTGCACATAATATATCGGCATGGTTATGGTTGGATAGCTAATTCAAATAAGGTAGTAATTAAACTGACTTTTTTTAAATAGCATTTTTCTCCACCATAAAACTACCTTGTCCTCTAAATTACTAAGTCAGCCACCATCTGCCAGGACAGCTTTTAGTCTTATATAAAGCTCAAGTTCGGTCCGGCATGGAATATTGCTGTCACTTTTGGGATGGCTCAGTCAAATACCAATTAGCCACACTCGACTCTGTTGAGCGTAGAGCCAAGAGGCGCATTGGTGACGATAAGCTGGTGGGTACCAAGCTTCATAGCCTGGCCCACAGGCGCAAAGTTGCATGTCTGTTGGTCTTTTACAGGCTGTACTTTGGTGAGTGAGCCCAAGACCTCCACGAGATCATTCCACCATGTCCCTTCGGGAGTCCAGATGTGCTGCGGGTTATCACTCATTCCTTGTCGATGTTCCACACATTCGCACGAAGCGCTTTGCTACATCGTTTATCATGCGTACAGCCAAGGAGTGGAAGTCCCTGCCTTCGTCGGTGTTCTCAAGTTCATATGACCCCAATCTATTTAAGTTGCGAGTTAATAGGCTTCTTTTGGGTTACCTCGTTCCATCGTCGACCTCATTTCTGTCCTCAGAACTAGATTGAGGTCAAGAGTAGGCCCATTTAATATTTAAAAAAAAAATCTCTGTATCTTTAAAGTACTATTCCAGCCACCATATATCATCGATGTAAGCTACTGTAATTACATCCCAGCTTCGTTGAAAGCATCTATATTTGTGACATATATTCAAGCAGTAAGCTACTAAAATAACTATACAGGGTGGAATTTTTCAACCTCACCTGGAGAGAAAGTACTCTAAATACTGGAGATAGCAAATTTTACTCAAAGGAAACATTCCTTTATTTTAAAAAAGAAACAAAGCTGCATTCAAAGTTTTTCGAAGATTCGCTTGCCACACTCGACAATAGAACCGGCTAAAATCCAAAAAATAACTCTTAGCTTGACGCTTTGTTTGAAATATGTAGTTGGCTTGGTAAAAAAGATGAATCAGTTTATAAGAAGCTTTCTTATTTTACCGTGGCTGACATATTATAAAATCAGAGGTGGAGTTCCGTGGAAAGAAAAATATCGACTTGATTTATAATTCCCATTCGAATATAAAAGATTTTTTTCTGAATTCTGTTTTAAGGATTTGAACGATGTTAGGCTCCTAAAAGGAACCATGCATTCTATCGTTCAAAAATTGACATTGGCAGAGCCTGATATCGTTAGGAAACTATGCAAGTAATTAGAAGTAGAAGATATAATTTGTCGCATTAGATTTATTATCTGTAATGGCAAAGGAAACATGTTATGTGAATAAATAATTATATGGGATTATGTTGCAAAGAAGTTCAGCATTGCTAACAATTGTGTCTGTTCTATCTTACAAAACGAGAATTTTGTACGAATAACGCTTAATAAGAGTGTTCGTAACTCCAACAAATTAATAAGTATAATAGAAAACTTAATCCCAGAGAAGATCTAACGATGTTTCATTAAACAAAAGGACTTCATGCAGGGTGTCTAATAAGAGAGAACGACGCGGTTCAAGCGTTTTATTGTGAGATTCGGCCAATTTAGCGCTACTTGTTCCTCGCTCGTAAATTCTGTTTTAGCAATTCCCTGACTTTCTTTACTCGCTAGATTCTGGGTCATTATAGGTTGGTGATTGTGAAAGTTGTTTTTTTTTTCCGATTTCTGAAATTATTATTTTTAAGAAGTATCTTACTGAATGTGTGTCACGTGGGCATCGATCGCTGCATAGCTAAGAATAATGACAGATGAATAGGCAAAGCTTCCTTACATTTCGGCAACGCTGTGCGGTAGGCGGGCTCGGTGGCGTGAAGGCGGGCGGGATCGGAGAGTGCGCGAGGGGAGGTCGATAAGCAGCAGTTCAGTGTGACTCGGTCGGTCGCCGCACACGGTCGCTCCCTTGCCTCCAGTGCGCTCGACTCGCTCCTCTCTCATCCACTCAACTAAGTTCAGCCCGCTCCCGCGTCCGCTTGTACATTTCGCCGCTCGCAGGCTCGCATCGCTTCCAAGTTCGAGCCGTTTGCTAGTAAGCGTTCAGCAAACTCGCGCGTTTCGCGCCTTCACCCGCAGTTATAGAACGTAAGTATCTTTTTCAGCCTACCTGTGAGTCGCCGCAACATTCTCCATATTTTTCTTAAGAATTTTCAGAGGTTTTTTTCGTCTAAAATGTATTTTTTTGGCGCTGCTGGAGCTGTTGCTGGAGGAATCTTCTTCGGTTTCGTAATATAATCTGTTTATATAAGCCTCGACGTTGCATTAACACGTTACCCAGAGCCCGTTAACGTAATACGAAGTAATAAACCGTGGCAATTTAATAATACTTTCGAAATAGTTTTTGGCCATCGGCATAAATCTTCGTATGTACGTGACTTTGGTTTTGATTGCGTTTTAACGGAATCAATATCGGGGAGGAAATATAATGTGATTGTTTTAACCCGTGTCAGTAATTCAGACCACTAATTTATTTTGTTCGTGCTTGGTTTCGGGTCGCGCTGTTGTCGAGTTCTCTTTTACTTCTGTTGACTTAGGTCTTTGTTTAAACTCGCTGTGTGCCGCAACACCATTTGAGAAAGCTTTGGAATCTTCGTTTAATTTCGGCATTGAATGTACCTTGTACTTACATGAAATAATTTCGGATCGGTAAATTCCGTGTCTTTGCAGGATATCATTTCGGTTTGGACATTTTTTGTACGATAATTCGATTGATCCTAAAATTACATAATTTGAATATTTAATTAATCTCACAATTTTGATTTAATATAGTCATTTGGAAAAAGGTGTTTAATCATTTGGACGGGATTAATATGTCTGCTTGTAATAGTGATCATTACTGACCTACATAAATTACATAATTTATACAATGTTTGGTAAAACAATATGATATTGCTTTTCTAAGCTTAAGCCATTTTCCAAACTGTTGTAAAGGTTAAAATTAGCCATAACACATTATTTGAATAAAATTGGTCGGAAAACTGTGTCCCATTTTCTTTCGGTCACTGGTCTGATTGATAATATTTTTATACGGGGATATTAAACGTTTCAAGAAAGAATAAGAATGGAGTTACTTAAACGTTTCAATAAAGAATAAGAATGGACGCCTCTCAATAGATATTTGGTTCAAACAATTTTATCAATGGAACCTTTCCTCGTAAATGTAGTTGAATTCTGAGGTTTAAGTATCATCTTCGCGGAGTTATGGATAACTCGAGGAAAATGATGACTGATTTCTTTATTGAAGTTGTAACTATTTATTTTTATTCGTACGTATATAAATACAGGGTCTTAGGGCCGTCGTCGCACAACCTGTTACCATTACATCATTCTAGATCGCCCTGGTCACCTTGGGGGTCCAGAATTATGTACTCAATTTTTCGTAAACGTTTAACTCGAACTCGAGGAACTCGTGGTTTAATATTAACAGGGTCGATCTTTAGGTTAAGCCGTGCTTGGTTGGTCTGTGAATGGGTGACCGTATTACGTACCGAGTTTCCTCCGTGCCTCGGAAAGCACGTTAGCCGTTGGTCCCGGCTGTCATTTGTAGATCTTTGACAGTCGTTACGGGTAGTCAGTGGCCCGAAAGTCTGACAACCAGTCTTACCAAGGAAATCGTATTACCCAGTGGACCAACTGGGTTGTGGAGGTCAGATAGGCAGTCGCTCCATGTAAAATATTGGTATTCAGCTGCATCCAGTTAGACTGAAAGCCGACCCCAAGATACTTAGTTGGGAAAAGGCTATGCAAATGATGATTTTCGTAAAAGTTTGTGGGATGTCTTTGCCTCTGACACCTTGTAAGATTAAACAACTATTGCCAGCGATTTTTCTAAGATCAACAGACAGATTGACAGATTTTCAGAACACAGCTTAAATGACTGAAAACTAAAATATTGACATTTACTGATGTATTTCTGTACTCATTAGTTTTGCCTTTTCGTTTCCGGTCAGTAATCCACACAAAGGGTTTTCTAAAACTCAATTTCTTGAGCGGGTGGTTAGCTGGGATCTATAAAGTACGTCTAGATTGGAATGAGCTAGCTGCTAAAGGCAGAGCAGCCACTTTACTACTAGGATTAAAGCCACTAAACATTTTATAGCCATATTTGTAGCCAGTTACATGTAATAACTAGACAATATACGAAGCAACAGTTATTTCTATCTAAATTATGGGTACATTAAAATAACTTCAGTTGGGGCTGATTTTTGGATAGTCAGATAACTTTTCTCTGAGGATGAAATATTTATAAATATTGCGGTATGAACTCTTACCAAGGGGTATCGTATTACCCAGAACCCAACATAGTGTGTATTCCCAACGTAGTTGGAAAAAGGCTGGGCAATGATGATGATCATTGTGAATATAGAAAGTAAATCAAATTGGCATAATTATTTATTCTCCAGACTTTAGGTACATTTAATTTTGAGTACGAATGCGAATGACTATAATATTAGAGACAAAGAAACGATGGATGGACTGTGTAAAGATGATGTGGCTAGAAGAGGGTAGATGACTACTGAGAATAGAGAAGACGACGACTAAAAGAGAATTATGGAAGAAGAATCTATGCTGCACCGACCCCAAATAAGTAGATTATGATAAGGGCAAGACAATGAATGACGGTAACGGCCCACAAATCAATAAAATACATTTAAATCGACGTTTAATTTTTATTAATCATCTCAAGATGGCAGACTTGAAGCAGACTGGTGTTTTAATTAATTTAGTGGATTATACACTTTTAAATTTGTGTGAATGTAGCAATCATGAGGTTCCATACCCATAACAGTCAACTCCGTTTGAGCTTAGGTAAAAGCTAATTATCAAGGCATAAACTATCTTCCCGTATGAAGAGCTCGTGGCTAAATAAGAACAGTCGCGCGGGGTCGATCTTTCAGGTTAAGCCTTGCTTACCTAGGTTGGTCCGTGGATAATCGAGTTTCCTCCGTGCCTCGGAAAGCACGTTAAGCCTTTGGTCCCGGCTGTCATTTGTAGATCTTTGACAGTCGTTACGGGTAGTCAGTGACCCGAAAGTCTGACAACCAGTCTTACCAAGGGGTATCGTATTACCTAGCACTAACTGGGTTGTGGAGGTCAGATAAGCAGTCGCTCCATGTAAAATACTGGTATTCAGCTGCATCCGGTTAGACTAGAAGCCGACACCAACATCGTTGGGAAAAGGCTATGATGAAGCTGTCTTCCCGTATTTTGTGAAAAAAAATCTATAATGTTATTATAAGAATATATAGTTACGGGAGTAATGTGGCTCGTAGCTAAATGATAACAGCCACACTGGTTCGCCATAAAGGTTGAGAAAAGCTAGCCGAGATTGGTCCGTGGGTAATCCATTACTTACATACCAAGATACTTCTGTTCCTTGGAAAGCACATTAACTACATAGTTATCCCCGCATATATTCGCCAACCTTTGACAATTGTTACGGGAAATCCGAAGCCTGAGAGTGTAGCAATCAGTCTTTCTAAGGGGTATCGTGTTAGGGCACGCCACGATAGTGGCGGTAAGTCCCCTCTTTGAGGAGTGGCTAGGGAGGCGCCACGGCGCCCTCACCTTCCGCCTGACGCAGGTCCTCACCGGACACGGGTGCTTCGGGAGGTACCTGCACAGAATCGGGCGGGAGGAAACGTCCGAGTGCTACAATTGCGAGGATCGACCGGAGGACACGGTGGAGCACACCGTGGAGGTATGCTCCGCTTGGGCGGAGCACCGCCGTGTCCTCGTAGCGGCGATTGGCGGCGGTGACCTCTCGCGTCCGGCCCTGGTTCAAGCCATGGTCCGGGGCGAGAGGGAATGGGAAGCCGTCGCCTCCTTCTGCGAAGCAGTCATGCTAGCGAAGGAGGCGGCGGAACGTGAGAGGGAGAGAACCTCCTCACGTCCCAGCCGCCGCGGGAGAAGCACCGGGCGTCGGGGGCCACGCCGTGATGGCTCTCGGCCACCGTAGGCGCGGGCCTGTGGACGGCGAGTAATGGGCTAGCTCGCCGTCCGTCCGTCGTATGACGACGGGCAGGCCGTGTCGACGGCGCGTTCGTGTTCCACGCGCGCCTCAAAGAGTTGTCAGCAAACGGGAGGGGCCCGCAAGGGCCGGTGCCTGCCAGGGCTGCGGGACTGTTCGAAAGAGATACCGCGGCCCTGGAACATAAAGGGCCAATGAAGGAACATGGGTGTTTTTTAGTCAGTAAGAGTCTGACACTCCCTTCCGCTCCGCCCAGAGCGGGAGGAGTCATTTGATGATTTCTCACCCCCCAAAAAAAAAAAAAAAAAAAAAAAAAGGGGTATCGTGTTATCGTTCATCATCATCATCAGCCTATAGCAGTCCACTGCTGGACATAGGCCTCCTCAATCGCACGCCAGTCAACTCGATTCTTAGCAACTCTCATCCAGTTGGCGTCCCACCTTACGCTTGCCGATCGCGGTCTCCATTCAAGAACGAATAAGTATCTGGGTTATAGAGGCTAATTAATAGACTGTCGCTCCATGTTAAAATACTGGTATTCAGATGCACCCAGTTAGACTGAAAGCCGACCCCAACATAGTATGGAAAAGGCAGCCACGATTCTCGGTAATATTCTGTCATTTATTCGTTTCGCCAATTTCGTTTGAAGAATGGAATATTATAATGGAAAGGGGAACCGAATTGATTATATTTAGTCCCGACTTCAATATGGCCATGCTATTGGCGTTTTTAATATTCCAAGCGAGTCTGTTTGATAATGAATGTTGATATTTTGGAATTCAATTAAGTTATTAACATTTTTTTTTCGTACTTAAATAAATTGACCAATATTTCTTTTATTTCCTAGCACTTGTCTGGAATTAAAAGAGCCATAAAAGAGCACATAATTATATTAGTCATTACAGAAAGAATTACGAATACAAATCCAGCATTAAGCGACGTCTTAAACCATATAACTTAAAAGAGAAAGATTTTGTTATAGTACTAAGAAAATAAATAATAATAAGAAGAAGTTCTGTCAGTACACTGCTGGAGGGTTCAGGTCTAGGCTATCGGTTGAGGAGAATCGGTCAGGTCATATCTCACCTTCTTTACATGGATGATCTGAAAATGTTTTCCCCCAACTTTTTGCAACCGATGAAGCTACTGAAGGTAACAGAAACTTTCAGTAGCGCCATCAGGATGGAATTTGGTGTGAACAAATGTGCAGTCATGCATGTGAACTCAACTCTCGGATTCCATATACCTTAGATCCCTTTCCTCAACAGAAAGCTACAAGTATTTGGGTATGCCAGAAGCATTAGGTATCAATACTGTCGACATGAAACAATCGTTGAAGGAGCGCTTTTTTGGCCGCCTGAATAAGGTGCTAAACAGTTTTTGTCAGGCGGAAACAAAGTGCGCGCCTTCAATGGTTGGGTCATGAAGGTTTTGATGTATTCTTTCGGCAAACTCAAGTGGACTCAGATGGAACTTGATGCCCTGGATAGGAGGGTCCGCACACTGCTGACCGCATATCGAATGCATCACCCACAGTCATCGGATTATGACCAGTGATCGGAATAGGCTGACTATATTTGCCTAAACTTCGGACTACAGAGACAGAAAGTGGAGACTTCCTTACGACTAAGTATATTTTTTTCCCGGGATTCGGGAAAAATCTTCAATAAGTTGAAAATAAGCTTAATTTAAGATGTGTAAAGGCTATTTTTAACTAAACTTGCAATTATCAAATATCGGGATTTTCCCGTAAAATCCCGAAATAAATAATCTAATCAGGGAATACTTCCTAGAAGTCGACGTGGGGATACACCGAGATGTGGTCTCAGTGGACAAGAACCGAACAAGAACTGGCGCAAGCCTGAGTATTAGACACTAATGACCGCAAGGAGATATGATAGGGAAAAGAGCTTCACGGACGCTTTTACCGGGCACTACATGGGCCCGATGTAAAGTTCTTAGCATCCATATCTTGGCTGTACTTCGGTGACCTATTCGGAAACTGAAACTGAAGGTTTTGTCTGTGCAATAATGGACGAAGTTATGATGACGAATAACTACCGGAAATACATTGTGAAGGATGGTACGGTTGACATTTGTCGGACATGCTACCGTCTGGGAGAATCGATCCGACACATTATTTCTGGGTGTTCTCGTCTGGCTAACGGAGAGTACTTGCATAGAAACAACCTCATTGCCAGGATTATCCACCAGCAACTTGCTTTGAAGTAGAACCTTGTGGAATCAGAAGTGCCATACTATAAGTATGCGCCCGACCCAGTTCTCGATGATGGTATTTTCCGACTTATCGCAACTAAGAACACTATTGTTCCCAATAACCTTGACATTGTGGTGGTAGATCGATTAGAGCGTCGCGCAATGATTTTTGATATTACGGTTCCGCATAACGAGAACCTCGTGAAAGCAGAGAAAGATAAACAATTCAAATATCTAGATCTGGCTCGCGAGGTTGTCGACATGTGGGACGTGAGTACAGCAGTCATTGTGCCGATAGTCGTGTCGGCCAATAGCCTCGACAAACATCCGAGGAGGCTTTCGCTGGGCAGCTGGATCAAGGGCTTGATTCAGAAGGCAGTTCTTCTGGACACGGCGCGTATTGTTAGGAGGTTCCTCTTTCAAGAGCCCTGACCACCGGTAGCTCGGACCCTGTTCCCGATGCCGGTGGGCTATTATGTTCTATATTTTCAAATGTTTTTTATATTATTTTTGTTAATAAAAATATTTAAAAATGTAAATAATATATTAAAAAATGAATAAAGGAACAATAAAATGTATATCAATCCAAATCCATATTTAAAAACATTACAATTTTACATAAAACACATACATACATAAAACGAAAAGATACTTACATTCTGAGATCTTATTTTAAAATATGATAATAGTATGGCGTAAAAATCATTCACGCCGTATTCCGCGAACATCCGCGATGCACTGCAAAAGCGCGGTAGTCCCAACATAACTCTAAAAGCGTTATTATATTGGACTCGCAGATCATTATACGATCTTTTTATATAGCCGACTCATAGGGCGCACGTTTACATAGATTGGCAATACGCTCTAATAATGTAATTTGTACCTCCTAGTACAACACATCGAACTGCCAATGCTCTGCGTTCCCTCTCCATGTCTACATAGTCGGACAGACTTTTAAATGGCTGCATTTGAAAGTGAAGGAGTTCGAGGAGAATACTCTTCTGCTAATCATGATTATTTGCTGACTTTAAAGCCGACAAGTGAAGAAGCTGAAAGGGCCTTTTCGGATATTTTTTTCTATTTAAAATATTTTAGATTTTTAAACTTAAAGTTGTATTGAAAATGACGCTGGATTGCAATCCCTAAACCTGAGGTAAAAATTAAAAACAATTTAGCAAATAACAGCTTGTAAAAATTATTCCCCTGCGAAGATGTAGGACTCCTGTCTGAAGGGAGGGCGTTAGCCGTAATCCACCACGCGGTTCAATGCGGAGTGGTGGATGCTACGGGTCTTTGTTTTTTAGTCCTAACACATGTTTGTCTCCCTCACCTCCCAATGTTTCCATTCACCCCTGTGAGAGCAGTGTTCATTAAATAATTCACGCAAAGTAAAGTGCTTGTAACCAACCATCCTTATTCTACTATAAATCGTATTCGTCTATGACAAGGCTATTTAAAAACCCTTTAGGATAACACAGAATTCCCATTGCAATTAGTTGCATCTAAAATAGTTCCAGACGAAACATTGTACTCGGGGCATACACGGGATCCCAATTTAGGCACAGCTAGTCTATTGAGTGCATCCTCTGATTTTAGACAGCAGCCTTGCAGAACTGATTGGGTATATCTCGGGATAATATTGGATGGTAGTGCCGTGTCTTCAAAGTAAACGCATCGGTTATTCAGTGCAGACTAACTTTATGTTCTTCTACCGTCACATGTAGTACATATTTGACACAAAAGCTTAACATACATTAAATAACATAGATGACGGTAGTAGACACATTTCGATATAAATTACAACAATGGGCGTGTTAAAATAAAGAAATTAAAACTTGTTTTTCCGGACTGATGGAACGTAAAATATTTCAAGTATTACTCTTGATTTCAAAATCTGTTTCGATATATTTTAACGTTCATTTTACGAGGTTTATAATGTCTAAACAACTGGGTATATCATATACGAAGCCGGTAACAATTATTTTAAATAGCGTCAGGTGTTAAATGGTAACACAACGAACCCACTTGGTTGGAAATTCCTTGTTTTGTGTGGTCATCTGTAAAACACGCACTTCGATAATTACGTACAAATTTGATGAAAATGAAGGCGTTCTAACTCAAAAAGGTTCTAGTTTAAACACGTAATAACACAATACTAAAGTATTCGTTGTTAAAAAATGTTCAGATTCTAGTTGCTAGTACATGTAAAACTCGTTTCAAAAATGCGGAAACCGCCCTACTGTACTGTACTCTTACATACTAAAATATATAATTAGCTAAATACGGAACGTGAAAAATGATGGTCAGTTTTCGTTGGCTACCATTCAATGGCATTTAAACGTCCTGTATAACAAAAACAGAGCAAGTTGAGTCGGACTCGCGCATGTACGGTTCCGTACCATCGTACTACTGGAGCCCCCTTTAAATTTTAATTTATTTTTACTATTTGTTGTTAAACCGGCAATAGAACACGGACGGACAACGGAGGCTTAGTAATCGGGATCGGTCCCATTGGTTACCCCTCGGGTACGTAACCCTAAAAATGACCAGGACCTTTGGAATTCCACACAATAAAAGCAATCTTTGGAAACGTAAAACATGAAGGCATTTTAAAATTCAGTCCGCCTACTTGTGAGTTGTTTTTCTAAAAACAATTTATTTTTACATCCCATTCTGTTTACCTATCCCCATGCCGGATTCGGACTCCCCGTAGCGTACTGTGACGTTTGTACGTACAGAATTATTTAATCATTTTATTGATCTACGTACCATTCACACGAGTGTGAGCTCAGTGTCGCGTCACCGAATACGAACAAAATCAATTAATCTTTGACTAAGACCGTTCATGAGGAGTTTTTCGGACTAAGTTTTCTTTTTGGTTATTTTTTATTGTTGTTTTTTATACCGGGAGCTTGTTCATTCGATTATCATAATCAGAAATTAAATGGCCTCCGGTGAAAATTCGTAATTCTCACTTGGGTATTCTTGGCTGACTTGGCTTGATTATTCTAACAAAATTACTTACTTAAAAAACTACTTCAAAAGGGACAGAATAAAGTAACGGTGTACGTGCAACAAATGTTGGCAGTTGAATTGAAGTTCCTTTCAACAAAAACCTGCTTAAATAAACACCTGCATGTCTCCAAAATCAGATTTAACTGTGTCACACCTAATTGTAACAAACACGTTTAATTTGTTTTCGATCCAACACTATAGTCTCATTACTAAACAGCTCAGAAAAAGCAATCGATATCCACTACACTTCACTACCGTATTTTACTTAGCTTATGGATCGGTCTAACTGGTACGGACAAATTGAGGACATCCGGACACTGAAATACGACAGCCGTATTTGAATGGGGATGTTCGTGTCCGGGGGGACAATTAGTTCGTACTGGCTGAACTGAATCTTAAACGGCTCAGAAAATCTGATCGGCCTAACTTCAGTCTTTTACTTAGTTTAGTCCCCTGAGTGCAAGTATTCCCGCATCATATAAATAAATAAAATTGGAGTGTCTGTTTGTAATATCAAGATAGCAGCTTTTTACTAAACGCATATTAAATTATATACGGCACTTATAACGAAAACACATTTTTTATCATTTTTCGTCTGTCTGTTTGTTCCGGCTAATCTCCGAAACGGCTGGACCGATTTTGACGGTACTTTTACAGGTAGATAGCCAATGTTATAAGGTCTAACATAGTTCTACTTTTATTTTAGAAAAATAATTAAGGTTCCGTGTAAAAAAATTAAAACCCTTGAAATAACAAAATTCGGATCAAAAAGGGAAGTAATATTATTTATAATAATTACGCGAACGAAAGTCGTGAGCAACAGTATAAAAATTACTGTCCATTTCTGGACAGTCTCCAGTTCAGCGGCTAACATAAAATCCTTCATTTTCTTAAACATTTAATTTAATATCTCTTGATTCTTAATGATGTAAGTCAACGGCAAGCGTCGCCGCGTCGTTTTATTGATCTTTTCTGTGTGGTAGCGGCACTTTTACCAGATAAAATCTACTTTACTGAAGCTCCTTTCCGCTGATTCGACCGCTGTTAAATCTGACTTTGAGATCAACTAGTTCATGTTCTGCCAGTTTGTGGGCAGACTACAATCATGTGGAGTGCTTTAGTGAATTAAAATTTACTCCAACTGACGGGCTTCTAAAAAATAATGAATAAAAACTGAATAATCGTTTTCAAAGGGTCCATTAAAATGATTGTTCATGGAGAAACGTTTCAGAAAAAATGGCCGGCACAGAATATGGAGGAATAAAACTAACAAATATCTTTTCCGTTGTTCAAATATTCTACGTGAAACGGGACGCTCTTTGAATGAAAGTCTATGGGATGGGATAATCCGTTTGGTTCAGAAGGCTTTTAATAAATTTGCTTTTGAGACTTTTTGGGGCTATCTCGTATCTTTCATTGTCGTTTTTAGTTCTTCAGAGTCCTTTGTTTCTAAAATCATTACAATCACAATTATTTCGTTTTCACTATTGATAATGCTGATTAAATAGAAATGCTAGCCTATTACTGTGCCTTCTTCTCACACAGAGAAGGCATTGATCTTGCTGAGCTTTGCTGAAGGTGGATTAACGACTCCAGACTTTTTTATCATTTCAATACAACGTGGCAATGTCGCCTGTCTCTTTGGCACATTACCGGTTGACAGTATTGAGGTGAATTATTTAACCATATATTTTAGTTGGTGGTTAGTTTAGTTTATTGTTTTTTTTTTTATAATGAATCTAGTTAAAACTCAAGTCATTATAAAAAAAAAATATTCAATATTAGCTACACGAGTATTATTATAAGTCCTGGTTTTCCCTTTACCTGTGTTAGACAAAGACGTTGCATGTTTAAAAAAAAAGTTGTTAGAAATTTGCGTAAAAAACATGTCCTGAACACAAAATTTTTTTTTAGACATGATAAGCATACCTTTAAAATTCTGGTTAGTGGTTAGGTTTGTCGTAAATTTTAACTAGGTACATAAGCACTTAACACTCCTCTCTTTCATAAAATATACACTAAAATGTGCCAGATAAACCTGAAATTACACGCCCCCTGTATGATCAAGTACCTACTTTATCGTTTGCCGATACTGCTGTAAATATCCGTAGGGTTGCCTTTATGTAAATTGAAATTTCTGTTAAAAAGCCGGACCTTTTCTAAAGACTCCTAATATTTTGGGTACTTAAATTTTTTTAATTTTCCGTAGGTCACAAAATTTTATTTATTTATTTATATACACACAGATACTTAACAGGACAATATGTAATAATAATAATTACATTAAATTAAACAATAAATAAATATAAATTAATTATTTTTTAAATATATTAATTTTCTTAATTTTCTAAAACAAAGGGTCGAAAAACCTGGAAAAATGACCGAAAAGGTGGACATGACGGTACAAACAGATGGTTGGTAACCCTAGCTACTAAGTAACTACCCTCCTAGCTTACAAGGACGGTGGCTCATTAAACTCAACTTTATGACTGATAACAGTTAATACCACATCGGTTTTCTTTACTTCAAATTCTAAGGTATAAAATAAGCTTAACAAATAATAATATTATGTGAACTCATTGTCCCGATAATCGTTTCAGCCAATGGCTTAACTGCCAAGAACCGCGACCAATCTTCGGAGCTCGGATCTTCGGTCTTCGGAGGCTTTCTATAGGCAGCTGGATCAAGGGCTTGATTCAGAAAGCGGTACTCCTGGACACGGCGCGTATTGTTAGGAGGTTCCTTTCTCTGGAGTCCTAACCACCGGTAGCTTGGACCCTATTCCCGATACCGGTGTGCTTTTACTTTTTGATTGATTTTGTTAAAGAAAATTTAAAAATGTGAACAATAAGTACTTAAAATATATAAACGAAATAATATGTTATAGTACAGTAGTATATACTATGCTTCTCTATCGGTAATTTTAGAAAAAGCAACAATATGAATAAAAAGTGCAATTCTTCGAGTAGTTAGGTCAAAACTTATGAAACAGTCGGTTTTTTTCATGCAATTAGCGAAGAAGAAAAATTGGCCAATTTTTTTATGCTGCTCTGTTCTCTTTCTTGTAAGGGTGGGTCATTTGTAAGGGAAGAAAAACATATGGACAATAGAAGTGGGCGATAGAAGCAGAGGTAGATAACATAACTACATGAGCCGTTTCCTTCCACCACTCCCACTTAAAGAAAGCGTGGTCTCTTTTATCCCAGACCCTCCCAACCTTCGAAATTCTATAACGAGTTAATTAATATTTTACTTTGTTTTACTCCACAATCGTATTACAAGGGTTAGGAACTAGGAACATTCAGTTATTTATTATAATTATGAAAGAAAGAAATTGTGAGGAGCTCTTGGCTGAGATATAACTGCAGCATAGGTCGATCGAAAGTAAAGCTACACTTGCCGATTTCGGTCCGCGGATGGGTGACCATCCATAACAAACTAAACTCCTCCATTCCCTTTACAATAATATCAAAATAGAACGAAAGATGCATTGAAGTAATTCCTTTGCTACGCGGGAGCGGCGCCTACGTCTAGCTACACAGGTGCTACGAGGGCCTACGCCGAGCTACGCGACTTGCTAGACAACATACAAAAGGTCCGCATTTTCCTCTAAGCGGCTTTTAAATTTGATTTCGTAGCTTGAATCCGTTTGTCAGAGTGGTGCGAAACGAAAATGTAGACGCGTCTTCTCAATTTCCGTGGGGTTCGAGCATACTTAAGCCAAATCTAAATACCTATGTTAAAATTGTAGCAGAGTCAAAACTGTACATTGAATATCTTAGTAACAAAGTAATTGCCACGAGGCGTTCGAAGAATAATTCTGATTGGTTGGTTTTAAGTCGGTTTTCAGTACCGTTTTGTACAAACATTTCTCGTTGATCAAAAATCTTTCTTTTTAGTTTTCTTACATTTGCTAAAGTGAATTCTACGTATAGTGAATAAAGACGAGCAGCTTCACAATTCGGTAGTAAACTATTGTATAGAGTTGAAGGTCGACAAACCGGCCATTATTGGGACTTATTATCTCTATATTCAAATAGGTTTTTCTATCTATTTTCTCTTATTTTACGAACATGAATAGGTGAATAGGTACAAAAAATAACATATTTGAAGAAACTGATTTATGCAGATGTAGGAAACCTTTATGTATAAATCGAAGGTGGAATGATAGGAATAATATCACAAAGAATCAGTATTTTGATATTGCCTTTTCATCTTTATGTTCTTTGGCTTATACGTGTCGAAACGTGAAATAGTTTATTTATGTTATATAGCGTGGGCATGGATGGCATTCAATATTTGCGGCCAGTCTGGCTGATGTTTATCTAACTAGCTTAGCTTTATATTACGTAAGACACCGCTATGGCAAACCGCGATAGCGGTGATGATAGCTTAGTCCGCATGCCCAATTGCAATGAAAACCATTTTTTTTTGGAAAAGTTGGGTACAATTCCGAAATCGATTGCGGTTGCGATCATATTCTAAATTAATGTACTTTTCTATCTAAAAAAAACCGGCCAAGTGCGAGTCGCACTCGCGCATGAAGGGTACCATCGTAGTAGGGTAGCGGTAGCCTCCTTTAATTTTTAATTTGTATTTTTTTCCTGTCTCTTACGATACAGGATTCCCTAGTTTAAGAGACAGAGTTTAATCTTTTGTGTAATGATTTCAAAGCATCCAAATGTTTAATGTCAGTATTCTCTACCATTAATTCAAAATTGTAAACTTAAAGTACAATTATCTGTATTTTTGGGAAATAAAGATATTTATTATTATTTGTTGTTATATCGGCAACAGAAATACACATTCTGGGGAAATTTCAACTGTCTACCTTTTACGGATCATGCGATACAGCCCGCTGACAGACAGATGGACGGACGGACGGATAGCGGAGGCTTAGTAATAGGGTCCCGTTAATAACCCTTCGGATACTGAACCCTAAAAACGGTTTTCGTATCACCATGATAATGGAATGAAATATAATTTTATCAGGGGTAGTAATTTCGAAGTTCATTCAGTCAGAGAGGAATAATGAGTTCCATTTACTTTTGATATCATATTGAACTTTAGCACCGTTTCTAAGGCTTCACACCCAATTTTTTTTAATTTAGACACGATAATTATCTACGAGGAAAATATAATATTTGTTTAAATAAAAAGAAAATCATAATCTAAAAAATATAAATCTCCGACATATTCAAAGATTGTGGCAAAATTCCTGTTTTGCTGTGACTCTCAGAAAATTACGGTCAAACATAAATCTAGATACAAAAGCATTTTTGGTTTGTGGAAACCAGACATTTTTCTATATATTCAGGGTTAGGATTGACTGTGTTGGTTTTGAAGTGGCAAGCGCTACTGCAAAGTATGAAGGTTTGGTTCCGAAATCAAACAAACTGATATCGGGTTCTGCTATTAGGATTTTCGTCAGCAAAAACCCGGTTTCTGAATTCGTAAGGGTGATAGTCTCATCCTTTACCATGGGACCTTTACTCATGTGATGCAGTGTGGGTGCTTTAAAGGTAAATGTAAAATACATCTCCTAACCGTTCGTAGAAAACATCGTGATGATGTTTTAAAGATTTAGGCTTTATTATAATTATTTAGAAATATTGTTACCATTGCAACAGTAATATAAAAGTTAAGGTTAATTTATGAAGATTTTTAAAAGTTCTGTAATTTGAATAACATAATATAATATCATGACTGTAATCCCAGAAGGGTTATGCAGAGGTTAACCTATTAGTACACCCACATTTCGTCAGTTATGTTTAAGTCCCATGTAATAGGGGGCGGCCTATTTCCATCAGCCGGGCAAAAATCCAGATTCCGTGGCTGCAACTGAGAAATTCCTGATGGGAAAACCCAATAACACTTTGGCCGACTTTTTTTTAATCTGAATAAAGTCAGGTTTATCTATGCGTCTGCTTAAATATAGATTACTAGCTGTGCCCCACGACTTCGTCTGCGTGAAATTAGCGGGGTGAAATATACTTTACGACCTATTCTCATACCTACCAAATATACATAAAAAAAATTCATAAAAATCGGTCGAGCCGTTTAGGAGGAGTGCGACCACAATCACCGTGACACGAGATTTTGATATATAAGATTTCACGTTCCAACGTCATCATCTGCCTAGCCTTTTTCCAACTATTTTGGGGTCAGCTTCCAGTCTAACCGGATGCAGCTGAATACCTATCTGACCTCCACAACCCCGTTAGTCCTGGGTAATACGATACCCTTAGGTAAGACTGGTTGTCAGACTTTCGGGCCACTGACTACCTGTAACGACTGTCAAAGATCTACAAATGACAGCCGAAACCAACGGCTTAACGTGCCGAGGCACGGAGGAAACTCGGTTTGTAATGGGTGGTCACCCATCCACGGACCAACCTAGACAAGCGCAGCTTAACCTAAAGATCAACCCGAGCGGCAGTTATGGTTCAGCCAAAAGCTCTCTCATTTAACGTTCCAACGTGTTTTACGGATATACGCTGTTTATAAGCAATCCCAAACGTCTCAGCTTAAGTAAAGGCGTGGTCAATTAATCACAAGTGGTACAATCGGTCATTCGCTCGGGTACCAACAGATGGCCGGTCGATGGCTCTGGATGTCGTCTCAAAGGAATGTATTAATTAATATACGTCATACTGTATAGTTGCGGCTGGCGTAGAATGTATCGGCATGAATTACGTCAAGAATTTTTTAAAGTTGGATAGTCTTTAGATAGTCTGCGTAGATTATTGGTGTACAGTTACACCGGTTTATCACCATAAGGTTTACAGTCCCTTGCACGTCATACAATGACAAGATTTATTTGGCTATGTATCTGCTACAAGGCCAAAAGTATTAGTTTCAACCTTGTGACAAAATGTCAATAAAATTCTTTAAAAAGTATCTTGACGTCAGGGAATTTAACTCGCCAGTTATTTTAATGCAAATGTAAATCAAGCTCAATTGGAGATTTAAGTTGGACAGTATTTTTCAACAGCGAAGGCAGTTATAGGGCTGACTTTACCTAGTAATATTTCGTTTTCAAGCGAAATATAAAATTAACTTTCTATGCACTTTAAAACGAAACTTTTAACGATGTCTTCAGCATTTTATTGCCAAAACTCTCAAATTCGTTCTTCAGATATTAAACGTAGTTTCCATGTAACATAATTAAATGTGTATGCCTGTTTATCTCTCAAAGTAACACCGTGAAGATACATACAATTTACGTTATATATTCGAGTCATTTACATAATGGCCCATCCCATAAGAATTCATGCCGCCATTTCACTTGCTTGTGATACATTTTTTACTATTATAAATAACATTGTGAGCACTTTGTTGGCAGGTTATTATCAATTTTACTAATATTGAGCTTAATATCTGATCTGAATAGACAAATAAGTTTATACGGAAGTAAATCTTAAAGGCTATGTAATAATATTTTTTATGCTTGTATTTTAAAAATAAATAATTTCATCACCACTGCTCTCCACACGGTGAATAGTGAAGAAACTGGCTTATTCTAGAACCAATAAATCGAAAGCATGTTACATTCACTAACCCGCAATTGGTGGATTACGGCCCACTCTCATAGAGATGCGACATTTGTGTCCCACCGGTGAGAACATCATAAAAAAAGCTGGATATTGTTACGAGTAGACGACAAAACTCGTCACCGTACTTGCATTCACTGACAAACAAGACACGGACCTATTTATAGACCTAGAAGATGCATAAAAATAACTAGTCCGCCATCTTTGGGAGTCCGATTTAGAATGGCGAATGGACAAATTTAACTAAAAAAACCGGCCAAGTGCGAGTCGGACTCGCGCACGAAGGGTTCCGTACCATTATCTATAAAAACGGCAAAAAAATCATACCTGTTGTATGGGAGCCCCCCTTAATATTTTTTTTTAATTTTTAGTATTTGTTGTTATAGCGGCAATAGTAATACATTATTTGTGAAAATTTCAGGTTTCTAGCTATCACGGTTTGTGAGATACAGCCTGGAGACAGACAGACAGACAGCGAAGTCTTAGTAATAGGGTCCCGTTTTACCCTTTGGGTACGGAACCCTAAAAAGCAGAAGCTAATAAAACCGTGTTGAAAACGAAAGATTTTTGAAAGTTCGTGCCTTAAGTAGGTTAATTAAACAAGTGATGACAGTTTACTGATGGGAAACCTTAAAGAGCACACTGCTTCTATTAAAAATAAACAGCACGTGATTCCGGAAAAAAAAACTAAATTTAAGCATTTAAAGAACTTAATCTTGTTAATTTTTCCACTAATGATCACTTATTGACTTCGACTCTCTTAATTAAATAAAAAGTAACTATAAAATCAGCTATGTTTAATCAAAGTAGCTAAAGGAAAAACAAATGGGGTATTTTCGAGCGCTACCGACAATGTAATTTGTTTTATTTTATATCGCTTACGTTCTGACGCCGATAGCCGGCACAAATAAAATCAAATCGTATTACTTCATCGGATGTCTAGTCTGCAGTTGAAAGGACTGTTTCACAGGATTTCTCTTGGTTTTATTTACATAACTTATTTATTTTCTTACTCACTTTACACAACATACGACTAACATCACGTCTGTAATTCCTGAAGGGTAAGGCAGAGGTGTACCCTAATAGTACAACCAATTTTTTTACAGTATTGTTTATGTCCAATGAAATATGGGGCTATTGTTACTCGTATCATAGTAGCTGATAACTAAATTATGAAGGTTTCAACTGCGGCTATCTACAGGACCAGAGGGTCTAATCTAGAGTAGGGTCTAGATAAAGTGACATTGTTCTAGCAATAACGATTGTGGTAGTCATCTGCCTAGCCTTTTCTCAATCGTGTTTGGGTCGGCTGCCAGTCTTGCCGGCTGCAGCTTAATATCAGTATTTTGCATGGAGCGACTGCCTAGTTGTCTTCCACAACCTACTTTAGTACTGGGTAATACGATACCCTTTGGTAAGACTGGCTGCTCCCGTGACCCAAGGGCTGGAATTGACCACCAGTCTCTTGGAAACATATATAGTTGACAGCGTTGAGGAGTTTGTGACGCTATTTTTTAGTTTATTGTTTAACTTAGTTACTTTAGGTTATTATAATTTATAATTAATGTTAAATATAATATTGTTATGATTTGGCTTAATATAATGATTCATTTCATTTTGATTGCATGATTCATTGTAAGAATAAAGAAAAGAATTTGAAATATCACGATAAAGTAAATTTTGACAGATTTCCTCTTTTTTTTTTTTTTTTTTTATTACAAAATGGGCCTGCTCTTGACCTCGATCACGCCTGGTGGAAAGCGATGGATGAGGTCTATGATGAAACAAGCGTGCCCAGAAGATGCCTGTTGACTCTTGCTTTGAAGGCAGACGGGTTATATGTGGGAGGGAACACAGAAGCCGGCAGAGAGTTCCACACCTTGGCTGTGCGCATGATAAACGTGGAGGAGAAGCGCCGAGTACGACTAGTCGGGATATCAACCAAGTGTGGATGGTACGCCGCAGTACGTCTGCTAGTCCGGTGGTAAAAGGGTGATGGTGGAATCAAATCGTGGAGCTCCTGTGCACACTCTCCGAAGTACAGTCTGTAGAAGACCGACAAGCAGGCGACATTACGCCTATGAGCTAGGTTGTGAAGCGAAGCTATCAAAGTCTCGTCGCCTATGAGTCTTTTAGCTCTGCGTTCCACCGAATCAAGTGCAGCGAGCTGGTATTTTGCTGAACCATCCCACAAGTGACTGCAATACTCCATACAGGAACGGACCTCTTCTCCACATGACCACATTTTGAATATTCCTAAGTTATTTAACCGGAAATTCGCAAGATGTAATCTTCGTGCGATAGAATCTGACTGTCGCCGACTATCTGTCTGCAAATTTTCACGTAGTATACGTAAGAGTTACAAGTTTTAATTGGCTGAAAATGTTGAAACCTTTAAAGTTGTGGGTTTTATTTCTTCACTAGCTGTTACGCGTGAGTTGTGTGTATTTGGTATTCCATAAATTCTTAATACAAATACTCAGGGTGGACAGCAGTCCTAAATACTTTTCTACTAGTAGGTCCTATATTACTTATCTTACTTATGGCGACAAATACTTTTGAATTTACTATTTTAGAATGGATTCATAGGTGAGTATTTTTGGGTCACAATTTTAATGTCTAGCTCTGTATATTTACTTCGTGGTCTACCTTCAAGGTAACAAAAGAAACGATAGCGACAGAGCAAGGTCTATTTGATTGAAGATATAGCAACGAAAGATATTTTATCTTTTGTAACGAAACATTTCTTGTCTCTAATGTAGGTGATATTAGAGACAAGAAATGTTTCGTATAGAACAATATGACATTGAAGAATCTCTGCTCTTGTAAGTCGAAGCATTTGTCATCATCATTCATTTTGAAGTTTAATGAACTTGAATTATAGAGAAATTTGGTGTAACAGATCAGAGAGATTAGTATTTTAGCGTAAACTTAGAAATCAATCTGCCTAGTCTTTTTTCCAAATTAGGTTGGGGTCGGTTTCCACTCTAACCGGATGCAGAATACTTAGCTACCTAGTATGTTACACGAGTATTTTACAGTGACTGCCTATCCAACCTACACAATCCAGTAACTGGGCAATACGATACTTCTTGGGAAGACTGGTTGTCAGAAGTTCGAGCTACTGTCTCGTAACGACAGTAAAAGATCTCCAAATACCAGTCGGAACCAACGTCTTTATGTGCTTTCCGAAGCATGGAGGAAACTCGGTATGTAATTATGGTCACCCATCCACCAACTTCAGCAAGCACTGCTTAACCTTGGATATCGACCAATGCGGCTGTTACTATTTTGCCACGAGCTCCTCAAAACACTAAAAACCCGACTGTAAAAATTGAAAAGCAAAAAACGAGCACATTTTAAATTAAACAAAAGACGGAAGCAGGCCCATTTGAATTGAAATTATGAAAATGGAATTATTAACAAAGGCCTGCTGCGGCATCAACTATGATAATAATTAAAATTACAGTACAGTCGCGACGTAAATTATTTTTAAATCGGTTTCTAATGATTTAATCTGAGAGTTTGGGACTGGTCATCTCTTAGCTGCCACGGTTTATTTTAATTACTTACTTTATATTTAAATTGTTGGTTTAATCTTTTACTCTGGACGCTCTTAATGTGCACGTCTTTCTACATCTTTCTTACATATATGTAAAATCTCAACATGATTGATGTAACCAAGATTTTGTAACAATATTTTGATTTAAAAGAGTGTCCATGGAGTTTCTTGCCCATTTTTCTCCACGCCACTACACCAGATCTAAGCTTTGGAATGTGCAACTATAGTACTTTCTCAAGTTATTATGCCTTGTGACTGTGACTGTAGCTTAGCTTCGCTTTTTTCGACTTTCAAAAGAGCCTGTAATGGTCTAATTCAAATAAATGCTTTGAGCTTGAGTTTACATAAAAGAGACTAAAAATCAAACTAAATTAAAAACTACTGACTGGGTGACTGATTTGGTGGCTTAATTTTTTGCATTTTAACCCTTCTATGACGTCCTTCAAGGAATACGCCATTACCAGTAACCCTGTATATACACATGATTGTTTATAATAATTATAATACACTGACTTTAAAAATTATTTAACTTGTTTCTCTATTCGAGCCTTGTTTTTCATTACAATACAGAACATTAGGTTTTTGTTATTAATTTTCCATTAGGTTGGCAATGGCCAGCCTCAATTATTTTCAATTAAATTATGCGTTAAGTGGCACTTTATAGCGACCACGACTAATTAGCTTCAAAATTGATATTGCTGCATTAGCAGATCCACTTTAGTTTTGGTAATTTAAATAGCGGTATTTAAATATTTTGGTAATTGGACACTATTGTAATAAGATAACACATAACATCACGCCTGTGATACCCGATGGATTAGACTAAGAGTACAATCATATTCGCTAGGTTTAGTCCCATGTAATAGGGTGCGAGCCTATTGCCATCAACCGCACAAAACCAGACTCCGTGACTGTTACTGAGAAAGTCCTGATGGAAAAATCTAACAACACTTTGCCGGAGCCGGGAATCGAACCTAGGACCTCATGCTCAGCTGTCGCGCTTGCAACCACAAGACAAAGTGGACTGCCTCGTCAACAACAACAACTCGACAACTTTTATTATATGTATAACATAAAATCACCAGAGGTGTATCCATAGTACATCCACATTCTCTTTGATCTTTACGTTAAAGTATGATTTCAAAGAGGGCCACCAAATACACACTATAAACTAGGCACTTTAATAACACAGCTGACAAGTATATTACATTGCAATAATTTTAAAGTTGAAACATCGCATTTAAATTGTTACGAGATGACCTCTTAGAATCTTAAAACCAATTATCTTCATTTTATATCTTATGCAAATATCTTTTAGTATAATTTTGCCAACCCCTTATTGATAACAACAAACGATGGTGAACCTATCCCTAATTTTAAAATCGATGAAACAATCTCAATTCGGTCACGAAGATGTCAAGGCGAGAACGTGTTAACTCTGCGATACATCGATGAAGCTTGAAGCTCTTTCTCGATTCTTAAATCGATTTGCAGATAATCTGCCTCCCTACTTTTTTAATCGATTCTGCTTTCGTACCACCAAATGAAGTACTAGTTATATCGCTTGCTTAGTATTAAAGTGACCGAATTCAAAATTAGTCATAAATGAGTTAGATACACCGTCATCTTTAATTCAACGCCATCTGTGACAAACTCTAAGTAACTCTTAAAAAAATAGTGTTATACTGCTCTTACAAGTTTTCGGTCTCTTTCACACTTATGAATTTGAAGACGCCAGTTTGACATAACACTGACACATTCATTAATCGTTCAACCGGCTCAAAGTAAACATCTGCTCATTTGTTTTAAAAGTGACCTATTAATATTTAGGATTATTTATCAGTGAAATCGAAGGTAAGTTTTACTGAGTATTTTTGTTGTATTTTGACCCAATACGTAATGAGTCTATTTTATATTAAATTTGTTTATTTATTGTACGAGATATTAAGTTTTAGGACTGTTTAAAACTAAAACTTTTGGATGATTATAAAACACATTAATGATTAGGTCTCTTTTTGAATAAAAATTTAGTAAATTTATTTGTACGTTCTGTAGGATTCAGTGATAAGTCTGTTTATTACAAATAATGATAATGTATTTTTAGTTACATTCACTATTTGGTCTGTGCTTTACTAAAAAAATAAAAAGTAATTTTGTTATGAATGTGCTGGGTGATTTAAGTTCAGGATTGAGTCACTTTAAAATGAAATATAAGTAGAACAAAAAAGAAGTTTCACTTGTTGACCTATAATTTTAATTTAATTTTTATTAGAATGACGTCGTTTACTGCGAGATCAAGAAAAATTATATATAAAAAATTACTACTTAACTACTATTTACTAATAGTAGTGAACTACAGCCCAATTTCTCTCTCGGACCGCCTCTCAACAGTGGGAACGTTATACGCTGAATATGCTATAGGTATCTTAACTATTATTTTTTTACTTATTATTATTAATTACTTGCTTACTTATTGATACTTTATGTATGTTTAAATAAAATATTGTCTAATCACCTTTTATGTTTAATTACAGATGTTATGTGATGTTTATAATAAACCCGAAAATCAACGACATTTGAATGCCTCTGAGTATTTCAAACATACTGAAGGCCGTAACAAGGCAGTTATAGATTACCGCGTGTCACCTGTTAATCCTGGAGAAAGCGACGCAGATTTAAGTGATGGCGATCCTACTTTCGAGGTACAAAAAGGCCAACAGGGTAGTCATATGCTTTTTCCCCGTACTCGGAGTTCAAGTTCAACTTCAAGTAGTAGTTCTTCTTCAACTTCGGACTCAAGTTCATCATCTGATAGCTCTAACGAAGAGACTTTGGAAGAACATTTAAATGCTAATAACACAGAAAAGAGTACACCTGAGCCCACAAGAGAGTTAGACGGAGGAACAATGGAGAATCTAGATAATTTAACACAAGACACAACTTCAGCAACACCTACAGTTTCTACTAAGCCTAAAGGTAAAAAACGCACTAGACAACCGGAAAACTGGAAGCAAACTAGAGCTAATAAATTGAGAAATTGTGGTAAGTCGTATATTAATAGCAAAAATATTATAACTAAAGCTCGTGAACTTAAACCACCATGTAATGACCAGTGCAGGCTGCAATGTTCTAGCAAGATTGATTCTGTTCAAAGGCGAAGCATTTTTGACGCATACTGGGAACTTGGAGATATTCATAATCAGCGATCTTTCATTTTATCGTGTTTATCTGATATAATGATCTTAGTACAACATTGTTCATTTTTTGATAGTTTTAGCTGCCTAAGTACAACATTGTTCATTTTTTGATAGTTTTAGTTGCCTAAGTACAACATTGTTCATTTTTTGATAGTTTTAATACAAACTTGTTGCACTAATGTTGACCTCTGTTTTTCATTAAAAATCGTAACTACAAAAATGTGTTATCATTTTAGTAATAATGTGACTTAAACCTTACTTAAACAGCCAAGTAGTATTTGAATTTGATAATAAACCAACTTAAAACTAATTAGGTCTTTATCATTTTAGCAGACTAACTGCTACTTAGTATTATATAGACCTAAAACTACAAAAATAATTTTGACAGCCTACAATAAACAAAATAAATAGTATTCAATTGAAATTTAAGTTTCAGTCAAATATGTGGTTTGTATTCTATCATAAAAAAAAAATAAAAATAACAATGCAACTAACATCTTTTAACATTTATGTCCAAATCAATAACCGAAGTCCTAATTGCAAAACGTTTTTTGCGATTTGCCAAAAAACTAGTTTTTTTAATTCGGTCACTTTAATACTAAGCAAGCGATATGTCGGTTTCGAGAAATAAGCGATAAAGTGTGCAGGTTCAGGGAAAATAGCGCTAGTTTTGTATTCGAATTGCATTTTACATTGTTTTTAATTTAGTTTAGTAAATATTGTAAATAGTTAGTTGTATGATTATGTAATGTATTGTATAGCTCAATTATCATATAACGTTTCTAATACTTAGTTAGATCTCTTTCTCGAGAAAGGAGTAGTCGACACCGTACTGCATCACGCGGGCCAATTTCGATTGGAGGATATCGCGTGGTTTATTCCAATCTGCCCCCTCTGGTGGTAGTTGGAACTATTTTTCGCATCTACCACCACTGGTGGTGTTTGCGTCTGGTTCAGTCGCATTTACTCCTACCTCGTCCCCACTGGTGGCAGATGACATTTGCGACAGCAGATCGGAATAAACAGAATAAACCAACGCATCATCGGTAGGAATTCATATGTTATGGATGTGCATTACGGACGGTAATGGACATCTATTACATATGAATTCACGGTTATGAATGTTCATAACCGTTACATTATATTCTACTTTATTTAAAATTCCATGGGTAATGGAAATGGAATCCAATTCTAGGGCAGTGCATTGAAGTGCAGTGAAGAAATAAATAACGCGCAGTAAAGTGCCTTTCTGTGTCTGACTTCTCGATCTACAATTCAATACAACGTTGATTTCCATAATAAAATATTCACGGTTCGATGAAACCAAACAAGATTTCCTACGACCACAATTGGTTCCTCAACCACGAATGAAAGTGAAATAAAATTGCAACAAAGAAGTTTATAAAAACATTCTCGATCTTGACTCGACAGAAACACGGAGGCATTAGGAATGCATGCAACTTCAACACACGCGATACAAACGCTGGCTGAATATCACAACAATAATGGCAATTTTCGAATAATTTATTCACTGTGCCATCACTATCAGCGAGGCACTAATGTCCAACAAAGGGCACCATTTTATTTGATGATAGAACATAATAGGAAGGATCGTCGGGCTCTAATAAAGGCAATTAGTTTCTTCCACATCGTTGAACCGTACGGCGATTAATGTTTAAATTCATTTAACTTTTGAACACTATCCATCGTTTTTACACGACTGCCCAAAAAAAGGAGAGTTATGTTTTCAAGGTTCATGTATGTATGTATGTATCTTTGTGAGTTTCCTTATTCCACTATAACTTCTAAACGGCTTAACCGATTTCAATTTATGTGGTATCATTAGAAGCGTTGAGTTATTCCGGGTAACATAGGCTGAACGTTTTAAAAAATGTAAAGGGGGAACCATGGTTCCTGAAAAACAGGAGTTATTTTGTTTTTTCATGAAAATCTGACATTTATACTATCCTCGTCTAGAACTTGCTTAGTACATAATAAAAATATGTAACAGTAGTATTCAATATGCATTCGTTTACTAATAAAAAAAAAGAAATTAAATCTATACATATAAAATTCAAAGTCTAAAACATCAACGCACAGCCCAAACTGCTGGTCCTAGAGGCATGAAATTTGGAAGGTGTATTTTTTGTAAAATAATAAGTATCCACTAAGAAAGGGTTTTTCGAAATTCTACCCCTAAAAGGGTGAAATCGGGTGTTGAATTTTCTGTGAAATTTTTTATTCTCGGGGTCGATTGACTTGAAAATTTTTGTTTACGTACTCTTCAGTTAAAATGATGAGAAACGTGTATCACAGTTTTTCCAAAATCATCCCTCAATATAAAATTCAAAGTCCTGACTGACTGATATCAACGCACAGCCTAAATCACTGGTCTTAAAGACCTAAAATTTGAGGGTGTATTCTTTGGGAAGAGTAGGTATCCACTAAGAAATGGTCTTTCGAAATTCCACCCCTAAAAGTGTGAAATGGGGTGTTAAATTTTCTGCGAAACTTTTATTCTCGGGGTCCATTGACTTGAAAATGTGTGTACATTCTCTTCAGTTAAAATGATGAGAAACGTGTATCAGTTTTTCCAAAATAATCCCGCAATATAAAATTCAAAGTCCTGACTGACTGACGCATTTACGCACAGCCGAAACCGCTGGTCTTGAAGTAGTTAGGTCGGGCGAAAAAGTGTTTCCACTGAGAAGATTCGCACACCCCGATTGAAGCATTGAGTGGTACAATACCTCTCTAATGGTATTGTCAAAAAAAAGAAGCGTAATATTTTGAGTATTTTTGACAATAAAGAATGAATTTGACCTTTTAAATCGCGAGATTACAACTCGCAATATAGCTTTTACCTAACGATGTTGTTTTAAATATAGTCTATGCCCTATGATACTCAGGGATAATGTAGCTTCCGATTAGTTTACCCCCGTAGTTCCGAATATTACCACCTAGATCCAAACTTAACCTTTTGAACGCTGTTGTCACATAGACGTGACAAACAAGCGTGCACCCTGTACGCCAAATGACTCAAATATGTGACAAAATGGTAGGTGAAATTGTGGAGAGCACGCGCGTGCGTTTATGCTCTGGCGTTTAAAAGGTTAAAAACTTTACCCCTTTATAACATTAGTATCATAGGTACGTACATTGATGTGTGTGGGTACAACTACGTGGCAGCATCGATAAAAGACACAAAAGCCAACTAGGCCCACTGTGAAGCTCTTTTTTACAGCGCATCAAACTCTCCCCACATTCCCCTGTGGAGCGACACTTAATCGAGTGTCATTGACGTGAATGCTACTCGCTCGCCACAGCCCTATACCTATTGTTTCACAAAGGATACTGGAGGTGAATGCGTTTAACAAAGCTGTTGCTCCTTTAATACCCTAGGCCAATAATAATGTTTTTTTTTTGCAAAATTATGTTATAAGGGTTTCCTTAAACTCGTACAGTTATACTGAAGATGACATTCTTGTCGTTTCCAGTTACATATAAATCGGTCGATTTGCTGTAATCTGGATACTGCGGTTTGTGATTGCATCGCCTAGTCGAATGGGACGTTTAATATGACAGCTAACAAGACGACTACTAATTTACTCGACTTCATGTTAAAATGATTTGAATCCTAGCATAGATTTAAAATAATTAATGTACCAAAATCTTTTTTACGTTTAGGCTTTCAGAGAATTAATATAACGCTCTAAAGGGTTTTAAAGCGTTAGCCTTTCGCAGGTGTTAATATTTTTTTTTTATTTGCACTCGAATTTTATGGAAACCTTTAATTAAAAAATAAATGGAGCGCTGATAAAACCAATTGGGTCGTGAAAATCGGATGTACATATTTGCATGTTCACGGTGGCTCGATTTTTAATCTCCTTGCCTAGAAAATAAAAATAGATATAGGCATTTTTAGGGGAAAACGTTATCCTAAGTACAACTACACCCTTCCACTGGTAAAAAAAAACAAAAAGTAATATTAAAACAGAATCATGGATTAAAACAGAATACTAAGTACAAGTGTAAAATCATATTCGCACACAATTGTATGAAAAAAAAATGAAAATATTTTATTATTACAAAAGCTTCATATACCTACACTGAATTGTGTTTGGAGCCTCCTTTTTGGCAAACAATGCCTGTGCTAGGAGACTCCGCTCTTCCATATCTTAGATATAATGATACAATGATACATTCAATTATATTGGTTTTATTTACCGATATTATTTAAAACTGAGTATGCATCATGTGATGTGTTAAGAAGCGAGGTGTGCTTTATTTTGGTGTGGTGTGTGTAACTTTTCTAATCCTAAAAACGACATAAACCTGGCTTTATAATTAAAATAAGTCTGAAATCGCCAATTCGTCTTCAGCAAACATGATCAATGTTTATGCTTTCTTTGTGTGAGAAAAGCCTTTAGCCCTTACAGCCTACCACAGTACTAGGCTAGGACAGTAAGGCTGGTGTTATAACTATTAGCGAATCATTTCATCGGGGACCGGGTATTGGACACGATGCATCCAATAATAAACTTCCTACCCATAGATATACATACGTATAGCGGCGCAGATAAGTAATGGAGTCGATCAGCGAGTTGTGCTGCTGCCAATCAATTTCTTGCTTCAGAGAGCACTTGAATCCGTCAGGCGAGATTAACATATTGATGTAGATACGGTACTTCTTAAATGGCGTCATGAACCTTGAATATATTTTTTATACCAAATATTAAAATTTAAACGTAGGGGATATCTGCAATTGAAATGTGATGCATACACCTCTGCCTAACCCTTTGGGGATTACAGGCGTGATGTTTATGTTTATAGTCCTTTCCAGATACCTCACGTTTTGTTCGTCATGTCGACTGTATTATGTATAAATCCTTAACATTTACGTAAGAAGATCGATTTATATTGTAATCGTGTACATACACATAGTAAATATTTTCAAAGTCATTAGAGTAGTGCCGTTTTCAAAGTAACGACGATCGCATCCCTATGCGGACCCGCTCGAACGCCACTAGAATATGTATTGGGTTAAATTATTTATAACCCGGATTTCCTAACTTATTCATACAAGAGGTACTTATTATACCTTCGCTTGGTTCTGCAAATATTGTGTAATAGAAATTCTTTACAAGCATATTAAATTAGGTACCTATTGTTAAAATAATAGTCTTAAATACAATTAAATATTTAAAATGAAATGAACGAATGAAATAGTTGCATTGCTTATAATGGACAACCATGTAATCTACTACCAATAATACACAGTGAATTTAAAATTGATAGATTAAAAAAGTAAACTATGTATAAAAGGACATCGAAAAACTCATCGCCTACGCTGTCAGCTGGTAATGTGCCCAAGAGACTAGCGGCGTTAAAAAAACAATGTCCAAAATGAAACAATTAATCAGCAAGCTATGTTACGTTTGTTACCTATTGAATCTTGTATGCGAAAAAAATCCAGAAAGTTTTTCATTCATGTTCAACACTAATTTGCGAAAGTTATGCACATAATTGTGTCGTGTTAATAAGACATAAGACATACACACACAACAAATATACACATACATATGTCCATAAACTCACGCCTTCTTATCATGGGGGTAGGCAGAAACCACAGAACGCCACCTCCGACGATCCTGAGATACTCCTTTGGCTCGTCTACGTTCATACTCGCATTCTGGTCATACACGCACGCGAGTACTATGCACCTGAAGAACCATGCCAATAATGTCAGTGTATGTCTAAGCATAGGTACACTTTTCAATTTTTTGTCACTAGATCTTCTTTTAAACACAAACAATAAATATTCTAACACATAATACACATCTTTGGTTAAAAAGGTACTTCCATTTCCTTTCAAATTGCATCTGTTTGACGTTACAAATTAAAATTTGTCAAAGGAAATATCTCGGGGAGGTAGATTTTCTTTGAAATAACTGCGGTACGGTGGTTTAAAAGAGCAACACGGAATACTACATCTTGATATAAGTGGGGAAACTTTTGTTACTTATTGCATTCGAGACGGAATTCACAACCGAGCCAACGGTGTGACGTTGATTTTCTTGTGAGCTAGAAATAAATTGTTTTATAGTATTTTAAGCGTTTATTATGCCATACAATCTCACATTAATTTTCTTTTTTTTCCGCGCTACTAATTACAATTAATATAAAATTGGTAATTTAACACCTTATTAACATTATAATTAACACTAGAAACGGGATATTTACCATGTCCACTGTTTGTTTTGAGTTCCCGATATTTCGGCGCTGTTGCAAGCACCATGATCACGGATAAACTGAAGTTACCATGACAGTTTAAAAACTTATACCTTATTAACAACTCAGCATATTTCAGTTCACAGCCAGACATAGGCTTCTGCCAAACTACACCATCTGCATCATCATTTAAGTCTTACATTACGTAATGTTTTCTTAAATTTTTGAATGTTTTGAATGTTAAAGTATTGGGCTGGGGAATGTAAGAAAAGTAATAACAAATTGTAAAGAATAATTTTTACAAAGTAAAAAATAATCAAGTACGTAATTTGCAAAGATTTGAATCGTTGGATTTCCCCCAAAACTATCTAAAGTAGCTGGGTAGAGTGAATTTTAAGTGAGCTTGCCCATGCAGTACTATTCCAATTAATGTCTTTTGATGCAGTCGGTCGAATGTAAGAATTTAAATCTTTGGTAGGATTTACTTTTCAGCTCCGACGGGGTTATGGACCCCCAATAGCTCTTTACATCTACGATAAAACAAGATTCCGCTTCAGTAAACCCTGAAAATGAATGAAGAACTACTTTATTATTTCCACCGTTATTTAGTTTCCAGTTAGGGGATTTGACACGTTGGGCACTCGACAGATCCTCGTTTACTGGAAACTAGTTCATGAACTAAATTCACAAAGCACTATTTGTTTTGTTTAAGACACAACAGCTGTTCCGGTTCAGTTAAGTGCTTTGCTTCTACATTTATCGTGCCAATCGCCAGACTGTGGAATTCACTGCCGACTTCTCTGTTTCTCGATCATTATATCATTCCCATGGCAGGTGCTATTCATTATATATGTCAAACTGACGTGACGAAAAAAAATTTTTTCCAACCAATTTTAATTTCATTATTTTAAACAAATTACCTTTACAAAAACGAATTTCAATTGCATAATCAAAAAATGTCGAGTTCAAAAATTATAAAGTGTTCAACTTGTAACATAGTGATTAACGAATTGTTGGCATTCGTGCAAAATAAGCTGGATGTTATGGACAATGAGAGCCTCATTAATATCTGTGCAACGGGTTTTACCGGTGAAGATATTGATCAAGCAAAATCGTTATTGTTTGAATCAATGTCGGCAGGCAAGCGAAAAATATCCCGGCGTAAAGACAAACGACATAAAGATTTGGAGGACATTATAACGCTGTTCAAAAATACCGACCCTGAACTCATTCCAATATTTGTGGCTAAAGAACTGGGCAAACTGCCGCCTGTGACATTTGACCACATCGATGTCACGGGGTTGCTTAAAGAATTAGTGCTACTTAAAAACGAGTTGAAACTTGTGAAGGATAACTATGCAACAGTTGAGCAGCTACAAGAAATAAAAAGCGAGCTGCATAGTAGCAAATATGGTTCAGTTGTGGGATTAGATGACTACAATATAAACAAATGTAGGCGAGGAGCATTTTGCATGGATAATGGGTCGGTAGGTATATCACCAGTGTTAGAAACGATCGAGCCGTCACAGAGACAACGCGACAGTGAGAGCACACCTCTAGTTCTATCTCCATCACAGCTGTACTTGGCAGATGATTCAGTGAGCGAGACCGGTGTAGCCGAGCGGGACACAGGGAAGCACAGTATCGCGCCAGATGGAAATCCACGTGTTTTTATGCCGAGTAAGTTGTTATCACAAACAGCTGAGAGGGAAGTACATGCAACTTTACCGGTTACAATGACTACACCTATTGAAGTGTCTGAAAAGCGGTTAACTATGGCAGAAATCGTTCAGAAAGACGGAGACTTCAAGATAAATAAACAAAATTCTAGTTGGATTACCGTGCAAAGAAAACGACTACGAAATCATTTTGTAAGTCAGTTAGGTAAGGCAACCACGGAATCCCGTAGTAATTTTAAGGCGGCTGATATTAAAGTTCCTCTTTTTGTCTCCAATGTACATAAAGACACTGTGGAATCTGACATAGTGGAATACATATATAATAAAACGCAGGAAAGAGTGAGGCTTACTAGAATTAAAATGAAATACGATAAAGGGTACAACGCCTTTAAATTGTTTGTAGCGAAATGTAGTATGCATCTGTATCTTGATGACAATCTGTGGCCAGACGGAATAAAGTTCCGACGATTTGTAAACATGAGATGGGGGCCAGATGAGCAACTTATTGATGGATCACAACAATAGCAGCATTCTTGTTAGTTTTAACTGTAAAAACGTGAAAAGGAGTGTGGAGTGTGTCCGGTCACTGTGCCAGCGTGCGGACTTGGTAGCACTTCAGGAGACGTGGCTGGTGCCGCAAGACCTGCCTTTTCTCGGCGGCATCGACAGTAGCTTCAGTTATACTGGTAAATCGCCGATTGACTTATCATCCGGAATGAGGCGTGGGCGACCGTTTGGAGGGGTCGCTATACTGTGGCGTAAAAGTGTGTTTACAAATGTGACAGTTGTACAGTGTGAAAGCGATCGTATCACGGCAATTAGAGCGGATATAGGTGACAATCGTGAAATTATAATTATATGTGTGTACATGCCTACCGACCAGTCTGACAACCTACCAATTTTTACGAACTGTCTAGGGGAGATTAGTGCAATTGTACAACAGAGTAACGTGGAATCTGTATTTATTCTTGGGGATTTTAATGCTCACCCCACCGCGTCCTTTTGTGACAATTTACTTGATTTTTGTGATGATAATAAATGGATATGTGCGGACATAGCTAAGTTAGGCAGGTCGTCAAGTACTCATACATTCTATAGTGAGGCTCATCGATGTAAGCGCTGGTTGGATCACTGTGTAGTCACGGAATCAGCCTGGCATACAATAACAAGTATTAATGTTGACTATGGAGTGTATTGGTCGGACCATTTGCCTTTAATTGTTAAATGTAATCTTGACATGATTAAGAATAAGTGTATTTGTGACGATTGGATTTCTAATGATATTATGTGGGGTGAGAGAGAAACTGACGAAATAAAAAATTATTCTGACATTTGTAATGATAAACTAAAATACCTTGACTTTCCCAGTGAATTCTGTATTTGTGCAGACAGTATGTGTAATAATTTTAATCATAGAAATATTATTGATAATTTATATAATGGCATTGTTAATATTTTATGTGAAGCTTCTGTGCAAAGCAAGAAAGTGAGGACACATAGAAAGGGTAAATCTGTAGTGGGGTGGAACAAACACGTGAGAGAGGCACATGGTCAGGCTAGGCAGGCTTATCAAAGGTATATAGCACATGGGAAGCCTGAAAGTGGGCCTATTCATGACAACATGTATCTTACACGTAAAACTTTTAAATCTAGACTGAAGTTTTGTCAGAATCACCAAGACCAGCTTAAAATGGATATATTAGCCTCCCATGTTACTGACAAAAACTTTCGTGCTTTCTGGAAGGGTACTAAGAGGATGAAAGGTAAGGTTAGTTTGCCAGTGAGTGTGGGCGGTTGTAGTGAGCCCAAAGGTATAGCTAACCTATTTAAAAATCATTTTAAGGTTGTGTCGCCGGGCTGAGCATTGAACACTTGCAGCACGCGGGTAAGCATGTACTTAGAGTATTGGCTATGTTGTTTACCTTTTGCATACGTCACTCATACTTACCATCTAAGATGACGGAAACTATTGTTGTGCCCATAGCAAAAAACATCACTGGTGATATAACTGATAAGAACAATTATAGGCCTATCTCCCTGGCTACTGTGTTGGCAAAGGTTTTCGACGGTCTTTTAGATAAGCAGCTCAACAAGTATATTACCCTTCACGATGCCCAGTTTGGATTCCGTGAGAATTTATCAACCGAAAGTGCAATTTTGACACTAAAGCACACAGTCTCTTATTATGTTAGCAGGAAAACACCCATATACGCTTGCTTTCTAGACTTATCGAAGGCCTTCGACCTAGTCGTTTATAATAAGCTCTGGACTAAGCTTGGGGAGGTCGGGGCTCCAGCCGAACTCATTAATATATTCTCGTTCTGGTATAACCATCAGAAAAACGTTGTCAAATGGGGAAACGTATATTCTGATGAGTATACACTAGAGTGTGGAGTTAGGCAAGGGGGGCTGACCTCTCCAAGACTATTCAACCTGTATGTCAACCAGCTGATTGGTGAGCTCAGCAACAGCCATGTCGGGTGTCACATAGACAACGTTTGTGTCAATAACATCAGTTACGCTGACGACATGGTGTTGCTGAGTCCATCTGTAGGTGGGTTGAGAAAACTGTTAAATGTCTGTGAGTCATACGCCGAGATTCACGGCTTAAAGTACAACGATAGAAAGAGTGAGTATATGATTATCAGAGGTAAAAATAAAGAACCTGAGCATATACCGCCAGTTTATCTAAACGGGGTATCTTTGAGCCGTGTTTCTGAGTTTAAGTATCTAGGGCACGTTGTAACTGAAACCCTTAATGACGACAGAGATATTGAGAGGGAAAGAAGAGCATTGTCGGTGCGTGCTAACATGTTGGTGCATAGGTTCGCAAGGTGTACGGCACAGGTTAAAGTAACTTTGTTCAGAGCATACTGTCAAAGCTTTTACACCAGCGCCCTATGGACCAACTATACGCAGCGGGCCTACAATGCTCTTAGAGTGCAGTACAACAACGCCTTTAGGATTCTGGTGCGACTGCCTCGGTTTTGCAGCGCCTCGGGCATGTTTGCCGACGCGAGGGTGGATGACTTTTACGCTATAATGCGCAAAAAGTCAGCCTCACTAATTCGCCGAATTCGAGGTAGTGGCAACGGAATCCTAAGGATGATTGCAGAGAGACCTGAATCTGCAGTTGTAGGTAGGCTTATCAGGCTGCATGTTTTATAAGTTTTGTTTTGTTTTAACTAACAACCTATGGACATTTTATTAGTCTGAAGTAAACGAATTTTATTTTTATTTTATTTTTATTATAATCGTGATATCTCCAAAGTTCGAGTGAATCGGTTTCTTATAGGCAAGCGTGCTCCACCATAGATACCGTATCATCGCTTCACATCAGACGAGTTCCGGACAAACGCAAGCATATTTAGTAAAAAAAACCGGCCAAGAGCGTGTCGGGCCACGCTCAGTGTAGGGTTCCGTAGTGAAAAAAGGGTTCCGGGTGAAAAAAGATACGTTCAGGATAATAAAATATTATGTAAACGAAGTTAAAAAAAAAATACGGGCAAATGAAACTTGACCTCTGGATTGTATAGGCGCTCATACGATTCAGGGACCAAATTATATTGGTTAACTGCAGTTTCCATCTGTTGTTTCCATCCAAGTTCAAAATAATTTTCCTAGAAAGTCCTTATAAAGTTCTACTTTTCAGATTTTTTTCGTATTTTCTAAACTTATGGTTCAAAAGTTAGAGGGGGGGGGACGCTTTGTTTTTTACTTTTGGAGCGATTATTTCCGAAATTATTGACATTATCAAAAAATGATTTTAGTAAACCCCTATTCATTTTTAAATACCTTTCCAACAATATATCACACATTAGGGTTAAAATTAAAAAAAAAAACACTTCCCACTTTACATATAGGGGGGCTACCCTAATAAAACATTTTTTTCCAATTTTTATTTTAGCACTTTGTCGGCGTGATTGATACACATATTGGTCCCAAATTTCAGCTTTCTAGTGCTAACGGTCACAGAGATTAAGCGAGGACGGACAGACGGACAGACAGACAGACAGACAGACATGGCGAAACTATAAGGGTTCCTAGTTTACTACGGAACCCTAAAAAAGGTGTTGTATAATGTAATTATGTAAGTAACTTCGATTATTCATTACATATTTGACAGTCGTTACAGTTAGGTAGTCAGTAGCTAGAAAATCAGTAAGTCTTACCAAGGGGTATCGTATTACTCAGTTACTGGGTTGGGAGATCAGATCCTATTCAGCTGCGTCCGGCTGCACTGAAAGTCGACCCTAGCATAGTTGGGAAAAGGCTAACTATGTAAGTACGATGCAACATTATAAAAGATCGGGAATTATTTCGATGGCAGCAAAGTAGAAACGGACATCTACAAAATCGCAACTTTACAGGAGAGCAGATTTAGTTTAAAAGAGTGGTTATTTTGAGAGTTATGGACCGATTAACCTGAAATTTTCTATAACGCTTTAAAATAACCTTCTTTATGAATTGTGTAATAGGTTTTATCGCTATATCGTTGTTTTACTTAAATAATGTAGATGTCTTTTTTTACTCTGAAAAAACTTTGACGTAGAAGAAGACATCTGCCTGTTATCCGTTTATACGTTGCAAACATGCAAACAGATATCTTTATTTACTTTTTTTTAATATTTAACATTTTATTATTATCAATAAATGAGTTATTTACCACTAAACTCCATCGGTATCTATCAGTTAAATTCATTTATTTAGTTACCAAACCACGTAAAATATATATTTTTAAATAAAAATGCTATTTATTATTATGTTTTATTATTATCAAAAGCACCATTACCAAATAGGTAAATAACAGACTGATATAAAATTAAAATAAGACTGATATAAGAACACGCCAGAATGTGACAAGTGACTGATGTCTTTGTTGACGTTTCATTCATCTGTCAAAGCTCCGAAGTAAAGGCGGACAAATTCAAATGTCCGTTTCTACTGCGATGTTTTTTAAAAATCCAGTGTAGATGTCTTCATTTACGTGTCAAATTTTCTTTATTATTTTGAATTTTGAAAAAAAATTAATACAGACTTGTAGATAGGATTAATGTAAGCTCATTTTTGTAACAAAAGCATTTTCGAAAAAATGTAGATGTCCGTTTCTACTTTGCTGCCATCGATTTGATGAAAAATCTATTGTTTGGTGGTTGGTAAAAAATCAAATAAAATAAAATCACGAAAAATAAAGACGTGTAGGTAGTAAGTCCCAAATATTTTTTTTTTGGCGACATTGTTCTCAAGGTATGTACTTTTCTGTTTTTCTCTCTAAGATACAAAATAATACGTTGACATCTAACAATCGTTTTGTAAACATACAAAAGAAGGTAATAGGGACACTTAGTTTAATATGTACCTCACACAGAAGGGTTGTAGGTATTAAACATTCATTACAGTATCAAGATAATTTTCTTGCTTTTTATAGGAATCATGTGTTATTCAAATAATTACAGCACTTAGAACGATCGACGTTTGCATTACAAATACAGATGATGCCGTTATTAAACTTGCGTGTGTAGGTACAGTACACGCAACGCAATTATTAGAAAAAAAATGCTAGGGAATGCCCAGAATATTTTAAATATTATAAAATACAAACTTACTTCTCGTATTTATCGAAAATCCTTTCTTAGTGCTCACTTTGAAAGGTAAAAAAAAATCTGGTTTCAAAATTATAATTTTGATTTTATCTTATTTATAATGTTGTTTAAAAATGATGAATCATTCTACTAAATTATACGTATGAAAGTGATGAACCTTATTTTATTTCGCTACATCACCATCTACATAATATTTACTAAAAATATAATAAATAGGTAAAGTTGGGATGTGGGCGGTAATTTTCGGAGCTACTCCGAAAATTACCGCCTACGGATCTGAATCAGAAAATTCACTAATGGGAAGCTCCATTATCTCTGAGTGTCACAGGCTTTTCCGTGGAATAATTTTAGACCATAGCGCAAGACACTGCGGGAAAAAGCTAGTCGGTGTACAAATAATTATTTTATAAAATTTAAAAATTCTAAACCAATCAGCTACGGCCGAACGTTGAACGTCAGTAAATGAATTTATGATTTTTATTAAGTAGATTTCTCTTTTGCCGGTACAACTTATTCCATCTCATTACGCTTTGACGTATCAGTATCCTAATACAGGTATTATACTACTTAATAAGTAAGAAATATACCAGCATAAGTACCAATATATTATGAAACAGCCACTCGAGGCAATAATAAACTTGAAATAATTCTTCAATTTCATATAAGAAGTGGAATTGAAAAGGTATCGAGGAGTAAATCTGCAATTAATTAGGTACTTGACAAACAAATGATTTTGTTCTATTAAATATCAGCTCAAGTATTTTCGGGCGTGGTACAAACAAATGTGGAATTTTCCAAAAAAATAAATGATTCATTAAAGATAATTGAAGTCGTGTTAGTTGCTCGATTTCCTTTTCCAGCACAAAAAATAATTATCTGAAAACTCAACACAACGCCAAAGAAAAGTTAACAATTTTCCTCAAAGAATTAAACTTTTGTAATGGTTCCTATCTCACACAAAACACGTATAAGATCACAAATTAAAAACTCGCAATTTTGTCCGCCGAACGTTTTGATAAAAATCTTGACATTGACTGTGATAGATTATATCGGATTAGACCGTAAGGAACGTTAGGGTTGACGCAGATCTGACGGAAAACGAACAGACAAATAAAATAAACATAATATCTCCGCGAAAGGTAAGGCAGAGGTGTATTCATCTAGCATAGCACACCCACATTTTGCCAGTTTTGTTTAAGATCCATATAGTAGGGGGCACTGCATCTGCGGGACTGTTCGAAAGAGATACCGCGGCCCTGGAACATAAAGGGCAAAAGAAGGAACATGGATGGTTTTTAGTCAGTAAAAGTCTGACACTCCCTTCCGCTCCGCCCTGAGCGGGAGGAGTCATTTGATGATTTTCCATCCCAAAAAAAGGGGACACTGCTTATTGCCATCAACCGCATAAAATCAGTCTTCGTGGCTGCTACTGAGAAACATCCGTCAGATGTGCGTCCACCCTTACCTAGTGTGGAACTATCATATCGCGTTGCTGCAGCCGGGCTGAGTGCTGGCTTAGAATGTAGGTTTAACTCAGTAAATAGGTCAACACTATCATTTTCATATTTTAAAACCACTTTCGATGCGATGGGTAGATTAATGTGTTAAGTTACTTGACATGAAAATACTCATGGGCTAATTTACAAATCAGTGTGTAAATTGAAAAGAAAATTGACTTATCTAACTATAAGTCTCTTTTCGTGCTAAAAGGAAGAATTTTTCGGGCTGTCTCGGCACGCCGACACAACAAGAACTTGCATCTTTCCAAACTACATGACGGATTTTCGGTGCGGATTTCACCATCATAGAGACAATAACTTCTCAAGATTAATATAATTTTATAAAACTTACATATCCAAATAAATCATTATGAACCGTGCAAGGGGCACCAGGGGCGGGTCCCTAGTGTAGAATAAAATATAAAGTCTTTCAAATACATATTTTTACTTTAACAAAAATGGGTTTAGAGTGAAGTACCAAGTGTGTGTGAGTGAAGGTAAGTTTGCTTTTTTTTTCTTACGACGCGCGAGCGGATTTAATGAAAACTCCAGTTGAATTTTCCTACCAAGCCATGTAGGTACTTTTAATTTTTGCTAAACCGGATCGGGAGTTAATTCCATTTGCTAGTTCTCTTGAGCTGTGTCTAGTTCATTTTACAGAGAAAAGGATTAAGCTGTTAGTAAAAATGGGCACTGATTTAAAACGGTAGTTGTATAAAGTAGTTTTGGTAAGTTAAAAATTACAAAATGCATATTTATTAATAAGTTCGGCAATTAAAACTTAGCAATTAAGTAAACAAAAATAAATCGTAAAAAATAATAAATGTCCGAGTCGGGGTGCCCTAAGTCCGGCTATCAACGCTCCCTATGAACTGCCGAACTATTTATCTAACTGCCCATTCCATTATTTTTAATGACTATTTATTTATTAGTCTGCTTACGTATTTTTAGTACTGACATTGTAAGACGGAATAACCGGCCAATTTTTTTTATTACTGGCTATGTTTTACTGTCGCACAAATTTACCAACCGCCGATGAAAATGTTAACTGCCCATTATTTTTTCAACTGATCAGAATAACCTCTCGAATGTTTAAATAACAGTTCAAAAAATTAGTTCCCGTAAAAATGTATGGCGTTTGTGCCAACCGTGGAGGGCTCGCGTGGTGGATTACGGTCTACTCTCTCGAACGGAGAGGTGTTCTGTTTCCCAGCCTTAGCCTAGTTTGAAGGCTTATACAAAGAACTTAGCAAGACTGATTGAATTAGTCGTAGGTACTCGTAGATATTTTTATATGTTGGGACTTTTAATTTTCACGCCCGATTCAATAGTGCGCTAGGCTAGCGTGAGTTTTACGTTAACTCATTATATCTAAAACTTGATTGGATTAAATAGTGTAGGTAGTCTTTCCATTCATTTTGATAGCTCAAAACGACACTGTTTTTTGTTCAGGGTTCGGGGTACTTTATAGGTAGTGACTTTGTTGTTTTTCACAAATAATACTGATTAACAACAATTATGTTCTGTAATAAAATATTTGTTGAAATATTCACGAGTTAGATGTTGTGAAACGTACGCACGTAATAGGGGGTGAGCCTATTGCCATCGATCTGGCACAGATCCAGGCTTGATGGCTACTACTGAGAGTTTCCCGTCGCAAAAACCCGACGACATTTTGCCTGACCTGACTTGAACAACTCCATGAGGCAGTCTTTAAAAGGCTCCCTAGTATAGATAACAGATCCAGTACTTTCACAAGAGCATGTTAAAAAGGATGTTTCGAAATCAAATTATTGTCAATGGGCTTCAGTTCAACACCTCGAGTGTTTCGTCAGAATAAAAAGTAGCTGTTTTCCGCGCCCGCGTGTCAAATCTTGATGATCAATTCAGTTATCGATGCGCGATAGAAGAGGGACTATAAAATAAGTGGAAAAAAGATATTATATGTAAAGAGTAAGTCGAAGTAGTAAGGACAAATGGGACGCCGCTCCGGACATCGAACTCTGATAGATGATGTACTGCAGTACCCGTCAGTTACCGAGAATCTCGTGGTTAAATAATACCAGCCGCTCGGGTTTGGTACGATGACTGACCACGCATTACATACCGAGTTTCCTCCGTGCCTCGGAAAGCTCGCTAAGCCGTTGGTTCTGGCTGTTTTGTAGATCTTTGACAGTGATCATTACAAGTAGTCAAAGTCCCGAAAGTCTAACAACCAGTTTTATCAAGGTGTATCGTATTACCCAGTACTAACTCGGTTATGGAGGTCAGATAGGCAGTCGCTCCATATAAAATACTGGTATTCAGCTGCATCCGGTTAGACTGGAAGCCGACTCCAACATAGTTGGGAAAATGGCAGATGATGAGTATCCGTCAGTGACCAGTGTCCGCAGCTACTCCGTCATTGATCAAACCTTTATGTACATAATATGAATGTATCTCTTTCCTAGAACATTTTAATTCTAGGAAAGAAGATGCTTATACATACACGGTTTTTGTTTTAAAAATATTAATCAGAACACGTACCTACAATTTTCGGGTCATAAAATTGCTATCTCAAAGTACGTTCATAAAATTCTTATTTATTATTGTTTCAGCAACTGATGCGTGAATTAATAAAGGATTACAAACCGGTAGCACAGTTGAACACTGTTCATCTGACCATCCAGTAAAACAGACTCACGTTGGATTTATTAAAATACACGGCAGCTACCGATAACGTGTTCCAATTTGAATGTTCCAGTTTTTCGTTGAGCCTGCTTGCATCACGTAGTATGTCGAACTGCATTTTACGCCTAACGTAGTTTAAACATCATTCTATCCCTATCTTATTCAAACGATTGACATTAATAGAACGATGAATGTTCGTTTAGCGTTACATTGCGTTTAGTTGATTTTTGGTGCAAGTGGACCTTAATGTCATTGTCATTATATTTTATCGGCTTAGCTCAAATTGCGATGAGCCACTACGCCCCGAGCGTTTTAGCCATTGATGCCGATAGGCACTGAAATTCACAATGAAATTCAAATAAGTTTATTTATTGGAACATAACACACAGAATTCTTTAAACGAGGGTAATTGATATTTTTCGTCAATCGAGAAAGAACTGGCTAGCAAAACGCTTACAAAGCTAAGCATGTCCCGAAGATACACTGATTTAACTCAGCGCGAAGTCAAATAGCTCTGTGAACTAAATGGCACTTGGACCAACAGATGAGATAGAGGTTATTATTCCTCTATTTATTTCTATACAAATCTTATACATTTTCAAAAATTCCTTAAAATAAAAACAATATAAAAACATTCAAAAATATTTAAAAAATGTAGCCCACCGGAACCGTGAACAGAGTGTCAAGCTACCAGCGGTCAGGGCTCCAGAGAGAGGAACCTCCTAACAATACGAGCCGTGTCCAGGAGTGCCGCTTTCTGAATCAAACCCAAAAGCTGGATCAACCAGCTGTCTTACGAGACCCTCCTCAGGTATTGATCGAGGCTCTTGGCAATTAAGCCATGGGCTGAAATGACTATCGGCACAATGATCGCTGAGTCCACATCCCACATGTCGATAAACTCGCGAGCCAAGTCAAGATACTTGATTTGCTTATCTTTCTCGGCTTTCACGAGATTCTCATCATGCGGGACCGTTATGTCAACAATCATTGCGCGCATTATTTTAGGAGATTTAATGAAAGTCTTAAAACACGGGCTATATTCTTCAGAATATAGATTTTCATTCGCGGGATGATATGCTACATCTGTGCGAATATTGTAGTACAAAGAAAATTTGCATTTTAAAAGACAAAGATAGCAGACAAAATACCGAAGGATACTCGTTTAATTAAGTAAATACTTTTTCATTTGCTTTGAGTACCGTCACGGATTTTTAGAAGTCTTCCTTGTGAAGACTTTTCACTATAAAAGGAGGCTCCAGTTACTATTGTGATTTTATAAAGCCACCTTTCTGCATGAAAAGGGCACTTTGAAAATTGATAAATTAAGAGACAAAGAAAAATTTTTAAGTCAAATTATATTAAAATGTTTAACAATTACAATATTAGCATCAACCATATTATATTAATAATGAAGTCTTAAAACTAGGCAAATATGATACGCGAACTCAGAATTCTCTATTCGATTTTATGTTACGCTTTACTTCAAGGTCCTGCCCAGGCCCACTTGAGGCGCACCGCCCAGTCTCCGACGTCGTAGTTTTGATCGACGGCGGATTTCGGTGTTACACGATCTAAGAGGGTTTACCGAGCATGGCTCGCTCCTTGGTCCTTTGTGCCACTCGTACTCACTGGAAATTCTCATGTGTGTACCTACTCAGTGGAGCGTCCATGTCTCGGCCCCGTAGGTTATTGTTGGCCGTCTAGTCTATTAGTGCGTGTCCATGAATCTAAAAACCCTGAATCGACTTACACAGCACTTAATAAAAAAGTGTCTCAAATCCGTTTTATCAAAATATACTGTAGCAAGAGAAAAAAAATGTATTATTCTAAACACAGAAAAGCCTTACCTTTGACCGGTCGGCACACAGTACCCTTGTGGCCGCAATATATTAGAATTTCATGGGCCTCATCCTTATGGCAAGGTCGAAATAAAAAGGCTTGGCCTAAGACTATTTCAGCTTCCTCTTTGATAAAGTCAGGAAAAACTTAGATGTGAGACCACAGACACAGCACACACTGAATGGTAAATTGATATTATCTTGAATAAATTATAGCGTAGACATGAGGATGGGTTCAGCGCAGTAGTACTGTCCCCGAATTAAAAGTTAATAGTCACTTTGTGCTAAATCATATTATCATCACTTTTCTCAAAACGTTGAAGGAAAAAATAACATGTTACACAATATCACGCTTTTAAACCCCGAAGGATTAGGCAGACGTGTACCTAATAGTACACTCACATTTTGCCAGTTATAAGTCCCATGCAATAGGGGGGCGAGACTACTGCCATCTGAGAAATTGCTAACAACACAAACCCAATAACACTTTTCCCGACCTGGAAATCGAACCCACGACCTCGTGCGCAGCAGTCGCAACCACAAGACCAAAGAGGCAGTTACAAAAGTAGTAAAGGAAAACATCGTTAGGAAAACTATGAAATCCTCAAATTGGGCCCACAACTGACTGATTTAATTTAATTTATATAATATATGGTATATTATATAAATTAAATTAAATCAGTACCTAGATGATAGTATTTACATTACATTCATTATAAATCGAATCGTGTTAATAAATAAATATTAAGCTGTAATCGGACGTAGTTGACAATGGCGGATTCGGGCCGCAATTCGTTGGACGACCGATTTCAGTAGAATTTTCGTTTTAATGACGATTTGGATTTGGTCTCGGTTTCAGCCGTCAGATTAAATGGAAAATATGATTTATTCATGTGTATACCATTATTTTCACCGATTATCGAAATTTCAAATGTGATAAGGAATATTGAACATGCTGTTCTTCGATTTTTTTGTCAAAAAACCTGAATGATTAAAAGAGATCGGATATTCGGATGCAAAACCTGATTTTTGAGTGTTGACTAATAATGAGTGCAAGTTTGAGTATCAAAAAAAAACATTGTTATAAGCCCAGTCATATTTTCCATTTTGTTATATTTAAATATTCAACAGTAAAATTTGAATTCTGATTACTTAGCAGCAATAAAGTTGAAGCAATTTATTACGTGTTTCCATATTAAATTTCTTGTCTAAATTCAAATAGAACAGAAATATTTATTATTCTTAGGAATACTACATTTTATATACACCACAATCCTGCAAAATCGAGAAAAAAATATATATTATATATATTATAAAAAATATATAAGAAACCGCTTTTGTTTCTGTTGCCGGGAAAAAAATACTTTAGGTAAATATGCATCCGAATATCTGATCCCTAATGATTACATAAGAAGTAATGTCTATTAATGCGCAAGTTAGGTTCGCTATGTTAGGATCTCAAGAGGTCAATTAAATAACGGAAATAACGAGTTTAACATTTACGACAGATAAAACACGTAGCAAATTCGAATTCGGCTTACATAATTCAATTTGGCCTCGAGCAATGTCTTGCCTGCGCCACAAAAGGCGCTTTTTCAATAATTTCTATGTCGGTAGCCGAATAAATCTAATTTTAGTACGAATAATTTAATTCCGTTGTTCAGTGCTTAAAATGGTCTCGAGTGCTTTATTATTAAGAGCGCAGGGCCCTGGATCCCGAATCAATTCAAGATATGACCTATGTCTGATGATAGCCTATAGGGTGTTCTTTGTTTCATCAAGGCAAGTTTAAATCAAGCACAAAAATAAAAAAGTGATAGGCCACTTTTTAGGTGAAATATTTCTTTGTACGATTTGTTTGTATAGATTGAAGACTTCTACAGCTACTATTAGTTACTTTACTTTACTCACATATAGAAATATTATGAAGTGCTCTTCATTACATTAAATCTCCAAGTAGCCCAATCTCCTTTGTGCTACAAATACCGTAGCAGTGTAGCAGTTTCGTACGCGCTCCGTAGCGTTGTAGCACGAAAGGAGCTTAATATTATTTAACACCTGAAGTAATAAGCTTTCCACATTAAGTCAGCGTTAAAATAATTCAGTATACCGAGCTTCATGGAAGTTTGATCAGTAGCTCCTATAAAATATTTTGTAGCAAGTAAACCTTTTCACACAAGATAACAAAATAATTCCAATTTGATTTTTAACATTCTACCTTTTATATTAACATGTTTATTGTATTAATTTTATGTTAATGTATAAAGAAATATAAACAACATAAATACAAACAAACAAATATAAATATATGATATTTAATAACCGACCCAGAAACCACACCTTGTACACACAAGTAGTTTTTAATGAAGTGAACAAAAGTGTTCCAATTCACATAAAGTCGACATCAACGCCAAACAACGTGAACAGTTTGCAAGTGCAATGCAGATATTAGTACAAATTAGATAATTGGGTCCTATTAACTAAACATGTACCATCAGGGAAATCCATCGTTCAGGAAATTGACACGCTACGTCAATTTGACGGGATATCTATACTAATATTACTCGTATAAAGCTGAAGAGGTTGTTTGGTTGAACGTGCTAATCTCGGGAAGTACAGGTTCGAATTAAAAAAATCCTTTTGGGAACTCCATTTATCGAGCCCACCACGACCGCATCACGCTAAAACCAATAGGAGCGGAGCATCAATGAAAAATTTTACAAAAACGGGAAAAAAAAGTTCTTTTTAGAGCTTCCGTTGCGGGCGCTGCATAAACGGTGAAAGTTACACGAAAATAATTTATGAAGGAATTATTCCTCTTAAAAAGGTCTAGAAAAAATCCGCGACAGCTTAATTATGCCTATCTTTTAAAGTTAACTAACAATAACCATTTTTATGACTTTAAATTTTGTTAAAAAGTAATGCTTTATTTGCGAAGGTGTTTTTACCGACATAGTATAAATCCTTATCAAAATAAATATGTAAATCATCTTTAATCACTAATCAAATCACATTGATCTTTTCCCTCGCTACAATAAGGATGTTATTAGGTTGTCCTACAAAATTAAATAACTGTAAATGTATTTTAAAATACGATCAAGCGCGACTGCGCGATGCGAGCAAAAACGCGACACAATAAATTTTTATTTGTTGAATATTTATGCGATTCTATTGAATCCAAAATTTAAATTTTTTTGGCACATGAAAAATTGGTTTAGGCCTGAACTGAATATAAAACAGTGTACCTTTCAATGCACACTGTGGTGTGCATGGTTTAGAAATAAATGTAGATTCAATTTGATAAGAGCTGAGACGGACTTTAAGAAGGACTAAGGTTTTACGATTTCGACAGACATTTTATACCTGAAAAGTTAAAAGTTAACTTAACAAAAAGGAAATGATATACTGAGTTTAATTTATAATTGAGCTAATATAATTCATAGGAAGACATTACCTATTTAAATAAACAAGCTAACTTTGGCAATATAAAACACGCAGGTAACGTTTACGTTACGTTATTTTTGAACTCTTTGAACAAAAACGAAACTTTGTTGCAACCACAAATGGGCGCGCTTGTGCATTGTTAGGCTAGCTTCGATCACTATGTAAAACCCGACGCGTTTGAGCGTCACTCACCCTTAAAATACACATTGTTTGTTAAAAAAATGGCGATACTGCCCGCGAGGGCTATCTAAAAAATTCGAAAATCCTTTGATGCCCACTGTAAAGTAAACTTTAAATCCCGATAGTTTTACCAATACGGAAACTACAACATTGTGCGTAGCCAATAACAATTTAAATTTTTACTTAACCCTAACCAAGCGATTATAGGCAATTTTACTAAAATCGGTATTAAAGCTTATGATGATGCATGAAAAAGGGGCGGTGATATTCAAGGGTGTGTTCCAGATCATCAAACTGGATGATCTTCTCCATGAGATCAAAATTGTAATCTCAAATCAGCTGCCCCATAAAAGATCGAGTAGGTATTGAAGTTTTCTACGGCACAGCTGATTATTTTTCGTGATAATAATATTAGTCCTGAGGAGAAAATTGTATAATGCGTATTACTAAAACAAAATAACCACTGAAACGACTAAAGTAATCAGTAGGAAGTGAGGACTCCTTTAATTTAATTTAAAAGCTCTCGTCAGTATACCTGAGGGTCTAGTCAAGTGGTAACTCGTTTCTCAAAGCGTCCCATCTTTATCCAACGTCCTCCGTCTTTTCTCTTTAATTATTTCCTTTTATATAGTTAGAAGCCAGGAACCAACACGCAGTAACCAACGAATACTATCAAAATACCAATAACTTTGTTTTTTTTTGCAACTCTTGTTTCTGCTAGAGTTGTACGTTATTTTTTAAGAACATTTAGATAAATAATTATCTTATTACAAGCTCAAAATAATAATAAAATATGTACATAAAGAGTAGGAGAAAGTACTCTCGTTTTAAATCTTAGCTCCACGAAACTTGGCAAAAACAAGTCTAGGTCTTGAGTCTGAGTGCATGTGTACGTCAAACTCAAGTCAAATGTTCATACGTATACAATAAATGTATCCTACATTTATTTTACAAATCTGATAAGCCACATTATCTATTTAGACTTATACTGTTATATTTAAACTAATACTGGCCCTATCACCTGCACTCTTGATGATTTAATTACTGCATCAGTGAGTGGGGTTCGCATGGCTGTGTTTTGGGCTAAACATATTGAAACATTCTGGCATCGATACGCTAAGAAGAAGAAATTCTGGTAGGCCTTACTTAAATGTAATTAATGTGTGTTAATTAACTTACATATACTTAAGCTCTGATCTCACGAGTCGTGACGCAATTCCTTCGCGTCTTCACTCGCCGTTTGTGTCAACTAACTTGTATCTCAGCGTTCAAACTGGAATGAATAGTCGTGTGACTTAATAATTAAAATGTTAACGGATGCAGGTGCAAGCTGCAGGTCCTGCACATCGCGGGGGATTCGCCATAGTGGCCAGAGCTTGAATGTTGTATTTTCCCGTCAACCCTACCTTAAGTTCTGTAAATAAAGATTTGTATTAAACTCTGGTTTTTCTTCTTCCACAGGCGTTCGCGTGGCGTCATGGCTGCAATCCTATACAGTGTTCAAGTAAGTAATAAAAGTAACTCAATTAAACTTATACTGTCTTTTACAGATTACATTATCCATTATAAAAGAGAGATATCCCGTAAGTATCATTAGAAGTTTAGTTATAAATCGTGAAAGATTAAAACAGTGTTAGTAACTCAATTATTGAAAAAATATTTGATACATTTGCACAGTATCATCAGCATGCTGTACTTACATCACACAAAGTAATATTTTTGATGTCAAACGACTTTATTTTTGGTGTAAAAATCCGTGTTACGGTAAGTAGCGTGCAATGCATAGAGAATATAGTTATATAGTCTTTTTTGCAATGTAACACAACCAAACCTTATTTATGGGTCAATGGGGGTTATGGAGGTGATTAAAGTTTATTTCATAGTCGAGTGTAATATGACAAAAGGGTGGAACGAAGTGTTTAGTGGTCGGATTTTCATAGGACTTTTATATTGAGTTTCTAGAGATGTGGAGAAGAATATTTAAAAAAAAAATCGCAAGTGTGAGTTTTGAATTTTTATTTTTTACTATAGTTCGTTCGTAGTTAGTTTGACCTTCAATATCTCCGTAACCAGAAGGCTAATCCAATACAAAAAAACTACTACAATGACGGGAAGAACAGGTGGGTGGCACACCAGCTCTCCAAATTGCAACTGTGTGGTGCCTACAGTCTCGGAGTAAAATGACTGCGACATACGGAGGAAGAGACAGGACAGACGGACAGGACGAATCTTTAAGGGTGCCGTTTTTGCCATTTGGCAACGAAACCCTAAAAAGAGCCACCTCTGCCCATTACTGTTAAGATGTTAACGTTTTGAAAAAAAAATCCTCCATTGAGTTTGGGCTTTTCCTCGATCAATTTCCACTTCAGCAAGATCTCTTGAGTGTCAGGCACACGACGCAAGTTCTGTTCAACACGTCCTTGAATTTGTCGGGAACCCCAAAACAATAAGTATTGTATAGAGTTGTCGGCGTGAGTTCGTGTAATCATAAGTTAATCTATAGCATATTTCCCATTTTCCACAACGATTCCTAAATTGAACTTTTTAATTGGCGCATAAACAAATTAATAGATTAGGAGTCTTTTAATCAAACCGACATATTTAAGATAAAAGTAATTCCTAATAAATTTGATTTCAACTATTTTCTAGGCTCTCAGTTTTAACTAAAGCGTGAAAGCTTTAGCAGTAAAAAAACTGCACGTGGATTATGCGGTTAGGTATTAAAGTATAGCGCGCTAACTATTTGTAACAACCTGTTTGCGTCATTGCTGCTGCAAAAGTGTACGCTTACAAAATAATTTAAGTAAAGGGCGTGGAGGTTAATTTTCTATAAATTAAGCCGTTGTTCGTGGTATTTTCTAATACTTCACGCAGTAAAGCCGTACATTTGAATTAGTATATTCTCACTTTGAATTCTTAACTCAAAGTAGCAAGCCCAACGGCAATGCGTGGTCCAAGATTCGACCACCAGAATTGGTAGTGTTAGGGATGTTTTTCATACTAATCCGTTCGACGGCTTAAGGAAGATCAAGCAACAAACAACGAAACACCCGCATCTAGTAAATCACAGCAGGTTTATTGCGGCACGAATAAAAGTATAGGGTCCCTTCGGCTAATTATGTTGAGCCTACAGAAAACTTTCCAGTGGTATGGCCAATCTAAAAACATCTTATTCGACAACGAAGCAAACGGGTCGATGTAGTATAGGTAGTCCGATGGAGGTACTCCAATATTACGGACCGGTGTCACAGACGATGTTCCATCTAGCTCCCATTCAACTCTTTGTACTTTGAGGGGTCTCCGCGAACCCATTGTTACGCTGCCGATAGGGCCGAGCTTTGGCAGACGGTACAAAAAATATTTCAAGCAAACGTAACACTCCTTCGAATAGTTTATGAACAGGTGGCCTACCATGACGTCTTACTGTGGGAAAGAGATGGCGCTAGGTGACCTGTATAGCTTGGTCTCTTTCCCAGACTGGAATTACTCCTGCTATAAGACGTCATAGTAACCCACCTGAGAGCTCAGACAAAATAACATTCTATGAATGCGACAACAATTTCCGAGAAGTCCAAAATGTATAAGATAGACTTGTGTCGAAAAGTCAATTGGTTTTTCGATCGACAGACCATTGCTTGACTATCTTCATTGCTGTTAGAATATCACTTTGTCCTGTTCTACAGGACCCATGTTTTAATTAAATATTTTTGTTGCAGCTTCTTGACAACTATCCGTCAAGTGGACTGGGGTGGGTGGAGACGTGACACACACAATCTCTTCACTAAGCTCATCCGGACCAAGGACCCTCGCGAGTCTGAACAGACTCAAGAGGTGACCTTACCGGGAAGACAACGACTTTCGGTAAGTACACACTATATGATCATCCGCGTCAGAGACTTCTTCGGCGGAACATCCGCGCCACTTAGCTCATTGATTTTCAAAAACATACACGCACGGGGACCGTCCTTCGCGGACGGCCTTAAGCACACTTGTGGTAGATGGTCCTTTAATAAATACCAACAGCTCGTAGTCTTTACTGAATATTGAGTAAAACGATGATTGCGCGCACACTCGCAACAAAATAATAATCAAAGGTTACTTCTGAAAAATCTGTTTAGATAAAAGGTAAATATACTGACGGACGGTCTAAAGAGACTTTAAGCGATACAGTTACATATTTCTATTCCAAGTAGCATTATTTCGAAACAACCACCGAAACGCAACCAATCAGAAAATGGTAAGTAATAACACGACACGACATCGAGTATGAACCACAGATTAAGGTACGTTTTGGTTGAGCTACAGATAGATTCCTCGACTCCTCGTTAGGTAGAGTTAAAAAAAGTGGTCATACTATATCAAAATCAAAGCATTTATTTTAAGTAGGCCAGTTACAGGCACTTTTGAATTGTCGAAACAAAGACAACAATGAAATGTACCTACAGTCCCAGTCACAAGGCATAAAAACTGTGAAAGTACTGTAGTTGCCCATTTCCTAACGTAGATCTCTATGGAGAAGAACGGTCAAGAAACTCCATGGACACTCTTTTAAATCAGAATATTTTACAAAACCTTGGTTACATCATTCATGTTGAGATGGAACATTATGTGAGAGCGATGTAGCAAGATGTGCACGTTAAAAGTGTCCATAGTAAAAACAAAGAAAAGAACAATTCAAAAATAAAATAATTAATTCAAATAAGCCGTGGCAACCAAGAGATGACCAGTCACAACTGACAGCGCCCGTATCAGAGTGTACGGGTAAGGTACATTTAAATAAATAGACTGACAGAATGAATGAATTTGTGTATTGAAAGAACACTCAAAACTGATAAGTTATCGACTAGCGTCGAGTGTCGCGTCTTTTTTTGCTAGTATTATATTCTTAAAATGGTCATAGACGTACCTACTATTACACCTTGTGCCCATTTTACAAATTTAAACGTAATTCATATTAATATCTTATTATAATTAGACCCCCTGATCGTTAACTTAAAATTGTATAATTTATTCATTCGTACACACAGGTTTTAAAATCACATCGCCAGTGACATCTTGGACATAAAACCGGCGTTGTTTGCTGGAGAAAACAAACTTATTTAACTTTGTTTTAACAAAGTTTTCCAAGTAAATAACAGAAAGTTCCAGTGGGGAACATTGTAACAAATGGTTCAAAAGCGACATCTGCTTCAGACGTTAATAATTTCCGTCGTTGCTACATGCGGTTCATAGTACTTTGGTACTCGGTTGAAGGACACAAGTTTTAAATGTGACAAGTTGCAACATCTTTTCAGTTTTGTGGGTATCTTTAATGTTTATTTTAGAGACTGCTTTGAGGAGAATTTAATTTAACTAGAAAGTCAGCTAACATCAGCACTCTCCTACCCTTATCCCATTTTATTTGGGATCAGTGCAGCATGTCTTCTTCTTCCCAACTTCTCTATAAATCTTTATCTTTATGGATACTGCTTGTCTAGACCAATCATCTTTCACTAAGTCCATCTTTAGTGTCTTTGGTCTGTCTTCACCTCCTATTATAGCCATCCTCAAGCTAACTCATTTACCTAACATGCGTAAGTAATCTTAGATTTTTTGGTAGGTTAGCAATAATTTCCTGCAATATTGAAAAATTGTCTTTCTTAAGAATTATTAGACTACAATTTTGTGGTCCTCCTACTAAGTCCTAAGATTTGGACTTGTTCACTATACACGTTTGTACTGATTATTTCAATTTCATAAATACTTTTGATAAATAGTGATCGGAATACCGATAAATATAATCAATCTACTAATTAAGCGTATCGCAGTACACCACTGCCCATAGACCGCTCCCAAGCTGTGCCAGAACACTCCTCCAACTTCCTCCACCTTTGGTACCAAGTATATTGTCCAGTAATTAATTCTAAACATCTTACCACCAACAAAATAAATCACCAAGCATGCAAACAATTAATGCTGATCCAAGAGCTAGCTTTTACTTTGATGGCCAAGGCTTAGCGCTGCCATACAACATGTCAACGCCGCCAAAACTATATATATAATTTAGCCTATATTTTAAGTTAAGTATCTAGCAGTAGAGCGGTGAAAACTGCTGCTCTAATAAAGACCCCCACCTTATTTTTTTTTTTTTTCAATATCTTCAATGTACAGACATCGGCCTATTATTATATATCTTTAGATTAAGCTACGCTTACCTAGCCTTAGGTAAATCCGTGGATGGGTGACCACCCATTACATACCGAGTTTTCTCCGTGCCTCGGAAAGCACCTTAAGCCGTTGGTCCCTGCTGTCATTTGTAGATCTTTGACAGTCGTTACAGGTAGTCAGTGGCCCGCAAGTCAGACAACCAGTCTTACCAAGGGTTATCGTATTACCCATATATACCTATTTTTATGAATATTTGGTAGTCATTGGATACATGAAGTGGGCTGTCGTTGTAAGATGACTAAAAAGTCACGGTGGGTACGTTGTTGCAACTTTGTCAAAATATAGACAAAGCTCAAAAACACAGCTAGGTGCAGGTGCACTCGCGGAGTCTTGAAAATGATCAGACGAGTTCAAACGTAGGCGTTTCTGTTGTTTGTCGCTACGAGCTAGTTGGAAACTATGCGGTACATTCAACATTGTTCGGATTTACTGGCTAAATATTCTTCGTGGTTGTGTCCTTAGGTAACTACGAAAACTGCCACTTAAGTTTGATATTCTCGTAGCTTAGTGTAATGCGCATTTAACATTCCCACTGCGAGGACACATCACTCTATGATAGGAGTGGGCCAACAACACGCATGGATTGGTAGATGCACAATGCTTTCTAAGCTTCTAATCTGGGATATGCTCGTTTTCTCACGACACGACATTTTTGAGAGCATTGATGATGAAGTATATTACAGAAAGACTCACACATTATATCCTTGAAATGTCTTTTAATAGGACTGAAAAGTATTCGGTTCTTTTTTAAGTTTACTTTGCCTATTAAAAACTTAAACTCGCTAGATAGCGTCACCGAGTAAACAAAGGCTCAGCGAAGCTTTTATATTTTAAAATTGTCCTTTTACTTCTATAGTATGTTTATCAGTTTAATATCAACAGACACCATAATCACAAGTATTTACTAACGTTAAAAAGTCGAAGTGAATAAGTTCAAAACACAAACAGTGACAGTAGGTAGTAAAACAGTTTCGCCAAACAAAAAACTTTATGGATCCACAAATGTTACATTGAAACTAAATAAAAGCAAAAAATAGTGATACAATAAAATTTGTGTTGAATTTACCTACATAGAAAAAAAACATCACATTTTTTACCAGGCAAACCGTTACATCTGATTATTGACATACGGAAATAAAGCTTATTTTTTGGTTTATCTGCGATTGGCGTGTACGGCGACCCGAGTTCGAATCCCAGCAACTGTAACTCTTTCTGCAAGTATCTTTGAGACCTACGACATGCCGCGTACAACGCCACCTGCCTACCAATCGAAAAAACAAACTTGTAACATGGATGGGGGACTCGGGCATCAATGCATAAATGTCCAAGAATAAATAACAACAGCTCGATTGAAACATCGACTGAGAAATTACATGGCGGTCAAGGAGAAGAACTTAAAATTTGTGTGGGTACGAAATGCTAGTACTTTTGCAAAAAAAAACGAAACTTCTTAAATCTTCTTATAAAAAACTGGCCAAGTGCGTGTCGGACCACGCACAATGTAGGGTTCCATCAAAACATGCACACACTTCCTACGGTTCGATTTGCCTGCGAACGATGATTCTATTGTAATAATAAAAAACAAACTTACATTTGTAGTTGAAAAACCCGTGCTCCCGTACATTATGTTAAGGAAAGTATGTTATCCAGGTACATTTTATAAGTTGGTCGACTATTACTCGTAAACTTGTGAAGCCTAAGCTGTGATAGTTTTCCTTTTAATTTCGTTATATATACTATCACCGTGAATTTTTTCACGCACCCAAACACAACTGTTTAGCTGGTAGAGGGGGAGGGGGGCACTTGAGTCTAACAAAAATTAGCACTAAAGCTTAATATTTCACAAACGAATCCCCTAATCGAAAAATTATTTGAGTAAACTCGCAATATTTTTTAAAGACCTATTCAACGAAATCCCACACTATGGGGAACGCGAGTTACGTGTAGGTACTGGAGATACCATAAAAAATACTTTTAGAGATTTTATTTTACCACTTTTTCGGCGTAACTAATATGTACATTCATGCCAAATTACAGCTTTCTAGTACGAAGGGTCTTTGAGCTAAGGTGCGGACAGACAGCCAGAAGCTCTCAAATTGACTCTGAGCACAAAATCTATGCAAGATTATTATTTACTACAGCCTGACTTAGACAGATTAGTTGAGTGGTGCAAAGAAAATAGGATGAGTTTAAACATTGAAAAAGGTTTTCAAATAAAATACTGTCGCAATAAAAACGTTTATAGCACGAAATACTTCATTTTGGGCAACACTCTCTCAAGGAAGTGAATAGTATCCGTGACCTGGGAATCTTGATGGTCAGCAAATTGACGTACTTTAAACATTTTGATAAGATCATATCAAATACAAACAAAATGCTAGAGGTATGGTCACCTCAGTACCACGTTCATAATCAGCGTATTGAGCGAGTCGAAAGGAGGTATCTGTATCATGTATCTTTAAAAAAAAACTGCGCAGCAATTATTATCTTACAAGGACCGTGCTCTTCACTTTAAACTTCAAAGTCTAAACAATTGCAGAAAAGTACTGGATTTAAGCTACCTTCCCAAATTAATGACATCTAAAATAAATACTAGCCCTAAGCCAAAAATATCGATAAATGTTCCTAGCTTGTTAACCCGGTCACATACCTATAATAATCTATTTTAGAAAATCTATGCACAAAACCAACATAAGTCCCCCCTAACTTACGAGAACAACAAAAAATATGGCGCAAACCGAACTTGACATCAATCACGACAGTCTTAACGTATTTAAAAGGAAATAATACACTTTCAGTTATAGGACATTTCAATTATCAGTCCAATAATTAATTAATCAATTAAAACATATATCATCACAGTTTTAATTTAATTTATATTTTAATTTGTATTAGTATTCATAATTTTAATCGCAATTCCAACCATTATCAATTCATCATGAAATTATTACGTAATTTAATTTGATTTGACTGTATTCTGGATATTTCAATCTTTAAGAATATCATGATTGTTTTATTGTATATAGTCCTAATTTTATTTTTTTATTAAATTAGGTATTTAGAGCATGACATGCACCTTTGGTTACCTGTAATTGAGTATGCGTTACAAGACCATGTATTCTATAAAAGTTTTCATTTTATAGAAGGTAAATTGTAATGTGACTCGTTGGTAATCCGAAAAGAAATAAATAAACGTGTCCCTAACTCCGGGCATTCGAAATAATAATTTCGCAGATACCGCGTCCAAAGCCGTCCACTACTTTATATTTCAGAAGGTGGTCTGTCGACCTCTTTGCAGTAATGTTACCTTACCGGTTGGTCCTTCCGATGAGTACCCACGATCATAATCGAACTTTCATTAATACATCAACCCGCAGCTACAAAAAACGCAACTGTAAAAAAAAACGCATACCGACGTGGACTCTTATTTATTTATTGAACCTATAAAACATATAAATTTTTTTGAACGAGTTTATATTCATGTTATTTTTCATTGGAGTTACAGTTATAGTGTGAATTCATTCCTTTTACGGAATATGCGCAATTCAAGTCACCATTCGCTTCGCTTCGTGCGACAAAGTTGAGCGACGCGACGACGACGCAATTGAAATTATTCGAGTTGTAAACCTACCGTCCAATTTCTTTTGTATGCTATTAATATCAGATTCCATTCGTTACAGGACAGAAATAAATGAAATCCGTGTGCCTTGACGCCATGACACCTTGTTGAACCAGAGCCGAGCATTTCAACGAATTGTCGCTTGAAAGTAGAAACGATATTATTACTAGACAGACGAACAAAGCATTTAATTCAAAGCTCTGTAATTTTATGCGAAATAGGATCTGAGTGCTCATTTAATTTGCTTTTTTTTTATCGGTGTTTGTTAACTGTCTGGTCAATTTTAACGGAACGTAAGTAATGTGTGTAAACTTCAAGCGACAAGCCGTGAACTTTGAAAATGTTGTTCCAACAGTGTGTTATGTGAACGGTGAGATGTAATCATTCAAACATGAGCAACAATTTACTTATGTTTGACCAATATTTGGAACTGTAACTTTCAAGCAAACTGCTAATTTGGATTTAATTTGTTGTAAGCGCCACTAGACACAAGCAATTTCGTTTATTGAACATATTTTGACGTACTGTAGTTTCTTAAGAACAAGTTTTAAAAATGTTCTTGTCATAGAAACATTTTGTTAGTTATTTATAATAGCTTTAAAAATAATAAATAAAATATCTAGAATTAAATCAAACCTGAATTGAATTGTTCCACTTGAAAATTGTTTCACATTTTCACGCGTAGCTCTTGTAGATGCGCTGAAGGCTACGCCGTAGCAGCCGCGTAGCACCTGCTACAAAGACAGAAAGATTACCGAAAATTATAATAATAATAATTATAATTTATGGATTTCAAAATCCCAATAAATATAAAAAAATATTTAATAAATTAACCTTTTCTCATTACCGTAGACAGCGTTACATCAATGAATTCCGATTTGTAATAAAAACGACCCTTTATGGTTCGAAGACGTTGCTTTAGCAAAAGAAAACGTTAAGCGCATAAAACGATCGTTTAGGAAGATATTTATGAGGCACCAATATCCGCAGCAAATGTGCAGAGCTTTCCGAATGTGATTCTGCGAGGGCGATGTACTTTAATATGTCATAACTAGTATCATAGTGCGAGTATCGAGGAAAATGTAACAAATCTATGTTAGATTTTTAGGTGTTTCACTTTATATATTTAAAAAAATATAGGTAATTGAAAATAAAAAAAAACAAAGATTTTAGTATCTTTTTAAATTATTTAATAATCCAGAATAAAATAATAGTTATTGACACAAAAGAACTGCCACGCATTAAATTCCTTCTATAGATGAATCCTGTTTTAAATATTAATTAAACTGGCCCTCTCTACGTAAATTATTTTTATATACGGCCACCTCAACAAACATCAATAAAACGAGTCATTATTGAAATACATTATTGTCTTATAAGTCTTAGTGATAGTACCAAAATAAGGTCAGTAAAACACGTAGTTTTCCGTGGTAAAATGTAAAAATACAGACAAGGCGACTACGTTAAAAAGTGTGAAAATATCTGCCGTCAATTTAGACCATTATATTTTAAACGTCATTCATGTTGCTATTGGGATCGGGGTGTGAGCGTTGAACCCGCCACCGCCACTTTGTGTGGGCTGGCGTGGGATGAAACGGACGATTTGAGGCAGAATTTCAACCCCAATGTTCATTCAACATTCGCGGCCATTATTCCAGGGAAGTTTTTAAATATACGGTACTACGGGGCCGCATAAAATTAAAAAACATAAAATCGGTTGATAAGTTTTTTTGAACGAAAGTAGAAAAATATTTGTTGTATCTGAATAATTATTTATAAGTACGATAATTTATCTGGATAAAATAATGAATGTTATGTTATAAATTTGTATTGATCATGCCTTTTAATTTTTCACTGTCATAGCCATATGGATGCATTTTTACAGGGCCGTCGCCCGTCGTGACATGCGCCATTTTCTTTTTGTTTTTTTTTATGAACATAAAAAAAGACCACACGTAGTTTGGTTATGTCTCTCGCGACAAAACGATTAATTAATTAAAACAGCGTGTAATTAGACTAGATAAGATTTTAAACAATTATTACTTCAAATCTTTAAACAGGACCGGGTATTTGGATAATATCCTCAAGGTGTTACAAGGATTGAAATACGGTGGCCAAACTGGTGGTCCGATAATATCGGTGATTTGACAATATGATAGTGGACTGTATTATAAGAATAAAGGAGAACACACGGTTCATTAAATTTGAATACGCGATAATTAATTATTAGTAATCAATCGCTTGGTGGACGACGACGCAGTGCTGTGCCGCTGCGAACGCGCACCGGAGTGCGCGCTCGCAGCTCGAGCACCCCCTCCGCTACCTCAGCTCCTCGCCCGCGGTGGCCCGGCGGCGCGTCGTAATATTCTCAACATCTTTGTCAATTCTTATGTCAACGTATGATACATAAAAAAAAACATGAGTATACATCAAAATTAAATTATATAATTCAGATTCAAATTCCATAATCAAAAAAAAAAAAGATAAATAACACAATTATATGATCATAACTATAAAAAAAAAAAAAAAAAAAATCGTATCAAATTTTGAGGAGCATAAACATATTATAATCAGGCGACACGATACGTCAGCCAAACCAAGTGTGTGTGTGTGTCATCACGTCATCTGAAAAGCAGTCGCTCTCGGCAGTAATTAGTGTTTTCAATGAAATAATTGCATTTTCCTGAATGGAGCCACGACCGGAAATAAGACTAAAAGCTCCAGATGCGAGAAAGCTTTCGTATTTTTCTGCTTTTAAAAAAACAAACGACACAGCGAAGTTTTTTTAAAATGAGAAACCATTTTTAAAATGCTGCATAATTTCTTGCTAAGCTTAAAATAGTACCTTGTAAACGAAAAGCAGCACGTTATGCAATTCAATGAGATTTCTTTTTATATCCTTCTGCAATCAAGATGAATCACATTTGTGAAACACTAAATGTGAGCCTTCCTGAACCGCTTATAGTATTAGACATTAAAGGATATTTCACTTTATTTGCCAGAAGCTACAGTGCACTTTTCAACATGGTCGCAAATCAAGATGCAACGGCCTTTTAGTCGACCAGTTCTCGAGTTATACTGAACAAACTGAATTGTAAAGTGCACAATTTACATTTAAGAATTGAAACGTGGAGTGTTCTGTGTGTAGGCGGCAAAGACAACTTGATTTAGTAGCTGACTATTTTAAAATAAAAATGTTCTCTTTCAAATACGACGTAAAGCAGATTTTATGAAATACTAGCCTAAGCCAAGCAGAGTTCGGCAATTATCCCACGGGGAGGAGTATCTATATGTTATAAATAGGTGTAAAGGTAGGTAAAGTATCTGTTTGCAAAACACACAAATCAATTCAACCTTTTTTGCGTAAAAGAGGAATAAACATCCAAACATCCTCTGTATCACTCTGTACCACTCGCATTTATAATAGTATAGCCCTTTATTTGTGGGGTACTTTGCCGGATTTTCGCGCGCTTTTCAATAACTGGGCCGTAGCGGCCCACTCAACATCGCAGCGGATAGTAAGATTATTTCTTCCCAAAGTCATAGTGGTGCGAATCAAGGCCCAGTGCCCGTGTGGGGGATTGATTGATTCGCACCTCTCGGGTTGGTCACATGTCTTCGATGTTTTTTGTCTGTGATGGTACAAGAACTGGATGCCAGTATACTCACGAAGTTAACCTTCACCGTTTTATTAGCAGCATAGGTAAAAAATACAAAAAAAAAAAATCAAATGTACATTTTATATCCATAATGAGTACGATTATAGAAACGGATAATATATATATAATAGATAATAATAATAATCTATTCATTTACAATTGAAGCCATATGACAGAGTGAGCTGCAGGATTTCAGAAATGACGAACCCAGCTTGTATTTAAAATGATATTGATTCAAAGGAAATATTTAATAGGGTACCATGAATTGTTTAGTTTTAACCAAAAATTTAACGTAAATTATTACAATGAATTCTTGGTACCTACCCGTCCACTGAGAAGCTCTCTATATTATTCATCGCACAATTTTAACAGTGAATGGCGAATGGGCTTCTAATTTACCACACAGTGGGCTTAAAATCATAACGAGTACTTTGTACTCTCTCATGTCAATCATTTATGCATTAGTACGTGCGCCGCTCAATGCGTTTTCAATGGACATTTCTAACAAAAGCGTTCGTGCAATGCCTGAAGTTTTATTCCGTAGAACGAACGAAATTCGGATCGAACCGCACTCAAATTCTCGCATACAATTGCATTCAAATAGGAAAGCAGTCATTTGTTTTATCAGAAAACTTTTATTCACCCATCATGACCGGTTTCTATTCAAGCCGGAATACTAAAATTTTTTTTCAATACACTTTTTCGATAACTTGTTCTTATCCCACTACGATTAGGTTCAACATGCAATGTATTTCACACGTGTGGATTTTAAATATTTTGGCGCACACATGCGGAAATAAAAAAATCCACATAACTATACTTACGAGTAAACTAAGTCCAAATGGGATCAATGACTATCGTCGGCACTGATTGTTTTTTTTTCTATGCGTCTCTATGGCGTAAATGTATTTTTTAGTATTTAAATTGTGTATATAAATAAAATACCATAGACAGACATGATTATTTAAACAAATACTTGCTTTTATGAACAAATTAAATTTTATTTGTGTTCTAAATTAAAAAATATTTGAATTTTCAAATTAGGCTATTTAGCGGCATCATACCTTTGCTTCTTCTACAACCTGGCGAAAGCAATGCGCGAAAAAAAGCAAATTAAATCGTAGTTTCCTAATATTTCGAAGAAATCGGTGATTTTTGTTTGTTTGATTCAGTTTTGTTGTAACTGACTTCTGAAGTTACAGTTATTTTTCACTTTTTTGTGTTTTTGAAGTCGGTTAATTATGTTTTGCAAAAAAGTTTTTTGTTTCCTTTTTTAGTTGTAATATCCTATACAAAATAATATTTGCTATGCATTTATTTTACATTGTTAACAATACATGTCATGGGCTTATCCCCAATAAAATGGAACTTAACATACCTAACTGTCGAAATGTGGGTGTACTGTACACATCTGCGCATGTCAGAGCATACAGGCGTGATGTTATGTTTCGTAAACAATAAACATCCAAGCGATTGCAGCAATCACGACAGATTTGCTGTCTGTTATTGAAGAGTTCCGGTAGATATCTCCGAAGTACATGATCAAATCATGATAATATTTCTATGGAACCAACTTGGGAGTATACTCTTTCAACAAAACAATTTTTAAAATCGATCCACAATTGCCTGAGAAATCGGTGAAAATACGTAAAAAAATACATACAGACGAACATAGAACCTTTTTGAAGTCGGTTAATAAAACACAAAAGTATGCAAAGAGATTTCTAAACTAAAAAATTAAAGTACGAATAATAGTTTAACCAATGGACGAAGTTGCTATTTTGTGTCCCCCTCTAAGTTCTAAACCACATACAATGTGGTTTCCACCGACATTTAGAGTAAACCATAGTTAAGTTCGACGCAACGTTAATGTGGGTTCTCGGTACCTCTTTCAAGTCAGAGAGTTATAATCAAAATCTATTCAACATATCGTTGGAAGATCAATAACAAGATTGTGGCCAAAGTTTCGTCTCAAAGTTTCCACATGCTATTTCAAATTATCTAAATGAATATTATATTTGGGAGACTGAAAACTTTAGCTTTCGGTTTAAAATCTCATTTGAATTCAATTTTTTTCGATATGAATGAAAGTCGGGCAAGCAATGTAAAAACGAGTGATATTCTCTGTAAAGCTACATAGTTGTGTTGCCTTATTAGAAATAACGACACTCGTATGAAAGATATACCTACCTATTGTAGCAATTCTTGCAACACTTGCTGGATCGCTTCTGGAAAACGCTTGTCAGATAACAAATAAAAATCCCCTTGGAAAGAGATATTAGATTTCATTCCGCGTGCTCTTTTCTTGGTAATATACATTTCAACATTATTCATGCTTACGAAGTCATTCAGACAAAGCAGTATAGTATTTAAGGTACATGATAGAAAATTTTAGCTACTACTAACTATGGGACTGTTTTGTTTAGAGTGTGAGCGTCATCATTGTTTTCATATTTCGACATTGAGACTATAGAAAGTCGGCACACAGCCATTATGATTTCTAATTTTAGTCCAAACTCAGAACTTTGAGGCAATTATTTGGATTTCCGACAACCGTAAAGTATTTAATACAAAACAACTTAGACTCGGCTTGAGGTCAATTTTAATAAAGAGAACTTTAACTTTGGCAGAATAATCTTCGAAAATTTAAAATTAAATGAGTCGAGCCAAATCGAGCGATTCGGCTCGGTTCGAAAATTGTTAAGTCCAGTCAAACCGAGCGGACTGGACTGCGCACCAGACAGAATGTACTGAATATCTGCCTAACTCCAGTGTCCGCAGTTCAGTTTGACGGCATCCAAGTTCAAAACCAAATAACTTATTTCTTCAACCAAATTATCAATACTTTTTTCTTTCACAGCGATGCCTCACTACTATGGACTTAACCTCTCTCGGGGTCGGCTCTTGCGTCGGCACCGGGATGTATTTGGTTGCTGGAATGGTTGCCCGGAAATTCGCTGGACCTGGCGTGGTTATTAGCTTTATCATTGCCGCCCTTGCCTCGATCTTTTCTGGTAAGTAAGAAAAGGGATTTTAAGGAGTTTTTGTTGATATTTTAAAGAAGATTTTGATTATAATCATGAATAGACAGAATGTGCTTTATTGTACAACAATATTTTAACAAAACCTTTATGCTTCGGTACATACAAAGGTATTAATTACGGACGCTTTTTGTTTTTATGCAATCTGATATTGGGTAGATTGCAGATTGCATAAACTGTTCGGTGAATTCCGGCGGGATACCGCTAGGGCAGCACTAACACTTCAAAAGTTTTGCATTTTTTCCCCACAGTATCAGGTTCACTATCGACTGCAAACACTATCTGGCATAAAATCAAAGAGCCTTCTGATACTCAGGGAGAATGCGATGCTCCTGCCTATTTCCACACATCTTAAAATTTGGTTACATTTATAATTTTGTTTAATCTTATTTTATCTTTTTACAAATACACATACTTCGATACTTCGATAACACGCATAGTATGGTCATACAATTAAGTAGCGACCGTATTAAACTTTTGCATGCTCATGAGTGTAATCATCAATGTAAAACAGTCTACTCTTCAAGTTCAAATAGGTGGAGTTTAATTACGACTATTTCATTATAACGTGATGTAATTGTCCAATTTTAGTTTGTTAGGCTAACTTTCTTAGAGGTCAAAGGCGTCCCTCTTTGTTAAATGCTGATATTCATCTGCGGTTAGACGGGAAGCCAGCCCCTACGGAAAGGGCTAGGCGAATGATTAATAACACGTAGGCAGATGATTAATCATTTAACACCTTGTCCTTCACTTCCCGCGTTTTGTCTGACCCAGCAACCTTTTTGAGATCGTCGGCCAATGTAGCTGGGGCGACACACGATACGCTTGCTGAACGAAAAAACTTCAATAGGAATTTCTCCTGTATCCTGGGTATGATTACAAACATTTAGACTCACATACCCAAACAGCCAGACCCGGAACAACTACCTGTTGGCCAGTGGCGTAACTAGCCTTTTTGGGCCCTAATTAAAAAAAAAACCAAAGTGCTCTCCTACGCCTATTTTGTAAAAAATAATACCTACAGTTTAAATCGGATGTGCAGAAGACATCTTTTTGGAGCTACTAAGAGGGCCTTCTTCAAAAAAAAAAATAGATGAATCGTTTGTGGTCCGCCGGGGTCCCCCTGAATCAGAGGCCCCATGCGACTGCATTGGTTACATTGGCATAGCTATGCCACTGCTGTAGGCTATTCAAATATTTGTTCCGTCTGGAAATCAAACCGACGACAGTCCATCGCTCAACCACTGCGCCAACCGTGACGTGCCTTCAAACGCAACGTCTTCCGGTTTGCGGTCGCCACTCCAGAACTTTTCAGCCCCATCGGCCATTCGTTCTGCGAGCAATATACCCTGCCCACTGATACTTAAATTGGGCAATACTTCGGGCTACGTCGGCAACTGTGGTTCTCTTGCGGATGTCCTCATTTCTGATTTGATCACGCAAGGAAACTCCGAGCATAGCCCTCTCCATTGCCCTTTGGGTGACTGCAAAGCCTTCTGATGAGGCCCATTGGGAGCGACCACGTTTCGGTCCCGTATGTAATCACTGGAAACACACACTGGTCATAGACTTTCGTCTTGAGGCACTGCGGTAAGTTGGACGAGAAGATGCCACGCAACTTCCCGATCGCTGCCCAGCCGAGTTGGATTCGACGATTGACTTCTTTTTTTTGGGATGGGAATTCATCAAATGACCCCTACCGCTCTGGGCGGAGCGGAAGGGAGTGTCAGGCTTTTACTGACTAAAACCCATCCATGTTCCTTCTTTAGCCCTTTGTGTTCCAGGGCTGCGGTATCTTTTTCGAACAGTCCCGCAGCCCTGGCAGGCATCGCCCCTTGCGGGCCCCTCCGGTTTGGTGACATCTCTTTGAGGCGCGCGTGGAACACGAACGCGCCGTCGACACGGCCTGTCGTCATAAGACGGACGGACGGCGATCTAGCCCATTACTCACCGTCCACAGGCCCGCGCCTACGGTGGCCGAGAGCCATCACGTGGCCCGCGATGCCCGGGGCGTCTCCTGCGACGGCTGGGACGTGAGGTTCTCTCCCTCTCACGTTCCGCCACCTCCTTCGCTAGTAGTATGCAGCAGTATATTTATGGTAGAAATAAAGGCTTTTTTTAGTATTTTTACTTGAAGGTGATTAATTAATTCCTTTGTCAATACAGGAGCCTGTTATGCCGAATTTGGAGTCCGTGTCCCCCATACGACTGGAAGCGCCTACATGTACAGCTATGTCACCGTTGGAGAGTTCATCGCTTTCGTCATCGGATGGAACATGGTTTTGGAATACCTAGTAAGAATCTTTTGTATTATTTAGTATCATTTCCTTTTAATAATAAGATAAAGTTTATATAGTAGCTCCATAGACTTAAATATTCCGAATACGCAAGTTGTTCACATTTAAATTACATGTTATTGGTTTTAAGTGAAAATATGTCCCCTTTTAAAAATGTGAGTTAACTGTTAGATACATCTCTGCCCCACCCTTCTGGAATTACAGGTGTGAAGTTGTGTTACAAAAAACTCTTTCTTCTTAACTGATCAAAATTTCAGTGTTGGTCCAATATTAAAAGTTGTTCGTTATGATACATCGTTCAATGACGAATTAAAATTTGGGTCGCAATCTAAGAATACGGGAATATGAAAATATTTATGATTTACGAGTCTTATACATACATATTAGGCTTAGAATGCGATAGGCGTTCTTGATTTTTCCAGAAAAGTTTAATAATTGTAGAAAAAATACTTTAAACAATAAGAATGGTGATTCGAGAAAACTCCGAAATAAACTGAATTGTTTTATTCTTAATTTAACCGTCCTAAAATATTATAAAAAAGAGAGTATTAACCAAATGGATACCATACATACACAGTGCTAGGTAAAGAAGACTCGGTTTACAACAAATATAGCAAACTTCTAGCATTTACTACCGTTTAAATTGGGTGACTCATATTTCAAGCCACGTTATTAGCATACTAAAAGCACGAAACCCACCGCGTTTACAACAAACAGTTTAGAAAAGAAAACTGGCTAATATAATCCCGTAATTGTTATTTTTAGCTACAAAAGCGCTCTCACTTAGGTACTGGCCGATATTTATGCTCAAATTCTAAGGACAAACATCATAATCAGTTATTTGATATTGAAAATGGAACAAACAAATACTATTTTAAGAACGTTCGTATTTCAATTTTAGTCTACCTCCATTGATTATAATATATAATACAGCTAGATTCAAAGTTCCCTGCAAAAACACATCAGAAAGTACCGTCAATAAATCAATTTAATAAATAATGCCAAAAAATCATAAGTTCTGATTGACTACACACAACTTCGAACTTACACAGAGCACGTAAGTTAGGAAGTAGTTTTTTAAAAGCGAGCAACGCATATTATATTGCGTATCCAATTAAGTGCCCAGAAAGCAAATATTGTCACTGTGGCTGTCACAATGAGAAACCAAAGCTCCGTCTATAAGGCTCAGGTATGCCACAATTTGTAAGGCATTGACATTACAGTGATGAATTATCACAAAAATAAACATCCAAAAACATTAAACAGAAAGAGAAGAAAAGTCAAAACTGATATCAGGTGAAAATTATAAAAAATATAGTTAAAAATTCCATATCTAAACTGCTGATAATCGCGGAACATACATAGGGGTGGTTACAGTGCCGGCGTAAGGGCCACTGACACCCCGGGCGAAAATATTGTGGCGCCCACTTGAGGGAAGCAATATCAAGTGTTAGTTTTTTGCTGATCCCAAGTAAAATTATATTAAGAATTTCATCTTTCCTTTAGCGTTACCCAGAGCTAACGACGCGGACGTAGAAACTTTTGTAGCTGATCTTTTTTTATATATATATTTTTATTAATTTTATATTTTTAAATTTTTTTTCACATTTTATATTTTTATTTAATTTTTACATTTTTTATTTTTTTAAATATTTTTATTCCTTTTGATTTTTTTTTTGTCACTTACAAATTTTTTCAAATTTCTCCTCGACAACAAACCCTCAAAAAATCCATCTAAAAAAAATCTCAATAAAAATATGCATATGCACAGAGCGTAGAGCACAGTTTGGAGGGTTTGCACCAGGGGAGGCCAGAGACTCCAACTCCAGACCTTGGCGCCCCCCAGAATTTGTTGCCCTGGGCCGTCGCCCCATCGCGCCCCCCCCTAACGCCGGCACTGGGTGGTTAGAATGCCCCTCGCAATAAAATGGCATCTAAATTTAACCTTCGAACGTCACTTCTCTGGGCACCCTGTATTGTGATGGCACGTAATAATAAGGCTTATAAATTTAACTACACAGTGTCATGTTGTCATGATTCTTTTGGCGCCAGCTGCTTTTACAATACAATTTTCGCAGACAATTTCACAAAAGTACCAATTAATTTTTTGAATGACAAAGAGTGTTTTAAGCTCTTACACTTCAACCAACTTATCTGGGTGAGTGGGAAAACAAAGAACTTCTAAGTACATCATTCTGAACCTACACATTTTTCATCTGTAATTTAAAAAAAAAAACAGTTGCAAAAGTGCAATACCTACACGTTTAAATTTGATGGAACAGCAGATTTTTTTTTTTTAATGGCGTACTGAGTGTGTGGTGTCCGTTCCGCCCCGATTATATTTCCATCAATCGTGACTGAGATATTCCTGAATACCCAATATCCCTTAGCACGAATCGAACCCCGAACTCCAACAGTCGTGCTTACTAATGCTTCCTTTTGTTCCACAGATCGGTTCCAGTGCCTGTGCCCGTGCCTTAAGTGCATGTTTCGACTCGCTGTTTGATGGCGCCATCTCCCGGATACTTGCTAATAAAATCGGAACTATGTATGGTAAGTACTTTCTAAATGTTATAAGTAAAAACGCGTAAAAAGTCCGAGACTGAATGGGTCGAAATCACATCAGGTTTTAATACTAGCACCCTAATTTAAAAACGAGGTGAGAAGTTATTGTCTAATAAATGTGAAATCTTTCTTTGTCACTAAAGCGAAAAGTCATGAACTTGTGAATTCTTACCATTTTGACATAATTATGGATCCCAGACTTGGTCTTTGACAAACATTTAAAAGTTTGTCAACGTATAAAGGAGCGCAGTATCCTTGGCGTCAAACTTACCGAACTGCTGCCCACTGCGCTCCAAAGCACAAATTACTGACGTTACTCAGCCAAAGTGGGACTGGGCTGGTCATGTCGACCGCATGTCCAACGGCGCAAGCCAGAAGGCGACGCGGTAGACCTCACAGCAGATGGCAGGACGAGCTGGACAAAACCAATGCCCAGTGGCCCACATTGGCCCATTGTAGCGTTCGTGAGGTTTCCGCCATATTACTTGTTCCCATCATTATCGGACCTAAAAGTTTTTTCAACTGGGAAAATAACTACCTATATGGCTTAGTTGGTAAGAGCTCGCGATAATCAAAAGATGACCAATGATTCGATGATTCGAATCTCGTCCAGGCATATGAATACTTTTTGTACTACTCTTAAGGATGTTAGTATAGCATACTTGTAGGAAAGTTAATTTTAATACAACTGGGGTACCCAATTGATGCCGCCCACTGTACATATCCTAAAAAATACTCGCTATGGCGAGTATTTTAAATTCCGTATTCGGAAAAGACAGACAAACCAAATAGTAAGAGACATGCGAAATTACGTTTGAAAGGCAAAGCGGACAATTAAAAAAACTAAAAAACTACTGGCTGAATATTTCAAACCACTGTAAAAATTGACGGCCAAAAATAGTAAACGTGGAATAAAACCTCAAACGTGATCCAACGATTTTTTCATAAAAGTTTGTATATCTTTTACATGACTGGTTTTGCGTTCCAAATGATTGGATACTGTAACTACTAGGGATAGAAAACTACAAAATATCTCTCCATTTGTAAAATAAAAATATTTTGTTTCGGTTCGAAAATCCATGGTTACTCTTTTAAAATGATATGGTTTTATTTTTACAATATTATCATGTTACAGCATTAGTTCTTAAGTATGGGGGACAGCGTAGGCCCGACAATGAGTCGTTGGTTACTACACACGTAAAACAAGATAAAAAGTTAACAAGCATCTAGGAATCTACAAGGCCTACAATGCTCACAGGCAATCGGTAAAAAAGAATCTATGGAATGAAGAAGTAAATATGAAAAACAATAAACATTTGACACAAATGTTGTGTTGGTACTTAAATGATTTGAAAACTATTATAAAAAAAGATCGAAAACTCATATGAGCATGAAAACGATTAAAAAGAAGCAATCAGACGAATTCTTTTTTTTTGTAATTTTGTTACGGAACCCTAATCACAATTAAAAAAAGTCTCTGTAGTGTTTAAGTGATGTTCAAGGATCCACTCTTTGAAATTCGAACGGTGTAGAACTAAAATAAAATTAGCTTGATAGATCGCTTTCGAACGAAGCGGAGATACTTGATGAATTTAGAATCTTCTTCGATAATATAACTCGTACTTTTAAAACAGACTTTCGTGATCTGATAAATGCTTCAGTAATAAAATTGAGTTTCTTTTTCGTTTCGTTGTATATTTTAAACTATTAATGTATGAAATAGCTTTTTTTATTATTAATCAGATTCCGATAGTGACTTCATGTCTGAATCATCAGACTCGCCACCTACTTCTTTATTAAATCGATCAGAAATGTCGTCGACTATATGGCCCAGGTCATTTCATCTTCATTTTTAATAACATGAGCCACACAGTCTTTCCACCGCTGCGAGGTCACTTGACGAAGCCCTTCTTCAAAAAGGCTTCGTACTTCATTCAATTTGAATGTTTTATCATTTTTAGTGACATCTGTATTTTTTTTTTGTAATCGTCTAATAAAATTAAATATAAAAGTTACGATTCAACAAACCGGTATCGTAGGCACAACACTATACAAAAGAGCAGGCAACATTATTTGTAAGTTTGACATTAGCATGTGTCAATTTAGTCTCTGAGATTAAAAAACAGACTTTAGTATGCACTCAACGACAAATAAGTAGTGCATGATGTGCTTACCTGTAAGAGGTTGATACACTTGTCTGTGACTCTTTCGGATGTATCTCATATCTTTGAAGCAGTGTATTCGATTGTCGGTGAACCAAATAAATACAATAAACTATCGAGCTGAATTGTCAAACGTTTTAAAACAAAACTAACAAGCAACGAGCATGAGAAACATGGCACACGACGTCGTCTCGTCAGTTTGTTTATTGAACTAACTCGTGTTTGTGTAAAGTTTTAAAATTGTATAAAATGCTACGTCACTATCCTTTTTAGAAAACTTTGTTCATAAAATGCTAAGGAATTATGAACGGCACAGTTGGCGCAGTGGTCGAGCAATTGGCTGCGCTGCGCTGGTTCGATTCTCGCACGGAAAAAATATTTGTATGGCCTACAGATATGTAGTTGTTTATTTCCAGACACAGAAACTCCAAGTGTTGGGGCAAAAAAAACCGGCCACGGGCCACGTACAACATTGGGCTCCGTAGTTGCCCATCAAAATATCCGATTTGCTTCAAACGATGATTTTTATTGTAATAACAAAAATAAACATACATTTGCAGTTGAAAAACCTGTACTCCCATACATTATGTCTTGGAAAATATGTGATCCAAAAATGTTATCAAATAAGCACATTTTATAAATTGGTCGGCTATTACTCGTAAACTTGTAAAGCCTACTTAGCTGTGATAGCTTTCCTTTTAATTTCGTTAAAATTATGATTGTACTACCACAGTGATTTTTTTCACACACCACTTGAGTCTAACAAAAATTAGCACTTTAAAGCTTAATATTTTACAAACGAATCCCTTAATCGAAAAGTTATTTGAAAAAACTCGAAAATCTCAATATTTTTTAAAGACCTACTTATCCAACGACATCTCACAGTAGGGGTACGGAGAAAAAAAACCCACTTTACGTTTACAAGAGATACCCTAAAAAAATTACTTTTGGAGACTTTATTTTACCATTTTGTCGGCGTAACTAATCAGTACATTTATGCCAAATTACAGCTTTCTAGTACTAAGTGTCTTTGAACTAAGCTAAGCTAAGCTAAGTTGCGGACAGACGTACAGACGGACGGACATGGCGAAAGTATAAACCTTGTTGACTATGGAACCCTAAAAATGGTGTAGTTGAACGAAAATATTTTTAATTATTTATCTTTTCTTTCGTTCATGATTCGATAATGTTTTTTGGTTATTACATATACATTTATAAGCTCTCACCTTTTACCCACGGAGGTTGGCCGAAACTACAAAACTAACTCTTGCTACGGTAATTGAACTTGCTATATAACGTAAACCAGTCAGTGAGGTAGTAACGAGGTTATTCTGAATAACTGTAACTTATAACAACCGAGACCACTGTATTATGGCAATCGTTAAATTTTATACTACCTATTGTATTGCGTTCTTGGAAACTCTTTTTTTCCTACATTCACGGAAGAAGAAGACATACTGTGCTGCTATAATGATCATGATTCCACTCTACTTTATACACAAATTCACAGAGGCAAGCATAAAATTACACGAGCCAAACCTCATTATAAACATTAATCACCCTTTCAGCAGGAACTAAACGAATTTTCCTTAAGTAATAAAGCGACCAAATGTTTATTAAGGCCGCCCAAACTACCCGCAGCGAATCAATTAATCCCTTTGACGGAACCCGTGTAGTTGCACATTAATGCCACAAAAGCGAACGCATCAACCGCCCCATTCACACTGTCAATGCATCTCATGAATTTGTAATTTTTAGCAATCACTATTTAATCGGTCAGCTTGATTGACGTAACGGTAAATTGAAAATGCTATAGAACGTCAGTTTGTTTGCAGGTGATTTTAGCTTCATTTTAAACTTAAAGGTAAAGTAATAATCGGTCTAAAAAGACTTGTTCGGCCCCTCGTTGTGATATTTTTTTATTTTGGACCATACCTTTAACTTTTTCACACCTTTTTTTTTAAATACAAGTGTTAAATGTTTTAACTTTACTTTAAATACCTCTTTGACGCCTTAAATGTTTTAACTTTACTTTAAATACCTTTTTGACGCCTCTACTATTCAATGCATCACCACAATGATTTGAGTGCGTTACATTGAGTCCCACCATAAATCGTGGATGTTTCATCCCCAAAAAAGTGGTTTCCCAGTAATAATTTTTGCGTGGTTACTTAGTTTGATGTATACACTGTGACTTTTTAGTCGTCTTACAAAGATGGTACACTCAATGTATCCGACATAAAATACCTATAGGCGCGATTTTTTTTAACCTTTAATAATTATGACATTAGGTACAAAGAAAAATAAATAATACTTACATTAGAATTATGAAACATCCTGTTAATAATGTTTGTGTCAAACGGTAGAACATACCTACCCAGCACTGAGGACACGAGTCGAGTAGATCATCGCTCGCAACAGGGTGTTTCAACAACGTCATGCGTCATAATACTGAATAATATTTTTATTTTTAAATTATTAAAATCACATAAATACGAATTTTTTTTTTCGTGAATGTTTAGTAGTCATTGGTTACATGAAGTGGGCTGCCGTTGTAAGACGACTAAAAAGTCACGGTGTATAATACCTGGTTGACGGTTTCGTCAACCGTCGTAACCGTCGTTAAGGGTCCGTTTACACCTTGTATAATTATTGAGCATAGCATCGCGACATCTTATCATAATCTCTGAAAGGTTCGGCACATAATGTTTATATTTTATTGTTCTTTATGTAGACCGGCTACCTATAGGTACCTAGAACACTAAACTTTAAACATCGTGTAATAGTGGGCGACCATATTGCCATATACCTACTGGGCACAAGTTCGGGTCCAGGTGCCGCTGAGCCGAGACCTGATGGAAATCTCATTTACAACACCAATTGTTCGTAAAATCGAAAAATCCAAATAATTTTTCACTTTCTTAATAATTACGCTTCGCTATTACTCAAGGCAAGGCAATCAATATTTTAATCGTACCTGTAGCTGAATCATTGAAATGTAGCGATATTTCCTAATCAACGATTTTTAATGGTAGGCAATCAACGAATCACGGACGTAGTCGATTTTTAAATTTCTGATAACTGTCAAAATAAATACTTGATTTCGTTACATTTTCTACACAAAGAATTTTCATAGTTCCTCCAAAAGACTTGCAAAGACTTTACTTTTAGTTTGTAAAGAAGCTGTTTATTTCTACCATCAGCAAAGTTATTAGTTTCTTAAAGAAATAGAAATATATAGCGACTATTTCTAGATAGAAGCATTCTCTCACAATCCGAATAACCATTTTTGTAGCCTATTTTTGAGAAGCTAATTTAATTCTTCCTCGGTCTGACCTACTCGTATTACAATCTAGATCTCCGATATGAGAGAAGAAATAAAACCTTTTCTCTTATCCATTCTAATATTATAAATCCGAAAATAGTTCTGTCTGACATTTATTCCATGCTTAAGCTGCAGAACAGATATAAATTCAGCACTCAGGTGACAGAACCCGTGTCTACGTTGGTCATGCTACGCATGTTGTGTATATCCCATTTATGATAAGTTGTGTTTATTCTTGCAATTTTACTTTCGGCAACCACACGATGCCGCGATTTGGCTCGCTGTATGTTTTCACATGTTATTTCTCTTAGAAAACTTGCAGTTGACAGAAATAATGCAGTTGCAAGTTTCTTATGATCCTCTATCGTCAGATTATTATGATCTACGCTCATATCTAGCTTGTCTATTGTCCGTTAAAAATACGACCTAGTTAGCACTGCACCTGCCATTTCTTAGAGCTAAAATGGCTTCCATTTACGTCGGGATGTCGTGCTGTATTACACTGGATAACTTGCTATTGTCACATTTCCATCAAACGTTTTAAAACCATACTTTTTACCCGACTACGGCGAAGCCAAAAGGAAGGGTATTGTTTTGAGCAGTCTATTTATATATTTACGTATGTTCTCCGTAGTGCCTAAACTATTCATTCGATTTTGGTAAGGTTTCAGGTTTCAATCGATTCGTTATTATAACCCTAGAAACATAGGCTACATTTTAAACAACTTTAACAATTCGATTTTACCTTGTAAACCCCGAATTTAATTAGAGCGTGAATTTGCAGTAGGCGGGTTTTTTTATTTGTAGTATACTACTCAAATTCTTGTTTACCTTAAATCGCTAGGTTAGAGGAAAATAACCAAATATGGAATACCGTTTTGTTTTTGTACTAACAAAAAAAAAAACAAATTTTAAAAATAAAAACCTTTTAATCGTTATTATCAACTGACATACATTTGCGCTCTGGATAGTAACAGTTTTGTATTATATTTATTAATTATAAGTGGGACTAGACTGGCCACGTCTGCCGCATGCCCAATGAGCTGTGGGTCAAAATAACCACTTTCTGGAGCCCTGACACAGCCAGAAGGCGTCGCGGCAGACCTCGTAGAAGATAATATTCCATATTCGGTTACTTTCCTCTACTAAATCTAAAGAAATCAGAACAGTTATTGCAATATCATTTGTAGTCCAGGGGACGTAAAAAGGCCGCTTTAGCAGTGGCATAGTAGAATAGTATTACAGACTTGTGTCTTGACAGACAGATGGAAAACCAAGTGGGTTCCGTTTTTTCATTTTGAGGTACGGAACCCTAAAAACTAAGGCCTAATCCGTTTAAACTGCTATCTCGTCCATTTCACCTGAGAACAAGACGGGCCAGAAAACATTAAAAAAAAATTGGAGCTGATTTTGAGCACAACGACAACCCCATCTTTTTGGGCTATACTAGCATCGTGACCGTCACTGACCTACAAGCACCAAGACAAAACGGATAGCCAGCGCACGCAATAACTTGTTATGTCGCGTCCGCTAAGATCCACCGCCCCTAGCGCGCCTGTGCAAAGTCCTTTATTATTAAAGTTAAGCTGATGTGTGGCCACACTACAGACTTCGGCGAACGTAGAGCGACAATCGAGATCGCGTTGCTTTGTGCAGCCCGATGTGACGACACAAACACACTTTGATTCTGGTATTAATGGTTCATAAGAAATCATAACCCTGTCTTTGTCATCTCGCAATTGGGTAAAAATAAGGCTTAATATAATCACAAAAGCTGAATACTCAAGAGCTTAGTTCATCTAATTGTAAACCCAGAGTGATCTCTATCAGTAAACAATCCTCACAAACGTCCTCAAAGATACGTATCCTCCTATTTGAGGCTATATATCCGTTTGAGGTGAGATTCCCGTAGGGTTCCACTTAAACAGCCTCAGGTAAACTCAAGTTAGATCCAAGAATTGATAGAATTGTGGTCTGCGTGTTGATATTTGGCAGGCAATATTGGTATGTTTTGTTGGTATAGTATGAGTACACAGGGTTGAAATGGACATCGGCGTGTACTGCCATGTATTCAGTAGATACATGATTCCTAGACCCATTGTTACAACATGACATTGTTATTTAAAAAAAATCTTTTGTCCATACTTTGTATGAAACTGTACACCAAAATGCTAGGGGCGCTTACAGTCATTTACTGAATGCCGATGTCCTTTACAGATATGTGTAAATTTATCGGTAAAATTTATAAAATTCTTATAACAGCGTCTGTTACGTTGTTATAAGAATTTTATTAATTTTATTAATTTTTGTACGTTCAATAGGATCCATAAGGGAATGAAAACGGCTTCAATGCGTTTTCGAAATATTGCTTTGGTAACATAGCCCCTGCGGTTTGGTAACACGCGTATGTCATGTATTTAAAAATATTATAACGTAGTAAAACTGACCGTGTTGGACTCCGAACCAGACTGTGTATGGCCTACAGATAGTTGTTCCGGGTCTGGCTGTTTGTATATGTGAGTTTCGATGTTTGTAAACGCACCCACGATACAGGAGAAATTCCTAGTGTGGGGCAGTTTAAAAAAAAATAGTCATAAACTAGTCAGTAAAGTGATAACGTGAGTAAAATTAAAAGAAAAAACCGGCCAAGTGCGAGCTGCACTCACACGCACACAGGTTCCGTAGCACCAACCAACCAATATAATAAAAATATTTCGAATGCCCATTTATATGTTGCATTGTATCTAAATTTGTTTTTCATAGTATGCTAATGAAAGTTATTGCTGCAGTTTTATGAAAAACTCCCATAGCTCAAAAACTAAACATTAAATCTTATTTAAATCAATTTTCGTTGAAAGTTTTTTTTACGTTCTACAATTCTTGAATCAGAATTTTCCTCCTCTTTCTTTAGAAATTAGGGGCGGGGACGAATTTTACCACTTTAGAAGTGTCTATCTTTCTTGATTTCTTGATTGACGTTGAGAAAAAACGGTTTTAGAAACCTCAATGTCATTGTTAAAGACCTATCTGTAGACGCGAATAGGTTTGATGATTTTTATATAAAGTTTTTTTATTATAGCGGTTTACAGAATACATCTACCTACCAAGATTCAACTGTGTACTCCTAATAATTTCTGAAAAAAGTAGCTGTGACATACGGACGGACAGACAGACAGACATGACGAATCTATAAAGTTCCGTTTTTTGCCATTCGGATACGGAACTTTAAAAAGACTAAATGCATAAGATTTACTTTACCGAATGTTAAATATAGTGATTGTGATACCTTTTAACATTCGGTTGTACATGTAAATTTTGATGCAAGTGCCTCGGAAAGCACATTACGTGTTGGCTAAATTAAGCCATATTGTGCTTCAAATAAACAAGGTTTTCCTTCACACTTGTAAATAAAAATAAATTGGTACAGAGACTTACTGACACAGATTCCGTTCTCAAGTTAAACCACCCGGTTTACGTTTACGTTAGCGTTTCGACGCAAACAAGTTAAGTCGCACAAATAGCGCAGCGGAGGGAACATCTAGTTTACTTCTAATCACTACATAGTATAAAACAAAGTCGCTTCCTGTCTGTCTGTCTCTATGTATGCTTAGATCTTTAAAACTACGCAACGGATTTTGATGCGGTTTTTTTAATAGATAGAACGATTCAATGAAGGTTTATATGTATAATACATGCATAATATAGTAGAGAAACACTGATAATTTTAGAAGTTTCTAAAGTGATGTCGTAAATAGACACATTTTTTACGCTTACTTTGCAAACGCTGGCTGAACCCTACGATTTAGATCAAAATAATGTACTACAGTATTGTACACCTTAAAAAGGTCTTCAAAAAATAAAATATATGTCTATCTCTTAGGGATAACCCACAATAACCATTTTTTATCCTTTACTTTTTACGAGAAATAATGGCTTATTTACGAAGCGATTTTAAGCAATACAGCATTAATCCTTATCCAATTAAGTATCTTAAATACATTGTGTACATAATTATGTGCATCAATCTGGCCCTTTACAGCATGCATTTTAAATGAATATTTTCGAAGATATTACAGATTTAAAATGCTGGGACAGCGGTTGCGGCGGTACCAACCGGGGGTAGTATATTTAGTATCAGCATTGCACCCGTGCGAAGTCGGGGCGGGTCGCTAGTAGCTTATATAAGAACAAATTGTCTAAGAGGAAACAAAACATTTAATTACTTATAGTAGCTACACCCGTTTCCACTAACCCTCGTAGGGAGTGCACGGGTCGGCAAGCTGAGGGGTTAAATAGTGGGTAAATAGTAAAGTTAACCAATGATTTTCTCTTTTAGTTGTAGTTTCAATAACAAGCAGCAATCATGAGTAAATAGAGATGAAATTTTTCGTACAAAATAAATAATAACAGAGAGTTTTAATACAAAGGAAACATTGTTTAGGACCTGTTTTTATTTTTATTCAGACCTCAGGCAATTTTATCATGATGTTTAGAACAACAACCGAATAAACCAATGCCTATTAATTTGTAAAAATCTAGATCATTATTTAAGGAGAGTACGGGCAGCAGCCCCGCACACTGAGATGTAGTCTGTAGGTGGACGAATCACACGGGATGTGTACAGGAAATAAAATCACTGCTTTGTGTCCGTTAATGATTTTTAATAAATATCCCTGGACATTTTCACACAGCACCATCTAGCCCCAAGCTAAGCAACTTAATGCTTGTGTTATGGAAGCTAGATGGCTGATAAACTACATATAATACATTTTTCTTTTGTAAATACATACATATTATAGATAGAAAAACACCCAGACCCGGAACAACTACTTGTAGGTCATACAAATATTTGTCCCGTACGGGAATCGAACCCGCGACATGCAGCGCTGCAGTCAATCGCTTGACCACTGCGCCAACCGTGTCGTCTATTTATCGATTGACAGTTTATTACGTAAAACATTAAAATATATAATACCTAAAATAGGTGACTTGTGGCGGGCGTAATAGCCTAGTCAGCGAATGTACATAAATCGGTGAATTAGCAACCGCTTGTTCAGGTAAAAACTAAAACAATTGATATCATGTGGCGATGCTCGTACAAGGACTATTCAAAATTGATTAAGCAAAAGCTAGTTAAAACGTAATGGAATGTGGCAGGACACCTAGCAAGGCACAGTGATGACAGGTGGACTAAGGCTGTCACCGAATCCAAGAACGGGGAAAATAAATGTGGGTCGTCCAGCGGCCAGATGGGCAGACGACATAGTTACCATCGGGGGAAAAACCTTGATGAGGCTGGCACAGGAACGTGGAGATTGGCAGAGGAAAAGAAAGGCCTATACTCAGCAGTGGGTGAATTCAGGCTGTGGATGATGATGATGACAAGGCTAGTTGCACACCGTTTGAACACCTCAATACCATCATCATCATCTTGATAGCTTTTTCATATTGGTTGGCGCAACCCGTTTTTTCCTCTGTCAAATGTCACTCTCTCATTTACTATACCAGTTTCTTTTTCTTTCTTTCTATTTACCATACCAGTTTATACCTTTTCCCGTTGTCTTCATTTTATTCTTTCTTCTTTTGTTTCATGAGTATCAATCTTTATTCTCCTTAGATCTGCACGAAAGCAGATATAATTACTATGCTGTAACTATCGCAACTTAGTACAAACGTGTTTGTGTTAAGGAACTGGAACTACTTTATACTCTATCTATTAGAAATTTGAGGATTAAAATAATAAAATGTTTATAAGGTTGCTTGGTTCTTTGAAATTGGATGAAATGAAAGTATGATCTGTTCCAAAGGTTTCTGATGAGGTGTAAGCTTTTGGGATAAAGCAGAGTGTAAAAAGTTACTTGAACATTATATTTTTCGTAACTCATTTTTCAAAGCTTAAATTCCAACCGGACATACAACTTTCATTTCATAAATTCCAACATAACAGTTAACATTCTCTAAAAGTTGATAAATTGTGAATAGAATGTGTGAAACGACTGAAAATTTCAACGACTGAAAATTGTTTATGCTATGAATCCTGTATTTTTCTGGCAAACTTTTCCGTAGTGTGAGTTATGTCAGTTTTGTATGTCTATTGTTTCAAACCTTGTGTTATGTATTTTCGTAACTTGTAGCGGGAGTTACAATTTTGGTCAGACGAATTTTTTTAATGTATTCCAATAGAAAATTAAAAGGTGCTGTTTAATTTTTGTGAACGGTTCGGTACAGAAATAGGATGCATTGATCTAAAAAAGAACATCACATAATGTTTATTCTTCAAATCAGATGCTCATAACGATTGTTGAACATTAGTAATATTATACAGTGTAAAATAGTATATCAATGCTATTTAGCCAAAGATATTTCGCGTTTATTTTTCCAGTAAGGAGTTTACCAACCTAGGAGGTTACACTTAATAAACTCATAACGGATCAGCTAATTTTGGTACAATTCGACAAAATTTATTTTAGACTTACATGAAATCAAAATCAAAAGACATTTATTCAAATTAGGCGTCATCAGGACTTTTTGAACGTCAAAGTTTACAATAGACAGTCCTCCAAAACGGCTGCCCTTCGCCACTTCGTAGTGTTTTATTTGGGAAGTAGAAGTGCTGGAACAAACTCCCCAGCAACACATCTGGTAGTTAGGTTAGGTATGGTACACGATTCCAATTGGTCGTTTCCTTTAAAGAAACACACGCAAGAAAGTTCACACTCACAGAACAGTTACTCTTATAGAACATTTTAAACAGAAAAGAAGATATAATATGCTGCTATTATAGTAGTATAATATATTTAAGTGTAGAAAGGTATAATATTCTATATTTAGATCTTTATGTAAAAATGTCTGACTTTACCGCAGTAGGAACAGGTAATTTACTTCGATTAGTTGCAATGCTAGCTCATAGTTCATGCATTATAATCTCCCCTTATCCGTATGCAAATCGCTGTAGAGCAATTTACGGACGTGGTCGTAGGCTTGATTGAAGCTGGTAAATTCATTTTAATGCTATAGGTTTAGTTGCTATTTTAATGGCTACTCAATATTAACTAGTAGACATCTTCAATGGATCGTAAGCTGGAAAAACATTACATAAACTCGATTATAACTTAACTGCCAATAGCGCGTTTATCAAATCTCAGGCCATGGCATGCTAGGATAGACCCCAGAGGTCTAATTATGTGCTTTATTTAAGTGTAAGGAACTTGCAATTTATAAAAAAGCTGTTAACCTGCGTCATTCCAATAGCCAAAAGTCTGTCCAAGCCAATATGGACCACTAATTGTTGGTTTTGTTTTATCTACCAAAGATAATTAAATTGTTTACAAACTACAAAACTATTTTATCTACCAAACAAATAAATAAAATTGAAGTATTTGATTGTAATATCAAAATAACAGCTTTTACTGAATGCATATGAAAAATATACGGTACATAAAACAAAAACTTTTTTTAAATTTTCGCCTGTCTTTCTATCTGGTTGTTTGTTCCGGTTAAGTAAGCTGTAATTTTTACTGGCAACTAGTTGATGTTATAAGAAGTAAATTAGGCTACTTTTATTTTAGAAAAAGAATTAAGGTTCCGTGCAAAAAAATCCTTTGCAATTGATGACAAAATCCGATTAAAAAAGGGAAGTCATATTTTTTTTTATAAATTAACGCCAACGAAGCTCGCGGACATCAGCTAGTTATCAATAATTGTTTTGTTACTAATAATTGGATGAAATTATTGGTGGGTCGGGTATTTTCATTAGAAAGGACAATGACCAAAGTTGGTACCAAAAAGTCTCGCGCCTCAAAACCAAAATATTATAGTAATTAGTTTCATATTTTTTTACGGCATTACGCGTCGGGGATTTGATTTTTGAACTGGAAATATACTTTTCGAGTTTAAAAGTATGAATATTGTTTTACTCCCCTTATATGACGTTCCGTTTCAACTGAATATAAACGACGTTCCGTTTCAATTGAACAAACCCTTGTCTGTCGAGCGGACTCTAAAATTAATTACAATTAAGTAAGATCAGTACACCAAATCGATTTAGTTTGGTTTATTGCTATTTGCAACAAAATAGATTTTCTCAGCCTAAAGATTTTGATTTATCGATTACATCCCTAAATCCCGACTAGTTTATAGCACTTACTATACTCTATGGTTTATAGTTATCTTATCTGTGGCATCTGACATTTCTACTGTACTGACTGACTATTGGCAATGTAAAGGTCTAAAATAAAATCGAGTTTCAGTCAAGCATACTGTGGATGTTACTTTAACTCGTAATTCTTACTAATATTAGTGTATTACGCTGTTTTTAGAGCAATAATGTAATGTATGTGTGTTAAAATACGTCGTTGGTAGCGTCGAAAAAATAGACCTACTTTTTAGGTTGGTTTCGATTTTATAAAATAACTCTGAAACGCGGGTTTTTTTTTCAAAAATAATTTTTGTAGGAGTTAATACGATCAGTGTAGTCTATAAAAAACAAGGTTTGATTTTGATGCAGCATGGTACGGGATTCCATACTTCCATGAGCATTCTCTTTTCTCATTGACAGCCCGAAGTCTAAATGTGCCCCGTTAGTGGCAATAGACTTGCCGCTATTATTGGACTAAACATTTAATAAATGGCGTACAGTGTGACTGTACTATAGGTAGCTACACCTCATCCTAACCCTTTGGGGATTACAGATGTGATAATATTTTACTACTTTTGTGACTGTACTGTAGGTAGCTACTCCTCATCCTAACCCTTTGGGGATTACAGACATGATACTATTTTACTTAGATATAATTTAAAGTTAAACTAAGCCTTCGCACAACGACCAATCAAGCTATACAACCAGTTATACGGATCTCTCACTGTACAGAAATTCTATACAAAGCGAGGCCATGTTGTACTGGGATTGTATAACCTGATGTGTCGCTGTGTCTACCATAACTCGAATTTAAAATCAGCCATGATTTTATTTTAGAACTTAATGAGTTATCTGTTGTAAAGTCTGCGGTCACTCGAACTCGAACACTATTCTCCAATATTCTAGCTCGCAACCTCAATGATCCACACACACTTAAAAACTTTATTCATGTCTGGCTTGCACAAAACAATGTTGAAAGAATAAAATAAACATTTCAGAGAACTCTTAATGTAAATGCATATTTTATCATTAAGTATTCGTAATTGACGTGGACGAACGACGAATGAATGTAAATAAAGTTTTTCATATTTTCGGATAGAGTTTTGAGTAATATTTTTTACTAGCTTCCGCCCGCGGCTTCGCCCGCGTGGTGTGTTGATAAAAATCAGCCTATATGTTAATCCAGGGTATAACCTATCTACATACCAAATTTCAACCAAATCGGTCCAGCCGTTTATGCGTGAAATAGTAACAAACATCCACACATCCATTCTCACAAACTTTCACATTTATAATACTAGCTTCCGCCCGCGGCTTCGCCCGCGTGGTGTGTTGATAAAAAGCAGCCTATATGTTAATCCAGGGTATAACCTATCTACATACAAAATTTCAACCAAATCGGTCCAGCCGTTTATTCGTGAAAGAGTAACAAACATCCACACATCCACACATCCATTCTCACAAACTTTCACATTTATAATATTAGTAGGATCTACCAAAAACAGAGAGATTTGCCAAATTAATTCACTTAATCTCTTGACACTTTAAGAAGGGGTAAGTATAGGTATAATCCGAAATGCGACTGCAGTTGCGCCCAATCGATAACAGACGACAATATTGCGATATGCAATGATACGGAATAGGTGACTTTGCCGCTGCGGTACCTATGCGGTAATCGGCATACCTTTAACACGTTCATGGACATTGATATGAGGTTAACTTTCTCAAAATAACACTAAAAATTTTCATACAAAATAATACCCCGCATACTGGCGCATCGCTGTAAAACCATTCAATATATCTGTTACATGACGGTCCAAATACTGGAACTTTCCAACCATGTATTCTATTAGTTCTTCAGGTTCAAGACAATCATGGCCAAATTAGGTCAACATTTGGTTTTGCCAATATACCACTGCGCCATTAATAGCAAATTAACTGGAATCACAAATCTGAGAAGGAGATTTATAGAGCAAACTTAGACTTCATACGATTAAGGTACATTTTACTATGAGTAAAGTCAAGATTCTGGCCTTGAATTTAAAGGCCTTGGAGAGATAGAACAAAGATTAGTTGAAAACAAAGGTGTGAGTGACCTTTGTGAAGAAAGGATTAGTTTAGATTGCCCTAGTTTTGGTAAACAGAGCGGTTGGTAATAATCAAAACCCAATAAGAAAACGTTTTTTCCAGGATTAATACGCGATTTTGGAACATATAGTAACCCCACATACGACTCAAATTAAATTAGCTGCCACTACACGAGATGGACCAATATTTAAAGACAATGAAACAAACAATAAAATATTATAGTAAAAAAAAAAAAACTAAAAATCGCGCTTTAGAGTGACGTATTTTTTTCATATTCTTCTCAGCAAACCCTTTCATTTGATACCCATATCATGGGAATGCATAAAAAGAACTAGTCCGTCATCTTTGGGAGTCGGCCATATTTGTTTTAGAATGACGTCACTAAGCTTACCATGCATTGTCATCCAAACTAAACATGTATGCAAAATTTGTGCTCAATCGGAAACCGGAAGGTGGGACAAATTTAACTTCTAATCTTTTTTATATAGTTAGTTACAGGTGAAACTAATAACGTACCTATATAAAAAAAAGTTTCCTAAACTTATAATTTATTTAATCATAATATTATTAGGATTAAAGAGGAATTCCCTACTATTAAAGAGCTTACCAACCATAAACCTAATATTATAATCCAAAGCATTTGGCGGAAAAAATTTTGCATGATGGAAAAATGTCTTCACATATTTTTATTATCTAATCATAAATGATTAAATGTACGAATTGAAACCTTAAAACCGGCTATAGACTGATGTAGTCCAGTCTTTAACATTCGTGTAGATTGAATTCGATGCTGAGCTCCTAAGGCCCTTTGGAGATAATCCGTCTTTACAAGCCAAATAGATGTACTCACTCAGCCTTTCTCTCGATTTCTGATGTTATAATATCACATATTTTATTCTACAGACCAAAATCACCCTTAAGTTTGATGATATTTTAACCGGGCCGGGGCCGGTTCAACTTTTTACACTATTTTTAACCGGGAGGAAAAACAAATACTAGATAAAATACTAGTATATAGGGTACATCGGTATTTAAAAACTTCGAAGACAGTCTTTTTTTTATAAAGTTAGGAACTCGATCAATGGAAGAAAAGTGTACCTATTCTATGAATATGAAAGTGTATAAATTTTGTAGTCAAATAAAGATTATAAAAATAGGAGTGGAAAAAGAAGATTGAAAAAATATCGATAGTCGATCCTTTAAAAAAAACCTGACAATATAATTGAACAAAATCAAAGTCCTGCAAATCGACCCGGCGAAACAAAACCACTAACATCAAATTAAACCCAATCTATGTTTTCATTCCTGGAACCGTAGGTATATGTTTTTGTTTAATATCAAAACAAGCACTTCAGGTTCAATTCAATGAAAACATTCATAGTCCTAAAACGTTCATTATTTTAGCAGAAACGTTATTATTATTTTTATTATTTTACTGAAAATTCGTGAATAAACAAACAATGGCTGTTTTGGTATTATTTATTAATTGAAAAAGCGTTCATGCGTACATTACCTACTATGAAGCGATTATAAGCCGGCCATAGACGATATGCATGTGCAGTTTTTCCTGTACAGTTAAACTGTGCAGGCATGCATAAACGTGTGTAGGTCCGAACGTGCGAGGCAGGTCGCATGCACAGTTGTCAGTTCTCAGTTGTTTTTTATTTTTTATAGCAAGTAATATACCCACTAAAGCAACCATATTATCGTCTGTTGCCGGTGATCACATACTTTTCAAATCAGCCAACCGACTGGCTTGCAGTTACGTATGTGTTCTATAGGGAACTCGCTTTTGCATGCACATCAAAAACTGTCGGTCACCGTGTGTGTCTATAACCTATCGTCTACAGCCGGCTAAGGTACTATGCCAAACTGCACAAAAGAAAAAACAAATAATGAAATGAAAGGTATTTTATTGTTTTTATTTTTAAAAACGTTTTTCATAAACTCGATGACATTGAGGTTTCCTCTCTGACTAGTCTCAAAAGAAACACTGAAACAAACTCACTATCTCAAATATTTTACTAAAATCTGAATATCTAAACATACTAACATCTGCAATATAAACCTGGGATGGTAGCAATGGATCTACGATATACGAAACTATATGATGACTATTTCTATAATGGTAATAAGTAGAATTTTAGTGGTTCCAAGTATAGAAATATTATTATTCCACATGCTTCGCTTCCGCTGCAGCCCACATGTTCACAACCTCTTTTCAAAAACCACGTCTTCTATCACATCACTCCTGAATTTATTATTCGTAGTTACATCACACATACTTCAGAAGGACAGTTTTCCTCAGCATCAATACTACGATACGCCTTTGGGAAATATATTGCGATCTTCACAGTCAAGCAATCCTCTTAAAACCATTTCACCGTGTCATCAATTTTCGGGTGCATCCAATATCATGGTCAATTCGAATCTATAATGAGAATTCATTTGGCCCATTTTGGTTAACGACTGAAACGGACAACGGTAATGATTGTGAACCAGTTTCAGAGGTTATGCCAGAGATATTTAATATTGAATCAGTATTAAGGTAAGGGTATTATTTAGTATCAGTATTATGCTTATGCAGTATTAAGAGGAGCGTATAGATACTAACAAGAGCATTGTTACAAAAAACCGGCCAAGTGCGAGTCGGACTCGCGCACGAAGGGTTTCGTACCATTATCTATAAAAACGGCAAAAAAATCATATCTGTTGTATGGGAGCTCCCCTTAATATTTTTTTTTAATTTTTAGTATTTGTTGTTATAGCGGCAATAGTAATACACCATTTGTGAAAATTTCAGCTTTCTAGCTATCACGGTTTATGAGATACAGCCTGGAGACAGACAGACAGACAGACAACGAAGTCTTAGTAATAGGGTCCCGTTTTACCCTTTGGGTACGGAACCCTAAAAACTAAATTGCTTGTGGGGTCTGGGAACGACCACGTGTCTTACTATTTGTAGTTTAAGCATAGGTCAATAATATGACAAACCCATAAGGCAAGCGGAATGTTCAGGAACCTTAACGTCATGAAGATTATAAGGGTAATTTTAGGTTGGTATGAAAATACCACTACTCATCGGCATAAGAATGCTATGATTGGAAGTTTTTATCAGATTTTTAAGTTTGTGTTATTTATTTTGTCACTACAGCTGGTCACAAAACGGTGAAGAAAAATACCGCGAGGAAAGCGCCATGTCCTGGAAACAAATATTCGAAGACATGTGGCGTTCACCATCCACAATCATACACATGGTGGATTATAACCCAATTCTTGTCACAGGAACGGTGTGGAACGGAAGCTGTGGAAACAATATGGGCTGAGAATGAGATATTATAATAAATGAAGGTTTAACCAACTAACCTCTAGTAAAGTATGACCTTAACCTTTGGTAAGGAACGTGGATTTGCAAACTAAACTAGAGTAATCTATAAATAAAAACGCGTGGTGTCGTTTCGTTGTGGAGCCGCCTACTGGTAAAATAACGGGCGCGGGTCCACGTTAAATCAAACTAAACAAATTCACGATGTTTCCATAGTTAACAAGGAACCCTTATAGTTTCGCCATGTCCGTTCGTCTGTCTGTCTGTCCGCAGCTTAGCTCAAAGACTCTTAATACTACAAACCTGTAATTTGGCATGAATATACAGATTAGTTATGCAGTTTTAAAATAAAATCTCTAAAAGTATTTTTTAATTTTAGGGTATCTCCTGTGCCTACACGTAAAGTGGGGATTTTTTTCTCTCGTACCCCATTGTGTGGGAATGTCAAAGAATTTTTCGATTAAGGGATTCGTTCGTGAAATTTTAACCGGGGGACACTTTAGTCTAAGTGTCGCCGCCCCTCCCTCTACCAACTAAACGGTTGTGTTTGGGTGTGAAAAAAATAGTAGTATACATAACGAAGATAAAAGGAAAACTATCACAGCCAAGTAGGCTTTACAAGGTTACGGTAAACTTATAAAATGTACTTGGATAACATATTTTCCTAAACGTTATCTAAGGTAGCACAGGTATCACGCCGTGATGGCTCTCGGCCACCGTAGGCGCGGGCCTGTGGACGGCGAGTAATGGGCTAGCTCGCCGTCCGTCCGTCGTATGACGACGGGCAGGCCGTGTCGACGGCGCGTTCGTGTTCCACGCGCGCCTCAAAGAGATGTCAGCAAACGGGAGGGGCCCGCAAGGGCCGGTGCCTGCCAGGGCTGCGGGACTGTTCGAAAGAGATACCGCGGCCCTGGAACATAAAGGGCCAATGAAGGAACATGGGTGTTTTTTAGTCAGTAAGAGTCTGACACTCCCTTCCACTCCGCCCAGAGCGGGAGGAGTCATTTGATGATTTCTCACCCTCAAAAAAAAAAAAAAAAGGTAGCACAGGTTTGTCAACTGCAAATGTACCTAAGTTTTAAGTCTAATTAAGCGCCGCCCCGCGACGACCCCTCCCCGTTCACAGCAAGGAGCTGAGGGCCTAATATTTGTATCTTACTGTACAGAAAATACTTATGTTGGAGTGTCAGGATTTATTAGTACGTACATCATGTGGACAGCAGATGGGTTTCGTGCAATGAAAATACACTGGGTGCGATACACTGTTTCTATTAAACTAAAAAATTACTCGAAATCAAAACTTAATGTAATAACAAGGGGAACAATAAATACGGTTCAGTTTCAAGACGTCTCAACCCCGCTGCGATCTGACATTCTCTGTCCCCGTCGCCTCCGAGCTGTCAACATCAGGGCTCTGTAGAAGTACGCTGTGGTGGGGGCAGACTTAACAGGCAGAGCAGAGTAACTAGGTCGCGTTATGTCACCACTGGCGTACTTGTGATTAATTTTAAGTCCATACCAATGACTGGATCCGACGCATAATATAATGAAGTTGGAGAATTTTTGACGTAATACATATTAATAAGAAAATATTGACTTCTGGCGGCAGACACAGCTCAGACCGACCATAAATTAAATAAATGTGTCTTTGTTATAAGTACCGTATATATTTTGATATTCATTCAGTAAAAAGCTGTTATTTTGATATTTTAATCAGACCCTTCAATTTTATTTATTTTTATAGATACCTGGTTACTCATCGCGTTACCGCTAAATGCAGGAATTCCCGATGTAAAATGTTAAATTGCACATGCAGTTATCGAATAACTTCGCTGAAGTTCCATTGTTTCGAAATGGTATTCAGCTGCATCTGGATAGCAACAATGTCCAACATAGTTGGGAAAAGCTAAGCATGGTACGTATTTTTAACCGATTTCAAAAAGTAGGAAGTTCTATGTTCGGCTGTATGTATTTTTTTGTGTATTTTCACTGATTTCTCGGTCAATAATTGTGGATCGAACAATCGAAAAAGAGTATACTCCCAAGTTAGTCCCATAGAAATATTGTCATGATCTGATCATGGACTTCGGTGATATGAAACAGAGCTTTTCAAAAATAGACAGCAAATCTGTCGTGATTGCTGCAATCGCCTGGATGTTTATTGTTTACACATCATAACGTAACATCACGCCTGTATGCTCTGAGGGGTATGCAGATATGCACAGTACACCCACATTTCGAAAGTTAGGTATGTTAAGTTCATTTTATTGGGGTTAAGCCTATTACCATGATATGACGCGACTTCTAATGGCAGATAGTTTATGTTATAAAGAGTAACAAAGGGTACTTTTATTTTAGAATAAGAATTAGGGTTCCGTGCAAAAAATTTAAAACCCTTGAAATTGGTAGGTAACAAAATCCGATTCAAAAAGGGAAATAGTATTTTTTTTATAATAATTTTACACGAGCGAAAGTCGCGGGCAACAGCTAGTTCTAACTGTAATTAGGTATTCTATTAGAAATTTATTCCTGTGCGTCGAGCCTCGGCCTAAATAAAAAAAACATTTCAATAACCACTCTGACATACTCAAAAGGCTCTGTTCTTTGTTAACAAAATTTTGTACACGAACTTATAGGCTCCTGCGGACCACGACGAAATTGGAAGAAAACTTAATATTTAAATAATGTGATCAACGTTTTTCACAGCTTAGACAAAATAATAGTAACGCGCAACAAAGTGAAGGTTTTTGTCACGATAAACTACGAAACGATCCTTAAAACTAAACACCGGTAGAATATTCTATCTCCGGTAGAATATCTACCCGTAGGTACTCTAGTTTAACCTTTCGTATGCCGGGAACGTAGATCTACACGAGACACAATCACTTTTTAATTGTGTCTATATACTCGGCATACGAGTGGTTAATAACCTAAATATTTTCGCATCATCTTGGTTTCGGAACAAATAATATTATTTATTATCTAGCACAAATAAAAATCAGAAAGGGGTCAGCCGAACAATCTATTCGTTTGTGTGAAATTTTAGCATTCTTTATGAGATACTAATGCCCGTTTATAACAACATAAATAAACTGTCGGATATATGCTCAGTTCCTGAGCGCCGAGAATTTAACTTCAATAATATAGCGTAGCAATAGTGAAAACGGGAGTGAGTTTAATTTGCTAGCTCTTTTGCAAATTCTACTCCAAAGTGACGAAAGCTACACCAGTTATATAATAATACTTTAAACAAAATCTTATGTGATATCGTTGGTTCATACGACATTTGTAATGAACACAGAACACGAACTAATTATTCCGACTTTATTGGCAGATGCCAATTAAGTCGGAATAATTAATTAATTGTTAATTGTTTTACAAATTAACTATATATTCTAAACGTAACATACCTACGTGTAATTAATTCGTACAACGGTGTGAGGATTATCGATACTGAATTAAGGATTATCTGTAATCATCGCGGTATTGTATAATTATGTAAATATTTCGGTAATATTAACTCCGTGTATTAATTTATTATTACAGGTCGCTGAACATGAATGAAGTAGACAGACTAATGAAGTAGAGAAACTTCAAATAAAATAGACATGTTTTATTTAAGGGATATAAGTTATAGGGGTTCTGTTCACGATTTACTTGTTATTAATTTAGGAACTAAGTCGTAGAAGTAGTAAAGCTCATTTAAAAACATCGTGAAGTTAAATAAGTAAAGTAACTTTTGAAATGACTATACGCCCGTCGTTTTAAAAATATTTAGAATATTTTAGTGGTAGGTAACAAAAGGGCACACGAAAAACATTCAATTTTTTATTAAAGTAATTAAAATTTATGAGCAAGTGCCTTTATGTTTGTTACAAAAGAAATTATAGGTCGAAGCTCGAAGCACAAAGATTAGCTTTTATACGCCCCAAAATACTCGTAGTACCAAAATTTTAACCTATTTTGCGGATAGTTTTCTAAATTGTGAATCAAACAGAGAGGGGTACTAACCGTTTATTAAAAACTACGTGTGTTATAAGTACTTAGGTAAGATTTACCAGTATACAAGTTATTCCTAGAAAGAGGTGTGTTCCAAATTTCAGCCTTGTACAATCAACCAGTTTTGAAATATTCACATTTTTGTCCGTTCTGCAAAACTGTACCTTTGTCTATACGCCCATTTGTTATCCTATCTTTTATATCCCTCGACATAGTCCTGGGTACAATATTGTTGCTTCTGTACCTAAGTGAGCACAATGTAGTAATAGAAAAAAAAAAGATAATTTATATCTTATAGATTAGGATAAGCCCTACTAACCAAAATATTAGTTTCCAAATTTTGTGGCTAGTAAGTTAGGTGTGTAGTGGTAAGTTTTTTACTAGCCAAAATAAGTATTTTAACAGTAGATACAGGTGAAACATTGCACTCATTCTGGGGCATTTTCATAAAAACAATCGAATATCACAGTCCTTGAAAATACCACGTAACAATAAAATTCACCCAACATTCCAGAAAAAAACCTCTTTTCACTGAAGAATAATTACGGAACTTCCTTAATGTACGAGTAAGCAATTACTTACTTGAGAACTTCCTCATCTACACTCAGCAAAGCTAACTCATTGCGAGATGAGAACTAAGTTTTAAAAGCGCGTTTTGCTTAATCCATTTTGTCTGTTTTGAAACTTAAAATAACGTATTACTTCGTCTTAGAATTATTAAAAGGAAGAGCAATAAAACAGATTGATCTTAGTGCGCTTATGCTTAGTGTTTTCCAAAAGAACGCATTGTATACAGTTCTTGAAAAAACCGCTATCCTGCAATTAATCCCTAACCATTTATTTTTTATATAATATTATGGACAATGGAAACGAAAGAACTTGCCAAGTATAGGTATCGTGTTTGGCAGTAACTGAGTTGTGGAGATCAGATAGGCATTCCTAGGCCTTGTAGATTCCTAGAGGTGTGTTAACTTTTGTTAACCTCTGATAAGAGGTTAACAAAAAAAAACGGAAAACAAGATATTGTTTTCCGTTTTTTTGTGTAGTAAGCAACGACTTATTGTCGGGCCTATGCTGTCCCCCCCATACTTGAGTACTAATGCTGTAACATGATAATATTGTAAAATCTAATCATTTTAAAAGAGTAACCATGGAGTTTCTTGTCGGTTCTTCTCCATAGGAAACGACCAACCCGAACCGTGCACCTTTTTGTCGACGTTTCATAAGTGCCCATGTAGGCCTATGTAAAATAAAAATATTTTGATTTGATTGATTTGATTCGTTCCGTGTAATAGGCTGGTGTTCGGGTCCAAAACGTAAACCAGAAGGCGACTCCAAAAATATGTAGTTGGGGGATGTCTAGCAGAGTTCCTTATAGGAACGCTATCTACGTATTATCAAAATTTTCAAAAAATATCATTACAAAGGTTCAATGCTTTATTAACCACTCCTAGCCGGAATAACAGACATTTCGCCAAGTATTAAATAGGACATTACGACTTGATAATTGCCAACAAACGAAGTAACTAAAACTTGAACGATCAAGAACCTTAATTAAAAATCGATTACTGTGAATACTAACGAACCTGCTCGAAGTATATCAATTGGTTACCAATCCAAAGTGTGTAAGTGTGATTCAACCAATGATTCTAGAGAATGAAATTTTAACGGATAACAACAACGCATTCATCATTATAACTCTGTTACAAACGTCGTTTGTTACTCGTAAGCATTTATCATTGCACTCTTAGCTCCATTTATCCAGCCTTGAGCACAATGACACACTTTGCACACTTGCATCAAAATGTAGGCTATTATCTTTTTAGGGCACGCGGACAACTTTGATCAACGGTGATAAATACTGGGGCATATTTAATAGGATCGACCGTTTAGGCTGGGTTGAAAGTCGGCCAACATTCTCTACCCTTTCCCCTAATAAGACCCCCTCGCCTACCCCTTTGACACCCAGCTGACGTTATAAAAACCATATGTGACAAACAGTAACGGTTATTTGGAAAATAAAAAAATATTTTCTGATTCGAGAACGCGGCTTTTAACATCATGATATTTTGTTTTTTAATTACATTGTCGTTTGTTTAGTTTTTTATGTTTTGTTTGCGTGGACAAAGGATGTCGTACAGGTTCGTTAACTTTTTAATCTCAGTATTAATACCTGCCGTTTTAACACAACTTTCGTGTATTTATAGAAATAATGTCTAGAAAAATGTATTGAAATTTATGTTAAGACCCATCTTAAACCTGTTGAAATTCTTTAAAACTTAGGAAACCTTTTAATTTGATTGCCATTTGTCTCTACCAAATAGCCTATTCTATTAGAATTCAGTACTACACCAGGCCAGCTCGAGGTTAAAGTAATTACTACCAAGACTTGCGGTCGGCTGTACCTACCTACTTAAAATTCATTGTAATGTCCGCTTGGGAACAGCATTTATAGGTACAGGGACCTGTGGCTCTGACGAAAACATATTGAACGTCGATTTTGTGAACCACAATGTTAAATATCAGACTAAATTGATTTACTCTCTAGAGAATTAAAATGTTGCTGTACAGATGCCACCAGGTCAAGCTACCCAAAACTGTCAAATTTTCACAATTAACCTTGAACCTAATGCGTCAGCAATAAAGTTGAAAATCTATTAAAGAAATTTGACAGATTGTAGTAGCTTGATGTGCTGGCGTCTGTACAAAGGATTTTGTAATAACTTTGGCGTAGTTTCTCTGTACGATTTATTTTGTGCAATTGGACCGATTTAAGCAAAAATGATCCAACCCACAACCTCAACAATTTCGAGTTTTTATGACCTATGTACTCCAAATAAGGTATATTTTAACATATCAAAGACTCATAACTCAGCTATGTTAATAAATTGAAAAAAATCCATATGATCCAACCCTCAATTGTCATGTCGAAGACCATTTTTAAAAATGCTCAAGTGTTTCAAGTGTTAGAATCATTTTTGCATTTTCTTGGTTGCCCTGACATGTGTTAATTTTTTTTTGCTAAAATGATTCAAACAATTAATTAATATGCTTATTAATATGCTTTGTATTTTTTTGTTTGTTTTTGTTTGTTTGTGTTGCAATATGGAAAATATTACAAAAATCATTCTGCTCAAATGTTCCAATAACCTAGAATAATTTTAACTCAATTCCAAATAACATTCTACAGAACTATATATACTGATTCAGGCCACATGAATGTTTCTATTTAGATATAGAAATAACAAAAAATTCATTCTTAAAAAACGATTCACGGTTTAATATTAAATTATCATTCACATCTCGGCGATAAAGTAAACAGAATATTATTTTTATACCGGAACTTTAATTAAATAGGCATTTATTTATTTAAACCTTCATTTTTTTGTTGCAATTTTTCGTACTTACAATAAAATTGTATGTTTTGCATGAAAATTTATTCTAATGTTTTAGGATAATGTGGTCATGTAGACAAACTAGTTGAAAATCATTTACGCATATATCATTGGATCATTTTTGCTTAAATCGGTCCAACTTAAATGTTGCTTTTCAATATTTAAAAAAAATGGTAATTAATATATATAAATGGAAAGCTATTTATTTTCCAGATACAAAGGTATTTAAAAAAATACTAACAAAACATTTAAAGTACTGGTATTCAGCTGCATCCGGTAAGATTGGAAGCCAACCCCATACCCAACGCCCACATAGTTAGCAAAGGCTAAGCAGATGATAACGATGACTAACGAAAAGATTTTCAAAGAATAGTAACGTTTGATATAAAATTAAATACATAACTCACTTCTTTTCCACATTGGGGTGTACAGAATCTAGAAAATGCCATCTGCTCCTTTAAATAGACTCCCGGCATTTTCACTCAAAGCCCAACTACCTACCTACCTAACTAACTAACACCACAACAACTAACTTAACTTGGTAACTTTTTTTAGTCTCCTTCATCATCCTCATTCTTTCAACTTGACCAAACCAGTTAAGAATCACCAACATTACACATTAAAATGTTAAAAATATATTAAGTGTTCCTTTCTAAACCGAGCACTTTACAACCTGCGGTTATTCTGAAACGTGTTGAATATTTGATCACCAAAATGTGGGACCTCTCCGAGTTTCACTCGGGCAAATATTACAAAAGGATTATTTAACAAAGTGTTCGCACATTTTACAAGTTAAATTCATTAAGTTCTTACTATTTGTTTACAGTATTTTGGCGAAGGTAACAGCTGTTTGTAACCGACTTCCAAAAAGGAGGTTTTCAATTCGTCTGAATTTTTTTTGGTGTCTTCTCCGCCGTCTTCGCCAATTCTGAACCGATTTCGATGATTCTTTTTTTGTTTGGAAGCAAATTATTCCGCGGTGGTCCCGTTTAAATTAGGTAAAGATCTGATGCTGGTCTTCAGAGATAATTAATAATAGACATCAAATCTGCCGTGATAGCTGCAATCGCTTGGATGTTTATTCTTTACACAACATTATAACATAACATCACGCCTATATGCTCTGAAGGGTACGCAGATGTGCCAGTACACCCAGATTTCGACAGTTAGGTACCTATGTTAAGTTATATTGTATTATAAGGCTAGATAAGGCGAGATAAGCCTATTACCATAAAATGTATTGTTAACAATGTAAATAAATGCATGGCAAATATTTGTATGGGTTATTACAACTAAAAATGGAAAAATAAAAAAACTTCGAAGTCGGTGACAAAAAAACTCAATCAAACAAACAAAAGTCACCAACTTCTGAAGCTACGGTTATTTTTAAAAATTTTAGTGTTTTTGAAATCGGTTTTATTTTTTAACAAGCTTTTAATAGCACTTGTCTTAAAATATCGCTCACTGTTAACTGTGAACTTTGAGGCTATTAGCACCGTCCCACTATTTGTATATTAAACGTAAATTGAGGACAATAAGTTAAAATCTTTGCCTTCGTTGAATATTATGAAATAGTTGTTGCTGAACATTTTACTGAAACACAATATAAGCAGAAATGTTGACGATTTCAGGATACCTAGATTGGTAATGTAAAACTGAAGGGAATACTCATATTGAGTACTGACTGGACTGCTTTGCTAGGAACATGTTAATACGTTGTGTTTTTGGTACTATAATTATCTCACAGCACAAATTCTCTTAAGGATAATCTAATCTTAAGGATCTTAGGGTCGATCATAGCGCTTGCAGCATCGAGCGTCGAAACATTGGGACCTTACAATAATTATCAAAAATCACGGAAGATACCTGCACTCTTGACGGCCTGAGTAGCGCCTCTGCCGCTGCAATAAACGTGGCCACCTACTGGGGCCAAACCGTATAATATAGAAGGAACATCGATACGATAAGAAGAGAGAACGGAAGATACGAACGGACATAACAAACGGAATGGAACGTAACGTAGTGACAGTTAATAGTGTAACCGTGTAATTTTCTCTAAAGGATGATTGAGAACCCCATCGACATCCATTGTCACATTGATCACACAGGAGGAAACGATAAGCGACTAGATTTCATAATTCCTACTTATAGATTTATGTACGTAAATATGCTTACACAAATCCATCCTAAACAAAATATAAGAACATTATGAAGAATGAAAACAAAATCTAGGTAGCAAATTTAAATGTAATACGGCTATAAAAAACCTTGTTTACTTAATAAACAGACTTATTCAAGCACAGACCGGCTTAGTTACAAGAGCATCCGAGTCTAGACAAGCCAAGCTTCTTATACGGAACCGCATCGCTAAGGAATTTATCTATAACTTGTTGTAAATTTATGGATGAAATATTAAGACTGAGATTTTGTGGCTGCAATTTGCGGAACTTTGATATGTTCTTAGTTTCTAAGTTTATCTTGGACATCAGTGACATTAGTGAAAAAATCATCATGAGAAAACCTGCAGGGATAGTGCGTAACATACAGTCCCAATACATATTGAAAGTTTATCAACATTAATTTCTATCTTTAGATTGCTGAGCAGACAAGGTCGAAGAGGCCTTTGTCGGAGGACAAACTGTTTTTAGAAAAACCGATCGTCAGTAACAAAAACAGCAACAGAGGCTTATTTTATTTCGGCGGCGACCTCTCGCGTCCGGCCCTGGTTCAAGCCATGGTCCGGGGCGAGAGGGAATGGGAAGCCATCACCTCCTTCTGCGAAGCAGTCATGCTAGCGAAGGAGGTTGCGGAACGTGAGAGGGAGACAACCTCACGTCCCATCCGCCGCGGCAGACGCCCCGGGCGTCGGGGGCCACGTGGTGGCTCTCGGCCACCGTAGGCGCGGGCCTGTGGACGGTGAGTAATGGGCTAGCTCGCCGTCCATTCGTCTTATGACGACAGGCCGTGTCGACGGCGCGTTCGTGTTCCACGCGCGCCAAAGAAATGTCAGCAAACAGGAGGGGCCCGCAAGGGCAGATGCCTGCCAGGGCTGCGGGACTATTCGAAAGAGATACCGCGACCCTGGAACACAAAGGGCAAAAGAAAGAACATTAATGGGTTTTAGTCAGTAAAAGTCTGACACTCCCTTCCGCTCCACCCAGAGCAGTCATTTGAGGTTTTCCCATCCGAAAAAAAAAATATATTTATTCATTTATTATCTCGATAATAGTCGAGCTACCGGTGTGACCGTCGGTCTGCCAAGTCATAAATCTCGAGCTCGAACCCAAGTCACGCACCTCTGACTTTTCGGATTCATGTGCGTATTGTAATTATCACTTGCTTCTCGTGAGGAAACCAGCATTCCTGAGAGATATTTCTTGTCGGCATGTAAAGCCAAGTCACGTGCCCATGGGCGGCATAAAAACTCTGACACCAGTTTAGGCACTAACCACACGAAAAAGAAGAAGATTAATAGATCTGATTTGTACCCTGAGTAAAAGTGGTGATTAATGTTCTGGCCTTCTAGTTAGCTGCATGAGAAGAGGCATGCTGGTATTATAATATGTTACAATAATTTGTAGTAAATCTCCAGAGTTTGCTAGCTACTTAAAAACCGCTCGAGTCGAAACCGGTACCCAAACGACCGTCGGTAAATAAGGGTAACTACCTGAATTCAGGTACCTACACGATGTTACATCATATTGGTGACCTATTTCTTTAATATTCGAACTTTGCTAATGATTACAACATTTACCTAGATACGTCTAAGTTTTTGAGGGTTTCTTTCAAGTCTGAAACTAACCTAACAATAAACTAAATAAATAAGTTATTTTTATATTTTCAAATGTTTTTTTTTATTTTTATATGTTTTGTTTACTTTTGTTTTTAAAATTATTTAAAGATGTATTAAATAAGAAAAAATATAAATAAAAGAATAATAACTAAATAAAAATAATAGTTTAAAAAAAAAACAAAAAAACACACATTAGGGCAGCGTCATGTTATTTCTCGAATGCTACTCAGCAAACCCATTTCATTTCATACCCATTTCATGGGAATACATAAAAAATAATTAATCCACCATATTTGGGAGTCCGCGACACTGAGTTTGAATGACGTTACTTATCTAACCATGTATTGTCATACACTAAACATGTATGCAAAATTTCAGCTCAATCGGAAAAGTGGGTCACATGTAACTTCCAAGATTTGTATGCACACATAGTTCTACTCACAAATATGGATGTAATGAATCTGAAATAAATGATTAGTTATTTATTTATTTATAGTTAGGTATTCACAGATAAAGCTCATAAAAGGTTGTTAAAAATGGCGTCGAAAACTCCTCATCGCTGTCAACTGGTAATGTGCCCAAGAGACTAGCGTCGTTGCCACGTTGTATGCCAACGCTTCTGGCCAAGGTAAAACCCAGCCCTTGGTTCACGGGAAGTATCAACTAAGAGTTTTAAAATTTCTAAAGTCCTTTAAGTCCCTTTAAGTCTTGTGTCTGTGGTGTAGGATTCCGTAACAGTATTTTATAACATTCATTGTAAAGGAATTTAACTCAAAAACACGTTCCTCCATGCCATTGTCTGGCCTTCCATGGTAGACAAAGAGATGTTCTGTTTTAAATGAGCTTTCTCAGTTAAAACCTTAAAACAATAGTTTAAAATGCGAAACGTACGCATCCGGTGAAATATCTTCCTACTTCAGATGCATCATCCACTCATGTTGGTTGTCGTAACCGAATTCTATCAAAAAATATTGTCGCGATTTCACTTGCAAGTTTGCGTACTTAATCGAAATTCCGTAACTTTTTAGTAGATGGGTATATCATTTTGCAACCATCACCCACTCCTCTTTTTTGATATATTTTTGATACCTAATTTTACCGATTTCAGCAGGACCCTTTTCTTAAAGTCACAAAACCTCGTTTGATTACATTCACGCTAGAAGGTTATCGAAATTTCAAATACTTACAAAAAACTAAAATTTCTCTGCGGCGCGACTATAGTATGCGTTTCGCCGATGGTTCATGTAAAATGGATGAAAGTCTTGTGGGGTAAGAACTTTTAAATTCTTAAATTTTAAGTCTTGACAAAAAGCCGGTCATTTGCAAATAAGTCTGGATGCTTTACTTTCTATGCATGCGTTTTCAGTACCAATTCATTGAACCTATATTTTTTCGAAATGTCGGAAAATGTCTGGTCGGGGCTCGAAAAGCCAGACATATCTAGACAAATTTGGATAGATGGTGATTGCGTGAATTCATACGGATTGGTAGATATAAACTCATTGGATTAGATCATTCTTTTCGTATTGACTAAATTCTTTGAAATAGATTTGGATTGCTTTTTTTTGGCTCCTCGTTGCATTCCCTCCCCATCCTTCTGCCCCAGCACATGCCCATTGCCTTCGTAAGGAATATGCACCAGCCCAATCTACCCTGCGTCTGGCGTATCGAATCTTTAATGACTAACTCAACGCGCCGCGAACCATTGTGCTCCCATGAAAATTTCGTGAGTTAGAGAAAATTGGTGTATTTTCGTCGAGTTTGTGGCGCTCAAGGAGACTGTTACTAAGAGATTAAGGTATTGTGCACCTTGCCTTTCAAGCGTATTGTTCGTTTTGGTGTTCTTAACGATACGCGTCATTTTCGCAACGTGCCAACTTTCGGAAGCGTTAAGCTATCAGTCTATAGCTGTTATCTTATATATCAATCTTATAATCATAATCTACGTTAACAGATGGTTTGGAAGACTATTTGTGTTGAAAGATTTTGTAAATGCTGTGCCACAAGCACATCCACGTTGCAGCAGCCTTTAATTGAGATTATTTATATTCGGTAGACTCGTCCCACGACTCATCCCGGTATAAACTTAACGATGCAAACTAATTTGACAGTTTAGACTAGTATCTATGGGAGCCTTCAAGAACCGCGTTAATCTAATTAAATTGTAAAAGGTTTAAAATTTATTCTCAAAAAGACACAAAGTCACTTACATGAGAACAATACTTAAAATAAATTATATTTAAGTTATTAGTTGTGTTTGTGATACACCCATCCAATGAATTCAGATTTTAGGAAGGGTGTTATTAAATTTGTGATCAAATATTCAGCTAATCGAGTTTTGAATGCATTGAATGATTGTAATTTTTTAATATATGAGGGTATTTTGTTGTACAATTGTGCTCCTTCAAGTGTTAACATTTTTTTGCCAAACTTTGTTCTCATCTTCGGCAAAATCAGAAAACTAGCTCGGGGACTGCTACGTTGGGTTACTTGTTTCACTTTTACAAACGATAACGATGTCTGTATACTTTTTTTGAGTGCCTTACGAATGAAAATACATGTATTGTAAATATATAACTGTCTAATGTTCATTATTTTGGTTTCCTCATAAATTTTGCTTGTTGATGTTAAATAAGGGAATCCAATCCAAACTCCCAGCGCACTATGATCAGACATCATTCAGCACTGGGTATCTAAGTTTGGTTGACTAATCCTTTCACTATATTGGAAGAAGTATGATCACTAATTCCTTCTCGCTCTAAATAAAACGTCTAGAAAAGAAAACCTTATCCCTATTATCAATGAGAAAACAATTGGAAGAAAATCGCAAAGATCAAGGTCACTGAAACACAATAACCTTTGTGTATAGACGCCTTATAATCAGCTATAATATGACACAACTCTCTCTGAGCTTAAGTGCACTTGTAAGGGCCACGGTCAAGATACGTGTTAGAACGTTATCACACTGGCGACTTGCGAGCGAGTTAAAAGCGAGGCGAGAAGCCCAACTAGCGCTTAGAGGGCGAATTAACCGAAATTCGTGACGAATTCTGCGCGATTTCACATTTTTTCATTTTTTTTAAGTAAGTACTTAATCATCATTTTTCGAAGTTTATCCTATTCGACTACCTACTCTGCGAAGATTTTTGTTCTCGCTCTCTCTTTTACTCTCACGTCAATCGCCGACACGGCGTGTAGGTACCTACTGCCTCTCGCCTGGCTTTGAACTCGGTCGCAAGTCACCAGTGCAGTGTGATAAGGCTCTTAAGTATAATATTATGTCGAACGTCTGTAGAAGAACGAACATTCATTTTTAATGCGCAATCCCTGAATGTAGGACGGACTTGTGGAAATATTCCTCTTTGAAACGAGTCTTGGTCAGAGATATGGATGTTTACCTGTGTAGGTGTTTGATAGGTCTGATGCGTTCAGGTCGGTATGATTCGGCAATGCGGCGGCAAAATTTAAACTTGTAGAAATGTGTTCGGGAAATACCGATCGGGGTAGCGTGTCCACCCAAAAATGATTTAGCGATGGGTGATGCCGAACTTAGTTTACCGATCGCCACGAGTTGAATGAAAGCCAAATATGTGTAAAAATTGTATCGGATGGATTATTGTTTAACAAATATAGCCGTATCGAATGTTTCAACCCGAATAAGTATGTTGCGGGCCTGATGATATATTTGAGTTCATAACGGTTAATCGTCAACTCAATTTTACGTTTCGTTGAATATTTCCTCTCATCGGTTCAAATACACATTCTAACGTCTGATTAGGCAATTTTTGGATAACCCGATTATCAATAATCGGTTTATCCAAAAATTGTTTACTAACAATTTTTTATTATTAACCTACTTGCTTATAGGAAAAGCAGCTGATAACAGGGTTTAAATTTTCAAGTTATTATTTTCTTTGATAATTATCGGGATAATCATCGTATAATAATTGATCCATGCTGATCACTTGCGCTTTAATTTTTGTTTACGTAGAAATGCTAAGTAATTTATTTACTAAAATATTAAGTAAATATAGACATTGATAATGGTAACGCTCGGAAGCGAAAATCGCGTTCGGATACACGTGAAATGAATTGATAATTGTTTTATGATTTTTGATATTATCAAGGGAATAATCAAGGTATAATCATCATGATAATTTATGACTTCAAATCCTTGATATAAGAGATGTCGAAAATTGTCTTCTAAAGACCAAGTTTTTCAAGCCCTTGGGATGCAACCGGCGCATGACGTCTAGAGACATGTGCGCGCTTCATTTGTTTCGTCGCGCGTCGCTCCGCAAATTCCACTCACACTGTGCCATTAGTTTTCCCCGCCGCCGCTGTCACAACAAGCTTATTGCTCGAGCGTGTTAGTCGTACTCAAGCGGTTACAGCTATACCTATCCATCCAATTTTCCGCAACATTATCTTCTTATTACTTCGTCCGGCTGAATTCAATTCTAAATGGAACCATAATTGACTGCACCGTGAAGGCAATAAACTGACTCGCTGTAGCCTTGTACGTCAGTGATAAAATGCAAAAAGCAATGACAAAGAAATAAAGTGACTGTAACGAGGTCTTGCACCCGGTGGCGGCTGCTCGTTCTTCTATGAATCTTCTTAAAGCGAATTGCTTTCTCATAAGTGTCAGTTTTATTTAGAATTAAATTTCAGTTCTAAGTATAACTCATTCATCACTCAACATTTCGTTTACTGTTTCATAAAAGGACATAGTATTAAATTATATTATAACTTTTTGCTGGTATCAACAAGGCTTCCCGTACTCCATTCATACTGATATTGTACTTCTTCTTACCAAGAAGGCTCGACATGTAATCCAGTTCTCTTTGTCTAATAAGTCCCCAAATTACTACCTTTGCCTCAAGGTTTCATTCTTGTGCAATGTAAGACCATACTTCATAGATACGTATCGGAAATAATAAATAATTCATTCATTCCTACATAGTCCCGTACTGGCGATATTTTGGACCACATAGCTATTCAGCTTTTACAGCATCCATTTCCAATCTAATTGCACCCAACCAGCTTAATCGGAACAGCAAAAACTTGCATGATATAGTGTATTTGTGGTATATACACACATCTACGCCCCACAATTCCATAAAACACATACACATATCACTCAACCACAGCGATTCACACAGCTATTGGTGTGTGTCCAGCGGTATTTTTGTTTGTAATATTGCGGCTGGATTATAAACGGGCGTTCAAATAGGTTTAATATTTTGCACATTGATTAATGATAAATGAAACTGCGTTCATAGTTTTACAAAGTACCTATGGGAATACCAAAATAGGTAGGGATTATTGAAAGTACTTATGGGGTGCAGTCGGGACAATAAATTGTTAAACAAAGTGACATAGTAATAGTCATTTCATACAACAGTCGAAGAACGACAGTTGTAACTTGATTCTAAGACACTACGTTTTAAGTTGGTAATCAATAAATCCTTAACAGTAGGTAGCTACCTACCTAGGTACACTAGGTACCCGTAACTCCAGGAAATCCACATAGCTTTTATAAAAGTATTAGTTAAGCCATATCCTAGCTATACCAATAAGAATGCAAATCAACAAGAAAGTTATTACTCAATCGAAACTAAAACCCCGGTAGTAGTTTTATTTTATCAGCTTTTCCGCACGTAAATGTTTTACCGCTCGATACTAATGCCGTAGCACACTAATCGGCCACAAGCCACACGCCCAAGCATGCGTGTGCTTGTGATGGAGAAAAAAACAAATGAAAGAAGATCACGGCAACGGCAGGAACCAAGCTAGCTGCAAGATGGCAGTCGCATCGCTTATGGTCGAAACCAGGGCATAATATTGAGTTGAGACCGATGTCGTCATCAGCAGAAAGTTGTTAACAAGAAACTTTGAAGGGCGACATATTTAATTCAAGCTGACTCAAGTCCCCGCGTTTAGTGTTTCACAAACTTAAGTTTTAAACTCATGTAATACCCAACAGGACCAACTTGTTTCGGTGAGCTACCGCCAACATCAATTGTTTGGCAAATGTATCGCCAACGTTTGTGAAGTGAGCTAAGCATCATTATGGCAATAGGGGTGCCGAGCTACCCCTTACGTGAATTTTCGCTGTATGAGGAATTAGTGGGGAAACGTACGTAACGTTGTATGTATATATGAGCGGTGTTGGTAATTAAAAATTATGACATCACATGATGTACTTGTTTCTTTAGAAAGAGGTCACTATCACATAAGTTAGCAATCATCCAACATGTTGTCTGCTAAATATAACTGTAACAGTAGACAAAGAAACGTTGGAACTGCAACGTGGTCGACCCCTGATTGCTTACCGTTACTCACAAAGAAATATTTATACAATCGCAATTACTTACAACTTACACAATTAGTATACACCCATAGATAATAATAAATTCATAATGTTAAATAAATATTTCATGTGGAAGTCGACGAAACGAAACATATACTTGGTGCACGTAAAGCCGTTGGTCCCGGCTGTTATTTGTAGATCTTTGTCAGTCGTTCGTTACAGACAGTTAGTGTCCCGAAAATCTGACAACAACTATTACCAAAGGGTCTGGTTTGAGGAGGTCAGATAGGCAGTCGCTTAGACTGTAAGCTGACCCCAACATAGTTGGGAAAAAGGCTAGGTAGATGATGATTTCATGTGGTGTAGATGAGTATTTTCAAATCGTTCGTATTTATTTTGCGTTTACTCGTGGAGCTAGTGGAGCGTAACACCTTTTGTGAATACAGTGGGTATTCACAAAAGGTGTTACGCTGCTAAGTTATTCACGCCTTTCGAGATGAACTGGGGCTATAAAGACACGGTCTTCCTTTTTTCCCCAGCACTTTTGTCTACCATTTTTAAGGTCCACCTGGACTGCTTTTCTGAAGAGATCTTTCGGTCATTGTTTTTTTAGGAAAGCTTTTTGTATATTTAAAACGTATTTTAGTGATTGGTCTAGTGGTCGCAAGCGTTATTATCAAAATAAGAAAATACCTTATTAATAACACATTTAAAAAAAAAAAAAATCTTTTGCTGCGTAAATTCTTCTAACGTCGCTTTCCTTAACCATTAACGCGGATTTATTCTGAAGTAAGTACTAAAAGTTAACTAAAATTAACCAGATTTTTTCTTCAACAGGAAAACCCCCGGATGTCCTAGCCTGTGCAATCACGCTGATGATGATGATGGTGTTAGTCGCTGGAGTGAGGAAATCTCTCTTCTTCAACAACTTGCTGAATGCCATCAATCTCAGCATTTGGGTGTTCATCATGGCAGCCGGCTTGTTCTACGTCGACCTTTCCAACTGGTCTGAGCATAATGGATTCTTGCCTTTTGGATGGAGTGGAGTGAGTACTTACTTAACTTTCTATTTTAACTTCAAAGTGTAGGTACAAGTCTCACGACTGGGTTCAGTAATAACGACAACAGACGGCACGTCTATTGAATCGTTTTTATAAAGTAACACAGAAAAAGTATCGTAACCGCCAGGGTAGCCCCGCGAAATTGCAAAAAAAATAAGAAAAATTCAACAAACGACCGTACGCTATTCTAAATCGCTATTCATTTGTTTTTAAAGTTTTCGCGAACCTTCACATCTATATCGATCGATTTTTTTTTTTTTTTTGTTTATTCATGAACACATACATTTGTTTTAACAGGTATGACCCAAGCTAACAAAAGTAGTAATGCATTGCTAATTGTCCAGTCCCAAGTTACGGGTAGAAACTGGATAGAAACACAAGTTACACAGTGGATAACATACTTAGTGTCACCCTCTGGAATTCCGCCAAAGAGCAAGAAAATATGTCCAAACGCCGAGAGACACTATTGAGTATTCTTACTGCACGAATCACGGGTGCAAACTTTAATAAGTTTGTACGGGTTGCCGGAACTTTAAAAAGCCCCTCCCCCCAACCGTAGCCTCCTGTCTGGAACGAGCAATTCTAATGATTCCAATATTTGTGGGTTATTCAGCATACCATGAAAAACCATAAAAACATATTTTACCAGAGCGAGGTACAATATAGATTCAAGAGACAGTTGGAATACTGTGTGAACATCAGCCAATAAATCTACAAATTGATTTTTACTTGTCGTCCAACATCCCCTGTTCCACTCGAAGTAGACAAAGCAAAAATGTAATTACGGGGACATTGACATGTTCAGCCTTTCCGATCGTTATCAAAGATGTGACGCTAACACGAAAAATAGGTTGAATATAAGCCAGACAGAATATTTTAGGCTCCCATTTTATACCCAGCAATGTAGGCCAAGCTTGATCTTTTCTGTAGCTGTAACCAGTAATAAAATTATGCTCGGGTGACAAACTGACAATCGTACTCGGCGTTTATTAGTTTTCTAGGATCCCGCCTAACAACGCCTAGAGAAGTAATAAAGGTTATGTGTACTTATTACTGGTGCTAAAACGTTTACGGTGTAAGCAGCTGCCGTGTCAGGCATTAATTAAGTGGTGGTAGTATGATGTAGATGATTGCTGCGTACGAAAACTTAATTTCCCCATACAATAAAGAAATATAAATAATGATAATACGCAAGAGTCTAGCATTCGTCTGCATATTTATTGAAAAGTTATTTAACGATAGATAGATAAAATAATCATTCACCTACTCTTAAAAATTTTATGAAACAAATGGCAGGTATAAAAAAGTAGACATATTACACAGGGTGACACAATGGGCGGTCTTATCGCTAAAAATGATCTTTAAAATACAGCTTCCTTTTTCAATTTCAATATCTAGGTCACAGTTATCGAACGTCAAAAGCCACGCAGACAGCTGCAATTGATTAGTTAAGGTCACCTCAATTTCACAGAACGAACTAGACCAAAGTTTTATTTATGCAATCGCGGTCACCAGACGAAGACAACGAATCGGAAGTTTGAATGTAACTGAAGGTTTTTATCGCGATCGCTACTGGCAACCGCAATCCACAATGTTCCGGATGTTCTAGTTCCAACTTTGACTTTTCAACCATATGAGATAGCTCACGGAAGATAACGATGACAATGCCTTTTCTATCAGAACTAGCAAGCACTTTATATTTTAGGGTTGGATACAGTGGGGACGGTGACAGACCCACATGTTTGCGTCGACAGGTTCGATTCGGCAGTGTTTGTGGAACAATAAAGCTGGGGCCCAATTCTGCTATTACAATAGACGACAATAGTGTCAGAATGGTCTGTCATTGATTTCATAATTGTTGATTTTGACAAGTTTTGACAAGTCAAAATCAACAATTATGATATCAATGACAGACCATTCTAATGGTAATTCTAATGGTCTGTCATTGATTTCATAATTGTTGATTTTGACAAGTTTTGACAAGTCAAAATCAACAATTATGAAATCAATGACAGACCATTCTGACACTATTGTAATAGCAGAATTGGGCCGATGTAATTAATACAAATTTTCGGCTTACATTTGGCTCGTTACCTAATCGCCAACCTCCGCTCCGCATTGGTTTTTCCCGCACATAATATTCGATTAGACTGCGGCTTTGACGACCCAAACATTTATGTAGCACAGCACATCTTCGGTAGGTAGATATTGTGTCTAGTATGACTTTATGAACGTAGCTCTGTCCTTTTCTCTCTTTTCATCTTTTCTCCTTTCAAACGCTGTCTGGAAGAGATAGTCTTGTGCTTTTGAAAAAACATTATTAGCATTCTTGAGATCACACATTTTCGTGGTCAGTATGTAATTCGTCATTGTATACAAATTCCTAGGAAATGTGTATAATTCCTAAAATAGATAGGAAATCTATGATATATTTTGTAAGATGCACTTTTCCTTGGAAATCTATACATTTCCTAAATAGCGATCGGAAATGTAGGTATTACATACCTACTTGATGTTCTTATGTACAGCGGGCATACGAGGAGTGAATACACACAGTCGAAAGCGTCTACTGTGTGTACTGTGAAGCTGCTCCTAAACACAGGTTACTTTATAACCGATCTAGGAGAGTACGGGCCCCACTAACTAGATTAAGAAACTTCATGCTTGTGCTTTATCTTATACTACTTCGACATATAATCTAGTCCTAGTTTAACAATAGAATAGAATTTATCTTTATTCGAGTATCCATGACTCAAAAACTGTTAGTAAAACTTACGACTAAGTTAGTAAGCACATAAAAAAAACAAACAACATAAACAAATAACGGTGGATCACTGCTGCGACAACCCATGAGTAACTGCACAACAGCGACCCACATAACTACAGTCCAGGCGACTGGCAATCATGCCTAAGATACTGTTGGTGCTGCCCCACACCCTGCGCACCAGGGAAGCGCACCTTTTACGCATTGTTGCGTAAAAACAATCCACACGCGCATCTGCGAACATCCCCGACGCACTACAGAAGCGGGGCAGCCCCACCAGCATCCTAAACGCGTTGTTATACTGAACAATAAATCTTCATCATAATTTACCATGTTATCCTAATACACTACACACCACACAACATGGCAATGTGGCAAAGAAAAGGGACTTGGGGCCCGCCGACTCGGGACAGGTTAGGTTCTAACTTAAAACAACATGCAAGGCTATGTCGACTACGCCCTATTGATATTTTACCTTGACGTTGATTTTATTCGCATTTCATTTAGTTTATTCACAGAGAGCATTCGTTTTTAAATAATAATATGTATTTCCTAGTCTCTCGGAATTGCATACAATTCCTAGTAGATACATACATTTCCCAGGAAATGTATGTATTAATTCTTTAATACAGACATTTCCTGAAACTTTATTTTACACATTTCGGTAGGCTCGGAATTGTATATATTTCTTAGGAATTGTATAAAATTCCATGTATGAAACTTAGGAATTGTGTGTGGTAACATATTTTATGTACCAACTGACAAATTAAAGTTTTTTTGGGTGTGTCTTTACCGTGCCATGCTCTAGTTGATGTCTTCACTCTTCACTCTTTTAAAAAAAAACGGGCACCTACGGAAATTTACGTTCTAAGGTCGATTTGAGTTAATTAAATGAAATTTATTTCTTTGACGTAGTCTGTATACTTATACTCGTGTAAATTAATGCGCGTGAAGTGAATTCGGGCAATTAAAAGAAAAAAAACGATGGATTCTTTAAAACCGATGTACACGCCCAAACAATAAGAAGTGGTCGGCTATTTATTTATTTATATATTGCATCTTTATTTCGGAGAAATCTCCATATAAGTCACATTACAGTACACAACAAGACATAAAACATTAAAAAACATAACATAAAAAGTTAGTGTGTTAGTAACACAAAAATGTACCAAAAAATATGTCAGTATTGTTAGTACCTATATCTAACTGATGCCTATGGCTGTCCTCATCCACTGATTCTGGAAAGGACAGTCAAAACGGGCAGCAATCACATTTAGAATGCTGTTGCTGCTGCCTCGTAGACGGTGCAGCAAGGAATTTGCTTTCTTGCGCATGATGGCTTGAAAACCATCCGTACGCGCTTCAGCAAACATACCAGACGCGCTGCAGCGCCACGGCAGACCCAACAGCATCCTAAAAGTGTTATTGTACTGTGTGCGCAGGGCTGTGTAGGCTCGCTGCGTATGCTTCACCCACAGGCCGCTCGAGTAAAAGGACTGGCAGTACGCCTTAAAAAGTTTTCACCTCGTTGGTACAGCGTGCAAACCTGCGAGCGAGCATATTGCCTCTCACCGCCAAAGCCTTGCGCTCCCTCTCTTTGTCCTCGTCATCCTTAAGGTCACCAGTTACTATGTGACCCAGATACTTAAACCTGTCCACTACTTTTAAGGCTGCACCGTTAAGAATGACAGGAGGAACATATGCGGGATAGTATGTACCTGCTCTAAATACAAGTAATTCACTCTTATTGGGGTTAAGAGAGTTGCTCTTGTTGGCAATAAAGACAAGATTTTTTTTACTTTTTTTAATTAAATAAAGTTACAAATGTAAAAACCTAATAACGAGTGTGACTTCCTCTTGCCAAAATCACAGCTTGAATCCTTCTGGGCATGCTTTGCACGATGTTTTTAATAACGTTTTGAGGAATACGTTCCCACTCTTCTGCAATGACTCTTTTTAGCTCCCTGATGTTTTGTGGAGCAGGTTGCACTGATCGCCAGAACGGTGCGGGCAAGCATTGTCGTCCATAAAATGGAATCTTCCCCAAGTACAGTCAATGTGGGTTGTGCATATGGAATTAGGACTTCCATTATGTACCGGTGTGCATTTAATGTTCCATTTTCTATGAAAAGTAACTCCGTACGCTCCGTCGAATTAATTGCTGCCCAAAACATAACGGACCCTCCGCCATAAGGAGTGATTCCTTCGAAACACACTTCCGCATAGCATTCCCGTGGTCTTCGCAGCACTCGCCGGCGTCGGTCTCCACACAAAGAGATTCTAGCTTCATCAGAAAACAATACTTTATTCCAGTCCTCCAGAGGCCATGAAGCACAGTTCCGAGCAAACTGAAGTCGAGCAACACGGTGCTCACGGAGTAATTCAACTCCTGATATTGGCAGCCAAAAGCCTCCTCCTGACCGTCCACAAGCTAACTTCTACTCCTCTTACTTCTTCAAGGCTCTTCTTCAGGTCCACACTTGACGCCTTACGATTCCGCAACGCCTGACTCACCAAAAAGCGGTCATCTCTTGGTTCTGTGCATCGTTTTCTTCCGGAACCGGGTCTTCTTTTGACCGAACCGGTCTCTTTATACCGTTGCCAAGTCCTCTGGACAGTTGAACGACTCACATTTAGCCGTTGAGACACGTAATTTTGCAGAAGATTGTTTGCGAACAACCTTCTTCAAGTAGGGCTATAATTTTACCGGCCCTTATCGCTTTATCACTCATATCAAAAAGTGGTATTTAATGTAAAAAGAAAGATTAAATTGTTTAATTTGAAGAAAATATCCAAAAAGTTTTAAAATATCGTAATCAGTTGAAAATCGTTTCAGCAATTCGCGCCATTAGTAAAGCAATTTTAGAATAATCCACAATAATCGTTATTTTTCTTTTATTAATTTCAAATTTGGAACGTAAAGAATCATGCCAGGATGCTTCAAATGACATGCCAATACATCGACTAGGATTTTTTCCTGTACCGTGGATGCGTTTCAAAAATTTGAAATAAACCAACATTTAAACTCCCATACACAAACAGCCAGACCCAGAACAACGGCCATACAAATATTTGTTCCGTGCGGGAATCGGACCCCCGACACACACGTACCGCAGCAGCCAATCGCTGAGCCATTGCGCCGAGCGTGTGGTCATAGGAATTATTTCATAATCACTACCCTTATAGACTATTTATAAAGTATTTAAAACAGTTATAATTCAATGGATTAGTGATAGGTATATATTATATGGCTGGTAATAAGTCCCCATTTGTAAGACGAATTTTGGTCAATACACTTTGATAGTTTCAATAATCTACTAAGTAAACTCTTTGTCAGGAATTTGATATAAAAATATGAATGTTTTATTTCTAAAAAGCTGACATTGAAGAAAGTAAAGAGAATATCGAGAGATAGAAAGTTCCATTGTGAAATGAAATCATAATACTGAAAGTTATCTTGAACCATTTGGAATTGAATATCATTGCGTAAGATAAGGAGTAAAAAGACTTTTCTTTGAATAAGTGAGTTTTTTTGCATACAACTTCAAACACTAAAAAGGAGAAAATTTTATTGGAAATGCACTTAAGTGCTATTACAAAAATAACATCGTTTTAAAAATGTGCGGACGCAGCAGAGATGCAAACAATACTGCATGTTATTTATTTTGCGTACATTATTTACCAACTATATATGTGAATGTGTTATTTTAAGTTTACTTAAAATAATAATAAAAATATGCACAAGTATCAAAATGGAAAAGTGCCCAATATTGCCATCCATCGTGGCAATGCTGCCGGTCTTCTCAGCACTTTTCTCGTTGACGGCGGTTTGGAATAAATGAATGAATTCGGACGATTTTTTAACGCCCTGTAATTTTTTCCCCCTTTTGATACTTTTATGTTCTGCATTGATGCAGCAAATTGAAGCAGCTATTTTTATTATTCAACGAGCAGCGCCCCGCGGTTTCACCCGCGTAATTCCTGTTCTCGTGAGAATACGGGGAAAAAATATAGCTTATGTTATTTGCTGATAATTTAGCTTTCCATTAGTGAAAGAATTTTTAAAATCGCTAGTAGTTTTTGAATCAAATCTTTCCTCTTTACAATATTAGTTTAGATTAGATGAAATGCCACCAAAGACACAATCCTTGCGCATTCCTCTTCTATTTTATAAAAGAGGGATTATTCAAATTGTGAAACTGCAACCACATCGTCACTTTGTGTGGTGAACTGAACATTTCGATTGTTAGTATCAAAAGTAATGATTAATGATTAAACGAACTTACCTGTAAGTGAAGTTCGATCATAATTATGTGAGGTGTTTCGTTCGAAGAGATTAGATATTACACTTGTAGTCACACATACAATGTCGCCACTAATGCACTCAGTTTAAAGACAAACAAAAAAAAAACAATTAAGATGTGGGTAGACTGACCCCATCCTATAGATTTAGTTCAGAGATAAGTAATACTATACTCATTTCACAATTTTGGGTGTTAAATTCGGGAGGGTGGGATGCTAATCTCTTCGAACGAAACACCTCACATAATTATGATCGAACTTCACTTACAGGTAAGTTCGTTTAATCATTAATTATGCTTCTGTGTTTCGTTCTCGAGATTAGATATTACACTTGTAGATATTGAGAGTTATTTGTGAAATGAATGCATTTAGGTGAAAGATAAATCAATAAAATATTGAAACAACAAAAGATTTAATCATAGCTAAACCACAAAATGATTATATAATTAGAGAGGCATTAAATGATATACCTATATTACACATTTCTTTTATAATTAAACCTAGGATAGGTTGTTACAAACAATCATGTAAGAGATTACTCAATTACCATCTGTTAAAATGCTTCTAGCAAATAGTTCTCTAGAATTAGTTGAAATGGCCCTGTTATAAAACTTAGCAAAAGTTGTAGATGTGCCCGACCAGCCGGCAGTTTTTCGAATTAAATCTAAATTGACACCCATTTTATAAGCACGAGAAGTACTGGCATGTCTAGTACTGTGAGCAGAAAATTCGGTAACATCAATTCCACTGACTTGTAAGGTACCCTTTATCCACCTACTTAGTGTTTGAGCACAAACTTTATAATGTGGCTTTTTGGTGCTAATAAACAGAAAAGTGTGATTTTTACGTAACGATTCCGTTACACGTAAGTAATCTACTAATAATTTAGCTGGGCATATTTCGGGTCTTTCCTGAAAGTATGGTAGTATAAGCATTGGCTGGTTTGATTTTATACTAGATGTTTTTATCAAATCAGGAATCTTAATAGATATTTCATTAGTAGAAGTACTAATATTCTCAACTTTAATGTTGGATAGGGTTTGAACCCTGTGGGCTGTAACAAGTGCAAGTAAAGTAACTAATTTTCTTGTAATTTTTTCTAACTGTAACTGATCGTGGGGTACCCAACTCGCCAGAGTTTCTATGACTAATGAGGTATCCCAGGTCGAGTCGTATTTGGGTAAGGGTGGGCGAAGTCTAAATAACCCTTTAAATAATCTTTGTACCCGATCATCTTTGCTGATGTGATTACCTAAAATTAAAGTCAGTGCCGACCTGCAACTGTTCAATGTACCATATCGAGCACCAGAATCAAATAAATCAGTAAAAAAATAAATAATTTTTGGGATAGAGGCTTCATAGAGATTAATGTTGTTTTTCATACAAAAAAGAAACCATTTTTTCAAACAACTATCGTATTGTTTGATGGAATTTTCGGATAGGGACGCCAACATGATGTGAACCGATGCTGGAGGAATACTTCTTCTTAGTAGAGATTCCCGCACAATACTCCGGCAACCAGGGTAATCCGCTTGTGTATCTGACGGTTGGTGGAATGAGAGATTATTAATTCCTTAGAAGGATGAAATGTCAAAGGTTTACTTTCTAAAAGCTTAATAAACAAGGGATACCACGGCTGTGACGGCCATACCGGGACAACAAGTATTCCTCTAGCTTTGTCCCTAATAATCTTTCTCAATGTTTTGAGAATGATTGCGAATGGAGGAAACCCATAAAAATACCATTCAGACCAACATATTGAAAAAGCATTTATATTATATGCGTCGGGGTATTTGTGCCATGATACGTATCTAGTACATTTTTTATTTATACGACTAGCGAACATATCTATATCAGGCTGACCGAACGATTTAACTAATTCTTGAAAGGCAAAGTCTGATAATTCCCATTCAATGTCGGGGTGAACTCGTCTCGACTCAGCATCGGCGATACTGTTCTCGATTGATGGGATGTATAGAGCAGAAACGAAAATGTTGCGAGCCTCACACCATTGCCATATACTTTTAGTAAGTTTTGTTAAATGGGGAAACTGCACACCTCCCATGCGATTTATATAAGAAATCGCAGTAGTATTGTCTATTCTTAAAATAATTTGACAACCAAATAAGTTTTTAGAAAATATTTTTAGACCGATAAACGCAGCCATTAATTCTAAATAATTAATATGCTGTTTTCTTTCCTCCTGACTCCAAGTACCACTTGCTGTTTTTCCCTCACAAGCTACACCCCATCCCGTAGTTGAGGCGTCAGTCTGAATTTCTAAATTGTATTCATCAAATTTTATTTTGCAAACAGATTTGTCGATGGAATTTATCCACCAATCAAAATCAGAATCTAAAGTAGACGATATAGTCATAAACTTCTCATAATTATCATCGCCTTTTAGACTTAAGAATTTACATCGCTCAAACTCCTTAGTATAAAGCCAGCCATATTCAATGGCAGGGCAAGCAGATGTTAAAAGTCCTACTAAGCGAGCAAAATCCCTAATTTTACATCTATTGAGGTTTTTAAATTTTAACAACTCGTTCTTAATTTTGAGACGTTTTTCAACAGGCAAGCTAATTTCCATTGTTTTAGAATCAATGATAAATCCTAAATATCTACATGAATTACGAGGAATCAAACAACTTTTAGCTTCATTTACAATGAAGCCCAAGGAACAAAGAAATGTCTTTGTAATTTCAACATTAGCAACACACTCGTTATAGCAATGTGATACGAGGCATAAATCATCGAGATAGATTGTTGACAGATTACCGGTACATCGCAATAATTTGACAACAGGTTTCATGATTTTTGTAAAAACGTAAGGCGCGGTATTGAGACCAAACGGCAGAACATTAAATTCGAATAGATCTTTCCATTTAAATCGCAAGTACTTTTTAGAATCTTCGTGGATTTTTATTAAAAAATATGCATCCTTAAGATCAATCGTGGACATATAACAATCTTTTGAAATAAGTTTAATAATTGTCCGGAGGTCTTCTAATTTAAAATGCTCAGTATTTATAAAAACATTCAAACTTTTTAAATTTAGAATGAGTCGAGTTTTACCGTTTGGTTTCGGCACCAAGAATATATTTGATATAAATTGACCGTCAGAAGGTTGACATTTAGAAACAGCTCCTATAGAAAGTAAACTATCTATAGCCTGTTCAAATTCATATTCTTCAGAACGAGAATATTTTTTAGACGGTGGTATATTAAGCTGATATGGAGTGTGTGTAAATGGAATTTCATATCCCTTTATCCATGATAGTACAGCTTGGACCGATGTTATTTGTGACCATTGGTTATAAAAATGACAAAGCCTGCCGGCATAATTTACCGTGGTGTCTATTGGCGGTTGCGGCCGTAGTTCGGACGTGACGCTTTGGATGATTGCGCGTGCTGCTGCCTCGTCGAGGGTGCAGACTCCTTCGTTCTCCGAGGCGCCGTCGGTCTGCGGTACGGCGCTGGCTTCCAGTTTAAATTTCTGTTGGATGGTGGCGGCTTTGGCTTGTTCGATATAGCCTTGAGCTGTGGACCTGACTTCAACTCAGCTCCTGACTTATTTATGGCCTTAGCCGTTCGCAACGTCTCAGCGAGCTCTTGTCCGAAGAGTAAACTATCAATTTTAGTCAGCTGCACCTGATCCTTTAAATCTTTTTTAGTACAGCAAGTATGAAATTACGCCTGGTGACAGAATCATTATGTTGACAGTCGCACAAGATGCGCCCGGTGTCCACAAGTAATCGCAATATGTTCGCATCTTTTGTCTCTTGAGACAAAAGAATAGTAACGACTTCACTTAGACATGAAATAGCGCTAGCAATCTGCTTCTGTTTTGCCTGCATAGCCTCATCACGCTTCACTATAACGTCATTGACTGCTGCCTTAATCTCAGGATTTAGGGATGGGGCGTCAATAAGCTTACAGTTGCCCGGAGGTAAATGAGAATCTAAGAGCTCCTTGCGGAGCTCTTTTGTCAAACCAGAAGTGGCTATGAATTCATAGCGTATAGCTAAGTCGTTTTGGATGTTTTTACCGAATGATGTAGTGGTTGATGGATCAGATCCCAATATTTCCATCACGGTCTCGTCTAACTCCTGATTGTGATCCTCCTTTTCGATAGCAGCGGCTTCATCAGCTGATAACTGGAGAAGCGGCTCTTGTGTCGCTTCAAGTACTTTCGACCCCTGCAGTGACTCTAAGCATACAGCGCTAGTTGATGGTACCGGCTCGTCAAGGTTCACCGGTAGGCATTCATTATTCTCCGATTCCAAAATTGTGTTATCTGCAATCGGAAATTATAAAATGCTGAACATTTCCCAATAGGAATATGAACCGTATTTGTATTGTAATAACAATACAGTGTTTCGCAACGACGATGGTCGTATTTAAAAAAAAAAAAGTTTTTATGTAGGTATTTCACTTTTTATTATGAAATCGATGCATGATTTTTAACAAATTACGGGTAAGATGAACTCATAGGCGTTGCATCGTGAACCCGAGTTTTACGAATGCATAATTGTTTCGTGGTTATAATTACCTAAACAGGTAACAAGATATTATGTACGTGATCAGGCGTAGGTAGGTTTGTACCTACAGATAACAGCGGGTAAGATGAACTCAAGGCGTTACATCGTGAACCCGAGTTTGAATAAAGGATAAGTTGCAACTCGTGCGTAGCATCGTTAATCCATTAATCACCAATAAAATAAAAATACCTTGAGGTGTTGACAACATTGGCTCAGAATCCGAGGATGATAAAGATCTACGGCGTCCTTTTAGTAATTTTCTTTCCAACTTCTTAAGTTTCTTCTTAATATAACTATATGAATCCTTATCATCACGTTTCCTCTTTGGCATTTTGGTTTATGAACACTAAAAACACTAAATTGCCGAAAAAACACTAGAACGCAAATTAGAAATACAAAGTGGCGAAGCACTGGAATGTGAATGATGAGTTGAACGCAATAAATCTATAGGATGGGGTCAGTCTACCCACATCTTAATTGTTTTTTTTTTTGTTTGTCTTTAAACTGAGTGCATTAGTGGCGACATTGTATGTGTGACTACAAGTGTAATATCTAATCTCGAGAACGAAACACAGAAGCATAATTGAATGGAACTCACTATAATAATATCTTCGGGAATTATTTTTATCTTAAAGAATTTTCAACTTACAACCTTGTAGTGGAGGCGGCCAACGAACTGAGTAGATGCCGATTCCAATAAATGCCTGTTTTATAAGTCAACTAATCAATAATTTGACAGTACTATTATTGAATGTTTGCTTTAATAAAATCTTTTCTTCTTTTACCTTTTCAAATATCAAGATTTTCTTCTCGAGTCGAAGGTACTTCATCAGTTACGCACAAGAGACAATCACGAGGACTGAAAGGTCAGAGGCATTCATCAGGTTCTATTATATATCTATTCTAAACATCTCTGCACTCACATTATATCAGCGGGTCTACTTTCCCCATTATACCATGTTGTGATTGCAGCTATATTATTACTAATTTATATTTCAACCTTGCGTAATTTTCAATGAAGCCATAAACAAGACGGATCAATTTGAATATTATGATCTTTTATGACCATTTCCAGGGAAAAGTCAAAGTTCTTCCTTTTTGTACGTTGGTACTTTTAATGGCCGAAGGGTATACAGCTTATTAATTTAAATTAACCTCTTTTATTTCGAAGCCCGGTTAACCTCAAAAGGTTGACTTTGACCGCAGCATAAAATAAAATTCAGGAAAGGCAAACGTTTATTTCTTAAGGTTCTTTAAGAAAATATATAAGGCTGCGTAGCAACGTGAGCTGTGGACAATGAAGCCTCAGTGAAGTTTCATTCTAACACAAATTTAAAATATTCCCTGCTTGAAAGGTTAAAATTAATTAATATAATCACCGAGTCACATTTTCAAGTCGTTGGCTTCGTAGCATCTCAAACTTGTTACTTCTCATCTTAGAACTGGCATAGCGAACCATTGGCACGCGACACAATCTTTTGGGCATGCCACCGATTTCAACCATATTTTTATGTTCCTAGCAAGCAATTATATTCAGAGTTATATAGGTATACTTGTGACACGGCTGTTTAGTTGGTTTATTTTATATAATGGGAACCTACGGAAATAGTTTACTACTAGCTTTTGCCCGCGGCATCGCTCGCGTTAATTTAGAATTTGACAATTATTTCGGGTTGTACTCGGCTTTTAATAATATTAATTCAATCATAATTCGAAAGATACTTGGCGCAATCTATTATCATAAGAACGTTATTGTTGTTTTGCTCGGGAACAGTACTTTTTTTCGGGATGAAATTTACTCTAAGTCCGATTCAGTACACCTGACAACGGTATGCAAAATTTCAGGATGTTCGATTCAGTGGTTTAGTCGTGAAAAGGTAACAAACCAACTTCTTTCGCATTTATAATATTAAGTTAAGATAGTTAAGGTTAGTCATCTGAATATTATTAGATTAATAATTACAAATAACTCATTCTCTAACATTACTAACCATGATATCTTGATTATTCAATAGTCAATCAAATAGAAACTAAAGCAGCGTGAAGCTGATATTTTTATATAACATTTGACACTATTTTGGAACTTGTAACTTGTCCAACAAAATGTGAGTCCAACGACGTGCGGGAGAAAGTCGGTGTCCATTAAGAGTAATATCACTAAATCCAATTTCTTTGTCAACCAGGTATTCACTGGAGCTGCGACCTGCTTCTACGCTTTCATTGGATTCGACATCATTGCCACCACCGGTGAAGAAGCGAACAACCCTAAGCGCTCCATCCCTCTGGCTATAGTCAACAGCCTCGGTATCATCCTCCTGGCTTATGTTTCGACCTCCATGATGCTGACACTTATAGGTAAGTACTTACTTCTTTTTTGTTTGTTTTTCTCTTTCAGCTAGGTCTTTGTGTCTGATGCGTTTTGTTTTTCTCTGGGATTGCATTTAGGTCTAACAAAAGTTTATATATATAGATTGTGCTGAAGCTTAGTTCAAGTCTTAGGCGATAGCAATAGTCTTTGATAGTCACCTATAAAGTGGTAGGTACCTAAGGTGATCGGGTTTTCTAAAGAAATCGTAACAGCCTTGTGTCTATAGACATTCGGACGAACAAAAAGTTAGCAAACGCAAAGGAGATAAACAAAATATCTTTCTGTATTATTTACTCTTACCACTGGATCTACTAAGTATATCCTTGTCTAATTATTGCGTTTAATTAGTGACTTGTCTATTTTTTTAGGATTATAACAAAGAACGGAGTTATTGCCTATTGGACACTAAGAAAGATATTCATAATCAAACGAGCTGTTGCTAAAAGTATACAGAAATGTATGAAAAAGCTACTTACCATGATTAAACTAATATTAGTTTGTTTCCCTGGGGAAGCAAGTATGCCTATCTGATACGGTATATCTACCTTTAGCATTGATTTTTGTGATTGGTTAAATTGTTAGCAACCAAATAAAGGTTGTTTTCACTATATATACGATGTTGAAAAAGCAAAAAAAAAGTAGGTTGCAAATTTGTTATGCAATTTTGTTAAAAAACAAAGAACCCCGTCTAAGTCTGTGGGTCGTTTCTTTGGGTCGTGGTTCTGTGTGCAAAAATCTATGTTAGATGAAGGGTGACCGTATTGGGGGTCTGTCTTTTGTTAATTTTGACGTTTAAAAAGTGCTGATTAGAATAAATGACTTGATTTTCCCTTCAGCCAGTTGCAACACTGGTTGCAAATGCGTGTAACGCTAAAAGTATCTAAAACATCATTAGGTCTCTGTCAACTTCGACCGATAGACAGAAATAGAAAGTTATTGGAAATACGTGAAACGGTAACTGTATTTTTTAATAATTAATTAATTGGTTTTGCAATCGGGCGTAAATGTATTGTGTTACTAGTATAGGTTCTAAATGCGCAAAATAGTTTGTTATTTATGTCTGCATGAAAAGAACTAAACGATTTTAAAATTAAATTAACAGTGTCGCGTTTGTTTTCGTAACGGTCAGTTTTCTGGACGGCAAAGTAAAGCTTAGAGCTCGTCTGTTCTCATAAGTTTCTGGTCGTAATTTCATTTTCTGTGTAACCAACGTCTCATTAACGTAGTGCGCTCGTTTCCAACATGATTCCTCGCAACATTAGAGCGGATTATACCATTAACCTACTTTGCATAATTAGAAAGGAAAGAATACAGTTTTATTACGTTTTATACAGGCACTTAATATTAATAAAAGTCAAAAAAAAATATATGTTTCATGAAATAAAGGAATTGGGTGAAATGTAGATCTAAGATTTTCAAATTTCTTGTTACGAGTATTCTGTCGTAATCGATATATCACGGACTTCCTTTAGTTAGGTTATAAATTTATTGAATGCCATAAATACTTTGATTAGGACAAATGCATTGCTTTGACCATTTTATGCGGTTCTTAGACGAACCGCTGGCTTTCGATTGCGTCCTTCATGAAACATTCATCAGGAAACTACACCACTACGGAATCTGGAACTGCTCTCTGGATCTTCTTACTTCATATTTGAGTGATAGGATATATAGAGTTGATATTAACGGGAAAAGATCTCCCGGATACGTAGTAAGAATGGGGGTACCCCAGGGCTCAATTCTTGGCCCATTTTTGTTTCTTATTTGTAAGTTGATTTGCGTTACCTCATAAAGGATAATCATGACATGATATAGTGTTAATGTGACACTTCGCTAGTTGTGGACGATGTTAACATCACCCCGGCAAAAATCGATTAATAACCTACTCCTAAATGAGAAAAACGAAATGTATTAAGTTTACAATACGCCATGAAAGACAAGTGGAAACTAGTGTACGTATCAAGGATGAGGAGTTGGAGCCGGAAAATAACACAGTTCGGAAAGCAACAAGCTTCAGTAGGGCCCCTCATATATACAAATTGTCAAAAAAACTTAGCTCTGCAGCATAAGCCGTTAGAAAATTTCGTGATTTAACTGATTTAGAGACAGCCCGTTTAGTTTACTTTAGTTATTTCCACAGCGTGATATTGTACGGTATTCTCTTGTGGGGTAATGCCGACGATATTCAGACAATATTTGTTTTGCAAAAAAAGGCAATTCGTTCAATTTATTATTTAAGTTCCAGGTACTCCCTCAGAGACAAATTTAAAGAGATTAATGTACTTACTGTGCCCACTCAGTTTATTTATGAAAAGCTATTGTACGCACATAAAAATATTAATTTGTTTAAAAAATACAGTGATATCCACAACATAAATACGAGGAACGAACACAATTTCTTTCGTTTTTACAATAAATAAACTTCCGAGCTATATTCAAGCACTAAGCCTAAAATAAATTTAAAACATTTATAAAATGGAACCTATGTCTGAAAGCCTACTATAATGTTAATCACTATCTCGAAGATAAAAAGGCTTTGGATTAAGCTGCTCCAATGAAATTGGCTTTGTGAAGGTCGAAATTTTGGACTTCGCTTGTTTATTATTAATTTCTTTCTTTTAAATACACACATTTAATGATTTGACATGAATATTTACTTGGTAGAGTATTTTTTTTGCCCGACTGCGCAATTCAAAGGAAGGTAATGTGTTTATTATTATTGTGAATGTGAGGAACATGATGTGGTCCTGCCAGGGATGCGGGACTGTTCAAAAACGATACCGCGGCCCTGGAACAAAAAGGGCAAAGAAGGAACATGATGGGTTTTAACTAAGTCTGACACTCCCTTACGCTCCACTCAGAGCGGGAGGAGTCATTTGAATATTTCCCATCCGAAAAAAAGCGCTTTCTTTTTGTTTGTTTTTTTTTTATTTTAACGATTGTCTAGCAGTTGAGTACCATAAGCGACCTACTCAAATGTCCTTTCTTAGGAGTCGTTCGCCGTGTCGTTGAGCTCCTTGAGTTATAAGTCGAGCTACACGATAACAGACAAGTTCTTGCACTGACTGAAGATTATGTATGGACTTTAAAAGAGACCTCTGAGTTTGTTTCAGCTGTTTCTTCTCAGAGTAGTCAGTTCCAAATTCAATCCAAATCAAATCCGCTTATAGTATCCAAAAAAATTACGTGTAAAAGTGTTTGTAGAAACCTAATTGCGTAATAAACATCATTTATCATTTACTTAAATAAAATAAAATAAAATACTTTGCCTTATTGATGTTAAAGACTTAACCATCACCTAACTAGAGAGTAATCAAAATTTAGCTAATTAGTTTTAAAAAAATTCAACATTTTTAGCAGTTTATTACAAGTACTGCAAGTTACAAGAAAACTTTAAACGCAATTATTTTATCAAAGTTCTGCTTGGTTGCTATGTTTCAAGCCATAGCCTAGTCGAGCTAAGCAGCAGTGGCGGTAACGGCCCCGCCTTATTTGTCGTAGATCCAGTGGCACGCATAGGGGTGAACAATATGGCAAGCTCATAATTATTGCTAGTTTTAAGGTTAGGTTATAATGGCAAACCAAGATTTTAAGCTTCTTGAAAGTACCGCCACCGTGACGTACGGGTTCGAACCCAGGCAGGCAACTTTTCCTTGTGTAATATTTCATGAACACTGAACTCAAAACGGTCGTGCGGAAACCGATATGTCCTAGAACCAAAAATGTGAATACATGTGACCTCCACAAACCAACTCTCACAGAGAGGAGCTCTATGTCCCAGCCGTGGGAATGCTTACGGCTGATTAAGCGTGATTCTTACTTGCAGTTTGTTTCACAACAGTGAACAGTGATTTTTGATATTTGAAACGGAACATTATAACCACAGAACGGTTTCATTTTACCATGCCGCAGGATTACTAAAATTTTAGTCGGGATAGCAGTATTTTTTCAGCGAGTAAATATGAAAACCAGTTGTATAGTCAGGTAGTTATATTTGTCAGGTTTTGATGAATTTTCTGTTTTATTTATTTGCGTGTCATTCATCAGTACAGTAGGAAACCTTGGTCAGGGAAACCGTAATATTTTTCAGTAACCAGTTGCATGGTTCTTGACAGATTTTTAATGGATTTTCCGTTTACATCCGTAGCTGAAAGCCATACTATGTAACCAGAACGCTGAATCCTGTTGAATTGACAGCAACTAAATGAAGCATCACCCACCAACAACGATTTTCACAACAAAATTGAGAAAAAAGTGGATTCATTTCGATACTTTATAGGTGGCGGTTTACAGTAACTAATAGTCGATGATGGATGAGTTGTTGTTATCGATGAGAGTTCAGACATTATTTTTACAGCAATTTACACTCCACAAAATTGATTTTATCATTACAAACTGGTCATAATCTGTTCTAAAAGCCCATAAATAAATATACAATGTTTTCCCTTTTAAATAATATAAATTATTATTGTAAGTTTTTAATTATATAATTGCATAGCACACAATGACTTGTGTGAGTACTATGTACTGTAAAGCTACCATTTATATTTTGTTATCTCTCATTGACTTCAATGTGTCCTGGTGGCTGAGAGAATGTCATGCTCACTCAAATGTCTCGCTGATGGTGGCGGGTGTGTCGGGTCATTTAGTTCCCTTCAATATGGTTGAGTCGAGTGGCGCCGATCCATGCGTCATGTTCGTGAACGGGGGCTGTCAGTTGGGACTGGTCATCTCTTAGCTGCCACGGTTTATTTCAATTACTTTTAAATTGTTGGTTTAATTCTTTACTCTGGACGCTGTTAATGTGTACGTCTTTGTACATCGTTCTCACATATATATGTATAATCTCAACATGAATGATGTAACCGAAATTTTGTAACAATTGATTTAAAAGAGTGTCCATGGCGTTTCTTGTCCATTCTTCTCCATATCGCTTTGGAATGTGCAACTACAGTACTTTCGCAAGTTATTATGCCTTGTTACTGTGACTGTGGCTTAGTTTTTTTTTTACTTTCAGAAGTGCCTGTAATGGTCTAATTGAAATAAATGCTTTGAGTTTGAGTTTACGAATAACGAATACAGTATCATGGAAGCCTTAAAATAATGCGGTAATCCCTTATCACAGGGTTCCTCGTAACGAATATAGGTAGTTAAGTGTACATTCCTGCACGTGATTTATTTTAACAATACCAAGCAACGGATTGTTAGGAAAGAAATGAAGTTACTTTACACTATAAAGCAACCGCACCTACAGCAGAGCTGTATCCATGACTTTATTCAGTGTGAGAGAAACTTTGCACGCGAAATGCATTCAGGGCAGATTCACCGGTTGCAACGTCGTTCGGTGGTCATCATTATTCGTATTCGTGACTGGACAGGCTGGTTATGCTGTATGTTCCCTAATTTGAATATGGAATGCTGCAAACTTGCGGGTGATATTCGGAATTCAAATACTTAGTATGTGTATATTTGTATTTACAATATCCACTCATTTTTTTTTACCTCTACATATTTAATTGTTTTTAATGTTGATAGATTTTTTTTCACTATTTTTAATCGAAAAAATAACTTGTAATTTTAATCAGTTGTCAAAAGTGAATACAGTGACTGATAAACGGTTTCGACAATGTTGATAAACTCAGACTTGCGCCATAAATTACTAAATACGTTTCACGTAACCTATGTAACAGAAACTGCTACTACACACAAATTTGTAATAAACTACCGGAAAAAATAATAACTTAGAATTTAATAAAACTTTAAACAATTGGCTTTGTGACAGATTGAGTTGTGACAGAGTTGTTATTATGTACCTCTATTCTCGCAAATAAATAAATTTCATTTCATTTCAACGTTTAACGCACTTACTAAAAAGATACAATAAAGTTTTAGTACAATAAAGTGCGCCCGTGCCCGCTAGTAGAATATAATTTATTTATTTATTTAACCTTCATGTATAAGACACTATGTATATAAGCGGACTTAATGCCATAAGGTATTCTATACTAGTCAATCCCGAGTTAGTAAGTAGCAGAAACTAATTGATGGAGGCAAACCTCTGACGTGTCCAGCTGCTAATTGACTTGACACCTGACAATTTGACAGTTGACAGCTAGTGCCACCTGCCACGCTAAAATGTAACCCAATGGTGCCAATCTCCAACACTACGGACACAAATGGTCGGTTTTAGATTGAAACAAACTAACTAATCACAAAGCTTCTATAATCTATTATTTGAATAGTACAACTAACAAAAACATTTGCTTACTATATATAGCAGCCAGTCTTCTGGATTAGAGCTCGATAGCTGGAAATAGGCTGGCCGTTTATTACCGTCAATTAATTCGGAGAAATTAGTGTAGACTACCAGCGACCGTACACCTCTGCCTAGCCATTATGGGATATACTGTCTCAATATTATGTTAGAATGTGGTACAAATGCTTTAGATCAATTTTTTTAAAGTATTTTTTACAATTAGTGTTTAAAAAATAAAAAGACATATTTGCACGAAGTAAAGGGTTATGAGTACGCAGCACCACTTCGCACACTGTAGTGCTCTCTGGCGAGTGAATGGGAGAACTTAGTATTTCCACCTTAATTAAACCTCTTCTTTAACCCCTTTCATTCGTTTCTAGGTCTCTAGGCCTTTTTTAACGCATTACAAATACGTCAGAATACGTAGTAGTTTTATTTGCCTAAACTTCAAGGAGTACTAAGAGAGGAAACTTCAAGGAGTAAGCAATTGGTGAACCTCCCTCTGAATAATTTATTATGATATGATATAATTTATGAAATAATATTATTAATGCTTTTCTGATACAGAAATTTTGTTATTCGTTGTGTTTTTTTGTTTATGACATTCCAGCAAATTAATTTTATTGACATTATTTAATAGTTATATGACCCGAATTTATGAAAGTCGCGAGTTAATAAGCATCTTTTGGGTTAGCTCGTTGAATCGTCGACCTCATCTGACAGAGATGAGGTCGACGGTATCAACAGTAGGCCCATTTGATATAAATATATATATATATATATAGTAGTTTGACATTATTTTGTGCTTAATCTAGACTTGTTAAAATATGTTACTTATTAGTATTTTAATCATTTTCTTTATTATTTGATCATTTTAATCATAATGTTATTGATATTGACATTATTAGTAAAATTATGCATGCCCCACACTCAGGCAGAATGTACCCGGCTCACTATATTTTTATAACAACTTTATTCTACAAAACCTACATTCGATTCGATTTGATTTGAACTTTGAATTTATGCTAGCCTAGTATTTTTTTTAAAGACGATAATCACCGGTTGAGCGATATTACTTTATTAATACTCAAATCCCAGCCGTATTTCGTTTCAGCCATGTCGAGGTAAAACAAAAGAAAATGTATCAAAACCAAGAAAAATCACATTTTGACGTAACGGGAATCGACATAGCGGGAATGATTCTAAAATCATTCCGGGATTTTATAGGGAGGTAATATCCGCGTGTGATACTTCTTTGCTTAAGGCAAATGAACTCTACTTATCCCGATGTGTGGACTATTATTATTGGCTGAAACGCTGATATCTGCCTGAAACCTGAAAAGCGTTAGTCTAACATTTTTGACATATAATTGTCTCTTAAATTTCAACATGGACCTCTCAACTAAAACAAGCGTCACACAGGTTTAATATGTTGTATGGAGTAGCAAAGACATTCAAATACCTATTTACGAACGATAGACGGGTCAAGACGAGGAAAACTGTAATCCTACACTTGTCAACCCTTAGTAACAAATCGTTCTGTCTAGTGTCACACGCCTGCCTGTCAGGTAGAGTCAAAATGTAAAATGTTCGACATCAAAATTTTTCTGTGAAAATATTCCTAATATCCGCTCTAGTCTTTTAAATCTCTTTGGGTAGCCATTCAGGTACCAATCCAAGCGTGGAAAGAGCATTCTATTCCGATAAGTGTGCATACCGACATACCGTATGCCTGCAGGACCAATATTTATATAACAGACGTTTATATATCCCCAAAAGCCTCGTTCCTAAATGGAACTGTTATATCAATTTGATGTTTGATAAAGTGAAATGTTTGTCTGTATGGTTTCAGACTGATTCATGGGTTTACTTCGTTTTTTCTGATGTTAGTGCACTGGTTTTCGGCGTATTTGCTCGGATGTAATTAAGCATAGTGAAGCCAGCGCGTAAAGTTATGTTTTAAAAAAAATAGTTCGTTTGGTAGGTGTGTCCCCTCTGTAAAAAAGAAATAGAAAGAAAGATAGAAAGGCAGACCTGGGAAAAATGAAAAGAGCTGGTAGACTTTTGATAATTTGACTTCAAACTTTGATAAATTCGTGCTGGACAAAAACCGTTTCGTATGAAATGTAGAAATGTTTTTTGCGGTACATATATTGCATTCTCCTCTTTTCGAAACAAATGTACTTTTGGAATGTAGTTCCTTATCGCGCGTTGCGGGGCTAGACGGAAAAAATTCAGACAAAAAGTGTGTACGACACTTTTACCCGACTGCGCGACGCAAAGGAGGGTAATGTGTTTTTGCTATAGTAAGCTATTGTAAGCCGTGGTGGTGGTGGTGGTGGTTTTCGTGGTGGTGGTGGTGATGGTGGTGGTGGTTTTTTTTGTGCCAATTTTTTTTTTACAATTCCTTCTCTACTTAATCGAAAGGAACTTCGTTCCATCCGGATGTCCCTAGACTCCTCTCTAGTTTTTAGATCAGTTGGGCTCAGTATGTGGCCACGTTTATCCATGTAATAGCAACATCAGGAGCGTTCATTAGGTTCTTAAAAGGTACTGCACCTTAGATGACATGATTATTATAAGGAACTTAAACATAACTGCCAAAAAGCAGAAAACATAGCTGGGGGTCTAGAACACCTCTACCTAACCCTTAGGTGATAATAGGCCTGATGTTAATAAAATAGAGTAAACATATTAATTAATAATTATAATATGTATATGGTATAAAAACCGGTAGTTACAGTTAAAGGAGAATCCAAGTACATTCATTATATGTATCTCTGCTTTACCGGACGGCAACATAGTTACCTTTACTAGATAGATACTAAACGGAACTCTACAGTGTTCCGCAAGTATTTTTTTACAATTAGTGTTTAAAAAATAAAAAGGCATATAATTTGCACGAAGTAAAGGGTTAGGTATGAGTACGCAGCACCACTTCGCACACTGTACTGCTCTCTGGCGAGTGAATGGAAGAACTTAGTATTTCCACCTTAATTAAACCTCTTCTTTAACCCCTTTCATTCGTTTCTAGGTCTCTAGGCCTTTTTTAATGCATTACTAATACGTCAGAATACGTAGTAGTTTTATTTGCCTAAACTTCAAGGAGTACTAAGAGAGGAAACTTCAAAGAGTAAGCAATTGGTGAACCTCCCTCTGAATAATTTATTATGATATGATATAATTTATGAAATAATATTATTAATGCTTTTCTGATACAGAAACTTTGTTATTCGTTAATAAGCATCTTTTGGGTTAGCTCGTTGAATCGTCGACCTCATCTGACAGAGATGAGGTCGACGGTATCAACAGTAGGCCCATTTGATATAAAATATATATATATATATATAGTAGTTTGACATTATTTTGTGCTTAATCTAGATTTGTTAAAATATTTTATTAGTATTTAAATCATGTTCTTTATTATTTGATCATTTTAATCATAATATTATTGATATTGACATTATTAGTAAAATTATGCACACTCAGGCAGAATTTACCCGGCTCACTATATTTTTATAACAACTTTATTCTACAATACCTACATTCTATGCGAAGAAATGATTTGATTTGAACTTTGAATTTATGCTAGCCTAGTACTTTTTTAAAAAGACGATAATCACCGGATGAGCGATATTACTTTATTAATACTCAAATCCCAGCCGTATTTCGTTTCAGCCATGTCGAGGTAAAACAAAAGACCATGTATCAAAACCAAGAAAAATCACATTTTGACGTAACGGGAATCGACAGAGCGGGAATGATTCTAAAATCATTCCGGGATTTTATAGGGAGGTAATATCCGCATGTGATACTTCTTTGCTTAAGGCAAATGAACTCTACTTATCCCGATGTGTGGACTATTATTATTGGCTGAAACGCTGATATCTGCCTGAAAAGCGTTAATCTAAAAATTTTGACACATAATTGTCTCTTAAGTTTAAAAAAAACCGTTCAACGTGGACCTCTAAACTAAAACAAGCGTCACTCAGGTTTAATAAACATATTAAACCTGTGTGTATCGAATAGCCAAAGACATTCAAATACCTATACGGGGCTAGACGGAAAAAATTCAGACAAAAAGTGTGTACGACACTTTTACCCGACTGCGCGACGAAAAGGAGGGTAATGTGTTTTTGCTATAGTAAGCTATTGTAAGCCGTGGTGGTGGTGGTGGTGGTTTTCGTGGTGGTGGTGGTGATGGTGGTGGTGGTTTTTTTTGTGCCAATTTTTTTTTTACAATTCCTTCTCTACTTAATCGAAAGGAACTTCGTTCCATCCGGATGTCCCTAGACTCCTCTCTAGTTTTTAGATCAGTTGGGCTCAGTATGTGGCCACGTTTATCCATGTAATAGCAACATCAGGAGCGTTCATTAGGTTCTTAAAAGGTACTGCACCTTAGATGACATGATTATTATAAGGAACTTAAACATAACTGCCAAAAAGCAGAAAACATAGCTGGGGGTCTAGAACACCTCTACCTAACCCTTAGGTGATAATAGGCCTGATGTTAATAAAATAGAGTAAACATATTAATTAATAATTATAATATGTATATGGTATAAAAACCGGTAGTTACAGTTAAAGGAGAATCCAAGTACATTCATTATATGTATCTCTGCTTTACCGGACGGCAACATAGTTACCTTTACTAGATAGATACTAAACGGAACTCTACAGTGTTCTGTAAGTACCCCGATGATTACGCAGTATAAACTGGATACACACTTACACAGCTTTGCACTTTGATAAATTCATATTAAGTTTTAATCTATTTAGAAGTATGAACATTGTCCATGACTCAGGTTTTAGTGTTAGTCAATAATGTTATCAAACAAGATAGGACTGGTGGTCAGTGGGCCGAAAGTATGTCAACCAGTCTTACCTAAGGTATTACACCTAATTAGACTGAAACTTTAACCACTTCATTGTACAATTTTGGGAACACCCTGTCATAGTTCAGACAATGGCGAAAAACGAAATGTAAACTGAAATGATGTTCGAATTTTTCTGTTTTATAATTTATCTAATTATTTTTCTCAGAAAATTAAATCAGTGCATTGCAAAATGGATGCCAAAGCGCAGTCAAATAAGTGAGCTTTATATTCCTAGTTCAACTGCACAGATGAAACGGATCCTTTTCATATTTTCAAACAAAAAATGTTGCAAAGGAAATATTCCAAGTGAAAGAAAATGTTCGTAGAATATTAAAAGACGTTCTGACTAGCATCTCTTTGAACCGGAAGTCTATAATATTTCTCACTGAATACTACATGGAAGATGGAACTTCGAGTATTTTCTGATACAATTCACATTTACAATGTTCAGCCAACTGCTTCGTTTGTTCCTGGAGTAAAACCTAAGTACTTTGAGTTCAATTTTATTTGATAAAACAGACGTACTCTTGTGAATTCTGGGAATAAACTGACTGTTAAAATGACGAGTAATAAGAGAGTAACTGAGTATGAAGTATAAGAAGAAGACATGTTGACGCGACCCCAAATAAGTTAGGATAAGGGTAGGAGAATGGCGATGTTAACAAGAAGTATTTGATATTTCCTGTTGTTACTAAAAATAACAGATTGTCTGAAGCATTTTGGCACTGTTAAATTAGTGCAACTACAACTTACTTAGATATACTGTAGCTTCTGCTGAAAACCTAAAACTGAGTTACTTATTGTTTCATCGGGTCAGCTGGGCTTGTTTTTTCAACCCATCTGTGGCGCAAACCAAATCTATCAGTAATTTTAACGTAAAAACGATATAAACAAATTGCGTTGATCTTGTTTTCACGTTAAAAATGGCTATTGGATTAGGTTGTGTCATATGTCAGTGTCAGTACATAACATAGCATCGGCCTTGTATTCCCAAAGGGTTGGGCAGAGGTGTGGATGTTACCGACCACATTGCGACAGTTATGTTTCAGGGAGTGAGCGTTTAGCTATGGGGGCATCCAACAGGGTAATTTTTATTCATTATCAGTTTTTTTTTTAATATTTTTTTGCTTTTGAAAGTTTATTTATTTATTTCTCGTGAAATCAACTACTAAAAGATACCTATAAAAAAGCAATTACTCATAGCATATGCTCTTACTTTGATTATACTCTAAGATTCTAAGCTTTACCATCTGGACGGATTTTTCCAGACATATGCGGTATTTTGTCTTCCGTCCGGAATGTGTCCGAGCTTGTCATTTGTGCGGATTATTTGACATAATGACGTCTTTTATAAAATGAAGTCGACAAGGAAAGAAAAGTAAAATGACCATTGAGATTTAAGTATATTTTCAAGTAAAATGTTCAGCCTTTTTTAGAAAATAGTCGAATTTTCCTCAGGACTTTTCTCTTTACTCGTCAAATATTCCAAGTGGTGGTAAGAATGAAAGAAAGAAAAATATTTATTTGTCGCAGGGACATGACGTGCATACAAAAAAAAACAAAAATAATTACAATAATCATAAGGCGCATTAATACAACAGGACAGAAACAAAAAAGAAAAGTTAACAGCTCACAAACACACTGACCACCCACCCACTGCCCACTGTCCATTGTGCTGACTCTGTCAGCACTGTCAGTGTGGTTTCCTGAATTTTCTTTCTTTTTCGTGTGATAAGTGCCTAACCTGGTGGCAGAGTTTTTATGCCGCCCATGGACCTCTGACTTGGCTTTACATGCCGTCGAGAAATATTTCTCAGGCATGCTGGTTTTGTCACGATGTTTTCCTTCACCGGACCAAGTGTTACACAATAGGCACATGAACCTGAAAAATCAGAGGTGCGTGTTCGAACTTGCGACCTTGCCAAGACACGCAAGGCCTGTCTTGGGTATGACATGACAGTCCGAGGGTCGCACCACTAGGCTGCCACTAAGCAGTGACCCTGGGACCCCTGAATATAGTGAACATTACAAGATATACTGGCATTGATGCGGTCCAAAACTTTGTTCTGTTAGACAAGGGTCGCTTATACTGTTACAACTGTTGAACTTGCTTGGGTACTAATTTTGTGAAAATGAGTAAACACAAGTAGAGATACGAAGAAAAAAAAAACTTTTAGTAAAAATTAACATAAAAAATCACTGATAGTAGGTAAGGTCTTTATTTCTATTATTATAGAAATATGGAAATGAAATGAAATGAAATGAAAGGACAATGACCAAAGTTGGTACCAAAAAGTCTCGCGCCTCAAAACCAAAATGTTATAGTAATTAGTTTCATATTTTTTTACGGCATTACGCGTCGGGGATTTGATTTTTGAACTGGAAATATACTTTTCGAGTTTAAAAGTACGAATATTGTTTTACTCCCTTTATATGACGTTCCGTTTCAACTGAATATAAATGACGTTCCGTTTCAATTGAACAAACCCTTGTCTGTCGAGCGGACTCTAAAATTAATTACAATTAAGTAAGATCAGTACACCAAATCGATTTAGTTTGGTTTATTGCTATTTGCAACAAAATAGATTTTCTCAGCCTAAAGATTTTGATTTATCGATTACATCCCTAAATCCCGACTAGTTTATAGCACTTACTATACTCTATGGTTTATAGTTATCTTATCTGTGGCATCTGACATTTGTACTGTACTGACTGACTATTGGCAATGTAAAGGTCTAAAATAAAATCGAGTTTCAGTCAAGCTTACTGTGGATGTTACTTTAACTCGTAATTCTTACTAATATTAGTGTATTACGCTGTTTTTAGAGCAATAATGTAATGTATGTGTGTTAAAATACGTCGTTGGTAGCGTCGAAAAAATAGACCTACTTTTTAGGTTAGTTTCGATTTTATAAAATAACTCTGAAACGCGGGTTTTTTTTTCAAAAATAATTTTTGTAGGAGTTAATACGATCAGTGTAGTCTATAAAAAACAAGGTTTGATTTTGATGCAGCATGGTACGGGATTCCATACTTCCATGAGCATTCTCTTTTATTTGCTAGAATATAGGTACATAATAACAACATGGTAAAATAATTTTAGTCTCACTATATTCGACTTATCAGTCGTGCAAATATTTGTAGTACATGCATAATCAATAAAACAATCATAAGAATTCACTGTTATCACCTTGTCCATTGATTTGAAGAGCCAAACTTATAAAAATAGTTTCTTATCATTTTATTACATACTAGCTGTGCCCCGCGACTTGGTCCGCGTGAAATTATAATAAAAATATTACTTCCCTATTTGAGTCGGATTAAAAATTTCAAGGATTTAATTTTTTTGCCCGGAACCCTAAAATAAAACTAAAATTTCTTTTTCTAAAATAAAAGTAGGCTAAGTTATTTCTTACAACATCAGCTAACTGCCAGGTAAATTCCCGCCAAAATCGGTCCGGCCGTTTCAGAGATTAGCTGAAGGATGCATTGAATAGTACGGGGAGTAGGTATATAAAGTTACAATATTAAAAATTGGATTAAAAAAAAAACCTTTGAAAAAGTTATAACTTTGACCCTCAATATCTCTGTAACTAGATGGTATGGTCTAGAACAAAAAAATGGCCGAGTGCGTGTCTGGCCACGCACAATGTAGGGTTCCGTAGTTGCCCATTAAAATATGTGGAAACTTCCTACGGTCCGATTTGCCTCTGAACGATGATTTTTATTGTGATAATAAGAAACAAACTTAAATTTGCAGTTGAAAAACCTGTCCCATACATTAGGTTTAGGAATATATGTTATCCAAGTACATTTTATAAGTTGGTCGACTATTATTCGTAAACTTGTAAAGCCTAATTAGCTGTGATAGTTTTCCTTTTAATTTCGTTATGTAATCAATCACCGTGAATTTTTTCACGCACTACCGTTTTGTTGGTAGAAAGGGGGGGGGGGTGACACTTGAGTCTAACAAAAATTAGCAGTTTAAAGCTTAATGTTTCACAAACGAATCCCTTAATCGAAAAAATAAGTGAGCAAACTTGCAATATTTTTAAAGGCCTATCCAACGACATCCCACACTATAGGGTACGTGAGAAAATAACCCCACTTTACGTGTAGGTACTGGAGATACCCTAAAAAAAAGTATTATCGAGATTTTATTTTACCACTTTGTCGGCGTAACTAATCTGTATATTCATGCCAAATTATAGCTTTTCAAATTAGAGTCTTTGAGCTAGGCTGCGGACAGACAGCCAGACAGACGGACATGGCGAAACTATAAGGGTTCCCAATAGGTACAAAGGCCCTAAATACAAACGCGAGAAGTAAGCAACATGTAAATTCACAATCAACAGAAATAGGAGCCCCGCGCAGCGGAGCATATGATTAAATACGAGTATCATACGAAAGATTTGTAAAGAGAAACATTTGCCAAATGCATATTTGTGAAGTGAATGTTTATAAAGTAAAATATTTGTGGAACAAGTTGTTTGCGAAGTAAATAGTATATGAAACGTTGGTTGTTAACTAAAAAATTGTCAAAGGAGTTTTGGTGAAACATTAATGAACCGTTTAGCACATTTTCAGTTTCAGTTTTCACCATTGGAACTGAACACGATCAGCACAACTAAGCCGCGTTCAATAGCTGTGTGCTGTGCTGTGTTAGCTGTGTGTGTAGCTGTGTATGTTACAACATATTGACTGAGATAGCTCAAGAACGCTTACAACCCGTTTCTAATTGAGTATTTGATTAACAAACTAGTTAAACTCTAGTGATATCTTCAATGTCATGCAACACTCGAAATTCGAAATACATATAATGTATACGCTCAGTACTCATTTTGTATCGTAAAGGATTCCAGTTTTATAGATTAAATAGAATTTTCTTGTCTGGATCGAGCAAGACTGGCAAAACACAAGACTTTCTTGTCTTGTTACAGATCATAGCCCCCATCTTACAATGTGGAATCGAATGCAATATCAAATATCCAATATGTTACGAAGGACGGACTAATGCCATGGACGATACGGTTTATACTGTGAAGTTTTTCTTGTACATCATTGACTAGCGATATCTGATAGTGTTAAGGATCTCAGTGACAAACGGGATAATAGTACATTTTGATATAAGTGGGAAAACTTTGTTATTGCATTCGAGGCGAAATTCATACCAGAGCCGCAGGCGAGGTTGTTAAGGAGCCGAGAACAGCAGTAACAAATGCCCACGTGTATCAAACGACGTTTCGCAATACACTTTCGAAAAAATAAAATAATCTAAGAAAAGTATTTTTGTCATGAATATTAGGAAACTATGATTTAATTTGGATTTTTGTTTGGCGCTTTGCTTTTACCAGGTTGAAGAAGAAACAACGGTATAGAGCCGCTAAACTGCCTAATATAAAAAGTAGAAAATTAAAAGTTTTTAAATTTAGAACACAATTAAATGTTAATTTGTTCATAAAATTTTAAATAATCATGTTTATTTATGACTAGCTGTTGCCCGCGACTTCGTTCGCGTGGAAATTTTGTATATCTCTAGACTGCCTCGTTGGTCGAGTGGTCGCAAGTGCGACTATTAAGCATGAGGTCCTGTGTTAAAAAAATGTTTATTTTAATTACATAAAGCTATATCGCACATGATTTAGAGATCACCTTTTGAGCAAGGCGATGCTTGTGTGACTCCGCTCTTCCACTTAACATTAAACAATGTATGCAATTGAAAAAAATACTAAAAATAATAGTGTTATTGGGTTATTCCATCAGGAATTTCGCAATAGCAGCCACGGAATCTGAATTTGTACCCAGTTCGTGGAAATAGGCTCGGCCCCTATCACATGGGAGTTCAACACAACTGGCGGAATGTGGGTGTACGATTAGGTACACTTCTGCCTAAACCTTTGGGGATTACATGGCGTGATGTGTGAAAACTGACTGGTTGATCAAATTGTGATAATGTGGGTGATGACTACAAAAAGAAGTCCCAAACAAAATTAAAAACCGTTTATTTTAGCGCTATACAACTTTATTTTCAAAGTGAACCATCACACGCCTTGTTGGGCACTATTTATTCTAATACCGTTTTGTATACAACAATAATGACTTATTATTTTCCGCAAGTACGTGCAAATTTTGAGCACTGAACAACCAACACATAATTGACCGTCTGAAAAGCATGGAGTGCACAATTGAATGCCGGTCACTTTTATGGTTTGGCCCTGGGATCTGTTAATCGTCATTGTAAAAACCAATTTTAAGGGAAATTGTAACCTCTTAAATTGAAATGGCAAGTAATTTAAAATGTGGGCATGCGGGGAATTAAGACGCTCTGTCCTTTAGCAGCTCCGTTTTTATAATGTTACTGCCCAGCTCTGTGATACGAAGCCTGGTGCCGTTGCACAGTCTGGTTGCATCAAGGTTTCGCATCACCAGAACTGGAACGCCAACTTTAAGTTCCAGCTGATGGGACGCCTCGCCTTTTAACTCCACGGAGTTGAGAAATTCAACGGGGTAGGCAGTACTATCGTCATTAGCCATCACAGTGTCTAGTGTGTCAGTGTTCTGTCGTCATAAGACGGTCGGACGGCGAGCTAGCCCATTACTCACCGTCCACAGGGTCTAAAGCGGCCGAACGACGCCACCCATCAGCGCCTGGTTGCCGCGGATGTCCTGCAAGCTGCGGTTCAACGCCTCTAATGCATGCTTCTGCGACATTGTGCACTCGTCCTATAGGCTTAACTTCCACTGCTGCAAAAGGACTCCCCCGTTTTTGGTGATGTTGCATGTTGGGGTATCTTCGCTTGCAAGATTCAGCGGCAATTTGAAAATTGAATGTGCAGTCCGGCCACCCTTAAGCAAAGTTGCATCAATGCCCGACGAAGTCACGACCACAGTTGTGACGGCACGGTTTGCGCAGTGGCTGAGCAATTGACTGCGGCACTGCACACACACAACGTCGTGGATTTTATTAAATTTTAATTTTTCGTAATGGGTTGTACGTAGTACTTATTACTTCCATGCAAAGAGTAAACACAAAATGAAAAATAAAACCAAATTCATTATCAGCCATTCCGACTACACTTCGACTAAAACCTATTTACATGAATAATTAAATTTATCATCGAAATCGCGTATGAGGTTACTAACTAAATTTTAAACATTAATATCTTTTACGTCTGTTGGTCGATTTTGATGAAATAAACACTAAATATTACTCGGAACAATGCTTCTTATGTTTCAATATTTCGATTTTGAATATAATGAGGGGTTTTTACGTGATGCGCGCACAAACATACAGACAAACCGACAAACCGACAAACAGACAAACCGACAAACAGACAAACCGACAAACAGACAAAAATTCTAAAAATGGTAGAAATGGGTTCTGTTAGTGCTCCTTTAACACCCCTACTACTTTTTTTCTAAATATTTTCAATGTACAGAAACGCCACGTGTACAGATTTATTATATGTATAGATATTCTATTAAGAAATACAATTTAAATATTTAAAAAACATTAACGCCGTAAAGACGCATATGTCTTTATATATTTTATACTTATTGAACCAATTTGAACTTAGTATACGGGAAGTAAAAGTAGATTTGTGGAATTTTTTATTTCCGCACACTTTGTGATATATGAAAGAAATCCGCGTGTGTGAAATACATTGCATGTTGAACCTAATCGTAGTGCGATAAGAGCCAGTTTTCGAGTAAGTGTATTAAAAATGTCTTAACTTTATGACAAAATAATAAGGTTTTATTATATAGAGAGGGAACTAAGCTACACGAAAATGGTGTTAAGAAATGGGAAAAGGTTTTTGCAATATCTGAATTTTTGAGTACTCTAACCTGGGTTGGTCCCATAGAAGTTTTTGATCAGTATTAGAAACAGTATCGATAGGCATCAATAAAAAAAAAGTGTACAATGGCCACATTCTTGCCAACTGTACATTTTTTTGAAAATCTTCGAATAGAGATCAAAATTTCGCGAAAAATTATAGATAATCTCATAAAACCATTTTAGCTACAACGGTTAAGGTAGTTCCACCCTGTATTATTGGCATTAAAGGTAGGTATATTTAGAAAATCGTTCGATAAAATAGAATATAATATACTTTATTGTACACCAAAATTGAAACACAACTGTTTCACAATATTTATAATTCTATGGTTACAATGTGGCGTTCTTATCGCTTTGGATGGACCATACGAAAATAAAATATAAAGGGGGGTAGTCAGTGGTGTACTGCTAATACTAGAAAGGCTTATAAAGATATATTCTTCACCGGCAAGACCTGGTTGAGAATATACCACAAAAAGGAGGAGGCCTATACTGCTGCTACGGCTGGAATGAAGCTGCCAATGATGATGATGATGATGAGGCAGATACTATAACGAGCGAAAATCCCACCACTGAAATTTTCTCTAAGTTACTTTGTTCGATGTACAGGTTTTGTACTTGATGGCTACTTTATGAATGTTTTTGTATCCTACAGGGTGTAAAAGGACCCCACGAAGCCATCAACCAAGCATTCTGAACATCAAACTAAGTAACTCTACGCAAAAATAATTGATGGGAAACGACTTTTCTTTTTGGGGTGTAAATTCACGTAGGACTCAATGAAACGCACTCAAAACATTGTGCTGTTGGATGGATAGATTGTATAGTACGGGGATCGTGGAGGTGTTTAAAGTAAAAATCTTACATTAAAAATATGTTTTTTTTTTAAAGTTGGGGAAAAAGTTGAAACTTTAATCCTCAATATCTCCGTAACTAGAAGGTTCCCAGGTATAGTCTAGTACTAAAAAATCATCGCAACGACGGGAAGAACGTGTGCCTTTCGGCTTCGTTAAGGTCCTGTTACAACCTTTATACCAAAATCATGCAACAACATGCTTAGTGCTGACCTAGTAATGCGGAGCGGTTAAAATGAAACCCTCACAAATATTGTTATTAGCTTAAACTTCACAAAGGGATTATCAATATAAAGTTTTCCAATGAGTCTTTCTGTGTCGCCTCATCGCAATAGAACTGAACGAAATAATTACGGTTTCTGTCAGGAATACTTAAATTATTATACTTTTGTGTACCTTGAAAATTCAGTCATGGATTATCATGCTACTTACTGAATATTAAAACCGTTATTAATATTCAGTCTGGCCAAGGTGTGTACACTGTGCCTTTCAGCCTTAATAAAAAATAATTTATTACTTTCTGTGGCGAATAATGGACAGGTTTTAAGACCAATGAAAGCATGGCATAATGTTGCATACTGTGGATGCTTCTAATTGAGTATCGAACTGTATCAAAGGGTTCTTGGTTGGCGACTGGCCAATTCAATACGATGTGATTTTAAGGGTCCGTAGCCAAATGGCAAAAAATTATTTTGGAACATGGTTGGCAGTCATTCTTTTATAAGTTGGTATTTTAGCGAGCCCCCTTGACTTGATAAAACAAAGATTTTTTATTTTGTAAGTATTTTATCAATGGTCTTATAATATTCCGGTTATTTAGCAAATTATGTGTTACATACACCACATCATTGCTGGGAAACGACTTTTTTTTTTGGGGTGAAAAATTACGTTTTACGGTAGGACTCGAAACATTGTACTGATGGATGGATTGAATAGTACGGGGGTCGTGAAGGTGTTTAAAGTAAAAATCTTACATTAAAAACAAGTACCTACATAAAAAAAAACTTGTGAAAAAGTTGGAACTTTGACCCCCAATATCTCCGTAACTAGAAGGTTCCCAGGTATGGTCTAGAACAAAAAAAAATATTGGGGAGAACAATTGCCTTTCGGCTTCGTTATGGGTCTTGTTACAAATATAAATAAAAAGGTTCCTTTGTGAGCTCCTGTATACCGAAATGGTGATAACGATAACGAATATTGCCATGCATTGTATTAAAACCATAATCACACAGATTGTAAAATATTTGAGTACCTCTTGAAATTAATTCAAAAGATTTGACAGCACGCAACCAACCAATGACAGGCAGTTAAAAGTTCATCAGTTAAAAGTGAAACTATTCTGTTATTTGAAAAAATACTCGGTTTACCTCTTTGGTCTAGTAGTCGCAAGCGAGACTGCTGAGCATGAGGTCCTGGGTTCGATTCCCAGGTCGGCAAAGTATTATTGTGTTTTTCCATCAGGAATTTCTCAGTAGCAGCCACGGAGTCTGATTGGACACGAATCCGAAAAACCAAAGGTTCGTACCTTGGGTTCGAACTCGAGGCCTATGACTTGACAGTCCGACGGTCACACCACTAAGCTATCACTGCTATAGTTGTAGTGAGCTATAGCGAGTTACTTATGTATTATAAGACATCACAGAAAATGGAACAATTACGATTAAGCGAAAAAGGGGCTTTTAAACTCTTCGCAAACAGTTATATGGTTACTTATAGCTCCTTATAGAAAGTAACTTAATACGTTTGGCACACAGGCCGTTGATAAGTTCCGCAAACAGTCGCCTCCCGGGGCTCAATACCGCTTTGGCCATTGTAGAACTTATATTTCTGGGTCATTTTGTGGACAAGAAACAATGTCGAAAAAATGAGTCGTTTTACAGTGCGGCCTAGACAATGCTTTCAACGTGTTTCGATGTTGGAATTTTTTATTTTATTTTACTTGCTACTTTACTCGGTTGACGGCAATTGGCTTGTCCCCTATTAAATGTGACTTAAACATAACTTGCGAAATATGGGTGTACTATAGGGTACACCTCTGCCTAACCCTTGGGGATTGCAGATGTTATGTTATGTATTCGTTGGAATTAAGAGCTTTAAATCCCCTTATTTATAAACGCTGGTTTTAAACTTCAATTTTTTGACAGTTAAACGTCTCATAAGTTCGACCTCGACAGCTTCGTTGATCTAATGGTCGCAAGCACGCTTACTGAGCTTAAGGTCCTGGGTTCACATCCCAGGTTGGGCATAGTGTTACTGTGTAGAGTTTTTCCATAAGGAATTTCCCAATAGCAGCCACGGAGTCTAGATTTGTGCTAGGTTGAAGGCTCGCCCCTTAATACGTTGGATTTCATTGTTATCTTTTGTTTGGTATGTTGTAGCTTTAGTTTTTCTTGATACTTTTTAACTTATAGTGCAGTACAACTGAGATACCTAACAACAGAAAGATAAACCATATCAGTTTACATATTTATACGAAAAAAGGATACGTATTCTTCAACAAAATAAATTGAGTGAATAAACTAACTGGAAACCAGCTCTGCACCCTCTCTCTTCTCAACTGAATTTGCGACATCAGATCTATACAATAAATAAAATTAAAGTGTATGTTTGTAATATCAAAATAATAGCTTTTTACTGAATGCATATGAAAGTATATACGATACTTATAACAAAAACACTTTTTTTTTCAATTTTTGTCTGTTTGTTCCGGCTAATCTCCGAAACGGCTGGACCGATTTTTACGGGACTTTTACTGGCAGATAGCTGATGTTAAAAGGACTAACATAGGCTACTTTTATTTTAGAAAAATCATTAGGATTTCGTGCAAAAAAAATAAAACCTTTGAAATTGGTAACAAAATTCGATTGAAAAAGGGAAGTAAGTAACATTTTTTTTAATAATAATTTTATGCGAACGAAGGTCGTGGGCAACAGCTAGTTAGAAATAAAGCTTTCATAATTTTAACATAAAAGTTAAAAGCTTAAATTCCAGGTTTCTCGTTTTTATGTCTACTGATCTTTATAGAGACTTCAGAAAGCTTCTTGATATGATACCAAAAAAAGTGTGTACTTATAGAAAAATAATTCTTATACGACATAACGCTCGCCTTTATTAAAGCGTTACTATTAGTAGTAACGAGTACATGTTGGCAAATAATGAATACCGCCAAATTGGTAGAGTGGGTCTAGGCAAGTAGGACGAAAGGGATAGCGGGGGGGGGGACGAAACAAGTGGTTTACTCACTCGTTTATAGCTCACAAAGGCTACATTGCACTACACTTTTACAAGGTAACGAACTCACTGAAAGTTGAGTAGCACCCGTAAATAAAATTGCGAAGGCAGTGCTGCAGCTATGATTTTGTTCCATAAAAGGTTTGTTTGGAATAAAACTAATACTGTTATTATTGGCGACAAGTATAGAAATAAAGCTAGTTGAAAAGTCATAAAGGTTTTTTTTTTGTCTACTAACGTGCAAAGTAATAAATAATAACGCCCTCCTCAGTAGGTGCCCCAAACCTATTCGCTTTAACAATAGCTTATTTTTTCGTGAAAAGCGTAGAATTAAATGCAAGTTGAAAGTCAAAAAGTTGAAGTCAGTATATTAACATTAGCTTAAGTACATACGCCAGCTCATCAAGCTACCCCAAAACTGTCAAATTCCAATCAAACTTGAACCTAATGCTTTAGCGCTATAGTTCAAAATCTATTAAAGAAATTTCACAGATTGTAATTAATATTGCACCTAAATGTGCTGTCGCCTGTACATATTTCGAACAAGAATACCCGCTGGTAATGAGTTTAATGTGTCAAAATGCCTAAGGTCCCCCTAAGTTATTCACATTTTCATAAGGATTTTGATACCATTCTTCTTAGCGTCATAAAAAGTTTAAATATGTTTAACCCAAAATTCAGCCACGCGAACCCCGCTCACTGCTTCCATTGAAGGACGTATACAGTTATCGTAGTACTCGCAACCGGCGTACGTGTATGACCAGATATTATGAGCATGCATGAAACGATAGCGAAGAATTAAGGATCGTAGCAAGTGGAGTTTTAGCATAACTACCTTCTGGTGAGGATGTTTAAGTTTCTGTGATGATGAACGAATGATGTCTTTTTATTGTGCTTGTTGTACCAGAGGATGCACGAAAGGATTTTTCTGAAACATATTATACATGTTTATTATATTGTACATGTTTACTGAAATAAATAAATAACAAAACATCACGCCAATAATACCCGAAGAGTTACTCGTAGGCAGAGGTGTATCACATAATACACCCACATTTCGCCAGTTACGTATATTGCCACCAACCGAGCACAAATCCAGATTCCGTGGCTGCTAATTCCTGATGGAAAAATCCAATAGCACTAGGCCCGACCTGAGAATCGAACCCAGAACCAGCAGTCGCGCAGACAGAGGTGACGTTCTGTAGTTTTAAAAAGGCGTGATGTATGTTAATGTATCATTCCATGGAAAACTTATATTTTTCTCTTTTGTCCCCAGTGCCTTACGATCAAGTGGACACCGACTCGGCCCTCGTGCAGATGTTCGCCCATGTCAACGCCCCAACCTGCAAGTACATCGTTGCTATTGGGGCGCTCGCTGGACTGACGGTCTCCATGTTTGGCTCGATGTTCCCCATGCCCCGTGTTGTCTACGCCATGGCCCTGGATGGACTGATCTTCAAGTAAGTATTATTTTTCATCTTGTTTTTTCATCATATCATCACCTCAGGTTGATTCCGATTCTTTCCACGTGACTTTATTGTGAAACAGATCATAAAGACATTGCCTTGCATCGGAATCAGCTAGTTAAAATGAACAGGTGCAGTACTCACTTAACTACATATACGGTGTTCCTTCAACTACCTTCGGTCTGGACATCGTTTTCATCAACCAGCCCAATTTCAGACTATCAACACCAGATGTTGATCAGGATTAACAAATCTTTTGCCTCTGAAACATCGATTTACAGTAACGATAAAATATAACAATGTAGGTTCCTAACAACCTCCTTTTTTTTTTTTTTGGGGGGTGGGAAATCATCAAATGACTCCTCCCGCTCTGGGCGGAGCGGAAGGGAGTGTCAGACTCTTACTGACTAAAAACCACCCATGTTCCTTCATTGGCCCTTTATGTTCCAGGGCCGCGGTATCTCTTTCGAACAGTCCCGCAGCCCTGGTCCTAACAAACTCCTACCCGTAAACTTCATCTATGTTCATTTTACATAACTTTACTGCTTCATATGGAGCCATTCCATATTAAAAGTTGATCGAAATGAATCACGCTATCAGTAAATATACAGTTTATTTATTTGATTAAAAGTATAACACAAAAACAAGCAAACATTTTTTAAAAAAAAACAAGCTTTTATTAAAATGAAAAGAAGAAAATTAAGTTCATCTAAAGAAAAAAAAAAATTACGACCAGAGCTATTATTATCACCAATAAGTTATTCTTAAAACTAAGTAATGTTGAAAACGAGTATTTTCGAATATACGTTACATTTACTACGCGCGTTCGTGTTCAACACACAGATGTCATGCTTAGTTCTGCCTCGAGCTGCGGTCGCCGAGTCATCTCCGTGTTCTGTGCGTGTATTGTGGTACAATACAGTGGTTTGTAATATCCGTCTCGTTGATTTGATAGTAACTAGCCCGACACACTATTTCCGTATGACCGACATGACCGTACGTTAGCAACTAAGAAAGGGTGTTGATAAGTCTCGTGAGTCTGCGGGTGGTGTACAGATGTGACAGATTATAGGGTGTAACAAGACCCTTAACGAAGCCGAAATTCTAGACCATTCCTAGGAATCTTCTAGTTACGGAGATATTGGGGGTCAAAGTTCCAACTTTTCACTTTTTTTTTTAAATACATGTGTTTAACGTAAGATTTTTACTATAGACATCTCCACGACCTCTGTACTATTCAATCCAACCATCAGCACAATGTTTTGAGTGCGTTACATTGAGTAATACCGTAAAACGAGATTTTTCACCCAAAAAAAAAATCGTTTCCCAGTAATAATAATCTACGAGTAGTAGCTACTGGCACTAGTAGCCTGACTACCTCAGTTCTGAAAAAACATGATTTAGTTATAAAAAAATTAGACGACGCGACGGCTTATTGAGATGGTGTAGTTGTAAATGAAGAAGGCATGCTGCGCCGCGCCGGCACCAAATAATGTAAGGCAGCAGAATTAGAACGTACGTAATCAAGAATTAATTTGACCAACTCGCTGTTTCCTGCGACTTCTTCTGCATAATCAATTTGAAGAGTAGCTTCTTCTCCGTGTCCAAGTTACCTATCGACTAAACATAACTATCGGTTCAGTGGGTATTTTGAAAAGGTAACATAACTTTGGCATAATATTACTATTATTGGATATTGGTTTCACCACTGGTATTGAAATATTCCTGCTATTGCCACATATTAATGTCTCTCAATACTATTCAGTTTCTAATTTCAGTGCAGCTTTAATTAAACCAGCTCTCTCTTTGTTTTTCCACATAGGAAGCACTGAATGGAAACCTTAATGAAAATTCTACCTGAATGCTGTTCAATTATCTACAAATAGCACGACTGTGACCATTCACTGAAGTATCTTTGTATAAAATCCTCCTATAACGTTGAATGTAACGTTGTATATTAGTCTGAAAGCAATGCACGCTAAAATGACTGATTTCACAAACTTGAAACCCCTACCTCCCCGTTTCGAAGCATCCCTTTTATTCCAGTTCTCCCCTTTGGTCGACAGTTTCTATTAATACTGTTTACTAGAACCAGACTGACTGACTGCCTTTAATGAAGTTTTAAATGCTCCGTGTTCATGAACGCTGGCTCTGTAGCAAATCTCATTTGTTATCATTTGTAAACTATTGATGATTACGCTGCCGAGTAGCTTTAAGCTTTTATTACCAACTTGATAGGTGTTCTTGTTTTACTGACGTAGGTTTTAGGGTTGTAAGAGCTTAGAAATATATGGAAAGATGCTCGGTAGCACATAGTCAAAATATCTTTTATTAGTATTTAAACTGTCATGGTCATTGCATGTAACATTATCATTAACACTAGAAACGGGAACTTATGGTTTATCCGTGATCATGTTGCTTGCAACAGCGCCGAAATATCGGGAACTCGAAACAAACATGGAAAATATCCCGTTTCTAATGTTAATGAAAATAATTATATTTTATTAGTTATTAGCAATGTATTATTAAGTTAGTAGAAGGCGTGCAAAAAATAAAGATTTTATTTGCTTGCTGCATTGCCCGATAGCACACCGATAGTGACGATGAGCTATGCAGGTATATCTTTTCTGCATTCTTTTCCAGTCTAAGTTTACTCACTACACATTTTCTTAACCGCAATTGAGTGACGTATTTTGAACTTGGAGAATACTTTTCTTTTTTTCTTAACACGTATATCAATCAAGTAATTTAAATACCTATTACATAACCTGCTAGGTATCTATGAGAAATTTAATTTCCTATTCGCTTCGGATTTTATTTATAAGCGTTGTTTATAGATACACTCACGCTTTTTTCCCATGGGGGTAGGCAGAAACCACAGAACGCCACCTGCTACAATCCTTTTTTTTTTTTTTTTTTGGCGGTGGGAAATCATCAAATGACTCCTCCCGCTCTGGGCGGAGCGGAAGGGAGTGTCAGACTCTTACTGACTAAAAACCACCCATGTTCCTTCATTGGCCCTTTATGTTCCAGGGCCGCGGTATCTCTTTCGAACAGTCCCGCAGCCCTGGCAGGCACCGGCCCTTGCGGGCCCCTCCCGTTTGCTGACAACTCTTTGAGGCGCGCGTGGAACACGAACGCGCCGTCGACACGGCCTGCCCGTCATCATACGACGGACGGACGGCGAGCTAGCCCATTATTCACCGTCCACAGGCCCGCGCCTACGGTGGCCGAGAGCCATCACGGCGTGGCCCCCGACGCCCGGTGCTTCTCCCGCGGCGGCTGGAACGTGAGGAGGTTCTCTCCCTCTCACGTTCCGCCGCCTCCTTCGCTAGCATGACTGCTTCGCAGAAGGAGGCGACAGCTTCCCATTCCCTCTCGCCCCGGACCATGGCTTGAACCAGGGCCGGACGCGAACCTGCTACAATCCTTACATACTCATTTTGCCTCGTCCACATTCATACATCTGGTCATACACGCACGCCGGTTACAAGTACTACGCACCCGACCTTTCTGAAGAACCTCGCCAAAATAAGCGTTGCTTAATAACTTAAGCATTAAAAGGAGAGAAAACATTAAAATCGCATTCCAAATCTCCCGGTCTCTAAAAACACCATCGATACATGTCGTGAACATGTTCATACCTTTAGTCATCTCTAAAGTGTAGGTGCTAATAAAGTTTCCGAACTTAAAGCTTCACAAACGCTCACTGAATTGATGTAAAGTTGTGCTGGCTTAGTTCCGCATTAGGAACACATTTACACTCGTATTATGAAAGTAAAGTGTCGTTGAACCTTCATAGGAATAGTTTCTTTGAACATTTCTCTGTAATAATGCTCCATAATTCTGTAATTTTCACAGTTAATAAAATAAATAAAAATAAAATAAAATTCGTTTAATTCAGACTAATAAAATGTCCATAGGTTGTTAGTAACAATATCTTAAAACTATTAGTCAAAAAACAAAACTTATACAACATGCAGCCTGATAAGCCTACCTGCAACTGCAGATTCAGGTCTCTCTGCAATCATCCTTAGGATTCCGTTGCCACTACCTCGAATTCGGCGAATTAGTGAGGCTGACTTTTTGCGCATTATAGCGTAAAAGTCATCCACCCTCGCGTCGAAGAAACAAACCTTCTTGTGAAGCGGAATCACAGCGGTCTGTGTCCAATCTATGGCAATTGCCCTGTCCTCCAGATCTTGGTTCATATCTGATGCACAATCTTGGCCCCATCAACACCAAGATGTTGTAACATACCCGCAGTAGCCATCAGGTCCCACAGCTTTATACTTTAGTTTCTGGATTGCATCTTGGACTTTTGACAGTAGTTAATCTAGTTAGAGTAAGTGGTCACGCCATCTTCTCTGAGTTCCTAAACCATCTTCATCCCGATATAGTATGAAGCAGTAGTCACTTATCGATCGAAAACGCTGTGCAGTTCAGCTAAGATGTCTGCAACTATTCAGCAACGCGGTTTGAAGGGGTACCTTCAAACAAATAGCTAGTTATCATGCAATCTGACAGGCATGTCAGACTGCATAGCTATCTATTTAATCCACAATCCCCCTGTGGATTACTGATTTCGAGATATAAAGCCACCTCCTACATTGCCACTCCGCGATCAAACATGTGTGTACGCTTTGATCTTCAATTCCGACGATTGTACCGACTAATCAGCATCTAAATCTAACTATTAGAAGCTACAGTCACAAAGCAGAGTCATGGAAGTTGAAATTAAAATCGGAATGAATAAGAACTGACATGTGATATTAACAATGTAGGCTAGCCGTTTAAAACATCGTAGATCGCAAATAATTGCACTGTGCTGATTTTTTTTGATGTTGTTAGGATAGATACCTGCCAATAGTGTGAACCCAAGTTTTTAGCTTTGAAAGGAGCAATTTCGAAGACAACTGCAAACCGCTATGACAGTCTTTATAACTCATCATCACCTTCCTGCCCTTGTCCCATGGTATTTGGGGTCGGCGCAACAGATTTTTTCCCCCATTCTTCTCTGTCAACCGTCATGCTATTATTTACCCCTTTTTCTTTCATTTCATTCCTCACACAATGTCCGACAGACAGTCCTTTTATCTAACTAGCTGTTGTCTACCACCTAATTTCGCGTCAAATTATTATAAGAAATCCCCATTAGTATAGGAACTTCTTTATTCTACTTTTTGAATCGAATGTTGTTAAGTACCAATTTCAAGGGTTTTAATTTTTTTTGCATTGAACACTAATTATTTTTCTAAAATAAAAGTAACCTATGTAAGACCTTATAACATCAGCTATCTGCCAGTAAAGGTCACGTTAAAATCGGTCCAGCCCAATTTTATTTAATTGTTTAGACTAGTTTAGATAGTGATAAAGACAGGATTATTTAACTGTTTTAGAAGATATTAAAATTAATATTTAACTAAAATTGGCAAATTGTGTATTTTCGGGCATACTTTGATTTTTACTGTATCCAAAGAGAATCCTCTTTGGATACAGTAAAAATCAAAGTTTTTTTTTGTATAAAATGAGCATGCTCTAACAGGACAACTGTATGTTCCCGAAGGGTTATGCAGATGTAGTTGATCTACATTTCGCCAATTACATTTAAATCTGACAAGCTTATTGACATAAAACTGGAAAAATCTTATGGAAAAACTCATTAACCCGTTGTCAGATCTGGGAATTGACCACTGACTCCGCAAAAGTCATTGCAGCGACTAGACGAACTAGGCATTCAAAATATAAAACAACATTAAATATAAGTTTATTAAACGCTAGCTTTTGCCCGCGGCTTCGCTCGCGTTAATTTAGAATTTGACAATCAATTTGGGTTGAACTCTGCTTGTAATAAAATAATTCAATTATGATTCGAAAGACACGTGGCGCCATCTATATTATCATAAGAAGGTTATTGTTGTTTTCATCGGGAACAGTACTTTTTTTCGGGATGAAAGGTACCCTACTTCCGTTTATGACACAACATACACCTGACAACGTATATGCAAAATTTCAGGATGATCGGTTCATTGGAAAGGTAACAAATAGACTTACTTTCGCATTTATAATATTAGTTAGGATACGGATCCCATTACCGTTCACTTCTTAGGACGGCCAACTTTTATTAACCGGATCTTATTTGGCACAAATAATCAAGAGAAAGAAGCCTTTTTCTACCAAGGATGTACACAGAACTTGCGTGGGTTGTTAAAATACGACGAGATACTTGAAGCGCACGTCTCTTTAAGGAGTGCACATATTTTGAGTTCCTCACGCGCGAGGAACGAAAATGTGAATAAAACGGTAAAATTTTACTAGAAGTGGTACTTTGAGCGTGGATTTAGCCGGTCGTGAAAATATTTCAGGAAAACTTGCGAAGACGGAGTAAATGACAGAGATTCTTTGCCTGCTCTCGTCGGCCCGTGACATTTTAACACGAGTTCCGTAACTCGTGTTAAATTCTATTTTATTTTATTAGTGTGTCAAAACACCTGTTTCAATGTGCCGTCGGTTTCACTACTTCAAGTAGGTGTATTTTAGTCAGAGACTGTGTTTTGAGAATTTAAGATACTCAGTGCAGCGCTGCTTTTATAACTCTTAACTGTTTGCAATTGTATCATACATTTGTTCAGAAATTTCCTAGAAAAATAAAAAATGTTAAAAATATCACTTTTCACGAAATCGTCTATACAAATCGGCAATTTCATATTTAAACCTCTAATATTAATTTTCCGTTTTCTTTTGTTCTAGAAAACTGGCCATAATTTCACCGACCACCGGTACCCCTGCTTTCGCAACCATCTGTGGAGGCATCGCCGCCTCCGTGGTAGCCCTGTTCGTCCAACTGGAGGTGTTGGTCGAAATGATGAGCATTGGTAAGTTAACATTCATAATCATCTTATAACGTTCCCGGGCGTCCACTCTATAAGGGTGTGGGCCATAATCCACCAAGTGTGCCCAGTGTGAGTTGGGGGATACTACATAACTATCTACAGGTTTATTAAATGACTACAAGATTCTACAGAAATATTGAAACCTACGTGTTGTGGCAGTTTCTAGTCAGATTAGAAACTCGAGGACGATTCACATTAGTGTTTATGAGTTCAACTAAAGCATGAGCATAGTGCCGAGCACTAAGATGACTTACTTGCTAACTAATACTGGCCAGGGAAAAATATTTTACGATTCACGACACTAGAACCTACCTACCTTCTTAGTGTCGTACGGTTCAGAAATGAAGCAGTATTTATTTAATTTAAAGAAAACTAACTTTTATTACCAGTGTGACAAATACGGATTTTTTAAAGTCAAAATAGTTCATAAAAAGTCTTTAGAGATCTTTAAAAGTAAAGAATGGGTGAAAAGTAATTTTATCTCAACTTCTATTTATTCTTGTTTTTTCAATATATTTTTAATACACTTCTAGACTCTGACGTTATGTTATATTCTAACGAGGAAAGGAGTATGCAAGAAAGATCAATTAAAAACACCTTACAAAGTGAAGCAAGAAAGTGTTTGAAATAGTTTCGCCTCAAAACTTTTCACTTTGGACATTCAAAACTTTAGCGTCGAAACGACTTTTTTGGGTGTAAAATCAAGTTTTAAGGTAGGACTCAATGTAACGCACTTAAAACATTGTGCTGATGGGTGCTGATTGAATACAGGGGACATGAAGGTATTTGAAGTATAGACAAAACATTAAAAACATGTATTGAAAAAAAAAATTGGAAATTTGGCTACCAATATCTTCGTAACTAGAAGGTTCCCAGGCATAGCGTAGAACAAAAACAATATCGCAATGACGGAGAAAGTAAATACCATTCGGGTTCGTTAAGGGGCATTTTTACACCCATTACACGTTAGCATTATTTGAGTAGTTGGCATTGATGTGTTGGCATTCGAAATAATTTAAATAAAAACTAAGCATTAAAGACAAACCGTATCACATTTTTACTTAGCTTTTTACTTCATAATCTTAAAATAAAATAACTAGTAACACTAATTTGTAATTATGACAGTTATCAGTCTCTTAAATTATTTACAAACTACAAAACTGTAATAGTAATACATATGTACAAGTAGAAAAGGGTTACAGGGCGTCCAAAACTTCGTCCGCATCGCTGTCAATAGGAAAAGTGCCCAGAAGGCTGGCAGCATTGCCACGTTGGATGGCAATGCTGATTATTTGGCCAAAAAAGAAATTGGCTCGCACTCTGGTCACGTGAAGAGTCGACCAACCGCTTGACGATTTCTCAAAATACTAGTGGGCACTCGGACCCCATGGCCCTAGTGTTCCCCCCAAACGGCTCAAATACATACCTACCAATTAAATTATTGTATTTTCGCCGTTGACTATTTGTCGCATCTACCACCACTGGTGGTGGTTGCGTCTGTTCAGTCGCATTCTACCTCTGTCCCCACTGGTGGCAGATGACACTTAAATAGTAGGAATCCTCCACCAGTGGTGGCAAACTCGGCGATCAAATAGCCGTCTGCCACCACCAATTATTTCAACTAACAAATTAGAAAGAAGGATGGCCCACAGATGGATAGATGGGTGGTGTTGTTACCACCAGTGGGGACAGAGCGGTGGGGCAGACGGGAGTAAAACCTGAAATTTTGCCTTTACGTTGTAAGGTATACAGAAACGTACATAGAGTACCTTACATCCCGAAAAAAAGTACTGTTCCCGAGGAAAACATCAATAACGTTCTTATGATAATAGATGGCGGCAAAGTGTCTTTCGAATCATGATTGAGTATATGTATTACTAGCTTTTGCCCGCGACTTCGTTCGCGTGGAATAGTGACTTCCGGCAGATTTTTGGTTTTACCCACATAGTTCCCGATTTCGCGGGATGAATTTTCAGCTAGCTGTGCCCGGCATGCGTTGCAATGCATCTTTTCCTACCTACTACCACCCACCTACCACCTACCACCTACCACCTACCACCTACCACCTACCACCTACCACCTACCACCTACCACCTACCACCTACCACCTACCACCTACCACCTACCACCTACCACCTACCACCTACCACCTACCACCTACCACCTACCACCTACCACCTACCACCTACCACCTACCACCTACCACCTACCACCTACCACCTACCACCTACCACCTACCACCTACCACCTACCACCTACCACCTACCACCTACCACCTACCACCTACCACCTACCACCTACCACCTACCACCTACCTACCACCCACCTACCACCCACCTACCTACCACCCACCTACCACCTACCTACCCCACCTACCTACCACCTACCTACCACCTACCTACCACCTACCTACCACCTACCTACCACCTACCTACCACCTACCTACCGCCTACCTACCACCTACGTACCACCTACCTACCACCTACCTACCCCACCTACCTACCACCTACCTACCCCACCTACCTACCACCTACCACCCACCTACCGTGTACTAAAGTACCAGGCCAGCATGCATTCAAGGTGGTATTTTAACAGTTGTGGATCTTAATCATAATTTTCTGTAAAAAGTACCAGGCTGTCATGAAAAAACTGAAGGACTTTCATATAAACTTCCAACCCCTATTTTACCCCTTTAGGGGTGGAATTCCCAAAAATCCTTTCTTAGTGGATACTTACTCTTCACAAAGAACACACCCTCCAAGTTTCATATCTCTAGGACCAGCGGTTTGGGCTGTGCGTTGATCTATCAACAATCAGTCAGTTTATCATTTTATACATTAGAGATAACAAGCAGAGTACAACCCGAATTGATTGTAAAATTCTAAAATAACCCGTGCGAAGCCGCGGGCAAAAGCTAGTAAAATAATAAAACTCTTCCCACAGAAACTTATCGCAGACTTATCATGTTTCAATTCCATACTGAGATATGGAGATCAGAAATAGTCACGTATCTGCGTAGCACCATGTAGCAGAAACGTAGCAATAAGCTACACGTACGTGGCCACAGAAAGCATATTTGTAAAGAAAATTGTATTGCATTGCAAAAAAAATGTGCCTCGGAAAACACGCTAAGCTGTTGGTCCCAAATGTCATTTGTAAATCTTTGACAGTCGTTAGTCAGTAGCCCGAAAGTCTGACAACCAGTCTTAACAAGAGGTATCTTTTTATCCAGTAATAACTGGGTTATGAAGGTCAGATTTTTTGACGGAGCTAGACCAAAGACCTGGCGCACATTTCTTGCTATTTTAATAACCCAATTGATTAATTTCTGTTTGAGTAATAGAGCATAACTACTGGACCAAATGGGCGTTGTATTATTTTCTTTTAGGTACTTAGAAGTCAATATGGTTATATGTCTTAACTACTTCTTTATCCATAAAGTTTAAAAGTCAAAAGAATATCTTATTTATGCTGATGTCTGAACCAGCAATATTTATCGCCGTATCATAAAAAATGCTATTTTATTACATTTAGCATCTGGTCCAGACGCGATCGTACGATTTTACTAGCGAGATAAAAATTAAAATTTTATATCAATTTACAGATGCAAATGCAAGGATTTCTTTTCACTCTCAGTAATTATTAGATTTAGGTTCTGATACTGATATTGTTAGCCTGCATCTTCCGACAGCTGGGCAAAGGCCTAAAACTAAAACTCGAAAAACACGAAGGGGCTACTTTCAATCATAAGAATGAAGGAATCGAAAGATTGGTTCCTCCGCCTCAGTATATTTATTATATTTAGAGAAAGTTAAAAGTTTCACAGAAAATTCAACACCCCATTTCAAGCTCTTAGGGGTGGAATTTCGAACAACCATTTTTAGTAAATACCTACTCTTCACAAAAAATACGCCCTCCAAATTTCATTTCTCTAGGACCAGCGGTTTGGGCTGTGCGTTGATATATCAGTCAGTCAAGACTTTGAATTTTATATTGGGTGATGATTTTGGAAAAACTGTTATACACGTTTCTCATAATTTTAACTGAATAGTGTGTACACAAATTTTCAAGTCAATCGACCCCGAGAATTAAAAGTTTCATGGAAAACTTAACACCCCATTTTACCCTCTTAGGGGTAGAATTTCGAAAAACCCTTTCTTAGTGGATACCTACTCTTCACAAAGAATACGCCCTCCAAATTGCATTGCTCTAGGACCAGCAGTTTGGGCTGTGCGTTGATATATCAGTCAGTCAGTCAGTCAGGTCTTTGAATTTTGTATGTATAGATTATATGTATAGCTATAGATAAATGTTTTTTTCTATGGGTATTTTTTTGTTTTATTTCATAATAAAAGCATTAAACATAGAATACCACAACGAAATATGCTATTTATCATTCGGGCTCCATTCGTAGCAGCACATCTTTATAAATTGAGAACACCAGATACAAGACTTCATTATTCTTTACTTATACTTAACTATTTGAATATTGAAAATTGGGGCATCTGGATCTACTTAGATCCAGATACAACTATACACTACTTGTGTATTATTAATACTTTACTTCAAGTTCTGCAAATAGTGAATACACGTTCGGATCAAATCAAATCAAAATGATGCCGTTGACAGACATTGCTAAGCATGAAATGGCTTTTAGAAACTGATAGCTTTGACTGACGATCTGCAACGAGTAGCTACATCTGCATAGTCCTCATATGAGTTGAGCAAGATTATGTCTGAACCTTAAAACAGGCCATGACCCCTGAGTTTGTTTCGGCTGTTTCTTCTCAGAGTAGTCCGGTACGAAACACTTTTTTTTAATGACGTGTAAATGGGTTTGTCAAAATCTATTTGCAAAATAAACATCATTTATGTCTGCCGTCTCTAGACGCTATCAGTATGGCGATTCCGAGCTCACCACCAATAATTTTAAACTACGCCTGTAAAATAAATTCAACAAATTCTATTCGTTTAAAGATCTGACCACTGACAAAGGCAGAAGAGGACAAAGAGAGATACGACAATGCACTGTCTAAGTACAAATCTCCGGAAGCAAGATATCGCTAACTTCGAAGGCATTTATTCAGCCTGCATAAAAGAGAGCTTATCTAACCTCTAATATAATAAATAGACGTCAAAAGTTGGAGCAGATAATGTTAGTTAATGGCTAAGCCGGAAGCTGAGGTCGGGACTTTAGATAATGCAGCTGCATTGATAATAACGTTGCCGGTTGATATCGACTATTGATATTGTTTCCCTTGAGAGTTCTGTTGGCGATAGGAGTAGTGGGAACAGTCTGATCAAAGGAATAATGCTAGCATACCTACCTCTAGGTACCTACATCTATACATAATTCTGAAATAGATTCGCTTCGTGTTTCTATTTGTGTGACCGCGTTGTTCTTATTTTTGATGCGGTTTTCACAATCTTCAACAGTTTTTTTTTTTCAGAAAATGTATTAGTATACATCAGCAGCAAAGGGTAAATTTTTTGTATGAGGCAAGCCGGAGTATACCACTGCCACTGGTATATATTACTATTAAACATACATATAATAAAAAAAATAGTAGCGTTGCAAAAACCGTGCGACTCGCTAGTAATTATTTTAAACGATTGATTCACAAATGCTATGATTTTTCTTTAACTTTGGTCTGCCAGTGAAATTAGCATACAGTTGTACAAAGCTATATGTATATTCCATTCACAAAGCCGACAGTAAATACACAGGTAACAGCTTCGTTGTACTAGCTAGTACAACGTGTACGAGTGTGGTTGACCGGCCATTACGTAGACTATTTCGTAGCTAGTGCTACGGCGTAGCTGTTCTACGAAACAGTTGTTGCTCGAAAATTTATATGTAGAAACACTTTTGCCTGTGGCTTCTCTTAAGTGGAAGTCGAATTATAAAAATATATCCCATGTCCCAAAGGGGTCATGGTCTACCTGTGTGTCAAATTTAAAAATCTAACGGAGAGATATCGTTAATTTTAAATTCATAAATTAGTATTCGTTTAGAGCAAACCCGTCTCTTTGTGGCTACAAACACAGTCCATGCACCAAGCAGCAGCCTATCGGTTACATTTCGGAGTGTGTTTTGGAATGATGCAATCTAAGCCCCCATCCCCATTGTATCATTAGTCGAGCAGAGATACGGCGAATCGTCGGCGTAATATGGTTGAAGTTCCACAATCTCAAACGAAGCGCTATGCTTCCACATATATTGTGCGAACCGCACGCCTGTGGAATCCACTGCTGGCTTCTCTGTTTCCCGAAAATTATAATCTAGATCTCTTCAAAGTTCAAGTGAATCGGTTTATTCTAGGCAAGCGTGCTCCCCGCTGGGCTGCATCATCGCTTCGCATTAGGCGAGTTGCGGACAAACTCAAGCGAATTCAGCATTCAAATAAAATTAAAAATATGCTATGTGGCATTTTTCTAATTATCAACAGTTATATACTTTTTCCTTTTTTATAATTTATGTTCCTTAAAAATTCAAAATCACGTGTCACTATGTTCGTACACGCTATCTCTGAAACCACTAACCGATTAAAATTATATTTTACGAATGTGTACGGCTGGTTCCAGTTTGAAATATGGAATAGTTTTGGACCTGGTAGATGGCGCTTTTCTTTTTGTTTATTTTCGTGTTGTTATTGCCTAACCTAGGGGGTTACTATGCCGTCTTAAAGCATGAGTACTTCCAGTGTGGGAAAGATACAGAGCTATACAGGTCGCCTAGCGCAATCTCTTTCCCACAATGGAATTACTCCTGCTTTAAGACCTGGTGTCAGTTTTTATGCCGCCCATGGGCCTCTGACTTGGCTTTACATACCGCCGAGAAATATTTCTCAGGCATGTTTGGTTTCTTCACGATGTTATCCTTCACCGAAGCAAGAGATAATTATACAATACGCACACGAATCCGAAAAACCAAAGGTCCGTGCCTTGGGTCCGAACTCGAGGTACACACACACCACTAAGCTATCACTGCTATAGTTGTAGTGTGCTATAGTGGGTTACTTATATAATATAAGACATCACAGAAAAGGGAACAATTACGATTAAGCGAAAAAGGGGCTTTTAAACTCTTCGCAAACAGTTATATGGTTACTTATAGCTCCTTATAGAAAGTAACTTAATACGTTTGGCACACAGGCCGTTGATAAGTTTCGCAAACAGTCGCCTACCGGGGCTACATACCGCTTGTCCACTGCAGAACTTACATTTCTCGGTCATTTTATAGACAAGAAACAATGTTTTTACAGGCTAAGCCGTCCTTTAAACTGACTTATTGATTAACTGAAATGTCGAAAAAATGAGTCGATTTTTTTTATAGCTTTCAACGTGTTTCGATGTTGGAATTTTTATTTTATTTTACTTGCTACTTTACTCTGTTGGTGGCAATAGGTTTGCCCCTATTACATGGGACTTAAACATAACTGGCGAAATGTGAGTGTACTTACTGAATAAGTTACACCTCTGCCTAACCCTTCGGAGATTTTGGCCGGGATGTTATATGTTCTTACTTTACTACCACAGTTATTATAATATCACTGTCCATGTTATCTTGAATATCATAGCAAAACAAACATGTTAGAATATAAAAACAACAGAATACGCAGAGATAACTCTTAATTTATCTTTTCGAGAAGAAACTTTTCCAATGGAGATATCTAGAACATACTCCAAGTGAATGTTTATCGTTTCCTTTGTTTTTCTTTCGTGAACAAATAAAACTATGTTTGAAGTAATTGAACCCAGTGAACACAACAATACAATTGAACAAATCCCAAGAATCCTTTTGTTAGATTCTTGAGCGGTTTTTTATTACAATATCTAGTGACCCGTCAAGCGTTTTTGATGTTAAACTCTTCCGGACGATAAAGGAAATTTTACATTGTATATTGAAAACTTTCATACTATAGTTTTCTATATTATTCTGAACTATTAATAGGTTGGAATCAGTTTCTCGACCACCATCACAGAAATAGCAACACATAACATCAAGCCTGTATAGCCAAGGTATTCGGCTGACGTGTACCTTAGAAATACTTACATTTCGAGCATTTCAAATGTCTCAGTAATACTTATTTTTCGAAAAATTTTGAAATAGGTACCAGTGAAAATGATGTATAAAACAGTTTTGTTTAGCCATTTCGTATGCAGCCACATACTAAAAAATCTTACATTCATCAGTAATTTCCCCCTCACAAAAATTACTAATGAATTCGAAATCAACTATACACTTAGGGTGTTTCCACTGCAACAGATATAGAATTTTGCAATGAATTCAAATCTATTTATGAATAATTCATTGCGGTTGTTTACGACGCCTTGTATGATTTAAATTTCCTCTGACATGCAATGAGAACTTCGCATTGCATTGTATATTATTTTATAGGGCGCACGTCGCTTGCTTTTAATAGGATGTAAATGGGATAAAAGACATTTACAACTGCTGTGGCAAGGCCAAAGTCGAGGACAACCTAATGGAACATCTGCTTGACAACTATGTCAACATATACACACACACACAACATACACACACACACGCACACATTCACATTTTGTAATTAAAATTTTAATCAGATGACTACTTATTTTGAAATTTATTAATTTATTCTAAATCGATTGTGTATCTTAGTTTTGACTTGTTAATTTAAGACAATAATGTTTTCTAATGTGATTCTGACTATTTAGGTTTTAGGAATAATTTATTGTGTTTGTATTTTATCTATTTTTGTTTTATGTGGGTCTCGGACCTGAAATAAATAAAAAATATTTATTTATAAAATAGTTCTATGGTTTCATATTAGGAGCTCGTGGCTAAATTATAACAGCCACTCGGGCCAATCTTCAGGTAAAGCCGCGCTTGCCTAGATTGTTCCGTGGATGGGTTCGGTTAAGCCGTTGGTCACGGCTGTCATTTGTAGATCTTTGACAGTCGTTGCAGGTAGTCAGTGGCCCGAAAGTCTGACAACCAATCTTGTCAAGGGGTATCGTATTACCCATTACTAACACTGTTTTTTGGAGATCAGATAGGCAGTCCCTCCATGTAAAATACTGGTATTCCCCTTCATCCGGTCGGACTGGAAGCCGACCCCAAGGTAGTTGGGAAAAGGCTAGAGACTGTTCGATTCGGTAGTATTTGTTGACCGAATAAAACTGCCCCGAACCACATTTACTACTCGAGCTCGGCTGAGCCGGAAAGTACATCAAGACATATTTATTTGCTGCTCCGTTGGGTCGATAGTCAGTCTTACCAAGGGGCATAGTATTACGCAGTAACTGGGATTTGGAGGTCAGATAGGTCGCGCAGTCGCTCCATATAAAATACTGGTATTCAGCTGCATCCCGTTTGACTGGAAGCCGACCCGAACATAGCTGAGAAAAGGCTAGGCTGGCATGCTACCAAGTAGTGCGATCATGTGTGTATCGTCCCTTAAAAGCCAGTCCACCTAGATTTGTAATTTATTAATTTGCAGTCTTCTTTTTTTCCTCTCTTTTAAATCTATGCTGTAATGAGTTTGCGCCTGCGTCGCGCGTCGTGCGGATTACGGGTCCCCTGGGTGAAACACGCTCAGTAGTAATATGTTGGCAGCCGGCTCTCAAGTTAATACTCCTGTGTTTACTTTATCGAGCTTCGTAACTTATGAAACTGCTTCTAGTAACGTTGCGTGGGCTTTTGAATCAAAACTGTTTGTAGTGTCTGTAACATAAGTATTAGCTATAATAGACTTCAAAATTAGACACTACCGATTTTAATATTTATTAGGTTGAGGATTTTTAGGGTTCCGTTGCCAATGGCAAAAACGGAGCCCTTATGAATTTGTCCTGTCCGTCTGTCTATATGTCACAGCCATTTTACTTCGAGACTGTTGGCACCACACAGTTGAAATATGGAGAATTGGTCTTCTATAAACCACTACACGAAACTGAACAGAAATTGTCAGGAATTGTCAGGGAGGCTCTCCATACATATAACTGAGGGTTGAAAAAAAAAATTTCTAGGTACATAACTGTGTTGAAAAATGATATCGAGGTTCCTTAAATACTTTTTTTTTTCTTAAGTTAATGGTTGATGAGATATTCGCTTCCAAAGTAGTAAAAAATATGTCCTGTGTGTAACTTTTGAGATATGGGACCTTATCGTCAAACTGCAGCAGTGACTTTGTTTTCCATTAACTTACTGTGAATAAAAAACAAACTTAGTTTTTCTGTTGAGTGTAAATTGACATAATTATGAATGATCATTAAAAATACCACAACTAAAAACGCTGAAATAAAAACTTTTTTGCTTTCAAAAAACAACAAATAGTGGAATATACACTATACTTCCGGAAGTCAGTGGCATAAAAGTCAATAAAACAATCAAAAGTCACTGACTTCCGGAAGTAAAGGTAGTTTCCACTTATTAGTATTTTTTGGAATTCGGCTGTTTTTTTGCAAAAATGTTTCTTTTTCTGCACCTATAATAATCGTCACCTTCCTCGCCAGTAGCAGTTGCAATGCATTTTCCTTTTCATTCATACTACGGATACTATTAATGAACGTGGGTGAAAAAACTCCTTAAATAAATACAGTGACCATCCCGGCGCGAGAATGTCCCCGATGAGCCAACGACCCGGATAGCTAGGCGGCCGGTCGAACAAAACGACAAGGAACCAACTGACCTACATCCAAAGCAATCAGATAATCGCGACAAGCAAACAAAACAAAAAAAAAACCGGCTAAGTGCGAGTCGGCCTCGCGCACGAAGGGTTCCGTATCTATAAAAACTGCAAAAACAAAAACAATCATGTCTGTTGTATGCCCGCCCCAATTAGATATTTTTTTATTCTTTTTTTGTATTTTTTGTAATAGCGGCAACAGAAATACATCACCTGTGAAAATGTCAACTATCTAACTATGACGGTTCATGTGATACAACCTGGTGACAGACGGACAGACAGACAGCGGAGTCTTAGTAATAGGGTCCCGTTTTACCCTTTGGGTACGGAACCCCAAAAAAACGCTGCTAGAACTCACAGACGGTATCTTTTTCTCCAGTTTTCCTTTGTTATTGCAATAAGCCTAAGATTATGTACTTTTTCGATTTATATTTTCATAAAAAGTAGCTGTTCCTTGTCTGGCGTCCTCAAACATCGCCCTGTTTGTCCGATGTTGGTCGGAGTTTCTCTGAATATTTAACGTTTACACTTGAAACTTCGGCGGTTCGGTTTGCTTCTAAGTCTTGGAACTACAAAATTGTTCGGTACTATTCAAGAAAATATATCGCTAGTACGGTTGAGAATCGAACAATAGTTATTTAGGTGATTTTAATTTATTTTTATATTATGTATGTTTACTTTAAAGGAGGAGCTCGTGGCTAAATAAGAACAGCCACTCGGGTCGATCTTTAGGTTAAGCCGTGCTTACCTAGGTTGGTCCGTGGATGGGTGACCACCCATTACATACCGAGTTTCCTCCGTGCCTCGGAAAACACGTTAAGCCGTTGGTCCCGGCTGTCATTTGTAGATCTTTGACAGTCGTTACAGGTAGTCAGTGGCCCGAAAGTCTAACAACCAGTCTTACCAAGGGGTATCGTATTACCTAGCATTTACTGGGTTGTGGAGGTCAGATAGGCAGTCGCTCCATGTAAAATACTGGTATTCAGCTGCATCCGGTTAGACTGGGAGCCGACCACAAACATAGTTGGGAAGAGGCTAGGCAGATGATGATGTATGTTTACTTTAAAATTTGTTTGATGGCCTATAAGGTAACATCAACATTCCTATGTTACTTAGTATATGTACTACTATACTGGGTGTAAACGGACCCTTCACGAAGCTGCCAAACAAGCATGCAATACTACAAACTAAGTAACTTTACGCAAAAATTATTGTTGGGAAACAACTTTTTTTTTGGGTGAAAAATCACGTGTACGGTAGTACTTAATATAACGCACTTAAAACAGGTGTTTAAAGTAAAAATTTAACATTAAAAACATGTATCACTACATAGTATAAAACAAAGTCGCTTTCTCTGTCCCTATATCCCTATGTATGCTTAAATCTTTAAAACTACGCATCGGATTTTGACGCGGTTTTTTTTTAATAGATAGAGTGATTGAAGAGGAAGGTTTATACGTATTATACATGCACCCGTGCGAAGCTGGGGCGGGTCGCTAGTTTAAAATAAAATAAAAATTTGACCCCCAATATCTCCGTAACTAAAAGGTATGGTCTAGAACAAAAAAAAAATGCTCGTAACAAGTGTCTTTCGGCTTCGTAAAGGGTCTTGTTACACCCTTTATATTCAGTACTCTAAGTCTGACTAAAAATCACTTAATATTTCTCCACTCAGCGTCAGATTACTTCCTGTGATCCATCCTGCCAATCTCAGCCTTTCCAATTAAGATCTGTAATCGTACTTACGTTGACTTCAAAGGTTTACACTTGCTGGAAAGATTTTATCTGTGTTTTGTCATACTAAAGTGGTGTTTAATAGATAGAATATTGTAAAAAAAAAATAAGTAGCGGTTCCGTCACCAATTTCACAATTCATACTTATTCTATAATAAAATAACGTCTTAAATATAGACACCCGGTCTTAAACTGATGTTTAAATAAAATAGTTATAGGATAGAGCACAAAATAAATAACCAGTTGCTTCATGTAAAATATTCTCATATAAATCGACCCCAACGTAGTTGAAAAATGTTAGGTGGATGATTAATTAATAAAACCACTCCGCATTCTGATGCGAACTAGTTGCATCATCATTATCTGCCAAGCTTTTGATTAAAAAAGTCAAATTTACTTTGTTGAAATATATTAAAAGGCCCGTTGTTTTTATAATGAAACCATGTTAATAATTACACTGAAGCATTATATAATTAAAAAAACGAGTGAATAATAAACAGACAAGAATGCTCTATACTAATAACTGTTCACCAGTACCCTCGAAGAAGTCTTTTAGACGCTGGCACTCAAATAGCAAGAAAGGTCTTGTTGTCGATGAAACAAGATTGATTAATCTGCGTGGCAACACTGGGTTGCCACGCAGATTAATCAACACACCACGAGGGAGAATGGATGGAATGTCTTCCTTGAGAATTAGAAACAAGTTGCATAGAACCGTGACCTTTCGAAGGAATCGAGGAAGGCCTTTGCCCACCAGTGAGACAATATAGGTTGGCAATATTAATCTTTAATTACCAAACAGGTTCATTGCATTAGTAAGTTCATTCAATTTTCCAATTATTGAATTGTAATCAATGATTCAAATAGAGAATTCAATTTAAAACTTATCGGAACTGAAGTACTTCCGGGAAAATTAACAAATAAATAAATTGTGATTAGAATTTATGAGTAAAATAAGTTGTTAGTCAGTTTACTAAAGAATTCATTTCTCATTAGCTTAAGCCCGAGGATACAATGGCATATCTCTCAACATGACACACCCCGCCAAAGCTAAAGTCATCCCATACGCCAACCTAAAGTTTTGATAACATACGAGTAACATTTCTCAGAACTGCTACACACATGACCTGATCAGCAGACGTCAACATTATTAAAGATATATACCTACGTTCGGGAAAAAAACACTCGGCTCAGCTCGCATTGTGTTAAGACAACCCGAATGGCGCAAGTCGAATGAATGAATGTTATGTTAGGGTCGGTTTTGTTCTGTGGACGGTGAGTAATGGGCTAGCTCGCCGTCCGTCCGTCGTATGACGACGGGCAGGCCGTGTCGACGACGCGTTCGTGTTCCACGCGCGCCTCAAAGAGTTGTCAGCAAACGGGAGGGGCCCGCAAGGGCCGGTGCCTGCCAGGGCTGCGGGACTGTTCGAAAGAAATACCGCGGCCCTGGAACATAAAGGGCCAAAGAAGGAACATGGGTGGTTTTTAGTCAGTAAGAGTCTGACACTCTCTTCCGCTCCGCCCAGAGCGGACATTTGATGATTTCCCAACCACCAAAAAAAAAAAAAAAAGTTCGGTTTTGTTGGTCATATCGAATGTGCTACCCAAAAAGGTGTCGTCAAAGCGAGCGGACTGAGAGCGGCGCGGATTGCGGACAGCACACTTTGACATAGCATAATGTCCTGAAATACAAGGTGTAAACGGACCCTTCATGTAGACGTCAACCAAACATTTTGATTATGTACATCAAACTAAGTAAACATGATTGCAGGGAAACGCCACTTTTTTTTAGGTAAAAAATTACGTTTTACGGTAAAACTCAATGTAATGCACTCGAACCATTGTACTGATGGATGCATTGGGTCATGGACTTCCATGACCCGATGTATCTATCATTACAATCGTTTATTTTTTATTTAAAATAAAGTTGTAACCTAAAAAACTAGTATTCAAAAAAAGTTGTAACTCTGACCTCCATTACTTCGTTACTAGAAGGTCCCCATGTATGCTCCAGAACAAAAAAATAGGATCGCAATGACGAGGAGGACAAGTGCATTTCGACTTCGTTTAGGATCTATTTACACCCTTTATGTATTTGTCGCAGTCCAGTCTCCGCAGCTATAACTAGCGAGCCACCCTTACTTCGCACAACACAACCTATCGGGTCCAAAACTATTCTATCTATCAAGCTTGAACCATACAGATTCACAAAATTTCGTTGTTGGGTGATTTCGGCGATTACAGACACGGGATTTTATATTCGTAAAATGAATCGAACATCTACTTATATTTCAATAATCACGTAGTTAAATAAATAATTATAGTCTGCCACACAACAGTTGGTGATTATCGAATACATAACAATATTTTATTTATTAATACGCATACTCGTTGAAACCGTAATTACAGACTATAGTTTTCATATTTAATTTTCCCGTATTCCTGATTACTTAATATCAATTATAAACGGATTCCTGAATTTCATCGTTTTATACATTAAGCTAGCGTTCACTATTTCCGACATGGGATTTTAAACAGTTTTAATAAATAATTACAAAAACGCAAAGTGTATAATTTTAAAAACACTAGAGCCTTAATCATATTGGAATTGTTACCAGCGCAGCGAACCGACCCTGATTCGTGCGGAAGGTGATATGTCAAATCATCGAGGTTTTAGAAGAATGTAGGTACATCAGTTTTATGTTCCGAAATAATAGTGAAATCCATAAAAATCTATGTTGCAGTTTATTAAATACACAAAGACAAACACACAATCATAAAAGTGACTTTGTTTCGTACTGCTTATTTATAGAAAGCGTGGAAAACTGTATAGATATAGATTTTTAGACACAAAATACGGTACAATAAGTGATGTGCGACGTACGTAAGCAAAACGTCACTCGATAGACAAAACGTTTTACATAAATAAAACCGACAATGCGATATAGCGGGAATAAATAGCAAGATTGATACACTTTCATGACACGTGCCGTTTAATAAAGTAGTAATAAAATATTTAGAACTCTCGGATTGTTGGATTGTCGCTTACCTGTCGCCTGTCGGTTATATAAAATAGGCCCCTAGACACATATGAGGTACTACATCATCGCTTTATGTACGGTGGGCCTCATATTAAATATATGAAAGTAAACCTATATATAGAAATAAGAAAGTCATATATATTAATCATATGTTATTTTATTGTCAGTTTAAAAAATGCCCAGAATGATCAGAAATCGTAATAGGTACAGTTTATTTGCCTAAACTTCAGGGAAGTAAGTGACATATGGATAATACCTCCCTGTAAAACCCCGGAACGATTTTTAAGTTCCGAAATAAAGTCAATAAACAAGGTGTAAACGGAGTCTTCACGAAGCCGAAGACTAAGCATTCTGTACATCAAACTAAGTAACTCTACGAAAAAACGATTTCTGGGAAACGACTTTTTTTTTAGGTGAAAAACCATGTTTTACGATAGGATTCAATGTAACTCACTCAAAACACTGTGCTAATGGATGCATTGGTATAGTTCGGGGGTCGTGGAGGTATTTAAAGTAAAATTGTAACATTAAAAACTTGTGTCTAAAAAAAAACTTGTGAAAAAGTTGACACTTTGACCCCCAAATATCTCCGAAACTAAAATGGTTCCCAATATGGTCTAGATCAAAAAAATATCACAATGACGGGAAGAACAAGTGCCTTTCGAATTCGTTAAGGGTAATTTTACACCGTTTATAAAAGGTTTCCAAACACAAGGTATGATCAGATCGGTTAAGTTGCAAACATTGCCATCAATTTACCTCAAGCCAGTAAAAATTACGTAGTTTCAACTTTGTTTTGCCTTCTTTTCCAATAATATTTTCGTCGACACTGAAACAAGAAGAATATTGGTAGGTTAAAGCATATTCTTGATTTTTATAATATCATCCCACGTAACAAGCACGAACTTGTCCCAAAAGCAAATTTTTAATCTCATTTCATTAGTGTTGGGAAACTTTGTCGGGACCCGATAGTTTTATAATATCGCATTTTCTACTTCAGTAGCTTAGAGCACTGTAATCTTTCATCCTAAGTACCTAGCCCTAACTACTTATATAATATTATAAACGTGAAAGTAAGTTTGTTTGGTACCTTTTCACGACTAAACCACTGAACCGATCATACTGAAATTTTGCATATACGTTGTCTGGTGTACAGAAACGGACATAGGGTACCTTTCATCCCGAAAAAAACTACTGTTCACGAGGAAAACAACAATAACATTCTTATGATAATAAATATATGGTGCCACGTGTCTTTCGAATCATGATTGAATCATATTATTATAACCTCAAATCAGATCAAAATTGATCGTCAAATTCTAAATTAACGCGAGCGAAGCCGCGGCCAAAAGCGAATTAATGATAAATAGGTTTTTTTGTCTTTTTTCAAAAACCATAAGTTATTTTGAAGCAAAACGAACGCCATATTCAATCAGTCACCAACGCCCCAGGCCATCCCCCGGTAGACTGTTACCAACTAAATTCCCCAATTTATAGACAAGAAGCCCTCCACCACCCCTGGTGAAGCGACTGTCTGTCTGACCCTTCAACCCAAAAACCAGATAAAATGATACCCATTGGTAAGACTTGTCGTCAGACTTTCGGGCGGCTATCAAAGATCGATCGGTAACGACTGTCAAAGATCTACAAATGACACCTCGAACCAACTACTTAACGTACTTTGTATTGCTTGTAAATTACTTAAATTCATTACATTATTATATTAAAAGCACACACAAATATTTCGGCAAAAATACATAACGTTCAGTAAATACGGTGTATCGGTGTAAAAGTGACCTAAAATGTCAATCTATTTGGACATGCTATTAATTAGCACGAATAAAAGTCAAGCGGGTTCACCCGGTTTTAAAACACTGCTCATTGTTGTAACCTGTGATTTTTGTTTACAGCACAATTTATTACAAGCCTTTCGCCGCATGACGTTGTAAAAATGTTACGGAATTTTATATTAGTAACGAAATAAGCTTTTAACATTATAAAAAAAAATTGTACACTACTTATGAAACACGTCCGCAAAAATTGTGATAGCTCGGCTAATATGCATGATATAAATATGTTTATAGCTTATAGCACCCGCGAATAATGTAGCTTTCAGTCACTGAAAGAATTTTTAGAATTGGATCATTGTTCCGGAGATTTAATTTAAGCAAGCAAGCAGGTAATCGGGCAAGTTTAATTTTAAATGTTTTGTCTAAACAATTGTTGGCTAACCTAAATAAATAAATAAATTATAGCCAATAATAATTATATTAATTTTAATAAATTATTAAATATGTCTATAGACACAAACCTCTTTATAATATAAGTATAGTCTAAGCAGCATGTTAAAACTATTATCGGTTCCTCATTAGCAGCCTTATTCCACCTACTAAGTATTTACATACGACGCTGTTCTGAGCTGGGTAGGCAGAATCTACAGAACGCTACGTGCGGTTTAAATACTCTTTCTGAAATCTTTTAAATACAGTTCACATTTTTGACCTGAGGGTCTAATGGCAGAGCGGGAGGGGTCATTTGATGATTTGCCACCCACGAAACAAAAAAAAAAAAAAAAAAAAGCGTCTAAAATGGCCGGTTTAGCATAATCATAGCAGGATAATAATATAACTCACGTTATAATTCTTACCTCCTTCTTGCCTCCATCTTTCTCGTTTTTATTTCATTATATTCCACTTAACAATATTCACAAATGCTGACCAACAGCAGCCCCTATCGACGACATTCAAGCGCAAAAACATTCATGCACCATTGTACAATCAATAAAATCATGAAATCTTCTAAAATGACAACTGTTGCTATATCATTCGCATACATCCTAACTTGTCAAATACGAACAATGACTGCCAATCTGTTCACGTCATAAATGCCATCAAGTTATCGTTACGTCACTTACATTTATATAAAGGTCGCGTGTTGCCATGTTCAATCACGCTACGGGCAAGGACACTCGGCTGTCTAAGGCGTGACAAGAAGACAACATACTTTGAAGTGATTCAACAGAAAATGTAGAAAGTTAAACGAGTTGAGTGAAGAACTGACAGTTGAAAAAACAGGCATTTTTATTTTCAAATCTTTACTTTTAAATCTACTAAAGCCTTTTCATCATTCATAAAATCATGACATTTAAAAAGCCACTATCATATCCCTGTCAACCTTGTTTAACTCAATTAACGTAGCAGACTAATAATTTTAGTTCTGAATAAAAGGGTTCAATATTCAGCAAATCTGTACTAAATTATTCATTTTTAAATGGACTCATTTTTAACTATTTGACTATGGAATGCACTCAAGCCATCATCAAATCCATTCATAAATTTAGACATTTATGAAGAATTTATTAGGCTCTGCTATTATACTTACCTACATATCAACCTTTTGAGATCAATTAGCGTAGTGAAATTAATAGTTTAGCACAATTTTAGTTATGAATAAAGTTTGAGCAAAATCTATTCTAAAGTAGTAAATAAGCTAGAGTATATATCGTTTTATTTTTAAGTCTTTGACTGCCAAATCTACATTAAATCCTGACATTAATAACGTTTTATGCTAGGTATTTCACTTACCTTTCAACCTGTTTACATTAATTAGGTACCATAGGATAACGAACTAAATAATTAAAAACAATTTCAGTTATGAATAAACTTTGAGCAAAATCTACTCTACATTATTCAACTTACAACTTATTCTTAAATTTTTCATTCTTTGATTCTCGAATCGGATATCCGGTCATTTAAGAAGACTTTAAACTAGGCTGCACTTTTTTCCAAAATAGCCATGAATAAACTTTCAGCAAAATCTATTGTAAATTATTCAAGTTACGGTATAAATTCAACATTTACATTGCTACAATCTGAACTGACACCTCGCTACGTCGGAGCTCTCGCCAAAAGTTCAGTGCATGTGGCACAGCTAGGTTGACACCATTCAAAATTAAATAGGTACAGCACAACAAGTTACAACAGTTCGCGATAGTGTTGTTGTTGTTGTCAACAATGTCACCTGGCTGTAACTTTCAAATCGCCAACTGTAGGGTAATTATTCACCTAGTTTGATAATCAGTTTTGTTTTAAAGTTCAGTTTTGGTTTGATAAATAGAAGGGGTTTGATAAGAAATATTTTTTAAGTTAGTGACCGATAGTGACTGTTTCACGAAAGAGAAATTGGTTATTTTAAGTAATCACTCTAGAATTTGATCATTGAACGATGGTACTTAAAGCTGAAGTAAATAATGGCTATTTGAATGCCTCCTTTTTTAAAAACCACTTCGCAAAGTTTCATTTTGTATCAAACTTAGGTATCTACGAGTATTATGTCTTGTACTGTACGCAAATATGTGAAGTTGCGGACACCAGCCCGATATGAACACAATATAATAATATATTTTAAAGACCGGTGGTCAGTTGTAAAAAACATTGTGTCAAACACAGTCATTTATATTTTTAAACCCACATTACCTACTAGACACCATTCAAAACCTCAATGTTCACATTCGTGACAAGTTACTACTTTGTTGCGTGTTTTCCGTCCTGATTTGCCTCCAAATATCGATCTAAACACTCATACATTCTAGCTTACTCATACACCACACGCAATGTTCAAAAGATTAATCCACACGTCATTGAACATGAAATAAAGAGGAAAAACCTAGATTCTTGCATCCAAGAACGACAAATCAAAGGTAGTAGAAGACTTTGATTTTATTCCTGGTTCATAAATTCGTAACATCAATATAATACAATTTTTATTACTTTTAACGAGACATCATCTCATGAAAAGCTAATTACCAAAGAAGAAAGAAGAATGAAAATTTTAATATCTTATCGACCTGAAAAAGTTCTTTGTGATCTCCTAACTTTTAAGAAAACAATGGGTATTTAAAAGTTAAAAAGGCGAGTATCTGTCGAAAATTTCAGGATCCTGAAGTTTACATTGTGATTCAAACCGGGTACATTACTGTATCAAAGAGTAAATACAAACACAGGGACGAGAGGCCCTCATTTTACGAAGTAAGTAGAAACAGCGAAAGAGGACGGTTGCACGAAAATTGAATTTTTCAGCACCTCATAAGGATGGGTTCACGTTGCAAAGGTTGTAAAGGCACACTTGCTTCGTTTCCTCCTCCCTTCTTCAATATGATACGACGCTTTTTTAATTGAAAAGTCCGAAAAGTTCGCTGTTTATAACTTTTGTGAATTTCTAATCTTAGCGAAAAATGATTTGTTAATGAGAAACCTCCTCCTTTTTTGAAGTCGGTTAAAAATAATACCCAGCACTCCTTCAACGGTTGGTTCACGCCGATTTTAATGTACTCTTTCGGCATAGTCAAATGGAGTCAAACCGAACTCGACGCCCTGGATAGGAGACTTCGTACACTGCTGACTGCAATCTCAGGGATTCTGGCGCAAACCTGTACAACTTACTACTGATGTCCGCAAGGAAGTATGGCAAGGCAAGAAGCTTCACGGGCGCTTCTACCGGGCTCTTCATGGGCCCGATGTAGATTTCGGTGACTTCTTTGGGGAAATTGAAGGCTTTGTATGTAAGATTATGGACGAAATTATGTTGACGAACAGCTACCGGAAACGTATGAGAGACGGGACGGTTGAAGTGTGTCGGGTATGCCACCGTCAGTAACGGCGATTACTTGCACAGGCACAACCAAATTACCAGGATTATTTACCAGCAACTTGCCTTGAAATATAAACTTGTGGAATCTGAGGTACACACAGCGTCAGTATGTGCTAACCCCTCAAGTTTTAAATGTTACTCTGCTAACTGCTACAATATTGAATTCGCAACATCGAATACTTCAAAAAGAGTTAATTTTTTGTCTTGGATTCGAACCATCGCGTCACCGAACGTCGTCATACGCATATCGACAGTTTGACGAACTAGCCAGCGAGCTCATATGAATTGCTATGAAATTGTATTGTTATCAACTACTACGTTTAGACAGAGATCTAAAGATAAAGTGACACAATAGTCCGAGTAACTTTATCTTTAGGTCTCTGTCTAATCGATAGATGTTATAATTTGAGGGTATGCATTAATAATTACTTACTTACGTTTTATTTATAAAATTAATTCTTAATAAACTTATATATCAAACGTTGTAGTTATTACTTGAGGGAAGTTATAACTTATTATAAGTTATAACTACAACAAACTAGGAAAGGAGTAAAGAAGCATTAAAAAAATCGGCCAAATGTGCACCACAGACAGAGAAGGGTTCCGTAGTTTAGTTGGGATGAATAGGTATTATTAAATCACCTGACAAAATAGTTTTATTTTGTATTATTCCGAAACAAACAATTTAAACGCAAGTTATATCTGCGGCTGTAATAGAAAATATCCCTAATCTCATTTTTCTTTTAAATTGCATATATTGGTTTCGTTTTTGCCATTTCAAGAAAACACGCTAAGAAGCGAAACACGTTTTCTTTCGTAAATTTTCAATGATGACATGTTACTATGTCCTCTCTCAAATAAGGGTAGGTACTTATATTTAGTTAATACCTGAGCCCAGAACCCAATGGAGCCGAGCCTTTTTCCATAACACGTAACATAAGTGGGTAAATTATTTATTTAGTGCAATTCACACAAAAAATAAAAAATTCTACACGCTACATCACGATTAAAATGATAAACCATCTTCATAAATATTTAACTACAAGCACCATAATCTATTAAATAATACAAGGGGAGACATTTATATGAAGCTGTCGCCTCCTCTCTCTCTCTCTCTGTCTCTCTCTTCCTGCGTTCTAGGCTTCAGAGATTTTGTCAACATAATTTTCATACAGATATTGACATTTTTATACTCATATATGTACTTACATTAATTTGTAATGACTCCCAAGAAATTGGGTTACCTCAAAACTTGGCAATTCTTTCCTTAGCTGATATAGAGTAAATATTTGAATAAAAACACGGCAAATTGGAGGCATTTTTTGTCATACTTTCTCAAACAACTTATTAATCACGTTGAGATAATCCTTTCTTCTATTCTATCGAAAAAGATATAACAACGCTTACTCACTCCTTGTTAGTAATAAAGATAATCAAAGTCCAAGCTTCCTTGTAATGTTTTTCTATAGCACAACACACTCGTGGTGACGGTACACGCCCAGTTTGTAAACTAAGTGCAACCCGCGGGGCCGACGCGCTGTCGCTATTTGGTCCTAATCAATACAAACGAAAACTCCTGACTAACTCGCCACAGTCAAGCCCAAACCTTTTGTCTTAGAAAGCTGAAATTTTACCCACCTGTTTCCATTATGGTACAAGTGTGATAGTACAAGGAATAAATATTTTTCACAATTGCCACGGAATCCTGTAGGATTTGCGAAACTTCTTCATTTAAGGCAAGATAAAGTTGCTTTAAAATACTAGCGTACCATTTAATAATACGAAAAAACAATATCAGTTTTCGGTATACACAGAATATAAGAATAACATTCGTTGGTCCTGTTAGCCACAGGATGTTTTTCGTCAGCTCATTCAGATAGCGCCCGCAAGCCTTCGGCGAACATCGTTCCCTTGACCTACTTAGACAGCCCCGGTCGGAAGACATTGTGTTTTGTGCCCAAACTGAACACTGTCGTTTTAGAAATTACGACGTGCCACGTACATACGTCTACTGTATTTATAAAAGCTTGCACACAAATATTGAAGTACTACTGCGTTGTTAACAAAAAATTTGTAAGTATTTATGTATAAAAATGTGATTTCTCAAATCTATACAAATAAATAATATTTAAGTATCCGTTTATAATTTTGATCAGCTTTTTAATAAATACATATGAAAGTATACAGGTACGGTACCTACTTATAACAAAAACAAACATTTTTAAAATTTCTATCTGTTTGTTCCGGCTAATCTCCGAAACACACAAGACACTATTACCAAATAGTTGATTTTATAAGGAGGAACTTTTGCTACGTTTATGTCAGAAAAAGGGTTCCGTGCAAAAAAAAAAAAAACATGGAAATTGTTAACAAAATCCTATTCATATAAGGAAGTAATATTTTTATAATAATTTGACGCGGATGAAGATTGCGGGCAACAGTTAGTAGTATATGTAAGTCAAAGTGTTTTGTCAAGTCGTAACAACCATAGAAAGATATCATTGATTTATTAGTTCACTTACAAAATTGAACTTTATTTCGACTGGTATTGAACAGTTATGAGACTTTAAATAGAAAATGATAGAACGTAATAATTTCATCAAGAATCAAATCTAAAGTCGAGTCATGTTTCAACCTAGTTAGCAATTAATTAATATTCGTTACGCTGCCTTCATCACGACGACATGTTGCTTGTCACAACATGACGTTGGAGATCACAGCTGCTCCGGAACACGAAGACACGACCCTGTGTGATAGCAGGATGTTCCACTATCAAGTATTTAAATAATCAATTATTTCAACCGGTCTTTTTCTCTTGTGTGAGCTTGATAATGTGTATCTCAACACGTTCAGAGTTTAAATCATCTGTTTCATTTTTTATGAACCAAAAAAAAATCATATATTTGCAAACTAATAAAAATCATAAAATAGGTATTTCTTTTGAATATTTATCACGTTTATAGTTTCGCTAGCTAATTTCTAGAGGTCTAAAATGGCTGCTTTAGCAGAATCATAATAGGATAATAATATGAATTACGTTTAAATTCTTAAAATGGTCATAGATATACCTAAGTCTATTATGAATTGTCACCTTGTGACCATTTTACGAATTTAAACGTAATTCATACTATTATAATTCTGCTAAAGCGGCTATTTTTGACCCCCTGACTATGTTCCTATTACTAGCAACCACGCAAACACAAATACTTCAAAATTTCAAGCAAACACTGGATTAAATTGAATTATGAATTCACGACTGTTTCGCTTCAACTAAAACATTCCAAAGCTAATAAACAGTTAAGGGTTTATTTAGAAAAGTTATTTTTATTACAGTTTTAATGAATTCATTTACCTACGAGAGCCAGCGGTGGCCCAGTGGTGGCGGCCCTGACTTACGAGCAGTACTCGTGGGTTCGAACTCAGGCTGGCGCATTACTTTGGGTTATTTATTTCATCACCACTGCTCTCAAACTATCGCGGTTCATGAGATACAGCCTGGCGACAGACAGACAGACACACAGTGGAGTCTTAGTAACAGGGTCCCGTTTTACCCTTTGAGTACGTAAAAACGTAAGAAAATTTGTATTTCGTGGGCTTCCCTGCGCTTCCACGAAACACTAATAAGTATGTGTTAACGCATTTCGGTAAAAAAGTTGGGTAGTGGTAACATAACAACCTACCTAGAGACCTAATTCTTCACTTGAAGTTCTACTTCAATTTTCTCAAAATTACTACATGTAAGTACAAATTATAAAAATACGGCTAGGTATAATCAATTTAACAACCAAAGTAATTTATTATTAATTGAATTACTAACGAAAGTAATTGGTTGCTGGTACGAGTATATTGTCGCTGCTTGGCAACGCGTGATACATAGGTACCTAAATTAGTGTTTTCATTTCATTGTACATGTTAATAGCGCCCTAGATTAACATGTAAATAAATAAACAAATGTTTACTGTTTTGGTACAACTATAGAAATAGATTTTACCAACTAACGCTTTGTTTCTGGAACGAAAATCAGCCACCATAAATACAAGTTAGTTGTTTTTGATTTTTTTCCGTTTTAAAATCAGTCGTAACTATCGGATGGAAAATTGATGCTATGGCCGGAGCAAAATTTTCAAAATTATTTATCGATTTGTTTCAACGCCTTGCTTACATAAGACGCACTGTTCCAAAATCGTACGATAAATAAATAACAATAATATCTTGGGACAACCAACACACCGCCATCTGATCCCAAACTAGGCAGAGCCTGTACTATGGCAACCAGACAACTGATAAACATACTTATTACTTATATTTCTAAATACATACATATTATAGATAAATTACACACCCAGATACAGAGAAAATAATCGTACTCATCGCACAAAGATTTGTCCTGTGTGGGAATCGAACCCACGACCTCTGTCCTAGCAATCAGGGTCACTAACCACTAGAACAACAGGCCAGTCAATGAAGATAGAACTATCAAACAATAAATTAGGAGGATGTTATACAGAATTAGCTTCTCTCTATCCAGGTAGCCTACCATGACATCTTAAAGCAGGAGTAATTCAAGTGTTGGAAAGAGACGGCGCTAGAGGACCTGTACAGCTCAGTCTCTTTCTCACACAGGAATTACTCCTGCTTTAAGACGTCATAGTAACCCTCCTGGTCTACATAACTAAAAGATATTTATTACCTACTTAAATTAAAGATAAACAACATTTTTTTTTTCATTTGGCATATCCATTTCACACGAACCGGCTAAACCTCAACACTCATCGTCTTCCTGCCCTTGTCCCATGTTATTTGGGGTCGGCGCAACACGTTTATTTATTCCATTCTCCTCTGTCAACCGTCACGCTATTATTTACTTCTTTATCACTCATATCATTCCTCACACAATCCATCCATCGCTTCTTTGGTCTTCCTCTCCCTCTCCATCCATCATCGTTTATATTCATCACTTTTTAAGTAACATGCGATTCGTCCCTACCTTTTCCATTCTTGTCACACCACACATCCACCTCAACATTCTCATCTCGCTAAACCTCAACTATTAATGTCTAAATATTCAACCAAAAGTATGTCTTCTCAGCTTGAAATATTTTTAACGGCCCAAAGGCCGCGGCACGGACGCTCGTAAAAGATTCTAGGCGAAGTAAATTCTGCCAGCGAGGTAGGCATCTCAGCCCCTTACACTTAGTTATTTAATGCAAGCCATGGTAGGATTACGCTTTCGACAATAGAACATCAACGACGTTGCTTCCAGTGAATCTGTTTCAGAATCTTCGTGAAGGTTATAAAGATGTATTTTCAATGTTTATTTGTCAGAATGATTGGCTGTGTCTGTCGTTCGCGTTAAACTTTTACATAAAAATGAACACACATTATAATTACACATTTTCACTGTCAACAGACAACTTTGAATCGCTGATTCTTTGTCCAAAAGTAAAGCCAGCTCTTTGACATGTAAATTGAAATACAAAACAGTTTTTTATTACACATATACGACACATTCATGTGTATTTAATTAGATACACAAGCCGTTTAAATTATATAATCGTTTGTTATATGAACAAAACGCTGGTTATCTCAATTAGGCGCAAAGGTCGGGACAATGCAAAATTGTTTAGCGCGGTAAATAGTGGCAGCCACCTCGAACGATGCCGTGTGCCGTGTGGGGTGCGGTGAACTCGCAACATGGCGCTTGGCGTGAGCTCATACCTTAATAACTTACAGAATATTATGATACCAGCGAAGATTTGAACCGTTAGATTGTTTTTTCAATACAATTTCATGAAACACTTTCAAAGATGTTCACCAACATCGCGCTCACCTTAGTGTGATACACGAGCACAAAGCACCAGGCAGCACTATAAATCGATAGATTCGACATGCGGCAACAAAAAATGATTATAATGTATGATTGATGATGTCGTTTGAATAGTATTTTCTCGTTAACTAATATTGTCAATATAAAAATCATATCCATCGGTGATCCGCCCATGTGGGATTTGCGTAACTTTTCTATTCCTTTTTGTGTAACAAAATAATCGACTGTAATTTATTAATTAATTCCTTGTTTAAAGGGAACTTCCGAACAAAGTTTCAGCTTCCTATTTTCGGGCTTGTTCACGCACGATCTTGTGCACTATTATAGCGTGCGTTTTAATGTGGAATAGGTGCATTTTGATACAAGTGGGCAAACTTTGTCATCGCCGCCGAGGCGAAATTGTTGAGCCGAGAACTGCAGTGAACAATGTCCATGTGGATCAAACGACGGTTTTCAATACACTTGCAAACAAATAAAATAATAGAACAAAAACTATTTTTATCATTAGAAAACTAAGAAGATTAGATGTTTTTTCCGCACTTTCATTTCGCAGGTTTAAGGAGAGCAGGCAAAGGTATGAAGCCGCAAAACAGAAAGACCTTTAAAGGCATGCTCCTCTTTAGTGATATTTAAAAAAAACAATCCGCGCCGACTATAGGAATTGAACTATAATTAGTTAATAGTTATCTGTGGAAATGAAACAATAGTAGAAAGAAACAAATGGCTGTGCGATAAGAGCCAGTTTTCGAGGAAGTGGATTAAAAGTTGACCGGCCGCAAAGTCGGGGCTACGCCTTTGAAGTAATATAAAATCAGAAAGCTGACTTTCCCACAATACATTAAGAAGCACTTCATATTATTGCACAAAGAGCTAGCTGCGGGCAGAAAAATAGACAATAGTAAAAGCACTCATTTATAACACAACTAGCGGCCGTCCCGGCTTCGCACGGGCACCTATGTTACTCAGGGATAATGCGGCATTCTAATGGTGAAAGAATTTTTGAAATTGGTTCTATTCGTTACAAACATCCAAATCTTTCCTTTTAATAGTATTAGTAAGTAAATAATTATAAGTTTTAAATAGATTAATTTGTCCAGTATCACCTCAAAGAAAAGATTATTTTTATGCAGAACCTTGCATTAAACCCTTCTTTGCTAATAAATTTCACAAAGCTTTACTTTAAAATAAGGTTTTAATTAATTTAAACAACATAACAGAGTTATAAAAAACATGTTGTAAGTCTTGATCCAACAAACATTGTTTATCTCGGAAAGCACCCAACTGATTTCAATGAAATTTTGAGAATTTGCATATTTGGTTCCAGCTTGAAGGAAAGGATAGTTTTGGACCCGATGGGTGGCGCCCGGTGAAGCAAGATCGGGTCGCTATTACCTATTATAAATTCATTTATCATAATTTGCTATACTAAATATCAAATTGTTATATTCGTCTGTAGCAGTACTTCTAAAAGTTTGTACCCGTACCCTTTGTTCTAGCAGTTACCTAAAGAACCTTATCTTCCACCCCAGGAACTCTTCTGGCCTACACCCTGGTATCCACCTGCGTGCTGGTGCTGCGCTACCAGCCCCACTCCACGAACCTGATCGAACTGTTGCCGCAGAGTCTGCGAACCCCTGTCGACCCTGAGGGAACTGCTAGTGCCAACCGCGAGACCACTTTTTCTGTAAGTATTAACATGACTTAACATAACATCGTTGAGCGCCGGCTACAATGGGCTATAAATAAAATAATCTAACATCCATATATAAAGTAAATACAAAATCAATATTTTAGTAGCACTTCAGCTGTACGCACTCACCTCACTTGTGCTGACCAGTGGAGCTAATTTTAGTAATGACTAGCTTATGCCCGCGGCTTCGCCCGCATGGAGTTCGATTGTCCCACGGGATCGAATTACCGGGATAAACACTATTCTATGTGTTAATTCAGGTTATAAACTATCTGTGTGCCAAACCATCCAAATCCGTTCAGTAGTTTTCGCGGGAAAGAGTAACAAACATCCATCCATCCATCCTCACAAACTTTCGCACTTATAATATTACTAGCTTTTGCCCTCGGCTTCGCCCGCGTGGATCTCGAAAAATATTCAACGGGAACGTACTAGCGGGATTAAAAAGTAACCTATAGGTTAATGCAAACATGTTAACATAGCTTCATCCCCCTTTTTAACCCTTTGGGGGTAAAATTATCAAAAACGCTGAGACCCGTATAAATTCATTTCCAATCGTCAGCCTAAACACATAATTTGAAGATCATAACTTCAAAACTGACGAACTTTCATATACACTTCCATCCCCTATTTTAACCCTTTAGGGGTGGAATTCTCAAAAATCCTTTCTTAGTGGAGACGTACTCTTCACAAAGAACACATCCTCCAAGTTTCATGTCCCCTAGGACCAGCGGTTTGGGCTGTGTGTTGATATATTATCACCCAGTATGTCAGTCAGTTTACCATTTTATATATATACATAGTTTAAAATAACTGCCCGGTGGACCTAGTACGAAAGGTCAAGATAAACATAACGTCAATTCGTAATATATTATATTTTAAAATTAATAAATAAAACTCGTTTCACATAATTTTTAGTTGGTATAGACTTTATTCGTTTCACTAGGTGACACTTATTGAACAAAATGCTTTATGATTATTTTTAATTAATACTTTGGATTCAGATGTCGTACGAATTCACGTTTGCGCTCGAACCATGGATACTCATAATCATAATAATAGTATGATTATGATAACTCATTATATGAGTACGAGGTTTTACCTATATGACAGGTACATGTATATGACAGTTACGGAACTTACGAGTGTAAAAGTGTTCTTCAAAGTCTTCACTGTTGCTATTAAGTATTTGGAGGTATCCAGGTATATAGGTAATCTTGACAAATCTAGATTCTGGACCTTTTTCATCCTATTTAATGCATAAAAATCACTCGCACGTACAAATCTCTGAAACAGGATTGGGTCGCTGGTAGTTTATTTAAAAAAAAACGGCTAATTGTGATTCGGACTCGCACATGAAAGGTTCCATACCATTGTAGTAAGGGAGCCCCCTTAAATTTTAATTTATTTTTATTATTTGTTGCTATAGCGGTAAATTTTCAACTGTCCACCTATTACGAATCATAAGATACAGCCCGCTGACAGACACAAACGGACGGACAGACGGAGGCTTAGAAATAGGGTCCCGTTGGTTACCCTTCGGGAACCCTAAACACGTCAAAAATATCGACGCTAGGGGTATTTCTTCAGTAAAAGTTTGTGTCACGTGGTCGCTTATACCATATACTTAAAACTTATACATAATTTTGTAACTTTTATCCCCTAACGGCACTTCGAACCCGGATGTTCCGAAGCTTGAAGGATCTGACCCTGATATGTGCGGATAGCACCGTAGCCTTTGCAGGTTACGTAATTATAATCCTAAACACGTTTGACCATAGGTAGTTCAGACTGAGCAGGTTAGCCTAATAAATCCTCCCACATACTAGATTGGACACAGGTTATGTGGCGTCGTTTAATTGCACGTCATAATTATAATATCTGACAGGGATTAATCAATGTAACACAATGATACCGGCCGGGTGGTCTCGTACGTATTTGGGAATTTCATCTATAATGCATCCAAAATAAGCCACTAAACGTTCTGTACCTATAGGTTTCAACTGCAACGTTATTGTTATGACACGGATAGGTAGGTAAGAAAAACACTGCACTATCACTGTTGTGGTGTATGGTGGAGAAGAAATAAAACACTATTTCACTATGGTAAAACTAGCGTACAACACTATATTACCATAGTAATACTTAACAATCTACGGGACAAAATCTACACTCACTAACAGGTTACCGTACCATGACGTCTTAAAGCAGGAGTAATTTCCTATTTTCAAATGTTTGATCGATGTTGATCAACCCTGTAAGGCCCATCTGTCACTGTCATCAGTTATGTCATAAATTTGCTTATAAAGACTGCATCTATCTTGCTCAAACTTTCACAGAGTCTAGGAGAAAGAACAAGAGAGATATACTTACTGCCTCTGTCCAAGTTATTTGAAAAGCACTCGTTAATCCGGCAAAGTACCCACAAACAAAGGGTTAAGACGTCATAGTAATCCCCCATAATTATTAACTGTTTTATATCTGAATGACAACTTTAGAACCATCACTATAAATCTCACTCCGACTGTTCACTATCAAATCTTAAAAGCAACTTTTCTTCTTTTCTATTTCTCAAAACGATCTGTTAACTATTCGAATATCAGAATGAAAACTGTATTCGCAACATCTGCGCTGTGCTTTTACAATAGTATGCAGCAGTCGCACAAAATGCATTGAAAATACTAACCGCACTCTGAAGTTCTCAGCGAAAGTTAGCATAAAAAATTCAATCCAAATGCAAGAAGTATAAACATAAAGACATTTTGATAAACGGATGCCAGCGAAACCCAAATATCTTATTGCCAATGCCTAAATCAGAGAGCTATGTTCATGATCCTTAGGTTTATATATAATTCTGTCAATACAATCATATCTGTTGCGATGGCAAATAATATTTTGATGGCATGCATTCTGCAAATTTAAAAGTTCAAAATATCGCTTCCTAATCGCATCCTTAATACAATAAGTTATCCAACTGGTTATGCCAGCTGGAAATGTTAGAAGTAATTAGCAAGAAGAAGATAAATTGTAAGTGGGGGCATGGCTTAGACGTTTATTACGCTCGAAGCTCATAATAATTAAGACGAAAATGAGAGCAAACTTAAGTTGTACGTTATGTAGTAGACTATCACAGTCCACGGCTCCACGGCTGGACATAGGCCTACCTCTCCCAAGCTTATTGTTAGCCCGTAGGTAACAATTGCCTTGCAAAAAGTTGTGTTACTTGGATTTGAAAGTGAAAACTGATCCGAACATTGAATGCGTATCACACTTTTAATCTTAGTACGAAGGATTTTGAAAGATATAGCTAATATATTGCTTCTAATGTTAAAAAAATCCGTGTGCACTTAAATAATGCAATTTTGAATGTTATTAAACCATCATAATAGAAACAACGTTACGTAACTATTGACTTGAATAAGTCAATAATACAATAAATGTTGCCATTACACCGCCGAATTAATTTTTTAAATTCATTTTTATGCTATTATACCTATAAATCATGAAAATTCAAAGAAGAGAATTCGAAATAAATAATTATGTGTCAGTTATGTCTTTGGAGCTTTTTGCAATTTCAGAAGCACTCACTTATATTCTATCCATTGAAAATAATAAAAAGATATTAATAGCTCGATGCGCCTCTGGTTACACAGGTGCACCGATAGCTTATGAAATTCTTTCTAAAATACACCATCTATCTAAAAGAGATATAGATCTGAAATTGCAAAGGGTTCCCTCACATATAGGTATAAAGGGTAATGAGGAGGCTGACCGTTTAGCAAAGTTAGGTATTGTTGGGGGAAGGGAAAAAAAACATTGGAACTAATTATGTAGAAATATTTATAAAAATAAATGTCAATAAGTTTGAAAAGAATATTTTAATCAAAAGAAAATGGAATAGGTAGGTATAGGTCTATAGTTTCGGAGCTTCCTCATGTACCGTGGTTTTGTAATAATAGGCTTAGCAGAAAAAGATATAGTTACAGCTCACAGACTGAGACATGGACACATGCCGCTTAATAATTTTTGGATTTTTAATGAAAAAAATTGATTCACCTAATTGTGAGGTGTGTGGCACACTGAGGGATGTCATACGTTACTTGACGGAGTGTGTCAGATTTCTGTCTGCAAGAGAGGATCTACTTAGAGAGCTTGAGATAAATATGTACGATGTTTGCAAGTTCCATCGTATTTCGTCGTCACCTAACCTAGCCTAGCTACTTAAAGTTTAATTAAGTTTGTATTGTTACGTTTTACATTATAAGGTACGATGGGACTGGCATGTACATATGTATAAAAGTCCCTAATAATAAATAAAGAGAAAAAAGAATCGATTAATATAGGTGGTATGTTTAAAAAAAAATGGCGGAACTTAGGCCGGCTATTTATTTCAAACACCGGAAGACTTTTCATGTGATTTCAAAAATATACAGTTTATAATATCCTAAGTGAAGTCTATGAAAATAAAAGGTTTCATACACAAAGTAATTGCAATCAAGTAGATTTATATTCATTATACACTTAGCCCATCCACGATGAAGCGACGGCATTATTTTCATGCAAATCGTGTTACTAACAAAGGAAAATGTAGCGCAGGCAGTGGAGAAGCGTAAAAAATTGTGAAAAACAACATGCTGTTAACATTTATCGTGGAACCCTTTTTACTGAAGACAGCGAAGGAAATAAAACAATAACTGGCTCTCATGGAAATAGTCGGTGCAACGTTCATAAAAATATAATAGCTTGAGAGTAACGAATCTGGGTCACTTAAAAACCTTAATATTTCAGAAACTAAAAATGCTAGCTTAATTTTTATGCGACTGAGTGTCAGCCATATATTATGATAATGGCATGACGTTGCGATAGCTAGTAAGAGACAAGCAGACCATATGACTGCGATAAATTGTCGCCATAGTATCATGGATAGTTAAGTATTGTTTTTTTTATTTGTAAAATTAATAATTTCCTTAAAGTAACTATAAAGGTACATTAACAAACTTGGGTCACGGGAACTATCAACTAAACATATCATAACGGCATAGGGATCAGTCGAAACGGTATGGTCTGTCATAGGTGTTGGGTGGCTTGCCCGTCGCGGTTGGCGGCTGGCGGCTGCAATCGTCTTCAGATTCGTATCTTTAATTGCATTAAATATGTATTGACAACGAGCCTGTCTCGTTGGTAGAGTGGTCGCGAGCGCGAATGCAGAACAGCAGGTCCTGGCTTCAATTCCCGAGTCTGGCAAAGTGTTATTGGGTTTTTAATCAAGTATGTTATCTCAGTAGCAGCCATGTCACGAGTCTGGATTTGTACCCGGTTGATGGCAATAGGCTCGCCCCCTATTACATGGGACTTAGACATAACTGGTGCAATGCGGGTCGAAAGTAGGCATAGTGCTACGAAATCGTACTATGATTGGATACACCTTCGAGGATTACGGGCGTATGAAGGCTAAATAATAGCAGACGCATCGATCTTCAGGTTATGCCGCGCTTGCCAGATAGACGGAACCTAGAGGGCTCACTCCTGCAGCGCGGGTCATAATGTAAAAATGTGTTTCTAAAGCCAATAATGATTTAATTCATTAACAAAAACGTTGTTCATTTTCTCCTTTGTCCCTATTATATATTCCTACCTTGTTCATCATTGGTATTAGATAATGAACAAGGAAGAACAATTACCTTTTAACAACTATGTTGGGGTCGGCTTCCAGTCTAACCGGATGCAGCTGGTTTTTGGTTTTTACACGGAGCGACTGCCTATCTGACCTCCACAACTCAGTAACTTGGGGATTATACCCCAGTTAAATGTTAAAAATACGTAGCGCATACACTACAATGACTATAAATAGGATTAAGATAAAATAGAAACAGAAAATCGAATCAAGACAGGACGAAATTGTAGAAAAGAATTTAATTAATTGCTACATACACAACAACTCACAGAAACCACAGTAATAATAAGAATTTGGTATTAAAGTAATAGACGTAATGAATTATTAGATGAAGTTTACAAGAAATAATAAGAAATGGCCGTCCCTCTCGCCCGAACGTTGCACTTTTGGTCTCTACAATGGTCGCATTTCTGACGATGGTCGTATATTTTTTAGTCTCACTGAAAACATAACATAGTTTTTAAAAGGTGTTTTTTTTTAATTTATGAATGAGACCATAATATCAAAGAATCAACTGGTATATGAATTATTTTTCAATTATATTTTTTTTGGTTTTCATTTTTCACACAAAATAATTCGACAAGGTCACGATTATTAATGTAAAGCACCCTTACGTGAAATATGACGTCTAATTTTCTTAGCTTTGAATATGAATTACTCGTATTTATCAATAAATTCATTATGATTTTCTACACATTGTATATTCTAGGGCTTTTTGTTTTATTTTTATGTATAGAATGTAGCCCTAGTATAATAGCAGTGATAGATGAACTATTCGTCGACAATAGGAGCCACTTATGAGTATGAATACGACAGCGCCATTGATAACCGCTTGCTGAAGGTCGTCTGTAGCCTGTAGTTTCCTCAAACAAATCAAATTCAGCGTTGGTATGGATCCATTCATCCCAACGTCATAGACGTAGCGTTACTTGACTTCAAGAAGCGTTGATTAAATTTATAGGGTATATTAATGGAGGCAGTAATTGAACCAATCATGTACGGTTAGGTACATTAGTAATTAATCCAGTTTGAAGGCCTATATATACACGTAAACATAACATCATACCGGTTTCCCAGAGGGATGAGATAGAGCAGCCTATAACACAAATAGGGTAATAGGGAGCGAGCCTTTGTTGTCGACCTGGCAAAAGTCTCGACTCTAGATTGCTACTGAGAAATTTCAAATAAAATCCCGACCTGGGAATCGAACCCAAGACCTCATACTCAAAAGTATGGTTTGTGACCACAGGCAGTGTAGAATGCAGACAATAAGTCTTCTTTTAGACTGTTTTAATAATAACCTCCATCTGGACTTCGCCGCAGTCCGGTAAAAGTGGGAATCAAAAGAGCTTACCTGTTATGTGAAGTCTTGATTATAATTTTATGAGTGATTAAAATTCTGGATATACATTTTTGAACATTACTAACGACTTCCTACTTAAACAATATTATAGCTTTAATATTATTACTTTAAGAATATTGTGCATGTTGAATTGATAACATGTATATATAGTCAACATTATGTCTGACTTAGTTGAAGCTAGCTCTGATTTGAGCTATTGTTTGTGTTGTACTGTGAGAGGTTAATTATGAAGTTTAAATATCCCTTTCACTTGAAATGTAACAAACTTAAAATTATTTGGGCTTGATTTTCCCAATAACTCTTTTATTGATCTTATACTGTCACTTACGGGATATCTTCCGTGACAACTAAAACAACGCACACACGCCCGTAACTGTTTTATTGCTCCCATGGTTAAAATAACTATGTGAACAAGCGATGTCTTTGTTTTCTAAAGTTGGCTCTATTTTATCAAACTATGATGAGATTAAATACTTTTGATAAATTCTATGATTGAAGCAATAATAACCTCAAATATTTCAGTGATTTAAAAAAAACTCATCAACTGTATTAATTAATGTTGAATTGTTTAAGAATACTTTCAAAGAATGCAACTGCCGTTATGTTTATTCACTAAGGGGGCCTTTTGTTAGAATCTTGCAACAAAGGTTAGTATAGAGCACATACTCAGATGTAGAAATGTTAATATATAGTGGCTTGACTAAGGGAAATCATGGCCAACTATTGCTCAATAGTACATGAACTTGAGTCTTGTTCAAAACCTTGTTTCCAATTAATATTACATTGAATTAATCAATAATTCTCGTGTTGTGGGAATTAACCTGATTTCATTCATTAGTACCTATTTTCAATAATGCTCCAAAATTTGCTAAGTAAGTAGAGCCTTATGACTAAATATTATTATGGATATTAAAGTATTCACTCCTTACTGATCTAACAAAAATTGAGTTGTATTTAATTAACTCGAAAAAGACAAGTGAGCTGTTTTCCCAAAATTATTGCTGTTTATTTATTTATGTTTTCCGATTTCCAACTAATACTTTTAGTGCATTTTGTACATTATTAATTATTATTATGTTTTCCCCGGCACCATGTAATGGAAGCAACGAGTTTTCGTCTTATCATAGAAGAAAAAATATAATACTTTAAGATCTTTTCTCAATATTTGATATAGTGCAGTAGATTTAGGCAGAACTAGTGCCACCATTTTGTCTCTTCATAATAACATATTATGTCTATCAAAAACAGCAGTGTCTACCTAACAATACCTTTCAAGGGCCTTTGTCGTCAAAAACCTCTAGTCATTGCTTGACAAGCTGAGAGCTAACTGAATTGAGTGCTTCTGATTTTCTAATCTGTATCTGACTAAATGTATAATGCAATAAGTGAATATGTATGTTGTCATATTCAGGCAACATTATGTAATTGGCTACATTGCCCATTGATATGAATTGCTGTTGGATTTTATTTATATTAAATCTACTTGAAATGTATGGCTTTTGATCTCTTAATGCTCTTATCGCAATCCAATTACCTCTAAACTCCCATTCACCCCCCCCCCCTTTGTTTCGTAAATCGATTTACTTTAGTGCTTACTTTCATTGAAAACTACAAAAGCCAATTCTCAGATTAGTGGTGAAAATAAATGAATTAATCAGGCATAGCAAATTATCTGTTGTTTGTAAGGCATTCATTAGATAAATATTCCAAAGATTAAAGTACTTTCTCCTAAAGTAGCCTTTAAGTTATGTTTTAATAGTCTTAATAATTTGATAATAGGTAGTCAAAGGTCGTCAATGAAACATTGTTTCCATATGTGTCCCTCACTAATAATTTTAAGGTTTTTATCAGCAATAATATGAAAAAGAAAGGTTTAAATGATTTAGAAATACAATGTAATACAAAAAAGAACTAGCTGGTTACTGGAAAAAACTCCCAAAAAAATGTCTTGGCCATATGGGGTACATAAATTAGTAACATGATTACTATACCCATAATTTATTATTGTACCTATGGATTGCTAGGGTAAAGCAATGAGTTACTATTGGAGATGTTATTTTAGATTGGACCTATACATTATGATAAGAATAGAATTTGAGAAGATTAGAATTAGTTCTAAGACGGGGGTGGGGTTTCAGAGTACAAATAAATTTGCAATTTGATTTGGAACTAAAACAGGTTAGGTTTACATTGACAGGCTGTTAAGACCTCCAAACTTTGTGAGTCTATAAGCCTTTTTTTCCTCTCAATACTAATAGTTTTTTAGTATTGGGACATTACAGTGCATAGATGTTATAACAAATGGTTTCTTGAACCCTTGTACTCAAACCAAGTACCAGATCATTAGCATATACCTACTTAACCAATTTTTTAGTATTTGGTTGATTTATTACGTTATCCCCCTTGATGTGTTGCTCTTTTTGAGCTACTGATTTAACACTCCAGTATCTATTATTGTGTTCAGTCAGTGTTGAAAAATGCCTGTTAATGGGCTACTTGTTGGATGTTTTAATAAAATTGTGCCAGGTACAAACAGACTAATTGATATTCTTCTTGTCGTTGACATGCCAATATATTTGACCCAAAACTTTGTCACTTCTCTGGTGTTGTTGGTGGCAAAAACTCTTTGGCTACATTAGTTAGTTATTTAAAAATATATAATTATACTGTGAATATAATTATATTCCTTATCCAGGTCTGGTACGGTTTCTTCAAATAGTTTATGAGTATTTGTTTAAATAAAATATTATTTTACTGAAATTCTTGCATAAATAACATTAATTTAATCTTGGGGTCGACACGGTGGTGGTGAACGTTGGCAGACTGTGTTATGCAGTGTCATTCAAGCCACTCAATAGATGATGTAAGTCTTCTTTCTTGTTAGTATGAAACTGGTCATTACTTTTCTTATGATAACATCTCAATCCCTTGGTTGGGCAGGATCACCTTAGGTTTAGTAGTGGAACAGGAGTAAATTAATTAACTAAATTAATAAAATAAATGTAATTTTTCAGAAATTTCAATGAACGAATGTGTTTTTCACACCCGTGAATTTTTAATATTTTTCCGCACACGTGCCGAAATAAAAATTTCCGCAGATAACTATACTTATGCTAAGTCCAAAGTCCGGGTTCAATGACTATAGTCGGCGGTGATTGTTTTTTTTATTAATCTCGGCAAAGAGTAATGCGTCTTTACGCTATAAATGTTTTTTGACTATTTAAATTGTGTTTATAAATAGAATATCATAGATAAACATGATTATTTAAAACAAATATTTAATTTTATGAACAAATTAAAATTTATTTGTGTTCTAAATTAAAAATATTTGTATTTTCTATTTCTCAAATTAGGCTATTTAGCGGCATCATACATTTGCTTCTTCTCAACCTGGCGAAAGCAAAGCAATTCTCGGCTCCATAACACCCTCGCCTGCAGCTCGGGTGTTAATTCCACCTCAAATGCAATAACAAAGTTGCGCCTCTTATATCAAATGTACTATATTTCTACCGTATAGCCAAGCGTTTAGTTTTAAGAACATGTGTCACTAGTCACGAAATAGCATAGCAGTTCTCTTTACAATCACTTAAATGTTCTTTTTGAAGCTATCACAGCGGTGTTCTGTGCAAGTTGCAGATTCATAGCAGTTGCAGCTGTTTCTTAACACACAGGAAAATAGAACACACTTGGTAACGAAATATTCTTTAAATAAAATAAAAAGCGTTCGGTGAAAAAAGACGCGCGAAAAAGATATTATATAATGTTACTTTGCTACTGATGGTGTATAGTGAAAGATTTGGAATAGATATTGTATACAAACGAAGTGCTACTGGTAAAATACTACGCAAACACATAGTATACGCGTATATCCACTGTCTTATTTAATTCAGATAAGTAAAGTCAACCGCACGTCCGTAGTAAGTTTCACTTAGTCAGCACCTTCAATCTATGGTAACAAGAGCGGTTTTAGCAGTTCAAGTATTCTACTGACCGTACCTAAAGGTCAAAGTTATCGTGGCTCCTCGCTTATGCGAAAGGTCTCTTCGTGCGTGGGTGTGACGTAACTTATGTTCCCGTATTTAACTCCAAAACTGAAAGCGCTTCACAATATCTCCTAGCTAAGCTACGCATCATACGCATGTGTAATTAGCTTCGCATTGTATTAAAAACGTGGGCGGGATATCCCATTGCGTATCACGGCCATGATACTGTGTTTCACGTTCATTTTGACTTTGATTTTGATCACTGATTTCTATTTGCATTGCAAAAAGGGTGTTTTCAGAGGACAAAGAACTGTATTGCTAGCTATGCAATGTGGCGAACCTCGGAAAATCTCTCCTGTTCTGAATAACATTTTGGATCTGATAGCCAATAAAATAATAGGTACAGTCAACAGCAAAAGTAGATGATCAAAATCAGAAATTCAATAAGAGTCAGAGCCCAGTCGACTACAATATATTAAAACCGGAAGGTAGATTGATATTATGTATTTTTCGGGGTTCAATTGGATGAAATTTAGCATAATTATATTAAATATGCACATTTTTATCCAATTCAGCTGTTTTTCCGTAAAACATAACAAATTAAATTATTGGGATAATTAAAAAAATAAGTAAGTATGGATGAATTATTTGTCTCATCATTACGTGGCCTCAGTTTCATCATTTAATTTTGGTTTTAACTGTTCACTAGTTCTGTTTTTTTTTCACTTCTTAGTTCTGATGCGAATTGAGTTTATAACTTTTGGAGTCAAAACTGATCACGAATATATGGCAGCTGTACTAGTAGTAAATGTTTGTTATAATACAATCACATACTTTTGAATCACGTCGACCGACGCCACACAGTTCTAACGCGAACTCCGTTCATTAGTATTGAATTTCTGATTTTGATCATCTACTTTTGCTGTTGACTGTACCTAATGCCTTGGGAAAAATATATTGAAGCAAAAAAATAATTATATAATTGTTACATCATCATCTGGCCTAGCCTTTTCCCAACTCTGTTGGGGTCGGCTTCCAGTCTAACCGGATGCAGCTGAATACCAGTATTTTACATGGAGCGACTGCGTATCTGACCTCCACAACCCAGTTAGTACTGGGAAATACTGTACCCCTTGGTAAGACTGGTTGTCATACTTTTTGGGGCACTGACTACCTGTAACGACTGTCAAAGATAATATAATTGTTACATTAGACTATACATAAATACTATATATACACTATAGTGTTTGACCAGCTTGCTTGAAATATTTTGAGATCATTCGAATTATGAGTCAGTTAATTATACAAAAAAAAATGATAACGACAGCATAGCTTAAACATTTATTATAATATTACAACGTAATTATTTAAACAAGCGCTAACATAAAACAGCGTGTGAACGAGCTCTCGAACTAAACTATGTAGTTAAGCCCAGCCCACCAATATTACAGAGCGGCTGATTAATCACATTCCCTACTAATAGGCTGAACCAACCGAGCTCGGATATTATGTACCTCCGGAAAAGTGGGTTACGGAAGAGCGAAACGGAAGATACCAAGTGTTTCTTCCCTGGTATAAAAGTTCGCCTATTGCATACCCACAGCTGGGACATGAAACTCCACTCTGTAGGAGGGTGTGGTCCGTAAGCCATGACTCGGGCGTTGCGGTTGGTGGATGCCAAATGTCTTAATTTGTGGTTCTAGGAAATGTCGCCATGTTTTCTTTCACCTTTTTCAGAGCGGTGTTGGTGAAATAATTTACCTGAAGTAATGTACCTGCCTGAGTTAGAACCCACAGAAGTCGGAGCTGCTACCGCTGGGCCACTAATGTTCTAAATTCCATGGATATTACCTTATGCTTTGTCAATATGTATTATGACTTTGAAACTACCATTTACGTATTTAGTATCTATTTACTTAAGTATATAATTTTTCGAAAACAAGAAGTATTTTTATAGATATTTATTTTGCACCCTCTCACAATGTTTTCATAATCAACCCAAAGGTTGACTGGTAGAGAATGCCTTGTGGCATTAAGTCCGCCTATGTACCACTATTGTACATGAAGTTTAAATAAATAAATAAATAATAAAAACCCAATAACACTTTGCCCAACCCGGGAACCGAACCCACCGTGACCACTAGACCAACGAGGCAACATATACACATTGCACTGTAGTATCCGCTACATAAAAAGCGTATCTTTATTGAGATTGCCCACCGTGGCCGAATTTCGTTCGGGCGAATATTATTTGTTAATGTTTCATCATTTTATTACCAGTTACTCAAATTACTTAATGCTTTCCTCTCTTTGTTACCTGTTATCGGATTTCGTAAGCCGTTGTTGTTTAATTATTCCCCTTGTGAAATAATGAAGAGGAAATGTTTTAATTTTTCATATTTCGTTTGTTTTATTGGCGTGAAAATATAAAATCAGTATCTTTGTACCGGATTCGATGTTAATTTACGGAATATCCAATGGGAAATTTGCTCCACACGCTTACTTTATTTCACATAAACCTGCATGGGTACTTCTGAAACGTCAGAAGAGCACTTGCACCAAACGAATAGGGAATTTCTTTTTTCTTCACTTACATCAATAAAATAAAATAGAATAATTTAACAAATTGGATGTGCATTATTCAAGCAAAAATTGCAATTACAATATGACATGTATTTAAATGATCGTTTTAATTTTGCAAACACAGCAAACAAAAAAAATTTAAACGTTCATCTTTTTTAGTGATTGATCGTCTTTCTTTGAGACAATTTTATCAATCGATATTTTAATCTGTACGCAAAAAAATCTTTGAGATGTTGAGATTAAGTCAGTAAGTTTCTTGTTGGATCCCAAAACTAAAATAAATACGCATTAAATATCCAATATTTTGATACTTTTATATAATTCAATTTATCCAAATTACTTTATTGTATATTTAAATTTCAATTTCACCCAGAAATCAAGGTCGAACACACCAAAAGTCAAGATCAATCCGTCAAGGTACACATACATATCAAAATATTATAATAACCACTTGAACGTCAAGCTCGCGAGTCGACGTAGCCGCGCCAAAAAGACCATTAACTAAAAAAGAGGATCAAATATTATTTTTCATACCAAATATTAATTGAGTAGGTATGTTTAAACATAATTATCATGTTACCTTGAATGCAGTTCATTTATAATTTATCCGTAGATCAACTAATATAGACGCAAAAAATAATGTAAAGGTTAAACATAAAAAATACATACGAGAAGAGTTTTCAGGGGAACTGAAACAACGGTCTCTGATTATAGTTAAGATCAACTGTTTATTCGTCAGTTCACATTAAATTAAAATAGTTCGGAATAGTGTAGGTATTCGCGGACAATATTGGCGCGTGGCGTCACGTATCGACTTGCACGGGGAGTTGCAAAAATGCATGTACAAGGGCCTTGCGCGTAAGCAGCGGACTCGGGACGCCGCCGCCGCGCCGCGCGCCAGCTCCGCGTGTCTGTCACACGCTTGCAACCACCACGCGGGAAAGAGAGAAAGCGATATATTTTATTCGGTATATCGTAGCGGTACGCGACCAAGGGACGCTCTAATTGGTCCACTCGTAGGTCTCTGGGTTGTATACATCACTTATTTTTAAAAGTGCTCATTTACTATAGATCAATTAGATTTTAGAGGATCAAATAATATTGTCCCTTACAATACAATATTATAATAAAATCTTAGTGAAATTTCAAGTACTTTTCAAATAAAAGTGGTTCTTTGACTCAGCTTTTGACGTCAGTGCTACATAATTGAGGACGGTGCGTTTTGAGTTTGCGTTCCGTTTCACGAAAAACACGCTACATATAATAATAAATTGTGAATTATGTGATGTATTAGAAAATTAAACAAAGGTACCGCAATATTTTCAAGATCCAGTACAATGCATTTTTTTTAATATATATATACTTTTTTGCATTTCTTGCATTATTCCCTATTCGCCGATTCTTATGATGAAAATAATCTCTTAGAGATCCGAATGGGTAAAACGCCATCTTTAAAATACCCTATTGGCTCGGTATAACAACACTGGCTTTGAATAGCCAGTGTTGTTGATATACCGAGACAAAGGGAACAGACAATATATTGTACCGCAATATCCGCAGCCTGGTAAAACTGTAGCAGGTACATAGATAGCAATGAGTGATATTTATTGAGCTAGGTATTCCTTTGTTGGTCCGGTCAAATTAGACCAAAAAATAGGACTAAAGGTACCTACAATAATTCGCGCTCAAAGTTGGAATTGAACAAAATACCATCATAAATTAAACCTAAAAAAGTCCTCATTGATCCAATGCCTGGAAAAAAACTACTCGGGGTCAAAAGTCACAAAAACTGTTTTTCGCGATTTTCAGCAAAACGGTAAGTTTTCCATAAAATTAGTTCAGACAAACATTGTAGATCAGATATTTTAAAATATATATATATATATATATATATTTAAATATTTTTTCCTGTCGTGTCGAATAGAGAACCTCCTCCTTTTTTTTCGTCGGTTAAAAATTGCTTTGCATTATATCGCTCCTTGGACGTAAAATAATAAAAATAAAATCATTTATTTCAGAACCAGTCCATTTGCATTCATGTGAAATAAAAAAAAAAACATACATTAAGAATTAATTAAGAGGTTACAATTACAATAAATACACATTACAAAAGTCATCAATAAACACATTATAAATTACAATTATACATTGTAATAAAAAAGAAAAAAAGGATTAACACACACCTTAAAAAATATTAAACACTTAAACACCATGAGCTCGCTTTTAATGACGTTATATCTGCGCTCGTGGGCCCCCACATACCGCTAGCAGATCGAAATCAGTCACTGATCGATGGACTCAGCAGCACCATGTCGTCCGCGTAGCTGATGTTGTTAACAAGAACACCATCAATCGAACAGCCCACACCGGTGTGGGCTGTTCGATATGTAATAATGCTCACGGGGGCAAGAACTAGGCTGAGATAATTACACCCCCATTTCGTCAGTTATTATTATTTAGTCCCATGTAATAGGGGTATTACATGGAGTGAGTGTAGGTACTATCTCTGCCTAACCCTTCGGATATTACAGGCGTGAACTTATTGTTATTTATCTTCCCTTGGTATTTATTTATTTCCCTTGTTATTTGTCTGGACTTACAAAAATATTCTCTATATTCTGTTATGCCAATTTTCGAATTAATATTATCTTTTCCTTGCAGGCACACGCCTCCACCCATATCATGCCTCCCAGCCAGCGGGTCATGGTTCGCCGAGTCACCAGAAGGTAACATATAAGCTAACTGCGAATGTCTTGCGAATGTGCCTCCGCGAAAGGCCGGCCGGCCGCTCCCTATGTGTCAACAACTATGTGTGTTAGCTACGCGGCTAGCTAGGGCTCCCGCAAGGTTCGGTCAAGCCAGCGAGGAGAAATTGCTGACCCAATGCTAAGACAGATAGATAATATTCTACTGATGTGTCCGGTAGACGCCAGTCCGCAGTTTGACCAAACCTTGAAAGATTCCATGTTATTTTTCTGAACTTAAACTTTGCATTATTAAAAAAAAAAATCGTTTCTGTTATAGTGACGTTATTGTAAATTCATGATTCAAATCATGAACTTACAATAACGTCACTATTAACAATATTCTTAAGCAGAAATCTCGCGCCATGAATTGCGTTTCCCTTGATACTTGCTTCTGAAGTACAACTGTTTCCAGCTCCCCCGATTCGGACGACACCCTGCCTGGCGATGAGAGCGAGGAGTACCGTGACGATACCTTCCTGGTCAACTCTAACAACGAGAATAATTACTACGGTAAGATGTTGTTTCATCTGGGTTTTATGCTCACATTGCAATTTTTTTGTTAAATTCCTCCTGTACAAATCTGTAACAGTTGTGTGATTTGCTATATTGCCAAGCGATATGTTAATTTGCGCCTGTAATATATTAACATTGTTACAGCTTTTCGTACTTGTTTAAATGTTTTATGTGACTTATTTTTGTAAGTTTCTTTTGTACGTTTTTATCACTATATTACTTCTATTATGCCCCGGAACTTCGTTAATTGATACTTCTCTATTTTCCACTGCTTATGTCACAAATCGGTAATGTGGAAAAGTCCCATTTGAAGGATAAATTATAAGTTATTCTAATCTTCTCTGTACATTAAATACTGTTAATGTAAAAGTAACAACGGTACTTGTTCATGAAAACTTTGATGGTTTTCTCTTTTCCATTACCGTGCTATGAACGTATCAGGCACGAAACGAAACATGACACAGGACTACTATGTCCACTACACCGTATCATACCCGTGCTAAGAACGTGTTAGGCAAAATATGAAATGGAGCATCAACAATTGTCGGCGAGAATATTTTGCCGGTGCCGATAAGCTACATGCATGGCACGCGACGGTGTTGGTCGGTGTCAGATCGGTTTGGTGGGCTTAGTCTCGACTAGACTTTACAATATTTTTTTTTGTGTTTACGCCTAACATGTTCCTAGCACGGTCATGGTATGATACGGTGTAGTGGGCAGACTCCTTTATCTGTGGCTTCTCTCCCGTTACGGTCTGAAACTATCTCACGGGAGCGTCGTAAATGTACCCTCTGACATTTGTAGAAAATTTGGCTTCCCATTAGTAAAAGAATTTTTTAAATCAGATCAGTAGTGACGAAGATTACCCCCGGATTAGCTTCCAGATTTTGACAAATATTTACTCAAATTGCTGTCAAAATCCGGTGTCAATAGGTCATCGATTTGACCGCACGTTAAGCAAATTTCAAAAGCTATTTTCGCTTATAGCTTTATTAATTATTTATCTTCATCTGCTGCGACGCTTTGTCTGCACCTGATACCAAATGTTTTTTCCTATAAAGTTTGAATGAAAAAAGGTCTTATAAGGAACAATGATCACATGCTGCTATGAAATAGATCTTATTATCACAAAATTTCAATCTTTTTCACGAGAAAATAACACTTGAATTTTACTGGATATACGTTATTGTTAGTACTCGAGACAGTACTTATTTTTTTTACTTACGAGAAGAGTACTCAAAGATATAAAAGAAAGGAAAACACAGTAGCTTTTCGTTTAATTAATAGCCCCTTGACTGACTTGACATTGCGTGTTCAAGTAATAATTGTCTACCCAACCTTGTTTAATAGAGCAAGTTGTTGTAACAAGAAGTCGATAGAACAGGTCAGGCCAGTCACCTGTAGGCTGTAGGTACTACCGACTTCACTGACGGTCGACCACTTTTCAGACTTATTACACAGGGTATAAGGGTGAAAAGTGAACCGTCAGTGAACTTTGTAGTACCTATAGTAACTTTTGAGAATCCACCGAATTGGTTGGATTAGACCCGTAAATATTTATCTTTCTGAATAGCTAATCCGATTTTGTGTTAACGTTATTTTATTGGTTTTATTATTTCCTCCAAACATATTATAATAAATTACTTAGCTAAAAAACACATGACACATAATTAGGTATAACTAAAGTTACGACACCGACGCATAAAGCTCAGACAATCTAATGACAGCACCGAACATGTACGAAAAGATAGATTACGAGTAGCCTATTCAGAAACGAACGATAAAATGGTGAGATTGCTTAGGGATATACATAAACGTAACTAGGCATCGGTGTATGTGACATTAGTGAAAATGGACGTAAATTGTTTAAGCACTAACTCAACTACAAAGGTACTACCGCGCTCACTAACGATCCACCACTTTTCAACATTAAGTATTACTCAGAATATAAGGGTGAAAAGCGGTCTACCGTCAGTGAGCGCCGTAGTACAACAGTTTCTACGAAAAGTCCACCTGTTACTTTACTGCAAGCAGCAGTTGTAAAGCAGCGCCATCTATGTGCAGTTGGTGGTGGATCTTCGGGCAGCAGCAGTACTTGCAGCCGATTCCTCGCGGCTCTGTACCGACAACTGCATGCGATGAGCTACCTGTGCCCTGGACTGTTTCCATGGGTTGACCTCGGTCCGGCTACGGAAATGAGCGGTATGTTTACCCGACCCAATACATCAGAACACTGTTTACGAGAATTCGGATGACAAACGGCACAGTTGTGTGAAGTGAAGTTCTGGTTCATAAAATGACATACTTTTACCGACACTCGGTAAAAGTATGTCATCTTGCTATTATATTATATTTCTTGTTCTATTATACTTATTTATATTTTATTCTAATATATTTTGTTTTTGTATTATATTTTTCTTCTCATATCTATTCTTTCTCCAGCACCATTCTAAAATCTCTTTGTTTTACCCTCACAACAGGAATGTTTGTCATCAAGTCGGTGGGCATCATGTACCTCCTGATCATCGTGTTCGATCTGTTCGCGGCTTACGGAAACCCTGGCAGCTCCACCTTCACGAACGTCTGCATGGTACTGCTGATACTGGCCATCTTTGCCATCTTGCTGATGATTTCCAGGAAACCACAGAACCGGTAAGGATCATTTGATTTCTTAGTTGATTAATTGGTAATATAGAATTTAGGTACAAATGTAAAGTGAACCGCATCAGTAGGTAACTAACACTACCCATGCTTCTACAATATTGGCGCTATCGAAGCCGAATTGTAAATAATTAGTATCTTTTCAAAAAAACAAACTAGCAAACAAACCTTGGTAAGTCAATTTCATTTCGGTGTTCAGTCGGGACGAGACAGTTTATAATAACTTTACAAGTGCAATTCCCAGTCAGTCACTGTTATGCCATGACGATTAATAAAGCTCAGGGCCAGACATTATACGTTGCGGGGGTGGACCTAAGTATTGGATACTTTTCCCATGGTCAACTAAACGTATAGCTCTTTCCCGCGTAAACAACCCCAATAACCTTTTTGTGTACGCTCCAGATGGTTCCACAGCTAATGTTGTTTATAAAGAAGCACTAGCATAAATAAATAAAAAAATATTTGTATCGGTATACTCCAACAGCGCTTCGCACTAAAAAATACATTGTTAAGTTCCGACATCCACGCGAACGAAGTCGCGGGCACAGCTAGTGTATAATATTATTCTACTTAGGTCGCCCAGAAATATATTAGACTTAAAGAAAAAGTAATAGTGGTAGATATTATTTTTTTTAATAGGAAGATCCTCATGTGGCCTAACCCTCCGTCTGGGGCGGAGGGTTATGTCGGACTTTAACCAACTAGAATCCCACGATTCTTTGAACATTAACATTGGGTAATTGATATTACTGAAAAATATCGTGAAGGACGGAACAGCACGCAGAACGCAGACCCTACTTGAAAGCTCAGTTCAGCGTAAAACTTCAAAGTGCACTTTCTTGCATACTAATTTAAAACTTCAAATTTAGTTACTAAGCAAGAAAAAAATTAGTAGTCAGCGAAAATTTCCAAGCGGTCTTGGAAGTTTTTGCTGACAACTAATTTTATATTCGGGCTTTGTTAGAACTACGAGGTATGTATTCACACTAATTTTATGTGCAAGTGGGTTATTTGCCTCAAAGGTAACTAAAGAGTTGCAGCCGGTTTAAGAGCTGAGAATTTTGATTTCATCCCTTGTCAAACTCTACAGCAAACTCAAACATTTTTGTTTCTGATTTTTGCAACTTTAAACAAAATTTCAACTTATTCTACTCAAAATTGTCAGATAACGTGCTTGCCTCATACAACATAATATATCTCGTTTCACAACAAGTAACATGTGTTTGACAATGCTGAAAGCGTTGTTATTTGAAAACATTTTTTTGATTCATTTTAATCATTTTAAAAGCATCCATCAATTTTAAAAAAACAATTCCTAGATTCTGTCTATGAATATGTTTTTTTTTTATATTTTGTTAATCTGAACTGCTTTATTAATGAGTCGATCGAAATGTTTCAGAGTCGCTCTGATGTACACCACCCCTTGTCTGCCCTTCGTACCGACCATCGCCATCATCGTTAATATCTATCTGATCCTGAACCTCTCAATCTTGACCCTGGTCCGTTTCACGGTGTGGATGATATTCGGTAAGTTTTATTATAACTTGTCGGTGGCGATTATGTAACCTGTATTCTTTAAGAAGTGAGTTTACCCGTCATATAAAAACAACATTCCTATAGAAACTCCTATCCGATTCAAATACCTAATCCGTCACGCACAGTATTAGTGTGATGATCAAAAGATGACCCATTTACAAGCATGCCGTAAGTGTCCATACAACTGGAAGATATGCTGGATGCTACTGACGTATACTACTAACATGGCCTTTTTTTTTTTTTTTTTTTTTTTTGGGGTGAGAAATCATCAAATGACTCCTTCCGCTCTGGGCGGAGCGGAAGGGAGTGTCAGACTCTTACTGACTAAAAAACACCCATGTTCCTTCATTGGCCCTTTATGTTCCAGGGCCGCGGTATCTCTTTCGAACAGTCCCGCAGCCCTGGCAGGCACCGGCCCTTGCGGGCCCCTCCCGTTTGCTGACATCTCTTTGAGGCGCGCGTGGAACACGAACGCGCCGTCGACACGGCCTGCCCGTCGTCATACGACGGACGGACGGCGAGCTAGCCCATTACTCGCCGTCCACAGGCCCGCGTACTAACATGGCCTTAAAGTAATTTTTGGCCAGCACAGTCCGGTTTTCAGTATGCAACCTTATAGAGTTGAACTGCGAGAGGTTATAAAAAAAAATCATAGCCCAACATACTGATATGAAAAATTACATTGACTCGAAAAAAGAAGAAGACATATTTTTAAATATTGGGTCCATTATTTATTTCAACATCATTATTTTCATTAAATTATAAAGTCTGCTAAAAGATCTAGAATAGTAAAACTAGTATATTGGGACGCGATAAAAATATTATAAAGTGATAACAGAAGAAACAGACTAGGCTTTTAAGAATTCTAGTAGGTAACTACCATTTTCCAAACTTTAAAGTGTTATCGCTTTTACTTTTTTAAAGTGAAAAGTTTTAAAGAGTGCCCTTTGGGGGCTTTGGGCATTTTCAACATCTTTCAAGAAAGATAAGAGAAATCTCTTGAACGTATGCGCGGACTGGTCGGTTTTTAGATGATGATGCTTATCGGTATAATAATCGCACTGTGCTGAAATTCGTTAAGTAAAGCCCATGCGTAGGTAATAGCTGTATGCCTCGAGCTTCACATAAAAAGGCTCTTGCTAGGCAGTTGGATCCAGGGTTTGATACAGAAACTGGTTCTTCCCTCTACGGACTCGCGCCTTTACCATCATAGTTGCTAGGACCCTGGTCCCGACACCGGTAGCCGGTATTTTTTTGAATGCTTTGTTTAGTTTAATCACTAAAATTTTCTCACTCACATCTTTAACACAAATAAGTTCTTAACGGCTACTTAACCATCTATTCCAGGCATGTTCATGTACTTCAAATACGGCATCAAGAACTCGACTTTGGAAACGAACCCGCCTGTCCCGACCCCCGAGACTCCGCCGCCGCCAAACCCACTGGACCGCACCACCATCCCACCGCCACCACCCTACCAACCCCCTGGCGACCGCAACATCTTCGAAGGAGACGGCAACGAAGGACTATACGGCAACATGGAGTTAGTATCTTCTTGAGTAACAGAATGAACCAATTTTTTCCTATTTTTAAAGATTGTAGGTATCATAGGAATAGAGAATCATGAGTTATGGTCATCCTTAGTAGTGTGTAAAGCTTTGTTCACGAACATAGCATGAGGAGGAGGGGAGCGCAATAAACGCTCGCTTGACGTGACATAAACATGTGAGTAAAGCCCTACACGCTGCTTCACGAGCCAGTGGAGACTGTAGAACTTGTGAATGAGTACCGGAATGCAACGAACAGTCACTCCACCCATCTAGCACCACATTACTCTTCAAATGATTCCATCAACTATCAAGTAGCATCAATAGAAATAACATTAATTAGAACTTAGCATTAGATTTCTAACTGTTTTTGCACCTGTCTACCAAAAATCACCATTTTCCAGGTATGACAATCCTTTGCTTACGTGGCATGAGTCTAACTTACAACCACTAGGAAGTGGGTTCTCAACCCCTTCGTCGGAAAGCAACCGAATGCAATTGCAAGCGCAACCAACCACTACCAATCCGCCGACGTTCAGGCAGGCTGAAACACAGTGAGTACTTTTGCAGGCCGTATTATGAGCTGCTAGAGCTAACAACACGTCAGTCCTAGAGAAATGGAGCTATACCAGATGGATAGCTTCATTCCGTTTTCGCAAAGGAACTATGATAGCCTACAACACTTTAAAATACGACCCCTGGGTTGTTCAGAACTTGGCGAAAGTATCTTTAGATGTGACATGCCTGAAAGGAAGATGACCGGGGTGTCCCGGTCTTAGGTTACCTAATTAACTTTAATTTTCGCTAACGTGAAATACCTTCTAGCAATAGACCAGTACTGTACTGAAACTTGAGAGGCAGTTTAAGATCTACAGATATTTCCGCCGAACAGTATTGATTCATCATCTGAAACCTTTCAAAAAAATATCATATTCTGCATTCTAGTGTTATGTTTTCATGGTATTATTAAAGTTCGCGATTAGTTTAGTAGGTAGGTAGGTTTAGTATTCCTTGAATTTTAACATGTACAGTCGCCAACGCATATATATCTAATTACCACAAACTGTCAAATTTCTCTAAATGATTTTAAACCCTAAAATGTTGTTGGTTAAGTTCAAAATCGAAAGAGATAATTTGACAGTTTGTGGTAACTTGATGCGCTGGCGTCTGTACCTATGAGTTTAAGCTCGTTAACACAGCAGAGTTTGGAACGAATTTTTTAAATTTCGTGGTTCCGTGAATGCGTTGAGCGCAAAACTTCTATCACTAAATAAATTCTGTTACGATTTACCGATACTGAAAGTATTGACAGTGCCGCCTTTTGCAGCAGCCAAGAAAATGCCTCCTTGCTCTGTGTGTGAGTGAAATAATTAATAATAACATAATTATTTAGTGTTATTTAGCTTTTTTTTTAATAATTTTTAGCCTTAGTATCTAACACTTAATTTTAAACACTGCTCACAAAATCATACAATGATAAACCTACCTATTTATATAAATTGAGGTTTTGAAGAATATTCATAGTTTTTGCTGTTACTACGTTATTTCGTGCTGCCCCTTGACTAAAATAAGTTATTTAGTAAATAATCGACCGTTCTCCTATAAGCAAAATAAGTATTTATAGAGTTTCCATGGCTTCTCCAAGCTTGTTTATAGTTAAAATAATAAGATTATTTCCAACAAAAACCGAACCATACCAAAACGAAAGCTCATTTCACTGTCGATTTGAGCTTTGTACTTGAATGTGGTTCGAAGTGAAAATAAGGTGTGCTATCCGCTTTTTTGGGTCAGCTTGCCTCGGTACAGCTGGCCGGCAAATATCAAAGATATCTAGAATTAAAAACCGCTCGGCTAAGCTCGTATTATACAAAGTCAACCCGAACATGAGTCTAAGCGATATTAGACGCCAAAAAAGTTTTCCGACGCAAAAGAGAGCTGAATAAGTGCAGTCTCGATTTTTGCCAGCTTTGTTGACCCGAAAAAGTGTGTAGCATCGCTTACACAATGGCACAACATGCACAACACGCAGACATCGTCTAGTCCACAAGTCTTTGATTGTAAAACAGACCTTAATAATTTCAGCTTTGATCCGCGCACCAACCGGACCACTACCGTGACGAGCTCGATCAGCCGGCCACCCTGGGCCTACCCGGACGCTGTCTTCCCCACCTGGGAGTAAACACTTCGATCACACGACTGTCTTACTAAAGGGTTTATAATATAAGATGAACGCTCTGTATACCTTTTGTTGTCAACATTTCTCTTAGCATCTAATTTTCCACACACAACTTTGCAAATTCAATAGAAACCGGTGATGTTTGTTTATTTTACAATATCTTGTTAACATAGATTGAGATCATGACTTTGTAAAGCCTAGCGATGTCTTTTCACGGGTCAAAGAACTTGTAATCTTCAATTTAACATCTTTCGAAGACTTACAACCTGACCCTGGACGTGGTCTCCTCTTTATTTTTATCTTGTAGCTATGTGCATACGCACTTCAAATACATGCTTCTTCAACCTCTAGCGTAGTTTATGTCCAGTCGTCACCCGAGAGAAACATCCACCCTACCAAGAACTTAACTTGGTATGGTGGATACTTCACTCGGATGCCGACTAAACATATTAACCGATTTATAATACTTCTTGGCCATTTACTGTAGAAATATTTATAGTAGTGATATACTTATATATTATATAACATCTTTGTACATGTATCATTATAATATGTAATCTATAAACTGTTTTATTGATTTTAACGAATACCGCGTACGTTCACTGAAAGATCACAAAATCCAGAACATCAATAAACATATCTGATGATGATTATTATCAAAAATCATCATTTTTTACAATATACACACAAGTACCGATAACAATCAGGTACTAAAACAATGTTTGGCTCAGTTCGACGTACGTGAGGCACTTAATATACCTATCTCTATATTTTTTATTCCAAATTCTAAAATAATAATATCTAAACATATCACAATGAATTTCTACGAGATTTATTTATTATTACTCAAATATTTTCTCCTGTTATCAAAATTTTCCGTAGTTTGTATATAATATACCCACCGTCAAAAAGTTGCACCTATTTTGTAACTCATATATTGCCTTAAGTTAAAGATTTTACGACCTTCATTATTTTTATATCAATTTTCACCTGTTTATTGTTACAGAATATTTGTATCCGCTCAAAACGTTGTTGAACATTTGTATTACTCGTATGTATTTGACTTCAGTTTATGTATTTTATATTAGTTCTATATAATTTTATATAAAAGATGCGGTCACACTCCGCTACCGACATTTTAGTTATTTGGCAGAAACTTTAAAAGTTCCTTATTTTACCTAAATAATATCAAAGCGATACATAATATCAGTAAGTAACAGTATTGCGATGTAAGTGTGCCGCGTTATTTGAATTAAAGTAAAAAGGTACATATCCTGAGTGCAGCGGTACTATAAGACCCGGATTCGATTCTGGTTCTCTTTCAACTAGAACCAAAAGATCCATAGTTTCCCCCCAAGTACAAACCACCAGCAAACGAACCAACATTTTATGTATTGATATTAATTTTCCTTATTCGTTTAATAATTTAACGTTAAATCAAATTCTAGTCATGTTTCCTTCTTACCTATGATTTATTTTCTACTCTATCTAAAATTATTCTTAAAAATGTGATATTTTAAGTAATGGTTTAACTATAAACTATCATTAGAACTCTTCAGTATTTATATATTTATTTATGATTTAGTATAATATATAATTTAGGCTAAATACCAATATTTTAGTTAGGTAATATTTCATTTAAGATATTCACGTTTCCAAGTGTTTGCGCTTTCGAATAATAACATACACGAATGGAACTTAATGTACCTAGTTGACGATATATTATATCTAACAGCATTTGGAAAGTGCAATATTGCCTATTGTAGATATAATACTCACTGATCTCAAGTATCTATCCGATATTATTTAATACCATAAGTGGGTACTAGTCGCTTTTTACACATTCGCTCACAGAAGACACAAAACAGGGTTAATTTAAAGTTAAGTTTAAAAAATCCAAATCGTGAACCTATTTTATGGCATGTTATTTAATTACGCAAGTAGATATTACTTTACGTTAAGTATTATGTCAGTAAGTAAATAACTCAGGGAAAAATTCTCTTTGGATAACTAACACTATGATAAAATTGGTAAGGCCTTAAGGTACGGCTAGACTACTAGGAGGTCAGCGTGCGCGTGACGGTTCCTGACTACTTCATTTAAACATTTAATGTTTATTATTAATTGTGATCGCGGCGATCATACTACTTGCCAACCCGTACCCTTAAAAGTACGCCAAACAACTAAACGCCACGTTGGACCCCGGACGCTGCACGCCAGCGACCTGGCTATCTGACCGTAACTTTAATGATTAAAATTTGTTGATGTTGATAAATTACTAGTAATTGTTGGATTTTTCAAGTCGAGGTGTACTCAACTTGAAATGAAATGATTTGTAATTAAGTTGTTAAAGGTCTAACAGCTGATATGAGTTATAAACTGACAATGAATTATGATTATGTTCGATATTCTTCTCATGGAGAATATGATATGTAACTGACTACGGGACATGACAATATGAGTGATCTCAGTTGGCACCTGAACTATTAGACAAGGCTCAACATAAGCCTATGAGACATCACACAGTCCTTACGACCAGGGAACCCCTCAAGTCTGAGGACTAGATGAGGCTTACTTAGAATGCTCGTGACCTTTTAAGACCGACGAAAAAGTGAAGTCGGTGACAACTTCAGAAGAATTGAAGTTCGTTCACAGCAGTCAAATGAGGATTACCACATGCTCCGATTCTACTGCCAGTAACCCGGTGGCGAAGAGTGTAAGTGTGTGCCTTCCATAGTTACCTATAAACTTCGCTACCAGGTACATACCCGATACAAACTACCTGGCACCAGGACCATGTAGTAAAATAAACTTAAAATCACTGCGAACATTTCGCCTTTTACATCACTTAACCACGCGCATTCTAACCGGGACTACAACAACCACGTCCCGTATTCAAATAGAGATGAAACCAAGTAACTCTCTTCTATTTAATAGTATTTAGGTATGTTGCTGTGGAAACACGCACTATGTATCAATAACTGTAAGTATGAATGTGCTCCTTCTATCAGACACATTATTATTACCTTTTAGGGCTGTTGTCTTGGGTGGTGTAAACATTAAGTGGTAGTAATGCCTGGATTAGCAGCACGGGTGACACCTATAACGCCATCTACGAACTAAACTGACATATCCAACTTTTAATGTTACCCGCTCGATATAACACCCCACCAGACACAACACCCGTCTGGTCGTAGGTTCCTCCCTTTCCTATAGGGAATGAGGAACTTCACACATTGCTCCTTATGCCACCAAAAGTCCAGCATTAGGTTTAATAGATCAGAAAACCCTCAATGTTTCGATCCTGACTCCTTAGTGATACGTTGCGAACAGAGGCGTATTTAAAGATTTGGCGCCCCGGGCCAGTTAGCTTTGCCGCCCCATTCATTTAAGAAAAAAAACCTGTTATTGGTGTGAATTAAAAAATGGAAAAAAAAAACTTAAAAATGAACCATTTATTCACTATAATAGTATACTACTACTAGTATATTTTATTAGGTACTTAAATATTTAATTTTTTTTCTGAGTACAAATTGGTTGACAAAATCGTCAATGACGCTCTGTCATAACTTATAGCGTTTGTCAACTCAGCTTCTATATTCAGAACAGCTAAGCTGTTTAAAAAAGCGTTCTTCGCTTATAGTGGACCGTAAATAATTCTTTATCCTTTTGAGTACAGAAAACGAACGTTCTGCACTGCAATTCGTCACTGCGGTGCAAAGAAAAATGCGTAATGCAATCTCTACACATGGGAAAGCTTCTTTTAAGTCCATATTAACCGACATCCAAAAAAGGAGGTTATCAATAAGTCTGAATTTCAGCGATATCTTCGCCAATTCTGAACCGATTCTCTCAGCGATATGGTCTTCAGAGATAAGCATGTATAAGATGTCTGTATAAAGGTTATTTGAATTGAATTGAATATTTCGTTAATTTGATGCGCTAACTTGAAACGAAATAAGTGAGTGAGGTTACGTCACGACTTTTGTAACCCGCGCCGCGCTGTGTGCTCCGGTCTTTGAAAATATTGGTACCTACCACAATAGATGGCGTTGACAAAAGTCATGCTATAGCTATAGGCATTGTCGCGTGCCGGGAATCATCATCTTCCTGCCCTTGTTCCATGTTATTTGGGGTCGTCGCAACACGTCTTCCTCCTCCATTCTCCTCTGTCAACCGTCACGCTATCATTTACTTCTTTATCTTTCGTATCATCCCTCACACAATCCATCCATCGTTTCGTTGGTGTTCCTCTTCCTCTCCATCCATCAACGTTTATATTCATCACTCTTTTAGTCACATGCGATTCGTCCCTCCTCATCACATGTCCATACCAAGACAGTCGACTCCCTTTCAACTTATCTGTAACTGGCGCAACTTTTAAACTTCCTCTAATATACTCGTTCCTTACTTTATCCATTCTTGTCACACCACACATCCACCTCAACATTCTCATCTCCACTACATACAATCTTTTTTCATCCATCTTCTTCACAGCCCAGCATTCCGATCCATACAGTACGACAGGTCTAATCACGGACTTGTATATTTTCCCCTTTAAATTGAGGGGCATTCGTGGGTCGCAAGTTGTTCCAGTGACCTGTCCCCATTTCATCCATCCTGAGTTGATCCGGTGTGTTACGTCTCGGTCTACTTCGCCATCCCCTTGGACAAGCGACCCGAGGTACCGAAAATCGGGACAGATCGGTATGGGCGTTCCGGCAAGAGTTATAGGCACAGGACTGGAGAGACCGCCGAAATCATAGAATATGTATTCTGTTTTGGTCCTACCTACTGACTTTCAAGCCAACATTCTCCAGTCTTTGCCACCACACCTCCAATCTGCTCTGGACCTCTAGGCCACTCTCGGCAACCAAGACAATGTCGTCGGCAAACAGCATACACCAGGGAGCCTCTTCCTGGATGTCCGACGTAAGTGCGTCCATTATCACCAGGAAGAGGTAAGGGCTTATAGCCGACCCTTGGTGCAAGCTAACAGCCGAAGAAGAGAATTGAAGCTGCCGGTAGTGCCCGCTGTAGACCGGACTTGGGTACTACATCTACTGTACATCGCTCGGATCAACTGCACATACTTCCCAGGCATACCTTTCTCTTTCAGTCGTATGCCTTTTCGAGATCGTCGAACATCATGTGCAAGTTTTTGTGCGTTTCTGTATTTCTCGCACAGCTGGCGGATGGCAAAAATGGCATCCGTCGTTCCCCGACCAGGCATAAAACCGAATTGATTTCGTGTAATTTCACTCTCTTCTCTCAGTCGTCTTTCAATAACTTTCTCCTAAACTTTCATACTATGCGCCATTAGCTTTATTTCTCTATAGTTATTACACTCCAACACATCACCTTTCTTTTTAAAGATGGGCACCAGCGAACTGTTGCACCATTCGTCGAGATGGCTTCTCCCAGTAACAACTTATTGAAAAATAAAGCTAACCACGTCCATCCATCCACCCGTAATAACTTCCACACTTCAACTGGTATACCGTCAGGTCCTAACGCTTTACCATTCTTCATTCCATTTACTGCTACTCTCACTTCATCCATACTAACCTTTCTCACTAACCCCTCATTCACTGGTTTATGGTCCATCACACCGTTCCAATCATTCACCTTATTCAACAGCTTTCCACCTATCCTTAATTTCCTCATCATCCGAAAGAACCAACCGCCGCGTGCCGCGTAATAATTGTAAAATAATTCTTGAACGCAAATGTTATTTAGGTACTTGCTAGTAGGTATTGACGGTATTGTAAATAATTGGTTGGGTTTTGGGTTCGAAGCGTTCGTTTGTTTCTAATTAAATGTGAAATAAAATATTTTTGGTAGTTATGCTTGACAATAAAAGGCGCCCAGAGAAGTTGGCGAAGGGCGGCTTTGCCGCCCCTCGCAACCTGCCGCCCCGGGCCATGGCCCCCTTGGCCCTATGGTAAATACGCCCCTGGTTGCGAAGTTACTGTGCAAATTCGACTCTTGCACATTAACATCAGGTAGAAATTCAAGACTTCGTAAATGCTCTATTATAAGAGATGGTCCTCTAACATAACATGAATTGAATGAGGCCCTTTCAAGCACTCTTAGCATCCTTGACCAACATTCATCTGATGGACCCATGAAAACCAAATGAAAACGATCGTTCTTTAAGCCAGTCAATCGAATTTTTCGTTTTCTATGTCCACATTTCAACTATGGGCTAAAGGAATTTAATGTCATCCTTGTATGAGACGGTGCCCGGGTTAGATGCACGAGATGCACGACACGGGAGGGTTCTGGTGACGTGCCACTACCTCAGGCACCGTCTCAGGTAAATGGTAGGCCTGTACCATCATCCGCAGGTACTTGATCGGAACATTTCTTGTATCACCACCGTTTTAGCCACTCCAAGGCTACCAGCCCGAACCTAAATTAATTTCGGTTCGATATTTTCCATAACCATTTTGGATTTGCTATCAAAATTATGACGCTCAAAATTTTTATTTAATCTCTTCATTACGTTCATAGATAGTTCTTGAAATTTTAATTATAAATTGTTGATATGAAGGATTGTAATCTGTAAGTCTTAATTATTACCTACGTGTTATAAGGTATTATAAATTTAGATAAGTATTAAATGTTAAGCGTAGGGCAGACTGTGTGAAACTGCAGCTCGACAAACTAAGAACAACCTGAAGACAGACAGCCAGCGTATCTCGTAGTCCACCGATGACAGTACTCTACCTGAACCCACACACAACAATAAAGTCGGGTCCCAGCAGAAGTGTAACATCGTCACTCATCAGCCTCCCAAAGGATTCTTCAATAACACGCCTGTCTTCGACAGCAGGCATACTATCAGTCATATTAAATTTAGGCTCATTTCCACTACAAGTCACTCAATGCATTTTGCGTTACTAAAAATACTTAGGTATTTAAAAATCGTTGTCCGAAACGTCGTCGTCGTCGTCGTCGTCGTTGTCGTTGTCTTGTTTATCTGAAACGATGTACAGAAACAGAACTAAGTTAATTTCGACGTTAAGTGCAACCTGCAGATGCGAAACAAAGAGAGTCCATCGTTTCATCAAACAAAAAGAAAGGCTTTCAGTTGTCCAAACTACAATACACACAGTTTGCTCTAAGCTTTAAAATACATTAAAGGTTTTAACTACATTGAAGGCAAAGGGGGCAGTAAGAATAGATAATACCCGTTTAGTCGCGAACTTTTAGTTATTTGGGATTGGTTTCCCTTAGCCTTGAGTGGAGATCGAGCTGGTGTATTTTAAAGCGCCGAATCGATGTTCCCCATATTTAACCAAGTTATCCAAGCACAGCTGTTATATTTAAGTGTAGATTCTGCTGTCCGTGGGTATATTAATCATGGACACGGAGTCGAGAGGGAATATTGGCTGGAGATGGTGTTGTGTTTTGGGAGTACTATTCTACCCACTGTAACGCGGCGAATGTCCAAGCAAACGATAAAATATCGAATGCAGACAGTCGTATAATATCACACCGTTATGTCATCAAATATATAACACAATTCACTCCACACAATATTCTCGCTCCGTAGTTGGCCAGGTACAAAATGACATTGTCTAGCTTTATCCTTGGGGCACCATCATTTCTCTTAACCTGTTCCCCACTATATTGGGGAATCATTTGAGCGTAACCAACTAGGTAATCCTAGAAAAATATCTGCCTGATAAACGCCTTGCAAATAGGCAAGAAAAGCAAAAAACACAATATACCGTGGTTCAGCTAGACATTGGCATAAAGTATCTGTGTATGCAAGCTTACATTCCTACTTTAGAATACATAAGAATATTAGTTAATTTGCCTACGATTGATGTATATTTTTAGGTTTCTTTAGTTTTTAAGGATTTAATAAGTACTTATGTCGAATGTCACATTAAGTTATTTTACTCGCTCTTACGACTGTGGCTGATTTTCCTGTTTTGTTTCCTACATTTTGACTTGATGCAATATATTTCTTTGTAAAACAAGCAGTCCTTTTGAATTATTTATACTCGAAAGCTTTCAATACGGAATAATTTATACTTCGATTTTTACACTTTCTGGCCGAAATTTTGGAACCACAGTCGTAATAGTACATTTTGATATAATTGGGAAACTGTATGCCAACGTGTATCAAATGACGTTTTTCAATACACTTTCGAAGAAATAAAATAATAGAACGAAAATTATTTTTGACATTAATTATCAGGAAACTATGATTTAATTTCCTTGTGTTTCCGAGCTTTGCTTTCGCCAGGTCGAAGGAGAAGCAAAGGTATGAAGAAATATTTCTTATAAATAATCATGTTTATATCCTATTTATAAACACAATTTAAATATTCAGAAAATGTATACACCGTAAAAAAGCATTATCTCTTTAGCCAAGATTAAAAAAAAAAACAAATCACCGCCGATTAAAGGCATTGAACCAATTTGAACTTAATAAGTTTATACATAGTATATCTGTGGAAATTTTAATTTCCCAACGCGTTGTGATAAATGAAAAAAATCCACGCGTGTGTAATACATTGCATGTTGAACCTAATCGTAGTGTTTTCGTACAGTTTTCGAGGAAGTGTATTGAAAAGTATTAATGCACACTATCAGTATAATTTAGATTATAATTTGTCTGTTTCTGCTGTCGCCTCTCCGGAACGCAGCAGCGCCGGTTTACGTGATAAGAAGGAAAAGGGAAATGTAGAAAAAGTAATTGTTTTAAACAATTCATTCCTGTAAGGGTAGGATAAAACATGGTTAGAATTGTTTGTGAAATGTTATAGAAGATGATGGCAACCTGCGACACGTAGGGAGAACGACTCTAGGCATGTAGAAGGGAGGGAAATGTAAACGTAATGTAAATGAAACCTTAATTATTGAGTGACGAAAGCGTAGAAACGTTATATTCAAATGCTTAATAAATTATAACAAAAGGTTGAGCTGTTAACAAAAAAGTTGACAGCAAAGGAAAGTAAACAAATTCAAAATTGAATCAAAGCGCTCTTTGAAAGTTAAAAATAAATGTTTGCAATGTATTAGACGCAAACCAAGTATTTTGGACCAATTGATATAACCGACTCGCTGCTTCGCTCCGGAAACTATTTATGCTGAAAAATGTAAAATTAGTTTTATTATAATCGATCGTAATAAAATGTTAATAAATCAAACATGGGTGTTTAATTTAAATCTTGTCCCTTAACATTAAGATTTAAGTAAAGCCTTTGACTATGTTGACTATTCTTTCAAATACATAACATCACACTTGCAATCCCTGAAGAGTAAGGCAGAAGAGTACCTAATAAGGCACCCATATTTTGCCAATAATTTTTGAGTAATAGGGGTGACTCTATTGCCATCAACAACCCTATTGTCAAATCCAGACTCCGTGGCTTCTACTGAGGAATTCCCGATTGTAAAACCCCATAACACGCTGGGAACCGAACCCAGTACCTCATGCTCAACAGTAGCGCTTTTCAACAACACTAGACTATTAGCACTGAACCATGCGTTCAAAAAAAATGGTATCAATGTGAACCTAAGAGGTTCTGAACTAATTGAATTATTCTTAAGTGCCAGGATTGCTTCGTTGGTCGAGTGGTCGCAAGCGCGACTGCTGAGAATGAGGTCCTGGGTACGATTCCCGGATCGCGCAAAGTGTTATTGGGGTCACGGAGTCAGGATGCGTGCCCAGTTGATGACAATAGGCGAAATGTGGGTGTACTATGCTACACCTCTGCCTAAACCTTCGAAGATTACAAGTGTGATGTTATGTTTACATACATAAACTCACGCCTTTTTCCCATGGGGGTAGGCAGAAACCACAGAACGCCACCTGCTTCGAATCTTACATACTTCTTTTGCCTCATCCACGTTCATATTTCGGATCATACACGCACACCGGTTGTGAGTACTAACCACCTGACATTTCTGAAGAACCTCACCAATAAAGTCAGTGTATGTCCTTCTAGGGCGTCCCCTCCCGGCGTTGCCATTCACATTTGCATTGTGCTTTCCTTTTGTTAGTTAGTCTTTCACTCATCTTCTCCACTCTTTTAAATGTTTGTTACTACATCTTCTTTTCAACCGCAACGTACTCGTATAACCCCATTCCTCAATTTATCATTCAGAGTTAGACCACACATGCTTCGCAAGGAATGCATTTCCACAGCATTCATTCTACTTTCGTGCCTCGTTTGCCACACTGAAAGTTCACTTCCTTATATAAGTGTAGGCACCAGCACACCATTGTGAACAGCCAGACGAGTTTTTTTGACATCAACTGGTTGGTCATAACCACATGTATGTTTATGATTAAACACACTATAACAGACTATAACTTAAAAAAAGACAAATTAAACAATTGAGACAAGTATAAGATTTCAACTAGAACGGATAAAGTCACAACAAATGTTCATCATCTTACAGGAACACGTCGGTGACGATAAGGATTAAACATGGGAATAGCCGCATAGTGACGTTCACACGCAGATAAACAGAACTACTTTTAACTTCAACCACGAAACACTCGTGGATCGTAGCGCAATAATTAGTTATGACACCTGCAAGATGCTTGAAGGACTTGAATGATACCCGATGGACAGGATGCTTGAAGGTTGCGCTTACTATGTGCTTAAGGAAATAAAATCACGTAGAATCATAACGTGTTACATAAAAACACTACTGGTTTTATAATTATGGTATTTATATAAGGTCCGTACCCCGCAACCGTACGTATTTTGAATATTAAATATTAAAAAATAAAACTGGCGAAATGTGGGTGTACCTACCTACTAGTTACTAGTTAGTAGGTACACCACTCTGCCTATCCCTTTTGGGGATTATAGGCGTGATGTTATGTTTATGTTAAGAAGTAAGCTTATAAAGAGGGACGCTTATGCAACCTTGAAAGTTGGGAATAGACTGCTTTGAAAGCTAATTAATATTGCTGACTATGAGACGGATGTAAGCCCTGTCATAGAACTCATCATTTTAGGGTTCAGTGTCTGCTTATAACAAGTTCGAAGCTTCGGTTTCGGAACTCAAACGGAGTTGCTCAGGGCACCTAGCAAGTATGGATCACTGCGCCTTGCTAAGTTTACAGCATTACTCCATCTGCCAGGTGGAGTTAAGCTGTAACCGAGTGGCATCCAAGGAATGGAAAGAAAAGTGTTGCTCGCAATGAGGTTATATAATACTAGAGGAGCAGTGTCCTACTAACAACTCTTAGAAAAACGTAGCCACTTACGAATTTAAAGTCGTAGCTTTGAAACGGATACATAAATTATGTCATCTGTCAAAATAATATGTTTGTCTCATTTCTTCTACCGGCAAACTAATGACATTGGAAAGAGCCAAGACATTGTTATCGGACGAACGGTCAGAGTTGCCAATGATCCACATAATTTCCCCAGAATGAATGAAGGTATTTATTGAATCAATTACTATGAAAGGTTGTATTATGTATCTTTCAATTGAGAATTAAAGAAATGGATGAATGGATGGATTATGTACTCAAAGGTAGAAAAAAATGCGTAAACGTAAATATTTTATTTCAAGACTATTAAGATTGTGTAAAATAACTATTGTTCAAAATGGTTTTTTTTAATCTTTTTTATTATACTACAATCTAGCCTAATAAGGCTAATAAGCAATTTTAATCTAACTTAATTTACTAAAAGTAAAATTATATCTAAGAGCACGTCCATTGCGTTTACTTGTCACTTTGTTCTTGTGTCCATATAAATAGATAAGGACTGTTTTGTAGAGCAGGATTTTGTTAGGAACTGACAACGCGGAATGCCTTTCTAGTGACCAGTTCATGCATCTGTAACGAATTATTATATTAAAATATTAATAAGAATAATTATATTAAAATACCTTTGTTTAATCCAAACAGACTATAATAATAATTAAGACTTACAGGAACATACTTTCGTCATTCCCTAAACTCCCAAGTCTCTGGCAAAATAAAAATCGTTTTTACTGGTAACACTGATGACAATAAAAATGTTTAAAAATTTGACTTCGTTTCGTCAGGTTTTTTTGGTTAATCTGAAGAAAATTTAGCTAACTTACCTGTGAAATGTAACACCACGTGTTTTATTCATCTTTTGAGACCGTGACATACAAATTTTAACCGCACATTTCCCCATTTTGTAATTTTTTTAGTTTTAAGCAATTGCTCGCTTGACGTCAACTTGACAACTGAAGCCAGATAAGGCTGTGGCCATCTACGACCCGGCAACGCTTTGGCGGCGAGCACTGCTGATCTAGTACTATATAACATCATTGGTTGCTCGTCTGGCAGCGAGTTGGGCGCACGACATTGTTGCCATCGCGGGTCCTTGTTGAGACAGGCACAGGAGCGTGGCGATTGGCACATAAAGGAGACGCAAAGTAGGTGACGTGGGCTGTTGTGTGGTGTGGACGATGATAACATAAAATCTTTTATTAATTTTAGTTGTGCTAAAAATCTTTTTTCGTCCCCGTAAACCTCTATATTGCAACTTTCATAGAAATCGTTAGAGCCGTTTTCGAGAACGTGATTACATTGATATAATTATGTACAAATTTAGCTCATTTAATAGTAGGTATATTGACTACATTAGACACTACGTAGAGTGGTTGTTCCCGAAGGGAAGCTGGTAAGTGGTAGTCGGTAGTCGTTCATTTAACTTCACTTTTTCATGATATAGTTACTGAATGGGGTTAAATGAGCTTAGACTATAGAATAGAGCTTTGTTGTATTAATGATTTTAATCATTATAATTCTGTAACTACATACCTGTTACTGGCGCGACTCATATTTTATCAACATACCTACAACCTGACACTGACCTGCATATTGCAAAAATAAAATAATTAATTAAAAAACTTGTTTAAAAACAATTTTTTATTGAAATGCGATAAAAAGAATAAAATAAACTTTTCCTTTAAAACTTTTACTATCAACTAATAACGTCATTAAGTACACAATTTATAAGATATAAAAGCTTGTCGCGAGATTTAATTACTCGTATTTACTTAGTTTGAAAATTTTAAACATTAAAATCAATCAGATCTAGAAATTTACTTGTTTATCTACAAAGGCAAATCCTGCGACAAGCAGTTAAAAAAAATGTTAATGTTGTCGTTGTTATGTTGGGTTGTGTTGTTGTGTTGTATGCTGTTGTTGTTATGTTATGTTGTTGCTGTTGTTATATTATGTTATGTTATAAGTTGATAGTAAAAGTTTTAAAGGAATAGTTTATTTTATTATTTTTAGCTTGTTTTTAATAAAGTTTTTAAATTGATAATTTTTTTTCAAATTTTTAGTTTTGTGTAATCATTTCTGGTAACGCATAATTTTCACAACACTTTTATCGTATCCATGCTACTAACCGCTGAGGAGGTCTCTCGTGAGACGACGATCCTGGCTGCAGGTTGAGTTCATGATAGAAATCCTCTTCATCCATCAAATATGAACGCATCTAAAAATTTTTGAATCCAAGCTATTAACCGTTGAGGAGTTGCCTCGTAAGAAAACCATCCTGGTTGCAGGATGAGGGCATGATAGAAACCATCTTTCATCATCATCTGCCTAGCCTTTTCCCAACTCTGTTGGGGTCGGCTTCCAGTCTAACCGGATGCAGCTGAATACCAGTATTTTACATGGAGCGACTGCCTATCTGACCTCCACAACCCAGTTAGTACTGGGTAATACTATACCCCTTGGTTTGACTGGTTGTCAGACTTTTGGGGCACTGACTACCTGTAACGACTGTCAAAGATCTACAAATGACAGGCTGGACCAACGGCTTAACGTGCTTTCCGAGGCACGGTGGAAACTCGGTATGTAATGGGTGGTCACCCATCCACAGTCCAACCTAGGCAAGCACAGCTTAACCTAAAGATCGATCTGAGCGGCTGTTATTATTTTGCCACGAGCCCCTCTATAGAAACCATCTTTATCTATCAATATTGAACACGGATACAAAGTTAAGTGCCCCCGCTATTAACCGTTGTAGAGTTCCTTCGTGAGAAGACAATCCTGGCTGCAGGATGAGGTCATGATAGAAATCATCTTTATCTATCAAAAGTGAACGCGTATACAAAGTTTCGTGTCTGCGCTACTAACCGTAGAGGAGTTCCCTCGTAGGAAGACAATTCTGGCTGCAGGTTGAGATCATGATAGAAATCATCTTTATCTATCTAAATTGAACACGTATACACAGTTTTGTGTCGGCGCTATTGACTGTTGAGGAGTGCTCTCGTGAGGAGACGATCCTGGCTGCAGGACGAAGTAATGTCTGTCATAAAAGTGTATTGTCACCAGAACCAAAGGTATGTGCAAAATTTCAGCTCAATCGGTTCAAGATATCTGCTTCAAAATTGAGTTGCATGATTCCACACGGCCAAACATATTGCAAGTTTTAACTTGCAATGTATTGCTTTTATTTATAAAAGCTTGTAAAAAAAGAAGCGAAAGAAAATCTGGAATGACCGTTGTGCACGTTCAACATTTATTAGACGAGTCTTGTGTGCTGATCCCCACTAGCCCAATCAACGGGGCTTATGTAACCCGAAAATTTCCTCTGCCAGTGAGAATAGGTAGTGTGATAAAGTAAGGTAATACAGATTACAGATGTCAAATTAGCCAAAACATTTTGATAAGACAAGTTAGGTATTTTTACCTAAACATGAAAATTGCCTATAAGTCTTTGTGAAAAATTCCTCAGACTGAAATACTTTCTGTATACGTATGAATGTATTAGTTAGAATAGGTAAGTATAAGCATCCAACATTTTTTCGATTTGAGAGATACTCCAAATTTATCTTTTAACTTTTTGCGCTTTAACTGCTCCTGAAAAATTGCTCTGCTAATTTTTACTTTTTAATATGGTTTTATTTCCTTAAATAAATAGCTTTGTTAAGTAATCCAAAAGATTTTCCTTCAAAACATTTTCTTTTAAATTTTTACTTAATTACGTCATGTGAATAATTGCTCAGGCTAATTCAATACGTTTATTAGTTATGAGTCGCTGTATTGTAAGCGATTTTCCAAGAAGCCAATAGAAATTCGGCCTAATACCAAAGTTTTTACAATCTCAATAATTGCTAAGTACATGCATTGCCGTCAGTTAGCAATGACCGGTCGCGGGAGTGAAGAGGGGTGCGGGGCGCACGCGCTGCGGTGCGACGGCGGCGCGCAGGCGGCATCTTCTTTGTGTCTCGCTCGAAGTAGGTACGAAACGGAGCAGTTGTGCACCTACTTGTGCAAGGAGCGTTTGTTTAAAAATGACGGCGGAAGGCGACGGCGAGTTGTGTGTGCTGTGTAAAAAACATCTAATAGTGGGGTTTGTTAAAGTGACACAAAAGGGCCTTGAAATGATTCGACAATCAAGCAGAAGAAGAGATGATGGACTTTTCCCGCATCTTATGGAACTATTGATGATAGCGATGCACCAGATGAGGATGAGACCGTATTTGAACAAATGCTTACATGTTGTTCAAAATCTGGCCAGCCACATGATTCTGATATGGATGAAGATGAACCGATTATTTCAGCATCAGATGATTTATCAATCTATGTTGCTATTGCTGACGATGACAAAGAAAATTTAGAAGAAGCTTCGTGCTCCAAAAGATTAAGATATTAGATTTTTGCTGTAATAAAAATAAATTCATTAGAAATAAGTAATAAAACCTTGAACCCTAAAATAAAAATATAAGCAAACTAAATAAAAATAAACTCTTTTGCAAAAAAAACGGGCACTAGATTTTTTTCTCTACTTCAATGAAGAAGAACAAGAAATAGGTTTTATTAATTTGACGATGTATTGGCATGTTATTTGCAGCATCCTGGCACCATTCTTTACGTTCCAATTTTAAAATTGAAAATTAATAAAAGAAAAATAATGATTATTGTGGATTATTCTAAAATTGCTTTACTAATGGCGCGAATTGCTGAAACGATTTTTAACTGATTACGATATTTTAAAACTTTTTGGATATTTTTTGCAAATTAAACAATTTAATCTTTCTTTTTACATTAAATACCACATTTTGATATGAGTGATAAAGCGATAAGGGCCGGTAAAATTATAGCCCTACTTGAAGAAGGTTGTTCGCAAACTTACGTGTCTCAGCGGCTAAATGTGAGTCGTTCAACTGTCCAGAGGACTTGGCAACGGTATCAAGAGACCGGTTCGATCAAAAGAAGACCCGGTTCGGGAAGAAAACGATGCACAGAACCAAGAGATGACCGCTTTTTGGTGAGTCAGGCGTTGCGGAATCGTAAGGCGTCAAGTGTGGACCCGAAGAAGAGCCTTGAAGAAGTAAGAGGAGTAGAAGTTAGCTTGTGGACGGTCAGGAGGAGGCTTTTGGCTGCCAATATCAGGAGTTACCACCCAGCTCGGGGCCCTAAATTACTCCGTGAGCACCGTGTTGCTCGACTTCAGTTTGCTCGGAACTGTGCTTCATGGACTCCGGAGGACTGGAATAAAGTATCGTTTTCTGATGAAGCTAGAATCTCTTTGTGTGGAGAGGACCGACGCCGGTGAGTGCTGCGAAGACCACGGGAACGCTATGCGGAAGTATGTTTCGAAGAAATCACTCCTTATGGCGGAGGCTCCGTTATGTTTTGGGCAGCAATTAATTCTACGGAGCGTACGGAGTTAGTTTTCATAGAAAATGGAACATTAAATGCACACCGGTACATAATGGAAGTCCTAATTCCATATGCACAACCCACATTGACTGCACTTGGGGAAGACTCCATTTTTAAGGATGGCAATGCTCGCCCGCACCGTTCTGGTGACGTAGAAGCGTACATGCAATAAGTTGGGATCCGTCGTTTAGATTGGCCAGCTCGAAGTTCTGACCTCAATCCAATTGAGCATGTCTGGGATGTTCTAAAGAGACGGGTAAGATCAGTGCAACCTGCTCCACAAAACATCAGGGAGCTAAAAAGAGTCATTGCAGAATAGTGGGAACGTATTCCTCAAAACGTTATTAAAAACATCGTGGAAAGCATGCCCAGAAGGCTTCAAGCTGTGATTTTGGCAAGAGGAGGTCACACTCGTTATTCGGTTTTTACATTTGTTACTTTATTTAATTAAAAAAAGTAAAAAAAAAATTGTCTTTATTGCCGACCACTTCTTATTGTTTGGGCGTGTTTTAAAGAATCCATCATTTTTTTTTCTTTTAATTGCCCGAATTCACTTCACGCGCATTAATTTACACGATTATAAGTATACAGACTGCGTCAAAGAAATAAAGGATCATGATCAACGATGTATGGAAATCCGTATTAAGTTGAAACACAATAAATCTTTATTTATTATAGACTACGCTTTATATACTATTAAATAAAAGTGTTAATTTTCACACAAGTATCCGAGTTTTAAAGTAATTAAACAAATTCGGAGATAACCTAAAAATTATGTCTAAACTACTCGCAACTTATAAAATGACCACAGATCAATCATGTAGGTACAAAACAACAAAGATAGTTAAAAATAAAATAAGAGAACAGCTGCTAATTGAAAAAAAAAAACGTGAATAATCGTGAATAACGAATAATCGTGCTTTTTATGGCCTCGCAGCGTTGATGTGCCATTATCGAAATGAAACAACATCAGTCAGTCATCATCCCTACCGGTACGTCTGTCATCTGCCTTGACTAGAGATGGGCGTATACCCGGTAAAAACCCAAGTTTCGGGTAAATACCCATTTATACCCATTTTTACCTTCCCGTTTTTAATTTATACCGGGTAAAAATTAAAATCAGTTTAGTTTAAACTAATAATTGTATTTTTGGAACGAAGTTCCTTATGGCGCGTTGCGAAAGGAGGCTAGACGGAAAAAATTCAGACGAAAAGTGTGTACGACACTTTTACCCGACTGCGCGACCCAAAGGAGGGTAATGTGTTTTTGCTATAGTAAGCTATTGTAAGCCGTGCGGCGTGCGCATGTTATAGAAAGCAAGCCAGATATTTTCGTTTCGTCTTTGGTCTGTGGATGGGTGAGCAAGGTTAAGCAACGACTGCCCAGGTCTGCCTGTGGATGGGTGATCCAAGTTAAGCAACGGTTGCCGAGGTCTGTCTGTGGATGGGTGGTGATGATGATGATGATGATGGCGATGATGGCGATGATGACGATGATAATGATGATGGTGGTGGTGGTGGTGGTGGTGATGATGATGATGATGGCGATGATGATGATGATGGCGATGATGACGATGATGATGATGATGATGATGATGGTGGTGGTGGTGTTGGTTTCTTTTTACAATTCCTTCACTACTTAATCGAAAGGAACTTCGTTCCATCCGGGTGTCCCTTGACACCTCTCTAGTTTTTTAATACATACTTGGTACTTTGATACACAGAATTTTATAATTTATTTTTATTTGAGACCGTCGTTAGCACAACATACGCGGACATTATTTTCTCATTAGAACAAGAGAAGAGTATAGCAGACTGTTCAATGAGAGACGACGAGGCGGGGAGGGAGGGTGCATTTCATCAACTGGCTAGACCTCCGCCATTTTGTTGCGCACGCGCCGCGCAGTCGCGCTTCTGTTCTGTTTTCGTGTGGCTAACTTCAGAGTTATACGAGTACGTTTACAATTTATATTCAGTTTTTTCAACGGAATTGTGTGTCCAGTCACAGATTTAGCTAATTACAAAGCCAGAGATGGATTTTGGAGAAAGCGCTTCATTTGGGAAAAAGTTGAAGATATAAGTCCCGTAACATGGTGGAAGGGACTTTGCTCGTCTAAAAACCTTAGCAAAATAGCAGTACGCATTTTAACTGCCCTGCCTGTTCAGAAAGCATGGCAGCATACGGCTCCCTAGTTTGGTGGCCCAGGACCAACCTAAGTACAGACCAGAAGGATCTCGAGAAGCTACAAAGATTTGCCTGCAGCATGAGAACATCACCCACTGCCGCGTTACAGGTAATGCTGGAGTTACCACCTCTACACCTCGTCGTAAGAGAGGGGGCGGCCCTAGCTACCTTCAGGCTCGGAAGTAGCCGGCACCCTAAGTAAGGATTCCAGAATCAAACATACGCGCATAAAAGACGATGCAATCAAACAACAGCCCATGATGGCATCACCCTGCGACAGAACCTTGAAGACCCACTGCTTCCAAAAGCACTACAACATAGAGCTCACAGCGGAGATGTGTGACTACTCAGGTCGAAAAGAGCTAAGGATCTACACTGATGGATCAAAAACCGACGATGGGACAGGTGTTGGAGTTTTCTCCGACGACCTAAACATCAAAATATCCAGACCCCTGGGAATGCTCAACTCTGTATATCAAGCGGAGTGCATAGGCATTATCCAAGCGGCACATGCCATAAAGGCCAGGGAAGTTACGGTTACCCATATTCGCATACCTTCCGACAGTTCCTCAGTTCTCCAATCTTTAAAGAGGAACCAGATCACGTCGAGACTAATACTAGAATGCCATAATGCCCTAGAACGAGTTACGGTACTAAACCGCAACACGGTATACTACAATGGATTAAAGGACACAGTGGATCACTTGGTAACGATGCAGCTGACGAACTCGCCAGAAGGGGATCCAGCACAAAAGCCTTCGGACCCGAACCCATTCCCTTCAAGCAGCTAAGAAGTTGGCTAAAGGATCACACTGAAAAACAAGCGGAGAAGTGGTGGACCTTGACACCAGGGTGTAGGCAATCCAAGGAAGCTATGCCATTCCTGGATAGAAAGCTGACCAAGCGCCTTCTGCGTCTGGAACTCTGGACCTGCGACTGGTGGCGGGGACCATCACTGGACACTGCTCACTAAACAAACACTTCCACACCCTAGGTATCACTGACAGTCCCCTGTGCAGGGTGTGCATGGAGGCGGAGGAAACGGTAGCGCACGTACTCCTCGAGTGCACTGGCGTCACCCAGATCCGCGAGGAGACTCTTGGAACACCAAGATCTCTTACGGATGCCCTGAGAAGACCGGTAAGTTTGATCTGCTTCTGGAGGGAGGTGGGCTGGATGGAGTAACGGCCACCATGGCTCACGCACAATGGTCCACTTTAGGGACGAAGAGAGAAAACCAAAATCCCTAACATAGAACATACCACAATCAAATTGTAGGATTTTAATATATTTTTTGAATTGATGATTTTACTTTAAGTTGAGTTAAGTTAGTAACTTTAAGACGTGTGCAATCAGGACAGAACTCAATATTTGTTTTTATTCTAAACAGTTTATTTTATTTGTGTTGATTAAAGATTTAAAAGATATTAACTTGTTTTCATTTAAAATCAATATTTTATCTTCAATGGTCAAGGTCTAAATTAACATGGTAGATCGTAGTATTGATGACGAAGCCAATTAAATAATATAAAGACAGTATTCATTTCATGACAGCCATTTAAATAATATATAAAGACAGTACTCATTTTTTACCCGGTATTTTTTATTGATACCCGGTAAAAAAGGGTATTTTTTCTTTTTTACCTTTTTTTACCTTTCCTTCCAATTTTTACCTTCCCATTTTTTACCCACGCGCCCATCTCTAGCCTTGACAGTTGCATCTGCGTGAGACGAAACACAAAAATAAATATTTCCACAACGGAACTATGAAATACATATACAGTACCTTTTTTTTTGGAGGGTGGGAAATCATCAAATGACCCCTCCCGCTCTGGGCGAAGCGTAAGGGTGTGTCAGACTCTTACTGACTAAAAACCACCCATGTTCCTTCTTTGGCCCTTTATGTTCCAGGGCCGCGGTATCTCTTTCGAACAGTCCCGCAGCCCTGGCAGGCATCGGCCCTTGCGGGCCCCTCCCGTTTGCTGACATCTCTTTGAGGCGCGCGTGGAACACGAACACGCCGTCGACACGGCCTGCCGTCATACGACGGACAGACGGCGAGCTAGCCCATTACTCACCGTCCACAGGCCCGCGCCTACGGTGGCCGAGAGCCATCACGGCGAGGCCCCCGACGCCCGGTGCTTCTCCTCCTGCGGCGGCTGGGACGTGAGGCTCTCTCCCTCTCACGTTCCGCCGCCTCCTTCGCTAGCATGACTGCTTCGCAGAAGGAGGCGACGGCTTCCCATTCCCTCTCGCCCCGGACCATGGCTTGAACCAGGGCCGGACGCGAGAGGTCGCCGCCGCCAATCGCCGCTACGAGGACACGGCGGTGCTCCACCCAAGCGGAGCAGACCTCCACGGTGTGCTCCACCGTGTCCTCCGGGCGATCCTCGCAATGATAGCACCCGGGCGTTTCCTCCCCCCCGATTCGGTACAGGTACCTCCCGAAACATCAGTGTCCGGTGAGGACCTGCGTCAGGCGGAAGATAAGGGCGCCGTGGCGCCTCTCTAGCCACTCCTCAAAGAGGGGACTTATCGCCACTATCGTGGCGTGCCCTGCACGGGGTTGCGATAGTCGCTCTCTCCATGTCGCCATGAGATCACGGCGGAGGTCTGTCCGCTGCGCGACAATTTGCCGCGGCAGCGGAGTTTCCCCCCGGCGCTGTGCCTCCGCGCGCCACTCGTGCAGGCGTGCGAGGACTATGGCCTCCAGATCCCATGGCGGCAATCCGGCAAGGAGGCTCGCCGCCTCGCGGGAGATCGTGCGGTACCCACGGATTAGCCTTACAGCTACCACTTTTTGGGGCGCGTTCAGGTAGTGCTTCGCTCGCAACCTCAACGAACGCGCCCACACCGGGGCCCCGTAGGGGGGGGGGGGCATGGACCGCAAGATCCCCGCGTAACATATACAGTACCTACGTTATGATTATGATATTACTAATTATTTAGCTATTTATGAGTTTAATATCATTTTTGTGATGTTTTTATGTAAAGGCTCATACCTACTAACGTAACTCGTACAAATGAAGAGAACGAAACGTCCATCATGACTATACGGAAATGTACCTAGCAATCGTTAATTTACTGTTTATCTTAAAATCAAATAAAATTCCTGAAGTGAAAAGCTTGTAAAAATAAGAAAATAATTTGTATATTAATTTGGTTTTCATTTCATTAACTCAAATTCAAATTTCAAATTCAAATTCATTTATTCATTTTGTGAACATAGGGTAAAAAAATATACAGATGTTATATAAATAAATGTTGGTCCATACTATGTCCCGCCAGAAGGCATACAAAATAGTGTGTTCAAATGTCAATTTACAAAATAAAATGCAAAATATAAAGTTAAAACTAAGTAGAAAATGTCACAATAAAGTTTCATGTCGAACACTAAACGATAATAAAATGTCAATGTAATAATAATATGTCAATAAATTAAAACGGCACATAAACAAGTATCAATCAATCAAATCTTATATAATAATAGATGAAATACACAGCACAATATGTCAATAAAAACGATCAATTCAATATTATAAGGGAACAAAATTTACAGACAGATTTAAATTTATATAAATATTATTTTAATTTGTCTTTAAGATATTCATTGACAGAATAATACGCCTTGTCATTTAATAATTTAGAAAGCTTACGAACTCAAATCGACCTTAGAAAGTAAATTTCCTTAGGTGCCCGTTTTTTTTGCAAAAGAGTGTATAAAATAATAATAAAGCCTAAAATTATTGTTGGCACGTGTTGTTAATTCTTATATTGAAAAAATGTAAACCAAATACAAATAATGTGATTATACCTAGTCGATTAATTATCTATGTCTGCTATTGATTAAAGTGATTAAGTTACCTAACCTAACTTACCTATTGTTTTATTTAGAAATACCTACCACTGTCTTTTAACTCTTATAGATGATTGCCAGATTGATTGATGATGCCACCAAACTCGCCTACACTACTCCAAAAGTAGTGCGTGGCAAAGCAGCTCCGAGCGGTCAAGTAAAGGTCAACCCTTACGTTCTGCATAAATCAGTGAACTTTCCTCACAAATATAATAAACGTTCGAAAATTTGTTGGATAATTGATAAATCTGTTTTAATATTAAATCATATGACTAATAAAGGTATGAAAATGCGCGGAGATATTTTTCACATTATGTAATTAAGCAAAATTTAAAAAAAAATGTTTAAAAAGGAAAATCTTTTGGATAACTAAACAAAGCTATATAATTAAGGATATAAAAACAAATTAAAAAATAAAAATTGGCAGATCAATTTTTCAGTAGAAGTTATAGTGCAAAATGTTAAAAGTTAAATTTGGGGTATCTCCGAAATCGAAAAAATGTTGGATGCCTCTACATACTTATTCTAAGTAGTACATACGTATATTTACAGAAAGTATTTCAGTCTGAGGAAATATTCACAGAGAGTTATAAGCGATTTTTACGTTTAGGTAAAAATACCTAACTTCTCGTAACAAAATTTGTTGGATTATTGTACATTTGTAATCAGTATTACCTAATTTCATCACATGCCAAATTTCATAGGCGGGAGAATTTTTCGTAAGTCTCCATATAACAAATACCCTCGTTGATTGGACTACACGTTATAAAGCAATAGTTGATAATAGATTGTCAGAGTTTGTAATTTAGAGAATTTTCGGAGAAGTTTCGTTGGCAATTCGACCCTTTTTTTATGTGAAGAAGTTTTGTGACCTGAATGCTTGCAGGCTCTATTCGTTTTGACCAGTTAAGATATACCTACATACGTCTACGTGGACGCCCAGATTTGGGCAGGTACCTACATCTTGTTGGTGCATTAAAATCACAAGAGTGCAGCTACTGCAGCTAGATTACTTGGGTAGGATGTTCTTAAGTTATGCTTACGCTATAATTTGGAATTTTAGTTTTATCTTCGGTAAGCGTCAGCGGATTGTGGGTGTTTTTTATGGTTAAACATTTTTATTTTATTATTATTCTTTTTACGGAGAATACGCCTAGATAAGGCTTTTGTCAAGTTAAGGAAGCCACCACAAAGTACCTACACTCATAGCCATTGTCCATTTTAGGTATTTACTGCAATATCTGCTAAGTTAGTAGTGAGTTCATTCTCCGTTGACCTGTGCTTGCATAATGATTATCTCAAGCCAAAGCCATAAACTTTTGTAATAGTTTGTGAACAACATACTCCTCGTATGTTGTTCACAAACTATTGTAAAATTTTGAACAGGGATGGTGAGATGTCGGACGATAATTTGATGGAATTGTTTTGTCGCCTGATTGAGAAAGGAAATTAGTGGAGCGAGTAATTTTTTATTAAATTAAGTATCCAGTTCGTGACTGCATCTCATCCAGGTCTGAGTTTTCTTTGAGGATTGTTTTGATGTTTTTCCTTAAAAAAAGTTGTAGGAAAATTCGGTGAAAATTGTGTAAGTGGTAACATTCTTCGTATAAAGCCAATGAAAACCGTGAACCCTTCCTCTCCATTATAATCAGGTAAAATTGTTATGTTGTACAAAAAAAACAACTGGGTGACGGAATCAAATTTTTATTTCAAGTCTTCATAATGCCATATCATGCCATGTGCGCTTTCTTCTCTCAAACATTGAACACAATAACATTAAGAAGAAATGTATGTGTCATTTCTTTTGGAACTCCGAACTACGTATTATATACATGATGGATTGGAACATCAAAAAAAATTATCCCAATGACGTTGCTACAGAACAATTTATTTGAATTTATTAATACAACATTTATAACAGATAAAATCTTTACTATAACGTTATTCTACTCATAAATTAATAACACAATTTTATAATACTTACGGGAAGCATCGGTACACATTGTTTTTGTTTGTTAGTAATAAATCGAATCGCCAATATTTTATACCAGTTCTCCTATCCGTAATTTTAAATATCTATGCTTTTCAATTTCTAAATTAAGAAAATATATTCTAAAGTACATTATGTTACGTTACTCTTTAATTGACAGCCAATTTCTTAGTCGTTTCGTAGTTTAATCCTAATAACGCCGAATCGTCGAGCAGAAAAGAAAATATGCGACATTTTAATAATTTTGATCATACTGCTGTGTCACGCGCTTTTATGTCAATAACATTCCAATTTTCGAATAATTACTATCAAACAAACGATTATTATCTAAATAGCGTTAGTTTGGCGGATACCTTTTTGTGGAAGAGATGGGAAGGAGGAGGGAGGGGGTTGTCGTACAATAGACATTTTTTGCTCACTAATATACATTTAAACTTCGAAAGTATACTTCAGTTAACATTTATGATAACATTGAATCGCATACGGATATTACAATATTTTAAATATGAGTATGGTATTAATATATTGACTACTAGATAAAAATGTAATGTGGCTACAAAAAATCCACGTATCCATGCCCGGTTATGAATGTATTAGCAAACACTGTATGAACGCGTACCGTAAAACTAACATAACATGGAACATTCTACGTGAACGCACCTATGTTACTTACTGATTGTGGAGAGGTACCGAGAGAATGCACAGAATTATAATATCAACTTAATTCTATCTTAGTATGATTATTAACAGAAGGCGGAATTTTCATGGATAATGTTCTAATGTATTACGGAGAAAATGTTACATTTTCATCGATTTTTTCAAGGATCAAAATATACATTTATAAAAGTCATTAATAGAATTTTTCTAGATGTTTCATTTCAAAACTCGTGTAACGATCGACTTATATAAAGTTCCCAATACCCTGTTTCTTCATGACTTGTGAATATATCTTAGTAGTTACCCCATACATCATTTACTTATCAGACTATGAAAAATGGAGTAATGTTGGCAAACGATATCAGTAATCTCTATAGCTCGAACTGTTGACAAAGATAACATTAAACATACGACTAGAAAATTTAGCGATGTAAATTCCGCTCTCTAGATATGAGACATGTACCTAAGAAGTGGAGTAGCGCACGCCACGCATAGTTCTAACAATATGTTTTAAACTAGACGCAACTATATACCTACAGCGCTCTGCCGGTACCTAACCGATTTACTGACAAACATAATATACAATGACAGGTGAAACCAAAAATTATACAAACAAATATAAAATATACACATAAATATCATTTCAAAAGTGGAATTGAAAAAAAGAAATATCAAAACCATTTTAAGTGAAATTGAAATCAGTTTTGAGGGTTCCGTACCTCAAAAGAAAAAAAAACACTTTGCTGTCCGTGTGTCTGTCTGTCAAGACGTGTTCATTCTGGAAACATTGTGATCGGTTAGCCTGCGCCGTCCATGCGCCGTAGCTCGGGGCGACTATTTGGTTGGAGTGTAGCCTTAGGGACGATATGGAGCGAGGACTTAGAAAAAAATTCGGACTTAAAAAAACTTAAGTGTTTTTTTTTGCGGAAATTACCCAATTGTATTGCAGTATCGGATTGACCTAGACTATAGAAACTACATATTTAGGTCCTGAGATGCCTGGTCCCCCGACGCACCGCTATAGAATAAAATTATGGGCCTTTGTTTTTATTTTCATTTTATACAAATCGCTCTATATTTCCAAAATGGTAGCAGGGATGAAAAACTTTCAAGGAAATAAATTGTTGCTTTAATCGCAAACCGTGAGATGATGTAAAAAAACTCGTGAAATATTGAAAAAAAAAAACACGAAAATTTTTATAAGTGTCGACGATCTTTTACAGATGGGGCGGAGAACTTAGCCAAATTTTCGGAGATTTTTTTTTCGTTGAAGTCGGCCATTTTGATTGCAGCACCTTATTAACCTTGTCCATAGAAACCATTTAGGTTCTGAGAAGCATGGCCCTACAAAATTTCCGAAAAAAAATACAAAAATTTGGTCCAAATTTTTTTTTCTATTTTTTTTTGTTTTCTTTGCTGCTTATAGTGCCCCTAAGCGTATATTCCAACTCCTACAAATATGCCCCGAAAATGATCCACTGGCCGACTATTTAAAGATGTAACCAGACATCTGTCTGACCGAATTTCGTGCAAATTATTGGAAGTTTCACACGGATTCAGTCTTAAGTACACCAGCACTAACTTAGGCTCCTCAATCTGAAAAAGTTGACGCCCTTCTGAAGGCTCGGTCACTTTCAACTTATTCTGTAAGTAACAGCGGAGACAGACGCACGGTAAACGAAGGAATGTCTCGCCTCGCCACGTCATTGTTCGAATATCTTTGTTTTATAGCTTATTTTTTAGCTTTTCTGCAGGCTCAACATAGTCAGCTACAGGAGGTTTCAGAAGCCATAGTTTTATTCGTGCCGTACTAGGGCTGTCTTTTACTCGGGAGAACGGCTTCAGGAAAGTGTTACGGCTCTTAATCTGCCCCTTGATTTCGTTACGTCGTAAAGTCGATGGCGTTTGTCTCCTTCCTGCATTAGTTTTATATTATTTTATTCTCGTGCCCTTAACCTAATTTATTTGGAGTCAGCGTCTTCCCCCTATTCTTATTTTCATCCACATTCATTTACTTCATTCACATTTTCTTTTACTCAGTATGTAAGCAAACACACTCATTTAATAAATTGTAAATAATTTTTTTTTTCAACGTTTTAACCTAACGGCAACGGTTTTGTTTAAATAATTTGATGTTTGACAATCGAACAATCTTACGCATTAGGGTGGCCTAAGGACTATTCCTGCTTGCAGCGCCCAGTCGCTTTAAACACTTAAAAACTTTCTCTTCCTTGGCTCCTTTTAGGGTTCCGGGTTTTTTCTGAGATAAAAGTAACCTTTATAGGATCACTTTGTTTTCCGTGTATCTGTCTGTCTGTCAAGACCCTTTTTGTCAATAACGCGTAAAGGTATCTAGGTTGAAATTTATACATGCAAATGCTCGGGTCTACGGTCTCTTATAGCTGTGAAAAAATCAAACTTGTAGGTAAGTCAACGCGATCAAAAGATATAACCGTTTATGTCGCATATTTTTGTACATTTTGCGATTTCACAAGGGCATCAAAACTTATAGGGTACTTCCTGTTGACCAAGAATCATGAAATTCGGCAAGAAGCAATGTCTTACAGCACATGTAAAGGAAACAATCTGAAAACTGTAGTTTAATAAAAAAAAGCGAATTTATTATTACAAACTTATTATTTGCGGTTGGTGCAATCACAGTCTCTTGGGATCAAACAGCAAGGTTAAGTTTTTCTTTAAAAAGTTTGTACGGAACCCTCGGTGCGTCAGTCCAACTCGCACTTGGCCGCTTTTTCTTTCAAATTTCTCTACTATCTTGTGAAAATGACCGTTCACATTTGGTTGTAAAGTATTTAATGCCAGGCTTGGTAGTAGATAACATGACAAACTTGGCGATAATGAACGACAACTGATGATAACGGTGATAAAAGTCTATTCTTCGGTTGTAACATTCACAATTCGTATTCAAAAATATACAAAAATTAACAGTAAATTACTTATATTTATAAAACAAATATTTATAAGAGCACTAAAATTCTGTTCAGAATTTCATAGAACAAGATCACCAGGGACATTTCTCCCCTTTGTCATGTTATCTAGTAGTCCGCCTGCAGCCGCATTTCAAACCCAGAGCAACTATACCGCCACTTACACTGGTTAGTTGCTACTGCTAAACATTTATCAAAATGGAAATGCAGACTTAAATAAACCGCGCTCGCGTTTCGCCAGCTCTATAACTAAGAACCTCATCAAGGAATCACACATTACGGATCTTGGCACTCGCTGTCGACGGTCTTCTTTTCGGCGTCGTCGGCCGGGCTTAGGGCTGCTGCTTCGTCCTGGCCACTTTCTCCTTCGGCTGTTTCTGTTTGGGCGCTCGCAGTTTGGGAACCAGCGCTACCGGCTCCTTCTGGGGAACTAGTCTCGTCCTTCTCTTCAATGGAAGATTGTTCGTTGCGCAGGCTAGTCCCGCCGGCACCGCACTCGCCGGTCGGACGTAACACAAGGTACATGAGCAGATCGGAGAGAGATATGATGCCGATCACTTTGTCGTTTTCGTCTACCACCACGAGACGATGCACCTGCAAATCAGACAAAATCTTTTTATTTCTCAATCATGTAAAAATCAATGACTGAATGATCGGTTAAATATTGACGATTTCGTCAGACCTATATGTTTTCTGAGACGCTAGTGTAGACCAACAAGAATTTCAAAATAGATCAGTTTCTTCTTCTTAGTCTATCGATGGTTATCTAAATTATATCAGCCCAAAACTGAGCTACTAGTTTGGCGCTTTCAGTAGCGTCCATCAGTTCCTGTACCGAACAAACAACAGGACACGCAGGACACGATATTAAGTGCCCCATCGTTTGTAGAACCGCACCACATATACACTCCAGGGCAGAGTCATTAATGAATCCCCACCTGAGCAGGTTTTCCTTACTGCGAAAAACCTGGGTCCGGAGTCTATTCAAAGACTTCCAGGTCAGCCATGGCAACTCATGTCCAGGCGGGAGATTTTCAGCAGGCGGAACGAATGGGTTAGGTAAAGATGCACTGCTTCGCCACAGCTTTAATCTTTCCGTAGACCGCTCGCCAGTGAGTGGGGTGACACACTTTAGGAAGCTGTTTCGGCTTTTCAGCCTTTGCTCAGCTAATAATGTCATATTGGGCAACTCTAAAATTGATAAGCATCAATTTTAAAAGAAGCAAAGCGTGATGATCACAATTCATCCATCTTTTCTTTGGTATTCCATTCCCTCTCCATCTATCAACATTTATATTCATCACCCTTTTAGTGACATGCGATTCATTCCTCCTCATCACACTTGCATACCAAAACAACCGATCCCCTTACTTTCCTGTAACTGTCGGAGCTTACAAAATTCCCTCTAACACACAAATTTCTTAATTTACCCATTCTCGACAATCCACACATCGCAACATTCACATAACCACTACTTAGTCTTTTTCATCCAGTCTCCTACGAAAGACGTCCACTGCTGCTCTCATCCAGCGGATTCCCGTAACCTTCACCAGGTCCTCGGTCCACCTTGTGGGTCTCCAAACCCTGCGTCCTCCGGTACGCGGTTGCCACTTTAGAATTCTTCGACCTATAGGTGAAGCGAGAGGTCAGAAGCCAAATGCAAGCCAGCGCGTGTGAAAGAAATAGCAATAGCACTGGCTGTAGGCCGTAGGTACGATTAGTTTCGCGCGCTCGTTTCGCGCAAAATCAGATGAATTAACTTATTATAATTATTGTTTGACGTAAATTTTAGTTTGTGTTAGATTTTTTTTTTTTTTTTTATTTGTTGTATTTAGTTTGATTGTAAGGCAAGCCGGGCTTTTCGGCTTGTATGATAGTTCCGCCACTGCCCATAGGCCAGTTCCACTAGCAATGTGCCCACTGCCGCTTTAGTTAAGGAATTATTTGGACTATGTCGGTAACTCTGGTTCTTTTACGAATGTCCCAATTTTTGATCTCGCAGATAGTCCGAGCATAGCCCTCTCCATTGCACTTTGAGTAACCTTAAGGTTTCAATACAGAACGACAGGTCTAATCACACACCTGTATGTATATTTTCCCCTGTAACTTGAGAGATATCGGTGGTCCACAAGTCGTTTCTGTGACCTATCGCGAATTCACATCTTCAACACTGCCATTCCTTGAATTTCCTCTTTTTTCACCTTTGACACATTATGTGTTACTGTCGGCTGCCACGCCTATCTATCGTACCCCTTCCTTTCGTCTCTCCCAAAAGAACCTTAGCTCCTTATACTTGAACCATCTCATTCCATCACTCAGACTTCGAACATCCATATCTTCCATCACACAATCAGTGTCTGACATGTATCATTTTATTTTCGGGAGGTCGTACCTTAGTTTACGACTATTTCCAAAACCAGGAGTTTGTGCTCGATTTGTGTCTTATAGTCCGTTCAATTTAGACATCCGAGGGTACAATAATTCGCACCCAGCTCAAAGTTAGTAGGATTGTTCAAAACACCATCATAAATGAAATCTAAAAAGACCTCATCGATCCGTATCTGGAAAAACAATTACTCGGGGTCAAAGGTCACAAAAACGGGTTTTTCGGGATATTCAGCAAACCGGTAAGTTTTAGCATAAAATTAGTTCGTACAAAAATTGTAGATCAGATAATTGTGTATAAAAAATGTCTAAATATTTTTTTAAAGTATTGAGACATTATTATAAATAATTTTGTGTTTGTTTGTGTTATTATAAATAATGTCTGAACTATTTTTATGATAAAACTTACCGTTTTGTTTATGATCGCGAAAAACCCGTTTTTGTGACCAAATTTTTTTCCAGGTATCGGATCGATGAGGACTTTTTGATTTCATTTATGATGGTGTTTTGAACAATCCAACCAACTTTGAGCTGGGTGCGAATTATTATACCTTCACTTCTATTTTTTGGTCTACATTGACCGGACTATTGTAGTTGCCAGTTTTATATAGTGTTTTTATATGTATTAAATTTGTTTTTTTTTTAAATTCTGAATTCAGATAGCGTATTTATTTTATTAATAGGTTATTAGGTGGTATAGGGTACCAGGTCGAATGCGGTAGCCGATTGCAGCATTAACTCCCTCGTTATTGATATTATCAAATCTGCACGACTCGTGCACTCTTTCACAACACCCTCTCTCCCACGTCATGTCCATTGAAATCGCCTCCAACTATCAATTCCTCCGGAACTGGAATGTTCATCAAAATCGCGTCATAGTCCTCCGAACCGAGACTTCTTTTCCACCCTTTTTTTTTCGGATGGGAAATCATCAAATGACTCCTCCCGCTCTGGGGGGAGCGGAAGGGAGTATCAGACTTTTACTGACTAAAAACCATTCATGTTCCTTCTTTTGCCCTTTATGTTCCAGGGCCAAGAACTTTTTCGAACAGTCCCGCAGCCCTTCTTTTCCACCCTCACTTTACATTCCACGTCATCCCCTGCGGTGCATACGCACAAATAACGCTATGTCGGAAAATGTGATGGTGGATCACATTTTCCGACATAGCTTTCACAACTATCAATCTATCATTAACTTTTTATACCCCTTACTTACGCTTTCTTTCAAATTACTACCGAATACTACTCCCACGCCATTCACGTCACTTCCACATTACAAAACCTGTGTTCCTCACCAATTGCTCTCTCTTTTGTACCTTTCCATCTGGTTTCTTGCCAACACCCCACATTTCACATCTGCTCTCTGGTTCTTCCAGTCATCGTCCCAACATTACACCTAGCATATTATTGTTGCAAAGGTTTCGGCACCCGTTTTATGTGTAGGCCCTTTTCTTAATCCGTGTCCTCGAGATCACTTTCGCACTTAATATTAGAAAAGAAGTATTGAGTGTCTACCTCAGCACGCACTATCCTCTCCATGACATCGAAAAGCGTCTCATCAAGAGTGCACTTCTGGACGCCCTCGAACCATTCGTTGCGGTGCTCGTTGGCAGTCTTCAGCGACACGTCCAGGTTGTTGTATGTCTTCTCAGCTGCCAGGTTCTGCAATTATAATGTATACACTGAGTACACAACGTTTAACACATTCATCATCCGTTTAGCCTTTTCCCAACTATGGTCAGCTTCCAGTCTTACCCAACTGGTAAGACGGAAAGCTGACTGCCAGTCTGCTGAATACCAGTGTTCCCCACAGCCCTTACAACCTGAAGTTGTGCAGGGTAACTAGCCAGACTATCCTCATGAATTACCGCTAACTTTACAAATTACTAAATTCGAACGTATTCAATACATTGTCTTATTTCTGTCAATTATTTGCAGATGATAGAACAGAATTCTGATGTTTTGAATACATTTAGCGATAAACGCATGTGATTCGTGATGAAAGCGGGCGGGGTAGTAGGTAGTAAGTACATTTTACCGTCTGCAATGATCTTATTGAATGTAGACGCGCTGGAGGCTGCGATTCCGTTTTGATCCAGACTAGTATGCTTAAGTTTTCAGCATAAAACAGAGTAATATAACATTTTTCACAAATGTGTATCAAGTCCTGAACATTTTATTGTATTGACATGTAGCATTATAATTGTTAATTCCGACTGATACGTACAATGACGTCAAACTTAGCGTAAATGTCCTTGAGGCGTCCATCGGCGTCGATGAGCGGCAGCGCAGAGACGCGTCTGTTGACGAACTTGCGCAGCGCGTCGATGATAGACGTGTCCTCTGTCGCCGTCTCTATGTCGTTGAGTGTGCCTATGCGCAAATCGCGGAGCTTGTTCTGCAGGTACGCTGGCTTTGGCAAGTCGTTTATCTGGAATGTTAAAAAGACGTAGTAGACGTAGACCTGATTAAAAATATTACATTTATTTTTCATTTGTTCTCTTAAAGAAAACGACACAGCTCGGTCTAGAATAGAAGGAAAGTGAGCACTAGGAATTTTTAAAATTCCATTCTGAAATTGGTTAAATATGGTATTTCGTCATTTATAGGTACCGTTACATGTGAAATTCTATTAGACTCAGATTGTTATTTCATATATGAGAAATTTTAGTACACCCACGTTCCTTCTTATTATATGGAAAATAAGCAAGTGGAGGCTACAACAAAACGGACTGCTACTCAGCAATTCCGATGAAAAATTCTATAAGACAGCCCGACCTCGAAATTTATGCCTCCTGCTCCTTCGTATTATACATCTAGAAGTGAATACGTCGATATGAATTTTCACCGAAAACACAATGAAAGAAACACTTTTGGGTCGAGTCTAATATTTTATTTACAAGTTAGGTACTCACAGTTGCACCTCCTCACCTAGCGTATGAAAATGACCTCCTACATTCAAGTTGGACTTTGGCCACGGACATAATACAATGACGACGAAAAAAATCTTACATAAATTATCTAGCATGAAAATTATTTACGACGCTGAATTATTCACGAGTAATGTACGCGTTTTTGTTTTTTGGCGTAGAATGTTACCGCCATATTCTAAACAAACAAACTCAATATTCACACCTACACTCTCACAAACATACACATCGACGCCTAAAATATAAATTCCCTTTTCCTTATGATCAACTAAAAATAGCCCTTTTACTATCTTTCCCCATTTTCTAATCTCCAAAAGTAATTGTAGATACTCTTAGTGTAATTTAAACAAAAGTGCGAATTTGTAACTAATGGATGAAGAAAAGAGCAATGATTTTAGGCGTTACAGTTTAGTTGTATTTACAATTCAGAAATCCTTCCAATTTACGTTACTTTTCCTTGGCGCGTTCCTATAGGACCATTGTTTATGTGAGTGATTTTGGGGTCATCAGTCTTGCGATAATTGAGCATATTATGTGCTGTTCCCGGGCCGAATCTTGTTGGGTTACTATTAAGTAACTATTTGCTGCCCAAGTTCAGGAACTGTCACTAATTAAAAGCAAGAGGTTCACCACCTTGGGCTTTAAACATAACAGAAGATAAAAGATAATCATCATTTCACCGCCCAAATCTTAATTGGTTGGCTCTGCATGTCTTCTTCTTTCATATTTCTCTATTACTCGTCATCTCATGAGAGCCATATCATATTTCATACAGTGGATGTGACTGCGACATCCATCGTTACTTTGGCATTCCCCTGCTCTTAAAGCCATCAATAAAAGAAAATATGATTGTAAAATCATGAGCAATGATAGCGTGACGGCTGCCAGGGGAGAATGGAAGAAAAAATGGGACAGGAGGATGATAATGAATTAGTGATGAGTATACCGTTGGTTCTAGAGCCTCAGAAATGAAATACTAACGTATAAGAATAGAAAACGCAGTATCCTCTTGTGTGTGAGTATGTAGAGGACGTTGCCGGTCTCGGGGTCGATGACCGGCAGCCGATGGATGCGGTTGGTGATCAGCATGCGGATGGCGTCGAACAACGAGCAGTCCGGCCCGATCGACACCAGCGGGACCACGGAGCCTTTCAACACATCTGAAATACATGTTTAAATTATTAAAGAGATTTGTAGACCTTTTTGGCCTGGAGTGCAAATGTGGTCCTGCGTGTTGGTGGTCTATGGCTATTTCTGGACCGATTCATTATAGTTTTGGTAGGGGAGCCCAGAGGGCTTTCTGCAAGCAAATTCAGCATGAAAACAGTAAATAGGGCATGATGGGAAAATAAAAAACTACACTATCAATAGATTTAGTTTAAAAAAGGGCCATAGACTAACAACAGGCTGTTCAGAATCGTTGATTTTCACCTCATCGTACGGGGACTGAACCATAACGAACTAAACCAGCAAAACTTGTCGAATATATTGTGGCTTGATTGCTAAATTTGAACAAAAACAATTTCGGATTGGTGAATGTCACATGTCTTCGAATTTTTATTCTAAGACATTCGCTGGTTTCTCCACGATGCTTTCCTTTGCCGATTTGAGCCTCCCAAATAAAATACTTTTTCTGTTTTGAGACTCGCAAATAAAATGTTTAGCTATCTCTGTTACTGTCTCACTGCTGGGCAAAGGCCTCATCTCATACAGAGAAGGCACGACCATTGATCACCACGCTTGCTGAAGACGGGTTGGCGATTTCAGGCCTAAATTAATTATAAGTCCAGGTGTCCTCACGATGTTTTCCTTCACTGATGTCTGTGATGTCCAAGATAAACTCAGAAAGTAACTATGAATTGAAAAAGTCACATTGATACTTGGCTGGATTTGAACCCACAACCTTATGCATCAGAGACGAGGCATTAACCTCTGTGCCATCACGCCTTGCTTTCTCTTACTTGACTAATATACTAACTAAAACTTGACCTTTAAAAATATACTCACGTCGCCAAGTCTCAAGTCTGTGCTCTTCTAGCTCTTCCATAGCAACATTCGGGCTGGTGTAGTACATCTGCAGTATCTTGATGAAGTCTGTAATGGTGAGCATGCCGACGAACTTCTGCCGCTGCGAGTCCCATAGAGGAGCGGCTCGGACACCTGTTGGCAACAAAGTTTATTGGTATTGGCTGATGGCGGCCGAAGGCCAACGTTTTGTTAAAGAACTTTGGACTTGTTGCTGGCCAATATCAGTATTCGGACCATAAGGAATAAGTCGGATATAAGTTAAATTAATGGATAATCGAGAACCGATCTATGGAATTAAGTGACTAAATAACTGGTATTTCTTTTAATTATTTTAGCTTGATTGTTGGAATTACGCCTAAATAATGTTTGCGGCGACAACCTTGCTACATAGTTACAACGACGCTTAAAGTCGGTGAAGTATGAAATGAAGAAACCGCTTTCACTGATAGCACAGAATTCTACGAGATTCATGAGATCCATAATTATACGAGAGCCTAACATCAACCGTTGCTTTGGGCAGCGGCCGACATCATACAATGTCTTTCTAGTCCTGCCTCTTTAACGGAGGGGAGCCAGGCTCAATCCTGCTTCCTTCATATCTGAACGTTAGTGCTTAAGCTCATGACGACCAGAAAGATATTGTTTATTGGGCTACTCTGACTGTCGTTTGTCATTTAAATATATTTTATGCAGCTTCAATGGCAAAGACTGCTTGCAGGATTCTGAGGCGTCAAAGTGGTGGTGCTACATTACGCTGCCGAGCGTCGTATTAACATTGAAGCCGTAATTTAATATCTATATCTCTGTCTATAGAATATATTTTAATTAATTTACAATCTCCACCTAAACGAAGCATCATGTCCTTCATAAAAATGAGGTTAGCATAAATAATTAGCTCTTCTGTTGGTAGAGTCGGCTCCGCTATAAATTGTCATTCTTATGAATTCCTGGATGTACAGACATAAATATAACTAGCTGTTGACCGCGACCTTCGTTCGCATGTAATTATTAAAAAAAATCCTCATTGTAATTGGCACTTCTCTTTTTTAATCGAATTTTGTTACTAATTTAAGGGGTTTTAATTTTTTTGCACGGAACCCTAATTATTATTATTTTTCTAAAATAAAATTAGCCTAAGTTAGACCTTATTACATAAGCTATCTGCCAGTAAAAGTCCTGTCAAAATCGGTCCAACCGTTTCGGAGATTAACCGGAACAAACTGACAGAAAGGCCGACAGACAAGACAGACAAAAACACCTTTTTTTTAATTTTCACGTGCATTCAGTAAAAAGAGCAGCCTCTCGTAATATCAAAATAACAGCTTTTTACTGAACAGACATTTCAATTTCATTTATTTGTACGTATGTATGTATAGATGTATAGAAAACACTTGATACAAAGCTGGTTTCTAGTTCTCTATAGTTTTGTTTACATTAAAGTTTAACTTGTAATAACTGCGTTTTTCATTTTGATTAGTAAACTTGATAACGCCGACTTAACGACGCATAGTTATGCGCGGTTTTTCTTTATAGCATTCACGGTGTATGTGTGACGGACAAACTTTTAGCAAAGATTCGGGACATGAACCCAAATGTTAGCTCCGTATAGCATCGACAAAGAGGAAAAATATCGACCACAGCCAAAACGAACAATGAATTTAGCATGTAGACCACTAACATCGTTTGTCAATTACAATAAAATATCTGGGATGAGGATATCCTGTTATCGTGTATATACCCTTAGCTATATTGACATTTAGGTCAAATTGGAGTAGAAACCTATTTTCAGCGCTGAACCGTTATTAATTAAACGCAAACAAAACGTGATCGATGTGCTACACTTGTTAAGCTTCTACAAACTAGGTAGTAGACGTAATTATAGCGCAATTTTCTGTACAAGATTGATTACTACTGATGAGACAGACACAACCACATTTATTAGAGATTCCGAGGACACGAATATGATATTAGGTACCTAACAACAATTAGACTCAATTGCACCCCAATTTGCTAAATATTAGTTCTGTTAATGTTGTATTCTTAAGTACCAACGGAAAGCGGGCTTGGGCCACCGGAGGCGTGTTTACAAGCACAACAACCGTGACAAATGATATGCTCGTCTGAATATGCCATACCTAACTGCAGCAAACAATAGATGCTATATTGCAGGTTGTGACTATGTTTTGTAATAAGCTGTAGACATAGTTGCCAGACAAAATGTGAAATGGCGGCTTTTTACTATCGAGTTTTGTATCGTATCGAAGGTCCCATTGAACATTAAGTGTTGAACCCAGCTGACAGGAAGAGGACATTTAAATCTGCGTTCCTTGTGGTCAGCAAGCTTTTATGTGCCAAAAATCCGCTAAACGGGAGTCATAAGGGAAATATAGTAGACTCGAACTAAGTAGGTATTAGTAATACGCGTATGGTATTTTTTTAAAAGCCATTTGATTTATCGAACGAGCTGAGTGTTAATTTTGTTATAAAATCGCTATGGAAGACATAGAGGCGAGTTTAGGGAACTCGCGGTAGACATATACTTAGTACCTATGACCTGTTTTGAAGTAGGTCTATCTTAGACACTGTCTCACTATCGATAAATGTAGGTCGTCTTGTCGAGTAGATAGGTTTCGGCCTACTAGACGTCGGACGGTTCTTTATTCACCGATACCGAAATAGCCGTAATATCCGTTGAATTGAGTCCTGTCGGAAGAGACCAGAAATTCAGAACACTTATTTATTGTGCCGTGTGACCGGTGGGATCTTTTATCGGCAAAAAAAACGAACTTTCATAGGGACTGAGGGATGAATTTTCAAAAATCTTGCCTTAACGCACTTTCGTAATATAAAGAACTTTTGTGCTTCTAGAACCAGTGGTTTAGATTATGCGTTGTCAGTCAGTGAATAAATAAATAAATAATAATATCTTGGGACAACCAACACACCGCCATCTGATTCCAAACTAGGCAGAGCCTGTACTATGGCAACCAGACAACTGATAAACATACTTATATATTTCTAAATACATACATATTATAGATAAATTACACACCCAGATACAGAACAAATAATCGTACTCATCGCACAAAGATTTGTCCTGTGTGGGAATCGAACCCACGACCTCCGTCCTAGCAGTCAGGGCTTTTAACTATGAATGAACGAATTTTAAGTAGATTAAATCCTAAAGGAATATCTGTCATCACCATAGCGCTTCTGCCTTGTCTGTAACTTACTCATTAAACCTCCTTAAGAAACAATACAACCCCGTGGTGGAGACTGTAAGCAAGTAGGCGCCTACCAATGGGTAATTAAAAATAATCATATACAAACCGTAAAGGTCAATGAACTGTTTATCGTATATCCTTATCTTCCAATAACATTGACAGAAAATAATTATCTGGATTAAAGTCGCCAGACTTTAATCCAGATAATTTTTTTCTGCGTAAGAACGGCCATAAATCCGTGTTTTGGAATTGCATGTTTTATTATTGTATTCCTATAAATAGCAAAATTCAAAAACAAGTGTTGGAACAGTCGTGAATCGAGATTATACTGTTTTTAACAAGCCATTGCAGTTTAAAAAATGCAGGAACGATATACACCTTAGTTTCCATGGCAACACGGCCGTATTGTTTCTTATGGGGTTCGGCCGAACATTGCAAACACCAAAGCTGTATAAATAAATCAGAAATGTTACATTATCAGTCGATTTATTTAATTAAGTAACTCGCAATCCTCGCATGGCATTTACTCTATTAAATCGCTTTAGACAATTATGTACAATATTGAAAAAATCGCAACGCTTTTTTGTGCATTCGCTGATTCGCTGACATAAATAAGGTTATCAGTTATAATATAAGATGAACGCAGAGCTAGACGAGAGTATGTCAAGGTGTCACAAAATTGTTATAACTACTATCATCAATGAAAATTTTGTGATACCATGATTCGCTAAATATTTATCTATGGTTAATAAAACATGTTACAACAAAGATGACATTGAATAACAGGAAAAAGAACGTGCAGATAACAGCGGCATTATAATGATGAGTTAAATATATTTTTGTAGCAACACAAAAACACGTTGAGTGGTTGTAAACTAACCTGTGATATTTACAACATGAACATGATATAAATCCCTTGATACGCAAACAGTTGTTCACACTAACCGTTATAAACGAGAGCGAAGAACGCCTTCTTGACCAGGAGTTGAGTGTCGAAGACCACCAGTTTCGCCGAAGTCGGTATCAGGTCGTAACACTTGTGGAACTTGAAGAACTTGACGAATATCTGGGACTCATCCTCCTCTGAAAAGAGCATCATAAGAAAAAACTTAGTATTTACGTACATCGAAACATGCTCATTGTACGGCGACGCGGACATAAAATAAGAAATGAGTCATTTTTGATGCCTATTTATAAACTTGGTACATACACTAACATACGTTTATGTAGGTACACTAGGTACGTTATACACTCAACCACACTCGAAACGCCATTGGATAATTTCAACAGCAGTGTGATGATAAGTATTATTTTAGTGTTTCCTTGTGTGTGCGTTTTTTAGATTTTATGAAAGGAATTCGATTAAAATGAAGGTAAACGAGTCGTTGTTGACCTAAACAATAAACATGGGAGATACATGTTGGAAAAACATTTGCTTAAAGATTTAAGTGACTCTAATTACGCTGTTACGCATTATGTTCTGAAAATGTGTGATTTAAAAGCAAAGATAACATTGGCTGATCGATAGATAAAGAGAGTACGACTTGATACGAGTTGATATTGTACCAATAATGTTAAGTTTTGTTAATGATTGCAAAATTCGAATACCTATACAAACACAATGCCATTGAATTCTAATCGATTAGTAAACAATCATTATAATTCTGTTACGCTGTATTCCCTTTCGATAAAGTTTTGATTATTCTTGTTTACTACTGGTCTTGCACGTTTCATAATACCGAGCAAATAGCGATGTTACCTACTGCGCAAATATTGTCCTACTCTATAGATAAATGGGTCAATTTTTACATAAATTTTCCATTCTTTTACCTGAACAACAAAAATATACAAGGTCGCCAAAATCCAAGGGTACTAATATTATAACTGTGTGAGTAACTCTATCAGTTAACTTTTCACGACTGAACCGTTTTGGTTTAAATTAGGCACAATGGATAGACCATAAACTGTGTTAAGACATACAACTTTCTATCCTGGATATACCTACATTCGCGTGATTATTTCAGACATAGGCCAGCTGTCGCTAGTCGCACACGATTATACTACAGACTATACTACAGACAACATTAATGAGCTATTAGTCAATAAGAAGCGCCATTCGCACCGAACATATCTAATATTTAGAACCTCCTTTTTTTCGTTGGTGAAAAACTAACCTTAATTCAAAAGAAATGCATTTCTAACAATTTGACCGTGTAAGTACCTATTGCACTTTTGTAGAAAACAAGTTTTTTTTAAATCATCGTTTAAAATTTTCTATGTTTCAGAGTGATGGGGGGGGGGGTTCGAATGATGTACTAAACACGTGGTAACCGTTTGTGCGACGATGTCCCTTCCACCCTCTATATCAATTTAAAACTTAAAAAAAAAACATGAAATACCTCTACGAGACCCATCATCATATTTTAAGGTAGCAAGTTATTGTACACAAGAAATATCAAAATTATCAACAGTGTACCACCGTGCTCGTCGACGTCGATTCCACGATGTTTTTGTAGCTGGAAACTACATTACTTAGTCATGGATCGCGATCGTGATTAGGAGTGTAAATAGTCGACAAAGACAATGTATATCATAGCTTAGTTTTTACCGAATTGTATGTTTAACTGATTTTACGTAAATACAATTATTGCAAGAGTTTAAACTTTCCGATGAAAAGAAAGTACCCCCTTTTTACACTTGACACTTGGCTTCTTGCAAGTATTCACTAAGTATTATAGTTTAGCTGTGCATTCTTGAGAGATCGCGAATTGCGTTGGGTATGAGCATCTGTTCATAGCTCGGGGACGCATACCTCGCCTACATAGTGTTTCTAACTTTTTTTACTGTAGTTTAGTAAATATGAAAGATTCTTGGGGGTGATTAGTTGATCACTGAGCAGCTACGGATGAGACAACTCTAGGCTGACTCGATTTACTTATTTAAATAATTAGTCTAAAATACTTCCTATACCAACAATTTGATGATATGCAAATGTACGTTCAATAAATATTATTATGATGATATCATGTATTCCAAAATTGGGGACATGAAAAGCAAAACACCAAGTTTATCCTTGTACATATAACGAAGCTGCGTTATTAAGTTTCCTAACAGCTGTTTTATTTTGTTTTCCTTATATTCCAAGACAAGTTTATGATACGGCTATAATACCCAACTGGCATATAAATCTATACTATTATTATAAAGAGGAACGATTTGTATATTTGTAATAAATAAACTCAAAAACTACTGAACCAATTTTAAAAATTCTTTCACCATTAGAATGCTACATTATTATCCCTGAGTAACACACACCCGAGTGAAGCCGGGTCGGGCCGCTAGTGGTAAATAAAATACACTACCTACTAGCTGTGAATATGGTAAATTTACAGTTTGTTTATGAATCTGTATGCAATTAGAGACTAAAGAAATTGAGGAAGACCAAAGAAAATAGAGAAGAACTTAGTGAAAGGAAGATGGAAGGAAGCAATAAATACGATTACGGCTGATGGAATAGAGATATGGAAGATGAAAACAGACGAAGACGTAACAGTCCCCTGATTGATAGCTTCAAAGGATGCTAAAATATTGTCGGTGGGAAATACCCGTTGGCCATCCATAGTTAGATGGACACTTGTATTTACAAATTCTCTTGTCCATAAACTAACGAGTGACCGTGAAGATTTGTCTTTGTCACTATTTCCGTAAACAATTTTAATGTTGAACAACACAAGGTCAACGCCATTATGTGTGAACTATTGTTCTACTAGACTCTTATTAGGTTTTAACTCGTTACTGATGGATGATTGATTACGTTTCAAAGAATACATGTTCTTTACTACTAATAAAAGTGCGAAAGTGATTTTTTCTATCTGTTTTATTTGCACGCATAAACTACGCTCTAAGAACGTGAAGTGGACACAAGCTGACACAAGCCCGATACACAGTGCAATAACAATACAAACCACTTAATAATTTGTTATAAAGTTTACCCTCGAACCAAATACTCGTAGCTTATGTTAAAATTATCCCATGGGCACGTTTTAAATAACCTTTGACACTCGGGGATAATGTAGATTCATATTAGTGAAAGAATTTTAGGATCAATAGTTCCGACGGTTACTACAGACATTCAAACTTAACATCAAACATACTATTCGGTCCCTACAAGGGTGACCGTACAATATCGATAGTTACGAATAAGAAAATTTCGCTTTCCTCCAACTGAACTAAAGATGCGACTTGAAACTTTTCTACTCCTATTTCATCAACGTACCTTTAAAAAGTGCAAGGCTAGTATCAATAAGCGAGCAATCAAAGCCCAAACACGTCGAAGCCGCAGTTAATCTACCTCAGGATCTGTCAAAAGCCTGCATGTAACAGTCAACTAATTATCTGCATCACTGAGCCATGTAATAGCATGAATAGGGTTCAGACGACCGGACCGCTTTGGCGCAAATCCTGTAGTTATGGACACTACTGGGCAAATATACTGTATCAATACTTAATAGTATAGACGACATGGATGGATTTTCCTCACAGTTTAAAAGAACTCTCAGGTACTTGAAACTTCATTCAGGCTCTCTCAGGTGTCGGACCCATTGGCCCTGATTTATGATTAGCAAGTGATATTCAACTTAAAGCTTTGGGTGGTAAAGCATTGAGATGATTTTTACGTACACATCTGTTTACTTTTTTTTTATTCTAGTTCCCATCACACATTATCAGAAAACGGTCATTTCTAATAGTTGGACTCTTAAAATGAGAAGTAGTTAAAGTTGTAAATATAGTGCATGTTTGGCTTAAATTGGACTTAGGATAGAAATTTCGTTTAGATCACAAAATAGATCCCAGAATACTCTCACATCAGTCAATCCAACACTTCGCCAAAACTAATACATATCTAGGTACCTCGAGTGTTTGATTTGCTCAATTATTTCAGTGAAATATGCATGTAATAACGGCTGCACACCAAATCCAGCAGATTTATTTAGAATATAGATGTATTTGGCAGCTGATACTTTTCGAGGATATCTAGGTTTCAAAATGTTTAAGAAGACCGCATGGCCGAAATATTCAAACATAAATGGCATAAAATTATTAGTGAAATCCTACTTCCTACACCAGGTCATGGTCCACCCGTGTGCCAAACCAAACAAAACTACACTTAGGCAGTTGTCCCACCAACGACGAGAAAACGACTAACTATCGGCTATTTCCTCGCTCAAGAAACGTACAATAGATATACTTTCCGAGTGAACAAAAGAGATGCTTATACAAACTGTTGATCGCTGACTGTTCACACTGCCGGCGAGCACTCGCTTCACTAGTTTGTCGCTGAGCGACAGGAGCTGTGAAAGATAACATTCGCTCGGCGACACTCGCCAAGCGATTAGAACTCACGCCGAGAGAGCAACCAGTGGTCATTTCTCTACAGTGCGTATCTAAGAGTATCGGATATTGTCGGACACATTCAATAAAAAACTCATCCATTCTTATTGGAAAATTGGGAACACGTTTATCGCGTATGAGGCCGCAAGACTGACTGTACGCTTGACTGCCGCGAGCGAGTGGTGCGAGTAATCGCCCGCCTCACTCGCACACATAGATATCGGAACTACGCACTCGCTCCCCGCGTCTCGCTAACTCGTTTCTAGTTTTAGCTCTACTCGTTACTCGTTAATCGTTGCCGGTGAGACAAGTGCCTAAGGTGGAGGCTCTAGGGTAGCCCGCGAAATTTAAATTTGTTTGTTATTGTCCCACCTCCAACGATGAGCAGAAGCGAGTAGAGCTAAAAACTAGAAACGCGTTGGCGAGCAGCGAAAAGCGAGTGTAAAGTTCCAATAGTTTTGTCGCTGGGCTATAAGCGAGTGCGACGAGCGATTACTCGCACCACTCGCTCGGGGCGTTTAGTCCTGCCTGCGCAACACTGCACGCGCTACGCCCGTGTTCCCGTCCCGACAAGAATGATAGTTCTAGTAATTGTTCTGAATTCATAATATGTACACGGGGCAAAGTAGATCGGTTTGCAGGGCACACCACAAAGATGTTGGTGTGCGTAAAATCAACGGCCGTCTGACTTCGCCTATTTATTAGTGTTTGCTACCCGTTGTCCACGCACACACAATAAAATTTCTTGTCACTAATGTTGCAGGGAATATGACGCATAAATTTAGCTTATCATACAATCGTCTCCGTGGCGCTGGCGCATTAGTCGAGCGTGCGATAAATAATTACTTACTGCGCCGGCGCCGTAGGATCGAATCCGACTGCCAACAGCTTAATGTTTTTGTATGTTTTAATAAAATATTTTACATTTGTTTGTTCAATTCATTGCTTAACTATTAGCAAGTCTCTTTATATTTGGGTTAGAATGTATTAGTTGTCTACCCTCTAAAAATGACAAATCATGTTTAAGTTAGTAGTTTAAGTTCATCGTCATAATGCTATTGACTATTGGGGTTTCGTTACGTTTTTAGACATTATACCCTGCGTTTTTTGAGAAGTGCTTTTATTTGTGAATCAATATGAATCATTGAACCACACTTTTATGAGCTGAAATAATTCTTTTGCATGAGCAAAATGTTTCAATTAGTGAAATTGCGAGACGTTTAAAGATATCGGTGAGTAACAAAATGTTATTATGATGTTTAGAAGTTTATTATGTTTAAATAATCCACATGTTATTGATTGTTGTTTTTTGTAACAATATTTTATTATTGTTCACAGAGAAGGACTGTGCAATTGTGGGTTCATCGTTATGCAGATTCGGGAAGCATTGATCCTTGCCGACCGGGACCAAAGGCTGGATTTGCATTCACAGATTGGCATCTGATATAGTTGCTACGCATACCGCTGAGCCCTTCCTCACTACTCGTTCCACGGCAACTAAACATGACGTGACATTACAAACTGTACGAAACCACTTGCGAGCAGCTGGTGTGAAATGTTGTAAGCCAGCCAAGAAAATTTGAATGTCAGATATTCACAGGCAAAACCGGGTACGCTTCGCAAGAGAATATTTAGATTTTGATTGGTGCAATAATATAGTTATATTTAGAGATGAAAAATGTTTTAAATCAGACAAGGACGGTCGCAAAATATTGTGGCGAAAAGATGGTGAGCGCTATCATAAAAAAAAATATTCTTCCATGCAGGTCTAGTGGAGACATTTACTTCGTGCATGAATAAGTCATAGATAGCGAAGGCGCACCAATAGGATATTAATAAAAATATCAGGGGGTAATTCGATTTGTTTTATGTGAGTGATGTTATTGTTAGTGAGATAACAATTTAGGATACCTGTATCTTAATATCTATCTTATTAACATGTTTATTCATTTCACTAATAAATAAATTACCCACTTGAATAAGAAAAGTAACGTTATTTCTTGTCCGACTTAGAATATTTGTCATGCACAAAACTTTTTGATTTGTAATTATAATATAAAAAAAAACCTAGTCAATAAATGTTGTTGATTTCTTAATACAAATTGTTTAATTTTTACTTCCATATTTTTTTTCGAATAATGTTCTTATTATCAGGTAAATTACAATAAAAATTCAACAAAATGAAAATAAAAGTTTTTTTAATAATGCAAAAAGTTGACGCCAGCGGCGCAGATTCGATCCTACGACACTTGATTTACCAGCCGAATGATTACACATCTATGCCACGACACCGGTTAGTCATAGGGTTAAATTGATGCTTCATATTCTTTACCTCATATTATACATATACTATAGTGAAGCAAACACTAACAAATAGGCGAAGTAATACACCAGTTGATTTTACGCACACCAACATCTTTGTGGTGTGCCCTGCAAACCGATCTACTTTGCCCCGTGTACACCCAGATTGGTAGATATTACCGCTGGTTCTTCTCTTAGCGTGAGTTCTGATCGCCAAGCGAGCATCGCTGGGCAAGTATCCCTGAGCGAGTGTTATCTTTGATAGCTTTTGTCCCTTAGCAACAAACTAGTGGAACGAGTCCTCGCCGGCAGTGTAAACAGTCAGCGATCAGCGATTAATACATGCATCTCTTTTGTTTACACGGAATGTAGATCTATTGTACATTTCTGCAGCGAGAAAATAGCCGATAGGTGTTAGTCGCTTCCTCGCCGGCGGTGGGACAACTTAAGCCGTTAATGCGAGAAACTGTTACAGTCAGAGTTACTTTCGCATTTTTAATAAAAATTATCTTTGCGTCTTTCGATTACTGAATAAAAACATGAGCATAAGTGCAGTCTCCCTTTTCGGTTTCAGAGTCATCGCGTTACAAAGTGCTGGTGCTTTGATTGCGCGGTATCAAATAACACAGGAATGCATGTCATTGTGATGTTTTCAGTTTGCAACTAAAATGCCAGTAAATGGACACCACCGAGCGCACTTGTACACTGTATAGCACCAATAATATATGTATAAGTACACTTAGCAACATTCAGAAACGATTTTCTCATGAAAAACTTGCTTACAATGTTAAAATCTGCGGAATGTAGTGTAATAATCGCCTTTCTAAATCAAACTTTAAAGAACTTCGATGTTGCAGATACCACGACGAACCAACCGCGCCGTATAATAGTCTCATGACATGTTTTAAACATAATATTCAATGTTACAGCATCTAAAATTCAAAGTTTCCTAAAGTTTACTTGCTGGTTCTTGAAAATCCGTATCTTATAACTAGCGGGTTGTCCAATATTCTCGGAAGAGATATGCATTGAATCCCGTCCAAGACACGTATTAGAAACGTCACTAATCTTATTTGCAATGAAGCAGAAAGTGAGGTTTTATAGTCGTGAGATTAACTGAAACTGGAAAGGATAACTTTAACTTTTTAACCTTTATAAATCGACAAGGAAAATAGATCTTAATCATGTTTTTTTTTTGTCATTCAGACTGATTTGATCAAACTACATGATGAATTATTTATAGGCTGTTATTATATCTTCATCTTCAATTATTTTATTACTAAGGCTTGAACCTCACCTCCGAAAAGAATAGGAGCATGGTAAAGTGCGATTCCGTGCTGCTAGATAAGGCGCAACCCTAATCATCCACAAGAATCGCGAGATCGCTTTTCGTGTCGAATGTGTTATTATTATTAGGTACTCGCACTAAAATTGATTTTTATATAAATTACCGGCAAAATATCTCGTGAATAACAATCGACTGTAAGAAACACAAAGTAAAATCTTCAGTGTTTACACTGAAGATTTTACTTTGGATATTTTCGTCACCCTCACACTCCATTGAACTCCCAATTGTCTTTAAATATTTCGCGTTAAAGGCATTGTGTGGTCACGTCCCAATATCGAGTTACAAAAAAACGCCAAGGAAGCAGAACAAACAATGGATTTCGTAACTCTCAAACAAAATTATAGTGCTATTGGATTATATCATTGGTACCAATTAGCAGACGGACATGAAAAGTAAGCAGAACTTAATGCATAATAATTCTTCATTGAATTATTATATTCACGACATCATTAGGTAGCTGACACTCTTGTCCTTGATATCTGATAACTTGATAACTTTTTACCGCTCAGCTCAAGTTATAAAGAAACAGCTTTTGCCTGCGGCTTCGCCCGTGTGGATTTCATAAATTTTCCTACGGGTAGGTACTTGCTGTCTGTCTTATGTCTTCAACCAGGTCATAGCCAGTTTGGTTCAGCCATTAAATCGTCACAAAAAACAAACTCATTTTCACATTTATAATATTGGTAAGGATTGTGCCTCAGCTTTTGTTACCGTTGCACCGTAGACGTTACACTACCATTCGCGTGATTGTCTCGACTATCGCAACGTTTGTGCACCATACGCACGCCTTAGGCCTCATTTACGGAGACGCGGGGCGTCGCGCGTTGCGTTGAGCGGCGCGGCCCGCACTGAATTCAAATATAATTATGGCGTTGTATGAGTGCGTTTACGGAGAAGCGATTTTAGACGCGTTTGTTTGAATTAGGGCGTTTTTTGCGGCCGAGCCCGCGGATGGCACCGACGCGTCCCACGCGGCGTTTATCGCGGCGGCGCACGCAGCGGCAATTCTCGATGAAGCTATCGTGCGCTCCCATCTCTCGCCAACATAAAACTAGTCGATTTGATCGAGACGAGCGTGCGCCGCCGCGATGCCCGCCGCGTGCTTCGCTACACGCTAGAGGATTCGCCGCGGGCGCCGCGGCGGGCACCGCCACGCTTCCCGTCTCGCTTCTCTATGAACATGGTCGTATATTGCTATAAGTTTGTGTTTACGCGTGCGATGATGTGTGCCGCTTCACGCGCCGCCCCACCGTAAACAGAAAAAACGTCCGACGCGCCGCGAGACGCCACGCCACACGCGACGCGAGACGCCCCGCGTCTCCGTAAATGAGGCCTTAGGATAGCGTGCAGTGCGGAAGACGTTTCTAGTTATGTTTCTCCGACTACGACAATTAAATAGGTACAACAAAAGAGCCTATTGTTCATCAGAGTTCCTTTATTTTATGTAAAATAAAAGTAAAAGCTTTTGCCGGCTGCCATTTAAAAATTGTGATCCGGAAGCGGAAACCAATTAGAACGCTGAGAGTACGCTTACCCGACCAGAATGACTCAATGCAACTAGTTTAAGGGCACTCAAGAGTTACCGCGACTTTAAATGCAGTTAAAACTAAGATACTACGAAATTGGGTTATAAAAAACAAGCAAAATTTAAAAGTATCTACTTTAGTTTCAAACATTTTCTGAGCCAGTAGTGCATAAATTTTCTATTGTTGTTCACTAGTTCAACCACGGAAAAACTAAGAGGCTGAGGATCTCTTCTTATTTATTCCGTGAGCTAAACTAATGGATCCTTCGCATCTGGCATTGTTTTTGTCCCGTTGACACCGCGTATAGGTTCGACTAACGGTAAATATGAAGGATATCTTTTTACTGAGCATACCGAGACTAGAGATACACTTTAAAGTCACTGTCAAACTTACCAACGAGGTAAACTTCAACGTGTATTAAATGAGCTAAACTAAGGGGCTCTTCGCATAATGGCATTGGTTGACGTCGCTTTGACACCGCGTATATCGAAGTTCGACGAACTTCTTCGCTACATGTGAAAGTTGAACTTAGAATATCCGCCGGGCAGACCGAGTCTGGGGCGAAAGACACACTTTAGAGTTACAGTCACTACCAAACTTGTAACCGCGGTAAACTTCAGCGTATATTTAGTCGGCCTAGAAGGAAAACTTCTGATGTGTGCTCTAAACTTGAATGGAAGTTTAGTTAACACAGTTCCACAGCTTTTAACTTTATCTTAGGGCGACAGACAGTAGAAGTTTTTTAGTTAGGTCAGATTCAGTTTACCTTTAGTTGAAGCATATTGGAAATTGGAAACAGAGCTACAGATAATTATTTCAAGCAAATGTGGAAATTAAACTTCTAGCTTTGGAAGTCGGGGCATCGTCTAAAGAAAAGATGTCAGCATATTAATTATGTTTGTGTCTATCATGAAAAGTAAATATGATGAATTGTGTGAGGAAAAATATGAACGCAAGACGTGTCGCGAACTCCAAGTAACATGGGACAAGTGCAGGAAGATGCGATGCAGGATGATGTCGCGAATCGAATTGAATCATCTATTAGTTTAATTTTACAGTAACTCCTCTATAAACGTCGACCCTCAACATTCGCATCACTCGAAATAGTATTGTTTGTCTTCTAGCGCCTCGATTGCCGTCTATTAGTAGAGTTCATGTAATGCAATAAATATTTTATCACTACTGCAATTGCATTCAATGATAAACTACGAACGCGTGAATCATGCGTTTGATATGATGAATGCAACACGGAGCTGAACTGAAAATATGATAGTCATTACGGTGAATTATTATTGTACGAGTAATTAGAAACGCTAAAGGTTGCTTAGGTAAAGCTTGGGACAGAAATAGTTGAGGAATGAAGAAGAAGACTTGATGTTGATGAGGAACTCAGCTAAAAATTGAATTGAACTTTCTCTAACACTGTACAGATATGGTATTCTCCTGTCTTCCATGACCGTGCAGTTGCTTTTGGTTGATAGATTAGCCCCAAAAGACACGAATTTGACTTCCACCTACCGATAGCAGTCCTATAGGCCACAGGGTTATTCAAAGTAGCGCGACAGTACAAGCTAGATTGATATAACAATTTTATTCAAAACTAGCTGTGCCCGGCATTCATTGCAATGCATGTTTTCCTACCTACTACTTTCACTACCCTACCTATCTACCTACCCTACCTACCTACCTACCTACCCTACCTACCTACCTACCTACCTACCCTACCTCCCTACCTACCTATCTACCCTACCTACCTACCCTACCTACCGTACCTAGGTACCCTACCTACCCTACCTACCTACCTACCCTATCTACCTACCTACCCTACCTACCTACCTACCTACCTACCCTACCTACCTACCTACCCTACCTACCCTACCTAGGTACCCTACCTACCCTACCTACCTACCTACCCTACCTACCCTACCTACGTACCTACCCTACCTACCGAACAAACAATGCTCTTTCAATATAGTCTATGGCTGTGAATGACATTGACATTCGTTACGCGCGTTTTTTTAAATATGCAAAATTAAATGTATATTTTTCAATATTTCTGAGAGATTTTCTTAATATTTTTTTCCGTAAGAACCTTCTCCTAACAATAACAAATACAACAAAAAAAGAATTAGTGAAATCGGTCCAGCCATTCACGCGTGATGCCGTGACCAAGGAAAACGGGTTTCATTTTTATATAATTATATAGATAGCTTTTGAATACACTTCCTCGAAAACTATAGCTCTTGTTGAACTACTACATATTAGGAAAGGAGTGTATTTCACACTCATGTTTTTTTTTTTTCATTTATTTCTACACAAGTGTTCTATTTTGGCCACAGATAAACAAAAAAACGTGGTTCAATTCTTATAGCCGGGGTTGGTGGTTTTTTTAATCGCAGCAATGAGTCACATGTCTTTGAGGACAATATATTTTATGAATATTCAAATTGTGATTTTAAATAGAATGTCTAAAATAAACATTATTAATTATAAAATTATTTACTTTTATCAACAAATTCACATTTATTGGTGTTTTAAAATAAAGATATTTGAATTTTCTATTTTTAATATTAGGCTGTTTTGCAGCTTCTCCTTCAACCTGCGAAGGCAAAGCGAGGAAAAAAACCAAATTAAATCTAGTTTCCTAATAGTTATTAATGACAAAAATACTTTTCGTTCTAGTCTTTCATTTCTTCGTGGGATTATTGAAGAACTTCGTTAGATACACGTGGGCATTTGTCAATGCAGTTCTCGGCTCCATAACACCTCGTGAATTCTGCCTCGGCTGAAATGGCAAAGTTTGCCCATTTGTATCAAAATGTCTAAGCTCACGCCTCTATAACCAGTGTGTTCTACCCACCATGACGTACGGTGCTGAAACATGGACGCTCACGCAGGAGGCTGTGTACAGACTGAGAGTTGCACAGAGAGCCATGGAGCGTTCCATGCTCGGCATAAAGCTGGTAGATCGAGTTCCTAACGTCGAAATCCGAAGACGTACAAAGGTTTTCGATACTGGAAATCGCGTTACGGAACTCAAATGGAGTTGGGCAGGACACCTAGCAAGGCACAGTAATGGCAGGCGGGCTAAGGCTGTCACCGAATGGTGTCCAAGAACGGGGAAAAGAAATGTGGGCCGTCCAGCGGCCAGATGGGCAGACGACATAGTTGCCATCGGGGGAAAAACCTTGATGAGGCTGGCACAGGAAGGTGGAGATTGGCAGATGAAAAGAGAGGCCTATACTCAGCAGTGGGTGAATTCAGGCTGTGGATGATGATTATCAAAATGTACTAATTCAATATAATGTTTCGAATTAAGTTAAGTGGTGATGGTCGAGGTTATTTTGATCACAGCAGCTAACATGAGGTAAGTTTTTCTGGGAGAGACCCATCAGAAGCGCTAAAGTAAAGTTCGATTTTCGAGGGCTTCACCAAGTCTTTAGAAACCAAGGGTTAGGTGCTGATTTCATGCTGGATAAATATATGTTTGTATTCATTATATTTATACCAAATAAACAGCTGGACCGACCACCGAGCGCCAATCGACAACCGAGTTACACAGATTTGGCAGAAGACTGATCAATTATTAAAAAAACCGTGCGTTTAAAAAATATTGTGACGCAGGTATCTTAACATCTAGATGAAAAAGCTGTTGCTATCTGAATAACGTTCAATAGATGTTGGATGCGGTTACCTATTTGTTTATTTACGTTCATTGCTGTTGCGTTGTGCACGCGGCGCTTTCGAAGTGACGTCATTACAAACCTCAAGTGGACTGAGTTCGTGAAGTCATACGTGAAACTGAATTTGAATAATTAAGTGAATACTAGCTTGTACCCGCGAATTCGACCGCGTGGATTTCGGTTTTTGTCCCACGGGAACGTAAAACCGGGTTAAAAAATAGCATATTATGTGCTATTCCAGACTATAATCTATCTCTAAGCCAAATTTCATCCAGATCCGGCCAGCCGTTCTGCCGTTATTGAGTAACAACCATCCATCTAAACTTTCGCATTTATGATAGTAAGATCATTTTAGTTTAGACCTTTTTTAATGTACCATCGTCCGTCTAGCTCTAGGCTCACATTCGATTAGCAATCTGAGCAAAACCTCTGCAAACTGCGGTAGAAAGTGAATTACTACCGAATAATTGGAATTAAGTTATTGGAACACCCGGGGAACTTTGACTCCGTATACCTAATGGACTTGTTAGTGAATGACATAGTTTACCTGCCAACTAAAACTTCTACCACATCGAGTGCAGAGGTAACGAAAAAACAGCATTCAAATTTATTTCCATGAAAGTGGATAATCCGCGATGTCAATGCACTGACCGAAGACACCGGAGTATAACGACTCAATCACCACCTCGTCACAGCACTGACGGGTACAACCAAAACAAAACGCAAACATCAATAGGTAGAGTTGCGCAAAAGCGCTCGCGCAGCGTGGGTGACATAAACAAGCCGGCGGCACCTTTGAGGAGCCAGTCAGCTAGGAACGCCTTCCAAGCGCGGCCGACGGCCTCGAACTCCTTGATGAGGTCGATGGAGTAGACGGACTCTTCGTCGTCGTCGACGGCGAGCGCAGGGTTGTCCGAGAAGTAATGTAAGCGCAGCATGCGCGGGGCCCGGGCGGCGCATCGCCCGCCGCCACTCGGTGCGGCCCGGCGCGCCTCCCACGGCTCACTGCTAATTATACGCGCGCGCACGCCGGGAAACGCGACGAACTTGACACCACTAGCACCGCGGTCCGCGCCCGCTGCTACAGCTACGTCGCCGTCGTTTGGCTGGCTGCCCACGCCCACCGCCGCGCAGCCGCGCCGTGTGTCCGACGAGATGCGACTACACACCAACCACACTTATTTTACCACTGGCACCAACAACCCAATAGCAGCTTTATTTTGACCAAAATAAAGGTCATTGTGATTTTACCAGACTTCTCAGTGGCACTAGTGGTTACTAGAATAAAAATCACTATCATTTTGACATTGACGCTTCAAGAGGTAAAATATTTAGAAAAGACTGTATGAACGCATCACACATCAGTCACCTCTCCTCTTTTTCCTTCCAGAGACAATTCGTCTTCTGTGAAGCATTTGGATTCTGTATTATCTTTAGCCTAATTCACTCTATATTCACTAACAAGAGAATCTTTTCAAAGAGTAGCCGCATGGATCGTAATAATTTAAAACAAATTTCAATTAGGTACCTACCATTATTAATTTATTGGTACTTTCAGGTATTGATAATAAAATTGTTAAAAACAGAATCAAATAAGTACAGTGTTAGAATCAAACTTAGCTAGCATTGAAAGCGATATTTAGTGTTTTAGATAAGAAAATAAGTATAGGTATATGCTTGCATGGTAACTGCAATACCTGTTTATTTTTCATGGTTATCTACAATAATTTTAACTTTTCCGGTTCGCATTTCAATTATGCTAATGGAATTTTAAAACGCGTGACGTTATTTAGTTGGTTCTCGGTAGTCCCGTGCTCTATGTATAGAAAACTAAAAATGCGCATGCCGGTCATCATACGGAAGACTCACTCGCCCGTTGAACTCTATTTCCATAATATGCTGCTAAATTATTTAACGAAATATGGAAGAAATTTAGTTCTTTATGATTTCGCAATTCAATCTCATAATGTAAGAACCTAAACTGTATGTAACTGACATCAACGCGCCCGCAGCTACCATGATCCATGAGTATAGTACACGATTCTAGACCGATCAGCGTTGAAATTATTTGTAGGTGGTGTAAGGGGCTCAGAATTATTAGCTGGATTCATGGCAATTTGGGCTTTGATGTCCCTTTACAATTTATAGTTATGACACTTTTCTTTCTTCTTTTTCGCGTGGTTAGTGCCTAACCTGGTGTCAGAGTTTTTATGCCGGCCATGGGCTTCTGACTTGGCTTTACATGCCGCCGAGAAATATCTCTCAGGCATGCTGGTTTCCTCACGATGTTTTCCTTCATTTTATGCCACTGAGCTCCTACCTCAACAATTTTATCGATAGGTAGTGCACACCGTAACTAATTCGACACGATAAAGTAAATTGGTTGCCAAACGCATGTGCATCCAAAAAGGTGTTCTCCTCCCTGTTTTACTGAGTAGGAAAGGAATATGTGTACGCATTATGAGTTAGTAATGGTAGTTAAATTCTCAAGGAAAACTAGTTGTAGTTCTGCTTATAGTATGCCTACATCATACAACTAATTATTTTTACTTCGGTGTACACACGGCAAGACATCTAGCTATACATTTCCAGTTAACCATGGCCTCGCTTAGTATAAATTTCCCCTTCGGTGATAGATCCGCACAAACTGGTTTTGTATAGCTTGATCGGTCGCCGTGCGTACCGACTTCCTAATGGTACAGTCACGAGCACCAACATGTATACAGTTACCAAAACTCAAAATCATTTTTGTCATGGATTAATCCGCTATTTTTCTTCACTTTGAGATCAGACCTATTTTATTATAGTGTGGGTTTAAACATACTATGTTACTGGCAGTAATAACGAATTATAATCAATGTAGTAGGAGAAAATCACTTTTAGACGTTGCTAACGTGGTACTAATAGATATCAAAACAACTCTGCGGCACTGGACAGATTTGATTATGAAATTCATAGAACTAAATACACAAATATCTTTCATTCGAATAAGGCGTTCATACTTGTATCGACAAAACTCGACATAATGTTACTATAATACGAAATCAGATACCTTCAGCCCACGTGAGTTTTCTCTGACGTAGATAAATAAACATATCTAATTTCTTCACTTAACGAATTCCAAACACTACTTATGAATCGTATCATAATATTTTTCATGCATCATAATACTGAATTTCTCGACTGAACGAATTTCAAATACACTTCACGTGGCTATATTATAACCTTGTATTTAACTTGTAACAATTATACGTTTAAAAATACATGAATGAAAAAGAAAAACGTAAACGTGACCGCTGTTCAAGAACACAATCAAAATGGCGAGAAAAACTGCTGTGTCGGCGATAAAAAAAAACGAATTTATCGTTATCATAAGAATTGTTAAATTGTTTATAGCTAAAACTGTCAATTTCTGTTGTTTGCTAGATAAAGACAAGTTTATTAGATGCCGCACCTGTATTGGAGTTAACGAGGTGCGCTTATGATTTTACAAAAAAAAATCAGAAACATTAGGTCAACATTTCTTAAACAGCATATTTCCGGCAACACAAAAACTTGTTGCTGGAACAACGTTGCGCAAACTAAGGTGGTAACTACAAGGTGCGATTAAATTAACTGGAAACCTGGGAAGGAATCATGGAACTCATCATTATGAATTTTGGTATGGAACCCACAACGCTGACATTGCGAAAATAAATCGGGTTTTCCATACATTTGTGTTAACATCTCGACAAAATGTATGGAATAGCTGTTTTTTATTCGCCATTTCAGGGTTGGCGCATTGTAAAGTATATTTAATTAATAAACCACTGCGTGGGGTTCGGCTATTTCAATAAAACACCTTGTATAACTAGGTACTAACCCAATCCGATGCTGGAAGCCAACATTGAAATCAATCAAATCTAGCATCATAGAAATCGATCTGGCTAATTGAAATTAATTGAAATGGGAGCAAATTCAATGCTCAAATGAAATTGCAGGACGTAAAACCGTACAAATGCCACGATTAGATAAGTAATTAATTTATACAATGAAATGACAGCTGCAGTAAAGGGCAGCTGTCATTATACAAATTGTTTGTTTGACAGTTAGAATGATGCGAGTCAGTAACAATACGGAATACCCATGCGTGTATATAGTATGTTCACGGACTTTCTTTAAAAAGCTGCAGGTTTTTTAAAAAGTAATCAATACCGGGAAAGCTTATTCATATAGGAGAAATTAGTCGAATAATAGATTTATCTTAGTTTTCTGTCACCTTTTATGTAGTCCATACATGACAGATGACGTCGTGATACCCTCGTGACGCTTTAACACCTTTGGGTTGAATATCGGGTTGAATATCACCTGCCTTGGCTCTACGAGTTTAGTTATTCGGGAAGAGGCTTTAAAAGATTATTTTCCAGAACCCTTTGAAGTACTCATACTCATAGCAGAAAAACTCATCGGAGTAGAAACGATTCCAATGAGATGAACCGTATCTTAACCGATTCTGCAAATTGCCGAGATAGAAATCCTTTTTCAATACACTTCCTCGAAAACTGGTTCATAACGCACTACGATTAGGTTCAACATGCGATGTATTTCACACGCGTGGATTTTTAATATATTTCTGCACACGTCCGGAAATAAAAATTTCCACAGATAATACATAATATACGTATACTAACTAAGTCCAAATGGGTTCAATCACTTTAGTCGGTGGTGATTGTTTTTTTTTAATCTCGGCAAAGATATATGCGATAATGTTATGTATAATGTTTTTGAGTATTTAAATTGTGTTTAAAAATATAATATCATAGATAAGCATGATTAATTAAAATAAATCTTTACTTTTATGAACAAATTAACATTTACTTGTGTTCTAAATTCAAAAATATTTGAATTTTATATTTTTCATATAAGGCTGTTTAGCAGTATAATACCTTTGCTTCTTCTTCAAACTGGCAAAAGCAAAGCGCGGAAAACAAGCAAATTAAATCATAGTTTCTTAGTCATTCCAGACAAAAATACTTTCCGTTCTAATATTGTATTTCTTCGAAACTGTATTGAAAAACGTCGTTTGATACGCGTGGGAATTTTTCACTTACTGCAGTTCTCGGTTCCCCACTTATATCAAAATGTATATCTATAGGTCATTTCTAAACATCTATCACGCAAACTGACCTAAGCTAAGCAAGTATTTACTTAAATTATATGACTGAATTAGATGGTTTTCAAAAAATAGAATTCGTTACTACCTATAGACTACTTACAAAGAAACGAAATCATAATATTTTTATGTATTGAGATACAACAATGGGGAGTACAACCCCTAATTATTTTTCCCCAATGCTGCATCATTGTTAGCGGAGCACAGAATACACCCTTTTCCAATTTTCATCGGTATAGTGAAAAAAAAATCTCGGATGAAAATAGCTGTGCGTTATCCGGACAAACGGACATGACGAAATTATAAGGGTTCCGTTTTTCGCCAAATGAATTATTTACATCTTGAACTTATTTCGTAACAAAAACCAGAGAAAAACGCATTGACATAAAGGGAACTTTGGTGACACACACATGAATCATGATGCTCCCAATTTTATACAGGGTTATTTGTAAAACACCAGTAACCTCTTAAGAGGTCATTGTACTCATCATTATGAACAACTTTTACTATGGGACCAAACATGAAATCGCGAAAAAAAAAATCAGCTGTTCCCTACATTTATGATCGATTAACTCGTCAAAATGTAGGGAACAGCTGATTTTTTTTTCGCGATTATATAGGTTACTGGTGTTTTACAAATAACCCTGTACTTATAGAGTATTATAAGTAAAACTGCATTTAAGTAATGGTCGTTTCAAGTGAAAGTTATATTAAGAGCCGTTTCATTAGTAACCCACAAAGAAAAGTTTAAGGTATATTAATGAATAATATCACCGCTTGGAACTTGAAAATAATCCAACGGAGACGTAGCCAGTGTCCCGCATTAAGTGACCCCTATTCGGGTCTTCAAGAGTAGGGTCAAGTAATATAGAACAATAAGGCCCGAATTAGAGAACGTCACTTAATCCTCAAGCATTAGATACTACTACTACTAGATTCAAGCCATTTGATTGGTTGAAATTAGTTTTAAGCAATGTTTGAGTGCCTCGTTGGTCCAGTGGTCGCAATAGCAACTGCTGAGCATGAGGTCCCGGGTTTGATTCCCTTGTCGAGCAAATTGTTAATTGGTTTTCCCATCAGGAATATCTCAGCAGCAGCCACGAAGACTGGATTTGTACCCGATCGATGGCAATAGACTCACCCCCTATTTCATGGGACGTAAACATAACTGGCGAAATGTGGGTGTACTATTAGGTACACCTCTGCATAACCCTTCGGAGATTACACGCGAGATGTGATGTAAGTTTGAGTCTTGAGTGACGTTCTGTAATACGAGACGAACTAACGGGATAAATAATTATCCTATGTGTTAGCCCAGGTCATGACCTACCTGCATGGAACCGTTGGAATATACTCGTGAAAAAAAAATATATATAGCCCCTGGAACCCTTTATCCCCCAATGTGTATAAAGGTAAACTTACCTAGGTCGGAAAGGCTGACTTTTTCCAGAAACGGGTCTGCAACCGGCAACTGAAATGAGGAATATACAATTATTTTCCGTCTTTGTATAGTAAAGATTCTAATTAGAAGAATTCGAATAACACTGAACCAAATGAGGTGACTGCTAAGTAATACAAAATATGGAAGAAGTCGACATGCTGTGCCCAATTAATTGAGATGAGGGCAGGAGAGTCACTGTTAGTTAGAGCTTTAATTATTACTTCTTTGCTCATAAGTCATAATAGAACCTACCGATGACACTTCGTAGGTAGGTAGGTACATTCTTTGCCCTGCATTACGTAACTCATTTTACAAACAAGAAGAGGAGTAAAGGGGTCAGGTACTGCAGGGCACTGGCTATAGTGTAGCTATACAATTATACTGACAAAGTAATTGATAAATGCCAGCTAACGGCCAGTTTCTTCACCAAAAGTAACAGCTAAAGTAACGTCATAAAGTAAAAGTAACGGTTAAATTTGTTTCTTCATAATTTTAGCTGTTGGTTTAAGTGTTTGTTACTTTTGCCTTTAACTTTTACTGGTCAATACGGTGCTGCTAAAGTCATTGTTATTTAATCATTTTGACAAAGTTGCAGCTAATATATCTTCTGCATTTATTTAAATTCATTATCATGGTTAATTTGACACCTAGTATACTGCGCTGCATTGCTCGTTGTCAAATCTTGTTTTTGAACTTCTGGATGTTAGTCAGACAAAGTCTTTACTATTAACCACTCTGCTCGACAAGATTTTGACACATGACACATCAGCTGAATCGGGGGGGGTGATGCGAATTGTCATGAAATTCAAGAATTTTCGTGAACATTCAGCATTCGATTTTATGATGATAAATATGTCACGGCAGCTGTTTCACACGATAAGTTTGTGTTAAATATCTTCAATACCGTGTTGAGGTTCGTAAAACGGCGTCAGTCTATTGCCAAATATGTGTAAAATACATATTACGGCACGCTTCCAAAAAATAGGTAACTTAGATACGCTGGAAATAATGTACATAGACAAGTTTCTCGTTTGCTAAAAAACTCGAAAAGGAAAAATAAATACAGTAACATTCTATCTGCGTTCTTATTTTTGCTATTATTCGTACATAATTTCATAAAAAAACACGATCAAAGTCTTGACAATTATTACTAAAAAACTATGTTGCAAGTGTTGCAAAATGACACTTCTTAGTGCTGACCGTAAACCCAAGTTCTATCATTACGATTAAAAAGTGGTATTCAGCCTAATCGATACTCGCAATGAAATCGAGTTTAGAAAAAAAAAAGAGTTGAGACTGAATTCTTGGTATAATTTCGAATCATAAATTAATCATTTAATTTTATCTTTTTTAATAATTTCACTTAGTAATTATTCGATGTTTTTGGTTGACTTCAAGAGAAGGAGATTTATAAATATTAAAATAAAGTAAAAACTTGCTTCTATGTAATCATTTTGATGATTATCTTTCTTTCCGTTGAACTAGCAGCGTGAAATTTGGCAAGAAATAAGTCTCATAGTTCAAACAAAGAAAAATCTGAAAATGGATCGATTTTCAATTTCAAAATTTGAATTAAGAATACGCTCGCAATTCACAATTTTAAAGTATTTTAATTTAATACATCATTTATTGTGAATTTGGTTTTCTAATATCTGGCGGTTGGACTGGAAGCCGACCCCAACATAGTTGGGTAAAGGCTAGGCAGATGATGATGAATATCTGGGGGTTGGATATAGAATGTCCAGGATCTTGTCGGTAGGCATAATAAAAAATTAGTTTGATCCGTCAAAGATACAATTTTATAGAATAAGTAATATAATGTCATTATATTACTTATTCTACAAAATTGTGTATAGTACGGTTGGGTTATCGTGTTAGGTTGGGACAAACTTTTGTTTTGTTAGGATTATTCTTTCTCACTGCTGGGCAAAGGCCTCCCCTTGGCCAATCAGTCAAGAACGAGTGAGTCCAGATCGCCACGCCAGTGTTTCTTGGGCCTGCCTCGGTGACGACGACCGACAAACTTATTGTCCTATATTTCGCAATCAGCAGTGCATAGGCCGTATCCTAAATAAAAATTAGTTTATTTTTTCAAAGCGGTTCACTGTCCACTCTAAAACCTCTTTTTACAACTGCAAAGTTCAGGTTATGCATCATAGGCCGTGGGCCGTGTCACTTGAGTGAGGCCGTGAACAGCTATAAGACAGAACCCTCAGGGCAAGAGTCCTACTCCTATTTCTAGAAGTTTTCTTAAAAATACAATTTTATAGTTTTTGGGGTTGCTACTAAACCAAGCTTATCTACGCATAAAAAAATAATGACGATTAAAAGTATTGGTCGGAGAAGGCAAAAGATAAAGAAAATTGGAAAGCCATGGGGAGGTTTGCCCAGCAGTGGGAGAGAACTGTCTGATAAAAAAAAAGTATTTGTAAATGGTGAATACCTAATAACCAATCCATCTAACCATAACCCAATTTTGTAGACTAAATATAATTTATCTTGGTGGGAACCAAACAAACACTATGGCCTACCAAGATCCTTGGCGTTCTATATTCAACCAACCAATAGAATAAAAATCACAATAAATTATCTAGTAACTATAAATACAATATAAATTGAAACAGCGAGTGCATTCCTAATTTAAATTTTGACATGGAAACAAAATCGGCGCGAATTTAGCCATAGATTAATCTGTTCTGTTTATTGTTGGGTCGGTTTTAATACCTACAATGCACGAAAATCTATTAAGATTACCATTATAAAAGCTTTAAAAAATATTACAACATTTTTTATTGTATTTAACGCATAAAACAAAATTATTTTAATTTTTATCTATCGATTTCTTAAATTCTTACATTTAATTACTCGATTTAATCGAAATTTACAAAACAAGAATCGATTGAAATAATCGCTTTCACACATCCCAAAAATTAAAAAAAAAACAAATGGTCGTCAATTTCGAATACAAATTGAGTAGTGGTAATGAATATTACGTGTTATTGGTCCTGAATTAGTAAATTACGCTAACATCTGGGCATTTTCATGTTGTTTATAATATTTGAAATTATATTTGTCACATTTGTTATCGAATCTTTATGCGTTTGTGTGATATAATGTGAAAAATAAAAATGTAAACACGCACTATTGGCGCGAAACTTCGACTTTAGATACCAACATTCATCATTACCACTGCTTATTTAAATTGAACTATGGATGAATTCGTCACCTAATTAAATGACGAGTTAATTATTATCAATAAAGTGGAGTTTGGATGTCCGAAAACCACAATTTTTATGATTTTTAGCCTCGGCCAGCACTTCTGTCAAAATGGCGATGACCGTATTTACGCACTTGGATTTTGTAAGGTGAAATTAAGAAACTTGCGCGCTAAATACAGAAGTTTTAATGGCGTTGACATATGAGCTTTTTATCCAACTCTCTTAATTAACGCACACTCATAGTATTTGATTATCAGAATATTAAATATTTACATAAATAATGAGTATGACGTATGACTTAAATGCTAGCCCCTTTCGGGGCCGATACCGAGCCAGCGGAGGTTTGTATGTCAAGCCCCCAAAGGGGCCCGTACCGAACTATATGGTTAAAATATGAACTTTCACTGTACGATCTTCGTGCAGTGAAAGTTCAAAGTATCACACGCTATAGCATCTTTAGCAAGGATGTTTACACAAATGACAAGAAATTAAGAACTAGAAAGCATAATTATATCAATTCATCAATCATATCAATTTTATCACATAGCCAGATTTCCAAAAGTAATTGCCTACCTACACTGCATCTACTTATTTTCCCAGGATAAATCGTGTCCTATGTATTAATCTAGGACTTGGTCTAAGTGCTACAAGACGCCCGATTGAGGTTGATTTGATGGGAGAGCGCTGTTGGTAAACATTTGTGAAATGTATTGAAGAAATAAAAAGGCGGGATTAGTTCTGATTTTGCCCACGCTATATGTATGATTATAAATCATGTTATCCCAACCAAACCCAAATTAAAAAAATATGCTATGATTACCTTTTATCTTAGTTTGATCGAGATTGCGTGGCAATCCGTCCTTATTCTTTTTACCTATTTTTAAAGAACTGTCATAAATTAAGTCGTTTGTATTGTAGCAACTTTTTTGAATTTTAGTTTAGCTGTTACTTGGATGAAGACACATTTGCTATAATATCAGCAATGGTCTAGAAAAAGATAGTACTTTTTCTTACTAATCTATATAAATGAAACAAAGACGGGTTTGTTACAACACTTATAACTCGAGATCTGCTGGACCAATTTTCATGGTTTTAGACGCCCGATAGAGGTTGATTTGCCACGTTGATTGCCACGTTGGGTGGCAATGCTGATTCTTTGGTCAAAAAATAGGCCCGCCCTCAGGTCACGTGAAGAGTCGACCAACCGCTTGACGATTTCCCGAAATACTAGGTGGGCACTCGAACCCCATGGCCCTAGTGTTTCAACCCCAAACGGCTCAAACACATAACTACCAATTAAATTATAATATACTTGATTGTAATTGTTCACAACAGCTCACAGCTCTTGTACGATATTGCGGATTCCACGGGTGGGTGATCTTGTCGGTTTTAGCGATATCAAAAACAAAACGAATTTAGAGAATTATATTAAGGATGATTTCTGTAAATTCCGAAAAGGTAAGAAGAACATTGAAATAAATGATCTACTTTGTCTTAAAGATCTGGGTGTCAAAGTTTTGTGATTGGAAGGACGTGTCTTTTATGTGCTGAAAAAACTAAGCTACGACCACAAACAATAATAACTAGCTAGTAACAAAGAAATTGTGCCAAGTGCAAGTACTTATTATCGTCCTTACTACAATTAACAGGTACTCAGGCTATCATTGGAGCACTGAACAGTAGTGTTGCATAAGATTAGGCACGTCCGAAAAACGAGTGAAATTGTGGTGATTTTAAAGTTGAAAATATGAAAGAACATTTCCGTTTTATACTTTCTAAGGAGGTAAAGTTTAGATGTAGGGAGAAATCTTCGGAACTACCGATTTCGTAAATCCTACTTCCTACTATTATTATAAATGCGAAAGTTTGTGGAGGATTGATGGATGGATGTTTGTTACTCTTTCACGCAAAACGGATTTGGATGTGTTTATAACCTGGACAAAAAGCATAGGATACTTTTTGTCCCGGTAGTATGATCTCGAATTAGAACGACAATTATAGCACTCCAACGCGTGCGAAGCCGTGGGCATAAGAAAGTTCTTTCCTAAATGGGAAGCTGCATTATCCCCGAGTGTCATATTATGCTATATTTACGACGTTCCCGTGGGATAGTTTCCGATGTCAAGGCGAGCGAAGCCGCGGGCGAAAGATTGTAAAGAATACTGATACAAAAAAAATACCATTAAAACATCCGATCGAAAAGACGGACACGTAGTTTTCGTCGATACTTGTTGGTTTGGTGCGCTTTTTTTGGAGTATGTTTTTGGGACCGTAAATGCAATCAATTATTATATCAAATATTATATTGTCCGACCCTTACGCTGTTGGTCTGTCTCATTGTTCTAATTTAATTATTACCTTCTAAAGCTAAGCTGCATACATTCTGAATGAAGTATAATAGAATTGTAGGTGTAAGTCTTATATTTTCTTTGATGATTTGTATTCTGAGTTGCTAATCAAGGGATACCTTATGCTACTAGTTATATTGTGCAATCAGTAAGATTAGCTAGTTTATAACTTTCAAGTTCCTTTGCGTTTAATGATAAGGTTTCTTACTTAGAGTGACCTTACGTAACGTAATTAGGAACTACAACTATTAAAAGAAAAATAACTTGTTACTGTTTAACATGTTGTTTGCTACCTAGATTAAGATTTAAATAAAAAATAAAAATGGCTTATTTCAGGCAAGAGCTGATACAAAATATAAATTTCAAAAGACAAATAATTTCAGGACAAATTTCAAAATAAAAACTAAATAAAGAAAATAAAATAAAATTACATTATAAATAATAGTATTAATTAAAATTAAAATTGTTAGCAAGAATAACAAAGAAATAATTAGCTTCATTTATGGCTCTCAATATTCCATTGTCAGAATCATGTACACGGCTCATAAAGGAGGCCCTCGCTTTACGCAGTGCAGCATGGAGACCATCTACTCTGTACTCCGCAAACATACGCCGGACGCACTACACCTCCACGGTAGCCCAAGATTTAGATTCTAATGAATGTAAATCTAAAAAGTGGTAGTCTACCTAGCTAAGCATTTAATTTGAAACATGGTGTTGAACATATGCCTTTCCAAGCATAACCAAGTGGGTAGAAATGCGTTGATCAATGATCAATGTGATGTTGAGTGTTAGGGCCGGACTCCCCGAAGCTGAGACGACAAGAGAGGAGATATGTTGCAAACCACCAATAGAATTTCGTTATTTACACTTCTCGTCTCCTCTTAGCTATAGTCGAAACGTTTGGGCAGGGAGGAGAGGAGATGTCTTGTAACTGGTTATGCCAGCGGAGGCAAGAAGAGACGTGAGCGGCGTGCGGTGTTGTGTGAGCGGTGTGCTGTGGCCGGCGTGCCGTGATCGGTCTGCTGAGAGGCGCGCGGTGAGCGGTGTACTGTGAGAGCCATGGCATTCCGGCTTCGGTGGATACACCCTAGCTTTTACGAATCTCCTCTCTTCTCCGTTTTGCACATCTCCGCTCGTCTCCGCTTTGGTCGAGTCCGGGCCTTGTAGTCTGAAACTCACCCCCCGTGAATCCCGGAATAGCATGGCAGCATGATGAGGATCGAGGAAGGCATCCGAGGCCCGGTGTCGAATGGTCGGCACATGTCCTAGTGACGACCGACGCTTCTCCGCATCCTGCGATGTGGCTCTGCGCAAGTGAGCTCCTGTGAAACAAACGAACACGACGTCATTATCATTACAAATATGTGGTACATTGGTGGGTACTATGGAGATTTGGTCCCCAACCATTAGCTTTACGGCCCGCAATATTCATAGCCTGACAGAGGCCCTCAAAAATGAGAACAGCCTCAAGTTTAGTGCTATAATTTATTATTAATAAACCTATTTATGTATTCACTATTGTCCCTCTGTAAATCAATAAATTGCCTAGCATTTCCTAAGATCTACATAGTCAGCAAGAAAAACGATTAAATATGTGTCTTGCCGAGATAAGGTGTGTAATTATCATTTACCCACCCTTTTCCCTGTTTACCATGTTACTTGTGAAGTCGGCGCATCACGTTTTTATCAATCAATTTATTCGGTGCCGTTCTACTGTGCGCAGAGGAGGGGGCCGTCGACCTTTTTTACATCACTTAACATAACGCCTGTAATCCCCAAAGGTTTAAGCAGAGTTGTAGCTAGTAGTCTAGTACAGCCACCTTTCGCAAGTTCCGTTTAAGTCTCATGTAATAACGGGCGAGCCTATTGCCATCTACATCTACCTGGGAATCGAACCCTGGGCCGAGCGTGAAAAAATTTCCAGTGCGCGTTTATTTAAATAATTTAGATGCCGCCTAGTGGTAATGAAAACGTGTATTGGTAGAACATTTTAGTGATCAGTTAAAGGTACAGTTTTAATCATTATAACTTGGTAGACAGAATGTGCCAGAGAGACAGATGTTAGCACAGGTTAATAATATGACATCACATCTACCCTAATGAGATTGATCGTTATTAAATTTTAATTTGATGAACGCATACCTATTACCCATTTTTTTTTTTGGTAGGAATGGCCTCGTAGGTATGGTGAAGTTTTCTTGCATGAAGGACATGATATTAGGGTAAGTAATATATGAGATTTAACATTACTAATTTGTATAAGCATAACATACATTTAATGTACAATCGTTTGATATACGCTGCGATGTTCAGTGGGCCTCTAAGGCCCATTTTCAAATGTTTGATCGCTGTTGATCAACCCTGTAAGGCCCATCTGTCACTGTCATCGGTTTTGTCGTAAATTTGCATATAAAAACTGCATCTAGCTCCGCTCCCGGCTTAACATTCTTACCTAACCCATCCGAATCGGATTGCTCTGAATCGGGGTGTTAACCATACTTATTGATGGTATCAAAATATATTTTAAACGATATACTTAATGATTTTCGATTTTATATTATGTAAACTATAGCACGATGGATCTCATATGGTTATTATGAGCTGAAGCATAAAACCATGCAAATTAACAATTTCTAACTCTTTAACATCTCACTGACATTACACCGTAGGAGTAGACGTACGATCCCACAGTTTAGTACGCCTAATTAGGTCAATTTAATAAAGGTAAACAAAAATATACTTGTCAAGTCTTGAGTGCTAATAGCATTACCAGTTAGATGTGGAAAACACGGGAGTTTTTTAGGTCTTATGTTGTAGTCAAAGATGAATGTAACCTCTTCGCAGAATGACTGGTTTATCCTAGGTTTGACGAAAGCCTTTTGGCAAACCCAAAATTAGGTTTCAATTTCTGCCTTTGACTGATGTATTTTTAGGCAAACCTTACATTTTCGAAATTAGCTGCCAACGCCATTTGTTGAAATTGCTGCTGGCGCTGACTGAAAAAAAGCGGAAAACGGTGTTGGCAATTTGGCATACGGAGTAGAGAATTAATAAACCAAGAAAAACTTAAAAAGCGAGCGAAGCGAGTTCAGGACTTTGGCCACCCCGAATAGGACAGGTTAGGTTCGAAGGAGATGGTCTAGTGAGCGAACTCAGCCTATCCCCTTCGTGTTAGGTTACTTTAAAGGCGCGGGCCCACCGCGGTGCACGGAGAGGCTACGCACGTGTATTAAGCTTCGCTTTGTAAGAAAATATATGTGGTTGTGTCCACTGCAACCCACGGAGAGGCTACGCATGAATTGACGTCATTGATACATGCGTGGCTTGCTCGAATAGGCGGTTACATAGCTTAACGCTGTCGACGTGGGTCTACGTTTCCACTGGAATACACGAATATATGACCCACGACTATGTACAGCTCACTTATCGCAGCGCAGTTTTCAGTCATACACCGTGGATTGCAGTGGCACGTGCGTAGCCTCTCCGTGCGCCGTGCCACGCTATACACAGTCGTGGGTCATATTCGTGTACTCCAGTGGAAACGTAGACCCACGTTGTCAAACAAATTAACACACGCAGCTAAAATGCGCCGCGTGCCCGTGCACAGCATGCGCCGCGGTGGGCCCGCGCCTTTAAGCCCGCAAATAGAAATAGGTGGCCCGCGCTTCGTCGACTACGCCTTATTGCAAAATATTGATATTTATTTACCCTGAACTGATAACTTACTGGCCAAACTCCGATTTAATCGTATTCAGTTTCGGCGTTGGACTGTCCAAGTTACTCTCTCCTAGGATTAGACATAAATTCGTTAGTCAAAGGCCGAAACACGCTATTGGTTTGGACTTTGACTAAGACTTTTTGTCAAACCCGAGGTTTCGCTAGCCAAACGTAGAAACGCCGGAGCTTCGAAGTTTGACTATAACACTTATAACACAGTTAACACACCGACACCGACGCGAAAACGGTTACCACGTATTCAGTACAATATTCTGATCACCCCCCGCCCTCCCCCACATATAATTTTTTACGTACTTTTCAAGTGACAGCTGACAGATAAAGGTCATTGACGTTGCTATTCTTATCTGAAACGCAGTATAAGTATGTATAGATAAATGATTGGGTTCCTAATGTCATCATTACGGCTATAACCGTTGGAAGTCTGTCCTTTATGACCTATTGTTAGAATCTATTGTACTGCTAAAGGCTTAATATAGATTCTGTACGAAGCCTAAAGTGATTTCGACCTTCAATTAGAATGTTCTATATTTAATTATGGACGAAATTCAAAGAAACGATGATGGATGAACTTTGTAAAGGATCATATGGCAAGAAAGGAAAGGAGGTGTCTGATGAGATGACGAGTAAGAGAGAAGTATGGAAGAAGAAGACATGCTGCGCCGACCCCAAATGATTGGGATAAGGGCAAGAGAAAAATGATGGACGAAATCCTATCTTTGTTTTTCAGTTTTCTAAGTAATTTTTATGAAGCAATAATTCAAACTTTCAAACGAGTGCGCCTTAAATTGTACAATAAGTACAAGTAGAATTATGCTTTCTCATAATATGGTGATTTATGTATCCCGTCAAAAAGATAGACAGGTACCTACTTACCTAGTAGGTTAAATGTTTCAGAGCAATATTCAAACATATTATTGAAGTGAAAACTTCTTTAGCGGCGTTGAGCACTCTAAAAAAATTGTTCTGTAATGGGTATAAAATCTTAAACTCGCGTCAGGACACTCGCGTCAGGACACGTGACCTAATCGTAAGACGGATGGAGAGTAGACGATTTTGAACTTAACCTTCAACATTTTATGGTTTAAAATCATTTAAAGAAATTTGGAAAAAGCGTAAGACGGATGGAGAGTAGACGATTTTGAACTTAACCTTCAACATTTTATGGTTTAAAATTATTTAAAGAAATTTGGAAAAAGCGTAAGACGGATGAAGAGTAGACGATTTTGAACTTAACCTTCAACATTTTATGGTTTAAAATTATTTAAAGAAATTTTTAAATGTTTTGGAACATGATCGTAGTTTTATAACTCCTAGCGACATCTTGTAGAATGTAGTAGAAAGTACATTAGCAAATGCAATGAGTAACTGTTGTGAGAGACCGCTGGTAGATGGCGCTAGCACAAAGCGCCATCTATCTTTGATATTGAAAACTAAAATGATGCATTGATACAGAGAACACTGTTACTGGTAGGCGCGACAGTTTTTTTAGCTGCTACTAGAGGGCGTTGTTATAAAAAACGTTGTTATAATCAAGTTTTCACTTCTGCCGGCACTCCCGGAGTGCAACCCGTCTTTTTTATGTATAACTTTACAATTGACGCCATGGTTGGCGCAGTGGCTGAGCGAATGGCAGCTGCGCTGCGTGCCGCGGTTTCGATCCCCGCACGGAATAAATTTTTGTGTGGTCTACATGTAGGTAGTTGTTCCGGGTCTGGCTGTTTGTGGGAGACCGGGGCGCGACTTAACAAAATTTATATTTTCAGTTGTAGCTTCAAAACGCCTAAACATTTTGAAATGATTTTTGTGTCAAATGATGTGCAAACTATTCAATAACCATATCGTTGGTTTTAATTTGACAATAAATTAGTACCTTTTAAAAAAAGTCGATTTTTCTCAGAAAAGTCAGAAATTAATACTTACCCCGCGATCGGGGCTACAATTAACGGTTCCGAGGTAAGTATTAACAAAAGGGGCAACAATTAACATTGTAAGTATTTTCCTCTATGAATAAAGAAAACGCAAAATTACAATGATATTTTTTTATTAAGAAATACAATCAACATTAGGCTTAAACAATATAGCACTTTGTCCCTGCAACAGCGATATAAGTACATAGATAAAGTAACCTAAACAAAACCTCTCTAAATAATAACAAAATTCAACAAATACTGAATGATTTCTTATTAACAGTTACTTTTACTGTTATTTTATTGAAGGAAACGTTAATTTTTAATAATCACAATCTTCACTTAGTGGAACAATAATTAACATTATGCTTAAAAGTTGTAACACTCCGATTTCAGCTATATCAATGAATAGAAACAAAAACTCAAAGAAAACCTCTTCGTAGAAGAACAAAAATCAACAAATCTTTAAATAATTTCTAAATAAAAGCCATTTTTACTGTTATTATTAAGTTAACAGTCTTCTATGTAGTTTAATCAGACTTATGTGTGTTATCGAATAACAATATAAACACTTTAAAATGAAATGAGGTAGTAAACAGCTTATTCTTAAACGTAGCAGTATTTTTAAAACCTACCTATATAGACTAAAGCAGTCTCAATAATGCTTAGTTTCATTATAAAATCAACATCTTAACAATAATTATAATCTACTAGAAATCATTTTCATATACCTAATCACAATATGTTTCATTTTTAATCATATTCATCGTCTGACTCACAATTTTGGCAAATGTATGAAACAGTGTTGCCTCTGATACATCCGGACTGAGCCCACTGCTTGCATAAAATGCATTCCACCCATTCTGCACCAGATGTGTCTTCATTGTATGAGACACCACAAATTATACAGAAATATTCATCTTCTGCACTGTCGCTGCTTTCTTCCAATATCCTTTTCTTTGCCTTTCCACTTGTGATGTTTCCTTTGGTTTCCCCTTTTTAGTTATTTTTGCTTTACCCTTTCCTTTACCCTTTTTTTAGTAATAGGGTCCTGTTGGGCACCCTTCGGGTATGGAACCAAAAATAGAATCCAAAGGTATATACATATGGGGTAAGAATTAACATGTTAATTCTTACCCCATATGTTTTGTTAGTTTTAGCCCCATGGGTACCTTTTCAATAAAAAAAAATATTATTAAGAAATAGTGTACATTAGCGTTAGTAAAGTTATGTAACATTGTTATGAATAAAACAAGCTACTGTGAAAAAAAATAATATTACGGTGAAATTAAATATTTAACACGTAAATCAAAAAATCGTAAAGTGAAAAAAGTTCGTTACCTGGCCAAAATAGATGCACATCACACAACACACTCCCACGGCGCACTGAGCTGCACTGACGAGTTTCAACCTGTAGACCACTGTCACAGGGACGAATTTTAGGAATCACTAGTGATGTGCTGTTTATAGTTTATTAGAAATTCGCTTGTTAATACTTACCTCTGTTAATTGAAGCCCCGGCCTCCCCTATGTGAGTTTAAATGTTTGTAAACGCACCCACGAAGCAGGGGAAATACCTACACTAGGTATTTCTCCTGTTTTAACGTTTTCTACGAATGCGCCCACGGTCGTAGAAAACGTTAAAAAAAAACAAAAAAAAAAGAGGTAAGCTTTTTGTAACATTTGTAACAGTCCACGTAAAACTGTAATTCCCAGTCAGCAAAATAATTTCCATTTAAATTAAATGTAGCTAGATCTACCTGTACCTATATACATAAAAATTCCAACTTATAAATGAGAAATCACACTTATTTCATTTCTAGATTAGCATAGCTGATAGTTATGCTGAAAGAAATGATTGTCTGTAAAGTTGGTTTACGGACGATAGTTTAACGTGACAACGTCATAACAAAACATTGATGAAATGATTGCATACTTGCATGCGGCGCAAGCGTACAATGAGCGTAACGGGAAAATGAGTCATCCTTTTTCGTGCATGCGTGCATGCAACCGGCGTTCATCGATTATTTAGACGTTGTCACGTCAAAAAATTGGCTATTATTTTTTAAGTATTTACCAAACGATGCAAACTCTATGAAATAGCCAGGTATTTTAATATGAATTGGGACACAGTACCTACCCGAAAGAAAGTGATGACAATATCGACTACGACGACATCCCGAATTCCAGACATATTTTATAAAATCACCATATCGGTCGAAAATGTCCCAAGAGGCCAACCTACCTACAGGGATAAAAATTGTCCTGCTTAACCCAGGTCATGGCATACCTGTTAGTCAAATTCTTCGAAATCTCTTCAAGAAAGAGACAGAAAGACAGGCAGATTCACTATCGTATTTTTATTATTCGTAACAAGTGTCAAGTTTTGCGTTTGTGCAAATTGAATTGGCTTCGCTTCTATATTAAAAATGGTTCCAAACCAGAATCCCATATCTACAGCAAAGCTGAAAGCCGTCATAGTAAAAATAAAATGGCCGTAGTAAAATAAGGAAATTACTAGGTACTCGTTTGTCGGTATTGAATGGATTTTGCACATCCTGGAAATAAGGCTTCGACTGTCAGTACAGACCGTTGCTTACAGGATAAAGAAAGTAATCACAGAGAGGTACCTAAATTTGACGGTGGTAGGTCGGTTGCTCAGCGACCATGGGCGTACCCAGTTTAAGGCCCAGGAGGAGAGGGGCAGTAAGGAATTCCTTATGTACTTAGTCAAATATTATGTGTAGTTAAGAGTAGGCCATGTAATTACATTTTCTGCACGGCTCAGCCGTAAGCACGATGACCGCTGGGAAAAGACTCCACACAATGGCTGCATACAGATGGACAACGCCGCCTAGGCCGACCCAGAAAGAGGTGGCGAGAGGACCTGGATGCACACCGCGAGGAATTTCGAGGTCGCGCGGGACAAGAGGTCTTGTAGAAAGACATGGAGGAGTCCTTTGCTCAGCTGAGGGACAGTATGGACTTGACAAAAGTAAGAAAAACCTGGAATATGTAAGTTTTTTGCGTCCATTCAAGTACTTAGAAAAACTTATCAATGAACGCAATGTAGAATGTGAAAGCGAACGAAGCGAGCCCAACAATTTTAATACCCCGCCTCTAATAAGATAGATTTGCTATTACCCTTGTTACAGAAATAGGATTGAGTTTGTTTCTAAAGTAAACTTTATGAATTAAAAGAATGTAGCGAGCGAAGCAATACAATGAAAATAAGGCAACTTATGCGATAACTCGATGCTCATAGCTCTCGTTTCGTATCTCTTCATTGTCGACCAGACAATAGAACCTTGATGACGCTACCGATTTAGAGATTTTATTTTGCATGAAAATTAATTTTGACTATATACCTTAAAACGAAATCTGCCTATGCTGTTAAATGGAGTGGAAAAACATCAAGTTATAAAATAAATGGGATAATATTCAACTGCGTACGTAAAATTATTAAAAATCGAACTTTGTAGAAAGAGGTTATCTGATAGTGACTAGTTATTCAAAATTGTAAAAAGGGACATGGGTGTACAGTAACAGTCATGAACAGTACGTTTTTTCTTATCTAGAACCTAAAATCGAGCCGCGTTTACACGAAACGTATAAATGGGAAGAAGCGCCGCGCCGACTGTGAAAAAAATTTACAAAAACATAGGACAGTCAGGGCAATCTTGACGAATGAAGCACACTTAAACCGGGTCATGGAGGTAATTAAAGCAAAAAAAACTTCTGAAAAAGTTGGAACTTTGACCCCCAATTTCTCCGTAACTAGAAGGTTCCCAGTTAAGGTCTAGAACAAAAAAAAATATCGCAATAACGGGGAGTATAGTCCCCTTCGGCTTCGTTAAGGGTCTTGTTACACCCTTTATATGGTATAGAATAGTACAGATTGACACTGACGGTTTTTGAACGCAGTAGGTATTGATGTATCAGCACATCAAAACCGCGTTCTATAGTTGCTAGGTTCAGTGGTGAAATTCGTTGCCATTTTACATTGCATTTGGCTACTTTGAAACAATCTGATTAGTGAACAAGCCTTCGATAATGTCGAACACAGTGCCAAAGTTAGCTAGTTGGAGTTGCTAGATTATGTTGTACTAACCAAGATATAGCAACAGCGAACGAAGACAACTCAAGTAGGTAAGTAGGTACTTAAATGTCTGTCCACATTTACATAATAAAAGCTTAAATTTACTGACAGACCACCACGCACAGCATACCGGTAAACTCTAGGAGCACAGAACTTTGCACAAGACTTACAAAAATGATGAACAATGAAAGAATAATTAATATTATGAGAAAACTCTTCCCCTACCAAGAGATTTAGTAGGTGATTAAACTTTGTATAGAAGTTCTAGATTTTTCACACTGCTTGTATCTACTTCAACTTCAAAACTTTAATAGTTAGATTTGTGACTTTCACCAATAGAATTCTTCCACTAGCAGGTTATCCTTCGTCCTGTAACCCCATTCATCGTGACCTCGCTTTTATGATAATAATATTGCTATCGGCGAACTTAATACGTTATCGCTAGTTAGATACAGGTTACAAGATTTTGGCTATCAAGCTGAATAGATAGATAGGTACACGGGTGAATTTATGATTATTTGAAGCCCTAAAACCATTTGGTCTCTTAACAAGTAAACAAATATGTGTTGTGAAGAGGCCCTGGCACGAGCGCGCGGTGTACACGTATCGTAAATATAAAGACGTCGATTTTAAAATTAAAAATATTCGTTTGACATAGTTTTCATAATTTTAAGAGTTTTTTCATATACCTATGGATGAGAGTGATTATAATTGAGTGAGGATGATTGCACTTTCGATTAAAAGTATGGCGTGTTTACGTTACGTTCACGCAGCGCGCTGATGCGCTATAATATTGTCATTTGTTTAAGCGGAAATAAAATAAATCTGCAACAAAGATTAGAATACACCTGAATATAATGAATCAATTAAAAGATTGAAGAAAGAAGAAAGGTTTTAGTTTGTTCAATTTTGACAGTTAAAAGTTAAGTAAACATTTCACTTGAGACCGTCTGTAATTAAGAGGGAACAGGGCCTGCAAGGAATTTGAAAAATCCGTATTTGAAGAAACTAATGCCGACGCTGTGATAAGGACAGCTGCAGCTCCGACCGATTACATCATAAAAAATCGACGTTTCGTATACCCCTTTTTTTCTCATCGAAAACTGAGCCGATTCAATTATTTTTGACATACAAATTTTAAGAAAGAGTATGTCCCAGATCCCATTTCCTATCAATTTCTTTCATGTTCAAACTTTTCAAATTTGTCTGGTAGTCCTCTAATCACGGCCGTAAAAATGGGTCATTTTTTGCCATTTTCGGACGGTCATATTTTCTTTACTTATTAGTTGCTAAAAAAAAAAAGGAAATGACAGGGACGTGTACACAGCAGACGTTGATTTTATGTAGAAAAAATATTGCTCTAGAGGCATTATTCAGGAAGAAAAACGGGGAATACATTTGTATGGAAAATCGCAGCCCCAGTTCCCTCTTAATATTCGTCGTTCGACTAGTTTCCACTTCCTTAAAATAATATTAGTTTTGCGGCATCGGTTTGTTCTACTTCACCTAGAAAAGTGGATCACGGTTGGGTTAATAAAACTGTAAACAACTCGTGAAAATGTTGATATTATTAAAAGGCCGATGATTTAAGATGGAAAACCCGTATTTCAAGAAAAAGCAAATCAAGTGTCTTGTCTTGGCTCGCGAGGTTATCGAGATGTGAACTCAGAAATCATTGTGCCGATACTAGTTTCAGCCAATGGCTTAATTGCCTAGAGCCTCGATCAATACCTGAGGTGGCTCTTGTTAGGCAGCTGGATCAAGGGCTTGATTAAGAAAGCGGTACTCCTAGACAAGGCTCGTGTTGTTAGGAGGTTCCGCTCTCTGGAGCCCTGACCGGGCGTAGCTTGGACACTGTTCCCGATACCGGAGGGCTACTATTTATTTATTTGAAAATGTTTTTTTTTTAATATAATATTTTTTCTATGCTAATATTTAAAATGTACTATTCAATGCATTCATTCTATTTCGGCATAATGGTTTGATTGAGCTACTTCTAAAACGTCGTTTACAAGCAATAATTTTTGCGTACTGTTACTTAGTTTGATGTACAGAATGCTTGGTTGACGATTTCATGAAGGGTCCGTTTACACCTTGTAATTTCGTAAGACTATAAATCTACATAATATAAGTACTCGTGACTGTGCATCTGTTGGTATTTCTCCGTTAGAGTCTACTGAGTCTACTCCTACTTGCTGCATGGTGGCCAAATAGTATAATGGGTGTAAAAGACCCCTTAACGATGCTTAAAGGCACTTGTTCTCCCCGTCATTCCGATCGTTTTTTTTTGTTCTGGACCATACTTGGGAAAAAAAAACCTTGTGATCTCCAATATTTCCGTAACTAGAGGGCTAGTTACGGAAATATTGGAGATCACAAGGTTTTTTTTTTAATACAAGTTTTAGTGTTATACCTTTACTTTACGAAACCTCCATGACCTCTGTACTATTCAATGTGTTTACAATATTTTGAGTGCTTTACATTGAGTTCTACCGTAAAAGTGATTTTTCATCCCAAAAAAAAAGTCATTTCCCAGGAATATTTTTTGCGTAGTTACTTAGTTTGACCTTTATTCTATAGAATACTTGGTTGACGGCTTCGTGCTACTAGGTACATCTTGTATATTTGTGTTTGTTCACGAGACCAAATAGAGAACTAATGTACCTATTAACCTCATTAATTAGGCAACCGTTGCGGGACCATTAAAGGTTAAATTCTGATATTGTTCCCCCATTAGGTACCCAACTAATATGGCAATAACATACTTACCGTTAACATAATTTTAGCGATAAGACCGGCCACTGTGTCACCCTATGTGAAATGTTTTCTTTTATGAAGGTTACTTGCATGGAGTACATACTAAAGAATAATATTCTATTCTACAATGTATCTAATTTTATATTGCGGTGAAATGCTCTCAGCACTTACATTCTTATTAACCTGAAAAATAATATATACAGGGTTAGTTTTCAATGACCAGCCAAATTCTAAGATATGATGCAGTACATCATTCTGAGCCCGGTCATATAGAAAAGTTTCATCAAAATGTCATAAAAAAACAGCTGTTTCATACATGTTGACCGTGTAGCACTGCATTGCACTTTTGTAGGAAACAGCTGTTTTTTTATGACATTTTGATGAAAATTTTCTATATGACCGGGCTCAGAATGATGTACTGCATCATATCTTAGAATTTGGCTGGTCATTGAAAACTAACCCTGTATACACCATTATTTTTAGGTCGTTATGGAGCCGAATACCATGAACTCGATCATCGAACTCGAAACGATTGGGACTATTTTTTTCAAAAAATAACAATAAAAAAAACACGAAAGAATAAATTTAATGTTTTTTTTTTTAAAATAATGAACTGAAAAACAAAGAACTGAAAAATAATAACCCAGTTGAAAAAATATTAAGGTATATCTAATACGGCTACCTAACAAATCACATAAGTGCCATAATCATAAGTTTATTATTTCACTATCGTAAAATGTCTAGGTTAGGTACTAGGGATAGACCGAAATCCGTTTCATGTTCAGTAGTACCGAAACGCGGCTACCTTTCTGAATTTTGGATTCGGCAAAAGTTCGGTGTACGGTTGGTCCGTAAACCGAACTTTGAATATTCGGAATATTCGTTTTAAGTATTACCTTTTATTTTTAATTGGAATTGTTAAGAAAGAAAATTATAAAAGAGCAACATAATAATGTCGGCAAATCCAGGGGAATAGCGAACCGATAAGGATAGAGCGAGGTATATTTCAGGGCGATAGTTTGAGTCCACTTTGGTTCTGCTTGGCCTTGAATCCTCTTAGCACGCTGCTGGAGGATTCAGGTCTAGGCTACCGGTTGAGGAGAGGCGGTCAAGTTATATCTCACCTCCTTTACATGGATGACCTGAAACTCTTTGCCCCCAACGATTTGCAACTGATGGAACTACTGAAGGTAACTGAAACTTTCAGTAGCGCCATTAGGATGGAATTTGGTGTGGACAAATGTGCGGTCATGCATGTAAAGCGAGGGGAGATTGTGGAATCTGTGGGAACCCAGCTCTCGGATTCCATAAATCTTAGATCCCTTTCAGCAACCGAAACTTATAAGTATTTGGGTATGTCGGAAGCGCTGGGCATCAATGTTGCTGACATGAAGCAATCGCTGAAGGAGCGTTTCTTTGGCCGCCTGAAAAAAGTATTTAATAGTCTTCTATCAGGCGGAAATAAGGTGCGTGCCTTCAACGGTTGGGTCATGCCGGTTTTGATGTACTCTTTCGGCATACTCAAATGGACTCAAACAGAATTAGACGCCCTGGATAGGAGGGTCCGTACATTGTTGACGGCATTTCGAATGCATCACCCGCGTTCTTCGGTTATGAGGCTGTATATCCCGCGGAGGTGTGGGGGTCGAGGCTTTTTAAACGCCAAGACTCTCCACAATCGCGAGATATGCAGTCTCAGGGAATATTTCCTAGTAACCGACGTGGGGATGCATCGAGATGTGGTCGCGGTGGACAAGGGCCTCACCCCGCTCTCCTTGGCTAAAGAGAACTGGCGCAAACCTGTAGTACTTGATACTAACGATCGCAGGGAGGTATGGCAGAGTAAGGAGCTTCACGGACGCTTTTTCCGGGCCCTGCATGGGCCCGATGTAGACCTATCAGCGTCCGTAGCCTGGCTACGTTCCGGGGACCTCTTCGGGGAAACTGAAGGTTTTGTCTGTGCAATTATGGATGAAGTTATGATGACGAATAACTACCGGAGATTTATTGTGAAGGACGGCACGGTTGACATATGTCGGGCATGCCACGGTCCAGGCGAATCAATCCGTCACATTATCTCCGGGTGTTCTCGTCTGGCTAACGGAGAGTACTTGCATAGACACAACCTTGTAGCCAGGATTATTCATCAGCAACTTGCTCTAAAATACAATCTTGTTGAATCGGAAGTTCCGTACTATAGGTATGTGCCCGACCCAGTTCTCGAAAATGGCAATATCACACTGTACTGGGATCAATCCATCATCACTGACAGGACTATTGTAGCCAATAAGCCTGATATAGTGGTGATGGATCGATCAGAGCGGCGCGCAATGATTGTTGACATTACGGTCCCGCATGACGAGAACCTCGTGAAAGCCGAGAAAGATAAGCAAATCAAGTATCTTGACTTGGCTCGCGAGGTTGTCGACATGTGGGATGTGGACTCAGCGATCATTGTGCCGATAGTCGTGTCAGCCCATGGCTTAATTGCCAAGAGCCTCGACCAACATCTCAGGAGGCTCTCGTTAGGCAGCTGGATCAAGGGCTTGATTCAGAAAGCGGTACTTCTGGACACGGCTCGTATTGTTAGGAGGTTCCTCTCTCTGGAGCCCTGACTGCCGGTAGCTTGGACCCTGTTCCCGATACCGGTGGGGTACAATTTTTTATATTTTTAAATGTTTTTTTATATTTTTTTTTTTAAATTAATATTTAAAAATGTATAAAGTTTGACAAAATATGAATAAAGGAGATAATAGACAAGAATTTTAACGAAGTACGAGTAAGAACCGGCAATCAAAGCAAAGCTAAGAATTATAACTTTTGACAGTTCTAAATTCAAGCAATAATTACTAAACTACAGAATAAAAATCGTCTCTTAAGTTATTACTTTTACTCAAGTAATCACTTGGACTGGTTTATACAGGGTGTTAACGGACCCTCGGTTGACGGCTTCGTCGTCAAACAAGCATTCTGTACATCAAAGTCATCAAACTAAGTAACTCTACGCGAAAAATTTCTGAGAAACGATTTTTTATTTGGGTGAAAAATCACGGCTTAAGGTAGACTCAAAACATTGTGCTGATGGATGCATTGAATAGAACGGGGTTGTGGCAGCATTAAAAAAACTTATAACATTAAAAACTTGTATTTAACAAAAAAAACTTATGAAAAAGTCGAAACTTTGACCCCCAACATCTCTATAACGAGAAGGTGGTATGGTCTAAAAACAAAAAAAAAATGATCAAAATGACGGGGAGAACAAGGGCCGTACGGCTTCGTAAAGAATACCACCCATTAGATACGGGAAGAGCGTGCGAAATTCAACCGAACTTCAGCCGAAGTTCTACTTCGGCGCATGTTTAAAGTTTAAACCTAATAGAGTAAGATCCCAGAGCAATCCGACATAACTTATTTTCACACGGATGAAACCTGAAGTTTTCAGTAGCGTCTCGTGTGCCTTGAATACCTACGCGCTTTGTGAAACTTGCCGAGTGACACCTGGGCAGGTACCAGGTGAGAAAGGTAACTAAAAATAAGAATTATCTAACTTAAATTCACATGGCTGATTTTTATATATGTCATGTAGAGATTTTTTACAAAATGTACATTTCAATTTCTCTTCTTCCATGATTATCACTATTACAAACAACTTAATAAAACACTCACAAATAACCTGATGTAAACAACAAAAACATGTGCTCTCGCAGGCTCGAACTATACTGTATACTATAAGTTATATTACACGAAAACAGCACATACACAGTAGATTGAAACAGATGGTGAGTTTAAGAAGGGGAACCGAGTTATTATGGACGTCTCACTCACTCTGAAGCGCATGCATAGTGCTCTCGCCCTCATACTTCAGGCTGAATAATTTTTGTCTTAGGGGATGTTTGGTCACTCTAATTTGTCTGACTGATTGAATTTAAGTTTTAAATAAATACTTCAATAACATATTAAAAAATCAGACATGTAAAAATAAGTAAAGTTCATCTATATTTTGGGTAGCTTAAAAGCGTCTGACAGAAGCTCTGGTCCATCAAAAGTGTCTGATACTTATGATATTACTTTAAAATAATATTCTACATGACATATATAAAAATCAGCCATGTGAATTTAAGTTAGATAATTCTTATTTTTAGTTACCTTTCTCACCTAGTACCTGCCCAGGTGTCACTCGGCAAGTTTCACAAAGCGCGTAGGTATTCAAGGCACACGAGACGCTACTGAAAACTTCAGGTTTCATCCGTGTGAAAATAAGTTATGTCTGATTGCTCTGGGATCTTGGACTATAATGCCTGGCCGAACTCGACATTAAGCAGAATCCACATTCGGTCCATCTCTAGTCTAGTCTAGGTACCAACTGACTGTTCTTTTAATACGGGTATTATTAACATTATCCAAAATAACTTTGCTCCTTTGACTTTGATCGTAAATTATATTAAGAATTCACGTACCGAAAATAGCTTGTTGAACACACTTTTTATATCGAAACGGAGGATATGATATGTATAAAATGTATGGTTTGGACTTTAGATGAAGTAATTTCAGTAAACGAGCTTGAACTAGATCTACAACAGGCGCTTAGTTGGTACCGTCAGGGAAATAAATAGTTAAGTAATCAATTTGATACACTACTTCAATTTGCCGTGTTATGGCCATTTCATACGACTGTCTGATAATTACTGTATTAATTTGACCATACGGACTATTTAAGTTGATTGTCAACTTGATTAATTTCCCTGACAGTACAAACAATATTTTATACAAACAAAATACATATATTTTCGCTAAACATGACGCATAGCCAACGAATGAAGCACGAAAACAACACACTCCAAAGAAACACACAATTCAGTCTTAATACCACATAATCCTCCCACACATTGTATAGTCAGCTCCAAAAAGATGTAAACACGGACAAGGCTCCATTTTATTACCTCCAACCATAATTCCAAAATTGTGTCTACAATGTAAAGCTACAAAACATAGTAAACAATTCATGTCACCAAAACCTCCTATACAGGGTACACAGACTGACAATGTCATACGACTTGCAACGATTGACATGGTTTCGAACTTCGCTTGATAGAAGAACAAGAACTTTATTTCTGTCCTTTTCATTTCATGCATGACGTCAGTGTAGGTCATTTGTTTTTGCTGAATTTGAAATACATAATAGGTCGGGAAAAGTCTTTTCGTATTTTAGACCAGGGTCGATAATTTTTAAAACCAAAAAAAATAATAGTAGGATGAAACCCATTAGAAAAGGAGGGGAATATTATAAAAATGAAAGGAAAAATAATTTACGGGCGATCTGAGGTCGGGAAGGGGATGGGGGTGAGTTTTTAAGGGTAAAAAACGGTTTTTCTCGATTTCCGGCAAAACTAAAAGTCCTATCGAAAAAAGTCAAATGGCAAAGTTGTAGGTAATAAAAAGATCTAAAACTTTTGTATTTACAATTTTTTCACATAACCTCAAAAGCTATGTGAAAAATTCAAAAAACCAAGTTTTTGGTTTTTTATTTTTATCTTTTACAAAAATTTGTTTTTTTTTAACGACATTTGGTGAAAACTTTCCTTTTTATGTCCCAAATACGCTGTAATTTATTTGATTAAAAATATTTATTTTTTCACCTCATTTTGAATTAATATCGAAAAAGCAGCCTAATTTTCAATCGAAAATTCACCCGTCAAAATATCGGTTTTTTTCAAAAAGTTGGTATGTTTTCTGTTCGTTGAAATCTCTACTTTCCGATGGTGAAAAAAAATATATATGTTACCATAGTAAATCTTCTCAGAAAATGCAAAAAATCGAAAAAAACTCGAATTCGATTTTTTTTTATTATTATAAATAATTTTGAGCTATTTACACATTACATGCTACATTAATAAAAAAAAATTGAAAATCAAAATGTACTACTATAATTAACAAATAAATAAGTTAATAAAATTAATATTTAATAAGACATCTACAATATTTGGAGAAAGTTGTCGAATCTTTTTTAAATTATATGCGTAGGTGCCTATTTATAACTATTTTAAGATAAATTATATACCTGAGTGACCTACGAAAAATTGTAGCCCATCAAAAGTTATTTCATGGAGAAGTGGGGAAGGGGCTAGGCGGGTCTGGGTCTTACTACATACATACCTACTATTTCGTAACAGCTGTTACAAACGTTAGCCTAGCCAGTATTCGAAATACAGTACAGTATACAACATCGTTTATAAAAATACACGTGCACGCTGAGTTTATGAAGATAATTGTGACAAGTTTACTTAAAAAAAAAAAAAACTTTTCGAATCTGCATAGGAAGGTAAATACTATCTCTATTTTTATCTGTATCAATCAACTCAAACATTAAAATAGTAATATTTTCTTTAAAAAATAGTATGCTTAACATAACATAACCTAAAGATTAAAATTAAATGATATTTTAGTACAAGATTAAAAAATAATAATTTTAAAAATTTTTAGTAAATTTGTCACAATTATCTTCAAGAAACTCAGCGTGCACGTGTATTTTTATAAACGATGTTGTATACTGTACTGTATTTCGAATACTGGCTAGGGTAACGGTTGTAACAGCTGTTACGTAATAGTAGGTATGTATGTAGTAAGACCCAGACCCGCCTAGCTCCTTCCCCACTTCTCCATGAAATACCTTTTGATGGGCTACAATTTTTCGTAGGTCACTCAGGTATATAATTTATCTTAAAATGGTTATAAATAGGCATCTACGCATATAACTTAAATAAGATTCGACAACTTTCTCTAAATATTGTAGATGTCTTATTAAATATTAATTTTATTAACTTATTTGTTTGTTAATTAGAGTAGTACATTTTGATTTTCAATTTTTTTTTATTAATGTAGCATGTAATGTGTAAATAGCTCAAAATTATTTATAATAATAAAAAAAAATCGAATTCGAGTTTTTTTCGATTTTTTGCATTTTCTGAGAAGATTTACTATGGTAACATATATATTTTTTTTCACCATCGGAAAGTAGAGATTTCAACGAACAGAAAACATACCAACTTTTTGAAAAAAACCGATATTTTGACGGGTGAATTTTCGATTGAAAATTAGGCTGCTTTTTCGATATTAATTCAAAATGAGGTGAAAAAATAAATATTTTTAATCAAATAAATTACAGCGTATTTGGGACATAAAAAGGAAAGTTTTCACCAAATGTCGTTAAAAAAAACAAATTTTTGTAAAAGATAAAAATAAAAAACCAAAAACTTGGTTTTTTGAATTTTTCACATAGCTTTTGAGGTTATGTGAAAAAATTGTAAATACAAAAGTTTTAGATCTTTTTATTACCTACAACTTTGCCATTTGACTTTTTTCGATAGGACTTTTAGTTTTGCCGGAAATCGAGAAAAACCGTTTTTTACCCTTAAAAACTCACCCCCATCCCCTTCCCGACCTCAGATCGCCCGTAAATTATTTTTCCTTTCATTTTTATAATATTGCCCTCCTTTTCTAATGGGTTGCATCCTACTATTATTTTTTTTCACTTTTTATTATTTTTAAAGGCTTCTACCCTGGTCTATTTTGTATGTATAAAATTGAACTTTGGTTGTACTGTTTGTATCTGGCTGGTTTTAATATCAATAAAATATATACCTAGGGCATTAAGAAAAAGAAATTGATGTCAAAGATGCAGTTTGCTCTGGTCATTTTTGAAAAAGTGGAGCAAGATCGATATAGACAATATTAGAAGTTACGACATTGCTGAGGAACTGAGGATTGACCACAAACAGTTTTGACCCTTTTGAAAAAGTCTGGCTATACAAAAAAATACTCGATACACAATACATATAATCTCATGTATGCAAAACGCCCGAAAATGAGATTACGTCTGAAAATATTTTTTCACGCCCGAAGCTTAATCGCTGCATCCAAAGTAGAACGCACGCTATACTTGGACCGGTTTCGTCCGATAAATTCTCTCCACCCAGTAACCCATTTACCTTCTACAAACCGTTGCAAAAATCGTTACTGAATCTTAACTAATATTATAAAGAGGTAAAGATAGTCAAACAGTGGGTGCCTGAAGAAGGCCATCGTAACCGAGGCAGGCTCATCAAACACTGGCGTGACGATCAAATTGTTAACAAAATTCGATAGCCGTGGGGTAGGCCTTTGCCCAGCAGTGGGACCAAGTAGGCTGATAAAAAAAAATCTTCCGTGCGCTTCCACCTGATAGGAAACGAGCTTCTTCAGGGGGCTTCTTCTTCTATAGGGGCAACGAGCTACTTTTTAGTCTTAGGCCCTATTGCACCACAAATCGCTGAATGCAGTTTTAGCGTTAAAACATTTCATATTTACTATATTCTATTTCTATCATCTTCGAAGAATTGACGGAAACAACACGATGACGTTTTTAAAACGTTCAGCAGCGTGAAACATATGAGTGGTGCACACGGGCCTAAACGTACAGGCACGAGCAATGAAATACAAACTTTGCAATATTCAAGGCAATTTTCTACTGTATCAAGTAACGTTTTACGAAATAACATAGTATTTTCCCCATACAACCCCAGTCGATTGTGAGCTGTAACGATCGATGCAATAATATCCATATTTTGAATAAGTAGCGCGTTGGTGGTAACTTCAGACCATAGCATCCTAACTATGCTAAGACAACCCTCAGGTTTAATTCTGTGCCTATAATAAACATAATAATGTATGTACAAAAAAGATTTTTTTACTTACTTAAATATAACCAATGAGATTTGGGTCAGCCTAAAGGAAAATAAACTATTTAAAAAGTTCTAGGTTCCATTATGAGATAGTTATAGTCCATAAATTATGTTACGTTTCATATTACAAAGGTGAATTAAAATAATGTTACAAAGATACGTTCAGGTACAATTAAAGAGTAAAATCTAAATTTTCATTGGATGTAATTATCCAAATTAAGTAAATAACTCCTGAAAACCACGAGTGTACGGTCGTTCCCTTTATTATTGTGGTGAATATAAATACAAGGTTATTCAAAAAGATTTTAGTTCTTGTTTATAATTCTTTACAACTAATAACATTTATCTACGGAATAACCTAAACAAATATGTTCTTCCTGTGAAAAAACTTGACAGGTCGATAGTAATGGTGTTTGGATAAAAAAAAACGGCTAAGTGCGAGTCGGACTCGTGCATGAAGGGTTCCGTACCATCGTAGTAAAGGAGCCCCTTTTAATTTTCAATTTATTTTCATTTATAATATATACCTACTATTTGTAGTTATAGCGGCAACAGAAATCTTACACACTGTGTGAAAATTTCAACTGTCTACCTATTACTGATCATGAGATACTGCCCGCTGACAGATAGACGGACGGACGGACAGCGGAGGCTTAGTAATAGGGTCCCGTTGGTTACGGAACCCTAAGATAGTTGTCAGAAATTGAATGACATCGTTATTAGTTTTACTCGGCGCAAATAAAATCACTGGAACGGAATTTTCCGGGAAAGAGGATGGAATAAAATTTTTAAAGCCGTCTATTTATTTTTAATGAATCCAACATTTATGAATCTACAGTAACATATACATCGGTTCACAAAAGTATTCTACAACAAACTCTATTAAATAGCATTGTAAAAAGTGCATAATAGAATTATACTGCTGAAAAAATACTACTAGTAATTTTCTTCAAATGTCTGGAATTTTCTCCGGAAATCTTGTTTAGTCGCGAAGGAGTTTACGCTTATTTCGTGAACTACGTGATCATGTAATTCACAAAATAGACACCTAATAATGTAGATAATTGAGTATGTATTTGGTTGAAGAAAACTCCATGAGTAATCATCGTTTATGTAAAATACATATGGACCCCTCTCTGATATTTTCTTTAGTTAGGTTTCATTAAAAGAAATAATCAACACAAAAAAGAAACAATACGCTGACAGTGCTACTAAAGAGACGCTAAGAAAGTGGGCATCATAGCAACAGATCACATTGGATAAAAACCAAATCATTGTACAAAAATCCATCAAAACTAAGTGTAAACTAATGAAGATATTTTTTTTTCATTTTCTTTTAAAATTCGGTACTCGTACTTCAGGCCAGCCGGCCCGGGTTTAAAATACGTCCTTCAACGTTCGTTCAACTATGATCAGTACTTGGAATAAGTTAATTTCGATGCTATAAAAATAAAATATTTCAAGGAATAGGATGAAAGTGTAAGGATGGTAGGTGTGGTAATGAAGTTCTACCTTCTTCATGGGGAAAAGCCGTGAACTCACGTATGTAAGTGACGTTGTTGAAGCTACGACTTAGAACGACGAGATATGAAGCACCAGCCTTGACTCAGGTTTTATGCTAGCTTTATACGAGACATCATAAAACTTTTTAACGACTGCACTATTAACTTGTCCATACGACTGGGTCTAAGTTCTTCAAGACACGTCGTGCAGATAAGAAAAAAAAAACTCTCTGATCATACTGAAGGACTCCCAATAGGTGGACCGATGACCTGGTCAAGGTTGCGGAGATCCGCTGGATGCGAGACGCACGGGACCGGTCAATGTGGCGTCACTTGGGGGAGGCCCTTGTCCAGCTGTGGACGTCTTTCGGCTGAAATGATGAAGATGAATGACCGCATACGTAATAGGCGGTGGTTATACTTACTCAAAACATGACACACATCTCCTTAATCCTATTGACTGGAATTAACTTTCAGTTTAAGTTGTCCTTAATTTTTTTAAGCATTATTTTGGTAAGACACGGATTTTTATAAAGTAACTCATCTTCCTGTCATGGCACAACCAGTTCCAGTTTTGCGTACAGTGTCATCAACCTTCTCAAATATCAAGGAAACCTGATTAAGATGACGTAATGTGTAGGTAATGAAGGTATACGGACGCTACTGTTAGTGTCGCTACTGTATGCTCCAGTCTCATATCTTTTCTCTACACAAATACTAGAAAACATACGAGGTACTTACCTACCTAAGTCTTGTTTAACTACTGCTGTTTTCACAACAATTTAGAGAATACCTTGAGGAAGGTTTAGTACAGATTACAGAATCCATGAATATTTCACGGGCGTCCGCGTCGGGTCGCCATATTGTTATATAAAATGATACCTAGTTATCCGGGATATCTCCTTTGTATTCCGTGTCCACGTTTCGTTTACTACAATCTATAAGGAAAACAGGAGTCCGTGGACAGTTATTTTGAGGACTGATGGGTATGTCTCATATCTCACCTACGAGGAATGAATTTATCATGAAAGTTATATTAGATATCGTTTGGATGAGGATCGTGAAAAAAGTTGCACTCTTGACAATAATGGGTTACATAACAGCAAGTTACCTATGTAAGTTGCACTGGTGCTGGTGCTTCCATAGTATAAATACAGGCAGTAAACACGAAATTTTAAATCCCAAATTCAGATTGACAAAAACTAGCAAGACATTTGTTACAAACAGTGTACGGTTTTATAACAAGTTTAAAACTAGATCAGAAGTGTCCTTAAACTCAATATTTTGATCTTTGTAAGTAAAAAGACGTGAATACAAGACCCTGCACTCCTCTCTCTCCACGTGAAGCTAACACCAGTTTTCGTCCCAAAAAGACTTTAGCGTTGCATTATGTCCGTTGACGTGACGATTATCATATTATTATCTATAATAAAGCAAACGAGGCAGACTGAATCGAGACGGGATAGACGAGTTCACGTGACGTAGAGGTTATCTTTAATACATGAACAATGGTCATCAACAAATTGTATTTATTTCACAATAAAAAATCTGTGCCCGATACCAAATTACTTGCAGTCACTAACCTAGAGACGCCAGGTACGTAATAATATTAAAATAGTAATTCATTTTGATTGTAACATTCGTTTTAAAATTAATTTAATGCCCACGGGAATTTAAACAGAGTGTTTCAAGAGAATGAATGATCTTTACCAGGAAAATTCAGAATGTTTCAAGAGTACAATGAATGATCTTTACCAGGAAAATTCAGAATGTTTCAAGAGTACAATGAATGATCTTTACCAGGAAAATTCAGAATGTTTCAAGAGTACAATGAATGATCTTTACCAGGAAAATTCAGAATGTTTCAAGACAATGAATGATCTTTACCAGGAAAATTCAGAATGTTTCAAGAGTACAATGAATGATCTTTACCAGGAAAATTCAGTATTTATTCATTGCATTAACAAGAACGAGAAGAAGAGGAGAGAGATTATAGGTAATTAGTTAAACAAGGTAAATCGAGAGGCTTTAGCGCAGCAGATGAATAAACAGTTAAATTAATGCAATTGAATAATTTGGAAAATGGATTTTTACACAATTAGAGGTAAACGTAGATCGAAGCAAGCTGCGAATCAAGAACAATCAAAAAGAAAAAATCATTAGAACGTGTAAATGGCAGTTTTTACTAACTTTGCGGATTTTTTTTTATTACGTATTGTACTTTAGATTAGGTGCAATGTAACAAAAAAGTTCTTCAAGATTGTCTAATATTTTTATCCATTAAAGAACACTGTGTTTGATTATCATGATAACTAAACCTGTTAGCATCCTTCCTATTTAATTATCAGAAACTTGGTACGACATAACATCGATCGAGTATGTAAAATCACCATGTTGATCATTCATCACGTGTTGGTAATATGTAATTCAAAATTGACACTATCGCTGCTAGTCCATCCATACATCCATAGTGGGATTTCTCGACTAATCATAATGTTCTAATATGCATCTAATGTTAAGACCATTCCGAAGGGTCGTATAATACATGCGGTCATTCACAGATGACGAGCATAGCGCAACGTGCTCTCATTTTAAAATAAACGCAACGCCGCATCTGCGCCAACTGCAGATTATTTAGTAATGAGCTTCACTGAATCGGCCCCACAGCTAATTAGTGTTTAGGATGGTAGCCATATGTCTTCTATATTAAACATAGATTTAGTGTTTACTGTTGACACATTGTTGTCGGACATCTCAGCATTTTTTATTGAAATGATACTTTCCAAGTTTTGTCTAATCAGATTTTTGAGTTTTTTTTATTTCCAATTAAACACTTCAGCTTGGATGATATGTGACCTCAATTAAACTACTGGGAGAGGATAAACAGGAGTTAGCAGTGGCGAAAGCACCATACAACTCGATTCGAACCGGCTTTCCTTTGAAAAATGACAGTCATTCTAGAGACAAATAATGTAATCACATTTAAGATAATTATGTACTCCGGCTTACCTCTTACAAAAATTTACCCTTCGCTACTGGGAGTTAGTTTAACTTTAAGTTTAATTTTAACTTGTTTCGAAGAATAGGGAACCGAATCGGCATAATCGGCAATGCGAAGATGAATAACTAAAGCCAGTGATCCGATAATTGTATCATGTTTATATCAAAGTAAAGGAACGCGTGTAGTGTAGTGTAAGTATCATGTAACGTTGTACGGCATAAAACCGCAAGAAAGTGTGCTGTGAAAGTCCTACTATATGATGGGAATCAGAGCGAGCATTACACAAAAACTACCAACTGATCTAAATGAGATAAATGATTTTTTTTTCATAAATAGTCATATAATGACGTAAAGTAAACGAAAATTACCTCAGAAGTCAGAGCATAACGTAGAACTCAATTGTAGGAATTATTTATTTTATAAACGCTGTACTATTACTTAAACCTACCACAAATACTGTCTGTATTTATAATCTCTACGGCACGTTTGGATAGTTCCATAGTTTCTATTATGCACTTGTACAGCGAGAACAATGCTTTCGCCAACTAGATACACAAGTTTCTAGCGTAACTGTTTTGTAGAAATTCTTTCTAAGGCCGTTTTTAAATCTACTGATAAAGCGATAGAATACTGCCAAGAACAGATACAATACCTTCTCTTAATATTTCTTCGTAAATCTGGTACGTAGCTCCGCAGTCTTCGAGCACTTTTCGCCTTAGAATTCTATGCGAGTGATCACCATCGAGAGACTTAGATCGTGAGCGAAACTCATCACTGTCCATAGCACGAGCCTCGTCGGTACTGGCGGCCGGAATAGCGCAAGAGCCTCGCCGTCCTTCCCCAGACTCGTGCCGCCACTGCCCCACTTTTTTACCAAACGTTCGAATCAAATCTTGTATCGTGTGGTGCTTGTGCTTATGTCCGCTACCGCTTGACCCTGACCCTCGCCTTTCATTTTTTTCTTTTTTGTCTTCTTTGGAATGCTCTTTACTGTGATCTTTGCTGCCAGTCACACTTTCTGCTAACTTTTGAGCAAAACTTTTGTTATCATGTCGACTCCTATGGCTCAATTTTGAACTAGATATTTCACCATAGCGTTCACATTTGCTATACTCGTGTTCTTGAATATCGTCCATAGCATCATTGTAGAGAGGTGAAACAAAATTTCTGTAGTCACTTCGTGGTGCGTGGTATGTGTTGACATTGATCTGATGGCGATCGCCGTCGCTACGCTGCCGCCTATAATCTGGCTGGTGGGTGTGATAGTGTTGCTGCGTGGGCGAGCCTCTCTCCATAACATCACGAATGTAACTCGCAAAGTTGGGGTAGCGGTCGCGGGGGCTAGATGCGAACTCATAAGGGCTTCCTGAACTAGCTCTCAAGCTGCGCTGGGCACTAGAGCCTCTGGGGTTAATAGGGATAGGTCGAGCAGCTGATGACGACGAGGCGCCTTCATTTGTCACTACATTACGTGAATCTGTTGAACTCAGAGTAGAATACCAACTGTCACCGCTGCCGTCATCTTTTTCCAACGGGGGAGTAGACTCCCGATGGTGTTTATGAAGAAAATGTGTGAGTCCGTGCATTTTGTATAATATTGTCTCTTTAAAAGTCACTGAGTCGTAACACCTTCATCTTCGTTGAATATTGATCAGATCTCGGGCTTCCTAGAAATGATTTTAGTTAAAATACTTGCTGGGCGGTGCGGCAGGCTTCATCATTGTTTTAATGAAAACCGAGTAATGATATGTGCTTATATCAGGGTTTATTGACCCGTACAACACCAAAATGAAAATACAGATCGTCTCACGGCTATGCCACACGGAAGGACACCTATATTGATACCTTAAATATTGTATATGAATAGGAAATTTTACTAAAAGATTTTGATTTTTAAATAATTTGAACTGCGTTCAAAGATTTAAAAAAAAATCTCCTGAACCGAGAATCGAAATCGCCAAATTTAAAAAAAAAATCACGTGTATTTTATGATAGGTAGGGTCGAAAGGGTTAATTAATCATAAGGATTATTTGTGTCCGTGGGACGCCCTGTATAGGTACATAGAAGCTACAAGAACATTTAAGAAGAGGTCAAGTATTTTTTGTTATACAAGAGCGAGAGAACACATCAGCTGTGAGACCGCGTAAACGAAAGGGGATATAACAGGTTTAACGACTTCCAAGGTCGCGACGCCCTACTTACGAGGATCGTGATCATGACTGTGGCAAACGCGGGAACGCGCAAGGCCTTGAGGACGCGGTGAACACAAGCGTATGGGACAGGAGGACGCATGCGTAGCTCTGTACTTGGAGGGTCACCTTCAATGCGTGCCAAGTTAATTCACCATGGGAGAATCATTGCATTGCGGACGTGACTAGGGGCACACAATGTTGTAAAACATAAACAAGAAAAACAAATTTTATCTTAATTTTGAACGCAAAACAACTTATCTAGGTATTTGTGCATCGAGTCTTTAATAGCGCCAACAATATCGTGATGTTATCAATTTATTAAAGTAGTTAAAATGTTAAAAAGACGTAAATAAAACACATTTCTAGTAGTGATTTATTTTTAGATGCAGAAATTATTATTTTATTCCTATTTAATGACAGCTATAAAACAGCATGTATTTTTTTTACTAAAATGTGTAACTAAGTTAAGTGAAACAAAGTTGCATGTCAAAAATGTCAGATTGTCGTGACTAAATAGAAAACAAGGAAACTAGTAAATACTTACTAAGTATTATAACGTTATCAGTTATCACAACTTTACAATTTTCAAGGTCGAGCGATTGAACCGTTTACTTATTTTTTCTTTTAATAAAACGTATTGGACAAGTTCAATGATTTACCTCGATATATTTTTGAATAGTTACCTAAGTCATTTGCAATTAAGGAAATTATTTGTTTGGCAGATTGAACAACATGTCTCAGTTTGCGTGAAATCAAAATTTTGCATATTATAAAAATAGAACCGGTTATAAAATGTGGTGACAGACTCAAGTTTGTTTTTTGGATTTTAGATTCATCTAACAGAAAGGTAACAAAACTTACTTAATTACTTAATTGAAAGTACAAATCATCATTTTAATTGCTTGAACATGACAGACATGCGAGAATATTATATTTTCAATGACTATGTAATTGCAAATGGCTTGCTGAGGACGCAGTCAAGACTCCAAGAGGTCAACTACTAAGGCCGCTAACAGAAAAATATAATAAACAAAACGAGTATAATTATTTAGATTATGTTAATGTTTATCCCTTAATTTTAAACATAACCAGTGAAATACAAAGTCCATGTCCAAGGTTTTACATTCCCGTGGCGCGAGGCAGATTAATGTCGGTGTGAGATTGATCCCAACTTTAATTAAAGCGGTCAATTGTGTGCTAAATCTCTACTTTAAGATGAATCGATTTGTAATTTGCGAATTGTACTGTCATCTACCCCAGTTTCCAAGAAGATAAAGCTTATACTAGCAGTATAGAATACAGGGTGTATTGGACATCGTGATACAAACGTTTACATGGATTCGGCACACGATTCCAGACCTAACAGCATTTAAATATTTCGTCGGTTATAAAAATATATCAGGTATTGTAGAATCCTTAGTAAATGTTTTGTGGCGATGTCCCTTGCCTACACCGCACCGTGGTTTTGCGGCCTCAAGGTGCTCTTCAATAAAAAAACACGGCAGGCTAAAGTTTCGCCATTCTTAGACAGGGCATACCTACAAAGTTATCAAGAATGTCATCAAACTTTAGTAAGATAAGCATAGTTTTGGCCACAAGTGATAAAACCTTATCAAGGGATCCCTTTAGAGAATAAATGACGGATTACGACAAAGATTACCAAACATCCGCTACAAAGACTGTTTTTGCTTAACAACATCGAAATAATAATGCAAATTGACACGATTGTGTTTAACGATTAAAGATTCAAAGACGACGGTCGTATTAACAACATAATCACATAAAATAACAAACACGTAACTCTAATTTCAATGTCATTGTCTATTTTCAAGAAAAATAGGTAACTTGAATAATAGGAATAACATCGTAGGCTGTTATTGCAGCAATGTATTAAATGACACCTGCGACCTAAGATATTATGTAATTGGAAACTGATAAAATTGCAAGTTCAACCGAAAATGTAAAGTTTGTATTAGTTAGTTTCCGTTCTAAATACTTGATTAGCTTGCATGGCGATAATTTATATAGAACTAAATACGCAACCATCACGACTGACCTATTTAAAAAAATCTGAGCGAAAACCCCGAAAAGCCGTCTCAAACATTGCAAATTTTTGCGTGTAGGTAGGTGTACGAGTTTAAAGTAAATATCCTCTTCGCCAATAATTATGTTTGTATGGTATTCAAACGATACTTTGTGTTTGTGTATTGGTTCTTTACGTTTATTTGTCTGTTCGATCGCTAGTTTGAGCTGATGTCAAGAGGCTGGATAAACAACAATGAAATACTGGCACTTTGGTGGCCTTCTGACCAAACTTTAGTAATAACACGGACTTTTTGGTAGTTTTAAAGTATGAATAAATTTCTAAAGATTTTCGTTCTTTCTGCACGAACGCGTCTTTAATTTATTAGTGCAACTTTTCAGCTTCTCAGATTAATTTTCGAATTTCTTCCTACATCACTTAGATGTTAGAATACTTACTAACATTTTTTTGTTTTGAGGTTTTTTACATTTTATAAATGAATTACTTGTAATTCTAATTTTTCAATTTGCTCTTTAAAGTCAGAGAAGAAAGATATTAGTGTCTTAAAAATAATTTATTCCTGAAAGCGTCATAAAATTAAATAAACCTCAAGAAAACTAATGAATACAATTAATACATATTTATAAAGTTTTGCTAAACTTCCAAAATTCAAAAAATAACAGCCTGTATTTGAAGTTGTTACAGTGTTTGCGTTAACAATAAATTTATTCGGTGTTTACTGTACATCGTTTTAAATAGTTTTTTGCCACTTTAGCGACAGTTTGAAAACTCTTGAAACTTCTTAGGTAACTTTGTAAACAATGCAGGGACAGACTGATTGTGTAATGAACTAATGATATCAAACTGTCTAAAAGTAAGTAAGTCATCTAGCTAATGATATTGTTAAGACTACAAATATTCACATTTACCTGTTATATGGAAATATGTTTATCTATCAAAACCCGTTCGTACTGATACAGACGGAAGGTGCTGATAAAATGTGTGTTTACCGTTCGTCAGGGAAAATATGAACAACAATAATGATGGCAATTGGCGCGGTTTCGGGCGCCTCTTACGGAGCTGTTGCGTTGTGATCTAAGCAATGTTGTTTACAACATGTGTCGGAATGCGCCTGGTAACTCACGACCAAGAAGTTGTACTAGCTCGCACCATGTGCCACTACAGAACGTAAACACCACGCCGTGCCACCGGCTGCGCCGAGATCTGATCAAACAAAGGGAACTAGACCTAGTAACCACATCCGCACCGTTCATGGACGATTTAACACAATGTGCCGCTCATGTGCATCGTAAATAAATATTCACAGTTCATTGTATCGTTATTATTATCGTGTGTGTGTACGACGCGCGCGACACGTCACTCACTCGCGACAGACGTGGGAACACTAACTTAGTCAAATAAGCTACCTAAGAGAGTGGGAACGAGAGGGCATTAGAGAAGACGCGCGTAGTCGTGCAATCGGCGCGCGGTCGTGGAGCAGCGGTCCGAGCGGCCACCGCGCCTCACGTCGCCTCGTGGAGTGCCGCCGCCAGCCAGCCCCACGCGGCCACACCACACGCCGCACCGGCACTCCGTCCTCCCGCGGTAACCAGCGCATCATGCACGTTGGCCTTGGCTTATCCGCCGCTGATGTCACTTGGGCCTAGTGGCCTACCACTTTTATAGTCTTATTATCAATTTAACTATACAATAATATTTACGCCCAATTCGCGGGGTGGCATTGTGCGCACCTACTAACCAAAACGATAGGTCTCTTACAATCGTGTATAATGTGATTGTACCGATGATTGCAGGATTGCGGGTGTGATAATTGTACGGTGGCGGGTAGATGCTTTAAGTTATTAAATAAACCAGTATGTGGCTAACTCCCGCCTTTCATTGACGCTGCATTGGCGACGAGAATAGGATTTTTTTTTATTTAAGACACCATTACGCGTGCAGTTTCGTTGTAATTGTTATAAAGATGCCAATCGGCAAGTTAGAACCGTTCAGTATAAATTCAAAACAATGGCCTGCCTATATACGCCGGGTCAACCAATATATTTTACTCAACGACGTAAAAGACAACCTGAAAGTGCCGATGTTAATAACAATCGTAGGCGAAGCAACTTATTCGTTAATGTGTGATCTATGTTCACCTGAGTTTCCCGAGAACAAATCGTACGAGGAATTGGTAAAACTAGTTGCCGATCACTTAGAACCACAGCGGTCTGAAATCGCCGAGCGCCACGTGTTCAGGCTACGGCGACAACGTGCCGGTGAACCTATGATGGAATACTTACAGGCCCTCAAACATCTGGCAACAACGTGCAATTTTGGTAAATGTACAAAGTGTTCTACTCTTGAGGAAAATCTAAGAGATCAGTTTGTTTCGGGTTTGGCAAACGACGCAATGCGTTCAAGAATCTTTGCCGAAAGAAAAATAGAATACAAGGAGGCGGTGGAGTTAGCACTATCTCTGGAGGCTGCAGAGAAGCACGCGGAGGTAAGCGGCAACACGATGCCGACTGCGACCTCAGGTGCCGGCGGAGAGGCGGGTGAAGACCTGCATTATACACGTGGAGGGCGAGGGCGCGTTCGCGGCTCGCGCACTGCGGCCGCGGCTAGCGCGGGCGGTGCGGCTGGCGCGGGCGGTGCGGCTTGCGCGGGCGGTACGACCGCAACCACGCAAGCATGTTGGCGTTGTGGTAAGGCACATCGCGCGGACAGGTGCCGTTATGTGAATTATAATTGTGATGAGTGTAAACAAAAAGGTCATTTACGAGTGATGTGTAAGTTAGTGAAAAATCGGGCAGACAGTCGACAAAATTATATCAGTGGCGAAGAAGACTCAGACGATATGTTTAAGATTGTTGTTGGAGGTAAGGCTAATAAACCTTACTATATAAATGTCATCATAGATAACTTTGAGACCAAATGTGAAATCGATACCGGTAGTCGCATTTCGGCTATTAATGAAGATCTGTATACCCGCAAGTTTTCTCATAAAATTATTAAGACAGATAATTTAATGTTACGTAGTTATGCCGGTTCACCAATCGAATCGCTAGGTTTTATAGAAGTACAAGTTAGGTTGAGAGATGTAGAAGTGAAGTCCTTGCCACTTTATATAATTAGAAACGGAGCGTGTCCTTTGCTAGGAAGAGATTGGTTGCGCGCCCTTAAAGTAACTCAATTAAACTTGTTTAAGATAACCGACGATGGATTCGTGAACCGTTTATGTGCTGAATTCCCGGAGGTATTCACGGATAAGTTAGGGACTTGTAAGCGAGCCATTCGACTACAGCTGACTGATGATGAACCGGTGTATGTACGTGCGCGGCCAGTGCCACTGGCGCTGCGCGCTCGGGTCGAGCGCGAACTGGCGCGCCTGGAGTCCGACGGCTCCATATACCGCGTCGACTATTCCGACTACGGAACGCCAATAGTGCCGGTTATTAAGAAAAATGGGGACATACGCATATGTGGGGATTACAAAATTACAATTAATCCTAAGCTCAAGCGTGATTATTACCCCTTGCCTCGTATTGATGAGTTGTTCGCGAATTTAAGCGGAGGAGAAAAATTTACTAAAATTGATCTCACTCACGCCTACGAACAGTGTTTAATAACAACAGAATCACAACCCTATACCGCCATTACAACTCACCTCGGAACATATGCCTACCGCCGTACGCCATACGGTCTAGCGTGCATACCCGAAAAATTCCAGAAATTAATGGAGGAAACATTACGTGGCATCCCGGGATGTGTGGTTTTCCTAGACGACATTTGCATAACGGGGGCTAACGATAAAGAACACATAAGTAATTTACGAGCTGTACTCGAAAGGTTGCGCAAGACGGGTTTAACAGTTAAATTAAGTAAGTGTAGTTTTTTACAAGACAGTGTTAAATATTTAGGATTTGTTATCGACAAAAAAGGTTTACGGCCAGACACTGCCAAATTGGATGCCATATCCAGCGCACCCAGACCAGAGAATATTACCCAACTTAAAAGTTTCTTGGGAATGTTAAATTATTATGGCAAATTTATTAGTAATTTAAGCACATTACTGCACCCATTACACAACTTATTAAAAAAACATGTCAGCTGGAAATGGGATCACAGTTGTGAACAGGCGTTTAAAGAAGCTAAGCGAGTTCTCCTGGGTGAGCAAGTGTTAGCACATTACGAGGAGGGGCGGCCGCTCGTACTCGCGGTCGACAGTAGTGCGTATGGGTTAGGCGCAGTACTGGCTCACCGCTATTCCGATGGCAGCGAGCGCCCGATTAGTTGTGTGTCCCGCACACTCAACGCAGCTGAGCGGAATTACAGTCAACTCGATAAAGAGGCACTCGCGATATTGTTTGGTGTAACAAAGCACCATCAGTACCTGTTTGGTAGAAATTTTATGTTACGCACGGATCATCAGCCGTTGACATACATATTCGGTGCTAAGGGTGGCATTCCACAGACCGCTGCCAGCCGGCTACAGCGGTGGGCGGCGCGCTTGGCCGCATACGACTTCACTGTAGAATTCGTTCGCTCAGCTGACAATGGGCCGGCTGATGCTTTATCGAGGTTACCGCTACCCCAGGAGGGTCGCTTAGTGGACGCAGTCACCTACATCAATTTAATAGAGGAATCTTTCCCTATTAGTTTTAAGGATATTGCTAGGGAAACTGAAAAAGATACATTGTTATGTAAGGTAAAAGGTTATGTCACTTTTGGTTGGCCGTTGACAGTGACGGATACAGAGAAACCGTATTTTGCAAGGAAACAGGATTTAACTGTAGAATTGGGATGCCTCATCTATAAATATAGGGTCGTTATACCGAATGCATTGCAAAAACAAATTTTAGAGGAAATACATGATGGTCATTTAGGAATTAATAAAATGAAGAATTTGTCAAGAAATTATGTATATTGGCCCACTTTAGACAGGGATATAGAGGAGGTATGTCGCGCGTGCACGGCGTGCCGCACAGTACGCGACGCGCCGCCGCATGTGCCCTTGCACCCGTGGGAGTTCCCGCTGCATCCGTGGCAGCGAGTACACGCAGATTTCGCGGATTGTGGGGGTACACGGTATTTAATTATGGTAGACGCAAACTCAAAGTGGATAGAAGCAATAGCTATGCGTAGGACGGATGCGCAGGCGACTATCGTGGCAATGAGAACTATTTTTGCCCGTTTCGGGTTACCGTCACTGCTCGTCACTGACAACGGCCCCCCATTTTTCTCACAGGAATTTAAAACGTTTTGTAAGAAAAACTGTATAAAACACGTTACCACAGCTCCTTACAGACCACAAGGAAACGGAGCAGCGGAAAACGCGGTAAAGACCGTTAAGAAAGCGATTAAACGTGCCTTGTACGAGGGCGAGGACGTCGCCACGGCACTTAGTAAATTTTTATTTAAATATCGTAACTGTCAACATGCAACCACCGGTGTGTCCCCTGCGGTGGCGTTGCAAGGGCGTAGGCTCCGCGGGCGCCTCGATGCGCTGCGGCCTGACGTATCGAGTGTAGTGCGCGCTGCACAGGAGCGGCAAGTAGCCGCTGCAGGCGGCACACCGCGCGCACTGGCGCCTGGTGACACGGTGCTGGCACGCGACTACACCGCGAGGGGGGATAAGTGGTTGTCGGGTACAATAGTCAATCAGACTGGACCGGTCTCGTACAAGGTAGACGTTGGGCAGGGAGCCGGTTGGCGTAGACATGTCGATCAAATAATACCTATACATAACAAGAATCGCCATTCGTTATCTCGAACAAGTATAGTTTCCGAGAGTAAAGGTTTATCCCCAGAGAGGGAGGTTCCCTTGGTCTGTGAGGAGGTTGAGGGTACATTCGAAGACGCGTCTGACGGCATTGGTGAGAGGTCACAGGCTACCAGTTCTGAAACGGCATCTGGGCCGGAGACACCACCACCACCGTCTAGTGCGTCTGCCCGTGCTTTGCGAGCTTATAACCGGGCTCGATCTGGAGTGACGAAATAAAACGCTTTGTTTAATTTTTATTGTTATACACATTTTAGTTATATGTACTTTAGCTTAAGGGGGAGAAATGTACCGATGATTGCAGGATTGCGGGTGTGATAATTGTACGGTGGCGGGTAGATGCTTTAAGTTATTAAATAAACCAGTATGTGGCTAACTCCCGCCTTTCATTGACGCTGCAGTGATGACTATGGGTCTAAAGTCCTCACTAAAGTCAATATGCTTAGCAATACAATGGAAAAACTTTAAATCAATATGCACATGAAATTGACTGAAAATAATACATAAGTTAAGAAGTGTTGAGAGCTAAGTGATATTTGAGTGGGTAGGGTTTTCTTCACGTATCTAGATATATCAGTGACCTAATAAAAATCTAGACGACAATCACAGACATAGGATATCGGAAATAAACGTGAGAAGTTAATCTGTTCCTGACACTGATATCCGAGCAGTCGCGGAAATACTTATGTTGATGCACTGGTGACCTATACAGTTAACAGCGCCAAAGGCCAACGACGGAGATAGAATGTGTTGCCCTTTTAAAACGACCCCAAATAAACTCATTGGAAAGTCTGTCTGTATTTATTTTTAGTATGTCAGGTACCTAAAATTTGGAAACTAGGTATGAGCATAGATTATTATGAGCCTGTCACAAATTGAATTGGCTGAATAATAACTGTTCTTAAAGAAGTAACGAATTCACTTAAACAATCTTTGATCATTCTGATATGCAAATTGGCATGAGAACAGCTATGACCTCATTGAGGTAATAAAATAAACACGCTATGATAGCAACGTCTTAAGAAATGATCGACAAACTGTGTTCCCCACTGACCTCTATATTTAAAAGTAGGACAAATTGGGGTTATGATGTCTTGGCAATAGGTTTGGATAGGTGGTGCAGTCCGATAACTCGAATATTATAAAATAAACCAGGATAACTTAACTAAAATAAATTAAAATGGAACTGGGCATGCCACATCTGCCGCATGTCGTATCAAAATTAAGCCCAAGTGGCAACAGATTGGGTCCCGAACAACAGAGCCCCGCAACGCGGTAGGCCCAGAAGGAGATGCCGTGACGAGCTGGACTCTTATCAAAAGGGTTGGGCCCAAAGCCAAAGACAGAGAAATGGAAAGAGGGAAGGGAGGCCTTTGCCCTGTATGGTCTTTAAAATTCAAATGACAGACAAATCGAATCAAGTTAAGCGTGTATGTACGGTAGGGAAATAAAAAGGGGTCAGTGGATACAAAACGGGGCACTATGAAAAAGTCGACGTAGGCCCGCTACGCGGGGCTCCTATCTCTGTCTGCAGGGTTTAAACTAGTCGGGGTGCCCCAAGTCCCGAGCTTCGCTCTTGCATCTAACACTTTTTTGGCTAAAAAATTCTGTCTTTTTTCCTCAATACCCCGTTACGTACACACCAACCCAATTTTCGCCTATTTTCTTAAATAACTTCAAAACTATTTTCTCTTTATCTTAAAATTATAAAAAAAAATATTTGACATCCTCACAATGAGCCCTTTCATTTGTTGTAACACGATATAGTTTCCTAACCTTTTTATTTTTTTATTTTCTATGCCCCATGTTTAAAATTCATTAATTTACGTTACACGTCCGTATTAGGGTCACCGACTTACATAATTATGTGTACCAAATTTCAACTCAATCGGTCCATGTTATGTCGTTGGATTGGTCTTTAAAAAATATAATTTTTCGATTATGGGATTCGTTTGTGAAATATTAAGCTTTAAAGTGCTATTTTTACTTTGACTCAACTCTACCAGCTAAACGGTTGTGTGTTGATATAAGTTTTTAAACTGTCGTGGTCACTAACATTATCATTAGCATTAGAATCGGGAATGATCATTGAAAAAAAAATGACAAGAAAACGAAAAAAAAAGTCATCATCTTTACTGATGTTTTTAATTATGCTTGTGCACCAATTTTATGAATTTAATTTTTATTTTATGATTGTTACTATTATTTTATGTTTATGTCTGATTAATTTTATAATCACTATTAATGAATTATAACTTGTGCTGTGTCACACTGAAAATCCGAATGCAATCTGCCTTTACTGATGAAACTAATCTAAATACTGATTTGGGACCCACGGCTACTTCTTCTTTTGTACGCATTTAACTTTGCTCATGTATCTTGTTTGTCTATGTTTGTATGTTACCTAACTTGTGTGTGTCAATAAATATATAATTGAATTTAATTTTGTTGTATTGTACTGTGTTGTTGTTGTTTATGTTGTGTGTGAAACAACTCACAGTAGCAGTATATATAACGAAGCTAAATGTAAAACTATCACAGCTAAGTAGGCTTTACAAGTTTAAGAGTAACAGTCGACCCACTTATAAAATGTACTTGGATAGCATATTTTCCGAAACATAATGTATGGGAACACAGGTTTTTCAACTGCAAATGTAGGTTTGTTTTTAATTATTACAATAAAAATCATCGTTCGGACCGACAGACAGAAAGACAAAAATTTCAAAAAATGTGATGTCGTTATAATTACCATATAAAGGAGAAGGGAACTACTCCATACATTCCTGGGCCCAGGTGTTAACTGAATCAAACTGGCCTTATTTGTAAGAGAATATAATAACAAGGCCTCACTGAAAATTTGGTGAAATTTGGCTATCCAGGAATCAAGTTATATGAAATATAGTAAAAGTGAGGTTATATTATAACATTGCAGTTTTATATGTTTTTTTACGAAATACTTTTGAATGGCTTTGGTTGTGTTATGGTTTTATGCATGGAGCGTGTGTAAAGAGTCAAAGATCTGACACGTTTGGCTCTCTCGTGCCCCAGACACTCGCTACAGTCGAAGACAAGTTTCTTCATTCAATATCTTGCACTTAGAAGCAGTATGCACCTACCTTTTAAAAACTAAATAAGGGACAGGAAATATAACACAAATATATGACTAAAATATGTATTATTCATCTTCAATAATTAGGAGAATATCATCTAAGAATTGTGCAGGGGGTACAATATTTTCTTGCGACCAGTCGCAATCATACAGTTTACACAGCGATCCATGTCGTCAATATCCGATCGATAGGCGTAAACAGTTGTCCAAAATAGAGAGCCAGGTAATTTAGAAATGCAAGATCCTATTTAAAGCCGAGGTCGTGGGGTTAAACCATAAAACAAGGAAAATACGTACACACTCAGAACGAAAAACCACGAACGAGTGCCATCTGTCAATCGGTGACAGACTGATGTCAGACAGGAATGTTGTCAGCAGAGAAATTAAATGAAATCGATTCGCTATGAATCAATTCCACAAAAAACTACTCGTTACTCGATTTTCATACATTTTCTGAGATTTTACCGATTTATTCGTAATCGATTACTAACATTTCAGGCATTGTTTAATCGATTATTTAGAACTTAATTTAAGTTTTCTCGCTTCCTAGATAGAAACCAGGTACCATATTTTGTGATTTTCCTTAGAAAAATATGACGGTTTTTTTAATACACATTTCAACTAGTTAACTGCTGGGCCCAGAAGTCCCCTTCTCCTTTTCAAATGCATTCCGCTGTTATTTTGTTATTACAAACAGACACGTTAATTTTATTTATTTGTACAGATGTTCCACCGTCCAGGAAAAACGTACAAAGTGTTCAAACTTTGCATGTCACGCAATTCTGTCTGAGAGTAGGTATTGGCTATGTTTCAAGTACCATGCATTAATAATGCATAGCACACATAACCAAATATCAGAATTGCAGGACACATTACGCTAACAGACATTGATAAATTGCACGAAACAACATTATTTGTTTGTTTATACTACAGATGACCTACAATGTTAGTGCTTACAAATACGTTGCACGGCTAGTTATTTATTAGTATTGTTTGATTACAAGACTTCAATGCTTGTCGTGTTATTTGAGAAGGTAAAAAGTAACATAAGTACCTACTGTAGGTAGGTAAGCACGTTTTATTAAGTTAGCGGTCAATATCTAATAAGCGGGTGTAATTGATTTACCAAAATAACAAACTCAATCACTGCAATAGACACGTGATTTGATTACAAATCAAACGTAACTGGCATACAGGATAGGTACGCCGACCAATCAAGCTTTATAAAACCAGTTTATGTGGATCTCTCATTATACCAGAAATCTATACAAAACGAGGCAATGTTAAACTGGAAATATATTGCTTGATGTGTCGCCGTATGTACCTACATGCCATACGTGGTATTGTATACAGGGTTATTTGTAAAACACCAGAAACCTCTTAAGAGGTCATTGTACTCATCACTATGAACCAAACCTGAAATCGCGAAAAAAAAATCAGCTGTTCCCTACATTTATGATCTATTAACTCGTCAAAATGTAGGGAACAGCTGATTTTTTTGTCGCGATTTCATGTTTGGTCCCATAGTAAAAGTTGTTCATAGTGATGAGTACAATGACCTCTTAAGAGGTTTCTGGTGTTTTACAAATAACCCTGTATATGGGCGTCGCCAGGGGGGCAGAGGGGGGGCGTCGCCAGGGTTCAGCTGCACTGCACCCCTCCTCCTATAGGCTCAGGATTTTTAAAAATTTTAACTTTTTCTGCCTGTGCCACAGAATTGATATCGTACGTAATAATTTGTAGCGTACAATAGAATCACTCCAACTAAAATATTTTGGAGGTTAAAAATGAGCCTCTGAGTACTTTTACTACCGCTATAAACTTACACATTTTCTTTAAACCAACCCGCGCGGTTCGTACTTTGAACCCTGCGAAAGGACTGTTATCACAAAGACCCCTTTTTTCTGCCTCTAGATTGGCACTCTTATTGGATTCTTGCATGATCGACTGGTATAGACAGAGCCTGAGCTAAATTAGGAGCCCCTTGCTCCGAATCCTTAATAGGTAATTATAGCACCCATGCACAAGGCTGCAAAAACTAGAGCATGAATTTATTCCGAGACAAGAAGTAAACATTTTCGAGCTCGCTTCGCTCGCTTTTGCAGCCAATTTTCTCTTGAATCTTAACTTTGTCTCTAAGACGCCCAGGTAACTCCGGTAGGTTGAAACAATTCTAACCTGTCCAAGGTAGATAAATATTTAAACTTTCGAGCTCGCTTTGCTCGCTCTTGCAGCCTAGTTTCTCTTGAATCTTAACTTTGTCTATAAGTCGCCCAGGTAACTCCGGTAGGTCGAAACAATTCTAACCTGTCCAAGGTAAGTAAAATGTAAAAAATTTAAAACTCGCTTCGCTCGCTCTTCAGACTACTTTCTTTTGAATTTGTCTAATAGTCCACCAAATATCTCCTGTAAGCAGGAACGAAACGATTCTATCCTGTCTACGTCTACGATGAAAGAAAATTTAGTTTTAGTTCCTAGACTATTCATATATATGAATCTGATGACTCTTTAAAATTAGTAACTTCTACATATACATAAACAAGTTTCGAAAATCTAAGCAATCCGAGGTAACCGACGTACTTTACTACCATTTTTGAAGTAGCTATTGCATTTAAGACTTAGAAGAACTTCAGCTGCATCCGTAAATAGTGAACTTAACCCTTACAAATCTTTTACTTGAACACTTCTGCCAACCTTAGCCCAAAAGCTGGCGAGGTCCTTGATTGTAAATCAACATCGAACCAAATTAATAAGCTATTTAATATGTAAACCTAACTTTTGAAAACTCTCTCGACGATAAAGTTTGGAAAATTAATCTAAGTTACTATTCACTTACGCATTAATCAATTTGTTGTAACTTATTATACTATCTAGAGGACGTCGAAATGTGATAGAAGCAAAAGCATACACTAACTACACACACACAAAATAACACTATTTAAAAAAAAATCAGCAACAGGTCAAAATGTTTAAAAGATTGAAATCTAGCATTCTATTACTGACTATGCGATCGATCGAGAGTAAGCAGGTGACCTGGGATCTGATTCCTCCAACGCCTCACGCACGTTCAATTTATTAAACTTTACAACACATTCGTTGATAGCATATTGCTAAACATTATTGTATCCTGAGATCACTTATAAGTGGACAGATACATGGCAACATGTATCTCTCATGGCGAAAAAAAGTCAATGACTGGCTGAAGTGGTAAACAAATACGGACGCCAATCGGGACAAGAGACAGTACGATGGCATAGGGCAAAAGGATGAAAACAAGTAGGTAGATATTTTTGATAGTAAAGAGTTTATGATGGCTATAGGCTCGCCCAATATTACATGGGACTTAAACATAACTGGCGAAATGGGTGTACTTTTAGGTACACCTCTGCCTAATCAATTTAAAAGTTACCAAATTACAAAGCGTGATGTTATGTTAAAGTGTTTATTCAATGCATATTACTACCGTTAAGCAAACTTCGCTCGCGTGTACTAAAAACAATATAGCGAACAAATAACTATTAGTTACCGAGTTACGTGATCGATGGCTGCTACGCGGAAATAACATTTGTGTTGTTTCTACAAGTACATCTTTTATATATTTAATGTTGTAATTGTTTGACTGTCTAATTTTAATTTAAAAGAGCAGTTAAGGCGAAGGCAAATCCAATTTGTTTAAATTTTAAACGTAATTCCGTGGATTGGAGGACGCCGTGTTTTAGTAATATTGCGTTTAAGTAATTGCAGATTCATGCTAGCTCGGTCTTCGGGTTAAATTATTGAAAGGTCGCGACTCTACATCAGCAATACTTTCGATTAGGTAAAAATTCGATTCGATTTAAAGTAATTCCTTAGGCCTACTTGCACCACAAATACGTTTCAACGTTTAACGCTATATGTAAAACATCGGTCTGTTTCCGTCAATCGTTTAAAGATAAGAGATAGAACGATTTTTTAAACATGTTTAGTGCTAAACTCATTAAGTGATTTATGGCGCAAGTAGGTCTTAGGTACGGTAGTAAAAATATCAACTGTTGACTCAAACATTTTAAGGAAAGTATGGGATTTTCTATTCAATCGCAATATGCCACTTACCTCCTGCCTCTGAAAGTTCTAAAAATTTTTAAGTCTACTTGGAACGTCTCGACAACTTTGTGACATTCAGCCACTATTTCACGTTTATTTTAAAAGGAAATCTTCTGAAGGTATTGCAACAGAAATAATGATAGCGCGTTGAAAACGTTCAGAACAATTAATAATAATAAAGCAACTCTATTCTTCTTAAATTCCTCTCAATGTGACTTTGGTCTTCAGTATTGGCTGTACATGTATAATACACTTCTCATCAAAAAAATCGAAACACCTCGCAGTTTATGATTTGATAAGGATTATCAGAAAAATGTGTATATTTAGGAATAAATGTAAAATGTCATTTAATAGTGAGTAGTATGAGGTTTTTAAATCCTAATGTTATTGTTCTAAATTCAAATTAAGTCTTCATAGGTTTCGTATTTTGTATAATGAGTAATTTTTACCCTGTATGGAATATGAAGGAAATGGGTAAAACAACACGCGTAAATGAAAAAAAAATGTAAGAAACGTTTATTTAATAACTTGTATTCCCTCCGCGAGCTCTTATTACTGCTTCCATACGGTTCTTCATCGATCGGATGAGAGTCACGATCACATGTTGTGGTATATTATCCCATTCCTCTTGGATTGCATTTTGCAGCTGGCTAAGTGTTTCTGGGGCTGGATCTCTTGCTCGAATTCGTCTCTTTAATTCATCCCATAGATGTTCAATGGGATTCATGTCCGGGCTTCTTGCTGGCCATACCATAATGGAGATACCGACTTCGGTAAGATAATCTCGTACGACGCCCGCGGTGTGAGCTCTAGCATTGTCGTGCATGAATATGAAGTCGTTGCCAATAAAATGTGCATAGGGCATCACATGAGGTTTAAGACACTGTTCGATGTACCGATGAGAGTTTAGTGCAGGCAGCCGTGGCCCAGACACAAAGGCAAGTTCTGTCTTACCGTCGGCGCTGATTCCTCCCCAAACCGTCCACGAACCGCCACCATAGCTGACCTTTTCTTCAATGCAGCATTGTGCAAAGCGTTCTCCATCTCTTCTGTAGACCTTGTTCCTTCCGTCGTTACCATACAGCATAATTTTACACTCATCAGAAAACAGTACTTTGCTCCACTGAAGGTATGACCAAGTTAGGTGCTCGCGTGCAAAGTTAAGGCGCGCTCTTCGATGGTCTGCAGTTAATTTCGGCCCATTCACTGGCTTATGCGGTGTCAATCCGCGTTCCTTCAACCTTCTTCTTATTGTAGAGTCACTTACAGCTACTCTTCGTAAAACGCGAAGCTGCTGCTGCAGTTGAAAAGCGTTAAGGCGTCGATTTCGTAAAGAAGTTGTTACAATAAATCGATCATCTCGCTCAGAAGTGACCCGATTCCTGCCAGATCCTGAACGGCGCGTGAACGAACCAGTCTCCCGATAGCGTTTGTAGACTCTATGAACAGATGATAAGCTTAGATGCAATCTTGCAGCCACAACACGCTGACTAAGTCCAGAATCCAGCAATGCCACCACTTGGGCGGCTTCTGCGGGCGAAGTATCCATATGTTTTAGAAAAAAAAGTTTTTTCAGACGTCCCAAAGTCACAGTAAATGAAATAAGAAACAAAAAGTTTAAAGACAAGCGCTAATTTTTAGTTTTTAAACGAGAAACGTACTCCAACCCTAAATACACATTTGTCTCAAAACAGTGATTAATTTCATTTATAGGATAAACAAATGAAATTCTAATTTCGAATTTTGATTTTTTTCTTCTTACTGTAATGACCAAACTGCCAGCTACACAATAATGTTTTTTTTTTCATGGATTTAATTCTCTTTTGTAAAAAATTAGGACAAAAACAATAAAAACGAAAGTGTTTCGATTTTTTTGATGAGAAGTGTAGAATTCCTAATGTGGCAAGACCTATGTACTAACAGCTATGTTATCTATGTCTTGTCTTCTTATGTTTTAAGGGCCCAGTCCAGTAATATTGTCAGCCCGTCGAAATATTCGCGCAGGTTTCAAAGTTTTTTTGACTAAAGTTATAAAGTAATTGCAATTATTTTTAGTGCACCATAATATTGTTTATATGCTTAATAACTACGTATTTTTTAAAGTTCATAAAACTCGCTGTTTTTGTTGCTCTCAAAAAATTCGTAGTTTATGTCAACAGAGTTGTGTTATTATTCGATTTTATAGAAGGGCCACTGTTGAATGACACGACAAATTAAAAAAAAAAATTAACGTAAACTGAAAATTATTAGTATACCAAAACACTCATAAAATGACTTTATATACAGAAACGTTTGCCATATTTCCTCAGTGACCACCCAGCGGTCGAGGTAGAAGACGTCAGAATATCGTGAATTGTTTTTCACTTCTTAGGGTTGGACCTCATCTGGCAGCACGGAATCGCATTTGTTCCGCCTGTGCTACCACGTGCTGCCGCATGCGAACGCGCGCTGTCGCATTCCGCAGACAAAAAAAGCGATCGCACGCGTCAGCATGCTGCAGCATGGGTGGCATACTGCCGCGTTCTTTCATGATCAGTTTAGTTTCAAGCGCGAGATGGATAGGACCACGGAAGAGAGAGCAGTGATTCTAGTGTGTATTTTGCAAGAAATGCAAAATCAAAATAATAAAAAGAAACGCATTCGCAAAATAAAACGGAGATACTGGGTTCATCCTTTTTGGAAGCAGAGAGCGGTTCATGGACAATAATATGTTACGCATTTTCCGGATTTAGTAACATATCCAGATAGTTTCGCAGATTATTATGGAATGACTTTAAATGATTTTAATGAATTAGTATTTTGCCATTGTACGATAGAGTGAGACAGCATGCGATAGCAAGTGATCGGCGGTGAAAGGATGCGTTAGCATGCTATCGCGCGCTTCAGGGTTCCGGAGTCTCCCTGCCGACCATTGCATTTTGTCCGTGATGCCGATCGCCTCGAGGATTCCGCCGCGTGCTATCGCATTATGCTTTCTGTCTCGGTCTAGCAAATGGCAGTTCTAAGCGACAGAAAGAGAAAGGGCGACGGAAAAAGGCGATTCCGTGCTGCCAGATGTGGTCCAACCCTTACTCGCACAATTGTTATCGCGCTAATGTTATGTCATGCAGGCTGCTCTACATAATTATTGTAACCGACTACAAAGAAAAGAAGGGTTACGTTTTTATCTATGATTTTTTAAGTTTTTACACATTCGCGAAAAACACTAGAAAGTGGCCCATTTTAAAGTCGTTTTTAACATGTTCCGCCTAATTTACTTGACAAAATGAATACAGTTTAGTCGATAGAAGTACCTATAATAAAGCGTCAAATCATCGTTCGTGTGCTGTGAAGTTCCTAATCAAGGCACTTAGATACAAATTAATTATCATAACAAAACATAATAGCAACAGTTTTCTCTGAAGGTAGACAGGGATGTTTTATGAAACACCCGCATTTCGATATTTGAGTACCATATTATGTTAGGATTACACACACAGCGGAACTCGGTTCCGGCTAGTGTCACAGTTTTGAAAACTAATCAAAAAACAGGACATTTATAAGATTAAGAAGATTTTTACAAAAATGTTCGGACACTTTAATCAACCTTTTTTATTGTCTAAAAACCGAATAAACACGAACCCCGTTTGCGGATATCAAATACCGATGAAGCTTGACATTCCACCAATATAAGTACGTGAATCAAACATTCTCGAACATTCATTTTGTTTACATGTTGCGCTGACTCCAGGTAATAGGTATGGGACAAGGACAGAAAGATGACGATGATGATAATAAATCCCCCTAGGAGTGGGGTTGCGCTGGCTAGGGGTTGCTAGTGATAGTGGAAACTTTGCGACTTACCTGCAGCATGGTGTTGTTGAGCTATCACCCTCTGAAATAACAGAAATTAAACCAACTTTAGGAAAAAAACTCAAAACGAACAAAACAAAACATGATAAAACTAAAAGGTATGCTAACGCCGTTTCTAAAATAAGCAAATGGCGAACTAGTTAAAAAAATATTTTTATTATAAAAACAATCATAACGGATAAAATAAATTTAAAGTGAAAAACAGTAGGTACCAATTTAAGCGCGTTATTTAAGCATTATGATAAAATAGAAAGACAAAAAAACCTAAGGAAGATTACTTTCATCTAGATTTTTAAACTGTTGTTTAGTCAAGAAAATTTACAAAGCAAATTGAGTGCCACACTAACTGAAATAGTCCATATAATTATACAAATCACTATTGCCATTTGTATGGAATGGCTTTAACAGGTAAAATTGACGACGGGTGACAAACGCTGTGCTATTAATTACCCTGGCGCGGCCGGTACATTCAATCATACAAATAAATTAATTATCACTACAGAATTTGAAGTACAGCCAATGCTAACATTTGTGGTCTAATTACTTGGTTTCTTTGTCACCTCAACACTTAAATATAATTAAGTAATTACTTCACATGTTAGTATGAATAAAAACTCGTCAGATCAGCAGATGACACATGTCTTCGATTTTTTGGTTCTAGGACATGCCGGTTTCCTCAAGATGTTTTGCTTCACCGTTTTGGGAATTTAAATTACACAAAGTAATGCCTGAGTGTTTTTTTTTTTACATATTGTAGCGCTCAATGGCTGGTCGTCTTTAAGTGCATCTTGATATTCTTTATTTCTAGCTAGAACATTAAATATTATGGTCTCTAGTTTCCTTTGCGATGAAATGCTGGAACATAATCACAGCTGGCTTTCGACTTTTTGCTAGGTGCACCAATGCTGCTGTAAATCTGATTAATTATACGCCGTTTGGCGATGGTACCCGTTTCCATGTAGATTTGATGCCCATAAAGTTTATCGAAATTTCCTAGCGATGTAATCAATCATAACATCCGTATTAGAAGATTTCACAATAAAGTTTCGATGGTTCTTGAATACTGTGAAAACGATATTTAGTAGAAAAAAAAAAGTTTTTTCTTGGCAATATCTTTCACAATGTTGTCACATCATTATTTTAATAAAATAAGTACTAAGCACTCAAATTATGTAGTAATTTGTAACTTAGATCGCATATAACTACAAAATGCAACCAATAGTTTGGTCCGTTTTGATATTACTAAACTGGTGTGTACTGATACTCTATGCTTCATTAATTTACCTTTATTTTTTTTTTGGTCACAATAAAGCATTTTTGAACGAGGATTTGCTCAATAATTATATGAATGCAAATAGTGCTTAATTCCTTATCGTTTTTTTTTTTGGTCACAGTAACTAGTTTTTCAAGCGGCACTTAACGCAACCACTTCGCGCCGGCGGAACGACATATTTGGCATCAGGGAGTTGCTCTTTATCATATCAACCCCGAGGAGGTCATTTAGGATATAATTACCAAAAATGTCGTCACCTAGTAGTCTATAGCCTTCTATGTTAGGGATTTTGGTTTCCGCAATTAGTCCTTAAAGTGGACCATTGTCTATAGCCTTTTCCCAACTATGTTGGTGTCAAGTTTAACCAGATGCAGCTAAATACCAGTATTTTACAACGACTGCTTATCTGAACTCCAGAACCCATTTACTGGGTTACGTGATAAGACTGGTAGTCAGACTTTTGAGCTTCTGACAACTCGTAACGACTGTCAAAAAACTGGCCAAGTGCGTGTCGGGTCACGCACAATGTAAGGTTCCGTAGTTGCCCATCAAATGCGGACACTTCCTACGGTTCGATTTGCCTCCGAACGATGATTTTTATTCATCATCATGACCATCATCTGCCTAGCCTTTTCCCAACTATGTTGGGGTCGGCTTCCAGTGTAACCGTATGCAGCTGAATACCAGTATTTTACATGAAGCGAGTGAAGCGACTGATAAAAACAAACTTACATTTGCAGTTGTAAAACCTTTGCTCCCATACATTATGTTTCGGAAAATACGTTATCCAAGTACATTTTATAAGTTGGTCGACTATTACACTAATTGTAAAGCCTACTTAGCTGTGATAGTTTTCCATACTACCACCGTGTATTACTTCACACACCCAAACACAACCGTTTAGGTGGTAGAGGTTAACGACTTAACGTTATCCATTTACCTATCCATTAACGTTAATAATATAATTAATTGATTCGGTCTCCAACGCCGTGCTCTGCTATTGACATTGGTCGTACATAATGCCAACCAATCAGTCTGTCAATTACATCACCGAGTTTTGTTGTTTAAGGAACAGTGAAAGCGGTACGGACTAATTCCGGACGCTGTTCCGGACACCTGATGCCGTTCCGGACACCCAAAGAGAATGTATCGAAGTTTCTGCTGCCGTTGGTCCGCAATATGTTCGTACCAGTTTGACCTAACCGAGGCGAGGTTATCCAAATAATGGCACCGATTCACAGTGACGTCAAATAAATATCAGATGTCAATCGTAACACCTATTTAAGAGTAAGCGTATCATTTTTAGGGGACGTATTTTGGCATTTCAAATACAAATAGCCATTCACATGCTGTTCTACTGATACCTACTACAATTATTATTATAGTGGTCACCAATTCAGCTCAAACAATATGGAGAAACCAAAGCATCGACACGGAAAAAACAACATAAGTATGCCATTTCAAATGCCAAAATAGCTACACTACGCAGCGCTACCATGCAATGCAAAGATAAAGCGTCTTAAGACGGATTGTTTAAAATAAAAATTATAAGCCTTAATTACAATGCAACTTAGTAACAAGTATAACTAAAGGCTATCGACGAACGCAAATAGATTGATGCGCACCAATACATTACCGGTCCATATTTGCAGAGTCCTATTTATTTGATCACCTGCATTGAAGGTTGACGTATGGAATATACACTACATAACATATTAAACATCCGTATAATGGTATTATTGTGACGTACGAGTCTCATGGTCACAGTAGATTTTAATAAAAGGTGCCTGAAGTGGTTACATTTAAATATTTCTACAGCATTTATCAGGCCCTGTCTGGACTCCGGCTACTTACTTATACTTGTCGTAATATTTGAATTGGATAACTTATTATGAGCTTTGATTGGGGATACATTTCAAATCTGTTGGACTTACTTCGCCCACTCTGACCAAGATGGAAACTTACTAAAGTTTATATATTTATTTGATTATTTAATTCAATCATGATTCGAAAGACACGTGGCGACATCACCACCATTATCATAAGACAGTTATTGTTGTTTTCCTCGGGAACAGTACTTTTTAGGAATAATATAGGCAGACCGTTTCAGTGGTTTAGGCGTGAAAAGGTAACAAACAAACTTACTTTCGCATTTATAAAATTAGTTAGGATTAGGATTGACTTACAAAACAAGCTCATTTCCTTCTGATCAAAATTGTTACATCAGATAATTCTGGAACAGGGTATGGTTTATATAAGTAGCTTTTTCGCCTATCTCTTCCTCAAATGATATTTATTTTTGTAACAAGGTTATTAAAATAGGTACCTTTTTTGCAAAAAATAAAACTACTTAAAAAAAAAAACAAAAATAGTGAAAGAACTTTTGTTTGTTTCATTCAGTTTTGTCACCGACTTCTGAAGCAATTTTATTTTTTGCTCTCTTTAGTGTTTTTGAGGGTCGGTTTTAATTTTTCAAAAAAGGTTTTATATTTTTTCATTTTTAGTTGTAATATTCTCTCCAAGTATTTGCTATGCATTTATTTTACATAGTTAACAATATATTTCATGGTAATAGGATTATCCCAATAAAATGGAACTTAACTTATCTGACTGTCGATTTCGTTGTTCGATTATGTTATGTTATTTGTGTAAACAATAAACATGCAAGCGATTGCAGCAATCACGACAGATTTGCTGACTATTATTGAAGAGTTCCGTTCCATATCTCCGAAGTCCATGATCAGATCATGACAATATTTCTATGGGACCAACTTGGGAGTATCTCTTTCAAACAAAAAAAAAAGAATTTTCCAAATCGTTTCAGGCGTCTTCGAGTAATAGATAAACATGCATAAAAAAAAGATTCCAACGAATTTTGAACCGCTCCTCCTTTTTTGAAGTCGGTTAAAAAAGGGCTTGACCCGTCATCTAGGATGAAAGTCTTCGTTTCCCAGTAGGTTAGCCCAATGAAGTGTGAGCAATCTAGACAAACCCAATAATGGATGTCGTAGATTGACGGCAGTAGATAAATCGATTCATTTCTGAGAAACATTCAATTGTTAAATGTGCGAAATCTTCACATGTGAAATCGTTTTCATTTGAACTATGACTGCTGACTGAAGATAAAGGAAAACGGGTTGCAAGTTGCACAATAGTTACGTTACGTTTTTTGCAGAGATCTATGAATAACTTGAGTCGTGTGTTCACAATATCGTTTGATCTTCGGTAGACTTTGCGGTCAAAGGCTAGATTATGATAAGGTCTCGTCGCCTTAAACAGTGCAGTTTCCATTAGTGTCGTCGTGAGATTCACTTCCGTCCATCATGATTTTAGACCGATAGCGCTAGGATATTTTCATGTCATAAATTTCAAAAATTCTAAAGTTACCTATTTCTTGCCTGTGGATACAGTCGTGCCTATGAAGCTTATTATTGCGTTTTGTGTCACATCTGACACTTGCAAAATTAATTTAAAGTTTAACATGATTATGGTATCATATCTAGGCTAGCCTGCGGAGTGTGCAAACCTACTTTGTGTTATCTTCGTCCAGTGCAAACTGACATAGGGTCAGTATGTAAAAAACTGCAAAAAAATTACAATTGATGAAATAACTATTTCCTTTCTCAGATCACATTACTGCATGCCTATTAGATTCATTTGTGAAAAATTAAGCCATGCAATTTTAAGATTTTTATTTGTTTTGTTTTTTTCAAGCTACAAACGCTTCAAAAAAAATATCATTAGAGTTCACATATTCAATATCATAAATGCACGTGGTTAAATTCGACACAAAATATTTTAAACAACAGATATCAGTACTCTAAAACGTCTATTTTTGTACTGCAGCGTAGTCAATCCATTTCTCTCGTGAACTTTCTTATTCGCAATCGCAACCGACCTAAATAAATGAAGTCTTTCATGCATAACACATAAGAAATTGACGCCTTTTTTAAACACTGCACACTGTTATCAGCGAATATATACATTTTGTTTTGGAAAACGCAACACTATTTATTATTGTATTGATATATCCGGGTATTCCGGGTTAGTAATACAGGGTGTAAACGGACCCTTCACAAAGCCGTCAGCCAAGCATTATGTACTTACATCAAACTATGTAACTTTACGAAAAAAATATTGTTGGGAAACGCCTTTTTTTGGAGTGCAAATTCACGTTTTACGGTAGGACTCAATGAAACGCACTCAAAACTTTGTGCTGTTGGATGGATAGATTGGATAGTACGGGGATCGTGGAGGTGTTTAAAGTAAAAATCTGAAATTTTAAAATTTGACCCCCAATATCTCCGTAACTAGAAGGTTCCCAGGTATAGTCTAGAACAAAGAAATGATTGCAATGACGGGGAGAGCAAGTGCCTTTCGGCTTCGTTAAGGGTCTTGTTCCACCTTTAGGTGCATTATTTTCTTGACACGTAAAACAAAATCTAACAACGTATGTACATACCTATTGGAATACAATTAACATAATGTATGTATTTAAGTCATTATGCAAGTAAATAGTCGTGATTCATTGATACGATGTTGTTCTTACTGATTGAATGTGTCTTTAGTAGATTCCATATTGAAATACCTAGACTAGACATGCCATAACACAAACGCGAGTGCAAAATGCAGTAACGTATAAGCAAAACAAAAACAGAAGGCAATATATACCGTACGCAAAAGAACAGGCGGTGTAAATAGAAACTACGGTTAATATACTTTTATGTCGCTTTTTCCAGTTTTCCAGACAGCGGAACATACTTACTAATATTTCCACAGTTGTTTGCAGTAAGAATGACAAAATTATTTTAGTAAGTACATTTTCAGTTTTACTTCATACAAAACCACTAACACATAGACTCTGTGCAAAGTAAAGAAACTTGATTGATATTAAGCCAATTGAAATCAGAACTGTCATTCTTTTGAAATGGTTTAATGGATCTGCTCAAGAATCAACTTCCATGCCATGTCCATGACTGCACTATACCAATGAAATCGGAGCTCGGAGGGTTAGGTACAGACGCAAGCCACACCCGTGTTAAGTACATAATTAACCGATGTGAAATGATGAATTCAAACCAAATACAATTAATGAATGCCTTGCTAAATAAAGCTACAAAAGTATTCGTATTTAAAATAAGTACTCTTGTTTCTTTCCCGGATACTTTTTGTACCAGCCGAAGTATTTAAGATATTTTAATTATTAAATGCTGATTTTTTACGTCCAAATTTTACGAACCCCCCCCCCCCTCTCTTATTACGTTTAGGTACCCAAGAACGCAACACCTAATAGCAAAATTCGCCAGCAGCTGTGTATAAGGCATGAGAAAGTATCTCTAAATATATAGAGTATCTATAATATGAGAATGGCCCACAACTTCCAAAATACGTTTTTCGCCAACAAAGGAGATGTTTCATTTTCGGCCATATGATATACATTTATTGAAAAAGAGGAAAAAATACCACGAACTTAGGAAAAATATTCTTTTGTGAATGCCTGATTTGCTGTGCGCAAAAAGTAATAGGTTTTCAATTATTGTGATATTCTATTTAACATAGAGTGTTACAGTTTGAATAGTCTGCTTTCGGTCTGAAATCATGTCCCATAAAAGCATAATATCAAGTCGAAGTTAAATATGAAAAGTATGTGTTGTTGTAATTAAGCACGTTAAGCCGTTGGTCCCGGCTGTCATTTGTAGATCTTTGACAGTCGTTACAGGGAGTCAGTGCCCCAAAAAGTCTGACAACCAGTCTTACCAAGGGGTATCGTATTACCTAGTACTCACTGGGTTGTGGAGGTCAGATAGGCAGTCGCTCCATGTAAAATACTAGTATTCAGCTGCATCCGGTTAGACTGGAAGCCGACCCCAAAAAGGTTGGGAAAAGGCTAGGCAGATGATGATGTGTTCTTCTAATTAATTATCATTATTATTCCCTTATACATCATTTTCAACTAATTATATGCAAGTGTGATGACATCATCGTTAAAAAATATAATAGGTAGTACTTTTCTGGAGTGTACTTCTGAATGAAAACACATATTTTGTTCTGACAAAACCCATCAGTGCCAGTCAAGGTAACAATTTCTAGGTTATGTAAACGTCATCTCTACAACCTGTCATAGAGCTGTCATAACTCTCACGACAAACGTCAAACATTTTAAATTTTTATGTGTGCATGAAAACCATATAATGTTATGTAAAAACTGTTATTTTATTCTATTTAGGGGTTTGTTTCCCAGCTTTTCTGAAAGGTACAGGTTATGGCCGGAGTCCCATACAAAAATAAAAACATCTCCTTTAAAACATCGTCGTTCTATTTATGTCAATTTTTTGGGGATGACAGAGACAGAACGATGTTTTAATTATACAACACGCCTATAATCCCCGAAAGGGTTAGGTAGAGGTGTATCTAATTATACACCCACATTTTACCAGTTACGTTTAAGTCCTATGTTATAGGGGATGAGCCTATTGCCAGCAACCGGGCACACATCTAGACTACGTGGCTGCTACTGAGAAATTCTTAATGGAAAACCCAATAACACTTTTACCGACCTGGGAGTCGGAACCTCTTGCTCAGCAGTCGCGCTTTCGATGTTTTAATTACGTTTAGCGTTGCGTTTACAATTACAGTATCTCATCAGTAAATTAAACTTTATCATACAACTAGTCGATAGATTAAAATAATTTCTAACCAAATTAGGATTTGGAAGATTTCACACACCTATGAAAGTCTCAATTTATGATCTCAACATGCGGGCTTGCTGCCGACATCACCCAGTGAGGTTGGGCCCAATCGAGTTAAATTCGAATTGGTGTCAATTTGATACTGATTCATTCGATTGCGAACTCAACGTTCAAGGGGTAATTTGCGCAGGGCTTTCGTAAATTCAAGTTGCAGGACAATTTATTACAGTTTCTATTCAGGCATTTAATTTTACAGCACTGCAGTTTTTGTTGCTTGCGTTGCGTTGCGTCGATCAATGAACGAAATCAATCAACGAAATTTTAACTGCTACTCTTTCCATATTTCCTGGCACTGCTATCGACACTCGGCGGTACCATATCTGGCAAAGATACCTACCTTATTACGTATTCGAGGAGGATTGACAATAGGAATAGCTACTTCTTGTACTGAAAACAAGGACACGCATTTTAGAAAAGTATTGCTGGTAAGTCTAGGTAAGCCTGCAATGGTCAGAATATATTTGGCAGAAGATGGTTTTTTGGCAGCTTCCAGAAAATAGGCATGTGGAGAACTGTTATGAGTACAATCTTTTAAAGGTGACTAGAGAATGAAATTTTTGCAACAAATTCACAGTAAGCCAAACAAAAGGCAAACCGGAACGAAAACTACTCAAAGTTTGTTAATATAACATCACGCCTGAATCCTGAAGGTGTACCTATAGACCACTCGCATTTCGGCAGTTTTGTTTAAGTTCCATACCGGTAATAAGGGAGGGGCGAACCTATTGCTGTCAAACGAACACTAATTCAGACCCCGGGTTGCTAATGAGAAATTCCAAGTTAATTTGGGTAAGATTAGTTTCGTATCTACATAATTTCACTAATTTCAGACTGATTTTAGAGTTAGCCGAATACATACGAGTACGTTTATTTATCAAAACTAGCTTTACTCGGTGTCCCCCATACTACCTTCTTTTTGAAGACGCGACACAAAGTCGTAAAGCAAATATAGTAGTCTAGTTCACGTCACAAAAATAGCCCAAGATCTTCACGAAGGTAATCACAAACATGTTCATAAATCAATTTATGTGACAATATAAGCAGTGTCAACAACCGATTATCGTTGCCACCTTCAGCAAGTGCGTCAAAAGTGTCAATGTAAAAGTTTGTCACAGATACGAGACTCTCGATTCCGAATACTGATAACAGCGTATAATAAACCGTAGATTTTACATGTTTAGGCTAGATTTGAGGGCACACGATGCTTATCAAGTGATAATAGACAATGTAAATAAGTACTCGACAGTTTTGTTTTTCTTTTAGAATATTTTATATGAAACACGGACATCTTAACATCAATCTGCTTGATTCGATTCTTAAATAGAACTTGGCCTGCATCGTTCATAAATTGACATGTGCGACAAGTAGCTATTTGAAGAAGGAACAGATGCATCGTTAAGGATAGATTGCGTCACAATCTGCAGTTCTGCACTTTGCCATATTACCTATAACGCAAAACCTATCCATTTATCTATGGCGAAATCGACGTAAATATAATTTGCTCTAATTGCTACAGCATGAACATATTATCCTCATAAATATTCAAGGATTTATTTATGTTAACAGACTAGACAAATAATTAATTGGTATACTCGTATATGTGTTAACAATTATACATGTTGGAAGGGACATCGACGCATAAACGGCTAGGTTTTTTTTTTAATCTGCTGTTTTCTACCAAAGTGCAATACCTACACCCTCAAAATGTATGGCACATCAGTTTTTTTTTTTATATTACCTACTGATGAAAAGTTTTTATGTGGGGGCGGGGTTTTCGGAAAGATGTACCTACTGCATACCTGTAGTCGTAATCGTTAGTGCGTCGAGGTCCCTTGCGACCTGTATGAGACTCACATTAATGATTGGAATTATGAATAACGAACCCGGCAGAGTTCGCAGGCACTAGCAGTAATGAGATAGCTATAGGAAATGATGATATCAAATGTTTGCGACAAATATTCCGCCTTCATTATTCAGAAAATGTCGTCATGTTTACATATAGGCGAAAGTGATTACCTTATCAATTCTCAGTGCATCAACTAAAACAATAGGAGACTAGATTCTATTCGATAAGACACAGTATACAGTCACTGTGACCGACGAAAAATGTGAATGCGATCTGGAACAACTGTTGGATTAGCTTATTATAAACAAATTGATCGTCAATCATGATAAGACAAAAGGGACAAGAGATAATGTCGGAGTATTTTCCGGCCAAATTGATCGAATCTTAGATACATGGAACATTTTACGGCCACCACTTCTAGAACATTAAAAACATATTAGCATCGTAAACAAAGATTGTCACGACACCTTACGCAGTCAGAACAACAGTTTATCAACATAAAATATGCATGAGTATACGTGTTTACTGACGTGACTATGCTCCGACCTAATACAATCTAGTTGAGAAAACTAGGAATAATATACTCATAGTAGCGATGTTTAAAAAAAAATTATAAACATGTCCTATTTAGACTAACCGTCATAATTAAATCTGTGCAATTTATCTACCTGTACGAATTTTCATGAATAAATACATATGGGCTTCTAAATTCGATTAGGCTTGAAAACTTATCCGCGTAAAAACACGCACATCTGAATTTACTTAATCATAACCAGAATATGTAAAACGATTCTTTGTTCCTCCTTCTGATATAATAACTTTCAGGGTCGTTGCAAAATCTCTTCATGAATCTTCTTTGCAATTTTTACGCCAGTCGACGTTTTCCTCTATTGACAATAGAATTATTTTTCAATATCTATTTTAAAGTGTGTGTATTCTAAACTAGGGATCGACAGGTTAAACCTCCTGTTCGCTAATCGAGGTCACAGGAACAATACGAAACAATGGCTCAACGTGGCTCCCGACAACTTGTGCGTAGTATGTATGTCATGACGATTATTTTCTGTACATAGTATTATCAGTTGTATATCAATTATTATATTGTATTATCAATGCGAGCGATGATTGCATTTAAGCTACAAGTACAGACGAGGCAATAAATCCATTCCAATTGGTTGCGTCCTGTCGCCGTTTATCGACACATTCACTTTAACATGAACAGATTGGGGATTCGGGCTATATCTTGCATTATCAATATTAGCGCATTTTGTAGGCAGGTACAGTATGTGATTCGATTCACTGATTTATGTATTTGAGAAAACATACAATATAACAGATACATCGAAGTTATTGCACAGACAAAACACAGATTAAAAGAAACATATTTACAACAAGGAATGATAAAAATATGAAATATGTAATACGAAATCCCTAAACTCATCACCTACTGTTGCCGAATCTTTGTTTAAGGAAAATGTTAAAGTTTTCGACTCGGAATTTCATTTTGAACATATCACTTAGATATTAATCAAAACTGTGGATCTGTGGGGTTATTCAGTGGAAGTTGCCAAGTCTGTTATAGGTAGTAGCACTTACCTTAGTTGTTATCTTTAATAATTGTATTGATTATGGGGAGTTTCCTGACTTAATTCCTTTATTCAAAACGGGTAGTGCTTCAGACCCCACAAATTATAGACCTATCTCAGTACTACTTACTTTTAGTAAAATTTTTGAGATATTAATTCTAGAACAATTGCAAAGATTTTTTAATAAACATAATAATTACATAGCAGTTCGGTATCAGTTCGGTTTTACGAGGGGTCGTTCAACTATTGATGTGTTTAACTATTAGGACATATTTCTAGTTCATGGGAAGAAAAATGCGATGCGTTGGGATTTTTTTGCGATTTGTTCAAGGCATTTGATTGCGTTCTTCATGAAACGTTAATCAGGAAACTCCGCCACTACGGAATCTGGCACAGCGATCTGGATCTTCTTACCTCATACCTGAATAATAGGATCCAAGAGTTGACGTCAACGGAAAAATATCCCGGATAGATCTATAGTACCAATGGGAGTCCCACAGGCTCAATTCTTGGTCCTTTCTTATTAATATTATGACTTGCCTTACCTCATAAAGGATAGGTAACCACGATATAGTGTTTTTTGCAGCTGACACTCGATTTTGTTTAAACTTAAACGTCAGCAGCTAGTTACTGTCGACATAAATAGCGCGATTTCAAAAATAGTGCATTTTAACGTTAATAAGTTACTTCATAATGAAAACAAACCAAATGCATTAAGTTTACACTACCTCATGCTGGCAGGTGAAAACTAGTGTGTTGGTAAAGAGCGAAGAAATTAATCCTGGAGATAGCACGGTGTTCTTGGGCTTAACTTTAGACGCTAAGCTCCATTGGGCCCACTTATAGATAAATTGCTACCCAGAATTTGATCCTTATTAGCGACACTATCGAATAGTGTAATAATACAGTGTGTACTTACTATCCGAAATCAATGGGTTCGATTCCTGGCTAGGAAAATTGATTTTTCAAAAATCTAATGATGCAGTTTTAGTTTTCATCAAAATCGGGCTCGAGACTCCTTTGAGTATTTTTCGCTATTCCTCATAGTTTCGGATTTGGCCATCCACGCCCACTACAATGACATTATTATTAATTTGTTATAACAAATAAAAAATCGTTTTTACTTACTCCAAGGTTTATTTTCTTCTTTTAGGTAGATTTTTATAAAAGCTTATTTTTAAAGGTTTTTGATTAATTATTTTTATTTAAAAAAAAATCGTTTTGTCGTAATCATTTGTGACACTTAAAGCATAATTATCTCAACACTTTTTTCGTATCCATGCTATTAACCGTTGAGGACTTCCCTTTTGAGGAGACGTTTCTGGTTGCAGGATGAAGTCTTGATAGAAATCATGTTTATCTATTAAAAGAGAACGCATATGTAAAAGTTTTGTGTCCGCGCTATTAATCGTTGAGGAGTTCTCTCGCGAGGACCCGATCCTGGTTGCAGGATTAGGTATTGTCTGTCATAAAATGTATTGTCACCAGAACCAAAGGTGTGTGCAAAATTTCAGCTCAATCGGTTGTGGGGAACTGGTTTGAAATTCAGTTGCAAGATTTGATCAATACATACTAACAAACAAAAGTTGAATAAAAGCTTATAAAAATCATCTTTCGTTCATCTGATGGAAGATCATGTAGATAATTATGATTTATCTGTACGGTAGCACGTTTCATAAAACGCTGACCTCGTCTGCTGCGTCGTATTACTAACTTTTTCTAAACAGGAGCGCGTAGGCAGACGGCAAGGACTCAGGAGTAATGTCTCAGGTATTAAAAAACCGGCCAAGTACGAGTCGGACACGCACGTCGCGCACGAAGGGTTCCGTACTATTATCTATAAATACGGCAAAATAATCATGTCTGTAGTAGGGAGACCCACTTAAATATTTTTCCGTTTTTTTGTATTTGTTGTTATAGCGGCAACAGAAATACATCATCTGTGAAAATTTCAACTGTCTAACTATCACGGTTCATGAGACAGACGGACAGACAGACAGACAGCGGAGTCAAACTCAAAGCATTTATTTCAATTAGACCATTACAGGCACTTTTGCAAGTAAAAAAAAAGCGAAGCTAAGCTACAGTCCCAGTCACAAGGCATAATAACTTGAGAAAGTACTGTAGTTGCACATTCTAAAGCGTGGATCTCTATGGAGAAGAATGGGCAAGAAACTCCGTGGACACTCTTTTAAATCAGAGTATTGTGTATAGTCTTGGTAATAGGGTCCCATTTTACCCCTTGGATACGGAACGGAACCCTAAAAACATCTATACAAATAAATAAAATTGTCTGTCTGTCTATTTGTTCCGGCTAATCTCCGGCTGGACCAATTTTGACGGGACTTTTACTACCAGATAGCTGATGTTATAAGGTCTAAAATAGACTACTTTTATTTTAGAATAAAAATTAGGGTTCCGTGCACAAAAATTAAAACCCTTGAAATTGGTAAAATTCGATTCAAAAAGGAAAGTAATCTTTATTATATAAAATTACAAGAAGGCAACAGCTAGTAACATAATATAAAAAGTAATTAAAAAATGATTGAACTTTGAATGACTTTGATTTGGATTTTTCCGGTTTTTTATTTAGTAATGTGAAAGATTTCGCACACGATTTTCTTTTTATACGATATGTTGTTTACTACTTTCAAACATATAAGTTATGTATATTTTTGTAATAACCTTTGCAGAAAAAAAAAATCCGTAAATTCTCTTTATTTATTTTTATTGTTATGTAGCCAGGGACACTCGACACTCTCGACCACTAAGGCAACTAACGACGTACCTTTAATTCATCCAAATCAGTTAATCCGTTTAGAAGTTACGAAGTCACAATGGAACGGAAATACATACATACATGCGTGAAAAACATTACCCTCCATCTGAGTCAGTCGGATAAAAACACTCAACAATATATCACAGCAATATTATACAGCGATAAAACTGACATAATTTATGTTTCAATTACGATAACAGACATGTTTTTTCAATCAAACATTAGATTTTAAAATTGTATACTAACCATATGCCATTAACATTATTAACATTATTATTGGTTTTATTGGTATATAAAACCAATAATAATGTTGAAATAAAATTTTGTCTAACTGACTGAAAATTAAATTGAGTAGTTTATTAAATCCTTAGTGTCAGGACCGAATCGAAGAAGAAAACGTGTTGCGCAGACTTAATAAACTAGGATCACTGATGATAAATGCACTTAGCGGGTGCTGAACTCTCATTTATTGTATTTTCTAGACTTCTAATAAATTATGTATGACTAAAAACTGCAGAAGTATAGCTATTATTACCTGCTGTTGTTCTTGTGCCGACTGTTTCTGTGCATGATATTGTGCTACAAGCCTGATTCCACTCAACTCCAAAGATCGAGGATCTAAAGATCGACTACGCGGCTTCTCTGAATAAAACACGTCTTCGTCTCTTTTGCCCTTTTTCCATCTAAAATAGTTAGCCATATCGGCCCATTCACTATCACAAACACTCACACTAATATGTACATTTTAGTGAATATGCTTTGCACGAGCGTTGTTATAATTGACACATTTCAGTAAAAGTGGGGAGGTTATAGCGCGAAGGCATCTCCATAAGTACTGAGAGATAACGCCGCCGTCACGAGACGTCGTTTCTGTTATGCAACGCCGAGTGAGGGAGTGACCGATATCCGCTGGTGACAGCTCGGTTCCACAGCGGAACTGGGAAACCGATGCGGGAGATGCGCTCGCACCGCCAATCTGACTAACAGCGCACGCCACAGTGCTCGCTCGCGGTCACAATCTCACAATACTTGACAACTTAACACCTACACATAGCTATTGGTGAGGGGAATCGTGATATCGTAATTTAGGCCATAGGTTATTTTCAGCGTACTACACAACATGTAATAAAATCGTAATTGTGACATTTTCCACGTTTATTTGCCCCTGATTTATCATAAACGATAACAAAGTGTCATTGTTCGCGATACTAGCATGTTTACTTCCCGAGTTAATTAATGATTACGCAGGAGTGTCTGCGCCGCAGCTGGTCAGGACGAACGCACGGCGGTCTAGATTCTGGGATAGACGTGCCATAGGTCCATTTAATACCAGCCATGTAATCACACATGTACTTTACTAACTAGCAAACAACGTGCGCACGAGTCTGTATACAAAAGAGTAGGTGATGTAATCAAATCAATTTAAGTGTAAACGCTTCGAAACAGCTGGATAAATGCATGTTGCGTGTTGTTTTCAAATTAAATTAATAGGCACAGACTGTTAACTTCGCATTTCAATAATTTCAACCAATCATGCTCGAAAAACTGACCCTTTTCGTCATGGTATTGATGAAATAACTATTACCAAAATATTTGACAAGCCCAACTTAGTATGCAATCTTTGCTCAGCGTTTCAATATAACATTCGAGCGTAATGATTTATTGACAGGGGAGCTGTTGAGTCTTGTTTTCAGGGCAACCTAACTGTCCGCATTTAGAGCTAGGTGTGGACGCGATGACGTTTTAGCTCCAACGGGCGGTTATCCCACGCAATCATGATATGAGTACCTATCTACTGACTTGAATCAAACACAAGTTTTACACAAATACCTTGCCTAAAAGGTGTAAGATAAGATGTGACAGAATTTTTCAAAGACGGTACGTTACTTTAAGACAAAGTCAACAGCCAGGTGGTTGGATGACCTTGTTGAGACATACGCAGATCAGGGAAGAATGGCATAAAAGGCAGGAGGCTTCCAGTCAGCCGGGGATGGATTAAACTGCCAATGAAGACGGTAATGATGATGGTAGGACGGTGCTAATGTTAAAATATGAATTTTAACATAGCCGAAGCGCAAACATTTTCTGGTTTAACTGTGATTGTCACAATAGAAAGTAAAATTAAATATTTCACTTTTCTTTGAAAACTTGTCACAATCAAATTCAAATTTCATTTCTTTTCATTATCAAATTTCTGATGTGAGACACTTGACGACGAATAACTCGATGCATTCTATCAAGATATTTTATGTGTATTTCTTAAGTAGTATTTTATCTTTATAGCCGACAGAATTAGATTTTAACTGCTGAACCTAGAACATCAAAGAGTTTAAATACATCTCATATGGATTCGGATACTTAATGTGTTCGATCATTTGATTTATCTAGGTACTTTAGGTGATCATCATCAGCCACACTTCACCCATTGCCCCATATGCCAATCCCCAGGTTTCTATGACAGCCTCATCCAGGTTCTACAAACGATGGCAACTATGACGTTAGCCTCCTCCCGCCGCCGGATGAAAACCACTTCACAAAGGAACTACGGCAGTATACCCTATTTAAGGTGCTCTCGCATTCAGTTCACGTGTAGGCTGATCCCGGGGCTGCGTAGCCGTATACGAATGTTTTTATTTATGTACAGGATAAAAAATGTTTTATAAACGGATGTCCCCGAGTAAAAGAATGTCTTAATACAGACATCTTAGTCTGAATACAACACATGTCATATGCGTAATTACAAGAAATTGATAATGAGAGAAAACTAAATCATACTTGGAGTACCATCACCAAATCTGGCACTAAGCCCACGATATTTGCCAATTATAATATTAGGGAGAAGCATTTATAAATTGTTTACAACTTCCAGACTGTAAACACAATCTAGACGAGTTTATTACGATACAAACATGTGCCCTCCATCCTGTCTGCCATGTGATCGGATTTCCTATCGACAAAATTAACGGACCTACTGTAATTCCAGTTAACCCTATTTAACCCCGCTTTTAGCGGAAGAATTTTCATGTTTCTAGAGCTGCTGGTGCTGACTCAGATAGGCTGTGCCTTATTTGTAGCGATGAGATATTTCGATGCATATTTACCTAAAGTATGTTTTTATAGGGTACAAAAACATAGAACGGCTTTTTAGAATGCCGTTTTTTTCGGGATCGCGGTATTTCATAAATAATACAGAGCGAGTGCGTACTCATTAGCATAATGAATATTTAAAATCTATTTAAAACCAGACAAGAAATTGGTTAAAAATAACACGAAAAAATATTAATATATTATAATCATATTTATAATTAAACCATTTGATTTAAAAAAATCTTATTCGAATTGGAGCACCTGGTAAATTATATGACAATTCATTTGAAGTAAAACAATAATACGAAAAAAAAACCGGGCTTTTTCCGTAATGACGCGCGCTCCATACTAGCCAACACTCAAACTTTAGGTAAATATGCATCCGATCCCTACGTATAGGTATGTCGGTGAGTGAAGTTATTTTTAATATAAATTAAAATATATCTACAGAGTAATCGTTTTTTTTTTTGCAATATTAATTAGCAATCTAAGCTAATATAAAGCTGAAGAGTTTATTTCTTTTTTTGTTTAAATGCGCTAATCTCTGGAACCACTCTGGTTTGAAAAAATCTTTTTACATTTGCTAGAACAATAAAGTGGAAGATTTTTATTTAACATCACGCTACGACCCGTAGGAGCCGAGCAAAAAGAGAAACGGTATGTGAAAGCGCGGGGCACACCTAGTGAGATCATATTTGTCGCCAACACCCTTTTTAAATAATGATGCTAGAAGCGACATTACAACGCGACCGAGAAGTACAACGCGAGCAAGAAGTTTTGACTACTGTCTGATCAGACTCAGCACATTACTCGCGCCGGTATTTCGTATTCGCAGTGAACAAATGAACTTATTCCACTTACCACAAATACGTAAAACCATCTAAGTACTAACTATCTCTTCTATTATTTCCTCTTCGTCTCCCTCCTCTTTCTTACAACATAGACACGATCTCATAGATCTATAACAATGTTTTTATAGAAAATCGAATAAAACTAAAAACTTCAGTACTTTTACTTAGAATTAAATGCGTTCCAATATGTCACAAAAAGTAATTCGTCTGCAGCCATCAAACGTTAAGCTTTGAATAATGAAGGGGGCAAGGAACCAATTTTAATACGCTACAATTGACCTAGGAGACACACCTACTGCAAAGGGATTTTATAAAAGAGTAAGTCGAAAAAGACATTAAAAGAAAACTGTTATTCTTAAAAAGGGGCCCACAAATTGGTCAACGGTTAGTAGTTAGTGAAAACAAAATAAAGGGAGCCATACAATAAACGACCACCTCACACAGTACTTACGAAAGCTGGACGTGTTCAGTATGTTAGCATATTCAATTTCTTCAGAAAGTTCAGAAAACTACAGGTTTAACACTATCTATACAGGGTGTTTAGTGCATCGTGTGCTAAAGTGAAAGGGTTGAAAAAAGGAGTCATTTGCTGGCCAGCCTTTGCTACAGCCACGAAGTCATCCTTGGCCCCACGGATTTTTTAGTTTCAATTTTTATATTGACAATATTAATAATTTTTTTTAAAGATAGTAGTGTAGCCGCCAAATTTAATTTACATTTTAATATCTACTGTTTTCTGGTTCTATCGAATTCAAACTTGGTCACAGAGTACTCCCAAAGTTTTTGAAACAATAAAAATAAACTTTAAACTCTACTTCAAGTTTAAAGGACGAATTATGCGATTTTTCGAAATAAATTCTTCTAAAGTAAAAATCCGTGAGTCCAAGGATGAGTTATTGGAGCAGAAGAAACAGAAAATGACCCCTCCTTTCGGCCCGTTCAGTTTGGCAAACGATGCACTAAAACACCTGTATATTCTCAGGTTACGCTACAACAGGCAAGTTTCAACAAATTATGTATAACTAGATGTGTAAGAACGATACAACAGTGATGATGTTGTCAAAAGATGGCCTTGTACTGCCAGTATAAAGAAAGTTAAAATAAAAGAATACAACAAGTTTGCGAATTTAATTCTGCTGAGATTACCAATGACCCATGAAAATGTAAGGGTTCGTGTTCCCAAGCTACATTATTACTATGTACGGATGTAAAAAAAAACTTGACCGATCCGAAAGGGTCTTATAGCCATATAACCAATGACATTACCTAAAAAAATAAGAAACATAAAATATTCCTGAAAGTAAACATAAGAATGAAATTTTAAATGCATGATTTTTTGGCCCTAATTACTACCATTTTCCTAAAATCTAAGAAACTTTTCAAATGTGACAACACCATCTTCGGCATTAGTATGTTCGATCGTCAATTGTTTGTTTATGACGTCACTAATCGAGAAGCGACCGCAGTGACGCCGCCGCCCGCACCCCTGTGTTACCATGTAAGTTCCTCATTTTTGTAAATTTTATCTAATTTTTATCGGGGTATTGTTTTCACTTATTGTGTCCAAAAACCGGCCAAGTGCGAGTCGGACTCGCGCACCGAGGGGTCTGTACAATTTGTAGGTATTTTGTCATTAAACTAAATATTTACAGTTTTCAGCTTTGTCCTTTATATGTGCTACAGCACATATAAAGGACAAAGCTGAAAACTGTGACATGAAACACGAAATGAGACATTAGGTACATGCCCTTTAAATTTTGATTCCCTTGATAGTGTCGAAACATAAGTTTTTTGCGGCATAAACGGCGGTATCTTTTTTTACGTTAACTTAAAAGTTTAATTTTTTCACAGCTTCAAGGGACTGTAGACTTGAGTACCTATAAGGTTTTAATTTTTTCAACTCCGAGATAAAGGGTCTTGACAGTCAGACAGACGGACGGACGGACAACAAAGCGATCCTATAAGGGTTCCGTTTTTTCCATTAGAGGTACGGAACCCAAAAAAGGATTACATAAATAAAATCTAACCTCGATACCTAATAATACCACGGATTGAACGGGGTTTTTTAACATATTATATATTTCTAAACAGTCGTATCTCTATTGTATCTATCATAAACATTCATTTATTATGTAAAAAGGTTCTCAATGGACTGCCTTGTTGATCGAGTGGTCGCAAGCGCGACTGCTGAATTTCTCAGTATTAGCCACGGAGTTTGGGACTTAAACCATAACTGGCCAAATGTGGGTCTACTATAAGGTACATCTCTGCCTAACCCATTCGAGGATTACAGGCATGATGTTATATTTCTCAATTATATTGATTCAAGTTATTACGCTTGTCTCTGAATTGAATGCCTGGACGAACCCTAGTGGCATAACCACTGTAATTTCCTGTCTCACCTTAGATAGTCGGGTATTTTCGACCCGCGTGGTGGATTTTGGTCCACCACCTCTAACGACAGGAAGCATGTGCCTCAGCAGTGGAAACGATTAATGCTGATTATGATGCTTGTCTGAATACTAGTTATAAATAAACTTACAATATTGCGATCAATTCCTCACAGATAAAACAAGAAAGATAGAAGTGAATGAAAACAGGCTAAAAACGAAATGGGAACCATTCGCTATATCTTCAAATTGATGTTACTTGCACATGAACGAATTTAAACTTTATGCTAGAGTGATAAAGTTGATTTCAGAATGACATGAGAACGTCATAAAATGTTTTAAGTTGTAGCACCAACTGGTTTAGAAGTTGTTTTTCCACAATTATACATCTTTGAGGGGTTACTTTTTAGTAAAACAGTAATAGTATAATTGCAGTATGTTATTATAAAGAGTATTAATGCCATGGTCATAGGGTCCAAATTGAGATTAGCACAACGAGAACCTATGCCCGGCAGTGGGTGATAATGAAAATGGAATCTACCGTGACTCATATTAATCAGTCCAAAAAATACTACCAAGCAGTAGTATTTTTAAAAAATAATATACAGGGTGTTTGGCGTATGGACCGACACAATTTTTCCAGGGATTTGGGAGGTCATTAGCTAGGTTCTACCCATACACCCTTTGTCCCAAATGTCACGGTTGGTTACATATGTTTTTTTTTGTTTAAATGAAAAAAATGCCCAAAATGTTTCCTTTAATTCGAAATAACTTTTTTGTTTGTGGGCGTAGTGGCACAAAACAAATTTTGTTGCATTCTCCAAAGTCTTTTAAATCTAAAAACATCTTTGTTTTATACAACTGGTTTCAAGAAAATTCCTTACAAGCTTCCAAAGTAATTTTTTTAATTTAATGAATGAAATTTTACAACTTCTAAATTAATTATAAAAAAAAGTAAAAGTCATTTTGAACTTAGCTTTACTTTAAAAAGTTCTTTAGTTGATACCCTTTCTAACGGTATGCTACATGTCATAGAAATTATTCATTATGTAGTCAAAATACTAGTTAGGAGAGTCAGGGTTAAGAAAAGACTTTTTAAGGTTATTTTGTTTTTAATAAACTAAAGTTATAAAAAGGAGGCAAAACACCGGGAGAGGTGGAAAGTAATGGGGGAGGCCTTTGCCCAGCAGTGGGACAGAATAGGCTAGTTAAAAAAAAAGTTATAAATCTTGTTCAAATTGACCTCCTCCATTTCGTATGCATGCACGACATCTGTTTCTTATTTCAACTGTCGTTGTACGTAGTGCCCGAACTTGTTGTGCCTGTTTTGGAAGAAGGTGTGCCGATAGTTTTCCAAAATGACGGCTGTCCAGCACACTACCAACTGGACGTGCGAGAGCATTTAAATAATGCCTTTTCAAACGCATGGATTGGTAGAGGCGGCCCTATTCCGTGGCCCGCACGGTCCCCAGACCTGACGCCTTTGGATTTTTACGTCTGGGGACGTGCAAAAGAATTGGTTTACCAGACAGAAGTGCCCACTAGGGAAGTTCTAATTGAACCAATAACCGACGCGTTTCAAACTATGAAAGAAGAAATGCGACTACGTACAACGACAGTTGAAATAAGAAACAGATGTCGTGCATGCATACGAAATGGAGGAGGTCAATTTGAACAAGATTTATAACTTTTTTTTAACTAGCCTATTCTGTCCCACTGCTGGGCAAAGGCCTCCCCCATTACTTTCCACCTCTCCCGGTGTTTTGCCTCCTTTTTATAACTTTATTTTATTAAAAACAAAATAACCTTAAAAAGTCTTTTCTTAACCCTGACTCTCCTAACTAGTATTTTGACTACATAATGAATAATTTCTATGACATGTAGCATACCGTTAGAAAGGGTATCAACTAAAGAACTTTTTAAAGTAAAGCTAAGTTCAAAATGACTTTTACTTTTTTTTATAATTAATTTAGAAGTTGTAAAATTTCATTCATTAAATTAAAAAAATTACTTTGGAAGCTTGTAAGGAATTTTCTTGAAACCAGTTGTATAAAACAAAGATGTTTTTAGATTTAAAAGACTTTGGAGAATGCAACAAAATTTGTTTTGTGCCACTACGCCCACAAACAAAAAAGTTATTTCGAATTAAAGGAAACATTTTGGGCATTTTTTTCATTTAAACAAAAAAAAACATATGTAACCAACCGTGACATTTGGGACAAAGGGTGTATGGGTAGAACCTAGCTAATGACCTCCCAAATCCCTGGAAAAATTGTGTCGGTCCATACGCCAAACACCCTGTATAGTTTGGTTTTGAGCATGTCGACCCTCTACTAACTTGACAATCCTAAGTTGTCTTAATACAAGTGTATTGCCTTGGCCGAAGGTTTAATAATTAAGGCCTAACTAACTTATAACTAAGAGCCTTGTTAATACTTAAGATACCATGTCCGCTAATGACACAATGCACGCAGCAGCGTATCGTGTGACTTCGCTCGTAAACTCAAGAAAAGGACCTCATCCTAAAAAAATCCTGGCTTCAGACGTTAGGTTCCTAGCTCCCTCACGAAACTAGAGCAACTAGCTTGCAAGCACTAGCTCGCTATCCAATCCTGAAAAACTACCCTCGTGTATCCCGGGCAGTTGGGCATCACTCGTACGAAAGTAGCTGCGAATTTTACAGACCTTTCACAGTTATTTGACTGCAACCCAACTAAAAGGCAATGGAAATAAAGATCACTCTGGCAAATCAGAGGTAAATTATCTAAGAAAGCACTGTAAAACTCCTATTACACGTTGATCGGTTACAGGCACTTCTGTTTTATTCATAATTCATTAATAATGATATGTTTACAATATTTCTTTAATTTTTATTACCTGTCGTACAATTTGTGATTTCTCCACCACCCAGGGCCGGCAGTCTCGACATAGATACCGACAATGTCGCAAACTTTCGATCGCTTAATAATGACAGAAAAAAACAACGTACATAACGTTGCTTGCGAGAAATGTAAGTCTCAACATCCAAGATGCGTTTCTCGCAAGCAACGTTATTGCAACCGATTTTTTCTGTTATTATTAAGCGATCGAGAGTTTGCGAAAGTGTCGGTATCTATGTCGAGACTGCCGGCCCAGCCCGCCTTTGTATTTTGTTTTTGTATGCGAAAAGTTGAATAAATAAATGCTTACCGCTTTTCTCTTCTCAGCGCCCTCTACCGGCACGCCCTGTATTGGCGCGGAGACTCGTCCCCGGAACATCTCCTTCACTTTGGCCATGGCACTAGGACGACGACTCGACGATGCGGTAATCGTGTGGTAGTACTGTTGGGAAAAAAGATAAGGATTAAACAAATACAAAAATGATTTCTCTACATGTCTGTCGAATATGTTTTGACCCTTTTAGTCAGATTATCTGACTAAAAGGCAGCTGATACCCACGCTTCACCACTGGTCAGATACAACATAACATCACACCTGCGATCCCCGAAGGGTTAGGCAAAGGTGTACTAATACTCCACCCACATTTCGGTAGTTATGTTTAACTCCCATGTATCGGAATGCAAGGCTATTGCCAGCAACCACTTAACCGACCCAACAACCTCTTCGCCAGTAGAGGCGCCCACTAGATCAACGAGGCAGGTGTGTGCCGTTATATGTATTTTTGGAACGAAGTTCCTTATCGCGCGTTGCGAAAGGGGGCTAGACGGAAAAAATTCTGACGAAAAGTTGTAACGACACTTTTTACCCGACTGCGCGACGCAAAGGAGGGTAATGTGTTTTTGCTATAGTAAGCTATTGTAAGCCGTGCGGCGTGCGCATGTTTCTCTGTCTGTCTCTCTCTCTCTCTTATAGAAAGCAAGCCAGATATTTTCGTTTCGTCTTTGGTCTGTGGATGGGTGATCAAGGTTAAGCAACGACTGCCAAGGTCTGTCTGTGGATGGGTGATCCAAGTTAAGCAACGGTTGCCGAGGTTTGTCTGTGGATGGGTGATCAAGGTTAAGCAACGACTGCCAAGGTCTGTCTGTGGATGGGTGATCCAAGATATGCAACGGTTGCCAAGGTTGGTCTGTGGATGGGTGATCAAGGTTAAGCAACGACTGCCAAGGAACTTCGTTCCATCCGGGTGTCCCTTGACACCTCTCAAGTTTTTTTTTCCCTCTTGGTTTACAAAGAAGACTTTAGCGATGCCTTAATATTGTACAAAAGGCAAGTCTCGGATCTCATTAAACACTTTCATAGACATTTCTTTAATAATAATAAACACTTAAAAAGTGCCGTGGGTGCTGACTGACAAATGCTTAAGGGGAATGCTCCAACCAGGCCCGCGAAATTCAAAATTTCTTGGGTTTTTTGCAATTTGCAGGCCAGTGCTAGGTTGTATGTTGATTAAAATATTATTCGCGGCTGTAAGACATATGTAGTTACAGAATTATAATCATCAAAATCATCAATAAAACGCTCTAAGTTCATAAAGCTGTAGGAATGACTTTTTCTGTTTTTTTTTTGTTCCTACGCCTATATGAACTTGGAGGGTTGTATTGGTGATTTTGATGATTATAATTCTGTAACTACATACGTCTTACAGCCGCGAATAATATTTTAATCAACATACAACCTAGCACTAGCCTGCAAATTGCAAAAAACACAAGAAATTTTGAATTTCGCGGGCTGGTTGGAGCATTCACCTTAAGTGGGTAATTTTCTTTTTTCGATACACTGACTTAACCATGTTTAAAGCAGTTTGTGTTGACAACTAGTTTTGATTCTAATTTTACGCCAACACATCTCTTACTGTTGTGATTACCTGAAAAGCCTTCAGTAAGTTGCTTACGACCATGAATTTTTGTGTGTAAGTCTTATCATTTGTGATGTTGCTGAATAACGTGGTCGCAAGCATAGGCCCGGACTCTACCAAAGCGGAAACGAGAGGAGAGATTTGTTGTAAACCACCATAGAATTTCAATATTTACACTTCTCGTCTTATTATTCAGCCTTTAGTGGAAACGGTTGAGCAAAGAGGAAAGCAGCGCACAGCAGACGAGAAGAGACGCGAGCGGCGTGCGGTGAGCAGCGGTCGCTAATCTGGGCGTGAGTAGCCTGTACACACATCTGTGCTCCGACAGCCAGTACACCGACACATTCAGTACGCATCTCCACACAACTATTGTGGATACACCCTAGCTCCTAACCATATCCTCTCCTCTCCGCTTCACACATCTCCGCACGTCACCGCTTGATGGAGCCCGGGCCTCAGACTGGTAATTTCTCGTATTCAAATTATAAACAAATATTAATTTGTAGTTTATCGAAAAAATATCGGCTCGCTTTTTTTAACGGCCAGTGAATATCGGAGAAAGCATAAACCCACGTGCGCTTAATAGATCGTCTGTGATGTGAGAGCCGCAAGGTGTATAATTATATTAATTCAGCAACCAGCAGATATTTCAAAGTCAAGTACAATATAGCTATGCTACAATGCTGCATATCACAACTACGCTCACAATGGCAACACTTTATGACTTTACATAACATTCAAGAGACATTATATTTTAAAAAGCTAACAAATTGTCCACAGCGACCTCAACTACAAGAAAAAAAAAGAATAGATTGACAGGCATCGAGTTAACCTATTTCTTTCAATTGACACCCATAACTAACAGGAATGGACTACCAATTGATACGCCACAATTTATTTAATATCTATGAAGGCAACTTTGCGCAATATTTTATTATTAGCACTTCTTAGTAGGTTAGGATGGGGATAAATGTCCCTATCTTCGTCTTTCGTTCTTCGGTCTTTTCGTTACTTTAATCCATTTGTCAATACCCAGATCGTGCTAAGACGTTTATTAAATCAAAAATGTTGGTATAGTTTCCTTTGTTTTTGTACACGATCGTTCTAGAATTTTCGCATCCGGCCGGGTGCAGTGGTGCTCTTGGTGCCTTCGCTAGTCGCCTCCAGAGTTAAGTGACTAGATGTCAAGTCACTAGGCGCTAACTGAGGCACCTGTGAGTGTCTTGTAAGTAGCCTATGCGTTTGTTGTTAGGTGCATTACTGGTCCCAGCGCTATCGCTGTATGGATATTTCGTATCCGCAAACCCACTCATAAATTATAACCATTGACAAAGCAAATATAGTAAAATGCGGTAAAATAAAATTGTGCTTCCACAAAATTTCTGACTTTTGTTTTACATGAAATCATTGGAGCTCTTCGAGGGACCCACACAAGCTTCAATTCATATAGGTAGTATGAAATCCCTTTACCATGGATTTTACTATCATTTGATAACATCCATGATGTGCACTGGCCACAATAAGTTATAATTTAATGTTCTAATACGTCTGTAAAGTATATAAATCCAGATAAAGCGTTTTACGCGAGTATACTTGACTCAACAAGGTACCTCGAATTTACGCGGACGTCGTACGCTATATATAGCTTTACACAACATATACGCGTGCCAGACAGTGGAATGTAATTTAATTTTTTAATTATTTTTTCGGGAGACATGTATTGTTTAGGCTTTAACATGCTACGGGCTGTCTGCGAAATAAAGCCCAATTTGAAAAAGTCTTTGGGTGGACAATCAGATGGATTACTATTTACCCTCGTGTCACTACCAGGATGTGGATGTGCTGATCCGTCCCTGGCCTTCAGCACCGGCCGGGTCACCGCCGGTTCCACCTTCGGAGTCTCCAGTTTGGTAGGATCTTTGGTAGTAGTGCTGGATTTGGTCATGTTCTGAAAATGAAGATATTGATTGTGTCAAAAAGTCAAAACGTTTATTGCGAACTAAGTGTACAATGTTGGTGTTGTGTATATTAGTACTTATGACTTAGCAGCCTTTTTGAAGCATTGCAATTATCATCCGCCTGCCCTTAAAATCCCAAATTAGCATGCATTAAACATTGTTAAAATGATTGTATGTTATTGGCCATGTAGGATACTGGTAGTTCTTAGAGAAAAACTGATACGTTTTTTTTCTTTGCTGTCACTGTTTCTGGGTACATACAACAGTTGTCTGTTAATTAGAGAAAATACTTCCATGGGAGAAAATATTGGTTTTTTACTAAACAGTTCCTACAGTCTAAAAACCGATTACTCGTAACATTTTTTTCTGACGTATGTGCACACATAATATGATTATTAAATATCGCTGTGATCTCGCAGACATTACAATAGGGACATAAAAACCCAGAAAGTAAATTCTAGTGACAAACCTACACTTACCGCATATGAGAACTATTCCAATGATTGTAACAATTCAATACAAACTGTTCAGAGCTGTGTCATTCACTTAACTATTGTATTGATAACCAAGTTTTAATTTAGTATTGTGTAATCAGTAATTACCTATGTACTTCAAATATATAATATATATCAGGTGACATCATTGTTACGAGTACATCACTTGATTCTCGAGAAAAACAGTTAAATGTGCGGTTTGTCGTCACTTTTGTAATTAAGCACATGTTAATAGGTGTATTAATGTTGGCTATAAGGAGTACGAAGAGCAAAGAATCGATGGATGGACTGTGTGGATGATGTTTTGACTATAACGGAGACTCGAGGGACTACTTGGATAATATTTAATAGAGAAGTATAGAAGAAGAAAACACCCTCGCCTACTTTAAATAAATTGTGATACGAGCAAGATGCTGATGATGATAAATATATTCGGTCGTAAAGACATTACTCGCTTATTACGTCACGAAGGCTTCACATACTACGTACTAGAACTCTTACTGGTTCTTTTTTCCATAAAAAAACCTCAACTTTTCTGAACACCTGATTTTCAGACATGACTATAATCATTCAAATGCCTTGACAGGACATGCGACATCAGATTTGAATTGAATACGATTTCCAAAATTGGGATATGGTATTTATTACCCGAACTCATATTGACCCTTACTTTTATTAAAAGCGAAAGTAACTCTTTTGCTCTGTCTATTTGTGACCTTTCCACGCATGAACAGATTTTGATGGAATTTGACCCACACATAGATCATGATAATTCTTGTAATATTTAAAAAAATATTTGGAACATCCAGTTTCCACACAGGCAAAATCTAGTTTCAATTCTTAGGTAAAGTACTGACCTGTACAGCAGTCATGACTTGCTGCATGATAGACGGTTGTTTCTTGACATCGCCTCGCGGCTTCGACTTGAGGATGTCGAACACCGCAGGCCTCCGACTCACCCCAGTGGTTCCTGAAAAAAAAAAAACTATTAGATGTTCAGTTGTTCCGAATAGAAAGCCTCATTAGCAGTCCGGTGTTAAGATTAGGGCCACTACTGAGACTGCAGCTCTCTGTGTGAGAGAGTGGGCCATTCGAGACCACGCGGGATTATTGCGGGTAGGTGGTGGTCTGTGGTGATGGCAATAAGCTCATCATCTATTAATGGAACTTTAATCATCATCATCCTTACAGCTGAAAGACGTCCACTGCTGGACATAGGCGGAGGCCTATGTCCAGCAGTTGGGGGAGCCCCAAAGATCGCCACAACGACCATGGCAGTCCTGCGCTGCTCTCATCCATCTTCCATAATAAATTATCACAGGCAATAATCAACATTTTTATGACGGTAATCTGCATTACCAGAGGCATCGCCGGTGCGTTGAAGCCTCTGCTGTAATTGCATTGGCACCTAAACCTTTCGAAACCCATAATGGTCTTTTGCTCATTTTGACATACAAAGTGCCATTTAATGGGATCATTGAAATAAATCATTTGACTTCTTGGCGGAAGATAAACTACTTTTTACTGATAGGGAAACTTATGGTCATTAATGTCCTTTCATTGTTATTGGAGCGTGTTTTTAACTCTGGTTTCAGAGTAAAGTGACCTTTATTCTCGTTGTAATAAGGGTTTGTGACTTTTGTTAGAGCACTGTGAAAGAAGTGTACGTGTTCTTTACCGTGAATAGTCTGTTGGTACATAGGATGTGCGTTGCCGTCATCGCTGGAAGTTCGCCGTCTGCGCTCACCCACCGACTGCGTGCTGCGAGTGATCGCTGCATCCAGCCGTTGCTCTGAAACGTACACAATTGTTCATTAACACTTCATTGTGAAAGGTACTCGTTGGTTTAGTGGTCGCAAGCTTGACTGCTGAGCATGAGCTCCTCATGGGTTCATTTCGTGTAGGTTTATTGGGTTTTACCGTCAGAAATTTCTTAGTAGCAGCCGTGGAGTTTGGATTTGTGCCGTGTTGATGGCAATAGTCGCGCTCTATTTGTTTAAGCCTCAAGTAGGGACTTACATATAACTGTCGAAATGCGGGTGTACTATAACACTCCTGCCTAACTTATCGGGGATTACATGCGTGATGTCACCTGTAAGGTGTTGTTATTGAATGTGGAAGTTACGGTCAAGGTCAGTTAGTTACCATGAATAAAAGCAACATCAGCATGACCCAGCACAACACCAATCGATCAATTAGCCTTTTCTCAGAATCTAACGTTTTTCTTCCAATTTTCAAACGGCACAAATAATGTACAGTCGAAACATTAAGCATCAAGACAAAAACAAACACAGTATAATTAAATATGAAGTCATCTATATTACGTAACGGAGTTTATTAGGTTATTTCGTTTATATACATTATGAGACGATGTATCTAAACCAAATGAAATTATCGGCTCATGGATTTCTTCTCCCACATTTTTGCACCGGCAATTAAAAATGCACAGATAGATTCGCGGGGGCAGAGCTAGGTTCACAGTTTATTAATTGCAGTTATAAATCATATTCAAGCCGAAGAAGGTGATGCGATAACAAATTCATTCAGTGTGTGCGTATCTGAGTCAGAATCTACATAATTATCGACAGCGGTCACGCGGTTATGTTACAAAACGGTTTCCATTGATGCACGTCACTCATCATAACTATCCTCACCTACTCCCGGCATGGCATCATAATATTATAAGTCCGTTAGGTGCAATTAAATGCTTGCACGTGTCAATCAATCGACTCAGTCCGTCGAAGTCCACCGCTGGACAAGCCTCAGTGGCGTGCCAAGGGGCCAGGGGCAAGCAGACTGTTCAGAAACCTAATATAATAACATCATGAATGTAGTAGGTTATAAGGGCAAGCCAAACTTTTAGGCTTTAAATATACTAGTTTAGCCATTATAGGGGTTCATTAACATAGCTTCTTCTTGAGATGAGTGACGATACCCCTGAGAAGCCAGCCCCTAATCTTGTATTTATATTATTATTTCGATACATTCGAAATAATAATATAAATACAAGATTAGGGGCTCTTAGTAAACACAAATGTTTCTCTTATAATGGTGAAAAGCATGCATTGATCGTAGTAGCATGTTGTAGCTCGCGAATCGAAAATTCATACATTTTATTCAGAAACCAAATAAAACGATATTAATCAACCAATATTTATTAAACACCTTTGTAAAATAAGAGAACTTCTCATTTCCCAGATTCTTTTATAAATTACCAACGAACTATCAACACTGGTAATAGCTAAGTATTCTTTAAGAAAATAAATCTGAAATTGATCAATTCCATTCGCTTTGTTAAATTAACTATTAGCAGCTAAGTAATTGTTTCCAGATGCTCGATATCAAAGCTGAGCTCAGTTGTAGAGCAAACCAAGTGCAGTCACTAACGCCTAATTGAATATGGTACCGTTAAGCCTACTGAAGGTCACGAGCAACCGCCTTGCGTTGTTACTCCATTAGAATTTACGCACTTCTAGCAAAACTACGATTGTTGCAAATGCAGCATGACGGAATAAAAATTTAGCCAGATGTATTTTAGACAAAGAGGGCAAATTGGAAAACAAGATTTTGAAAAAAAAATATATATTTCGGTCTAACTAGCTACACGCAATCTACAAAATAAAAAAAAATCTTGAAAATTGTTTGAAAATATCGAATGTCGGCCAAACAAAATAATACTTATATCAGTGAATGGAGATGCTACTAAAACTATCAAACGACCCTTCACAACAGGCATCGTAAACATGATTACAGCAGTGATTCTTGAACAGACAGCGTCACCACTGTTTACAGACATTTATTGTATTACAACTCAGTGTGAATCTATGTCTTTTAATAGTCATCTGAACGTGAAGAATTTCACATTAAGAACATTTGTTTCGGGTATAAAAACAAAACAAATAAATGTCAGTGCCGTAATGGAGGCAACGTATTTAAGTGTAGATAGAAAGAAACCTTATGCATTATGTATTGTGCGCGCTGTGCTGTGGCATCTTCCGTGAGGCTTACACATTTATAACGCACAACAGATTAATTCATTTCTATCACTGTTTAAACACCTGGAACTGTTCTAGCAGTTAATTATATCAGCACCGGGACTACCGCTCATTCAGCTTTCATCTATATTATATCGCAGTACTTAATCATGCCTAGAATGGAGTAAAACTATTTTCTATTACGCGTAGACAAACATCAGAATGCTAATGTACGCTACTTGTATGCTATAACCACAACTAACTCAAGGCCGCTGCATGTTATTTTGCATGTGGTGGGCTTAGACCAAACGAACATTCTTTTCTGGACATTTAATGTGTATAGACGAAACAATGAATGAATTTGGGTTTTTCATTCACTCTTTATTTCCAAATCTAATTTCTTAGGGCTTCTTATAGGGTTGAATCTGTGTAGTGCAATTTAATTCATGTACCTTTAATTTGAAACATACATGCCCCACTTTGTCTTTTCTCCAGTCGGGCTATCAAGTGCGACAAAACATTCACTCAGCAAACCAAAAAAAGAAATTGTAATACGTTTTCTCAGTTCTTTGTCGCACAGTTCACGTTCTAATAATAGGCATATAAACCTGTACCTACAGCTAATCATGTAAATTTTTCATTATTTATATGTTTTAGCCTACGTATTATTGTCCAAACCTTTGAGTTCGGACAAAATTAAGTATAGCAGAGCGTTTTGTGCACATACGAAAATAATGTCTTAGGTTCTGAATGCGTCTAATAGACGAGCTAAATTATACTATCACTAGCTTATGCCCGCAGCTTCGGCAGCGTGGAGTTCGAGATTGGCCTACGGGATCGTACTTCCGGGATTAAAACCATTATGTGCTATTTCAGACTATAATCTATCTCTGTGCCACATATCATCCAGATCCGTTCAGCCGTTCTGGCGTGATTGAGTAACAAACATCTACCCATCCAAACATTCGCATTTATTTTAGTAGTAAGATTAATATCTTCAATGACCAGACATTTATTTTCAATAGAATTATTTGGCAAGCATCGGTTATGAAAGAAAGCACAGCAGTTTAGTAGATCATGTGTGAGGTGAAATTTTCAGTAGTAAATTTACCAGCGATAATAAATAGCCACAAACAATATAACGCTAATCTCGGTAAGTCTCGCGTTAACATCGAACCTTACGACTAACTAGACAGTTGGCGAGCAGCCAGCTCGGGTGTGCGACTCAAATATGTAGGCGCACTCTGGCAAACATTGCGGGATCTACTACACTTTTCGTCGATTATAAATCTATATTTAGTAACGGTGTGTTACGTAACTTTCCGTTTATTTGTCAATACAGTTAGCATCAACACTTCAAAGACTTCGGTTGTTTTATCACGCCAGTATTAATGATATCACGTTAGTTGTAAGACCTATGGCACTAGGTACCGCGCTAGCAATTAGCAATAACAAAAGGAAAGGTCGAAACATATACAGGGTTGAAAGGACATCGACGCACAAACGCTTACTACGTCTTCAGTACACCATTCCCAATTTCCCCACACATAGAAAATTTTCATCGGAAATTAATCAAAAGTGTTACCTACACGGTCAAAATGTATCGAATAGCAGATTTTAAAGAAATACTGATGAATAATTTAATGTTCGGAATGATTTAATGAATACGTACGAGTATGCGATTGTACGTCGATGTCCCGTCCCCCCTGTCTAACAAGTTACATATTATAATAGATAATCATTTTAATATTCATCCCTCACCTCGTTTCTGTCTCCGTTCGTCACTGCTGCGTCGAACTTCTTTTTCCTTCTTAGCTGGAGTCTTTTTTGTGGGTTCTTTTTGTTTGGTCCCAGTCGCAGCACCCCAGGTTCCTGAGCGCGCTCTGACTTGTTCTGCTTTCGTCGTCTTAGCATCATTTTTCCCAGGCACCTTAGCTGCATTTTCATTTTTATTCAATAGCTCGGCTTTGTCAGAGGGCACTTCTTTGAGGGCCTGTAATTTATAAAAATATTCGAAGATGACATGTATTTCTATATATCTTTGTATTTAATTAAGTCGTTTCGAATTTTAGATTTCCAGGATTACTTACTTTGTCTTCGGTCCTTTTAACCCAAATGTCCTCAGAACTAGCAGCTACTCCATCAACAGTAGATCTAATTTCGATTAAACTACTATCAAAATAATTTTTATCAAGATGGAGATTCTCCCCTGCAAATATGGAACGAACATTTGGCCGCTGTTCTTCAGCGCCTTTAGTCCCAAAATGAACGGTATGGGCGTTATGCACATGCGAGCGCAGAGCACGTTCCACAGCGGACGGCGCAGACGGCGGAGCCTCAATCTGCGGCATCGTCGTCACCAGGAACTTATGACGAGCTCCCATTACAGTCCTTTTCGGCGGTTCCTGTCCATCAGCTGCGACATTGCCATCATTAGATGATGGCTCGCTAACAACATTTGCATTCTGATCTTCTGTTTCGGTGGTGCTGCTATGTTTAGCAACATTTTTTCTGCTTCTAGAAACAATTTTGGGACTAACTTCATCCCACATATTAGGAGGAAATAGATCGCCATCTTTCCTCTCATCGTCTTCATCTTCCTCGCGGCATTGTGATAACCTCCGACGCTCGGGAAATGGAAATGGAGAATTAGAATTTCTACTTGATAGACTGTTGCAGTGATTCATAAAGTAGTGCTGAAAGAAACTATCTGTTTCCGGAGTATCATTATTGTCGCCTTGAATTATATCCTTTAGAGCGGCTAGTGATGTGATAGTGTTGTAATTAATAGCATTTACTAAGTCTTCGCTGTCGGTGGAGCTGGCCGAGACGCTCCCACCACCGTCATCATCAGCCAGCTTGCTCATTTGTTGACATACTTCTTCTAATGTGACGTCTGCATCTTGTGCCTCAGTTTTTTTCTTCTTCTCATTTTTACGTCCGCTCTTCTTTACTTTTACATTTGAGGTTGCTTTTTTTTCGGTATCCATTGAACAGCATGTGCCTTTGTTGTTTGACCAAATCTACGATATTTAGAAAAGCGGCAAATTACTTAAGGCACTTACTAACTTAACACAGTTTTAATTCACAAAAAGTCACATGATAGTACAATGTAAAGTCACAAGTTAAGTAATATCGTAACTAGTTTCGTGGCTTCCGTCACCGAACATAGAGCATGGTGCTGTTGTATGATTCCAAATTATGTCCAGGGAACATTTTACGAATCTGAAATTAAAATTGTTTTTATGGTCACGTCGCTTCTTTATTTTCACTTCTTCTATTTGCTACTTGCCGCGTAGTCTCGGAAATGGCTACATTTAAGTTAATTTGGAAACGACTAAGAACATGATATACTTAATAGTGTTTTCCAAGAAGTATATCGTCTATCATGCGTGTGCGCATAGCATAATAACAATAACGTTCCCATTTCTGGAATTGAACTCTTCTATGTGAAAGAGTGGGTTGTAATCCAAAATGCGAGCTTAGTGAGTGCGGTGCACAGTGATGGGGTAGTTCTAGAACATGTTGTGGTTATGACATAAATTACACGAAATGAAGTGCCTGCCCTGTCGATGGGTACAAGAGTAGAGGAAGACCAAAGAAAAGATGGATGGACTGTGTGAAGAATGATATGGCACGAAAAGAGATGTCCGATGAGATGAAGAGTACTGACCCCAAATGAATTGGGACAAGGGCAAGAGAATGATGATGGTGAAGTGCCTGCCCAGATTCAAACCTACTACACATAAGTCGGGAACGTTAACGTAAGGTCAAAGCTGTTCGTGTGCGCATAATATAACAAAAAATCGGACTATGTACTTGCTTTAAAGAGATTAGGCGGCAGGCACCATCTCCATGAGAGAAATAAAACAACAGCCACGCTGTGCCATCAAATTATCGCCTTGTGGAGATTGATTCATACAAAATATAGGCTATGGTGTGTAACTTTTAGGAGTATGAAGAACAAGGTGTAAAGTTCTTCATCCCCCATCGAAAAGGGAGGATCCCCCGATCAGTCTGGTGGGCGACTGCCCGCGGATAACTTTAGTAGCGCGATTCAGAATGTTGATGTTAGTTCTTCATTTGTATCATAGATGGCGCTGTAGTACTTTTTTGTACTATGTACCTTTTGTAGTACCGCTACAAACATTCGAAATTCATAAAGAGTTGATTCTTAGCCAACTTGGAATAAAACAAGTGATTTTGATATCATTCATGATCACATTTTTAGAAAGCATTTTCTAGTACTTGCTTTCAATGTATCGCGGAAGATGGACTACTATATTGTTATAGCAGGAACACTGGGTTAATTTATACGCGCAGCCACTTCACTCTGTTATCTTATCACAATTTGCTATAACAATGCGCGAAGTTTACGATGAGCAAAGAGCATGATTTGTAAAATCTCTATTCAAGTGTCCACAACGAAATTACACATCGTCATCGATATGTTATTTCCATTGTAGATGATCTCATGATAATTTTAAAAGAGTACAATTCTTAATAAATAAATCCTCTACCTCGCTCTGTTTTGAATTAATTAAAACAAGAATATTACACCAGTCCTGGATAAATAATATGTCGACCTATTTAACAACTAGAAATAACTACTTTGTAAAAATACATCCTACCCAAAAAGGATGCAAACGAACCTTTTGAAAATGCCAGAAGTTATTTTTGGAGACCCTAAAGGATCTTTTTATAGTCGAAACCTATCTTTTCCACAGCCATTACACACTTATACTATTATTGGAATCAAATGAACATAATATTATAAAAGGTAATCAGCCCACCTCCCAAAGGAACACGACCGCAAATACCGCACTAGAGAAGAAGCCGTAAAATCTCAGCGATACGTATCGACATTTACGGAAGGAGTTTCATGAATGCTTAAAATAGTTTGTCTACATCTTGTCAGCCCACTACACCGTGATAATGTCTATCAAAGAACAAAGTACACAAACACTTTAGACATACAATACAACCGAACAGCATCCATAAAGTAATTAGACGAGATCAAAAAGTCATCACATGACATCTCAACGCTCAGTCTTAATAGACGCAAGAAGAATCGTCCGTGTCCGAATAATAGCTCCAGAAGTACCTCAAGTACTTTGTAACAATTGTATTGTCTCTCATAACATAATAGAAGATTCTTCTTCGAGTATAAAGTAGCAGCTGATGTTAAAACCGTTAAAGAGTGAAGCAATGGACGTCGGCGTGGTTGTTGTTTGCATGACATGTTTTTAAGAATGGACCTACCCACGCACACTCCCAAAAATACTGCTACACTACGCTGTGGATTACGAATGGCTCAATATTAAGATCCTATTGACCTTGAGCCATGCTATAAATGGATTGTTTACTGCTAATTGATAGGCGAACCGCTGTGCACGGCGAACAATGTGTGCAAAGCGGCGGATTAGTACCTACTTAATACATCTCGGTGAGAACAGCAGCAATGGGTATTGTCATGGGGTAAAGCTAAAGCTTGAATTTCATATATGGACAATTGGAAACCATAGGTACTTCCCCCATCCCGTAGGTAAAGAAGGGCATCTGAGAAAAGGGAATGGGAAAAACTGAGCCCTACTAGGCGACCCTTGCGCATACTTTGCTTACGTCGGCAAAATAGTATCCAGAATATTAGGTGCCTACCTAAATGGGCAGCAGTTAATCAGCATAGGTACTAAAAAGATCTTACTTAGATATCCAGTATGTTCGTCTCAAATAGCCAAGGATGAAGAATTTGATCACAATTTAATAGAACGAATACTTATAACTGCAAGCCCTGTTTGTAGATTGAAACAGTATTGTCGACGATTATATTAATTTTACTAGTCAAGCCATGTTGAGATTAATGAACGATCGATGCTAATGCGGGTCCGCAAGGACGCAATCCTAAACTGCATAACAACTAGCATGCTAAGGTACCTATACAGCTGTAATGTCTAGGTAAATTAATAATGAATACAAAACTATACAGGTTTTAGGAGGCCAGGGTTCTTGACAGCTCTTGCAATCTTCATTCTTTGTGTCGCTGGCAAGACAAATTGTATACTCTGTTAGCCCAAATCATTTCTTACATGGTGGTTGCGAAGATATTCAGGTTACTTGATTGACAAAAAATAGGTACTTTTTGATAATTGCATAGGTCACGTTTTTTAGCGTAATCTTAAAAACATCCGAGACGTTTAGCAATTTTTACAGTCATTTTTGCAAGTAAATAAATGTAGAAAGCTACCAAGATCTGATGATGGGTTACATAGCAGTAAACTAGAAACCAGGGACAACAAACGAACAACCGATCAATGGGATAGCGATGGGGTAACAAATTAATAAACGAACTCCCCTCTACGAAAACATACGAAACGATGTACAGACGCTAGCAGGCCAACCTACCCGAAACTGTTGACCTTGAACCTAGTGCTGTAGAGATAAAGTTAAAAATCTATTAAAGTAATTTGACAGATTCTAGTAGCTTGATGTGCTAACGTCTGTATGAACGCCATCATTAAAATCTTCAACGAGTTCTTTACTCAAGAAAACTCGAGAGAAAAACTATCATGCATGTTGCGAGTATGTGTTACAACATTAGTTCTAAAAATTATAAGCCTGTTACTATGGTACAGTATGTATCTATGAAAACATGGCCTACAAAGGTATACTCTACCATAATAAAACTCAGACAATAGATTTAAACAAACAAACATAGGTACCTATCTACGTAGATAATGTATGCGACGAGGATAAGAATTACGTCATTTAGCCATCATTCATCATTATTCATTACTTTATTTACTTTTACTAAAGGACGTAATTAACTAATTTATACGTGTGGGTTTCGGGGGGAAAGTTATCGGTAGCACTTATTTTCTTCTTAGTTGAAAGTAGGGTGCATTTACGAGTACTTACCGCTTAATGTCTGAGAAACGCTAAATATTACCATAAAACCAACCTACAATTCATTCACATCACTGTACTTGTTACAGTATAATATGATCTTTGAAAAACAGCTGAGGCATACGTTTTGATTGGTACATCGTGACCAACTGGTTTATTAGATGATAAAAATTGATTGACAATAAATAACTCCAGAAATGCCAGGAAGCAATTTGCAAGTAGCATTAGGTCTGTTCTTACGTCAATTTACTATCTTTCAATCAATTTGATCAATGTGTGACATACAATAAATATGTATCCCATCAAACATCAAATTAACATGAGCAAAACTGCAAGTCTCTCAGCACAGTTCGCAGGATCACTTTTTAGGGTTCCGTACCCAAAGGGTAAAACGGGACCCTATTACCTATTACTAAGACTTCGCTGTCTGTCTGTCTGTCTCCAGGCTGTATCTCATAAACCGTGATAGCTACAAAGCTGAAATTTTCACAAATGATGTATTACTATTGCCGCTATAACTGAGACTAGACTCGCACTTGGCCGGTTTTTTTATTGATAGTCCGTGCAGTGCATGCCCATGCCCTACTCGTAGGGCATGCACTGCACGGACTACCAATACAGGTAACATACAGGTAAGTATATTAACGTTTTAATTTATTCAAGTTTTTGCGTGAACAGAAGTAATGTAGATTGTACAAATGTTTACTTTTCATGCGTGATATTGACACGCAAATTGCTAGTATTTCAATCATTAAATGTACCTACTAAAGAATGATGGCTAAAACTGTAGTATTTCCACAATTGGAACAAAAAAATAACATAATTATCATGTTTTTTTATGAAACATCAATCGCAAAAAAATGCATTACCCAAGTGGTCTGATCCCTGAGACGACGCACCAGAATATTATCGAGAAAAGCAATATAGTTTGCAGAAGAACCATTCAACTCTCTTGAAATCCAACTAAAAATGTACTAAAAGGAAGAGAATAAACCTTGAAGTACATGAAAACGAAGAACTCGTCAGTGGTTAATAGCACGGACACGCAACTTTATACTCGTTCCATTTTTATAGCTAGGTATACATCATTTCTATCAGATTCAAGTATTTTTTAAAAACAAGCTTTCATTAAAATTCACTAATAATAAGACGAAAATAAATCAGGAGACTAAATGAAAATGAAAGAAAAATAATAGTTTTGGTAAAAGCTTGTTGCGTGAATACAAAATGGATACAAGAACATACGCGACAATTTCGTGAGGAGAGGATCCTGGCACCAGGATCAGTTCATGTCGGTCATAAAAATGTCAACTGTCAACTAAATTGTCAACAGAACCAAAGGGGTGTGCAATACTTCAGCTCAATTAAAAACCGAGAAGTGGGTCAATTATATAGCTTGCAAGAATTGATTAGACAGACAGACACCTGAACAGGTGAAACCATTTAAAAGCTTAATAATCATCATCTCAAGGGGCCTAAAATCGCCGTTTTAGCATAATCATAACAGGATAATAATATGAATGACGATGACGTTACAATTCGTAAAATGGTCATAAAGTTGAGGTAAAGATAATCCATAATAATAACTGCGTCTGTAACCATTTTATGAATTTTAACGTGATTCATATTATTATGCTATTATAATTTTGCTAAAGCGGCCATACCTCCAGGCCTCAGCTCGGAATGACACACTGCTGGGTATAGGCCCATTCAGTTTACATTTACAGTTTGCCCCAAACATAAGCAAGGTTGAGTTTCATTCCCAGGAGGTGGGGAGATGAATTTCGCTGTTCTCAAAAAGAAGAGACTAACAGCAATATATTGAGATAAGCGAAATATGGGAAAACAGTAGGATGGAATAATTTCAACTTATTATAAGATAACAGATTCTAGACTAGGTACTTGGTTTTCCTGAGCTATATGAATCAATATTAGTGCAATGAGTACCGTTAAGGTAGGAAGCGGAGCAGTCAAGTTGAAAGTAGTGGTTATTTTGTTAGGCACCGCACTGAATAGAAACGGACAATGGGCAGAACCTGATGCCCGGCGACCGTGAATGAAAAGGGTTTATTGTTGCTAGCAGGCACTCTGAACAAAAGGGCTACCGAGTTATATTCTCTAATATCATGTTTAATACTCCCGAGTATGTGCACTTGGATCAAATAACAATCAATTACAGATAGTGTGCCATAAGATTCTAAAACAAAGTTGTCAGTCATTCTCAATTCGTTTAAAATACCTTTGTGTACTATGAAACCTGTATAACAATGCTGTTTTATTTAAAATCTTACATAGTAGATACAATATTTAAAACGGGTATCATTTAAGCTATCGTCAATTTAATTAGTTTCGTGTTTCTTAAATAATAGGGTTTGTCCGCAAAATAGTAGATTTGTCACCAAAATGTAGTCACCAAACAATATAAAATCAATTCCACAATAAATCAACTAAAATCATGGTGATATAGGGTCTAGTCCAATAGGTTTGTCCTAATAAGTATTTAAGCAAACTTATTTAAAGAGATCACCAATAAATCATATATTAGGCCACTAGCAAATTTCATAAAGTTCCAAAAAAATTTAGGGTTGTCGTCATCATCGTTTCAACCAAAAGAATCTACTACTTAACTGTTTTCGAACGTTTCGGAGTTTCCAAACCTCGGGGTGCCCCTGACGTCGACCGTCCTTTAGTTTTCTTTTGTAAATATTAATACTTTTCCACTCTTTGATTTCATTTGGCAATTTATTATACTATAATTGGACCCCTTCATAAAGAAATTTCATTTTTCCATATTTTGCTGTTCTAGGAAAACGTAGTATAAATATATTTAAATAAAATTTCTAGCAGAATAGTAAATAAAACACTTAATTTTTCATTTACAATTTTTGCCAATTTGTCTCTCTTTGAACATATTTTCATTAAAATTATAAATTGATGTATTAAATTGGTAACGAATACTATTATTTTAATAACTGAATGAAATAAAATGTAACTACTGTATTGGTAACAAAATAACAAATAAAAAGGAGTTGCAGTCAGGGATCGATAATCGATTTATTTGGTGACAGATCTACCATTCTGAGCACAAAGCTAACTATTATTATAAGAACGAAGTTTATATTCATCTAATGCACTACAATTTTATTGGTAATCCATCTCTTATTTTACACATTACATTAACATTAATTTGATAATTCATACCTGGGAACACTTTTTTTTATCTGAGAACGAAAATATTTCGTGGCGATAGATCTATTTATTAGGTGATACAACTTGATGACGAATGTAAATTTTGGTGACAAGAAATATAGTCCCCATTTAAAACAGACATATCCAGATTTCAGATTACTACAACTTCAATTTCGTCAGGACCGAAGTATTTGCATGTATTAACATAGTCAATTCTTATTATGTATCTAACAACATATGTTTCAACAGATTCACAGTGTGCCAACTGGTAATATTAAATACATAGTTCCCATCGCCCGCTTTGAAAATTAAAGGGGACGCAATTTCGTAAATAAGTCGTTTCCTATAGGATCGCGTGGAATACTGGACGCGATAGCGGAAATCGCTAATGCCAGCCATAAATACCACTTACTGGGGCTATTACGTACTTAGGGCTCCCACACATAACTGCGAATTCGCAACGCTTCGCAAATATCTGCGCGAGCTCGCACGAAGACGTTCCTACGATGCGGCGTCGTATCGCATCGCATCGCGGTTCTGTGTGGGTGCCCTTACTGACTGAGTACGAGACGTCTTATTATAGAAAAACACCCCGAAGTACTGAACGTGGTAAGCAAAATAAGAGTTTCTCTGTGCACTGCACGTCAAGTTGTGATCATTGCGAGTAAAATAAACTATCAAGTCCATAATATTTTCATATTATGAAAATAGATTTGGTTTTTACTAAAAATCGATTATCTTGATGTTTCTTTAGCAGTCTCTCGATCAGTGGCTGCGACACACTTGCTCGCAAAACGATTAAGAGGTGGCCATTAAAATGTCATCTTCCGGCGTTTTTATTGCGCACCATAGTTGGTATGGGAGCCCAGACGGTTTATTAGCAAGCATATCCAGCAAGAAAATTTGATAGCTGATTAGGAAAAACACATTTGAGAAGTTTGAGATAGGAGCCCGCGGGCAGTGGCCGACTTTCAGATTTTCGCTATCCGCCAGCTATGCTAGTAAAACAGAGGTGAGCATAAAAACTTGCTCATGGTGATATTCGACCTCCTCGAAAAAGTATACGACCGGATATTCCGTGAAGTTTTGTGGTGACCTCTTAATGCGAAAGGTGTGCCTGGAAAGTATGTACACTTGATCCGAGTGTTGTACAGTCAATGTACAACGCTCGTACCAAAGTTCGGTCTACATGGCAGCGGTTACTACTGGCAGTTTCTTCAATATGACAGTTGGCCTGCACCAAGGGTCAACTCTAAACCCTCAGCTCGGATATCCAGGAAGAGGCACCCTGGCGTATGCTGCTTGCCGAAGACATTGTGCTAGTTTGCGAAAGTAGCCTAGACCCCTAGAGGTCCAGAGCTGATTAGAGGTGTGGTGGCAAAGACTGGAGAATTTTGGTATGCAATTGAGTAGAACCAAAAAGGAAATAGGTTCTTATTTTGTGCTTTCGGCGGTCTCTCCACTCCTGTGCCTATGACCCTTGCAGCAGGAACATCAATCCGATCTGTTCCGATTTTCGGTACCTCGGGTTGCTTGTCCAAGGGGATGGCGAAATCGGGCCTGTGGACGGTGAGTAATGGGCTAGCTCGCCGTCCGTCCGTCTTATGACGACAGGCCGTGTCGACGTTGCGTTCGTGTTCCACGCGTGCCTCAAAGAGATGTCAGCAAACAAGAAGGAGTCCGCAAGGACCGATGCCTGCCGGGGCTGCGGGACTGTTCGAAAGAGATACCGCGGCTCTGGAATACAAAGGGCTAAGAAGAAACATGGATGGGTTTTAGTCAGTACAAGTCTGACACTTCATTTGATGATTTCCCATCCGAAAAAAAGGGGTGGCGAAATAGACCGAGACCTTACGCACCGGATCAACTCAATATGGACGCAATGGCGATAGGTCACTGGCCGTCATGAGGATACTCCTCAAGTTAAAGGGGAAAATATACAAGTCCGTGATTAGAAATGTCGTAGGTACTGTATGGATCGGAACACAGGGCTATGAAAAAATGGCTGAAAAAAGATTGCATGAAGCAGAGATGCGAATATTCAGGTGGATGTGTGAAGCGATAAGAAAGATAGATATCCCGGTTTCTCCTATGCAGGAATCGTTTATCAATGTTGCTTCGGATTGTGAGCACAAACGCTACATAATCTATAAGTACCTACGAGTAAAATATCGACCTAATTATATTAAGAGTAACAAAGAATGAGAAATGAATGGCGAATAAAACATTTTCCCACTGCCAAATTTTAAAAAAAACATCATCTATTTATAGAAAAATCCTACCGTTTCAATACGAAAACAAAAACAAACATGCTTGCCCATATTCAATGATATTAAGTTTTATTTGAACACTATATACCATAATGAAAATTACTATTTTAAGGCTTAGATATCAAGGAATCTTGGTTACAAATAGCAATTTGACAGTCTAGGGCGCTAGACTAGCTGGTGAAGGGTCTTGTGAGCCACGGCCTTCATCAGTGTTACTTACTTCATTAATCGTCTATCTGATCTATGACAACATTATCTAAATGTAAGTACGTGATGATAATACAGTTTTTTGTTACTAATAGGCTAATAGCTAAGATTCTTTCGAAGTGTTTGTACGAGCAAGCATAATTTCATATCATGTGGAAATATTTAAAAAATATGTAATTATTCACAGTTTGTACCTACTTTGATTATGTAAACAATTTGACGCGACAGGTGGGGCCGGTAGTAGGTATACGCGGTTTCGATTTTCTAGGAGTGTGGACTTGTTATCATCAGGCGTTGTGGTGTTCAGACATGTTCTGTGGTTCTAGCGTCTTCTAAATCAGAAATACACGTTTATCTAATCTGGCTCATTACAGAGCACTTGTCTTTTTTATTATTAAAAATCTACATTTCTGCAAGAGGTTCACAAAAACTATTATAAATGGGTTTATCTTATCAAACCAAACATTTCGAAAATATCTCGGGCAATAAACGCTTAAAGTGCACAGAGTTGGTATTTCAACTCGGTTGACATTGATTACCTACATGTCCTAGATCCAGTAGCGCGAGCGTTACGAAAAGCTAACTAATCTGCCATCTACTGTCGTCGGCCTAAACCGCTACAATAACAAATTTATTCGTAATAATCGTAACTAACATGCTCTTTTCACAAGTTATCGTGAATTCTGAGCTGCCTCGCCTCCTAACCCACAGTTATCGTAACAAAGCCAAGGCGAGGCAAATTAAAAACTCGATGCTACGCGCAAACGATAACAGACAGTCCGCGAGGTCGCGCGCTGTCGATCCGGCTAATCGCATGTGATGCCCACACGATGTGACGTCATATGGGTCTTCCTGCACAACTATGATTATGTTACGGTACTCTTAGTTTACATCTTTACAGTCGTGAATTAACTTGCTACACGCATTGTTATTGGCGTAATAAACCGTAATGTTCAGACACAATCACGCGGTAGGAAGGAACCTATTAAATTGTCACTATTTTGCAAAGAAATGAACAATGGCTCTATTTCACTGAAAACTGGTCCATAAATTGTGGTGCAGGTTTTTTTTTTTTGAGACTTTACATTACAGTAAACATTTTTTATGAAGGCGGCTATGACGGTTTAGGTTGCTAATTAGGCAAAATATTGTATGCGCTTAGACATGGACTTGCGGACCCCCGCCCGTTATCAATACAAAACATAACTATTGCCTAACCTACAGTTTAACTAGTTTGTTTCCTGTGTTATATTAGTAAACCTCATAACAATATGCTGACACAAACACTTATATGATGGATGACACAAACTGTTAATATAATATTATAAATTCCCAGCTGATATGACAAAGGAAACAGGTAGCTTAGGTAGCTATCAATTCTACAAACAAATATGTGTGTACAATCACAAACAGATACTTCAGTGGTATTGAAATGCACTGATAAAATAATAATAAGCAATATTTGTATTATACCTATAACTTTCTGATATATAATTATATTGATTATAAATATTATAATAGATGAACTATAGTTTGTACACATCAGACTTTCAACAAGAAAAAAATATACATTAGAACAAGTAACATTTAATTATAAGTATCAAAAAACCTGACTACAAATTCTATTACGTCCCTATACAAATACATTATTTAAACATATATATATATATATTTGTAATCATCTTTTAAAACCCTTCATTTTGATACCCCACTTGCGCCCCAAAAATTCACTATTTTAGTTTCTTTTTTCAAACACCTATCAAGGACACTTGGGTTTTTTAAGACAATTATAACAATACCTTAACTGTCGAAATCCATACCCATTTCGAAGATACGAGGTAATACAGAAATTTACATATTACAAAAAATCTTACAAGATACGCGCGAAAAACATAACCCTTCCTTGGCAGTTGGGTAAAAAGTGGATACACAATTATCATAACACAATATCACATCTGTATTTCCGAAAAGGTCACGTTGAGGTGTACCAATTAGAACACCCACATTTTGCTTGTTAATATTAAAAAGGGGGCAAGCCTATTGCCATAACCATCAACCGGCCCACATCTAGAGTCTGGGCTGCTAAAAATCTTATTGGAAATTCCATTATAAACAATTTGTCTGACTGGGAATTGAACCCAAGACCTCATTCATACTCAGCTTGTTGCGTGTTTAAATTGAAATCACTAGAAACAAATGTTAAGCCATATTTCAACTTTTGCCACTTTCTTATTTGAATTGAAGCGCAACACTAAAACCTAATATTTTATTTAAGCAAAATGAGACAATTTCTTGGCTGATACTAATATATAATAGTTTTTACAAAAGGACGAGGCGAGGTTATCAATTTGTCTGAATATTTTTGTTTTGTGTGATTTTATAATTTTTTTGCGATATCTTCGCCAATCGTAAACTAATTTCGAAGATTCTTTTTTTGATTGGAAAGTATTAGTCCAAGCTGGTCTTGTTTAAATTTGGTAAAGATCTGATGCTGACCACCGGGGATAGCCATTAGAACTCCTCAATAATAGGCAGCAAATCTGTTGTGATTGCTGCAATCACTTGTATGTATTGTTTACACAATTCCATTGCATAAAACGCTGTATGCATTGAATTTTGCGTTTTTTTTTTTTTGTGGGTATTGGTAAAATACAAAAAAAGGCACCCGATATGTTTAAGTTCTATTTTATTGGGGATAAGCCTATTACCATGACTTGTATAGTTAACAATGTAAAATTAATGCATCACAAAAATTTTTATACAAAAACTGGAAAAATAAAAAACGTTTTTGCAAAAAATAAAGTCATTTGTAGCTTAAGTGTTTTTTCACTGTTTGGTGTTTTTACTTAAAGGTTTGTCATAGATGCATGGACTGTGTGAAAGATGATAGGGCTAGAAAGGAGGTGACTGCTGAGATAACTAGTAATAGAGAAAAATGGAAGAAGAATACATGCTGCGCCAACCCCAATTAAATTGAGATAAGAGCAGGAGAATGATGATGATGATGACTTAGAAGTTTGTCATTTGGAAGAACAATACAGCCACAGACAGACTCTTAGGTGACAATCATTTATAAGCACATAGGACAAGATTCACAAACCACACCTTGAGTTTACTGGGCTAAGTGTTTCATACTAATAGGAACCTTGTTTTTGTGTAAGCAAATGAGAGAAAGCATTTCATACAAATATGAACATGAATTTTAAACTTATAAAATTTATATTTGTTTGAAGGGCTTACTCAGTAGTCTTTTCTGTATCATTTCATATGCAAATAATGTTCAAAGTTTCCTTAATGCATTGGTTGGTAACAAATAAGCCACATAATTACAGCAATAAACTGTAAATGTGGTGGATAAAATTATAGAGATGGGTGATATGAATGACCAAGTGTAACTGAACTGAGAAGCGCAGCAAAAGGTATTATTGGAGAGACGAAAGGAAGGGGCACGATAGAAAGGGATACATGGACTTACCCGAGTTTATAAGGTTAAATGTAGCATATGTTTTATTGAAAAATAATATGTGGGAAAATTAAAAACCCATAAAATAAGCAAAATAGTTAATCACTACTGGGAAAGTCATTTGATGGTCTCCCATACAAGAATTACCTTGGAAGTTAAACAATGTTATTAAATAAATCCTATGATTCTGTTTTCAGACTTCGACATGGATGAAATCACAGGCAAATAAATATGTAAACTACTAGTTTAATGGAAAAATCTTGATCAAAGACAAATAATGCTTAGGTCAATGCACAAGAAGTAACAATGCTACATAAAATATATAGCAAGAATAGATCTTAAATTTCGTGTGTGAAGTAGATTTAAAAAGTGAAAAAGTTTCTGGCTTCAAATTAAATAATGTGATAGTGTAACTACAAAAAACAGTACTTACAGCAACCTTATATTGATGATAACCTGTTAATAGTAACAGTAACCAAATGAAACGGTTTTCTGTACACCTGAAACTCACCAACTTTTGAGACTAAATATTTCAAGTTGTTTCATTCATGTGGGTAGTTTTTAATTTTAAGATTAATTTCTATGACTATGACGTTTCAAAAATTTCTTTGGATATGTGTAGGTACTTATGAGACCCTACGGTATTACCAGAAATAGAAGTACTTTCTGCATACTTTGAAAGTTCAATTTTAGAACGAGGTAAAACTTGCGTCGACTAAAATAAGTATAAATAGATATTTCCCTATCTTTAGTTAGGTTTAAACAAATAACATGCTGACAATTTATACTGTAGCATTACTTTTTCCAAGACTACGCGAGTCACCCAAAGAGAATAAAGAGACGAGACCAAATAACTGCGAAACGAACCGTAAACACATCAATAACACACACTGCACTAATTCATAAAACAAAATGTTCCATCACAAAAAATAACTATTGTCTTCGTAAATTACTACGATACTTTACAAAAAAATTTCACGAGTAATTATTGAGTTTTGTAATATTCTTCTGCTCGACACACTTCATTTTCATTTGACATTTTTGACAACTAAAAAAACCCCTATACCACAGACATTGTAATAATAACATGGATGGTCGACATGATTCGGATACATATTTAACAAACACCAGCACGGTTTTCACACAAATTGCCATGATCATAATTTTATTATGAAAGATGATTAATAATGTATTGTTCCCTTCGATTGTTTCGAACTATAATAATTTTGTTCCACTGGGCATTGTTTTTTTTTTTGTGAATATATTATATTTGTACATAAAAACTAATACAAATATTTTTCAAATTCAACGGCTAGTATAATTTATATTTAATTTTAAAGTTTTAGGGCTGATAAATTCATTTGCCCATTCAATCACCCCAAAGTGACTCTCTAATGACAGCAAATGCCTAAGAATCTTAGGGTAAGGGCTCGTTCAGACCCGCGGAGAAAATAAATGAAAAGGTGGCACTGGGTGCATCCAATATTAAGTGACCGACTCGTACATGGCGTATTCTCGTATATATACAACATGTAACATAATTAACGCACATCCTGAAAGTAGTTTGTTCAGAATCGATTTCTATCATTTTTAATATAGGTCATTTATTATCCAAAAAATAATTAAAACTACGTAAATTACAGTCACACTACCCTTGTACAGTTAAAACAAACTGAAATGGACCGTAACTCAAGGCAATAAGACTTATAAAAGTATAGTTTTATTTGCATTAATACAAATTCCGTCATTCAATACAAAATAAAGAAAAAATGTAAACAACATTAGTCACGCGCGGACCTTATTAGTGTAAAGTATTTACGCAGAGTGTTGCAAATAATATTTCGTGCGCGATATCTTTCCAATACACAAATGTTCAGTATACCGAAATGATGAGGACTTTGGGACAGTGTGGTGATAATGTGGTTCTAGCTTGCAGAACATTCAACCAAAGGTCTACGTTGTATGCTACTCAGTGGCTTCGCAACCACGGAACGTTCCGTCCGAACACGGCCATCGACAGGGGGAGCCGATGTGCCTACACGTACTCGTCTTCAAAACGAAATAAGTACTGACTGTACTCGACTATTTCGATGAGAATCCCCATGCCCGTACCCGAGAAACTCTACCTACGCTGCTAGAAGACATACCTCTTCATTTATTTACAAGAGATATTCTACCAACACGATGGTGCCCCTGGTCATTTCACTAGGAAGGAGTCTTCAACAGCACCTTGATGAGTAGTGGAATCCAGTGGCCTCCCAGATCAGCTGATTTGACTTTTTTGTTGTGGGGACGTATCAAGCCGTTAGTTTATTTTAGTGAGACAACAAGTTGCGAGGATATTTAAAATAGGATAGTGAACGCTTTTGAAATAGTGAAAATGACACTGAAGTGCTTTCTAAATTATATAAAATATCAATTAAGAAAACGGGCATTAAAATGTATCGAACCTTGTTCAATACATTTTAATGCCCGTTTTGACATTTTGATTTTGCCCGTTGGACATTTTGAAAGTGTATTTAAAATACAACGTCGTATGAGTGTTAGGCAATCAGTAAGTTAAGTATTTGATTTTTTAAATTATTGTAAATAGGTATCTTGATTTTCATCTTTTAAACAAGTGGTCTTTGAATTATGTTGTCGTATGGCCTCTTATTTTTAGCAGTTCATTATTATTTACATTAGCATAACATTTTGTAACGAACATTGTTATTTATCGTAATCAATAAACAAAATTATTCAGAGTCGACAGTCCAAAACCTGAAAAGTGAAAAGTGTGATGGAAAGATGCAATCAAACGTTTATTAAACATAAATAAACAGCTCGAAGTTCCGACCAGTGTTGCCAGGGCTCTTGAGTCGAAAGTTACGTTTCGTTTCCTGAAATGTTACATTTTTGCTGCAAAAGTTACATTTTTTTTTTTTTTTAATTTACGTATTTTTTGGGGTCGGACGCAAATTGAAGTCAGCAAAATGGCGGAGTATAACGGAATGTATGTCTAATGGTGTATTTATGATAAAACAGACTGTAGTTTCATTTGTTCACAGCGCCATCTTCACTGTTGTTACTATCTAGTCTAGCACCCAACTTATTCTATTAGTTGAACCATTTATTTGTTAGTTTTACACTGAACTACTAATATAAAAAATCACAAAACATTGTCAATTTGACAGGCTTACTACATTGAGACAAAAAACCAAAAAATAATCTTAGAGTATATTATAGCGAATTGAGGACAAAAAAAAAACATCGAATCCACCAACCTGGCATTAGTTTTTTTATATATTGTAATGTAATACTCGTAGAGTTTTAAATCACAGTAATAAAAAATCGTTGATTTATTTCCCCACTTTATGTAGATATTAATAACACAACGAAACAAAACAAATCACAATTAGCCATGTTTATTTACTTTTTACCGCGAACGGCGCGAATTCGCGAAGTATGAAACGTGCACGCACACGCTCAAGCAAAATCAAGTTTTAACACCTGCAAAATAAGTTTCATTTTGTCATGGCATCTTCCATTCAGATGTTAACATGGAGTGAAACACTTTAGACGCGCCAGTTTTAGATGCGTTCAATTTGGATGCGTTCGTAAACTGTTTTCAATAATTACATCTCTTTCTTCTCAAAAGTTACGAAAATTGCCTTAAATTAAAAAATTACTTACATGTTACGCGAGGGTGTCAAAAGTTACAAAAAATGTAAGAAATGTAACCTTCTGGCAACACTGGTTCCGACATTGTTTAATGTTCATATTTCTTTAACGTAAACAATCGTGCATTGTCGGCTGTTTTCGGCACTAATACGTACAGTTCTGTCGAGCGGCGCGAACGCGAGCGAATAACTACTAGACATCATCTATATATATAAAAATGAATTGCTGTTCGTTAGTCTCACTAAAACTCGAGAACGGCTGAACGGATTTATCTTATCTTAGTCTTGAAATGTTCGTGGAGGTCTAGGGACGTTTTAAAAGGCGAGAAAAAATCGAATAATTTCCGGGAAAACCCTAAAAACAGCCCTTTTCTATTTCCCATACAAACGTTTTCAAGAGTCAATTTGAACTTTATTGCTATTCAATAAAGTTCATATTAAATTATAATCACTCACTGTTGTCTAAGCAATTTAGGTGTGTTCCTAACTTCAAAGAGTCAATTTGCAATTTATTACCGCTCCATAAAGTTTAAATTCAATCATATCTATCAATCTATATTAAAACAAAGTCGGGTTTGTTACAACACTTATAACTCGAGATCTGCTGGACCAATTTTCGTGGTTTTTGATTCGCTGGATTTGTCTCCGCCCCGAATAGCAGAATACATCTTAAAAACAATGGTAGGTAGGTAGGGTAGGTAGGTAGGTAGGGTAGGTAGGTAGGGTAGGTAGGTAGGGTAGGTAGGTAGGTAGGGTAGGTAGGTAGGTAGGTAGGTAGGTAGGTAGGTAGGGTAGGTAGGTAGGTAGGGTAGGTAGGTAGGTAGGTAGGTAGGGTAGGTAGGTAGGGTAGGTAGGGTAGGTAGGGTAGGTGGGTAGGTAGGTAGGTAGGGTAGGTAGGTAGGTAGGGTAGGTAGGGTAGGTGGGTAGGTAGGTAGGTAGGGTAGGTAGGTAGGTAGGGTAGGTAGGGTAGGTAGGGTAGGTAGGTAGGTAGTTAGGTAGGTAGGGTAGGTAGGGTAGGTAGGGTAGGTAGGGTAGGTAGGGTAGGTAGGGTAGGTAGGGTAGGTAGGGTAGGTAGGGTAGGTAGGGTAGGTAGGGTAGGTAGGGTAGGTAGGTTAGGTAGGTAGGGTAGGTAGTTAGGGTAGATAGGTAGGGTAGTGAAAGTAGTAGGTAGGAAAACATGCATTGCAACGCATGCCGGGCACATCTAGTTGATATATAAAACTAGACATGCAAGACCATCGTGTGCGTTCTTGGATTTGTACTGTGACCACAACATTCTTCCGGAATTAGTATAACTAATTTAATAAATAAACATTGCTTAAACATGTTTAACTAAAAATTCAGTGGATGTAATATGTTTATAACATAATATACTTACTAATTGGGGTGTCTGAGGGTGTGCGTTAATTACGTGACATGTTGTATGGTTTTGGTGATATCACATCATCACAGCCTACCTATTCATCTATCCAGTTTTCATGCTGAATATGGTGGCTGATAAATTCTGGTCTGATGTGCGCTGCTCACCTATCAACAAGGCATTCTCTACCAGACCACTTTTTTGACCACGTTACTTTTTAAGCCAAGTAAGCTACGCTAAGCTAAGCTTACGCTAAGCATAACGCAAGTAAAAACGGGCAGTAGTGCTCAAGATACGTTTTCTAGAGGCTGTCGTTTTTCATCCTAATCAAATTCAAGGAGGTTTATTTATTTCAGATAACTTGTTCCATACAGTCTGATTTAAGTTAAAACTATAAAATAAATTAACATTGAAACCAATACCAGAAATTAAAAATAAATTGACATTACAATCCGTATCAAAAATTAAATAAATCAAAATCTAAAATAAATTACTATCAAAAACTAAAACATTAAAATCAAAATCAAAAAATAAAATAAATTAAAATCAAAAACAAAAACTAAAATAAATCATCATTCACATCAAAATACACTTACACAACACAACTTAGCACAATCAAGCACCAGCAATATGCCTGCTACAACAATGCCCAATGTAGGGGCAATCCTGTCGCTGAGCAACCATCGCCAGGACAGTGTAGGAGCTAGCCCCTCACCCAGCGGTGCGCGTCCTTGGTGCGCACCAAGGACGCGCACCGCTTGCGCATGGTGGCATGGAAATAGTCGGAAATAATATAAATAATGATTCTCGGCCCTCGACCCGAACGATTATAAAATGGGTAGGTACATATTTTTTTTTTCTTATTTACGGAAAACGGTAAGTGTAAACCACCCGTATTAACACGCAGCCCGTCTATTCCTGGCCTATATCCGCGCCGTCACACACACAAGCGCAAAGGTTTATTCGCTATTGTCATCATCTGCTTAGCCTTTTCCCAACTATGTTGGGGTCGGCTTCCAGTCTAACCGGATGCAGCTGAATACCAGTATTTTACATGGAGCGACTGCCTGTCGGACCTCCACAACCCAGTTAATGCTAGGTAATACGATACCCCTTGGTAAGACTGGTTGTCAGACTTTCGGGCCACTGACTACCTGTAACGACTGTCAAAGATCTCCAAATGACAGCCGGGACCAACGGCTTAACGTGCTTTCCGAGGCACGGAGGAAACTCGGTATGTAATGGGTGGTCACCCATCCACGGACCAACCTAGGTAAGCACGGCTTAACCTAAAGATCGATCCGAGCGGCTGTTCTTATTTAGCCACGAGCTCCTTTATTCGCTATTGTATTCCCCAAAATTCCAAAACGGCGCGCGCGCAACCTCGCCGCCGAAACAATCAGTTTGTTTGATAGCGCCGCCATGTACTGGCCTCCCTTATTAAACTAGCTGCCCAGCGCTACTTCGTTCGCGTGATGTCCTACCCCTTACCCTACCCTACTCCTAACCTACTCCTACACTACTCTATCCTACTCCTACCCTACTCCTACACTACGCCTACCCTACTCCTACCCAAATCCTACACTACTCCTACCCTACTCCTACACTACTCCTACACTACTCCTAACCTACTCCTGCACTACTCCTAACCTACTCCTACACTACTCCTACCCTACTCCTACCCTACTCCTACACTACTCCTACCCTACTATTAACCTACTCCTACACTACTCCTACCCTAATCCTACCAAAAAAAAAAAGTATCCTAGTGTTTTTTTTAGTCTTATCCAGGCCATTTTTAAACTTTTTCTTGCCGTAAAAACCATCCTTGAACTTCAACGAACATTTAAAAAAAGAATTGGCCAAATTGGTCCAGGCGTTGTTGAGTTATGCGCTTACCAACATATTTTGCGATTCATTTTTATATTATAGACTAGCTGCCCAGCGCAACTTCGTTCGCGTGGTGTCCTACCCCTTACCCTACCCTACTCCTACACTACTCTTATCCTACTCCTACCCTACTCCTACCCTACTCCTACATTACTCCTACCCTACTCCTACACTACTCCTACCCTACTCCTACCCTACTCCTACACTACTCCTACCCTACTCCTAACCTACTCCTGCACTACTCCTACCCTACTCCTAACCTACTCCTACACTACTCCTACCCTACACTTACCCTACTCCTACCCTACTCCTACCCTACTCCTACCCTACTCCTACCCTACTCCTACCCTACTCCTACCCTACTCCTACCCTACTCCTACACTACTCCTACCCTACTCTTAACCTACTCCTACACTACTCCTACCCTAATCCTACCAAAAAAAAAAGTATCCTAGTGCTGTTTTTAGACTTATCCAGGCAATTTTTTAAATTTTTCTCGCCGTGAAAACCATCCTTGAACTTCAACGAACATTTAAAAAAAGAATTGGCCAAATTGGTCCAGGCGTTGTTGAGTTATGCTTATGCGCTTACCAACACATTTTGCGATTCATTTTTATATTATAGATAGAAGAAGAAGATGTACTCTTTGGTACTGGCGTTTAAAAATTCCGCTCCTCGCGCCCTCGGTAGGTACATATCGGTAAAGTCAAGATGACGGACCATTACTCCAATGTTGAGTTGGTGGAGATGGTCCGCGTGTATGCCAGTGGAGATAGCCTACGTGGAGCCATCCGGATGTTCGCAGAACTGTTTCCCGATCGGCGAAACCCCATCACCGAGCGTCATGTGACTGCTACGCCGAGACTGCGAGATTATCGGCAGTTCGATGTACCCCGACATGCTCAAACTCGAGGCAGTGAAAGCCTGCCGGTCGCCTTGCAGGAAGATATTCTGGAGTACTTCCAGCGAGAGCCACGGGCAAGCACGTGGGAGGCCGGTCGACGGTTCGGAGTGCACCACTCCACAGTGTAGCGGCTACTGAGACGGGAACAGCAGCACCCGTTCCATTACAGCAAGGTACAGGATCTACTCCCGGGTGACAACGCCGCACGGGCTACATTTTGTCGTTGGTTGCTGGAGCACCAAGACGCCAACATCCTGTGGACGGACGAGTGTTTATTTACTGGAGTTGGCGTCTACAATGTTCATAATGAACACTGGTGGGCTCACCGCGACCATAACCCGCACGTGACTCAACGGCATGCATTCCAAGTGTGGTTTAGCCTAAATGTGTGGGCTGGCATAATAGGGGATCACGTGCTTGGGACCCTATTTTATCGACGGATACCTCAACAGTGCCACATACCTGGAACTATTTCGACACGTTGTCTAGGAGATGGTGGAGGACGTTACTCTGGCACTCCATCTCAACTTGTTTTACCAGCGGTGCCCCCCCCCCCCCCCTCACTACGGTCGGCAAGTACGCGAGTACTTGACTGAAAGGTAGGGCAACCAGTGGATCGGCCGCGGTAGATCTGTGGCCTGGTGTCCGTGATCTCCGGACCTGACGCCCCTGGATTTTATTTGTTCGGAGACGTTAATAGATTAGTGTACACGGATGAAGTCACAAGTGTTGAACAATTACGTGCAAAAGTGATAAGTGCTTTCGACACAGTAAAAAAGAAAGTTTTAGTGTTGCGTAAGCTGAGGGAAAATCAGCGACGTCGTGCTACACTGTGCCTAGAGTGTCGTGGTGGAAACTTCGAACAATACCTCCGGGTAACATATTCTGTAGGTAATTTATTTATTTGTACCTACATTGACAATCATTTGTAACGTTAATCAATCAACCAACAAATCAAGTCAATTATTTTTTTTTTGTAAATAAGTTGATTTAAAATTTAACTACGCCAACAATACCTATCAGACAAAATAATCATCACCTACTTTACTAGATACCACATCTCCTCAAAAAGTAGAAAACATTTTTAGATTTAGTAAATTGCTACATAAACATTTAGGTAACGATACGTCCATGCTGTACAAAGACTTAAAAGGGGACTAAGTAGAAGAAAAAAAAATGTTTTTTTTTATGTTTTCTCTGCCCTCGTATGAAACGATTCTTAAGGAGTTTTGGAGGTATGGGTCACACTGCTGCTGAGACGCACTGTCCTAAATAAAACTCCTAGATACGGGAACAATAGTTTAAACTTGAGTAAAACTTGTATTACTAAAACTCCGTAACAATTTTTTTTAAATCTGGTAGCCCCATGATAGAGTATAATATAGGAATATCAATCTACCAAGTCAATTTATTGATTTCTTTTCTGTCAAGCGAGTTGTTGTACCGCTGTTTCGTATTGTTACTGCTATATTAAAAATCCGTAAAAATGAGTGAAAATGATGCAGTGAACATGATGTTTAAGGGCCTTCAACAAAAAATTGACAAAGATCAAGACATACGAGCCGTAGGTTGCAACTTATTTATGTATATAAGTATTTATTCGTCAGAGTGCCACAAAGTTGTACTTTATTGTATTTTCTGAGTTTCTGTTTTATTTTGCTGTGAAATCCATCAAAATAAACACAAACTTTCATCACGTTTCCCGTGTACCTAATTATCTTGCTTTTATCGCCATTCCGACCGAAATAATTGCAGGAATTAATTAATTTTATCACTGTCTGTGTTGTATGTATATTATAGGCCATGGGCCCTGATGATATACCAGTAGAAGTATGGAAGTGTTTAAAAGAAGATGGATGCATGTGGCTGACTTTATTCTTCAATAAGTTGTTGAGTGAAGAAGCAATCCCATAAGAATGGTGCAATTAGTTCTCTAGTGCCCATCTTCAAGAATAAGCGTTATGTACAGGACTGTAACAACTATCGAGGGATAAAGCTCATGTCACATAGTATGAAAGTATGGGAGACCGTTATAGAGAAAAGATTGCGAGAGGAGAGTGAGATTACTCAAAATGCAAAATGAGTTTCGATTATGCCAGGTCGAGGAACAATGGAAGCCACTTTTGCACTCCGCCAATTGTGTGAAAAGTACAGACATGCACACTAAAACTTGCACATGGTGTTCATTGATCTAGAGAAAGCGTATGATAGGGTACCTCGGGTTGTGTTGTGGTGGGCCTTGAAAGAGAAAGGTATACCTGGGAAGTATGTAGTTGATTCATGCTATGTACTGTCAATCTAGTACCTATACCTATGTCCGGTCAGCTGCTGGCAACTCCAATGAGTTCAGTGTGTAGGCTTGCATCAAGGGTCAGCTTTGAGTCCTTACCTCTTCCTGTTTATTATGGATGCTTTGACGTCAGACATACAGGAAGGGGCACCCTGGTGCATGCTGTTTGCCGACAATATTGTTCTTGTCGGTGAAGATGGGCTTGAGATCCAGAGCAGATTGGAGAAATGGCAACAGAAGCTGGAGAATGCTGGCTTCAAAATCAGTAGAACTAAAACCAAATACATGTTCTGCGATTTTGCCGGTCTCTCCAGTCCGGGAGTCATAGCGCTAGATGGCTTGTTTCTTCCTGTCTGCTCCAACTTTTGGTATCTTGGTTCACTGGTCATCTCTTGGTTGCCATGGCTTATTTGAATTAATTATTTTATTTTTGAATTGTTTTGTTTACTATGGACACTTTTAACATGCACATCTTGCTACATCACTCTCACATAATGTACCATCTCAACATGAATGATGTAACCAAGGTTTTGTAAAAATATTTTGATTTAAAAGAGTGTCCATGGAGTTTCTTGCCCGTTCTTCTCCATAGAAATCTTTGTTAGGGAATGGGCAACTACAGTACTTTCACAGTTATGCTGCATATGCCTTATGACTGGGACTGTAGCCACATTTCATTGTTGTCTTTGTTTCGACAATTCAAAAGTGCCTGTAACTGGCCTACTTGAAATAAATGCTTAGATTTTGATTTTGACTTGTGCAAAGCGAGGAAAGTTTTGAGTATGACTGTGGATGGGTATAAGAGTAGAGGAAGACCAAAGAAAAGATGGATGCACTGTGTTAAGAATGATATGGCACGAAAAGAGGTGTCTGATGGGATCACGAGTAATAGTTCTCTATTACTTGTGATCTCTTCAGACACCTCTTTTCGTATGGAAGAAGAAGACATGCTGCGCCAACCCAAATGAATTGGGACAAGGCAAGAGAATAATGATGATGCTCTTTGTTGTAGAGTATTCTTGAGAGCTGCAAAGCTGTCGGTCAAATATCGCGCGAAGTCACCACATTACTCCAAGTAATACACCATGATGATGCTGAAGCCAGTAAGAATTGCAAACATTCTTTAAAAAAAAATATGTATCACAACATCTTCCATTTTTACTTAATGTTTGGTGTTATTTCAGTTATGCCAGCCTGTGTCAAAGCCAGGGAGTTATTCTTCTCTTCTCGAGAAGCATATGCGAGACTGACAGAGGCTCTGCCTGCCAATGACTATTACAAGTTAGTGTGCACTTTGGTTTGATTACAATATTATTTTGTTTTTATCTTGTTGATTTTTTTCAATATGGTTCATGTGCATAGTACCTATCCGCAACTGGAGTGTGTGTATAATAAGCTAATAATTATGCAAATGAGCTATAAGGGTTTGTCTCTTGTATAGTGCTGTGTGTACACCAAAACAACATATTTCTATTTAAACCTGAGCAGTGGTGGCCCAGTGGTAACATCCCCACGAGTTGTAGGATGTGGATTTGAGTCCCAGCTAGGCACATTATTAGTGTAATTTATTTTATCACTTCTGCTACCTGAATGGTGAAACAGAACATTGTGAGGAAACCGGCATGGACTAGAACTAAAAATTCAAAGAAATGTGCCATCAACAAACCCGCACTGTGTCCATGTGGTAGATTATAATATCCCATTCCCTCACATAGAGGGGAGCCCTGAGTCCCAGTAGTGGGAACTACGTTGGCTAATTATGCTACATCTGAACATTTAGATTTACTATACACCTGTATACCAACTTTTTCTTAGATACCAAGACCACTGGCGCAACATCGTGCAGCGGTACTGCTTTCTGATAGCACTCACTGTGTGGCTGGAGACCGGAACCCTTGCTACACATGAAACTGTTGCTAAGATGCTAGGCAGTAAGTTAAATATAGACATTAACAGTTATTTATTTGTTTTGAAAAAACCTAAAGGGATCCCCCTTGACTTGACATAAAATCCTTTGTCTCTTATTGGCCTTCACTGCATATCATCCCGATGCTTGTGGCTTCTACCAACACAGTCCCTTAAGGTTTCCAATCCATTGCTTGTTTGGGTATGTGATCGGAATCCCTCCGGAGAGTGTGTGGCCCATCCATCTCCACTTACGCTGCTTGAGCTGACGACAGGCGCGGTTGCAGCCTTTCTGGGTCACATTTGACCATAGCCAGGAAATTGTTCTGGGTGGTGAGATTCAAGTAATGTGTTGAAACAACAACAACTTGTACAAAAATTTAAAAAGCACAGAATGCACAAGCGACCTCCAAAAATTTTGCAGTCCCTCCTGTTAAATTTGGTTGTTGTTGTTCATTCACACACATATGAGATTAGGAGTAACTCTGTCAACTTAAACAAAATTTAAAAAAATAGGGAGCTTAAAAATTTTAGAAGCTCGCCTCGGTTAAATTAGATTCATTTAGTCACTCATTCAAACTCTACCATTATTTCAATTAGTCCATTACAAGCACTTTTGTATGTCAAAAACAAAAGGATGAAGCTACAGTCACAAGGCATAACAACTTGTGAAAGTACTGTAGTTGTCTATTCAAAGCGTAGATCTCTATGGAGAAGAATGGCCAAGAAACTCCGTGGACATTCTTTTACATCAAAATGTTTTAACAAGATCTTGGATACATCATTCGTGTTGAGATTATACATATGTAAATGTGAGAATGGTGTTGCTGAGAGTATGTAATTAAAATAAAAGGTGGCAGCTAAGGATGACCAGTCTCAGTGTCATTTAGTTGTTGTATGTGAGGAGATACTTTATTGTATTATTGCATACATTCATAGTACTATTCTTATAGTTGTTTGCTCTCTAGGCAAACAATCTACGATTTTGCATTTGGAAACCCAATTCTTGAGGAAGGTGATAAGCTAACTTAACATCATGCTGCATGTCGAGCAAAACAGTAATTACATGTGAAATCGCAGCCCATAGTAAAAAATATCTGGTTTCCAATAATATAATGGTTGTCTTCTCAGTCATTTGTCTAGTAACTCTATATTCATTTCAGTAAGTGTGGTTGAGAGAGAAACTAGCTTCCACTTGGCCGTAGAGGACTATCTTCATGGAGTGCTGCAGCTGTGCTCAGAACTGGTAAGATATTCTCAAATGGCATCCAAAAATATATGCTTTTTTTTTATTTCATCCCAGAAAACTTAAGCCGAATGTTTAGAGCATGTAGTGCCAGTTTTTACTAAAACTATGCGCCACTTAAATTAATACCTAATTAAAAGCGCGCTGATGTATTTATAACTTCCAGCGCTGACCGAAAATTTCCAAATGTGCATAACATTTGTATCTGTAAATGCATCTACATTCCCTCAAAAACTGGCTCTTATTGCACTACTATTTGGTTAGAATGCAGTGTATTTCACACTGTTAATTTTTTTTTCGTTTATTTGTTCAAGTATTTTATTTTGGCCACAGATAACTATAAACTAAGTCCAACCTGGTTTGATTCCTATAGTCGGGGGTGAGTGTTTTTTTTATCTCAGCAAAGAGGCGCATGCCTTTAAGACCCAAATATTTAATGAATTTTTAATTGTGTTTCTAGATAGACAATCATAAATAAGTACAGTATTTATGAAATTATTTTAGACCCGGCTCTAGAGGGAAGTAAGTATGGAAAATATGAGAACCGTATTCCACCAGTGGATTTGTGGATTTTCGTTGGGAATAGCTCAGAGGTTTATAATATGGATCTTGGCGGTAAATATTTTGGTCCATTTTTTACCCTTTCTCCTCTCATTTGTAAAGAAAATCGATGGAGTACATGCCATTTATTCATTTTAATGATGATTCAGTCATAATTTATTGTAATGATGACATAAAAAAACAAAAATATAATACATAAATATGAACCAAGGAATAAGATGTTTCGTACAAACTGTATTCCCGATTTGATTGGCACGTTTCCTTTATTTGGTTTAAGAATTATTCATGCTAACTTAGTTAATCTAAGCAAAGCTGTGAAATCGTCCCGTTAGTACTTATTTACCCCTTTTCATCTAGACTGGGTATTTTCTAAAATCCTTAACCATATGTTTTCTTAAATACCTAAATATATAAATAAATTGTAAATGCCAAGTTTCAAATTCATCGGCCCACGCCTTTAGAAACTTCCATACAAACTAGCTCCCTCGGATGGTTTTCAAGCCATCATGCGCAAGAAAGCAAACTGCTTACTGCACCGTTTACGAGGCAGCAGCAACAGCATTCTAAATGTGATTGCTGCCCGTTTTGACTGTCCTTTCCAGAATCAGTGGATAAGGACAGCTATAGGCATCGGTTAGATATAGGTACCTACTAACAATACTGACATATTTTTAGGTACATTTTTGTGTTACTAACACACTAACTTTTTATGTTATGTTTTTTAATGTTTTTATGTTTCGTGATGTATTGTAATGGTACTTATTTGAAGATTTCTGTGAAATAAAGAAGACATAATAATAAAACCACCATTGGATTAAAAAAGGTTATATTGTCAAACTTGATTATTTACTTACATTCATATTCATGCCAAGATTCAAGTTTATTAACTTAAGTAATAAGATTTTTCATATCAAAGTTTTCACCCCTTTTATTTTGATTTTCGCAAAATCTCTTACTAATATACCCCTCTGTGATAAACTACAACTTTATCGGTTTAGGCTGTGAGAGAGTCTTACAAACATACTCTGTTTTTTACATACTCAACTTACAGTGCCTGCTCTTTGTGCTTGTATCCGCAAATTAACATTAATTTATAGTTTAAAATTTATATTTTTAATATTAGGCTGTTTTACGGCTTCATACCTTTGTTTCTATTCAACCTGAAAATAGGTTGTAGTCACGGCCGCCTTAAAATCGGCAGAGATTTAAAAAAAAAAGAGGAAAGTACATTGACTAATTTATCCCGGAAGTACCTACGACCCCGTGCGCAATTCCCGAACTACACGCGGGAGAAGCCGCGGCATGGCTAGTAATAATTAACGACAAAAATAGTTTTCGTTCTATTATTTTATTTCTTCATAAGTGTATTGAAAAACGTCGTGTCAATTCCGCCTCGGCTGCAATGAAAAAGTTTGCCCACTTGTATCAAAATTTACCTACTAATTTCGTTTTCAGGGTCGTTTGGCAGTGAACGCAGTAATTCGGGGTGACTACGAGAAACCTCTGCAGATATCTCAGTTTGTCCTGGGGCTAAATGCAAGCTTCAGGTAAGCCTAAGTTTATTTTTGGGAGTAAGTTCACATGTCTTTATGGGAAATTTGGTGAAATAAAACACCAAAAACAGTCTAACCTACCAAAAAAAAAATTGCTACGGTTGTTTTGTTGCTTATATTTAGTGGCTATAAGTACTTAGTTAATTCTTTGAAGATCATTTTATGTACATTTTATGATCAAAAAATTATAGGACGAGTTATGAAGTAGTATTTTATAATCTCCTTTATCATCTTTGTACAAACACGACTCATTCTAAATATTAATTTAAAAAAATAAAACATTTAAAAAGGTGGTCAGGGCAGGGCTCTCTCTATAGGAACTATTAGGAACCTCCTAGCAGTACGCGCCCGGTCCAGACGGCCGGGTTTTTGAGTTTGCAGCTTGCAGCCCTTGCATCCACTTGCCAAATGAGTGCCTCTTCAGATGTTGGCTATTAAGCTATTGGGCTACATGTCGACAACCTCGCGAGTCAGATCAAGATCCTTGAATTGCTTATCTTTCTCTGCTTTCACGAGGTGCTCGTCAAGCGGTCCGCTATAGGAACAAACAGAGCGCTCACTACAATGTCAGGCTTATTGGCAACAATAGTCTAGTCAGTGATAGTAGGTCGATCGTAATAAAACGTGATTTTAACAGTATCGAGAACTGGGTCGGGCGCATACGTATAGTATGGCACTTCTGATTCCACAAGGTTGTACTTCAAAGCAAGTTGGTGGTGGTGAGGTTGCTAGTGACGAGAACACCCAGATATAATGTGTCGGATCGATTCCCCCAGACGGTGGCATGGCCGACATATGTCAACCATCCTTTACGATGTATTTCCGGAAGTTATTTGTCATCATAACTTCATCCATAAACGCACAGACAAATCTCTCGATATCTCCGAAGAGGTTCCCGAAACGAAGCCAGGCTATGAGCGCTGGCTAGGTCTACATCGAACCCATGCAGGGCCCGGAAAAAGCATCCGTGGAGCTCCTTACTCTGCCATGCCTCCCTGCGGTCGTTAGTGTCGGGCACTGCTGGTTTAGCCACTTCTTTTTAGCTAAGGAGAGCGGAGTGAGGCCTTTGTTCACCTCCGTCACCTCTCGATGCAACCCCACGTCGGCTTCTAGGAAATATTCCCTGAGACTTCATATCTCACGATTGTGGAGAGTCCTTAGCATTTAAAAAGCCTAGACCTCCACAGCACTCCACACCTACGCGGGATGTACAGTCTGATAACCTAAGAACGATGGATGATGCTTGATTGGATGGATGGGTGATGCATTCGATATGTCTTCAACAACATACGGACCCTCCTATCCAGGGCGTCTAGTCCTGTTTTGAGTCCATTTAGTATGTCCAAAGAGTGCATCAAAACCGGCATTACCCAACCGTTGATGGCGCGCCCCATAATTCCGCCTGATAAAATACTATTGCATACTTTTTTCAGGCGGCCAAAGGAACGCTCCCTCAATGATTGCTTCTTGGCAGTAACATTGATGCCCAGCGCTTCCGACATATCCAAATACATATAGGTTTTGGTTGCTGAGAGGGATCTAAGATTTATGGAATCTCTTCGGATTTGAGTATGTGTGCGTGTGCCACGTACCCATAAGTACATAAGGAATAAACGTCAGTGCGTTACTAGCAAGCAGTGCTTTCACTCGTCTGTCCTCGTACACACAGCTCCACTAAGTGGTTACCCAAAGGGCATGTGCGTTCAAATCCGTGATAAGCCCAATGTATTGTTTTAGTGAAAAATAACTTAATCTTTTTCTGTTTTTTTTTTTTTTTTTTCAATAACGTTAATATTGTGTTTAAGGACAAGCAAAGTAGATTGCATGAATTATCAATCTGGCTTAGTTGGTAAAAGCTCGCGGTCATCACAGGATAACCAATGATTTGATGGTTCGAATGGCAACGGTTTCAGTTCCATGTATGGGGAAGGCCCCCTCGTAGAACGGTAAACAGAATACATCTACCTACCAAGTTTCATCTGTGTAGTCCTAACAGTTTCGGATTAAAGTGGCTGTGACATACGTACGGATAGACATACATGACGAATCTATAAGGGTTCCGTTTTTTGCGAAAAATTAAGTCGGTGTAAATATTTATTTTACTTTCTGTTTCCAGGTTACTGAACCAAAATAACGATCACCTACGCAAGCGTATCGATGGTCTAAAATACGACGTGAAGAAGATCGAGGAGGTCGTCTATGACTTAAGTATTAGGGGGCTGAAACCCAATTCCGAATCTGTGTCGCACTAACTCTGAATTAAAAGTATTACGTACTCGTATAATTACTATAAGTTTACTTGAAATAAATGATGACTTGAACTGCAAATGGTTTTTATTTGTTATTTCCTAGGTTTTGGCTGCAGCTATCCTTCGAGAATATACTACTGGGATAAAAAAAAGCCCTCTGTTTTAACTCAGGCGCCGATTTAACGCCCCGGGATGTCCGTCGACCGATTTCTGAACGACCTGATTAACCCTGGTGTGTTTGACAAAAATTGGTGGATTTAAGTTGGCTGCTCTTAGGCCGAGGCCAAACCAAACGACAATTTTTTTGAGCCATGAGTCAGTGAGAGTGCCACAAGGCGCGACGCAAAATGCGTCGCCGTGTGGTACAAACAGGACTTTAGTACGAAACCGAATGCAGCGTAAATTCCGCGACTCACAGCCCAAAAAATTACGCTCGTTTGACCTCAAGCCCCTCCCAAGTAGCACCAAACTTCATAATTGGATGTCACAAAGGGTCCAAGACTTCACTCGAACTGCAACAGCTGAAAATTACGCTTTTGCCTATTTATTAACTAAATTAACAACCACGGAAGTAGCATTGTAATGTTGCGAGCGTCAATATACGAGGCATGCCTTTTAAGTTTTGTCGTTTGAAGAAAAAAACACAACTAGAACCTTTAAGTACTTTTTATTGTTTTTCAAAGTACCTATTCACCACGTAGTTTAATACACTTTTCCATTCGCTCAAACCAGTTATTATAACATTTATTCCACTCTAAAGTGGGGGTGTTCAAAATGGCTGACTTGAAAGCGTCGTCTGCTTCTTCACCGGACTGGCACCTTTGGCCACGAAGAATTTTCTTAATTTTAGGAAATGTAAAGAAATCGTTAGGGCTTAAGTCAGGACTGTATGGAGGATGGTCAAGAATTTCTACTTTTTCTTGCTTCAAATACAAAATCGTTTGACGAGCGCTGTGTGAGCTTGCGTTGTCGTGGTGCAGGATGATGCGTCGCTTTGAGTTAGATTTTCGAAGTTCTGCGATGACTTGTGGTAAACAAACTGTGGTATACCACTCTGCGTTAACCGTTCTACGATCTTCAAGTGCAATAGTCGCAACATGGCCGGTTTTTTCAACGAACGTGGCCACCATATACTCTAGGGAGAAGGAGAAGAATGTCAAGTACCTACGTAGGTACAAATAAAATGGCACGGTTTTGGCGCCTCCTGGTGGATGCCCCCGAAAACTCCTGAAAGCGGGAAATACAAATTGGATTTCTTTGAGATATTTATATTAAGGGGAATGCTCCAACCAGCCCGCGAAATTCAAAATTTCTTTGGTTTTTTGCAATTTGCAGGCCAGTGCTAGGTTGTATGTTGATTAAAATATTATTCGCGGCTGTAAGACATATGCTGTATGACATATATAACCCTCCAAGTTCATAAAGGCGTAGGAACAAAAAAAAAACAGAAAAAGTCATTCCTACAGCTTTATGAACTTAGAGCGTTTTATTGATGATTTTGATGATTATAATTCTGTAACAACATACGTCTTACAGCCGCGAATAATATTTTAATCAACATACAACCTAGCACTGGCCTGCAAATTGCAAAAAACGCAAGAAATTTTGAATTTCGCGGGCTGGTTGGAGCATTCACCTTAAGGTCTACCCACAAAAGCAGAAATGGGAAACTGTGCAGTTTCACTGATCACAATTTTCCAGCTCCGCTTTGGTGGTCAAGCAGCCTTATTGTTTAAATTAACTTAAAAAGTGAATATGAAACAATTCTTGCTTTTATAAAACTGAATTTTGACAAAAATCACAAGTTTGTGGTTTATTTGGAAAAAAGTCAAAGGTTCTTATTAGTAGGTATTTTTATAATGAAAACAGTAATTTGTCTTATAAGTCAGAACTACTTACACAATAGGTATTACAAAGCTACATGCTATGGCTCCTACCATGTTTGAAAACAAAATAATACTAGAGTCGCTATCTCGTACACAACACTCAGGTGTTTCGGCACACAACAGACGGAGGATCCTAGGCTCTATTCTCGTCGTTAGTGGCGAGGATAACACTTAACAATGCAAAAAGAGTAATTATGTTTACTAAAAAAAAAACTGTATGCTTTGTTTGCAATCCATCGATTTGACATTGGCACGAAATCAAAGTCCCGAACTCATGTCTCTCGTTACATATTATAGTTATCATAAACAAATCGTACCAAGGCTTGTGATAGCCGACTAATGTAATGAAATCTCTGTAACTATTTCTCGACGAGTTCTTTTATTCATTTTTAACTTCCCGTGAATTTGTATGTAAAAATAAGAATTCTAACGGTAATGTCGCCCAAAAGGACATGAGGACAAGCCGAATTAGTATATAACAGGAAACTGTTGACCATTTTTAGAGAGCACTTGTTTGCGATACAAAACAATACATCGGCGAATGAACTACAAGTAGTAGTTTTGTAGTTATCAATAACGTGCATGGTCAATGTGATTTGGCGGAGGGGAGAGCCCAGCGCCCCCCCCGGCCGGCCCCAGTTGCCACCTCCATACGTTAATGCTCCAAGCTCTGATTACACCATTGGTTCCTTGCTGACTGTGCCGGGCGAGATATTGATTCCCAATCATAATGTTAGAGTTAGTAGACTTTTTCTCCCTAAAAGGCTAGTGTCTAATTGATAAAAAAGTTTAAAGAACAAAAAATCAATGAAACTATTGATTCTTTTCTGTCAAAAAATTTGCCTTACCGCTTTGTTTTCTTTCTAAATAAAGGGCTTCGTTGGAAATCAGAGAAAATGAGTGAAAATCAAAACATTATAAACACCATATTCACAGAATTTCAAAAAGATATCGATGAAGAATACAACGTACGAGAGGTAGGTTATAAATTGCTGATGAAAAAAAGTTGTTCTTCGTCAGTGTACCTCAAAGCCAAACTTTATTATATTTTCTGTTTCATTTTGTTAACCAATGAGGTTATATAATACTAGAGGAGCAGTGTCCTACTAACAACTCTTAGAAAAACGTAGCCACTTACGAATTTAAAGTCGTAGCTTTGAAACGGATACGTAAATTATGTCATCTGTCAAAATAATATGTTTGTCTCATTTCTTCTACCGTCAAACTAATGATATTGGAAAGAGACAAGACATTGTTATCGGACGAACGGTCAGAGTTGCCAATGATCCACATAATTTCCCCAGAATGAATGAAGGTATTTATTGAATCAATTACTATGAAAGGTTGTATTATGTATCTTTCAATTGAGAATTAAAGAAATGGATGAATGGATGGATTATGTACTCAAAGGAAGAAAAAAATGCGTAAACGTACATATTTTATTTCAAGACTATTAAGATTGTGTAAAATAACTATTGTTCAAAATGTTTTTTTTTTAATCTTTTTTATTATATTACAATCTAGCCTAATAAGCAATTTTAATCTAACTTAATTTGCTAAAAGTAATATTAATCTAAGAGCACGTCCATTGCGTTTACTTGTCACTTTGTTCTTGTGTCCATATAAATAGATAAGGACTGTTTTGTAGAGCATTATTTTGTTAGGAACTGACAACGCGGAATGCCTTTCTAGTGACCAGTTCATGCATCTGTAACGAATTAAAATATTAATAAGAATAATTATATTAAAATACCTTTGTTTAATCCAAACAGACTATAATAATAATTAAGACTTACAGGAACATACTTTCGTCATTCACTAAACTCCCAAGTCTCTGGCAAAATAAAAATCGTTTTTAATGGTAACACTGATGACAATAAAAATGTTTAAAAATTTGACTTCGTTTCGTCATGTTTTTTTGGTTAATCTGAAGAAAATTTAGCTAACTTACCTGTGAAATGTAACACCACATGTTTTATTCATCTTTTGAGACCGTGACATACAAATTTTAACCGCACATTTCCCCATTTTGTAATTTTTTTAGTGTTAAGCAATCGCTCACTTGACGTCAACTTGACAACTGAAGTCAGATAAGGCTGTGGCCATCTACGACCCGGCAACGCTTTGGCGGCGAGCACTGCTGATCTAGTACTATATAACATCATTGTTGTTAACCCTATAATAAAAACCCCTTTTGGGAATGTCATTGAAGGAAAGGAAGAGGCGCACGATAGTTAATGCTTACTTTTGAAGGTTTTGTTTTACGTTGAATATATATTTTTTTCATTTAAAATACAGTTTGTGTCTTAATTTTCAAATCAAACAAATTTATCATTCATTACTTTTTTAATTATCGCAATTGTAATCATTTTAAAATTAAATCTAAATATAAGTACCTACAAAAATATTAACAGTCCTTTAGTTACATCACAATATTATCAGCATGAAAAAAGGAAATGAGATAAAAAATTATATTCTATAGACATTCATCATTGTTGTGCTCACCAGATACAGCTCTTTTGCACTTCACACAAGTCTTCCTAGACATTTTCTTTTTCTTATCATAAGAAGAACTTTGTACATACATCCATGAATTCTCCTTCAAAGTCGCTTTGCTCATCCTCTTTGCCTAGATGATTTTCTTATTCACTGTCACTGCCGAGCATCACCGGGATCAGATTCCTCTTGTATATTATAATAATGTTGTTATTTCATCTTCATCTGAGGTATCTTATGTGCCATGGTGATCACAACACAAATATTTCCTGATAACAAAATAAAATTTGTTCTAAGACCCATAACATCAAAAATACAAAATTGTAACTGTGCTAAAAAGTTACTCAAAGATACACCTCTCAAGCGCATCAACCTGTTAAAACTTACCACACACGCACAGCCACCCTTTGAGAGTGCTTCTTGTGTTCAAGGTTGACAACTGAGTTGTCCGAGAAGCACAAATGCGTATGTGCGACGGATAAAAAGCAAAACTGTTATTATGTTTTTGTGGGTATGTGGTATGTGAGTTATCAGTCTAGGGTTAATTAATTTTAACATGCTTTTTGGTGTAGGTTATTCGGAGCATCTGCAAAGAAATCAGCCAAATATTGCGCGAAGCGACCACATTACTCCAAGTGATACATTACAATGAGAGTGCCGGTAAGTGTGAACAGTCTTTAAAAAAAACATGCACCACAACTTCTTCGATTTTAACTTAGGTAATATTATTTCAGTTATACCAGCCTGTGTCAAAGCCAGAGAATTGTTCGAGTCTTCTCGCGCAGGATACGCGCGACTGAAGGAGGCTGTACCCCCCAATGACTATTACAAGTTAGTATGCACTTTCTTTTAATAATACACACATAAAAAAGTCTAAGCAACATGTACGGTTTTGAACTTTTGAATGATTTTTTCTATTGTAATATATTTATATTTCTTTTATAAATGACAAGTATTTTTTGATGCCTTCGTCACTAAAGCAACAAAATCCTTCATTCAATTGTTAATTTAATCTCAATAATGAACATGTCTACTGTAACATATCTAGTAAAAAATAAAGTTAAAACGAAATTAAACTTTTTATGTTTTACAAAATTAAATACTGACATTTTTTTAAATTATTTGGTAATTCAATACAAAGTGACCATCGGCAACGATTTTTCATTTAATTTATAAGATTGATTATCTGATCCTGCGGCAAGTAAAGGCAAGCAAGTAATTGGGTTGTCGGCATTCCGTCCAGGTTCTCTAGAACGCGTCTCTGGAGTACGTCCCATGCGTGCTCGATGGGATTGTGGTCTGCCGATTGTGCAGGCCATTCTAATACCCGGATGTTTTCCATTGCCAAGTACTCTCTGGTTCTCCGAGCTGTGTGCGAACGCGCATTGTTATGCATCAGCGTGAAATCTGAGCCAAGACTTTGTGCAAATGGCTGAACATAAGGCCCGAGGACATTTTCAACGTAACTTTCAGCATTCATATTGCCATCTACAAAAACAAGCTCAGTTCGTCTGTTCTTCATCGCATCTCAGCCGTTCAGCATTTCTGTGGCGACGATACACTCTTACCCTGCTCGTATCAGGCCTAAATCCAAATTGACTCATCGCAAAATAAAATTTTATCTCATTGCTCCTGGCAATCGAAAAGTTTCTATTTTTAAAATCAGCTAGTATATGTTTCCGAGAACAAAAAGATTGTATACCAATCTACTTTATTAAGAAAAAAATAAAGTTAAAATACAGTTTCTGTAAATAATGCATGCTGCTTAGACTTTTTTGATGTGTGTAATATCATTTTGGGTTTATCTTGTTGATTCTTTTCAAAATGGTTAAGTGCATAGTACCTTCCCGCAACTATAGCTTATATAAATCAGCTGTTAGAGTTTGTCTCTTGTATAGTGCCTTTGATTTATTATTTGTGTACACCAAAACAACAAATTGTCAATAATATTTCCATTTCATACCTGAACAGTGGTGGCCCAGTGGCAACAGCCTCACTTACTGTATTACTTAGTGTAATTTATTTCATCACCACTGCTCTCTGCAAGGTGAAAGAAAACATTGTGAGGAAACTGTCAAGTTCTAGAAAAAAAAAAACAAAATTCCAAGACATTTGTGACATCTAACAATCTGGGCACATGCGGTGGATTACAGCCCATTTCCTCATAGAGGGTAGGCCTGTGTCCCAGCAGTGGTAACTAGGGAAGCTAATTATGCTTCACCGGAACATTTAGATTTACTTTACACCTGAATACTTACATTTCCTTAGGTACCAAGAGCACTGGCGCAACATGCTGCAGCGGTACTGCTTCCTGATTGCACTTACTGAGTGGCTGGAGACCGGAACCCTCACTTCAAGTGAAACTATTGCTGAGGTGTTAGGCAGTAAGTGAAAAATAGATATTAGCAGTTATTTAATTGTCTTTCTCCATTGACTGGACTCATAATCTTTTGTCCCCTGGTTGGGGCAGATAAGATTCATCGCTAGTTTGGATATCTAAGCGGAATCCCTCCGGAGCGTGTGACGGATCCTTCTCCCCTTACGTTGCTTGATCTGCACGCGTAGCATGACCACCGTAGCAACGGGTTTTGTCGACGGAAGATTCGACAAAATGACAGATCAACAAAAGAAATCTGTCATTTCTTCCGTCGACAAAACCAGTTTCAATCGATCGGGCTCTCGTGGCATTTCAGTAGCTCATTGTTAGGTATTCTCTCTCCGGCCGGTAAATTCCGAGGATGCGATGAAGACAGGCAGTTGACGAAGACTTGGATTTAGCGTGGGATTTGCTGTCTTACCTTCTACGTTTCGAACCCGTAGAGCATCATGGATTTGACATTGGAAATTTGGAACCGAAGATTTTGTGTTTTCATTGGTCAGTTTCCGTGGTAGCTAAACAGGTTTCACCAGGGCGAAGGAAGCTCGGGTTTTGGCGATCCGCTAAGTGATGCCCTCTCCAGTTCCTCCAGTCTAATCCAGAAAACGTCATTCAATTTGCATTGTCTCATGAATTACATATAATGCACGAATGTCTTAGCCAGATTTAAAATGCACCGTGCATTAAATGTATTGACAAAGTAGTACCTATTAACCTTTTGACCGCCACAGTAGTGTATAGACGACAAGCCAAAAAGTGCCCAGCACGCCACAGTCGCGACTACACGACAGACTTTTAAACGTAAATAAAGCTTATTAAACAACATTTATTTTGTTATTTCTTTAACTAATTATGTTCCTTGACTCATTCTTATTTATATTAATTGACCTTCTTTCTTTATATTTCATCTATATTTACAAAAGATGACAAAAACTTATACCAATTCTAAAGTTCGAAAAACATAGTGCCCTCCACGCCACAGTCTCCATAGGACGACACTAGTGATGTAGCTAACAGGCAATATAACAAGAATATCGAACTGAACGGTAACCTACGTTATAGATAATTTCTTTAAGTTATTCTACAAAATTTAAATACAAACGTTGATATTGAAGTTTTATAATTGAGCAATCATGAAAGTTTTATAATACCGAACTATTTACCTGCTCATCAAATGTCGGTGTCAGTTGATTATCGATAAATCATAATGACCATAATGCCCATCCCTATCACACTGTCAAATCGTCTGTGCCTGGAACGCCACAGACATCTATTCGTGACAATCCTTTGACGTCATACGCGGAAAGTTTTTAAATAGAGGTGCACCTTTTTTTATTAAATTTTAATAATAACAATGTGTGAAAATAATTTGAGTACTGAGGAGTTAATGAATATATTACAAGGAGTCGACAATGACACTTACTTAATGGAAGAAAGAAAATAAATATGCTTTGGTCACCAATGTCATGCCATGTGTTGGTTGCCAATGTGTTTGTTGTGTTGTGTAATGTCATTTCGCCCATTACGTCAATTAGCCCATTTCGTCATCATCTTCTTCATTTTCCAATGAAGAAGACAAGAAGGTATGAACAATGTCGCTTACAATAAGTTCTCCTGAAACTATTAAATCGTCATCGACGTCGACAAATCTTTGAATGTTGACTATTATTGTCGTTGCTGGTGGCTAGGTTCCAATCTTAATTTCGACACAGACTTCATCGCGTGTCTTCCCACGTCTTCCCACTTTCTTAAACGGATATTAACTTCAGTTTTTCACGTACTGATAACAATTTGAGCCTTCGTTTCGGCATTTTTCACCTAAACATCCTTATGATAGTAAAGCAAAACTTAAACTGAAGGTCATTGATGCTCAAAATTAGTTAAAAAAAAAACGATGTTATCTCAGTTACAGAGTTTAATGCATAAAAAATTCACTCGTTGTCTCAGTTAGAGAGGTAACTATGACGATAAAATTGAAAGAACGAATCCCAGATATAGAGGTTTGCTTCGTCCCACTCACAGAGGTAATTCAGTGCCAAAGTGTTCGGACCTCAGCATGAGTTCCAGTTATGGAGGCTCACTTATCCAGGTCCTACTTAACCAAGTTTCACTGTATATTACTACTCCGTTCCGTCGTGGGTATATACGAAACCATAAAATAAAATCTCTATTATTATTTCGATATTATTAATAAATAACGGTTGTGCACCTCTAGTGCAGAAGCGAGCAAATTTTAAAAATCCGTGCCAGCCACGCCACAGTCATCTTATGACGACAAAAAAGTACTTCATGATTGGACATAGTGCTGTGATGGTATTGACTTGATTTTATCGATTGTTGTTTTTAATTGTGGATATAAATGATAAAGGACGCTGATATTTTGACACAGATCATTATAGAAGGACACAGCGGGATAAAATAAAACTCCTGTATATTATATTGGTGGTATTTTACCGTTTATTAAAGAAATAAAAATAGTAAAAAAATGAATAGTCAGTTTTTATCGATATCATTTTGAACTCACTACTATTTTGTAGGCATTTAAGTATGAATTCTTAGCTTGGCGCTGAGGGCACGTCTTTGTGTTTTTGACGTGGCGGTCAAAAGGTTAAACATTTTCAAGTGCTTTTTAGGGTTCCGTAGCCAAATGGTAAAAAACGGAACCCTTATGGATTCGTTATGTCTGTCTGTCCGTCCGTATGTCACAGCCACTTTATTTCCGAAACTATAAGAACTATACTGTTGAAACTTGGTAAGTAGATGCATTCTGTGAACCGCATTAAGATTTTCACACAAAAATAGAAAAAAAAAACAATAAATTTTGGGGGTTCATACTTAGAACTGAAACTCAATTTTTTTTTTCATCAAACCTATGGATAGGTTTTCAAAAATGATATTGAGGTTTCTAATATATTTTTTTCTAAATTGAATAGTTTGCGCGAGAGACACTTTCTAAGTGGTAAAATGTGTCCCCCCCCCCTGTAACTTCAAAATTAAGAGAATGATAAAACTAAAAAAATAATGATGTACAATTGGTACAACAGTAAAATTGGTTTGAACGAGATCTAGTAAGTAATTTTTTTAATACGTCATAAATCGTAAACCACTATTTAAGTTTCATTAAATCAACTCAAATATAAAAATAAAAACATTTAATTTCATAAACATAAACGGTACGGTCATAAACATAATGATACGGAATCCTTCGTGCGCGAGTCCGATTCGCACTTGGCCGGTTTTTTTATTTTGCGTTCTGTCTATTGGTAAGTTTTTCTACTTGAGTTGACGAAGTAATTCAATCGATGAATCGAGACAAAGAAAATGACTGGTGAAGTGTAGAAAATGTAATTACATCGACTACACTTCTACATGTAATATTTGAATACCTATAAGAAAACTAACAGAACTGAACTAACTGAAACTAATAGAATAAAGCTAAGTTTGTTGTTTTGTTTGATGTCTCAACGTCCTAATCTGTGGAACTATCAGTTTGAATTGAAAGTCGTTTTGCAGTCGGTAGCCCAATTCTTGAGGAAGATTATAATTATAAGCTAACTTAACATCGCGCTACGACCCTATCCGACGCGATACGATAAGAAGAAGAAGAAGCTGCGACCCTTAGGAGCCGAGCAAAACAGAAATAGCATGTGAATCCGCAGGACACACCCTATAGTCATAATATAAATACGTCTGATACGTCCGTTGCCTTTTCAATTATTTATCTAATATCTCTTGTATTAATTTCAGTAAGTGAGGTTGAAACGCCGGCAGGCTTCCACTTGGATATAGAGGACTATCTAAATGGACTGCTGCAGCTGTGCTCAGAACTGGTAAAGTATTCTCAAATGGCATCCAAAAATGTATACGATTTTTTTGTATGTCATCCCAGAATAGTTAAGCAAGTTTTGTCTGCCGAGTGTTAAAAGCATGTAGTGCCAGTTTTTACTAACACAAGGCGCCAATTAATTAAATACCTAATTAAAAGGTATATTATTAATAACTTTAACTTTATTTAAAACTTTCGGCGTTGAGCCGACGCGACAGTTCAAAAAACGTCGTGTCCATTCCGCCTCGGCTGCAATGAAAAAGTTGCCCACTTATATCAAAATGTACTCAAAAATAATCAAAGTATTTATTTCAATTAGACCATAACAAACACTTCTGAAGGTTAGAACAACAAAGAAGGCGAAGCTACAGTCACAGACACAAGGCATAATAACTTGTGAATGTACTGTAGTTGCCCATTCCAAAGCGTAGATCTCTATGGAGAAGAATGGGCAAGAAACTCCATGCCTTCCATGGATACTCTTTTCAATCAAAATATTATTACAAGATCTTGGTTACATCATTCATGTGGAGATTATACATATATGTGAGAACGATGTAGAAAGACGTGCAGATTAAAAGCGTCCAGAGTAAAAGATTAAATAAACAATTTAAAAACAAAGTAGTTAAAATAAACCGTGGCAGCTAAGAGATGACCGACCAATCCTAACTGACAGCGCCCGTTTACGAACATGACGCATGGATTAGCACCATTCAGCTCAACCATATTGAAGGGAACTAAATGACCCGACACACTCGCCACCATCCTGAAAACCGGCAACACGGATACGAGTCTATAGTTATGTGTGTCTTCCTTTGGTGAAACCATTTGATTTTGATTGCGTGTTCGAGTGTTTTCGTATTAAAATTATTTTCAGAATACACCTACCACTGCTTGTCTCTGCATCACCCAAAGGTTGACTGGTAGAAAATGCCTATGGCATTAAGTCCACCTCTGTACTTTGTGCTTGAAGTGTTAAATAAATAAACATTCGATTAAGCATTACCTTTTCAAACACCTTTCTGAAAACCGGCAACACGGATGCGAGTCTATAGTTATGTGTGTCTTTACTGTCCCCGGATTTGAAAAGTGGTATTACCTTGCTGTATTTCATAAGGTCCGGGAAGAATCCTTGGTCCACACACAAATTAAATATTGAGGCTAAGTAGCTACGGTGCTATAGAATCAATAATACTTACCTAATGTTTTTCGTTTTCAGTCTCGTTTCGCAGTGAACGCAGCTACGCGGGGTGACTACGAGAAACCTCTGCAGATATCTAAGTTTGTCATGGAACTAAATGCTGGTTTCAGGTAAACTTATTTCTTTCATTACGGGATGGGCCTACTTAACTCCTGCTTTATTTGAAAGAAACGTGTGTTAGCGCCCTAAGGAAAACTTGTTAACGACTCAAGGAAGTTTCATGTGCGTTAATATCAATTTAGGACGCGTTTGATGATGGCAAACAAAGTATTATCTCGATTAAGCATGCCGTAAATTAATCAAGCGACACAAAAATTTGTACGATCTAGATGCTTTAAGAGAATCAGTTCCAATAAATCCAAAAACAAAAGTATGTATTTGATAAAAAGTCTTTGGAGGCATTAGACCCCAAACCATGAAAGATCTGCGGAACAACCAAATCCGAATCGATGGTGCGATGATGTTTTTAGCAAGAGATTTTCGTCGAACATTACCACTAATTCCACAGCCACCGCCAGCTGATGAAGTTAATGCATGTTTAAAGTCCTCCATTTTGTGGAAACACTTCAATACACTAAATTTAAGCACGAATATGCGTGTGCAGCTGATCAGACAAATATTTTCAAAACAACTAATTGGATCATAAACCGATCTCATTCAAAAGGTGTTCCCAAACGTTGCTCAAAATTACAAAGATCATATTTGGTTGAGCTATTTCGGCTGCCAAAAACATGGATGTAAATAATTTAAAAATTCGAAATGAAATTGCCGGAGAATTGAAGACATAACCATCAGTTGATTACGCTACCAACCTTGATGATGCCGACATCTATCCACCCGAATTTTTGAACTCGCTGGGTTTGCCATGATTGCTGCATCACAATCTTCAATTAAAGGTCGGATCAGTGATCATAATGTTGCGAAATATCAACAAACTGCGTCTTTGTAAAGGCACACGTCTGTCGGGTCAGCTAGACAATAAAATGGTTCCTTGTGCGTGTTTACATCTTTTTGGGGTTGACCTTAAATAGTTATTAAGAAAACCTTTTTTTCCATCCCTTTAAAGAATTCCTCATTTCTTTTGTATCAGCAACAGCATGTTAACACGAACATGGAAACATTAATAATTTAAATTTTGGCTTTCTATTTAATTTGCATGCCTAATGGCAAAGTATGGTAGTAGGACCAAATTGTATACCGTTGTTTAGAATCCTTTATTTATTTTCTTTACATATGATTTACATTTTTAAATATTCCTGTACAAAGTAATATAATATATATTTATTTATTATAAGTATATTTAACTGAACGATTTTTTGAAACTCAAATAAAAAATTATGTCCTAATTATTTTGCTCTCTGCTTCTAGGTTACTGACCCTTAAGAACGATCACCTACGCAAACGTTTCGATGTTCTGAAATATGACATGAAGAAGATCGAGGAAGTTGTCTATGACATTAGTATCAGGGGGCTGCGACCCAATCCTGAATCTGTCTCGTAATAACTCGTATGGTCGGAATTATAGTACATTATGATATAGGTAAGTGCGGTAAGTTGAAAATTACAGCCTAGGCGATATTGCTAGCCCGAGCCGTAGGCGAGGGCTACAAGAAAGCAGAGGCTGTAATTATCAAAGCGCACGTATGTCATACGACGTTTTATAACATATTTGCGAGGAAATAAATAAAACTCGGACTTTCTTAAACGAATAAATCTTTAATCACTTGTTAAAGCAGTTATAAAAATTTGAACAATTTGTAATAATTTTTACTTGTTCACAAAATTAGCGTTGCGCGCGCATCAGCGCTTTTTTTTAAGACAAAGGCACAAAAAAACAGCCAATATTACTAATAAAGTAAATTAATATTTTTGTGTTATTGTTACAGATATTGGTTATAATTTATTGTCAAATCAAATACTTAAGTTAATTTTATTCATAAAATGTTGACCACTGTTCTGACATAAAAACTCTTTGCTAAGATTAAAAACCGGCCAAGTGCGAGTCGGACTCGCGCACGAAGGGTTCCGTACCATTATCTATAAAAACGGCATAAAAATCATATCTGTTGTATGGGAGGCCCCCGTAATATATATTTTTTTTAATTTTTAGTATTTGTTGTTATAGCGGCAATGTAATACATCATTTGTGAAAATTTCAGCTTTCTAGCTATCACGGTTTATGAAATACAGCCTGGAGACAGACAGATAGACAGACAGCGAAGTCTTAGTAATAGGGTCCCGTTTAACCCTTTGGGTACGGAACCCTAAAAAAAGTACCGTGCGTTATACCTTATTAAAAAGAAAGTCGTGCGTTTTACATTACAATAACGCACAAGTACGTAATGACTAATGACATACAATACGATATTGTCATAGGTGAAATAAGAGACCCTTTACGAGCAAATGTGTTATAAAAGTATGATATATAATTACGATAAGTTTACTTTAAATAAATGATGATTTGTGCTGAAAATGTTTTTTTTTTATTACCTATTTATTAGCTTTCGGCCGCCGTTATGCGTGGTTGGTTATGGTAAGAATTAAAAGAACTAGTGGTGGTTAGAATGGCAGAGATGGGAGACATGAACGAGCGAAGTGTAAATGAATGTTGGAGTGCCTCCTAATACACCTAGCCATCTGGCTGGGTGTATTAGGAGTGTAGCAAAGCATATTTTAGGAGAGACGAAAGGAAGGGGTACGATAGATAAGGTGGTGGTCGACAGAAATCTCGAACGTGATAAAGAAAAAAATCAACGAATGGCAGTATTGAAGTTAGTGTTAGTTTTCTCGGCCACCGTAGGCGCGAGCCTGCGGATGGTGAGTAATGGGCTAGCTCGCCGTCCGTCCGTCTTATGACGACAGGCCGTGTCGACGGCGCGTTCGTGTTCCACGCGCGCCTCAAAGAGATGTCAGAAAACATGAGGGGCCCGCAAGGGCCGATGCCTGCCAGTGTTGCGGAGATACCGCGACCCTGGAACATAAATGGCAAAAGAAGGAACATGGATGGTTAGTCAGTAAGTCTGACACTCCCTTCCGCTCCGCCCAGAGCGGGAGGAGTCATTTGATGATTTCTCAACCCAAAAAAAAGGGGGTCCAGAATCATATCCTGGACCCATGGTATTCGTTTGCGCGTCCCTTACACCCTGTATGTAAGTCGTCACACAAAACACGATACGCTATCGCCGACGTCGCGCCAAGCTTGATGACGGACACATCACGCGATGCTGACGGGGCGCGAGCCCATGGCGTGCTTCCTACAGTGTGACTATCGCGCCCCGCGCTTACGGTCCGCCAGACTCGCGTCGCGCTACCGTCGAGGTCGCTGTTTGACAAAGGCTTTAATTTAGGTATACACTAACACTACTCTCCTGCACATTTTGTCCATCAGAAAATGAGTTATGTCTGGCGGCCTTGGAATCTTGAACTAGGAAGCGGGGCAGCCGATTTTGTTTATATTTTCCGTGAGACTTATAATAAAGAACAAACTAAAACTTACTTACTATTAAAACGGCAGCGCGGCAGACGAAGAAGTGTCTGGTACAAGTTGTGGTAGGTACAGGGTGCGTGCCCGCGTATGCCTCGCACGCACACCTTAACACCGTGCATGTACACGTCTAAACACAAACAAGGGCCGACCGCCACTCGTGATTTGCAACAATTGTTTTGGGCGGGAGGGACATTTAATATGTGCAAGTGGGTATAACCTAACTTCTTGAAAAATTAATTGTCTGACTAACCGCCAGTGACCGCACAAAATATTTTTTACCAATTTTGCCGCCCTTTTTTTTTTTTTTTTTTTTATATTAAATGGGTCTACTCTTGACCTCAATCTAGTCCTGAGGACAGAGATGAGGTCGACGATGGAACGAGCTTACCCAGAAGAAGCCTTTTAACTCGCGACTTAAAAAGATTGGGGTTATATGAACTTGGGAACACTGACGAAGGCAGGGAATTCCACTCCTTGGCTGTGCGCATAATAAACGATGTCGCGAAGCGCTTCGTGCGAATGTGTGGAACATCGACAAGGAATGGGTGATAACCCGCAGTACGTCTGGACTCCCGATGGAAGAAGGGAGATGGTGGAATGATCTCGTGGAGCTCTTGTGCACACTCACCGAAGTACAGCCTGTAAAAGACCGACAGACATGCAACCCTGCGCCGGTGGGCCAAACTATGAAGCTTGGTACCCACCAGCTCAACGTCACCAATGAGCCTCTTGGCTCTGCGCTCAACAGAGTCGAGTGTGGCTAATTGGTATTTGGCTGAGCCATCCCAAAGGTGACAGCAGTACTCCATGCCGGACCGAACTTGAGCTTTATATAGGACTAAAAGCTGCCCTGGCTTGAAGTAACGCTTAACCTTATTTAGGATACCCAGCTTTTTTGCCGCTGTTTGAGCTTTCGACTCAATGTAGGCACCGAAGTTGAGATTCGCACTCAACTTCGTACCAAGAAGCTCGAGGTTGTCGGTAACTGGTACAGATGTACCCCGGAAAGTAGGAGCCAGATTGAACGGACTCCTTTTGGCAGTGAACAGGCACACTTGGGTTTTGGTGGCGTTAAAATCAACCAGATTTTCATCACCCCACTTGGAGACAAGACTTAAGGCTGAATTTGTTCGCTCCACCATGGCCTCTCTCAATGAACGCACTTCTTCACCGCTGGTTTTTGCGCTGGATGCATAACTCTCCATGACAGTGCTGTCGTCTGCGTACCCAACAATACCCGGAACCAGAAGGTCATTGATGGACACTCGGATCGACCGTTCACTCAGGAAGTCAGATATCCAGCAGCAAAAGTCAACGGGAATGCCGTACGCAGGAAGTTTGCTCAGCAGACTTGCGTGCCATACCCTGTCGAAAGCCTTCGAGATGTCGAGCGACACGGCAAGGGCTTCGCCGTGTTTCTCGATGGCCTCGCCCCAGCAGTGCGTGGCATACACCAGAAGATCCCCAGTTGATCGTCCCCGGCGAAAGCCATACTGACGGTCACTGAGTAGGTCGTTTGCTTCTAGGTACGCTAGCAGCTTCCCATTGAGGACCCTTTCCATAACTTTACAAAGTATGGAGGTGATGGCGATTGGTCGATAGTTACTGGGGTCGGCACGACTACCCTTCTTGGGTACTGGTTGTACATTGGCAACCCTCCATGATTTCGGTACCGTTCTGGTTTTAAGAGAGAGGCGGTACAAGCGCGTCAACACAGAAGACAACTCGGGCGCACAGTTCCTCAAGACTCTTGCTGGTATACCATCAGGACCGCTAGCCTTGTTCACGTCTAGGCTATGTAGTACTCTACGAACCTCTTTCACGTGTATTGTGATCTCCGGCATCGAAGAATCACAGTGAGGAATCGTTGGTGGCTGTTTTGAGCCAGCATCTAGACGTGAATTGTTAGCAAATAGAGATGCAAACAGGTTTGCCTTCTCGGTAGCGGAGTGAGCTAGCGACCCATCCGGTTTTTGCAGGGGGGGTAATGTGGGCCGGCAGAAATTGGTTTCGACCGATTTGGAAAGGGACCAAAACTGCTTACTACCAGAGGGGTAGGACGCAAGCTTAGCCCCTATGCGGCTGACGTGGTCGAAACGTGCCTTTCGGATCACCCGCTTACAGGACTTTGCGGCAGAATTAAAAGCTCTCTTCTTCGCGCGAACCCGTCGAGCTCGGACTTTGCGGTCACGGGCTTGTACCCAGGCTTGGTATGCAGACTGCATTCGAGCCTCAGCACGAGCGCAGTCCACATTGAACCAAGGACGGGCATTGTGACCGAGCGGTATGTCGGAGAATGGAATATAATATTCCATTCCCTGCCGTATCACGTCCGCAACCGCTTCAGCCGAACAAGTGGGGTCGCCCGAAGAAAAACACACTGGCTGCCAAGGGAAGGACGCAAAAAAGTGTCGCATCTCATCCCAGTCTGCTGACTCGTATCGCCAAACTCGCCTCCTGCCCCTAGGGCTATCATCTGGAGGAGAGCTGGTAGACACGGACTTTACCAGACAGTGGTCAGATGTTCCCAGTGGGGCTGATACCGATACTGAGTGCCTGTCTGGGTCAGTGGTCAGCAGCAAGTCCAAGCAGTTGGGTGTATGTCCGTCAACGTCTGGCACCCGCGTAGCCTCGCTCACCAGCTGGGTGAGATCTAGCGATAATGCAAATCTGCGCGCCTCTCTCCCAGCATGGTCAGTTTTCTGGAACGGGAACAACCATTCATCGTGGTGGGCATTAAAGTCCCCCAGAAAAAGAAGCTCCGCGGATGGGTATCGCTGCTGGGCACAATCTGCCTTCTCCAACAGGTGCTCAAAGAGCCTGGTCGTCTCCTGGTCACCGCTGTGCGACCGGTAGACACCGACGTAGAGTGATTTCTCGACCCCGGTGTCCACCAGTATCCAGATAGTAGATAACCCGGAATCCTCAAAGCAGCGGAGACGCCGAAAGCATATGTCATCACGGACGTACACACAGACCCCAGCTCGTTTTAGGAACTTATGTTCAAGCGAGTAACCTGGGTAGTTGAGGTACGCCACGTCTGACGGAGTTGCAATCTGCGTCTCCGTTAAAAGGAATAGGTGCGGCTTCTCGGTCTCGAGGTGGTGGTGGACCGGATCGAGATTTGAGTGCAAACCCCTGATGTTGGTGAGGTGCACTTTAAGTGGGAGGAAGTGCCGCCGCTTGAAAACCGTTTTCCTTTCAAAATTTTTCATGATGCGAGTGTTTTAGTGGTGGAAAAGAAGAATGGTCGAGACGCGGCTCGGTTACCCAACGGGATTCTTCAGCTCATCGGACCTGTGGGAGACTCATCTGGAGACTGCGGGGACGCCCGAGCCCCCCCGAAATGGCCACCGGGTCCTCCCGCCCAGTCGCCAACTGGCACGGTGGAGCATTTCGGGATTTTTCGCGAGTTGGCGGGGCAGCCTTTCCCACGTGGCTGGCGCAGTACTTGGGCCCCCTACTAACTGCGGTCGGCCAACGGCAGAGACCGTGCCTCGGATCCCGCTACCCTCCAGTATGAGTCACCCGGTACAGAATCACTTAAGACACCCAGACTGGTCCGAAGCCGCGCAACTGACCATTTCCATCCCCCCAATGGCACTGGTACTCCCGCACACCGACGGAACACAGACAAGCTGTTTGGCGCCGGATTCCGGCAGGAGGGTGGTCGCGAACCAGGCGGCCGAAGCCTACCACCGCTGTAAGGGATCTTCAGCCGTCACCACAGTCCGTGAAGACGCGTGGTGCCGTTGCCCGGGGTGGACCGCTTGGAGGTAGATCCCAACCACCCCATAATAAACCACCCCGCCCTTCTAATGGTGGCGCCCGGGGCGGTCCGCCCCTCCGCCGATTTAGTGACGATTAATAAAATACAATCTTTAAAATTATTTATTTAATAAAATTGATGGAGAAGAATATATTCAGATAAAATGCGTCTAAAATAGCCCCATACCAAACATACGTAATGTTTTGGCATGGATCAATACAATTAATAGAAATACATGTAGACATTAGGAAAGAAGCAATTTGTATGTTTTCGACAGGCGTGTGGCGTAAAATATTAGCAAGGACTAAATAAAAAATAATTTAGAGTCGTCTATGCATACGACGTCTTTACGTTGCGTCGTGTGCACGTTATTTGCGGTGATAAAAACAATGACCAAAATGTGTACAATAGTGCCTTTTTATTGAATAATTTTCATTTAAAAAATCAGTTGAATACTACAAAAGTACACTAACTACACGGTTTAAATGTACAAAACAGCTGATTAATAAAATACCGATAAAAATGTGTATTTGGGGGACGGGGACGGGGGTCCCAGAACGATATTCCTACTGAATACGTGGTAAACGTTTGTGTCGATGTCCCTTCCGCCCTGTATACTATGACTATACTTCATAGAACCCAAAAACAATTCATAGTAGAAAATAACAACTAATTTCGTTTTTCTTAATTTGTATACTGATTTTCTATAGGTAAATAGGTCTGTGTAGGTCTCTGTATGTTTTACGCAACACTTTCTTGTAAATGACACAGGGGATGTAACCAGTTATGGTAAAGGTTTAAATCGTTAGATTCGCCCTAAAGCGTCATACATAAGATTTCCACGTTGCATGTTCAACCCATTTAATTAATTTTGATTTTGAATCATTAAAATAAAAACATTAGTTTCACTCTTAGTATGTCACACAATAGGATTTATAACATTACATGCATTTATTAAAACATTCGCTTGGCACTTGGCAGGAACGCACGCAACATTAAATATCCGGGGTGGAAGGGATACCGACGCGAAAACGGTTACCACGTGTTCAGTACATCATTCTGAGCCCCCCCCCACATGAAAATTTTTCATCGGTTATTAAAAAAAAAACAGCTGTTTCTTATAAAAGTGCAATACCTACACGGTCAAAAGGTATGGAATGTTTTTGGAAAAAATGTTTTTTTTTTTAAATAACCGATGAAAAATTTCTATGTAGGGGGCTCACAATGATGTACTGAATAATACACGTTGGTAAATTTCTCTAATAATACCTACTTTTTATATATCGCAAAAATTAACCTGTGGTATGCACGTGAACCCGCGCAATTACATTATAGGTACTACCGTTGATCCACGACAAAACGACATCACGCGTTTTTTTTAAATACCTTTACTCTGCGGATCCACGGTCTACGGATACCAAAGGTTAAATATCGTACTTTTACAATGTAGAATTTCATAATATGATTAACATACAAAAAAGGGTGCATACATTAACATTATACATTTAAAACATTTACTATGGCTCCTATCTACTCGATATTCCCTTTTTCTAATCATTATTAATTAATGTATGAAATTCGTAGTCCCTAACTAGGTACTGATATTTTTTTTCGTTAATATAAAATCTCGTCAATTACTTAAATCTACAAAAAAAATGTATTATCTAGGCTTCAAAGGCTTTGGTTGGCGCCGCAGGGTCAGTCTGGACACTTGAGTACATCATATTTTTCCTGAAAGTGAATGAATTTATATTAGATAAGCAGTATCTATACTGAGCTGAGTGAGCTGTCACAAATAAAAATACAAGATCAAAAAAACTACATCTACTTTATAAAGGCAAACAAAGAAAGAAGAAGTAAACAACACCGTCTCTTGGTATGTATATTGACTCTGACTCATCATCTGCCTAGCCTTTTCCCAATTATGTTGGGGTCGACTTCCAATCTAACCGGATGTAGCTGAATACAAGTATTTTACATGGAGCGACTGCCTATCAGACCTCCACAACAAATTGACTCTGACTAAATTCGGAATTAGAGGTTGACCAATGACCATGCTTGCAAAAAATTAAATCAATTTTCCTATGCCTTCATGCTATGAAAAGTTGTTACGCGCTAAGCGCTTACCATGCATACAGGTTCTACACTAAAATATGGTATTCTTCTCTGGAGTAATTCAACGCAACAGAGAATAAATGTTTGAAAGGCCCAACAAAGGTGTGTTAAGAGGGCTTAAACATTCGGACTCAAGTAGAACAGATGAAACATTAAGAGGTGCTCGATATACAAATGAATTAATTAGGCGGAATTAAGTGTAGGACATGTCAATTTAAATCGAGTATATTTGGGACAGGTGTAAAGCTTATCACAAACTTCTTAATTATATAAAAAAAACCGGCCAAGTGCGAGTCGGACTCGCGCACGAAGGGTTCCGTACCATTATCTATAAAAACGGCAAAAAAATCATATCTGTTGTATGGGAGCCCCCCTTAATATTTTTTTTTTTTAATTTTTAGTATTTTTTGTTATAGCGGCAATAGTAATACATCATTTGTGAAAATTTCAGCTTTCTAGCTATCACGGTTTATGAGATACAGCCTGGAGACAGACAGACAGACAGACAGACAGCGAAGTCTTAGTAATAGGGTCCCGTTTTACCCTTTGGGTACGGAACCCTAAAAAAGCACTGAAAGCAAACCAAAGGAATTCTTGATAAGTGAAGCCTACTATGCTATCAATGACTTTTTTAATGACAAAAATACTGGTGAGTCCTACATCATTATATAAGTAATGATAAAGATTCAAGGAACAATCTGACTGTCTCGTTGGTCTAGTAGTCGCACTGTCGCGCGACTGCAGAGGTTGAAGTCCTGGGTTCGATTCCCGGGTCGGGCAAATTGTTATTGATTTTTTACATCAGGAATGTCTCAGTAACAGCCACGGAGTCTGGATTTGTGCCCGGTTGATGGCAATAGGCTGGCCCCCTATTACATGGGACTTAAATATAACTGGCGGTTAGGGTGTATCTTTAAAATCATAAAATAATTCAATTAAATAACATGAAACGAAAGTTCATTCGGTATTATTTTTGATTCAAAAAAGCAGTAACCCACGAAAAGCATATTTTATCGATTTAAACTTTATTAAATTAAAATGGATGCCCCACTAAAAGGTAAATCTCTTCAATATTACTTCTTACTCGGACGTCTTTTCTGGATTCAGAGTTATTAAATTGTTATTTTGTCGATTAATTAACTTTCATGAATGATGTACGGTTCAAACATTATAACTTATAACCTCTTAAATGTGTTATAAGAACAATTCTATACGAGTCGGTAAGACAGATGATTAAATCTGCCCCAAAAGCGTTATGATATGTACAACACAATAGGTACAATGCATAGATCTCTCCAAGAAGAGTATTTCTTACTATAACGACTTCTCGGGATTGATATTCTCTACGGCGCTATTTAAGAGGCTGCCCAAAGTTACTTTTAAAAATAAGAAATGATTTATCAAAAAGCAACGACTCAACTAACTACTAATAAAGTGAAAATAGTCCAGGAAAATAAGATATTTTCTGACATAATTCATTATTCTTTTGCCCTTATTACAATTTATTTGAGGTCGCAGCATCTCTTCCTTGTCCATACTTCTCTATTAGTCGTGAACTCAGTCATCGTGTTCTTTTTTCTACTCTTTTAGCCATATCATCTTTCTCGGAGTCTATCCATCGTTTCTTTGATTTTCCCCAATTCTCACCGGGATTATGATGCGGAAATGGAGTCTTTACACACTACATATTTTAAACTAGCAATGTCCTGCGGTTGCAATCCGCTTCTCTTTTTACTCGGTTCCAAAGGGAACTAGCGTGATGTTAAAAATTAATTGTTATTAAATACATATTCCATTCACACGTCATTTCATTCGGTTACATTATTCCAGTCCAATAATCCAGCGAGTTAATCCAGCCCAGTGCTGAACTCATATCGTCTACATCCAGTTTAGGAATGACAATGCGTGTTCACTGTTGAACGTTTAATCCAACACTGGATTGGCCGTTTACACGATTCCAGTTGCATAAAAAGTAGACCACTAATACAGTTACTGGACCTCTCACTAGGTCCACTGCATTCAGTGACGTTCAGATTATTCCCGTTGCAATCCAGCGCTGAATTAGATCGCTGGACTGGAATGCTACTGGAATAATGTGAACCGGGCATAAATCAAGATTATCCCAGTGAGAATTGTTCACTAGGATTTTGTAGATTTGCGTTTATTTAACAAATTTTCCTGGGCTAATGAGTACTAACTGCCATGTTTCTAACTACAAGAATACATTTATTTTTAAGAACTTCTCTACAAACGTCTGCTATTTCTTCGTGATCACCTCCGTTAACATTCCTCTAGACATTTGTTTCAGTTGTTGTTGTTGTTGTGCGTAGTCGTCTGGTACTAAATTTAACATTGTATATTTAGTATTTAATATTAAGCTCATTTATGAAATACTATGATCAACCACCCGTTAGTAGTAGTGCTTGAATTAAGAATTCCGCCTTTATTATATAGGGTAGCGACGACAATACGACAATAAATTAAACTGCGTATACCTCATCACGTTCACAGGATATTATTTTTCATTTTTAGGATTTTCTACATGATGTGGATTAATAGGCTAGCTTAACCTGACGGATAACGACCCCCGCAGCGGGATGAACACTAAACACATGTTGCCAACTCGCTACTTCAAAAACCTTTGCCAAATTCGTTTCTTAATTTTTATTTCCAGACGCGAATTAATTACGAATTAGTGCAAATTTTACCTAAGGTTATTGAACCAATATTTATAAATGGTGTTATATTTCTTTACCAGTTTTATGCTATTTAGTTTGTTTGAAAAAATATATATTTTTTTAATTTCGATGTTAGGATTTATTTGATAGTTTAAAAATATTCCTATGAACTAGTATTACCAGTGTTTTCATTTATTGTCGTATTGTCATCGACACCTTGTATACAAAAAAGTGCTTTCAGAGTAGAAAAGGATAGACTGTACAATATTGGTAATCAAAGTTACTAAATACTTACTTATGCTGATTAACAACACGTGCAAACTGTATTTTGTGGGCGATATAAATTCCAATGAACAAGCAGAGACCGACGATAAAGGAACCTCCAAGTAGTGCCGGGAACTGAAAAATGAATAATTAATAGTACGTTCTTGTTACAAGGAGCGAAGAACTGCAGTAACAACTCCAAACGCGTATCAAACGACCGTTTTCAATACACTTTCGAAGAAATCAAATATTAGAACGGAAAGTATTTTTGTCAGGAATTATTAAGAAACTATGATTTGATTGAGAATTATGCTTTTTTCCGCGCTTTGCATTCGCCAGGTTGAAGAACAAGCAAAGACTAATATGAAAATAGAAAATTCAAATATTTTCGATTATTGAGAACACAAATAAATGTTAATTTGTTCATCAATATTCGTTTTAAGTAATCATATCTATGATATTCTCATTCTCTTCATAAACACAATTTAAATACTCAAAAAATATTTACGCCGTAAAGACGCATATTCCTGCCGAAATTAAAAAAAAGAATTACCGCCGTTGTGTCAAGTCATTGAACACATTTGGACTTAGTAGGTAAAAATGTAATTAGTTATCTTTGGAAATTTTTACTTCCGCACGTGTGGGGAAAAATATTAAAAATCCACGCGTGTGAAATACATTGCATGTTTAACCTAATCGTAGTGCGTTATGGACCAGTTTTAGAGAAAGTGTATTGAAAATCATAAAACACATTGTAACATGAAATAGTAGATGAGAATGTAATGGACAACTTCGTGGCCAAGAATAAATTAAGTAAGAAATTAGCATACAGGGTGTTTCTTTTAAATAGGACAACATGAGGACATTCGAATCCATAAGAGATACCGGTAAACCTTTTTAGGATACTTTACGCTGTCTCGATTTTTTCTTCCCATCAATGAAATGATCCTTACACGAAACAGAGTCGAACAACTTGAATAAAAACCGGCCAAGTGCGGCGAACTCGCGCAAATCGTTCCTTAGCATCAAACAATATGATGACAATATTTTTAACGCTCATTCATTTGTCAATGCACACTCAACAGCAAAACTACATTTGGTTTTCATAATGTTAAATACTGAAAAACAAAGTTACTGATGCTGTTTCACGAAAAAGTCCCATATCTCAAAAAATATATCAAATTTTATTGAAAGCTTTTTTTAAGTTATTTAGGAACCTCGATATTAATTTTTAAGAGCTGTCGATGGACACCCCACACCCACAGTTATATTAGTAGATTTTGTATTTTTTTTCATCATTTCTCGTCACTTTTGTGACAGTTCATAGAAGACCTACTCTCCGAATTTCAACTGTGTGGTGCCAACAGTCGCGGAGTTAACTAGTAGCTGTGACATACGGACGGACAGGAAGAATTTATAAAGGTTCCGATTTTTGCCATTAAGCTACGAAACCCAAAGAATTTGGTATTTTTTCATATAGTTCGCTTGGCCGGTTTTTATTCAAGCTGTTCTACTCTGTTTCGTGTAAGGATCATTTCATTGATGGGAAGAAAAAATCGAGACAGCGTAAAGTATCCTAAAAAAGTTTTCCGGTATCTCTTATGGATTTGGATTTCCCCTTGTTGTCCCACTTAACGAAACACTCGGTATAAGAGGAAGTGCGAGAGTGGCGCCTGTTACAGAAACGATGAAAAGTAAAAAGTAAAACTCATTTATTCAATTTAGGCTGAAAATCAGCTCTTACGAACGGTTTAAATTATATAAGGATGTCCCCCAGTACGTCCGCCCTTCGCCACTCCCAAATGTGTAAATCTATTTGGGTAAGGACATGTGATTAGGAGGAATAGAACACAAGTGACTAAAATTGTAATGAATATAAAATATGTTGATGAATGTATCGTGTTGTGCCCACCCCAAGTAGCGTGGATTCTTCAGGGCGGGGAAGTTATAACACAATAGATAGTATACTAAATACTTTGTTTACCCACGCTAAATCATTGATACATAAAACCCTAAATACATATCTATCTATTGAAAAACATCACTATCAACTATTTTTGATCTTATCATAAAACCGCTGTATGAGTCTATTTAAAAATTGAGCTTGTGTTTATCAAATAGAATTTTGCGACGGGAGATATGAAAGTGTAGGACAGTAACAATGTAGTCTGTTATAGATTGAATAGCTGCTGTTGAAGTTTTTTGCATCAATGTTCTAGATACATTACTTAATAAGTTCTACGTATAGCTAAACTTGTGTTAAATACGTCTACATTAAATACTGCACAAGTTGTTAAAGAAGGTCAAGATTTGTATACCTATTTCGATACTTGAGGATCCTCCGATAAAGACTGAAAAATATTAAGCTTTTAATCAATGTATTTAACTGAATAATAGATAGCAACATAAAGGTTGGTCTGTAGACGGGTGACCAAACGTTACAAACCGAGTTGCCTCCGTGCCTCGGAAAGCACGTTAAGCAGTGCCGGATTAACCACGTAACAAGAGTAGTAATTGCTTCGGGCCTCGCACATAAGGGGGCCCCGCCAGTGCTGGATTAAGCAAGCGCGGGGCCCGTAGCAAATTCTGTCGACCCTTGATCGGCTAGAGACCACAACCCAAAAATATTGTTGTAGCTTTTGATACCACAATCTATCCATTGTACATTTGCCGATTGTTTAATTGTAGGGATAGGTGATGCGCAGGGCCGTAGCCAGAAATTTGGTTCGGAGGGGGGTTTACCGTGAATGAAACAGCAAATCGAAACCCATAAAGATTTAAAAAAAAAATATTCCTTTGCGGCGGTATGGCGGCCATTTGAAACCGTTGGTTTCTTCACTTTTTTTTCGATCTGTCAAAATAAATGATAAAAGGCTCTTCTTCTGCGATCTTTATTGAATTACTATCATGTTGCTAATATCAGAAGAAGAAAGTATGTTAGAAGAAGGCAGAAGTTATGAAGTACAGCAAGAACAAATAGGCGTGTCACTTTCTACAGTGCAGCGAAACGTTCAAGAAGTTTCAGGAACCGGCAGACCGAGATGTACTACAGCTCGAGAGGATTGATTTATTCTAACGACCATGCTCAGAAATCGGCAGTTGAAGTAACAAATCGAAATCTTGTTTTGAGGAAAAGTGACGTTCGGCGATGGATCTGTTATGGTTTGGGCTGGAATCTCTTGAGAGAATCACAGTTAGTGCTGAAAGAAAAGAGTACGCTAACTTGTGCAAGATATGTGGAAGAAATTCTTAATTAGCATGTCGGCACATATTTAATTAATATGGGTGAAAATGTAATATTCATGCAAGACAACGCCTGCCCACATAGGTACAACATCAATGGCACGGACGGGCCGGCGAGAAGCCCTGAATCCTATTGAACACGCTTGGGACAAGCTTGAAAGCTGTGTAAGAAATCGAAACTCCGCTCCAGCTTCACTTCGAAACCTGAAACTTGCGTCGGTGGAAGAATGGACCAATATCCCACAATACCGCATGAGAAACCTTAACAGCATGCCCAGCCGCCTGGCAGCTGTGAGAAGAGCCCATGGAGGCAATGCAAAGTATCAATGTTTTTTTAACTTAACTTTTAGTGACATAAAAAATGTTGATAATCGTTTTTTTTAAAGTAATTTTGACAATTTATCTAATAATTTTTGTAAATTATCCACAATATATCTAAAGTTTCATTCATGTCGCTAGCTCTATTATTTTAAGAATAATTTTAGTTTTACGTACTGAGCCGATCCTTTTTTTAGTATGTACTCCATTGGTAGATACTCGAGGCAAATATGAACTTTTGGAAAGGGAATTCTATGGCGACATTAAGATATTGTTTTATGGATTTCTAATTTGACCATTTTTCATTGAGTGATAGTATGTTTTTACCTCCTTTTTGCATTCTTCTTCAAAGTTTACAGTGAGTAGATTGTCGTAAAGCTTTCGGAACCTTTCTTCAGGACAGACTTCTCCACAGTATGGGATTTTTAGAACTTTTGGCTCTACTATGTCTACTGAATTCCTGTACGAGATCCGCACATAATTTCCACCAGTTTTGTTGTCTGAAATACACAATTGTCAGAAGTTTATGAGTGAAATAAGTATTTTGGGCAAATAAATCTTTACAAAACGTGATTGTACCTGTACAATCACATTTTGTAAAGATTTATTTTCATTATCTTTCAGAATCATACTTACTAGGCAATAGTTCAATGAGTATAGTTGATGTGTAAGTGGGACAGATTCCATCATACAAGCCCAGAGCATTGAGCACGCTCCCCACGGTCAGGTCATGGCCACTGTACATTGTTACCTTCTGACGGTTTTCTGAAGAATCATCCATTGCCTCCTTCATATGTGTCATTATATGTTTGAGTAGTGGACCCACTTTTAGTCTCGCAAGGAGGGGCGAACCAGTTGGTGTGGTAAAGCTGCCAAGGAATTATTGTATTATATTATAAATGTAGGTTTGAGGAATATAGATCACAGTGACATAGACTGTTGTTAATTATTGAGAAAAAAGTTATTAAACACATAAGTATAAAACATTGAACAATTACAGAAAATATAATATTGTAGGTAAAATAGTAAAATAAAACTATAAGAAACAGATAAAAATGATCTTATAAAGGTTCTAACAACATTAAAAGAAAGGGCTTATCATCAAAGAAAAGTTCTATTCAAAAGTATTAAAACACCTGTAGCCTGATGGCTCCCGCATTTTGTCCGGGAATACAGACTGTGTCCAATTCGGTAATTTAAAGTTATACAGCGTCTCAATGTACAAAGTAGAATAGATACTGACAATGTCATAGTAGTCCTTTACTTTCATCCCAGTATATGTCGAAAGATAACTGAAAAACAACAATGAAATTTGAGTATGTTAATAAATGTAAATACAACTAGTGTCATAGTTCAAATACGTCAGTTGCCGTCAAAATGTCTTTAATACAAACTTTCATTATTATTCATAAGGCCTGAAAAATAGACCACCAAAAGAAAATGTTTGTGTTCTGTCTACTTTCTCATACTCTGTCCGCTTTGAGCTCCAAGGTTCATGATCAACATTGGATATGCTGTGTCACCTATTACAGAGCAGACCACCCACCAAGCTAAGCTTTCGACCACTCTGAAAAGCCACTGAATGCCGTCCCTTCTTTTCCTCTCTATGTAGGGGCTACTAGGGCCAGTCTTTATCCAAGAAGTTAAATTCCCTGTTTTATCTACACTATTCTTGCCTTATTCTAAAAGGTAAAGATGATCAAGTCAGGTTGATCAATGCAGTATAAGAAATACAAATATGCAAAGATGTAGCTTGTAATTGCTTCAATGCCACTGTTTTTTTGCCTTTCAGCAATTTTAATATATAGTTTGTTGTCCATCTAGTTTTGTCGAGTCAGTTGACTGGCATTATTGTCTATGTATTATTTTGTCAAAGTAAGACATCAACAACTTACTACATCAAACGCTGATATTTACTCAGCCTTTCTTTGTATGGTTTAGAATGTGTTAGCCTCTCCAATTCCTTCTCGTAAGCAGGACAGGGCTTCTTCATTGCAAGTATTTCATCCTCGCTTTCTGGCACAGTATGTACTGGTATCGGCTGCCAGTCTATTTTATCATTCCACGCAGTTTTGTTGTTTGGAGGGTACATACCTATTTGTAAAGAATGTAGAAATAGAAATATTATTTACTAACAATTAGTTTGCTATAAGTTCTATTGTTTAGAAAGACTGGATGTAATGAAAAGATACTAGTATTTCTTAATGTTAAACCAAACTGATTTCAGTAAACAAATATGCAGTACTATTGTAGGTCCTGTGTACAAGTATAATGACTTATTATGAAAATCAAACACCTCACCTGCTAAATTTGCCTGGGCTGACATGAGAGTGCGGTCCACGTCTGTTGACCGAATATAAATTTCAGTAGGATCAAATTCTTCTGACAGTAAATGCTGAAATGTTGAAACGCGATGAGTTTTAAAATTAACCAAATCAGATTTAGATGTATTTTGTATCTAACATAACTGATTTTGTGCTTAACTATTTTTACAACACAAATACTTCTACAACAAACAAATGATTGTAACTAAAAGTAAGTTTTTTAAACTGTTTAGCAATAAATGTATCTAGATAAATATCTAGCCATTTCTGAGGTTGAAAGAGTTGCAAGTTTATTTTAAATAAATCATTCATTAATACATGTTTATAGATATTATTGAATATCTGTTCATTTTCATTACACACATTATTAACTATTACCAACAGTCTCCCCCAAGGTCTCAGGAAACAACAAGCCAACTATTTAACCGAGACAGCATACTATTTAACGGAATAAGCTGCATGGTGTGGGAGCGCTGCAGTTATCCCACCCCCTGCTTGATAGGTTAATCAGTACGCTGATAGTCTACCCAGACCAAACATAAGTGGAAGTCAATCCAGGTAACTGTTTGTATTCATCATTTAAGGAGTAAGATACCCTTAGGTAAGACTGGTTGTCAGACTTTCAGGCCATTGACTGCCTGATCAAAGATCTACAAATGACAGCCAGGACCAATGGCTTAACGCGATTTTTGAGGCACAGATGAAACTTGGCATGTACTGGGTCGTCACACATCCACGGATTAACCTAGGCAAGCATGGCTTAACCTTAAGATCGTTCCGAGCGGCTGCTATTATTTAGCCATAAGCTCCTCTGAGATGATGGAACCTAGTAGTAATATAACACTAGTTTTTACTTCTAAGTTAGATGCAAGAATTACAGAGAAGCTATCAGCTGGTAATTAACTTATCTATGAACCTATTAAATGAAATTGTAACAATAAAAGCATTGTCTTACAGAATATCTTTGTCTGAACCATTTCCCCAGTTGGTAATGCTGACTTTTACCAGTGTTGGTGAGCTCTCCAAATCTTACAGGCCATAAAGATTCATTCCGATAGGGGTCAGTAGGATAGGTATCCACGGGTGTCCTATCACCATGCCTGAATATAATTGCGGCATATTTAACGTTTGGATCAGCGAATGTAGTCGAAATTATAAGAAATAATAAATAATGAATCATTTTGCTGAGACTAAAAATAAACAAACACTTCATTTGGGCACAAATTGCATTTATAACCAAAGTATAGAATAGTTCACTGTCTTTTCAATACGCCATTGCAAAATTAGATACAGAATTATACGTAATGGAACATGTTTGCACAAAATAGAAATCAAAATACAAAAATTACAAATGGGGATCCACACGCAAAGCTCAGGGCAGATGTCGCCACTAGCGGGATGGCTGCTGTCAAATCGTTTCGCTTTGTTTACGCTTTGGTTCTTGCTTTTTTTTTTGTGTTTAAACCGGTCCACTATCGTTTCTGACAACATGTATTGTACCTGGAAGGTTAAAGAATTGAAAGACGAACTGAAAAAACGAGGAGGAAGGATAACAGGAAAGAAAGCCAATCTTATTGAGAGGTCAGACTTTTTCTAATAATATATTATTTATCAGTGATATGCTCTAGATTTGGATATTTTTTCACTTGTAACGTGTTAATTGTTACTTGACTCATGGTAGAAAAAATTACGAAAAATGAGAAAACATTACTTTAATGATAAATGGTATTGTTTATTTTTTAGGTTAGAAGCTTATGACCGAAATTTCAATTTCGGTAATCAAAGCCCTCAAGCTTCTGAAAGCCAAGCAATTGACGTTCCTGCTGCAGAACTTTACCACGACATTAATAGCTCCACCATATTGCCTAAGATTACCAAACAACATATTCAAAGTTACTTTGACAGGTACCTATGTAATATAATAATTATTATTTCCAATGATGCAGGTAAATTTTGTTACTTTCGTGCGGCCCTATTTTATTTTACATACTTAATGGTTTTTATTGCAGATTTAATAAGAATATCAGTGATGCTGTAAGATTATATGAATCAAGATACCTTCTTGTTTTACGGTCAACAACATCCGGCCAAGATACATACCTAAAAGGTAGGCTTATTCTCACTTAAAACTCATTTAAAAGTTGATGTCTAGAAACTAAAGTGTGTGAAATTTCAAATGTTGATGCGTAATGTAATTTGCCTATTAAACATATCAAAACTTCTTCCAGGTTATTGCAAGGCATCTATGAAGCAGCTTCAATATGAGGTTAATATTAAATTAAGTCATGATGGAATGCCTGAAGAAGCAAGCTGTGAATGTGCCGCAGGAGAAGGAAAAGAAGCTCATTGCAAACATATAGCTGTGGTACTTCTTGCTGCTGAAAATATTCTATGGGAAAAAGTAATACTCCTACATGAAGTTACTACCTCACAACTACAAACATTCCATAAGCCATCAAAGAAATATTATGCAACACCATTGAGAGCCTCCAGATTGCCATCCAAAAGAGATATACATAATTCTGTTTACTCTCCATACTTGAGACAAAACCCTACTTTTGATAAAAATGCCTTTCAATGCCGGTTTCAGTCATTGATTTTAAATTATCCACAATCGTCAATGCCTCTAAAACAATTATATCCTGCATCGCATGTGACTAAAAGAGTGATGAATATAAACGTTGATGGATGGAGAGGGAGAGGAAGACCAAAGAAACGATGGATGGATTGTGTGAGGAATGATATGAAAGATAAAGAAGTAAATGATAGCATGACGGTTGACAGAGGAGAATGGAAGGAAAAAACGTGTTGCGCCGACCCCAAATAACATGGGACAAGGGCAGGAAGATGATGAGCTAACCAACGAGGAATATGTTTGGACCATGAATATATGGAAAAAACAGCACTGGATATTTTTTTAGAATCCATGAGTTTATTAAATGTCTCTGAAAACAGAATTAAGGAAATTGAAATTGAAACTAGAGGACAAAGTTCCAATCCAAAGTGGTATGATTGATGATGATGCTGTAATCAAAAAATATTATTTTAAAGATTAAGGTTTTAAAATAAAACTTATTAATTACCAGATAAAAAAGCTTTTATTTCATTATATTTTCTCTAAAATTACAAAGCATGGCACAAACAAATAAAATTCTAGATGCTAGCGGTACATGATATGGGTTTAATTCACATTTTAAAATCTTGTAAGTTTTAGCTAGACCTATAATACGTTCTATATGAACTCGTTTGCTAGCTAGTTTTCTATCTTGTATTATTTTAACACCTGGTATTTGTGTCATTCCTTTCAAAAACATTGGAATGTTAATTTTAATATCTTTTGGAGCAAAAATGTCCTGCACATTAAAACCTCTGTCTGCCATGATAGAATCGCCACTGTCACACAGATTTTCAAGGTTGGTTCTTTCTATAATCTGTCTATCACTGACTGAACCTCCATAACATTCTGAGACAAACGATATTAGACCACCAGGTGTAGCTCCAATCATAGCCTTCACTGTATTTTTGTGCTTGTAGCTGCTGAATGTCACCTGCTGTGCTACAGGATTCCCAGGCTTTGTGATGGGTATTTCTGTTGTGTCCACAATAATTCTTGTACTTGCAAAATCTTTTCTAAATGACTCTGGCATAAAGTATTGAACCAATGCTTTACTGGGCCATATATTAATTAAACTCCATATTTCATACATAAAATTGATCCATGTTATAAAAATGTTAGCAACATTAGTTTGGGAAATACCAAATAAAAATGCTAACTCAAAATCTGGTAAATACCTCCTTAGCTTGATAAGTGTTATCAACAGTTGGTCACCAATAGAAACATTGACTACTTTACTTCCCTTGTAATTTAAATTATTATACATGGGATATAATGTGTTTAGAACAAGCATGTATTTTTCATAGTTTTCTAGTCCAGTATAAAAATGAATAGCTTGCTGATTTTCCCTCATGGCCTCTAGTGATATGATTCCCAAAGAACTACCACATTGAATGCTAACAGATACTGTTCTTGGAGTAATTACTTCTGAGGAGCTCTCTATAGTAGATATTTCTATTTCAGTGCTTGTAGAGGGTTCAGGAATACTTTCGTCCACAGTTTGCTGTGTGAAATCAATTCTGCGTTTGCTTCTTTCCAAATACCGAAGGCTTCTTGATGTTGGTGTTGTTGACACCCGGGTGGACCAAGGGAATATGCTTGGTACAGTCCCCTTTTTGAGAAATCTGCATATTTGAGGATTTCCTGAAAAACAACAACAATTGCAAAATATACTTTAATGTTGTAGACATAAGTAGGAATAAGTAGGAAACGAAACAGTTTTCATACATACTCAATCTACAAGCTAGTTAAAATACCCCCACAGGGGTCACGAGAAGTCTCTCTCTGTAATAATAACTCACCTGTGTAAGCAGACTCCCCTACATAATCAGATTCATGGAAATGATTCCGGCATAACCTGCTATGCAGTGTCGCTACAAAATTTTTGCGACATATAGCCTTTTCCCACTTCTTTTTTAACGATACATCTTTGGGAAATAAATGTACACCGGGGTTAGAACATCCTGGTACAGCACACAGAGGCATTTCACGAGAAAATTAATATTTACTGAATGTTAGGTTATAAAATGTATTGAACTGACAGCTTTCAATGGCCATCGCGACGATGCGCCACCTATCGTGATAAAATGGCAGTAATGATCCCCATTGGATCGAGTACATAGGTACCACAGAACATTAATACTTTAGCGAACGAGATGGGATAGTGGACAGTATGACCACTGTATGCAGTTCAAGGTGGCGCTGCTTGTCTAGGAAAGTTGCATCGATATGTCAAACTCGGTACATTTATTTTAGTTCTATGTTTTCCCGCCTACACAGATAAGTTGGTGCAAGTGAATAGAGTACGTATTAAACTGTCATGTCAAAAACATCAATAGTCATTTCATTCATTCGGGGTTCTGTAATATGTCCATGCTACACTACAGAGCACATACCATACAAATACATACAGGACTGAGCACTCATACCAGAAACACGTGCCGAGAGAGATATGAATAACTGAGGCTGTTTACCTCTTTCTAATAGGGTGGCCAAAAATTTTATAATTAAGGTGAAAGCGTCAGGGTAGCCCGCGAAATTCAAATTTTCTTACTTTTTTGTAATTGCAGGTCAGTGTCAGGCTATGCTGAACAAAATATGATTTCCGGCCGTAAAACGCATGTATTTATAGAATTATAATCATTAAAATCATCAATATAACCCCCACGGAACAAATATACATATTATTATTTGTTCCGTGCGGGAATCGAACCCACGACTAAAAATAGGGTAAATGTTTTTCCTATTGAATTTTCAGTGGTGAACTGATTCATCCGAACTATATGTCAAATAAAATACCATTTAGTCTAAATAAGGTCCTATATTAATCTAAGTAACAAATTTTGAGGTGGCGCCAAACAAATACTTAATCAAGGAAGATCAATTAAGCTACCTTCGTTTTACCCTACACGTAATTCAAGGCTGCTCAACACCAGGGCTGCGGGCCACGCATTTAAAGTGATCTGCCAACAACGGTTAATAACTACGACCGACTATTTCAAGAAAAGGTCATTTAATGGGATTTAATATGAACTTAGAGGGTTGTATTGGTGATTTTAAATATTCTAACTAAAAAGTTTTACAAAGTTATATGTATTCATTAAAATCTGGCTATAACTTTTCATGAAATAGTCATTCAATGGAGTTAAATGAACTTGGGAGTTGTATTGATGATTTTAATGATTCAAATTCTATAAATACATGCGTTTTACGGCCGGAAATCATATTTTTTTCAGCATAGCCTGACACTGACCTGCAATTACAAAAAAACCCTGACGCTTTCACCTTAATTATGAATTTTTTTGGCCACCCTATTAGAAAGAGGTAAACAGCCTCAGTTATTCATATCTCTCTCGGCACGTGTTTCTGGTATGAGTGCTAAGTCCTGTATGTATTTGTATGGTATGTCCTCTGTAGCATGGACATATTACAGAACCCCGGATGAATGAAATGAATATTGATGTTTTTGACATGACAGTTTAATACGTACTCTATACACTTGCACCAACTTATCTGTGTAGGCGGGAAAACATAGAACTAAAACAAATGTACCGAGTTTTAGACCCTGTGGACGGTGAGTAATGGGCTACCTCGCCGTTCGACCGTCTTATGACAACAGGCCGTGTTGACGGCGCGTTCGTTTCCACGCGCGCCTCAAAGAGGTGTCAGGAAACTGGAAAGGGTCTGCAAGGGCCGATGCCTCCCGGCGCTGCGGGACTGTTCGAAAGAGATACCGCGGCCCTCGATCACAAAAGGCTAAGAAGGAATGGATGGGTTTTATTTGGTACAAATCTGACACTCCCTTACGCTCCGCCCAGAACGGGAGTGGTCACTTGATGATTTCCCATCCGAAAAAAAGGCGACTTTAGACAGATACTGCCTGTAATTGAGAGCGGCACACCGGCGGATGAAATAAACGCACGTCTGTTTTCGTCGCCACTGGTAAAACTTCCTGGATCGATATCTCCACATAACGTACAACATACGCGTCCAACTGTACAACGATCACGAAGCAGGTGTCTTTGCGAATAAGCTGCTGCAAATGGGAGAGGGTCGTCTGGAATCGGACGTGGATGGGAAAATTCTATTTTCCGAAGAACTTTCCCATCCAGTGGATACAGAGGATGAACTTCTCAAGCACGTTTTTCTCAATCTGGAGGTTAATATAAAAAATAAAGAGTGGTTGTGTGAGTGTGCCATGCTGTCGCCAAAGAACGAGTGGGTCAGTAAAATAAACAAAAATGACCGTCGGCGATTCAAAAGTATACACATCCATAGACACTGTGATGGCTAATGACGATAGTACTGCCTACCCCCTTGAGTTTATCAAATCCCTGGAGCTAACGGGTGTGCCGTCCCATCAGCTAGAGCTTAAAGTAGTCGTTCCAGTTCTGATGATGCGAAACCTTGATGCAACCAGACTGTGCAACGGCACCAGGCTTCGTATCACAGAGCTAGCTGGGTAGCAACATTATAAAAACGGAGCTGCTAAAGGAGAGAGCGTTTTAATTCCCCACATGCCCACTATTTCAAATAACTTGCCATTTAAATTTAAGACGTTACAATTTCCCTTAAAATTGGCTTTTATAATGACGATCAACAGATCCCAGGGCCAAACCATAAAAGTGACAGGCATTCAATTGTGCACTCCATGCTTTCAAACGTTCAATTATGTGGTGGTTGTTCAGTGCCCAAAACTGGCACGTTCCTGCGGAAAATAATAAGTCATTTAATGTTGTATACAGAACGGTATTAGAATAAATAGTGCCCAACAAGGCGTATCATGGTGCACTTTGAAAATAAAGTTTTATAGCGCCAAAATAAACGGTTTTTAAGCTATATCGTCGTCATTTATTTTTGTGAGTTATAACTTTATGTAATTAAGTAATTAAAATAAACATTTTTTTTAACACTGCCCGACACTGGCATCGATCCCAGGACCTTATGCTTAGTAGTCGCACTTGCGACCACTCGACCAACGACGCAGTCTCACACATACACACCATAATTTCCACGCGCACGAAGTCGTGGGCAAAAGCTAGTATAAAATAACTCTGCTTTTCTTTTTCCCGCAGTTGCCCATTCACTAAATTTAGATTTGACTTTAGCTGTTTATACAGGACACGTTTAATTCAATTCATTTCAATACCCTGGAAAACTGTAGAAAATAACGTGCCGTAGTTTATATTGGAGTCTTTTGAATCAAAACTAGCGTTAGAAAGATTACTAAGAACATTATTATTAAAAGTTTTTTAATTTATTCTTAGTAAGAGGTCTTAATTGAATTGTTTTAGCTAAGCCACAGATAATATAATGCTACGTAGCGTAACTTTTTGTCTAACTCAAAAGATACAAGATGACCAGTATGGTCTGACCTAACGCCAATTAACGAATCTTTTACTTTACAATTATTAGTAAATAAAAATGGCCGTATCTAATGGCTGACCTTAAGTAATTATTAATAAATGAATAAAAGTGCGATGGAATTTATAATACGTAATTTGTAGTTTTGCAATATGTTAATAACAATACGGATGGAGTAACTTGCAACAGTTATATTTACACTTTCGAATTAAAATTCTTCACATAAAATTCTGGTAATTAGCCACCTTTGTTTTTTTTTGTTGTTCCGTACCTCAGTTGGCAAAAAGGAACCCTTATAGGATCACTTTGTTTTCCTTCTGTCTGTCTGTCCGTCTGCCAAGACCCTTTTTTTCAGGAACGCGTAAAAATTAATATCAAATACTCAAGCCTGCTACCCCATTTTTTTTTCGGATGGGAAATCATCAAATGACTCCTCCCGCTCTGGGCCTTCCGCTTCGCCCGGAGTGTCAGATTTGTGCTGACTAAAACCCATTCATGTTCCTTCTTTGCCCTTTGTGTTCCAGGGCCGCGGTATCTCTTTCGAACAGCCCCGCAGCCCCGGCAGGAATCGGCCCTTGCGGGCCTCTTCCTTTTTGCTGACATCTCTTTGAGGCGTGCGTGGAACACGAACGTGCCGTCGACATGGCCTTTTGTCAAAAGACGGACGCACGACGAGCTAGCCCGTTGCACACCGGCCCGCGTCTACGGTGGCCGGGAGCCACCACGTGGCCCCGACTCCCGGGGCGCGGGCGTCTCCCGCAGCGGCTGGCACGTGAGGTTCGCTCCCTCTCACGTTCCGCCACTCCTTCGCTATCATGACTGCTTCGCAGAAGGAGGTGACAGCTTCCCATTGCCTCTCGCTCCGGACCATGTCTTGAACCAGTGCTGGAAACGAGTCGTCGCCGCCGTCAATCGCCGCTACGAGGACACGGTGCTGCTCCGCCCAAGCGGTGTCCACCATGTCCTCCGAGCGATCCTCAAAGCCTGCTACCCCTTTTAAATCAAACTTGTAAGTCTACTCGATCAAAAGATATGACCGTTATGTGGCATATTTTGCGATTTCACAGGGGAATCAACCCCTATAGGGTACTTGCCGTTGACCCAGAATCATGAAATTTGGCAAGAAGCATGCCTTACAGCACGGGTAAAGGAAAAAATCTGAAAACCGTAAATATGTAGTTTAATAACAAAATACCTACAAGTTTATACGGAACCCGCGGTGCGCGAGTCTTACTCGCACTTGGCCGTTATTTTTTAAATATTTGATTTAAAAAATGCAACAAATGTAATACGTGCCTACGTGGCCAACTCGCCTCGTCTGCGTAGTAGGTTCTGTGAGATGTGGTATGTGGTATTGCCTACGTGTGTTTCAGCTTTAAAAGTCGTCGTAGTTTCTATGCGTAGCCAACGTCGCTTAGTAGCATCGTTAGCGTAGCAAGTGCTACGTATCGTCGTAGCGTAGGGACTACGCCAACAACATTATTTGCGTACTAGGTAGGTGCAACGATACGTCGGCCTACGCGCCGCGGCGCTGCCTGCGTTGCTCACTTATTGCATCGTCTACGTGGCGTTTGTATGCCGTCCACGAATCATCTACCGGTGCACAGAAGCTGCGTGTAACCTGTTTTGGACAACGATTAGTGCCGTAGTACGCGGTAACCATACTACGAAGCAACAAATAATAACAAAACTAAATTGCTTGAAGAAGCACTGCTTTCGACATTGCCATGCAAAATTTAAACAAACCAAACAGACTTTAATGCTACCTAAATTAGAGCTTGCGTGAGGGCTTACCGTCGCATCGCATCGCATGCCCTGGCATCCTCTGAGCAACTTTTGTCATTAGTTTTCTCCACACCGCAGTCGCTGTTGGCGGCACGCGTATCGCCAAGCGGTAACACGGCTCATGTTCACGGCCGGGTTTACCCGGCCCGGCCGGTCGCCAGTCATGTTTGAAACACTATGAAGGCTTGTTTACGACGCCAGCGTTACCCCTGGTTCAACTTCGCGCCGGGTCCGGTTTAGCTATGGCTAGGCTGGCTAGGCTCGGCGCAGGTTACACTATGAGATTCTATGAGTGCTTGTTTACGAGGCCGAACGCACGCAAAGCAGAATTATGCAATCAGAATCGCATCTCGGCTCGGATAAAAACCGGGTGAGCACGCAGTTAATCAGACGCAGACCAGATCGTGAACATGAGCACTTAGACAGGTTACCTGCTTGAATGTAATCGAATAACATATGAAGCTAGTTTTTGTGGAAAAACACATTAACCATGTGTGTTTATTTTAAAAACTAAGTACCTATTTAAAAATTAAATTGATGTGTTTGGGTTTGGGTTGGGTTGGGATTGGGTTGTTTAATAAATAAACATTAAATACACATTGTTGAATAAGCATTATTAATTTCTTAGGCTCGCTTGAAACTTCATTACTAATTTAGTAGATAAATATACATAATTACTAATAGTGGAAAAGTACAAGGTTATGTTGATTGTGCAATTAAAATGTTATTGATGCAAATCCTTCAGATTTGGAATATCCATATTGTTATTTCAAGTTGACAAAAGCATAATATAATACTTAATACTAGTAGGTAGGTATTAATGAAGCAAACCTAGCAAATAGGTATTTGCTTGTTTCTGATAAAATAACTAATACAGTCACGAGCAATGGATTGTAAACGCACACAGCAACTTTAAAAGTGATTTTCTTCTACTGCATTAAAGTTTTATTTTTAATGTTTTATTATTAATTTTTTCACGAACATGGATGAACGCGGATGTCCCTTCCGCCCCGTGTCCCCCACACGGGGCGGAAGGGACATCGACGTGAAAACGGTTACCATGTATTTATTCAGTACCTACATGATTCTGAGGGGGATATACAATATAAATTTACAAATTTTTCATCGGTTATTAAAAAAAAGTAACTAACAAATTGCACTTTTCTGCAGCAAACAGCAGATTTTTTTTTTAATAACTGATGAAAACTGTATATTTATATTGTATTGCAGATTTGGAATGAATAAATAAAATAAATAAAAATTGGTACGGAGTTTGATTTTATTTTAAATACATCGATCGCATGGCATGGATGATGTTTATTCATTGTGAAGCATGAATATGAATAATGCGTAGGTATGATGGATTAAGAATAGGAACATCTTCAGAGTCAAAAGTGCGGAATCTCCCGGTTACTCTGATTCAGTTTACCAAAAACTCGTATTCCGTTTTACAAGTTTATTATTAATTTAAAAACTAGTAAGTACCTATTAAGTATAGGTAAAGGATATGAAAGAGAATTGGGAACATTATGATATGTACAGACGCCATGGCAGCACATCAAGCTACCCGAAACTGTCAAATGTTCCCAATCAACCTTGAACCTAATGCTATAACGATAAAGTTGAAAATCTATTAAAGAAATTTGACAGATTGTAGTAGCTTGATGTGCTGATGTCTTGACCTACGTTTTGTTTTAGTACCTAACTCAATTGTTCCAAACATTTTCCAAGTAGGTATTGAACTTCTATCCTTACGTTGTAAATAACGTGCCTACCTAAGTTTCGCAGGCAGAGCTTGTCGCCGCGCCTGCGCACTCGGCAGACTGAAGTTAATGCAACGACTAGATGTGAAAGGTCAAATCGTCTCACATTTAAAATCAACAAATGCATAGTATATTATATTATGTAAAATTAACGATCCAACTCATTACTATTCAATGCTATGCTAAATACATAATGTTGCAATTTTTAGAACACATTTAAAAAGCTTTAAAATCGCTATAAAATTGTAATCTTGCTGTAGGTATACAAAAATTTCATTTTTTTCAAGGATCTTTTTTATAACCAATTGATAATTATGTCGGTATTTTAAAAGAAAAAAAATTGCTAACACTTCGGTGTTAAATCTTGAACGCACCTTATTATCTACCCTTACATTGATATAATTGAATAGTGATGCAGTAACGGTAGTTTACATAAAGGTACCTATATGTATATTTTCCAAAAAAACTGGAAATATAGTTTTTATGGCAACAATGGCCTTGAAATATCTGTGTTTACAATACAAATGGACAACGTCTAGACTACAGTGCGTTTAAAAAAAAAACAAGTATACGGCGTATACCTACGGCACATAAGCAACGCGGAAGCGTCTTTACCAAAATAATTGTACGATCAATCCTTTTGAATGTATTTGTAATTAAAAAGTAGATAATTCGGTGGTCATGACGGGTACTATATCGAGTAGGGTGATTACGCCAGTTCGCCGACCACCGCTGGTTCTCGACCACTTAGCGTAAATCGCTTAAAAATAGTCAAACCGAAGCGCGGCAAACGTTCATATCTTTTGTAAACGCACGCTCATTCTGTCTCCTTCTCCCGCGTCATCGTTTGTCGACCTAAGATAGTTTGATCCCGCTCAGGTGAAGTGCTACACTTATGCTGCAGTACACGTGTCACCAAAGTATAGCGAAAATTAGTGAATGGGAACATTTTCAAACGTGAGTAAAGCAGGTTATTATTCAGTTTTGATCATAGATATTATGCTTTGTGTGTCAAAATATGTTTGTATTTACTTCTAAACTAATAATCAATTGGAAATTTCGAGTGTTTCATTAAAATAATGGGTGGTCGGTTAACTAACTGACTAAAATAACGCTTCCCTTAGCTTACGACCACCTGGTCGGGAACTAGCTGTATTAGTCTAGACTTTTTTCGAAGATTGTGCACTTACTGCGTGATATGAAGTAAAATACTTCGATGTTTTCTATTCATAATGGCACGGCTAATTTGCTCGTCAGTTTGCGACCGGCTAATTGTATAAAATAAGCGAAATTGTAAGCACTTATAAATTATCAAATCATGATGGTCGACAACTGATCCGTTGTCGACCATTGATTTTACTCTGAACAAAATCTATCCGTTTTTGCCGGTCGTAAAGTGGCTAGTTTACGATCATGCAGTGTTATGATGAAAATGTTTTTATTTTGATGGTCGGCAATTGCGTGTTTGTCGTCCACAGAAAAATTTGCCCGCTTATTTAAAACTAATGTTTCTATCTATTTGGTGGCAAGGTTGTGGCGATTGGTGGTTGGGCTCCACAATGTAATGTTGTACAAAAAAAAGGAAGGGACAAAGATAAATTGGTATATATGTATCTAATTAAATGTATTGGTGCTCCAAAATTATTTCGTTAATTCAGGACGGCATTCATAAGCACAACCAACCAAGGTAATTTTGCGGAAATAGATAAAGCTAAGGCAAAGTTCCTTGCAAATCGCCGTTCTAAATCTAAGACACCAAGAACTTCTGCAGCTTCCAACCAAAGCATTAGTATACTTGCTGAAGAAGTTCTAGTTGAAGCTAACACTGCAATTACTCCAGACAATTTAAGTTTCATTGAGCCTGAATTCGCTATGCCACAAACCCCTGCATCTCTTAGCAAACAATTAAACATATTAACCGCTGAGGTAAGAACCGACGCAAATATATATACCACTGACAGCAATATTGAAAATATAAGTTTTCCTGAGACGGGATCGTATATTTCGCTGAACAATATGTCGCTTATGCCGTTTAATGAGATTGAGATATCTCAGGATCAAAAACTCAAAACTCAAACTCAAACTCAAAGCATTTATTTCAATTAGACCATTACAGGCACTTTTGAAAGTCAAAAACAAAAAAGCTAAGCTACAGTCACATTCACAAGGCATAATAACTTGCGAAAGTACTGTAGTTGCACATTCCAAATCGTAGATCTCTATGGAGAAGAATGGGCAAGAAACTCCATGGACACTCTTTTTAATCAAAATATTGTTACAAAATCTTGGTTACATCATTCATGTTGAGATTATACATATATGTGAGAACGATGTACAAAGACGTGCACATTAAGAGCGTCCAGAGTAAAAGATTAAACTAACAATTTAAAAATAAAGTAATTAAAATAAACCGTGACAGCTAAGAGATGACCAGTCCCAACTGACAGCGCCCGTTCACGAACATGACGCATGGATCAGCGCCATTCAACTCAACCACATTGAAGGGAACTAAATGACCCGACACACCCGCCACCATCAGCGAGACATTTGTGTGAGCATGACATTCTCTCAGCCACCAGGGCACATTCAAGTCAATGAAGATAACTAAATGTAAATGGTAGCTTTACAGTACATAGTACTCACACATGTGCTATGCGATTATATAATACTAAGAGATTGAATCTATACAATTCAAAGATAGTTTTACAATCTTCTGCAGCTTCCACAATAACTTCACATGGTATTTGCCCCTATGGTTGTGGAGCAGGACCAGCATTGAGCCAAGCATTTTTATCATCAATGTAATCCCCCAACTTATAATATGCTTGCCTACATAGTGTGCGTTTTATACAAGATTTAAATTTCGTCTCATTCAGTTGTAGAATGTGGGGAGGTATTTTATTGTAACATTTTAAACAGTACCCCATGAAAGATGAGTCTACTTTAGCTAGCCTGAAACCTGGTTGAGTTAGTTGGTCCCTATTTCTAGTATGATAGTGGTGTCGGTCACCTCTTTTACTAAATAAATGCAAATTTTTCCTAACGTACATGATGTTTTCATAGATGTATTGACAAGGTACTGTCATGATGTTAATTTCCTTAAACAGTTCTCTTAGAGAATCGCGTCTACGTAGATCATATAAGGCTCTGATAGCTCTTTTCTGCAGAATAAATATAGACTCAATGTCTGCAGCCCGTCCCCATAGTAAAATACCGTATGACATAATACTATGAAAATAACTAAAATAGACTAGCCTCGCGGTATCTACATCAGTAAATTGACGGATTTTTCTAACAGCATATGCTGCTGAACTCAGCCGTCCTGCAAGAGAAGTTAAATGCGGACCCCATTGAAGCCTTGAATCGAGCGTGATCCCCAAGAAAACAGTTTTTTCGACGAATTCTAGTTTCTCTTGATTCAATACTATGTCACTATCACTACTTTTGACATTCGGTAGAGCAAATCTTATACACTTCGTTTTTTTCCCATTTAATACTAAATTATTCGCGGTGAACCAATTATGGACCAGCAATAGGGCGTTATTTACGTCGTCAAGATTTGTGGCACGTCTGTTTGTCTTAAATATTAAAGAGGTATCGTCAGCAAACAACACCATTTGTGGTTGGTTTTTAAATAAATGGGGTAGATCATTTATATAGACTAAAAAGAGGAAAGGACCTAATATCGAACCTTGCGGTACACCCATACTTACTTTTAAACCCATTGAATTGACACCATTTATTTGTACTTGCTGATGTCTATCGTTTAAATACGATTTAACTAAACTGAGCGCAAGTTTCCCTAAACCGTAATGTTCAAGTTTCAAGAGTAGGGTTTCGTGGTTTACGCAATCAAATGCTTTCGAGAGGTCACAGAAGATTCCTATGGCATCTTGTGCCTCTTCCCACGCCGTAAATATGTGTTTTAATAAGGTGACACCGGCGTCAGTCGTGCAACGTCCTTTGGTGAAACCATATTGTTTCTCATGTAAGATTTTATTGGTGTTAAAGTGTGTGAGCATTTGATTAAGCATTACCTTTTCAAACACCTTGCTGAAAACCGGCAACACGGATACGGGTCTATAGTTATTGGTGTCTTTACTGTCCCCGGATTTGAAAAGTGGTATTACCTTGCTGTATTTCATAAGGTCCGGGAAGACTCCTTGGTCCACACATAAATTAAATATTAAGGCTAAGAACGGTGCTATAGTGTCAATAATAGCTTGACAAACTTTAATGGACATTCCCCATAGATCTTCAGTTAATTTGATTTTGATTTCCTTAAAAGCTTTAATGACTGTGATGGGGTTTATATGCTTAAATTGAAACTCAACCGGACAGGCTGTAACGTTCGCTCTCAACAAATCAATAGAAACCAAGGGTGAGGAATTTAAGGTTTCAGTAGTTTTAAGTGGGATACTAGTGAAGAAATCTACAAATTCTTGAGCAACTTCGTTTTTAGAGCTTATAAGACCACGTGAAGTATTTAGTGTGATATCATTATTATATTTTTTATGTCTATTAGTTTCACTATTGATAATTTTCCAAACCGTCTTTATTTTATTATCGGCGGATTTAATCTTGTTGCTAATGAATAAGGCTTTAGCTACCTTACAAGTGTTTTTAAAAATTTTAGAGTAAGTTGCAACATATTTATTAAAAGTTTCTGAGTTGATGTAAGGCTTAAGGCCGTACAGTTCAAACAATCGCTCCCTACTTTTCCTAATACCCTTAGTTGCCCAGTCACTGAACATAAACTTTGGGCAAATAGATTTAGTTTTCATTTTTAATGTATTATTAAACTCGGTGTAAACTACCGAAAAGAATTCCTCATAAAAGTGATTTACATTTTCAATAATATGGTCCGGAATACCTAAATTACTAATTAAGTTATTATTAAATTTATTTAAATTACTGGGTGTCATTTGTCTGGACTTTATCTGAATTTTTTGTAATGGTGTGTAGGACTCGAAAACAACGGTTTGACCGCTATGATCAGAAGGAAGGTAATTTACAATTGATTTATCCAAGTAGTCGCAGCAACAAAAAACATTATCAATACATGTTGCAGTATTTGTAGTAATTCGGGTTGGTTCCGAAAACACGTTTAACAAATTAAATGATTTAAAAAGATGTAATAATCTACTGCTATTTGGATTTTGATCTAAAATATTAACATTAAAGTCACCACAGATTACCAGTGATTTATTACCAGTTGCAAGCTTTGCTAAAGTATCTTCCATTACCGATTCAAAAATAGAGTAGTTTTGATAATTTGGGGGTCTGTAAACGCACACTATAACATGCCTATCCAGCTCAACACAAGACAGCTCAATATTATGTTCAACCGATAGATCAACAATATCACTACGAGGCTTAAATTTAATACAATTTTTAACTAAGATTAATGAACCCCCACGAATCTTAGCTTTCCGGTTAAAGCAACTGCCCACACTGTAATTTGCGTAATTAATTAGCATTTCATAATCTTTTAACCAATGCTCAGTGAAACAAACAATTTCAATCTTAGTTTTTTCTAAAAACAATTCAATTTCTAGTTGCTTTGAAGAGAAACCTTGAATGTTTTGATGAAATAATTGCATGGAATGCTGCTTAAAATAGCACGGTATCAGCTGAGATCCATAATGCTGATATCCATAATGCTGAGAAAGAAAAGATAGTGGACATTTTACCAGTTAAAGACATTCAGGCGTCAACTATTAATGTATTAACAGATGCTCCAAATGCTAACCAGTTCAAAGAAAACCATATTATAATGGATGAAATAATAGAATATGAAGATCTCGAGGCGTTTATCTTTGATGTACCAACAGCATTATCCTCTGACACAGAAAGATCCTAAATATATAGATATATATAATACAAGAGACAGGTCAGGCTACAGCTGTTAATCAGACGTTTTCCTTTGATGACGCATTCGAAAAGCACCTAAAATTTCCTGAGCCACCAGCACTAAAAGACAAAATAAGAAATGGTCCTAAATTGCCAAATGCAATATCGACAAGTGTATGGAGAGAATTTTATAATAAAAAGATGAAGATAAAGATAAAAAAAATAAAATTAAAGAAAAGAGACGCAAACAAGAATTAAGAGCAGAGGTAAAAGAAAGAAAAGCTAAAGAGCGAGATAACAAGAGATCAAAAACGAAGAAGACACTAGGCAAAACCACAAAAAAGTCAGTTTTAAAATGCAGCGAAAGCAATTTTAAAATATATGTCTTACTTAGAAGCAGCACAATTAGATTATACCTGCCAGTATTGTACTCTCTAATATTATATAAACGTGATTATTGAGACATTTATTAATGATTTTATTTTTGACCTTAAGTTGATAATGCTTGAGTCGTTTTTACGGTGGCTTTCTAACGGTCGAGAACTAACGAAAAAAGCGTACGTAAACTGACTGTAGGTGTCCGAGAACTGAAAATATCGCACTTTTCGAAAAATCTTTAAATTATAAAATAAGACATTAATAAAATACAAAAAAATACATCAGATCGTGTATTTTAAACATTTTTCTTGCACTTAAAAATCCATAATCAAAATATTAACACTTATTATAATAACAATGTCACTTTAAAGATTAAAAGTCTACTAAGTGGTCGTGAACCGGCCTAATCACCCTACCTACTATATCGGAAGGCAGGGTCGCTACCTGTGCCTGCGGCCACTGCGCGTGATATTTTCCGGTAAAACAACGTTACGAGCGCGATGAAGGACAACTGATGTCATATGTACTGAAATATTGAACACGGCATAAGCAGGTTACCAACTCACCTACTTAGTAACAGAAAACTTTAAAACAAATGCATTCAATAAATTAGCGATTACATTGAAATTATGAAAGACATCCTACTATTACCAAGTTACATGCTATGATATGTACCTAATACAAAACACACCCCGATGGATGCTTGCAACATTTCATTATGAGGTGCTAGGTACATAATATTTTTTTTTATCTTACAGGTTTCTTCTCATTTCATGTTTTAGTTTACATCAAAGTAATATCTCTACAGGCTTTTGCATATAGGTAATAATAACGAGCGAAGTGCAAAATTATGCTTAGCTGTAGTATAATCAAATGGTAGGTACGAAAAATAAAGAAACTAGATAATATTATTAATTTTATAGCATCGGCATTCACTCAGATCTCGTCTATCTGTTACCTAATAAAATTCCTGAGAATCATCTCACCTACGACCTCAATGAAAGTGGCCTGCGCCTGCGTAGTGGCGCTCGCACTTATTTATTGCCGATCAGGCGCTTACCCATCAGTCCTCATAACTGACACAACAGCGCATATATTCCAATAAGTCTAGCTATTATCTAACTGATGCAATCGACGATAATTTTAGCATCCTTCAACTTTCCCAAAAGCATCATAATTTACCGTTTGATAATAAAATGCAGGTGACCTATCTAAAATGTAAAAGTTCACGAAGCGCTAAGCAGGAAGTGCGGTAAAAAGGTCAATAGCGACAATTTGTTATTCAAAATGATATAGTCCATTTCTGAAGCACCGTTAGAATAGTTTACAAAAATAATTTTTGTAACCATGTCACGATATGGTGCAGCGTCGCGGCGACGTCACAACAGGATTTACTTAGTTTAAGAGCCAACAATTGAGTTAAAGTTGCTATTTAGACAATCTTCGGCATGTGGTTGCGCGCGCGCCTCACGAATATAAATCAGGCTAGTGGTGCCGCATGCCGGGCGGGGCGGTGGCGGCGCGGCGCGGCGCGGGCGGGCGCTGCAGCGACAGCGACTTGGAGTGTACCGGAGGTGTTCGAGTTTGAACGGCAGATCAAGCGTGGCCTCCGTCGATTGTAGACCTGCACAAAGCCGTGCCGCGGAGAAAGGACCGACTCTAGTGCCTCTTGCGACATCACCAGCTGCACCACACAAACATGAAGATTCTACCCCTGTGAGTAACCTTAAATATTTTATTTAACTTATTGTAGTTCTGCCCCTTTAAAATTTCCTTAGTTTCACCTTACTTTTGTTAAGGAGCGCTTAACATTATTAAGCTCCGATTGCAGCTGTGCGATTGCTTTTGCGATGTCTCTATATCTGTACCACATAACACTTGGTAACTAACTCAATGCCGTTCATAAGTGATTTATAGGATAAAGTTTATTTGAAGCATTTTCCAATACCACTAGCATTATTAACATTTGTTGGGGATCTCGCACGGCGATATCATTTGAAAGGTAGGCTAAGTGAACGATTGTGTTCGTTACCCATTTATTGATCGATGGTTATATTAACCAAGTGTCGAGTATTGCTTTATAACCTATGACGAAACATAAAAACGTAATCATAAATACAATATAAGCTTAGGAATGTTTACGGCGTGTGTTGCCTTTCTAATATCATTCTCAATGGTCAAACGTAATAGCAACGCACCCTTGTACTTACTGCAACTGACAGCTTGCGGACATTATAATGAATGCCGCCTACGACTCAGTCACTCGTTGTAACGCGTCTCTACATTACCTTAATAACGATTACTATCAGTAATTAATATTATTCCGCAAATTAGAATAGGGTATTCGTAACTGATATTTCATAATTTGTTGACTTATTAACCTCATTATAGAGACCGTGGACTGACCCGGTGTAACAAAGTAATTAATTTTCAAATTAATTGAGCGAAACCAAGAACCGGTTGTATGAATGAGTCGGTCCCATGTTGAAAGTTGGTCCCGCGACCTACGATTAGGCAATGTAACGTTATGTAGGATGCGGCAGACGCGGCCGAGCCTAGGCTCCCGGAGCCGTGGCATTTACAGCTCGACGCGACGGCTAGCATTGTTATGTAAAACGTATCCGCATCTTCTTATATGTACGTGACTGGGTAAAACTAGATACATCTGTCTAAATGCACCTGTATTTTATTTCATGTCACAATATTATCCAAATTCGCGTATAGCTCTTGTCGTCACGAATAGAACTGTTTGGGCTTTATAGAATCTTCTGTCCATATAATCATTGCTCTACATGGCTTTAGCTTTTCACGAGTATACATTTGTTCAGCTATACCTTATTCAAAATCTGAAAAACTCATCACCTTCCCGCCCTTAAAACCTCTTTAGTTGGGGTTGGTGTAGCATATCTTCTTATTTGACACTTCTTCCTTTGTAGCTAATAATGTTTTTTCATTGATTGATGCTTCTACCAAAGTTCTTCAAGAACAGAGCTTCAGAAAGCCAGGATGTATCACTCCAAAAAGAGTCTTATAGGTTTTTTACGAGGTGTCTTTCGAACCTTACCCTTAGGCTTGTCAAAACTGAACGATTTAAAGAAATCAGCCATAATTTAATTTCGTCCAACTCCGAGTTTAGATTCACAAATAACCACGAACGCATTTACTAAATATGCACGTAGAAGTCCTTGATCGTGTTTTGTCGGCCTTTGGAATGTTTAGAGTTCAAAATACTTCTTCACATATATATTCAGAAAATATCTCGCTCTGCATTAAATTGTCGTAAAAAGGTTTACAAATCAGTCTGTCTGCACGTGTATCGTTGCTTTTAAACTAAACATTTAGCAACACTTACTCAACTCAGAATATATTGATAGTTTATATATTCAATATTCTCCGAACAAATTCAAAAGCTTTGTTGTGAACACGGATCCTTTTTTGTAACAGTGAGTTTTTATTAACGTGAAGATTTACATACGCTGTCGTAACATCAGAATAATATTTCGACAATCTCGATTACGAATTGCAACAAGTGCCTTACTTTTTAGAATTCATAGTATCACAAACTTTCACATGTCTGCATTTGAAATTAACAACATTTAGCAACACGAAGCTAGTATTTAAAAAAGCCTCCAAAACGCAAAACGGAAAATATTATGCCTGGATAATTGAAACGAGGTTTAAGAATTGGTGTTTCTACATTTTGCAATGTCGGTAGGTAACTATTGATAATGAATGCAACCACTTCCACTTGTTGGCCTCAATTAATATAGATTATAATGTATTAAAATTCTGCATCACTTTAGCGCAGTTTTCTACCCTATTGATCATTTTTGAGTCTCACCGTATTTAGCAACCGCTCTGTTCGCTGAGACGGATGTTATAGGTGGGTGGATGATACGCAACGTTCATTGTAAGCTTCATTACGCATCCCACATACACTAGATTCACATTTTGAGATAGAAGTTTAGATAGATCTAAGCATGGTCGTAGCATCTGTAGAACAAAGGCGTGACTGGAAGTAGATGCGCTCAAAAACAGCTAGGACTTACTCAATGCCGACATTACCTACTGCGCACATAAGATATTTGGTAATAAAACAAAGTTGCCCAACCAGACGATTGACATTTGCCTATTAAATCGAGGAACTCGTGAGCATTCAGTGTTTCATAGTATCTTTCCCACCCGTATCCTACCTGTGAACAAATTGAACTGTGTACCTAATTAAAAATGGTGGAGTTACCAAATTCAGTATTCACTGAAACTACTCATACCGAAAGCTCTCGCAGTGATGCGCATGACACGAGCACATTGCTCAATAGTTATGAAGCTAGGTACATTAAACTGTGAGAAGATTCGTGCGCTGAAGCTCTCATTGTTTCTCAATTTATTGGACTCATGTTAGATCTGCATCAAAGTGTACTTACTTAATTAATTTTAATCCAATTACCTACCATTTTTGAGTGTAATTGTTATTTTGACTGTCGAAATTCGTGGGAACAGTGTTGAAATTGGATTTTTAGGTCACAAAACAAGGTTACCATAGATACTAATGGAATTCCTGTCAAAAGTGCGTAAGTAAGTCATGGCTCGGTACTGGGCAGAGCGGGGCGCGCGCCCGGGTGCAGAGCAATGCGCCTGCCGCATTGCATTGCGAGGTCAGCCTAGTTTTTACCACTTCTGGTTTCTGGCCGACTGACCTTGACGTGATTTGAGGTTAAATTTACACATTCAGTGCGCCCACACACGCGACACACGTGCGACATAGTACATTACATTGCCTAGTATAGAAAGCTGAACTTTTTCCGACGTGACTTGAAATGCAATTACATGATTTCTACTCCCAAGACAAACAACAAATAAAATGTGCGGACGTCCTTTCACAAAATGCAGCGGCACGTTTACTGAGGCGCGATAAAATATTTGTAAATAACAGTTGTGACGATCGCTGTTGCATCGCATCGTTTTCCTAGCACTCGTGATGGCGCATAATATTAGTCGGACAATGCGTGCGGGTGGCGCTGTTCGTTCGTGAATTACATAAAACAGAGAAAGCAAGGGGAAGTTGTTGTCGGAAGCGGATACGGAATTGAAGCGTGGAGCACCTGAGTCGACCCTGTGCGAGGACCCGATAAACAACAATCTATGTAGTAGAGCGAGGTGTGACCTTTGTGGTGATGCGGCGCGGCGCACGCGCATGGTAGAGTCGCTGAGACTCCGGCGCTGATCGCCGACCCGGAGGTGGTGCCGAGTTGCACCTCGTAACACGACATTCACCCAGCCTCGGCTCGGCATGCCATACTTTGACATTTAACGCCTTGAACTATGTGTGTATTAAGAACACGTTAGGTACCTACTTATAAATCTCATTCTTCAACCTGTGAATCTAGCTTGACGTTACCAGCTTATTGGTATTGGTGTGTAGAAAACACAAAACTTTGTCTCCAAGAAGCGGCATAGGACGAGCGTTATAACAATTGAATTATCAAATCTACTGTTGCCCCCTTTTTTTTTTTTTTTTTTTTTTTTTTTGGGGGGGTGAGAAATCATCAAATGACTCCTTCCGCTCTGGGCGGAGCGGAAGGGAGTGTCAGACTCTTACTGACTAAAAAACACCCATGTTCCTTCATTGGCCCTTTATGTTCCAGGGCCGCGGTATCTCTTTCGAACAGTCCCGCAGCCCTGGCAGGCACCGGCCCTTGCGGGCCCCTCCCGTTTGATCTACTGTTGCCCCCTTGACCTTAAATTTAACTGACCTTTTTGTATGACCACTTTTAAACGTGTTGAAATGTTATTTTCTATTACGTGATTCTTATATACCTACGTAACTTTATTTTAGACAGTTATATTCTATTAGCGGTTATGTAAAAAATATGTTTGATACAATAAAGCAGCAATTAGTTACATCGTCCGAGTATATTTTCTGATATAAAGACAAATATTTACACAGGGTGTAACAGGACCCTTCACGAAGCGGTCAACCAAGCATTATGTACAATGTAGGTACCTACATCAAACTAAGTAACTTTACGCACAGATTATTGCTGGGAAACGACTTTTTTTTAGTGAAAAATCACGTTCCACTGTAGGACTCAAATCGAAAGCACTCAAAACGTGTTGATGGATGGATTGAATAGTACGGTGGTCGTGGACGTGTTTAAGTAAAAATCTTATATTAAAAACAAGTATTTAAAACAAAAAACTTGTGAAAAAGTTGGAACTTTGACCCCCCTAGAACAAAAAAATGATCGCAATGACGGGGAGAAAAAGTACCTTTCGGCTTCGTTAAGGGTCTTGTCCCTTTATATTGTTGCATGTACCTACGTCTCATGAACGTCGTAGTCTTAATTGATTGCACAAGGACAGCACAAATTCCTAGTGCATGCCACTCATGAATGACATATGACATTATGAATACGAAGAATCATTCGTTTTTCTTGTTAGTTATAAATTAGCGGGTATTATAAGTTGCGCACATCAAACACGTAGGTACATGGATAGGTGGCAGACTGGCAGGTATGCAAGCATCTATAATAGATATCCCTGACATTTCACATCTAAATAACTTGTGGCAGAATTATGACGATACTGACAAGTCAGCTTTATTATAACGGCTTTATAATTCACAATCGATTATGCAATATGAATTTTATAAATAGGCAAAATTTACTTATTTATTACTGACTAAAATATGCATGTTGCATATTAAGTATAGGTTCTATAGGATATGCAAGCATGTAAATACAAATGTATTGCAGAAACCGATGGTTCATTATAATTGGAACATAGTCGAAACTGGTTACCTACTTGTTTCTCAGTAATATTTTTTTTTAATGATTTTGTCGTAAATATCTGACGGAATATCGAGCAGCTTATTAATGATTGTTAATACAAACCTAGTCACCAAATGGTTGTGGTACGCAACTTGCAGCGATAGGTCTGGTTTGAATTTTAGTAAATGATCACTTTGCGAACTAGATAACAACAAAGTCAGGGTTGTATTAATTTAGTCCGACAAGGCTGTAACTTGGAAAGGATACGAGTGGCGTTGGAAGAATAAAATAATATAAAATACCTTCACTACTTCTAGGTAAAAGAATAGAATGGGTGTAAATAAAAGCGTAAAAATCTTAATTTACATTCTAATACTTTTTCGTCGTCGTGCTAGTTAAAACAAGCTAGTGTTCCTGATGTGATTGCAACATAATCCACATTAATGTATGGCTGCAGTCAGGCAGTCGTCAATCGTCCCGATACTGTTGTGTCGATACGATTGCACTCGCAGACGCTTCGCTGCATAAAGTCTCGGTGATTTCAACACGAAATGATACTCAAGATTAATATTGATTTTCATTAGCAAGCATCGTCATAACTACATTTTTTGCTGTGCATAACTGGACGCAACGCGGTTGGTGGCCCGGTTATTATAATTACTGTAGCAATAAAACAATTATCAGACAACAGTATGGGTTAATTTTTAAAGCTACCGACAATATTATAATTTAAATGACTTTTGTTAATGTGGTTGTTTGATACTGCTGCCAATAGGGACTTGCCTACGGCATACATGATGTCAGGTGAAAAAGAATGTAGTAGGTAGGTAATAATAAATTAATAATATATGCAACAAACAGGTTTGTTTCACAAATGTGTTACTGTTACGGACCTGATTCAGTGTTACCATAACACCCCCTTGTAGAAAAATGGTCTATCAACATGAATGTTGAAATATGAATAAGTATTAAATGTTTGGGTGGCCAGCATTAGATATGCAGTGACATAGAATTCATACCGCCTTGTTGGTCGGGCTATTGGTCGTAAACGCGTCTAGATCACCAATAACAGGGTTTTATCTGACGGTCAGTACGATCAAGTTATTGTGGAATATAAATTCTTATTAACAACGTAGCATTTGGAATAGTCCACGTCGATAGTGAGAGCACTTTAGCCTCGCCCTCTATCAGGCAATAATGATTAGTTTAACCTACATCTTAGAGGAAAGCCGGTGGTTATGTATACATAATTATGTACCTACAATATTTCAATTGAGTCGTGTCTCTATTTCAGGTTTATATTGGTGGCGTGCGTTGTGTGTGCGCGGGCGCAGGACGAGGAGAGACCGGCGGCGCCCTCGCGGGGCCTGCTCAAACGCGGCGGCCTGGCCAAGGGGAAGCCGACCACAACTACCACCACAGCTGCACCGCAGGTACTTATACTCACTACTGCAATAATATTAAACAGGGTGGCAATCTACTCACCTGCAATATTCAATGGCTTTTCAGTAGGTAAGTAGCTGTTTTGTTTCTCCTTCTTGGTCAATATTCTTCCTAATCTTGTTAAACTTGGTATCCTAGTTATAGCGTCTATAAATTAAGTGCGGAAGCACTGTTTTCCTAGATTAACAACAAATATAATTTATATGAATTCTATATGTCGTACGCACGCCAGAACAAATGCAATCGCAAATCTGAAGATTTCCGAACACTACATTGTACATTTTGGGTAAAATGTTAGGTATTTGATTACCTGGCGGCGGCGGTTAGGTACCGCACAGCCGCGGTTACCCAAGCGAACGGCTCGCATGCACACCTACAAATAAACATGTAAAACAACAATATAGCACACATCTCCAAGTGTATTGAAAGAAATTGCCATATTATTCCGCGACGATTGAAGCTCTTAGAAAGTCCACTTAGTGTCGTTTCGCAACAAATCTCAGTCAATGCAGATTGTTTGGCCAAGAGTGAGCGTTAATTGTGTAAATATGTGTAGTCAGTATTACATGTCATGTTGTGTGTCACGAGACGCGCCCGCGCAGCCTCTCGCCGCCAAAAGGTGGAAGTTCATGCGATTTCACGCTCAATTAAATCTAACAATACCAATTATGTATTGGAAAGCGTTTCTTTTTTGTGTAATGTCGAGACATGAGACGAAGTGTTGCTAAGAATAGTACAAAAGTAATATGCGTTAGTTGAAAGACTGCCTGGTTGCGCTAGCACCGCTTAAAGGGAGGATTTTTGTTTTAAGGGTTGATTCTTACGATGAATCATACATTTTTTCGGAGAGATAACTTGGTATAAATTGCCTGCGAATAATGTTTCCGCGCCTTTTCGCGCAGACCCAGGCCGCCTAAACAATTCCTTTCTATTAAACAAAGGAATGATGTAATGGTTGCCTACTGATGCTTTTATTATATAAGCCTACAAGTGTGGTGCAAAACTGACATTTGTTGCCCTCCAAATCCTGTTTCGTACATGACTGCCTTGACCTGTCTTTAAGTCATTAAAAACGAGGAAAACATTTTTATTTTTGTGTAAATCTAAAAAAAAATACTGCACCATACCTACAAATAGAACAGTTTCTGACAAAATACATTTATTCAAATCATTTCGAGTAGAGCATTCCATTAAGAATTTTAAGCTTAGTCAAGAATCTGCAACGCGAATTTTCGAAAACCTTGATTGACTTGTCAGTGTGTTGAACCATCTATTTATGTAGATTCTTCTGAATTACACCAACATCCAGCTGCTGCACCAACCGATTGTGAAGATGTAATACAATAGCGGAGGCGATGTTATCTAAAAATACTTAAAGTTGGGCAGTGACGTCGTACGGTGCACCAGCGTTTCGCAAAGGATGTCGTTGCAGATCCATCTAGTTCAAGGCGAGTGGGGCGATCGTCCGATGATCGGGTCACCTTCGCGTGTGACCTTTGCAAGACCTCCCTTTCCTTTGAGGAATTTCTACCTGCAAGTTTCGGCCACCACCCGTCGTCAGAAGACCGAACTGGTTTCCCAAGGAAATTTACGACGTCCAATGCAAAACGCGATCTTTGCTCGTATGCGGAAAATGTATTCGTTTATTAATTATTATTTTTTAACTTGAATGCTTTATTGAGTCCGGTCTGTAGTTGTCTTATTGTAAATATTATGTAAAGTTACTTTGTAACAGTACTTGTGATGCAAATGTCAAGGACGGGTACGAGTGATCTAGCTGAATTATTCGCCACAAAGGTGACCTTGATGCTTCTGACACGTAACGTTTCGTATCAATTTAGGACATCTGTTTGATAACCTGCGACTTTATCGTATTGGTCTCAAACCTTATCAATACCATCATCTGCCTAGCGTTATTCCCAACTATGTTGGGGTCGGCTTCCAGTCTAACCGGATGCAGCTGAATATCAGTCTTTTTCATGGAGCGTCTGACAACCCAGCTATCACTGGGTAACACGATACTCTTTGCTAAGACTGGTTGTCAGACTTTCGAGCCACTGAGTACCTTAACGACTGTCAAAGATCAACAAAGATCAGATCTGTCAATGACAGTCAGGACCAACGGCTTAACGTGCTTTCCGAGGCACGGAGGAAACTCAGTATGTATGTTCTATAAGATATTATGCCCATAAGAGATAAGAGGCTAGTTGTCGAGTTTAGAGAATAATTTCACCTTACTTTTTTATTTAAGTTTATGGATAAGGTAGCTGCCTGTCTTAAACACCACACTTGCGAAATTGATTGGAATGGTTGCCCAAGATTCCAGTTGTAACACTTGTAACGACCCGCCTTAACCGTGTTTCTGTCCCAATAATACACAATATGGAAGATATTTCTTGACAGCATGTTAAGCCAAGTCAGAGGCTCATGGGCGGCATACAAACTCTGACACCAGGTTAGGCACTAACCACACGATAAAGAAAAGACAATATTGTTTCAACCTTGGACCTGTTCTGTTGGGTCAATGCCGGGTTATTCGAATGAAGTAGCGGCAAATAAGCTACTGTGTTTCGCAGACCGATAATCGTCAATACAAAATCATTTCGTGATAATGAATTCTTAACTCTTTGAAACAATATTGGCTTCCGTTAAACACAAAGGCCGATTTCTAAAATTACGTGCAACATTAAGCCTAGTATTTTCATTGATTAGCTTATGCCCGCGGCTTCGCCCGAGTACGGTTCGGTACTGTCCCACGGGAATCGGGATCGTACTATCGGAATGAAAAGTATCCTATGTGTTACCTAATCCTGGTTATAAACTATCTGTGTGCCAAGTTTCATCCAAATCCGGTCAGTAGTTTTTGCGTGAAAGAGTAACAAATATCCATCCATCCATCCATCCTCACAAACTTTCGCATTTATAATAATAGGATTGTTCGCCATTAAACACCAAAGTAGCCCACCCAGACAAGAAGTTCTTTTGAATCCCAGCTGTTTTTAGTTATAATCTATGCTATAAATATAATAGACGCTACTACAGACATCACACACCAGTGTTCCCAGAAGGGTTAGGCAGTGGTGTTTCTAGTACACCCATATTTCACTTATGTTTAAGTCCCATTTAATAGGGACGAGCCAGACTTAAGCATGCATATTCCATTTTCCAGGAGGAAGCAGAATACGACGACGAAGGTGACTACCCAGCTGAAGGCGAGCAGCAGGAGGCTTCGACCGAGGCTCCCTCATCCACGACTGAAGGCAAAAAGCTGGTCGGCAGTGGTGTCAGGCCCTTCAGGAGTAACACGGAACTGCTTGAGCTTCTGAAGAGAAAGAGGGCTCAGGCTGCTGAAGGTCAGTTCAAAATAAATTGTGAATAATAGTGGCGTTGTTGAAATATCTTTTACGGAAATAAAAATCAGAATAGAGTTTCAAGAAATTTTAGGAAATCTGGGTTTAAATTTTTTGATTAATTTCGCTATGATTCTTGAAAGCTTTCTTTTTACTTTTGTTATAAATATTGTAAACCATTTAGGGGACACGGCACTGCTAAAGAAAATGTTCGGTAAGATTAGTTTAAAATTAATAACACTTTGTATTTACAGCCAAATTGAATGCCCCATCGACTACCACCTCGTCGTCGGCACAGGATTCTCTTGACCCCACCAAAATTTCCTACAGTTAGTAGTATTACTAATACTCATCAATCGAAACATTTGAATTAAACATTTCATTATGCACTCTTTTGTCATTGGCACTATCATTTGGGTGAAAGGTTTATCATTAATAATGATTTCTTATCATCATTCATGTTAAAGCAAGAGCATACTAGTAAAATTACGATGTTGTTACTACAGATAACAAGAGCAAAAAGCGTTTCAACAATGCTCCGGTGACCAGGGAGGTCGCTAGTGAGGATGCTCCACCCGCACCTAAGCCAAGCAGAAACCGATTTGGCAGACGTAAGTTAAAGCATACCTTAAGTTACACATATTCTAAGCTGAGAAAAAAGTTAAAAGCTTGATTAGTTCGTCCGCGGTGTAACGATCGTGCCAATTTGGAAACCAAGAGATTACCGAAGCGCTCACATTTTCTGGTTTACCTTTAAGGAGTTTTTTAATGACATTGACGACAACGCACGCCCCTAAAAACAGTCAACATTTACGCACTTAGGGAAATAAAATTGTTGTAATACTTTTACCAGAACTATTTGAGGTGACTGTTTGGCCTTGTCGAGCTTGCTCGCCCTTCAACCGCGATCTAGAGAACGTTAAAGTTTACATAAATAAATATTGATTCTGATATTATTTCCTGAGCATTCAATAAATACAGGCACAAAAGAAGATCAAACTAGACTACTAGAGGTAACTATCGTAATAAAAATGTTAACAGCATTTTTGTGTTGCCATTTCGGAAACTTAATAGGTGTTTTGAGTCAACTTAAGAAGCGACTAAATGGATGTTTATTTTTGTTGTCTTCTCACAGCAGCCACAAGGTCAGTCCAAGAAACAGAGGAGGAACCTCAGAGCGAGGCCGCGGCTGCCCCCGCAAGGTCCGGCAGGACCCCACTCAGGCGAGGCGGCCACTAACTCCCTCCCCCACACAACACAATACTCCCACACCCCACATCCCGCTCCCCTCATCCCTTCCTATCAAAACTATTATCTGGGAACAAGTTTAACTCACTACGTGCAGGCTATAACCTAGACCATATCCGTAACACGATGCGGCAACTCACCCTGTGATATTGTGAAATAATTTGGACCAATTATGTAATTTAGATGCAATGACTTCAATATTATGATAAAATTGCTTGGCCGCTTCATCGATTGTTACGTAATATCGTCTAGGTTATAGCCCCACAGTGGAGGTATGCTACAGAGAACCCTTTTAGATTCCAAGTTCATCACATTAGATGGATTAGAATACATTTTTTATACTTGTGTAAATTATAAGTGTAAGTAATTTTTAAATAAAATAATTTTAAATTTATTTTTAGTCTTTTATTTTTTTACATATTGATAGATCAACGATACTTTCCGATCCAGGAAATGCTGTTGAATCTTCAAATACTTAGTTTTGTATAAAAATAATAACATAGAATTAACAATTTCGACATGTGTAAAGTAGGTATCTATAGACTGAAGTGCTGACCTCACCATCAGTGTATCAAAAATACACGTTATGCTTAACATATCATATGGCACTAGACAGCAGTTTAATACTCATTGAGTAAAAAGATATGGTCGAGCCTTTATTTTAGTGATTTTTGTAATAAAATGTTACATTTTAATAGTAGTTAACTTTACATAGACAGAGAAGACAACGTCGAGACGTTTGAGTTAACACCTAAGTAATGTCAATCTCGTATATAGGTGCAGTCAGTTGTCAGGATCGCGCTGTTGGGAAACATTTATGAAATTGTCGGTAGAAATTGTATTGCTTAAACAAGATGGCGACACTAGTTCCGACTATGACCACGCGCCAATAGAGCCATGCAGTGCTGTACCAGTATTGTAAATTATACCTTTTGTAATGAGAACTTAAGGAAGATAATGATAGTTAAAAATAGCTTAAAAATAAAATGAAGTAACTGATGAGTTAGCAGTATGTTTCTTCTCTCTGCTTGTCTAGTTTTTGAGGACGCGGGTGACCTCTGCGAGAGGAGTGTTGTAAGTGCCTGGCTTCACGAGGTTGACCAACTGTTCCGCGATCTCTTGACCGACGCGGACTTGAGCCTCCTTTGTAGAGGCACCTGGGACAATAACACATGAATCAAGCTTAGATACGAGTACAATTGTGACTAGGTTAGGTACTTAAAACAAACATAACTTAACATGGAACTTACTGAGGTATATCTACATTTGGTCAGTTATGAAGATAGACAGATATCAGAGAGAACCTCTCCCCACTAAATGGACTGCTAATTAAGAAGTAATTCCTAACGAAAAATTCCTATAACTCTGCCGGTACTGAACTAACCGCTTCTTTAACCATTGTCGGTACACATGGCGACACATCAAGTTATAGATTCCCAGTATACGGGGTGGAAGGGACACCGACGCGAAAACGGTTACCACGTATTCAGTACATAATTCTGATCCCCATAGAAATTTTTCATCGGTTTAAAAAAAAAACAGCTGTTCCATACATTTTGTTCGTGTAGGTATTTAACTCTTGTAGGAAACAGCTGTTTTTATTATAATCGATGAAAAATTTCTATGGAGCTTAGATAAGGCTAAGCGCCACATAAGGCTCAGAATGATAGTAATAAGCTCGACCCCTATTATATGGGACTTAGCATTCCACACCCTTCTGGGAGTACAGGCGTAGATAGAATTCAGATACCAGCAGTACCACCTATGAATACCTACAGTCCTCTCAAAGCTATTATATCTCCGCCCTTGCATTGCTGTCTAAATCGGATCTTTAAGCCCGAACCTGAACCGATACTTACAAAGCAGAGGTTTTTAGTAAAATTGTAACTATCGTTATAAGTTTTAGAGTTACGTAAGAATGGTAATTCGTATCTCTCAATCTAAAAGAGCGTATCATCAATGAAGCTGAATGCGGCTAAACTTGGCACTCGCAGATGTCAAGGGGAAAGCGTCAGCGGGGCCCGCGAAATTCAAAACCCATTGCATGACCATTTATTAATAAAAAAAGTTATTCAATAGGCTTAAATCAACTTAGAGGGTTGTATTAATGATTTTAATGATTACTAGCGACCCGCCCCGGCTTCGCACGGGTGCATGTATTATACTTACATATAAAACCTTCCTCTTGAATCGCTCTATCTATTAAAAAAACCACATCAAAATCTGTTGCGTAGTATTAAAGATCTAAGCATACATAGGGACAGACAGCGGGAAGCAACTTTGTTTTATACTATGTAGTGATAATTATATAACTAAACTAGTGACCCGCCCCGGCTTCGCACGGGTGCATGTATTAAACATATAAACCTTCCTCTTGAATCACTCTATCTATTAAAAAAAACCGCATCAAAATCCGTTGCGTAGTTTTAAAGATTTAAGCATACATAGGGATATAGGGACAGAGCAAGCGACTTTGTTTTATACTATATATATAGTGATATTACGGACGCGAATCTTATTTTCATCAACATACAACCCGACAATGACCTGCAAATTGCAAAAAACGTAAGAAAATTTGAAATTCGCGGACCATCCTGGCGCTAGCGCGTTCCGTTTTACTGGCCTAGCGACCTTATACCAAAGTACAGACACCAGCACATCATCAAGCTACCCGAAACTGCAAAACTTTCCTAATCAACCTCGAACCTAATGCTTTACCGATAAAGTTGAAAATCTTTACAAGAAATTTGACAGATTGTAGTAGCTTGATGTACTGGTGTCTGTACAACTCAAGATGCAAAGCATGATGATGGAAATACGTCACCAGAATCAAAAACAAGATGTAACGAAAGTTCTAGATGTTCATACCTAAATGCGGAGTGGCAATGACGGCTTTGTGCTGAATGATCTGAAGGGTCAGGGGATCAGTAGGTGGTTCCTGCTCGAACACATCAAGGGCTGCTCCTCCAACCTAGAAAATAACAGATGTAGGCAATCATTATTAGAGTTATATTTGCGAGAGATAGTTCAAAAGACAGTCTTGATATTGATAGATCGTGGAGGCGGATTCTAGTTGTGGAAAAAAGGTGTACCTAGTTTTAATAAAAAAAATCTGTAAATCATTACATTCGCGTGGTAAGTAATGATCACTAAGTATCGGTTTTTTTGACAATCGTATTTGAATAGTATTGGCTAAAACATTAAAACATTTTTTCACGCGAACGAAATACGGAAAAGGCACATAATATGTATTAGAATATTTGGTATCTAATATTATGTGTATACCTATTCCTAGTCATGAATTGATTAATTTTAAGTGATTCGAAATACCAGTTGCACGCATCAGTTAAAATTCGGAGTTCCTAAGGGAAGCATATTGGGACCACTTCTATTTCGTGGCCATGGATGGACCGAGCCAGGAAAACTTTCGAAAAGGTAATTAGAATGAAAGAGTTAGTTAATGAATCTTACTTGTCCAGAGTTAAGGCCATCGAGCAGGTCACGCTCCTGGATCAGACCTCCTCGTCCCACATTCACGATCTTGATTCCTTTCTTACACTGACCCAGCACGTTCGCGTTTATGAAGTCTGTGAATAATGAATAACATTAATATAACATCACACCAGTAGTCCGCGAATATTGAGCAATCGAACATTCTGATTTCTGAACATATGGACGGGTTACCGATTGACCTGTCTAATGTCTACACACAACGCTTAAATTAAAAAGAAATCTTATAAATATTCAACCGAATACAATAAAGTATGTGAAACCAATTGTTTTCGAACAATTAACTTAATAAGAGCATTATTCGTATATCTTATACAAGCATTTGCCCGTGGCTTCGCTCGCGTGGTGGTCGGAAATTATGCCACGCGAATGCACTACCGTAATAAATTACCACTGGTATTCAGTTCTATTCGGTTAGACTGGAACTACTGGAAGGCGACCCCAACATATTTAGTTGGGAAAAGGCTAGGCTCATGATGATGAACGTACCACTGCATAACATCACGCCTGTAATTCCCGAAGGGCTAGGCAGATGTGTAAGTACACCATAGGAGGCGAGCCTATTGCCACATTTGCCATTAACCGGTCACAAATCCAGACTTCGTGGCTGCTACTGAGAAATTCCCGATGGCAAATCCCAATAACACTTTCCTCGACCTGGGATAATTGAAACCAGGACCTACAGTCGCGCATGTGACCACTAGACCAACGAAGTAATCAAACATATTTATGAACTAGCGGTCGCCCGCGGCTCCGCCCGCGTGGATGTCGGTTACCGCTGCAAAAAGCCTACCCAGGAAAGACACGGTCAGCAAAATGATTCCCAGGTCAATTCACAGACACCGACAGTAACATCAACGACGCAGTCATTATCCGCAGGCTGCACAGATTGTCACATTATCTACATAAACTGTACTTAATGATGAAATAATTTATTTTGATAAGGATTAATAGCAGGAGTAAAATAAACGCGTTTAAATGTAGTCCAAAAAAAATTCAAGATTTTTAAATAAAAAAATGGTTGTTGTGCCTCACTCGACATAGCTAGGTATAGTGTGTTGCGGACTTTTTTGTAGATATTTATAAGATCTACAATTAATTAGCACATTATATGGTTCTATCTTTTATAGTTTAGGCAGCGTACGCAAAATAAGTTACTTTTCTGGTTGATTTTTTACACCTTGTGTCCGAAAAACCCAAATATCTTACGGAACCCTATCTTTTCCAAAATAAAATATAGCCTATGTTACTCGTGGATAATGTAGCTTTCGAATGGTGAAAGAATTTTTAACATCGATCCAGTGGTTTTTGAGCCTATTCATTACAAACATACAAACAAAGTTTTCCTCTTTATAATATTAGTGTAGATGTACCACTGCACCGGGATAAAAATTATCCTAACCTAGGTTATAGCTTAGCTGTTATGGTTGACCCTCTATCTATGCTCATCGATGCTGCTGCGTGCGTTAGCGCTCTCGCTCTGTTTCTCACTCAAGCACATGACGGTTTTGAGCGACGCGACGGTAAAATATTGGATTCCATGCTGATAGATGAGGCTCAACCTTAAAAGTCGTAAAAAGGTTAAATACTAACAGACAGACAGAGATACTTTCGTATTCATAATAATATTAGTATGAGCATTTAGATTTATGAGGACTAATTATAAACTTATGAAAACATCGAACGGTGTTTGTGATAAAATATACCAAACCATCCGTCCTAAAACTTAATAATAATATCTAGAATCAGTTTATGACTGATAAGAATTATCACATTGTTGTCCTACGATAAAAAATATGTTTTTTTGTACGTGTATATTCGTGCCGAGTGCCAAGAATAGCACCACCCTCCTATCCGTTCTCCTATCTATACAAATAAATAAAATTGAAGTGTCTGTTTGTAATATGAAAATAACAGCTTTTTACTGAATGCATATGAAAATATATACGGTATTTATAACAAAAACATTTGTTTTTAAATTTTTGGTCTGTCTGTCTTTCTGTTTCGTTCGGCTTACCTTCGAAACGGTTGGACCGATTTTGACGAGACTTTTACTGGCAGATAGCTGATGTTACAAGAACTACTTTTAGTTTAGAAAAATAATTAGGGTTTCGAGCAAAAATATTAAAACTCTTAAAATTGTTAACAAAATCCGACTCAAACGGCTAATCTCCGAAACGGCTATACCGATTTTGATGGGACGTTTAGCAGATAGCTGATGTTATAAGGAGTAAATTAGGCTACTTTTATTTCAGAATAAGAATTAGGGTTCCGTGCAGAAAAATTAAAACCATTGAACTTGGTAATAAAATCCGATTCAAAATAGGAATTAATATTTTTTAATGATAACTTCACGCGCACGAAGGTCGCGGGAATAAATATCTTTCGTACCTAGGCTACTTTTGTACTTAGGTACGAAAGATTTTCGTCTTTTATCTTAATAAAAGACGACAAAGGGAATCAGTAACAACAGGTAATAACGTTCTTCTAAGCTAACCTAATGCTGCAATCACTAAACCATTTACGATATTATTTCCTCGACAGAACTTGGCGCAGACCCATGTCAAGATGTCAAACAGCGGTCGTCTTTCGTCTCAAATAAAATCATCATCATCTGCCTGCCTTTTCCCAAACTTATTGAGATTGGCTTCCTGTCTAACCAGATGCTGTAGGATACCAGTACTTTACATGGAGCGACAGCCTATCTTAACTCCAAAAACCGATTAATGAGCAACACGATGCCACAGACAGCTGGTTGTCAGACTTTCGGGCTAAAGACTAGCAAAGACTGTCAATAATGTACAAATGACAGCCGATACCACCGACGAAACTTTCCGTGTTACGGCGGGCTCTTGTTATGTTATGGATGATCGTTCTTCCACAGGCCAGCGCCGGCGCGCGTTGTTTAGCTTTGAAAACCGAGCCATGCGCCTGTTATTAATTCACTACGAGAAATGATAATGATTATAAAGTAGGTATTAGGGGTTAAATTATGAAATTTCCGATCTGTATGGACGATTTCGTGGAAAGTGATATTTCTAAACTATTTTTTTTATTTTTCTTGGAAACGTCTGAACCGATTATGTATGATACAATTGAAAACTATAGAGGGAAAAAAGTTGCGCTGCACTGCGTAACTTAAATTACCATAATAAAAATACCTAATATATTACAAAAATATACCTACTCGAAGTAGTAAAACCGACGACACATTGGAACAGGTGTTTTGACACACTACCCTATGAGGTAATATGCAACTAATAGTACGGTTTTTAAACTCTAAAAGGTAGGTACGTAATTTAACAATTACTCCGATAAAAATGGAATAAGGAAATAATATAACTATACGTCAAAGTTGTACCTAAAGAGATCAAAATGTGAGAAAAAAACTACAATTCATAGATAAGGACTTATTATTTAGTATACGCGTACTCACTCTTAGTAGATTCAATAAGGGGCGTGTGCAGAGTGATGTAATCAGCGAGGGGCCAGATTTGCTCCAGCTCCATCTTGGTGGCGTGGAATGACGCACAGTCCTCCGCGGTGACGAACGGGTCGTAGCCGATGATCTGTGCAGGCAAGCAGTATGTAAGATAAAACACAAGGCAGATACAGTCGCAGTAAATTCAGAAAATATGTTGGACGATAATATTTCGCTCATAATAGCAAGCAAGCGCATCATGATAAAATAAAAGCATATTGCATACACACAGTTGAAATTTACAAACAACAACATAAACGGGAATAGACATTTGTTATCAGTAGGTTAAAAGCTAAAATTTGCATCATACATTATTTCATCAGAAAAATCCCAGTAATTTCATTACTATTGCTTCCTTATCTTATCGGTCATTTTACTCACGAGTTCTTACTGTCAGTGGATTTTAGTAACTGTTAATTGTTTCATCACGTCTCGTTAGGAGTCGACAGTCAAAGTCATCATCATTAAACAGTTGTACGTTTTATCTGACCTCATGTTACCTTATGCATAATCCAATACAGTATTTGAAATTTTATCAACGTTCAAAAAGTTATTATCTTCTGCAGCATTAAAACGATATCATGTGATGTTTCTTTCCTATGTTGTGGTTTGCTGTCAAAGTGACATTATTTACAGTAAAAATGTCACTTTGACGGCTAAACACGCCATAGAAACTTGCTTGAAGGTAGATCTTATTCGCTGGTGAATTCGCTCAGACCTAGAATAAGAGAGAGAAATGTACCTTCATTCCGAAGGCGTGCATACGGACGGCGACCTCCCTGCCGACCCTGCCGAGGCCGAGGATGGCGAGGGTCTTCCCGTTGAGTTCTGTGCCGGTGTAGAGGGCGCGGTCCCAGCGACCAGCGCGCAGGGCTGAGGCAGCGGGGACCACATGCCTCGAGAGATTCAGGATCAGACTGCAAGTGAGCTCGCACGCACTTAAGGCGTTAGCTCCTGGGGCACTGCAACAAAAATAAAACAAAAAATGTCAGATATGAGCCAAAAGTACTCAAAGTAACTGATACCATTACATACATACTGAACCATTGTACTTTGCTTTTCTTTTAGCAAAACAATAAAACTGCAAGAGATGAACAAAATCATTGACATGGCTAACAATTAGTTTGTCAATTGAGCCAGTTGAGCTTAAGTACCGTCTGAAAATCCAATCAATTCTCATGACTTCAATCGAGCCAAACTTCATCCGAATTCATTTTAACTTACCTATCTTTTTCATTTTATTTTGTCTTAGTACGTTTCACAGTCACTTACTTGATGACTCCTACTCCTCGCTCGCCGGCAGTCTTGACGTCGATATTGTCTACTCCAGCACCAGCACGACCAACCACTTTCAAGTTTCTGCCGGCTTCCAGAACCTCCTTGGTGACTTGTGATGCAGATCTTACAACCAGAGCGTCGTATTTCTGTTAAACAGTCGGAATTTTATTGATATCATTCCCAAAAGATAATGTTCCAAACTCCCAAGATAAGCCAGTCCTTAACCGTCCCGTAGAATTTGAAAACTATTCTAACTTTTCAAATTTACATATTTTATTTTCCAACTGTCTTTTAAAAGTAGGTACCCATTTAAGTTATTCCGGATTCTCATAAAGTAACACTTGAATTCCGTATGTTAAGATAATAATACTAGGCATGTAGTGAACAGTATAAAAATAATGAAAGCATCACGTAACCTAGGACCTAGATACTAATTATTGCTGCAGTAGGTACCTTAATTGTTGAGGAAAACATACCTCATGTTTAATTTAGAGGTTAAGAAGTAGGACCTCACACACTAGCAAACTATTGTTAGACGGAAAAAGATGCATAAAAACTGCAAGTATGAAAACATGATGAATTGTTCTTATTTTAATTAATGCAATTATATTTTATTTGAAAGCAGCAGGAAAATATTATTATCTACCTATTGAATGATTCGAACCTAAAGATAAGCACAAATGAAAATAAAAACTTTAAGAATATTATACAAAATGCCCTAATCATAACAAAGTGCAACAACCTCTTGTTATTACTTTATTAGGAATGTAGAAGACAAAATAATTGTGTTACATGCTGGTGTCGACCTTAGTGAAGAGCCCTTCCTTACCGGTATTTCTTGTAAGAGTTCTTCTTTTGTGATCTTCGCTTTGTTGATGACACTGATTCCATGTGAATTGAGTATCTCCGTGCAGTTAGCACCAACACCATCCACTACTAAAACTGACTTGATTTCCAAAACCATCTTGTACCTGAAGAAACAAAAATAAATGTAGAAAACCGGAATGAGGTACACCTCAACGCCTGTACATAAATAAATACATAAGTAATCGCAAGTATTTGTCGTCGTTTTCTGCAACTCGACGCACGTTACACGAATGATTATTTCAAGAAGGTATTGAAAAAAAGAGAACTAAACCGGTTTGACTGTTTACTAAAAGTAAGTATATACTAATTAAGTAAGTAGCAGAATTAACTTTTGATATCATGAATATGATGTTATAAGGTACACATTAACTGTATCATACTTGTGGGTAATATAATACCGCAGAGCAAAATTTACGGCGAATAATTTTTATCAAAGTAATAAAGTCGGTGTCAACCTAGTTAAAACATTGAAAACATTCATTCATGGTTCCCAGCGGTTCGATAAAAATGTAGTTTAAAACGGTTATGGTAACTTTTAATAGATAAAGGATAAAATGATACTCACGTTTAAGATATTTGGGGTCCTGTATGTGTAGCTGAGCGGCTGGACAACAACTGAGGAGTAAGGGAGCGCGGTACGATTCCGATCAGCGGCAGCGTGGCGCGCGGTCGTCACTTATCTTCGTTAGCGGCCAATGAGCGAACGTCACAGTCGCCGTCTGCTCTGCCATTATGTATGCCTGAGTTTGCACTCGATTCCAATCAGTCGCGGTGCCACACGCGCCACTTCGCGCCTCCTCGCGACCGGCCGCAGACTCCGTGTGCATTGTTGAGATCATAACAATGCACACGGAGTGACTGCCGTGTGAGCAGCCAGATAAAATTTGATTAATGAGTATTAGCACTAACAAAACGCTTATCTCTGCTGTTAGTTAGTGTATCCGTAACTACTTTCTACTTATGGATAGAATCTGACTTTAAGCGCAGGCCACACCGCCAGCTAGCGAGCGAGCGAGCGGGCGAGGCGGACGAGGTTCGGTTAATACTTCGTTTGGCTCTTTCGGTAGTTCGCGGTGAGAACCAAAGTATGAACAGAGGTGAAACGATGCCTCGTTCGGCTCGCTAGCTCGCTCGCCAGCTGGCGGTGTGGCCTGCACTTTTGTCATCAGTCAGATCTTCAGTTTTGCCAGCTGTACTAGAGTCGATTGTGTCTACATCACTGTTGTCTATTTTTATGTCGTGTTTATTTAAACAAGAGTTAGACAAGTTGTTCACTTGTTGTTTGTCTATAACAAAAACAATATTGTTCTTATTAGTGATGTCAAAGAAGGACAGTATTGCGATGCGACTCAGATCTCCTTTGTTTGCGTAAACATGTTTATCGCATTCGAATTCGCTTTCGATTACCTTAAGTATTACATAATAAGGTATAATTTATCAGAAATCGAAAGGGAGCGTGTATTTACCCGGGTTATGCATCTTATTACTTCATCGTTCCCATCCACGTATTGAAGTGTAGGTAAACGGAGTTAAATGCTGAAAGACATAGGTGTCCTTAGGAATCTCTAAAGTCCTCGTTTTAAAACTTCCAACCGTAACATAAGTTACCAACACAAATAATGAGTTTTGTACCGTCACATGGATCACGATTTTCATGATTTAATGATTATGCGAGCGATTTTCGGAAGTCTGCAAACATGATGTTGACCGTTACGGTGATCCCAACGACTAATTAAATGACTTGGGATGGGAATTATGATTAGCTCACACAGAAAAACTGAGGTCGCTTTTTTAAATTAGGGTTCCTTAACTGCTCAGCGTTACATTGAGAAGGTCATCAGGCGTCATGTTTTGAGTTGGGTTCGTCTTGATGCAGGACAATGCCCGTGCACAAATACTTCAATCGACCCAGTCTGTGCTGGAAGACTGTCACATTCAAGTTTTATCGTGGCTAGCAAACAGCCCGGACTTGAATCCAATCTAGCACATGTGGGACGTGTGGGACCAATTGAAACAAAGTGTTAGAGAGAATGACCATGAGGTTTGCATCCAGCAGCCACTGACTGACGCTTTGAAAATTGCCTGGGAAAAGATTCCGGCTGAAAACGTGAGGCATTTGATCGAGAGCATGCAATCCAGGCTTCAGAACTGCATAGCTAAAAGTGGAAATGCATACGCGGCCAAGTGCGAGTCGCGAGCTCACACGCACACAGGGTTCCGTAGCACCGAACAATATGATAATATATATATATTTTTTTAATTATGTTGTATTGTATTTACCAGCACACATTCAACAGCAAAACTAAATTTGTTTTTCATAGTATGTTAATAAAAAACAAAGTTACTGCTGCAGTTTGATGAAAAAGTCCCATATCTCAAAAACTAAACATCAAATCCTATTCAAACCAATTTTCGTTTATTTTTTTTTTACGTTAAAATCCTATATTTTTTCAGTATTTTCCTCCTCTTACTTTAGAAATTAGAGTTAGTTAAATAAACGTGTCTATTGATAATTTATTTAAACAGTTAGGTACTAGCCATAGCCTAAACGGTAAACAATGACATTGTTTTATGTTTACTAAAACTAAACAATTAATTAATTTAATTATTTTCATGGTACACCTTATACCCTATACCTAGTGGCCCTTATTTTGTTTTGATTAGTATATGAAATTACCTTATCAGCCATACCATTTACCCACCCTCACCGCGCCACGTCTCGTCTCGTTCACCGCTTCATATTTTGGTTTGGCTGGTTTGACTGAATTTCAGGGATAAATATTATAAATCTAAAATTTCTCCTATAAAAATCTAGTTACCTACATATGTAATAGATTGGTACTTCCTATTTATAGCGATTTCTGAAGTAAAGAAATACGCATGCAAGGCTTGTATCGCATGCGTAGTCTCAAATAATTAACAGAATTAACACGTTTTCAGCCACCAAATTCAGAAATTCAGACTCGATGGAATCGAACTTTCGAATAAGTATGGTCCATGAGCCAAATATTTTTTTAGTTAACTCCTTCAAACAACAAAATTGAAAATCATGGTTCATTTTCGTTTAAAAGTTCAGTGGTCCCTACCACGAAAATGAACCACGAATAGAAGAGCCATAAGAAAAGAGACAGATCAAACAACGTCGAGAGGGATATATTGTCCAAAGGATGAAATGTATAGCTAGCTCACGATAAAGAAATATGGAACGAAGAATAAGATGAACCTAGTTGACCTCTAAATAAATACTTATTATTGACACAAGAACAGTGAAGATGGTTCTACACTTAAGGCTGAATTGCTCGCTTCGGCAACTTACCAACACACACACAGCTATAGGTACCTTCCTAAAAACTGAAATAATATAAAAAAAAAGTAATCCTGACTAACTCATGAACGCAGAAAATAAACCAAAGTTTAAATACGGGGCCCGTTAGGTTCTTTGTCTGATGTAATGAAAGTTACCTTTTACTAGGTTTTGCCCGTGACTTCGCCAGCTTGGAATCGGAAATTATTCCATGGTATGCTCTCTGGTAAACAATTCGTATGACCTAACACAGATACTCTTAGGTACTTGTATGTCTTTAATAGAAATCTATCCACACGTTATGGCGTGACAAACGTACAAACTCACTTTAACGTCTCTAATATTAGTAGGTAAGGATGCAGTAGGTACCCTGGTATTATGCCGTATGCGCGCTCATTTAGCGCTAATTCTAAAAATAAAATTCGTCAATCGATCGCGTGTTATGGTAGGTAGAGGAGGTATCTGGCAGAGGACATTCTACGGACACACTATAGCATTTAATATTGGCCGGCCGTTCATTACTGACGACCTTGCTCAACCAGGCACTGTGATTGGCTAAAACGTATTGTGGTGTCTGTTGATGCCGTCTGATCACGTGATCACGTACACGTAGTATTTTTTCCATTTTGTAATAATGTTGTACTTTATAGACCTGCATAAAGTGAAAGATTTCCCTAGTGCAGCTTACTGAAATATTATGATGTTTTCTTTTACCATTTAAATATTAATTGTCTAAAGATTCAGACAGCGGTGATGCTAGGGAATGTATTTAGCCTCTTCTTCTCCCCGGCTATTTAACTAGGGGACTGAATTAGCCTCGTTGGTCTAGTGTTAGTGGTGCTGAGCATGAGGTCCTGGGTTCGATTCCTGGATCGGGCAATTAGGAAAAACCCAATATCAGTTATATTAATTTAACTAAGTTAAGTATAATTACGTTATTATAACTAAGTTATATGTATTAATGATTTAATATCAATTTCTCAGTAGCATCCACGGAGACTGGATTTGTGCCCGGCTGATGGCAATAGGCTTGCCCCCTATTACATTACTCCTATTATTGGGTAGGTACATCTCTGCCTAACCCTTTGGGGATTACAGGCGTAATGTTATGGTGTCATGAATTTTGACCTCCAAAAAGTACAAATATTCAGGCTACCAAAGTAGTCTGAATATTTGTACTTTTAATTTTACTGATGGCCTGCCAGTTTCTTTGGCTAGGTTGGTCAAGTATCTGATAGAATCTGTTTCAGTATTCACTTTACATTTTCGAGTAGTTCAATTAGTTACCCATGAGTGTATAAACCTAGCTGTTCCGTTTTTTACCTCAGTTTTCATTTCACTAGTTTGTTCATCATTTGTACTGTAAAGGTCGTCTGAATCTATACTCCATATAAATATTATAAAGAGGTTAAATTAGTTTGTACTTTTGTAGGGGATAATCTCCGGAGGTTATGATCCAATTCTAAAAACTATATCACTGGCAGAAATCTACATTGTTCGTGAGTGCCGAGCTATCACAATTTTTGCGGACGAAGTCGCGGGCGAAGTGCTTGTAAGTGATAATTATCTGGATAATAACAAAAATAAATATTCAAATTTTGCCCCCGCTTCCTCAGCCTAGACCGACTAGGCTGAGGAAGCGGGGGCAAAATTTGAATATTTTAGCTGTCATCCCGTGCGATAATTAATAGATATCAGAGAAAATCTTGAAAATTTCGAACCCTGATAGCTTTACATATTTTATATTATTTTATATCTGGGTGCCTTGTGACCATGAAGACATTTTCTCCGACGAAAGATGTGTTCCTACGCCTTGCTGCCTTCAGCTGTGTCAATGAACAATCATTTTCATCATACATCATTTCGATTAGTGCTTTGTGGAATAAAACATTTTATAAGGAAAAAATAAAACAATGAGATCCAAACGTTATACTCTTAATTATTAATTTTATTATCACACTTACGAAAGATACAAAAACATATCACGATGGCACTAGCAGTCAGTGCTTCAGCAGACGTGTACGGTGCGGGTAATGTCGAGTTGATTGCGACGCCGACGTCACCTCGTACACAAGTAGCAATCAATAATAAATACACACGAAAATAAGTATGCTCGACGAAAATTTTCAGTTTCAATATCTACAAATTTTGTGTTGGAATTAAGACAAAAACATGATATAATTAATACAATATTTAGTCAAAATATGAATAGTTATATCTAAAGTTGTTTGGAGATAACAGGCACATTTTGGTGTCGTGTTCAACGAAGGCGTGACGGGAATCTTGTTGCGGTTCTTTACGTACATAATAACCGTTTTATATAATACGTATTTAACTATTTTAAAATCTACGCTACACATCTCGTTTGAAATAATTTCTAATAGGGAGAAACTGTAAAACGTCTAAGAAATTAGGACTTTTGATATCGGAAAACACTATTTTTATAGATGGTAAAGTGATATTGATTTGGTTTATATTGAATTTTTCGGGCGATTTCCTTATACATGGAATCCCGGACTTACTCGTAACAATATCTACTACTAATATGTACATAACACTTGTAAAATAAAAAAGGATAGTACTAAGTAGAGAGTACCCAAAGGCACGTTTCTAGGCATGAAAAAGTATTAGAAACTTAAACTAATTATAGACACATTAAAACTACGTAGAAAAAACATTGATATTAGGCAGATAGTACGCAGAAGAGAGACACTAACACCTAAGTAGTTTCTGGAGTGAATTGACTAAGATTAATGACATATCATAAATGCTGAACTTAGCGGAGAATTACTAATTTAACCTTAAAATGAATGTACTTTTAAATAAAAGTGTAAAATGAATTTAGTCGAGTGACGGAGTCGGAGTGATACTAGGAGCGTAGAAAGAGGCGTAAGTTTCAGCATTATGTCATTGTGTATTTAACCAGAGTTAATTAGGATGTTTGTGGTGGTTATTTGGGATGGTAGATGCCTCTGGCGGGCCTAGCGGGCCTGCCGCCGATGCCGCCGGCCGCGCGTCTCTTGGCGATGAGCGCGTCGAGCCCGCGTAGGGGCGCGGCGGTGGTCTCGGCTAGGGTGGGCTCTGTCTCCGTTTCACTGTTCTGCTCTGCACTGGTGCTCTCTTCTGTCACCTCTGTTGACTTCTTAGGCGCTTCTGTAGTTGCCTGGTTATACATAAAAAATGTAAGTCAACAATAGTATCAACTCAAATTCAATTTCAAATTCAAAATATTTTGTTTCACATAAACCTACATGGGCGCATATGAATCGTTAAAAATAAGTGCACTGTTCGGATTGATCGTTTCCTATGGAAAAGAACTGAGGAGAAACTCCATAGTTAGGTACTCTTTTAAAAATATTTGGTTTTGACAATATTACAATGTTAATACACGGAGTCTAAGGGAAATTTTGTCTTTACAGACAACGATTAGTCCTTAATTACCTCTGTAGAAGCTGCCAGCTTCCTCTTCAGAAGAGGGTTGACACGGCGAGCAGGAGGGGTGACAGCAGTGCGTGGCTTGGGGGATGGGGAGAGCTGCAGCCTGGTGCGGACTCTCAGGCCGCTGCGTGGCGCCTCAGGAGCGGGAGTGGGCGATGAAGCCTGTTTGAAAGGAAATAACTCGTTTCAGCCTGGTAATTTCAAGAAAAGAGTATTGATATGACGTCCGAATAAGAGAATGATATTATCATTAACACTGAAAACGGTATATTTACCATGTTAAATACACGACATGGTAAATATCCCGTTTTCAGTGTTATTGATATTGTTAGTGATCGTGTCAGTTTAAAAACTTAACTTCATGATATTATCATCTCTGTGTCATTTCATGTTACTTGGAGTCAGCGCCGTTTTGTTCTCCCGTTTTCCGCTGTCAACTGCCACGCTATCATTTACTCATTTTTCCCAGTCTTTCTTGATTCGTCTTTCGTTTTCAAGAAATTGTTTTCGAATACAATGGTATATTATCAAAAGCAATCAAACCAGTAAAAAAACAACAACGATGACCGCATATCTTGAAGCTATTCCTCATAAATAAGGGAGGCTATTTGGTATTTCCAGTGAGCCATTTTTTCATAAATAGCAATGTTTCAATTCTTACCTCTGCATCCGCATCAGTAGCAGAGGATTCTGGGGCCGAGGTCTCGGCGGGGGCTTCCGAGGCAGCCTCAGGGGCTGTGCTGACGCCTCTCTGGCGTGGGTTGGGGCGCAGGTTCAGCCTGGGTCCGGGGCGGAGGGACGCTGGCCGGAGGCCGGGTCTGCCACGGCTACATGAGAAATGGTAGATTAAATTTATTAAACTGCTACGGAGAGATGGCGGACCGGCAGAAGAACATTATCTGTCAAGGTGTGGTGTTTGTCCGTCCTTTTTGACCGAACTTGGTTTACATGCCACAATCTACTTACTCTCTTATTTCAGCTGAAAGTTGTTATACCTGCTTCGCTAAAACTCGAACATCAGTAGATAGATCTGCCTACTGATGTGTTAATTTTCAGGAAATAGTTTATTATGAAAACGTAACTAATCTGACTATACCAACATAACAACACTGATAATAATTAAAGTAATGAAGCTGATGTCATAGAGGATTAACATCATAGCTACGAGTACTTGCTTAGCAACACTTTCATTCAGTATTATATAAATTGATTATCTACAAATTCAGTATCTGGCTCACTTACCTACTTATTAACATTGTGCATTTGGGCAGAACATCTTTTTTTTTTAAATTTATTGAGGTAAAATAATACGGCAAAGAAGCAATTTTTAAGAGTCATTTTCCTTTGAGATCACACAAATTGATACCGAAACTGTTAGTGCCTGCCTTTCGGTCTAGTTGTTATTTTAACCCTGGCCCTGACACGAGCTATTATCATAGAATCAGCACTGAAACTAAATAAAGAGGTTTAGAGCAACTAACCCAATAGTTCTTGAAGGAATGGGTGTAGTCTCGGAGACTTCTCCGGATCCTGCATTGGGGGACGTGCTGTCTTCAGCAGCTGAACTGGCGGCTGCAGCAGTCGTGCTGGTGCTTGATGGACCTCTCCTCAGGCCTGGACGAAGCCTAGGTCTGGAAGAATTTTGTGAGGTCTTGGTCAGAATGCCTGGAGTTTGATGCAGATCTGATGACGGTTTTTTTGCCTGGTCAAGTTAATTTACCTTCTCTCTTTTTCATGCAGAAGAAAATAAGAATTAACATTTTTGGCAATACATTACGATTGCGCTAATAGAAGAAGATTTGATAATGTTGTCACTGCTGGGTCGTAGGTCTTCGCTTTATGAGAAAATGCGAGTAATTCACCACTAGAGGACCTGAGTCGCTTCTCTCCCAACGTTATCTAACCCCATTTTGATGACTGTGGCTTGTACATATAGGAGAGGTATTTTATCGTTCCTATGAATGAGGCCTTTTCCATTTCTGAAGCTAATCGCCCGACAGCATCTTTTAAATACAAAACGTTTGAAAAAGCTCATATTGTACCTGGGTGCTGGTGCTGCTGGGGCTTCACTGGACGCTGCTGCGCTGCTGGCATCGTCTGACACGGGGGCAGAGGTGGTGGAGGCTGGCCTGGTACGACCCGCGAACAGGCCCCGACGACCGAACGCCTGCAACAAGGAACACCCTCCTCAAATATGTTGTGTTTTAGTTATACTTACAGCGCTGTAGCATAGTCAGCCTATCACGTTCCCACGGCTGGGACATAGGCTCTTTGCGACCTCTCACAGAGTGGCCTACCCCATAGGCCCAGTGCGGTATGGTGGATATCACATGTTTGCGATGGGTCGTTTAACTCACGATGTCGTTGTCTTCATTTTCAAAGTTATGATTACTTCAATGCAGTTTATAGTCATACTAATTTGTGTAGCATCTTGCCGAGTCTTTCATGAAATGATATTTTTTAGCTGCTCATTAGTTACATACATTTCCGTTCATATCATGTTACTACTACTTTACCTACTCATAGCGAGTGATCCTACATGACCATTACTTTAAAAGGATGATTTTGCTTTACGAACATATTCATAGTTTGAGAGTAGATCCCAACCATTACTTCATAAATCCATTCCTAACTAGTAATTAACATTTACATCTTATTAAAACATTTAAAGGTGAACTTAACCACTGTATTTAGCTGACACAAAATTCGCAATGCAAAACAGTACAGTCGCACTTAGAACTAAGCTTTTAATGTATACGCAGTAAGGGATCAATGAATATGGATGCAGACCTTGGGTTGTGTGACTGGCTTCTCTGCTGGGGCTGCCGTCGTGGAGTCGGCGGCTGTGGAGCTGGCTCCAACGGTGGTCTTGCGACCTCCTATACTCGGCTTTCCAAAACGACCTGGTGAACAAACGCACATTGAATGCATACCTACAACCAGAGCGGCCTACCTTTGCCTTTTACTTGATTTTTTTGCTTCAACAATTTTTGAGTGGGAAAGGCGAGATGTAAAAGGTAACCAATATGTTTATGAATGTTCTTTAGCGGAAGTTGTCGGTCAATCACGTGTATCGTTCTAATACATAATTAAAACAATTACTATAATGCTATTATTGATATTGAGAAAATCATTATCTTACGCATTGTTTGCTTACGACTTTTTTAAGAGATTTTTTATTGCTTGTTTAATAAACATTAGTATAAGTACCTATATACTACTATAAATTATGTTCTGTTACTACCTATGTCTATAGGATCTGTATTTAGTTGCTAAGATATCGCAATGTCGGTCAGCTTAGTATATTAGTTGTCAATAGGTATACATACCTATCACAGTACCTATAAAGTCTAAACTTGCTCCGCGTCATGGCCAACTAGGTCTCCTTGTTGAAATTCCTGACGAAATTACGTCAACGTCTTTTAAATTATGTACTTATTTTTCACAACGTGAATTATTACAACAATTTAAAAAATATGCCTGAGTTTTATACCTAGGTATTCATTATAATATTTTGAGACTGAAACACGACTCGACTATGACATTAATGAAACTATATAAGATATGTGAACGTTAGTAGGAATGAGTTCAAGATACTTATTGTATTATTATATACCTAATGGCCTATTTAGTTGCGTGTTCATTGACTTCCATAAAGAAGTAGTAAACATACATTGCGTAATGATTTTCTCAATAACAATCGTATCATCATTGTAATTGTTTGAATTATGTATTAAAACGATTGTTGTAAAAAATATCCTTCTATTTGAATAAGTACTAATTTCTAAGTCACCTTTATTTGTCGTTTTATCGCTGATAGCGATGATGCCAAATATTGTGTACCTTAACTACCTACCTATCTAAAGATAATAAGTAGTAGATAGTTACACTTAGTGAGTAAAAATCCTGTACTAATGGAGCATTTGCTTTTGTTTCTGGATGCCTGAATAAAATGTACGGAATGAGGAACGCTGTTTTCACCCTTATGCCCTAAGTAATAAGATTGAAAAGTGGTCGATAGTCAATGAACTCGGTAGTACTTACTTAATCGTTCGGAAAATCGAAAATCGTCCAATTCTACAGGTTTCAGGAGCTCTCAGGAGACATTATGCATGTTTGGAGGTTACTTTAAAAAATCTAGTCGCAACCTGGCCGGGTGATGATGAGTTCTTGTCTAATATCAACCTTCGAAGTCGAAAATAGTTGTCCAAACGGTAAATTATTATGTGAGTACTTCCCTATATTAACGAGGCTTTCTGTGTAGGAGATACCCGAATGCGGGCTAAAACCAAAATATGTGTGTATGCGTATCTGTACGCTTCCGTAGCAACAAGCATAGGAAAATTAACACTGTTTTTGATACATAATGGATAAAGACTGTTCGTATCAGCGCAGCTGATATGATAACAAGATCCTCACGGTGAAGTTCAAGGTACCTTTGACAGAGATAACGTTTAAATAGATTTCTGGCAAAAGAATTGTTCGCAACTAATCCTAAGAGTTCTTAGGACTTTAAGATCACTTTAGTACCAACCTAAGTTCGTACTTAGGTTATTTAATGGATCGATAAGTACCTACACTATGGTTACTCTGTATTCCTATAAATAGTGGATATCCGTTTCAACGCAAAATAGGTACTATCTTCAATTTATAATATTTTTCATGCCTGATCACTAAAAAATCTTACTTGTAATAAATTTACTAAAACAAAAATTACTATATTATGTAAACTATCTAAAAATAATAGAAGTATGTTTCGTTATCATGGCAACACACATTCCATGTAATATGTTTGCGTTCATGATGAAAAAACGAACTCGCCTAATTGTGTGGAGTTGTTGAAGACTTACACCACTTATCGATGGATTGTGTTCGGTATGAGTGAATGAGTCTGGGAGAAATAACCTGTTTAGGGTATTGAGGTTAAACAGACTTGAAGTAGGCACATTTCATTACAAATCCTGGCTCAACCAAATGGTGATGATACGAAGAGTCTGTTTAGGTTCATGGCCCAGATATGAACAATGTATTTTTAGGGCATGATGGGACTGACATACGCATTGCGATTATAAATATCCCTAAATAAATAAAGAACAAAAAATCATGGCAACAAAACCAGCTTATCAGATATCGACCGACAAACAGCACCGTGCTGAACTATGTCTGTGATGTAACTGCTACAAGTGTCACCTACATCGAGACACGCGATCTGACTCGAATTCGCCTTTCCCACTCCATTGTTAGCAGCAGACACGCGTAGCATGCTTTTGTCGACGGAAAATCGACGAAATGACAGATTTCTTTTCACAATTTGTCATTTTGTCGAATCTTCCGTCGACAAAACGTCATACTACGCGTGCAGATATATGAATACATTCATCAAGCTTAAAACAAAACTGAACACCTCCCAGCTTCCACGGGCCAAACATTCGTGAGAAAAACTCAAAACTATTCACATAGAGTTCGTCGTGGTTCTTTTGGCACGCACCGGAAATGAAGCCGCCATCTTGTTTTTTAATTCAAATTTTAACACAATTTGACAAATGTTTACCAACAGCGCACTCCTGGTAATACCATTCCAGCGGTGAAGAACCATGACGCACTATGATGTGATATTTGTGTGTTTAACGCCATACGGAACCTCTCCATAGGCGTGACATTCGCTTTAAATGCATATTTGCAACAAAAACAATCGCAGAGCAACATATGAATAATGAAAACATAACTTTCGCAGGTCTATCGGCTACTGCATAAATAACTTGGGGTGTTAGCAGCATGCTATGAATGTAGCGACGGCTTTTAGCCGGTGTTATATAGTCCAATACGGTTTAACTTAAGAAAAGGTTTGTGAATATTTGTTTGGAATTTGTATGTAAGTAGTGTTAGATATTTTGTTATGAACTTCAACAGCTATATGTATACGATACTTTGCGACAGTCTTACGGTGAGCATAAACAAAAAGTTTCTTAAATTTTTTGGTAACGCCCGCGCCTGATAAACTTTGAAAGTCACTGTCGAGTATCAGAAAATTTACTATATTACAAAATAGTCTCAAGTATTGAGACTATTTGTATTTGTTATTTTGTTCATAATTAGCCTCGGGAATAGAAGTTTTTGGTTGTATAGGTATAACTTTTTATTACACATCACTTATGCTGTATATAAGCGGTTATACTCAATTTAAAAAGTACATAATAAAATTATAACGACACATACAAATTCCAATGAAAAATAGCGGTGTGTAGAACACACTCGTCCAATAGAATCAATAATTAGTACCAATTAAACCACGTAGTGGACTTTCGCCTATTGCGCCGAGAATCTCGAACTGGATTTGTAAATGTAAGTAGTTCATGGTTAAGCAGTTAGTGTTATTACACAAGTGGTCGAGAGCTGTTTGTTTACCTCGCACTCTGGTGGAGGTCTCCTGGGGCGCTTCGGTGAGGGCGCTGGAGGTGGAAGGACGTGTGCGCGCGCCGGCGCGACCCTTGAATCTGGATGGACGAGTGGGCGCCGCTGACGTGGTCGTCGGTGCAGGCGTCGTGGTCGTCGTCGTAGTTGTGGTCGTGGTGGTCGGCGGCGTCGTCACCTCCTCCGTGGTACTCATGAACTCCGTCGTAGTCCAAATGTCGTCCACAACAGTTGTCGTACCATCGAAGTTGATCTCCTCCGTCGGGTTAATGTCATTGTTCAAGTTCTCTCCAGCTAAGTACGCGTACAGGTCCAGAGCCACCTTCTCCATGGCAGTCATGGTGGTGTACTCAGTGGTCTCTTGGTCATAAGGAGTAGTTTGCTTGTAGTCAGCGGGCAGCTTCGAGTCATCTAAGATCTCCTGGAACCTGATGCCCGCCGGTAAGCTGTGACCCTCCCGGGCTGACTCTTTGGCATAAGTGGGTTCTTTGGCAATTGGTGTCGTTTCAGGCACTTCTTCAGTAGTGGTCCGGCTTTCTGAGGAATACCTGCTTGGTGGCTCTTTGTATTGGGACGGAGAAGGAATGTCACCGGAATGAGTTTTGAAGCTGTCCAGATCCACAAGTTCCGAGCTTGGGCGTCTGTAAGTATAATAAATCATTAGTAAATTAATTTTCAGGAATGTTGTGCATGCAGCGTGAATTGTTGTGTGTACGTTACCTGATGTGCGCACGCGTCCTGCTGCTGGTCTGACCGATTGACTCATCGGCTACATTGTCGCTTTGTGACCGTCCGCGCTGTCTTACTGTTTCAGAAGATACTTCGGGTACATAAGTTGTGGAAGTAGCTGATGCTAAGTTACGACCTCGAGGCGGGAACCGTGTGCTTGATGGCAACCTGACGCTTTGGATATTAGGAAGTGTTATTAATATGAATAAATAATAAAAGTATAAGATGTATCCTATAATTCAGTGTACCCTAAATGTTTAGATATACAATAGAACATGAAATACCTGATGTCCTCCTCTTCTTCCTCGGAGACGGGTGCAGGCGCGACGGTGCGGCTGCGTCCGCGGCCTCTGGTCGTGGCTGGAACAACTTCATTTTGTATTTCTGGAGTAGCTACAGTGGTGGCTGTTCTGTCAATAGAACTGTACTTGTTTTTGGTTTTACTTTCGTTAGCGATGTGATTCTCACTTTCGATTTTCTCCGGACCATCGTGAGAGTTGTGAATAGGTTTAGCGGTAGTAGATGAAGCTTTGTCTTTTCCTTTTCCGTCTTTTTTGTTACCTTCTTCATCCTCATCATAGTAATAATAGATGTACTCATACTCGTAGTCCTGTCCATTGGGACCTTTCTTAATTTGGATTCTTGATTGGGGCTTCTGCTCCGAGCCGGCCGTTTCTAAATTAATATTGGACGATAACAGTCCGGTATTTATGTCGTCGATTGTATCAAAGTTAATAGGGATGTAGTCGAATTGATTGGTATTAGCTGTTGGTGGGGCAGTAGTGAGGACAGGCTTCTGAGTAGTTGTGCCTGAAGTTTTACTTAACTTTCCAGACTCTGACATAGCTTCCAAAGCGACAGCCATTCTAGGATTGGTCTCTACATCTTTCAAGTTCTCCGTTATTTTAATGTCTTCTAATTTTGATACGGGAATATCAACTTCAATTGATTCGGTAGTTTTACTTTTCAATCCCTTTCTGAACAATGCTTTCTTGTCCTCTTCGATAGCGACGATGCCCTCGGTGGCGTGCTTAACCTTACCGCTGTATAGCTTCTTGACAATCTTTTCACTGTCATCTTGTTTAAAGTTTCTGTGATGCGGGTGCTTATCAGGAATTTTGTGTGAGGTCTCGAAGTTTCTTAATGGAGTTTGTTGGCCTGAACTGACCAGCACGTACTCTTCACCGGGCCGAGGCTCCGTGATGATATCTACTTCGGCGTGCACCGAGTAGAACGTGCACACTAACAAGCATCTGTAACAATGAAACGGAATTTTTAAGATCTCCATCAGAATGGTAAGTAACGAAAGTTTATTACATTACGGAATAGGAGTCAGTGCTCCGTGACTCAGCAAGATGACATCTGGCAGCTGCGCCTACGAGTCAAAAGCTTGCGACCCAGCACAAGGAACTCTGAGTCACCAATTCATTTCATCACCGCATTCTCGAGTTGGGTATTGTTTGTCTACCAACACAACTTCGCGGTTACATGAGCATTTCTAATGTGTATGTTTAAAGTGACGTATAATCATGCGTATGTACGGGTAATATTAGCACACTTTTTGTACATTGATTGGTTTCATAACAGCTATCGATTTGCATAGCTATTCATATTTCTGGCACAGTTGCACGATGGGGGGCAAAGAAGTTGTGTGAAAATTCATCTAGATGACTTCAAAACAAGCATTGTCGAACATTACAATGTTGCAAGAGTGATGTGGTCGTGAGAAATGGCGGCGAAAATCAGAACGTGGGTGTATTGCGCATTTCGATTCCGCGCAAGTGCAAGCCGATCGATGAGGCAAACCTGCATGACGTCGACGATCACTTTCGCCTCTGGACTGACTCTCACACGAGCCGTTGCGCTCGCGGCGAGCTCGTCCAACGCCACAACAATTCATTACAGTATTTATGGCACTTTATAATTGATCAGCCTGTCATTAAAATTATCAGTAGGTACGTAAGAGCTGTTACGAGTGTTGCAGTGTCCTACCGAGTGTTTTATGCTAGTTTGACGAGGCAGCAATTTTGCAACCTTTCGCGATCGAAGATGATTTTGCGGTTGCCCAACCGTCTGGTTACATACATTAATAACCCGTGCTGTTAAGATCAGACTCGGAGAAAACTTTGTGCATTAATAACAATGACATGTACATTAGTCTTTCGGGACCCTGCTACTGGAGCTGTTGGTAGAAAAGGGCAATGAATTATATCACGGCTACTATAACGTGTCGCGAATGCAATTATCGGTGTCGGAAGTGTTTTAGCTTCCGTACAATTTCTTGTGAGCCTCGACGACATACGGAAGGTGATTGAGGGATAACCAGCGAATGGCGCTACACTGGTATTAAGTCCATCCGATCGCATTAGCCCACCTTCATTTCACTGCGTGTGAGGAAGTGTGTGACAACGCACGCCAGTGAATGCGCCACGCCGACCGTGACTGGTTCCGAAGCAGCCGCCACTTTACTTGTGAAGGTTATCGAGAATACCGACTGGACAATAAAGCCCAGGTTAACGATACGTATTGTTCTTCAATAACCGGACTTTTGTTGACCTTATAAAGGTTGATGCAAAACTAAAAACGAACTTACAAACTACAAATTGTGACCATTTCAAATCAATTTATATATTTACTATTGCTGTCGAGCATAATAAGATATAGACGATTCTAAAGCTTAGTAAAACTGAATGATAAAAAGGAAAAAGAGGTGTAGCAGCTTCCAGCAAAAGTTGTACTGGAATATCTGCTTTCCATAATAACAATATCTACGTAATTTCCTGTATCTCCATTTGACGTCACACAACATCGTTGGGCTAAATTAATCTTACATAAATATTATGGAAAATCATTGAGGTAATGAATGCAGCCTCAATTCCGCACTGGAGTGGAACGAGACCAGTACCTACGTTTGTACCGGTTCAATTTCACTAGATGTAAGGTCGCCGTCACAAGGCTAGGTGAGCGGGGCAGGCTGGACCGATACACAAAGAGGTGATACCTATCGATACTAAGTAGTCCCTACTGCTGCTAGTGCTGCGAGCTGTTGTATTAACACTTTGAGTATTTGGACCAAATAATGTGAAGTTAAATGCTTTATTGATTGTATACGGATAACAAGAACGTAGCTTATTTACAGCTAGCGATTTGACTAAAAAGGTTTAGTTTAAAAAAAGTCTCATGCCTTATTGATGATTTAATTTCAAAGTTCCAGATGGTAAACGTTAAAAATGATCCCCACAAGTATCGAAGGTAGTCCCATGCTCTTTAAACTTTACATGGTATTGCTACATACAGAGGGTTCAGAAAGTTCAAGGCGTCCCAGGGCACCGTTTATTTGTACCATTTGAATTTGAGACACGTGAATCAAGTTATTTTAGAATGTAGTCGAACTACATAAGTATTATACATTGGTATTTTCAGGTAGCTTTTCGGTACCTATTTCTAACACGTACAGACCTACTTTTTGCGTTCGGTAACCTCCTATAGAAGCTAGAACTACTCCATAGAAGTATGTGATTAATCATCTAATTCTCCCCATAACACAACACTTTATAATAGTAAGCTTATCCGTAAAACCGATCATAAAGGCTATTCTAAAATAGATCAATCGGCTTTTCGTTAATTGGCGTGACAAATAACGATCTACCTAAAAACTTTTCACAATATTTCTTTTTGTCGCGTGCGCCTTTAGTGGGTTGTTATTTACAAGATAGAAAATACTCTTTCGTAACAACGAATGATTAGTGACTACATGTCCAACTAGCATACTCGTGTCCAGTTCCAAAGAATTTTAATTGTACGATGATCGAGTACGCGCGTTGGCAAGATGTTGTAAGACAAAGCGCCATAATTAAAAATGTTTGTCAGTAAGAGTGAGTGCGTCTGCAGCGTCTGCGTCGCTGTCGGTGCATTTATCATTTGTGTAGATGTGCACAGGCAGTGCTCGTGACTCAATTACATCTGGGTTCAGCAACCCCGCGCTTCCTCCCGGCGAGTGGTGCATCGCCCCAGCGGTAGAAGCGGAGGAAGCGGTAGGTACTATCTCCCGGGAAATTGAGATATACAAACGTGACAAGAAAGTATTGCCAGCTAACTCTTTCACTGCTCATCGCATGCGCAATATTACCATGTTTTGATTAAATAGCACCGCAGTGGTAAAGGTTAAACTCTCTCCGTGGTAAAAACGAGTTTCGTCTCTAAGCTCCTCAAGCTCGTCTGTAACTTGTTCGTCTACATTGTTTCGCTTTCCACACAGTTTTGTAGATAATGTCCTTGATAAGGATACATTTCACATGCTTCATGAAATTCTTGGTCTAGAATTAAATAGTTCATAATATCTCAAGATCACTGGAACAAACTGATGCCTAAAATAAATCTTGGTCACAGTTACGCAAAATATCTAACAAATCGTATATGCAATGTCACTTTATAATTACAAACATACATACCAGAAGGTTTCTAATGATCGTGTGAACTTTATCATTAAGATAACAAATATCTAACATAACTCAAGTTATTGTATAAAAACTTACACCACATAATCATTGGCCAACCGCGATGGATGGTAGATGCAAGGTTAATAAGCTCATATATTTTAATTACGTTTCTCGTAATATGTATAGTCAAGTATACAGTAAAGTGCCTCCAAATGGCAACTTGCCCATTGTTGCATTGGCCATGGAACCGTCAAAAATCGTTTATATAAACAAAATTGAATATATTTTGTATTGTTATCGTGACTACAACATGCATATTATAAAACACCCCAAAAGCTGGTTCACACCTATCAGTTTCAACCTTTTAATAGCTAACACTTTTATTACAGTTGCATGTATGTTATTCATTGACTTGCAATAGTTTCACTTGGACATGTAGGTGGCACTTTCAAAACAAGAAACTGCGAACAAAAGCTTTTTACGGTAAGATTTACAATGTTGAGTACATCCGGAGTTAAACATACATTCTGAGGCAAATATGTGGCGTTACATAACAACATCATAATATAAACGAACAATCGTTTCACATTTCTGAAATAAAAGTGGTCACATTATTATGTGTTGAGGCAGTTTATATTATTCAATGAGGTGACAGAAAACCGGTGGAAAACTGGTTCTAGGAAAACCTGCGCGGAGTTACAAGTACCTAAGTACATTTGGACAGAGGTGGTGATTGTTATCCGTGGGAGCAGCACCTGAACGGGAGGGGGTCAAGGACGGACCATATTTCCCACACATTCATAATATTTACTTACGTTAGCCACACAAAAAGCTACGTTAGAAAAATCATACGAAAACATTATAAAAAAAGTATTTTCATACTCAAGTTAATTTTACAGCTATGTCATGAAATCATAAAGTTTAAAGGCAGAATATTTCTATAGGTCACTCATTGAAGGAATGTCGGTTTCGAAAACAGCCTTTGCTACTTGATTTGCATAAACAATTTCTAAAGGGGTCATCACTGCAAGTACTTGCTTTCTGCCTACTTAAATTGAAGATCTTTTAATTACCGAGTCTAGAACATAGGCCTATCATTAACCTATCGGGAAACTCTGTAATGTTACAAAGAAGTGCGGCGCCGGAGTGTTTTAAAGTTCAGTTGCTATTCGCTGCAGGATCTAGCTTTGCATATGGAGTTTCGATCTAGCCAAGACTGCTCTTTTATTAATCCTACTATAAAATCGATGAAGACCACAAAATAATAAGAGGAACGCATCAACATAAACCACAGATTTAAACGGTGTATTATTTTTACGCATAAATGACGCACGTACCACGACTGCACGTTTACGGAGCCACTGTATGTCTGAACGTGTGCTAAGGTTTACTGGCTGCAACTGAATCTTGGTCAAAGCGCGTTAAACGCGCGTCATATGGGTCGAGTAAAACGTCGTGTGTATAAGCCCCCTTACACGTGTAGATATATAGCAATTCATCAACTGACAACTGTCAAGCTATAAGTGTCAACCAACACTGTTAAAACGTATTTCGTCATTACCAAGTCATAACTTCATTCACTCAGCGCTTTTGACCGCTTGAGCGCTACATAAATCTGTTAGCAGCATAAAAATCTATCAAGCGCTGAAAGTGCTCACTTTTTTATAAATAAATATAGCACCGCGGGCTGGGATTGAGAATAATGTCGTGATTACTCGTGATACTACTCTTTAAATTATTTACGAGGTGCAAAAGACGTGTCCGTTTGATTGTAATCATTCATAGAAAAAGAAAAAAAAACAGTTGAAAATACTGTATTAGGTTGCACATGTGTTGGTCCATAGGTCGTTTTCAACAATGTCCTTTCATTGCGACCAAATTCTGCAAGGCATCCCGAAGATGCATCGTACAATTTATTTTGCATAACAGATATATCCCAGCAAGTTTAATGTTATGAAATCCGTCACTTTGACATTAGCGTGTGCAGTTAGCTCACAAGTCACATATTACGAGATATTTGCATAGGTGCGCAAGAGTGGAACATCTCCTCGCTGCAATTTCGATTGCAACCAGTTAGGTAAGAGCATTTGTAACGTCAGGTTAGGCCAAATTGTATTATAATCGCTCATTTTTACCCGAATCATTATTTATCGTGTCTACATAAGTTTGATGTCTCTTAGCTCACCTTGAATTGACAAAAGTTGTTCTACATATTTTAAGAAAATACATTTTCATTTTTAGAGGAACTTAAAATATTTAAGATTTCGTTTGAAAAGACTACTAAGTAAGCTAGCTCTTTGCTACAGTATTCAAATGGTTGATAGTCACATATTTACATAGTGGTGTAAATGAACATACTTTGCTAACAGCTTTAAATGTACCTACATATTAAAATCTCGCTTCTCAATAGCGAGTGGTATTTAATGATTCACACAATACATACAGTATTCGAATGTTTAATTTCAAACACGTGCTTGGTCCTGAGAACGTTGACAAGTGGCGTCATGTTGGGCTGAGTACCGGCGCGCAGGCGCAGGCTACGTGGGTACATCGCATACCAAGCGTTAGTTACCATCGCTGACATTATGTGATGGAGAGGCATAGACATGCGCACCCATCATAGACGACGACGATGATAAATAAAATAAAAGCTTATTATATCTGGACCGTTCCCGATAGTGAGCATAATTATTTTGTAAAAAAATATTCTTAAAAGGAGAGATAGACATTCGATAACCAGACTAATTGATCAATTTAAGTGCCTGTAAATTGTTTAATTAAAATAAAATGTTTGAGTATGAACTGAGTTGACTTTGAGTTTGATCCTATGTGATGAAAACATGTATCTATGAATCTGAGCTGCAACATTTTCAGTTTTTTTCACTATTTTTGACAGAATAACCCCTAAACTATTTAGTTGGGTGTAGTTCATGATGTTACCACATAGTTGAGTTACATAACCAGCCCGTTGGCATTAGGTATAGGTAGACGATAGGTTAAAGATTAGAATAAAAGCTACGTAATAAGTGTCATATGTCAATTGATGATTATTTCTCCAGATTTCACAACACATTCCTATGGCTTTTACGACAAACTTCGAAACTGGCGATCGTTAATATTTTGTTAGTATTTTATTGAAAGTTTCTTCGCATCCAATGTCTCTCTTAAATTACTTTTAAAGCCTGTGGTGACTAATACTGGAGATCAGTAGTACCTAATCACAACTGAAGCTTATACTAGAGGCTTTTTGATTAATGTAAAATCGTCAGAGTTGTTTGGCCATAGTAACCATAGTAGACTAGTTTGGTCGATTCGAACTTCAGAGTATCTACTTAGGTAAGTTGAGCTGAACAAAGCCAACATGTTATGGTTCACATAAGATCTAGATCAAATTAAGAAAACAGAGGTGAAGTGGGCGAGAGATGGCCAAACAGTAAGATGGTTGCACTGCAGCAAGAAACACCATGCCTTCTAGTCAATGAGAGTTCGAAAGACCCCTAACGCCAACTCCCGGACGGAAGACATTTATATCAAACAAATGGTGACTCTCAAACCACGGAAAACTCGCAAAGATATAGAAAAAAAATATTCTGAACATTCTCACAAAAAGTACCAGAAAGCGAAAAACTTTATTAATTGTCAAATATTTTAGAAGAAATGACTGAAATAGTTTTCTCTTTTCACATCAGCGCTATATTGAGCTAGTCTCGAGCTAGCCTACAAATAAAGCGATTTCATTTCGACAGTGCGTTGTGCCAGAGTAATAAACACCGACCGATGAAACCGATACCTTGTGCAAACGGATATGAACAATACTTGTGCTGCCGGAATCAATTCGAGCATTCCACAAGACCGTGTCAACGAAATACAAAGGTACTCGAGACTTTGGTTAACAAGCCAGGCTGTGTGTGGTCCTGTAAGAATTCGACACCCATTTTTATGAACCAATATGAGAACGGAACATCTTCGTTTCGGCTACGAATTGTGCTACGAGATTTCGTAGCACTTCCCGTAGCACTCCTTTTTTGAGAAAATGCCTAAAATATTAATTCACTTGGTTGTTTTTCAATAGCGCTCAATTACTTACTTTATTTTCAGACTACACGGGCTGGTAAGCATACTATTCTAATAAAATTAACACTTCTAAATAAGCAATTAATATGTATACTATGAAGTATTTGGAACGTGCATATTTTACATAGTTGTTGGTTGTTTAAGTATGTTGTAATATTATAATTATTTGTGGGTTTTAGTAATGCTAATCTTTATATCATTTAAAACACGTTTTGCTATTTATATCTGAATAGCCACATGGTGCGCTACGCACGATTAAATTACCGAAACGTCTCATATATTTGCCCTAAAGCATTTGTCAAATGTCATATTTATACGTAAAATATAAAATGCTTGAGTGAGTCAGAGAAACCCGGATTTGAATAGTAATATTTTCACGATCCGAAAACCAACTTTATGTAATGAACACGTTCATATTAGACGTCAGTTAAGTAATATTTGTCATTTAACATGCAATATGTTCCTATTGTATTAAAATTAATGGGTTATTTCTAGGAGTTACGGAATGTGTAAATGCCTAGTGTAGTTAACACCGACCTACGTAGTAACTGGCGCTAGCATGCGTATAGTTTCAGAGTTGCGAATAATTTCTGTAACATTTATTAGAAAGTATTGTATGAACAGTTAGCCGTTAATATCGGCTGATCGCGGGCTCAGGGTTACAAGAAACGCAAATATTATTGAGAAAGCCTTGCCCAAAATATTTAGTAGATTTCGCAAGTCCTTGCCGTTCGACACTTACTATAGCCCGGTTAGTCGGTTACGCATTGTGCGTTGTTCCATAATGCAACTAAAATTTCGGGTAATTGTTGCAATTTCGTAAATTTAAAATTGAAATAGTATTTCCGGAGGTTAAATAGAATCTCATTAGTTATTCGAAGTACCATTATGTATGGTTTACTTTTTAATCCTTCATGAAGAAAACTTGTGAACTAATTTTCTTTTGGAGTCGCCAACTCGCCGTCCGCATTGTTAAATATTAACGATCGGCTAATCAATGAAAAATGAAAAAGTTGTTTCGGAGTTTCAAGGAAAAGGAACCATTTACAATTACTTATTATTATTGGAACACGGAAAGCGAACCTTCCAAACAGAACATTGGAGGGAGTGAACTGAATCACAGACTGCGTTTATATCTCAAGAGCATTCTGAACTTCCTAAATGCGGCACGTGAAGGCGCCGGCGACAACGGCGCGGCGACACTGGCGGAGCACCCGCGTCCTGCCACAAGGTCTGGTCTCCGCACAAACACCTCGAGGTCACCGGTGAACGTAGCCACAGGGGCAAATATGTGCGCGTAATCAATTGCCTATTTATTACTCATGCTCACTCCCTCACTCCTAACTTCACCGACAGAGACGCGAAACTTCTTATCAAGAAAACTAATTCAACACGGAGCTTATACAATGTTTGATGAATCACGACTCTCGGTCTGTCTTCGACATTTACTACAGCAGACGGACGTGACGGATCATCATACGTGAATGTGAAACGAAATCGAAAGGGTAACACAACTTTACTCAGCATACCTACTTTCAAATCGGACAATCACGAAACAACACTAGTGTTTATATGCTAAGCCAATGAATAAGTCTCGAGTTGACAACGCAATAATGATAAACATCGGGAAGAGAAAATAGCAGACATCGTACCAGTGTAACGTGCGAATTATCTTAATGGTCTATTACAGATTAGCTCTAAGAAATAAGCCCGCGAATTCGTGAGAAGACCAGGCCAAATTGTCTTCGTTGACCGAAGATATAACAGGAAACTATAGTGACTCATCGAATAGAATTGAATACGACATACTGAGCTTGTAAAGGTAAACTGATGAGTAATATCGTCTACTATCGTCGACTTTATTTCAGCAATAAAATTGACGTTCGGCAGGTGTGACGGCCGAAGCCGCGAAGGCTAATAATATTCCAGCGCTGTCACGGATTGATGCGAGTATAATGACAATTAAGCGGCACGTAACTCTTGTACGGTACTGTAGTTCGTCAACCCTAGGCAAAGTCGGATTGTGATCACGTAGAAATTAACGCGACGCCCGTGCAAAGATCGCTAAACCATCGGCAACCTGAGCATGTGGACGGCGGCGGCGTGGGGCAGCGGCCGCGGCTACTCCGCAGATTATCCACGATGCAAACAATCGATCGAGACAATGAACGCAGATACGTGACTAAGATTGGTATAGACAATGGAACAAACAAAAGGTAATTTTAACGTAATTTCTGAACTGATAGGCTAATCAGAAGGGAAGTGCGAATCTTGATGTAGATCGACGATACAATGGTGTAACGAATTAATAAAAAATAATGTTTTTATAACGATGAAGTAGTCATATTATGACGCGTAACGGTGTCATTAATTATCATAATTTGTAACTAGACGGTTTTTATTACAGTTTTGATACTTCCAAGTGTTTCATAATTTACTATTTGACATTGTACTATATTCACGTAGAAGATATAATTAAAATTATTATCTAACATTACAGCATACTATCCACAATGTATGCAATTCATAATATGATGAGCCATAAGTCACTGTGTTCATTAACAGTGAAGAGCGTTTTTGTTTCGACTCATAAATCTTGGCGTTGCATCTCGTTGCAACAAGCAAAACTATACCGTTTGTGTAATCTAACGATTTAATGTGTGTACATACAATATACTTTAATGTCAAAGAGAGACTTGAAAATTGAAAGGTTAGTGGCTCATTCATTAGAGTCAAGACTCGTACCTACCCCTAGTTTAGTCCTACTCCTATATTCCTATAAGAGTCGACACGACTTTCAAGGCAACCAACAAGCGAAGACGACAAAGCAATTCTGTTGTAGACGATCAATTAATTTATTTACAAACGCGCCTGTATGAAAACGAGTCGGAGCGCATAGCCAACAATGTAAATTAAGAAGTGGAATTTTGCATAAATAAAATATAAATCTCTAGGCATACGCCTAGAGATTTATAAATGAAGCTTTAGTGGTCGAGTGAGCGGCGAGCACTTGGGTACCTACCAGTAGCCGCATGCCCGGAATCACCAAGTGTGCTATCATGAGAGGCACGCACCGCGCCCGTCCGCGGCTGACACCGAAATATTGCCGTCACACTGCACGAGAATATATAATCCACACGCCTCTGATTCACACAACACTCACTCGGAATCCATCGAACATAAAACAGAAAACCTCGATGCATGAACCATTATGAGGTCGATGAATATCCCGCCATCATTGGGGGCTCAAAAACCGCATATTAAGATCCAAGTATTTCTTGCTAAATACCTACGCTTCCCAAGCAGAAAATCAACTTTTACCACAATGCCGGTACATAAAACACGTTTCGTAAACAGGAACCGCTCATGCGTAGGTACCGTGACTGACGGCGCACCCTTTTAAGAACCTCACAAAAAGTATCGAATATTTTAAATGTAAATCATCTTCAAATAGAACAGCGACCAGTCCGCAGTCGACTTCACGGTTCATTTCGCTTCCTAGTCCTGATTACTTTCGAACAGTACTTATAGTAACTGTCAATCAAAACGCGAGCAAACGCTGTGGACGCGCAGCCGCGCGCCTGTTCAACAGCTGACCGCAATGATAGCTTTGTCTCGAACGTGTTTAGAATAACTTACAATGGTCAGCTACAAAGGCTATGTTCATGTCTGGCGCTCGTTACTCACACTTATTCGTGGCGTTACAGTGGCCATTCCATGTTGCGCCGCTCGTGCTCATGTTTCGTAACGCCGCCGCAGATCATGGGCATAGAAAGAGCCAAGGTCAAAAAACTGCGTTCCAATCGTGCAGTGGAGCCGCCACCACGTCACCACGCCACCACGTCGCCGGCCGCCGCGGCCACATGCTCTCTCATTACTGGGAATCTCCCACCGGCTTTAAAACATGTTGCGAAACGATGCCAAGCAATAGAGAACGGTTAGATCCCGCGAGTTGCTACAGCGATTTGCTTAGAAAGTGTAGATGTTGCATCCGCCTCGAGCAACAATAGTGCGTGCACACATCCCGCCTACTCGCCTACAGACGATGCCGACTTCCCATATTACGGGACGCTGCTAAGTAGCCATAACTAATCGATGTGATGTTTTATTCATCCGTTATCTCACTTCGCATTCCTCGATAGGTCATCGGCAGGAAAGTGAAACTGGTTGAAGCCGAAAGTAATGCTTACAAAATTCGAAGACGCACATAAATATCCGATTACGTGCGGTCGACGCGTTGTCGGGCGCGGGCGCGGGCGCGGACTCCAACCCGGATCCCGCACTTAATGTCACTGATGCAATCATGTTAATCCAATGTCACTTTATTATGACATGCTTTTAGCGTTTTCTCCACACTCGATGCGTAAACCTATCTGACGAAACCAATGATATAAGATGTACTTGCTCAAATATTATTAGCAAGCGTGCCTCAACTACACCCTGCGAAAATAGCTACCTGCCTATGCAAAATATTGAGTCAGACACTTCCCAGCTCATCGGCAGTAGTATGCATAATATATTTTATTACTACGAAATATCACACACTTATTTACATGTTTGCCGCATAAAGAATCGCCTAGGAACATGAAAAGAGTAAATAAAATGTTAAGTAACTTGTAAAACCAGCGAACTATATAACGAGATATTCAGTATCAAAATGTCACAAAATGAATGGCATTAGTATTTCATTAGCTCGTTATTTCAAGGGGACTGACGCAGCATCAGGCTTGTCCACTGTTTCCTCAGCAACAGTTTCTTTTTTAGGAAAAACTGCGTCGTGACTGTAGTTTAGCGGAAGCGAGTGTCTGGTTACACTTAAATGGTAACTTCATGACTCAAAACTTGATTCGTATCAGTCCCTATAAAACTATTATGAAACACGACGGACAATTAAGTGTTATTTTCTGCTTCCCTTTCGCTGTATCCGGCGCAAACGTCCAAAGTGCTGTCGATATTAAATTAAAAAAAAAACATTTGTTTTCTAATTGTTGCTGGTCACGAAGAACAAATAAAGGTATGAATTGCTGATGATGTAGTGAAAATGATATTTGAAGATAATATCAATACCTACTGCTGCTAATAATATTTCAAACAGAAATATGAAACCAGTTTGTCTGAACAGTTAAATATCCCGAGCCGTAAAATATGCTTTTATGTAACGTCAAAGCTTCACGTGAATATCGCTTAAGGTGAAGCTAGTTCATTATTTTCTCAACGACATCGAATTGACCGCATTGTTGGCGCATCAGTCCTGCTGCGTGCAGTTACCACACACCATTGATTCTATCGGTTTAACCGCAACGACTGTTTGGAAGGTGCACGTGCCGAGAAAAATGCTACTGCAATTTATCGCTACAAGCTTCACCGCGTTGAAACTATTAAAATTAAGCGTTGCGTCAAATGGACTCGCAAACTAATGTTGTTGCTGAGCCGGTTCTCGAGCCAACAGTAGGTTAGTGCAAGTCTCTTGTGTTAGAAGCACGTGCTCAAGTTGTGCTTTATATAGGTAGGTACATAATAAACGATCAATAAAACAACTGTGGTTCTTCCTATAGCGTTATTTGCATAACATGCGAGTTTTGTGCGTTAAGATTCTCAAAAATGACTACAACGTGCGAAAGAACAAATTATAAAATGCAACTAATCCGCAGCTAAGACAAAATTTACGAAGTACATTCGATGCACACAGCAATCAGACATAACTCACCACGTCTGCAGGCAACTTATTACCAACTGCATTACCACATACATTGCCAAGTTTATACACATTCCGATTGAAATCAATCTCTAGCCGTAACTAATGAATTGGACACTGAAAGAAAGAGGTATTTGTTGCGACAGGATCCAGATTTTTTGATATGTAGTCATCGCTATGAAATGCTGAAGTTCGTGTGGGGCTGTATAAAGCAAATCTTCAACTGTTTGCAATGGAAACGGTGCCAAAAAATTGTGGGAATACAATGTTTATACCATAGACTGTCAGCGGATTTCAAGCGAGTGTGAATCCTTAACGTCTCTTTGAGCGGATCAGCACGGTTGCTAGGTCGTGACCAGATCCGCCAACCAGCCGCCCTTGACATATCGACTCATAGAAAGTATCAACCACGACTACTCGGACTTAACATATTGTTTGCAAACTGGTTGATATGTTGAATGTAATGACAGGAATGTTGGCTAACGCTCACAGTAAGAGGTCAAGTTGAGAGTATCTGATGGTGCTGGGATAAGGATCGTTTCTACATCAGGTAACTTTATGCAGAAACTAATGCTGGTTCTTCTACGTGCAAGAATATAAATGAGTCTACAAAAAAGTGAAGGTGAATCAGGATAGTGATAGATAATAATTCTAACTGATTGAAAACGCTTTTGTAAAATATGTGTTGCGAGTGACGTCAAAAAGTCTAGCACACCATAGGTTCGAAGATCAGTACAAAAGTCATTTTAGAATTTAGGACAGTTTAGTTAAAATGTTAAATGACACTCCTAACTTTAGAAAGATTCGAGGTATGAGTGACTGATAAATAATACTCTAAAAAGTCGAACTTATTCTAAAACACAATCTGCACTATTAACGGCCGGGTACTGTAATACCGTACCAACAAGAAAATACATATTATACGTTTGTCAATGTCACGTCCCACGCGAAGGCGGCCACCATTTACGTCGTTATGTGGTACTCATTAGTTCTGCTTTATCTCCTAACGACCGCCAAAGAAGCGCCATTAGCTTTACATAGAACATTTAGACGGGTTGGGACGAGCTTAGCATTCAAAACTGTTTAGGTATTCTGTAAAGTTCACTTCAAACTCACAAGTGACCGCATAAAGATCGAACGCGACGCATTTGCTTTAAAATCTTTCCATATGACTGCCGCATGTGCCCCCAGTGATGCATTAATTACCACAGCGCTTTTGCGTTGTTGCAATGAACTAGCTGCAAGTCAATTTCCTCGAATTTCCCAAACATTCAATCATTGCTCTGGTTTAAAAAAATCCGGAAATGAAAACCGCTCTACCAGAAGCCTTTGTAAATATCTCTTAGAAGTCTAGAAGGCATTTGGAATATTCAGCTGAAGTTATATCGGGGCTGTTTTCAATTGCAGTAAAATATAGTGGCTTCACCGTTATTAGCCAAACAATGTACGTATAATACATAATACATCGACCTTTCATCTCATTTCGTCTAACGTATTTAGCCTATTATGTAACGCGACTATTTGTTTTGTCATAGAGGAAGTCAGCTATCATAATTATTATTTGACTTTTAAAGTATGTACAACCTCCTCCTGCTCGATCCATGTCATATTATTATGAGTTCTCATTGTTTTAGACAAGCTTCATTGAGCGTTGGTTGAATCTGATCTGATCTAGTGAGCATGTGAACGAACGAAGATTTTGTTTTCATTTGAACGCGGGCGAAAGTTGTCGGATGTGAGGTGCTTGGCACAGCCACGTCACACCAACAGGTTGCTGGCTGGTGACAAGCTGTTTCTATGGACCAACGAACTCATATTTACGAAAAAACACAGGTGGTTTTCCAATTTACTGTCATAATATTTGTCAAAATTTCTATAAATTATATACTGACAGACAATTTAAATTATGAATAAATGAATCCAGATGCAAATTTGCAATTCAAATGTTATTTTAACTCGTAGTTTTTTTTTATAGAGTAATAATAATACCTAACACGTGCGCAACCAGCCTAATCGATAAAAGTTATAGCCGACTAATTTAATTTGCTAATTTCTAACCGGTTCTCAACGGTACAGCTTGCGGCAATTAATCGTAGCGAACGTTACTCGATGATTTTAAAACTCAAAAAGTAAATATTACTCTGGCTAGGCAAAATTTTGCCTAGTTATGTAACAAACAAACAATTAATTTTTATCCCGACTTTACAAAAGGACATAGTGTGAAACAATCGCGATTGTCGCTAGTTACGTAAGCGAGGTGTGTGCGTTGGGCTTAAGCGAGATTCACACATAAAAAGCGAAAGTGAAGGTCGGGCATCGAGACGCCGCGCTCGGCGCCCGCGCAGCGCCCGCCGCCTGCCACCACCGTGTCACCAACATTTTGAAACACCTACATTAATATTAAACAGAGTTTGCCCAATTTTTCCTTCACAAATACCATCTAAATCAACAAAAAACTATCAAATTATTAAAACAAATTATAATGACTCTATCAACGAAAATTATGACATAAACGCAACGCTTGGATTTTCGATGCGTTGTCATGCGACTCTGGAGCTTATTTAAGTTAATACAGCGTTCATTTGGAATAAAAGTATTAAGAGACTATTCACAAAGCCGTTACCCGACATTTCAAGTTCCACAATAATCGTGATTCAAATGGTTCAGGCGGTCATTTTATGTCGTACGACAAGTGTCTGGCGGATGTTACGTTTGGCTTCGTCCGGGGAAACTTGCCCAGACGCGGCCGCCCGGACGTCCGCGCGCATATACAGACACCTCACTATAATCGCATATGTATGTGCATATAGAGCGAATGTGGTGAAATAGGGGAGCCGGTTCAATGAAGGATGATGCTAGACCCAGCCGGAACTGGCCCGCGTGTCGGAGGGGCTGTGCTTGCGTGTCGGACGGCGCCCGGGCGCTGCTACAAGGGGGAGGTCCTCTTCCAATCAAGTAGGTACCTATTTTGGAGAGATAAAATTGAACAGCCGAATCTACGCTGAATACTTACATTACGGTTGCCTAGCCGGGTGCGTGCACAATTGCACATACGAAAAACGATTATTATCAAAAAGTATAGATCCGCGCGGTCATCGTAAACGATCTATATAAACCAATCAACAGACAGTCACACGCAGCAGTTGTTTAGATGGGTCTGAAGGCAAAACTGCCCATGAAAGGGTCTTCTTATAATATGACATCTGCTTGAGCTCCGTTTCTCGTCCGCGCTCCGTCCGACGCCGACGTACGACTCGTATTCGGCTCGGTTTAGCATAAATCATTCTTTAATATATCTTATAAAATAAATTAGCTCTGGTAGGTATTTATTAATTAACCTGCACCTATCAAATGCTAGATAAACCGGTTGGGGTACGTAATGAATTGATTTCTTACTCGTCGTACATAACTGAAAGTAATGTGTGCTAGTTTAAGTAAATGAGTTCCTGAACTGAAAGTGTTTATATCATGTTATTGCTGAGCACGTAGATCAGTTAAAACATAGTATCAAAATAATGCCAACAGGAACAATTTATTTTCTTATTTTCATTTACTCGGCAAGCATTTTCTGAAACGAGTATTTTAATAAGTACTTCTAAGTACTTATTAAAGTAATATACTTGCAGTTACTAAAAATTATTATAAATATGCGGCTATCGCAAATAAATTGCAATTTAATGTTTGGGTGTACATACGTGAAAATTAAAAAGTACAGCTACATTCATTAGCATAATAAAGCGGTTGTACTTTCATCAGGAAATAGTTTTTACAATATTTTTTATTGTAACTGCATGTCAATTTCAGGAACTGTTTTTTTAGGCAATTGAGAAGTTCCTTATACCTGAACAATAATAACCCGTGGTTTACCCAGATAGGAGGTACAGCTTTGTATGAATAGACACAGTGTCTTGCGTGACGAGACGATAGACCGAAATTATCTGCAATTAGAAATCGAAGCTATCTGGTTTTCGATCAATATCAGACTCGTAGGAAGTCAGAAGTTCAGAAGTGCTATAAATTTTTCAACAAAAGTTTACTCAATCAGCAATACGTTATTTCAAAATACACACAAACACGTGTTTAGCTGATTCCCGTAACGAAATTCACACAATTGTGAAGCTGTAGCAACAAATTCAACAGAGGCAATATAGCTCCTAGCTCGCAAAATCATAGACAAATTACGAGTTGAGCAACGCACCGGACAATGAGAGCACGCCCAGAGACAATAGGACCACTTGAACTGAACATTGTTGCCTTACGAACTACATTTTGACAGCACAGTATGATGAAAGGGTTACTTGCGTGACTATGGGTATTTAGTATTTACTATACATATAAAATATATGCTAGTTGGCTGAATAATTATATTTGACCGCATTGTAAGTGCTTTTTAGGAGATTACAGTGATTGCATGATATTTGGTAGGACTGACTGACGGATATAGTGAAGTAATAATGGAAAGGCTCCATATGTACATACGAGACCCGGAAACTTTCTTATTACTGTCTTTTGTTTACAAGTTATTCTATTATTTTACCAAATATGACTTCAAGAGAGAAACCTGAAATCTTCTAATCTCATCCAAAGTTTGTAATAAAGTGACGGAAAAGTTTTCATAATTTTCCTCCTGAATTTTAAATAGGTAAACTACTTTTACGACCATGAACTATTCAAATGTTGAATTGGGGGTTCGCGTCCTTGTATGCTTTTATGTCACTACGTACGTTTTAAGATAAATTTGATTTCGATAGGTTAACCTATCAAATCTATCTTAGAACGTACCTAATTATAACAACAATAACTAATTAATTTCATAATTAGGTCTAGGTTGTCCGTGGGCATCGCCTGGGTGTCGATGAGTCAATCGAGACAAAAGCTTCTTCAAGCTATCTTTACTAAATCCATACTAATGTGAAGGCCAATGAAATACATAATTAATGAGCTATCACGCAATCTGTGTTTACTCTCACAACACTGAACTTTGTTGGAGAATTTAGTTTTTTAGAATAAAATTATGATGCAAGTGTCATTTCAATGTAATAATAAATAAAAGCTATCTATTAATATTCTTCGTAAAGACTACCAAGTACGCGCTGTAAGGCACGCTTCCTGCGTGCCTACAAACTCCTCATTACGAGCCGCAGCGCGCCTGCGCCGCTCGCAGTCGGACCATCGAACCAACGATTACCTATTGAAATGTAACAGACATAACTCGGAACGCGACGTAAACACCGATCGTCACGTTTTATGGACTTTCTTTTAACACATCGTCGACGTATCGAAAATCTCTTACTAAGGAGAAATTCCCATTCTAATTTGTATTCAGTAAGAAAACGCCTAAACGAATTTTGCATTAGATACGATATGTTACGTTAGTTCTTTAATAGAGAAAGCAATCTAGGAATGTTTTATATTACCTAATTAGGAAATGGTGGCATATAATAAAGCGATTGTTTCGCAACACACGTAACCTGGGACACGCGGATGGATTTGGATGTTTCTGGCTTTCCTTTAAACAATGACTATTATCTGCTGTTACAATTCAATGTAAACTATTACATAAATCATTAAATGCTCGTTAGATATCATTTGTTGTTTCGCAAAATCTAATGACGATTGTTGTTTACCTACAGTTTTTAATTTCGTAAAACGTAACTGGGAATGTGTGAGAACTTTTGTGGTACACCATTTAATGCTTAAATATACGGTATGATGTGTAAGTCTTCTAAATGTGTCCGAGATTAAAGAATTATGTCTTTTACTCTTGCATGTTTTGTTATTTTCCTCATCCTCATATATCGCCATATTTTGCCCACCTGTGAGTTTATTTATTTTGAACCCATAAATAAAATTTTAAACCGTTCATAACCATTTCAAATTTAGTTTTACTTTCGATATCTACGCTATTAAAGTATTTCGTGAGCACTTAAAACGCAATGCAAGAACTTTACGACTTGCGTGACCTTGCTTTTAGTTGGAGAAATTATGTTAAAAGCGTTTTTCAATAAGTCCATTTATGGGGAAAATATTGGAAACTGCTCCACGCAAACAAAATAAAATAAGAAGGAATCTATAATTAGAACTTAAAAGTGTTTGAGAGCAGGTACCAATAAAATGCACGGAAAAAGGGTCAATGTTCGACCCATCGCGGCCGAACATGGTATCTTTGAAAACCCTCAATCTCTTTTGACACATGCCTCTGAATGTCAGGACAGGGATTCAGATTTATACTTTGATTTCGTTTTTTAGTCATCCGCAATTGTTTATTTTTAACGATTCTTATTTAAACATAAAAAAAATAAAACAAGAACATGTTGTTCTTGTTTTATTTTTTTTTATGAAAAAGGAATATTTGAAAAGCCTATGTGGGAATATTTGGTTTTAAATATGGAAGTGGGTATTCAAATTTAAAACAAACTTACAACTTTGATGAAAGTCGAGTCGGTAAAAAAACTGAACAAAGGAAGCCTATTTCTATTGAAGTAGTTTTGCTCAATATTTATTTTATTTTAAGGCAAACGGACTCTGGTTGAGCAAATAACTAAAAGCTATTTCCTAGAATCTAAATGTTGTTTGCGGACAACAATAAAAACGAACGTTGAATCAAAATGTATTCAAAACTACTCGTAAGGTCGAACCGCAGACTAAATTCGACGATATCTTTGCATTTAACGAAGAGACCTTGATAAAATTCTTGATAATTTCGATCTGTAAAAAACCCTTATTTACCCAAGGATACCGATTGGTCATCATCAAGAGATTGCTACTTTAGCAGGTTTTGTGTACTTTTTTTTAATGCAGTTTGTGAAAACTTTTTCTCAAAATCTTTATTAAACTTTTGTATTTTATTTCGCTAATAAAACGTTTCTGATTCAAGTTCAAATCGATTAAAAGGAACAGCTAGTTACAGCAAAGAAATTTACACGCGATTCAAAGTTTGACCACGCCACGAATGATCATGGGAAGTTAGTTAGTAACACTTTCATAAATCACACGCATTTGTGTGTATGTACCGTACAATGACGGTGCTGACCGATGACGGCGGTGACGGTGACAGGTGGGCAATGTGGGCAGGACGTCTTAATGTGTAAGTGCCGCATCCGCGACGCCATTTAACATCGTGTTGCAACTAGAGAGAGCTTTGACAATGGCTCGCGTTAGATCACACTTATCGCACGTCGTGTTACTTATCTAAAAGTATTTCAGAACTTTTATCGTCACTTAGCGATGTTTACATCACTTCTATTGATGCCTTTCCTGTAGTGTTTCCTGTAATGACGCCGGGCGTGTAAAGAATGAATGTAATAAGCTAATAAGGCTCGTTGCGAAATTTTCTCACCGATGATGTAGACTTGCTAATTTCTAAACTCAATAAGTCTATCACAGTTAATTTAATAGTCATTTCTGTAATGAATATCTTCGGCGCGGCCTTCTATAATGCTTTATGGGTGGTACGCTTCGTGTGTATGTAACTAACCAAGAAAATGTGTATGGTTGGAGAAAACCATGAAATGGTGAAAACGACGCGTAGCGAAGCTCCTCGGCGCGCGGTGAATCGCTCCGCAATAACATAAAGTTTCAGCCGCAAGTACTGTCTGCATTGTTTTAGCAGCAGAAACGACAAAACACAATAGACATTTAGCATTTGCGGTTTATTTGCAACACGCCTTGTATCAAGACGTGAAATTGCGGGTTCATGAAGTTATTTATAGATTAAGAAACGAAATACGCCGATATGCAAATAAGACTACAATAACGAGGTTCGACAGCTAGCGGGCGCGGGCGCTGTCAGGGAGACAATATGCGCACAAAGTCGTGCATATTTTAAAAGCAATGTTTCGCAGCCTTCATTGAGAAATACGCGCCCTCATTCGTGATGTCAGTTGGCTGCCGTTGAGCAATGAAAACCTGATTTCCACACGAGAAATCAGATTGAATTTTTGTCATATCGATCGATGAGTTAACGATATAATTATTTCAAACTTAGTAGTAATTGAAAGTCATCGTTACGAGCAAACACATGATGAAAGTCACCGGCTGCAGACGGAGACGATCCGGCGGAGTCCATTTATAGATTTATAAACACGTCTCTAACAACAATTATCAGCTTTGATGTTAGAAAGTGGCCGTGTGGAAACAGATAGTGATGTGTAATTTGCAACAGTAATTATCGCATTAACAATAACAACCATTTAATAGTTGGAGTTAGCAGTATGTGGTACATAGTGTGTGGTACTTACAGCGCTATCCTGGCGATCATGGTGATGTGGTGTGGGGCGGACAGTGTCTGCCGGCCCGGCTGCTCGGGCTGCTGCTGCAACAGAGACGTCACGTCAACACACGCGCCTTTCCCAAGCGACACAAGTTGCGACAGTGAAGCTCAACGAGGAAGCTGCATCGCACATTTAAATGCAACGCTAATGTCAGAGAGCGCTTAAATGCCAATAGCGGCGACCTTTCAGTCTCGACTCGTGTTGCGCAAGTGAGAATCACCGGTGATCGTGTGAGAAAGGCGAGTGCGTGTGGGGGAGGAGGTAGGGGTGGAACGCACCGGAGGGGGGGAGCGGGTAACACCGCTGGCGACGCGCTGCCGTTCGGCGACTAACTTCGCCGGCGCGCGCGCACCTCTTACTTATAGCCACGCGCCCACCAGTTGCCGCGCACGGCTCACCCTCAACACCTCCCCTGTAAACCTGGCGGCCTCACAACCCTCCACTCACACTCGTCCACGTGCAACAACCAACTCCATAAACATTTAGGATACAGCCTTCACGGCTTGGCTCTAAGTGCCCTGCCTTACTTGAAGCAAGGGTACTTTGACATTTGATGAACAATAGTTGTATAACATCGCTATAACACAAGTCACACGTACATGTATGTAATTACAAATTTCAATGATCAAAACAATTCGTGTAGCCTCGCTACGCTACAAGTGCTACGAAAGACATCAACGCGTGCAACTAATTTTTGGAATGTTATCATTTTTAAACGCTTTACTCAAATGTGGAAACTGTCCGCTAGAACTCTTTTTAGCTAAAACCATCTGTCAAAGCTGTGTTTGTGCATTGGGAATTGTTTGACCCTCGTGAGACCCATGTTAGATAACCCTTAAACGTCAATTTAAAAAAGATGTCATTGTTTATTACGCAATGTCCCGGAAATTCGACAAACACGAAGATGAAAATATAATATATAAGAAATAATAGGCCTATAAAGAAACGCAATAGGTTATTGTGTATTCTGTGCGTAATAGCAGTTTAGCAGTTTTCCTTGTAAATAGCATACAACTTTATAAAATCCTTGACTCTTTATATAATGTATTTGGGATAGGTACATAGCAATGAACTAACACCTTTACAATGAAATACCTAGTAGTTTTTAGCACTCCATAGGTGCTAATTAGTCATAATAAGTAATAACGGTTTAAATGATTAGCTACAAATCTAGTCACTGCAAAATTCTTACATATCTGTATTCAATCGCAGTTTAGTCCAAGCATAAATTATTACTTTTTCTAATGTCCCTGTAATCTTTTTTTCACTCATTAAAACTAATTTCTTCATTAAATAATTAATAAGTTACCTGTACATTATTAAACGAGGTCTGCACTAAATAGTAATTATAAACCTAATCGTTCTACATGGAAAAATAAACGAATGACCATTTAATAAGCTTCCTTTATTACTTCTCATGGATTCATTAAGAAAGTAGGTACTAAGGAAATTGAATGTGTCACTGTAGTTTTGATTTGCTAGGTTCGAACTTGCTATCTGTGGGAGAAGTAACCAAAGGGATCCGAAACGTGCTGTTATAATCGATAATAAAAAATTTAACAGCATATAGAAAAAAATAAGTACAATTATCAAAAGGGTTACAGGGCGTCAAAAAATTCTCCCACATTGCGTTTAATAGGAAAATCCTGGGGACTAAAGACTTATTCCCCAGAATTTGATCCTTATTAGTGACACTAGCGAATGGTGTAATATTGCAATCTGTGTGATTTCTTTTTTCAAAATCAACGGGTTCGGTTCCTGGCTAACAATACGGATTTCTCAAAATTCCAATGGTGCAGTTTCAGTTTTCATCAAAATGGACTCGAGACTCCTTTGAGTATTTTTCGGTAAATTTCTTAGTTTCGGATTTGGCCATCCACGCCCACTTGGAAAATTCACCCTGTATACCATTATCATAATCCCCAAAGGGTTGGGCAGAGACGTACATGATGGTACATCCACATTCGACCAGGGGCCCAATTCTGCTACCTATTACAATAGTGTCAGAATGGTCTGTCATTGATTTCATAATTGTTGATTTTGACAAGTTTTGACAAGTCAAAATCAACAATTATGAAATCAATGACAGACCATTCTGACACTATTGTAATAGCAGAATTGGGCCCCAGTTATGTGTAAGTCCCAGGTAATAGAGGGTATAGCCTATTCTCATCAACCGGGCACAAATCCGAACTGCACGACTTTCATATGGAAAAACCCAATAACGCTTTGCCTAACCTGGGAATCGAACCCAGGACCAGGACCCTTATGCTCAGCAGTCGCATTTGCGATCGCGAGATCAATGAGGTAGTCCAGATTTTGCCAAGTTGCTGTGCCGACTCATACGAATACGTGAGTAACACCCTCAATGTCATCAAAGTACAAGTGGTTTGGCAACAAGGACCTCGCATATACATGCATGCTAGGTATGTGTGGCATGCGCTACCTTTTTATTTTATTTGTACTTTTAATCTTCACAAATGTTTTCCCTGAGGCTTGTGAACATTCCTTTCGTTGGCGCCACAAAAGAAGCAGCCAGCCGAAGCAATTGTTTTGTGTCGTAAATTGCGCTACTGTTTTCTTTTCACTGTTAAGTACTGAATACTTAGTGTCTTAAAATAATTTATAACTGCTTATTGAATTTTGCGTTAATTGACCGAAGAAAGTTTTAACTATTTCGACTCTGGTGCGAGCCTGCTTTAAAAGGCTAGATGAAAATGCAATGAACTTATCCAGGGTAAAAAATAAGTAAGCCAATAAAATTTTGTTAGGAGTTTGGACGACATGTTATTTTACCTGTTAATAAAAAAAAATAATGTGGTGAACCCCTAAGAGGTATTGATGATTATTTTACAACTTGAAAATCTTTTGGTTTCAGTGATCTAGTTCAATGAAATCAGTAGGTATCTCTTGGGGTACTTCACTCAAAAACCATTCTTCGTTAAAACAACTTCACTAGGTTCTTTTATAACGAGCGAAAAAGGGAGATCATTTTATGCACATTCAACAATAGGGTACTGGAAACTTTTCATTTAGCAAATTTTATACCACCCTTGAGAGAATTTTATTTAGTGAAACTAAATTCATCATGGCCGCTATGGACTGAACTCAAAAAAATTTTTATAGAGACCTTCCTGAATCGGAACAGTTTCAGTCACGTGTTAAAATAAAATACAGTATCTAAATACACTGAAAATAAATAAATGCATACACTTAAGCATAATTTTCAAGATTTTGCCCTAAGTATGACTAAGCTTGAAAGTACCCAAGTTACAGCTTTTGAACATATTGATATTAGGTATTGGCACTTGGAAATAACAACAACTATAATACTGATGCCAGAAATACTTCAACTGTAGGTACACAGTTTGGTTTTAAAGTGCGGCGAGAAAAGGATGATGTCACTGTTTTCGCTGGAAACATTGTGATAAAAATTTATAGGCGGTTAAACCGGTAGTGTTCATACTTCATGATGAGCCTACTTCCAAAATTATTAAATTTTGTTTATTTAATTTGTGTTTCTTTTTATTTAGGTCTGTATTACATGCTGCAGTGTTTCCCTGCATTTAAACCTGTATGCTTCGAACCTTAAAGCCTTATGTTTCATTTTTAATTATCTATCAAATTAGAGATTGGGAAGAGTAATTAAAAAACTTACACATTTGAGACACAGAGATTGTCTTTCGTGAAAATCTTACTGATCTGTAAAGATGAAAATCGTTTAGGAGAAAATAATTAAAATTTAGAGAAATTATTTAACCTGTAGTGTAATATTATGCTGTGAAATATTATGTGCGTGCCTTGTTGCTGAATATTTTTTAAACAAGTCTCCTTGATAAGTGTTTTCGTGACGTTTTTGTTCGGTTTTTCGATAATTTATGAATTTTCTATTGCTTCCATACAAAGACATTCAAATATTTATTTAAATCTCTCCATACGTATATATATATATATATCCATAATCCATACTTCAATGTTGTTTTTGTCGTATTTTCCTTAACATAGGATTGTCCTCGAAACTGGTTTATGACCGAATTTTTCCATTTGTCATAAGTTTAAAACCAGTAGACAGGGCCGTAATTCATTTTTAACCCTTTCCCTTACCCTCGAGAACAATTGGTCACCAAGCGGAAAGTTCGTATGATATTATACGGAGAAGCAACTCGCCAAGACATCGAGCGTGAGGTTTGCTTGGCAGGCGCTCTTTAACCTTGAAGAACGACCCGTGCTGCTGTATTGACGCGTAATACCTACGTAACATTGACTTACAGTTGATTAAAAATGGTATGAAGTAGGAGTGTACAGGAGACAAGTAGCCCACCTACCTACACCATTCTGCATAAAGCCTTTTTTTCGGATGGGAAATCATCAAATGACCCCTCCCGCTCTTGGCGGAGCGGAAGGGAGTGTCAGACTTTTACTGACTAAAAACCATCCATAATGTTCCTTCTTTTGCCCTTTATGTTCCAGGGCCACGATATCTCTTTCGAACAGTCCCGCAGCTTCTGCATCAAGCCTATTGCTGATTTATGAACTCATTTATTTACGTTTAACATGTCTCGCGTTCGTCCTTCGGCAGCGAAATGAGCAGACGACATTGTTGCCGTCGCGGGTGAAACACGAGCGTGGAGAACAAATAAATTGGATGATGATAATGTCATGGGCGTATCATAATACGTAATGTACATCCGAACATATCACGTCGACGTCTCTTGAGTGCTTGTAGCTGAAAATCAGCGTGACCTGGTAATGTTTATTGATTTTGTGCCAACCAACGGATTTGTTTTGCTTTTTCTTCTTTGATCCAAGTCCAATATATCCAACTGCCTAACGAGAGCTTCATATTCATATCTTTATATGCATTCCACTTCCTCAGGTGTTAGTTATTTTCAAGGCTATTAATTCAAGCAGTAACGTATATCGGTAGAGCTATTGATGAATCTTATACCACATGGAGACAACCTCACGAGCCAAGTTAAGACACCAGCGGACAACTACTAAGCTACTACTAGAAGCTCGACCGTTCCCTTGCGGGTAACACCTGGGGCCATGTGGTCCGAGTGCTCACAGAGTTTTCAAGGAAATATCCAAACGTTAGTTAACACTTCTCGTGACCCAACGGCTGTTTTTACCATGGCCAACGGCTAGGCAATGCCATAGGTACTACATGGCAATCAATGCCGTCAGATTCTTGGGCACATTACCTTACCGGTTGACAGCGTTGAGGCAGAGTTGTTTGAATGAAGCTATGTTGTTTTTATTTTGAATGCATATAGTCATGTACAGAAATAAACTTTATTGAGAGACTAGCTAATGTTTTTAAATAATTACCTACTGTTACTCATATTAACAAAGCGAACCTCGTTTCTGTCACCTTTTCAAGAAATAACAGCTGAACGGACTTCGTTCGACACCGGATGTCCTGAATTAGGACATAAGATAAGTACTTTTTATCCCGGATTACGTTCCCATGTGATAATGTCTGCGAAGCCACGGGCAAAAGCTAGAGTATTTAAAACGAAAAAAATTATATATAGGAGCACGAGTTTCTAGATAATAAAAAATCTATGTGACCTGTTGATCTCTGAACGTGATCAATATTTATTTATAGAGCAACTCTTGATAAAATAGGTAGTCATACCACATCAAGTTTTCTCAGATGTGTGTCAAATGTTTAAAACGAATATTAAGAAGGATTACGGATATGGAAATAATTTACCTATTTTTAAATAATTTAGGTGCCTACACTTACGGGAACATGTTTTTTTTCTAATTTTAACCTACTTATAAGTTTTTCTATGTTATATAAAGTTATGTACCTACGCAGTTGGTACACCTACAGATGCAACTAGGTCAGTAAATTGTACCATAGTATTTACCTACAATAAGGTAGTTAGTGATTTTAGATGCGAAGTAATCAGAAAACGATATCTGCCCAGATCAATTTCGGAGATGCAAGGCCATTAGTATCAAAATGAAAACCGCGATGATGCTTACCTAAATACCTACCTATGTTCGAATTATATTTACCGATAAAATTGATATTTGATCGTCCACTATCGAACCGTGAATGCATCAAAAGTCAAGGACGGGCGATTTAGCTCTCCGAACTAGTTTTTTGTCCTCTTTGATTTGATTTGCATATCGACATAAAATGGCTTTTTATGATATTTAGGTATTACCGCTCCTAGACGATAATATTATACGTAGTGTTAGCAATGCCTACTCAATGCAGCAATGAAATGTATAGGTAGGTACCTACGCAGCAAGTTTTAAATGTCATTTTCTCCTACTGTACTGATTAACGTTTTACGTTATCACGAACATAGTAGGTGTATTGGAAGCTACTATTATGAAATAGGTCTTATCTCAAGGTACCTACACACTATTATATCACGAGAAACGGTTTTAAACTTTGCTTAGTAGTATAAATAAGTAAGCGAGACGCACGTGACCGGTGTAATGTGGCGCTGGCGACACTTGGGGGAGGCCTGTGTCCAGCCGTGGATGTCTTTCGGCTGAAGTGATTATAATGATCAGTATGTAATGTTGAAGGGGCTTAAGCCTGCCGATTGTTGTCGATGTCCTGGTCCAGACCTAGCAATTGTTAGATCACGCCCAAGTCATTTAAATTCAATGCTACCTTTTAACATTTATTTATTTATTCTTCTTCTTTCTTTTAGGTATGATAAAAATATTAAATAAAATACTTAAAAAGAACTATCTATAAAAGTCATCTTTCATGCATCCTCCACAGAACAATTACAAGAAAAAGTCACTTTCGTTCATCCTCTCACAGAAACATGACACAGTGCTCACTAGATCTACATGCTTTGTACAACTCCAGTGACGACGACGACGGGTCTAGGACAAAGTGACATTGTGGCAGCGATAACATAAATGTATTCTTTTAATAAAACTGGCTACGGATATACCTATGTCAATAATGTTGAAAGTATTTGTAGAAATAGTAAGAATAAAACGAAAGGCTTAAAAGTTATTGCTACTAGTTTACACCATCTGTAAGCAACTTGCAGCCACCATAGAACAGTCAGTAGGTACATAAAAGTTTATGCTGTTGCTTTTCCAACCTATTTAAATCTGTGACAGTGGCAGAATACACTTTCTGATCATTCCCGACGAGAATCCAGTATCCAGAGACCTTCTCTGACGTTTTCACTAACATTAAGCGACATCAAAATATCTAAAAGCCATATTATTGCACGTACTGTTCCTAAATTATATTTATTTCAGTAAATTTATAGCACAACCCTTTTCAACGTTAATACATACCGAATTTCCTTCGGAAAATTCGGTTAGCCTTTGGTCCGGGACTCCAGGCTGTCATTCATAGATCTTTGGCAGTCGCTACAGGTAGTCAGTGACCCGAAAGTTTGACAACCAGTCTTAGGCTGCGTTTCCACCAGACATGTGCTAGGCCACTGAGCGGTACGAGGACGCGTAGCGACGCTGCGAAACTGTGCGTAGATGAGCGGTGCGAGGATGTGTAGCGGGCTTGTTTCCGACTAGTGACTGCTATTTTTTCGCTCGCGTCCGTATCTAGCACACATCCCTCGCAACACATTCCTCGCACAAATCTTTCCCTTGTTTTGTATCTACGAAATCCTCGCTCCACTGGTATATTTATAATAATGTTCTCTACAACATCGGTTTTGTTAAAATGAAAAAAAAACTTAAAACTGAAACTTAAGTACATCTTTGGTTAAAGAAACTAGAAGTAATTTTTAGAGTCCATTCTTTCTTCCTTTTTTTTAAAACTAATGAAAAAAGCTCTTCAAGAAAAAATAATTATATGACCCACGTAGTCTCATATTCACAGTAATAAACAAAAATAAATATACGACACTTGAAAAAGTAAATAATGTCAAATGAATCAAAAAAATAATACCATTCTTGAAAAACTAAATAGTGTCAACTTAATCGAAAAAATTAATAAAAATAATAATGTAATAGGAACTTGAAAAGTATATAACTTCATTTTATAAAATAATTATTAATATTCAAAAAAATGTCAAACTGTAATAAAAAATAAAGAAATAAAATAGGTATAAATTCAATTCAATTTCAATACAAATGAAGCAGTTTAATCCCAAGCTTTTTTGTCCTCGATATAATCTTTAACAGTAAGGTGGCTTTCTGGCAAAGTTTACGTTTTATAAAAGATTTGAATTTAATATGGCTTAATTCTTGAATGTGGCTTCGTAGTTTTGTTATAAAAGCGTAGGTATACATTGGCATTTAAATGATCCACCTATTTTCTTGAGCCTTGTTGTGGATACTAGTACAATAAATTAGTATTTATATTATTGTGAATGTCACTATTACTTTTTAAACAGCTTTATATTTTTGTGAGCATGCAAAAGGTTTTCATAAATATATAATTGATACTTACATAATCATTGAAAACATAATAGATAATTGTAATAAAAATAGAACCTATGAATTTGACATCAAAGACGCATTGCAACAATCAATAAACTGGCTTGAACGTAATAATTTAAAGTTAAAGAGTTCTAAAGTGTCATGTGGAAACGAAGTTACCTGCTGAGGTACATCTTGCAATCGGGAACAGCTATCTGACCACTGTAGGTATCTTACCTACATAAAATATGTTATGTGCCATATTGAAATAGTTAACGGAAGCATGGATGGGCGAAAATAAATGACCCGTAGATATCATGCATATCGACGTGACAAAAATACTATTTAGGCAGGCCTTTCACATATTGTGGAATGGTTGTTACAGGTAAATTGTCTAGTTTCACTGACTAGCCTGAAAACAGTATACATACACAAGCTCACGCCTTATTCCCGTGGAGGTAGTCAGTCAGAAAGTACAACTGCACCAACTGCAAGTTCTAGTCCAAGATCCCAATGCCCTCAGACATTACTTATGTTTAATAAATGTGTGGGATCGACTATCGAGTAGTGTATGTGCTGTGAACGTATGCATTCCTGCTGGCTTGGGCCGACGCCGACGCCCAATTTACAGGTACCAAGTGCAAAAGTTACGTAAAAACGTCAGGTGTTCAGTTTTCTTAGAGTTTGAGTGATTTTTTACATATGTTCTATATGTATAGAACATAATTATCTAAAAAACAACCAAGAACATATGTACCGAAATCAGCATGATTAGCATTTGCTCCAAAGTTCTATTGACAAATTTCTGTCAAGGCTTCGCTCCCAAGAGATAAGTACTTAACTTATTTACTGATATAGCAAACTGAACTCGTTATGCACGATAGCCGACGATTATAATCAACTTATTAATGTTGTCAACTTGTCATTTATTCATAAACTATGTATGACCGTACTATTTGCCACCGTTCTTTCGGCAGGCACACACGCTTACGTTTCAAGCCGCCAGGCGTCAGTGATAGGTACTTACTGGTCTTTTATCCTCGGTAAAAAGTAATAAAAAGGCCTCTGGTATTGCAAAAACTTTTGGACTTGTCTCTATTCACTACTTTCTGGAGAAATGTTAAAAAAAAGATGTAAAAATTGGATCCGGTAGAGCTTTTAAATTTCAATAGAATCTGTGCAGTCGTTTTAGCGCAAATCCGGAACTTAAAAATACAGACATACAAAAATTCTATAAAACTATCTTCGGAGTCAGAATCATTCCCATACGTCGACACAATTTTTGTTTTTTTAATATTCCGTGGACCGTTTTGGCCCCGACACGGTTTTATTCTAAAAGTAAAGATTGTAGAAAAATACATTTTAAGTAGATTCCGTTTTTCTTCCGTTGCCAATTAATAATTATTATCTGTTGTGTTTGAAACATTTATGTGCACATACCTAGCTGATACATGACCTCTAACGAACATTGCCGTGCTGCGGCATTTCGCCAACTTTTCTATTTTAGTGTTTGTCACAAGTGTGTGATATATGAATAGCCTTCAAAACTTGCACTGTTTTATATTCAAATTTCAAAATAATGTATTCATCTGGCCATATGATTTAGTAATATCTTAAGTATTTCAGATAATTATATCTAGCATTCTTAGATTCAATGTTGCACGATATGTATTGGATTCTGTGAAAATCCGAGAATTAATTTTATTTTTAAGAATCATCTATATTCTCGAAGGATCGCGTTGGATGGCAATGCTGAATCAACTTGTAGGTATAGTGTACGAGTACTGAGGTAGGTACCTGAAGTACTTATTTCATTGTACCTAGGTATATTTTAAATTTTCAGCGAGCTTCCGTAAATGTTTCAAAGATATTATACGAGTACGACTGACTGTCTATTCGATTCAAAAAGAAAATTAAATAAAACTTGAAACAGCTTTAAGTACTGTTTTGTTTTTAAACTTTCATCTTGTTTGTGTTACTAAATTTTGTGGGACCAAAACTTAGCCTCTTCCACCACCGTCATCGTCGTAAACTTTCATTGCTGACAAATACAGTATACCTGTATTTGTCAGCAATGAAAGTTTCGTCGCAATTACGACTTGGCATGCATTCCATTTACAATTCTCTAGAAATTATTTCTAAATTAGCGTATTACAACATAAATGATGATTATTATTGATTTTTGATTTTCCAGACGCATTGTAATTTCGAATACGTCGTTAGTTAGTTAGAGGATATCTGACGGTAGTGTACCTATTATATAGCGTGTAACAGTAAGGGTGTTGTCATATTTTAGGACGTTGTACAGTACAGACCATCCAACTGAACCACTGAACACCAAAATCGAACCATTGTGAAAAAACTATCATACATTTGGGTCGAGTGGTACAGTTTGGGCAGCTGATATTTTTTTCGCAAATACAGTATAATAGGTAAGGCTGACAAATAAAAACACCAACATTATTTTAAATTCTTTATTTACAATGCGCATAATGAAAATAGCGAACATTGGTACTGAAATATTCATGCTCTATCGCCCATTCAAGTTACAAATAATGATTATTAACGTAGAGTATATTTAAAAATAACTATCTAATCATGTTACGAGACAAGTTGACAAAAATATATAATTATTTATCACAATATTCTTATGTTAATATAAATTGAACTAAATATTTACAAATTTGGTTAATAAAGCCCTGTTCTATGCGGCTTCCGATACACCATGACACAACGCGTTGAAATATATAAAAAAAGTTTATAAGATCCGTACACTTTGAATAATTGAGACCAGAGCAGACTAACGATTATAGGTGCTACGTACTTAGTGTGCCCGCGTCATTTAGGCCGGACTCCTCAGGTGACAAAGATGGACAGGATGACCGCAAAGATCCAGAAGTGACTGTTTCCGTCCCAGGCTTCCAGATTTCCTTTTCATGTCCCCCAAGGGACCGCCACATAGGTATCATGGCACGATAGACTAAATTGAACACATCAAGATTAACGACTAAAACATGTATATTAGTTAACAGAACAAACAATAAGTAGGCTCTTACCACGGTTCGTAAGTAATAAGGAAAAGGTAAATACAACCAGAGTCACTAAACACAACATAGTCATATTTACCGTCTAATTTGTTCTGTAGTGCCTACAAATTATAGGTTAAAAAGGAATTACATAAAAGTATACTTCACAAAACTAATTTTATGGACCAAGTGATTGATTGAATTCGGCCACCACTTTCGGCACATCGTCGTTCGGGCACATTTCAGGTTTGGTACTTTTGGTACCTATCATTTAACATATCTTTTTAAATCAATACCAAATTACAGGGAGAAATACACAATAAGTTTTTAGTAACTTTAACTTATAGATTTTAAACTATATTGATGCAAATACACCCCTCCTAAGTCTTACTAGCGACCCGCCCCTGATTCACACGGCGCCACCTATCGAATCTAAAACTATACTATATTCTATCTTGCAAGCTGGAACCAGCCATACACATTCACAAAATATCATTGAAATCGGTTGGGTGGTTTCGGAGATCAGCGTGTACGAACATAGTGACACGTGATTTTTATATGTATATTAAAATCCTAAAATTTGTAGCCTTTGATATTTTTTTAAGTTATTATGAATAACGAGGTAGGTACTGATGTCTGTCGAGATCTAAAAAGCCACACTAGAAAAATGCCACGGAAGATTTAATTTAAAATTCCATTTGACAGCTGTCAAAAATGTCTTCCAAGATCTCAAGCAGAGTATTATGTTATTACAACAATTTAACGTGCAGCCATTCGTTGTATTCAGTTAAAACTTAGCATTAGATTACAAACCGTGATTGTAATTTAATTGTCTCATTAATTTCTTAACCATTTCTTGTATTAAAACACATCACGGCATGAAAATATACAATAATACACCTTATACATTGATTGTCTGAGTATTTTGTGTTCGACTTACATTTCTTTAATTTTGTTTCGTTTTCACTAACACTAAACTTCATTACTAACACTAAAATATTATTGCGCTACTGGAAAATGAACTGTCGGCGTTGAGCCGGATGTTGAAATTAAATAAAGCGCTTTCATTGAGGTATTCATTTTTAGCTCCAGCCTAGTGTTAGTTAAAACGAGCATTAGCAGCCCGTTCACACACTTGGGTCGTGGTTTAATAAGAACCATTTTAGATGACTGTGTTGAATGCAATAATGAAAATGGAAACGAATGATAAATTATCAATTAAAATATGTTAAGCCGGTATGCGCACATTGCAGATAGGCTACGTCTGCGGACAAGTCACACTGACATAATCTTACGTACATTATCTTTCCGAGGCCGGTGTACAGACATGTGTACGCAATTTTGTCCATACCGGTTTGACCAAACCTTTAATAAAAGATAGATGGAGAGGGATGTTTATGTGAACAGACCGTAACTATTTGGTACAATAACATCAAATTAAGTTATAAAGCTGTATCACAGTGTGCGCTGATCAATCAATGAATCCATGAAATCCTCGTACCCGCGGGCTTCACCCGGCGCACTCCATGCCCATACATAGCTAGCATTATTTATAATCAGCTCCTTCAAAACTTCTGCTGACTGTATACGACTCTAAGCTGGCTAAGCTACCGACTACAGAATCTTTGCCGACAGTATTATTTTTGTAAGTGCGCGTAACTTTTCAAAACTAAATGTAATTAGAGCAATCTACTGCAAATTTCCAAAATAATTTAATTTACAGTTATTTGCTTTTATCTCACTGATGTATGGTAATTAGGGGGCTTCATGAAGTTTATAATACTAATAATTTTTAAATTGTTTTTAGGAAAATAAAGATTTGTTTAAATTAAAAAAATTCATATATCATAGACAGCAATACTATTTTCTACGAGTTTGTTTTTTAACAATATCAGGTAATAAACTAAGATTCTTATAAAAACCAAACCAATTAAAAAAATGTAGAACAAGGCCTCGAAATGTAGAACAAATGTCATCTTTTATTGGAGAATAATTTGGTTTCAATAAAGAAGTTCTTATACATTCTTGCTGATCACAACATTTATGCGATATTGATTGCAATAAATCACTAAATCGCTAAAACTAATTTACAATAAAACTTCACCTTTTGATCAAGATATTGGGTACTTTATATTGGATTAATGGCGAAATGTTGAAATCAATATAATTTAGGTTGGAAGGTCACCTTGACCTTTTTCCTTCCGAAATTTAGTGAAACCAATTACCGATAGCCATAGAGTGCATTTATCGTCTATTAACGTGACCAATCTACTTAAATCACATAAAGCAGTATCACATCTGAACCTTCAAATTTGAACCTTCACAAGTTACAGTTTAAAACACTACATTTTAAACTTACAACCATTCTTTTTGTAAGAATCAGACGAGTTACTGTGACTACTTCAACCGACAGCACACCACACGTACAAACATTTCATCATTAATATACTCACGACCGACTACAAGCTGGAGACTTATTAAATTTAAGATTATTACTTTATAGGTAACACTTTATTGATGATTGCTTGATTTATACAAAAATCGCTATGGGTTTATAAAACTACATCTAAATGGGAGAGTAGTAGTATGCTTACAATTTTTTTTTATATAAGTTTGGAAACTGTGTCGATTTTCAAATCTATGCTGTAATACCGAAATGGAAGGCTTTGGAGATCCATTATTTACATTAAGAAAGACAATTTTCATCACTATACCTAAATATAAGAAGAAACACACATCGTTAACATATCACACAAATATATATTATATTCTGAGGACTAATATGGAAGTGCACAATTATACAGTTTACACGTTAGTAAATACACAATATTTAACAGAATATGAAACGTAAACAATATTGTATAAAAACCCTATGCAAATGTATATCTATATTACTGAAAAACGTTCATGGCGTGTTCAGAGTTAAGTAAGGCAACTAACTTATTCCAGACTGCCTGGAGTTTGTAACAACGAGATCGCTTTAGCTAGTACATCAATAAAGTACTCATATTAAAGTATATATCATAGACATACACCTCGCAAGTAGCGTAGGTACTTTGGAAGCACTGTCTAGCCTCGTCCAAGGCATGTTAATAAAATGATGAATAATTCAACAATAACTATATTCATTAATGTTAACAGTAAAGTGTAAATATATCATTTTGTATATGTATACAGAATGAATATATGAAGTGGGCGTGGATGGCCAAATTCGAAACTATGAGGAATAGCGAAAAATACTCAAAGGAGTCTCGAGCCCGATTGAATTTTGATGAAAACTAAAACCGCATCATTGGATTTTTGAAAAATCAATATTCTTAGACAGGAATCGAACCCGATGATTTTAGAAAAAAAAACACACACACACACTGTATTATTACACCATTCGATAGTGTCGCTAATAAGGATCAAATTCAAAGAGGAAAAGGAAAGAGGAAAGAGTAAAACTTTTAATAAAATACGTAACAGTATGTAAACAGTTAGTAGGAATTTACGAAACACCGAACAAGATCACTATTGATATCACTATCACTAACTTACAAGTAAGTTCTAATTTCAATTTTTTTATAACTCTTGACTACGCTGCGAAAAAACATAAAATGAAAAAAAATGAAAAACGTAAAATTATACATTTTCCTTAAGTTTGCCGTATGTCATTAGTTTCCAGAATTGGATCCTTATTAGCGACACTATCGAATGGTGTTATAATGCGGTGTGTGTTTTTTACAAAATCAACGGGTTTGGTTCCTGGCTAGGAATATTGATTTCTCTAAAGTCCAATGATGCAATTTTAGTTTTCATCAAAATGCCCGATTTTAATGAAAACTAGAGACTGAGTATTTTTCGTAAAACCTCATAATTTCAGATTTGGCCATCCACGCCCACTTGGGAAATTCACCCCGTATATTGTTTTTATAACGCATTAATGTAGATCGTAAAGTTCAAATCAACCTGTTTAAATTTACGCGGGTATTTTTACTGCGAATATTTGGAATGCGAGGCGTAATGAACCTCAAAATGGCTGACTATCGCCTTACAGCCGCCGAGTATCCAAAATGGTGTCAGCTGGCGTAACGTTCTAGCACCGTCAGTGCCAAGCTTTATCTGACCCCTCTTTCGTATTTTTGGCACTCATTGTACCTAGGTTCATTACATTTACTCAAGCTTCCACTATTCGTTGTCTGCCTATATTTAAACATTATTTTATTATTATTGCTTCTATAAGATAGGAACTGGAATTCTTAATTTCTTCCAATAAATGTTTTTCACACCAGATGTCAGTCAAATTACAGACAGCCGCAGGGGGATCGTTATAGCCTATTAGCCTACAAACAGATACCACGTATGCAAAGCGTATTCAAACATGGACGAATTGTAAAGATTACGACTATGCAATAAAATCATTAAGACAAACGCTTTATCGTTTTCTGTAGCTTTTCGTTATTTATGACGTATCGACCTAAAGAGATGATGAATCCTTTTGGACGAATCATCCCCGACGGATGTTTATGTCAACAGACCCTAATTTCCAAGAACTTTTTAATATACGGTAGTCTCCCATGTGTTTAGTTTTAATCACAGGAACCATAACCATACGATTTATCAGGGTAATTATATCAGAACAGACAAGCAAAAAACGGTTTAATGTTGTAGTATGGCCAAACTGTACGATCGTAAAAGAAATTGTCCATTCCATTATTGTTAACAGATAATTGTACTATGTAATCAAGGCGATTTCTACAACAGACACAATCTGCCCGCCAAGGCATTTAATCGGCATAAATGATAACCTAAACGTATGTATATATACATAACATTACTACACTTTAAAAATTGAAATATTAATTATTTATAAAAATATTACGGTTTATTAGATGACGATGATTAGCAAAATATAAATACAGCTGTTTTTTTTTTATTATTTCCTTCTGATAAGTTATGGATGTTTTAATACGTTTAATTAATTTAAAAGTCGAAGCGAATACATTATAATCGTTGTATCTCCCAGTATATCAGATCTTAGTCTTATTTGTTGTTTGTATAGACAAAAATGGCATACATAGACGGTGTAACATTTATAAGTGCGACCACTTCGTGTTTTGGAAGTTATTATTTTTGCATAATGTTTACATAATATTTTATCATGAATGTTGAGTGTTCCAACTAAAGTAAATGTTACTTGCCATCTGTTAACCAGAATTTAAAGAAAGAGGCGTGTCAAAAACGTAAATGCGAGCTAGCAATCGACATCTCAGAATAAACGTACACTGCAGTACACCAAAATGAGTAGTTTGACAGGCCACCAGGTTTGACAGGACATCTTCTTCTTTTTTCAGTCTAATTTGAAAGATAGCAGTAAGTTTTTTTTTTTAATTTAGTTGGCGCATCATACAAACAGTTTACACATTTTGGACTAAACATATCGGCTTAAGTTAAAATAATCACAACTTTCACTATTTTTTAAAGGGTATCTAAACAAGATGTTTATTAAATGAGCGTGGAAATAATCGTAATGGTTTTAGAATAATCGTAATGGTTTTGTTGGATTAGTTTGACGTATTTAAATTAATTAATAAGTGGTTACGGATAGGCTCATTACGGCACAACTACAGATGTAGTAAATATTTTTTTTTAAATACGGGTAGGCTAGTTGATTGTATTTTAAACATTGTTATTAAGACGGTGACTTACCATATTTAGAACTTCTAAACGCTAAGTATAAAAATGGATATTATGGAAGAACCTTAATTATTACTTTTAAATAACAATGCCCGATTTTAACATAACATAACATCACGCTTGTTATCGCCGAAGGGTTAGGTTAGGTTACTTAATAGTATACAGGGTTATTTGTAAAACACCAGTAACCTCTTAAGAGGTCATTGTACTCATCATTATGAACAACTTTTACTATGGGACCAAACCTGAAATCGCGAAAAAAAATCAGCTGTTCCCTACATTTTGACGAGTTAATCGATCATAAATGTATGGAACACCTGATTTTTTTTTCGCGATTTCAGGTTTGGTCCCATAGTAAAAGTTGTTCATAATGATGAGTACAATGACCTCTTAAGAGGTTACAGGTGTTTTACAAATAACCCTGTATACGGGGTGGAAGGTACACCGACGCGAAAACGGTTACCACGTATTCAGTACATCATTCTGAGCTACACAGAAAATTTTCATCAGTTATTAAAAATAAACAGCTGTTCCATACATTTTGACCGTATTGAACTTTTGTAGGAAACAGCTGTTTTTGTTTTGCTCAGAATGATATGCTGTATACGTGGCAACCGTTTTCGCGTCGGTGTCGCATCCAGCCTGTATAGCAGAGGCGTACTTAATAATACACCCATATAACGTTGCCCAAGTTTACTATTTAAATTTTATAACTATATACAGGCTGGCGCCAACAATACGACAATAAATGAAAACACTGGTTATGTTAACACTAGTTCATAGGAATATTTTTAAACTATTAAATCGTAGAGTAAATCTTAACATGTAAATTTAAAAAGAATATTTTCGTCAAATAAATATAGCATAAAACTGTTAACGAAATAGAACACCGTTTATAAATATTGGTTCACTAACCTTAGCTATATTTTGTACTAATTCGCATCTGTTTTTGAAGTAGCGAGTTGGCAACACGTGTTTTTACCGATGCGGGGGTCGTTAACCTGTCGCTAGCCTATTAATCTACATCATGTAGAAAATGAAAAATAAATGTCCTGTGACTAAACTACTGATTAAATTTTTGTATCCAGACTGGGAGCGTCATGAGTTTAACGCAGTTTAATATATTGTCGTATTGTCGGCGCCACCCTGTATACCTATTCGTTATTTATAAAAATAAACCACAAATATTTTTACATAAAATAATTTCTAAGTTCTACACTTTGCCCCTTGAAAACTATGTACTTATGATCATGCTGGATAAAGGACGAAGATCAGGTTTATTGTTCTTTATTCTCATCATAAAATTAGGTTTTTGAAAGTTGCAAAAATATTGTGAATTCCGTAGGGAGGTCCAATGGATTTGTAAGGTCGACCTTTTAATTGCTTTACCACTTTTCATAACCAATCCGTCATTTGAAATTTCACTAAGGTTGTCAACTGTCACATAGACAACATACCTTGTTTATGATAATTAACCTTATTATTTGTGTACAAATCAATTACGTTAACAACTGTAAGAGTAGGGTTTCCCTTTGTCATTGTAGAACCCATTTTCTTTCGACACACTCCACTGAAATATAAACCGACTGGTAACGTTAGCCGATACTACAATTAATTAACATATTTAATAGAGAAATATTCAATAGTAAGCGTACTTTTACACAATTTCAGTGGAACATGGATATCTACAGCGTATGAGACATTTTTTCTGGATCCCCCTACATCACAGCCTAACGAACACATTATATAAAATCTAATATAATCACGACAATATAACTATGAGCTTAATCCTGCCAAAGTGTACCTGACATTAAAACTACTCCCAGCTTTACGGAAGAATTGTTATGATTAAGTCGAGTTAATTTTAACTCCGTTCTAAGCATCGGTTTTGGAAGTACTCGTGTAATATGGGGCTGAGGTTACTGGATAGTTAGATTGGATTACTTTAACATATTCAACTGAAACTTCATGAAACCTCCTCATGTCTTGGCTCATTTTGGCAGTACTAAACCCGTAAGAAAAATGTATTTTTAATTGTATAATTATTACTCTAAATTTAAAGACGCAATATTCTTGTAAATATTGTTAATTACGTGCTATATTAATAAAAATATTTAAGGTTTAGGAAGTTAAGTGACTCACTCAATCTGAGTGAGTATTAAGCACGTTGGTTGCCTGTACAATCGTATTTCTAGTTTCGATATTTCGGAAGCTTGATGTATCAAGCTTGATGTTTCGGAAGTTTGATGTATCAAGCTTCCGAAAATCCGTAAAAGTATAACGTATAAGTGTCTGTAGACACTGAGCCTTGAACCCCGCACACTTTCATCAACAGCGACGTGGATTACTCGCTTACCGGAAGGTCGCACCGGATTGAATGCGACTTATGTGGTCATACATGATTGGTTCAAGCCGATTCCACGTCGATAAGAGTGTTCACTCTCTAAGAGTCGCCAAACCACGTTGGAATCTTGTGAAATCCCAAAATAGGCCATACTCAAAGTAGCACATTCATGTGGCCAACAAAGCCTGTTTAAATATGCTCTTGCACTCAAAATTCATGTTGACGATATGAAATTATTCTGACAGTCTTATTTTATAGAAGATGAGTCTTGCACTTTGTTTCAAAGGTATATCAGGAGCTAAGATCATAGACAATTCTGGGGCCTACAAGACCGAGCGGAGGTAGACGTGTGCATATATATTTTAACTACGAATACTTAGTGGTTCTAATAACAACGTCACTGCAGCTCTATTTCTAGACAACCGTTATATTAGAGTCATGAGGAGTTCGTGAAAACACATGAAGGAAGATCACCGAGAACTTAAGTAATAACAGGCGATTTTGCTCAAATAATAAAATTCCTAAAAATTGATAAAATTCTTGCGACGATATTATTCAATGTTGCCTATTAATAGGATGCCTAAAATATTAAGCAGCACAATAACAATTTACAGTGTGAATTTGTCAAGTGGGCGTGGATGGCCAAATCTTAAGACTCCTTTGAGTATTTTTCGCTATTCCTCATAGTTTCAGATTTAGCGTTTTACGCCCACTTGAAAAATTAACCCTGTATATAGCGAGGTAGTATATTTTTACTAGCAATAATGTGTACAGGTTTGCATCACAGTAATGTACTTGGTGTAATAGCACTCAGGCCATCAATGTCGGTCAGAATTGCTCGCGTAGGCACACTTTTATAACAAATATTACTTATAATTTTGACCTTTTACTACATATCATAGAAACTTCTTTAACACTAAATGGAAGGAACAATCTCACTGGTATGTTATTATTAATATCACTGTCTCAAACTATTGTTCATAGTGCTTTGATAAATTCATAGAGTAACAAGAAAGATTAGCTAGCTAGACTCGAAGGACGTGATGGGTATTGATTATTTTAACGTGTTTCATTTTGTTTAGATATCGATATCTACCAGCTCTTTCGAGTATCGCTAGCTAGTTTGTATCAGTTCGTTAATTTCGGAAGACATGCCTGTCGGATTCAGGCTGGTAATTGTATAGCATTCCATATATATATATATATAGATAAAACTAGATAATTATATAAAATTCTTTATAAAATTTGTTATTTACCTAAATATGTAAAGTTATAATATGTTTTATTGGTTATTTACCTCATTTCATTCGTAATTTGTTTATGATATTATTATTAAGTATATAAAGGCAGTGTCCCGATTTCGTATTTCCGGAAGACTCTTTGGAGGCAATCAACCTAAAATCTAAGCATAAAGAACACGTCAACGAGTTCAGTCAACAGAAGAGGAAAATTAACTTCATTGCACTGTTATTATTGTTGCATTCGAAATAATTGTTTGGACATTGAACCCTGTCGAAGATTTGTCTTTTGAGCAAAGATTTAAATCGGGAGATGTGCTCTCATAGTCGATGTTCTGATAAGACAGAGCGTGTGAAAGAATCTAACGATTTAATCTTAGCTTCTGAGCACAAAATGATTGTTTGGTTGTTGCCTTATTATTATTCCTTATTGTTGACAGAACATTGTTAACTGTTCCTCTCAAATATTGGAACGCTGAATTGAATTCTAAGTCATCGGTCTTAGCTCCTGGCAAATATAGTGCAAGACTAATCCCTAAAGTATTTTCCTCTACTACGATTACTCGAAATACGATTGTATAAAATTAGGTTCTACATACATACGAATTTTATAAAAAAAAAAAACAAATTAAGGCATTTTTTAGCATTTTTCGTCTATACATGCGTCCTCAAAATATTTTTGTATTTTTTTTTCGTATGTATGTATAATGCAACTATAACTATATTGCTTACGTTAAAGTTCGTAGTTATACTGTACACTGACATTATTTAATAAATATTTCATTAATTCCAAAGTGTAGTGTTTGAAGCACGCGTAGTGTTCGCGCCTTTAGTAATTATTCTCGTTCTATATATGTTGGTTAATGAATTTTTAGGATACCGCACCAACTTTTTTCACACATGAACTCTGCGGCATTTGATTGGATACGCGAGTATTGAGAACTGCCATCTTAATTTTTTTATATTATTACCAATAACATCTGACCCCTCAATATGTAAACGTAGATAGTACAAATATTGAAATGAAAACTGAGCCCAAGATGCATAACAGGAAGTTTTATCTTTAATCATCCTGTTTCGTCGACCAATATAACTGGACATTCACGTCGTAAAAACTAGTTTAGTAAGGGCAATCCTATCCTTCTGTACAATAATAACTGTACATAAATTCATATTCAAAGACTCATAAAAATGACATAAAAAGAAGACATGTGCGTTCTAAGATTCTAATAATTATCTAAGTAAATTGTGTGTTTTCCTATAAAATCACGTTGTAAAACAATATGCCCCGGTTGGCTTGGTGGCAACTCTATTCTCTGACATCTGATTTTGAGTCAAGTGGTCAACCATACATGTTTTCAATCTGGCTTTGTTTAGGGAATACTCGCCATCCCATAGATTGAAAACCACTTGGACTTAAAATTAAGAACATTGTCAGTGAATTGAGTAAAGTCTGAGTATGACACGCGGTTAGAGAAAGAAGTCGTTACAAACAAAAAATTGACACTGTCAATCAAATTTGCGACAGTTTTTAAAATGAAAAAAAAAAGTAATATAAACTCAGAAAATCATCGCTAAAAAAACAAAAAGACTTAGAAACTTATCATTTTAGCATGTGATATAATATACAAGGAACTTAAGAGACCAAACACTGGTATATGCAGAGAAGATAATTGTTTGTTACGTCACTGTCTAAGCGCGTGCTATACCCAGACCGGGTACTTGGCGCCACGCGGGGACAGTTGGCACCGGTGTTATGGCCGGTGAAGAAGCGGAGTGTCTTCACCCTCGGTGCTGCCCCAGCGCCCGCCGCGTTGCCTCTCGCTGCACTTATTCGTACAGCATGATAGATTCTGACTCGCCTGAAAGAAGAAATACAATCTACTTAATATCATTCATTGATAAAGAAGGCATAGCCTAAACTGCTGGGTCGAAGATGCCTGATATTTTGCACAAGAGTTTCTTATAGAAGGTGTTTCAGTTTCAACGAAATTCTATTGGTGGTTTAGGATTTATATCCCATATAAGGGTTAAATAAGCGATTAAAGTTTGTCTTGTCACGGCTTGTACCCATAAAACGTAGTGGATCGTGACAGTAGCGGACGTAAAATGTGCAGGTAGGACAGTGAATAGTCTTACTCCGGCGTCACACGACTGCTGTTTACACAATTTTAGTGATTGCTCCTGATTGAACTGATATATTTTATTGCCAAAAACACTTAGATTGTTAAAAAAATGTTGTATGTAATTTTGTTCTTCAAACAACGATAATCGAACAGTGTTGAGTTTTTAATCCTACGTGTTCGGTTACTGGAACAATGTTCAATGTGAACTTTACATAACAGGGCCTGTTCTCCATGGCTCTAAGATAGTACTCAACAGTACCGGCAAAAAATCGCTTGTCACTTCACTTTTTGACAAAAATATTGACCTGCTATAAGAGTGTACTGCAAGTCCTCTTATTACAATAGCACAATGCTTTATGAGTTGAGACGCACTGGTACGGCAAGTGCCTTCTTAACATCAGTACGTACTTGTGTCAGATGCAGATCATACAGATGAAGCGTGCTAACAGACATGTCCTGGTTATCGTCACCGGGCTGTCGTGGCGCGTCCCCACTCATGGCACTAGCTCCCAACACTGAGCTCACTCCCGCCAGCCCCATGGGTGTTGGGCCACTGGTTGCTTCCGTCGAGTGCGTCGGCCCAGCTGACGGGGCGTCGTCCTCGTCGCTGGTTTCGTCCATGTCCTTTAAAAAATAATAATAATAAATCTTTATTACTTGAAAAAGCCTTTCATGCACGAGATTGGAGCATACATTGGAAGCCGCGGTTGCCTTGGTCCGTGTATGTGTAACCACCCATTACATACCGAGTTTCCTCCGTGCCTCAGAAAGCACGTTAAGGCGTTGGTCCCGGCTGTCATTTGTAGATCTTTGACAGTGGTTACAGGTCACTGGGCTGGGAAAGTCTCACCAAGGGGAAATGTATTACCCAGTACTAACAGGGCTGTGGAGGTCAAATCGACAGGTCGACCCCAACATAGTTGGTAAAAAAGCTAGGCTGATGATGCGCTGGGCAGCTAGGGATGTCTGGCTGCGGTAGCCTTACACATGATTGCACGGCAGCCGAATGGCAGCGCGCAGCCCAACCAAGAAAATCTAATGAATATGGCTGCCGTCGGTCTTCGCGCAATTGACGTTTATTTTTATTTATTAAAATTTCTTGCTTCGAGAAGAACTGTAGCTTATATGCCGAAGTAAACACATAGCCAGGCTGGTGGCCAACGACCTAGGTTACGCCAAATTACAGTAAAAGTGAGGACTTTATTAATCCTTTAGAGCTAATAGTAATAATTTTAGAACTGAAAGACATCACCACCACCATCTCAACAAATTAAGGTTATCGCTCAAGTTCGTTTTTGGGTAAATTTCACCAATGATACATACTGGTAATCTGTACTGCTGCTGCTTCTGCTGCGGATAGTATGACAGAACTGCTGGAAGTGGTGTAATAGCACCGAACAGACTTTGTTGAATGTAGGAGCCCAGCATCGTTTTGTTCTGAAATAAAATTTTAAAAAGCATGTTATTTATCATTCCTAATATAACGCGAGGATTTCTTTATCTGAAGGCATCTGTATAGGAATCGCTCGTCACTCGTTTGTCAAAGGACCCGGCGATTTTCGTCTTCGTCGATTAATTTATTAAGGCACTCCCTCATCGGAAGCATTCGTTTGTAATGTAACAGTTTAGATTCGAGCAATAAATCAGTGCGTGAAGAGAACCGAGTATTACAGTGTGCAACCCATAAGGATATAATATGTAACAATCACTTATATATGAACGAAATCGAATCTTGGATTGTAACATTACAGGCGAATGAGTATTATGCGATTATTATAAAGTATTCGATAATAAGAAGTTCACGAAATACGATTTTATTTGTGTAAAAGGCGAACAGCCGCAGTTTTCTTACATCGATCTCCAATAGTGGACATCCGAATAGTTCATTCGGTTTGCTTGTCGAGTCCGATGAGTATCCGTCAAACGTGTTGAGCGGTGTTTCTTTTTTTTTGCAGTACGAAGCACGTGCGAATGGTACTTTATACAATGTATACACGATGGAAGGGACACTGGCCCACAAACGCTTACTACGTATTCAGTACATCGTACTGAACAACTGGAAATACTGCCATCCATACATTTTGACCGTGAAAACAGCAGATTTAAAAAAATTACAGTCAAAAATTGCTACGTGGGGTATGATGTACTGAATACGTCGTAAGGGTTTGTGCGTCGGTGTCCCTTCCACCCAGTATACTACTACTTATCCGATAAGATGTTTACTGAAAATGTGCAGTATAATGCCATGTGAACCCAGTCTTAATTTTTAGAGTTTTAGAGCGATTGAAAACTCAATTGCTGATTGGATAAAATCTAAGATTCAATTCATAATATCTTTATTCTGGTCAGGACAATCTGCAGTAACCAATGAGTGCATGCATTAGTGTACATATGTATCGTCGCTGTTCGCGATTTACTTAAGATGCGACATTATAAGAAGTACTTACAAGATGGTTGTTGGCAGGCACCGCGTGGTACATGCTCTGTCGCAGCGAGCGCAGGAACTGTCGCTGGGATGGCTCGGTGGGCTGCCAGCCGGGGTGGCGGCACGAGAACGCCACCAAGGACAACTCCGTCTTACCACCCTCTCCCTGGTCGTATTGGGTGTTGCCGTTTCCGCCTGAAATCATTTATTGAGGTATTGTTATGTAATCTGCTTTTGGAGAATGATTGTTGTTCTCCTGACCGTATCCGGCCATGACTTGAAGATTGGCCAATCTCAGCGGATAGTAGCAATCGAAATATAAAATATAATAGTGCAAAAGATTGTATGCAGGTTGCGCACAATCTTGTGCACTACTATTTTTACAGGTGCTCTCTTTCTTCCCTCAGTCTGAAAGTCCAATGTGGGAGTGATGTGAGTGCACAGGACCAACGGCGCCACTTTTCAAGGCAGGGGACGCCGCATCATGCCGCCAACTTCCAAACTCTGGGTTGAGAAATTACTCAAGGAAAAACTTAATAATACTTTGCCCGACTTGGGAATCGAACCCAAGGCCTCATGTACCCCAGAAACGCTTCACTAGATCACGAAGCAGCCGTAAACTTGTCGCATGTATAGACCGTCCAGTGTCGACTAATCGCGAAAGTAACATAAAACGTACATACCTTTTAATTTGCCCGGTGTATGCCAATCAGGGTGACCATGTCGACGGATATCCAGCTGAAATCGTCGGGTGTTTTCTAATTTTAATTTTTGTAGTTTAGTAGAGCATTAGAGACCGATGGAAGTTTCGGTAGCTGTTTTTACTATAGTGTCAGAGTCAACAGTGCAGAGCAGGTGACCTAGCTAGTGGTAACGGCCGCAATGGGTTCGAACCCAAGCAGGCAAAAGAAAACAATGTCTAAGAACAAATGAATGAACCAATGTCCAAGAACAAATTTAAAAATTAATAATTTATATCCACCAACCCGCACGGACCGGCGCGCGGCGTGATGTGTCATAGCACTCGTAACATTATACGGTGACAATGCTTAAAAGAGAGATTCGTAACTCAAAAGGTAACCTCTCTTGTGTGTAAACTAAATGCATTTTCCACATTTAGGTACGTGATAATATTAAAATCTACACAAGTGTACACATATTCAGGTAGGCCTGATTCAGCACAGGCCAGGCGGCGAAATACCTATACATTCAAATTTGCTATCCGGCCTGTGCCAGAAACAGAGCGTTCGGGACTGTACACCACCTCTCGTAAAAGTATTACTTCAATCTTGTTTCAAAGTGGAAAAGATGAGCTCTACAGCACTTCTAGCTCCAAAAGATGGAGCTAGAAGCTCACGCTAAAGTAAGATTAAAATAGTACTGATAAAAGAGATGGTTTGAACAGCACCTTTAAAAGTATAGCATACCTGTGCGAAGGAGCAAACGTCCCCGATGCCCAGTACACTGACGGTGAAGTTGCGGTAGAAGTCAACGATGTCGAGCGCTCGGGAGCGGAGCGAGAACAGGATCAGGGGACACAGCAGCGGGCTGAGCAGCTCGAAGATTATGTATGCCTGGAGAAGATTGATCATGTTTAGACATATAGAGGACATTTGTATTCAACATAACTTCACGAATATAATCCCCGAAGGGTTCCGCAAAGGTGTATCTATAGTATACCCACGTTTCTTTTACTATTTTATTTTTTTGGGACAAGCCCGCCACACTATTCCCAAACTACTGTAACTCCTGAAAGCGAGAATCAACAGTGGCGACCACCAGAAAAGCGTCGAGACAATGAAGCTCGACGAAGTCCCAGAGAAATAATTTTTAACTGTCTTGGATTCCGCAACGAAATTAATCAGAAAAGTATAGTGGAGGAGTAGGAATACCATAATTTCCACTTCCCTCCATATCAGCAGGAGACAGAACGAAACAAGGTCAATAGGCGCAAAGGGACGTTTATAACTGGGATAAGCCCAGTTGCCTAGCACCACGGATAAATATTATCATTAATGGGTCCTAAGTTGTGAGCTGTCATATTTGATTCCAATAATAGGTATAGCAAAAACGCTTGAACGCACGGACATTTGTACTAGTTTCTCCAAGGTCCGTATAGTAAATAACTCCGGATGTAACCTGAACACTATCCAACATAATATTGCGTTCATTCTGCCAAAGACATTATCATATCATTCCATTATCATTTTATTTTATTTATTGGGAAAAACAAAGAGTGATAGATTACATTAATCTAAAAAACAATAAAAACAAGTTCGAGCAAATTTGTTACCAACAACATCTACCACTATTCCACATACAAAAACTACAAGCTTTACACACCATGCAAGTTTAGACCTACAAACTACAATAATTTATAAAACATTGGTGTTACTTTTTTAATTTAATTAAATTTATAATTTAAAGCTCCTTTTTTGTATGTGATAAATTTAGCAAAGGCAGAAAAAAAGTCAAGGTATGTGTAATTATACCTAAGCAATGCCTAGTGTTCTCAAAATGATGTTTTTTTAAATTGACCAACAGAGAGAGCAAACATGTCAGTCAACGTCATACAAAAGTTTGTTATAGTTGCTGGTAAGTCGACCCAGAGGTCGACCAGAGGCAAACCTGCGTTATTATGACACGAGCTAACGGCAAACAGCAGCCGTGTACGCACCCCGCGGCATACAGTCGTTCAAGGAACTATGTAACTTATTTTTTTATCATTGCCACTCTAGAAAGCGCATTTTATTCATCGATAACAGTGAATAAAAACATTTTGAATCAATAACAGTGAATAAAACTCTCTTTTACGCACTGAGTGAATAAAAACATTTAGAATTTGGAACAAGCACGAATTATGAACAAAAAATAAATAAAAGGTGCTGACAAGTCGCATACATACTACACTGACAAAATAATCGAATGAGTATGACCTCGAGTATTCGAACGAAAGAACACAATAATGTCTATATTTAATACTTTGTTCTCTTATTATCGATTATATAATAAAATGTGATAAATAATCATCTGCCTAGACTTATCCCAACTTTATTGGGGTCGGCTTCCAGTCTAATCGGATGCAGCTGAATATCAGTATTTTACATGGAGCGACTGCCTATCTGACCTTCACAACCCAGTTAGTACTGGGTGGGTAACACGGTACCCCTTGGTAAGACTGGTTGCACAGAATTTCAGAACACTGACTTCCTGTAACGACTGTCAAGGAACTACAATTGACAGCCGGGTCCAACCAACGGCTTTACGTACTTTCTGAGGCACGGAGGAAACTCGGTATGTAATGAATCAGTGGTCACCCATCCTCAGACCGACCTCTTGGTAAGCGCGGCTTAACCTTGAAGATCTACCCGAGTGGCTGATTATTAACCCACGAGAAATATAAATACTATACTTCTATTTATTTTCTCGCAGTCAATGGTAAAAAGTAGGTTGGAAAAATCGAACAACACTTTGGCCGAGAATGTAATCGAACCTTTGCGACCACGAGAGCAACAAGCCAATTACAATATTATGTATGTAGTTCATAGATTAATACGTACAGCCCTAAACTGGAAGAGTTGTTGGAAGTGTGCGGCCACGTCCTTGGTGTGCGCGCGGCCTCTCCACGCGGCGGGCAGGTAATGCACGTGCCCCAGCACTTGCACGAACAGCTCCTCGCCACGCGCGGGGCCCGTACAGCCACCTCCCAGGCGCTCTTCCTCACCTATGAGAGCCCTTAAATAAAAACATGAAAATATAAATCATCGGCGGTGGGGTTGTCTGTGTGATACAGCACAGCAAGACAAGTAACAGTTACTTATGGAAATAATAATTATAAAAATATACAGCTGAGAAGATGAACGAACATGCATAAATAAACACATCAGTAAACATGATGGCATCAGTGAGTCTTGTGGAAGGATGAAAGAGTAATGTTTGTGCGACGGAAATTTATTTGAGTGGCTAAATCTTTAGGTAAGGAATGTGGTTCACACATATTTTGTCGACAAGTGAGTAGAGCTAGCAACTTTGGCCAAGTTGCTAGTTTAACATGGTTCTTGTTGACGGTGCACGGTGTAAACAGTCACAGATCAACAATTAATATGATCTCTTTTACTGATACGCGACCTACAACCTTGTGTAAGTTTCATGAGCGAGACAATGGCCGATAGGTAGTCGCCCTTCGTCGGCAGTGGAATAGCTGCCTACAATCCAATGTCTGTATGGATCAGGGTTGTTGCTGATGCATATTTTTTTCACATCAGCGGATGCTGATGCTGTTGCTGATCATTTATCATTGACATCAGCGGATGCTGATGCTGATGCTGATTTTAATTATTTTCTTAAAAAACAGGAAAAAAGTATTTACCATTGTAAAATACATCTAAAAGTTGCAACATTTTGCTTGGTGCTGATATAAAAGATTGTTTCAATAATTTTGGGAATTTTAATAAAAATATAATCAAACATAGTAGTTTAGTAAAAACACTAGTGCAAACACTGCTATCTTTCGTTTAATTAATATTGGAATTAGATCAAAGGCAAGTTGTATTTAAAAAAAGTAGCTGTGCTGCTTTTCAGTTTCAAGTCTGTTCCTAAAAGATTTTTAAATTAGGTATTTGTACGCCCTTTGCGTGAATAATCCTTGTTACATAAGTTGCAGTTTGCAGTTCTTGACTCCTTAATTTAAAATACGTCCATATTCCACTTTTCAACAGAGGCGGCATTATATGTCATCATCATCTGCCTAGCCTTTTCCCAACTGTATTGGGGTCGGCTTCCAGTCATGCCGGATTTAGCAGAATACCAGTATTTTACGCAGGCGGCATTATATGTATTATCAATTTATCACACAACACTAAACAGTTTACGAAAAAAATCAAAACTTTTAACGCGCAATAACGGAATGAGACAAAGTGTTTGTTTGCAATCGCAATCCCCCCGCGGTAGACCCTTTGATTGGTCAAAGCTTGCAAACAAAAACTACTTGTGATATAAGTCCCGCCACCTCTGCGGTCATGTCAGGACTCGAACTTCAGCATTAATAATCAGCATCGATCAATGCGGATGCTGATGCTGAAGCTGATGTTGAAAATGATGCTGAAGTTCAGCGGATGCTGATGCTGATGCTGATGTTCGCAACAACCCTAGTATGGATCGCCTTGGAAGCTTGGAGACAGATACGGCGGTAACACGGCGCGAGGCACTTTCACGACTCTTATTTTAAACTATGAATTGTACGCATTAACATGTAGCTTCCTGTTGCGCACACATTGACAAAATTGTATTTTTAATATGTTTTGACAAAATAACCTCGAACCGATGCTGCCAGATGATAATTCACCCTAACATGTTGCACTAATGTGAAGTTATAATTTTATTGTCAAGATGACACAGTAAAATGGATGGAATCGGTAAATTAGTTCCCCAGAAATATTTAACTAATCGAACAATGGTTACATTGAAAGCCTTTAAAATAGTTAGACATTCTTGTATTTTGCAAACAAGCAACAGAGCATAAATAAGATAGAACGCCTTCTCAGTTTTGCTTTTCCGGGCGTAAATTTCTATGAGCATACGTCCATCGTGGAGAAGTCCACCACAAGCGTGTTTTTGTAGAAGTTGCCATTGTCATTTTAGAACCTCAGTGCACCATGCATATATAGTCAATAAATACGACTTAGTAAAATTCAAAAGCGTTTTTCTAGAGTAATAACGGGTTTCTATTTTAAGACAAGACCTATTTCGTAGTAGTGTTGCTTCTAATATACTATGTTCGTGAAAAAGTAAAACGTTAATCAATACAGTTAAAGAATATCACTTTTAAAAGTTGCTTCGTGTATCCATCATTACAAATTATTACTCGTGACTGTACAAGACGTAATAGCCTTTATAACTACCTATTCATATCCGAGGCTTTTTCAGCGTGGAATTTAGATAAATATCGCCTATGTTCTTGAAGATCCATTCTGAATATTGGTGAAAGGTTTTTTTTTAATTGAATGCTTAATTTCGGAGATTACCTCCGACATCAGAGTGTGTAGTCAATTCTATTTTCTTTGTTTTAATTTTACGTTCAAAGGGGTTTTTAATTACATTATTCATATAAATGGTTTGACTTTGATATTCACGCTAAAAACTTGACCTCTTCATAATATAAACGTAAGTACTTATATTGGCTAAAGGTACCTAGCTAGTAAGATAAAAAAGATCAGACTAAATTGACCTCTTTATAAATGAACACAACAAACAAACCTACTTTCGGGGCGTATACACATCGTAAAATACTCACTACCATAATTAGAACTGATTCTAATCTAACAGCACAAAATACGAATAAGCACAACACACACGGGCACCGACAAAAGTGGGAATAATGTAAAATCTAAGAATTAGAATTGATGGGACTGCATGGGATAGTCCACTAATACTCGTATGCTTGATTTAGGGTTTGAACTTGAAATGAGCATTATATAATTTATCACTTGCGTCGGTGAATTAAAACATCGTGAGGAAACCAACATGCCTGAGAGATATTTTTCGACGGCTTGTAAAGCCAAGTCAGAGGCCCATGGGCGGCATAACAGCTCTGACACCAGGTTAGGCACTAACCAAACTATAAATAAAGAAGGGTTCGAAAAATCGGACAAACTAGAACAGAATAAAACCCAATGCTCACCGCTCAATCAATCGCTTATCAGAATACAAGGAGCCAGAGATCTAGGTAGATTCTGCTTAGCATTCTTTAAATTCAAAGGTGAAGCGGAGGCCAAGAGATCCACCAAAAAATATGATACCATTTTGCAATAGAACATTGAATAAAAACAATGTATTTCATATGTGTAATTCTATCTTTAATAAATTACCTAGAAATATTAGAGAACTACCATTTAAATATTTTAGAAATAAATTGAACAAATGGTTGGCAGAAAATTGTTTTTACAGTTTACAAGAATGTATAGTTTTATGTCCAATAGGTGTCAAGGTTTTTTTCTTTTTAATAATTATTATACTTTAAATTAGCTTACCTAATGGAAATATTGGTTATAATTCACTTAAATACGCATTATATAATAAAGTAAAATTATATTTGCATGCCCTAAAAGGAAAAATATGGTGTGTGCCTAAGCCAATTTAAGCAACCGGTAACACCTGTATTTTAAGCAAATAAATTATTCTTATTCTCAAAGACGTTGGATTAGCGTTACGATAGCGATGTAACTATTGTGTTCCCGCCATAGAATAGCGATGGGAACTTGCACATATACACGAAACATAGCGGCCAGACCACATGGCACATGACCACGCGACAAGCTTTTGTATCATATAAATGATGTAATGACTTATGACTTACAAGTTGATAGTAAAAGTTTTAAAGGAAAAGTTTTTTTTTATTCTTTTTAGCGCATTTAAATAAAAGCTTGTTTTCGAAAAAGTTTTTTGACGAATAATTTTATTTTCAAATTTTAGTTTTGTCGTAATCATTTCTGATACGCATAATTATCTCAACACTTTTTTCGTGTCTGTGCTATTAACCGTTGAGGAGTTCTCTCGTGAGAAGACTATCCTATCCTGGCTGGTTGAGTTCATGATAGAAATCCTAAAAAATGAACACATCTACAAATTTTCGAATCCTTGCTATTAACCGTTGCGAAGTTCCCTCGTAAGAAAACGATCCTGGTTACAGGAAGAGGGCATGATACAAACCATCTTTATCTATCAATATTGAAGGCGGATACAAGATTACGTGTCCGCGCTATTAACCGCTGAGTAGTTCTCTCGTGAGGACATGATCTTGGCTGCAGGCTGAATTTATGTCTGTCATAAAGTGTATTGTCACCAGAACCAAAGGTGTGTGCAAAATTTCAGCTCAATCGGTTAAAGATATCTGCTTCAAAATAGAGTTGCAAGATTCCACCCGGACAAACATACATTGCAAGTTAAATAAAAGCTTGTAAAAACATTTATTTTTGAAGATTTCAGAGACACAGCAGTAAACCGGTATTCGTCAGCCAGCACTTGCCAGTGTTACTGATATAAGATTCTCGCCGACATTGACATTCTGTGCATAGCACGCGACGGAATGGCTTAGTGGGCATAGTTTTTTACTTTTCAACACAAAGAATACGCTTTTGCCCGACTCGTTCCTAGTACGGCCATGGTCAGACTCCTATATGTGTACGAAATGCAGCTTTATGTATCATTCTCATCATTCATCTATGTGAATCATTTTTGTTCGCGAGCGACTAGGCTGTAAATATTGCAATTGAGATCGACTTTGTGTCTGATAAGAAAACGGACGACACACAGACTGAATTGCGAAAAGTGCATAAAGTGGCACGCTCCGGCAATATAAAAGTAACTTAAAATGAAGAAGTAGATGGATCGGAAAAGATACAAACTCGAAAAGGCTAGATCTACCACAAAGATGGGGAATTAATTCTAACATGCGTAGAAGATGGTATACCAACCTTGCCCCAGCTAGAATACAGCCCAGTATAGTGATGATACTGAGCACATGTTCCACTGTTAGTACATCCTCGTCGTACACCGATAGCACGACGAGCACGCCCAGGACACTCGCAGATAGAAATACCACGTTTCTGGAACATTATACCTTATATTCACACACATTATGGTTAAAATACACTATACATCGAATGCTCTAAGGTAGCCCATAACCAAAAAATCTAAGTAATTTTTACTGGGTAATTTTTTAGTAATTTTTTATTTAAGCAATTACCTAATAAATGTATTTTCAAGAATCTAAATAATATTTGTTCCTAAAACAGTAGATCTGTCACTTAATCAATTGAATCACCAAGTAACATCGAAACGCAATAATACCAATCACTAATTACTTTGGTGACTAAACCCTAAATAAACGAATACCATATCTATTGAACAGTCTACCGGCAGACATAAGGAGTGAAAGAAATAAAAATTGTTTTAAAAATAAATTAAAAAGACATTATTTGTCCAACCGTGGCCAACTTCTGACGAGGTGGGGATGAGTTTAGAAGATTACTTACCATTATTTGAATATAAATAAAAAATAAAAAAAATTGTATTGGTTTTCCAAATAATAGAAGTGTCATCTAATTTCTGTCTGCAGGGTTTAAGTTTAAAGTAGCCTAACAACCGAGTCGGGGTACCTCGAGTCCCGAGCTCGCTTCGCTCGCTCTTGCTTCCTATGTTCTCCTTGCCACAATGGCTTTTTTACTATGTTGCAGAGTTTAAGTGTTTATTTTAACTAAGTAAAAGATCTACGATCTAGTGGACTATTATTTTTCGGGTATGAATGATACTAATAGATTGTTGATTAGATTTTAAGGTGAAAGATCTGCTATTTTCGATACAAATATACTAAAAACTGTTTGTGCTTCCTGTTATACTGACTCAGCATTTTTCACCTGTTACAGTAAACATAGGCGACTGCACATAATATAAAACAATGCACAGGCCACACCACAATGGCATTAATCGATCGATAGAAACACAGCTAGATGCGCAATAGACTGAACGAAAGTTCCTCGTCATTGTTATAAATCAGTAACGGAGTAAGTGCCAAATCACACGAGTTTTATTTTTGACAAAAGTAAACATTGCGAATTATAAATAGCACGGCATTGTTTACGTAATATCTTTCGCTAGATAAATACTTTGGCGTAGTTACGATACAATAACATATATAACTACTTACAACAAAATATTGTTGTTTAGTAACTCTGATACGTATCCCTAGTTAGAAAATGCTATAATTTAACGTCTAATTATATGCGGTCAGTTGTATAAGTCGCCTAAAATACATGCTTGTAACAAAATTAGTCTAATATGCCCTACGAGCCACCTTAGAGCTATTCCAATTTGTATTTCCAAACTGCAACCAATAAAATCTGAATTGCAAGTATTGGTTATTTTAAGATAACACTCCTCAACACTGGTTGCCCTCTACGACTCTAGCAGACATTTGCGTGACTCAATGAATTATGAATCACACGAACTACGCATTTTGATAAACAGTCTAGATAGCTTCTTTCATTACGTATTTCTTTGTTTTATTTGTTACGAAACAAACAACTCGCTTTTAAAGGCAGAGCGGACATCCCGGAAGTTTGGAACATTTGGCAGTTTTTTAATTCATTCAGCCTAAACTGTTCCCATTGGTGGGACAGGGCCCTCTTCTATTTGAGAGAAAGAGAGAGCCTGAGTTCACAGAAAATGTTAGCTCTTGTATCACTTGTTGTACTTTTAGGGCCTGTTTGGATGTCCTTTAAACTTTGGTTCATTTATCAGAAAATCCCTTACTTGGCAATTACAGTAGTGATAGGTGATGAGAAGCTTCCTAGGTATTTGGTAGCGGGTTTGTGAGCACGGTTCAGTCTGTCTCTGAGTTCATGTTCCAATTCGTTGAAATGTCGCAGAGTTATGCGGGCGTACAACGACCATGTTCGCAGACCAAGTGACGCGGGCGAACGTTTTATTAACTGTAACATAAAAGTATGATAAAACATTAGAATTACAGCGCTCATTTATTTTATATTATTTAAACAAGCATCTCCTTGCTTAAAAGGTCATCTCTGAATCATGTGCGTTATAACTTTATGTAATTAAAATAAACATTTTTTTAAACACTGCCCGACCCGGGCAGCGATACCAGGACCTCATCCTTAGTAGTCGCACCTGCGACCACTCGACCGGAGGCGGTACACACCAAAATCCGCGAACGAAGTCGCGGGCAACAGCTAGTTATTTAAATATATACACACGAATGATTACCTTTGCTAAAAATATTCAAACAAATCATATCATTTCAAAGGTGTCATAATAAATACGTCTTGTAAAAAATCATTGGAAATAGGTATATTGCGGAAACAACAAGCTGTAGCCCTTTTTTAATGAACGCGTAATAAAAAATTGTATGGTTAAATAGAAAATCGAAGTGACAACTAGTATAAAATATAAACATACTGACTGTCACTTCGCTTTTATGTTAGATAGGGTAGGGTACGCGTTTCTTCGATATGGTGCGATTAAATTTCGTAAATGTATTCCTAAATTTATAAAGCTCGTGCAGATAGCGAGTAGCCAGAGTAGACATCGCACCATGTAAGTCAAAGCCAGGTTGACTTAACGAATAAATATGTCGTCGCTCTTGGTTTTGTTACAGAAAAAGTGGAAATCTTTATGAAACCTACCTCGGCATAATTGAAGAAGAAGTAAAGTATTTGCCACGCCTGTATAAGTGGCGAGAGCAGTAAGTTCACAATGGCCAACCATAGTATTTGTCTTTCGAGCTGACGAGCGAGTAACATTCGTTTTGAATGGTCCTTGTAACACGCACGAAGCTGCCAGCAATTCTCCCAAGGACTCCATGGACTGTCTGTTGGTGGAACACGGAAATTTGTACAAAAGTCACATGAGGAACTTTAACAAATTGCTTTCATACTAGTTTTTATTTCTAAGATGGAATTAAAATTAATATTAGGACTGTTGGCTATAAATTTTGACATTAAATAGTGTTATCAATAAAATAAAAATGTTTTGTGTATATTTAAAGGAAATTCGTGACTGTCTTCGTATTTTAGACATAATATGAAAGTGTGATATACTTACAAAATAACAGAAATTCTAAGTTCCATTTCAAACCCCGGGATAAATAGTGAAAATCACCAATACAAGGCACATGTATTTGCAGAGGTAATAAGTTTTTATTGACCATTGCTACCATATAATTTGTAAATCTGAAAGAAAAAAAAAATTCATTTCTGTTGACTGTTACTTCACACATTATATTTACAGTATTCTCCATTTTCATTTACAACAATAAAGTGACAGATTGGAACATTTTCCTCCTAACTTGAGAAGAGCTTGTGTACAGTCATAAGTACAAATATTTCTAGACTTAGCAAAATTCAGAAGCCATTTTCTCGTGGAATAAGTGCCTGTATGAGATAAGATCTATTTTCGTTAGTATGGGCTTTAAAGTATAGGCAATGCAGCAGGTGAAAATCACAAAAGTTCTTGTGACTTTACAGGAGTGCTGTCCGATATATTTTCATACTTTTTGGTTCATTCCTAAAGTGTGAATATGAGCATAAGAATTAATAAATATAAACATATTTCATGTATAAGTTCATCAATAATATAGTATGGAGCAAATAAACTCTTGAAATGATAAACCCAGATAAGGGTGCAACTCAAATAGGTTGGATATTGCACCCATTGCAAATATAACTATTATTTACTTATGTGCATTATATGTAGTGTTTGTTATTTATTATTGATCTCAAAACAGAACAGTGACCACAATCTGAAACACATGTTAAATAATGAGTTTGTAATCTTAGGTCATAAATATATTGATGTCCCTTACAACAATTGAACAAATTTCCTTTATGACTTTCTAATTTTCACTGCATTTGTAATTTCAAAACACAGTATTTTGTTTGTGCTTCCTGGTGAGTTTAGGATGTCATCTTTACCATAAACCAATTACCAAATACTGTTACTTAGACTTTGAATACAATTTTCAAGGACGTTCATCATCATTGGGTTGCTTATGCACACTTTGTCAACAGCCAGCTTTCACAAAACCCACAGGTGAGTCCCCATAGGTTGCATGGCCTATTTTGCTAATGATACACTTATACAAGCTTTATGTGGATTTGAATTGAGCTTTATGTGTAGTAAACAAAGAGGGAGTTTTATAAAATACCTGAGTATTCTATGGTATATGTCTAATTCGTTGATCTCTTGCTTATGGACGCACATGTGGTGTTCTGGCTGTGCTTCTCGCACTCTATCCTGTATTGTTGACCAGTTAATCCAAACTAAATCACTCTGAAACAAATAATCAGTCAATTAAAGAAAAATATCATACTTTAGACGTTTTCATTTTGATGTAGTGAAACCACAAGAAATACAAGAATAAGAGTTATTTACTCACCTCTTTGATTTTTAATGCATTATTGTAAAATAATTTTGTGTCATAAGCATAATATAAATGGTATATTGATATCACTAGCCTCATCAACCAAATGACTGCACACAATGTGACGAGACACCACCTAAAATGTCCAATAGATTTACAATAAAATATTGTACTTATAATAATAACTTCTTTGAAAAACATTGACAAATATTGACATTTGGGTCAGTGGATATGAAATGGGGCACTATAAAAAAAGTCGACTAACCCTCGCTTCGCTGCGCTCCTATTTCTGTCTACAGGGTTTAAAGTAACCTAACCTAAACTAATGTCGGGGTGCACCAAGTCCCGAGCTCGCTTTGCTCGCTCTTGCATCTAACACGTTTTTGGCTAAAAATTGTCTTTTTTCTTCAGTGCCCCATTACATACACTCCAACCGACATTTGCTTCAGCAAAACACATGTAAAGCATTTGCAATAGAAAACAGTATTATATTGAATAAAGAATAAAACTGTCTAGACTGGGATTTTAGATTATACAAAAAACACAATGTCCATAAGCCAGTAGAACTAAGCATTTAAAAAAAACAAAGGGTTTTTCATAACTTTTGAATAACTTAGGACTGTTGTAATTTCCATGTAATATAATCACAAAATAATGTTTAATAATAAAGTTTTGTTTTTTGTTTAATCTTTCAGTTTGCACTGCTATGTAAGATATAAATTATATCTTGTTCAGGTTGCATACATAATGCAGTCTAGACCTGAACAGGTACAACTACACAGGTAGTTGAAAGTGTGGCCTACTTTTCATGACAATAAATATTGGAGTACTCACCATTTCCAGGCCACACTTTGCACACACACTGAAGGAGAAGATATGACATCATTTAAACTAAGTTTTTCACTTCTGTTGGCCTTTGGATCATTCCTAAATAATCTCTGATAATCTACGCAATACACCAAAAATGTGGAAAACCACACTATGAAAATAAATTGCAACAAATAAAATAAGTCAGAGATTATCATTGGGTAAAATCCACCACGAACATAGTATCTATACATTCTTGTAAAAAATGAGTCCAGATCCTCTATATGAGTCCATCCTCCTGCAAGAAGAAAATAACTGATCTTTATGCAAGCTCTTTTCATTATGAACAAAACATAGTATGTTTTGTTCATAATGAGAAAGGTTGATGATACAGCAATATTTTAAATGGCCTTGTATACACTCACAACACGCCTTCTTAAGACTGTTGAGTATCATAACAGTGATCGCGAGACAATGAACACAGACCTATTATGAGAAGACCATGGCCTTTGATTGCTTACCTTTATTTTTGGGCACTTTATGGATGATTACATTGTTGGCATCCTCGTGTTCGTGGTCCAGGGTAATAAAAGTTGGAGCAGCATTCGTGGTCTCTGCCAGTGATGCCAGTGGCGGAGTTAATTCGTTATCAAGTGCGCTGTAGGAAACATCGCGTTTTCCAAAATGTGCCATAGTTAGTTCGACAATATGAATAAGACTGCTCGTTTCTACGCATAAACACAATACGCAGACGCTATTTACTATCACGACATTCTTGACTTTGTCCCAGAAACGTGCAAAATAACTTCACAAAACAATCAACTTTGAAATTCATGCAAATGATTTTTATTATTGCAATTTACTAACAGTTGAATTTTATTTTTAATAGTTACTTGTAATAAAAATTAACAAAATAAGTTCAAGGATACAAAGAATTTTGGAAGTCCCCAGTAATAAAGAAATTAATACACTTCACAAATGACGAAAATAAACCACGAATGACAGCCTATTGTACTCAATTTTCTCAAACAAAATATTGGTTCAATTTCACGCAGAATTGTAGAAACCACAGATTACGAATGGGTTGTCTGCCACAGTAACCAACAGTAACGGCAAGGAACTAATATTTATTACGCACAACAGGAATGCTTACTTGCACAAATAACTAATAAATTTTATTTCTGCACGTGTTGATAAATGAAAAAAAATCACACGTGTGAAATACATTGCATGTTGAACCTAACCATAGTGCGATAGGCAGTTTTCGAGGAAGCGCACTCTTTGGAGGAAGCGTATTGAATAAAAATTCCACAGATAAACTAAGTCCAAAATGGGGTTCAATGACTATAGTCGGCAGTGATTGTTTTTTTTTAATCTCGGCAAAGAGATATGCGTCTTTACGGCGGTAATATTTTTTGAATATTTAAATACCGTTAAACTAAAGCACGATCCACACCTTCCGATCCTATCCGATCCGATTCTGATTATCAGATGAAATCGGACAATGTATTATGCAACAGATCTTAATTATTACAAAATCGATAAATCGGATGTTCCGACCGTCCTTTTCCTAAAATGGGATCCTAAATCGAACGATTTATAGAACATTCGTCCGATAAAACGTCACAGTCACACACGACCAGCGTCCCAGTTCAGACGTGTACCTACTCGCGTGTACCTACAGAACTTAGCATTCCATCACCGCCCCATTCCTCAACATCTTCTAATTACATGCAGGGAGGTTTAAAAGACTTCATTCTTTTTACTAAGAAATGAGCTTTTGTCCTACTATAACTACTTACTTGGTAATAATTATGACTAATAAAAAAATAACACTAATAATTATATACAAATAATTATATAAAAGAAAATTTCATTTCATATCTTTATATAGTCCTTTAAGCATTTATGTCATACAGGTTTCTGGTATTATTTGTAAGAGTAACTGAGGAGATATAGCAGTATTGAACATCAAGTCAGTATAGCTGCAACCAGAAGCAAGGAATCTCAGTCGCAATTAGTCTTTCTTCGGCACTTACTGCTTCTCGCAGAATAGTATTTTGCTTTTAGATAAATGGGCGTACCATACCCAGTAATTGAGAAAAACACTCTTCGTTCATCCTTAAATACGTCCGAAAATGTTAAGACCTTAAAACCTTAATCATTTTTATAGGTGTAAACCTTTTTCTCTGTCTGTAAATTTCTTCAGCCCATATCCGTCTCTTTTTCCTCCTTTTTCGTGTATCCACAACGGTATTCGATATTGCTACTCCTATTGCAATCTTTTATAGTTTAGACAACGTAGGAGCCATGTGAACCACGCCTGCACAGAGTCACCGCTCTCATTTTATATTATATTAGTCTATGGTCACCGCTAGAAGACGATCTGAAAGTGTGGTGAAAATGGCTCCGATTTAGGATTTCCGACAATTCAGATAGGATCGGAAGGTGTGGATCTAGCTTAAGACCAAAATGGGTTCAATGACTTTTTCTTCGCCCTATTCGGATAGGCTAAGGTCTTGGACCATACCGCCAAGGGTTCAATGACTATAGTCAGCAGGGATCATGCAGGTCTTGATTTTTTTTTAAATACCTGTCGGCAAAGAGATATGCGTATTTTGGCGTTAATTGAGTGTTTTTTTTTTGTATTTTCTGTCTATGAAATAATAGAATATCATATATAAATATGATTATTTAAAACAAATATTTACTTTTATGAACAAATTAACATCTACCTATTTGTGTTCTAAATACAAAAATATTTGAATTTTCTATTTTCATTTTAGGTTTTTTAGCGGCATCATTTGGCTTCTTCAACCTGGCGAAAGCAAAGCGAGGTAAAAAAAGCAAATTAAATCATAGTTTCCTAATGATTCCTGACAAAAATACTTTCCGTTCTAATATTTTATTTCTTCGAAAGTGTATTGCAAAACGTCGTTTGATACGCTTCTCGGCTTCCTAACACCCTCGCCAGCAGCTCGGGTGTTAATTCCGCCTCGAATGCAATAACAAAGTTTCCCAACTTATATCAAAATGTACTATTGATGTAGAGTAGTGATATTTTGCTGAGAAGGACTAAATATTGTGAAAAAATAGGGGTAAAATCCAAGGAAGTGCTAGATTTGCATTTTTGCACCCTTATACCTCATTTAAGAACACCCTGACCCTGATCAATCTGACGTTTCTTAGTGACGGGAAATAGTCATTGACAACCAGGCCCCAGGGTCTCCGGCCGTCCACGGGCTGTAGGTCAAAATTTCCAGAACGAAAACTTTGAAACCAAAAACGAACCGTGTTTTCTTTTACAGTCACTTCCCTATTTTATTTTATATCAGCCCACTATGTCCCACGCTGGGCAAAGACCTCTCCCATGACTCTCGAATTTTGTTAAAAATTGGCTTTCTTTGACCAATCCGTTAAGACTGAGTCCCTATACACATTATCAATCGTTCAAACAGTTACCTACTCGTATTCGTAAATAACGTGATTTTTTAAGTTTTCCATAGGGTGAACTTGGGGTGAACAGAACGATGTCAAAGAGAATCAAGGCGTCACGGCTAAGCAGTTATATGATAAGAGCTGTCTTGTACGGATCGGAATGTCCTATGTCGGAATGGCTACGAAGCAAAATTAAAGGCAATTTTAGTTGAGATGAAAATGCTAAGATGAATGGGGGATGTGTAGTGTAACATAAATGGATAGAATAACAAATTAATTTAAAGAAGACGACATCTGAAAAGTTATGTGATAAGTTTGTCATCCTCTCCAGCACGACCATGGATGATTACCTTAATTTTAATGCGGTACATATTCATGAAAAAATCTGTACTTTATTGTACTAACGACTTTAAAAAATGTACTCACATAATTATTTTCGCTGTTATAACATATCGACCGTGGCCGTGCTAGGTAGAACCTTACTGCCACGACCACTATATATTTTCGGAATTTTTTCAACTTTAACATGAAAAGTTATAATAAATATATTGTACTGAAATTTACTTCATTCTATATATTATAATTTTAAGCACTCATTTACCCAGTTTTAAAGAGATTTTTTTATGATACTTATAGCTTATATGTTACGCTATTACTACCTATTTCTAAGTAGGCAAAATTCAATAAAATTACATTCGTCATCATCCATGGTCGTGCTGGAGAGGATGACACGTGGTAAGTCTGTGGTTGTAATGGTATGAGCACGTGATGCGGCTGAATGAGGAAATATCTTAAAGAAAGATTTGATTACGAATATTATAAACAAAAAATAAATAAAACGTGCCAACAAGAATATAACAATGAATTTCGAAAGTTGTTCTAATTTCACTATAAATTAATGTTTATGTTTAAATTATGATTATTTTTAAATTATGTAATAAAATATAATAAATCAAATCTGCCTAGAGTTATCCCAACTTTATTGGGGGCGGCTTCCAGTCTAATCGGATGCAACTGAATATTAGTATTTTACATGGAGCGACTGCCTATCTGACCTTCACAACCCTGTTAGTACTGGGTGGGTGGGTAATACGGTACCCACGGCTTTCGGGCCACTTACTTTCCTGTAACGACTGTCAACGAACTACAAATTACAGCCGGCCCAACGGCTTTGCTTACTTTCCGAGGCACGGAGAAAACTCGTAACGAATTAGTGATCACTCATACTCAGCTAGGTAAGCCCTTAACCTAGAAGATCAATCTGTTATTATTAACCCACAAGAAATATAAATATTGTACTTCTATTGATTTTCTCGCAGTCAATGGTAAAAAGTAGAGTACACAACTCGTGAAAAAAAATTCATCTCGGTTCTTGTATCTCTCGCTTCGCTCAGGATTCAACTCTAGAATTCCTTGCTACGCTCAGGATTCAACTCTAGAATCCCTTGGTACGCTTGGGATTCTACTCTAGAATCCTTTGCTTTCTTTCGGGATCCAACTTAGTACCTCGAATTAAATTCCCTTTTTTCACTTGTTGTATAATCTACTATTTATCTTATGTTTTTGCTTTTGAACGAACAGTTTGTCATACATAATGTTTCAGTAAGTTTATGTTTTTTTATGCCAATTTCATATTTTTAACCTAACCTATGTTTAATTGTCAAAATCAAATAATTAATTTTAAGTACTTGTTGATCTTAAATTACATTCACTCTTTTCGTTAATTTATGGAAGTCGCCTCTGCGGCGTAGGCCTCGCCCAGTTTTCTCCAATTTTCCCTATCTCTAGCTTGTCTCCTCCAGTCAGGACCACATCTATCTTTAAATACATCTTCCCAGCGCATTCGCGGCCTTCCTTGATTCCTTTTTCCATCTCTAGGCACCCACTCCACGATTTTCTTTGTCCATCTTTCGTTTTTCATTCTACAGATATGTCCTGCCCATTTCCATTTCAGACTTCTTATTCTTTCTACTATGTCCGTTATTCTAGTTTTTTTCCTTATGTCCTCATTACTCATTTTGTCAGACAATCTTATGCCCAACATGCTTCTCTCCATTTTCCTTTGCATTACGCCGAGTTTGTGCTCATCTGCTTTTCGAAGTGCCTGAATGCATGCAATGAAAAGAATATAGTGTAATGAAAGTATGTAATGGTATGAATTAATGTAATGTTGATAATGTAATGACCGTATTATAAATATTAATAATGCAATGCTCAGAATATAATGTTAATAATAGAATGCCCAAAAAGTAATGTAATGATATGAATGAATGTTATTGAATGAATGAAATGTTGATAATGTAATGACCATAATTATAATGTTAATAATGTAATGTTCATAATGTAATGCTCATAATGTAATGTTAATAATAGAATGCTCATATTGTAATGTAAATAATGTAATGTGATGGAATGAATGAAATGTTGGTAATGTAATATTAATATGATTTGTCACACTTAAGGAAAAGAAGGTTTATATGTTCTGTGTAATTATGGTAGAATTAAAGGTTTTTTATTTATTTATTATTTACTTGTTGACCTACTCCCAATTTTAACTTTAGTACCTATATTGACTACAATTTTGCTATTAATAAAATGTTATATCTAAGCCGGAGAGGTGATCTGCAACTCAGGACCTTCCTATTTCAGACACCTTTCTATAGATAAGATTGTGCATATACCAGCGCCTGTAATTTCTGATGTCGAGATAAATAAAGATTTATGATTATGATAATTTATTTTTAAAATTTACCTGTTTTGTCTTGTCTACACACTATGTCTACATTTCTTAACCAACTTTCCTACCGCAGGTCTGCTTCTGGTCTGCCAGGGCTGCGGGACTGTTCGAAAGAGATACCGCGGCCCTGGAACATAAAGGGCCAAAGAAGGAACATGGGTGGTTTTTAGTCAGTAAGAGTCTGACACTCCCTTCCGCTCCGCCCAGAGCGGGAGGGGTCATTTGATGATTTCCCACCCTCCAAAAAAAAGGTCTGCTTCTGGTCTTAAATAGGTATCGTTGTGCTCTTCTATCTTAAGAATTTTGTATGTAGGTAACTGCCTCGTTGATCTAGTGGTTGCAAGCGCAACTGATGAGCATGAAGTCCTGAGTTCGATTCCTAGGTCGTGGCAGTGTTATTGGGTTTTTCCATCAGGAATTTCTCATTAGCAGCCACGGAGTCTGGATTTTTGCCCGGTTGATGGTAATAGGCTCGGCCTCTATTACATGGGGCTTAAACATAACTGGCGAAATGTGGGTGAACTATTATATGATTTAAAAAAACAACAAAATTATTAATACTCTGTTTATTTTATTATTTTCCCGATACATGCAATAAGTATATTGTTATATTGTAGTATTTCTTGACATCATTTTATAGTTTACAATGGGGTTTGAAACCTATCAGGACAGTATTTAATTGATTCTTATACACCATGAACCATTTGGAAACATACCTAAAATCTAAACACTTAGAAAAGATTTATAAAATCTTAACACCATTTTATAGTTTACACTGGGGTTTGAAACCCATCACGACGATACTCTTATTGATTCATACATCATGTTTTTTTTTTTAAAGTAGGTATGTTATTTGGAATCCTACATAAAATCTAAACACATAAGAAAACATTTATGAGATCTTAATAATATGACTTTGTTGTCTACATCTTGGACATTTAACTACAAATTAAAATAAAATTGTGAGGTACTGGCCTGTAAAAAAAAACATTAAAACGTCTGAAGCTCTGTCTTACAATAAACAAACAGGCGTACAGGAAAACCTTAATAAAAAACCTATTACTTCGTCACATATTTTTCGCACCTCTCCCTCGTATTTGGTTTCCCTCACTGATGTGGCAGATATGTATTTGTATACATACATCCGGGATCGTCCATTACATGTCACTATTTCCATAATGGACGACCAGGTGAGGAGCCTGACTTATAATGGTAGCATAATATAAGGTAGCATTTCAAAATAGGTGCTTGTATTTCTTCAAATTGCTACGAAAATCCCCAGCTGAGGTAAGTTTTTCTTTATTAGTTCACCCTTTTAGTGTCATACATTCATAATTAGATCATATATCTTTACATACTTAGTTACCTAGCTGTTTCATAATGTTAGGTGTAAGTACATAAAATGATGATTGTGTGAATTGTGCGGTAAATTATCCAAAAATACCTTTTTTTAATTATAATTTCATGATTTACTTAGTGTTTTTGATGCATTGGTAATTTTGGTTATACTCGCGGGTTTTAGTTTAACGACACCGCAGAAATGGGTCTCTCACTGTTTTTTCTCAATCATTTTGGGTAGGTATTGACATATTAGGGAATTCCTTCGTTTCATCAGTTTGTGTTGTGATTTCTACGTACGTCCGCGCTGCTTTAACCGCTTCATCTTCATCCGAACTCCATACGCCAGGATTTTCTATCTCGTATAGTGTCATCGCCTTTTCCAAGATAGACAGTGGTTGAGTTCCAGGTTTATTTTCCTCGGTCGCATTTTTTTTACCAGTGGCGTTTTGTGTACCAATCGCATTTTCTGTACCAAAAGCGTTTTCTGCCAGCTCACGAAGCCGCTGTAAGCTGCAAGCTACTGCTATACCAGTCGCATTACCTTTATCAGTCGGATTATCTGTCCCAGTTACATTGTCTGTACCAGTCACATTTTCTTTAACAGTCGCATTTTCAGTATCAGTCGCATTGTCTGTGTCAGTCGCAGTTTCTGTATCAGTACCATTTTTTGTACCAGTCACAATTTCTGTACCAGTCGCATTATCTGAACGAATCGCATTTTCTGTACCAGTCACATACTCTTTAACAGTCGCAATTTCTGTATCAGTCACCTTTCCTGTACCAGTCCCATTTTCTGTACCAGTCGCATTTTTCTTATCACTCGCATTTTCTATATCAGACACATTTCTCTTATCAGTCACATTTTCTATACCAGTCTCATTTTCAATACCAGTCACATTTTCCTTATCAGTAGCACATACTGTACGTGTCACATTTTCCTTATCAGTCGCATTTTCTATATCAGTTACTATTTTTTTATCAATCGTTTTTTTTATATCAATTACTGTTTGTTTGTCAGTTGCATTTTCTTTACCGATCACATTATCTGCACCAGTCACTTTTTCTTCACCAGCCACGTGTTTTTTATCAGTCGCGGTTTCTGTAAAAGTCACATTACCTATACCAGTCACAATTTCAGTATCAGTCGCATTTTCTGTATCAGTCGCATTTTCTATACCAGTCACATTTTTTTTATCAGTCCCATTTTCTGTACCCGTCGCATTTTCTGTACCAGTCGCATATTCTATGTCAGTCGCATTTTCTTCAGCAATCGCTTTTTTCTCAGCAATAGCCTTTCTCTTAGCACGCTCTAGAGCTAAGTTTTCATGATAGCTAAGCCTTGGTCTCTTTATTAATCTTGCTTTTTCATATTCTGGCGCTGGATCTGTAATTCTATTGGCCCTTGGAATATGTTTCTTTTTCGCATTCCATGTTCTTAGGTCCATTAAATCCCAAGATGGCTCATCAAACTCAAGTAAAGCTTCCATTTCACTGAAACAAATAAAAAAAACATTTATTCAAAAACTTTTCTCACGGCGAACAGTATAAACACGATAGGTACAGTCATCAATGAAAGTCAACTAACATTATTTTTTTAATTATTAGCTTTTTTGTAGCTTTACAGCTTATCAGTACCTATTGTAATGATTCATTACGTAAGATATTGAATATAAAATTTAAAAATAACGAAACTATACGCAAACATTTACAACGGAGTCTTGCCTGTAGGTATGCAATAAGTATGTAGGTACTGAAAATAAAGGTACATTAACTATTATATTATTATAACGCTGGTTAACAGACTTTCATTGCAGACCGTTCATATTGAACTGGTACCTACATACCTATTCCGATTTACATTTAGGATTAGGACATTACACATATAGGTAGGCTTAAAGTTTATTTTTACCGAGATTGAAAAGCGGTGTGCAGGAATCTCAAGCTATCTTTATACTTTCTGCCTGGGTCTTCATTTTTGTAATAACTGTCTCTTAGGCCCACCCATACTTTTTGAAGTTCAGCAACTAAAAGAAGAAGAAAAGTATTGGTTATGTAATTATGTAGGATAGCATATTTGTAGGATATTGAAATTTGCGTTATGGAACTTAAATGTAGGTAGTTTTGTAGGGCGGGGTACCTAGCATTAGTGGCGGTACTTTCACACAAGCCTACAAGCTTGGCTTGCCCTTATAACCTAATACCAGTGCCGGCAGCAGGGTGCAAGGGGTGCGCTTGCACCCGCCTGTCAGAAAAGAAAATATCTACATAGAAAAGATTAAGATTTTTTTATACATATATTATGTAACTGAGTGATTATAAACTTCTACGTCTAGGTTGCTGTCCATTCATCACCTTGTCAATACAGTTAGTGTTCCCCTCTACTCTTTTCCTGTGAACACTGAGCATGCACAGGCCGCTTAGCGTCTCGCGTCTCCCATCGTCAGGGCCATAGGCAGGGGGAGAGTTTTGGGGGTTCTAACCCTTCGAAATCTCGGACAACTAATGGTCCGGTTGGAAACTAATTTATCCGAGGTGGAATTTTCAAGCTCGCAACGCTCGCTCTGGAATCCTATTGTTATCGATTGATGGGCTTTTCTGTGTAAATCGACAAAATTATTTCTTGTATGAATTGACAAACGAAAATCTAACATATGTTTTCATGGAATTGAAGGTGATCCTCCCTGGAAATAATCCTGCCGGCGCCGATGCCTAATACTCTTCATGATGTTGGGGTTTCTGCACAGTCTGCTTGCCTTATTTTTGGCCCCTAGGCGTACCTACCTAACTTAACAGAGCAAAGCGCAGTGCTGATCGTCCGGCGGCGACATGGACAGACGATATATTTGGCATTGGGAGAAAATACTGGATGAGACTAGAACAGGAACGTGGAGATTGGTACAACAAGTGCGTGTTGGGCCACGCACAATATAGGGTTCCGTAGTTGCCCATCAAAATATGCGGACACTTCCTACAGTCCGATTTGTCTCCGAACGATGATTTTTATTGTAATAATAAAAAACAAACTTTCATTTGCAGTTGAAAAAAATGTGCTCCCATACATATATTTAGGAAAATATGTTATCCAAGTACATTTTATAAGTTGGTCGACTATTAGTCGTAAACTTGTAAAGCCTACTTATCTAGCTGTGATAGTTTCCTTTTAACTTCGTTATACATTCTGTCAAAAAAGTATCGGGAGATCGGGAATGGTTGATTTGTTTATGGTTCCAAATTCATTTTTTAGGCTTTATTTTGTTGTTAGATTGGCACAACTGTTTTCCATTTTGGCGCGGAGTTTGAGTTGCATCTGTTATTTACATCAAATTTAAGTGCTGTTTTTAGTAAGATCATAATACACTTCTCATCAAAAAAATCGAAACACTTTCGTTTTTATTGTTTTTGTCCTAATTTTTTACAAAAGAGAATTAATTCCATGAAAAAAAAACATTATTGTGTAGCTGGCAGTTTGGTTTACAGTAAGAAGAAAAAAATCAAAATTCGAAATTAGAATTTCATTTGTTTATCCTATAAATGAAATTAATCACTGTTTTGAGACAAATGTGTATTTAGGGTTGGAGTACGTTTCTCGTTTAAAAACTAAAAATTAGCGCTTGTCTTTAAACTTTTTGTTTCTTATTTCATTTACTGTGACTTTGGGACGTCTGAAAAAACTTTTTTTTCTAAAACATATGGATACTTCGCCCGCAGAAGCCGCCCAAGTGGTGGCATTGCTGGATTCTGGACTTAGTCAGCGTGTTGTGGCTGCAAGATTGCATCTAAGCTTATCATCTGTTCATAGAGTCTACAAACGCTATCGGGAGACTGGTTCGTTCACGCGCCGTTCAGGATCTGGCAGGAATCGGGTCACTTCTGAGCGAGATGATCGATTTATTGTAACAACTTCTTTACGAAATCGACGCCTTAACGCTTTTCAACTGCAGCAGCAGCTTCGCGTTGTACGAAGAGTAGCTGTAAGTGACTCTACAATAAGAAGAAGGTTGAAGGAACGCGGATTGGCACCGCATAAGCCAGCGAATGGGCCGAAATTAACTGCAGACCATCGAAGAGCGCGCCTTAACTTTGCACGCGAGCACCTAACTTGGTCATACCTTCAGTGGAGCAAAGTACTGTTTTCTGATGAGTGTAAAATTATGCTGTATGGTAACGACGGAAGGAACAAGGTCTACAGAAGAGATGGAGAACGCTTTGCACAATGCTGCATTGAAGAAAAGGTCAGCTATGGTGGCGGTTCGTGGACGGTTTGGGGAGGAATCAGCGCCGACGGTAAGACAGAACTTGCCTTTGTGTCTGGGCCACGGCTGCCTGCACTAAACTCTCATCGGTACATCGAACAGTGTCTTGAACCTCATGTGATGCCCTATGCACATTTTATTGGCAACGACTTCATATTCATGCACGACAATGCTAGAGCTCACACCGCGGGCGTCGTACGAGATTATCTTACCGAAGTCGGTATCTCCATTATGGTATGGCCAGCAAGAAGCCCGGACATGAATCCCATTGAACATCTATGGGATGAATTAAAGAGACGAATTCGAGCAAGAGATCCAGCCCCAGAAACACTTAGCCAGCTGCAAAATGCAATCCAAGAGGAATGGGATAATATACCACAACATGTGATCGTGACTCTCATCCGATCGATGAAGAACCGTATGGAAGCAGTAGGTAATAAGAGCTCGCGGAGGGAATACAAGTTATTAAATAAACGTTTCTTACATTTTTTTTTCATTTACGCGTGTTGTTTTACCCATTTCCTTCATATTCCATACAGGGTAAAAATTACTCATTATACAAAATACGAAACATATGAAGACTTAATTTGAATTTAGAACAATAACATTAGGATTTAAAAACCTCATACTACTCACTATTAAATGACATTTTACATTTATTCCTAAATATACACATTTTTCTGATAATCCTTATCAAATCATAAACTGCGAGGTGTTTCGATTTTTTTGATGAGAAGTGTATTTTCTAGTGTGTTTTTCGATTTTCATAATCGACCAAAACATAGAACAAAGATTTTGTCCTAAATTTTCGCCAATGGAATTTCGTGTTCGGAGTCCCTGAAAATATTACAGAAGGCTTACGGTGAATCGGCTTTATCAAAAACACGTGCTTAAGAGTGGTACAAAGCGTTCAAAAGCGGTCTGGTAGGTCATAAACGTCTTCAACTGTAGTTAAGTTCGCAAAAGTGAAGGAAATAGTGACTGAAAATCCTAATTCAAGTTTGAGAGAGATAGCCGTTGAACTTTCTGTGTCTCACGAGTCGATCCGTACCATTTTAAACAATCACTTGGGTATGAAACATGTTGCCGCTCGGCTAGTCCCAAACGACCTGAATTTTCTCCAAAACTCAATCGTATAAGATTCGCTGAGGACATTCTAGAACTAGTCAATTCCACTACTCACTAGTCAACAAGCTTGGGAGTGGAGCCTTCCAACTGAACCAAAACTGAAAAAACAAAGTCATTTTGATCGTTTTCTTTGACTATCGCGGTGTTGTGCACTCGGAATTCTTGCCGGAAGGTCAAACAGTAGATTAAGAATATTATTTGAGCGTTATGCGGCGTTTAAGAGAGCAAATTCAATGAAAAAGGCCAGATTTGTGGAATGAATAATTCTTGTATTTTGCACCACGATAATACATTTTCGCACAAGGCCATGTGAACGAATTTTTAACCAAAAACTAAACAAATACCATCGAGCAACCACCTTATTCACCAGATAGGTATGGCTCCACCAGCCGACTTCTTTCTTTTTCCTAAACTCAAATTATCAATTCGTGGTACCCGTTTTCATTCGGTAGAAGACATAAAGGAGAATTCGCGGCGAGAACTGAACTCAATTCAGGAAAAAGCGTTTAAAAAATGTTTTGATGATGGATTATTCGTTGGCGTAAGTATATCGTTTCTGAAGGAGCATACTTTGAAGGCGATAAAACTTACTAACATTTTGTGTATTATAGATCGTTTCCCGGTACTTTCTTGACAGGCCAGTATATACTACCACCGAAATTTTTTTCACACACCCAAACACAAACGTGTAGCTGGTAGAGTTTACGTGTACAGGAAATACCCTAAAATAATACTTTGGAGATTTTATTTTACCGCTTTGTGCGCGTAACTAATCTATATATTCATGCCAAATTACAGGTTTCTAGTACTAAGAGTCTTTGAACTAAGCTGCGGAGAGAAGGACGGATCTGGCGAAACTATAAGGGTTCCTTGTTGCCTACGGAACCCTAAAAAAGGACAGGTCTTTACCCAACAGCGGGTCAAGTTGGGCTGTGTATGATGATGATAATGAGGAATAGGTGCAATATTAATTGTTTATGTAACAATGAGGTTGAATGTCGAATATTTGTGTTCGAACACTAGTTTGCATTTCATTTGTCACTCTAGTCTCCACCACACAATATAGTGCGGTACATCACAGTTTCTTAACTTTTTCGGATTGAATCCCCAATAAAATAATGTACCTATGGTTTAGCCGTGAACTAGTTGACACACTACACACTTGACAAACAACCTCGGATAATACTAATTTCATTGTTTCCATTTATTTGCTTTTGACTTTGTTTTAGACGAGGTATAGACGAAACGGGATGCACCATTGCTCATGATATTATTAGATGTTTGCGTATAACCTACCTTTCAGTTTTATATCTGCTTTCTGTTCACTGCCCATCGGCTGGTTTGGCACTGGAACTTCCGCAGGTGGTAATAGTGACCTCCATGCGGCTCTATAAATGGTCCTATTGTAATATTCCTCAGACTGCATATCCCATATGCATTTGTGTTCTTTTACTGCCTCAATAAACTTTAAGGTATTATCTTTTTCTTCTTCTGTAGGTTCTTGTTCCATGTATTCTGGTTCCTTGATTTCTTGTTCCATGTTCTCTGGATCTTTGATCACTTGTTCCATATCTTCCGGACCCTTAATTTCTTGTTCCATATTTAATGGTGCCTTGTGTGCTTGTTCCATGATTTAATCTTCCATATTTGCAACGCTAACGGCACGATTTCACGTCACAACTCTCAAGTGAACTGAGGTAACGCGTAGGTACTCAGAAAATCGATTGGCGGCGAGGTTGTCGCGGCGGCGCAGTGCACACTTAATATAAGTACTTAGGGCATCCTCAGGAAATGGGTCAAATCAGGTTAAAGACTTAGGTAAACTGGATCCAATTTCATTTTTATTTGAACTATAGGTACAATCTTAGTTTTTAAATAATATAAAGTCTGTAATCCCTCGAAGGTTTGGGCGGAGATGTAGAACCTACACCTACATTTTGCCAGTTTTAGCTATTGTTAGTCTTTGTTTACCCTAAATCTGAAGAAGGGTTATTGTACTAAACTTAATCCTATCGTATAGGTACCTACGTAGGTACGAGTATGCGTTAGCTGTAACCGGTGTGTAAACGGTCTTATAGTAGATAAATCCTGTATCTATCAAAGAAATGTGACTGATAATAAACCCATGTTACGTCTACACATTCGAGGTCCTTTAGTTTGACATTTTTAATTCTAAACGACGAAGTACAGCCATGATGGTATCTAGCATAAGACAGACAATCCACCGAGGCGGAGGAAAATGAACCGATAGAGATGATCATAAAATTAAATATTGATATAAATGTTGAGAGGAGAAAAGTCGTTTAAAATAAAATGACCATTAATTCCTCTGTTTTGCCTAGGTGGAGATTGAGCCTTGTTCAAAGCCTGTTGCACATAATCGTGGTGGAAACTCGCGGCATCTTCCTTTGCATCGCTTTCCACGGGCTTCATAAACTAAAGTGACAGCTCGGTAGGACAGGCTGCATCAAACTTCGTCTGCAATAGGCGATGCTATCAATAAGGAGTACTTTAGGGCCACGTCATGTAGACGTAAAATAAAGGCGCCAACGTTTTTTTGTTTTCGGGGAAACCTTCAAAAGGCGATCGGTCTTTGGGGATACGACAACGGGGATATGATAACCGGTACCACAATTTGCACATCGAAGGAGACATCGTTTCCTATTAAAAGCTGTGCAAGGCAGAGCACGTTACTATTGTGCCATAGTCTCCCGAAGGTCACTCGGTGGACGAGATGACCATCGTCGCCTTTTAAGTCGTTCTTATCTCACCATTGTTAGAAGCAACGTAAACTATCGCATAAACTGTAACAACGTATAAAAATATTTTATTACGTACATAGGTACCTAGTATGAAAACTCAATTTTAGTCGATGGTAAAAATATGATTGCTCGTAGTAAAAAATATAAAGGTAGCATGCGAAGCTACGTATGGTTTCGAAAATGTTTTGCACTATAATAGGAAAAACGATAAGAAAATGTTTTCATTTGTCTTTTTTTTGTGCCTTGTTCTTCAGTCTATATTGCAGTAAGTCAAATACATGTTCAAGTGGTTGTACACTCGACCAAGAGCTCTCTTTGTCTCCCCCGAGACGTGTCGCAAAAAATCCGACACGCGGAAGGAGAGCAATTAGTGGGAACTAGACGAGGTCTACTTAATATACACTATCGCACTCGTCCTGTCTCAGCGAGACATAATCCATGGCATCCTCATATTACGTGGCTCATTTCCAAAATATATTTGTAATGTGTAGTTTATTTTTTCAGTTTTTACTGTTTTTGGTAAAAGAGAATCCCTCAAACGTTTTGTGGTAGAAGACGGAGCTAAACCGTAAGTATTTGTATAGGTTTTAATTATGGCATTATAGCATCAGACTAGTATGAGTAAATACATAACGTCACGCCGGTATTTCCCCGAAGGGTTAGGCAGAGGTGTACCCCAGCCACAGTTCCTCCACCTTCACACATTTCGGCAGTTATGTTCAAGTCCCGTGTAATAGGGAGCGTGACTATAGCCATAAACAAGGCACAAAACCAAACTCCAGGCTACTACTGCGAGCCGTGTCGACGGCGCGTTCGTGTTCCACGCGCTCCTCAAAGAGATGTCAGGAAACGGGAGGGGCCCGCAAGGGCCGATGCCTGCCAGGGCTGCGGGACTGTTCGAAAGAGATACCGCGGCCCTGGAACATAAAGGGCCAAAGAAGGAACATGGGTGGTTTTTAGTCAGTAAGAGTCTGACACTCCCTTCCGCTCCGCCCAGAGCGGGAGGGGTCATTTGATGATTTCCCACCCTCCAAGAAAAAAAAAAGGCTACTACTGCGAAATGGAAAACCAAATAATACTTTGGCCGAACTAGAACTCCAGGGCCTCATGGTCAGCAGTAACGCTTGAGACCACTAGACCGACGAGGCAGTTCAGTAAGTACCTACTACCTATACTCAATGATTTTTTTACTTACCTACTTAAAGATTTTCTGTTTTAGAGCAATCTTCGGTTCGTATAGTTACGATCCAGTGAGGCAAGTGTTTGTACTGCCGCGGCAAGGAAACTCTAGCGAAAACAATAGGACTCCGCATCCCTCGAGCCATGAGAATGGGTCCACCCTTGTCCAGGAAGACCATATCGACAATAATCCTGAAGAAGACCCTCACCAGCGCCATGATGGTAATAGTACCGCAACTACTACTACACGCCCCATAAAGACCACAACCCACAGGCCAAAAGGCACTGATTACGTTTTCACGTCATCGGGTAAACTAAATGTGAACGATACGTCGACTGTGGGTGTAACTGCAAATCAAACTCTCAGGAAAGAGAAAAACATCAAACGGCTAAACAGCAAACCGTGGTGGAAAAAACCTACACCCAGCAAACTACCGTATCGTATGCAAATTCTCTAAATTTAAAACACGTCTTCGTGTACGTGGTATGGACTTATGGTACACATCGGTGGACATCGTAAAAATAAGAATAGGTTTCATTATGTTAAATACACGATTATTGTAGTTACAGTCAAGTTTAGTATTATCTATGTCAATTTACAAATTCGTTGCCTTGTCAAGACTTGAAGCAGGCAGGCCTGTGCACGTTAAAAGAGGTGCAGGGAAAAAAAACTATTCAATATTAAAAAACAAACACGTGTGAGTTGGACTCGCGCACCGGTATTTTGTTATTAAACTACATATTTACGGTTTTTAGATTTTATTCCTTTACATGTGCTGAAAAGCCGCGTTGACACGATCAGAGTATGCTCGGACCGAGTGGATTCGAGTAGATAACTCGGACACAACTCGTATTGTGGGTGAAATTAGTAGTTGTTACAAAAAAATATATATTTTATGTGGTGCACTGTCTTTAGCAGCAATGCGCCCGTGTCGTTACGACCCTATCTTCAGCGTTGAATTAAAATTGTAAATAATAGAGTTCCGGGAGTCGGAACTTTTTTATTGGAAATTCCCTCCTCTTTAAGAATCTTTTTAGAAAATTCCTTAAATATTAATAATTTTTGTTTTACTAGCGAAAAACTAAATGCCATCTATTTTTTAAATTTGTTAATAACAATTGCAATTTTCAAGGGGTGATTACATACTGTTACGAGCTGGGTATGGGATAAATTAAATACTACCGATTAAACACGAAATAACTTTATTAATTACAAACGACTTAAAACTTAATCACAAGTACACTACTGATCACTATTCACTCAGATATCGCACTTTTAGTTCACTTCGATTCGCTCCCGTACACACGACGTCTATTTATATGCCGAACGGTCCTTCGAGAAGGTTCGACAACTTTCAGGAACCTTCTTCACAGTTCATAGTCGAACATCATCTTTCGAGAAGGTTCCACAACTTTCTCGAATCTTCTACACAGTTCTATAGTGGAAAATTCTAGATTCTAATCTTATAGACAGGTCCTTACTAGAACATACGAGACTCGCACTTAATCTGGAATGTTCTCGTAAAGCAACTGACGTAACAATACATTTTTCTAGACGTCTTTCCGAATCGAACGAGCCTTCGCTCATATTTTTTTTTAGGAGCTTTATCAAGAATTAACACGTTTTTGAACTTGTTGACTAGCATAGACGACAAAAACCTATTTACGTAAATAATTAAATTTATCATAAAAATCGCGTATGAGCTTACCTACTAATTTTTAAATATCTGTTGGTCGATTTTGATAAAATAAATAAAATGTTACTCACAACAATGCTTCTTATCTTTCAATATTTAGAATTTGAATACAACGAGGGGCTTTTACGTCATGAGCACCCAAACGAACAATCAAACCGACAAATCTGCAAACCGACAAACAGACAATTTAAAAACAAACTAGGATTTTATTATATGTATAGAATAGATAGATAAAGTTTTAAATGCATTTTCAAACGCTGTTGAGCTGGGCATTATATTGCTATAGTCATGACCTCTTATGGCTCCAAAAAAATTTCAAGAAGGTCTTGGTTCATATTTCTTAAGAGTATGGAATTTATTCCTTGCGACCATAAACTATTAACAATAGATTTAAAACCTTCAATTGTTTTCACCCCGCTGGTGAGAGACGGCACTGTTGTTTCTTTATCATTATTAATTACATATTTCATAGATTTTAAAATGGGCAAAGTAGAGTTCCAACATTTTAAATGGGGGCGAGTTTCATGTTACTGCTGATCTACATATTTTCCCTTCTTCTTTATGGAAGTTTGCTTTGACTGAGTCGAAGAGATCATCTTACAGCATTATCAACTCTGCAGTGTGCACGCTGTCCTCTGGTAAGCTACCATTTTCTGTAAATGAAATGTTAATGTTTTACTTATAGTGGTAGTTATGTGTTTGAGCCGTTTGGGGTTGAAACACTAGGGCCATAGGGTCCGAGTGCCCACCTAGTATTTCGGCAAATCGCCAAGAGGTTAGTCGACTCTTCACGTGACCAGAGGGCGGACCTATTTTTTGGCCAAAGAAGCCAGCCTTCTGGGCACTTTTGACAGTGATGTGGACGAATTTTTGGACGCCCTGTAACCCTTTTGACACTTGTACATTGTTTTATTACTATTATAGATTTGTAGTTTGTAAATAATGTAATTATCATATCAAAGTATATCTCTTTACAAGTAAAAAAATAAACATCTCAATGATATGATTATAATAAATTTACGTCATACACACCTGCCATACACCCAAGTGTCACACCAACAGACTTGCTGAACACCTGAGTGCAATATTTAACTCTCATTCTGTCTGAGTATCATTGAGGGCACGACCTGTAGAGCAGTCAGCTTGTGGACCAACTTTACACCCCTGAATGTTGGACTTCTTTGGTATAGGTTTTCTATATGCGACCATTTTGCCACGCATACCTTGCCATCCTTTGTAAATTTTTAATTTTTAATGAGCAAATTTTTGCGTACACCCTTAATAAGATGAGGTGCATAATATTATATAGGCACAATTTTAGGCCAGTGGTCTGAACTTTTTCAATTACCTCTTTTAATTGAAATTTTAAATCTGCTGTCTTTCTTGTACACCAACAAGCACGTGATTAGTGTTTGTTTGGCATTCTAGACACTCTTATTTTTAAATGTTTGAAAAATTTTCATTAATGCCCGGCACTAAATCTTCTTTTTGTAGTATGTTTTGCAGCGTCCGGCGGCTTGGCAAAACACAGAGCTGGCTTAACAAGCGATAAGCTTTGGGAGATGGCTTATACAATGATAAAGCTAATATTTTCTCATCAAGAGTGAATCGTCTTCCTCTGGGTTTTTTTCCACCTTCTTTCACCTGCATGTTAAATAACATTTTAGCTGCTCTTGACATATTCTTTGTTAAAATTTCAAAACATTTCGATTTTCTTTTTGCTTGCAAATATTTTTTGCGGTAGGTTTCTTTTTCTTTTAGACAACGACGAAGCTTCAGTTTCATCTTCTTTACTTGGTTTTCGTGCTTCCTTTGCATTAAAGTCACTGAAAATTAAAATTATAGGATATAAAGTTATCTGAGCCAATAATAAATTATAACTGCACTTGTAAATGGAAATGTATGTAGTAAATCTTAAAGTTTTGTTTCATCAATTTGCAATACTCCATTATAAAAAAAACATGGTATTGCTATTTTCTACATTCTAATGCTGAATCTAGTATTATTAAGAAACATCTTTGCGTATCTCAGTCGCAAAGTCGTGAGCAATATGTCGCGTGACAAATCGTGTCTATGTGGTCAAGCCTTGAGAAGTGGTCATAAATAGACTAATAAATAATTGAATGCTATGGTGCAAAATTCTACAAAATTTGTTGATAACATACCTGAACAACATGGCTTGTTTTTAACCGTTTTTGCTGATATAGGATGCAATACTGTATCTCTTTGCGAAGTAGATGGTTGGCTGCTTGAAAAAAACAGGTTAATACTGGGTGCTGAAAAATAAAAATATTATAGTAAATCCTAATTTCCAAAAATTGGTTTTTCTAGGATAAATACAATTACAATTTTGGGATAATTATTTAGTCATCTTCATAAAAGAATATACTATGTGAATGGTCATGTTAGTGACTGTTTTGTTCAACATAAAATAAATAGACACTAATGTGGTCTACTCTAGAACTCTATAAGTACTGTGAAACGGGTTGAATAGAAATCTAAGGGATTCACCCTTGCTATTCACTCCATTTTACTGATAATTTTGGTTTAAGTTAATCGTTAAAAGTTAATGTTTTATTGTAATCAAATATTTGAGGACCCCCCCAGTAAGCTAAAAATACTTGTGATGGGACAAACTTGTAAAATGAAAAATTATATTATGGTACTAAATACTGATAACTATATTATGAACATTACCTAAACTGCAAGGCTCGTTTTCAACAGTATTTGCTGATTTGGCATCCAGTATCACATTAGAATGCAATAATGTTGCTTCATGTGTTGTAGATCCTTGGCAGTCTGGAAAGAATGGATTTAATCTTGAAGCTGAATGGATAGTTAAAAACAATTGTACATCCTAGAAAAATAAAATAATTATGATGTATTATACCTATACAATGTTTTTATTTTTATAAAAAATAACTATTAAACAGGGAAGATACAATTTGTTTACTATTATTCTTAGTTTACCTGATACATCTTCAGATGGTAAATGAAGAGATGGAATAGCCAATTTACTAAGTCTGTTTTTTGGGTATAGAAACACATCTTGAAAGTGTCGACGACAGATTCTTTGAGTTTTGTAGACAATGTTGCTATCCAGACCACCTCCAATGCTCTTGATCCAATTCTGAAACCTTACTGCCTCTTTCTCGGGATTTGGAAAATAATGTAGAGGTATACCTGAAAATAAAGAAAAATAAGCTACCTTGAACTGATATTTGATTTATAGTCTGCGGGTAAAATTTAGTATCGTGCGGCACGCGGATAGGAGTGGGAGGTGGTGGGGGGGAGGGGGGTGGTCCCCCTACCCCCCCGGTACCACTCCCGTGAAAAGGTAACTCACCGTTTTTGAGAAAAACAGATATTTGTGACCTAACCTCAAAACATTATTATCACCTATTTTGGTCGGGAAAAATCACGTACGGGTCTAAATTTGCTTCCAATCAATATTAGGAAAGGCGTCGTCGACGGAGCCCCGCTTCGCGGGGCTCCTACTTCTGGGTGGTTTTCAAAAAAAATAACCACGAAGGGTATGGCGGGGTCTTTGACCCCGCCATACCCTTCTAACCTAACCTATCCGAGTCGGGGTGCCCCAAGTCCCGAGCTCGCTTCGCTCGCTCTTGCATACTAAAGAGTAACGGTGTCGTCGACGGAGCCCCGCTTCGCGGGGCTCCATCGACCACATCTGTCTAGGTTTCCACATCTCTCTAGGTTGTTATAAAAATAAACAACAATACAAATGCATACAATACAATCAAAACAAATGTCACGTGACGCAAATACCAGAGACAGTTTTTTTTCTTTTTTTGCGTTCCTTTTCTCTAATTTGGTACGACATTGAACACCACAGACAATATACTATAAACATTCGGTTGTCAAACGCCCATTTTAACGTTCCGTTTCACCTAATAACGTAAACATTACGAATTTGAGGTTAGAAACAATTTTTGTAAATTTCTGGAAAAATACCCATTGCCTTGTAATAAGAGTGGTAGCGTTATAATCGGGGACCCACCCTCTATCAGATTTAACCACTTTTAAACCCCTCCGCGTGCCGCACGATACTAAAGCCAACCCCTATTATAACATAATTATAGTTCCGCTTACCATCTTCTGCTACTACAGGGCACCCAGGAACACAGCAGACGTTTCGAGGCATTGTGTAAAATGTAAAATAACACTAGGTACACTGAGATATATGGTCTAAACGGACGGCCTATCTACATGTATGTCACAAACACTTTCACAAAGTATTTCTTTAATATACGGAGGAACTAATGTACTAAAGCTCAACTCAAACATATATTAGTCAACGTTGCGTTGTTAACTCAACGCTATAACACAAAAACAAACACCAAATATTACAAGAAAAATGCGCACGAGATGTAAACAAATGGAAAAATTCTAGTGACGAACTGACGACTGACGTGATACTTAAGTTAGTGTTGCTAACGTTTGATATCAGAAAACTACTCTTACCTTACGATTCTGTCATCGTAAAAATATCTATCACTTACAAAATGCTTACAAAACAAAATTTTAGTAACATATTTTATACACAGTTATTTTAGGTCGTTCTGGAACCGAATACCATTAACTCGATCATCGACCTCGAAACGATTGGGACTATTTTTTTCAAAAAGTAACAAAAAAAATCACGAAAGAATAAATTTAATGTTTTTTTTTGTGAAATAATGAGAACTCGAAGTAACGCTTCCTTGCGGTTAATGCATAATTATGTGTGTGTAAAACGTATCCACGATCGGCAACACATGCGAACGATACCCATTGAAAAATTCATTCGTCGATCACACAGCATGATCCGTAAGCCACGCCCCCGCCCCACACACCTTACACAGTCTATGCCGACCGCTCGCCCTTCCTTCCTTCCTAGTATTGTCCAAAGAGTATAATTATGGTATTAATTTGACTTGACCGTTATTCGAAGCTTATTTAATTTGAGATAGGCACTACGTTTCCCGCCATCTATATCCGTCTCTTTCTTTCTGTATCCTTCTTTTCTAACCCCACCACCTGGCAGAGTGGGGGCGCACTTAGTGAGCCGCCATCATTGTACCTCATTGGCGTCTTGTTTCCCGCCGCGTACGGTTGTGTTAACATTAACGTTACCACAATATTTAAATTTATTTTAAAAATTTCAAGTGTACTTATATAATTCTACAATTTTCGAAAAATTGTTTTTGTGTTTTACGTGTGGTGCATAGTAGTGTTATTAAAGTGATAATAAGAAACCTACTAGTAAAAATACCCACAAATTCTACACGTGAGTAATTTTATTTTGATATTAAAACGCAGTGACACTTTCCTAAGATCTGTGGTGTATAAATAAGTGCCTGCATTTTATACTGTATAGTTTTGTACAAGATAAATAGTGTGTCTGTACTCTGTGTGCAGTCGCATGTTTTTTATTAACGGTTTATTTTTCCGTTCGTATATAATTTTAAATGTTTTCAACGGCTTTTTAGGACAGATATTGTTATTGGCTTAAATTGTGTGAGTTAGTAGTAGTCACATAATTTTTATTTAAACTTTTATTTTCAACGGTTTTTACCGTTAGGATTGTCCTGTTTTAGAATGGCTGATAATTATGTACAAAATGAAGTGACCGAACCATTAGCAGGACCATCTGGTATGCAGCGTAAGTTACGGTCTAGGAGCTCAAGTTCAAGCAGTAATAGTTCCCAGAGCAGTTCTTCATCTTCGTCTTCATCAAGCGCTCCAAAGCGTCGACGGAGTCATCATGAAAAAAAGAGGGGGGGGAGAAAACGAAGACATTCGAAAAAGGAGTATAGAAAATTATCAAAAGAGGTACGTGATCTTCGTAAATCTTTGTATGCTCGTGATAATGAGCGTCAAGTTCAAACTAGTGTCAACTACTATAACGATTCCATGTCTATAAATTCTGGTGTTAGTCGTAATCTTTACGAAGAATTAAGTGATAACGCGTCAATTATCGACGCGCCTAATGAAGTTGTTTTTAATATTCAAACTAAATTAAAAGAACCTTCTATGCCCAAGAGTTCTGAACTGCATTTGAAACTGCTATGTGATCTTCAACATTGGGATACTAGTAATTGGAATGAAATCAGATATTCCGAAACTCAAAAGGCTTATAATCACAAACCGGGTTTTACGGATATTGAGATAAATGAAGAAGTTGCAGCCTTCCAGTCCCCCCGCCATTTGATATACGCTGATAAAACCTTTGCTGCCTTAACAATGTGCATTTTAAAACAGAAGGAGTCTCTTCAGAAGGTACTGCTTGATTTTGCACAGTGGTCTAAAGAAATAACCCCAGATTATGAGGTTATTAATAATAAGTTAACAGAACTTATAAATTGCGGTGATTTCCAAACAACCTCCTCAGATTTGTTACAGCTTGTTTGTGGCCATCGCGCAGAAGTATTGCAAATGCGCCGAGACTGTATAATCAAACAGGTAAAGGAGCCATTAGTGAAATCTACGCTTAGGAAGATTCCTCCTACATGCACAAACTTATTCAACGCAGAAAAATTTACAGCCGCTTTGGAAAAAGCGGGTGGAGTGCGAAAATGTTTCTGGCCGCTAAAGAAGTCTAACTCTATCTCGCAGATAGAGACACACAAAACTAGCGTCTCCTCGCAGGAGTACGCAACCCGAAAAAGACCCTCGCAGGGTTATCAACATGGGTCATGCTATGTACAAAGCTGTTGTCAAACTGTACCACCCCCGCAGGGTGGTAATAACTCGCACTATCATGGACATGGCTCTAATTCGGGCGCACCGAATCATCGCGGGTTTTTTCGTGGACGAGGTTTTACCCCCAGAAATCACCCCAAGCACCGAAATCAATCCAAATCTGGGCAGAAACGAGCACCGTCTCCGCCCAACAACAATAGAGACGTCAAACGTCGAAAATATTGACATGATGCAGTTCAAAGCAGGCCGTCTAGCAAATTTTTTAACTCGGTGGGAACAATTTGGAGCTCCAAATGTCATACTCAGGATGATATCGGGGTATCGCATACCCTTTCGTCAAAGGCCTCCAATGATCCATCCAAGGAACATAAAAAAGGGTATGATAGTTCCTTGCTCGGTAGAGATGACCACTGTCATCGACAAAATGAAGGATCAAGGGGTCCTCGAACGAGCACATCTGTCTCCAAGTTTCCTGTCATCAATGTTTTTAGTTCCCAAAAGCGACGGCTCTGCTCGGCCCATTTTCAACCTGAGGGCCCTCAATCAATATGTAATAACCACGAAATTCAAATTAGTGAATGTTTCTCATGTACAAGACTTCCTGCAGCAAAGAGACTGGCTGTGCAAAATAGATCTCTCACAAGCGTACTTTCACGTTCGAGTGGCTCGCAGCCACAGAAGATTCCTACGGCTAGTCTATCGAAAGGAGTTATTGGAAATGACATGTTTACCCTTTGGTCTAAGTACTGCACCCAAAACTTTCGCATCAGTGACGAATTTGATTGCCCAAATGCTCAGAAAACGGGGAATACGAATACTGGTGTATTTGGACGACTTCCTGATTGCTCATCAACACGAGGAAAGGCTAAGGGAACATGTAAATATTGTCATCCAGACTCTCAAGACGCTAGGCTGGATCATAAATTACGAGAAATCTGTCTTGATTCCGTCAAAAACATTGGCGTATCTGGGAGTTCAGTGGAATGCCTGGACAAATCAGAAGCAACTCCCCAAGGAGAAGCTGACATCACTGATTGTCAAGCTCTCCCAAATGCTAGACAAAGAACGTACAAAGCTCAAGGAGATTCAGAGTCTGGTTGGACTTCTGAATTTTGCGAGTTTTACCGTCCCAAGGGGCCGACTCAATTATCGGGCTTTATTAGACCTCCTCAACAAAATGTTGAGATCAGACCAGAGGTGGCATCTAATTCCTATCGAAGCCAGGAACAACATAATTTGGTGGATTCAGAACTGCAAACGCCCTTCAGCCATTCATGTACCTCCACCAACCCATTACCTAACAACGGATGCCTCCGATATAGCATGGGGAGCTCGATTAGACAATCTGTCGTTGACAGGGTTGTGGGCAGATCACGAAAAACAGTTACACTGCAACCAGAAAGAAATGCTCGCCATCCTAAAGGTGTTACAAGGTCATTGTCAGCTCCTGCTCCGGAGTACAGTACTAATTCAGTGCGACAGCAACACTGTTATTGCATATCTCCGACACGAAGGGGGCACGAGATCCACACCACTGATGGATCTAACATACCAAATTTTTCAAATTCTGGAAGAATACCAAATTCACGTGAAAATTTTTCATATTCCCGGGATGTACAACGGTCATGCGGACCATTTGTCGAGACTTCGGGTCCATCCGGAATGGCATCTCTTGGCGAGAGCCACAGAGACAGTGTTTGCCAAATGGGGCATCCCCCTGATAGACCTCTTTGCCTCCAGTCGAGCACACGTCGTAGTGAACTATGCGTCCCTGGATCTGAACGATCACCAAGCATTGTTTCACGACGCGTTCTCCCGACAGTGGAATTTTCAACTGGCGTGGATTTTTCCGCCTCCGTACTTGATTCCCAAAGTGCTGTCCCATTTGAACAGTGCCCACGGGATATACTTGCTAGTAGTTCCGCATTGGAATCGAGTATACTGGCGGGCAGATCTGAAGGCCCGAGCGTTGGCAGCCCCTTTCACACTTCGGAATCTCGATCAAGTCTTAATAGACGTGTCGACGGGACTCCCACCTCCGAGAACACAGGACATGATTCTCGAGGTATGGAAATGTGGGGGTGGGCCGAGACCCTAAAAGATTGGAATGATAGCCAAATAAAGCTATTGAAGAAGTCTTGGCGGCGTTCCACACTAAAGACTTATGATGTTGCTTGGAAAAAATGGCTAATGTGGTCTGAGCAACACCAAATTAATCCTCATAATCCTAGCGGTAGAGAAGTAGCCAGATTCCTATCGGACCTTCATCTGGTTAATAAATTATCATATAATACGATTCTGTTGCACAAATCTGTAATTTCCACTCTTTGCAATCAAAACCACCGATTTGGAACATAGATAGCCTAGCTGCATACCTAAATAGTTATAATTTTACACACGACAATATTTTCCAAGTGCAAAGACACACTGCAACATTATTACTCTTATGTTAAGTCGAAGAATTCACGATTTAACTTTATTAAGAACTGATTCGGAGCATTGTATTCAAAGTGATAACTTTATCACCTTGTGGCCTGTTTTTGGTTCAAAGACTGATTCTTCGGATCACAGGCAATCGGGTTGGAAATTGTTTACTAATCTAGATAGCAATAATTTGGATCCAGTTTATTGGATTAATAGAACAATTGAATTGTTAAAAATTCGCAGAGATTCGGCTAAGATCCATGATCTGTTCATTTCTACAAGAGGTGAAGCAAAAGCCGCTTCAAAGACAATCATATCAGGATGGATTAAAACTCTACTTAAAGATGCGTGTATAACTGCAACACCTGGGAGTTTCCGCTCTGCCGTTGCCTCAAAAAACTGGCTAGACAATTTCCCGTTAGAGGATATTCTCGCGAGAGGAAATTGGAAGTCCCAAAATACCTTTTGTAAATTCTATAAGCGGACAGTTCTACCCTCATCTTCTAGTACCTCAATAACTATGTTATTTAATCCAGTTGAGTGATGTTGCAAATATAATGTTGATTCCGACATTGTGATTAATCAAGTTGAAACAATTAATTTAATTGAATGTTTTTGATTTAATTATGCAAGTTTTTTATTTTTCTTTAATAAAAAAGAAAACCCAAGATGCATTTATTTCATTCAAACGGTCAATACAACAAGTAATAATTTATTTTACTAACAAGTCATTCACATTGGCGTCCGTGTCACCACCACCAGGCGATAACAAACAGGTCTCAAATTAAATAAGCTTCGAATAACGGTCAAGTCAAATTAATAGAAGCGTTTTACCTACCAATAAAACGCATATTAATTTACTTACCTTATTCGAAGCTTATGCTTTAAAGTCTGCCTGGTGATTTTCGACTCAATGAGGTACAATGATGGCGGCTCACTAAGTGCGCCCCCACTCTGCCAGGTGGTGGGGTTAGAAAAGAAGGATACAGAAAGAAAGAGACGGATATAGATGGCGGGAAACGTAGTGCCTATCTCAAATTAAATAAGCTTCGAATAAGGTAAGTAAATTAATATGCGTTTTATTGGTAGGTAAAACGCTTCTATTGTCGCACGTTTCGCTGAATTAGGTCACTCACGCGCATCCTAATCATGTGCTATAAATGAGTCGGCAATATGTGTACTCCAACGTGGAGTATTGGGCAATGGTGGATTTTTATGGAATGGCGCACCATAATCTGGAAGAGGCTAGACGATTGTATGCTCAGCCAGAACACCTGAACTAACTGCGCGCACGTGGAATCACCGACCCTCAAGTTCCCTTCTCCTCCACCATCCTGGCTGTATCCCAGCGCGCAGCGCCTCCTCGATCATGGACAGTTTCGAGCACCCAACACGCCCAACTGATAGGGCCTATTTTTATTGAAGATCACCTGACTGGCGGTTCCCATTTGGATATGCTGCAAACCAACTGTGATACTTGAGTTGCTAGAGGATGTGCCTGTGGCATATCTACGCGGTATGTTCTATCAGCATGATGGATGCCCTGCACATTTTGCTACTTCAGTGTGCGCGTATCTGAACAGTCAGTTTGGTGAGCAGTGGATAGGTCGTGGTGGCCCTGTGGCTTGGCCCGCAAGGAGCCCTGACTTAACACAACAGGATTTTTATTTGTGGTCCGAAATAAAAAGACGTATTTCGAAGAGCGTACCTACGACTCGAGATGAGTTAAGAAGTGCGATAGTGAACGCTTTTAATATTGTGAAAAGTGACAGAGACACACTAGCTAAATTAAAAGACAATTTAATTAAACGTGCCGGTTTATGTATTTAGCAAAGTGGACTCCATTTTGAGCAGTTGCTTCGATACAGGGAAGTGTAAATAATCTAGTAACACCACAAATAAAATAAAATACTTATGCAACAGATAAATAGGTACACAAATAAAAATACGAAAAACGAATTCAGAATTTATTTCTTAACCGTAAACGGTGAAAATTATAAATTTTACCAAACTACAATACGCAGTTTACTAAAATTATTATGAGAAACCTATTGTCAAGAGTGTCCTACCTGACTTTACAAAAACGCACAACCGAATTACACGGTTAACTTTATAAAATTAAAGCTTAATTCCAACCTAATACCTCCAATACCGAAAGACGAAACGATTCATTTTTCTGTTCGAATTGCCTGACTTTGTAGAAACCGCCAGCATACTGCAAAAAAAATGTTTTAGGCAGTATTATTTTATGATGAATCATATGGTAGGTAGGTATGCTTATTAAGGCCCTACTAGCTCGATTGGTCGACCGACACTCGATTCAAGACCTAACTCCCAAGCGCGTCGTGTCGGTGTCTAGTTGTATAGGTACTAGTACCTACTAGCGATTTCGTGATGCAAGAGTGGTGAAATTTCTCTCGATAACGAAGAGATGTGATAGTGGCTGTGCCCTGCTTCCGACCGTGCCGAGCTTCTGACAATTTTATGACAGCACGGATTTCTATGAGTTAAAAAATAGTATTGGAATATCTTTATATATATAATTCTTCTGTGAGTGTGTATGTCACTGAACTTCTCTCAAACGACTGGACCGATTTTGATGAAATTTTTTGTGTGTGTTCAAGGGGATCTGAGAATGGTTTAGATTCACAATTAGGTAGGGTAGGTAGGGTAGTGAAAGTAGTAGGTAGTAGGAAAACATGCATTGCAACGCATGCCGGGCACAGCTAGTCATTATATATTTGTGTTTGTGACAGTTGACCGGTTTTTGAACTCAAATGCTCCTATGTGCGCCGGCCCTAACTTCCACAACACCGCAGACAGTTCCGACTTACCGTCAATTATGCAGCAAAGCGTTCCAATACAGGAACCGCCCACAAGCCCGACAAGCATAATGATGTAGGACTATAGCCAAATATACAGTGTGTCCGGACATGGACTAGCGATATTCTAAATACTTAAATATTAACTATTTTAAAGTACAATTACACTCTAGGCTTGGGTCCAATACACTTCCCCGCTATGTGGCAGCCATTTTGTTTTTTTTTGTTGAAATATGCTCTATGCGAGTACAAAAAACATCGTAAATCTCAAAGTTTTAGTCATACTGAGATAAAAATAGGCTTATTCGAAAGGCAATAATATTGTCTACCGTCTGCATTACAAAGCAATGTGTTCACAATTCCATAACTTTTGTAAAAAAATGTGAAAGTCGAAAAAAAAAACAAAAAATTATGCAATTCAACCAATAATTGTTAATTACTACAAAAACAACCCCGAGAACTTTTTTATTTTTTATACTAGATCGACAGTTTTTGAGCTAAGCTACAATGCAACATAAAATTCACAACTGTTTGTTTAATACTTTGAGAGTTATTGTTGTTTGAACATAGCGTATGCGCAAGCGAAATAAGGCCTTTGTCGGAACCCTAAACAGGAAATCATTAAAAAAACATAACATTCATATTGAATTTTATTTAATGTTTTTTCCAATATTAAATGACGATTAAAATATCTAAAGCAGCTGCTCAAAGTGGCCACCTCCAGCTTGAAGACACACTACGGCTCTCTGTGCCACCTGGGTTGATGAACGCCTAATTAAATCCAAACTCAACAACTTTCAAGCAGTAGCCCACCAGGCACGATTCCCGTTTATTTGGAGGATACTCTTCAAAGAGAGGTCTTTTGAACGGAGAATCTTTTTAAGCTAATTATACTACAACTATAAAGATAGTTTTATTAGTTCAATTTTAATTAAATTCAGTTTGTAGTAACTAACGATGTGGGTTCAAATCCGGGCAAGTACCAATGTGATTTTGCAGTTCTTACTTACTGGAAAACATCGTCTTGAGCAAGAAGACGTCGTTGTCCAGCAGTGGGACAATAATAATTATAGTGGTATTATTTTATTATTAGTAGCAACAAATACTTACTGCACTTCTCAAACAAAAGAAAATAAACTGATAAAAAATAATAGTCATTAATAATAGGACTTTGGTCAGTTCTTGCGAATTCTAAGTTACCCTAGGGTCGAGGGTAACAAAGAATTCGCAAGAACTGGTTAAGGCATAGGAAGTTAAATAAACTCGCTTGATGTCGGTACTCTTTTCTTTGGAAAACAGCACGATTCGATACCCCGATGGAGACATGTGTTTAGTATACTCCTCATAATACGTTTTTCTTCTCCTCCTGCAGTCTAGATATTTGTAACGACGCTGTAGCAAACTAGCGCTCGCTAAATAATAACGAAAAAAATCGGTTGCCGTAACGATGCTTGCGAGAAACGCAAGTCTCTACATACAAGATAGCGAGTAAAGTTGACATAACGATTTCGGTACGCTAGCGAAAAACGTCTCATAGTTCGGCTTTTTTGCTTTTACAAAATCTCCTTGAATATGGGGTAAATTGGAGAACGCAATTTAATCTAATAATGGTGGTTGGAAAAACTTAGACACTTTACTAACTTTTATCCTAAAAAAAAAACACTATTTTTACAGACTCTTCTAAGTAGCTTTAACCGTTTTTGAGAATTAATAACTTTTAAAATTTCTAAGGATATGTAAGTTTGTCTCCTTGTAACACTACGTCACATACGTCACAGTATTTTATCATTTTATTTTAACACTAGCCGTTGCCCGCGACTTCGCTCCCGTGGAAATTTTGGTGTGTATGTGAGAGACTGCCTCGTTGGTCAGTCAAGTGCGACTACTAAGCATGAGGTCCTGGGATCGATGCGGAGGTCGGGCAGTGTTAAAAAAAATGTAAAACGTCGTTTATTTTATCAATTTTTTAAATTTTCTTTTGATTTTTAACTTTTTCAGATTTTATTTCGTAATGGGTTGTAAGTAGTACTTATTACTTCCATGCAAAGAGTAAACACAAAACGAAAAATAAAACCAAATAAAATTCATTTCCAGCTATTCCGACTACACTTCGACTAAAACAAATTTACGTAAATAATTAAAGGAGATTGAGCAAGTTACTATAGCACTTGGTTGCGCATCTTTTGACACAGTATAGTAATGAAAATTAGACACAAAAAAGTGCTAGTGTCATACTTTAAAACAAGATTAATTTCAAAATTAAATATTGTGGGGTTTTTGAAAAAAATAACATAAGTTGAGTACCTATTGAGGTTATGTTACATCTCAAAACAATTCATTTTGCTATTAACTGGCAAATATTTTACATTATTTTTTTACATATTAATTGAGTATTACCTATGTTCATTATTTAAGATATTTAAACACATTGGTCTAGAAATCTTCTCAGAAAAACAACATTTCTAACAATTTATCTGTGAAGTGTAAATCAACAACACAACTTACCCTTTAATTAATTAATAGTTACTTTCACATTGTTTTCTTTTTATTAACAACGGGGAATAGCCTGAAATTGACGTTCATCTCGCCTGATGGGGAGCAATGATAAGGCTGAAGATGGCAGCACACTTCATGGTATCCAACCACAGAGGGACTGGCTATCTTACCTTTTACTGTTGGAAAACGTTTTAAATTGTTATGACGGTAGATTTAGATTAGACGGTGGTAGCTAGCCAGGTGGACTTAAAACCAGCCCTACCACTAACTAAAACGAGCATGTACGCCGGGATCGAACCCGGGACCTCTGCGCAAACAAGTGGGTGAACCACAACACCAGAGGTGGTAAATAGTGTATCATAAATAAAATAAGAATATAGTAAGGTAGTGTAAGAAATAAAAAGTTCAATTAAATAAATAAAAAACATTTATTCAGCCTCTTCCTCGTCATAATTAACATGTTCATAAAACAAGTCATCTAAAAATTGAGCAGGAGCATTAATAGAATGGTAGCGTGCCCAACTGAGATACCACAGAACGGTCATCACATGAACACAGCAGCCTACTGTTCGGTTGCCCACTAAACAATTACAATAATAACCAGCAATATCTGATACACGGTTGGTGGTGTGACTATTAACTAAAATATATTATGCATAATAAACCTTATTGCCAATATGCCGAGATCTAATCCTGCCTCTTATGAGATATTTGTCCGTTCCCAGTACCAATGGCAGTTCATCCTCTATATCAATGGCCAACAATAACATTTCTTTCATTGCTGATGGTACTACTAAACGCTCATCACTGTAGCATTCACTAAAAATACAATGCCGCGAAGAAGCAGCAGCACGTTTGTAGATGCGTGAAGTAATTCTTGGACTACGCACAATAGCTTGCGATGGTGGGTTAAGCAGTGCTGATGGTGGTAGTGGTGGAGGTGTGGGTACAGATGCCCGATTCGTAGATATTTCCACAACATTGCTGCTGGAAGATGAAGGAATTTCCAGATTCCCAATGGTTTCAATAGCAGACTCACTCTGTAAAGCTAGTCTACTTTGATCAAGCTCAGCATATCTTCTTACACTTCTGTATGCATTAGTCCAACAGCGTAAACAAACTCTTTCAAGACGGTGAACCTGAAATCAATATATATATATATACCTATTTATAAAATACCACTGTGTATTCAAATTCTACATGGAACGAGAATAATAGTCACGAGTAGTGTTCCTGGTTTTCAGAGTATTTTTATTTATATAAATTCTATGTGCTTGTGCTATGATGCTAAAAATAGTTATGAAAAAGTACATAAGCATCCATCAATGTATTTCCTCTTGCAGAATTTTAATATAATTAGATTAGAGTGATTTCGGTTATAATTAGGATGATAGTTAACTACATATTACTACTATATTTCTGAAAGCAGGTAGGAGGAAGAATAAGTTGCCTGCTCATTGATTCCTTGCCTTATTAATTTATAACTTGAGTTACAAAGATAACTTGCGTTATTTACCTGTTGAGAAGGTGTATGTGATAAAATGAAATTCCGTTCAGGGCTATTAAGTGGTACTATGTGAGTCCGAGCTCTTAACACTGATGTTCCACAGCTTAAGCGCACTTGCTGGTGTCCAAAGGTTTGTGTAGGAATAGTGCCTCTTAAGTAGTTGCCAGATTCTCTTTCAAGTATAATGTAACATTCCTGACATATGAAATCATCTTCTGATACCTGAAAATAATAAAAATTGTTCTACTAAGTATTCATTGCTCAATATAAAGTGTATTTTTATGTTATTTTCTGAACGTTATTTTTAAATAATAATAATATTCGCTATGAAGGTATATTACTATTCGAAAGGATATGATAGTTATGGAATAGATTACTTACCGCGGTAGGAGAAATCCAATTACGTAAAATATTGACCATGGAATCCGTTGCCTCTCTGATTTGGCGTCTAGGCAGCGGGTGTGCCAATAAAAGAGAACAATTCATACAGCGCAACATGTTTTAAGTCTAGAACAAATCACCGTGGACGTAAAAACGTTCTAACAATTCACTTCGCAGCACACGCACAAAAAGAGTCAAATTGAGACGTGGAGGAATCCTAAAACTCAACTCGACACGATTTTATATTTGTTAGCAGAGAAAAGCTAAACACAATATTCTCGGCTTAGGCGCTTTTCACACGGCACCGCGCACCGCCGCGGAGGGCGGTGGCGGTAAAGCGGATTTCGTAGCGGCACCCCGCGCGGTAAGGCGGTTTACACGCCTGTAAGCGCGGTTGGATTTAACGCGGATTTGACCAGTTTGATCACAGACACTGCAAGAATGGACGCTGAAGTGGTGGCAATAATCTGGCTTTTATGGTGTAAAAAGAAAAAAAAGAAGATATTGGGTTCATCCATTTTTACGAAGCAGAACTCTAAATAGGACAATTTCTTCCCATTGTTTCATTTTAAGGAGTCTATCATTATATTGTGTGCTTTTCATATCCCATATAGCAGAGCGACTTTCAATCTCCAAAATAACCTTTTCAACATCAAAATCCATTTTTAAATTGCAACACATCCTGCACACACGATGATTCGAGCGGTAATGCGGCGCCCCGTGTGTGATGCACCGCCCCTCCGCGCGGCCGGCTACGCGGAGGGGCGGTGGCGGTGAGAGCACCGCTCGAACGCGCGGTCAGGCGGTGTACGTGTGTTAGGCATCGACGGATTTAATAGAGGTCAATGCGACATGAGATCCGCTTCACCGCCAACCGCGGCGGTGCGCGGTGCCGTGTGTTAATCGCCTAAACAGAAACATCAATTTGTTTGACATTTCATCGAATAGTGTTGTGACACAACAATAGACTACGGCGTCATAACATAATCAATTATATCTTAATTGTTTTATTTTTGCCTAGAAATTGCTTTGTAATGAAAAAATAGTAACATAATTACAGAATAATAATAATGACAACTATAAACACTTTTTAGTTGCAAATGCAGATTATTTTGTTGTTCCACGATTTATGTTAATGTTTAATCGATCGATTATAATTGAAAAAGGAGTCGCTTCACTATATTGGAAGAAATTACGTATTTATTGTATTAAATACTAATTAAAATGAAAATAGAAACCCCACCAATTATTTCAATGAATTTAAGTCAAAAATCGATTAAAATAATATTATGAATTATGCATTAACTCAAATGGCCATACGCGTCAAAAAGTGATACTAAAAGTGCTCTTTGTCCTTTATCATAGAAATCGCTCTAACTAAATTTTAAAGATTAATATCTTTTGCGTCTGTTGGTCGATTTTGATGAAATATTTCGATTTTGAATACAATGAGGGATTTTTACGTGATGCGCGCACAAACGAACAGACAAAAAATCTAAAAATGGTAGAAATGGGTTCTGATGTGATCCTTTAACACCCCTACTATTTTTTTTCAAAATATTTTCAATGTACAGAAACGTCACGTCTAGATACAGATTTATTACATGTATAGATGTAAACAAACGGAGCGCGTGTACAACAGTTTGGGATAAAATATTTTGTTACCGTTTATTTTACTAAGAAAACGATTTGAGATAATGAAGCAGCAATGCAGCTACAGACCCGGATCAGAGATCTTTTTTTAGGGTTCCGTAGTCAACAAGGTATCCTTATAGTTCCACCATGTCCGTCTATCTGCCTGTCCGCAGCTTAGTACTAGAAAGCTGCAATTTTGCATGAATATACAGATTAGTTACGCCGACAAAGTGGTAAAATAAAATCTCGAAAAGTATTCACGAGCATCAATATACAGGGTGGAATATGGGTAGGGTAACCTAAACCTACCCCGTTTAGGTAGCCTATTAATATATATATATATATATATATATATATTATATATAAAAACAAAGTTGATTCTATTTACAGGCGAATTTTATAAGATTGTACTATGAATGGTTGAATCTAGATTCGCTTTTTTACGTGCGAAACTGTTTTCTCGACACCGCTCCGTTCCCCGCACCAGCGCTGATACTATGTAGTTAACATCGCCTCGCTTGCACTGCGCCGCGCAGTGCACGTTACCAGTTCGTTGTTGTGAATTTCACTGATGGATATTTTTTTTTTCATTTTATCTAACCTGTCCCATTGCTCATGCAGCATTTACTTTAGATAAATATTCTTGGTTTGTCTACGCCTGCCCCTCCCTTAACAAAATCCTAGCTACGCCCATGGAACACGCTTCCAGTCTTACCAAGGGGTATCGAATTACCCAGTACTAAATGGGTTGATGGGGAAGTCAGATAGGCAGTCGCTCCATGTAAAATACTGGCATTCAGCTGCATCACAAGACTGAAAGTGGATCCCAACTAAGTTGCGAAAAAGCTAGGCAGATACATGATGCACAACATTATATCTTCTGTGATATGAAAAATACTTAAATCAAACACCTTTACTATTATTTTTGTAGATGATACAAAATGAAATGGCACGGGTCTCACAAGTGTGGTATCAGGTGGTGGTGCCCACAGAACATATAAAGGAGGTCCTTTATATGTTCTGTGGTGGTGCCAGTGAGGTCATCATCTAACTCTAACTCAATGTGAGTTTTTGAAATTTACTGACAACAAATGTGCACTGTTTCAATTTTCATTAATTTTAGAATTAGAATAAATTTAATTAATTACAGACTCTGAATTAGAGGTTTGTGGTGTGGGGGACCCTAGTGGCAGCAGGGCCACAGCCATAGCTAGTGCACCATCACCACTACCAACTGAACAACGAATACTAACATCCAGTCCTGAGAAATGATGTTAAAACTGTTAGCTCTCAAAAATCATGCCGTGGTATGAATTCAACGAACTTTTTGTGGTGACATCATCACAACTGCTATTTGTAATGAGGTTGTTATAAAGCATACGCTGAAATTCGCGCGGGTGCGCGTTGTCAAAACATTAGAAACAAACGCCTGCGCTTTTTAGCTCTCCACTATTTTTGATGGACGCCATGGTGCAAAAACACAAACTAAGTTTAAAATAATACTGCTTTTAGAGGTGATACCTGATGGTAACCTCCAGTAGAGGAATAAAGATGTCAGTGTTTAGGTTTTAATTTTTAATTTCCCAATTTTAAAGCCTTGACATGTTTATTTGATTGAGCAAAACAACAAAACAGGCAGAATTGTAGATATCCAATATGCTCATGTGTTGCACGAATGCTTTGAGGTCGACATCAAGACGCTAGACTCATTTCACAGTTACATTACCTCTGATTTTTGCGTCACTATCCAAATCAGAGTGATATTTATCGTCATAGCAAAAATATTGTTTTTGGGTTGTTAACAATATCGTCAGCACTTAGAACGGGATATTTACCTTGTTTATTATATTTTGAGGTTCCGATATTTACTGAAAAATCTTTCAAAAATATAGTGACGGTTATTTCCGTTTTAAATCAGGTTGTTGCTGCAAGAGATTATAAAACTGTGAAAGGTCCGTACAGTATTAGATCATTCGAGTTGACAGGCGCGCATGTTGGACATTAAGACAGACTGCAAATCTGATTAAAAAAAACGAAAATCACTTTATATGCTGACATTATATAACAACATTAGTACCTACAGTAAGTAGTCTTTTATACCTTCGACGACCTTAATCAGAGAAGCGGTGCCGTGACGCCCAATATCTAGTAGCACAATCGCAGCGTCACTATCGTGACAAACGCACGACATTTTAGCATAGTGATGTAACACGATTTTTTTTTTATTACTGATCCTAAACAATTTGAGCCCTTTTCTGTTTATTTTGAAATAAATGATTTTGAACATTATATTGATCACTATAGTGGCGTGTCTTGTTCTACAGTAAAGTCTGCCATTACTCTGCGAAGGTATAAAATTTCGACTGTACTACTGTATTTTTTTATCATATCGGTGTATGTAGGTAAGTACTTATGTCAAAGTGGTACGAACAACAACGAAAGTCTGTTCCTAAACCTTCACAAAACATCTAAATTGACAGAACAAACATTATTTTTAATTAATAATGTAGGTACATAAGTGCGTCTTTTTCTTTCTTTTTTTTTCTATATTATAAACCAATTTCAGTTAATATTTCGAAATTAAAATAAGTGTTAACTGATTCTTGTTGCTGACCGCAACTACAGTGTTTAAAACTAGCTAAATAGTCCAGAAGTTCAGTGTTCAGGGTTGACTATTTGGTACGATGACAAATTGATTATTAAACTATTATAAAAAAATACAGAACTCCCAAAAAAGCATGCGCCTCGGCGATCATCGACTGTCTCCGAAAATACGAACGTCCGATAATATTATTTAATGTAAAAATGATCTGTAAATACTTCCCTATTTTGTATTAATTGCAAAATATATTAGCCATGCTAAAAAATTAAACGATTAACACATTGTGTAATTTCAAACACTATATTAACTTTTAAGTGAGTTGAGGCGTGAGTTGTGCGACCAGTGGGGTTACTATGACGTCTTAAAGCAGGAGTAATTCCAGTGTGGGAAAGAGACAGAACTATACAGGTCCTCTAGCGCTATCTCTTTTTTGGCACGGTAGGTCACCAGATCAGCAAAGTAACATAGTAGACTGAAAGTTCCATAAAAACGCGAAATGACAGTACACTACGACAACACAACTTTCATAAACAACGATCTTTTAAGTTTAGCCGAGGAACGCAGTAGGTAAGTGATTTGTGATACATGCTGGCCTTAAAAGCTTAGCCTCTGTGTGGGGTTTAGTCTGTGGCACATCGACATTCGTACTAAATTTGGTAACATGAAAATACCGAAGAACATACCTACCGTTTTCATTAATATGTGTGCGAGTGTAATCGTTATTCTACAATTATTATATTCTTATTTCATTAACATAACAAATCATCTCTTTTCAATTGGCTAGGTATGTGATTGTATAACTATCGGCAAAAAAAAAATACTAGTAGCTTCTGCTATAACTACTTGGTGTTTACTACTTACTACATATAAAATCTGAATCTATATTTTACATTGGTGTTTTGATTTCTTTGAATGATTGCTCTATAATTAAAAAGGTACTGGTGCTTACTTCATTAAACTATTACAAAACATAAATATATAATTTATAGGTAAAGTTTGTTGTTAACAATAAACCACTGTATACGCTATTACACTCTATAATATTTCTAAATGAGCACAATGCAAGCCTTATACAAATATCCATAGTCCTTACCATAACCTGAACTAAATAAATATAATAAAACATTGTATTTCATCAGCCACATTTGTATAATGTTTTACCACCTCATACTAATTTATAATAATTTATTGCTGGATAAAAGCATATACAAAGCCTGCTTGAACCACAAATGACTAAATGCGTTTAGCGCTAAACATATGTATATCAAACATCATTTTTGCCTCTGCCAATTTGCGATCCAAGCGGGACTGAATGTTCTAGAAGTTATTGAATGTGGAATAAAATATCGCTTTGGCTAGTATTTACCTACCTAGTATGTTGTGATGATTAGAGACTGGAGTATATGCACTGAATCGCACATGTCACTGAACCAACAAAATGACACGGACTAAAGTTCGGAGCACTTGAGAAAGTGATAATACTTTCATAATTGGGATTATGTCGACTATTGTAAACTGGATAAGCTGGATGTCAAATATAACAAAACATAACTTCACGCCTGTTATCCCCGAAGGGCTAGGCAGAGGTGCACACCCACATTTCGCCAGTTATGTTTAAGTCCCATGTAATAGGGGCGAGCGTATTGCCATCAACCGTGTGCACATCCAGAATCCGAGCTGCTACTGTGAAATTCCTGACGGAAAAACCCAATGACATTTGCCCGACCTGGGAATCGAACCCAGAACCTCATGCTCAGCAGTCGTGCTTGCGACCACTAGACCAACGAGGGAGTCGAATATGGTTAGTATTAAACGAGAAATGAACGAAAATATCAACTTGTAAATACATTTACAACTTAGGATCTACTTGAAAGGTCAACAATACTTTTCCATGATTTGCATATATTTCCAGCCTACAATATCAATCTTACTTAAAACTACATTTATAAACACATATCATAATATTGTATATCTGATCACAAGGAATACGCATTGCGTTTATTAGTGCAAATGGTGCGAAGCTGACAAGGTCACAGGACTGAATTGGCAGATTCCCAGAGGTACAATTGTTTCTTGGGTTTTTTATTATATTATAAAGGGTGTAACAGTACCCTTAACGTAGCCGAAATGCACTTGTTCTCCCCGTCATTGTGATATTTTTTTTGTTCTAGACCATATCTGGGAACCTTCTAGTTACGAAAATATTGGGGTCAAAGTTTCAATTTTTCACAAGCTGTTTTAAAAATACCAGTTTTTAATGTTATAACTTTACTTGAAATACCTCTACCCTCGTACTAAGTAATGGATTCATCAGAATAATTTTTTGAGCCAAAAAAATGGTCGTTTCCCAGCAATCATTTTTGCGTAGAGTTAATTAGTTTGATATATCTACTTGGTTGGCGGGGCTTCGTGAAGGGTCCGTTTACACTCTATATTATAACGGTACATTTATGTACCTCTCAATGTGAAACAGCAACGCTGCCTGTAGCCAGAGTTGGATATGATGGCAGTTTGTACCTATTAAACGGATGAACTTGTTCACAAATAGCTTTTAATAGTCTTCACAAACCCTTAGGTCCTACCAAACAAGGTTTGAGTTAGTAGTTTAGTACTTAAATTTTCCATCACTGCTCACTTCTAAAATGTTAATTCTTTACTGACTGTGTAACTATATTAATAAATAAATTGTGGTCAAGCTTCCTTGAGTTCAATATACGAACCTACACATTGTATTTATAAAATAATATTTCATATCTTATTGTTATTGTTGACCATATTACAGACTATGTGTCCGATTCCGCAAATGAGGGACAAGAACGCAATTAAAATAATTGCTCGAAAGTACCTGTAACAAATAAAAAATATATATATTATAATAGCGATGGTGTAGATAAATCTAAACTTAGACATTGAGTTTGCCTTTCAATTAAAATAATTCGACCTTTATGGTCATTGTAGAAAACAAATGAAAAGGAGAAAGAAAGCATCGTGGGAAGTGTGCTTCCAGGGCCAAATACTCAGACATGTATGGGTTCCACCCGCACTACTACACTAGGTTCCCTCGTGGGGGTTCACGGCCTACTTCCACTCACAGAGTCGGCCTGATGTGTCGACATTCGGCCGCCTGAACCCAGAACCTTATAAGGACAATGTCTTATAAGCAACTGAGCATTAGGTCCTGGGTGCAGTTCCCAGATCAGACAAAGATTAACTGGGTTTTTCCACCAAACATTTCAGCAGCCACGTAGTCTGGATTTGGTCCCGGTTGATGGGACCTATAATAGCTTATTACATGGGACTTGAAACATAACTCGCGAAATGTTGGTGTATTTTTAACCGACTTCCAAAAGGAGGAGGTTATCAATTCGTCTGTTTTTTTTTGTCTGTATGTTCAGCTATATCTTCGCTAATTGTGAAACGATTTCGATGATTCTTTTTTCGTTTGGAAGAATATTAATTCGCAATGATCCCATTTAAAAGAGAATGACCAAAGTTGGTACCAAAAAGTCTCGCGCCTCAAAACCAAAATATTATAGTAATTAGTTTCATATTTTTTTACAGCATTACGCGTCGGGGATTTGATTTTTGAACCGGAAATATACTTTTCGAGTTTAAAAGTATGAATATTGTTTTACTCCCTTTATATGACGTTCCGTTTCAACTGAATATAAATGACGTTCCGTTTCAATTGAACAAACCCTTGTCTGTCGAGTGGACTCTAAAATTAATTACATTTAAGTAAGATCAGTACACCAAATCGATTTAGTTTGGTTTATTGCTATTTGCAACAAAATAGATTTTCTCAGCCTAAAGATTTTGATTTATCGATTACATCCCTAAATCCCGACTAGTTTATAGCACTTACTATACTCTATGGTTTATAGTTATCTTATCTGTGGCATCTGACATTTGTACTGTACTGACTGACTATTGGCAATATAGAGGTCTAAAATAAAATCGAGTTTCAGTCAAGCATACTGTGGATGTTACTTTAACTCGTAATTCTTACTAATATTAGTGTATTACGCTGTTTTTAGAGCAATAATGTAATGTATGTGTGTTAAAATACGGCGTTGGTAGCGTCGAAAAAATATACCTACTTTTTAGGTTAGTTTCGATTTTATAAAATAACTCTGAAACGCGGGTTTTTTTTTCAAAAATAATTTTTGTAGGAGTTAATACGATCAGTGTAGTCTTAAAACAAAGTTTGATTTTGATGCACCATGGTACGGGATTCCATATATCCATGAACATTCTCCTTTGGTGAAGATATGAAGCTGACCTTCGAATTAAACAATGGAACTCTTCAATTATAGACAGCAAATCAGTCGTGATTGCTACAATCGCTTGGATGTTTATTGATTACACAACATGACATCACCTGATCACCTCAGCCTGTATGCTCTGAGGGGGTACGCAGATGTGTACAGTACATCCACATTACGACAGTTAGGTATGTTAAGTTCCGTTTTAGCGGTTCACTAATGTTTCACCAAAACTCCGTCGACAATATTTTAACCGACTTCAAACAAAAGGAGGAGGTTCTATGTTCGACTGTATGTATTTTTTTTATGTATGTTCACCGATTTCTCCACTAATTGTGAACCGATTGTCAAAATTCTTTTTTTATTCGAAAGTCTAGGTAGATGCTCCTGAGGTGGTCGCATTGTCACCAAGTCAGAATGTGATGATGGAATCCCAGGAAAATCGAGGGTAACGCTGAAATTTTATAGGCACATACAATGTTATTCATATGTATACTTTCTAACGCAATTCTGATATTTGTGCCTGGTAATCATGTGAGCTGGAAGTCAGGATCTGATGCTGATCTTCGGAGATATACAATGGAAAGCTTCAATAATAGACAGCAAATCTGTCGTGATTGCTGCAATCCCTTGATGTTTACACAATAACATAACGCTTGTTAACAATGTAAAATGCATGGCAAATATTTGTATAGGATATTAAAACCAAAAATGAAAAATAAAAAAAACTGACTTTTTTTGTTTGATTGAGTTTTTTTGCCACTGACTTCTTTCTGAAGCTAGTTATTTTTTTTGTGTTTTTAAAGTCGGTTAAATTTTTTACAAAAACGTTTTTTTAGGTACCTACTAGGGATTTCGCCCCGGGAGTCTCGATTCTCGAAATCCCGGGAGTCTCGCCACTTTTATCATCGAGACCGAGACCGAGACTTAATAAAAATTCCCGGGAATTTCGAGACCAAATGTTTCGGTAGAAAAACATTAAAATATTCTTAACACCAGAATTTATTTGTACATTTTATACTTATAAATTCTCCGCCGCGCACTATGTACCGCCTAGTGGCGCCTAGTGACACTGCCGCTTGCCGAATGCGTCCCGACAATGCCCGAGCGAGACCCGAACTTATGCCCCGCCCCGCGCGCACACCCGACTCAGATGATATGATATCTGCACTAAGTGTTTTAAGAACATACTATCTATCTGGAAAGCGACTTAACTGAGTGATTATGACAGTACCTAATGTAAAAAAAGATATTTAACACTTTTCAATTGGTTGATTTTTATTAGAAGATTATTTTTGTTTTAAATTTTGTTTTGTTTAAACAGACTAATTAATATTAATAAGTCGAAAGAACTGATTTTAAATTTTCGTTTTGTTTTGTTTGAGTGTAACTTTTCGATTGGTTGATTTTTATGAGAAGTTTTGTTTTAATTTGAATTTTGTTTTGTATAAACAGAGTAATTATAGTTATTAATAAGTCATAAGATTCTAGTGCAAGAATTATAGAGTTTTCGTTTTGTTTTGTTTAAATGTTTGGTCAGGTCAATCGACATTTATAAGTTTATTTATACCTAAATTACCGAAACTTAAGGAAAGGGTATATTTTTAATATTTTACTAGATAAAACGACTACTTAGATATAAGCTTTTTTTACCAAAGTTCCTAATTAAAAAAGACTAAACATTAGAATTAAGAATAAAGAATTAAGTAATAACCTGAAAGTCTGCATTAGGTACTTCAAATATTGCTATCTTATTTTTTTCTATTTGTTATAATATTCTATTGTAATGTTTGGTTTGGTGTTGGTCAGATTGATCAAAGAGTAAATTTGTAATAAATGTGATTTATAAACAGTTACAATCGTAATTATCATTTACTTCACAGTTCACCACCACTCACTTCAGTCAGTTTCACTACTACCCTCACCCTCTTATAGTTTATCATTTACTAAGTCAAACTATGTCATTGCCATTTCTTTTATTTTTACCAAAATAAGTCTAGTTTACCTTCCAAAACAATATTAAAATCACCATTTTCTTGCACACCTGCAATACCTCCATCCATAACGTAACGTATCCGTAAAAAACCATTCTAATATAAAAAAACACGTGGGTCTCGAATTTCCCGGGAGTCCCGGGACTAGCTTCCGAGGTTCGAGACTGGTCCCGGGACTGAAAATGCTTCCGAGACCGAAATCCCTAGTACCTACACCTTTACCTAACTCTCCGGGCAACACAGGCGTGATGTTATGTTAAGCATTTGTGAAAGTACACTTACCAAGTAAACTTAGATCTTCTGAGCAATCGAATGATGCATTCTGTTTGTTGCCTAGTATTGGCCAAGCTGCCCGAGTTGTCCACCACGAAATGGGACTTCGCCACTTTATCTTCGAGTGGCATTTGGCAAGTGATGCGTTTCTTGGCCACTGTCTCCGAGAAATCGTTGCGTTTACACAGCCTTTCTAGTTGCTGGTGGTCTTCACTGAAAATAGTAACAAAACGATTAAGAATCTTGGGTAAAAGTTGTTTATTGTTAAGCAGCTGGATCAAGGACATGGCTGAGGAAGCCGTATCGTGGACACAGCTCGTATTGTTAGGAGGGTCTAAAGCCCTGAGCGCCATGGTTTGGCCCTGTTCCTGATACCGTGGGCTACTATTTTTTGTACTTTTAAATGTATTAATTTTTTTTAATTCAATTATTTTTTAAATGTAATCTATTTTTATAAAAATGAATTAACGAAATAATAAATAATATTTCTTTTATGTTCAAAAATTTAGAAATGTATTTTTTATTTTTATAACAATATTATATAATAACACCGTAGGAACCGCAGTGTCTGTACTGTAAATTGATTAAAATTACCAAAAAATGAGTGGGAGCCATAAAAAGGGAGCTATCTTATAGAACACAAAAAAAGCATTTTAATTTTTTTCTGTCTGTCTGTTCACGCTAATCACCGAAAATACTGAACAGATTTTTTGAATGATTTTTTCATGAAATAGTCATTCAATGGGTTTAAATGAACTTATAGCGTTGTATGGATGATTTTAATGATTATAATACTGTAAATACGCATACATTCAGACAAAAAAGTATCGGGAATGGATGATTTGTTTATGGTTCCAAATTATTTTTTTTAGTTTTATTTTTTTGTTAAATTGGCACAACTGTTTTCCATTTTGGCGCGGAGTTTGAGTTGCATCTGTTTTTTAGATTAAATACAGTGCTGTTTTTAGTTAGATCATAAATCTAGTGTGTATTGCGAATTTCATAATGGACAAAACATCCAGTTTGTCGTAAATTTTTTCATCGCCAATGGAATTTCGTGTGCGGAGTTCCTGAAAATGTTACAGAAGGCTTACGGTGAATCCACTTTATCAAAAACACGTGTTTATGAGTGGTACAAAGTGTTCAAAAGCGGTCGAGATGTGATGGAAGATTTGCCTCGCTCTGGTAGGCCATCAACCTCTTCAACTAAGCATAACATCGCAAAAGTGAAGGAAGTAATTGAAAATCCTCATTCAATTTTGAGAGAGATAGCCGCTGAAGTTTCTGTGTCTCAAAAGTCGATCCCGTTGCCGTTTTAAATAATCACTTTGTTATGAAACAAGAGACCTGAATTTTCTACAAAAATTCAATCGCTTAGGAGTAGCTGAGGACATGCTAGAACGAGTCAATTCCGACCCAACATTCATGAAACGCATTGTTACTGGTGACGAGACGTTGGTTTACGAGTGCTAGTCAACAAGCTTCGGAGTCATGTTGACCATTTTCTTTGACTATCGCGGTATTGTGCACTCGGAATTCTTGCCGGAAGGTCAAACAGTACATAAAAATATTATTTAAGCGTTATGCGGCGTTTAAGAGAGCAAATTCGACGAATAAGGCCAGATTTGTGGAAAGAAAATTCTTGGATTTTGCACCACGATAATGCGCCTTCGCACACAAGGCCATCACAGTGAACGATTTTTTGACCAAAAACTCAACAAATACCATCGAGCAACCACCTTATTCACCAGAAATGGCTCCAGCCGACTTCTTTCTCTTACTCAAATTATCGATTATGGTGATGTGTGCTACTTTGACCTGAATGCGGATCTCCTCGACAAACTTGACCGTCTTCTAAATTACTGCATTCGATTCGTTTTCAATCTGCGTAAATATGATCATGTCTCAGAGCACCGGTCTCTCCTGAAGTGGTTGCCCATATGTCAGGGTAGGGAGCAAAGGGTGCTAACCACCTTGTTTTCTTTCGTTGTCTCCTTCTTCCCCTAGTTACCTTGCTCCCCACTTCCAATACATATGTGCCAACCATAATAGGAGTGTGCGGTCATCACATAACCGAGTTCTTCAATGTCCCCCTCACCGCACTGACTCCATTCATCGATCATTCTTCATTCCCCAGGAAATCAGGATGGCAACCAATCGTTTGTCTTTTAAAATTAAAGTTCGCGAGTACATTCGGAAGAAGCTGGCAGTTTCGTTAAAACGGTAATGTTTTCCCCGTTCTTTGTCTTTTTATTTTAGTGTATCCGTGTAAATTTCTATTTAAATTAATATATATTTTTAGTATTTTAAATATATTTTTAGTATTTTATATGTCCTTGTAGTTTATCGTAGAATTAATTAAAATTATTTTCAGAATACACCTACCACTGCTTGTCTCTGCATCACCTGGTTGACTGGTAGAAAATGCCTATGGCATTAAGTCCGCCTCTGAACCGGACTTAAAGGAGAATTCGCGGCGAGGACTGAACTCAATCCCGGAAAAAGCATTTAAAAATGTTTTGATGATTGGATTATTCGTTTCTGAAGCAGCATACTTTGAAGACGATAAAATAACTTTGGATGATTATCTAATATTTTGTGTATTGATCGTTTCCCGGTACTTTCTTGACAAAGTAGTATGTACGTATTACGATCATACCACGCATGTGTATTTACAAAATTATATTTTGTTCAACATGCAGCCTGGATACACCTGCAAATTGCAAAATACGTAAGAAATTTTGAATTTGATTTTTGTAAACTGACGTAATTTGAATTGGCTAGAATGCTAGATAAACGGTTTTACAGATTTTACTTTGTGATTTGGTTTTTCAGACTTTTCAAAAATTTACTTGCCTAGGATATAATTGGATTTACTGATATTTGTGTTTTTGTTAAAGGGTTCATTCTTGAAAAATTTACTTGGCTAGGATATGACTGGATTTACTGATTTTGCTTTGTGATTTGATTACTTTCGATTAATTACTGATTTGGATAACTAACTGGATTTATCTGAATTTTCTTTGGATTTTGCGAAAACTTTGTTTTTTATCATATAAACAGGAAGCAAAAATGTCTAGAAAAAGGTCTAAATTTTCTCAGTACCCAAGAGCAGGAGAAAATAGTGACAACGATTAGATCTCAAGGATCTAATAAAGAAAATCCATAGACAATACCACAAAACAAGAATGACCATAAACAAGAGTCAAGGACAGATCCCAAAGGCCGCTGGTGTCGACTTAAGGTCTAATTGTTTTTCCCACGGCCAACTTATATGTGGCTTGCTCGCTGGTTAGTAATGAGGATCATCTATGTATATTAGCCCCAGAGGGAAAAAACAATAAAGATTTTTAATGTATCATAGTGTACTAACTACTTTTTTAAAGTATATACACTATACAGTATTCAAACGTAAACTTATCTGTCTGTAATAGGAGAAAATAATATTTATATTATTAACCAGTGGGTAATAAAACCAAATAGTAGAATATTAATAGAATTAATAATCATTAAAATCATCAATACAACCCTCTAAGTTCATTTAACTCCATTGAATGACTTTTTATGAAAAGGTTTTAGAGTACTACTATTAGTATTTTTTTTAATTAATTTCCCCTAGTACTAGTACTACTACTAGAGAAGCTCGTGGCTAAATAAAAACAGCCGCTCGTGTCGATCTTTAGGTTAAGCCGCGCTTGCCTAGGTTGGTCCGTGGATGGGTGACCACCCATTACATACCGAGTTTCCTCCGTACCTCGGAAAGCACGTTAAGCCGTTGGTCCCGGCTGTCATTTGTAGATCTTTGACAGTCGTTAAGGTAGTCAGTGGCTCGAAAGTCTGACAACCAGTCTTACCCAAGGGTATTGTGGTACTCAGTGCTAGCTGGGTTGTGGAGGTCAGATAGGCAGTCGCTCCATGTAAAATACTGGTATTCAGCTGTATCCGTTTAGACTGGAAGCCGACCCCAACATAGTTGGGAAAGGCAAGGCATATATGATGGGTAATAAAACCGAATACCACGCGGACGAAGTCGCGGGCAACAGCTAGTTTACTGAATAAAGAAATTGAACGACAAAAGTGACACTCACCAAACGACAGTAATAATTTTATGCATAAAGGTCAACATCTTCCCAGTTTCAAATAACAATGGCACTTCCATGACTATGTAGCTATGACCAGAGAAAAAGTACGATATGGCCATCTTCATCATCGCAGTTTGTATCCTCGGATGTGTAATGGCGTTCAATTTCCGTCTCTTCTCTATATCATCGAATACGATTTCACCAAGTCGTGCTCTGTTGACTTTGCCATCGGGTGAAAGCACCTCGTCACCAAAATATTCTCGCAACTCGTTCCACGCCTTGGTCCCTGGGTCCAATACTGGAATCGAAAATAATTATCGTGTAAATAAGTTATTTAAGCTATTACGGACTGATGAAACAGGCCTGTTGTCCTAAAAACAAACTAGCAAATTCCGGTTTTTTCGTTGAAAAATAATAATTAAAAAACTCAGTTTAATCTGATGGGTAATTGGGTAATTCCTTATCATATGAAGCAAATCAACTGAGGTATCGATTATATAGTATTTTCGGTTTGCATAGAAAAAATGTCAGCAGGTAGGTAGACCGTGTTAAGCTCGAATAATTAAATAGGGAAGCATTGAGAAGGTTCGCGAGTAGCTAAACAATTACCACAAATATCGATCGGTTCGTATTGCCGTTGCAGACGTACCGTACCCCGGCCATACCCCTGGTGGCACGGTGGGTAAACCCGTTATAACCCTGGTGGTACGGTGAGCACCTGGTCATGGTTTTTTTACAAGCTTTTATTTAACTTACAATGTTTGTATGTTTGTTTAAGTCAAATCTTGCAACTGAAATTTTGAATACACGTTTAGTTTGGATGACAATGGCATGGTTAACTATGTGACGTCATTCTAAATCCAATATGGTGGAATCGTTATTTTATATGCACCCCCATGATGTGGGTGTCAATTAAAAGGGTTTACTGAGAAGAATACGAAAAACAATTACGTCGTCGTCGTCGAAACTGTTTTTACTATAAGCTTGTTTTGTTTTTTTTTTAGTTTAGAAAAAAATGATATTAGAAACCTCAATATCATTTTTGAAAACCTATGCATAGATGTGATATACACGTATGGGTTTGATAAAAAAAAAATGTTGAGTTTCATTTCTAAGTATGGGGAACCCCCAAAAATTATTTTTTTCTGTTTGTGTGAAAATCTTAATGCAGTTCACAGAATACATCTACTTACCAAGTTTCAACAGTATAGTTCTTATAGTTTCGGAAAAAAGTGGCTGTGACGGACAGACAGACAGACATGACGAATCCATAAGGGTTCCGTTTTTTGCCATTTGGCTACGGAACCCTAAAAAGTCAGAATCGTAATCGAAAGATAACGTTAGGTATCGATCATAAACAAAATTAAAACTTAATAATGATTTCCAGATATTTTTGATATGACGCGTTATCGCGTACCGTTTACGTGATCATTTGTCTTTTTTATTTTCTTTTATTTCAGTTTCACAAATTCTGTCTTAGGACCTGTAATAATTTCCTACGTTTTTAAGATATATAATTTTAAGACCATTTTCGTGTAGCTGCAACGGTTAAGATAGTTACTGTCCCGCTGAAAGTTTCTACCCTGTACAATACACAGTACTTAACCGATTTGCTTGATTATTTACTTATCTATTAACAAATACTTTATTTGACATTAGTATTAAGACTGTCTTTCGTACAGTGGGCCTGCCATGTTCATGCCTAGCTGCCAGCACTATGAATAAGAAAAGATTCCATCGTTCAAACATTTCTTTTTACTTATTCATAACATTTAGAAATACACTCGAGGGCCACTAGCCGGCCTTAATGATGGGCCTGCACGCGACTGCAACTTAACTTAATAAAAACGATATGTTGTAAAATTTATAGCCCTACATGGCCCACAACTACTGCATTAGAACTCGTGCCTTAGTTTTGGGCCAACACCATTTAAATTGCTATCGACACGCTAAGAAGAAGAAGACGGCACTATCTTGTGTATTTTTATAATATAAACATGATTTTAACTGACAAACAGCTTAACCCAGAACAACTACTAGTTGATTAGGAATTGAACCTGTCTCACTGGGCCACACATAAAAAGCACAGCAGTGAACTTCTAAGTATAGCACCTACTAGCCACAGCGTTGGTGTTTCCTATAGATTAATATGATCTCAACCACATCTCAACTAACTAAAACACAATCTGTTGAAATATTTTAAATTTAAATTATTTTAGTTGTACAATTATAAACAGACCAGTACCTCAAGCTACCCGAAACTGTCAAATTTTCCCAATCAACCGGGAACCTAATACTTTAGCAATGAACTTGAAAATCTATTAAAGAAATTTGACAGATTATAGTAGCTTGATGGCTATGGGCTGTTTTCCACCAACTAGGAGACGAGCGGAGCGAAAAGGGGACGTGAAAGATTCTACCAATTCCAGAAGAGTGGCGATGTGGATTTCAACCAATGTGAATGGTGGATTCCCACATGCCTCGACTCTGCTGGTCACCACTTTGGTGTTACTACTCGTATGCGCAAGCTAATGGAATGTGCGCAAGGGTAGATAAGCGTTAATAGCCGAGTTCAAACATTATCAACAACTCAACATATCACGACAATATGACATTTCAGAAAACACAGCTAAGTCGCATTATCAGCTCTAAAGCAATCATCGATAATTATGTAACACAGATAAGAGTGTGCAGTATGATAACATAGCATGTTTCTGCTATCTAAACAATAATGGTGGAGAGCAGTTTCAGTGCATCTTGGGCACCAAACCCTTGACCAAATGGTCATAGCGGATGCACATGCAACAACAATTGCTTAAATAAAAGCATTATCCATTTTATAAAATTAAACTAGCTGTTAATCTATCTCAATATCAAAATGTCGGAAATTGTAGGTAGGCTTGCAATTATTGCAATAAGATTATATTTAGCATATAAAAATACAACTGCAGTGCATATAAAACAAGATAGATCGAACTGTACAGAAGCTATACATATTTTAAAGTATTTTATGTTTCTTTCTCGTGGGTTTGTTGAATTTGTTACATACATAGCTATTATTCAGATAATAATGTGCTTAGAAAACATCATCATATCAGTCAGACCTATTACCCACTGCTGGCTCCTTTCCTTTCTGCCATACATTTACACTGTCACATCAGCTAACATGGAATACAAAAGAAATCCAAGAAAAAATCATAATGCCAGAAATGCCTTTAAGAAAAATTCAATTAACCTCTTTTAATGTTTAAAAATGTAACATCTCTCTGTCTGTCTGTGTCATGAGTTTACTCAAGAACCAACTTATGTGTATTTTTCTCAATTATGGAGGTATTTGCTGGTTTAGTTAGTGTTATTTTGTGCTCAGCAAGCTGGCTAATAAAATTGAAAACTAATAGGAGGACTATGGTAGTTTACTATGCTAAGCTGAAACTGCACTGGACTATAATGGTGCTGAATTTGCCAGGCAAAGTATTGATGGGCACAAAATTAATGGAGCCTTATAGCAGTAGTGCATGGGCTGTTAGTAATTATGACATTCTTTAAATAAATAAGACAGTGGCTGAGCTGACTACTAGAGAATTAGGGATGCAACAGAGGTGCAAAAGCAGATTGGTAAACATAAATAAACAACTCATACTTCTTAAAAACATTATACTATGAATGGTTTAATACTTGAACTGAGCAAGACTTGGTTTCTTTTTGGCTTGAAAAAGGGCTGCATAAATTGTAATTACAACTTATGCAGCCCTTTGTAATTTAAAGATGATTTTCAGATTTTCTCCAATTTGTGTGAATAGGTGTGTAACAGTATAACTTTAATTTAGTGATAGCTTGCTTGGTACGGGACCTCCACATTAAGCCAGGCAGATTATAGTCGCAAGATGTATCAAATTCAGCTTCGCACAGTATCTCAAAGCGCATTACAACTACTACTATATTCGCCAACACATAATAAAAAGTATTAGTTACCTTTTCTAGCTACTTCATCTGCGTCAATTACTGCTATGCCATGCCCTCGAAATATTGAAAGTACAGTACTTTTTCCGGTCGCAAGTCCGCCAGTTAAACCTACTATAAACATTTTGTTTGAAATTACTTAGTTGTCAACTGTACACCAGGTAAATAATATATTGGTGAAGTGAGAGTAACATTCGCTACTTGATCGTTAATATATAATGAGTTGAACGTGTTAAGTAGTCAAACAATTCAGCACTAAATAGAAACAACACTGCATAAAACTGCAGCTTCAAGCTTGTCTTTTCGATTTCGACGACAATGACATTTTTTGACAACACCACTTTTGAAAAGTATTAGTGTGTTGCCAGGGCTCTTGAGTCGTAAGTTACGTTTCGTTTCCTGAAATGTTACATTTTTGCTGCAAAAGTTACATTATTGTTTTTTTTTTTAATTTACTTATTTTTGTGATCGGACGCAAATTGAAGTCACAGACAAAATAAGTTACATAAGTTGTTGTAGTTGTTCTTGTGGTGTTAGACTTTCCACCTTTTTTCAGAAATTTATCCATCTTCGCAGAGTTATTATATATATTAGAGTTTTCAAACATTTACTTTTGACCCATACCGTATGGGTCGCTCACGCATGGCGTATGGGCCATACGCCATGCGTGCTGCAAAAAAAATGCAAAGCATCACATCCATAACTCACACACATAAGACACACATGCGACATGTTTTAACCCATGCAAAATAAGTTTGATTTTGTCATGGTGCCTTCCATTCAGAGCCATCTCTAAGTGTGTTATGGAGTGAAACACTTTTTAGATGCGCCAGTTTTAGGTGCGTTCAATTTGGATGCGTTCGTAAACTGTTTGCAATAAAAATCTAGTATTACAAATCTCTTTCTTCTCAAAAGTTACGAAAATTGCCTTAAATTAAAAAATTACTTACATGTTACGCGAAATGGTCAAAAGTTACGAAAAATGTAAGAAATGTAACCTTCTGGCAACACTAAGTTAGCATGGAAGACAAAGTCGAACTGGAAGTTGCTACCATAAAATACGAAATTACCACTTTTGTGCAAAAATAATAATTTTATTCTATTGAATCTTGGCGAATCAAGGGCGAATCATGGAGTTTTTGTAGTTCAGCATTATCAATAAAATCTAAGATCTCCCAAGAGAAGTGTGAGCTTCGACAATAATCATCTCTCTTCGATTCTTTGTAAAACCGAATGCTTTTACAACATTTTACTCCATGAAATTGTTAAAACCTGTTTAATGATAGATAACTAGGCGATGGAGTAGGTGACCCAACAGGCATTCAATGCGCAATGATAGAAAAACTACTAAAAACTCAAAACCAATCTATAGAAATGTTAGATAAACAAGAGTAACTATTTGTTGTTGTTTATAAATAAACGTAAAAATATTGAGTTACTGCTGTTACCGAACTGTCAACGTTCTGAAAAGTGACAGAACGTTCCGAATGGAAATATCGCTGCAAACGACATAAACGGGATAACTGAATCGGAGTACCTTTTGGCGCTCTAGTAGTTCCACTGGGGTCTGTAATTGAGGTAGGATGCCGCCAGTGTTGGGGAAAATTTAGTTTGATTGATGATTGATAACTAAGATTAAATTATTTAATCATGACTAAAAAATTTCAATCATGTATGATGATTGAAGATTGATTAGTGTCAGTGTTAGTTATTTAATCATGACTAAATTTCTCATGACTAATTTAATATCAACAATTACGCCGTTGCCTAGTTAACACTCACAGATGTGTGCGGCGCACGAGTGGTGGGAGCACGGGTCTACGACGCTGCCTGTTGCGTGTGTCAGTGTGATCAAAGTGCAAGAATCTCCATTACCCTTTTTTGCCTTTTATCTACTTTCAACTTTTTACAGTAGTAGCAGTTATAATAAAAAAAAAACATGTACAAATACAAAAATGGAAAATGCTATCAATCAACTTATGAGTGATGAATAATTTAAATAGCATGATAATGTCTCTAATGAAACAAAAAATGGAGTTATCCAGCTTAGCATTTTTAGTTAAGTCATCAATCAAAAATAATGATTGAATGACTGATGACTAATTTATTTAGTTATGATTATGATTAACTATTTTAGTCATGATTAAATCAATCATGACTAATCAATTGATTGAAAAAATTAGTTGATTGACCCAACACTGGATGCCGCTGAAGTTTACGGTCTGCCGTCACCTTCAGTAACTTACTAATCTCTTAAACGAACGTGACGCTATTGGTCATCAGATACCGGTACTCATAATTACCAGAAAATCTGGAATCTAATCAATACTGGCCTGGCAATACCGTAGTTGAGTTGAGTGACAGTTTAGTTTTTTTAAAGTACCCTACCATTTTCGCCGGTTTTTAGCTACTGGTCTTTTGAGACCACTTTTTTTTAGGAATCGGAAAGACACTTTTAAAAAGCGATCAATTTTATTAAAATAATAATTGCAAGATGTAGTGTACTAACTCCAAAAAAGGTCGGATAAATAATATAGGGATAAGCAAAAATTACAGAACGGTACCTATTAAATAATGCATCAGTCTCCTGCCTCATCCATCAAATCATCAATCTCTGTGCCTTTAAATAATATCATTTAAATTAAAATTTAGTTTTTCTGACTCAGTATTGTCTCTGTGGTCGTTATGTCTTTATTGTGCAGTATGATTCTTTTGGCTCTTGGAAATTGCTACATAGGAGGGCGCTGTTGGGCAATAGTTGTGAATTTTTTTGTGATGATTATATTGAAAAAAGGAGATGGCGGTGTTAATTCCGAGCACGCACCATTAGAACCGACTTTTTCCGACTCAAACCGACATCGCAATGAGGGTTTTCGATTTTAATTTTAAAACCGGATGTCGCCACGTAGTCTGGTCTAAACCATCGTCAAATTGTACTTAATTTTATGCCAGTGAAACGTTCTACCGAAAATTCATTGATATATGTTTGTTTTTACAATTTAAATAATGATTTAGGACAAAGAAAAGTAACTGAACTGAAGAGCTCAAAAGCAAACATAGATTGTGCAAAAGTTACTGGTGCCAAGGAAAAACTTATTGAAAGGTAATTTATGCTGCCCATACCTGTTTGTGTTTTTTTGTGCTAGAATACTGTATTTTCTTTCTTTTCTAAGCATTAAAAAAAAAACTATTTGGCAAGGGCGTCGCCAGGGGTGGGGGCAGGAGGGGGCATCTGCCCCCAAATTTTCGTGCTCGCTTCGCTCGCTCTTGCAGCCTACTTTCTTTTGAAGTCAAGAGACTTCTGTATGTCAACCAAGTAACTCCTGTATGTAGGGTCAAAACACCTGTCCAGGGTACGGTGTTAAAATTTTTAACCCCATTCAATAACTACACTTCTCATAAAAAAAATCGAAACACTTTCGTTTTTATTGTTTTTGTCCTAATTTTTTACAAAAGAGAATTAATTCCATGAAAAAAAAAACATTATTGTGTAGCTGGCAGTTTGGTCATTACAGTAAGAAGAAAAAAATCAAAATTCGAAATTAGAATTTCATTTGTTTATCCTATAAATGAAATTAATCACTGTTTTGAGACAAATGTGTATTTAGGGTTGGAGTACGTTTCTCGTTTAAAAACTAAAAATTAGCGCTTGTCGTTAAACTTTTTGTTTCTTATTTCATTTACTGTGACTTTGGGACGTCTGAAAAAACTTTTTTTTCTAAAACATATGGATACTTCGCCCGCAGAAGCCGCCCAAGTGGTGGCATTGCTGGATTCTGGACTTAGTCAGCGTGTTGTGGCTGCAAGATGGCATCTAAGCTTATCATCTGTTCATAGAGTCTACAAACGCTATCGGGAGACTGGTTCGTTCACGCGCCGTTCAGGATCTGGCAGGAATCGGGTCACTTCTGAGCGAGATGATCGATTTATTGTAACAACTTCTTTACGAAATCGACGCCTTAACGCTTTTCAACTGCAGCAGCAGCTTCGCGTTGTACGAAGAGTAGCTGTAAGTGACTCTACAATAAGAAGAAGGTTGAAGGAACGCGGATTGGCACCGCATAAGCCAGCGAATGGGCCGAAATTAACTGCAGACCATCGAAGAGCGCGCCTTAACTTTGCACGCGAGCACCTAACTTGGTCATACCTTCAGTGGAGCAAAGTACTGTTTTCTGATGAGTGTAAAATTATGCTGTATGGTAACGACGGAAGGAACAAGGTCTACAGAAGAGATGGAGAACGCTTTGCACAATGCTGCATTGAAGAAAAGGTCAGCTATGGTGGCGGTTCGTGGACGGTTTGGGGAGGAATCAGCGCCGACGGTAAGACAGAACTTGCCTTTGTGTCTGGGCCACGGCTGCCTGCACTAAACTCTCATCGGTACATCGAACAGTGTCTTGAACCTCATGTGGTGCCCTATGCACATTTTATTGGCAACGACTTCATATTCATGCACGACAATGCTAGAGCTCACACCGCGGGCGTCGTACGAGATTATCTTACCGAAGTCGGTATCTCCATTATGGTATGGCCAGCAAGAAGCCCGGACATGAATCCCATTGAACATCTATGGGATGAATTAAAGAGACGAATTCGAGCAAGAGATCCAGCCCCAGAAACACTTAGCCAGCTGCAAAATGCAATCCAAGAGGAATGGGATAATATACCACAACATGTGATCGTGACTCTCATCCGATCGATGAAGAACCGTATGGAAGCAGTAATAAGAGCTCGCGGAGGGAATACAAGTTATTAAATAAACGTTTCTTACATTTTTTTTCATTTACGCGTGTTGTTTTACCCATTTCCTTCATATTCCATACAGGGTAAAAATTACTCATTATACAAAATACGAAACCTATGAAGACTTAATTTGAATTTAGAACAATAACATTAGGATTTAAAAACCTCATACTACTCACTATTAAATGACATTTTACATTTATTCCTAAATATACACATTTTTCTGATAATCCTTATCAAATCATAAACTGCGAGGTGTTTCGATTTTTTTGATGAGAAGTGTATTTCAGGAAAAAGTCATTCAATGGTTAAATGAACTTAGAGGGTTGTATTGATGTTTTTAATTATTATAATTCTATAACTACAAACGTGTTACTAACGCGACAAATTTTTCATCAACATCCAACCTGACACTGACCTGCAAATAGCAAAAAACTTAAGAAAATTCGAATTTCGCGGGCTACCCTGGCGCTTCCACCTTAAATAAAGGCGGAAACATACTTACGTGTCGTGGTGCTTGTAACTGTCGATGATATTGTGGAAACATTGTTCTTTTTTCGGATCTGTAACCATAACTGACTGCGACTGGTGGAATATTTGTATTTAATGTCGTTGGGTTTTTTGTCTGGGGAGTTACTATGACGTCATAAAGCAGTCTTATTTTAACCTTACTTTGCGTTTTCGTACCATCACGTCCTTAAAACAAGCTTATTTTCTTGCTAAAATTAGCAGTTTTGAGGACGTCACCTCAAATTGTTTATTCAATTGGTACAGACGCCAGCACATCAAGCACTACTACAATCTGTCAAATTTCTTTAACAGATTTTGAACTTTATCTTTAACGCATTAGGTTCAAGGTAGGTTGGGAAAATCTGACAGTTTCGGGTAGGTTGACCTACTAGCAAACCACGACGTGCCTTTTGACAACCAGCAATAATGGTTTTACGTCAAATAGCAGGAATGTTTGACAGTATAAAAAAGTTGCTCCGAACCATTGATATATAAAAACCCCTCCGAACCGACGGATATATTACTGTTCTGTAAATTATAAATTGTATTGCCGTGTCATATAAGGTGAGATAAACGTATTTATTTACGTGTGGGGTGTACTAAACACCTCTGCTCAATCCTTAGGGGGTACAGGCGTGATGTTATGTTATCGAAAAGCCAATCCATCTAACCATAACCCAATTTTGTAGACTAAATATAATTTATCTTGGTGGGAACCAAACAAACACTATGGCCTACCAAGATCCTTGGCGTTCTATATTCAACCTACCAATAGAATAAAAATCACAATAAATTATCTATTAACTAATAATATACAATATAAATTGGAACAGCGAGTGCATTCCTAATTTAAATTTTGACATGGAATCAAAATCGGCGCGAATTTAGCCATAGATTAATCTGTTCTGTTTATTGTTGGGTCGGTTTTAATACCTACAATGCACGAAAATCTATTAAGGCTGGAGCGCGCGCACTCCGACGGCGCTGCTGAAACGCGTGACTATAAAATCAGCCTAAGATTACCATTATAAAAGCTTTAAAAAATATTATAACATTTTTAGGATTCCGTACCCAAAGGGTAAAACGGGACCCTATTACTAAGACTCCGCTGTCTGTCTGTCTGTCTCCAGGCTGTATCTCATAAACCGTGATAGCTAGAAAGCTGAAATTTTCACAAATGATGTATTACTATTGCCGCTATAACAACAAATACTAAAAAATAAAAAATAAATATTAAGGGGGCTCCCATACAACAGATATGATTTTTTTGCCGTTTTTATAGGTACGGAACCCTTCGTGCGCGAGTCCGACTCGCACTTGGCCGGTTTTTTTATTGTATTTAACGCATAAAACAAAATTATTTTAATTTCTATCTATCGATTTCTTAAATTCTTACATTTAATTACTCGATTTAATCGAAATTTACAAAACAAGAATCGATTGAAATAATCGCTTTCACACATCCCAAAAATTAAAAAAATAACAAATGGTCGTCAATACAAATTGAGTAGAGTAGTGGTAATGAATATTACGTGAATTTACGTGTTATTGGTCCTGAATTAGTAAATTACGCTAAGATCTGGGCATTTTCATGTTGTTTAGAATATTTGAAATTATATTTGTCACATTTGTTATCGAATCTTTATGCGTTTGTGTGATATAATGTGAAAAATAAAAATGTAAACACGCACTATTGGCGCGAAACTTCGACTTTAGATACCAACATTCATCATTACCACTGCTTATTTAAATTGAACTATGGATGAATTCGTCACATAATTAAATGACGAGTTAATTATTATCAATAAAGTGGAGTTTGGATGTCCGAAAACCACAATTTTTATGATTTTTAGCCTCGGCCAGCACTGCTGTCAAAATGGCGATGACCGTATTTACGCACTTGGATTTTGTAAGGTGAAATTAAGAAACTTGCGCGCTAAATACAGAAGTTTTAATGGCGTTGACATTATGAGCTTTTTATCCAACTCTCTTAATTAACGCACACTACACGTATACACGTATTTGATTATCAGAATATTAAATATTTACATAAATAATGAGGATGACGTATGACTTAAATGCTAGCCCCTTTCGGGGCCGATACCGAGCCAGCGGAGGTTTGTATGTCAAGCCCCCAAAGGGGCCCGTACCGAACTTTATGGTTAAATACTGACACGCGAGCGTGCACCCAAACCCGTTTCCGCGCGTGTTTTAGCGGCCGCCCTTACATCGTTTGAACATTATTTGTCATCCTCAAATCATCCACAATTTCTTACACACAGTCATCCATTCTACAAGACCTACAAGTGCTAAGATTAATAAAACTATTAAGTATTGCTAAAATTGGTTTGTATTGAGAATTCTTTATTATACAATTTGAAATATAAATTAACGTCTTGAAGACCAGTACGTAATCGAATTTCCTGGGATTATTTCAACAAGCTCCATACTTCCTCCATAGAGTGGTTTCTCAAACGCATCGATGCAGCTTTAATGATATACATCCCGTTGGTAGCTCTTTCCCGCCCAAGGGAACATAAAAGTTCGTAGTAGTCGAACGTTCACGTTAGGTTTTTTTTTATTTCAAGCCTACTTCCATTGATATATCCAATGATGTTATATAGTACTAGATCAGCAGTGCTCGCCGCCAAAGCGTTGCCGGGTCGTAGATGGCCACAGCCTTATCTGACTTCAGTTGTCAAGTTGACGTCAAGTGAGCGATTGCTTAAAACTAAAAAAATTACAAAATGGGGAAATGTGCGGTTAAAATTTGTATGTCACGGTCTCAAAAGATGAATAAAACATGTGGTGTTACATTTCACAGGTAAGTTAGCTAAATTTTCTTCAGATTAACCAAAAAAACATGACGAAACGAAGTCAAATTTTTAAACATTTTTATTGTCATCAGTGTTACCAGTAAAAACGATTTTTATTTTGCCAGAGACTTGGGAGTTTAGTGAATGACGAAAGTATGTTCCTGTAAGTCTTAATTATTATTATAGTCTGTTTGGATTAAACAAAGGTATTTTAATATAATTATTCTTATTAATATTTTAATATAATATTTCGTTACAGATGCATGAACTGGTCACTAGAAAGGCATTCCGCGTTGTCAGTTCCTAACAAAATCCTGCTCTACAAAACAGTCCTTATCTATTTATATGGACACAAGAACAAAGTGACAAGTAAACGCAATGGACGTGCTCTTAGATTAATTTTACTTTTAGCAAATTAAGTTAGATTAAAATTGCTTATTAGGCTAGATTGTAATATAATAAAAAAGATAAAAAAAAAACCATTTTGAACAATAGTTATTTTACACAATCTTAATAGTCTTGAAATAAAATATTTACGTTTACGCATTTTTTTCTTCCTTTGAGTACATAATCCATCCATTCATCCATTTCTTTAATTCTCAATTGAAAGATACATAATACAACCTTTCATAGTAATTGATTCAATAAATACCTTCATTCATTCTGGGGAAATTATGTGGATCATTGGCAACTCTGACCGTTCGTCCGAAAACAATGTCTTGTCTCTTTCCAATATCATTAGTTTGACGGTAGAAGAAATGAGACAAACATATTATTTTGACAGATGACATAATTTATGTATCCGTTTCAAAGCTACGACTTTAAATTCGTAAGTGGCTACGTTTTTCTAAGAGTTGTTAGTAGGATACTGCTCCTCTAGTATTATATAACCTCATTGGATATATCCTACTTCACAAGGAATTAAGGAAAAATCCATACAAATTTTGGATAAGACCGCATTTTCATAAGGAGCGGGTAGTAGCATATTGAAACCCTTAATATAAAAGAACAGAATCAAATTTTCGAAAAAGGTTTTTTGTCACAATCACTGCACACAAGAAAAGTAAACACTATTTATTATAAACAGATAATTGATTTTTGTAGATAACCACTGACAAGTATTATGACATAATGCACTGACATGGCTGCCACTTAGCATAGAAAAAAGATAATGATACCAGCCAGATATAAAAGCTCTGTTCCGATTCCTATCATGTTATAATTAAGGCCACAACCTCCTTTCAAACTTACTACTTACTTCCTACAGAAAATTCCTTATAGATTTTGATGAGTTTTATGATTTTTATGAAAATATCCTTACAAATGAAATTTTGATACGAAATATTATTTTTAAATGTTAATTTACGTTATAATTTGCTTCAAGACTATGACTTCACAATACGATTCGGACCACTTATTTGTGAAAGGGACAGCGCTAAAATGATAAAACAGGGAATAGACAAATCTTATAAATCGTTCGTTCTTTCCTTTCCGCACTAAGCAGGAGTAAAACACTATTGGTTTGTGGAGGTCATGGTACAAAACAAAATAATATTATTATAAGTCTGAAAGAAAACATTCCTGCAATAAGATTGTTTTTATTGTTTTGTAGGTCATTTCACCATGGACTTTGTTTCCCGTCTTTTCAACTTCTTCTTTTTTGATTGCACTATGTGGAGTTGCATGTTTTTTATGACTATTATGTAGCAACGTTGGTCTTTTAAGTTGAAGGTATGATGCCCTAGGCCGTTGTTTCGAACTAGGGGGATGACATTTTTGTATATTTGTGTGTCCACGCAGACTAACTACTCTCAGTTGATTTCTGTTGTCAATCTTTATTGTAAAACAGTTTTTGTCTACTGTGGACTCCAGCAATTCTACGAGTTTGTTGACGTCTTCAAATCCAAATAGTATTATAGGAAGTGGTTTACTTGGCGAGGGGCTTGTAGTTTTTGTCTTTTTCGCTTTTGGTTTCCGGTTCCAGGAATCGTTTGCCAGTCTGATGGTTTTGGCACAGACGTATCAAAATTACTGTATTGTAATGTTGTGGTAGTTTCTAACTGGCAAATGTTTCCCAGCGTCGAGCTTCTAGTCCTTGTGAACAGACTAGGATTGAAGGACTATTAAATATATCGTTTTCCAGCAGCATTCACTGGAACAGGAGTCTGGTTACCCACTCCTGCACAGTCTTCAGTAGCAGATTTCACACCATTAGGCCCGGTTACCTCATGTTAATGTTTCTATTGCCGTACCTACTTATAATGATAATGTCAATTATTGCTTAAAGAGTTCATGACTTTAGTCGGGGATTTATTGTTAGCCAAACATGTGCAATGTGTTTTATTATTTATTAGCAGTCCGTAGTACGATATTGAAAGATGACTGTCAACAAAAATGTTTCACTATGTGGGTGTGAATAACTTGACATGTCGACTTCTCAAGATAAGTTCATTGGTTTTGAAAAATTTATGAGTGTATTACTCAATACAGGTAATATTGTATATGGGAGCTACATCTGCCCACAAACGGCTTTACAGTTTGGCAGAAGTACATAAAATAGGTACAGAAATTATTTTACTGTATGAGAATCATACTTCATTATAAGTTTTTAAACTGTCATGGTCAGTAACATTATCATTAACACTAGAAACGGGATATTTACCATGTCCACTGTTTGTTTGTTTCTGTGTTTTTGTTTGGAGTTTTATCCGTGATCATGGTGCTTGCAACAACGCCGAAATATCGGGAACTCAAAAAAAAACAGTGGTCATGGTAAATATCCCGTTTCTAGTGTCAATGACAATCATATTTCATTGTTTTTTCTTGACTTTTATTTTATCACTATCACTTTACGATATAATAATATATTAAAATATTGTAAATAATAATTAACAATCTTTGTATATATAATGTTTGTTATTTTTCTGCATGTGTGTGTGGCTGACTAAATGGCTGGGCCCATTACAATGTTTTATTTTGTGAGAGATTATGTTTTGTAGCTTTACATTGTAGACACAATTATGCAAGGTAATGGTTGTAGACTTAGAACGTTTTTTTTTAATGGCATCTCGCAGGCCAACCAAGGAGGTTGTCGTCTGCTTAACCGTTGAACGTTTAGATAATTATATTATTTTTTTTGTAGAATATTATATAATAATCTGTAATAACAACATTTTTATGTTTACGAAACCCAACGAATTCATAGATCATGGCTTCAATAGATTTTCCTGAATCTAAAAAGTATTTGTTAGTGATTCATTGATCAATAAATATCTAGTATCCCACGTAGTTTTTGCAGTAAATTATTATATATTTTTGATAATAAATAACTATAATAACGGCACATATAAAATTTATGACGATTCTGGGTTTTATTTTGGCCATCTCCTTTGTCCATCTACATATTTTAATAGGACCTTATATACAATATTTCAAACGAGATTCAATAAAAATAAAATATCGAAAACGTATTGTGACACAATTTGTATGGATAAGACATCTCTGAAAAGGGAATATTTAAATCTCGTTCGGTGTCGTTATTTGCTACTTAGAATTATCTATTGATTACATCATACTTAACGATTTTCACTTGTTAGTAACTCCAAGTCTGATTATTGCTGACGTGAATAAGTGGAAAACTCGATAAATATTTTTTTTCGTATGGGTCATCATTTGACATCTCTCTATTATTGCTGAAACTACAGGGAATTTCATGAATTCCATGTCAACATCTAAAACACGACATAAAATAACCTATAATACCAATCACACTGCATTGAGTGTTTTATAATACTTATGACCTTAATAAACTTTTGCGTAAAACTACTATAAAGCCAACAAGTTGTAAGTGTGATGAATTGTCTTCTCTGAGTAAAATTAAAGAGAAGAAGAATAACACGGCCGGGGGTCAATATCCACTATGAAAAAAAAGTTAAATATTTTAAAACACACTCACTTAATAGTACCTACTTACCCACCCATTAGGTACATATATGCTTATGCATGATTGGCTCACCTAACATTATACCTACCAAAAAATGGTAATGTGTATGCCATGGTTCTAAAAGGAACCCAAAATTTATTAAATGGCTGCAAGTAGTTACCTTATGTAAGTGCTCAATAAGACCAAAAGGTTTAAAAGTAACTTAGGTAGTGTGAAATAAAATTTTAGAATTTTAGTATTAAGCTTATCTTAGAGAAGAGTAATTGGTCTTATCAATCTCTAATGGCGTCAGTTTTTATTTTTACAAATTAATATTTATAATTAATATTTTTTTTACCAATATTCTAAATACATAACGAAGTGGGCATGTGAAAATATTTCACTTTATTCCACAAAACATTCGAAGAAATGTACACCGCAAGTTATTTCAGTTCATAGACACATAACTATCAAGCAAATAAACTAAATGATTACAGGAAATAAAAATACTACTAATACAAATTTAATAATATTTAATGAGTTGACAATTTTTTTTAAATCTTTTGGCTGTTTTAGTAAATACTCCTTTATTGAGCTTTCAGATAGCAAAATAAGGGGAATTATACTTAAGACCAGTCGTTAGAGCACTCTAAGGCCTATTTCCCCTCAAAACATGCCATTATAAAACCATTATATATATATATCTGTCTGCCAGTAAAAGTCCCGTCAAAATCGCTGTAGCCGTTTCAGATATTAGCCGTTTGAATCGGATTTTGTTTACAAACAAGGGTTTTAAATTTTTGCACAGATGCCTAATTATTTATCTAAAATAAAAGTAGTTAAAGTTACCCCTTAAAACATCAGCTATCTGTCAAAATCGGTACTGCCGTTTCGGAGATTGGCCAGAACAAACTGACTAACAGACAATAAAAATGTGTTTTTGTTATAAGTGCCATATACATTTTCAGTAAAAAGCTGTTATTTTGATATTACAAACAGACACTTCAATTTCATTTATTTGTATAGATAAAATGACTCCTAATGTTTCCGTCAAACCGATACAGAAAAATTACGGTCGGCCTTCAGGCGCTGGCATCCGAGGTCCGAGCCTCTCATGAGATGCCTACCGAAGTTACTGTTTCGCAATTCGCAATTTTCGTAAAGTTGCTAAACAAAAACGATTGTGAAATGTTTGCGTAACAAAGTTCTACCTACCCCTTTAACTTTCGCAATACCCTACACTTCTACGACATCTCTGTGCCCTTTGATTGCATCACGAAAAAACTTTATTTGTTCGACAAAATTAGGAAATCGCCAAAAAATGTTGAATGGTTGACATTTCAAAGTTTTTCGCTTTGTATTTTGTTTTAGTATTGCGAAATTAGGGCGCTGGATCACGTGCTGGATCACATGCTGGGCACGCACCCCAATTCTTGCGAAAAATCTGCGAAACGTGAGCTTAGTTGTTTTCGTGGCTTACGTAATGCTCTGTTTACGTAAAGGTGCTTTTATACGGGTAAAATTTTTACTGCAAGATATGGCTGCATTACAGTTGCCGGCAGTATTGAGGTATTGTCGTATATTACAGCCAGGCTATGTAATATACGACAAAATTTTAAATGTACCATATAGACACATTTTTAGTAAGGCCAATGCATTTTTAGTTGTCGTTTAGTGGCATAGGTACATCCCTATCTTAAGTGATATGTAGGTTACCGTGAGTGAGACGCCATGAAGTGCAGCTATACGGGGTGAGGGACACCAACGCAGTACATCATTTTGTTGCATCACATTGTTTCCTACAAAATTGCAATTATACATAGGTAGACGGTTAAAATGTATGGTGGTAATTTAGGCACAAAAATTATGTATTTTAAAATTCAATAATATAATGTTTACTTTCATGAAGTTACCAATAAGGTTACAGTATTTGCGCCGCTTGAGAATCTCACCAGCCGCAGAAGCAGCGCCCGCACAGCCCGCCGTGCTTGCAACGTGAGATGGCGCAAGGGTGTCGACACAAGTTACGACCCACACCAAAGGCCTACAGTTTTGAGCCGTTTGGGGTCGAATCGCCCCCAGCGTTTCATGGGGCCCGAGTACACTTATTCTTTTTAAGGAAATCTCTCGCCGACTGGTTGACACTTGGCGTGACCAGAGGGCTGGTTCTTACTTTGCCCAAAGTACTCGTATTAGCATTGCCATTCAACGTGGCAATGCTGGCAGTCTTCTGGGCACGTTTCCATATGACAGCGATGCGGAGGAGTACTTTGACGCCCAAGACGTGTCCTATTGTCGTCGTTGTATTTATGCAATTACTTTCTTTTAGTCTTCTTTTTAACTTAATTTTAGTTCTATTTCATGAATATTTTATGTTTTTTATTGTATTTGGTACCTCATGTCATTAGGTTAGGATACCTATAAGCCCCTTTCGGATCTGATAGGGTTTCTAACATAAGTATTATATATCGAACTCGAAACGATTGGGACTATTTTTTTTCAAAAAGTAACAATAAAAAAAACACGAAAGAATAAATTTAATGTTTTTTTTTGTGAAATAATGAGAATCGATCGATGAATGAATTTTTCAATGGGTATCGTTCGCATGTGTTGCCGATCGTGGATACACACATATGCATTCGTGTTTTTTTTTATTGTTACTTTTTGAAAAAAAGTAGTCCCAATCGTTTCGAGTTCGATGATCGAGTTAATGGTATTCGGTTCCAGAACGACCTAAAAATAATGGTGTATAGTTGACAATATTGTAGCTACATATTGCATTAAAAATATTACCGGTTTAGAAGCACCTAAAGCAGCTAACAAGTCAATCTCTTCTCGGTTTTGCAGTCATCGTCATCGAAAATCAAACAAAATACAGATTCAGCTAACAACACCACTAAACTGCTAGAAATTCGAATATGCTAAGTCATTAACTAAGAAAATTGAACAAGTAATAAAAACTCTGGAATATAATAACACATAACCCAGCTGTTCCACACTATAGTGCCATAAACACAAGAAAGAAAGAACATATTTTCAGGTTCAACATGCAGTGTATTTCACACGTGTGGATTTTAATGATACCAGCCAGATATAAAAGCTCTGTTCCGATTCCTATCATGTTATAATTAAGGCCACAACCTCCTTTCAAACTTACTACTTACTCCCTACAGAAAATTCCTTATAGATTTTGATGAGTTTTATGAAAATATCCTTACAAATGAAATTTTGATACGAAATATTTTTATTAAATGTTAATTTACGTTATAATTTGCTTCAAGACTATGACTTCACAATACGATTCGGACCGGTTATTTGTGAAAGAGACAGCGCTAAAATGATAAAACAGGGAATAGACAAATCTTATAAATCGTTCGTTCTTTCCCCGCACTAAGCAAGAGTAAAACACTATTGTTTTGTGAAGGTAGTATGTATGGAAGTATCAAACAAAATAGAGACTTATATAGAATAAATTTTAACAAATAAAATTACATATTAAAAACCGGACAAGTGCGAGTTCGACTCGCGTGGAGAGGGTTCTGTACGTTAATTGTATAAATTCCGTTAGTTATTTTAAATCTAAGATTTATTAAAAATATAGGTTTTTATAAATATAGGTTTTCCAGTAATCTAGAAGCAAAGAACTATTTTTTGTATTTTTTTCAAAATGTTAACTCCGAAACTACAGGGCCGCCAGTAGTTTCGGAGTTAAGGGGGAAGGGGAAGATGGTCTATTTTCGCTTATTTTCTTAAATAACTTCAAAACTATTTATCTTAAAATTATAAAAAATATATATAATTTATTAAAAACTGATTTTCTGAATGATTTTTTCATGAAATAGTCATTCGATTGGGGTTAAATGAACCTATAGCATAGCATTGTATAGATGATTTTACTGATTATATTACTGTAAATACACATACATTCAGTCAAAAAAGTATCGGTAATGGATGATTTGTGTATGGTTCCAAGTTAAATTTTTTGTTTTTATTTTGTATTTAGATTGGCACAACTTTTTTCCATTTTGGCGCGTAGTTTGAGTTGCATCTGTTATTTAGATTAAAATATAGAGTGCTGTTTTTAGTTAGATCATATCTAGTGTGTATTACGAATTTCATAATGGACAAAAACATCAAACAAAGAGTTTATCCTAAATTTTGCATCGCCAATGGAATTTCGTGTTCGGAGTCCTTGAAAATGTTACAGAAGGCTTACGGTGAATCGACTTTATCAAAAACACGTGCTTATGACTGGTATAAAGTGTTCTAAAGCGGTCGAGATGTGATGGAAGATTTGCCTCGCTCTGGTAGGCCATCAACGTCTTCAACTAAGTATAACATCGCAAAAGTGAAGGAAATAGTGACTGAAAATCCTCATTCAAGATTGAGAGAGATAGTCACTGAACTTTCTGTGTCTCACGAGTCGATCCGTACCATTTTAAATATACACTTGGGCATGAAACATGTTGCAGCTCGGCTAGTACCAAAAGACCTGAATTTTCTCCAAAAACTCAATCGCTTAGGTAGGAGTCGCTGAGGACATGCTAGAATGAGTCAATTCCGACCCAACATTCATGAAACGCATTGCTACTGGTGACGAGAAGAGGGTTTACGAGTTTGACATGCAAACTAGTCAACAAGCTTCGGAGTGGCGCCTTCCAACTGAACCGAAAAAACCACGCCAAAGTCGATCAAAAGTCAGTCATGTTAACCGTTTTCTTTGACTATCGCGGTGTTGTGCACTCGGAATTCTTGCCGGAAGGTCAAACAGTAGATAAAGAATATTATTTGAGCGTTATGCGGCGTTTAAGAGAGCAAATTCGATAACAAAGGCCAGATTTGTGGAAAGAAAATTCTTGGATTTTGCCACGATAATGCGGTTTCGTACAAGGCCATTATAGAGTATTTTTGACCAAAAACTCAACAAATACCATCGTGCAACCACCTTATTCACCAGCCGACTTCTTTCTTTTTCAACTCAAATTACCACTTCGTGGCACCCGTTTTCATTCGGTAGAAGACAAAAAAGAGAATTCGCGGCGAGAACTGGGGGTCTAAAATGGTCGCTAGCAGAATCATAATAGGATAATATGATAATATGAATTACGTTTAAATTCGTAAAATGGTCACAAGGTGACAATTCATAATAGTAGGTACGTCTATGACCATTTTAAGAATTTAAACGTAATTCATGTTATTATCCTATTATGATTCTGCTAAAACGGCCATTTTAGACCCCCTGAACTCAATTCAGGAAAAAGCGTTTAAAAAATGTTTTGATGATTGGATTATTCGTTGGCGTAAGTGTATCGTTTCTGAAGGAGCATTACTGAGCATTACTTTGAAGGCGATAAAATAACTTCGGGTGAATAATTAACAATTCGACGGCACGGTTGGCGCAGTGATCAAGCGATTGACTGCTGCGCTGCATGTCGCGGGTTCGATTCCCGTACGGAACAAATATTTGTTAAGACCTACAAGTAGTTGTTCCGGGTCTGGGTGTTTTTCTATCTATAATATGTATGTATTTACAAAAAAAAAATGTATATAATTATGTAGTTTATCAGCCATCTAGCTACCATAACACAAGCATTAGGTTGCTTAGCTTGGGACTAGATGGTGCTGTGTGAAATGTCCAGGGATATAATTATTATATTATATTATTATTTTGTGTATTATTGATCTTTTCCCGGTACTTTCATGACAGAGTAGTCTAACTAAACGTCATGTTCAATTCTTTGGAGAATAATAATTCTGCTGATGTAGGTAGTAAAGTAATCGCAACCTTCCAGGACTAGGTACTTAACAACAAAACACACAACAACAACAAAATGTCATCTTATCCGGTAGTAGGGTACGAACAGATGAACAGACATTGGTTTTAAAAATTAATGAAAAATAAACCAAGAGTATGAATACACTGCATTGACGCTCACCGGACACTTTTCTATCGTTTAGAGAAATTAACAGTAAATCAAACATTCATAAAGATACACATGAATGGAGGCTACATTCGGTGACTCGGTGATGTACCCTTGGATACAGTTAACTACACGACTATATATGGTAAAGCTTTGAACTTCTAAAACCACCCGTAATGCTAGAACATAAAGTGCATACGGTGGCAGTACAATACAATACCACGTCGCTTTCTAGTAAAGATATAATAATAGCATCGTTTATTTTCAGTCTCTAAAATTAACTTAAATACAGCCACTATTGTGGCTGTATTTAATTTGCTTTGATATTTCAAAGTAATTTTCTTGCCGGACATAAAAGGTGTCGGTTATGAAGTGCTTAGAAATTATACTGTCTAGACTTTAATGAGATACCTAATAAAGCCTTTTGTCTCAACAAGATAAGGATTATATTACCAAAGCAATTGTTCTAGAACATTATTTAGTAACCAGTAAAATGGGGTCCTTGCTACCCCTCGTTATTGTATACCACAGGTCCAAAGCGAGGGTTTCGTTTGCCCGTTAACGAGGGTCTCATTATTTTGGTCGGTTATCACGTGGGCGGAGAGCTGTTTTAGGGCGGAGTCACTAGGCGCGCCACCTTCGCTCTGACCCTCACGCACAACATTCACAATCTCGTCAACCGTCGCCGACAGCAGTACTCCTCCAACCTTCAGGACTCCTTCGGAATTTAGTTTAGTCTGATTAGTCATGTGTATTTAAGTGATTTGAATATTTTAAATATTATACGACCTTAATCTATAATGGAGGGTCCTAATGGAATCAGCTGCCCGTCTCTGGACAATCCTACAAGTGTGGTGCCCTTGCCCGTGGGAGGTTCACCGACCTCAGCCAACAGTTCTGACAACTACATGTATGATGACTCCTCGATGTCCGATGGCAGCCTCTATGCTAGTGATCAAGAAAATCTATCCACACCACGAAGGTACGGATCTTTGGAAAATATTAGGTACGTGCCTCCATGTCCTAATTTTCTAATTAATGCTTGGCAATGCTGTAGTCTTTTGTATATTTTTGTGTTTTTTGCGCCTTACCTACGTATTTTGTCCAGCCTGCATTGCGTAGAACAAAATTAAGCTCTAAGTCCAGCGAATTCTGCGAGTTAAAACCAGCAATAACCATTTTTTTTTCTGTTTCTCATAATTACTTTTGCCTTAATGATTTTCTTAAGATTTACGTTAGATTAGCTACCTACGAGTATCATAGTCAGATCTTGAAACTTGAGCTCTAACACGTAGCTGACTATAAAAAAAACTTATTTTCAATGTTCCGCTATCAATGCAGTCATCTTAGCATACTTTTCTTATTAGCTTTAAGGAATAATTGGCTTGATCGAACAAGTGATTTTTAATTAAAGCCCTCCTTATCTAGAAACTTATAAATCCAGTTTTCTGAGAATATCAGGTGGAGCAGTACCTTAACGGAGATGTTCTTGCCTGCAGCATCAGGCCACCTCTGCCCTCTAAATATGTTAATTGTATCATCTAAATGACACACGGATACTGTTTCAAGTTGATACAGTGTAGGCTCAATTGGAAATTTTTCAAGATCAAACACAGCAACTCCTAGACACATAAACAACTGACAAATTGACAACGACAAAGTATGGCAGATGACGACATGCTGCGCCGACCACAAATAAATTGGTATAAGGGCAGGAAAATGATGATGAATTATGAATGATAAAGTAAATAGAGATAATAGGGGTAATATTTAACTTACTTTTTGTATGTCAGAGAGCACGTAGATACTCTATTTGCATTGCTTGTCGAGTGCACATTCTTTGAACTACAGCTACTGCTTCAGCGATCAATCATTTTATAAGCAGAATTGAGTTATGACATTGTTAGTACATAATTCTTATTGGTTTCTAGATCGAACTTCCGGCGCCTTCACAAACGTAAATCCTCTCTGAGGTGTCCACAGCAGCAGATACAGCAGCGTCAAGCCGCGAACCTACGCGAGCGCCGCCGAATGCAGTCGATCAACGATGCCTTCGAAGGGCTGCGTGCTCATATCCCTACTCTGCCTTACGAGAAGAGGCTGTCTAAAGTTGACACTTTGAAGCTAGCCATCGGATATATTAACTTTTTGGGTGAATTGGTAAGTATTTTCATAATAATATACTTAAAACGTTCTGGTTCTGTGAACTGAAAGTGGATGGACATTTTTCTAGAAGTATTATTGAGGTTACCTAGAAGTGGAATATTCCTACCTTAAAGTAGGAACAAAAAAAAATCGTAATAAAAGTTTTATTACGAAGAGAAGGTACCTACGAGTATTATTGAAAATTCATTCTCATAAATACTGGACCGCAAAGAAAAAGGGTCGATTAGAAAATCTTCAATGTCTTCAAAAGTACCTGACCTAGGTTTATGAAATAAAGATTAAATTAAAGAATATTTAAGGTGCACGACGGCGCGGGCGGTAGGATCGCTATATGGTGTCAACAATTTTGAGAAATTTCAGCGACATATCTTTCTGCAGTTAAAGTTCCATTTTCTATCACCGCTAGCTCAGTGCCCAGCCCACACGGTAAAAAAGCCACCGCCGTAAGGTAATTTTTCTTCTACACAGGCTTGGTTCTAGCGCTCTCCCGGTCTTCTGTACACTCTTTTCCTCCCGTCGTGCTTGTTTAAACAGAATTTAGACTCGTCTGAAAACAACTTAACTACTAATAACTTTTGACCAGTCATTCAGAGTCCAATTCTCGTGTTCTCTACCATAACTCAACCTTGAGTTTCTGTGTGTCTGGCTAGTTTTGGGCCATTTACAGGTCTTAATGGCTTTAAATTTGCTTCAGCCAGACGCCGCGCCGCCTTACTGTATCCGTACTCAGATTGTTTCTTCCAGCTCGAAAGATATGTCACTGAAATTCTGAATGATTACGTTGGTCCATTTTAGTGGACATGGGCGAGAATGTCGTTTTATGCAAGACAATGCCCGCCCGCATATAGCTCAGACAGTGTTTGCCTATTTTCAAGAAGTCGGTATCACACACATGGAGTGGCCAGCACGCCGACTTCGACTTTAACCCTATTGAGCATGCATCGGACGAACAAGACGAGGTGTACGTCAGCGCATCCGCCGCCTCAAAAACCTAGTAGAAAGTATGCCAATCGCATAACAGCAATATTGCGAGCTCGCAGAGGCAACACAAAGTACTAAAATGCGTGAAAACGGCACCAATCTACATTTACGAATATACTGTAAAAACTAAGCATTTTTATTTATTTTACATTTATTAAAAATGAAAAGCTTCAATTCATTATTTATTTTTTAATTTTCATTTAAGCACATTAAAATATTCTTTAATTTAGGCTTTATTTCATAAAGTTAGGTCAGGTACTTTTGAAGATATTGAAGATTTTCTAACCGACCCTTTTTCTTTGCGGTGCAGAAAGTTTCGCCTGTGCCAAATCTCATTGCACTTGACTTGACATTAAGTGAATTGCCAACAAAAGCATGGAGGCACAGAAAAACGCCCTATTGATTCGTCAGAAGACTATAAAGGTGTGAAAAAGTAGATATTTGAATTAACATACCCAATTTTCTGTTCACTTAGGTACGAGTGGACAGCTGTTCAACAGAAAACATGATGTCAGGAGTAGCCAACACAGAAAACAAGGAGGAGCAGAAGAAAGTTATCGTAAAAGGTAAGATTATTTATTTATAGCAGCAACACAGCTACACAAATCGATAAACTATCCCTTCAATTTTTCAAAGCTACTTAATTAAAATGTTCCTAATGCATCTCTATTGTTACTAGATAAGTAGCTAGATATGTATTGGGGTATGTTTTATTTTTATTTCCTTCTGAGTTAGTTGACTGATTTTCCCGCTATTTGCCGAGCTTTAATTAAGGCGTTTTATTACTCGTTAGTTGCCAACAAATTACACGAATCTTTGTGTGATAGACTAGATAAGCAGTTTTAGAATAGTTTTAGGATAAATCACTACGCTCTAGCGATGTGCATTACAATAACAACAGGACATGGTTATCTAGGAAGTCGGCTAGCCAAAACCGAGACAGTAGGGAGAATGAGTACCTAGTCACTCACGTTTTTTTGAACTGAAAACTTCTTTAGCGGCGTTGTGCACTTTTTTTGTCATGGGTAAAAAATGTTAAACTCGCGTCAGGAGACGGGACCTGATCGAAAATTCGTAAGACGGAGGGAGTTCTGAAGTGTAAAATTTTTAATGTAATATAAATTGTCATGTTTGTGTACGATAGAATAAATGAATATTGTATTTTACCACATAAATGATAGTACTTTTATACTGATAATTAAAGCAATTCGTGCAAAATTATTCCCTAACCATTCCAAAATATCAAAAATGCACAACGTTAATATTCTAGTTTTCACTTCTGCCGGCACTCCCGAAGTGCAAGCCGTTGTTTTTTTTATTAAAACTAGATTATCAGTAACATTACAAATTGATGTACAAATAAAGTCATACAGATGTGCGGTGTCCAATGAAGCATGCATGCCACGGAGCGATGCCCAGGGTCAGGTTGGGGCGGCGGCGGTGCTCCGTGCCAGGGCGCGACCCTTGCAATGTTTGTGCACCTTTTAATGATCGATACACCACTAATGTGAATTAATTGCCGCACAATAATTGCATTTGCCAACCACGAAATTCGCATTTGAATGCAATTTTTAACTTAGTGACAAACGCTTCTACGGAAAAAATGGAAATAGTACATGTACGGAATAGTGGTGGGGAAACTTTGTCTTCCAGCCTAAGCGGAATTTACCGAGAACTGCAGTGGCAAATGCCCACGTGTATCAAACGACATTTTTCAATACACTTTCGAAGAAATAAAATAATAGAACGAAAAGTATTTTAGTCATTCATTATATGAAACTATGATTTATTTTGATTTTTCTTTCGCGCGTTGCTTTCACAGGTTGAAGCAGAAGCAACGGTATGAAGCTGCAAAGCATCCAAATTTGAACGAATTATAATATTTATTTGTGATATTTTATTTATTTAGAAACACAATTCAAATAGGTATTCAAAAAAATGTTTGGTCTGAAAACCTCCGCCCCGCCTCAAATTCAAATTCAAATTCGTTTATTTGTCCGAATATGGTACAATACATGGTCTTAAATTAATAAATGGTTTCATCACATTCTGCCACATGGGGCGCGCAAATATAGGTACACAAATAAAATTATTACAATACAAAAATAAAAATATTGAACAAGTAAGCACAAATTAATGTTACAATATTTATGAGGCATGTCAGGTAAAAATATTATCTAGGTTAATGTCAAAGTATTATTCTATGTCAAACTATTAAAGAGAGAATTAAAGTCTAAAAGATTGCAATTAATTATGTTAAAGTATCATTCAGAAAGTCATTTAGATTATAATAACATTTTTTACAAAGCAACTCTTTGAGTTCCTTTTTAAACCCATTTAAATTTAGCTGTTTGATTTGTTTTGGTATTTTGTTATAAACTTGCGGGGCTACACAGAATATGCTCTTCCTCATCAACGCTGTTTTTGCTCGACGTCCACGTAACATATCATTCCGCCTGTTACGTTGAACTGTATCTGATAAGCTGGGAAACAGGTGTGAATTCAGTTTAACAAATAAGGCAGTTTCATAAATATATAGAGACGGTAGTGTTAAAATTTTGTATTTCTTGAAAAAGGGTCACAACTGTCCGTTACTTGTAGTCTGAACATGGCTCTGATGGATCGCTTTTGCGCTTTAAAAGCGGTTTCTCTATTCGTAGAATTACCCCAGAATATAATTCCATATCTTAGTACAGATGCTACAAGACCATGATAAGCTGTTATTAGTGCATCCGTGTTCCGCCTCAAAGAGATTTTTAATGAAAACGAGACTATTATAACATCTTTGTTTATTTATTTACATAATACTCTTATGTAAATAATATTATTAATAATAACTTCAAAAACTAACATTATGATATATTCAAAACAATAATGCAGTTATTCATATAACATTAAATTACAAAAATCTGAAATTATCATCGATTATTTCGCTAACTGTACCTAACCCTAGATTTAATTTTTAATGGTCATTAATTACAAGACTATTAAAACTAGGTACGTACAGTTTTACCTTCTACCTATAATTACGTGCTAATTTATTCATAACTTTCCTTCACCCTTTGTCACCCCTCTAAGACTGCAGTTTGCACATGTTTGGTAGCAATTACGTCACCCATCGCGTGTGATAATCGAATATAATCGGTATGTCGATGGTCCAGTAGCTTTGTTCTCACGGGTACATCACTATCGCGTGATGTGATGAGGCCGGGCTCCCGTGGGATCCCACTATTGACTCATTTAATTTTATATCGGTAACGTTCTCTCCCACAATGTGTTACCTATCCACTGTGTCAGACGTAGACTTACCGTATTTTAGTGATCACTCTAATAATATTCCGTTTCTATCTTTCTTTAACAAAAGAGCTATCATGCCAATAAAATTAATGCGAATAACATTTCAATTTAAAAAAAAAACAATACGGGCATTTGGCATACAAAAAGCATTATATCTACACTTGTGCCGAAACTGAACGCTCTAAAAGTGTAAACAAGGGCACAGCAGCATATTTGCGAATCACGCCGTAACAAATTGAAAGATCGCCCTCCACTAAATAGGGTGGCACTCGGGACTGTATTAGAACACTATTAAGTACTCCATACCACTTTAACGCGTCCCCACACCCTTCATGCTTTTAATGTCATTGCCTTGTGAATTAAGTTTAAAAAATAAAAAATAGATAGATAATGCACGTAGAATCCATCTAATTTTGTGTTAAAGAGTAATCTAGGTCGCACATCGCCTTAAACTTTCAAAATTACGTATGTACTTACTTACGGCGACACATCAAGCTCTTCATTTCCAGTATAACATGGCCTCGCTTTGTATAGATTTCCCGTAGAATGAGAGATCCGTATAAATTAGTTTTGTATAGCTTGATTGGTCGCAGTGAGCAGACAAAGAGCAGTTTTTGTATGCTTATATTTTATATACGTATTTATTATATATTTTACCACAAAATACCTACAAAACATGTTCATTAATTTCATATCAATATTGAACAAAAGAATCGACAGGGAAACATGAGCCAAGGGTTGATAAATACTCTATTCCGATTTCGCTGCAACCCAACACTGCCCGCGTATAACGCATAATCTGTTTTTTCAATTATTAAAAAGCACCTTATCGAAGTGTAATGTAGGATTGACATAGAGATTATAGCGCACGTGCGCCCTTTCACACTTGTATTGCCTGGCGTGAAGTGTTTTTACGTATCTATATTTTTTTCATTCACTAACAAACCAAAAAGTTTTTAAGCAATGTTAGTAGACGAGGCGGTAACTGGCACACATACGGAAGCAAAATTCAAATTCACAACATTTAGCGAAAAAAACGAAGAATTTTGACGTTTTCGTTCCTCCGGATTTCAGCGCGATAGGTTTAGAAAATTATTTTCTAAGTAATTTTATTTTGAAATACTTTTGATATATACAAATTCAAGTAACTCCACAATGCCTATCAAACTTTTGCTCGCTCGTCAAATATTCGACTCATCTGGCATACCGACCGTCGAGGTGGATATGGTAACTGAACTTGGACTATTTCGCATTGCGGTTTCATCAACAGATCAGAAACGAGTTGCAGAAGCGTTACAATTACGAGATAATATCGCGACAGATTACCACGGTATGGGTGTAACGATGGCTGTCAAAAATATCAATAATATAATCGCCCCAGAACTCATAAAACAGAACCTCGAAGTGACCATGCAAAAAGAAATAGATCAGTTCATGATCGCGCTCGACGGTACTGAAAACAGGTCGAGGCTCGGCTCCAACGCTATAATGGCTGTGTCACTGGTGGTGGCCAAGGCTGGGGCCGCCAAGAAAGGCATGCCGCTTTACAGACACATCTCAGATATGGGAGGAGTAACCACCATCATATTGCCAGTTCCACACTTCACCATGCTGACTGGTGGAGTGTTGTCGTCCAACGGATTGCCATTTCAAGAATATACAATTATGCCAACTGGAGCGTCATCCTTTACAGAGGCGATGAAAATGGGTACAGAAATATATACGTATGTTAAAGATACTGTATTGTCCAAATACCCCATCGAAGCTTCGTACGTCTCCTATAACGGCGGGTTCTCCATTCCGCTCCAAAGCCACAGAGATGCGCTTCTTTTCCTCACGGACGCTATAAAGCAATGCGGGTATCACGGCAAGGTTGAGATAGGCATCAACGCAGCTGCAACGGATTTATACAAAGATGGAGCTTATGATTTAGAATTCAAAAACCCAAATTCAAATCCTCAAGAATATATTTCGTCTGACAAGCTCGCCGAAATCTATTTGGACAACATAAAAGAGTTTCCCGTATGTTCCGTTGAAGATGGTTTCGAATTTGATGATTGGGCTGCATATTCCCTGCTTACGACTCGTACTGCGGCGCAACTACTAGGCAACGACTTGACGCAGACCAACCTGAGAAGAGTTGGCCTGGCCATCGAGAAAAAAGCGGGAAATTCGATCGGTTTGCGATTAAATCAAGCGGGTACTTTGAGTGAGGTCATCGAATGTTACAAGATGATTAAAGCGGCTGGATTAGGCGTTGTTGTCCTTGATAGATGGGGAGACACTTGTGATTTATTCTTGGCTGACTTGGTGGTGGGTCTGTCCGCAGGCCAAATCAAATGCGGCGCGCCCGTGCGGGGCGAGCGAGTCGACAAGTATAACCAAGTCCTCAGGATAGAGGAGGAGTTAGGAGCGCTCTCCAAATACGCTGGCAAGAACTATCGCGGACAAATGTAAACAAAATATTGCTGTTCATTTTCAGGTTTTTATTTTTAATAAAACTCTTAAAATATTTTGTTCTTTAGGATACATACTTATTACGAGACTATATCATAACAATGGTAATTAACGACACAAATCTGACCATTTTCGGTACGTAGCGCACGCACAAATTACCGGAAATACTCATTATGTCCACTGTCACATAAACTGTTATTATAAGACTTTGTAGTTAGAGGGGTGGGCTGGACGAGTGGACTTTACGTTTGAAACACGAATGTTACCTCCTGTACTCTCGAATCTATCAATTTATGTACCCGCTATTGCACAAAAGTAGTAAAATGTTATGAATCATGAACTATGGAAGAAAAAGACATTAATTGGGACAAGAGCAAGAGAATGATGATCATGATGTTATGAACCATGACTCATATACATCCCTAAACAACAATCGCAAATCAATTACATATCTCTTCCTTAGCGTGTCGATATCAATATAGGTACCCAATCGACCCTAAATTTACCCTATCAAGTTGATAATGTCTTACCAAAGACTAATTCATTATTGCACGATTGTAATTAGATATTTTCCGCAGTTTCCTCATGGTCATACTAGTTTGTCATACCAGTACAAGGATATACATGCCCTCGTAGTCATATATAACTTCCTTCCGTTAGTAAAATGGTTTTACTTCCTCCTGTTTACATATATTTTATTCCATTTAAATACATAAAATTGTCCGCGTACTATGCTATGGTGTGCAATTTATTCTGATTGCATTTACAAACAACACTGTTTTGGACTAAAAAACGACTCCCATTCTGTTATCGGTGTAATATATCAATGAATTTGTTATCATAAGCGCAATACAATGAAAAAAATAATCGACAAGGACAGGTCAACCCTATCGGGGTGTATTGAAGGGGCCTAAGGGCCCATAACAGTGCGCACGTGCGCGCCCCTCGTGCTGCGCCCCCTCACGTCATGGGGCAACACGGGCCTTAACGCATTTGCGAACTGTTTAGTTAGCCCTCTTTACGTCTCACAAAAATAATTGTAGATAAATAAACCTCAAGCTGAAGCGCTTAGGGGTTCCGGAGCGATTGTGCGCGGATAATTAAAGTTGGACGATTAGCCCTTTTTTTAGTTGTCCAAATGATTTGCATCAATAATCAAGTATGACGTCAAAAAATACTTGTTAATATAGCGTTATTGAAAGCCATAGTGTTTATGGTTAGAATAGCTTCTTCAGAGACGGGACACACTGCTGTGTAAAAAGAAAGCTCACGAGACGTCAATAATGCGTACAGTGCGTAGCGCGCGTAGCCGGGTCTACGAAACTCGTAGAGCCCTGCAAATTCCGATCTACCTTCTAGGAATTCGGTTAATGAACATTATGCACCTGAAAAGTACCTGGAAATACTTAGCTTCAGAATTGTAGATAATCATATCATCCTTTTCTAGAAAACAAACAGTGGAAAAAGTGGTACTTCTCCTACCTAAGTTGATGTTCTAGATTGGTTTACGCATTGAATCTTAACTAGTAACCCGTTAGCTATATCAAAAGCTGACTTGAAGAATACTGTAAATTGTCAGGTGTTTCGATGATCCATAATCCCACAATTACCTACAAGCAAACGATGAATGAAGGTCTCAATTATACTACTTTCCATACGTCCCATGGTTAAAGCAAACATTTTCTAGTAACAAAGGAGAATGTCAGTTTACCAAGGTGTGCTGGTTCAAGTGTGTTGCAGATATGAATTGTACCTTAAATGACAGGTCTCAACCAGTACAACATATTTTATTACGATAGCAAAAAAAAATATCCCAGAGGACTAGACATTTTTGCATTTGTATTTACATACATTAAAAACCAGCATGCCTGAGAGATATTTCTCGACGGCGTGTAAAGCCAAGTCAGCGGTCCATGGGCGGCATAAAAACTTTGACACCAGGTCAGGCACTAAACAAATAAAAAAAAATCAAAAAAAGGGTAAAAGGTCTCATAAGTTCGATAATTACTAAATGTTACGTTGTTAATTCAATTTTTTAATTACTTCATTTTATTAATAATAAAATTGTGTTTAAAATTTTCCCATAAAAAGTGTGTAGTATGGTTTCTGGGGTGGGCCAGACACGAAGACAATATTAATCGCCCAGCAGAGTTTTTAGATTACGTTATCGATGAAGAATAGTATAATCAGTTTTATTTATTTATTGTTGTTTGTTTGTTTATTTATTGTTTTGTTTGTTTTAGTTTTCTTTTTTTTTATCCATACAGGTAACAAAAATAAATATTTTTCACCCTTTTTACTGTTTTTAGAAGATAAATTCATATTCATATCTGCCATAATAAACATTGTTGTACTCGGTGACACCTTTCATTTTGTACATCTGCAACACACTTGGACCGAAATTGACAATCTCCTTTATGAATGTCTTTGATAGCATCGATAATTTGCAATCGTGAAATTGCTTACTAGTTTTCTTTAATGATATCAGACAGTTTAACAGTATTTTTTACAAGAAATGCAATTTTATTTGAAAACTCAGTCTGTCTGTCTGTCGGCCAAATTAAAACGCTTGAAATTGTTAACATAATCCGATTCAAACGGCTAATCTCCGAGACGTGACTTTTACTGGCAGATATCTGAAATTATAAGAAGTAACTAAGGCTATTTTTATTTTAGCACTAGCAGTGCTCGCAACTTCATTCGCGTGGATTTCGGAACTTAACTATGTATTTTTTAGTGCGAAGCGCTGTTGGTGGAGGATACCGATATTTTTTTTTTATAGTTATAAACAACATTAGCTGTTGAACCATCTGTAGCGTACACAAAAAGATTAAAGGGGTTGTTTACGCGTGAAAGAGCTACGTATAGTTGACCATGGGAAAAGCATCCAATACTTAGGTCCACCTCCGTAACGGATAATGTCTGGCCCTGAGCTTTATTAATCTTCATGGCATAACAGAGACTGACCTGACTGGGAATTGCACTCGTTTGAAAGAGAAAGGAAAGTTGTTAGTTAGTTGTTAATATTTCAGCTTCGATTATGTTTTGCTGCAGATTTGTGACTTTGAGCCGAGTGCCGTTACAAAGTTTGGGAGGACATAAATTTCTGAGGAGAATTATTGGTATACCGATTTTTAAAACTATTTTGTGGGCTGGAAGTCCGGGTGTGTTGAGGGAATCCAAAAATTCTACCGGGTAGTGCGTGGCGTCATCTTCTTCCATAACTGTATTTATAGACGTGTATTATCTACTATTCCCGGACACATGAATCAATATTTTAAAGTTAATTGCCGCAGCTTGGTCATTGCGGGGAGTCAAAATAGCTCGCTGACATAGCCAGACTGGCTTGATTTCCCATGTTTGTGGAATCACCGTACACAGAAGAAATTAGCTCCTGCTGTGATGTAACGCAAGAACAGAGATTATCAACCAAAATAACTTTTCCATCTTCTTGTACGGGGTATGTGCATCGCCTATTTATAACAATAAATTGGAAAACTCCTGTGCATTTTCGCAGCCTCCTGACTGTGCACGCATATTTACACTCAGGTGTGTAGATTATACACCATTATTATTAGGTCGTTCTGGAACCGAATACCATGAACTTTATCATCGAACTCGATACGATTGGGACTACTTTTTTCAAAAAATAACAATAAAAAAAACACGAAAGAATAAATTTAATGTTTTTTTTTTTTGAAAGAATGAGAATTGATCGATGAATGAATTTTTCAATGGGTATCGTTAGCATGTGTTGCCGATCGTGGATACGTTTTACACACACATATGCATTTGAGTTCTCATTATTTAAAAAAAAAACATTAAATTTATTCTTTCGTATTTTTTTAATTGTTATTTTTTGAAAAAAATAGGTCCAATCGTTTCGAGTTCGATGATCGAGTTTATGGTATTCGGTTCCAGAACGACTTAAAAATAATGGTGTATATTGCACCATAAAACAGAACTCTTCAGACAGGCAGCAATTTCATCGGCTCTCGTTCCTCGGGGTACTATCGGGAGTGTCTGCCGAAAATCATCGCAGAACAGCACCGTAATGCCTCCCATCGGCCGGTCATTTTGCCTTATGTCCTGTAAAGTGCTACTAACTGCTTCTACAGCTTTTTGGTTTGCCATTGTGCACTCGTCCCAAATAATTAAAACACAATCGCGTAAAACCCTTGCTTTATCGCTATTTCGCGATATGTTGCAAACCGGGCTTTCCGTACGGTCTAAGTCGATAGGAATTTTAAATGTTGTGTGTGCTGTTTTTCCTCCAGGCAATAATGTGGCTATCCCTGGAGAGGCGACAGCAAGGACAATTTTATTTTGGTTTCTTATTCGAGCCAAAATAACTTTGGTGAGGAAAGTTTATCTGTTCCGCCCGATGCGTCTAAAAACAGGATTATAACTAATTTCTGATACGTACTCTCTGTTTATACGTTCCCCATCGACTGTCGGTGTGGGCAAACCGTATTGGCTGATCTGAGCCAATAAGGACCTGTTGTGACAAATTACACGTACAGGAATTTCTCCATCAGTATTTAGTTGAACATGTCTCAAAAATCTTCAGCAAACTTGTCATTGTACTTTTGTCATAACTGTTTAGCATCCCATAACCCACAAAAGGTCAATAAGATGGCAAATAAATGTCGCAAGCGATGTGGACAATCGCTGACGCATGCTTCAGCTAGAGCATCATCCCAATGCTGATCTCCATCTAATAAATGTCTGTTTCGCAAAGGCGAAAAAATCAAAATTTGCCTCGGGTTGTCTAATCTTTCTGTTATATTTCGTTCAAAGTGAGCACCTTGAAGGCGGGGGGCCTTCAAGGTGCACATCAAGATGGCTTACTGGTGGATGTCGTTCATGTATTGGGATACTTAAAATACGCCAAACTGCTTCCGAAGAACTAAAAATACTGCACGCAGTTGATCTCTAGATGTAGTCCAGTCTAAGTTCGATAGATGGCGCTGTTTAATATTTTACTTCGGAAATCCCTACTTAATATTATAAATGCGAAAGTAACTCTGTCTGTCTGTCTGTCACGCTTTCACGTCCAAACCACTGAACTGATTTTAATGAAATTTCGTACAGAGATAGAGTTGACCTTGAGAAAGAACATAGGATAGTTTTTATCCCGGATTTTTGAAGAGTTCTCTTGGAAACGCGATATAACCGAACTCGACGCGGGCGAAGCCGCGGGCGGGAAACTAGTACTATTATAATTTTATTAATTTACATTTTTTTATAAGGTGTGAACTGATTACGATGAAACAAAAAACTTAATCTTACTTCAATTTACACACATATTGTTGTTATAAAAGTTACGTGAAGTTGTGAGACCAAATGCACATAACCCTAATTTTACTTCTGGGACACTTTAAATTCAAATATCTTTTGATAGACTGAACCGATTGCAATGAAACAAAAACTAAATGTTACTTCAAGTTACGCTTAATCGTTAAAAAATGTTATCTACATTGCTTTCGTACATTTTACGTGATGCCCGAACAAATAAACAGACAAACAGACAAAAATTCGAAAAATTCTGGAAATGGGTTCTATTGGTTGTCCTTTAACACCCTGGCTATTTTTTTTTGGATTTTTATTGATGTACAAAAACGACTTTTCTACAGTTTTATTATATGTATAGATAAGAATTAGGGTTCAATGCAAAAAAAAATAAAATCCTAGAAATTCGGTAGGTAACATAATTCGATTCAAAAAGGGAAATAACAGTTTTTTATAATAATTTCACGCAAACGAAGGTCACGGGCAACAGCTAGTACAAAAATAAAAAAATAAATAAAGATTAGGGGGACTCCCAAAACAATGGGAACTGAAACTATTTTTTTCATCAAACTTGCGGGGTGTCTATAGATAGGTCTTTAAAAATGACATTGAGGTTCCTAAAACCATTTTTTCTCAAAGTTTTAAAGACACAAACAAACACACACACACTTCCAAAGTGGTAAAATGTGTGTTCCCCCACCCCTCTAATTTCTAAAGTAAGAGGAGGAAAATTCTGAAAAACTTTTGGATTGTAGAACGTAAAAAAACTTTCAACGAAAATTGGTTTGAATAAGATTTGAAGTTTAGTTTTTGAGATATGGGACTTTTATCTGACTGCAGCAGTAACTGCATAGCATGTTAATGAAAAACTTCAGTTTTGCTATTGAATGTAATACAATACAACTGGCTGATTCATAATGAGCTTTCAAAATATTTTTATTATATTGTTTGGTGCTACGGAACCCTGTGTGCGTGTGAGTACGACTCGCACTTGGCCGATTTTTCTCCTTGTTAGTTACATGATGGTTTCAGTGGAAATGTGAAACAGCCTTTAAAATAGTCTCTTATTACGTATTAGTACCTATGTATCTACCTATGTTCCGCTGGATACTTGGTTGCGAACTAAATATTTTTTTTTTTTTTTTGTAGACAAGAATACATTTCGTACTATAATATTCTACTTATCCTTTTGAACGCCAAAGCACGCGAGTGTGTGGGGGACTCCACGCCTAGCCACAATTTCACCTACCATTTTGTCACACATCTGTGTCCTTTGGCGTACAGTCACTACTTCTAAAAGTGTTTTTCTCCTTCTGTTCTGATTAAAATGTCATGTAGTTACGACCATAGTATTCTGGAACACATATTTTTATAAAAAAGATCTCACATCTAAGTTTAATTCACGTTAATTCTCGCGAAAATTGCTTTTAGATTTAGGAAAGTGTATGCATATTGGTGCTCGTGACTGTACAGGACACGCGCTTGCATGTCACGTCTATGTGACGATGGCGTTCAAAATGTTAATGTTAACCGTATCGATGAATAAAAAAAATAATTAGGAGATGTGACCTAGCTTGCATTTTTGAATAAATATAGATATTCAAACAAAAGATCACTTGTACCCATTTGTACCTATATAGAAGAAGATAATACTTTTTTTGCTGCAATTACAAAATTGTGCACAACGAGTCATAAAGCTACGTATATAAACATACTTAAAACGTGTTTAAAATGAGGTATTCATTTTCAGGTAGCAACCTACAAGCTCATTCGTTGTCGTGGTCTCGTCCTGGAGAGCCGCAGCCGGGTTCTACCCTGCACGCCAAGATATGGATGCCTGAAGACCCCAGAATCTTCGCAAGTACCACCACTATAATTGATAAAGAGGAGCTTAGATAAACAGCTCTATAAAACCGGATTCTGTATTGTGTTGTGGTGTTTCGTGACGATCCTTCAGACGTAGTGTTGGCCAATTAAATTCATTCTGATACGACATATCTTATATCATCGTCATAGAGGGGAGGAGGGGGAGGGGGACCTACCATCAACTCTAATGGCAGTATTGTTTCGAGCTCACTTCAGCGTGTGAGAGAGATGCAGTTCTTCGGGGCATGAGGAAGAATGATTGAGACCTAGCATGTCTTCTTCCATACTATCTCTATAACTTGCCATCTCAGCAGTCACCTTTTTTCAAGCCATATCATCCGTCACACAGTCCATCCATCGTTTCTTTGGTCTTACTCTACTCTTAAAGCCATCCACATTCATACTCAAAATTTTCTCACGACATTTCCCTAATTTCTCCTCATCATATGCCCATACCATGACAACCGATTTTACCAGCAGATTAACTACTAAAGTAGAGTTTTACAGGTTCTCAACTTACTAAAGGCTATTGTATTAGTCCAACCAACCGTTTAATTGGTCGCAATCACGTGACGCGTCACGACTCAACATGACACGGTAAGAATATTTCGACCGATTCACGTTGTTGCTACTGGAAAAAATATTAATTGATCTCATTATTGTACCTGCTGCGTGGTACTACTACGTTATAATTTAAGTATTAAGTATATTTAAGCAAAGATCTTTATCTCAATTATGTCTTGTCAATTATGTAGTTCTATTTTAAGTGTAACAGTTAAATTAAGTGTAAGTATAACAAGACCAAAGCTACCTGTTTAGATTCTTGTAACTTCGAATTACTTGTACTACAATTCTAGTCACTGTGCACAGTACATACCATACATAAATTTAATGATCACCAGTCTTACCGGATGCAGTTGAATGCCCAGTATTTTACATGGAGCGACTGCCTATCTGACCTCCACAACTAAAAGAAGTTTAATGATAATGTTTAAAAATGTACTAATTAAACTTCTTTACCTGGTACCTCTAATTGTTGTTAATATTATTTATTCTAATAAATAGTATACCTACGAATTGCTGTTTTTTTTCATGTGAATTCTGTCCTCTTTCATTAGGTATAGGGTAATTTATAAGTTAGCAGTTTAGCGATAGCTATGAACTTTGAATTTTTTTTACCTGAGTACTGTGAAAGGCACCTAAAACGCATTACAATGATCAATGAAAAACTTCAAATTCATGGGATTATATCGTTATCTAAAACAGCTATCACTACTAAACAAGTTATCGGGCACACATTAACTTATTGGAAGTAGGTTCACTAGGTACCTGGCTATGAAAATCTAAATATTTTCGATCGGAAGCTATTATAGTTGAAAATGGCACAGTTCGATGGCGAAACTGTGGACACACAGGTGTTTTCATTCCCAAGGGGCGAGCACCGAACCACGCTTCATGGACATAACGCATTCATTAAAACACATTCGGTTTTACTAAATTGAACGCTACCAATGTAGGATAACCTTGCGATTATTCGCTTAAATATAATGCAATTCGACAAGATCTCGACATAACTGGCTGTGGTCTGTGGAAAAGGTTTTTCGGTAAGTGCAAACCTACCAATATTATAAAGCCTTGTAAGACTCACATTGAATTGATCTTATAAGGGGATATTTATCTATAATTTACTATTAATTTATCTGTAACGCACCTAGTTTACGCATCCATGTGATGTACAACAAACACCTCTAACAAAGGTGCCAACGCAGTAAATATTTTTATAATTTTTAGCTTCAAAATTAACTAGAATAGAGTTATGATATATTATTCAGCTAGTCACAATACCTCACCTGGTATGTGTGCCGAAGCGGTTATTGGTTGCTCGAAGGGTTAAAGGGCGGGCGGTCTAGGTCTAGCTTTATTTATTCATAGGATTTACCACGTGTTGACATGTGTCATTTGGAGCATTCACAACAGGATATACTGGTATCTATCACTCGCGTCAACTTTTAGATTGTAAGTGTGAGGTCACTTTTTTTTTTTGTTTGTTTTTTCCCTTTGGTTTGAACGACTGTTTGGCAGTTTGAGTAGGTACTATAAGCGACCTATTCAAATGTCCTTTCTTTGGTATCGTTCGTCGTGTCGTTGAGCTCCTTGAGTTATTATAAGTCGAGCTACACGATAACTGACGAATACCCACTCAAATCTGTGTGGTTTTTCTTCAAAACACCATCTCAGAACCCAATCTGCACAGTCCTCATGTGAGTTGACCAAGATTATGTCTGGACTTTAACAGAGCTATGACCTGTGAGGTTATTTCGGCTATTTCTTCTCAGAGTAGTCAGTCGCGAAACACCGGCTCCATGTAGTTAAAAAACGAGACGTGTAAAAGTGTTTTTAAAAACCTTTTTGCATAATAAACCACCATCAGATGAATCACGGATTCACGGTAAAGTTTGAGTACAACTTAGAACTTGAGAGTAGATAAGAAATTTGAAAAAACTGAAAAGGTTTTACAGTTAACAGTTAATTAGCGACATAATTACAATCTGATTTAAAAGGAAGTCTGTCGACTGTTTCATTGCTGAGGTACGGATGCTAACAAAAACTAAAAACTTCTGACAATAAAATTCAAGAGTGCAGCTCTCAAAACGGTGCAGGAAAACATCGCGAGAAAACTGGCATGTCGTAGAACTAAAAGTTATAAGTCGTGACATCCGTGCAACACGTTCGTGGTGGATAGCGGCGCTCTTCCTCTCACAGAGGTCTATGTCCCAGCTCCCAGCTGCAGGAGTGACAACGTGGCGCTAATTATGAGTTATTTCGACTGACACAAAGTGTAGACTAATTCCAAAATGTATGCTTACATCCCGCATGAAGTCCCCTAAGTACTTACTTATTCAGTTTTTCATAAGTATTGTGTTAAAAAACAAAACTTTTTTTATTTTGTTATCCGACAGAGTGACTGCGAAGCTCTAGGTCAGAGACACGATCGATATGTACCGTAGATACGGATTGGCTGCAAATGTCTTTTCCCACGGTCCTCCCACACCACTGTTACTTCATACCGGTGGATAAAAGCTTCGCGCCACGTCGCGTGTTTCTCTGACAAACACCGGCTTAGGTTGCGGCAAACATTAAATTAAATAAAAAAGACTGGCAAGTAGGAAGCACTAAAAAATACTTAAGATAGCATTCTATTTTACATTTCAGTGTGGTCTAGAAATACAAAAAGTACTTAAGTCTTTTTGATTTGATTATAAACAATCGTAGCATTGACACTACCATTGGTCAACACGTTGCTGATAAATATTCTATGTAAGACAGTGGCATTGAAAAGCAGACACTGTGACATAATATAACCTGTGACCCACTGTGAACCTATTATGTACAAAGTGGTTTATTCTGTGAATACGAACATAGGTGGGTAGGCAGAGAGCTACTATCGCAAACCCGTGCAGGGCACGCCACGATAGTGGCGATAAGTCCCCTCTTTGAGGAGTGGCTTGAGAGGCGCCACGGCGCCCTCACCTTCCGCCTGACGCAGGTCCTCCCCGGACACGGATGTTTCGGGAGGTACCTGCACCGAATCGGGCGGGAGGAAACGCCCGGGTGCTACTATTGCGAGGATCGACCGGAGGACACGGTGGAGCACACCGTCGAGGTCTGCTCCGCTTGGGAGGAGCACCGCCGTGTCCTCGTAGCGGCGATTGGCGGCGGCGACCTCTCGCGCCCGGCCCTGGTTCAAGCCATGGTCCGGGGCGAGAGGGAATGGGAAGCCGTCGCCTCCTTCTGCGAAGCAGTCATGCTAGCAAAGGAGGCGGCGGAACGTGAGAGGGAGAGAGCCTCACGTCCCAGCCGCCGCGGGAGGAGAAGCACCGGGCGTCGGGGGCCACGCCGTGATGGCTCTCGGCCACCGTAGGCACGGGCCTGTGGACGGTGAGTAATGGGCTAGCTCGCCGTCCGTCCGTCGTATGACGACGGGCAGGCCGTATCGACGGCGCGTTCGTGTTCCACGCGCGCCTCAAAGAGTTGTCAGCAACGGGAGGGGCCCGCAAGGGCCGGTGCCTGCCAGGGCTGCGGGACTGTTCGAAAGAGATACCGCGGCCCTGGAACATAAAGGGCCAAAGAAGGAACATGGGTGGTTTTTAGTCAGTAAGAGTCTGACACTCCTTTCCGCTCCGCCCAGGGCGGGGGGGGGGGGTTATTTGATGATCTCCCACCCACCAAAAAAAAAAAAAAGAAAGTTGGGTAGGCAGTACTTACTAGAAAAATGATGTTTTGTTCAAAATTATTTTATTAGGGTTCCGTAGACTTAGACAAGAAACCCTTATAGTATCGCCATGTCCTTCTATCTATCTATCCGCGGTTTACCTCAGAGACACTTCAAGCTTAATCACGCCGATAACAGTCAACAAAAAACACTTTTTGTATGTAACATGAAAACTTTTGTCTTTGTTTAGTTAAGTTCAGAAAGAGGGTAGTGATAATAGAAATGATATTACAATATTTTAAATACGAATAGTTTTACTGTAATATGTTTTTATTGTAAGTATTTGAAAGTTTTAATAAACAAAATGAAGTTATGTTACGGTACTCGTACTGCAGCATTAATATCAATGCCCCTTATGATTTTCTTCTGTCTTTTGTTTCAAGCAGGTCTCATTGTAATGTCCAGGATTAATATGTGGATTCCACTTGACCTGATATCGTTTTTATAAAAATATTGTAAAAATATCCTAGTACTATATCTACTATACCTTCACTGTGTTCTTTGCTGACGGTGCTCAGATGTACGGGAAAGAAGTCCAAATGTGAATGTAGGGAATGTATTTTTAAGGACTTGTTACAATCCAAAGCCTTATAACCAGATAAGAGCTCCTCGACGATTCTTTTACAGTCATTTGATGGGTGATTTCTGGGAAAATTTAAGTCACTTTCGTAAAAGAATCCGAAGCAGATTTTTCCAAATCACTAAGTTTTATTTTAGTCATTAATATTGTTTTTAAATATTTTAAATAACAATAAGGTGTGTAATTTGATTTAAAAAATGATATTTAACCCTTTTTTTCTTTTATTTCAATGTGCAAAAATAATATTACGATACAAAAATATCTGGTATTAAAATATTTATTGATTAAATAATGGTGTGTTTAATATTTATTTTGTTTCTGTAAGGCCATCCTTAATAATTTTCCCTATCTGAAAAACCATACATGATAGTTAGCTGTTAAAAAAAAATATTTTAAGCCCATTTCATAACATGTTCTTTAAAGATTACTGGCCCTTTATGAACTCCACATAAGTTTAGTCGGTTATTTTTTGTAAAATATTATGAATCTTCTCCATCTTCACTGCGTTTTTATTTTCTTGGCAGGTGTTTTTCTGTTTTGGAATTTAGTTATAAGAATATCATTTAGGTACCTTTGTTTCCTTCATCTACTCCGCTGAAACTACGAACTCCGAACTCCGACTGTAACTATAATGAATAAAACATTACGGAATAAAATATTTTTTCGAGTTCTACCCCCGCTATAAAAAAATATGTTGTAGTGCCATCTATGAGTAATCGCGAGAACTACATCGCCGCTCTTTGGGATTTCATCCATCGGTATTTCGTCCATTCGGGATTTCGTCCCTTCGGGGTTTCATCCTTTCGTTCGGGCATTTCGACATTGGTATTTTATGTTTCGATATCACGGCTGTCGGCATTGAAAACTTTCGGTATTTTGAATTTCCTTGTTTTGGACATCGGCATTTCAGTCATAGATATTATGAAATTTCGGGATTTTAATACATAGGTACCCAATATTAAAGGGGTCATGGAGGTATTGAAAGTAAAGTTATAATATTGAAAACATGTAGGTATTTAAAAAACTTGTGAAAAAGCTGTAGCTTTGACCTCCGATATCTCCATAACTAGAAGGGAAAACAAGTGCCTTTCGGCTTCGTTAAGGGTCTCGTTACTTACACCCTTTACTTATAGAACCTTATTGGTAACTATATTTTCGAGCCATTTGGGGTTGAAACTCTAGGACCGTGTGGGGTCCGAGTGTTCACAGCCTTTTCAAGGAAATTTCAAAACGCTTAGTTGACAATTTGACACTTCCCGTGACCCAAGGGCTGGCTTTTACCTTAGCCAGAAGGGCCTTAGAGTGGCCATACAACGTGGCAACACCGCCAGTCTCTTCGGGACATCACCATCAGTTGACAGTTTTGAGGAGGAGTTTTTTGACGCTTTTTTTTTAGTTTATTTTTAAGTAAGTTACTTAATTAATTTATAAGTGTATTTAATATTGTTAACAATAATATTTTTTCTCCACGCCGTCGACTCCATCACCACCACGACGAAGAGGAAGAGGACGGCCACCAGCGGGCTTGGGACCTCGAGGCCTACCGGCCCCGAACAGGGTCCCCGCTGCCGGTGGAAATGTGTTATGATTTGTTTATTTATCTATTCTATATTTATCATTAATGAGAACGTAATGCTCGCATATTATGGGGCTACTGAGGGGGGAAGCAACTTGACTGCGTACCGTGGTCGGATGCTCTCTCTGTTTCAGGTGCTTGAGCCAGGTGTCAGCGTGTCGGCGCAACGACTGTCGGATCAGGTGCGGGTCATCCAGCGTAACCATATGTTGGACTAGCTGTTGCCCGCTACTTCGTTCGCGTGGAAATTTTGGTGTGTAGGTGTGAGAGACTGCGTCATTGGTCGAATGGTCGCAACTGCGACTACTAAGCATGAGGTCCTGGGATAGATGCCCGGTTCGGGCAGTGTCAAAAAAAAAATTACATAAAGTTATAACGCACATGATTTAGAGATCACCTTTTGAGCAAGGAGATGCTTGTGTGACTCCCCTCTTCCACTTAACATTAAACAATGTATGCAATTGAAAAAAATACTATAAGAGAAGCGGCCTATATAGCCCAAAAAAAAAGTGTCCGTGCAGTACCTATCCATGGCTCAAAACACTGACAGTTGTAAACCAGTTTTTATTAATCTAAAATTATTAACACTCCCGTCCCTTAACATTTACGAAGTTGTCATATTTATCAAAAATAACCCTAACCAATTCGAAACCGTATCCTCTTAACGCAACCAAGGTGCACTTAAGGTGAATGCTCCAACCAACCCGCGAAATTCTGATTATAATTCTGTAACTACATAAGTCTTACAGCCGCGAATAATATTTTAATCAACATACAACCTAGCACTGGCCTGCAAATTGCAAAAAACGTAAGAAAATTTGAATTTCGCGGGTTGGTTGGAGCATTCACCTTAAGTCAAAATCCCATCAAACAGCCCTTTTCTCAAAAAGTTTCCTAGGAATGGCACCAAGAATATATAACAAACTGCCTAAGACAATAAAAGCATCAAGAGATTTCAATACGTTCAAAAAAACACTACATAAATTCTTAATAGAAAAAGCATATTATTCCATCAACGAATACCTAGAAGAAAAATGAAAACTGTTTTTAGATTTTTATAATTTAATACTATTATTTATTAGCCATAGTTCATAAGTTTTTTTTATTAACCTTATATTGTTTAAAATTTGTTTTGTTTTATGTATATTTTATTAAAGATTTAATATTAGGTAATTAGCTGTGTAACAGTATTTTAGTACCTACTTATTCAAGTTTATGTTAAGATTCATAAAAACTGCCTGCACGAATTAATGTGCAGAATTTGTACGCCTTACAAGGCAGCCCATAGTGAGACATAACTTTTTTATAACACCATGTACCTACTTATGTACTTATATTTACCTATGTGTCACAAATAAACATATTTGAATTTGAAATAATACTGTTATTGGGTTATTCCATCAGGAATTTCTCAATAGCAGCCACGGAATCTGGATTTGTGACCAGTTGGTGGAAATTGGCTCGCCCCCTATCACATGGACTTCAACGTAACTGGCGAAATGTGGTTGTACGATTAGGTACACTTCTGCCTTAACCTTCGGGGATTACATGGCGTGATGTGTGAGAACTGACTGGCTGATCAAAATGTTATAATGTGGGTGATGAGACTATAAAAAGAAGTCCCAAAAAAATTAAATGGGGATGATATGGCTTAAAAACCCGTTTATTTTGGCGCTATCCAACTTTCTTTTCAAAGTGAACCATCACACGCCTTGTTGGGCAATATTTATTCTAATACCGTTCTGTATACAACATTAAAGGACTTGTTATTTTCCGCAAGCATATTATTATGCAAGTTTTGGGCACTGAACAACCAACATATAATTGACTGTGTGAAAAGCATGGTGTGCACAATTGAATGCCTGTCACTTGTATGGTTTGGCCCCGGGATCTGTCATGATGATCTGTGATCTCAATCTGTCTGTCTGTCTGTCTATCGTCATTGTAAAACCCAATTAAAGGGAAATTGTAACCTCTTAAATTGAAATGACAAGTTATTTGTAATAGTCGGCATGTGTGGGGAATTAAAACGCTCTCTCCTTTAGCAGCTCCGATTTTATAATGTTACTGCCCAGCTTTGTGATACGAAGCCTGGTGCCGATGCACAGTCTGGTTGCATCAAGGTTTCGCATGACCGCAACTGGAACGCCAACTTTAAGCTCTAGCTGATGAGACAGCACGCCCGTTAACGTCAGGGAGTTGAAAAATTCAACGGGCTAGGCAGTACACGTTCCTTCTTAGCCCTTTGTGTTCCAGGCCCGCAGTATTCCTTTCGAACAGTCCCGCAGCCCCGGCAGGCATCAGCTCTTGAGGGTCCCTTCATGTTTTTTTCGATTGATGGGCTTTTTGCATTCTGTATAGATCGACAAAGTTACTCCTTGAATCTAACAAAGATATCCGAGGTGGAGTGGAAAAAAATTCGAGCTGTTTTCATGGAATTGATAGTGCACCTTCCTGGAAAAAATCCTGCCGCCCCCCATGCTTGTACGAAAAACGAATTGACTCTACAGAGCAAACTATCGATAAGGTTAATGAGGTCCAAGAGCATCGCCCACCCGCCACCGACTGCGCGGCCCTCACCTTCGCGCGTCGCACCACCATGTCAGGCGCGAATTATACAGAAACGGCGTATGGTGAAGGGTTTCGTTATCCGTTCCACGCCTGCGCCACGCCGCGCCTTCACCTTACGCCGTTTCTGTATAATTCATTCTGCCAAAGACTGCACTCCCATAAAATATGATGTGCCTATTGTTGAATTTCGCAGTCAGATGTAGAACATTGACAAAAAGGCGAAGCAACAAGCTTGAAGGAAAATAATATTTACTCTTGAAGTTACCATGACCTGTGAGAAATTGGGCTACTAGGCACAGTGATCATTTTCTTGGCCAACCGTTCGCGAACGGATGGAAAGAACTGGTGAAGGTCCCTGGCCCTTGATAGAATTATTCCACCTACATTGCCATTCAGACAAAAGTTCCTCCCAGACGTCAGTCTGTGGTTTGAATTATCAAGAAATTTGAGCACAGTCACGTTGGATTAGAAAGTCTGCGTCCGCGGTGATTCGTGCGTCATAGTCAGTGTAGGGCGTAGTTAACTACAATTTTGTAATCTGGTTACTAACTACGATTAAAAGTAGTTAACTACATTTAGTTATGATTACTTGTAACTTAACTACAGTAATCAAACTACATTAAGTAGTTGTTAATTTGATTGCTGCAATCTAGTAGTTATAATTACTGATTATTTAAGTTTTATGAACTTATATTTTGCAATTAAATAAACATGTAATGTGTAGTATTATATGTTTTGGAATATGGCTACATAAAAAAAAAGTTTATTGCACATACCTGTTTATTTTAAAGAATAATCAAATGATAGGATTAAAGTCGTAGATATTATGTACTACTTATCAGATCTTAATTACTTTTTTTTGACATGTAATCAAAAAAATAAACTTACTCAGCAAACATCAACTTAATTCAAATTGTTTGCGAATCAAATAAATAAACAAAAAAGGTTGATTGGGTTAATCATTTAAATTAGCTTTTAGTACTATACGTTTTTCGAACATTTCATCCGATAGCCTGATTTGGGATGGTTTATCATAGTTGCGTATGAAAACAGAAACCGACATGCAGCGGGCGAAAGCGAGAGCGTGCTACAGTGCGCTCTTTATCTAACACACGCGACTACAACGCGATGCTCTAACTACCTACCAAACGACGAGTCGAAACACGCGCGATAGTCGTTCATGTACTTACTTGAACGACTATCGCGCGTGTTTACTTTTTTTAACAGACTTCAAAAAAAAGGAGGAGGTTCTCAATTCGGCCGGTATATTTTTTTTTATGTATGTACACCGATTTCGCCGAGGTTTCTGAACCGATTTACGTAATTCTTTTTTTGTTTGATGCGGACTAGTTTCGAATTGGTCCCATAAAAATTTGATTCAGGTAGGCCCATTAGTTTTTATTTTATGAGCATTTTTTTATCTACGTTTACCTATCCCGATGTCTATTTAAATCAAATCTCGCAACTAAATTTTATCCACTTTCCGGTTACCGATTGAGCTGAAAATTTGAAGTAATAAAAATATTTGTATGGGATATTGCAACTAAAAATGAAAATGACGCAACATCATTTTAAATCTGTAGTTATAAAAAGTAATCAAGTAATCGTGATTGCAACTACAATTAGTAGTTAGTAGTCAAAATTTTTAACTACAGTTTTCGATTTGTTTATGTAGTTTGTAGTTATGATTACTAATTACTTTATGTAGTCGTAGTTAGTAATCAGTAGTTAGATTACATTTTGCCCAATACTGGTCATAGTACATTGCAGCACGTCGATGCACTTCAAGATCGACTGGAAGTACACCTGCAAGTACCGGTAAGGCTTCAGTATTAACCGTCCTATACGCTTTGCATAAGAATATCAAAGCCAAACGCTGGCTTTGAAGCAATTTACGTCGTACCGCCCCTATGGTGGCCCTATCGGTCCAAACAGGTGCCCCGTAGCACATACACCCCAAGTAAATAGCCCTATTGATGGTATTTAAAGTTAGAAATGACAGACCCTAAGTAGATTTGGATATTCTCGTTAAGGCATAAAGAAACCCATCGATAGTTTGCTCTGCTGTAAAGTCAATTTGTGGCAAAGGAATAATATTTAGTTGACCTCGTAATTAGTTCACCACTATTGATTGACAACAATTTCCGGTTTTTGTCGTAGATACAAGTGACCGTCACAAAGAAATATATATGACATCGTCTAAACAGTGAAATATAAAATGAAATTCTTCTATTCAGTTTTATTCTCTTTATTGTTGAAATAAACTTTAATGTACAAACCAGGTTTTATAGTGTTTGCCTCGTGTCAATTGTTTTATCTACTTTACATCATTTATTACAGTGAATACATGCAATCTCGCAAATAAATTGGGCTGATGTTACGTATGATTATGTACTGTTTATAGCATAAAAAAAACAATTACTACACCATACATCATTATAAAGTTTACAACAGTAGTAGCTAGATTATTTTGTGACAATAATATGTTGTAAAATTTACGAATACATAATATCATAACAACTCAAGGTTTTTCATAGTAAATAATAACAACTTTTTATTAATAATATCGTGATAAACGCTGTCTAAATAATTATTATCAACACTTATGTCTTATGTTTGTAATTACACATGTTCATAGTTCAATATACAGGGTGGAATTTTTCAACCTCACGTGGAGGGAAAGTACTCTAAATACTGGAGATAGCAAATTTTACTCAAAGGAAACATTCCTATGAATGCAGATTTGTTTCTTTTTAAAAATAAAGGAATGTTTCCTTCGAGTAAAATATGCTTTTTTTAATTTATAGAGTACATCACCAATAATTAAAAATTATACTATGTTGTCATTAATGCAAGTTTTTATCTGCGTTTATCAACAGTTATTTTACATAGTCTGCCTTAGCTTATATTCCACCCTTGAATACCTACATATATAATTAGGGCTCCGTCCCGTAACAAATCTGAAAACCGTAAATATGTAGTTTAATAGCAAAGTTAAAGGACAAACTTAACTTTACCGTTCGATCCCTAGACACGGTTATTGCACCAACCGCAAATTATAAATTTGTAATAGTAAATTCGCTTTTTTTTATATTAAACTACGTATGTACAGTTTTCATTTTTCCTAGACACATGTTGTGTCAAGTAGCTTCTTGCCAAATTTAATGATTGTACGGAAACTTCAGTGCGCGATTCAAACTCAAACTTGGCCGGTTTTTATTTTTAATTATGTAATTCTAATCACAGGCTTTGAAAAGCTATATTAATAAGTATATCGTAGGCAGAAAGCTTAGTTAGGTATAGTATGACTGTACATTGCTATTGGTAGGTACATAATAATTCTGTCCGTAGTCCGAAAGAGGCGTGAGGAAATCGGAGCTGTCAGATTTGATAGAATTAAACCTAAACCTAAGAAAAAATTCGTTTCTAACTTTGTGTGATTGCAAAAGAGCAAAGTTCAGCAAACTTAACAATGTTCTAGAAAACAGGGTTGTTTAGTTGTCAAATATAGCAAAATTACATTCGATGTCATAAGTGGCAAAAGCGCGGCTTTATAAAGCGTAGACTGCGCCGTACTAATCGAATTTTAGAATTATTTTAATGAAACCGGCTCACCAAACTATGAATCTCCGGAAAAATTGTAAAGTTACTTACTCAAATCCTAGACGATTCACATTACTACTTTTACTATTTGATACATTTATTCGGTTTCCTCTAAAAAGGATTTTGTCCATTGCGGTTGTTAGTCCAAAACGTATGTCCTTGGACCGTGTAGATGTATGGGTAATATATAAGAATGATGTTACTGGGTACAATTTAACTACGGATATATCATACGTTCTGAGGCTGTATTGGCGTGATGGTTTGTATGATTATTATTTACTACTAACTAAGCAACAATCGTAAAAATAAGGCTACAACTATTACAGCCCTTTCCACTGTTTAGATGATTTTTTTAAAATATATATTAATTATATTATCAGACTAGTATCTAACCTAACATTCTACACTAACTTCACACCGTATATAAGAGCACAAGTTAGTTATTAATAATTGTAAGCTAGGCAACGTTGTCGGGTGTAACTTACTTGCTAGCAAGGAGACAGGGAGTTATAATTTTGCGAAATATTTAACCATAGGAACGATTAAAGATAATCAGGTATCGTAACTGAAGCAAATCCCATGCTGAATTGGCTCGCGCCGATTTTATCAAGTAGTTTGTGTGAAAGAGCTCAACAAGCGCTATACCCTGCCGGTGGCTAAAGCTTTAAGTTGCACATACTCAAAGTTTGATCATTTTAATTGATCATGTGTGTGTAGGAAATGAGAAGTTGTCAATATAGGTACTCGTACTAAAGATACTCATTAATGTTGCCGCCTTTATCATTCACTGATAATCATCTGAATAAATGAGATAAGCGGGAAGAGTTAAATAGAAAAATGTTTTATCATTGATAGGAATTGAAAGATTTAAGCGTTAGTAATGAAGGAGTCCACAAGTTGTCAAAAATAAAGTCAAGAAAATATTGGAAGTCGCGACAGGACATGGTCTGTCTTTTATAATAATTATGTAAAAAAATGTCTTAAATATTGAAAGAGGTGAGTAGGGAGGATACAAAAAAAAACCCGAACCTCCATGAAACGAACACTTAGCTTGCTATTCGACAGCCGGGTGAAAGGAAGTCTTTCAAATACTTTTTCTTTTTAAATCATTTTTACTCTTTCACTCAAACACTATTGAACGCATTTTGTTCATACTTTACAGTGCTAGAACATAGGCTATAAAGATATTGTTATATATTGCAAAAATGAATATACGCAGCCAAAACCGCGGGTTCGTCAAACATAATTATACGGGGGTATTGGAAAAACTTACAATTTTGCATTAATGTTAATAATATGTAAATATAATATATCTAATACGAAACTAATATCAAAATCCACTTATATGCAAAATGCAATTAATTATTATCTTGCAACAAACAACTATAATAAAACTAAGGATCAATATTCAAAATAGCAGTCGACATAATGTGCGTAATAGGGCAAACATTTTAATTCAAAATTAAATTCACTTACCTACTGAAACGATCGAACATACTTTATATTATGGCTATTGAAGTAGGTGCTATAATTACGACCTTCTGGGCTCTATTACTGACCTCCATAACATGCAATATGCAATTAAATGGATAATACCTGTGCAAATATTATATCCTGTTGTTGAAAGTATTTTTCGGCAGTATCTTGTAAGTTAAGCCGTCAAGGAGTAAATAATTGCCATCGATCGTCGGTATTCAGCGGCACGCGCCTCTTTTTAATCGGATAGATTTGACCGTTAATCTAAATAGGTCTAGTCAGTAATGAAGTCCGGTCTTTATTATAACTTGAAACGACTATATCCATTATAAGCAAACGCTGAGGCCCCTGTTATCTTCAAACACATTAAATAAAACTCTACACGAGACATATCTTCTTTGGATTAGTAACCCGGTCCGACAATTATAAGAAGGATTATGTTATCAATTCCAAAAATAAAATGTACATTTAACTAACATGCAACCATGATTTAAAGTTGAACATAATATAAAATGAATCAAAACAAACTAACTCCATGGCATTTACGTCCGGTAGTCACAATATGCGACTTGCCAGCGGGCTGGGACATTCACAAGAATACCTATCCAACCGCGTGTTATAGCTCCAAATTGTACTTAGGCGATTTCTTTTAAATTATGTATGGATATGTACGACATGCAATACTAAATTTTGTAATAACCATATTATGCTAAATGCGACGATTGTGAGCATTACCTAACCAATACAAGATTATCTAATTACAATTATTGTGCTTTGGGATGGGCTCCACAAGCTTTTAAGGCTTTTTTAACTAGGGGCTTGTAAACGAAGGACCACGGCACAAATATTATGAATCCTGAGAAATATAAACTAGTATAAACAGTCCACCATTTTGAGAAGCTCTTGACGTCGAATGGCGCCAAACTCCAGCCCATGAATACTATTGTGTATGTTTTGAGTAAAATGTAGAGGAGGTACTTGATGATAGTGTTGTTCCACATTTTATGGTAGAATTCAGTTTTGACTAGCATTGATTCTAGATCTTTCTCCATTACCATTATGAGGAATTCGTTAAGGAAGGTCATGTAATAGCCGGACTGCGTGCCGTGCCACAGCGCGAGGAAGGCGAGCGTGATGAGCTGGCTGAGGTTGCGATTGCCGAGGAAGCGCAGGCGCTTGTACACGTACTCGGCGGCGAAGTGGTTGGTGTTGCAGTTGAAGCTGTCGATGTAGTGCTGGAAGCGCGTGGCGCTCTCGAAGCGCAGCAGCTTGATGTTGTTGCAGCCGTCCCACTGGCTCACGGCCACGCCGCCCTCCGTGCGCGTGCCGTTGTACGACAGACCGAATCGGATGCAAGCCGCTGGAACAAACGATACTCAACATCAAACATCATTCTTTGAAATAGGATCAAGAATCACTTTTCGAAAATTAAAAGTTGCAGCAGGCAGCACCCAAATGCCTGCTTGACCTTAATAGGTGGGGAGAAAAATAAGAAGTGGCTTATATAACCAAACTACCCAGCAACTCATCGTTAACATATAACAAGAACTTAGAATGATATCACTTGACTGATCCAGATTTAACAAGTATTCCGGTGCTTCATTGTGTTACAAACTACAATTTAATTTGTATAACAAAACAATTTATACTAAAATTTAGTGCACTGATTGCCTTATACACATTAAATAGGTACTTAAGCAGTAACAAATCGATGCGACCATTGTTCATACAATATATTACGTATTGTTTTGAAAGACCTTAAGGTGACGAAATGAAAACAATGTGGTTTTTCTTTTTAGGTTTGCTTTTTATGTATTTAGAATAGGGATTTAACTATTCATAATATGATTTTTAACTATATGGTTTAGTGTTTCACAATGAGGAAAACACGATAACATATTTCCTAAGTTATTTAAACAATTTGACTTAAAAATATAGAAATAATTGTAACTAAAATTTATTGTAAACGAGACAGGTTTAGGTTTAATAAAAAAATAAATTTAAAAATAGACTAATTAGTTTTGCAACATAAGTACCTACGTCGTTTTATTTAGAACGCACACTCATTATTTATCGCTGTCTCATTTTTTGCCTTTCAAAAGTAATGTCATCACTGTTTCGTTCATAAATCAGACAGCCAGTGTGGCTCCTACACACTGCTGTGGCACTTTTATTCAGATCGGTGAGATTTTGTCCCATACAAAATTGATTGTATTGATATCAGCAATTGATTAAAACAGGTTTAATGAGTGGTTGTTATTTTGAAAATAAGATAATATGTCGAAAGATAGGCCGGTCTAATAATAATAACAACTAGCCCAGTATAAATGGACGCTAAAAATGGCTAAAATCGCAAAGCATGATGTAGTTCTGTATTTTTTATTTGTTAATATCCAGTGGCTAAACCCGTTTTGCTTTACTTTATGGTTGTTGAACGAACGAAATAATGTTCGTAGATTTCAAAAAATATATATCACTAATCGCTTGTATCACTAATCACAGTAATCACACACTATCACTATCACTTTGAAGTTGGATAAAGTTATTGAATCAGACTTAAACGGAAGCAGCAGCAAGATTGCAAGTTCCACACTACGAATATAACATTGAATGTAAATAAGGGAGAAAATATTTGCTATAAAAAAAACGATGTTGGAGATAATGTAGGTAAATGTTCTTTTATTATTTATGGACACAAGCCCGCCACACTATTCCCAAACCACTGTAACTCGTTAAAAGCCAGAATCAACAGTGGCGACCACCAGAAAAGCGCCGAGACAATGAAGCTCGATGAAATCCCAGAGAAACAATTTAACTATCTTGGATCCTGCAACGAAATTAATCAGAAAAGTATAGCGGAGGAGTAAGAAAACCATAATTTCCACTTCCCTCCATATCAGCAAGAGACAGAACGAAACAAGGCCAATAGGCACAAAGGGACGTTTATAACTGGGATAAGCCCAGTTGCCTAGCACCACGGATAAATATTATCATTAATGGGTCCTAAGTTGTGAGCTGTCATATTTGATTCCAATAATAGGTATGGCAAAAACGCTTGAACGCATGGACATTTGTACTAGTTTCTCCAAGGTCCGTATAGTAAATAACTCCGGGTGTAACCTGTACACTATCCAACATAATATTGTGTTCATTCTGCCAAAGACTGCACTCGCCTAAAATACACTCGGCGTCAAAAAAATCGCACCTCCGCGAAAACAACTTTCAAATGTTATTAACCCTTAACACGCTCATTTACCCCCAACAATATTGATATCATTTGAAAGCCCATTAAATAAACTTAAAAAAAACAATTCAGTTATTTTTTATTGGAACAGTGCAAAAAACAATAAAGTTTACGAAACAATAAAAAACCGTAATTAAGCTTTAATTAAAAACAGATTAGTTTCACAAAAAAAAACCACAAAAAGTTTCTTAAAAGTAACCTAAAACCTAGTTTAACCCCCCCCCCCTCCCTTACCCGGATGACGGCTTCCCTCATGGATCTAACCAATTTGAGGAGCTCTTCTTGAGGGATACTGGCCCATTCCTCAATAACGGCCTCTTCGAGCTCCTGGAGAGTCGTGGGAGTGGGATTACGAGACTGAACCTTTCGTTTCAAATGGTCCCAGAGGTGCTCTATCGGGTTCAGGTCTGGACTTCTCGCTGGCCACAGCATGACAGAGATCCCAACCTCTTGAAGGCGCACAATTAATGCAGTGTGAGCGGTAGCGTTATCGTGCATTAATGTGAACCCCTCGCCAACAAAACCGGCATAAGGAAGGGACCACATGCTCTTCCAGGATCTCTGTAACGTACCGGTGAGCAGTCAGCGACCCTCGCCCGCGAGCACCTCCAGTCCGGGAAACGCTTATAAGGTCGGTTTTGCCGTCGGCCGACATGCCGCCCCAAAACATACAAGAACCGCCCCCGTATTCCACCGTCTCCTGGATGCAGGCTTGGGCGAAACGTTCCCCCTGTCTTCTGTACACTCTTCTGCGTCTATCGGTGCAGAAAAGGCACACTCTCGTCTCGTCTGAGAAGAGAACAGCTCTCCATTGGTCAAGGGTCCAATTGACGTGGTCGCGAGCAAACTGCAAGCGGGCTTGCCGATGCTCTGCGGTCAATTTTGGACCCGTAGCAGCTCTATGAGCCGCTATATTTTTCTCCCTCAGTCCTCGTCTAACCGTAGAAACGCTCACGGTTGTTCTGCGAGCTGCCTGGAGCTGCTGTTGCAACTCAACAGCATTAGAGAACCGATTTCTTAGAGATGTCCATACGATGAATCGGTAGTCTCTCTCCGAGGTGCAGCGACGTCTACCAGCCCCATGCCTCCGGACATGGCCACCACTGTCCAGGAACCGCTGGTATACTCTTCGAACCGAAAAACGGCTCAAGTTTAGTTGCCGAACGACATCACACTGCCGCATCCCTGATTGCAGTAGTGCTATCACTTGAGCGGCTTCATCAGCAGTGGTATCCATCTTCAAGGTGTTTTTTTTTTTGTGAAAGATCTTCTCGTGTGACCTCTTCAACGGTTGGACAGCGAATAACTCCCATTAAATCTGTGTTAACCCATTTATACCCACAAAAGGTAGCACAACTAGTGGCCCTTTTGAGGAGCAAAATTGGCATTTTTTTTAAGTCACATTTGTGGTATCAAGCTTTTTTTTAATGAAATGGGGTTTTTTTAAGTTTATTTAATGAGCTTTCAAATGACACCAATATTGGTGGGGGTACATGCGCGTGTTAAGGGTTAATAACGCTTGAAAGTTATTTTCGCGAAGGTGCGATTTTTTTGACGCCGAGTGTATGATGCGCAGATTGTTCATATTCGCAGTCAGATGACATTGACAAAAAGGCGAGGCAACAAGCTTGAAGGAAAACAATTTGCTTTTAAAATTACCATGACCTGTGAGAAATTGGGCAACACACACCTCCAGCCAAGTCCTGGCCAGCCGTTCACGAACTGATGAAAAAAACTGGTGGAGGTGTCGGCCCTTGATGGAATTATCCCACCTATATTGCCATTCAGACAAAAGTTCCACCCAGACGTCAGTCTGTGGTTTGAATAATCTAGAAATTTTAGCACGATCACGTTGGGATAGAAAGTCTGCTCCTGCATTATTTATGGACAATGTGCTATGATAATATCAGTATAGAGCCCGAAATAAGTAGTTTGTAAAATTAGGTTCGTTTTTCAGAGTTTCCCGACGGCCGCGCCGGGGCTGCTGCATTCGCGAGCTAAGGCTCCACCCACCGAACGGTGATGAAATTTGTTTTCACCTTAGGCTCTTAACAATTGTGTTATTTTATCCTAACTCGTATTTTCATAACATTTTTTGCAATCGCATTTTGTTGCTGATTAATCGTTATTAGTATCAGTATGCAATTGGTATGATAGTCATCGTCCGCTGATTATATAGATCATCCACCCATCATCATTGATATAAATCTGGGCCAAATGTTGAAATATTTTGTAACAGTACTATTATTAATGAGATATATGAAACATGATAAGAATAATAAATTAATAATGATAGTATGTTTACCTTCGGTAAGTAGCCAGCAGGAAATGTATTTGTAGAGCGCGAAATGAGCCCAAAGTCCGCAGTAGAAATTACGATACAATACTGATGTGTCCCAGAACTCGTCCGATAACATGTATTTCATACTGAATACACTCACTGAAACAAAAGAAAACACAATTGAATTAACATCAAGTGGTTTGTATTCATTTATCAAGTAGGTAGATTCTTCCAGGCTGGGGGCCGGTTGCGAAAAACATGTACATATTCAGATATGCAAAATTAGCTCCGTTTTCTGATTCCATATTTAGCAGGAACAAACAAAATTATACAAGTTTGTTTGTTGAATATGATACTGATCAGGTATTCAGAACATTGTACCTACGAGCCTCCAAGCATCGCATGTATTAATAACATATTAAAAAAAGAATATCACCTCCAATTTGATAGGCCGCCAAGTAGATTACACCTTGAATCAGCCTCTTTACAGCTTGTGCCTCATAGACAGCAGATTCCTGTTCCAATGGGAATTTATTGGAAATAAAATCTTTGTAGCGCCTGAACGAGAATATGGGTCCGACTAGGAAACACGCCGGGAAGTAAACGAATCCCAGCAGTTCCAGTAATGTTGGCGGACTCTCCAGAGCCGTCAGTTTATTGTTCACAGACAGCTCCTCTCCTTTCAACATCTTCTTGCCATCCCACAGGTCGAAGGATAGCGCGATTAGCTTGAGCGTGAGCACGCAGTGTGGCATCGTCCACGTGATGTCGTAATCCTCTGACTCAGTCACCACGTAGCCCGCCAGCAGGTAGGTCATGTTAAACGCAAACGTCAGTATTGCGTTGTTCTTTCCCGGGCCAAGGATCTTTGTGCTTAAGTAAATTACTAGCGCAGGAATGGCATTATGGTACATTGAGACACCAAAATTATAGAATGCCATGTCGAACCCCGTCAGGATGAAATATAAGTTCCTATATTCTACATTTTGCTTCACATATTTATGGTAGATAACCGCGAGCGGGTAACCCAGCAGTATTGATATTAATAGCTTCAGTGCTGGCTCCGTGGCGCCTATTACTTCGGATAGAAAAGGAACTGGGCTTAGGCCAACTAAGCCCAGTAAACTAAGCAGCAGCCCAAACATTATTCACCAATCTGTAAACAAAAACAAGCATGTCAATACTTTTCTGTTATCAGATGTTAGTTGTTTTGTGCCAGTGACTCTTCGTCGATTAGACTAGTCCACGATTGTAGGTTAATGATTCTCAGCTTTACGCACGATAGATACAAACAATGAAAATAAAATTTTATAAGCAGAAATGAGCGATTTATTTTGAACATAGTTTTAGCGCAGTTTTGAGATCAGTTTTCTGATGTAGTGCACCTTCACTTCCCATAATCCTAGTGCTATTAAGACGAAGTTTTGGTGAACATATATGCCAGAGGCAACAACATAATTGAAGAATGACCTAACATTGACATTCCATTAGCCACCTAACATCCCGTCAGGTCAAACGGTAATCATCTAACGCATCAAAGCGGAAGGAAGCACATCATTGCGAATCGCCATCCAGAGAATTGCGAGTCTACCTCACGTGGAACTAGACTATTTTGTAAAAGGTTTATGCCTGTTAAATCCAATATTCTAACTAAAATTATATGCCAATGTGAGTTTGTTTGGTGGTCCGACTATGACCTGAGTCCTATGCTCTACATAGGATACTATTCATCCCGGTAGGGTATTCCCGTGGGATAATTTCTAACCTTAACGCGAGCGAAACCGCGGGCAATAGTTACTTACTATTGTTCGGATTTTGAACAACCTTTTTAACCGACTTTCTTCAAAAAAGAGGAGGTTCTCAATCGGGGCTGCGGGACTGTTTGAAAGAGATACCGCGGCCCTGGAACACAAAGGGCTAAGAAGGAACATGGATGGGTTTTAGTCAGTACAAGTCTGACACTCCCTTCCGCTACGCCCAGAGCGGGAGAAGGCATTTGATGATTTCCAAAAAAAAAAAATTGTGTTTTTGTGGTAAAAAAGCCAATGAAACAATCAAAGTCACCGACTTCCGAGAGAAAAAATATTTTACATTTTTTTGGTGTTTTTTGGAAGTTGGTTTTTTTATAAAAAAATTTGCTGGCGGCTTGTGAACCTAGGAATGTTGAAAGTACTGTATTTGTGGGTGGAAATCGTTCGTTCATACTATCTCAAAGAAGGCAATTGAGCACCACCTATTTCATCATTTTCATCCCAAATGCCAGGTCAGCAGAAGAGCTGCAGCTTGCACGGAACGTCACAGATAAGCAGTCTAGATGGGTTCAAAGGTGTTGAAGATCGCACACACCATAAACACTACAGGTGCTAGAACGTCTAGCTTAAAGACACGATTACAAATAGAGAGGAAGAAACTTTCATGTAGCTCAGGGCGTAAAATCGTATCTACTGCTTGCTACGGATGCATTTGGCCGCGACGTCGCGGCCGAAAGCAAGTTCAGTGATGATTTACGAACTACCTTCTATTCAATCATAGGAATCGAATACATAAATAGCCTTATCAATGCGGGCAACCACTGGTAATTAAATTCAAGGACGGCTAGAGCTGAACTATTGCCCCCAATAATTTTATAAACATGAATTCCTTTCTTTTAGTCTATCCGAAGGTTGAGATTACCTTGTGCTATAAAACTACATTCTACGCTAGTTTTAAATATTTTTTTTATGTGGCGTAGGTACCTACAATGAATTTGAATAAATAAAATGAATATTTTTCGGATTTACTAGCGATTTAGGTTCAATTTCACTTAAACAATCTAAATCCAGATTTTATCTTTTAGTAAACGTCGGCAGTTTAACTACAGAGCTACGGTTGCCTTAGGTACTACAAGAAGAAAAATACTCATTCCTTACTTTTACAATTGTTTCAATTGTCCAAACCACTCTTTCAGTCGAAAAGATCGCTGTCTCTAATGTGAAATGATAACAGCGATACATTCGTTATCATCAACGCGAATTGACGATAACCTAGACTGTTTATGATCCTTATCAGATTAGTCATCAGATGTTGCTTGAGTAAATGCACCAATCGAGCGAGCTACGTCGACTCACCAGATCGTGTGATGGGATTCTTATGAGCGATTAATACTGGGAACTATCATCAAGTATTCCCCATAAAATTAACCCGACAAATGACGTATTCATGAGCTGACGATAGTAAAGTAAATAAGAAAAATGTACTCGAAACTACAATAAATATAATCGTTAAAATCATGGAGCTCTTAAGCGGATCGTAGGCAAACGGTTGTTGTTGCCTACGAACCTTTAACCAGTTCATTTCTTTTTTTTAATAGATCATGTTCTTTTTTTAAAAAACCGGCCAAGTGCGATTCGGGCTCGCGCACGAAGGGTTCCGTACCATTATCTATAAAAAATACGAAAAAAACACGTTTATTTTATGGGGACCCCCCTTAATATATATTTTTTTTAATTTTGAGTATTTTTTGTTATAGCGGCAACAGAAATACATCATTTGTGAAAATTTCAGCTTTCTAGCTATCACGGTTTATGAGATACAGCCTGGAGGGAGGAAGACAGACAGACAGACAGCGGAGGCTTAGTAATAGGGTCTCGTTTTACCCTTTGGGTACGAACCCTAAAAACAGGCCAAGTGCGAGTCGGACTCCCGCACGAAGGGTTCCGTACCATTATCTATAAAAACGACAAAAATATCATATCTGTTGTATGGGAGCCCCCCTTAATATTTTTTTTTTTAATTTTTAGTATTTGTTGTTATAGCGGCAATAGTAATACATCATTTGCGAAAATTTCAGCTTTCTAGCTATCACGGTTTATGAGATACAGCCTGGAGACAGATAGACAGACAGACAGCGAAGTCTTAGTAATAGGGTCCCGTTTTACCCTTTGGGTACAGAACCCTAAAAAAAGAACAAAGTAATCAACACAGCTTTTGTGAAAGTACTTTTATTTTTTTCGTGTTTGCTACAGACAGTCAAGATTTTGTTGTTACACAACGACTTGACTAATTGCATTAGACATACTACTAGTCCTACTACGATGATATAACTAATACGTGGTTACGTATTAGTGGTGCGATTTTGTTCATTCTAACATAATCTAAGGGATCTTTGTTCGGCTGTACAAAGATCACGTTATGAATATTTATGACTCACACTAAGATTATAAAGGCGTCAATTTTAGTATGCTTATTGTTGTTTTTAACAAGGCATATTTGAGCATGTAATTATTTGTTACAAGGCTACAACTTTTCAAGAATGTATTTAGTATAATATAGTTTTGTTACCTCAGAAGCATATTAAGAATTATTGAGCACATTGTAGGACAAAATAAGAGCCATGCAGACAAAATCATCTCTAACATCATACAAATCCACTAGCAGTGCAGCATACTCACTAAATCACCTATAGAGGCGCAACATGTTTAAACTAGATAGTCTACAATGTGACCTACCAAATACAAAGAGCCAATTGCAATGGGGAAGTGACTGCACGACACTCAATCTGGTACCACATCTGCCCGTAGTCAATTGAAAGATTGCATGCGCTTTGTTGTGTGCAATTGTATTTTAGCGTTTATTTAGATCTAGCTTTGTGTCAGTGAAAATGGCAAAGTATATGCTTAAGAGCTACCTAGACCCACATTTTTGAAAAAATTGTTGGCTTGTGAAAGATTTCTTAATAAATGAATTCCCACAGCAAAATTTTTACTCCATTTCCATAGAAAAATTGATTTTCAACTTAATTAGAGATAAGGTTGATTATACTATAAGTAACATGTAAGAGTTCTCTGAAACATGTTAACACAGTTTTTAGGTTGTGGTTTAACTCAGTACCAATTTACCGATGACAACTGATCCAGAATATTGTGCAATGAATACTGACCATACATAATATATCTGGGAAAGGATGGATATACAATTACAAAACATTGGTAGAAGAACAATGGAACTGTAGTTCAATGATCTTGTTTCTACACATGTTAAATATTTTGTGTTCCTTGTTCACAATGGTATTTTGTATTACTCATTTGAATATATTTCTCACACCCAATTTGTTATGAATTGAAATGATATTGTGTTTTATACTATTTGAGATTAACAATACATGATTACATAAACCAGATAAGATATAAAGATAAAGCATATCAATTAAATTAATCCTTTTTTTTACAACTAGTAAACCAGTTATAAGTAAACACACCAGCACATTAAGCTACCCGAAACTGTCAAATTTCCCCAATCAACCTTGAACCTAATTCTTTAACAAATATTGAAAATCTATAAAAGAAATAGGACAGATTGTAGTAGCTTGATGTGCTGGCATCTGTACATCATTTTAAAAGTTGATTATTGCAGTTAGGCTAGGAGGACATCATTGTAGATAATGATCACGTCTTGTGACGTGATGAACCATATCCTACACCAATCTGCCTTGGCCACATCAACTTTAATAGGTGCCTTTAACAAGGCGACACCTATTCAACTCACCGACTGCGAAAACAAGCAGGTTTGCACATGATTCATGAGTTACGTGAGATAGCTCCTGATAGCTCTTGCACATAACTTTGTAACTGACATTAAAGCATAAACAGTGCTAAAATTCTAGACAGCCTTTAACAACTAACAGTACCAAGTTTTAAATCACATAGACAAAAATATGGTGAAAAGAGAAAAAAGGAGAATTGCTATAGTAGTTGGTAGAATCCACAAAATATTTTGAAATTCTATACTTTAAAATAACCATTTGAGAAGTTGTTTTCATAAATTAGATATGAAATATTTGAAAAACACTACTTATATCCAGAAATCAGAGTAACAACATTCAAATCTTGATCATTTATCTTACTAACACTTACAAAATGCATTGATAAAAATAAAATAGCATGATGGCAAAACATAATATTACTTAAGCACAGCAACAGCACAGCAAATTGAAAGATTCACACGAGCTTACAAATAAATGTTCAGTCCCTCTAATAAGCAATAGGTAACTTGTTTGCCAAACCTTCACACAACAACAGTTTTTGGTACTATAAATGTAGAAAAAAACAAGTCTTATTTCCGAGACGTCTCTTGTTTTCAGTTAAGTTTAAAATTAAATTAGGTTTGTGGGTTGTGCTTGTGCATACCTACAGGTAAATATGGTGTGTACCCACTAATGAAAAATTACAGAAAAGAATAAGTTTTAATAAAAAACTTAGTAACAAAGCAATAGTAAAATATCTGAATTTGATACACCGATAATTATTTTGTAGACTTGACACAATTTATTGCTGTCGATCGCAATGAACACGTAACATAGAAGATCACGGTCACTTATGTTAACATTAGAACGATATAATTATAGATTTCATAAAGACAAAATGTACGAAAGGCGGGACACGATCAATAAGATGAAGCTAACACAAAGCCAAACGATTTATTATTAATAACAATTTAATAAAATACTTACTTTCAACGCGCAGTGAAATCGAGCACCAACTTTATTAAAAATGTATTCAATTGGAAAAGGATGCCCAAAAGGCATATCACATTAAGTGCAATGTAGCAATCGGTGCAGACAAATATTATGGATATTATTATGAACGGTGCAGCTAACGTGCTTACAGCATAACAATTTTAGACAATTTAGTTAGTTTAGAGTACTGCAGCAGACCAACCACTGACAGGCAGAGTTTTTAAAATAAGAGTGGTAATGACGTTTAGTTAATCTGTATTCTGCAGTATACGGACAATTTAGGCGATTTTGTAACTCTTCAACATGTTGACAAAATCACCCAGTGTTGCATGGTTCCTTTGGCTCTTGAATGACATTGTCAGAAGGGCTTTGATAGCAAATCTTTGTGAAATTGTTTATCGAAATGATATTCAAAAAACCAAGATGACTGTTACTTCTGACAAAGCCACGCGTCGAAAGAATCATGCAGCACTGTACCCTTGATATTCCATACGGTATATAGGTACGGGTCCCAATCAGTCCAATAAAACTATTTTAACACACTTAAATATGCCATACATTTCGACATAATAACCATCACACGCTTATTGTGCATAATTTTTACTTACAGGTGAGACGAATTCCCATGGTTTTGCAGATTTGAAGTGCCAGATCGTTTTTCAGAAAACTGCACAAATGATGACCATTTTAAAGAGCACCTGTTTGTGACTCACTCAAAGCGATACAAAATCGCGGTGCTCGGCGAATGAACTCGTTATGTATAAGTATTTCTAGTTTGGTCAAATAGCCAATAAATACTTTTGCAAAAAAGTAAACCAGCTATGCCGTTTCTATAGCTTATCCGGTGTGTGGAAGATACCGGTAGTCGATTAAAATATCGTTTAGCTATTTGATTCGCCAATTTCAGTTTTGTCCTGTCATCCAACTTCCCATCACTAGTCATATTGATTTACGATTCGAGAAAAAATTACATTATGCATAGTTTGCCGCATTTCTTGGCATTGTGAAATTAATTCTTTCCCAATCGAGGAGTTTAGAAAATTTTAAGATCAGAAGAATATTCCATCATATAATTCACACCCAAATAATAGTTCAGGTTGAAAATTTTGCCGGCGTATGCAACAAAGGTAAAATGGTTTTCATAAATTTATTTTGTTTTCAGTGCTTCTTTACTGGGTATTGTATCGCATTCATACGTGTTAATTAATGCATAGACGTTATGAATAGCATTACAAAAGTTTTTACCCAACTTTTCAAGCCCTGCATAAATCAGATGCTACAGCCGCGATAGCCGCACGTAGTCCAATTCCGGCTGAGGACTTACAAGTCATCATTTCGTTTTGAAATCCAAATACCAGTAAATGGCAGATTTTATTTTCCGACTGATTACCTCCTCGAGTATATTTAACGCTGATGGAATGTGCTTGGTCTAATCACTAAACAAGTCGCGATTATAACTCGAATACAAGGAAGGAGAAAGGTTTATGAAAACGATTCCTCCTTAAAAGGTGTTTTCCGCTGATCGGCGGCGGCGTGGCTATGATTTATGTAAAACTAGCTGTGCCCGGCATGTGTTGCAATGCATGTTTTCCTACCCTACCTACCCTACCTTCCCTACCTACCCTACATACCCTAACTACCCTACCTACCATACCTACCCTACCTATCTACAATTATGTATTCGTCGAGTTTTCATTGTTTTAAGATGTATTCTGCTATTCGGGGCGGAGACAAATCCAACGAATCAATAACCATGAAAATTGGTCCAGATGATCTCGAGTTATAAGTGTTGTAACAAACCCGTCTTTGTTTTATATATATACATGTTTGGATTGGATCTGTCACCATGGCCGACAAGTTAAAAAACTATATAAAATGGAAGTAAATAATCATAAAGTAAGGTACCTACAACTAGTGAATGTTTGACAACCCTCTCCCACTTGCCTTCATAATCAAAATGGTTTTAATCAAATGCTTTGTCTTTAATAGTGTTGTGTTGGTCCTACAGGTGATATTTCAACATGGAGTCTGCTGGTGACTGGTGTTTGATAGAGAGTGATCCAGGGGTTTTCACACAGCTCATTAAAAAGTTTGGTAAGTCTAACATTTTCTCATTTTTGTGTAATGATTAATGATAGTTCAAATGTTATCGGAGATTATGTTTTGCAATATTATTATTCTGATTTTATGTCCATGCTAGGTAACTGATGGAAATAAGGCAGTTGTCTTAGTAAAGACAGGTTAGTAGAATAAGTCAAATCATTTGGTCCTACTCATGCAACTTACAGAGAGGGGTTTGTGGCTAAGTAATAACAGCCCAAAGGGTTGAGGTAAATAAATTGACTTACATTCAAATAAACAGACTTCATGTATCCACATTTTAAACAACTTACAATGTGTTGTGTGATTGATCTGCGAGGTTCACAAATCAATAATAATCGATTTAAAAAGAATCAAAAGAACCAGGTTTTTATACCACAGAACCGGTTTTTTACAAAGCTCAAATGATCATCAGGGATATGGTTTTTTCTGGTTCTTAAAAAACTGGGAAAAACCGGTTCCAATGCCGATGCAAACCAAGCTGGTATCTGCAACTCCACACCTGAAGCGCATATTTTGCGTAGGGGTGGGAAAAACGTTCATTCGTTTCAGCGCAGCAGAAAAGCCAGCCTTTCTCGGGGAGCTAGCCTTAGTGTAGTAACACCAAGGCCAACTCCCCGACAAAGGCTCTCTGCAGATCCTGCAGAGCCTAGAGACTGGGTTACTGAAGTACAAGGCAACCTCTGGGCAGTTAACAACACATGTGCCTCTGTCTCGTTTTCTTCCATGCAGGCTCGGCACAGTGGGCTCTCCACAACCACTTTGTCAAGAAACTGTTTATAAAACGAGCCATGTCCAGTTATGGTGGCTATAACTGAGTTGTGGTGAACTGGAGCTGCCTGTTTTGTGAAGTGACCATTCATAGTAGGAAGTTCTTCCTTGGCCTCTCTTCACTCATCATGGTCAGGCCAGTTTGTGTTGTTGTTCCCTAGGGCGTTTCTTTACCAGAGTGCACAGGTAAACAGAAAGGAGTGGCACAATGGCTTCAGGTCCCTTCACTACCATACTTGAACCCACTGCTACACCGTTCTAGCTAGTTCATTGCAGTATTATTATTATTCATCATCAGGCAGGCAGTTGAGACAACTGATAGCTGCCTGTAGCCTGTTGCTCCCCACTAGATTTTCTTCTGGCAGTACAATATATTATGTTAGTCTAATCGATTTTGAATTGGTTTATATTTTGGGCTGAGACTACATCGTCTGGGAGCTTATTCCACGCTCTGTCTGTTTAGTTGCTTAGAAAGTGTTTGAGAGGGTTATTTTTTGTGAAGTTGGTGCTTAAGGTGATGGCCTGTTAGATGGATGTTCTCTATGATGTTTGCTAATGCAAGCATGAAAAAAGCACGCAACGCGCAAACACTATGACATCTAACATTTCGGAAAACCTTACTCAACAAAAACGCCTCTAGCGGCGAATTCATGCGCGATAGCCCCCCATTAGGTCTCCACGGTCCCTACGGTCTTTTAACGTTGTGAACTTTAAAATTTCATAGCCTTTTTATTATTAAGGTTGCAAATTGTCCCAGTCCTTATTAGACATAAGTCTGCTTTACCAATTGTGTAAAAGTGTTATGCATTGAGTTTTGTGATAATTGTGGTCATCAATCACCAGATTCCAGAGGAGGGGGGAATAGTAGCCCTCCTTGGGGAAAGCCTCTAGCGAACCACTAGTTTGCTTAACATATTACTAACCCAGTGTGTTAGTACGACCTGCTCTACTCTGTGCCTAGAGAGGGTGGTTCTAATGCTGGAAAAAATAGTTTTATCGAAAACTCCTCTGTCTATGAAGGTGCCTAGGAGATGAGGCTGGGACCCTTCTCAGCCCTTCTGATCTGATGTATCGCTACTTCCATCCGGCTGACAACTAGGTGAAGAGCGGACTCAGTTGACTTATCCGAGCTGTATGAATGTTAGTTACCATGAAGTAGTATCGTTTTCAGAGCGCCAATTTAGACCAGGGACTAATTAATCTGGTTAAAAGATTAGCCGGTTAGACTTATAACTAGGGTTGCCAACCGTCCCGTGTGAGGTGGGAAGTCTCGTTTCCACGGCTCAAATGATTCGTCCTGCGATGTGTGTCTGGACGCTAAGTTAGAGAGAAACCCCTTTCGAATGAAGTACGGCCGCGGGCCGGCGTAGTAACAGTTATGAAGAATAAAAAATTTCTCAGATGTGACAAATCACAAGACAAGTCCTCCTACAACACTAATGGAGAAATTTCCATTTTTTTTGGGTTAAATATCTCTACGAATTAAAAAGTTATGAGACATGACATGTAAGTCATGTAAGTTGCACTTGTATTATGTTATTTACTCTTGATGTGTGGCTAACGAAACAAACATAGGAGAAGCTAGCTAAGTAGGTATTTACTTGGAAAACTAAACTCCTTTTATTTCAGCACTGATATAACAAGAGATGTGAGATAACTAGGTATTATTCAATTTAAAGAATTATTTATCTCCGCTTGGCAGTCAAGTAACTTTTAAAAGTTAAGTAGGTACTGATAAAGAAAACGAATGTTCTATTTATCTTTTAGGAGCAAGTGGGGTTCAAGTTGAAGAATTGTGGACAATTGAAGATGGTATCTTCGAAACATTAAGGTATGTTTTATATACATAAATATAATCATCTGCACTGAATCAATTGTGTGCCCAAGTTGCCTGCTGCAAACATAATTTGGCGAAATGGACTATATTTGATCCATCCAACACCAAGTGAGCGTGTTGTGCTCCTCATTAAACCATGTTCTATCTGCTGGAGTGTCCTTAATGTCCAGTCACCTATACTCTTCCTCTGAATAAACATGGCCACAAACTGAAAAAAAAAAACATTACAATATTCATAGATGTACCAGCGATACGAAAAGAAAAAGGTCAACACAGTTCATGAAGAACAATCAGAGTTGAAACAATTTCAATGCATCCAACATAAAAAAAGATTTATAATTGTAAAAATATAATAGCACCTAAAAGGTCAGAAGGCCCTGCTGGGTTCAAACATTAATACTTATCTGTCTTATTGTCTTTCAGGCCAGTACATGGACTTATATTTCTGTTCAAATACTTGCAACATGAAGAGCCCGCAGCCCCCGTCGTTACTGACAGTCGTCTCGACAAAATCTACTTCGCCAAACAGGTAAACAATATTATACTAGCATACAAAATTTATTTTAGTAGCCATGCTAATATTTCTTATTGCCTCGGTAGTCTAGTGGTGACTTGTGATATTGCTGAGCATAAGATCCTGGGTTGAATTCCTAGGACAGGCATGTAATTGGGTTTCGCCATACTAAATTTCTCATTAGTAGCCCGGAGTTTGGATTTGTGAACGGTTGATGGCAAAAGACTCGACTTTTATATGGGACTCACACATAACTGGCGAAATGTGGGTGTAAGATACTTTTATTCTGTATTTTACATTTTCGCGCCTAAACCACTGAATCAATCAAAAGACACGGAGAAGTTGCTGGTAACAACCAGTAATCTGTAAAACTCGCATCACTTTTCTTACTTTGATTTTTGTTTTTATTTTAGGTTATAAACAATGCCTGTGCAACACAGGCCGTAATAAGTCTGCTTTTGAACTGTGACCATCCCGATGTCGACCTGGGCCCGGAACTTAACAGTTTGAAGGAGTTCAGCATGTCTTTCGATCCGAGGATGAGAGGACTTACACTAAGCAACTCGCAGACTATTCGTAGTGCTCACAACTCTATGGCGAACCAAACACTCTTTGAGTTTGATCCTAAAACTGCTTCAAAGGTATGAAATGTAGGCATTATATGGATTGATGAGATGGACGAGGATGGAACTGGACTTTATGCAACATACAAAATTCTTTAATCGAAACTTCCAAGTAGAACGAGAGTACATATAAATTAGAATCTCGAACTTTACTGATGGTGCTGGATATCACAGTGACTATCGATTTGGAGACATAAGCGACGCAATTCAGTTTGCGTCGCTCCATGAGTTAACCTGTGCGAACTGTGTACAAACTGTTCACTTTTCTTTCCAATTATGAATTTATGCGTTTTTATGTGTTTTTATTTGCAATGTTATTTTGACTGAGTCCTCCACATTGAAACTTTATTTCTTCCAGTATGACGTATGCCCACATATCCTTATGGGCTAACTCTTAAATGATTGCTAGTATTGTCTTGTTCAGTATTACTTTTATTACTACTACTAAATTAGATTTGTATTTTGAAAATTCTATTTCTGAGACTGAATAACAAATTAAGCATCTAATTCTGTTTTCTGTACAGTCATTTCCACATAGCACAAACAATAACACAGAATGACCGTGATGTTTCAGGATGACGAAGCATACCACTTCGTTGGCTACATGCCAATAGACGGTCGTCTATACGAGTTGGATGGCCTCAAGGAAGGGCCCATCGACCACGGCCCCATCGCCCCAGAACAAGACTGGCTGGATGTAGTCCGCCCAATTATTATGAAAAGAATTAATGTGTATGTGAATTATTTTTATTTTGCTTTTGACTAATCACAATAATAACATTGATTTATAATATTGATGATTCATTTCCATTCCATCTGAAAACTAATTTTGTTTTCAGCCGCAGCGTGGAGCCTGGATATGATAGGTGGGCGGGCGTTATATGAAACTTGGGGTGCTACACAATTTTTCGGGTCGGCACATACGATTCGGCAGTATTTGTTGACCAACATAGCCTATCCGATACGAAGCAATTAAATACACCTATTTTGCTTTCATTCAGCTCGTACCGACTGGTAAACTCCGACAAATTCGGATTAGCTAAGAACAATACGAACTAAGCCGGGCGAACGAACTTATATCTACATGTATCCGATTTTGCCGCTCGGTGCCGAACGCCGACCCAAGTATGTGTGTAGCACCCCTCACGCAGCTATGCATCACGCGTGTATTCTCCAAAACGGTGACCCATTGGCAGTACAGGCGTGATGAGTCTTACGTTGTGATCGATGCTAACAGCTGACTTAACATTTCCAGATATACTGAAGGCGAAATCCACTTCAACCTGATGGCCCTCGTGTCCGACAGGAAGATGATCTATGAGCGCCAGCTCCAGGATCTGATGGCGGAGTCGCAGATGCTCGGCATGGAAACAGATGAGATGGAAAACGAAATACCCAGACTTAGAATGTTGATTGAGTATGAAGATGTAAAGATGTTGAAGTATCAACAAGAAATGGCTCGTAGGAGGCATAACTATTTGCCATTCATCATCATGCTGCTCAGAATATTAGCAGAGGAGAAGAAGCTGTTGCCACTGCTAGAGAAGGCCAAGGAGCGTGCTAATAAAAAGGGCCCGAAGAAACAAAAAGTATAACACATGTCTGGGGCTGGAAAGCGGGTTAAACGCGCGCGAACTTCGCGGCGCGACTCGCAGTCCAGCCCCTCGCGCGTGTTGCCCGCCGCCGAACATTATTCTTTAGCTGACTTAGACGCCATATATAGAGACAACACACAAGATTTATTGTTTAATATAGAACCCCCGAACATGTTAGAGCAAGCCATGCTAGAAACACATGATCAAATGGATCGATCTATTTTCTCGCACGCGGTGACTCGTAGCAATTTATTAGACTCTGATGATAGCAAAGACTTTTTAGGTGAGGCTCCGCCACCGCCCGGTTTAATATCAGATAATATTGATATGGAGGATATGGATCTGGATATGGACCTAATGCGTCACATGGATCCGCTGTTGAATGTCAAACCACCGGAACCGGATTTTGAGATGGACTAAATTATCAGCTTTTAGAGTCAGTGTTGTTATAACGGGCGTCTAGTGTTGAAGTGAATTAAATTAAATGAAAACAATTAAAATTTAACGCTAAGCTAAATTGATAACGTGAATTAGAAGGACGGATACTTCAAATACTATTTACACAACTTTGTTTTTGCATCATTTGTTTATACTCGTATTACTCAATTACATTTTCATATACCTAATCAGAATTATATGTACATTATGTTAAATATGAAAGTATTATGTGAATAAAACGACGACGATAAAAATACGCACATTTATTTACTAACAATATTCGTGTATGTAACTTATAACTGAACACAGTTACGTGCCAAGCAATTAACTCATAAACAATCCTGAAGTATAGGCGTTTAGTACAGTGTGGATTATTAGTGAACATTGCCTGACGTCATCTTACTTTACATATTGGGCACTTGTTAGTAACGAGCCGACGGCGACGACTCACGAGTGACTGTTGAACTTTAAACTAATTAGTTGTAGTAGTGCAAATTGTTTAATGTTGATAATATCATATTGTGCATGTGTCTGTATACATATATATCACGTCGTGTAAGGCATTACGCGAACTTGCTGCTACACAGGTATTTATCAGGTACATTGATGTGTATGTGCTAGTGGTTAATTACAATAGAGCAATGTGCAACTATACATATGTAATTAAAATCATACATTAAAGCATATAATAATATTATATAATATTTTGAGAGTTAGTGCATTTAGAAATGTAATATAAAATTCCAGGCTAATCCGCGCTGTCATAATATTACGTTACATATAAGTATTGTTGTCATTTTGTTTGCATCTTATTGATTGCTGGATAATAGTAATTATTTACATCTTATTACAAAAATTTACTTACAATCTAAATTATAAACCTAATTAACGAAAGGTTTTTTTATGTATCAAGTTTACATGAGTAATAAATTAATGAATTTGGGGTGTGATGTGGCACTTTAAACATTGTCTAGCATCTGGTATTTACATCGGGGCACATTTTACTGTTACAATGGCGAAGATGCGATGACAGTGACATGATCGATGATTTACGAGTAATTATTTACAGAGATAGGTACATATATTGAGCTTAGCTGCCTGCTATGTTCTATGTCATTACATGGATTCGGAAAGCAATCGTTTAGATCTGATTATTCTTTGTACGACTGTGAGTTTCGAGTCGAATATCGTTGTAAGAGTATCACAGATTGGTTGCTTCAGTTCAATTTCGACTCAAACGCTTGTTGAATGTTTTAGGTGTCGTAATGTATGTGGGTCGAATCCAGGTAATGAGTGAACAGAGGCTGGATAAGTTGTGTTGTGTGGCGTCGTGTGGCGGCGCTTCACGTGTTGGGCAGAAGGCCTTTGGGCTTGATCATCATGGTGGCACGCTTCAGAGTGTAGTCCCAGCCTCTCCAGCGGAACCACACGATACCTGGAACACCTTAACTGTTAATATCCACACTCGCCACGAATATACATACAGTGGTTTGTCACATACTGACACTCCCACGCGTCACTATGCGCCGGCGCCTGTCGAAATAATGATGGCAACTAGATGTAATTACACTATCGATCCTATTGACATTGATCAGAGCTTTACTTTTTACATGTTAGATGGTAAATTTTTTAGACAGTATAGTAATTTCTTTTGTCTTTAGAAGATTGTTTAGTTGGATTATTAGTGCTTTAGCTCACCTTGTCTGGCAGTGAGGTCCTGTGGGTCGTGAAGGTAGAGGCCGTTAAGGCCGCGGCCGCAAGACTTCCACCACCACCCTCCCTTCAGCATAGAAGCGCAGTTCAACGAAGATCTGTCGTTATCCCTGTAAATAACATCTTTGAATCATTTCTACTCAAGGCAGTATTTTGCTATCTCGCTTATATACGAGAAGCTCCTTTTATTGACTTGTTGTTGTCGTCAGTAGGTAATTTTAAGGTTGAGAAGTCGATATTGTAAGGTAAAATTGTATTTGATAAATTTAATTGGTAAGGTAAAAAGGTAATAGATAGATGATACCGGTGAAAACATGGGGATTTAATCTTTTTAGCAAAAAGTAGGTGTTTTGGACGAAGGGTGATCTAAAAGGGTGAGACAAATAAGCGTGTCGCGTAAATGACGCAGTAAATGAAATTGTTTTAAGTGTCGTAGAGATGATGAATATTAAAAAAATATATATATTAGAAAAACAATTTCTTCTATAAACTTCTAAAATAATTTTTGTGTCTGTTGAAAACAAATTAATTTAACTACTTGATTCATGTGTTGTAAAATAGTAAACAAAACATTATGTATTTGATTGATGTTAGTAACGACTCGTATAAGATATTGTAATTTCTAGTGCGTTCGACGAATAAACGGAACACCTTAAGAACGCCTTAAAGTCGATTTTTGTGTGAAAAATTAGGTTCGCATACCTGTTGTAAGTAGAGAAGGGGCTGTTGTTCGATCCGTACCATGGGTCGTTGAGGGAGTCTCCCGCGTTTCCCTCGTAACCGTCTATTTCAAGCTTGTAGTATTCCGCTTCCGAGTAGATCTTGAAGTGCGAATACTGTGCATACCTGTTTTGTAGGAAAATCATTAGTCTTTGGTACATTTTCTTGTTCCTTTAAAAATCGACGGTACCGCTAAGATTTCTCCGTTTAATAAACACACAGAACTGCTTCATAAACTGTTTTGCCATGGCATTAAAGCTCGGTTTCTGAGAGCTTTAATCTCAAGCTCAATCAATTTATTTTCATTGCAATTTTGTTTAACCAACAGTTGTTATTTTGTAAAACATTGATAAATACTGTGGTTATTATTTTAGATTAACATAGGATTTAAACGATTATTCTAAAAGGTGATCATGTATCTATAATACTGAACATTAGATTCTTCTCTTGTTCTATTCATGCTGATAAAACCGAATGTAATAATACAATTCTTAAATAAGTCTGTATCATCGACAACGTGTGTACTATGTAGTTTAATATCCCGCAACTGTCCACCTAGAAGTCTACGGATTAAGTTAACACTAGCTATAAATCTTCCAATTAATCGTGTAGCGATTATCAAAGCTGGTGATAAACTTGTAAATAGTTTCGCCTACGCTACTGCCTACGATGTAACTTGTAAACATGTGTTTGTACAGTACACACTCATGAATTGTTCTATTGGTTGGCGATATTTTATAGTGAAAAAAAGATTTTAATTGTGATAATTGCCAAAACAGAAGACTGTGCTCGCACGTTTCGTTATGCGTTGAATGGCGGTCAAGTCACTGCGATATTTTCTGTGTCAGAAGCGTAAATAACGAAAGAAACGAGACCGTCTTTTGCCGCGGTGGATCGAATCTAATTATTAAAAACTTGGAGTGTGGCTCCATTGGCATGTTACTTTTTCTTTGTGTGTAATGTTTAGATGTTTTAACACTTTTCGTTATAATACTGTATGTAGAACTGTTCAAATGGGTAGTTACGGTTTTGTTATGCGCAATGATTTGATTAGTTATGTAATGTCTATGTCTAATCTAAGACAATTTAATTAATGTTACCTGTAGCGTGCAGTTCCTGGTAATTTTATAGATATAGAATGTATAAACTCACATAGAACTCGAAAATTGACGAGCGCGACTGTCTGCTTACCTCTTATTACCGTCGAAATCTTCAAGTTCAACCCTAAGCATGTAGTCATCGTTGTTGGTGAGCATGTAAATGTTCTCGTTACCGAGCCAGAACTCCTTGCTGGGGTCACCGAACCCGTTCTTGTAATCGCTCCAGTCTCGGTTGAAGTTCTCAGCGGGGATGCCGTAGTCATCTCGACGGTGTATCACCTGGGTAATAGAAAGGAGGTTTTAATTGCATTCGAAGATATGTGTGGCACAGTGGCTCATATGTACGCCGATCCCTTCAGAGACTGTAGTATGGCTTGTTAAATCATTGTTAGATTGAAAAAAGGACAGGATATTCGTCCTTTAGAGCTTCATCTCTCAGCAAATGTCTACTGACAGTTGTCTATTTAAACTTTGTCAGATATTCGGAGCCAGGAGAATCTTGAGGTTCACTGGTTCATAAGGGGAAGACCTTACAAGGATTTCTTATCTCAAGCAGCTGTCGAAGGATTACCAGTCACGATTGTGTTAAGTTTGTTAGTGGGGATGATTGTGTTCGCAGCGCGCGTGTGCGTCTTAGACAAGTATAATCGTCATGTAAGCTCATTGAATGATTCTTCAATATATATCAAGAAAAATAGCAAACCATATAATTTCTATCTTAATAGTGTAAAATTCGTATTAAATTGTAGAAGAATATAATTAATTAATGAAATGAAAAATATTATTATAATGAATGTATTAATGTTTAAATTTATAAAAATGTTAATAGAATAATGTTAACATTTTTCAAATAGGCAAACTGTATAGCATTTAATTTTAAGAAATATATTTATAATATTTATTACTTTATTTCTGATACCAGTCTTAAGGTTCAGTTCTGTGGTACCGTCTTCTCAAGCAGAGTGACAATCAATGAGCATTGATCACCATGTTTAATAGTGGTATTTGACCGTTTATCAATGCTGCCTATAATTTAATCTTAGACTCAATTGACCTCCAATTTTAATTTATATTCAAAGTTTCAAGCTTCGTATTCAATTTAACAATAAATAGAAGAATAAAGAGAATTCCTAGATGACAATACATTGAAGCGAATCCATTGAATGTGTGATTTGTAATTTGACATAGATAAATATTTTACTAATTTAATCATTGCATGACAATTGGATATTTTGTACTTTAACTACCTACATATTTACAGAACATGTGACATAAATTTTGTATGCCTCAATGGCGGGACATAGCAGACTTATCTGTATTTAATTAACACAACATCTTATGAACCTATGATCCACAATAAATTATTTGAATTTATATTTGTACTAAGCAACGATTTAAATATTATAATTTGTTTCACATTATATATTAGCAATTAGAAACATTATTTTTATATCAGAGCGATTGCTATATTTATGACTTAGACCATAACCGTTGGTAATAATCCAAATATAAATGCCTATTATTACAAATTATAAATACGTAGACACACTACATATGTTCATGGTTATAAAACTATTAATCATGCAAGTAGCATTTCTCTCCTATAGCTTTCCATAATCATACTCTAATGGCGAATTGTACTACATACATTATAATTAGCTGAGTAATATATGAACATAAGTAGTTATTTTTTTTTAAATATAATTAGAGGTACCTATATTTATTCATCTTATTATAGCATAAAGCCACATAGCTTTTTTCTTATTTTACGTGCGCTGAAGTGGTTAGCATAACAGCTACCAGGAGTGAGTTGCAAATGAATCAATCAACTTAAAAAAAAGTCGCAGTCTGGGCTGTAATGGGTACAGTCACGAGCAAAAATATGTAAACACTTAACAACTTCTAAAAGTGTTTTACTCCTACTGTTATGATTAAAATTTCATGTTGTTACGAACGTAGTATTCTGGAACTCATATTTTTATGAAAAAGATCCTATCTCCAAGTTACAATTATTATTTCTCGCGAAAATTGCTTTTAAATTTAGGGAAGTGTATACATATTGGTGCCCGTACACACGGCGATACATAAAACTATACATTTCCAGTATAATATGGCCTCGCTTTGTATATATTTCCCGTACAATGAGAGATACCATACACCGGTTTTGTATAGCTTGATTGGTCGAATTGGTATAGTGTGAGCTCAAGAGTTATGTGAACTATTATGTCACTGTAATATGAACATTAAAAAGTTTTAATCAAAAATTATATGTTAATCATACCATCAAGGGATTGTTGACTCTAAACAGCAGTATTAATAAAATTTACACAAAAATAACCCTTAAGCCTATTCTAACAAAATCTTAGCTCTTAAATAAATAAAAGTATTTATCAAACTGTTATTGGTTTTTTCTGCAGTTTGATCACTCCTGGCAGTTGTCCTAATAGTACAAATTAGCAACTTACACTTATTTATAGTTGTTCAATTATTTTGTTTGTCTATTGTCTGTGTTAACGTTAAACGATGGATTTTTCAATTTTTTTTCTTAAAACTTTTGTGTCTAGATAGAAAGAGTAAGGCGATCTCTAACTAATAAAATTTAATTTAAAAAAGTGTCTAGGTAATGTTTGTTAGGATAGCAATTTGAGATGAGGGTAATTGTTTGTTGGGTATCTTTAGGTTAGAAGTACTGAACGCTGTGTTAAAATTTGTCCATCTATTTTAATGGGACCTTATTATTGTCTTTACAATACTTATTAACTTTTCCGGCTATTACAAAACAAGGTGGATCTTTAGTCCAGACTTAACTCTCCAGCCTGTTTATGTTTCAATCATTGTCCACAACTTTAAAAACAGTGCCTTAAGGTAGCCATACACAGGGCTGCGGGACTGTTCGAAAGAGATACCGCGGCCCTGGAACATAAAGGGCCAATGAAGGAACATGGGTGGTTTTTAGTCAGTAAGAGTCTGACACTCCCTTCCGCTGCGCCCAGAGCGGGAGGAGTCATTTGATGATTTCCCACCCTCCAAAAAAAAAAAAAAATAAGATAGCCATACACGCTATGGTGTACCTGATAGGTTTACCTGTACAGGTAAACCGGAGCGTGCATGTTGTAAAACAGCAGGTGTCCTCTAGAGGCAGCTCAAGCTTACCTGACGGGTGTACCTGGCAAACCTGTCAGTTACACCCTAGCGTGTATGGCTACATTAAGGCACTGTTTTTAAAGTTGTGGATAATGATTGAAATACTACCTTTATGGTGAAATTCACAAATCTTCTTTCAAGAGCTGCCAGGGTCACTATATGACATGATACTGACAGCTCTTGAACGCGGTTGAAATGAGCTGGTCGCATTCAGTTTGAATGGCGAGATCGGCCTTTTGCTTGAACTACAGTTCCTACTCGTTTTGTAATGAAACCGTTTTTGACTCGTTGTAGGTATTCGATTGCTTTATAAGTTAAAATTGTATCGTTTTTAATTTGTGTCAATGATTTGTTCACATAAATGTATATCAGTGCTATTGATTTATTTTTCGGGTAGTTTAAAACATGCTTGCATGACTATAAACATTAAATCAATTTTTGTCCTATGACTAATTCTTTGATTTCCATTTACCTAGTCCGTTGTTATAATCAGAGGTCGGAATTAGGTAGAGTTATTTAAGTACTTGCATCAAACTGTTGATAATAATATGGATTGCCCCGGGATTTCCCGGAATTTCAAAATCTAGATCATTTCGTTAAGCGGGGAGTACTCCGCATTTCCGCTATATCCACTTTATTCTTTCGCTGTATGAAATCAGTGTAAGTACATGAATAACTACCTAATATCCGACCTCTGGTTATAATACAGGCAGACCTCTCATCACGCCAGATCCCGGACAGGTTAGTCAGAGGTATACCTTTCTACACACGGTGAAAGGGACAACGACGCTCAAACTATTACCTAACACGTATTCAGTAGGTACATCATACCAATCCCCATAGAATCGCCCCCATAGATGCGTAATTAAAGAAAAAATCTGCTGGTCCCTACAAAGTGCAATACCTACCCATTCTATATGTATGGAACAGCTGTTTTTTTCGTTTGTTTTTAATGATGAAAATCTCTGTGGGAGTTTCGGAACGATGTACTGAGTACGTGGTTACCGTTTGTTCGTCGGTGTGTCCCTTCCTGTATTGTACACCCACAGTTCGAGAGTGTTAATCAACTTACAACAGAAACAAATTTAAATGAATCACACAAGAGATGAATGAGTAGATACTCGATTCACGTTTGGTGTCAGAACTAAAATAATACCATCAGTATCACATAATTTATTATGCCTATGTCATGTGACGTGGCGTTTTCTATACTTCGGTGGTCCTCTACGAAGTTTGACAGTGCATGTCGTGCATGCGTGTCCTTCGCATGACGCTATAAAAGACATTATAGCTGTTGTGGTACGTTGCAGGGTAGGTAAAGAGGGGGGGGGGCAAACCCTACTACAGAGAAACCAACCAATCCGAATCTAAAACTTTTCTCGCCCACTTTTAGGGGCCGTCTCCACGAGCGAGAGAATCGCGGCGATATGACGTAGGTATTTGTATGGGATAATATCGCCGCGATTCTCTCGCTCGTGGAGACAGCCCCTTAGAATGCTAAAATTTTGAGCTCGTTTTTGCATTCTATGAATCTGACCTAGGTACCCGAGGTGAAGTGCTAACATTTTCGAACTTGCTACGCTGCTCTGCTCTTGAATCCTACATTTCCTGTATGAGTCTGATAGGGGCCTTTCTGTATAAGCCGACAAAGTTACTTGTATGACTCGACATCGGCAAACGAAAACCTAATATATATATTATACCTATCAGAGGTGGAGTGCAAAAATTATCGAGCACTTTCGTGAAGCTGAAGATTCATCCCCCTGGAAATAATCCTGTCGGTGGCCGTGATCGATATCTTGGAGTCAATTCAGAGACGGTTGTGCAGCGCTTTTCCCCCTAAATAAGTTCTTAGAGTAGCACTTATACACCATTATTTTTAGGTCGTTCTGGAGCCGAATACCATGAACTCGATCATCGAACTCGAAACGATTGGAACTATTTTTTTCAAAAAATAACAAAAAAAAAACATGAAAGAATAAATTTAATGTTTTTTTTTGTGAAATAATGAGAATCGATCGATGAATGAATTTTTCAATGGGTATCGTTCGCATGTGTTGCTGATCGTGGATACGTTTTACACACACATATGCATTTTAGTTCTCATTATTTAAAAAGTTATTTTTTGAAAAAAATAATCCCAATCGTTTCGAGTTCGATGATCGAGTTCATGGTATTCGGCTCCAGAACGACCTAAAAATAATGGTGTATACCTACCTACAACATTGTAAAGTGATCACTAAGTTCTCAAAAGTGGTTCCTAATTGCCTTTCTTGTTTAACTCAATGGTTGACCTCGCCTTGCGATGTTTTTTTATTTAGGGTAAACCCCTCACCCCCTGAACCAAAATTCCAGGCTAGGGCCCTGGTTCGTTCGTCGCCTTCTTTCCCAAACGACACACGTTTCTATCTAAGACTAAGAATTACTCACATAATTTCACCAATGATGACTTCGATAGTTCTTCAACACGGCTTGATGTGCTGATAGCGTCCAGTTTCAAGTTTTCAATTGTAAAATCGACCCTAAATATCGAAAAATGATTACTTACAGTCCAGCCTCCGTCAGCGATGTTCTGCTCACAGTACACCTTCAAGAACCAGTAGGTGGTCCCTCTGATCTGCAGGTAGTACACGCCGGACTCTCGCATGCCGCCGTTCATCAGGTCCACGCACGAGTACCCCTAGGAAGACATCAGATATCATTGTAGACTAGTACTCTACATACATAATCATACAGTACGCAATAAATTATGAGCACGCAAATAAATGCATTAATTTTAGCAATCTTTCAAAATGCGGAAATGATCTTCGGTGCACCCTACGCCCGCTTTGAATAACTTTAATGTACAACCTCATACAACATTCTATTCGCATAGGCTATAGGTACTTGGTGTAGGTATTCGCGATGCGTTCGGAATGATAACTCTCACACATGAATTTGAATGGGTGCCAAGCGCGTATAAAACCTTTAGTACTCAAACAATGCCATCAATTTTAATACCGCGTTATGAAGGTACCTATATCGTTACGCAATATTAATAACTTTCTTTCCCTTTTGGTAGATGATTACCGGCCTTTGAAACTTTCTAGAGATAATTGCCTTTTGTTTAAATGTCGCATTTATAACAATCTTTGATTGAATGTGTCTTTTTCATTTTTGTGTTTGTTTTGCTAATACCCGTTACGTTGAAGTCATATTTTTTATATAGGTATCTACAAAGTTGCAGTAGACTGCAGACTGTTGCTTTGTACCTATTTATTAAAGTGATAGGGTATAGGTACCCTGCCACTTTACCTGTCTTACAATCTATTTAAACCGACTTCAAAAAAAGGAGGAGGTTTCTCAATTCGACCGTAAGTATATATTTTTTACAATTAACAACGCGAGTAGGTACCTACGTATTTAGGGGTCGTTCTATAATCACGTGAGGTTCGAACATAACAAGGGGGAGGTGGTTAGGAAAATAATCACGATGGGGGAGGAAGGGACAATGTGGCAATCACGTGAATTTTTTGGTACCACGAAAACAAAATAGTATTTAATGAGTGACGTAAAATATTTTTTATCTTTAATGAATTGAAAACCCGAGAAATCGTAATAGTGTCAAAAATCCGATGTTTTTATTTAACTAATTTTAAAACTACCTATAAAAAAATCCGTTTTCAATAATAAAGAATACATGTGATGCTGGGAGAGGTCCTCACGACGTATCATCAAGGGGGAGGGAGGGCTATAAAAGTGGGAAAAACCTTGCGTAAGTAAACGATGGTAACATACATAGTTTTCAACCCCATTGAAACATTTCAGCTTTCCTATAGGATTCCTTCTGTTGCCAAGTTCTTATAAAAACCTCGCGAAAGCCGAGCTGAATAAAAGAAAAGAAAAGAGAGGTCAACTAAACTATGTCTTTTCAATCATTAGTAAACAGCAGGCCTAAAGCAATTATGCAAGATTTTTTACCAATTAGTAACCGCAACTGTTTCTAATGGAAACAAAACATCATTTGTGTAAATCTTAGGAGCTCATTCACGCGATCTGGTATGCCAATTACCTACGCTACGTCGGCATTTACCGACCGCTCGCCTGACGTGACGGTTCATTAATATCTCTATGCAGCAGTCGGTATTGCTCAACTTACTGTCCCAATGCCTTCTGGGTACCGTACCGGACGCCATACTTAGGCAGTTATTATTCTTACACTAAACATTGTTGCACAATTCGTTTATAAAGAGACCATTTTAACCTTCCCTTTTACTTATGTCTCGTAATGATGGCATAGACACCAATTATGTACATAAAATAACAAACCGTGAAGAAGCCACGGGTCGCGGACCTCGTCGTGGGAAATAAGAGTGATAAGTATAAGGGCCTTCCTTCAGATTTGGAATAGGTTTACCGTGTGATTGTGTGATAATAACCTACACAATCTTGAACCTACACTACATACATAACATCACGCCGAATACAGGCATAAGTACCTACTTCCCTACACTCGAATTTCACCAGTTAAGTTTAAGCCTCATAAGATTAGGGCCGAGTCTATTGCCATCAACTGGGTACAAACACAGACACCGGGCGGCTACTAAAAAATTCCTGATGGATAATAACCCAGTGACGCTTTAATCGGCCTAGGAATCGAACCTTATACACAGTAAGTAGTAGCGGTTGCTACAACTATAACAAGACTGCCTCTAGCTTCAACCCAAAATAGCATCGTTCATCTTAATCGCGGAACTAAATAATTAATCTTTTAGCAGTCGTTTTTACTAATTGGACACGTACACGATGGGCCAGCCACAATCATTCATTCACAAGTTTACAATAGGTAGCTGCTGACAGTGCTTTAGTTAGAATCAATCACTTTCGTACAAACAGTTTGTAGTCAGTAATTTGCATGATCTTGATCATAAGTATGAAATAACTATTGAGGTTGTTTGAAAGAAAGGGTACGCCACAATAGTGGCGATAAGTCCCCTCTTTGAGTAGTGGCTAGAGAGGCGCCACGGCGCCCTCTCCTTCCGCCTGACGCAGGTCCTTCGTTCGTGACAAGGACGTTGTTTCGGGAGGTACCTGCACAGAATCAGGCGGAAGGAAACGCACGGGTGTCACCACTGCGAGGATTGCCCGGAGGACACGGTGGAACACACCGTGGAGGTCTGCTCCGCTTGGGCGGAGCACCGCCGGCAACCTCTCGCGTCCGGCCCTGGTTCAAGCCAAGGTCCGGAGCGAGAGAGGGAATGGGAAGCCGTCACCTCCTTCTGCGAAGCAGTCATGCTAGCGAAGGAGGTGGCGGAACGTGAGAGAGAGAGAACCTCACGTCCCAGCCGCCGCGGGAGACGCCCCGGGCGTCTGGGGCCATGTGGTGGCTCTCGGCCACCGTAGACGCGGGTCTGTAGACAGTGAGTAATGTGCTAGCTCGCTCGTCCGTCTTATGACGACAGGCCGTGTCGACGGCGCGTTCGTGTTCCACGCGCGCCTCAAAGAGATTTCAGCTAACCCGAGGGGCCTGCAAGGGCCGATGCCTGCCAGGGCTGCGGGACTGTTCGAAAAAGATACCGCGGCCCTGGAACACAAAGGGCAAAAGAAGGAACATGAATGGGTTTTAGTCAGTAAAAGTCTGACACTCCCTTCCACTCCGCCCAGAGCGGGCGGGATCATTTGATGATTCCCATCCCAAAAAAAAGAGTGTTTGAAAGAACATTGGGTTAAGTATCTATTAAATAGCGTAGACTGCAAGTCTTAAAGTCAGTCTAACTTTGTATCGGGAACTTCAGTAAACGGTGACAAGTCAAAGTTCAAAGATGACTTCCTGAAAATATGTTGAAATATGTCGTTGAGCTCATTCGTTGAAAGTTTAACCGATACTTGTAAATAAGTTCCGTGATTGACTGAACTGACACACAGCTACTGAAGATTCACGTTATGAAGTGTGTAGAAGTGAATTTAAATGGCCGACATAGTAAAATAGTGAGTCTTGAGAAAGCATTTTTGAAATCTAAAAAAGTTCCAGGCCGACAAAGCAACTTTAATAACTAGGTACATTAATCTCCGCTATTCTGTTTTCACCCTTTGGGTACAAAAAGTTAGATTAGATTTAGGTAGTTAGATTACGATTAGTTAAAGAAATTACACAATTACGTCGTATTCGACTCGCATCGATCTCTCTTTAGCGGTGCCCTATCGGGAAACTATGTCTAAGTATAAGGAAACTCAACTTTCTACGTAACGATGAAACTTGCGGTTACCAGTGCTAACCGTTGATATTATCCCTATGATTGTTAACAAATCATAATGCACCATGGTGGTACTGTGATTTATAGATATTGCGATTTGCATAAGCGTATCTAAATATAAAGCGTTGGGTCGTAAGACAGCTGCGGCCCCCGGGGGAAATGAAAGTAGGTTTGTTTTCATCATTTCGACTGACAAAACGGTCACGATCTACTCTTCTGACTACATTCCTATAAGTAGATGTCATTGTTATAGCATCGCAATAGGAATAAGAGAGTAATTTGTTAATAACAGTATCTATTCTACCTCCTACCTGTATTGATTCTCTAATCATGTTTGCAATTTGCATGCTTAATACAATCTACCTTGATTCTTCTCTTCTATCTTGTTTTATTTACCAACAATCTATGCAAATAAATCTTAACTTTACAACAATTAGTTAGATACTGTGCTCAATTGATCAGTATAGATCTATTTTATGAATGATGAACAATTCAATCTATGCTCATGTGTTCTGGTATTCCACGATCATTCGTCCATACTCTTCTGCAACTAACACCCGGTTTCTGATTTGAGAATTCGAAGTTGAGAATGCTAACGTACCGTACCAATTCATTTCCCACGCAAATACTTTTTAATTAATCTAGGAATTAACAAACATAAACCGAGATAGTGTATTAAGATAGGTACTAAAATAGCAGATAGTTGTTCAGTCACCTGCTCAGCGGGAGTATAGCCTCCCTACCTATTGGCTTTATTGAAATTACAACACTTGAATACGTGGGACGTGGCTGTTCAATAACCTGTGCAGGAAGTTAATTCACGAAATTAATTACTTACCTTAAGTTAGGTAAGTTGCGAAATCACGACAACCTGCTTCAGTTCAGTATAATAAGTGCCGTTTCATGTAGATTCTATTTAGGTATCGGATACCTTTTAATTACTAGGAATTGCATTAAATTACTTACAGAATTTTTTGTTAACATTGTTACACGCACATTCCGGTCAATTTTATTTATCTTTCAAATATCGTACGCTCATGAGACCAAATCTTAAAAATATAACAATAAACGTGTCTTAATTGAATAACGGCAGTAAGAAATGTGAAGTATTTCGGAATTGTTGCGAACAAACAGTTACCACAATGTATGTATTCGATTGCGCTCGACGCTCGGCGCTCATAACATGACGTTAGTATTTGGAGCGACATTTTTTACACAGGTGCGAGTCGTGCGCGATAGGTAAACATGTTATAAAATGTTGCATCACGGAGCTCCACATAACCGCCGGTTCTTGTACGCTAAGAACAATAAACACTTGTAATCATTGGTAATTGTCGCATGGTGGGAACGGCCGGTTTTTGCGCGGGCGCTTACAAAGGCGCGGAAAGCGCGGCTCGCTGTATGAGTGTGATGCCGAACCAGATTTACGTAATGAGAGCCACGCAACTTTCCTTGCACGGAAATGTCGCGGTATCTCAGTTTGGTGCTTTTTCAACGACAGACCAACAATACAGCAACACAAGTTTACTATTTAAGTATAAGCCAACAATTTTTAAGCGTAGTCAATGCTGTTTTTTTCCTTTTTTTTTTGGTAAAAAATATAAATAATTAAGTACCCTGAATAAATTGTAGGAACTAGGCTACTACTGAAGGAGTTCTTGGAAATGATTTCGGGGCATGGGTCAAGATATGGCGTAAATATGCATGTAATATTTTTAAAAGCTCTTTGAGTTGATTGATTCATGGATATTTAGAAATGAGATTGTTGAGACTGTGATAACTAGCGGATGTCATAAAATATTTGTACATTTTATGACCAGTATAGACTGGTAGGTACAGTCGTTTGGTCCGAATGTATTTATTCCGGTAACTGCATACCAGAGCATGTATTGCGCAGTATTTTGTGTTCCTTATTGCTAAATCGGGAGACGTAAAAGGCAGTGTATCGGAGAGACTGTGTCTACAAGTTGCGCACAACCAGACCGACAGGCACTGATTAACATTCCGACAACAGGAGCTTTAATACGAACAGAGTAATAGTAACATACCCGAGCCACCGCCTCGACTGACTGATTGTACCAATCCCCTACGCGTAGCCGATGCAATCGCCTCACTTTGCATCTAGCCTACATCTAGACTCAATCAATTTAACTAAGACGTATTGCTGCAGCTACTTGCAATCAACGTTTTTGTTTTGCATTATGTTATTGATACACATTACGGAGGACTACGCTCGCTACCTAAGAAACATTTGTTCTCAATTGTCAGTTCATACCTACAAAGATGTTAAGCTGTGAGATTATCTTATTATTCCATCAATCACGGGTAAAAGAAAAACGTTTCAAAATGTTTTTACTAAAGACAATTTCAATTATGATTAATAGCCACGGGACGATGAAACATGATGCTACGTGGTACTTCAACTAAGTTATATCATTCGCTCGGTTAGCACATTTTATTAATTGCACCTTTAAGATTTGTTCAGCGACAACGATAGGTGTGTTGTGTTATAATGAGTAATAATATTCTTTATGTAACTTTGACTCACTTTCACGTCTTTATAGTTGGCGACGATTTCCGAAGCGAAAGTATTATTGCCGATGATGGGCTTGTTCTTGACGCTGGGGAAGATGATGCCGCCCTTGCGGCTGGCGGGGCGCGGGCTGGTGCTGCCGGTGGCGCCGGAGCTGGCGGGCGTCACGGTCACGGTGGCGCCCGCGCCGCCCGGCGAGCTCCACGTGCTCGATGTGCTCGTGCTCGGGCTGCGTGCGACACGGACATTAGTCACCGTACTCCCCTACACCCCTTGCACCATAACGATATCGCGTGTGTAGGTTGTACAAGTAAGACGCACAATCGCCAAGGCTCGCAAAAACATTTCGCATGGAAAACAAGTGTTATGGTAAAACCACAATCGCAAAGGCATTACAAATTGGAAATAGAAAGATGTCACCTGTTGTTCAGTGTGGTAGAGGGCGGGATGGTGGTGGCGGCCGCGGTGCTGGTGGTGGGGTCGGGGTAGGTCTCGTCCACGCGGTACCGGTTGGGCGCGTACTCTACGAGCCGGTCGATGGTGGGGTCCAGCAGCAACTCGGCGGGCACAGGCCGCTGCGCCAGCGTCGCCACGTCGTCCTCCTGCTTCTTCAGCCGTTTCTCCACCATGTCTAAGTTTTCGATGATGAGGTTTGTCTTGAGACGTAAGTCGTTATGGATCTGTCCGATGGCGCGCTCTTGACGCTGCGTCTGCGTGAGCAGTTCATCTGACTTAGGAACCAAATCATCTACCGAACTCTTAGTACCGACCACCACATCCCAAACTTCATCCATCTTTTCTGAAACACTCATCATAGGGATAATTTTATTTACAAGGTTATCAATTTTACTGCTTTTCGTGACGGGAGCCGCGGTGCTTGTCGCCGTACGGTTCTTAAAAAGACTGTTGACGTTAATGGAAGCATCTTCAGGTTCAACTATGGCGGCGTGCACATCGGCCATCATGTAAAGAACTTTGCCTAAATTTTCAGAAACGAGATTTATATGGAACTGTAGTTTACGATCAACCGTCGATACGGAGCTTCGCAGTTGGTCTACTTCTTTCGTGATTTCATTGACAACCTCGGTATTTAAACCTTTTGCAATTTCTATAACGTTCAAATTAATAGGTTTCTTTTCACTGGCCTCGGCATTGATGTCATCGACTGGCAAAAAGTTGCTGTCGATCTGATTTTTAAGGCCTAGCAGTGTCGTGTCGATGTTCGACACTTTTTGATCTAAAGATTCCAGTTTTCGGTCAAGCAACTGTGCGTCACTTATTTTGTTTTTATTTTCGGCTTGTCTTTTTGCGGCGTTTTCGGTAACGCTTTCCTCTTCATTCTGGCTTATGCGACTGAACAGTTTTAGGTCGAGGTTCCCCAGTTTTGATATGATAGCATCTGTTTTGTGTATGTTGTCATTAACTCTCGAGTCAAGCGCTTCTACTCTCCTCATTAAGTGTTCCACGGCCTTGTCCAAGTTTTCTATCCTTTGTAATTTCGTCTCCAATGTACTCACTATTACTTCAAATACGTTGAATATGTACTGCTCTCTGAAACAATAAAACACTGACTTTAGTAAAAGAGTATTTTTAATACTAATGATGTGTACCTAATTGAAAAAGCTGAGATATTAGAAGTGAGGGAGGATCTTATGGTCAAACAGTTATTTTTTGTATTTATATTTACTCTTATAAGTCTAGTGAAATTGACATATCTGTCATCAGAGTTGTTATGCAAGGCAAGAAATAGAAACCTTAAATACGTGCTACAACGTGCGTGCTACCAAATGTTTATAGCGTCATAGACCTACGGCCGCTGTAGACATGGCACTAAGAACGTAGAGTACAAACTAGTTCTTGTTATTAGTCGTTTTATATTCATTTGCGCTTGCACAAATTCTCTGAAAATGTATGAACCTATAAAATATCATGTAGCAATTTGTTCCAACGATTTCGTAAATTAAACGTCATGTCAAACTATTTTATGAGTCGGTGAAATAGCTAATATTTTTGTTGAACTTAATTCAAATGGGCTTCGGTAAATGTTGGTCTTATTACTATGTCTACCGAGTTAATATTTAAGTTTTGACATGTCTGATAGAGTCTTAGCTGCTTAATTGAACATTGATACAGTGACATAGCGTAGACCTGTAATAAAAACAATACGCGTATGTTTACCGACGGCATATTGTAAAGTGATTACGTCATTTTTGCTCGAAGTACGATATAAGTACTTAAACCTAACATTGAATTATTCTAGTTTTATCGACATGATTTATTGCTGAAAAAGGTCTTCTATGCCAATCAAAATAAATCATAAAATATAGAAAACAGATGGAAATTAGCGAGATCTTCGACATTAATATAGTTAAATAATATTGTACTTTAATGGTTGTCACTAGGTCTTTATTTATGTAAATAAACATGAATGGTATCGCCAGACGTGTTGAACCAAGCAACATATTTATGCAATATATTAATGTGATGTGGGAATTATTAATCACGATGTTGTCAATGAAATAAACAAGTTTTTAAAAATATGTTTTCGACCACTTTCTTCTTGATATTTAACTGATTATCACATAAGTGAGGATGAGCAGTTTTTAATACGTGATAACTTAAAACATATTTTGATTTAAAAATGCGTTGCATGGTATCAGCGCGTAATATGGAATTAAGATAACTGTAACGGTATCGAAATAGCTACAGTGACGACATGATCCAGTGTTCACGTTACAGTGAACGACTTCAGAACCAATTAAAGATATTTGAGCAACAATATCGTTAGTATTATAACTTTCGAAGCTAAGTTCTGGTAATCTCGCAAACAGCAAGGTGTTCGGCAACATAAATTCATTTCGAAATGACAAACGAACCTGTTATTATATGTATAGAGGCGGTCACATCGAGCTAAAGTGAAGCGAGAGGCTATCGCCCGATATTATGCAAATCCGCTGTAAAATCGCAGTTTGGTCAACCGGCCCACTTTAGTCGTGTTTGCTTTAGTAAATTGATCGCCTGTTACGAGCTGTCCTATCCGATACATTAACTTCCTGTAAGCGATACATTTACTAGTGTGCCAATGGCAATGGAGTATTTTGCAACACCTGCCTCCTTTCGAACGCACTATAGCACCGTATTCCCGGGTATGGTTCTAGAAATTAAATCGAACTAGTGTTGATTAATGAACCATTCAGTGGAACTATTTGGGTGAGCGGGTTCCGTCTAGACGTGGAAGTACCGATGTATTTTGTAAGTTCTGCGCAGAGACCTTCTGTAGATCGTTAACGATTGCTTTTATTCTACTTATAATTATTGTTACTTGCTCCATTATTATACATATATCTACCTATCTCTACTATGGTTATTTCTCTTATTAATTCTTCTATGCAAATAAAAATATTCTTATTCTTCTTAAGCTCGCAGTTACCCGCGTATCGTCTGATACAAGTATTTTGCCATAAATCTACGAGTAACTCCTGGGTTAACAGTGGCTGTGTTAATCAATCGTTAATAACACGCGTGCCTAATTCGGTAGAGATTCGTTCATGTTGCAGAGTTACTTTACATATTAGGTAACTTATACAAACACTTAAATGTATACCTACTGCGTCATAATCTAGAGATGTAACTAAACATCTTTTTCAAAAAACAAAACACGAACTTTTTACAATAGATGGTCCCTTCAACTTTGCCTTATGAAAATATATTGTAGAACATTAGTAATTTATATATTCAAGCATATTGTTAACGTGATTAAGTTTTGAGCAGCAATAATTGTATAATATGTAAAATAAAAATTCCGTTATTCCGTTACACAATAAATGTTAGGTGGATTAAATGTGTTATATTAATGTTATTATATAAGCCAAGCTATTGTTAATTGATAACCATCGCAGACAATTAAAATAGATGGGCCTTCAATATTATACAAGAATGTTATAAAAATGATTGTGTTTCACCGGTAGGTGGAAGATACGCACAAATTGTTTCCTTGTTTACGTAAAAATACTTTAGGGTAATTACAGGGCTTCGGTGAATAATAGTATTATTACTGTTGGTATAATCATGCCAATACATGAATATCGCTCGTCATAGCGCCATCTGCCTAGCTTTTTCCCAACTATCTTCGTGTCTGTCGGTTTCAAGACTTATCAGATGCAGCTTAATAAAGTAATACGATATACTTAAACTGAAAAAAATACGAACAATTGAATACAATTCTCCTCTCGCTCACGATTGACGATTTTGGAACCAATTCTAATTAGTCTTAAACATTTGTCTAATCAGCAGGACTAATCCGAGGGCAGAACATTCTTTGGCCAAGCTTCGAATGTGGCTCACTGGCTCAGGGTCCAAGTAGGTACCTATTGTGGGCTCCGATTGCGCGGGTTGCTTTGTACGAGGGGCCATTGTCTAACGAACATTTTGTTCTATTTGTTGCGTTCATAATGTATGTATCTGAAAGTGCTTTGTCGATGCGCGATGTCCGAAAGACATTCGTTGCATTTATTTAGACTGTATTTAATCGCGAGCTCATTTTCAAGGCGAGTTTGTGACAATAACACCTTTGATTGTTTACGGGTCGTTAGTGCACATCTCTAGCTCATAGTTTTGGGTACTTTACTTGAAATAGTCGTGATTTTGTCTTTAATGGCTTCTGAAGTAACATTTACTATAATAAATTATTGAGCGGATTTCAACTGTATTAGTCTACTCACGATTCGTGTTTGTTGTTGGCGTTAAAAAAGCTGTAAGCATCATGATAAACGGTCTTACATGCCACTGGTCCTATTCTGTATTTGTGGGAATCGTGAGCGGTAGGTATTTAATTTTATCTTCTGGCCTTTCTTCACGACATGACCACGATTAGGATGATGCCAGATCTGGCTAACATCACGTACGAACTCTTTGGAATAACGGTTCTCCACGATAAGATAAATACAATCTATGTTAAAAATGTTTAAGCATCAAGAAATATTTGGAGTAGGTATGATCAGACTAACATTTATACGATTTTCTAGTTCATTGTTTTTGCGTGCAACTTATCAGATAGTAGGTATGCCAATAGATAATGATCGACGAGCTTGATGTATGTTACGGTCAACTCCACTACAAGGATTTTATAAGAATCTAGGTAAATATAATTAGTTGGGACTTAGCTGCGATACAATCGACAATAGAGCACTAATATGTCACCAAGTATGTTATAAGTAGAAACAACAAATATTTTCATGGGAATGACAAGTGTCACGCAGCGGGACCTTGCGTTAAGCCGTTTGTTTATCGTCGGCCGCTGAGCACATTTCGTGCTGATATAAATTGACGTCGACTTTGAGATTAAGTGAGTGAGCAGTGTGAGCCTCTGAGCACTGACCCTCGCGTGGCCATGTGGCGGCTGTGGCAGCACTGCGCGCCACCCACGCGCGGTGCGATTGCGTGTAATAGCTATGACTAGTCTAGGCAGCCGACACAAGGAGATATTTTATTTCATTACGTTACATAAACTTCTTGTACATTGAGTTTCAGTTTATTGACGACATAATTAGGATATAAAACAATAGTGGTCTCGGCTCATGTTTCTCCCATAAAAAATATTGATAACGTGATCTAAGAGACCTTAAAAGTTACATGATAACTCAATATGCCAACGATAATGTTCTTGTGTTACATTCTACGTACAGTTTTATGTTTCTATAATAACAGGTTGGTGGCAGGTCCATAGGTTTATGAACGATACGCGTCGGTCGCACCTGGCTCATATAAAATGTTTACTACATTTTCACTGTTTCAAGATCATGAGAAAACTTCGAGCATTTCAACGCCGTCAGCTGAAATTAGATCACAATTACGAAGTCAGTTTACATAACTATGTGTTGTTACTTTTTTATTATTTCTTCGAATAAAATGTGATATTCAAAACGGTTGCTTATGTATATTAAGTTGTTAATTGTTGTTACAAGTTACAACATATATTGGCAATAGCGGTGGTCGTGCCTGAAGATGACAAGAATGATTGATTTGTTTCAACGAAATCACTGTAGAATGTAGATGTACCAAAGAGATTAGATACAATAAAGAAGCTATCAAAAGGAATGATAAAAAAAATGTGATTCTATATCTCAGTGACGTTTTAAAGCGAAATAACAATTGCAAAGTTTGAATAAACTTGAACCGAAACCAACCTGGGGGGTTACTATGACTGCTAATTACAGTGTGAGAAAAAGACAGAACTATTCAGGTCGCCTAGCGCCATCTTTTTCCCACACTGGAATTACTCCTGCTTCAAGACGTCATGGTAGGTCACCAGTAGGCCTTTGAGAGTAGATTAAGACTTGCCCGTAATATTTGAATGTCTTTGGTAGATTACAACTTTGCTCGTGGTTTCCCGTCCATCATTTATGGAAATTCATATCTTTGGGCTGTTCAGGATTAGCAGGAAGCTGAGCATACAGGACAGGAATATGTTTCCTACTAGACATTCCCAAACCCTTGTATGCTCCTACTGTGGTACTCAAGGTCCTGGTAGCAGCACCGAGTCAATACAATCATTCGGTACTACATATTTTTTTCTTATGAGCTCCGAACTTTTACTAACACTTCTAACTTGTTATTTCAATATAATTTTCAGGGACTGTTTCACAATATTTTATCAAAGGCTCCTGACAATGTCATTCAAGATCCAAAACAACCACGCTGCACTATATGAGCATGTATATAGCGTGTTGGTATGTATCTAACTACTTACATACTTATAATATCTATCTACACTATGGTCACCACAAACCGTGACTAGTTACCGTTGCAGTACACAAATATGTTTGTTCAGACACCTCACGCACATGTTCTCTAATATGACGTCGGCCACGCAACACTGAGTACAAGCTATCCATTGAATCTGTGGTACACCTCAGGTAATTTAGCGTATCAACAGTTTGTCGCTTTGTTTACAGAGACGAAATCTTTCTGAATAACTAGGTAATCTAATAAGAGCGTTTTGAACGCTTCCTTTCGTAGATAGTCTTTTGTATAATACTTGTATTGTAGAATTAAGTGAAGAGTTGAATTATGTGCTTGAGTATCTTCTGTATATAGTAAACTGTTAGACATAACAAGGTGCACCCTGACCAGTACATTATGGTTTTTAAACTAAAACTTTGACATTTCCTTCCACCACCGTGACATTTTCTATCCCGTCCTATGAGTACATTACAAATAACCTGCTAATCCAAAATTCAATGTTCAAAGTGCGAGTTACATGTGCTAGAATTTCAACGAACGTTTGTTGTCAAACTAGAAAGCGAGTTCACACAGTAATAAAGATTTTTATATTTTTCTGATGATATAACTTAACATTAAACATTTCTAGATATAAGTGTTATTGTTTTAAAACCTAATTTGTTACGTCAGTAATTTATGTTATTAATACTATAGAGAACTACAGAATGCAAATCGCTGAAGCGTGGAGAAATTATATTAATCCAGGGTTTGTTAAGAATAAAGTCGAACTTTGAACAGAACACAGGTTGTTTTTTGCCGAAGTGCAGGTTAAAGAAAGTACACTGCTTCAAAATAGTTTAAAATTCGATCGAAACGGTTTTGCACGAGTTTCCTGTTAGTTCATCGACCTTTAAAAAACAAAAGAGTTTAGTTGCTTGTCTTTCATTACATTACTCGTAATGTCTTTAGGTAATTTATATTTTCTGTAAATAAGCACAAAGCATTCTGAACAAAATTTTCATCAGTTAAAAACTTTTTATGAGAAAAAAGTTATAATTATAATATTCTTAGTATTCGATAATAGACCGCACCTCCAACTCCAATGATTTAGTAAGAGATTTCTAACAAATAAGCAATTCAAATACTTATTCAAATAAGTAACACAACATTTCTTGTTTAAGTTTTTTTTTAAATAAGAAATGTTGAAACAATAATTCCAATTTGTAAGACTAATTAGTCGATACTTCTTTTTAGTTTTACGACATATACATTTTATAATTGAGAAATAAGAATAAGTCTCCAGTGGTTACGGGTAGCCAAGGGGAACCGGTTATTACAGTGCTCTAATAGTATGCACTAACAACCAGACACGAACTGTCGCAATGTTAAACATTTTTTTAATCTGTGGTAAGTTAATTTTAGCATGTAAGCTATATTTTTCTGTGACCGTTATATTTAACGGTTAAAGAAGGAAGAGAGAAGAGTTGTATGATAAATAGGTATTGTTCTTAACGGCAAATCATCGTGGATACACATCCTCGCAACCTCCTTGCTGACTGAGTTACAACTCGCCATCGTCCTAACGTGACTAATCCATATTTATCTGGCACACGATATTTTTGTGAGCTCTTGGTAAACATAAACATATTCACTACCTGTTGAGTTTCTATGATACGCTTAGGTACACTCTGTCAAGTACACTAAACACTAATGTCAAGTACAACTTGACAAAATGTATAAAAAACAATGCAAATAAATAGACTTATATAAATATAAATACAAAGCCTACCAAAAGTTTTGATTACTGTGAAACATGATACTCTAACTTTCTATCTACAGACATTAGAAATAAAGAAATCATCTCTAAAATGGCGACGGTATGCGCTCACGTCGCATCTGCAACGTTTCAAATAATTTATGATCGTATCTGTACGCTTGCTCTGTGTTTGAGCTAATATACTTAGCATTATAATTATGGAAAATAAAATGCGGATTCTAGGAATTTCTCCTGTTTCGTGGGTGTGTTTGCAAATACAGATCTCACAAGCACAAACAGCCATACCCGGAACAGCGGAACAAGGCTAGACAAACATTAGTGCGGGAATCAACCGCAACCTAGTCAACACAAAGACAATGCGCAAAGTGCGATGTGAAAAATTTAAGCAAGCAGTTGATGAGGAAGTGAATAAAATATGTCCAAAAATATAAATATTGTTCAGTTTTTGCCTTATTGACTATATTGTAACGAACATTCATATCTTGGTACTAACATCATAAAAATATCATCGTGACAAAACCAGCATATCTAAGAGATATTTCTCGACGTAAAGCCAAGGCCTATGGACGGCATAAAAACTCTGACACCCGGTTAGACACTTACCACACGAAAAGGAAGACTAAAATAACATACATAACCTGTCATCCCCAAAAGGCTGGGCAGGCCGATACCTAATGGTAATATGTCGCCAGTTATGTTTAAGTCCCATGTAGCTGGAGGCGAGCCTATTGCTATAACAAATCCAGACTCCATAGCTGCTACTGAGAAATTCCAGTTGGAAAAAAAACCCAAAAACTCTTTGTCGGGCTTGTGACGCTTGTGCGCTTGACCGTACTAACTACAATACATACTCGTACTATGTAAAGGACAAAACGTTGAAGGTTGAAAGTATCTAAGTAGGTACATATTTTACGGAAGACACAAATTGGTAGTTTTAACTAAAGGCTGAACTATTCTTTGGAAGTTTTGGAGCTTTAAACCAACGCAATGAAACGACAATTAATTTATAATTTATCGAAACAGTTCTATATTCGAGGCGTAGTCGGCAGGATGTTGTGAAAACCGATGAAAGAGTCTACAATCTAAACTAGCTAGTTAGGTACTAAACGGCTAGGCGAGGTCGTCGTAGAAAGCTAACGTTTACAAAATGTAAGTGACAATAAAATGAATCGTATAATTTGAAAATAAAAGAACTTTAATTCACTGTAATATTTAATTGATGTCATAACGTTGTACATTATATTTTTAAATGTCATTGGAATGTAATGTAAATATAATTAACTCAACATTTAAAATAATCATTTCGGAAAATGATACAATAATTGCCGCAAGTAATTCAAGTGGACGTTTCGTCATATTTAAAAGCGTCTACTTGCTGAGTAATGCTAAAAGTTATTTCACGATTTTATCGATGTATGATTATTACAGCTCTATATTAGTTGATAAGCGTCCACGAGTGATGGATTGGCGCTGCACTGATCACAGTGCAGTGCGCCTGTTGCAACCGCCCATAACTTTATCAAATGACAACTGGTCTAGACGAGCTCGTATTATAAGGCGTTCGCGACGCAAAATATGTGGCCAATGGCCAACTGATTAGGAAATATTTTGATATATTATACGAAAGGCGGAGGAAAATTGCTGCAATCTGATCATGTTGATTAAAATTCAGATTATCGGAATTTAAGCTTACATTCAATTTGTGGCGGCTGAAGGACCAATTTACATTTAAGAGAGCGGAACACTTTATGTAAAGGAGGCATTTCTGCCTAACAAGGATATCTGAATCTAAATAGACTGTCGAAACGTCCACAGCAGGCACAAAACAACAAGTTACACAATTTGGCAAAAGCTTATCCCAACGTCTCGTAGCACTTTCGTAGGCTCGTAGCGCCTACGCATTCTTGACCTATTTAGCTACTACGGCGGGAGCGCTACGGCGTAGCACTGTGCCTTGAAATGGTCTATTTTATCCTGTTTTGTAATCAGTTTTCAGGCACTCCATCTAAGGAAAAAAATATTTAGTTGGTTATTAATTTAAAACCCGGTTGCAGCAAACCGTAACATTCGTGCTCTCACAGCATTAAACCGATTATTATCAGATACGAAGCAATGAGTAAGTATAAGTATCAGAATCGTGTTTTTCTCGCGACGGGCGGTCCGATTTGTATTCATATTGGTAATTTATAATTATAGCCATATGTCTGTATTATATCACGTATTTATCTATTCAGAATATTAAACTGAGAAAGGGACAACTTTCCTGTAACTTGATAACAGTTCAATATTAGTAGAAAGCATGTAAATATTACACAATCACAACATATTAATCGCCTACAGTTTAGTACATAATAGGTAGTTAAAAGCGATTGTTTCTTAAAAGCCTTTCACCGATTCTTTTAAAATAAGTTTTAAAGATAAATTCATCAGTCGTTGGCGCAGATGTAGGTACATGTTTAATAAAACTTCGGACGTGTACATACGTTAAACATTTGACATGACTGACGTATCTCGTCCAAGTATTCGTACCGCGCCATAATTCTATCGCATAACGACTGAATAATTATATCTGATTCTGTTAAGAATTCGGCATATGAGTTGACTAATACGGTCACACGACACACATGTATGCAGCGCGGTATAAACACACGGTTACCGTGCAGTCGCCTGCGCCCCCGTACCGCACGCCGCGCGCCGCGCGCTCTGCTTTACGAGCATGTTCAGCCTGCCCCGATTGTATCTAACAACGTATCGGTGTACGACATCATTGTACAATCAAACAAATAGGTGATAACACCGTACAGTGGGCTTTAATAGCTTTGTTTATGCTTATAGCCAAGTGATTGTTTGAGCTTGAACTACGCCAAACAAAGGAAAAGATGATTGTGATAAGTTTCAGATACAGCCGCTAGGTTTACGAAGCGTAAACATTGTATTATCACGACGGGCTGGAGTTGGTAAGCTGAGAGACGTTGCCTCAGCCTGCGTTGGCAAATGACAAACAAACTCGACTCATTTTGAAATAGGATGAAGATAATAACGAGTGCGTTTGGAGCGGGTTCGGCGATACAATCAGTTCGAAGTTGATTGAAGGCTCTCTTCGCGGGGAAAGGGGCTTACGTAATGTCACATTAGGTGGGTACGTGAGGAACATGTGTATAGCACTGATGTGCGATAGCTTACCGACACGGCTCGTTAATATAGTTCACTCTCTTCGCCACTAATAACTGTGCAGTCTGCAGCTAGACATGTCGGCGCCGACGAACGGAAAGTGAATAAATGGATGTGTCTCGAGCAGTTTAATTTCGTACAGCTGCGTATAACGTTGAGCTTGTACGACGACAAGAAACGTCATCTAAAGGATCACTTAATATGTACAACGTAAATCATGTAGAAAACTATAGACACAGTCCTTGTTGGTAGGTACTTAGTATTTCCAAGTTAAAATTGAGTGGTATAAACTGCTGTTACGAAAAGTCATGGCGATTGTACAATTATAAATAAAATAAAAACCTTGGGTAATTTGACAGCTGAAGTGCTGATTATAGAATATTTACTTATATCGTGGTTGAGTTAAGAAGCTTTCTTATCATTTTAATAATGAGGTGTTGAAACAATCCCTCTTAGCATAATCAGCCTGAAATGGGCTGTGATCCACTACACGGACCCATGGTAGATGTCACATGTCTTCGAAGTTTGGTTCTAGGACAAGCCAGTTTCTTTCCACTTTTGTTTTTTGAACATAATAACAATAAAATAGTTTTTATAAAACTCATTAACTCCGAGTCTACAAGTGCAGTACAATGACATTTTGTAATACGCTACTAAAAATAAATTGTGTTTTAGCTAGCTATATTTCAGTGTCTCTTTTAATATCTAGACCAAGAGCTGCAAAAAAGTTTAATCACCTACATATAACGCAATTAAATAAACTGTCCTTTGTATTTATTATTTTCGCCACATTTTTACATTTAGCTACGGTATTTAATGGATGTTTTGCAATAGCAAGGGACACGTCCGCTGGTTCTTACGATCGGTGAATACGTGCTCTATTATTTTCACATCAAAGCTGACAATTTTGTAATGACAGAGAGACACTGAGCCTTGGTTGAGGAGAGTACTTAAAACTGAGAGTTTTTTGTAATCTCGAGTTTTTTCGTTAGCGAGAATAAAACACGGTGGATGCTATTATAAGAAAACATTGATAATGATAACTGACGTCGATTGCAATCGTGATTATTATTTCATTAGAATTATTTATCAGCTAAATATACAACAAAATTATTTACAAATATAGCACTGTTGAAATAGATTTAAAAAAAAAACACTATTGTACTTGTTTATTAAATTCTTAAAGGAAAGTCAATTATAAACTTTACGGCAATAAGTCGCTTTTTATTTTCCATGACATGTGTTTAACTTTGTTTACAATATTAAAAACCAATTTAACTTCTTAAAATGTTTAAAACTTAATTTTCTTTACAAATTATGGTTTTTGTAAAGGTACGACTTCTCAGGAGAACCGTTCATCGTGACACAAACACTTATCATTGATTCAGTCCATGCTTCTAACCATCTGTCAGTATTAAAATTAGTTCGTTAAAAAAAATTCTTCTCGATACACTTTCAAGGTGTAAACGGACCCTTCACAAAGCCGTCAACTGATCATTCTGTATATCAAACTAAGTAAATCTAAGAAAAAAATATTGCAGGGAAACGATTTTGTTTTATGTTTTTTTTTTAATATCACGGTTTTCCGTAGAACTCAATGTAAAGCGCTCAAAACATTGTGCTATAATGGATGAATAGTCATCGAGGTATTTAAAGTAAAGTTATTACACAAATAACTTGCTTTTTTTTAAACTGGTAAGAAGTTGTCATTTTGACCTCCAAAATCTCCGTAACTAGAAGGTTCGCAGGTATGGTCCATAACAAAAATATGATCGCAATGACGGGGTGAAGTTAAGGGTAGTTTTAGACGGAGCAGATTTATTTATAACCAACTTACAACGCTTGCTTTATAGAATACTTGGTTTTTTTTTGAGTCACGATTTCCTTATACCGTGCATTACCGAATATTGCCGTCGTGGGCACCTGCTTGCTCTACCATCTATCAATACTTTATAAACCCATTAAAGTCCATCAATTTAAATAATAAACGTGCGTATTTATTACATCCGCCGGCGTTCCATCAGCGTCTAACGTAAATGAAGGATAATTGGCTCACCATGAAACAAAAGGGCTGATAATAACAGATAACGAGAAACAATGCGGTAACCCTCAACCGATGATCACACTTGATATTTAACTGTGAGTTCAATCTGCATGTAATTTATTGTTTGGAATTACTTATAATTATCCTAGCTATTATCACATTTTACCTGTCTGGTGGAACATAGCTCACTCCCACAAAGAGGGGGCCTACGGGCTCTCCCAGCAGTGGGAACATTATACCTGACGATGCATATGCTTATTATGCTACTTGTCAAAAATCTACCGCAACCGTTGAGCCTGGAAACGAACAATGGCACAAGAGTTCCTAATGCGACAAACATAGTAAGCACTAAGAAAGGATTTTTGGAATTATACCTCCCCTAAAGGGGTTAAACAGAGGATGATTTGTACCGAAGTTCTTCATTTCTGCTAATGGTAAATACCATCGGTTCTTTGTATACGTTACTATAAGCAACTTGTGCCCGCGTGTTGGAAAGTATTTGTGACCCAATATTGGGAACGTTACTAGCGGATTATACGAACGTTTCGGCCTGAGCCTATTTCATGAGAGTTATTTTCATGATACGGGTATCTATATAAGTAAAAGAAACGAATCATTAAATCAATAAGCCGTACAAGGACAACGAGATCTTTTACGAATAATATATTGTATAACTATTAACAACTTATAAACTAAATTATTGATTCAACCATTGAGCTAATTTCAGAAACTGTTGAATTTTAGAGAAATAATCTAGACTTACCAATATGGCGGCTTGTTTAAATTCGCAGAACGTTTTTAACTAAACTATAACGGCTATTGAGTAAAATATGTTAACGAAATTACAATTTATGGCGATCTAATTTTACGATTTTACCTTCAGAACAAGTGGGTAGCCCTTTCAGAGTTAATTAATTATTGGACATGTGGAAGGGAGACACGAAATTCATGATTCCATTTGAAGATGTTACCTTAGACCCTAAACAAAAGACAATCGCTTTGGGGGTCTCCATTAATTACGTCAGCGAATTTTGTTGATTTTTCGAGTCCCCTAGTTGAGATGTTGTGAGTCGACTTGACCCCTCACCCCAGCCCCCTAATCTCACGTGAGACTTTTAAGTGCGTATTTGAGTGTAAATACTATATCTTTGCTTGATTAGGTTAGGTTGATTTATTATTTTCACTAATAATTATTAAAGATTATTGTGACCCATTTGGCCATTTATAGTGTAAACGGGCCCTTCTAGAAGCCGTCAACCAAGCATTCTGAACATCAAACCAAGTAACTCTACGCAAAAGTTGAAAACGGGAAAAATTGGGAAACGAATTTGGGAAAAGTCACGTTTTCCGGTAGGACTCAATGTAACGTACCACAAAACATCGGGCTGATGGATGCATTGAATAGGACAGGGGTCATGGAAGTATTTAAAGTAAAGTTATCACTAAAACTTGTATTAAAAAAATAAACTTGCATTTTAAAAAGAAAAGGTTGGAACTTTGCCCTCCAATATCTCCGTACCTAGAAGGTCCCCAGGGTTGGTCTATAAAAAAAAAATTGTCGCAATTACCGGGAGAACAAGTGCCTTTCGGCTTCGTTAGGGTACTTTTACACTCATTATTTTAGTGGAGAAACATTTTAGTAATGAAACCCACTTCATTGCTTAGTCTCTTGCGGGAAAACAAAATTACGTGACAAGTATTTGCCCAGAGCCCCCTCTGTCCCTCGTGAGATTGGGTGAGATTCGTTATTAATGGTCGCCCCCTTTCAAAGCTCGCATAGCTTGTCTTTACAACGAATTTCAATATTATTGACATAAGCTTTGAGAGCCCGCTCTCTCCTTCGTGAGATTGGGTGAGATTCGTTTTTAATGGTCGCCCCCTTTCGAAGCTATGCGTGTCTTTACAACGACTTTCAATATAATTGACAGAAGCTTTTCGGCAGCTTCAGTCAGTCCACTATATAGGTATATTTGTTGATTCTTCCTTCATTGTCACCGCTGGTAGAACGTCACTTTGTCCAGGTCAGTGTCTAAATTCATCAACAATAATCAACACGAACCTGAGTCTACCCTTTCTTAGTTCTCAGCAGGTGTAGTATTTGTCAAGGTACCTGAAACAAGGAAAGCAATACATGTATTAGGTAACAGTTTTGATAAGCTATTCTATTAAATATACAAAGAGAATACCTGCAATCGAATATACCTAAAAAATATCTAAATCTAAGATAAATGTTTTATTTAAAAAGTATTGTAAACGAAATTAATCAAGTCGAGTAACTATACACAAACAATGATTTATTTCTTTTTTTGTGCGGAGACATTTGTAACATACAGTTACGAATGACTCAATTAATTTATTATTGAAGTCAAATATCGTTTAAAAGGCCACTAAACAACATTTCACACGCCATACTCGTATTTTCATTATTCAGTTAGAGCAGGTTAGTGCATGAAAACGTTTGATGTATGTATCTGGGGGTCTAAAATGGCCGCTGCAGCAGATTCTTAATAGGATAATAATATGAATCACGTTAAAATTCTTAAAATGGCCAAAGACGCAGTTAATATTATGAATTGTCACTTTGTGACCCTTTTACGAATTGTAACATAATTATAATATTATCCTATTACGATTCTGCCAAAGCGGCCATTTTAGACCCCCTGGTTAGTTACGAGTGTTACGACAGCCCGATGATGAATTGACGTTGTAAAAATTTACCCAAACGCACTGTGATTCTGCACATAGTACGTACGGTGACCAATAAAGCTATACACAACCAGTTTACGCGGATCTCTCATTGTATTGGAAATCTATAAATAGCGAGGCCATGTTATACCGGAAAGTATATCTTGATGTGTCGCCGTGTGTACAGCACACGTAGCTACTGTAATGGAGCCTACACACCGATGCATATAGGTAACTTTAATACGCGATCACTTGACATACGGACATACCTACCGCTGGCATGCCCGGTGATTTAGGTGTGTAGCTCCATAAGGTTGTTATCTACGAAGTCTGTTGTCTACCTATGAAGACTCACATCATAAGGGCTGGCCGAAATCCGTGGTACCGATATCCCCCTCTCTTCCACGTGAGATTAGGTGAGATTCGTTATTAATGGTCGCCCCTTTCGAACCTATACTGGTCACATCACATTCAACCTCTCAAATGCTACTAATATTATAAATGCGAAAGTTTGTGAGAATGGATGGATGCATGTTTGTTACTCTTTCACGCAAAAACTACAGAACCGATTTGGATGAAATCTAGCAAACAGATAGCTTATAACCTGGATTAACACAAATGATATTCTTTATCCCGGTAGTATCATCCCGCGAGACAATTATTGAACATTGACATTTTATAATTTTACATTGTGTAGTTATTTTATTTTAAAACAGTTTTGTTTTTTATTGACATGACGAAGTAACCACGTCTTCTTAAAAATAAGTAGATAAAAGTTGTAAAACTGTTTCCTTTAATAACAGTGACTACCTCAAACCAAAACCGCCTTCTATACTCTACAGTACCTATCTACGATGGATGCGCTTGCGCACTGCACAATGCACATTTCACAAAAACAGTCTAATAGGTAGAGAGAGTGTCCATTGGTATTATTCTATTAAGAATGTTTTTAATCGCTAAGTGTATATTGTTTGAACATTTGTATGTAAGTATGCAAATAAAATATAGAAAAAAATATTATTCAGAGCAGTATACATTTTTTATTACACAATTTGGTGCATCTATCAGAAAACTAGTCATTATATTACTATTGTCTCTTTTGACCACATTTAAATTAAAATCCCGTTATAAAGTTAGATGCATACTTTATTCCCTTTAAAGGTTTTACGATGTCTCGCGTCAATTAATTGAATTAAACATATAATTATGTTGACGACGTAATGTAGGCTTTATTGTCAATAAACGATGGTTATTGACTGTTATATGGCTATTCACTAATTGCTTATCTTTCATTTTCTTCTACGTAATTAAGGTGTGATGGGTTAATTATTGAACTGTCACTGTTTCGAAATATTGAGATATGACTGCATTAGGGGGGCCAGACAAAGGCGATTTTACACAGGACTTACAAAAGTTTTTCGGCAGCTTAATATGACAATCTGTTACATTTTTGACTTTTCCTCGTATAAATCAATGCTTTTCTTCCATTGTTTTCGCTGACTGAATGTCACTTTGTCGAGACCCTCATGACCCTCATGTCTAGTTAAGAAATTTGACGAGTAACGCAACTTGTGGAGGAATTAATATAAAACGTAAGAATGAATAATCAAATTTTCTTCTGTCGTATGTTATGCTACGGGAAGCAATTAACGCATATTAAGTTAATTTTCTTCCACATATTAGGTAAATTGGACTCTCTAATGGCGCCAACTACCTAATCATGTAACATCTATGGAAATTGGAAACCGTTTCTTTAACTTTTAAATCACGGAAAAGTGAAACCGATTTTAATTACCGTTTAGTTAACCGTTGATTAGGGTGCGGTGACGCATCGATGACGTCGATTTTATATTGTGGATGCAGCCTGTGATGTGTTGGACACACTTCTTGTACTAAGGCTAGATTACAACATACTTAAGTAATGTTTGCAAGGCATCGCATGTAATTGAATAGCTTTTCTTTAGATAACATGCGAAGGAAGCTTACTGCTGTACCTATTTATATGTAGATAAGTAATTACATATTAATATTAGCAATGCTTCCTAGGTCTACACGCAATGTATAGAAAAACAGCAACGTTTAGTCGCACTATAAAGAGATTTACCTAACGACTTATGTATTACTTGGGTAGCGTATATCACATAGTGGCTATAGTGTACTTATTAAGGCAGCAGTTAGTGTAAGCGCTGCAAACCGCGTTTCGATTCGTGTGATATGATAACGATCAACCGACGCATTAGTGCATGCCAGTTGTATAATGAACGAGTATTTGTCTTTTGCCATACGTTACGTACCTAATCTTGTTAGACTCGTTATGCAGAGTGGCACACCGCACAGGGCGAGCCAACAACCGCCTTATTCTTACAATACGTGACTCAATGATAGATAGCTACCACTCAAAATAACTTGTAATCATTGACAATTTAACAATTATCGGTATAGTGCATTCCTGACGCCGTTACGCAATCTCAGAGGTTTTATAACATTTCGCTCTTTCTCTAGAGCTAAGTAATTGTATGTGCTCATTGAAGTTTTGAAAAAAAATGTTGTACGCCGATTTTACGTAATTTTACCGTTTATGAACCTTATAAAATTATAAAATGCCCAATTTGAAGAATAAGGAAAATTTCGAAATTCTTTTAAAATTCGCCTCCATATTTTTCTGGTGCATAATATAATGTGTATTAAGTATGTTAATTCACAAAGTAATAACATCAAATTATTCGTGTGAATTAGGCTTAAGTAAAAAAGGTCGTGGTTGGTTATCACGTAACAGTTAGTATTGCAGCTGACGATTTGATCACGAATAGTAAACAAAAAATAAACGAGATTTGGTGAGGCACGGGATTATAACGGAGACCCGGCAGTGGGGCCAGTACGGCCCGCTAGCGGCCCCGCACGCGGTCAGATGAATATCTCCCGCGTGCATTACACTGCACTGTCACGTCAATCAATTAGACCGCTTTTTACCAAACCACATTTGAGGTTGCAAGTCTGGCGCAAGATCTTGAATCACCAGCCTCTAACCTTTGCACCGCTATTAAAGGCACTGCACTGCATTGCGTGCTTAATAATTATGTTCATTACTCATTGCTAAATAAAACTTGCAGTGAAAAATAACGCTGTAAAAGCTCAAACGTATTTGTCTCCAGGCAGATTTAAGTAGAAGTATATTTAATAATGATTTGGCTTTATAAAGTTTTATGTAACTAAATTAAGACGAATCTGATAGGTTTCGTGACGGATTTTCCTCTTACGTTTATTTACTTTCGTAAAATTTTCAATATACTTAACTCGTAATTATTGGATCCTGTTCCAGTGCCCTATCGCCAACTCCGCTTCAACTGAAGAGTTTGGAAATACTTGGCGAAGAAATTCGTACTAAATCCAGAAATTAAATTAATAAAATATACCGGTAACGGTTACCAGAGCACGAGCGCGCGGTATATACCTACATCGATTTTAAAATTAAAAATACTTGTTTCACATGCAATATTTTCATAATTTATTCATAACTACGGATGAAACGGTGCTTGTTGCAAACAATCTAAATAAAATGCTATAGGTTAATTGTATTTTCGATTTAAAAATCGACGAATTTACACCACGCGCTTGTGTTAGGGGCTCTGATCTGTATCGATTCAATGTAACCAAACCTAGTAAGTAATTAAGCTAAGCGGCCTCAGCATAAAGTTACAGCAAAACATGCGGTTTTACTTCACTCACCGCACATTTATGCCTACAAAGATTAGCACAAATACCTGAGCGAATCTGAGTCTAATTAATGACCTAACATCAACATAACATTTATTTCGCGTAGGAAGACAAATAACTAGATATAAACGATTATGGAAATATGAAGATACAAGTTTTGTGTTTTACTTGATTCATTTTATAAGGACCGGATGGCCGGTAGCCGGGGAGGCCTTGAATCGGTGAACTTTGTGGGAAACTTAATAAAAGTTTAATAGATCTGTGTTGAAGGCAGAAGAGCGCCTAGAGTCGTGGCGCTCGCTTTCAAAGGTTTTCGAATGTCTTAATCGACTTTCGATAGAGAAAAAGCTCCTTAGGTTGACGATTTCATGGGCTGCGGGACTGTTCGAAAGAGATACCGCGGCCCTGGAACATAAAGGGCCAATGAAGGAACATGGCTGGTTTTTAGTCAGTAAGAGTCTGACACTCCCTTCCGCTCCGCCCAGAGCGGGAGGAGTCATTTGATGATTTCCCACCCACGAAAAAAAAAAAAAAAAGGTTGACGATTTCATAAAAGTCCGGGAAAGCACCTGGATGGGGGCGCACGGAACAATGCAGTGTGACAGAAGAAAAGGAACGGAGAAAAGGAAAATGGAAGCCTTGCTGATTCAATAACGCACTCATAACGATAGTGCGTAAGTCTACTTATTTGAAAATCAATTTGGGGAAACCTAGTCAAATATCTAGTTTGTAAACATTTTGTATTTAGTATTCGAAGATGGACGGAAGCGGGGATTGTATTAGTATGTGATATTGACATTCAAAAAGTTCTGATTCTCGGCTGATACTGAATAAATAACTTTTGAATTCACTAGGGCACAAACATGTCATCTGTCGTAAAACAGCAGGTGATCTATGAAATACTGTTCCTTGCAAGTCACGTTTTTTTCTGAAGGCATAGCGGTTCAGTGTTTCTTCTGGTGAGAATTGCCATTCGACATCTGCATCGGGACTTTAACACGATTCACGGTTATTGAAGGCCGTGAGAAGGTTAATATTGTTCGTAAAAACTTTACCGTTGGTACAGTACACTAGTGAGGTAGGCACTAGGCATAGGCATGCACTCAATATGTAACATGAGAAAATATGTAGGAAACTGTAAATTGATGTCTCTGCGTTCCCTGGTTTTTTAAAGCCTCGACAAAACTCGTCAGCGGATGTTCCTCTATGTAGATGTTCAAACTTATTTTGAAACAATCATCACATTAGTGTATATATATTTTTAAACATGCTATCAGGCAGAAGGGCCCGTCATTCGGTGTGTAAATCGGCCCAATAGAGCGTCTGGTTATACACGATAATCACAGTGTCAATGCACACTCATTGACACTGATTACCGTGTAAGTATGTATAGTCCAATCAACGGGGCTTATGTAACCCGAAAATTTCCTCTGCCAATGAGAATAGGTAGTGTGATAAAGTAAGGTAATACAGATTACAGATGTCAAATTAGCCAAAACATTTTGATAAGAGAAGTTAGGTATTTTTACCTAAACATGAAAATTGCTTATAAGTCTTTGTGAAAAATTCCTCAGACTGAAATACTTTCTGTATACTTATGAATATATTAGTTAGAATAGGTAAGTATAAGCATCCAACATTTTTTCGATTTGAGAGATAGGTACTCGAAATTTATCTTTTAACTTTTTGCGCTTTAACTGCTCCTGAAAAATTGGTCTGCTAATTTTTACTTTTTAATATGGTTTTATTTCCTTAAATAAATAGCTTTGTTAAGTTATCCAAAAGATTTTCCTTCAAAACATTTTTTTTTTAATTTTTACTTAATTACGTCATGTGAATAATTGCTCAGGCTAATTCAATACGTTTATTAGTTATGAGTCGCTGTATTGTAAGCGATTTTCCAAGAAGCCAATGGAAATTCGGCCTAATACCAAAGTTTTTACAATCTCAATAATTGCTAAGTACATGCATTGCCGTCAGTTAGCAATGACCGGTCGCGGGAGTGAAGAGGGGTGCGGGGCGCACGCACAGCGGTGCGACGGCGGCGGCGCGCAGGCGGCATCTTCTTTGTGTCTCGCTCGAAGTAGGTACGAAACGGAGCAGTTGTGCACCTACTTGTGCAAGGAGCGTTTGTTTAAAAATGACGGAGGAAGGCGACGGCGAGTTGTGTGTGCTGTGTAAAAAACCTCTAATAGTGGGGTTTGTTAAAGTGACACAAAAGGGCCTTGAAATGATTCGACAATCAAGCAGAAGAAGAGATGATGGACTTTTCCCGCATCTTATGGAACTATTGATGATAGCGATGCACCAGATGAGGATGAGACCGTATTTGAACAAATGCTTACATGTTGTTCAAAATCTGGCCAACCACATGATTCTGATATGGATGAAGATGAACCGATTATTTCAGCATCAGATGATTTATCAATCTATGTTGCTATTGCTGACGATGACAAAGAAAATTTAGAAGAAGCTTCGTGCTCCAAAAGATTAAGATATTAGATTTTTGCTGTAATAAAAATAAATTCATTAGAAATAAGTAATAAAACCTTGAACCCTAAAATAAAAATATAAGCAAACTAAATAAAAATAAACTCTTTTGCAAAAAAAAACGGGCACTTTAGATTTTTTTCTCTACTTCAATGAAGAAGAACAAGAAATAGGTTTTATTAATTTGACGATGTATTGGCATGTTATTTGCAGCATCCTGGCACCATTCTTTACGTTCCAATTTTAAAATTGGAAATTAATAAAATAAAAATAATGATTATTGTGGATTATTCTAAAATTGCTTTACTACTGGCGCGAATTGCTGAAACGATTTTTAACACTTTCACCGTCCGCAAAGCAGACACAATAGCTAAACAATCCGGCAAGGAGGCTCGCCGCTTCGCGGGAGATCGTGCGGTACCCACGGATTAGCCTTACGGCTACCACCTTTTGGGGCGCGTTCAGGTAGTGCTTCGCTCGCAACCTCAACGAACGCGCCCACACCGGGGCCCCGTAAAGGGGGGGGGGGCATGGACCGCAAGATCCCCGCGTAACATATACAGTACCTACGTTATGATTATGATATTACTAATTTTTTTTTGGTTTTTTAAAAACGTTGCCCCACACTAGGAATTTCTCCTGTATTGTGGGTGCGTTTACAAACATTTAAACTCACATACACAAACAGCCAGAACCGGAACAACTATCTATAGGCCATACAAATATTTTTTCCGTGCGGGAATCGAACCCGCAACACGAAGCACAGCAGTCAATCGCTCAGCCACTGCGCCAACCGTGCGTCAATATTATATTACTAATTATTTAGCTATTTATGAGTTTAATATCATTTTTGTGACGTTTTTATGTAAAGGCTCATACCTACTAACGTAACTCGTACAAATGAAGAGAACGAAACGTCCATCATGACTATACGGAAATGTACCTAGCAATCGTTAATTTACTGTTTATCTTAAAATCATAATTCCGGATACGAAAATAAAATTCCTGAAGTGAAAAGCTTGTAAAAAATAAGAAAATAATTTGTACATTAATTTGGTTTTCATACATGCAACTTTTCAAGACTGGTTTTGGTCAATCTCCTTTCATTTAATTAACTCAAATCGACCTTAGAACGTAAATTTCCTTAGGTGCCCGTTTTTTTTGCAAAAGAGTGTATAAAATAATAATAAAGCCTAAAATTATTGTAGGCACGTGTTGTTAATTCTTATATTGAAAAAATGTAAACCAAATACAAATAATGTGATTATACCTAGTCGATTATCTATGTCTGCTATTGATTAAAGTGATTAAGTTACCTAACCTAACTTACCTATTGTTTTATTTAGAAATACCTACCACTGTCTTTTAACTCTTATAGATGATTGCCAGATTGATTGATGATGCCACCAAACTCGCCTACACTACTCCAAAAGTAGTGCGTGGCAAAGCAGCTCCGAGCGGTCAAGTAAAGGTCAACCCTTACGTTCTGCATAAATCAGTGAACTTTCCTCACAAATATAATAAACGTTCGAAAATTTGTTGGATAATTGATAAATCTGTTTTAATATTAAATCATATGACTAATAAAGGTATGAAAATGCGCGGAGATATTTTTCACATTATGTAATTAAGCAAAATTTAAAAAAAAAATGTTTAAAAAGGAAAATCTTTTGGATAACTAAACAAAGCTATATAATTAAGGATATAAAAACAAATTAAAAAATAACAATTGGCAGATCAATTTTTCAGTAGAAGTTATAGTGCAAAATGTTAAAAGTTAAATTTGGGGTATCTCCGAAATCGAAAAAATGTTGGATGCCTCTACATACTTATTCTAAGTAGTACATACGTATATTTACAGAAAGTATTTCAGTCTGAGGAAATATTCACAGAGAGTTATAAGCGATTTTTACGTTTAGGTAAAAATACCTAACTTCTCGTAACAAAATTTGTTGGATTATTGTACATTTGTAATCAGTATTACCTAATTTCATCACATGCCAAATTTCATAGGCGGGAGAATTTTTCGTAAGTCTCCATATAACAAATACCCTCGTTGATTGGACTAGTATTTGTATCCTCAGCTATAAGTGCGCTGGGTGGAGTTGAACGGAACTCGGTCTGAGGTCGGCGAGCGGTGCTTACGGGCCGTTTATCAACCAAGCAAGGTCGCAGCCACTTGCACTGCTACTCGTTGTCATTACATACTACACTGCCCTGGACTATTCATCTATACTAATATATAAAGAGGAAAGAATTGTATTTTTGTATATCTGTAACGAATAAACTCAAAAACCACTGAACCGATTTTAACCATTATTTCACCAATAGACAGCTAAATTATCAGGAAGTAACATAGGTTATGAATTTTATTTATATCATGCAAATTAGCCGAGCTAACACAATTTTTGGGAAGAAGTCGCGGGCGAAGTGCTAGTCTTTCATATAATAATATTTATTGAACCTAAAGAAGAACTTATAATTAAGAGTGTAAATACCGAGGGGAAACTTTGTTATTGCATTCGAGGCGGAATTCACAACAATCACAACCGAGCCGTAGGCAAGTTTGTTATGGATCAGAGAACTACAGTAACAAATCCCCACGCGTACGATGTTTTTCAATAGACTTTCGAAGAAATAAAATATTAGGACGGAAAGTAGTTTTATCAGGAATTATTAGGAAACTATCAAAATCAATCAATCAAATCATTTATTATCCAGATAATACAATCCAATTTGTTAGTAAAATCATACATACACATCTTAAACACTAGTGTGTGTATATGTACTAACACATAATTATATTTGGAATGGTAATAGTTACTTACTAATAATGTCAAAATAATTAAAAATAAGTAATGTCAAAATCACCATTAATCATGTCAAAATTATTAATACTACAATAATCAGAAGATAAAAATAAATAAATAAAACACAATAATCAAATTAGCAAAAATATCAAAATAAATCTTACTTCAAGGCACGATTTGACGGCAATACTTGTGTTGTGGTCCAGTGCCTGAGTATTAGACCTTCCGCCCTGTCGGCCACAGTGACCAAGAGGCTAACTATGATTTAATTTGATTTTTTCCCGTACTTTTCTTTCGCCAGGTTGAAGAAAAAGCAAAGGTATGATGCCGCTAAACAGCATAATACGAAAAATAGAAAATACTAATATTTTTTAATTTAGAACACAAATAAATGTTAACTTGATCTTAGAAGTTAATATTTGTTTAAAATAATCATGTTTATCTGTGATATTCTATTTATAAACACAATTTAAATACTCGAAAAATATTTACGCTGTAAAGAAGCACATCTCTTAGCTGAGATTTAAAAAAAAACAACGCCGATTAAAGTAATTGAACCCATTTGGACTAATAAGTATAGTTATCTGTTGAAAATTTATTAAAAATCCACGCGTGTGAAATACATTGCATGTTGAACCTAATCGGTAAATAAGGTAGGTAGGATTAGAACCAGTTTTCTAGAAAGTGTATATAACAATAAAATATTAATTACCCCCCAATGTATGTATAACTATGTAGCTGTCATTTAATTTGAGTACCTTGCACCGTTACAAAAAGTCTTAGTTGAAAGCGGAAGTTAGGGTTCAGGGCACATCTGTGTGTAAGCCAACCATTTCAGCACCACCTCTACTAAATAGGCACCTTAATCGGTGCTGAAAAGTACGTTCAGCCGTTGGTCTCGGCTGTCATTAGTCACACACGTTACAGATAGTTAGTGGCGCGAAGATCTGACGAGTAGTCTTACCAAGACATACCGTATAACTCAGTACTAACTGGGTTGTGGAGGTCAGATAGGTAGTCGCTCCATTTAAAATACTGGTATTCAGCTTAATCCGGTTACACTGGAAGCCGACCCGAACATAGTTTGGAAAAGACTAGGCAGATGTTGATGAATGGTTCGGTGCTGAAAATCAGAAAATCCCAATCTAGTTCCCGTAACGTTCCATCGAATAGACCGGACTTATGTCATTTCAAATCCCAATACAGACTAGTAAAGTCAAACCGTAATCTTCGTTTACTACGGTTTTCTAGGACACCGCGAAGCAATCTTAAATTGATGTTATTTTTGCAAGTTAGCATAACAATATTGATTTAAGAAACGTGCGAAACTGAATAAAATTATTTCACGCCCACAGCTTATGTTAAAGCTATTCCGACTGATGTCACCGAACCCTCGTGACGCGATGGACACTCAAACAAGCGGGAAACTGGAAACAGTCTCGTTATACTGGTTTATCTACTGTCAAATAATATGTGTCAATGACAGATTTATAATAATTTCATAAGAGAGATGGCTTACACACGTAACCAAGCCTGAGCTAGTGATACAACGCTTCTGGGCCAATTCTTTCTTCACTCGTGTTTCTGGTTGGTTGAGTTCGTTTCTGGTATTCACGATAGGAGCTTTGTGGGTTCCACTGGGAATTATGTAAAACTGTGCAATGTGTCAACTGTGCGCAAATATGATGTCATAATTGTGCGCTGAAATAAATAATAATTTGTATTGTAAATAAAAGATCTTTGACAATGCCGCTTCATGCTTCAATACTGTCGCTATACGGAATTGATATCGAGTCGGTTGACACGCAAGGAACTCGATTCATGTCTTGATATAAATACTGAATATAAATGATCAAATTACGGTTATTATAACCAGCAATAAGAAAATAAATAGGCACTATTGTTTACCTATGGTAGGCATTAACTATCTATACATATATATATTACTGCACATTGCATAAAACATTTCACTGCAATTATGTGCCTTTTATTGATCGTATTACAAAATCATAAAACAATCAAGACCTGCATTATATGTACATGATTAAATAATAAAATATTAGATCGATATAAATGGGAATTCGATAGGCAGTATGTGAACTAAACCACATATAAAATAGTAATTTATTACGTTAGATAAGTAGCTTAAATGAGTTTGGTAAACCTCGAGGCGTAAATCTGTAGACTGACTGGCCTGTATCCTTGAAAGATGAAAAATTAGGTTTTAATATACTTTTAACCGTTTTTAAAAGGTTGCAAAAGCTTTTATGTGTTAGCTTACTTTAAAGTCAGTGTCATCCGATAAAAGGGTATCGTGTAAGTCCATATCGCAAACCTGTAAACTGGCTTAATTGGATCGATATCTATACACACAGAACAAACATGTATAATGGAAAGCTTTCTATTTTTTTTTTATTAAATTTAATCATTGAAATAAGAAGAAAAATAAAAATGTGAAAAAATCATTAAAACATCTCTAGACATGACAAAGTCATGAGTCTTTAAAATTGCGTTTACAATGAGATAAAGTGACGACAGCTAACGAAACAATCCCAAGAGAAGGTAAATACGTAGTTACTTACTTGGGAAGTTAAAATCTTTAATTTCAGCACTAACGAAAATAAAATAGGTTTTAAAGAGAAACGTTTAATAGGTACTGTGTTTAAGTCAATTTTTTAACTGACTCCAAAAAGGCGGCTGTCAATTCGGATGTTTATTTTTTTATGTAAGTATGTACACGTCATTTAAAGACGGATTTGAATTTTTTTTTGTGTAATGTTGTTTATTCCGAAATGGTCACATTTAAATTTCATATAGATCAATGTAAGTAGATATAGATGAATCTGATTTGATGAATTTTGGACACAGACAACGGAACTCTTCAAAAACTGACAGCAAATCAACCGCGATTGCAGCTATCGCATAAATATGCATTGTTTAAGCAGTCACTCATCATAACCTCAAGCCTGTACACTCGAAAGGGTAAGGCAGATGTATTCAGAACATCATTCTATCAACAAAAAACAAATCTGTCGTGATTGATGCAATCGCTTTGATGTTTATTATTTACACAACACCATAACATAACATCACGCCTGTAGGCTCTGAGGGGGTACTCAGATTTGAACACCCACATTTCGACAGTTAGGCATGTTAAGTTCCATATTAGTGGGGATAAGCTTATTACCATGACATGTATTGTTAACAATGAAAAATAAATATTTGTTTATATATTAATATTTGTTTAGCAAATATTTGTAAGTATAGGATATTACAACTAAAAAAAGGAAAAATAAAAAACTTTTTTGCAAAACAGAAAACCGACTTCAAAAACACAAAAAAGTGACAAACAAATTTAGCTTCAGAAGTCGGTGCAGATAAAAAACTGAATAAAACAATCAAAAGTCGCCGACTTCTGAAGCTAGTTATTTTTCACTTTTTTGTGTTTTTCAATTAGTTTTAATTATTTTAATTTTTTTTTTTAATTTTTTATTGAATTTATTTAGTTCGACTTTAATAATCTATTTCGGTGTTTTTTAATTTCGAACACAACGAGTTGAAACAGATTCAATTCGTTGTGTTCTAAATTATAAAATCACCGATCTTCCTGATTATATTTGAATTCCATTTAGTTAAATATAGTGACATCATGAAATTTCTCGCTTAATTTGTCCGCAACGTTATCTGTCAGTACTTTAGATTAGCGCGCTTTTTTTTTAATATAAACATATATTATCATCTCGCCTGTATTTACCCGAAGTTCACCTTAGTACACCCATATTTCGCTAGTTATGTTAAAGTCCCATGAAGAATTGAACATTGTACATAATGGGAGCGACCCTATGAGCCTAATTTGTATCATTCACATTACATTACAGCACAGCTAGCCTATAATGTAGGTAGGTACAGCTTGGCAAAAAAAAGTGTGGAATAAATGAGGTCGCCACTGCCACTGCTTCGAATAGTTTTATTCATTTTAAATAGTTAATTACGCAAGGAAAGTTGATAATTTTTAAAAATCTATGAAAAACCACTAGGATATACGCACTGTTGACACAGAATGTACTAGCAGTTGACAAGTAACCACAATCATCGATATTAGTTCCAACTGTCACCGCGTCAGACTCTTTTTTGCCAAGCTGTATGGATGTAGTAGGTACGTACGTTCAATACCTACAATATTAAAGCAATCTAAAGTTAAGATTGCCTCGTAGAATCTTGATGCTGACCTTTATCTAGATCAGACGCTCACTGTCAAACATGCAACGCTCGAAACATTCTGGTCTATCGGCGCATCAATTCGATTAGCCTGCAACGATTTGATAGGTTATACTTATCTATTGGTTATGCATCGATGTTGCATTCGTTATACTTAAATTAATTAATGTTTAACACTGAAGGTTCGCAGTTATTTTAAAACCTTTTTAGAGATGCCCTTCTACAAGTTTATTTATGTAGGTAGGTACGCTTTGGAATGGGCAACTACAGAACTTAAACCAGTTATTAGGTAATTTTAGGTATGCCTTGTGATTGGGCTTTGGCTTCATCTTTTTTTTTTGACAGTTCAAAAGTGCCTGTAGTGGTCTAATTGAAATAAAAGAAAAAAGCACTTGTATGAGTATTTCACGGGATTAACATATCGCATCAACTGGAGCCGTTTAGGATTCTTTTTATGACACCTTAATACTGCACACTTTTAGGCACCACCGGATCGAAATGAGGTGTGTGCCGATTCGGTACACTGCTATGTCTATAAGTTACGCTGCTTTATTGTTGTTTTTTTTTGTAGATATTGGTATCAAACCTTAATGCTGCCGTTTGCGTGTCGATGTCTGATAAAGTTAATTGTGAAGCTACTTTCGAGTTTGAACATAAATAATATCCCAAAGTGTCGATACTTTAAAATAACTTGACAATTGTAAAATAACCTTTTGGCGCGTAGCTTAAATTCGGCACCATTTTGGTTCTATATAATATTTTAATTGACAAAATAATTGTATATTACACAAATTTTTACCAACAGAACAGCGCTATCAATGTCAAAGTCATTGAAACGCCAAAAGATCCTTGTAGTATTGTAGAGGAGCGCTTCTACAAGTCACAATCACAACGTAAAAATATTTTTAAAGGTCTGCGTATTGGTGTCGGACAGTGATAATTGTGAAGCTGCTTTTCGAGTTTGAACACAAGACACTTTATTAGAATATCCTGTAGCGTTTTGATTCACACCTGTGTACTTAATACTCTTCTTTTATCATTGAATCCGAGAACGTTCGTTCTCGTGTTAGATAATTATGCTGTTCTGATAGTATGATAATTTGATATCTTGTACATTTAGGACCACTAAATAAATAATTGTATGTATGTGTCACAGTAAAAACTGTGCAACACACTTTTGACGGGGTAAAACTATTTTAACAATATTATAATATTAGGCTGTAGTTTATTTTTGTACATAACCCTTTTTAATTCATTTACAACAAAGGCGTTCCGAAAAAAAAGGTTTTAATAGAGAAGTAAAGCGTTTTAGCCTAACGGGGTTTTGACTAAAACCAGTAAAAATTCATTGCTTGACTGTACTGTACCTGTAGATTATGAAGTCAGAGTATACGAAGAGGGGAGGGGCCCACTCACAAGGTTCTTCCAAAGTGTCCTTGTTTGTGAAAGAAAAGAATCTTTTTATAGTATAGTTTCATTTATCTCGACACATAGAGACTCTATGACTGTCTTTAAGCTCATGTACTAGCACCATTTAGGGTTCAACGCATAAAATTAGATTCACAGTTGACTAGACTTTCCAGTAAGTGAAAAAAGTTAGATTCAAACGAAACCATCGACTTTTGTAGATCTGCCACTGAGATTATAATAACAGAAGGTGTCTGGTGAACCAATCGTGAGCATATGAAGCGGTTACATCGATAACAGTGGAATTTAATGAAAGCTCGTTAGAACAATAGCTTGCGACTGCGTAGGCGCACTACTCAGGGACGACTTTCTTATATTCTATTCAATTTCTGTCTGCGGCATATTATGTCCAATCTTTTCGCGACTAAGAAACACTAGGACCATGGGGTCCGAGTACCCCCTAGTCTTTCGTAATACCTACATTGCCAAGTCAACTCTTCACGGGATCAGCAGGCAGGCCTTTTATTTTGCCAAACAAATCAGCGTTGCCATCCAACGTGGCAATGCTGCCAGCCTTCAGGGCACTTTTCCTGTTGACAGCGATGCGGACGATTTTTATAGAAACACTTGGACTAATAAACTCCCGGATATAATAAGGCAATCAGAGCAAAAAACGGCGGGTGGGCATTGCCGCGGGGCGGAGCTAGTCATTTTAATATGAGACAAGTTCGATACGCAACACTCCGGAGTCCGCGCACATTTCGCAACCGCCTGCGCCGCACTCACATGGATATCTCGATCACTATCTATTGGTACTCGATTATAGACTACTGTTTGTTACGATTATGTGACTGTAAAGCTCTTGATTAATGCGCCACTGATATATAAGTATATACATACGTATAGCTTTATGTACAGGTACACCTTAGTTATATCGCCTTGTCCGTTCACATCGATATACAGTAACAGTAACTGCCTTCAGTCTAGTGTAGTGTTCAGTATCCAGAACTTATTACACAATCGGATGTACACAGTCTTAAAACAAATATTATGTCTACAGTCAAATATTAAAGTAGCAGTACTAGCAGTGCCAATTTGAATAATGCGTGAATTTCCTTGTGTTGTGATCAAATATTCGGGGCTCGTCTTATTGGTCAAAACATGAGAGTATTTGTATTGCCCTTAAACCTAAAAAGTAGTTACCTATCGTCGTCTAGAAATACCTATGCATTTTCTGATTAATTTATCTAATCAATTATTAACTAAAATATCTAAATCTACTTAAGTAGGTTTAGTTGAATTAAATTAATAAATTCCAAATTTTGCTGACTTATACATAAGTGATAAGTTACGATCAAACGACCGTGTTTTTGATATATAAATTAATATACATATGTAAATAAATAAAAACTAAGTTTAGGACATTAATTATTTCTTAATGTGTTAAGTTTATTTTGTTATGATTATGATGACCCAGTAATGGAGAGAAAACAAATTAATATCTGGTTGTCGATTACATAATGTGATTGGAACAAAAAGTTCAACGTCCTATTTTGTATGAAAACCACTTTTTAAAACCAGTTCCTTAACTTGTATCTTTGGGCAAGCAGAATACAAAATTAACGATATATGTATGTTTGTGTTTACTCACACGGGCACCTACTCATGAATGAGATTACATTGATAATTAAATTACTATAAACAGCTTAAGTAACTCTGGGACGGGGACACAATATTTAAATAGTTTTATGCAACGGGTTTAGATCATGTCCTCCGTGTGAATCTAAGAAAAGAGGGCGAAGGTTTTGCAAAATATCGTTAAGTATGTGCTTGATTAGTGATGGGCGAACTTGGTGTTGCTGCTTGACGGTGACACAATGGAATGGCAGTTGGCGTCGGCAGGTGGCCCATGAGTCGGCAATCCTGTTAATGTTCTACTGTCTGCGGCTATTATCTACATCTGTTTCTCTTTCAGGAGGCTCAAGTAAGTATCCGCGCTCTTGCTAACCAATCCTATTATATACATAACATAGAAACAATTAACATTACTGTAACATTCTTCTTTTCAATGCCGACTTGAAAACTGTGACTATTTTCCTTTATCCGCCATCCTGACCTGCGCAAGCGCACTCTTTACAAACAGCACATCATCATCGATAGTCGCATGCGACGTTATCAGTTCTGTTTCTTACCGATCTGGAATACATTAACTTCTTAATTTTTATTTAGTGACCCGACTGACCCGAATTATTATTGCATGCCGCGGCACGCAATGCCTTGTAAGATGTGATTTCGAATTTTTTACTTTATAAAAATGGCTACCGTTTAATTAGATATGAGGGTATGAGTTCATGCTAAATTTATGTAATTTTAAAATACAAACATAATTTCATTGACCTGCCTGTTGCACATCGGGGAAAAACAATGAAACTTTTAATAAGAACAATGATCAAAATAAAATTACACTTAAGTAGAGAGTGGTAATAGCTGGATTTTGATTGGCACTTCAGTCTGATCCTATTAAGATCTTCTCATCGATAAATTGGCAACGAGCTGCAAGGTGTCCGAGATTAGAAGTTCAACATACTGACATGAAATGGCGGTAGATATTTGTAGGAACGATAAAAGCCCTTTCCCTGTGGTGAAAGTTTGAAGTGGACATTTTGCGAATCGCCCGGTTTCACAATGTGCTCTCCAAGCGTTTCGTAATAATAAATACCGGGAAAGGCATTTTATCAAGTGCTGCGTAACGAGGTTCGTGGGCTGTAGGACTGTTGGCATCTTTGTGAGTGTACACTGCTGCAGTAAGGTGCTCAATACCTACGTGGCTGTTTAGTGACCGTCGACAACTTTTTCTTCTCTTTTAAAGGAACGAACTAGAAATAATACTGCGGTTACCTTGTCAGAATTTGACAACAAACTATAACAGGGCAAAACAGGGTGCGCCGAACCTACATTGGCTACATTTAAGTATTGCTGCTCGTTGAGGCTTTTTAAATGCACTCCGTCCGCCTTGACCGAGTATATCTCGACCCTGCACTATACAGTCATTAAAATAAGTCTCTCTTCTATTGTTAACGCTTGTTCCCGCAAGGGCGGAAGGCAGTAAATCTCGCTTCTCTAATTAGAAGGTACTAACGAGTGCTGACTAGACAATCGTTCCCTGCATTGTTGTTATTTTCTAATGAGTTGCATTGTTTAACGTTTTCAAATACTATTAAGTACATTTAGACGAACCAAGGCTTAAAATACGTACAATCGTACATATTTCAAATGCTAAAAGGCCGATCAGCACAGAACAGCTACAATGAGAGAATGATTACTTACGACGTCTGATGTAGGTAGGAACAAAAACTTGGCGTAAATTAGCAAATCCTATCTATTAAAAACAAGAGGTCAGACAGGGGAAGCTAAAAGCTCGCTAAACGTTCCTAGAGTGCAAGCAAAATGTCATCAAGAACAAAGTCATTTTTATTCACAATCTAAGCAAGACTTCTCGACTTTATCACACCTTAGTAAACATCTGTTGATCAACAGTGCATTTAGAAAGGCGTCGATGTAGACTGAACTGTGATCGACCATTAACTGCGTGCGCCTATTAACTAATAGTCGTGTTTTCGCGTGAGCAGCGGTAATCATCATTATCTAAAGCTAAAGTACGTTGCCGTCCAATGAAGACGTTCTCAAATGATATTCACCTGCTCAACATAGCACAACCAGTGAACCAGTGCTCATTTGAGAATCTAAATACAAATAGAAATGAAGGCACACTACTGCGAAATACACATTAAAAGCTGTGTCACCCTGAAACCACTATTTACAAGGAGCTCAACAGTGATTAGAATCAATGTGTACCAACTACATGCCGTGACTGTGTCAGTACTACTTACGAGAATGAACATATTCGTCGAAGAATGATTGACATCAAAGAACGGCTTATGTACACAAGCTACATATTCATGATTATTTATTCTGTCGTCCCGATTTAATGGTCCGTATATTATGGCAGGCAGGTCCAAAATAGAAAGATTAGAATGAACGCCGACCACCTTGTTACATTTTCAACAGCCGCCGCGCCGCGGGCGCAGTTCTCGAACTAACAAGTGCAAATGCGTATAATTGCCTTAAAAATTCGCAATTTTCTCAATCGAGAGGCATGTGAAATAAATACGTAGTCTGTGCATAAATGTGTCTTAATTTAGATAAAAATCTTTGCTAATGGAATTATAACTGCCGAAAATGGAGCTCTTGAATATGAAGAAATAAAAATATTGCGAAGTAGGTAAGTTGTAAACGTAAAGTTAATTAGAATACCAATAATATTTTATGAGAACAGATATATGTGAAAAGTAACTGGTCTCTGATTACATTGCATATGTAATAATATCAATAACATCAAACGGACAGGAGTCGTACGAGCTGTGAAGTGCCGCGGGTGGTGCAGGTGCTATCGTTATAATCATTATTTAGGCTTTCAATAGCTAATGTATAAAACTGGGAGAATTGATGAATAATCACCTTGATAGAATAAATCGTCTACTCTAGCCAAATTATAAAAATAGACAAGAGAAAAGTTTCATCAAAAGATTTTTCTTAAAAGTTTGTCGCATTTAAAAGTTCTTACCGACCTTCACGACGTGTTTGTGAACGTAATTCTAACTGCTATACTTACTGATAATTATTATTAAGTGTGTACTTATAGTGAATTTTAATGAGCGATTAATACTGAAACGTCAAAGATTAATCCTCACAACAAGCTGAGTATATAGAATATTTATGTCATCAAAATTGTTTACTAACAGTAATGTGAGACTGTAAGATGCCTATGCTTATGTTTGTTAGTATGTATCTAATGATCTACTAGGTTCTTCGATAATAGTGGGAGGCAACTCAAAAAACGAACGATAACAAAATCGGGGGATACAGTTTGGTGTTGCAGCTTCATATCTATCATCACCATCTTAAATTCAACTACACCATTGGATAGCGAAAGGCTCAAAGAATTCATTACGGCAAGTAAGGACTGTTACGCGTAGCGCGGAGCGGACGGGGAAGCCGCTATTTTGAGGTCATTTTGCTGCGTTTCGCAATTTCCACTTATTATAACTTTTGACTCGGAAAAGCTACGATGTTCATTTAAGTTTCAATCGCCAGCTCTCGTCAAAATCTATCGATTGAAAAAAAAACGTTAGTGTAAAACAGTGACAGCAAATAATTATAAAGTGTTAAAAGAAAATAAAAATAATATTAAAAAATATATAATGTCGGCCTATACGCGTCAGCAAGCCCAAATCGGTATACGGTTGGAAAGGGCTTCTTGAGAGCAAGCATCAAGCGAACCTCTTCAAGAGCAATCGAATGGTACCAATACAGCACCAAATGGCCGAGTCAAGCAGTGCCGGGGACGTAAAAGAATGAATGCGGCCGAGCCAAAATATTACCCGTTACTTAAACGTATTCACGTACAACACACGGCCGTGTCCATGTCACAGCCACACCCCATTTGTATTTTTTTTTGTGAAGATACGCGTGGTCTCTTGAATATAATTACCACCAACCATAATCAAAATATCATTGTGTTTGACATTCTTCTTTTTGGTGCCTATTGTTCCAACTGTTAGTGAAATCGGTCACATTGGCATCGTTAGCTTACCACAGCTGGGCTTAGAACTGCTGGGGTGATAGTGGAGTACCCCAGAAGTGACGACAAGGAACTGCGTCTGGTTTCAGTCAAAAATAGTCTAGAGGTCCCTCTGCCCGTCCCACACGTAAAAACAAACGATTTCTACAAGTAAATAAATAAAGATTACTTAGAAAAAGTGACATTCTATTACCGAAAATGGTTCGATTGATATATTGAAAAGGTCGGAAAACCTTGTGTCAATCTAACAGAAAATCAGTTGAAAATCTTTGTAAAAATTGTGTGCGGCTAAGCTACTCTAATTCACTAATCATTCGTAATGATAATGTTTCCTCCGTGCCTCGGAAAATACGTTGAGCCGTTGGTCCCGGCTGTCATTTGTAGATCTTTGACAGTCGTTACAGGTAGTCAGTGCCCCAAAAAGTCTGACAACCAGTCTTACCAAGGGGTATAGTATTGCCCCAGTGCAATGTAAGGGCCACTGACACCCCGGGCGAAAATATTGTGGCGCCCACTTGAGGGAAGCAATATCAAGTGTTAGTTTTTTGCTGATCCCAAACCCTCAAAAAATACCATCAAAAAAAATCTCAATAAAAAATATGCATATGCACAGAGCGTAGAGCACAGTTTTGAGGGTTTGCACCAGGGGAGGCCAGAGACTCCAACTCCAGACCTTGGCGCCCCCCAGAATTTGTCGCCCTGGGCCGTCGCCCCATCGCGCCCCCCCCTAACGCTGGCACTGTATTGCCCAGTACTAACTGGGTTGTGGATATCAGATAAACAGTCGCTCCATGTAAAATACTGGTATTCAGCTGCATCTGGTTAGACTGGAAGCCGACCCCAACAGAGTTGGGAAAAGGCTAGGCAGATGATATTCGTAATGAAAAATGAAACAATATAGGCTTACTTAGTTGTTGTTGTTAGTTGTTAGTGTGTACAGAAAGTACCTAGTTTTTTTATAACCTTGTCCCACACAAGGAATTTCTCCTGTACCGTGAGTACGTTTACAAACATTTAAACTCACCGTGCCGTCAAAGGCTTTATTTATTTATTTATTTAACGACAACCAACAAAGCATACACCAAAAATACATGTTAATGTACTCATGTTATTTTTAAATTTTATAGTGTAGCCTTTTACAAAACAGATTTTACTTATTTAGGTGCATAAATACAGTTAATTGCTAAGTGTTACATAAATCCGATATACAAAATACAAATTAACTTACTAATAAATTAATTAAGGGATTATTATTTATAACGTATTACAGAAATTCAATTTTCTATTTCCTCATAACATGGAGCGACAGGAAACGGATCCCGAAGCGATAGAGAGTCGGTCTCGGTGGTTATGAAATAATTATACCTTAGGAAATCATTAATATTATTATACTACCGTTGCATGCATAATAATTGATTTAGTGCCTTTCTTTTGTTAAATACTTAACATTATTGATGTTATTAGTGTGACACCGACGCGAAATTGTTTATCACGTATTCTGTAAATCATTCTGAGCCCGGGGGGGGGGGGGGGGCTCCTACATAGAAACTTTTCATCGGTTATTAAAAAAAAAACAGCTGTTTCATACAAAAGTGCAATGCCTACACGATCAAAATGTTTGGAACAGCTGTTTTTTATTAAATAACCGATGTAAAATTTCTACTGAATACGTGGTAACCGTTTTCGCGTCAGCCGTACTTATATTCGTAATTCGGTAGATAATCGTGTATGAAGAAGAAAATGTAGGAAGCTTCTTGTTATTCTCTATGGATTATTGTCTACGGGTGTCTAGATTCATTTAACACGTAATCAGCAATTAAGATTGGGGAAATTATAAAAAAGAGCATTTAGATTATTTTAAATAAACCTTAATGCATAAGTGTGCTGGCCGTGTCTAAAATGAGTTTAAAATGATTCAATGTAGGTAAACCTGATGAGCAATTAAGCACCTCTCGTATTGCAGTTACAAATTGTAACCTTTACAGGCTGAGGTGCCATTTGCATCGCTATTTACATTACATCATTTAAATTAAACTCCGAGACGGCGTACTGTGTTATGCACCGGCGAAATATCACTCATTCTGTTACTACATTTTTTTATTTCTATAAGTCGACGTCAATTAAACACGTCAGTGTTTCCAACCGACACGTTTATTGCTTGTTCTGCACTTTTTGGGCCACAGAGGTCGTTCATGCACCAACATGTAGGAATGTAGAAGTAAATAACGTATTTTGTTTTTAAACACGAACATATTAATTAGAATATAATCGTTGACCTCGAAGTATATTGTTATGTAAAACGCATATGTATTACCTATCTACATACGTATACAAGTACTTAAATTAAAACACTTATATCTGTCGATGACGATTGGTTGATTCTTAATCTCTCATTAAAACCGGTCAAAAATGTAATTGACTCGTACGTGTGGGGCCACAGTACAGTGTGAAGCTCAAGGCAAAAAGACTTATAGAGATATGACATTAACATATTGCGAATATTTATAATAGTATAGATTTCGATATAGACCGACACTTGTACTCAAATTAGAATTCTCCAGTATCTACCCAAGGCGTAGATTTCTTATGTCAAGTAAACCGATTACATTTAGTATTGTACAACAAACTGGTCAGGTTCTGTAAGGAAGATAAAGTAACATTCTAAGCTAGTGAAAACAGAGCAGGTTTATATAAAAGCATTCTCTGGCGCTGCGTGGCATTTAGCTGCACAAGTGTTTCGCCGGTGCCCTATATTACCTAACGTGCAAAGATACCAACAACCGCTTCCGCGTCTGCGAACTACATCTTAGTAGCCACAAATCAGTGGCAGGCGAGTGGAAGCTCGTTTGCGCAATCTACGGGTATGAGTGCAGTTGGCAAACACCGCTCTGTCCTGCACTGTGCTGTCTCAAGCAAGCTAATGTCATACCACCGACTCAACTAGATATACTCCCACCTCATACACTCACAGTTAAACGCCATGCAGTGAGTTATTCATTACGTTTGTCTAACGACAACTAAACCCACCACGGAGGCACGGCAACCTCGAGCATCTTACACGGCAAAAGAGAACCTTATATACAAGAATCAGCAGGCTATACCTTTTGATGAGCTTGTAAAGGTTACTCAGTTGGATCAAAATTGTTTATTCATATAACTACCAATGTTTATTATTTACATAAATTATATCGACACATTCGTCATATATCACAAGTAAATATATCATAAACTAACGCGAATTTGGCCTTTTACAACAGACTGGGGTTATTCTAAGTAGTAATTTACACTTTAATGTAAAGTAAGTAACGTTCAGTCATAAACCGTCTTGGAACCACCAGTATCAGGACCACAGGACTATCAGGTAGGATGAGGGCTCCACACAATTAAGTTCACGCACTACGTAAACGTCATTACGTAAACTTGACAAACAAACACTTTCGATATAACCGCGACTCACTTGTTTGAGCTCAAGCCGCAGGTTGACCTTACTCACTTATTTCTTAGCAATGGAACTTCAAAACTGAGCGCTTCGTAGATCAGCAAACAAAAGCGCAAACGTTATTTATCTCGTTGTATATAGTTGAATAGAAACAATATCAGAGCAGAGAGCTCCAATCACGCGAGCCAACATTCACGACTTGACATTGGTTTTAGTTAGTAATTTATTCTGTAAAAAATGTTGCAACACTCATGTGCCGTCTATTGAGGCCTTAAGCTGGCATCGCGACAATGACCACGAAGCGAAAGTTCATTTTTATCATACAATGGCTTGGGAATTCATTACCGCCTCATCTAGAGAAATCTTTCTGAACTTATCATAAATATAGCTCCGTGTGTACCTCGCACAGATTGTCGGCTTTACTTCATCTCGTTTACTCGTAGGTCGCTATGGAAAGTACATATAATTGAGGACATTAAACTACAGTTCTTACTATGAATTGCGTATTGTATAAACTGTAATTAAAAGAATCATAATTTAGGCTTTCAAATCCCACCGGGTATCATTAGATCGGGGACTTAGAAACTACGGAGTTGCGGTTCATGAAGCAAAGTGTGAAACCGTTAATTATACGTTCCAAGATTAACAAACACTATAGGTAGTGTTATTAACTGTACATTTCCTTGATTAACGGAATGTAATGCACTACATAATAACAATAGGTAATGTGTGCAATGTGAAGTAACAGTTGTAATGAATGAATTGTGTTGGCGATTAGTAAACTAGACGGTGCGGCGGGTGCCGACTGGGTGAGCACTTAGGCGGCGACTGTTATTGATGTTATGAACACCACGACAATACTTATTCCTTGTGTGCAGGGTGGGTGCGGCACTGCCGACACTACCGGCTAAACAACGCACTTGGCCTTACGTCTGATGGTAGATACAGTAATGAGTTCCCAAAGCGTGAAGATTGCTTGGAAACGCTTTGTTTCCAACATCAAGATTAAAATTGAATAGCTTAATGCTCATTTTTGTTGTATATTTATCTTACGAGTATTTAATGTTATTTTCTGCAAATTGTGATGAGATTAGATTAATTTATTTACAATTACTGTTAACGCAGCTGCTTCAATCTATTGTCCTAACCTTATCTTCACGCGGTATCACACATATGAATACTTAGGAAAGATTGTCCTTAACATCAATCGTCATGTACCTATGCGCTTACAGCAGCTTGCGCTCATTGAAATGTTTGTTTCGAAACGGCTATGAGCTGCCTTCAATGTTACGATGACTTACACTGTAGCATACTAGATGTTGATTGATAGAACGAGAATGAATGTATGATTCTAATTCGAAGTTAGAGCGACATATTCATTTGTAAATGTTACATTTAAATACAATAAACGAATATTAATACCTATTCGATTCGAAATCCGTTCTATTATTTAAAAAAAACCTGCGAAGTATGCCATAAAACAAAATTGAATGTATTTCCTTGAGTGATCTGAATTAGATTAATTAATTCATCATTCACAATAATTTGGGTATTAAAATAAGATGGCGTTCGAATATCGGAGAAACGTGGACCTTAGCCGGAACATCATATAATAAGTTTGATTTATATTTTGTCACATTTGATGCGCGATGAATATTTATGGTTCTGTTATTATGTATTCATATTCGAGTCGTCGCGTCGATGATAAAACTGCTCGATTTGTATGCGATTAACACGAGTAAAGCGACGTCCAATCAAAATTATAGCAGAATTATGACTACATTTTAATTAACCTACAGGATTAATTTGTTTCGGTAAACCTACTTCAAGGGTTAGGTACGTATTATGTTGGAATTCAAATTGCAAATGTATAATTTAAATTATTGATCTGATTCATAATAGCAGACTTTAAATAACAATGAATCCTCTTCAAGATTTATCTAAAGCGGCCAAGGACGCGGAAAAATGTTAGTTTATAGAGCTTGTGTTTCGAGCTTTTATAACAATAAGGTTGAATTATGAACGAAAACCAGCTCAGCATTAATTTAATTTAACTCGATTTACGACTAGACACAAGTAAACTATGTACCTACATACCTAGGTATTTGAATAAGTTTTATTTAGCTTCACTTTCGTATTCATTTGTTTTTATTTCAGCATCTTGTAGCATATAAAGTTCAGTAGTAGTACAGGTTCACAGTCACAGGTGTCTTGAGTGAGTCACCGGTCACAGCCTCCACGGCCAGCCCTTTATGTTAACATAATCTACTTTACTTTTACAAATCTATAACTGGCAACTAAATATGAATAAAGGATGCAGAATTTATTATATCTATCCATAATGGAGGTTTTGGCCGTTTTCGTAGCGGACGTGTGTTTAGATCCGCTTAATTGATTGGTTATTTCTAAAGTTATATTCTGGTGGTTGTGGTTATAGCCTTAATGTGCTGTGAGAGGCAATTAAAACTTGTCGCTCAGTCGGTCACCAGCGGGCTGCGTAAAAGGCGTTGTGGACAAGCCCTTAAAATTAACGAGTCTGTTAATTTCATGTTCGTTTTATTGTAGCATATCATTTTAAATTATCGCACATAATATGATATGTAGCTACGTGAGATTTATGTTCAAGTATTCAGATCTGTGTATCTGCTGCAGAACTTGTAATTACAAGATTTGTTATAAAGATTGGGTAGGCGCTAATGTAGAGTTGATCATAAATCTTCTTAATAATTAAATGTCTATAAGTGTAGGTAAACCTAATTATATTTTCCAGCTCCAGCTGTAGGCACGTAGGACTACTTTTTCAAAAGTAGATTGAGCAGGAAGTCAGCGCCCAATTTGATTAAAGTTCAATAAAAAAACTGAGACACATTTAAACGACGAGGTAGTTTTTTGCTAATAAAAGGCAACAGTCGCTTTAATGTTGGACTTGTATTTCTTAAAAATGGCATTGTAGATGAAATAGTTGCGAAGGAATAAAATAAAACTAAACAAGTAACATTTATATTGCAATGATAGGTACTTTAAGAAAACAGACACTTTTCGCCTGGTTACAGAAAATTCCTATAATTACACCTTCGTGTTGTGGAAACCAATTTTAACTTCGTTTCGTTATATTATAATTGTAGGCAACGTTGATCATGGGACTGGATCAGCTTAAATCTGTAGCTACACGTACTTTCCTGGTATTTACTTAATCATTCGGATAGCATGTAGGTATTAGCTTAGCAGCGCTATAATTTACTGCTACATTTTAATGGCTTGCTTATACAAGTGTCTTGCATTTCGAATGTTTAATTAACTAAATATTTTCTTTAAACCGGCATGAATAATTGACGACTGTGGTTTCGCAACTACCGGAAGGAGAAGTTAATAAAAAAAGAGGAAAACATAAATAAATGCGGAAATTTTGTGGTCACACTGCATACACTGTTATTAGTTTATAACGCTTCGCTTGGGGCTTGTTAATCGTTTTTATATCGTTGCACTCAGCAGTAATTAAACATTTTTAGGTCTTCACTGGACACATTTTTAAATGTTTCATAATACCTTATAAGTAATGTGAATGAGCTTTAGGACGAGTTTGTGTTGACGTTCTATCCATATTTGGGCCAAGATGAATTTTAAATAAAAAGGTACTGCGTTGAACATCAGATAAACGTAGATCACTTTATGCAAAAACATTCAAATAATCTCTTACATTATCACCGACTGCATTGTTTCGACTGCCGCATTGGTGCAGATATTTCTATCCGAGCTCTTACTGCAAACTCATTATAATCTTTATAAGCACAGATGTATAATTTGTAGTGCTTAACTAAATTGCTAATAGTTGGCACAATAGCATGCCAGTATGTCCGTATGCTAATTATCTTGGATTTACTTTCAAAAATACTCAAGCGTTTCAGTTTAAGAGGTTTCATTTTTATCCTTTTGAAAAAACGTGTGGTATTTTCTGCTAGTTCGAAAGCGTAGCTTATTAAAAGTATCTCAAAAAATTGAAACAATGGAGTTGTGTGAAGGTTCCTACAGTTCAGAAAATCTTTGGTCGATAGTGTCTTTCTCTAAAAATTCTATGTATGATTTCCACTATATCTACTATGTTCGTGAAAACGTAAAAAGTTTATCAATAAAGTAAGAGAAAATCACTTTTGAATTTTGCTTAGGTTCACATTTGTTTATTCCTAACTGTATGTGCAAACTGTCAGGAGTGTGTCCATGTACACATGGATTTATGTACGAAGGTAATTAGAAAAATTCGTCATTGGACTAGATAGTCAAGCATTAACTACATTGTGATCATAGTCGTGATCAGAGCATGTTTGCTCCACATGCTCTGCCAACCGGACTTGTATCTAACGTTCAATTAAATAAGCTAAAAAAATACTCTAATTTAAAATGAAATTGTGCAAGGCCATGTTACCTATAGAACCTAGAGTGTGTCTTAACGGCTGCAATTTTGCTAGATCAGCATAAGAGTACGCGAATTAATAATAAAAACTGGTCAAATCGAGTCCTTTTTAGTTGTATCAACGTTGAATCAAGTTGATAATATTGTATAAGTATCCAAGGCTTGGTAATAAATTCACAAACGTATACCTCTCACAAATAAACATAAGTATATTGTTCATAAGTTATTTATTAAACAAATGCAGGTGTTACTCCTTGGCACTTATAAAATATATCAATCCAATTCATTCGTAAGATAAGCAAATTACGTCTAGGCATCTCTAGTACCGAGTCGTGAGGATGCGACCAGTCGTGCTGCCTGCTCACTATGGGAATGGAAGGAAACGTGACTGCCTCCGAACGGTTCCACAATCATACCCTCTTTAATGCAACCACCAACAATTGTCTTTGATGTTCCTCGAAGGTCGCTCACCCGATTCCCATCATCATTATAGATAATCTCCATCAAATCTACTGCCATCATTCGCTCTCGTTGTAACGAATTCATTATCTTTCAGAACGCAATTCGGTAAAACTTCTAAACATTGCTGCTTTAGTTGCATCGCCATTTGTAATCTCTATTGCAAATAAGTCGAAGCAAAATTGCAACATATCGATTCAAGAGGTGAGATTGCAATTAATCACTAATAACTCGAAACTTTTATGATCTGTATTTCCACAGATTGATGCATATTACTTATTCATTAAAAAATAAAAGCTTATTTAATTAATTAAGTATAAAAGTTTTGGTAATAGTATTTAATTTGAAAGGAACTTTCCCTGCCTTGCTCTTACTCTGATTATGTGTATAAATAGAATGTTATAAAACCTTAATGATTTATGGTAAAGGGCCATCCATAAATTACGTCACACGAATTTCATGATTTTTTGACCCCCGTCCTTGTCACAGGTGTTCGCATTTATGCGACTCCCCCTCCCTGGTGTGACGTCACTTATTTTGCAAATTTGACATGTTCATAAAGATGAAGTTGGAAATATTTTTATGATTTTCGTTAATAGTTCAAATTTCTTGTTTGAATACTTACATATGTTAGATGTTTAAATGTGACGTAAAAAAAAAATAGTAGCCTCCCACCCCTTGTCACACAATGTCACACTTCGTTGACCCCCTCACACGTTAAGGGAGAGGTCCCTATGACGTAATTTATGTATGCCCCCTAACAGCTATAACGGCTCATCATGCAAATTAATCATTAAACCTAATTAAGGCTGCAAGTGGAAGTCGTCGAGCGGAACATTCGCGATGAAAAAAAACATCAGAAGATCGGCAGTGTTTATCCGCGGACGGTGCATTTGCCAACCCGAAGCAAATAGTACCTACATAACCTACACAGTCATTTAGCTTGCAGACTATTTGTTCCGCATCCACCATCGCCGAATCATGTCCGGGAGAATGGTGGGCTACGCCGAGCGGCTTATTTTTCTTAAACGTGCATATTCTACAAATAAATAATATTAAATATATTTGTAACACCCGAATGATTTGATGTTGATTGATTGATGTGTGTACTTAGGTAGGACCTACCTTTTAATAACCAAGAAGCAAATAACTTAAATTATGTGCTGTGGTTAAACACTTCTAAATACTTTTATAATTAATTACTTAAAGGCGTTGTTGCTTGCCATAATCATAAGAGAAACGACTCAAACGACAAGGAATCAGTTCTATTATTACGAGTTAATGGATGGTTGTCATTCGTGAATGTCACGCGAGCAACACGCCTCCCGAAGCAATGCTTAGGTCTGTTATAATATAATCTATATTATATACCTACTTATCTAATTTATATCTTAGATAATTAGGTACTGTTGCCATGTCTCCTGCTGCCACTTACATGATTATCGCGTTGTACGCACTAGTTAGCGACATTGCTAACCATGTTTTCTGTTAGGAAATTCTTAAGTAGTAAGTAGGTATAGTCCTCGGGAAAGGACCGACAATTATGACAATAGGGTCTGTGGGATGACGGAAAAGTTAAACATAATGGGACCGACATACTCGTATTACTCGGAGCCACCAAAACGCTTATGAACATGTGAATAATGTTGAAAGTCGTTGCAGACATTGAAACGCGTAGAAAGCGATTGTGACTTGTCTTATTATGTGTAAAGTACCTAATGGATGACATGTTTTGTGGATAGCTTAGAATATCTACGGGTTATGCATCGTTGTATATTATCATGACTAAAGGTCGACCGTCGACCTGTCTTGAAGGAATTTTTAATTTCGGCTTAACATATTTATGTGATATAATACCTACTACGTATTATTGTTCTAGATCACATCACGTTACTAGATAGATTTATTACTTTAAGGACGCTATTACATTTTTCTACAAATAACAGTGTTTTTAAGAACGTGGTATCGAAAAATAACAGCAAGAAGAATGGCATCAGAAAACCTCCAAGATAATGCGAGATATGACGATTCAAATGGACCTATTTAAAATTATTAGTAATTATTTAGTTTCTATCTATTCAATGAAAGCTGACAAAATATGATTAGTTTTGACACGTCATATACCTTGCACATATTATTGACGTTATTATCTCGAATTACTTTCGAACCTGGAAGTATTTTAAATTAGGTACATATTTATGTATGTAGAGCCCCTTGTGGGACTTATTCAAAGTAAATTTAAAATATTTCAATAAAAAGATAGTAACTCGGTGTCGAAAAAAAAATCATTTATTCAAAAAGGTTTTTTGTTTTTCCATTTTTAGTTGTAATATCCTATACAAATATTTGCTACGCATTTATTTACATTGTTAACAATACATTTTATGGTAATAGGCTTATCCCCAATAAAACTTAACGTAACATACCTTCCTGTCGAAATCTGGGTGTACCTACTGTACACATCTGCGTACCCCTCAGAGCATACAGGCGTTATGGCGATTGCAGCAATCACGGCAGATTTGCTGTCTATTATTGAAGAGTTCCATTGCTAATCTCCGAAGATCACCATCAGATCTTCACAAAATTAATAATAATATTCTTCCAAACAAAAAAAGAATCGTCGAAATCGGTTCATAAATTAATTGGCGAAGATATCGCTGAACATAAACACAAAAAAACCTTCTTTTGGAAGTTGGTTAAAAAGAAATATGTAGGTACGAGGGCTGCTCTGAAAATTTCGGGAATCAAGGAAGTGACACAACATTACTATTTAAAAATGTATTTATTGCTTTTCGAAGTATTCTCCGCAAAATTTGACACTTTTTCCATACGACGGAACCAATCATTGAAGCAACTATTCTATTCGGAAGTTGGGGTCTCCAAAATGGCCGTTTTGTAGGCGTCCACAGCTTCTTCAGGTGATGAAAATCTCTGACCACGCAATTTATTCTTTATTTTAGGGAAAGCATAGAAATCATTAGGGCTTAGGTCGGGGCTGTACGGCGGATGGTCTAATAATTCTATGTTTTCTTGCTCTAAAAACTCTTTTGTTCTGTGCGCGGTGTGAGAACTCGCATTGTCGTGATGGAGGATGATGCGGCGGTTGCAGTTCTCTTTACGGTGTTCAGAAACGACCTGGGGCAAACAAATGCTAGCATACCATTCTGCATTAACCGTTCTTTGTCCCTCAAGAGGAATAGTCGCAACATGGCCGGTTTTGGAGACAAACGTGGCCACCATTTTTTTTGCAACACTCCGTGAACGAACAATTTTTGTTGGCTTTAACTCATTTTCGAACACCCAAACTCGTGACTGGTTTTTTGTTTCGGGTTCGTACGCATATATCCAGGATTCGTCACCTGATACGATGTTGTATACAGCATTTGAGGATCCTGCGTGGAATCTTTCGAGAGTTCTGATGCACCAAGTAACGCGAGCCGCTTTTTGCTCTTCACAGAGCGAATGCGGTATCCATCGGGGGAAAACAACTTTTTTACACCTAATTGTTCATGCAAGATTATTTGTATTTGACTCATACCAATGTCTAAAGTTGCCTGAATTTCGCGGTATGTCACATGTCGATCTTCCTCAATCAGCTTACGCACAGCATCAACGTTTTCTTGGGTGACTGCAGTTTTTGGACGACCTTGACTAGGATCATCACTGAGCTTGACACGTCCACGTTGAAATTCAGCAAACCAGCGATAAATTGTGGTTTTGGTTGGGGCTTTATCACCAAATGCAGAAATCATCCGGTCAACACACTGTTTTTGTGCTAAACCACTTCGAAAGTCATAATAAATAATCGCTCTTGAATTTTCTCGAGTCAATTCAATTTTCTCAACGAGAATCTTTTTTTAAATAAATAAATGGTATTCAATTTTTAAAACCAAGGAGTTTTCAATTAAAAAGATTTTAACATGACAGGAACAGTGGAAATATTCCATTCCCGATACTTTTAGTGCAGCCTGTGTAGGTTAATAATCTAGTAAATTCCCACAACCTTAAACATTCGTTTTCAACGTTTAAATAAAATAACGGAATAGTATTAAAGTTTCTGATTTCCAATCATAATTCAAATTATAAATTAACAGGATTGTGAATAAATTAATACAAATCTCGCGTTGATGATCAATTGATGATTAATTTACGAATGCTAGCTATGCTAAACAGCATTTTTGGCATCAAACTCTTAAATACCATAGATTCTAATTTATTCGTTTATTTTATGTAGCAATATCAATCAGATATTTCAGATAATGAAGTCACAAGGTTTCTTTTAATTTGTCCTAGTTAAAGTTTGTTTTAAATCTAGTGGTAGCACCGGCTTTTCGTCATTATTTCTCATTTTGTAAGATAAAAAAATACCTAAACAAATAACATTTTCTATGGCACAGTTGATTGACTTCATTGTATTTATTTAAATGGATGTTTGTATTACGTCTTATAAAACGAACAAAACACTGGAATTCGTTAACTCTTCTTTTTTGATACTGAGCTTGAATGAAACACAATCATAAATAATCTACATGAACGAAAGCGCTATTCGGTTATTTTGGTTCGTTTTTAATTTATCTTGATCTAATAGCCTTTTTAAAACCCAACAACAGCTATATGTTTGATTACTTAAGTGAATTTGTTTTGTAGAGCATTTTGTTGTGGAGCTTGCTAAATTTTTGAATGTCTAAAATAAGAACTGCCCGATTTTCCACAACGTATCTAATTTATAGAACCAGTCTCGCATGATTCACTAACAATATCCAGTTTGTGTATGTTTATACGTATTATAATATAATAGTATATAACAGCAACGCAATAATACATCCGCTGAGGAATTAAACAGTCTGCATTAAGTACCTATGTGTGAAACATTATGAAAATAGCAACCGTGATGCAACAAGTGATGGATGGAGCTGATAGCTGCACAACCATTCTATTATATCACTCGAACTAATACAATAACGCGAAATAAGCTCCGCAAGTTTACACAGGAAATTTAATTAAAACGAGATTGTTTTGATAGATAACTACAGCTTATGCGTATTACTTCACCTTATATATCTTAAGTGGAGAGAAACGTGAGCCTACGATGGTAGACGACGTCTTTTGTAACCTAAACGTGCCTTTACCAGTTACCAACACTGACAATAGGAAATGCACTGCGTATACGTAACCAAGCTAAATTAGTCAATTTTTCAAAGTAACAGATCCACATAACGTTGCTTTGTGAGATTTATAACAAGCCGTACGTAACTTGATGTGCTACAATGATTTGTTAGGGTGGCAACACCGCTTGATGGCTCGGATCATGGAAAGGGCATTGCGTCACGTGCTCGACGTTTTGCCGAGAGATTACGAAAGTTCGTAGGTCTGCGTTCGGTTGTACGGCCAACCGAGTGAGTGCTGCACGGTAGCTGATATCGTATCAGATCAGGCACGATCTGCCGGTGCACGGTGTTGCGGCCATGCTTGTCATGTGGAGCGCAGCGTGGACTAACTCGCCCGGAGGCTAGTCCTACCCATACTACGTCTTAGTACAACGTAAGAGATTGCTACTACATATAAAAACAAGGCTCTACGTCACATTCTCTTATTTTGCCTCACTGAACAATATCTCTCACACACAGACAGTACCTATAATGTCTTGTCACAGCAGTAGCGTAACAGCTAATCACATTAACTCAAGTGAAACCATACAACACGTACGTATGTTTGTGGTGTAGTAAGTCCCGTGTGGTCCCGTCCTTATATGTTTGCGCCAAACATTTGGCCATACGTGTGATTATTTTTCATTGCAAACAAATAAACACGACAGAAACGTACCACGAACTCGATTACCGCTGACCATGTGAAGATTGTATACAAGATATGTATACCTGCATATATACCTGAGTTCACGAAAAGGTCACGTGTTCACGTATCCATCACGTTCCTATCAAGTACTTAAATATGTACTTAATTACGACAATGTTAATTAAAGCAGGACGGAGCGGAGCGGAGGCGGGAGCTTTAAAATGTTAAAGTTTGAGGGGTTAGCTCTTACTGACGCTGTGTGTACAACTGAAGTATGCCTTACAAATGGGTCCAAATGACGCTAATTTTCTAAAATATGCTTTATGTAGTTTAACTTAAGTTGTTATTAACAAAATTGTAACTGCAATGAAAGTGGTCGATTGCAATAGGTATTTTTTGCCGATGACTATTTTCATGAGCTGAAAATTTAGTGTAAATTGTCGTAATCAACAAGACCTTGTCGACAGCGACGCGTACACAAAATATCCTTTTAATAAAATAACCAATGAAAACTTATTTTTCAATGACATTATCTGGTAGCACGTTCATACTATGAGTTTCAATTTCCGGCCCCGCGGAGTAAAGGTAATTCTATGATTGGCAAAAAATGCCAATCATTATATTCTTATTACCTTTAATTATATTTTCCTATTACTAACATTAAAAATCAGCCTATTATTATACAGGTTTATAATCAAAGAGGTCGTTTGAAAAACAATACAGGGTGGACAGGGACACTGACAGCATTTTTTTTTTTTAATAAACGATGAAATGTGTTTTTATGTGGTTGGGGTAGCTCAGAATGATGTACACGTACTTGGTAACCGTTTTCGCGTCGGTGTCCCTTCCACCCCGTAGAGGCTATTCTTAGAAATGTTTAACCACCCAAGAATAAATTGTGTAGTTACGATCACTAGAAGTATAGTAAGCCAGGTAAGGAAACCAAGCGCATAATACTAACTAACTAGATTACTATATTATTATGTTACTTCTTTTGTTCTTGCATTCGCAACCAAGATGTGAAGGTAACTTGTAAATTGATAGAGGCAGTGAATTACGATTCTGAAATATTTGTCATGCTATTCAATATTTATTAGTTAACAATTCATATTTAATAAAATTTGCCATCGATACGCTAAGAAGAAGTTAAAAATTAGTGAGAATCAACATCGTGCCTTTCATAAAGTGACGTTCTTCGAATAAGAACATCAGAATATTAGATTGGAAAATGTTCTTTACGTCCTGGAACTCCTGGATAATAATATTATAAATGCTAAAGTCAACTCTTTCTGTCTAGTACATTTGGCTGAACGACCTTGGATGAAATTGGGCACAATGATAGAACATAACCTGGATTACGAGGATACTTTTTTTCTCGGTAATACCTACGTTCTCGTGGGTTGGGATTTCGATCTCAACACGGTCTAAACCGTAAAATCTAGTAATTTGTGTGGCTATAACCAACATAATATGATTTATACTTTAGAGTCAAGCACAGAAACTAGTTAGCTATCGCTCAGGAAGTTGACATCCTTTTTGAATTAAAAGCTAATATCTAAGGCCACTTATTGGTACATAAGCAATAAGTTTACATACTATTCGATATCCGTACCTACAGGATGATAAGCGGGTTGTATATAAGAAAATACATAAATACTTAGGTACACAACTTACAAGACTCATTTCACAGACTGTCAAAGACGAGCCATACAACAATTTATTATTTGTTTTTAATTAGCTTTTGCCCGCGGCTTCGCCCGTGTTTTGGTAGAAAATTATCCCTCTGGAACGTTTTAACTATAGCCTATGGCTCTCGGCGTTACCCGTTACTGACAGATTTTTCGGAATCAAATCAGTAGGTCCAAAGTTCTCTCTATAATATTAATGTAGGTAGATGAAGAAAAATAATCTGCTGGAACAAAAACATCCTTTACATCACACGTTATGATAACAAAGAGGAACTTGTACTACTTACGTACTGTAGTATTCAGTGGCGGAGTGTAAACACGCCTAAAATACGCAATTTACGAAATATTGACATGCAAGTAAATAAGTAAATATCACCTTAGCCTTGAGGCGCACGTGTCGAGTGCGTAGCCTGCGTACGCGCAGGGCGCTGGTGGCAGTGGTGGCAGCCTTCACACGAATCGGACGTATTACTTCATAGTTCGCAGCTTCATCTCTATCCATTTATACTGAGTTTTATTAATTTCGTTTTGAGAGCACAATCGTTCACTTTGGGTAGAAACTCCTAAGTCCCAGAAATGAAAAAAACCATTCTTGTTACACCACTGCAATCTAATACATTTTTCATAGACGCGCCCACGTTGCCTCAACGCGACTATTTAGTAAAGTTAAAGCGTGTCTGCGTGTTACTTGGGAAAATTTGACAGTTTCGGGTAGCTTGATGTGCTGGCGTCTGTAATTACACGAGCAGTTGCTAACGGCGCGGGCGGCGGCGGCGGCGAGCATTTATACAATCGACTAAGCATGACAACTACACTAAAAATTTTACGTCCGAAAAACTTTAACACTCTTTTTTTAACTCTAATTTTTATAGCAATTTTTAATGGTATTAAGGGATCAATAAGTACCTATTCTTTAGTAAACTGTGTGCAATTTTCTTTACATGTTTACGTAAAACTCCTATTGGCTATAGAAAGGCTCTCACTACTTAGTTGGAGCAACTAGGTACCAAGCGGTGTCGTAACTATACTTTTATAAAGAAAAGTGACAACTTTCCATACCATTATTGACAGTATTGACTCCATGAAATTGTTTATTGTATTAACAATAGAAGTATTTTTATAATGATAACATTTACTAGGTAATAAACAGGCAGACCTAATAAGAAACCTATATATGGATATCGTTGTAAATATAATGTGAATAACCCAATAGTTAAATTACACAAAGTCCATTCCTTTTTACATCATTGATTGACTATTCATGTTTGGGTGTTAAAACAACTAATTCACAATAACTGTAACAATATGATTGTTACCGTACCTATTTCGGTTTTTACACCATGTGCTTGTGCATTGCACAGTTTTTCATGCGGTGCGGTGTCGTAAGATCGAGCGTCGATTATAATGTACCTAGCTCGAGCTCAAGCCGACTGCCGCCGAGCACTGCCGAAGTGCCGACCTGCATCCGAACCGGCCTCACCGTGAAACTGTCGCGGATAACTATCGCCGATACCTACTTGTAATTAGCTAATCGCCCAATTGCACAATTAACCAGACCGCCACAACTGTCTATTTATCTCAACTAATAGTTATTACGGCAAAATTGAAACAGGTCGAACATTATATATAATTTCATACAGTTTTTCTAGTATCGCAGTTCATTAAAACAGCACCTATCGAGTATTTAGAATCCAGCGAGTGCTCCACCGTGGGAAATGGGCAAATGTTATTTATTATTCACCGAATGCTGTATAACTCTAGAAACAAGACTAGATTTAATTGCAAATAAAAATATGACAAGGATTTTGCACTTGATGTCAAAGCGTCTGAGACACGAATAGAAATACAAATGTTTAGGCTTCCACGCTGTCAGAAACAAACTCTTCTCGGTGACGGGGTTACGCAGCCTGAATGCCTATTTTTAGGGCACAAAAAAACCGTCGCATTTGCTGGTCTCGTAAGAAGGCACTCGTGGGCCGCGTACCGTGGCTGCGGCGGGTGTCGCACCGGCGGCGGCGCGCGGCGGTGCCCGGCCTCCCCGCCCAGCTGCTGCCTCATGTCTGTATTTCTTGTAATTTAGGCACGTCTGCTCTCGCAATAATTAAATTGACGCTTGCTAACATTCATTTCGTCGTCTTATTTTGACGCAAAAAATTGCAAACATTTCTCGCCAACTGATCGCATCGATCGAGATCGTAACACCCAATCGAAACAACGAAAGGCCCACAGGCACAGAACTTGCGTACGCTTGTAAAAAGTCGGATTGCATTGACGAAATGATTATTTAATTCCAATTGTTTTGAGCAAATGGTACCCGTAGTAGTTAGCAAGTAATTAAAGCACACCGAAAGAATTTAAAGTAAGTTAACTCGATTTCTCTTTGTTACTTTACCTTGTATCTTGACTATACTTAAGTAGGGAAAAGGGTCGAGTGATTTGAAACATTACTTAATACAAAGCAGCATAATTTAAGCATGGCGGATGGTTTGATTATCTAAGAGTTATCCGGTGTCAATGACATCAACATTATAATGAAATATGGGTGACCTATTGCCTTTTACATTGCTACGCGGGAATACTTTGAAGAATTTGTTTTGCAGACTGTAATCGCAACTTATGCCTCATCACTCGGTTCGAGGAAACGTGGCTAAATAACAACAGCCACTCGGGTCGAGTTTTAGGTTAAGCCGTTCTTGTCTAGGTTGATCCGTGGATGGGTGACCACCACCATTACATACCGAGTTTCCTACGTGCCTCGGAAAGCACGTTAAGCAGTTGGTCCTGGCTGTCATTTGTATATCTTTGACAATCGTTACAGGTATTCAGCTGCATCCGGTTAGACTGGAAGCCGACCCCAACATAGTTGGGAAAAGGCTAAGCAGATGATGATGACTCTGTTCGGTTTTACATAGCACGATATAGCACGTTATAAGCAAGTGACACAAATGTAGACATCAGGTTGACTAAGTAGGTATATGTGCCTATACCTTTTAAAGGTTAATTGCTTATGTTAACATTTGTTTACAGGGCACTCTAATATACCTACTTTGAGTGGGCAAGCGAAAATGACATCACTTGGATGACATCTTCTGGAATTAAACCAAACGAATGCCTACTTTTTTTTCTATTTCTTAGAATTGAATCAATTAGCCCACCGTGTTCCACGCCGTATTCGTACCTGGCAAGGTCAGTCAACCATAGACACACAGTGAACCTATAAATACTAGTCGCTTCCCGCCATATCTGGAAACTTGTATTTTGGCCAGGCTCTCGCAACTAGAGGTCGTTATCATTTCGATTGGGAGCGGCAGACGACTCTTCATTTGATTCACTAACTGCGCAGTCTGCGCAGTTAGTGAATCAAATGAAGAGTCGTCCAGCGCAGAATGGCGTGAAACAAATACTTAACCCAAATCCCATAAACACAGCACCTTGTGCTCTACTATCACCAAATACAAATCTTTAACCTTTTTCCATAGAAAATGCCAAGAAAAATTTCTTGAATAAACCACTTAACAAAAGAAAATATTTATTAATAGGGTTATTAGCAAGATAACGATCTGGGAACATAAAGAATAAGCTGCCCATTATTATAAGAGTTCTAAGCGGAGGCTGATAAGCAGTACAAATACGGACCTAACAATTTTCATACACCGATACAATCAAAATAACCTTCCTTGGCGTAACGTAGAGAACATAATTCAAGTTTTCAACAATCGTATTTGTTATCGAATCTATCTCAGCGCGACGCGGGCGCAGCGGGCTCGAGGTCAGGCAGCCGCGCGCAGAGTGCTGCGCGGCGGCGGCGGCAGTAACATCGCATACCATAAAACAATGGATTATTGTACAATTATCAGAAATATATCATGTCCGCACGTCCACACTGCGGATTGACGTTGACCCGCAAACTGGAGGAGCATCAAGTCAATGTCAAATGTGGGAAATAAAACATACTTTATTTATTTTGATTTTAGAGTAGGTAAACATATATTTTGAAGATATCCTTTTCTTAATGAATCGTGTATGTACTTATTCCTTTTTGGCTTTTGGTGTATCTATGTAGGTACCTACTTATGTTACGACTGTTTTTTAATTGTTTTATTTATTTACTTATTTTAGTAGTTTTCCTACATTTACGCTGAATCCCGGAAAATACATACCTACAAGGTCTTTCATTTTAGAAAATTAATTATCATCTTAGTTCGTTCGGTAGCATTTTTTGAATATTTTCCTCATTTTTGGTGTGAAGTAGCTACCTATACTTGAGCTCAACAACAACTAAACATCTTTACAACAGTACCTATACAGGAGATTTAAAGTAAGTTTCCGTTGGATAGGATCAACAATTTACAAGATATTATACTGATTTATTTCTTTCTATTTATTAACCTGCGTTTTGTAAATGAGTCGACAATCTGCCTGCCACCTACCACTTTTAGGAATGTCATAACTCTATCTTCTACCGGTTACAGAATCACTGTTAGGAAAACGCCTAACAAAGCAATGTCAGTTTAAGTTTTACTGGGCAAAACAAAAGCTTTGTCATATTAGGTAATGCCCACAATAACACATGACTTACGAAATATTTGTCATGAAATAGTGTACACGTGTTTGTCCAAATAAACGATATCTGTCAGTTCATTTTTTGTCTGCGATGATTATAGTGACACGAACCACTATTATCCACTAAAGCGGATACAGTCATGTCTATTAGGTACCTACCTATTATTAATTTAATCGTTACAAGCACCGCGAATGTTGTCCGCGCTACAAGACACAACCTTACGAAGGACATTGTTCCAATAGTTCAGCTAATATAAGTGCTAACTCGAAACACAACGAGTTTTATTCAAGTAGGTACAATACACAAACACAACGTTCGCACACCAATTTGGGTGTGATAATTGCTTAGCGGTTAAGTTGCATGCACAATATAACCGCAGATATCAGCAGATTCGACATTCTTGTCTAATCGAAGAAATGTCACGATATTTAGACAGATTGGGTAACGATGCGTTCGGTTGCGTTTTGTTATCATCGTGAAGAAGAACAGAAGGAACGGTGTCGTGGCGAAGAGGTCAAGGGTAGGCCGCGGTTGGTGTGTAAAGCGGCGCCAGCATGAACTTTGTGAACCGATCTCGAAAGATGTGCGTGCTGCTGAGGCCTCCGGTGACCCCCGACACCTAGGCGGGGTCTACTAACACATATTAACCCAAATAGTGCTCATCTGTCGATACTAATGAATATTGTGTAAAAAACCAATAGAAATTCGACAGTTGACCGCAGAGAAAAGGTCAGCGCAGACACAGAGCGTTGACTTTCGTCTCGGAATTCTAACGGCGGCGGTTGTAAACACTACTCATTTCACATTTGCCAAACATTTGTTCACTATTAAAACGAGACGGAGAATTTCATGCATCGATGAACTTAACGATTTCAATTACTATGTCAAGAGTTGTTTAAATTGTGTTGCGTCCACAAGGTTGCAATGTCAATATTAACAAGCCTATGTAGGAGCTGTCGGAACGTATGATACAGAGTCAATTATAACCTATTATTAAAAATAAATTGGCCAAGCCTTCTCTGGATTCGGATAATCTCAGTAAACGAGATAATAAATCATACAAATAGGTACGTCCGTAGCAAAATATTTTAGCTATTATTATTTCCCAAGAAGAGCTAGCGGATGAATCGCCTTTGTCGCGAATTATGTACCTACAAGTATTGAAGAAAAATGCATAACATCGTGAGTTACTCAAGCGGGTCAGTCATACAATGTCAACTTAATTTGCTGTAGCAGCCTCCATTCAGTCAGATGTTGGTCTCTCGAATGTAAAAGTTTAGATAATCTGATGTTTGAAGGTCGCCAGTTTTGAAATGTAATCCCCTCGAGCTTTATAAAACCTGACTGAAGCTCGAGCTCCGCCGGAGTCCAAGCTGATCACATAATTGTGATTTATGTGTGTATTAACAACAACTGAGATACTGATCGCTCTGATTGATAACGGCCTTCGTATGGAGAGACAAATGACCGCAAGATGTTTAAGATGATTTTGAAGTGTAAAAGAGCTTTCTGTATTCGAGGTGTTGCGACAATTAGTCTTAGAGTTATGGATTGTTGTGAACAAATAACGAGTGGTTAAACAATTGTTGGCACGAATTGTCGTGTCGGGCTCTGAGCACTAACACTAGTGATGAAATCGCCTTTCGTCGAACGCAATTTAAGAAATTATATTCGACACCATTTCGACAGTCTACTCGTAACTCGATTCTAGTTGGTTATCGTTGATATTTATTATGTATTGGATGTTAATCACTTCGATGATGATGAAAATTTACTATGTTACCTTTAGAATCGTATTATAATCCGATGATTACCTTTAATTACAGTATTAAAGGGCAGTAGGCGCAATGTGCAAGGTGAACGTAAGTAGGTGTTCAATATTATATATTGTCATTAACATGTTCCCAAAGATCAAAAGCAACAGTGTAGATTTTTAAGACTTCTTACTTCCTATCAGTATCACAGTTACGACAGTTTACGCAATGAAAAATCTACAGATTGAAGTAACCTGATTGGCATTTAACCGAGCCTTGAAACTGTAGTTAAATCTTAACATTGAAAGGGACGATAAAAATAAACATCAATATAATATTGTAAGTCACACCGAGGAGTGAATAGACTGAAATGATCTCAATAACATATTTTTTGCTCACAATCATGTTATGTCGAGTTGTCAAGGTACTTGCCAAAGTTTTCAAAGACATAAATTTTTAGTAAGCAACTCGGCCTCGCTATGTATCAGTAAGATGTTAAATTGAGATTAAGAATTGAGTAATTAAATATGGGTTGTTACAAAAAACGAGTGATACCAATGTTTCCGTTCACTATGACTTTTAATTTTGTAGGTTAAAAAAGCTATTAATTTGTTAGTGCTACTCGTTCGGTGCAAATTTTTTGTTCCGTAATTTGTGAACGATGTAATTAAGAATATGTTACATGTGTCTGTGCTAACATATTTATAGGTAATTTAAATTGTAACATTAGGTACTTTTTATCTTAGATTTATCTTTGGCGGTCATTTGACTGTTGCTCTCGCAGTAATCTATTTTATTTAGAAACTTCAAGATATTATTTATAAATCATAAATATTTTATATGCATCAAGGTTAACAAAAACTGCATCGAGTATTATTTATTGTTTTGATTTTACATCGTAGTGTATGTGCAACATTGTCTTATTAATGTGAATTAGATATTAAAATCTCTGTTATTACGTAAAATGCAGGATTCGGTACTAAGTTTAAAATATTTAAAAAAGTCAAAGAAAACTAGAAAAATTTCTATGAATTGGTAATTTTTGCCTTGTTTTATCACATCCCACGTGGAATTTGTTCATTTTTATTGAAAAAAGTAATAAAATTATAACTAAACCTGAGAGCAGGTAATATAATACATAATACTAAAGTAGGTTAAGGAAGCAAAAAGTGACGCAAAATAGCAATAAAGATTCCCCATGACCCTTGTGAATCTTGGAGATCCCTTGATCTCCAAGATTTTCTTAACCACTTTGTCCGTTTGAATTTAAAGTTTGAATCGAATCTACAAAATTCTGCGACTTTAACGCTGCGTCTACGCGACCGGCACGCTCGTGCTACATTTTGCTACGATGCTGCTACGACGCCTACGCAATCTAAAATTAATCTATTTAAAACTACGCAGCAGCACAGTATTGTGCCATATTTGAACTACGCATGGAAGAGTCGCCGCCCCATTTAATATTGTTTCGTTTTGGACCGGTATGCAGTATACGTATTCTTAGATATGAGTCAACTATTTTCCCACATAAACCTATAGAGGTTTATAACGTCCACTTTTGTATTTACCTTTTGATGGAAAAAGGTTATAAAAAACTGGACGTAGTTTGAAAAATAGATTATACAGTAAACATGAATTTATTTTATCTGAATAACAGTTATTCATCTTCCGAAGTAATATCTTGAAGGTATAGCAAAGTATCCAGATAAGATAATTTCCTAATTGACCTCTTTTTAACCGACTTCAAAAAAAGGAGGAGGTTCTCAATTCGGCCGGTAATTTTTTTTTTTTTTATGTATGTACACCGATTACGCCGAAGTTTCTGAACCGATTTACGTAATTCTTTTTTTGTTTGATGCGGAATAGTTTCGAATTGGTCCCATAAATTTTTTTTCATTTCATTGATTCAGGTAGGCCCATTAGTTTTTATTTTATGAGCATTTGACTCTGAAGTCTGTTACTTGTTTGTTGTTGTGGAGTTACTTTCGCATTTATAATATTAGTAAGGAAGTAAGAATAAGCCTATTACCATGAAATGTATGGTTTACAATGTAAAATGAACGCATAGAAAAAATTTGTATAGGATATTGCAATTTGCAACTAAAAATGAAAAAATAAAAAAAACTTTTTTGCAAAAAATAAAACCGACTTCAAAATCACAAAAAAGTGAAAAATAATTTTAGCTTCAGAAGTCGGTGCCAAAAAACTGAATCAAACAAACTAAAGTCACCGACTTCTGAAGCTAAAATTATTTTTCACTTTTTTGTGATTTTGAAGTCGGTTTTATATTTTGCAAAAAAGTTTTGGCAAGTAAATTGTTTGAGAACACGCACATTATATATAAATACCTACACTAACATTTATCAGTATTTTGTACTAAAGATCTAAAATTGAATAAGTCCGAGTAATTCAGGTTGTTTTTCCTTTATAAAAACCATTTTGGCTTCGTATCTTTATTAACAATACCAAACGTGTCTATTCATCATATTGGAAAAAATCGCAAAAGATTGTAAACAAGCAATTATTTATAGATAAAAATGGGTGCGATAGGTATCTACGTGTGTGCGTGGGCGCAGTGCCTCTGCCGGCAGACAGCTTCGCAGCTAAATGAAATATTAGTAGGTTATTTTAAGTATATTACGTATATAGACGATTCACCAAGTGTCCTGATCTGTGTGTAACCAATCAACCCCCTAATTTGCCAATCTGAGAATCACAGGTCGCCTTCAGAGATCGCGTCAGCGCGGGTCGAGATTGGGATTGAGATACATTATTAATTTCGTGGGCTAATTTCGTCGGGTGTCTGACAGACGTTGATGATGGCTAAACTTTTTCAGACGGGCTCCAACCGATTTAGCGTCGATAAAAGTGGTCACGCACTTGTAACACGTGCTGTGATTCAGACGCGCTTTGATTTGGTTATATTACCCAAGCTGAACTAGAAACAGATAATTCCGAGCTGCTGCAGTTTCACGCAAAAGTCGCATATCTCAAAAACATATCACATCTTATTATCCAATTTTCGTTGATAGTTCTTTTGACGTTCTACAAACCCATTTTTTACACGACTATCCAAAAAAAGGAGTGTTATGTTTTCAGGGTTCATGTATGTATGTATGTGACTTTCTTTATTCCACCATAACGTCTAAACGGCTTAACCGAAATATAAAGGGTTCCTGAAAAAATGGCGCGCAGTGTTGCACATGGCGTGCGGGGCGCGGGAGTATTTACCTACCTATTAGTAAGTATGTAGGATTTTTCTGAGGTAGACGTTTCTGTAAATACATGTGAAATCCCGATTTTCGCGTTGGCTCGTGATACGCGACATTGATATTAAATATTATGTAAAAGTATTATGTCTATAAGTAGATTCCTAAGTAAGCAATTGATTGTCGTCACCGGTGTCCAATCTCAAACCAAGGTATCAATATTACACTTAAGTAATATAAATGATATTAATATTACTATGAATTAATATTTGTAAGTTATATATAAAAGCACATGTAAAAAAATAAAATAGATTATAGTCTGGTATAGCACATAGATTACTTATTATCCCAGAAGTAAGATCCCGTGGGCAATTCCCGAACTCCATGCTATAAGCTAGTAAGTAATATTTTGCGTGATATTGATTACCTGAAAAATAAAAGTTACCTTTCGTGGCACATTGTGCGTTTGCAAAAATATTGTTATATCACTAAAAGGTTTAAAATAAAAAAAACAAATAATTAAAAAAAATTAAAACACGCCTGCCATACTTAGGTATCAAAAAGTGAACTAAAAAATTCAAAACAAGTTACGTGATTTTAGTGTTGAATGGTCAAAAGGTATAAAATATTTACTGTGCAATTAAAACGCCATTGTGGCCAAAAGTGGAAATCTGAAAACCAATCTTTTCATTGCAGTCGGGGGACGGTTCCTTGGAATAGTTCTTTACAGGTCCCCTGACTATACACCGTGACTTTTTAGTCGTCTTACATTACAACGGCAGCCCACTTCATGTATCCAATGACTACTAAACATTCATTAAAAAAAATATAGGTATTTAAGAGAATTCAATAATATAAAAATAAAAATATTATTCATTATTATGACGCATGGCGTAGTTGAAACACTCTGTTGCGAGCGATGATCTACTCGACTCGTGCGCTGCATAGGTATATTGTTCTACCGTTTGACATGTAAACATTATTAACAGGATGTTTCATAATTGTAAAGTATTATTTATTTTTCTTTGTACCTCTCATAATTAATGGTAAAAAATAATAATCGCTCCAAGAGGTATTTTATATCGGATACATTGAGTGGGCCACCTTTGTAAGACGACTAAAAAGTCACGGTGTATATAAATATATATAAAACAAAATTGACGGTTGGTAAATTTGTGCGACAGTAAAAAAAACAATTGGACGGCTATATCGTCTACAATGTCAGTACTAAAAATATGTAAGGAGACTAATAAATAAATGGCCAGTAAAAATGATGGAATGGGCAGGTCATAGGGAGCGGAGACACCCGGACTTGGGGCACCCCGACTCGGACATGTTAGGTTCGAAGGGAAGGGTGGGGAGAGGGAGGGTGTTAGGTTACTGCAAACCCTGCAGACAGAAATAGGAGCCCCGCGTGGCGGGGCTAAGCTGATTATGCTTTTTATGCGAATATAAAGTGTTTTGAGATTTCCTAATGACTAATTAGAACACGCCATGTTTTCGCTTTCGTATTTATAATTATTTATTTTGTTCTAGCCTGCGCGCATACTTTTATATTTTTGTAGTGTTTATTATATTCCCCATAGTTGTTTTAAATTATAATCCAGATACTGTTTATTTAATTTAATTTTTTTTTCCTAATTCATAAAATCAAATATTTATGCTGTCTTGATTTCCGTACGTTCTCACGGGTGACCACTGAAAACCAGCGCTGCTGTGCCGCGGGCCCTCCATAGCACAGCATCATGCTGAGTGGTAGCCTGCTTGTCGCAGTCACGACGTGCAAGCTGTTAACTTTTCTTTTTCTGTTTCTGTCCTGTAGTATTAATGCGCCTTATGATTATTGTAATTATTTTTGTTTTTTTTTTTGTATGCACGTCATGTCCCTGCGACAAATAAATATTTTTTCTTTCTTTCTTTTAATTCCGATTTGTCAACTGCCCACTCTTTTAGTTATTTTAGTGCTCAGTATTTATTAAATGATCCATTTTATTATTTTTCACGACTCATTTTTGTTTACTTTACTGCTAAGTTTTAACTGCCGAACTTGTTAATAAATATGCATTTTGTCATTTTTAACTTACCAAAACTACTATATACAACTGCCGCTTTAAATCAGTGCCAACATATTTGACCACGACATTATTCTAGATGCTTACTTGCTTAGCTCCATTTATGAAACAAAAGATCCTATATCAGTGCTCAACGAGTGTTATAGCCCACTTGATCACTTTAGATGTCATTCTGCGTTGAAACATGTCAATGGAAAACGACAAACATCTGAGAGTCGAATATTACCATAAGTAGGCTTCCGCCCTACTAATCCAGGCGGTTACGTAAAGCGCAGACAGTCACTAGCGATTAGCGACTGTGCAACACACCCGTAACCCGTAACTACTTACTAGACTTTTGATTCGATTTGTGTTCGGAATAACTGGTAGCATAGCATCATCACTTCAATCGTGGCTTCTAAATGAAACTAACAATTGTGATTAGTAATTGAGCACTTTGGATTCCGTAGTCTATAAAATACTGTTTATGTTTCTTAACCCTAATTCGTAATTAGTTTAAGTAAGAACTACTACATTATTTATTTCATTTGTTACTTTAGTTTTCGTTGTGGAATTGGCATATATCTACTTCATGGATAAAATTCCTTAAAATAAATGAAAACAAAATAAACTTTAGAAGCTGTTTGCGTAACGTTGCGCATTGTTTACTATTTATTTCCTTCGCCTGTATTTAAATAGCCAACTAATAACTATCTAAAGCAAGTAATTCTTAGGACACTCATTGGTTTCAAGCACATTTTTCAGGTTATCTTTGTAACGCTTGAGCGAACAGCTACGCGATGACAGATGATGCGAGACGCCTCCGCCCGCCCCCCCCCCCCCCCGCACCGGTGCATTTGTGCATCATTCTATTACCCACATGATGAGCAAATAAATGCGACATCGACTATCGTACTAGCATGTAATAACTATTATCTGTTAGATAACGTATTTCTTTGTAATAACACTATCACGTTTAAGTGGTTTTGTGAACAACCATAGTACATAATTGTAACAAAATATGAAGTTCCTAGTTTTACGTAATTTGTGAGAGAAATTGTGCAGCCGATATAAAATGAATAAATCAACTTTGTGATAAGTGTTTGAAAAGGTTTTATTCTAATATCGGCTTCCTGGCGGCTCTGTGTTGTTAGGGATGCACATTCTGTGAACTTTACTGAATATAATTTTTTGGTAACTTAGTTTTTTATGGCGTTCTTAACGAAGAGTTTGTAAATCTATATATGTATGTTGACCCGCATGTGAAACGAAATGAGACTTATGTATCTAGTTATATAAAGGAGAATGAAAGCCTCTGTCTGTTTTTCACAAAACTACGTTAAAGGTTCAACAAGATACGTCCATTTCACGTATCAAATGTTGTTGCGAATCAAGACGATCCCGATTGTGCAAGTCACGGTACGTCTGCACAACGCTTACACACCTGCCAGCCTGCCACGGCATAATGATCGGTACCCTTTGCAGTGTGCCCCGTGACCCTATGCTGTAACGTGTCCCGGAACTCGGAATATAACACGTCATATTGAAAAATGAAAATAATTAGAGATGGTAAAAAAAAACAAGACAAATAGACACCAATATGACACTTATTGATATGATATGATACATATTTGAGACATTTACCGCATTATGCGTCGTCGAGCCAAAAGTTAGATGGACCGGTGCATACTTGCATCTATAGCCCAGCGTAGGTACTGTGTAGGCCAAGCGAATATAATTATACCTACGCTACTTGAAGCCAAATATGCGCTACATCGCATTGTAGCCATTGCGTAAACTTCATCAGCAGCTACCCGCTGAATAAAAGAACAATGCGAAGGCGTCCTAAACGTTACCTTTCAAAAAAGGTTTTAATAATTTGTATATTTAGCACAGATAGTGTAAGTTAAATAGTAGCATGCAGTACCTAATATAGGTACATAGTTTGTCTAATGTGATCATTGGGCTTTTGTTCGCATTTACATTTCTACTACATTTTTAACCGACTTCCAAAAGGAGGAGGTTATCAATTCGTCTGATTTTTGTTTTTTTTTGTATGTATTTTCAGCGATATCTTCGTCGATTGTAAACCGATTTTGATGATTCTGTTTTTGTTTGGAAGTATATTAAATTGAAGATCTGATGCTGATCTTCGGAGATAAACAGTGGAACTCTTAAATGAAAAAAAAACAGCAATTGCAGCAATCGCTTGGATGTCTATTGTTTACACAATATCGTAACATAACATAACGCCTGTATCTGAGGGTGTACACAGATGTGTACAGTACACCCAGATTTCGTAAGTTAAGTATATTAAATTCCATTTTATTGAAGATAAGCCTATTACCATGAAACGTATTGTTAACAATGTAAAATAAATGCATAGCAAATATTTGTATAGGATATTACAACTAAAAATGAAAAAAAAACTCTTTTGCAAAAAATAAAACCGACTTCAAAAAATAAAACCAACTTCAAAAACATAAAAAAGTGAAAATCAACTTTAGCTTCAGAATTCTGTGACAAAAAAACTGAATCAATCAAACACAAGTCAGCGACTTCTGAAGCTAAAGTAATTTTTCACTTTTTTGTGTTTTTGAAGTTGGTTTTATTTTTTGCAAAATAGTTTTTATCTGAATACAAAACCTATTATAAAACAGCGAGAATTATAAAATTCACAAAGTTATTGTCATACCTCATTGTAATTTGTTACAAAATTACAACACACTTAATGATATAACATTTATACACGTAAAGTCTAATGGAGAACGTTCAACGTGTTTGTATATTATGCTTAACATGCATCTAGGTTAGCGAGTATGGATCTCCTAATTATTAAATAAACAAATGTCTTTGCTGTAGACTGGTGACAGGCATTTGTAAGAACCTACACAAGTACAAAATAAATAGATCAGAAGGTAGTGCATTATAGTAGGTGGGTCGCTGTTATAGGTTAGTAACAGGCTCGGGCCGTTTGGAATGCAGTTGTTCCGAAAGGTTATACAATCAATATACTCGTGTATCCTTGTCGGCAGTGTCCTTGTTATAGATAGATACGATACGACAGTGTTTGAGTGGTCACAGCCGCAGCCGGCGACATCACAACACGCCCAGACCTCTTCCTGTATCAACGTAAGCCGACATTGACATTTAGACAGAACAGTGGCCCGCGCACTTCACACACTGGTCCGCCAACAACTTACGAAAGGCCGCTTGCACTGAAAAATACACTTTGTATAATATATTTTTAGAACAGTTGCAAAGTTCCTATGCATGCCATACATTCGCTCGATTAGCGTCCTTGGCCGGTCGACTGTCCCTTCGAGAACGGAGATGCGATGCGACTTGCAAACGCGTATCGAATCCATTCATTAGTACTTGAATGGGAGATGTCTCGGGCGAGTATTATTACCAGGCAGTATAATGTGTACCACCCTAAGTTATTAGTTCCTAAAGCTGGTAGTGGCTGCTTTCAGTAGCAAGTCGCAGGCATGAGCAATGAGCAGAGCTGTTATTTGTAGATATTAGAGCTCGTAATTAGCGTCGGAACAGTAACAATACGAGCTCGTGACCTTGATCTCGTTTCGAACGCAAGCTGCGCCTCTATCCACCTGTTTGTACTTGGAGCTTAGAAGGAACCGCCCAACAACATGTTCTAGAAAGGCTACTATCGGCTTATTTTCTGATAATTGTAGATCGCATTAAGCTTAGAATCTGAAGGCGTAATTAGTGTCACCAGACGGGACTTTACTGGCTGGCGAGGAGTGTTATTACACTAAAATTTTGCAGTTATTGCATAGTGTAATAAGAGCAATTTAGCTGAATATTTGCGATCAAAATGGAAGTTTCATCATCATGTCCCGAAGCGGCCGCCATGCAAGTGCTCGCAGGTCGGCTGCATTGCCTTTGTATACGTATATCTTGCAGAGGTACATAATTATAAAGTCAGATTAGTATTAGGCATTATTGGACGACGCTTGACGCTGCTGTTGCGTTAATTTTATATAATTTTGTTACGGCAAGAATGATAGAATGTCAACAAATACCTATAGTATATAGACGTTTTGATATCAACGAATCGTGACTAAACATAAATAATATGTGTTTATGCGTAACAAGCTGCACCTCAGTTTATTACATATGTACCATTACGATAGTGATAAATTGGAGATCGGAAAATATAAAATTAAAGTAAAACACCTTAGAAGGAGGACCCACAGTTGGTGTATGTAGGTACGAATATGTCGAATTAAACAATGAATGTCCACAAATTGGCTTGTAACGGACAAACACGGTAAAGGAAGTGAACGTGGCCATGATGTGGTACACGTTACTTTTCAAATGTTCAGTGCACGAGTAGGTACCTACCTACCACAAGTAAATGATACGAATTATAGAAAAATGTAATGAATCAACACGACAAGCAAAATGTCGCGAGAGAATGTGGAAAGCGGCGGCGATTTACGACACGCATCTCCTGACATGAGACTACTGCAACACAGAAGGTAGGTATGTACATTGATCAAACAATCATAACTGTTGCTCTGTATTATTTGTATTTTACTATTAGTTAGGTCTAAGCGTGGTGGACAGACGACATTGTTGCTATCAGCGCAAAAACCTAGATGCTGGCAGAAGAACGCGGAGATTGGCACAAAAACAGGGAGACAAAGACACGGATACCTCGCAACGGGTGAATTCTGGCTTTAGATGATGATGAGGCCCGTGCTCATCAATATATTTACAAGCTCTCTGCCGGGCAAATGAAACCGTAGGTTTTAATTTCACCCAAAGACCATAAACACGTAATGTGTTCTACAAGCATTGTACACGGTTTTTCACTAATCATCTTTTTAAAATTAGTCAAAGCGCAAACCTAAACTTATTTTAAAACGCAAAAGATGCGAGGTGAATGTACTTCTGTATTAATAATAAGTTTTAATTTGAAGCACACAGAAGTTTCATTCATCATTTGAATAGAAGAAACATTTGTTTTGGAGAAAAACTGGTATCCTAACAATATTTACAAATTCGATATGACATCATAACAGGTATTAGGAAAAAAACTGGTGTTTACTTAATTCTAAAACATAAACTGTATTATTATATCAAACAGGTAAACTATATATAAACTTAGATGAACGTAGCGGTACCTATATAAGGTACGCTGAATTAATTTACGTATTTTAATTAAATAATAAATTGACTCACAACTTTACGTGGTTTGTATTTGTAACTGTCAAGTTTTTTAAATTTAAAGGCTTGGGAATGAAAACGTCGTTTTTGCTGTAATTAATCTTATGTTTTTTTATAAATTCGTAGACACTAAAATGTGGCATTAATGCAAATCTTGTTATTCTAGATCCATTACTTTTTATTGGTTTCTGAGTTAAAAAGTAGTCAAATAAGCAAAGTTACAGCGTTGTATACGGGGTGGAAGGGACATCGACGCGAAAATGGTTACCACGTATTCAGTACATCATTCTGAGACATATTGACCGAGTAGGTATTGCAATTTTCGAGGAAACAGCTGATTTGAATAACCGATGAAATTTTATTTTGACCCATAAATCTCTAAAAAAGAAAGCTGCCATAAGTCTTTAGGCAATGGCCTGTACACGTTATCGAAAGCCTAGTGGGAAGCTTTTTCATGTAATATTGAGGAATATCATGGAAAGTAGCAGCTGGACAAAGTAGAAAAAGGACCGTATGAGAAATTGGGAAGCTCATGCTGTGGTAAGTTAAATGAGTTTGCTTCCCAGTTCCCAGCATATCACTGAATTAAACCTTGGCTCTGACGAAAATTGACAATAAGTGCTGCCTGTGACTTCGTCTGAATGTTTTTGTGTTTTATCATTTTTAATACAAATATCCAAGACGACAAAGAGCATGTGATCGGTTCGGTGGCTTACGCGCGAAATGACAACAAACAGACAGAGTTTAAACTAATAAATATATAGATATCTATTACTCTCTTACTGATGGAACTATAATTCACTCAATGGACAGCTAGTATGGCTTATTGTCATACTAGCTATCCATAGAGCGAATTATGGACAACAACGAAATTTAGTTAGTTAGGCAAGTTAAAAATAGGAGTGGGATTAGGAATAAGTATATAAGAAGTTTGAAAGATGCACGATAAAGTGCTGTAGTAAGAAGAGAAAAGTGTGTTCTACGAGAAAATAAATAAGAAAATCATTTTCTCTTTCATCAGAGAAAATGATGAGGAAAAGTCACAGGAGGTGGACATAGCGATTATGGCTGACGAAGAAGTATGGATATAAATTGTGATAAAAGCAAAGAGGACCACGACGTTTGGTTTAAAAAAAAATTGTTAACAATTAGTAATATCAATTTCAGACTAGAAAAAAAATAGTTCAAAAACAATACATAATTTTATCAACTTCCCTTAAATTAAGATCTTAAGATAATAGCGATCTTTAAAGTTTCGTATACCTAGGCCGTAAAGAACGATTGGTACCTAAATAGATGCGTGGTTATTTTGAAAGCTGACAGTCGGAATAGTTAATTATTTCATTTATTTTATATAAAATTTTATAATGTTATGGAAATGATTACCGAACAACGCCAGACTCTTCATTGCGCAAATAACGAAAGTGACCATCTTGTTTTTTCATCCTTAACGAAGAATAGTTTTCAGTTTTTTCCTGTTCCTGAATTAGTGTTCTAGTCATATAACACAGTTTAGACATACAATTTCTCCGATAGTGATGTGAATTATTTGATGTATGAAAAACATGTCGCTGATAATCGAGGTTTCGTCGCATCGTTTCAGCTCCCGCTACAGGACAGCTCGACAGGTACGAAATTATGAAATTCTAGGATTCTACTTTCAGTTGACAGCGTTCTTGATCAAAGCAACGTTGGTAATCCACAGGTACAGTTAGGTACTCCCAGAGTCAGCTGCTGGCGATGGTAATCAGATTGGATTACCAGCGTCAGTATCTTTTGATATTATTTCGCCAATTATTTCAAAACAGGGCCGATGCCGTAGTATTCCATTGATAGCGTGTTGACGCCGCGCCGTTCGGTTAGTCGTCGTAGGTACTTGACTACATAAAGCACAAAAGCTTGCGCGCACGGTATTCCCTCAGTAGGATCGCCAGCCGAGTATCACATAATACTCACTCAATGATAAGTGAATCTAACAATAATATAAGATGCCATGACATTCCAAATATCCACATCACCGACATTTAGCCCAAGCTTCACTGTTATGCAACGTACAGGTTTCAAAGGGTAGTGCTTCATTATGAAAAGTAACGTGATAGTTTCGCAAATTACTGCAACACGAACATATGATTCTGTTTTGGACTTTGATGAATTGTTTGATAACATTTACTGTGAGGGCACAAACTGACGAGTTTAGTGCAAAATATAACTCTGTCATACAGTTATGACATTAAGGGTACTGACCTGTTTCTTACTGAAGATCTAGATGCGAGGGTGAGATTCCTCTGAGGCAATCGCGGCGCCGCGGAGGGCGCCGGCGGAGTCTGGGGCGCGGGCGGGGATGTGCGGGGCAGGCGACCACCCGCCGCCGCCGCGCTCGCCAGCAACACCACCATCCACCACCTGGACATCACGATATCACGATACGCACGAGACGCGCGACTCACGTTTCGGAACGTACTGTCACAACGGCCACTCGCCGACTCACGCACGCAACGACGTTCACTTTTGTTGTGCTTGTGGTGGCGCCCCACTCCGATGAAAGTGGGCTTTCACTGGAGCCCGCAGCGCTGCGCCGGCAGCCGCAGAACGCTGCCCAGCCCTCGTTCAACACCTTCATATTTCTGTTGCTTATGCCAGCTCAACAATGAGTTAAGGGATGCACTAATGGTCTGCGGCTGCGCTGCGCAAACCGTGCGTGTTTGTCATCTCTAAAGTCCGACCAAGCTGCCTAGTTTAAGTGAGAAACATTAAATATTGGGATTGGGCAAAATTACGTTGATCAAACAACTATATTATCTCATATCTCTATCAATTTAATGACTGTAGGATTCCTGCTGGATAAAGCTTCTGCTTGATTTCTTAAGATTAGTATGAGTTTAGGGCATCGTCATGTACCTACTTACGAGTAGGTATTCCAAGACGAGGAATGGCGAAGTTTATCACTTGACTAAGTTTAACCAGAAATTGACATTAATCAATAAATGGTATGATCAATCGGAGTAGCAAAAGGAACAACTTAGTTAAGAATTAAGCTTTTTCAATTTATATTTTTTTATATTAAATAGGCCTACTCTTGATCTCAATCTAGTCCTGAGGACGGAGATGAGGTCGACGATGGAACGAGCTTACCCAGAAGAAGCCTATTAACTCGCGACTTAAATAGATTGGGGTCATAATTATGAACTTGGGAACACCGACGAAGGCAGGGAATTCCACTCCTTGGCTGTGCGCAAGTTTAGTTTAGGTGCGCATAATAAACGATGTAGCAAAGCGCTTCGTGCGAATGTGCGGAACATCGACAAGGATGGATGATAACCCGGGACTCCCGATGGAAGAAAGGAGATGGTGGAATGATCTCGTCGAGCTCTTGGGCACACTAAAAGACCGACAGACATGCAACCTTGCGCCGGTAGGCCAGGCTATGAAGCTTGCTACCCACCAGCTTATCGTCACCAATGAGCCTCTTGGCTCTGCGCTCAACAGAGTCGAGTGTGGTTAATTGGTATTTGGCTGAGCCATCCCAAAGGTGACTGCAGTACTCCATGCCGGACCGAACTTGAGCTTTATATAGGACTAAAAGCTGTCCTGGATTGAAGTAACGCTTAGACAGGTAATTCAACCGACATTTTTTTTTAAATTGAATGTCCGAACGGATTGTGTTGTGCGTATGCACCTTTGGTAGGTATTAGGTAGATACCTACGGAGGCTTATATTAAAATTATGGTCCAGGAAAAAGTCATGCAAGCTATTAATTTTTCGTTATAGGTACTTCTTACTACTTAGAATCAGTTTATTTAGTGAAATTTTCCCTTAGGTTTATACAAGCATATTAGGTAAGTCCAAACAAAGTTACGTAGAGATACGTGCACTTACCTACCTACTAAAAACTTTGATTGAAGATAGCACTAAAACCGTCTTTACTAAATAAAATTAAAAGAATCTATCTATTCAGAATACCTACTTAGTTCACTAGCGTGGGTATTGGTATCGACGTGATCTTGCTGGGCCGGCGGGTTCTATGGTAGACTAGCGACATCTCTTGGATAACTTAGTAAAAAGACTGTCAACAGTTATTAATCGGCTCTTTTTCAACTTGATTTTCAGTCCCAACAATTTCCACAGACAATTTAACAAAACAAACAGTGTCCTCCTGACAACGTCATTTCATTGCCAAACGAACCATACTGCACTCTTAAACGATTACGAATCTACACACACTACGAGAGGCTAATCAACACAATAACTTGTTAAGATATTCTCAATCCCGTATTCATCGTATTGATATTTGAATGGGTTTTAGTCGGTACAAGTCTGACACAGGGAGTGTCCCAGCCCAGAGCGGGAGGGAGTCATTTGATGATTTCCAGGGGCGTAGCTAACGCCGTATCTGCCGTATCATTTATACGGGGCCCCCGAGCCACGGGGGCCCCCAACGTGCGTAAGCAAAAATTAATAAAAACGTCTCAAATTTTTTTTTTTCAGAAATGACAAAAATCAAAAAAAGCAATTTCTTTCATAGAGGCAGAAACTTTAGAAAAACTAAAGTCATCATCTGCTATAAATGATTTAATAATTCAGTTTGCCGAAAAAAAGGCAAGGAAAGTGTATATTTAATTTGAATTGTTTGTAAAAATTTTGGAAAAAGTGACTATGCAAACATTTTTTTTTCTTTTGTGAGAAATCTTTACCCTTCCTAAGGGCCCCCAAACAAATTTTTATACGGGGCCCCGCCAAGGCACGCTACGCCACTGATGATTTCCCATCCGAAAAACAGGCGACTTTAGATAGACACTGCCAGTTATTGAGGGCAACACACGCGGATGAAATAAACGCATGTCTGATGGCGTCGCCACTGTGAAAACCTCCTGGATCGAAAAGCTCCATATTACGTGCAACATGCGCGTCCAACGGTACAACGATCACGAAGCAGGTGTCTTTGCGAATAAGCTGTTGCAAATGGGAGAGGGTCGTCTGGAATCGGACGCAGATGGGAAATTTCTATTTTCCGAAGAAGTTTCCTATCCAGTGGCTACAGAGAATGAACTTAGCATGCACGTTTTCTCAATTTGGAGGTTAATATAAAAATAAAGAGTGGTTGTGTGGGCAGTGCTGTCGAGTGGGTCAGTAAAATACCTAAACAAAAAAAAATAGACATAATCGTCGGTGATTCAAAGTATACACATCCTTAGACAGTGTGATGGCTAATGACGATAGTACTGTCTACCCCGCGGGCGTGCAGTCCCATCAGCTGAAGCTTAAAGTTAGCGTTCCAGTTCTGGTGATGCGACACCTTGATGCAACCAGACTTTGCAACGACACCAGGCTTCGTATCCCAGAGCTGGGCAGTAAGCCAGTAACACTAAAAGAGAGAGTGTTTTACTTTAATTTAATTCAAATACTTGCCATTTCACGAGGTTACAATTTCCTTTAAATTTGGCCTTTATAATGGCGATCAACAGATCCCAGGGCCAAACCTTAAAAGTGATAGGCATTTAATTGTGCACTCCATGCTTCTCACACGATCAATTATATGTTGATTTTTCAGTGCCCAAGACTTGCACGTGCTTGCGGAAAATAATACAGTTGTGTACAGAACGGTATTAGAATAAATAGTGCCCAACAAGGCGTGTGATGGTTAACTTTAAAAAGAAAGTCGTTTAGCGCCAAAATAAACGGTTTTTAAGCCATATCGTCCCCATTCAATTTTGTTTCGGACCTCTGCCGCCCAGACTTACAGCACCAGAAAGGACCCCTTTTGTAGTCATCACTCACATTATCACATATTGATCAGCCAGTCAGTTCTCACACATCACGCCATGTAATCCCCGAAGGGAGCAGAGGTGTACCTAATCGTACACCCACATTTCGCCAGTTATGTTGGGAGGTAGGTATGGCAGAGTAAGGAGCTTCATGGACGCTTTTTCCGGGCCTTGCATGGGCCCGATGTGTCCCATGTGATAGGGGGCGAGCCTATTTCCACCAACCGGGTACAAATCCAAATTCCGTGGCTGCTATTGAGAAATTCCTGATGGAAAGGATAACCCAATAACACTATTATTTATAGTTTTTTTTCAATTGCATCCATTGTTAAGTGGAAGAGCAGAGTCACCTAACATAAGCATCTCCTTGCTTAGAAGGTCATCTTCAAATCATGTGCGCATTATACCTTTATGTAATTAATATAAACATTTTTTTTTACACTGCCCAACCCGGGCATCGACCCCAGGGCCTCTTGCTTAGTAGTGGCACTTGCGACCACTCGACCAACGAGGCAGTCTCACACAAACACTCCCAAAATTTCGACGCGAACGAAGTCGCGGGCAATAGTTAGTTGAAAAATATACATATTGGAGAGACACATTTAAAGAACTTTGTACGAGTTAAAGATTTGATTTTTGCTAACAAATAAAAATAAGCATAATACTGATCCATTGGAATTACTCAAATAGGTTCAGGGCTCAGAGGTCAGAGGTGTACTTGATAGTACACACACATTTCGCCAGCTGATTAGTCCCATGTTATACGGGGGTGAGCCTATTGCTATCAACCGGGCACAATCCAGATTCCTCGAATGTTACTAAGAAATTCCTAATGGAAAAACACAATAACACTGCGCGACCTGGGAATCGAACCCAAGATCTCATGCTCAGCAGCTCAGCATTCGCACTCTCAATCACTAGACAAACGAGGCAATAAAACAAATACAAATAGTCAACCATTAATTGTTTGTATTTACGTATTCTGAAGTCCAACTAGGGCCATGCGTCATGCGTAATATTATATGCTATGACCTTTAAGGTCCAGCCAGATGAAGCGAGGTGATAGCTAAGGCGATTACAAGAGAAAGGCGTGCGAGTAAGTTAAGGACACCTACTACCAAATAGTATTAATTCTAGCCATTAACATGCGATATAATAATCAGAGACGTACTATAGTTTCATTAAGTGCAGATGATTGTTTTAGTGAGATATGGTGTAATTACGATTATTTTTGTAAAGATGAATGGGCCTAACGTCAAGGAATTTAAGCTATTGCAAAATTACAATGAAATGTACATAAAGGTCGTGAGGGTAAACGGGTTTTTTTTTAAATCTTACTTTGATACAGGATAACAGGAAGCCAGGTAAATGTTATAAATGCGCATATTGTGTTTGTCTTTTGGACTTACTGTTATACCTACGAGCACCATCCTAAAGGGATTTTCTGGTGGTTAACTTACAAGCCGCAGAGAAGTAGAATTCGACCTAGAAATTGATGAAATTCACGTAGATAAGTAAACTGCGCATGTAACAGGGGCTGACATGCAGGCCATTCATTTACTTATTGGTCGGTCAGCCAGTTATCAACGCGGATCGTGTGTCGCTTGAGGTGACTACCCAAGTAGCACCAAACTGCATTATTGGATGTCACATAGGGTCCACATCGGTAACTTTAGCATTTATGAAGACTTCACTCGAACTGCAACAGCTGAAAATTACGCATTCGCCTGTTTATTGACTATATCAACAACCACAAAAATAACATTGTAATGTTGCGAGCGTTAATATAGGTATTCAGGTATGTGTTCTGTCAGCTCGAGCAGAGGAGCTCGTGGCTAAATAAGAACAGCCGCTCGGATCGATCTTTAGGTTAAGCCGTGCTTACCTAGGTTGGTCCGTGGATGGGTGACCACCCATTACATACCGAGTTTCATCCGTGCCTCGGAAAGCACGTTAAGCCGTTGGTCCCGGCTGTCATTTGTAGATCTTTGACAGTCGTTACAGGTAGTCAGTGACCCGAAAGTCTGACAACCAGTCTTACCAAGGGGTATCGTATTACCTAGTACTAACTGGGTTGTGGAGGTCCGACAGGCAGTCGCTCCATGTAAAATACTGGTATTCAGCTGCATCCGGTTAGACTGGAAGCCGACCCCAACATAGTTGGGAAAAGGTTAGGCAGATGATGAGTAGGTACTGTCAGCTACAATAAGTATAGCATTTGTGTGGACCTGAAAGTAGCTATAATAATATTCTGAATTAAAGGCCACAAACGTCCCCATAAAATGCTTGCATTTTAAAAAAGAACATGTGAACTGCTTTAATGCAATCAATTATTCTGTGAGTTCAATTAACAATGATACAAATAAATATTGCGTCTTGCTGAACATAGTTGAACATTTACAGTGTTAATCAGCTTGCTACACGCAATCTTATAATAGCACTTATCTAGCCCACATGATCACTATGGGTGAATTTTATATGATGCAAAATTACAGAAAACTGCTATAAATCAGATCACATGTAACCTTTGATGCTGGTTAGAGCTGAATACTTGTACTAGCATAGGCAACTAATCTACTGCTAAGTATCTACTACTATCCATATGTTTAATAATGCAAGTGAACTCGCATTCTATACTGGAACGCTGACGGGATTCGTACTAAACTATCAGAATTTTTAAATTTGACTAGCGAACATTGTGTCGACATTATCTCACAACAAACAAGATTAGGTGAAAATTATACGTTAAATACGCCTGGATATACCTGTTACCGATGCGATAAGAGATCGAATGGTATTGGTTAGGGAGTCGCAATTTTAGTTAAGAACGATATTCCTCATGCATCCATTCTTATTCCCCCACGTATAATCTTTACTGCCGTATACTTCTCAGCCGTAAAGTTACATGTGTGTCTGAACTTCACACTCTGCCAGCTTTATGATCCAATCACTTTCCAGTCTTTTTTACAGTAGGTGGTAATTTTGTCAGTCATTGCTTTAAACAATACCGATACTCGGACGCTAATTGGTCTGAGTACAGGTCTTACTTGGATATGAATATTCCATTAGGAACATCAATTCTAAAATTAGCATTGATATTGCAGTTGACTAACTTCAAAATGCCATCAAAATGAGTCGCGAAGTAAAGCAGTTGTCCCACCAACGACGAGAAAACGACTAACTATCGGCTATTTCCTCGCTCAAGAAACGTACAATAGATATACTTTCCGAGTGAACAAAAGAGATGCATATACAAACAGTTGATCGCTGACTGTTCACACTGCCGGCGAGCACTCGCTTCACTAGTTTGTCGCTGAGCGACAAGAGCTATGAAAGATAACACTCGCTCAGCGACACTCGCCAAGCGATTAGAACTCACGCCGAGAGAGCAACCAGTGGTCATTTCTCTACAGTGCGAATCTAAGAGTATCGGATATTGTCGGACACATTCAATAAAAAACTCATCCATTCTTATTGGAAAATTGGGAACACGTTTATCGCGCATGAGGCCGCAAGACTGACTGTACGCTTGACTGCCGCGAGCGAGTGATGCGAGTAATCGCCCGCCTCACTCGCACACTCGCTTATAGCCGAGCTACACAGATATCGGAACTACGCACTCGCTCCCCGCGTCTCGCTAACTCGTTTCTAGTTCTAGCTCTACTCGTTACTCGTTAATCGTTGCCGGTGAGACAAGTGCCTAAACGTTCCATCAGGCCCATCTTCAGTTAAACGTTACACCTTGCCGAGACGCATCAAAGTCAACAAGAAATCAAGACTACAAAAGTCATCAACTTTACTAAAAACAAGCTAAGGAAGACGGTTTTAAAGGAAATCAATCCTGCATTTAAGAGCATCATCAACAAAGGTATTAACAACATTAACACTTAAATTAAAAACCTTATCCAAATTTATAAAGACAAAACATGGAACGACAAACTGGCTAAAATTGATAATCCATGTACCGATATAAGTCATAGCCATAAGTCTCCTACAGTCTTTGGGAAAAATACTCGAGTAATCTCAGCACGTTTAGCAAACGCTACAAACCAACTGCTATTGCCTCAGCAGTTCGGATTCAGAAAGGCTCATTCTACAACCAAGCAACTGGCCAGGGTCGCAGAGCATGTTATGCACTAATGCACACGGGTGAATCTACAGGCATGATGTTGCTTGACGTAGAAAAGGCTTTTGATGTCGTCTGGCATGCAGGCCTTTTACACAAGCTATCTAAATGTGGTGTACCGATTGGACTTTTAAAAATCATCCAGGCGTATTTGATGGATAGGTCATTCTGTGTTCATATTGGCGAGATCTATTCCTGCGGGGATGCCACAGGGCTCCTTGCTCAGGCCGCATTTATTCATACCGTTTATAAACTACATTCCCAAGCAGGCCCATACTCATTTTGCGTGTTTTGCTGATGACACAGCATCATTTACTTCAAGTAAAGACACTGGTTTGATAGTTGAACGGCTTCAGTTATCATTACAGCTTCTAGTTTCATATTTTACCCAATGGAAATTAAAATTAAGTTCCACAAAAACAGTCATAATGTTCACAAGAAAACGATCATTTCCTAAAAAACGCATTAAAATGGATGATTATACTTTGCCATGGCGTGTATCGACCAACTACCTTGGACTACTGCTGGACAAATAAAATGAACTGGACAAAAAAATACTGGGGTACTTCCGCGTTAAAGGTATAAAAGCTCTTAACTGCCTGTATCCTTTTAAAGCTCTTAATTTTGAAACGTCGTTCTAAAGTCAGCTCAAAGACCAAATTGAAAATCTACACAACCCTTGTAAGAAAAATTCGGTTGCAATAACATTGCTTGCGAGAAACGCATCTTGGATGTTAAGACTTGCATTTCTCGCAAGCAACGTTATGTACGTTGTTTTTTTCTGTTATTATTAAGCGATCGAAAGTTTGCGACATTGTCGGTATCTATGTCGAGACTGCCGGCCCTGCATTACGTATGCGGCACCGGTCTGGAGCAGCGCATGCGAAAATAATTACTCTAAACCACAAGTAGTCCAGAACAAAGCAATAAACACCTCATTCAATACACCCTTTCGGACAAATCTTAAAACGTTACAACTTGCTTTCGCAACGGTTCGTGCATAAACAACACCAAAATAATAAATAAAAATCATACACAATTTTGCCACTTGTAAATTTTGATACTTAACAGGACAATATATTAAAATAGAAGAGCACTCATAAGAAATCTCAAAACAGATTTAGCTGTAGTTTTAAAAAGATCCAAGTCTGTAGTTTGAGCTGAAAATTAAGTAACTCACATCCAATAATCAGCCATTGTGCTGCATAATAGGTAACACCCACTCCAACAATCAGCTATTGTTCAGCTCTTGGAGCGACTGTTACCCTTATAAATGCTTAAATAATGCAATTAGTTACTAGTTTTTCAGCTAATAGGTAGCTGTTTAATTTGTCCCGAAATCAGAGTTATATCAGCTGAAACAGCGCTGTTAACGCTCTTATTCAGCAGGCTTGTACAGCTTAACCTTTTCACCGCCAGCGTACACAGAACGCGGTGCCTCGCCTAGCGCCAAGCTATACACGTATAACGAAATATATAGTAAACGGTAGTGATGTGGGTAGCGTCATATCGATGAATGAAAATTATACACGTTAAGTTATGTTTTATTTATAATTTTACAGATATAAATAAAAACTGATTAACTATTTCCATATTTGTTTTATTTCACAGTATCAATATTAAGAAAAAACAATATAAATTATAAGTATCAAAGAAACAAATACGTAACTCAATTAGAGTCATAAGAAATGAGGTACATCTCTAATTGCTTCATGACGTCATTCTTTGACTTCATTTCAAGTCCTTGGCGCTCAGTATGCTTAGTGCGAGTCTCATACTAAAATTCGAGTAACGTCTCGATCGCGTAAATCGAGTTTACGTCAGACGCATCGACCACCGTTAAATTGTGAGTGTGGGTTACCAATACATACAACTTACTCACCGCGTTCATTCACCGTGAGAAGTGACGATTGGTGAACGAACGATACGAACAACCGATCGAACGTTGGTAACCCGGCCAAAATAAATCGACGTTCGTATTTTGTGTTCATGGTAGAAGCGACTGCCTATTCAAATTGTGGTGGTTATACAACGAATTTGGAGGTTAATTTTTGTTTGTGTTTACAAAAGTTTGTGATTTGCATACTTACAGTTTTTAATATTATTGATAAAAATGAAGTCTACCCCGTCCCAATTTGAAATGCTGGTGACATAAATGAAGCAGTAAGTGTAATTTATATAATTTGGTGTGTAGTGAACTTAATCCAATCTGTGAACTTTGTAAAACTAAGTTTGTTACTTTTTAGGCATGGAGATCTAAGCAAATTATCGACTAATGCCCGAGGTAGGATAACGAGCATACGGAATTGGGAGGAATTTACTGCTTTATTGAACAGTGATGGTGCTGGTGACACTAAAACCACAGAAATGGAAGTAGGTTTGTCAAAAAGTTTATTGCTAACCCAGTTTGGTTTGAATTGGATATGGTGATGGGGAATAAAGTGTTGGCTTCTTTGTATGCTTTAAGGCTTGGAGTGACTTCAAGAATAATACCAAAAAAAGCTGCACGTTTGCATCAAGCAGCTAGTAGTACTGGTGGTGGGCCCGCAGTTTCTGCCAAATTATCTGATTTAGAGCAGTGAGTTCTAAATCTGATGGGTTTCCAAGTAGCTACAGAATTGGCAGTGGAAGAGGCTGGGTTGTCACAGGTATATTTTAAATTCTTATACCGATATTACATACATGGCTTGTTGATTTGATGATTGATTGCGGTACCTACATTGGTGTCTTATAAATTGTATTCTCTTACAGGAAGTTCACATTCAGCACAGTCCTAACAATGATGATGAACAAAGCACACAAAGCTCTCCATCAGTTTGAATAATGTAAGTTGCCTGGAATATAACCTTGTTCTTTAAAAATGGGTACCTTATATGGTTTCTAATAAAACATGTAACATAATTATACATTTTCTGTTTCAGATTCTCTGAAATGCGAACCAAGTTGAGACTAATATTGCCTCAACAGCTCAATCACCACTGTCACCGTCACTCTTGCAAATTTCAAAGAACAACAACACAAAGATAACATCAAATTGAGAAGAGAGCAGAATCGAATAATAGACTGGCAAGCAATAGGCGGAAGAGTTGTTAATGTTTTGGAATAACTAGCTGTTAAATACTCTTAAGATTAATTACAAAAATTATCTTTACAGTATTTATCAACTATGTTCTTGTTAATAGAGAAATAATATAATACAGGCCTTTGCCCAGCCGTAGGACAGTTACAGGCTGGTATTGTTATTATTTTATTTAGAATATCTTTATTATACACTCAGCGACACAGAATCGCGCTTATCTTGCATATTCTACCTGCAATAACAAAAACTTTCAAGTGTTTCCAATGTTTCTTTCTTATGAGAGGGGTACAAAAAACGTTTACATTTAGTCCAAGAGTGCAATTTAATAGTGCATTAGGGAGTCACTTTAATTTTTTTGTGGAATTGTGTTACTGAGTGTTTTATGATGTTATTCCACTTGATGCAATTTACATTCTACAGATTGGAGTGTTTCCTTTATAACTTTATGTTACTTTAAATGCTGAAACTATAATGAAGTCCGAACTCAACTGTGAATTATTGTCATGATAGTAATATCGGACTTATACGGGTATTCACTCATCTTATGTTTTACACATGGTAAATGTTGCAAAATAGTCTTTAAGTTAAATGATTAGAACCGAATTACTGATTATATCATGCTTAACTAAAGCAGGTGTTATGTGTGTGTGCATATTTTATTTGTGTTTCTCATGTCTGGAACAATTAACTTGTTATTTATTATTATTGTGTAAATAGTTATCTAATATTTGAAGTGTTGTAGAAAATATCAAAATAAAGTTCCTGGTTTGAACCATAATTTCAAGAAAGAATTATGTTAATAAAAGTATTGCAACCTTAGTGTTTGGTATTTTAATACTGTTCCTTTATAATAAAGTAGCTTAGCGTCATTTTACAATGAGCTCACTAGGTATATTCTTACAAATCTATACTTAGAAATGTTTAGTATTATTAATTTTACTTAATATGCAGTGTGTGATGAATGTTACACAAGCAGTTGCTCCATATATACGTACCATGGGTATTCTGCAGCATCAAGTGAAATTGGAAGCCCAAACCAACGTTGGGCAAGCCTTAAGGTCTGATTTTGGTTAGGAAAACAAGATTATAGTGTTATACAAGTGTTTCATAATTTATTCTAGACCAATCAGTCACTATTACAATGCCTTAACTTATATAGAAATCTAATTTAAGAAACTAAATAAGAGTAAAAAGATCTCGACCATTTTAGGGATCTAAAGAATACAATTATGTGCCGCCACCATCAGCAAGATACAAATATCTATAAAATACTAGCTTCATAGGAGGAACATGGTACTTACTCACACATGTGCTATGCAAATACATAATTAACATATTACAGATTTAATTTATCAAAAAAAAAATTAACTAATATGTACAACAACATATGCTTAATATCATAGACATCATTAGGTATTTTAAAATTAAATGTGTTCAAGTCTTCTAACTAATTGTTCCTTTAGAACCCTTTGATTACGGTCAGACGTTGAAGCACCTATTACTCTCTCTGTGAGAATGGGCTCAGTGTTATCTAGTTCTTCATGTTCCAATCCTAAAAACAAAAATTATTTATTAAATACTCATTTGTGCCATTGATTACTTAATTAATACCAGTGATGTCCTCTTCTTCTAGAACATTCAGATCAATGCCAATATTATGTAAAACGCAGTAGGCTTGTATAATTCTTGCACATTTCAGCGGCTTGTAGTAGTAGAGCTCTCTATCTTTGTTTAGACATCGCCATCGATTCTTCAAACATATTTTCTATGACGACTGGCTGCCACATGCTTATGGTTGTAATTGTCTTTTGGTGCAAGGACTGCATAAAATGGTTGATATCACTGCTTTCCCATATAAAAGAATCATGATTTGCACCTTCAATATTGGCATTTACATTTAAAATTCTATATTGGTCATCACATATATCTGTAAAATAAAAATACATTTAAGAAAAATAAATCTTTAAGAAGTTAAGAATAAATCATAACTAACTAGGTATATCTAATTAAATTATTATTTACCATTTGAACATTTATTGAATGATAGTGCTTGCGGCAATAAAACAGATGTTCTTCATCTTTTGGTGGGCCATATATTCTAAAATGGCTACAATCAATACACCCGATTACTCCGGGTATTCCATATTTGTCACAAAACCTGAAACAAACAACATACATTTCATATTACAATGATACTGATATTGAATAATTATTTACAGTATTTAAATCATTTAGACCATACCTTTGACTGATTGTTTGCCTGGTAATTGAAGTATTAGGAAACCCAATATATTTTCTTAGTATGTTCCTAAGTGTCAGAGCCTTGGTTCCCTCTTCCGTGTACACTACACATTTTTTGTGAAACGTTTTTATCAACTCCCACTGGGCGCTGGTAAGACCCAGTTGCATAAAAAAGGAGGGCTGTAAGGACCTAAAATAATAAACATGGAAAATAAGGACATTGTGCCAGGGGGCATGTTGAAAAAAGTGTTTCAAAAGTACTGATACATTACCTTATTTTTCAAGGATACCCGTTGAAACGACTAAACCAGCCAGCTACTTAAGCTCTCGGCACAAAAACCTGACAAAACTCTTAGGAAGCCTATATCTTCTCTTAAATTCAGCCTCCGGAAGGTCTCTTAGCGGATTGCTCGAGTTACGTGCTCTTGTACGACCAATGCACGTTAAATTACGCTCATCTTGTGCTCTCGCGGTCTCAAACATCCTCCAAGCGAAGTACATACGAGATGCCATTGTAATTTTTATTCACAATATGAAATTAAATTAAATTACTTTGTTATTTCACCACACTCGCGATGCTCTCACCACAAAATCTTACGTGACAACTTTACGCGCTCGCAAGTGACTGCGTTTCTTATTCGAGCTGTCAAAACTGTCAAAATTGTAACTTACACTCGCGTTACACATGCAAAATGCTCGAAACCGAGCTCACTTGCGAGGAGCACTCACTCGTCACCATCGACGACGTAAATTTTAAAACTCACACTCACAAAATTTAGTTCTCACGTATGACGCTAGGTGGCGCTTACCCAGCGCCATACAAATGTGCGTAAACGTTAACGCGCTCGATACGTAAAAAAAACTTGCACTAAGCATACAGAACACGTTAAATTCAATTCTGATTAGGGATGTGGTCTATGGTCTTTTTTCTATGTTTGTCTACTCCCGTGTTTTTTAAACTACTGCAGTCGACATTTTTTACCGTATCTAAGCAAAAAAAAAAAATGTTCAAATATTTCTAATTCTGTGCAATCTCCATTCATAAAATTAATATTTAGCCCGGACGTAACAAACAGCAAAATACCCACACAGCAAAATACCTACACACACACACCATGTGATGGTGTGTGTACAAGCACAAGATATCTGAGCCGTTATTTTTTATTTTTCATTCAGTATTGAATCTCACAAATAGGTACAATGTTTTATTGAATAAACGATATTATTATCAAGCTGGACATACCTCAGAATCATCGTCTTCTGGTCCAACATTCTCCACAAAATACTCCCGAGTCCGATTCCCACCTTGTAGAATGCTTAAAAGCTCATCCTTATCCAGTTCTTCGTTCATATCAATAACTTACTTATTTCTTTACTTATTAATGATGAAGCAATGAAAAGTGCAACAAATATTGGTGCAGACTGCACTATGACAAAGTGACTTTGACAGCCATACGTTTATGACGTCACAGAACGTCTTCTATAATAGTCCGTGGCGCCCAGGGCACTCATAACCATGGACTTATAGCTTACAACCAATTATTTTGTAGAGATGGGAATATAATTATCGATAAGGATTGCCAACAACTATTTAATTCCGGTTCGGCACCTATCCGACGGTCGAAATTTGTCCACTATCCCTTTGTTATAAAGTAGTTATCTTAATTCATATTTTACTGACTTCAGATTGTTTTCAATAATATATTTCTAAATATTTCAACGGGTGAAATCCAACAGTGTTAACTTTCGCGTCACATCACTGGCCGACTATATATGAAGTCCTTGGCGTTCTGGGGATATTAAAATGTTCGGAGTTTTTGTTTTTGCCAATTTTAAGACAATTAAGGGCTTCTTGTGTGGAAAAATAACAAAACAGGGTTCTAGACAGTGCTTTTAAATAATAAAATGATAAGAAAAACCTGTTAAATAATGTAAATTTATTTTTATAACAAAGTTAAAATGAAGAGCTTCTAATGAAGTCGTGGCGCTGGTGGCACGAAAATCTGGAACTTCTATTGAAGTCCGTGGCGGTGAAAAGGTTAAGATTCTATGGTAGACAGTGATTCAGCTGATATACAACGCTTCGGTGTTACTTGGGTAATAGGACTGCTACTTGAATCATGACCCTTTTGCTGAACTTCAAGTAGTCAAACATATTCAGAAATTCAACGTAGTGTAGCCGGGGAAGATGCTATCTGCACAGCACCGCATCACTATGAACTGCAGGGAGTTTCGTACTCGTTACCAGCCATGTTACTTCGAGGTGGAGTTGGCTTCATGAAGGTCATCAACAGTGGCACCAAAGACATCTAGTTTTGTGTAGTAAATAATTACAACTGAACTGAAACTTTAATATTTATTAAAATATAACTTTCAATAGACTTTTTATGTTATGTGCATATTAAGATAATTTATAGAGTAACAATAAAATGAAAATATATCACTTTTAAACCGATTACAGTCACTATGGTGTTATAGGCTTTGGGCATTTTGTCTTCCTCAGATAATTCTTGCCGGAAGGCATAGGCACCACAGTGGTGCCCTGCGGAAACACTTTAGGTATCTGGTCTGCGGGCACAGAAGGCAGGACCATGCAGTCATCTCCAACCTGCAAATAATAAAAATAAACATTAGGACATGTTCACTTTACTTTTCTGAAGAACCTCTCCCAATATTGTCATCTCCCATTAAGCGTAGTACTCGCAACCAGCATGCATGTCAGACCTAAGGATTGCAAAATCTGGATATTTTTTAATCGAGATTTGTATTCTCGTCGGATTAAAATCCGAATTATCCGGATTTTTCGAACTTTTCAGTGTTTTAAGTTGATTTGATAAAACTGAAATAAAATAGTAATCTGCATTTATTCGCTCAATTACCAGCACGACAATAAAATCAACTAAAATACCTAATCAACAAAACTTTAAGCATCAGGCGTTTTCCCGTTATAAATTTACATAAACACAACGTAAACTAGCTAAAGTAGACTCGTCTTTCATGGGGTACTGGTACTGTTTAAAATGTTACAATAAAATACCACCCCGGATTGTACAACAACTGAATGAGACGAAATTTAAATCTTGAATAAAACCCACACTATGTAGGCAAGCATATTATAAGTTGGGGGATTACATTGATGATAAAAATGCTTGGCTCAATGCTGGTCCTGCTCCACAACCATAGCCACCATAGGGGCAAACTAATTGATTACCATGTGAAGTTATTCTGGAAGCTGCAAAAGATTGTAAAAATATCTTTGCATTGTATAGATTCAATCTCTTTAATTGCATAGCACATGACTGTGTGAGTTCTATGTATTGTAAAGCTACCATTTATATTTAGTTATCTTTCATTGGCGATACTTTTTTTGTGTGTATGTTCAGCGATATCTTCGCCAATTCTGAACCGATTTCGAAGATTCTTTTTTTGTTTGGAAGAAAATTATTCCGCGGTGGTCCCATTTAAAGGTGAAGATCTGATGCTGGCCAGTGGCCTTCAAAGATAAGCAATGGAACTCTTCAATAATAGACAGTAAACCTGCCGTGATTGCTGTAATCGCTTGGATGTTTATTGTTTACACAACATCATAACATAAAATCACGCCTATATGCTCTGAGGGGGTACGCAGATGTGTACAGTACACCCAGATTTCGACAGTTAGGTATGTTAAGTTACATTTTATTGGGGATAAGCGTATGATCATAAAATGTATTGTTAACAATGTAAAAAAAATGCATAGCAAGTATTTGTATAGGATATCTATACATATAATAAAACTGTAGAAAAGTCCTTTTTGTCCATCAAAAAAAAATCCAAAAAAAAATTGCCAGGGTATTAAAGGACAACCAATAGAACCCATTTCCAGAATTTTTAGAATTTTTGTAAATAAATTTAAAAAATTAAAGAAACAGAGGGGGAGCATCTCCTCCAAACATTAATATCTTAGTTCGTGAGCCTAAGTGGCTGTGGAGCAGGACCAGCATTGAGCCAAACATTCTGATCTACTATTTTTGCCCCACACTAGGAATTTCTCCTGTATCGTGGGTGCGTTTACAAATATTTAAACTCACATATACAAACAGCCAGACCCAGAACAACTGTCTGTAGGCCATACAAATATTTGTTCCGTGCGGGGATCGAACCCGCGACACGCAACGTAGCAGTCAATCCCTCAGCCACTGCGCCAACCGTGCCGTCAATACTATAGTCTTCCAACTTATAATAATTATGCTCGCTTACAAAGTGTGCGTTTATGTATGTTTTAAATTTCTTCTCAAGTTGTAAAATGTCAAGTGGTATTTTATTGTAACATTAAAATAAAAGAAGTGCGTTGTTTTGACAATCTGAAATGTGAATGATCTAATTTGTCCTTATTTCTAGAAAACATTATGCCTATCGCTTATTTTACTAAAAAGATTTAGTAAAATAAGCATTTAGGAAGCAAATCCAAGCAACCCTAAAGGGCCAGCCAATTACTGTATAATTACTACATACATTATAATAACGTAATGTTAAATACGCACATAAATATAAATTTAATTTACTTTTTCTTTCTTTTATATTATATACTTTGATTTTTAAATATATCACTACATATTATAAAACAAAGTCGCTTTTCTGTCCCTATTTCCCTTTGACCGCTTAAATCTTTAAAACTACGCAACGGATTTTGATGCGGTTTTTTTTAATAGATAGAGTGATTCAAGAGGAAGGTTTATATGTATAATAACATGCTTAATATATTAGAGAACCACTGATAATTTCAAGATTTCTATTGTGAAGTCGTAAATAATTTCATTTTTTTCCGCTTACATTGCAAACGCAGGCTGAACCCTACGAGATTTATCAAAATAATGTACTAAGTATTGTACACATTAAAAAGGTCTACAGAAAACTCCGCGATGGTATATGTCTATCTCTTATGGATATCCCACAATAACATGTTTTTGTCATTTACTTTTTACGCCAAATAATGGCTAATTTCCGAAGCGATTTTAACCAATACGGCATTAATCCTTATCCAATTAAATACCTTAAATACATTGTTGATTTAATATAGATCTATATGGCCCTTTACAGCATATGATTTAAATGAATATTTTCGAAGATATTACAGATTTAAAAATTGCGGGACGTAGCGTTTGCGCCGGCACCGGCCGGCGCGGCGAGGCAAATTTAACGCGTGCGGGCCACGGGCAGTAATGAATAAATCAAAACTAGTGGATCAATTTTAATCATTTTTTCAGTGAGTGACATAGGCTATATATTTTACACCCGAAGCCGAAGTGGGCCGCTATGTTTTTATATACAACGTTCACAGTTTTTCTGTAGTGTATTTAGTATCAGCATTGCGCCCGTGCGAAGCCGGGGCGGGTCGCTAGTATTTACATATAATATATATTTAAAAATCAAGATATTAGTTCCAGGATATTGACCGTTGTATAGGCATTGTACCTATTTGTGTTGTTACTAGCTAGTTTTAAATACTTTAAATTGTAGGTAATCTGTGGAGAACGTAGTGGGTAGCATAATAGTTTTAAATGTAATATTTAAGATATTATGACTAATGCTCATTGTGCTACTGTTTGTTTTTCCTTCTTAGAGAAAAAAAAAGTTTGCAATAAGTTTGTCATGTACGCCTGCCAAAAACTTTCGCGTAAAAGTTATGTTAATGATTGAAATATCGGCCCTTAGAGTTATAAGAATAAAATGTGAGAGCCCACCAAACCAACGTAAGTACATAAGCTTAAAATGAAGAGTTAACTTACCACCCAGTCCACAGGTGTAGCGACCTTGGAGGTATCAGTCAACTGCAACGAGTCTAACACACGCAGTATCTCACTGGAAAGTATAATGTTACAGGTTAATTAATTATATCGATAATATCACATGGTACGTCTACTAGACGTGCCGATGTTAACACCGTCGGCGGCGGTTTAAGGTCAAAAACTGGCCGGCGAAAAGCAAACTGTTGAATCCCTTCCTCGATCAAGAAGACTTACTGAAAGTTGGCTGAATTACTAATGCGAACATTAATCAATATATTTTATGAAAACATCCACATATAATACCAAGAAACTGTCATGTCGGTAATTTATTGATCAAAGACATCAGATCGCATATCATGGTGGGGCTCGACTCACCTAAGCTTAGCTGCGTCAACAATATTCAATACGCATTAGAAACTTTATCAAGTGCAGACAGCACGATCCAATCCAACAAGACCAAATGCTGGGTGACTTTCTTGCAGCAACCAGCAATCCAGCGCGACCTTTCTGTCATACAGGTGTTGAGTACAGTGGGTTGGTAGGTTCTTTCGAGGAAACGTGTTCGTATGTATGGCCACAAATGTGGTGCATCTAGAAGTAGTCTCAGATAATCTGAGCTCCAGTTTTTGTCAGCACTAGACAGAATGTTAGCATGAAAGGCCCTCGAAACACATAGCGACAATGGTACAAACTTCGTAGGAGCATGCATTCTAAATGAAAATTGGTAGTTAGCATGAAAGGCCCTCGAAACACAATATATAGCGACAATGGTACAAACTTCGTAAGAGCATGCATTCTAAATAAAGATTGGTAATGAGACATTCAAAAATTTATGATGTTATTACCTCAAAAAAAATTTAATCGGCGAGCTGTTGACGTTCGAAGAATATTCTACAGAGCACAAATAAATTAATAAAAATGAATAATCCGAATGCCTGGTCTGGGGGTCTAAAACGGCCGCTTTAGCAGAATTATAATAGGATAATAGTATGAATTACGTTTAAATTCGTAAAATGGTCACAAGGTGACAATTCATAATATTAGGTACGTCTACGACCATTTTAAGAATTTAAACGTAATTCATATTATTATCCTATTATGATTCTGCTAAAGCGGCCATTTTAGACCCCCTGGTGGCCGCAAACGCGATTGCTGAGTACAAGAGGGTTCGATTTTCAGGCCAGGCAAAAGTGTTATTGGGTTTTGCCATCAGGAATTTCGCAATAGCAGCCACGGAGGTCTGGATTCTACAGATGGGGGTGAGGTGCGGCTCAGATCTCATGTGCGAATGTGGCATCTCCTGAAAGACAATGGCCCACTTTCTATCTTGCCCGTCATGCCCTGTCTCCCACAAACTTGATGATCTTATGACTGCATCAGTGAGCGGAGTATAACGGAGCAGAGGTCAACTTTTTTGTCATTAGCCACTCGCATACCGGAGTATTGTGGTTAGTTCCGGTGAACTAGCAAAGGTCTTAGAAACAAATACTGATACACCTAGGTAGTAATGAAAAGTTGCACAGGTACGTCATTGTTAAAATTATTTAAAATTGTACGAGTTATTTACATTTTTAAACAATTACTTATGAAGATAAGGTATTTAACAATGACTAAGCAGATTACAAACAATGGTAAGTAACTAAGTACATTTATTCAAGTGTTACGAGTTACAGTACCACTGTCGTTTTGTCAACATTATTCCTTCACTTGGCCGACAATGCGATAATCCATTGTCCAATAACATAAACGTCTTCAAAGATAAATATTATCAGAACTAGTGAAAACATGACATGGCCCCGACACGACATAACAATGGGATCCTGTGTCAGTTGTGGTCATAACTCATAATAGTCATAATACTTGAATGCTTTATTGTACCTTAATTGTAACGCATAATGCAAATGCAATTACAAAAATATGCACGCATAATTGTAATTGCTTTTGTGTGTAGGCATTGAAAAGTGTGAAATAATTAGTAGTTTTTATAGTTTTTCATCTAAATAGTATAGATTAAAAATGGTGAACCTGCAAATTTAACCCCTTAAGGGATGAAAAATGCTTCCTTAATGGTCACCTTGTTTTTTACTTTTGTGCAGAATGTTATGTTGCTAGACTCAACGACATTTTGTAAGTAGAATAATTGTCAGTTTTTTTGCTGCCCGCACTAGAAGTTTCTCTTGTATTGTGGGTGTGTTTACAAACATTTAAAACTCGCATGTACAATCAGCCAGACCCAGAACAACTACTTGTAGGCCATACAAATATTAATTCCAAGCGGGAATCGAAACCGCGACACGCAGTGCAACAGCCAATCGCTCAACCACTGCGCCAAACGTGCGGGCCGTCATTTGTCGGTGGTTGTAGATGGTATATTACTCTCTCCGAGTGCAAAGTTTAATAATTCCCGGATTGAATTACATCGAAACTGTTCAGCATTTCATTATTCATACAGCATGTGCTAGCCAACATGATGATTGAGAAAAAAATATGCCATATACAAATTGGTTAAAAACTAGGAATGTGTTTGTTAACTTTTAATTTTGCTACTGTACATTCAAGAATCTCCTGACCTGAGAAGAGTATTAGTGAACCCTAAACCAATAGGAAAAGAAAATGATAAACTATGCTTACTCAAAGTTTCTGCCTGTAGTGGCTGGGTAAAGAAAAGACAGCCTGAACTTCTTGTTTGGGTCAATGATGAAGAGAGCACGAGCCGTGAGAGGAATTCCTGAAGAATCCACTTCATCCTTGTCTACCATGCACAGCTTCTTTGCAATGTCTCTATTCTTGTCTTCAACTATTGGATATGGAAACTTCTCATCCTCATTGCAACCTGTAAATGATTTATAACTTCTTTAGATAAGATTGAAAATATAAGGATACCATTCTAATAAAGAGGTTTTCTAACTGTTATAATTATGTGAATTTGCCTGTCTCCACTTGCACCACACATGAAGAAGTACCCCCCCCCCCCCCCCATGTACTGTTGCTACTTTGAATATGTTTAGCACTAACTAAATGAATTTGGTGACTCAAAAATCAAAATCAAAATATTTTTATTTCACATACATGGGCACTTATGAAACGTCGACAAAAAGGTGCACGGTTCGGGTTGGTCGTTTCCTATGGAGAAGAACCAGCAAGAAACTCCATGGTTACTCTTTTAAAATGATTTATTAGATTTTACAATATTATCATGTTACAGCATTAGTACTCAAGTATGGGGACTTGTGCTGTTAAGTCCCCCTTTGTACGTTAATTTGTCAGTGCTTGAAGTTAGATTTACAAATCAGACTAATATATTTACTGCTTTGCCCTGCACTCATACAGTAAATCAACATGTAAGTAAAATATATTATCTTCCCTTGATGTATACAGATTTTAGGAAATTTTCAGCAATATAACATAGTATCACGCCTGTAATCCCCGCAGAGAGGTACCTAATAGTGCAACCACATTTCAAGTAATAGGGGGCGAGCCTATTGCCATCAACTGGGTACAAATCCAGACTGCTGGCTGCTACTGAGAAAAACCCAAAAACACTTTGCCCGACCTGGGAATCAAACCTAGGACCTCATGCTCAGCTCTGTCCAGTTTCTGCAATTTAGTTACTTATAAATACTTATTTAAATACATATTTATTTAATTACTACACAACATTTGATGCCTCTATTTAACCACTATGCACGACAAGATTTTGACACAAAGCTGAATCGGGGGGTGATGCGAATTGTCATGAAATTCATGAATTTTCGTGAACATTCCGCATTCTATTTTATGATGATAAATATGTCACGGCAGCTGTTTCACACGATAAGTTTGTGTTAAATATCTTCAATACCGTGTTGAGGTTGGTAAAACGGCGTCAGACTAATATGTGTAAAATACTTATTACGACACACTTCCAAAAAATAGGTAGGTAACTTAGATGCGCTGAAAATAATGTACATAGACAAGTTTCTCGTTTGCTAAAAAAACTCGAAAAGGAAAAATAAATACAGTAACATTCTAGTGTTTTTTCCATTATTCATACATAATTTCATAGAAAACACGACAGTCTTGACAAATATTACTAAAAAAACTATGTTGCAAGTGTTGCAAAATGACACTCCCAAGTCCCAAGCCACGCTGGCGCGACGCGTCTTGCGTCTGCGATGAGCGGGAAAAATAATAATACGGGTCGAACGGGGGGGCGCCACGTTGCTTGGCGCGACTGGCGTGCGCGTCAGGCGACCCGCGACCGCGAGCAGCGGAGGGAATAGTAACGATTTCGCGCGTCCTGTGTATTTATTCAATTTTGTTGAATTATCCGCGATGCAAAACATAAATACGGATGAGTTTATTAGCGAAATTATGTCGCGGCCAGTAATCTGGTGGGGTGAAAATTGGTATGATTTCTCTTCAAAACAGGAGCTATTGCACTTAGTATGTAATCAAAAGTATCTGTAGACATCCTTGTGTATTGCCAAAACTTTTGTAAATGTTGGCGTAATTCATCGTACCAGTCTGCGGTATTCACCAAACCGATGCCTGTTTTAGTTAAATCATGAACCCCCATTTTTATTTGTAATATATCCTGTGCAAAAAAACTACTTCCTTCTAAACAAAGTTTCAATTTAGACAAACTCATTTTAAACCCCGCGCAATAATAGCAGAAAAAAACCACGTATCACGCGGCCGCTTCAACGGGGCACACACACTACAGCGGCAAGGCGCAGCGTCTTTACTCCTCCCGCCCCCGCAGGTCGCTCCCGCTCACCGCAGTAGCTCTAGCGTGGCCTGCGGCTTAGTGCTGACCGTAAATCCAAGTTCAATCATTACGAAAAAAAAGTGACATTCAGCCTAATCGATACTCGCAATGAAATCGAGTTTAGAAAAAGAAAGAGTTGGGACTGAATTCTTGGTATAATTTCGAATAATAATTAATCATTTAATTTTATCTTTTTTAAGACTTCAAGAGAAGGAGATTTATAAATAACTAGTTTTCCGCCCGCGGCTTCGCCCGCGTCAAGTTCGGTTATATCGCGTTTCCAAGAGAACTCTTCAAAAGTCTGGGATAAAAACTATTCTATGTTCTTTCTCAAGGTCAACTCTATCTCTGTACCAAATTTCATTAAAATCAGTTCAGTGGTTTAGACGTGAAAGCGTGACAGACAGACAGACAGACAGAGTTACTTTCGCATTTATAATATTAGTAGGGATAGGGATATAGTAGGGATAAAACTTGCTTCTATGTAATCATTTTGATGATTATCTTTCTTTCCGTTGAACTAGCAGCGTTAAATTTGGCAAGAAAGTCTCACAGTTCAAGCAAAGAAAAATCTGAAAATGGATCGTTTTTCAATTTAACTGTAAGCACGGACAGAACCTATGGCTAAATTCGCGTCGATTTTTTTGTTTGAAAATTTAAATTAAGAATACGACCGCAATTCACAATTTTAAAGCATTTTAATTTACTACATCATTTATTGTGAATTTGGTTTTATAATATCTGGCGGTTGGATATAGAATGCCCAGGATCTCGGTAGGCATAATAAAAAATTAGTTTGATCCGTCAAAGATTCATTATATTACCTATTCTACAAAATTATGTAATTGTGGTTGGGTTATTGTGTTATGTTGGGACAAACTTTTTTTTTTGTTTGGGTTATTCTTTCCCACTGCAAAGGCCTGCTGGGCAAAGGCCTCCCCATACCTGAGTTTTGCCTTCTCTGGCTAATCAGTCAAGAACGAGTGAATCCAAATCGTCACGCCAGTGATTTCTTGGGCCTGCCTCGGTGACGACGACCGATAAAATTATTGTCCTATATTTCGCAATCAGCAGTGCATAGGCCGTATCCTAAATAAACATTAGTTTAATTTTTTTAAAGCGGTTCACTATCCACTCTAAAACCTCTTTTTACAACTGCAAAGTTCAGGTTATCCATCATAGGCCGTGGGCCGTGTCACTTGAGTGAGGCCGTCAACAGCTATAAGACAGAACCCTCATGGCAAGTCCTACTCGCATTTCTAGAAGTTTTCTTAAAAATACACTTTTATAGTTTTTGGGGTTGCTACTAAACCAAGCTTATCTATGCATCAAAAAATAATGATGATTAAAGTATTGGTCGCAGAAGGCAAAAGATAAAGAAAATTGGAAAGCCATGGGGAGGTTTGCCCAGCAGTGAGAGAGAACTGGTTGATAAAAAAAGTATTTGTAAATAGTAAATACCTAATAACCAATCCAACCTAACCATAACCCAATTTTGTAGACTAAATATAATTTATCTTGGTGGGAACCAAACAAACACTATGGCCTACCAAGATCTAGTAACTATAAATACAATATAAATTGGAAAAGCGAATGCATTCCTAATTTAAATTTTGACATGGAAACAAAATCGGCGCGAATTTAGCCATAGATTATTATCTGTTCTGTTTATTGTTGGGTCGGTTTTTAATACCTACAATGCACGAAAATCTATTAAGATTACCATTATAAAACCTTAAAACTAGCTGTTGCCCGCTACTTCGTTCGCGTGGAAATTTTGGTGTGTATGTGAGAGACTGCCTCGTTGGTCGAGTGGTCGCAATTGCGACTACTAAGTATGAGGGTCCTGGGATAGATGCCCGGGTCGGGCAGTGTTTAAAAAAATATTTCATTTAATTACATAAAGTATTGTATAACGCACTTGATTTAGAGATTACATTTTAAGAAAGCGATGCTTGTGTGACTCCGCTTTTCCACTTAACATTAAACAATGTAGACAATTGAAAAAATACTATAAATAATAGTGTTATTGGGTTATTCCATCAAGAATTTCTCAATAGCAGCCACGGAATCTGGATTTGTGCCCAATTGGTGGAAATTGGCTCGCCCCCTATAACATGGACTTCAACGTAACTGGCGAAATGTGGGTGTACGATTAGGTATACTTCTGCAGAAAGAAACCTTCGGGGCTTACATGGCGTGATGTGTGAGACTGACTGGCTGATCAAAATGTGATAATGTGGGTGATGACTACAAAAAGAAGTCCCGAACAAAATTAAATGGCGACGATATGGCTTAAAACCGTTTATTTTGGCGCTATCCAACTTTCTTTTCAAAGTGAACCAACACACGCCTTGTTGGGCACTATTTATTCTAATACCGTTCTGTATACAACATTAAAGGACTTATTATTTTCCGCAAGCATGTGCAAGTTTTGGGCACTAAACAACCAACATATAATTATCGACTGTGTGAAAAACATCGAGTGCACAATTGAATGCCTGTCACTTATGGTTTGGCCCTGGGATCTGTTGATCGTCATTGTAAAAGCCAATTTTAATAAACAATTTGAAAATGGAATGTCCAGTCCGGCCACCCTTAGGCAAAGTTAAAACAATGCTCGAGGAAGCCACAACCATAGCTATATGACGGCACTGTTGGCGCAGTGGCTGAGCAATTGATTGCGGCGCTGCGTGTCGCGGGTTCCTTTCCCGCACGGAACAAATTTACAACGTCGTGGATTTTGTCAAATTTTAAATTTCTTTTCAATTTTTTAGAAACTTTATTTCGTAATGGGTTGTACGTAGTACTTATTACTGCCATGCAAAGAGTAAACACAACAGGGAAAAATAAAATCAAATTCATTTTCGGCCATTCCGACTACACTTCGACTAAAACCTATATACGTAAATAATTAAATTTCTCATAGAAATCGCGTATGAGGTTACTAACTAAATTTTAAACATTAATATCTTTTGTGTCTGTTGGTCGTTTTTGTTGAAATAAACGCTAAATGTTACTCGGAATAATGCTTCTTATGATTCAATATTTAGATTTTGAATACAATGAGGGGTTTTTACGTGAGAGACCCGGCGAAGCTTCCCAAACGCTGCCCAGCCCAGCTGAATTCTTCTATTAGCCTCCCTCTCCAAGTTGTTCTTACCAAACTGCAGAGTTTGCCCGAGGTAGACATATTCTCGAACAACCTCGAGAGGACCGCCATTGACAACAATAGGTCCTGGGGTGACGTGTTCGTTGAACATAACTTGGGTTTTGTCCAAGTTCACCCTGAGACCAATGCGTATAGAAGAATCAACTAGGCCATCCAGCATCTGCTGTAAGTCGTGCAGCGATTCAGCCAGTATGACGATGTCATCTGCAAATCTCAAGTGTGAGATGTACTCGCCGTTGCTATTAATGCCACGTCCTTCCCATTTCAGCGTCTTAAACACATCCTCCAGTGCGTTGGTGAACAATTTCGGGGAAATTACGTCCCCTTGTCTTACCCCCCAACGCAATGGGATATGCTCCGTTTGCTGGTTTTGAGTTTGGGCGGTCATTGTGGCGTTCTCATAAAGATTTCTCAACACTTGGATGTATCGCCAGTCGACTTGGCATCGCTGCAGAGACTCCAGAACTGACCAGGTTTCGACAGAGTCAAAAGCCTTCTCATAGTCTACAAATGCAAGACACAGCGGCCGATTATACTCTTCAGACTTCTGTATGATCTACCGCACTGTGTGGATGTGGTCTATGGTGCTATATCCTCCTCGAAACCCGGCCTGCTCCGGTGGCTGGAAGTCGTCGAGCCTTCACGCTAGACGATTCGTGTCGACTCTTGAGAACAGCTTATACACGTGCGTGGCTAAGGAGCGAAATGGGTCTGTAATTCTTTAGTAGGGTCTTGTTCCCCTTTTTAAAGAAAATAACGACCACACTCCTTCTCCACGCTTCTGTAGTTCTCCCAGAGAACAGGACCAAGTTGAAAAGCTCCCGAAGCTCCCTTAATACAGGACGTCCTCCCGCTTTCAGGAGTTCAGTCGTTATCCCATCCTCACCAGGGGCCTTTCCATTCTTAAGCTGTCTAATTGCCGCCTCGATTTCGTCTTGGCTGACTTCTGGCAGGTCTTCTGTGAAATGGCGGGTTAAGGTGGCTCTGGAATCCTCATTTTCGGGAACAGGTCGAGATGCATGCGATGCGTACAACTGGCCGTAGAAGTTTTCAACTTCCGAAAGAATCTCTGGCTTCGAAACGACGATATCCCCACTAGATTTGGTCAACTTCGTCAGGTGGCTCCTCCCAAGTGATTGGACGAACACTTGCGACCCCCGAGTTTGCTCAATCGCTTTTTCTATTGTGCGTGTGTTGGAGCATCGAAGGTCGCGTCGTACCAATTTTCTGATTCTTTTATTGAGTGCCTGTAGTTCTGACGAAGTGGCGGGTAGGTTTTCACGTCGTTCCGTCATAAGCTCCTGAGTCTCCTCCGAAAGTTTGGACTTCTTGTCCTTACGCCGCATTTTAAAAAAACGCGTCCCTTCCTCCCTGAGGATTTCCACCAATTGTTCGAGCTCCTGGTCAACGTCATTTGTGGTTTCCACGGCCGCGAATCGGTTCTCCAGTTCTGACTGGAACGCTTCAGACCCTAGCATGGTTTGGAGCATATTTGGACGGAGCCTAGACTTCATCAAACGGGTTCGCTCCAGCTTGAAATCAATATTCAGAGTGCCTCGAACAAGTCTGTGATCACTACCGGTGTTGAACCTGTTCATCACCGAAACATCTCTGAATATATGCATTTTATCCGTTATGATGAAGTCAATCTCATTTTTCGTCAGTGTCGGGGCTTCGCCATATCCACTTCCTTTGGGGCTGTTTCTTAAAGAAGGAATTCATCACGAAAAGCCCCTCCTTTCAAGGAAGTTGACAAGCAGTTGCCCCCTATGATTTCTGCTGCCAAACCCGTAGGATCCTATTACCGATTCACTGAAATTCTGTACTCCCACTTAAAAATAGCGTTAAAATCCCCCATGACAACGTTGTAGTGGGCCTTAGTAGTGGAGTGCAAGGCCTTGGAGATGTCCTCAAACATTTCCTCCACCACGTCGTCCGGATGTGCCGAAGTCGGTGCGTACACCTGAACAACCTTGAGGCTATACCTCTCAGCTTCACTATGAGGTACGCTACCCTGTTCGACACACTAGACACTTCTACCACATTGTCACAAAGGGACTTGTGTACCAGGAACCCGTCTCCGCCTTGGGATAGCTGGTCTCCCTCTCGAAAGTACATTAGGTGGCCCGATTCAAGGGTTATTGTGTCCTCCCCCTCTCTTCGGACTTCACTCAACCCAAGAATGTGCCACCTTACTCTTTCGAGTTCTTCCTCCAGCTTTACCAGGTGTTCGTCGAGCCGTAACGTGCGTCCATTATACGTCGTCAAGGTCAGTTGGGTTTGGCGGCCATTCGTAACCCGGGGATTCTTAGCAACCCCTACCTTGCCGTTACCGTGACCGCCGCCAAAATCAGGGATAGCAAGGCCGCCGGGAACTGGGGGCCGTGGTTGATTCTGACTTGCCATAAAAGGGATTTGCCCATAATCGCCACGCTGGGCATGCGGGTTGGCGATCGCAGATCACAGCTCCTCGTACTCCCATAATCGCCACGCTGGGCATGCGGGTTGGCGATCGCAGATCACAGCTCCTCGTACTAGCGACGCTGCTGCCCGTCGCTAGTCTGCACCATTTAGCTGTGACATTTATTTCGAAATGGTTATACCGCCATTTAACGGTCGTCAGACCCTCGTTTGGTGTTCAGCAGGATGCACCACGAGCAGGTGAGGTTGACTTGGGGCACTGAGATGGTAGGTGTGCCCCCTTACATCCCCTTTATTATATGTATAGATTTTTTTATTGTATTTAACGTTTAATACAAAATTATTTTAATTTCTATCCATCGATTTCGGTTGTATTTAAAGGTACTTTATTTTAGTCTTCTTTTTATCTTTATTTTAGTTCTATCAATTTCTTAAATTCCTTCCATTAATAATACTCGATTTAATCGAAATTTACAAAACGAGAATCGATTGAAATAATCGCTTTCACACAACACAATAATTAAAAAAAAAGTAGAAATTCAATTGTTTGTGGTGCTTTGGCTGTATGGGCTCAGCTCCCTTTGCCTGTCCCAAAGAGGGACGAAAAGAACCAAAAAAAATGTTTGTGGTGCCTGTCCCAAAGAGGGACGAAAAGAACCAAAAAAAATGTTTGTGGTGCCACCTTGATGCCACTTACTAAAAACGACAATTTTCGATATTACATGGATCGAAAATTACATCGTTTTTAGTAAGTTTCATGGTCAACAGATGTCACTAGTTTAGAAAAATGTTGATTAAATTACGACTTGAAAATTATTAAAAAAAATACAATTATGTAGTAGTATTTAAAATAAATATTCACAGTTGTTAACAAAAAATGACATTGTTTTAATCAAATCAATCGATAAAACACTACCAATACAATTTCGTTAGCACAATAAATGTCAAATTCAAAATGGTGTCTACGTTCTGTGTGTGCGCATGTCTGTAGATTTTCTCCATTTTTTTCAGTTGTGAAATCTTTCAGTGAGTGCGTAGAGTCAAGGTTTGATCTCCCCCGCCTTTATGTGGTGATTTCGCCTTGTAATAAACATTTAATTTAGTTGAACTATATCGCGAAAGGACGCCTTTTATGTGTTGTATTTTTGTTATGTTGCATAGTTGGTGTCGATCTATTGATCGTATATTAGCGGGTAAACTGACTTATGATGGTGAAGATATAACTAAAATTCATTATAAAAATAAAAAAATGAAATTAATTTGTTCTTTGTTTCATTTCCACCTTTAACTGATATTTATTGGAACTTTTTACTTGCTTCTATCGTTCAAAACCATATTAATGCAGCCAAAAAGTACAGCAGTTTTAATAAATATTCAAGAGTATTTTAAATATCTTGGAATTCGTGAATAGTAGTAGTTAAATATATCCATAAATAGGTATAGCTGTGTTTATCGATATAGGTACCTACGTATATATAGACGGCATATTAGTTCGGATTCAATTCACAGGTGGCGCTACGAGTTCGACCTAGTTTGCAAAAAAAGGGTCTAGAGGGCTCTCAATACCTCCTTATACTTACTATACTCTATGGTCGCCAATTTCGAATTCGAATACAAATTGAGTAGTGGTAATGAATATTACGTGTCATTGGTCCTGAAATTAGTAAATTACGCTAAGATCTGGGCATTTTCATGTTGTTTATAAACTTTAAAATTATATTTGTCACATTTGTTATCGAATCTTTATGCGTTTGTGTGATAATTATAATGTGAAAAATAAAAATCTAATCACGCACGACTGGCGCGAAACTTCGACTTTAGATACCAAAATTCATCATTACCACTGCTTATTTAAATTGAACTATGGATGATTCATCACATAATTAAATGACGAGTTAATTATTCTCAATAAAGTAGAGTTTGGATGTCCAAAAACCACAATTTCTATGATTTTTAGCCTCGGCCAGCACTGCTGTCAAAATGGCGATAACCGTATTTACGCACTTTGATTTTGTAAGGTGAAATTAACAAACTTGCGCGCTAAATACAGAAGTTTTAATGGCTTTGACATATGAGCTTTTTATCCAACTCTCTTTATAAGTATTTGATTATCAGAATATAATTATTTACATAAATAATGAGCATGACGTATGACTTAAACGCTAGCCCCTTTCGGGGCGGATACCAAGCCAGCGGAGGATTGTATGTCAAGCCCCCAAAGGGGCCCATACCGAACTTTATAGTTAATGATCCTGCTTAGGTTGTTTTTCCCATCAAAGTCTGGCACATTTGGTTCTGGTCATAAGCACTGAAGACGAGGCGGTATGGTCCAAGACCTCAGCCTGCCCGATTAGGGCGAAGAAAAAAAAAATGTCTTTAGAATATACCAATGAAATCCATATTACCTGCAAAGCACTGGATGTCTTTGCACCACTCTGCATGAGACTCAATACTATCACAGGACAAGCCAATAACTTTGGTGTTGCGATTTTGGAACTCGGGCATCAGCTTCAGAACTCGGGCCAACTCTGTGGTGCATACTGGAGTGAAATCTGATGGGTGAGAGAACAGAATACCCCATCTGGAAAATATAAAAAAGGTTTTTTGCAGGCATAGGGTTTTGATATGAATTGTAATATAGAAATATTATACTAAAATTATAAAGAGACTGTATTTTTTTTTAAGTTTTGATGTAAACTTCAGAACTACTGATATACTTTGGAACTTCCAATTACCAAAAGAATTTTTGGAAATTCTCAAAACTTGCCACTGGGAGATACTTTAGCTAATATTGGAAGCTACAGTATCTCCGGGTATCATGTTATATTTAATACCTTCCTGGGGGATAATTTCCAACCATGAAGAAAATGAAGCCACAGGCATAAAAGTCTGGTAATAAAATGGGGCAAACATTGCTTGTATGACACATTAGCTCAATAATTTTTTTTTAATCTACAACATTTGCTATAATCTAAAGTACCTAAAGTTTGCATACTAAGTATTTGACAAATAAATGTCAGTCAACCACAAGCACAAAAGTTGTGTGAAACTGAATCCTGGTTCCCTTTTAAATGGTATGTTGTATAGTAACATTTTTAGCAAGACCTAAAAACCTTGTTCATATCTTCCCTTGTTTCATGAAACAGTAATAAAAAATATAAAAATTACTACAGGAATATTTACCTTTTAATGTTATAAGCGAAACAATATGACTGGTAATCGGCTAAAGTAGTGGTAGACTATGAAAATAATGTGTAAACTGATTATGTAGGTGTCTGTTGTTCTTCTGTTAATCTTATATACTTAGCTAGAACAGTGTTAAAAATGTTTAAGTAGAGCCGGTTTTAAAACGATTGTATAAAAACTTACGAATCTCCAAGATAGTCATGAAATTCTATCTCCCCAATGGTCGAGTTGGCAGTGAAATTAGGAAAAGGATCACCTAAAAGCAACATTTTCAGGTTAGGTAAATATTACTTTTATTATACCGCGACGGCCAATGTAATCCACTTCTATAATATTCGTAAGATTATTCTGACAAATAACCACCACACAAGATGACAAATTCACAATAAAATTATTTTATGAATAAATATGATTCTCAATTTAAATATGTTTTTTCAATTCCCGCCTGGTGCCCACGAGTTACAGCCAGTGTGTAATTTTATGCATTGTTGATTGGTTACATTTATCGGAAAGAATTGCCATACTCTGTGGAAAGAATCAAAATCGTTGCCAAGTTCGGACTTTCAGGGACTGGCGGAGGAAACTCAAACAAATAAAAATTGTCTCTGACTTACTAAATACGAAACTGTGCTCAAGTCACGTCATTAAGTAACAGAGTAATAAGCTATGGAGGCAAAAAGGTGTGAATCGCCAAAGAAATACACACTACACATACTACGGGAATTTGACAATTACACAAAGAAACAAAAACTACACAGTAAAGAAACACTCACACACATTGACAAATTAATTACTTTTCCCATCCGAAGACCGATTGGTATGGTGCTATCCAAATGGTAAGCCCCGTGGTATTCGTACGATGCAAAAGCACGTGAACCACCACAGAGAGCAGCGCTGGGCTGATAAAGATTTCAAGAAAGCCCACATGGGGACAAGGTGGAATGCCAATCCCTTCGGTATTGCATCTCACGCTAAGGGCATCTTTCTGGACAAAGTGGGCGTTGAACCAAGCAGCACAACTCTGCCATTCGCAACTGTGTGCGTGTACAGCTGATCAAAAACATCAAGAAAGTTACAGTATTCGGCAACAAACAAATATTGCTAATGCTGTGACACAACCAATGAGTGGTATTTTATTCGGCATTATTATAAAATGATATCGTAATAGTATCACTCTAAAATAGCCCGAAAGGATGGGTCTGATGAGACGACGAGTAATAGAGAAGTATGGAAGAAGACATGCTGCGCCGACCCCAAATGAATTGGTTTAATTTTATTTTGCACCAAACATCCTCTGTAGAGTAGAGGGTGTTTGATTTAAAATAATTTCGAGTCGATAAAGCACTTGTGATGTAACACTATAGTCATGCTGTTGCATCACACGTGCTAAATCGACTTCAGATTATACACCTAAGTCAGTTGTGTTTGAGATTTTAAATCGATTAACTGACATTAGAAGCACATCACTATTCATCCAATCAATGGCGTCACCGTCAATGACCCAACCCGCAACGTACAGTTTCGTAGTTTTCAACTTATAGTAGTGAGTTACAATTGAATTTTTTGATTTGAAAGTGTTTCATCTTCATACGGTAAGTAAAATATATAACAAAATGCATTTATATATCTGTAATATCATGATAGCGAGTTACTTGTGATCGAACTCTACACAAAATGGACGTCAAAGGTATTGTGACGTGATTATGTAAAAATACTTATCAATATTGGACATAACTGCACCGGTATGTAGATTAATTAATCTTGTATTCAGTGTGATAGGTCCTGGTGCATCAGCAACCCTTTTATGTTCCTGTATGTGTACGTTTAGATGGAACAACAGTCATGACGGAAACGAACAGGAAGGCATGTTAATGAGTGGCGGCGCACAGGCAACGGCCTATCGCGCTATCGATGCATCTAAAGAGATGTCTTTGTTTTTTAGCATCCTGAAAATCACCACACGCTTTTATTTACATGACCCCTTTCGGGGTCATTGCCCCATATCGTGCTTAGAATGTAGTTATAATTATTATCGTTTTATAATGCTTGTATTTTATTTGCTGTGCGAGTTATTCACCTACATTTTACACGCCTACACTGATTAGTCAGATGCTACATTGTCAAGTGCCTACTTATTTGTCTCAAATTGTATTTATTGTGATTATTGTTGTTTGTAATAAGGTACTTGGAAGATAATATCTTTTTAAATTTTTTGAAAATAAATTTAGATAGTTTTCAAATCATTCCATATTGAACTATTAAGCTCTAGATGCAATAATTTTGACCAAATTAACAATGAATGGTGACCAAATAATTATCATCAATTGAACAATGACTGTTTGGATTGTCAACAATTTATAACATATTGTTATTATGCAGTGAAATCATTCTTGTGTTACCATAAGCAGCTAGCTGCTCCAGCGAGTGTGTATTGTTTTGCATACAGCCATTATGTTTGCTAAATGTGATTGTGTAAAATGACATGGCTATCAGAAATAAAACAATCGACTTTTAAACAACAAATCACAACTTTTTGAAATCATCCTCTAGTTTCTTTTTCTATTAAAAAGTGATGGATGATAATCAAAAATCTTTGTAAGTGTTGTCAAATGATCCACGTCTGGTTGATAAACTATCATCTATTTTTGATAGTAACAACAAGTAAATAAATAGTGGTAAATACTGTTGCAATACAAGATCATTTCATAGATTTTTCCTTAAAAAGGATGGAAACCTACAGTTCATTTCAATATGGAAAAAATACAGTTCAGACAGTTGAAATTGTATAATTATTTTATGATTACTGTGTTATTATTACAGCTGTGCTTCTCTTACCAATTTATTTGTTGCAAAACTGAGGTTATATTCAGTGGTTGATATCTAGAATTATCTTGATGCTTGGTATAAAATGCAAATTGGCATCTTGAATACTGAAGCAATAATTTGCATGTACCATGTTGCATATTGTATCCGCGGTGTCGCGCGCGTCGGAAAATACGTTAACATCCTTTGTGACTGGCCTACAATCAACATCCACATAATAAAAAGGATGAGGGTATTCTCATCAAATCATCTCTATGGATTTTTAGAATGCTCTGCATAGGGCTGATCTCATCCAATCTATTATCTACCTGTGCCCAGGTTGAGTCCATCTTGTTGGAGGTTTCTGGTTTTCTGTTAGGGTTTCTATTCTAGAACTTTTCTGCTGAAATGGATATTGGTTCGGAATACTTGATTGCTTAATCAACTAGTAAATTCAAAGACCTTTTGTACCTTTTCCCTAAGGTATCCCTCCTTAGGAAGTTGTTGACAACACAAAACACTTGCTCTACTTAGTGAGCAGTAAGTACATAAATACATTTTATTCATCTGAAATAACCCATTAAGTGTAGTCAAAACCTGACATGTCGTTTATTCATTTTGAAATGATTATTTTATTGTATTTACCAAAATAATGTCATTATATTTACTCTAATTAAAGGTGATGAGGAAATGTTATTTTATTTGTAATGCTGTTGCCTTTTAAATATCAATTATATTTTATTTTACACTAGCTCTTTCTATTTTATCATAATAACTATCAGATTATTTTATAATTACTGAGAATCACACTTGTGTTTAACATAATTAATTTTATTATTACCTCTTTAACATATGAAAATTCTATACTTGTAATGACTTCTTTGTGCCACTTTTTCTACCTACATACATCACTCACAATTTTTTCATTGATAACCAGCACAATTGATTTTCTTCTTGTTGTAAAGTCATGGATATTGAAATTGAAATCTTGTGTGCATACCATATCAACAATGAACTACTTACCAGTATCTTGTATCTTAAAAATTGCAACTTGACAGGAAACGAAAAAAAGTCTTAATTTATTTTATTTTAAGTAATTAAAAATTGGTTTTGACTGATAAAATAATGTAATTATAGGAATATAAATATATTGCGTAATTATGTCCCAGTATAAAGCTACTACTTACCGAGTAATGTTGAATATTTATTTTTGTTGTGTGAGCTGTGTGCATCCCTTAATCGCCAATTTGGTCTGTTTTTCTTCATTGTTGTCTATGTAATTCATATTTTAAATTTCGTCAATTAGTTCTAAAATACCGAATACAGAATTCAAGGAAACCACTTTTATGAGTAAAGTTACTACAAATTCATTCACAAATATCAGGAAATCATCTGCGACTTCCCTTGAAAATCCGACCACTATAACCATTATTTGTTCCAACTTTTGAGTGTTTTTTGCACTCGGTTTTATTGGTTTTAGTTTCATTACACTTTGTACAATTCAGAGGATGAAAGGAGGTATTGCTTAAGAAATATAACATCAAAATTCTAGTTGTAGTTTTGTATATTTTCAGACAACTATTTCTTGTTAAAAAAGAGCTCATCATTAAAAATTAATTGCTTGGTTTTATAATTATCAAAATTGGTAAAATAATCAGCACATTTGTAGAATAGATGGAGGTATTCGCACATGTTCTTTCAAAATGTCCAAGTTGCATAGGAGGTATTCCTCAATAAAGTTAGTAGGTATTTGCAGCAACATTGGATTCTAATATTTGAGGAGCTATTTCTATTAGTGTTTTAAGGCATAAATAGTCAAACATTGTGTTATGAGACTTTGCCAGTACATGCAAAATTGTATTCTATGTTACTCTGCATCAGAAACTAACTTAAAATCAACAAAAACGAAGTAAGGAGGTAATGGTACTTCACTGTCGATATGTGTTAAAGATCTATTTACAAGCACATAAATACTCTTTGACTTGACAAAATAACAATCATATTTTGTAGATTTTTTATATTTTAGTAGCTACTACCTGAGCCTTGTATTAATTTGTCTTGTAGGCGATAGACAAAACTTTAGGTCTGCTTGAAAGACTATATTCTTTGTTGGTGTAATCAAAATTGCTTGCGTTATAGTGACTTGCGCTACAACTTTGTTCAGAAACTCTGAGATATTCTTACAGGCAATAAATGATGTCATAATCAAATCAAAATTCTTGCAGAATGCAAACAACTGAGATTGACACAATATTTATTTTGTTTCAGACTACTTCCTGAGGGTTGCTATGGTCAGAGAATCACTTCAGTGCGTTGGAGAAAGCGAGTAAAAGTTTTATATCTGCTAAGAAGTTACCCATAATTCGCGAATATGCAGACGATTAAATGTGTGGTGGTAGGCGACGGTGCCGTCGGTAAAACATGCCTACTCATAAGCTACACAACCAACAAGTTCCCATCCGAGTATGTGCCCACTGTGTTTGATAACTATGCTGTCACTGTCATGATAGGAGGAGAACCTTATACACTGGGTCTCTTTGATACTGCAGGTAAATATATTGTTTTATACAAAGTTATGTAGTTTAGTATACATTCACCATTCTGGTTGTTCATTAGTAACTAGGATCAGCAATAGAGTGCAATACTGCTACTGTGCTTTATTACCTATTGTTGCTTATTGTACCTACATGTTACATGTTCAGGTATGTAACGTTCAGTTCTGGTATGTACCAAACATATTGATAGCAGCAATCTAGTTACACGAACAGTCAAGTTTGAAATTTAATTTTGTGTTTCAGTTTATGTCTGGACAATAGGAAAATCATTAACAATAACATATTGATTAACTACTTTGTATGTTGGCTACAGGTCAGGAGGACTACGACAGGTTGCGACCGCTAAGTTATCCACAGACGGATGTTTTCCTTGTTTGCTTCAGTGTAGTAAGCCCCAGTTCATTTGAAAATGTCAAGGAAAAAGTAAGTCGAAATTATTCATGGCATGCATTGCTAAACACATAGCCAATTCTAATATTACACATATTTAAATGTCAATTAAAATTATGAAGCAATATTATTTAGCACAGTTTTATATGGATATAAAATGATGCAATAAAGTAGCATAATGACTAGCAACAGTTTGCAGACTGTTTTGCTTTTGAGAGTAAGTACTGTCTAATATACTCATAAATACTATACAGTATTTCTCCTTCAGGATTTCATTAACTGCGTTACTGCTAAGCTTCTAAAAGTAATAAAACATAATTTAATAATATGCTATCTAGTTAAAAAATTATGTACTAACATTGATGATTCTAATTCATTGCTTGTAATTTTCAGTGGGTGCCAGAAATTACTCATCATCAGCAAAAGACGCCTTTCCTCCTGGTGGGCACTCAGATAGACTTGCGAGACGACCCAGCCACAATGGAGAAGCTGGCTAAGATAAAACAGAAGCCTGTGTCACTGGAACAGGGCGAGAAACTAGCGAAAGAACTCAAGGCTGTCAAATACGTAGAGTGCTCAGCGCTCACACAGGTATGACCCAATTATATTAAACCCGCCCTATTGTTGAATGGTTTTAATAACTGCTCATCCCTGGTGTGTTTCATACTAATGTTTATTAAAATATGGCAATATTGTTATTAATCTAACCCAATTTGTTTATATTTTAAAGGCGTAATGCAAAGTAATACCGCCTTTAATTAATATCTCAAACATAACCATTTTGTTTTCAATTTCACAGCAGAATTCGCTATAGACACAATGTTCTATGAATAATAATATTTACTTAAAACATGTCTCTTATGTTTATAAGGAGTGTGTAATTGATGTCATAATAACGTAAAATGAAACTTTTGGGAAGTATTGAATAAACGCAACTGTCTTTGGTTCGTGGTTTACACTTCTACCTTTCTGTTGGAAAACATAAAATGGAGACTGAATAAAACAAGTTTCAAATGTCTACAGAAAGGAAGGTACTGTTTTACTAAACCTAAGTTCACGTAGCTTGGATAACTGCACTTATAATCTCAAACCAAAGCACACACTGCATTCCTCAAATAAGAAATTTTAATGTTATTTCAGCGCATGTTTTAACTTAGTACCTGCGTTCACCATTTTATCTCCCAATTGTTTCACAAAACTATATTCAATCCAGGTAGTTTTTGGGAAACTACTAATTTAAGTTCACAAAAAACCGAGCTATTTAATCCTATTTCACTGAGTAGTAAATACAAGTAGCAGTAAAATAGACTGTGAAGATATGTTTCGTGTTATAGATATTATTTCTTTAATTGTGTCAATTATATTGATTTTAAAATTAGACACAATAGCTAACATTCAGCATGGTGTAAGGCCTGCCTGATTATTTGCAAGACTATACGAGCTTGTCGTGTTTGAAGCGTAAGAGTTAACATTTAAATGTTATTCCCTCGTCTTGCAGAAAGGATTGAAGAACGTGTTCGATGAAGCCATACTAGCAGCGTTGGAGCCTCCAGAACCGGCCAGGAAAAAGAAATGTGTGCTGTTGTAAAGAGTCCGGCGCATACGAGCCGCCCACCACGCGACGCGAGTGTGCCCGTGAGGCCGCGTGCGCGCCGCCACCCGGCCCCCTCACGCGTACATTTTAGTATTTTACCATATAATATTATTCATAACGAAACGGTTTTTGAACAAGTAATGAATTAACTTTTATTTATGATGTTATAATGATTATTAAGTCTTTTGGGGATATATTCAGATATTTTACTCGGAACTGTATAAAAACGTATCGCTACTACATTTAGTGCGTGGTACTTCCAGGTCGCGCCACAAAAGCAGTTTGGATCGGAGTTAGTACAAAAAATGTTCATTACTGTCCATGATTAAAAAAAAAATAACGTTTTGCGAGAAATTGAACAAAATTGGTGGCGCGGCCAGGAAGTGTGCTTCATAGCTGCGCCACCACGTACACTGCAATAAATAGAATATGTATGAACTCATTGGTGAACAAATGTTCGTCTATTGTTCATTTTTACTTATCATTAGATAATGGGACTGAGCATATTACGAAATTTTATTTTGTATTAATTCCGATCCAAATTGCTTTTGTGGCGCGGCCAGGAAGTACCACGCCATTTAGTATCGTTTTATAAAAACAATAAAAAAAGGGAAAATGTATTTAAAAAAAGTGATTATACTCTGTTTTACCATAAGTTGTGTTCTGGATTTTTTATAGAACGAATAGCGATCGTGATTTTAAGACAGTAAACGAATACTTTTATAATAATAACAGTAGCTGAAAAACTGAATGAGCTGTTCTGGTTGAAACTGGATTAGAGGAAAATACGGTAGCCTCTGCAGTGAATAACAACTTTATTTGAAGGCCCATTTACTATTTCGTAATGTTGTACGTTCAATAACGATTCTATTCCCGTCGCCGCTCGATAGCCACACATAATAATTATTGTTTGATTTGAGTAATCAAATATAAACTTAGCTTATGTCGAAACGCAATTCACTTGCTATGGTAAATTTACTGAATATGTGATGCTAACACTTCAACCGTATATTTTAAATGTTAAATACATTTTTATTTAGGGCTCATTACAACTTAATTTCCATCACCTTTTTATAACCAGGCAAAATACATAATTATTTCAAAGATGGATCCATATTATCCACATTATAGAAGGACTGAAATCTTCACCCTTTAGTATAGTTAATATCGTAGTAAAAATAAGAACAAAGTCATAACTGCGTTTGTACGTACGATATGCCCCACAGTAACGGAGCTGGGAGACGCTCAGGCGGGTCACCACTTTAATGTTAAATACAAACCGAGCGTGTCAGCGTTTACTCGCACTACGGCAGAATTGACCAATACACTTGAAAGGCGGTCCGTGACAGAAGTAGTGCGCTCAACGCATTTTCAGCGCCACATATTTTATTAGTGCTGCCGTCTCTAGACGCTGTCGCTGCGGCTTTTCCCTGCGCTGCGGTCACCGATGAGTAGGATCGTACGTCAGCCGTACATTGTAAAATGAAAGGGATTCGGAGCTTGTTTGGATTAAGCTAAAGCAAACTTATTAATGATTTTTATCCACAAACTTAATAGTAACACCACGCAATGTTTGTGAACCGTAAGTAAGTATTTAACTGTAATGGCTATAGGCTCGCCCCTTATACTTGGACACAGCTGGCTACATGTGGGTGGACTATTCCCTGTCATGTTTTATTTTGTTACATATTTACGGTTAATGTGGAACCATACCAACTAAGGCTATTTAGATAATTTCTCTTTCCCTAGTTATGATGGGAATGACTTCATCCGTCGCTAATAAAGTAGGTTAATAATTTTTAAAATTTCAATTGTCCGACTGCGGACTAGATTTTTTTTTAAACCATTTGTCCTTTCTGTTTGACTGATATGAAGAAATTGTATACTAACAATAACTTTGTATTAATAGCATAAACATAACGATATTGATCGGATAACGAAATTGTCTATGCTGGCTGTGTAAGCTGGAATCGATGAAGCAACTTCATGCACAATATTTGCTAAGCACAGTGCGTCTATGTATTTTTATAAGTATTACTTGGTAACATACTAACTTTTATTAAAATTGTTATATTTTAATTAATACAACGCCTGTCTCAAGGGACGGCCGTCCACGTTTGTGTTTTATATTATTTCGATGTGTTCTAAATAGTTTTACAAATAAACACTTGCATAATGCGAGGTTGCAGTACAGTGTGTAGGTAAGAACGCACGACCTCCCCCCCCCCCCCCCCCCCGCAAAAACGCGGCGAGTGTCTGCAGCGAGACGAGCGTAGCCCCCGGTGGGGCGTTTAGGTATGCCACAGCGTAGCGTAATGCAGTTTGTATATCGTGTTCGAGTGTATCTGGATTACATTTTCGTGAAATAGTAGTTAATGGGTCGCCGCCGTGCGGGGCTACCCTATAACTAAAGCGTGAACGCGGGGGGAATTTATGCGGAGCAAACTACGTACGTCCAACCTCAATCACGTCGAGGCGAAAAATAACGAAATTATAAATAATGTTTTCAACATTTACTTTAAAATAAAAAGCTCTATCTATTGATATAACTTTCATATAATTCATGATGGAATCTCTTAGCAGTACACGTTTAAAATTGCAATTTAGTGACATGTTTGATAAAAAAAATATCGAGCCAATCATTCTAAATCGCGTTTTTATATAATGATTTTAATTTATTAAAAAAACTCATATTTAATTAGATTTTCAGACGTTCCAAAATCTAACAAAAGTACTGCAACCTCGCCTTAAGATTGATTAAACACTATACTACTATAATTAGCATAATACCTATTCTAAAAAAAACAGCAAATTTTTTATCGCTGGAAACTCGTAATTTCAGACGGTAAAATAAATCCTAAAGTTGATTGATGCTATACAGAGTATAAATATTATAATACAATAATACGAGTCATGCAATATGAGTTTGGACTGATAATTACATAAATTCATCATTCCATGAAATATTTTTGCATTTATTGAACATAAAATTCTTTTGAGTAAACAGTCTAGTCGACCTCGTAATAGATCCACACTAAAGTGGAATATTACTCGCACATCACAAAACAGTCTATTTGTCTGTGACTGTTAAATTGTTCTCAAAAGTTACAACAAAAACAATTACGAGTTCGACTATACCTTTATTAAAACCAACCTTTAATACGAAATATTTAGTTAAGCGTCTAATATAATTATCTCGTGACGTAAAGACGGTGCGTATTCTGCATTATGAAGCTTCACTTGTCACCAGTGCGTACGGTGTCGGCGCTCGACCACTGCTTGCTGCGTCTACGTACTTCAATTAAAATTTGTAACTAGACATCTTAACACTAACTAACATTAGTACTCTGAAGAAGCATGTTGGTGACGCTCGCGCTTGATACTATTGATTTTAATGATTCATTAAATTATATAATGGGTGCAATTAATGATAATATAATTAATTATTTAACATCTTTACTGAATTTGGGAGCTAAATATAATTATCGACTACATATAGCAAATATACATGTACTCAAAATTATAACTACATTTTATGTATATATAAGCTACTGTATACTTTTTTACGCATTGGAAATGGTAACACAAGTCTTCTGAATTAATATTTATTTAGCGTTCTTTGTCATTTACAAGAGCGATGATTATTTTGTATGTTTATGCATTATCAGTGCAGTTATATGTTCTTTGTGTCAAGAAGTAGTTATAGGTGTATATGGAATAAATATATAATGAGATTAAATTATAAAGTTTTATTTTATTTACTTTCGGCAATTCTCATCTAGCTGCTGCCACCTGCCACCCAGCACGGCCAAGCTGACTGCTGCCCACCGAAGATCGTCGCTCCACTTAGCCTGACGATTGTATTACTGTTCCCAAGCTTGCAGCTCATAAATAAACCTCTGGGCCAAAGTGTAAAGGTTAACGCTACCGTTTAATCATTGCACGGGATTGGCATCACCTCACCTCGTCGGGTCGTCGTGAACCAGTTAGTCGTCAACTCACCATACATTAGCGGGTCTGCTCAACACCTGTGAGGGTCGCAGCCATATTTCTATACTCCATTTGTTTAGGTAGTTAACTAAATGTAAACAATCTTAGCATGTCTTTTATCTAAAAAAATGGCTAAAAATTGTATCCAAAAATGTTTACAATTAGGTATTTACTTAAATAGATGTTAGGTAATTAACTTCATTTAAATAATCTTTGTATGTCTTTTATACGATTTATTTTACATAAAAAGACATATCAAGATTGTTTACCTTTAGTTAACTACCTAAACAAATGGAGTATACATAAATAAGAGTGAAGTGGCTTTGTCGGCTTGGTAGTAAAGTTTAAGAGCTCGATACTCGAACTCTCTCGCCGCCTGAACCCCGGGGCCCGTGCTTGGTTTATTTTCACCGGCATCCGCTGACGTCGCGTCGCAAGGCGTCGCTTTGGTCGCAAGGTATACTTTTTTTTTAATTAGCCCCCAAAATTAGGTCTTATAATTGCCAATAAACGTTTGAACGCGACTGTACGGACAACCGCTTAGGTTTAATACGTCCAATAAATAAGGTCATCGATATGTACGAATCCGTCGCTTTTTTGTAGTCATTCGAATTTGGTCAGATAACCAACTGTTGTTTACATGTTTTGTTTTTTTTTTTATATCTGCTTAGTGCGCAACATTCCAACCTGAATATTTTCACTAAAGGTATATTTTTGACTAAACTCTAGGTTTTGGTTTACACCTACCTAGACCTAGCTTGGGTTGACCCTGTTTCTTGTATTTTGCCGTCTAAGTTATGACACCGTCGTTTTGATTCAATAACGCATGCATGTACACTTTTTAGGGTTCCGTAGCCAAATGGCAAAAAACGGAACCCTTATGGATTCCTCATGTCTGTCTGTCTGTGCGTATGTCACAGCCACTTTTTTCCGAAACTATAAGAACTATATATACTATTGAAACTTGGTAATTAGATGTGAACCGCATTAAGATTTTCACACAAAAATAGAAAAAAAAAAACAATAAATTTTGGGGGCTCCCCATATCTACTTAGAACTGAAACTCAATTTTTTTTTTCATCAAACCAACCAAATGGATAGGTCTTCAAAAATGGATCAAATGGATAGGTAGGTCTTCAAAAATGATATTGAGGTTTCTAATATCATTTTTTTCTAAACCAAATAGTTCGCGCGAGAGACACTTCCAAAGTGGTGAAATGTGTCTCCCCCCTCCAAAGTGGTAAAATTTGTCTCCCCTTAGAAGTTACAGGGGTAACTTCTAAAATAAGAGAGATAAAACTAAAAAAAAATATATGATTTACATTACCATGCAAACTTCCACCGAAAATTGGTTTGAACGAGATCGAGTAAGTAGTTTTTTTTAATACGTAAACCGCAATTTACTTTTCATTCAATCAACTATAATCAACATCGATCAAAGTTACAACGAACTAAGAACGTTTATACCTATTATGTTACTTGCTGCTACGGAACCCTTCATGGGCGAGTCCGACTCGCACTTGGCCGCTTTTTATGGTTATTATGAGCGTCAAGAAGGACCAAATACAGTTTTCAGGGAGTTTATACGTTTTCTCATTTAGGCGCTGCGATATTTTTTCGGGATTCCAAAAAACCGTGTTTACTTGAAAATCACTACATATTATAAAACAAAGTCGCTTTTCTGTCCCTATTTCCCTTTGACCGCTTAAATCTTTAAAACTACCCAACGGATTTTGATGCGGTTTTTTTTAATAGATAGAGTGATTCAAGAGGAAGGTTTATATGTATAATAACATGCTTAATATATTAGAGAACCACTGATAATTTCAAGATTTCTATTGTGAAGTCGTAAATAATTTCATTTTTTTCCGCTTACATTGCAAACGCAGGCTGAACCCTACGAGATTTATCAAAATAATGTACTAAGTATTGTACACATTAAAAAGGTCTACAGAAAACTCCGCGATGGTATATGTCTATCTCTTATGGATATCCCACAATAACATGTTTTTGTCATTTACTTTTTACGCCAAATAATGGCTAATTTCCGAAGCGATTTTAATTTTAACCAATACGGCATTAATCCTTATCCAACTAAATACCTTAAATACATTGTTGATTTAATATAGATCTATATGGCCCTTTACAGCATATGATTTAAATGAATATTTTCGAAGATATTACAGATTTAAATATTGCGGGACGTAGCGTTTGCGCCGGCACCGGCCGGCGCGGCGAGGCGGACGGCAGCGTGCCAGTAATGAATAAATCAAAACTACTGGATCAATTTTAATCATTTTTTCAGTGAGTGACATAGGCTATATATTTTACACCCGAAGCCGAAGTGGGCCGCTATGTTTTTATATACAACGTTCACAGTTTTTCTGTAGTGTATTTAGTATCAGCATTGCACCCGTGCGAAGCCGGGGCGGGTCGCTAGTTATAAATAAAAAGCTACTCGTGTATATTTATTTATACTACAGGCGAACATAATAATTATAATGGTTTTAGTGGTACAAGATTCTGCAAAACGTTACTACAGCAGGAAATGCAATAAATATCTTGAAAACCTGAAGTAGCACAAGCCATATTTTCGGCGCACTTTTTTGCACTAGCTTTCTGTCCATCCACAATTTCTCTCTCCGATCATTCATTTACAATTTTACTATTGGAACAACGTTACTCCAGCAGGAATCGTTCAAAATGACAAAGCGCACAATTATTTTATGTAACGCACATTACACACAGCAGATTACACACTAATTAGACCTACGTTCCACTCATATCACTCTAGGAGTCACTTTCCTGCTGGGGTAACGTACACGGAATAGACGAAGATATCCAGTACCTACTTACTTTTTCAAAATTCACCAATGGAGAAATGTTTTGTAGTACTTTTACTGTGCTTAAGCATAACCTTTAATCTCCGCCTGTTTTTGTTTAAAACTGTCGGCCGGACCGCGTTTTTAAGTTTTTGCCCCAGTGAGGAGTTTCTTTGTGGTGCTAATACAAAAACACGTAGTTTCCCTAAGAGCGTTTCTGGATAAACTGTATGTAATGTAATGCTGCGTTTCCACCAGAGTATGCGAGGTGGGGCAGCGAGGGCAGTGCCTAAAACTGACCATCCATCAGCTATTAGCTCAAGCTGAGAAAATGAAGGGCTTAAGCGCTTAAGTACCTACCCAATATATTATCTAACCTGCCAGTGTTTTGACAACTACTCGACCTAAGCACATAGATTTTGAAGCAAACGCCGATGTTTCCTCGTTCCAGGATTGATATTATTTTGACAACTTTGACGTAATGATTTTTTAGTGCTTTTACTAAAAACACCCTCCTTTTTATATTTATTATTCAGCCGTTCTGTTTATTTAAAATTAGCGCAAAGCTTGCGAGTAGTGTGCTATGAAAATTTCAAGTTAATATGGGCGACGGTTTAAAGTTATCTAAAGGTTGGTCATAACTATTTAACTTGGTTGTAAGTAAGTTGTGATCCTTGTAACAAAAATTTGTATTTACAATTCATTGATTTGTGTTTATTTCACTACACTGATATGAACTGATGTTAAAGTGACGGGAGTCGGTAGGTAGGAAAGTGCCTTTTTCAAAATCGATGTTTAATTATATGCGGTGATCTTGAATGTTCACGGACTCAATTCAGGAAAGAACACTAGTTAACGAAATCCTTTTCTTCTACTTTCGACACCACTCTACTTAAGTCACTATCTGTACAAAAGCAAAGTCCTGCCCGCCGCGTTTGTCGTTTGTCTGTCTCAACGCGATAAACTCAAAAATTATAACGGATACCTACAATCGGTTTTCACCAATGGACGGGATCATTCGTGAGGAAGTTATGTGTATGTGTACCTATAAATCGTTGAGGTTTCGTGTAACTTTGCAGAAATATATGATAATATTTGTTGAAGATGTCGGAAAAAATTATCCCGACATCCCGGCGTGCGCCGCGTAAACCAATAGAGTTATACCTATGCAAAAATGTAACTATTACGGAGTTTTTCCTCTTAAAAAGATCTAATAAACGGTAGCAATGCTATATATGTCTATCTTCTAAGATTAAGAGCGTTTAAGTATACAGAAAGTGGGCAACGGCGCAAATAGCTGTTAAATATTTTGCTGTTTTGATTAATTTGGCAATATTGTATGGAAATAAGAAATAGTGCGAACTAGTGAACTATTGATTATGAAATTCAAAAATTAATATCGGTACACCGAATATTTAGTTTTAGATGAAAATAAAGTATTTGGAAACTTTCCAAATGCCTTATTTACACCTAAAACGGTTACAACATCAAATTCAGTGTTTTAATTGTAATTTATTACTTATTAATATTCAGCCCACATATAGTCAGCCATATTTTCATACAGTAATAATATTGCTAAATTAATTAAAATAGGTAAATATTTGACAGCTAAATGCGACGTTGCCAATTTTTTTGAAAACATACCGAAAAAATATTCCACCCCTAAGCGAATAGGGGTTGAAAGTTTGTATGAAAATCTGTCACCGGACGAAGCTTGTGTGGGTCGGCTAGTTGCTTTTACATTCGGCTACGGAACCCTAAAAATGGTCAGTAGGCGCTGTGGCATACCTACCTCGTACCTACCTGCTGTTTGTTCCATAATTAGGTAGGTAGGTACTCATTTGCAAGTGTCACAGTTATTGCAAATGCGTTGTACTTAATATACCTATTATACATAACATAATAAAATTATTACAGATAAGCGTCATAGGAGCTCCAGCAGTCTAGCTGCCTCCGCCTTAGAAGGAACGCGTTCGGAACGGAGACTGGACAAAAATGGTTCGCAATAATCCGTGCTTTGCTGTACTTAGATACTAAACTCAGCCAATGAAACATGAGTATATCTGTTCAAACTTTATGGCGGCTCGGAAGTTAGCTGCGAGAGACGTTTGCGCAACAAACAGTCAATACGATGCGTCCTCTGCGCCTCGCTGATGCTGATACCTACATGAAATTGTGTTCTACGCAGCTTTACGTTCGAACCAGGGGCGTAGCTACCGCCGTATCAGCCGTATCAATGATACGGGGCCCCCAAGTAACAAGGGCCCCTGTTGAGGAAAAAATCACAAAATCTTCTCAAAACCTCAAAGATTCTTCTTGATTCTCATTTATCTTTTATAAATGAAAATATAACTTATCAAGGCCCAAAAAGCTCTACATATTTCGAGCTCGCTTCGCTCGCTCTTTGTTGTAGGCTTCGCCAATCGCCATTTAAAAAGCACCAATTTTTCGAGCTCACTTCGCTTGCCTATGCTAGTCATGATCGTAGTTACACATTTTTTTGTTTACCTTGCTCACTCACACATTCTCTGAAAATGAATAACAGTTAAAGCGATGTCAGGATGCTATTTTCCTTGTTTTACAAAAATTATTAGTTTAATACTGATAATTTTCTCCTTGTTTTGGGCTTCGCCGCACTTGGCTTCAAGGGCCCCCAAAAAAATTTTATACAGGGCCCTACTAGGACTAGCTACGCCACTGGTTCGAACTAACTAACTAAATTCCGAGCTGCCATAAAGTTTGAACAGAACTACACGTAGGTACTTAGTTGATCAGTTCCAGTAAATAGGTATCACTCACTGGCTTACGACACTGGGATACGAAGATTATTGTGTTACCTACTTTATGAGCACGCAACTGTAGTCGACTGTGTGGCTTGATCAAGAGGATGCGATGCCTTCGCCTAACTAGTGCGTCCGCCTGACGACAAAAAGTAGGCGCCGAGTGGTCAGGTGAAGTTTGGAAGGACTTGTTTAAAATCCTCCAATTGAACGACAAGCAATAATTCTGTTGTTGGATTTGAATAAGATGCAATTTTGTTTTTGGTGTCAGGCTCTATTTCGTTCATTGCTCAGCTGTGTGTGGACAGCCATACTTACCTACATACCTACATAAGTGCCTGCTATTACGTGAATGCTAAGATACAAAATCTTTTTTACCAGCATCGATACCAGAATTAGATGACCAGTTTTCCATAGCTGAAGAAAGATGCGACGAGCTTCAGGAGAAAATCGATCTATTAAAATCTTTAAAAAGAAAAAAGAAACTTAAAAAAAAACGAAGGTACGAAACTACTTACAGGGTAATGATTACCTAGGAATGAATGAAACTAGATTATCATCATACTATTTAATGAACTGAACCTACATTGTACAAGTTTACTCATCCATTAGTTAGGGGTCCAGACATTCATACATTTATGAGCGATAGCCGGAACAAGACCAAGAAAATCGTAATCCAATACTTCTTACTATACTTGTAACAAATCGGTCTGTTCAGTGATGGTCCAGTGCCACACGCCCGTTACGTAACATTCGTGCGTCAAAATCGTAAATGTTCTGGATCATTTTTGCATGACTTTCCCAATGTTCGCTCTATGATTCTTTTAAATCTCTTGGGTTCAGAGAACATCTAGTTGAGTCCACTCGTCATTGGTACACGAACACTTGAGCCGTCCGCGTCCTACCGTAATACGGAGTTTCAATAGAATGTGGCCAGCCTAGCTTGTAGGTACTGGTTTTGTTACCACACTGCAGACGGTCGGTCGACTGTACCTTTATCGTTTCTAAATACTTGGCTACTTATCCAAGTGTGGGTTTGAGATTGCAAACGACTACTCTCAAATTAAAATTAACTGTTTTTTTCTCTAGCATAACCAAAGTAACAGAACCACCACAGACACCAGAAGATATCCCTTTCATCACTGTGCGGACACAGCCGAAGAAAAGTAAGTAGGTACTGCTGAGTTAGGGTTAGTTTCCACCAAGCGGAAAAATCCTCGCTCACTTTTTATGTCACTAAATATTTTATATTAAACTTATAGTCAATATTATTACATTTACAGTCCTTTGTAATAATATTGACTTTAACTAAGAATAGAATTGGGCACTCGCGCATGCTCGAGCTAAACATCTATGAAAAAAATCCCAAAAAAAGATACAATTTTTTTCAGAAACAGTGTAAGTAAATAAAATTATTTTTCTGCGAAATCCTTTACCAAATGTTTCTTTTTACCCGACTGCGGCGAAGGCCAAAAGGACGGTTATAGACCTGTATGTATGTTTGTCTGTTTCTTTGTTCCCTCGTAACTCCCTAAACGGATTTGGATAAATTATACGTAAAGTAAAAACTATATATTTCCAAAAGTATTTATCAAGACTAATACAAATCAAAAATAACGTTCAATCCTTCTGAGGCAAGATTATGTGCGCTATCGGTTGCGATTCAGGTTACCCACAGGTCTGTCCGGTAGTGGACCCACACGTACGCCCCTCCGAGCTCTCAACGGTAACATAAGTCTTCAGAATGTTTTTATCTGTCGAGGTTTTTGCTTTCCAACTTTTTGGCTATTTCCTTAGGCAATGTATTTAGAATGCTTGGAAGAGCATACGTCCAGACCCTTCTACCGTATTCATTACGTCGTCGTTAGATTCGTTTTGGTGACGCGAGTGTCACTAGCTAAAATTAAAATGAGAAAAACAAAGAATAACGGCGGATTTGGGTTGGAGGAGTTCGATTTTTTATTCTTTTACTACCATCGAGTGGGGTATCAAAATGAAGGGTTTTAAAAGGCGATTACAAAAATATCCAAAACTATATGTAGAAAAGTAATTCGAAGTTACAAATCGTATAAAAAAGAGGGAAAAACTCATATAAAAAAGTAAAATCGTCTGCGAAATCTTTCACGTTACTAAACTAAAAAGCGGGAAATAAAAAAGTAGTTCAGTTTTTTCATTCGGGTTTTTTAGTTTTTTCAACTCCTTTTTTCATCTTTCTTTTGAAATAATGTGTGAATTTATTACAAACCTTAACACGCGCGATACTTCTGTAAAATCAATACTTTTTTTATTTATTCAAAATCTTTAATACAATATAAAAAGTCTGCCAAACTGCAAAACAGTTTGTCGGCAGTACTGGTACAGTCCTTTATTTGAAAAAAGTACTCGAAGATATTTCTGCTTGGTCCTTAGTCTGACATTCGTACAGTGCCCTACTCTATCGTATCTAGTTGCTCATTGTGAAGATAGAATTTCTTTTTATGATAAATGTCACAATAGCGTTTTGTGAAAGAAATACCTAGAATCAACTAGGCCATCCAGCATCTGCTGCAAGCCGGCCTTCAGCATTCAGCCAATATAGGCCATATCTCGGAAACTTGACACTTTAGAACATTTTGTGTACAAAACTTGTCTCTATTGATGCCAGCAATCGATTAATATAGGTTTTCTACAGGGCCGCTATGTTTAAAAATAAAATAAAAATACATCACAGTACAAAAATTTCGCAACAACGAACGTCGCGATGGTAAACTTTCGCAGTAACGTACATCGCGGTAATGAACTTCGCAACTATGATTTACACTCTTGATTATGCTTCGCTAGGTAAATCACTTATGTTTGGTAGAACATGTTACGTTCTCGGGCTGATGGATAGATGAGCTTAACATATCTTCATCTGCCTAGCCTTTTCTTATCTAGGTTGGGGTTGGATGTTGAATGGGCTTAATAACTTCGTTTCGCATAAAAACATTGCCAGCCGTGCTGATTACAGAGGTGCCGCAGCAAGCTGCGAGATTGCGTCGGCTGGAGATTCCGCAGACCCGCACGCGAGGCTATCTGGACCCAGCCACCGTGGAACAGCACCGGATGATCGGCCAGGTTCGGGGCTACAACCACAACTTCAAGAATCCAGCTCAGGAACGCCTTGGGGTACGTAACGTATTACCTACCTAATAGAAGTGTCTTAATTTTCAAAGATTGCTATTATAGGATTTTAACGATTTTGTTTAAATTTGTTAGCATTTCCAATCAAGTCCGGAAAAGCAGCCGTACTCAAAACTCAAAAGACAGCGGTCACATGCTGATGGAGACAGTGAGTGTTATTTTTGTTTTCTTTAAACTAAACGAATAGGTATGTAAGTTAAAGACACCTCCTTAATTGATTATCTAGGTTTGTATATCCGTGTGCTTCTTTGTGACCTTTTGTAATCTTGATTGGTTTTCATCTTCGAGCTGGTATCAAATGGTTTTTTTAAATAATGGCTAGGTTCTGATAACCGACGAAAAATTTCTAAATGATGTACTGAATATGTGGTAACCGTTTTCGCGTCGGTGTCCCTTCCACCCCGTACGTTTTGCTAAAGCTAACGAAAAGTTTGTCTGAAAACTAGTACGATTGTGAAATATGATTTTGCCCCTAAATCCTTTTATACGTATGGAATTCCTCATGTTTTGAGGCTATTCATTGCGACCAGTCGACGAGTAGGTACCGACCATTATTTTGTTAACTGACTTCGTTTAGTATTTCCACATTGTCCTACACAGGTATGTGTAGCCATCTAACCAACGAAGGGCAAGAGGTAGCCTGTGGTCGGGACGACGTCGTCGACGAATTTGCTAACTTCGACGCGTTAAACCAACAGGCAGACTAGTAAGTTTCTTCATAGCTTATGATCTTGATGTCAGACGACTTGAAGTGGCTTTTATGAAAGTCAAGTTTCGTATACTAGGTTATAGGTATGTGAAACTTAGATCAGAGAAGAATAAATAGTTAGTAAGCACCTGTACCTGGTACTTCGCACAAATGAAATTAGACAACCAGAAACTTCGGAGGGATTTTGAATAAATTAAGTTTTAAAGCTGCAAAAGCAATGACCTGTTTGAATACGTCACTCTCTCTTATTAACAAGCACAGGCAATAATAATCACAAGAAACAGTTTTTCGTAAGTTGGATGTGAATTACACTGAAACCTTGTTCCTGGTAAAATTGCCATTCATTGTTCTGCTAATACTACTTGTAATTTACTACAACAACAGCAGCCCCGTCACCAGCGGCAAGAAGTCCACAGGAACGCGTCTGATTAAACCAACAAATGTCCGACGAAGACATGTGCCCAGAGATGTTCCACCTAAAGAAGGTAAATAAAACGTATACCTACTAGACCAGGGCTGAAGCCTTTGAAAATAGTAAAACATGACATTTTGACATTGTAATATGATTATTATTAGGTAGATATCTTTTAAGCGATTTGGTAAAAAAACTGTTAGCTTAGAATGTATTTCTGAATAAATAAATAAAAGTGAAAAAAATTATAGTAGGATGAAACCAATTGGAAAAGGAAGAGAATATAATAAAAAACCGGCCAAGTGCGAGTCGGACTCGCGCACGATGGGTTCCGTACCATTATCTACAAAAACGGCAAAAAAATCATATCTGTTGTATGGGAACCCCCATTCATATTTTTTTTTAATTTTTAGTATTTTTTGTTATAGCGGCAACGGAAATACATCATTTGTGAAAATTTCAGCTTTCTAGCTATCACGGTTTTTGAGATACAGCCTGGAGACAGACAGACAGACAGACAGCGGAGTCTTAGTAATAGGGTCCCGTTTTACCCTTTGGGTACGGAACCCTAAAAATGAAAGGAAAAATAATTTGCGGGCGATCGAGGTCGGGAAGTGGAAGGGGTGAGTTTTTAAGGATAAAAACGGTTTATCTTGATTTCCGGCAAAACTACAGGTCCTATGGAAAAAAGTTAAATGGAAAGTTGTAGGTAATAATAAGATCTACAACTTTTATAATTTACACTTTTTTCACAATCAAAAAAAAATTCAAATAACCAAGCTTTTGTTTTTTTTAATTTTTATTGTTATCTTTTACAAACAACAAATTTTTTTTCACCAAATTTTGTGAAAACTAACTTACATTTTATGTCCCAAACATACTGTATTTTTTTGATTTAAAATATTTATTTTTTCACCTTATTTTGACATAATATTGAAAAAGCACCCTAATTTTCTATAGACAATTCTCCCGTCAAAATATCTGCCTTTTTAAAAAAGTCGGCGGCCTATTTGTTCGTTGAAATTTTTACATTTTGATGGTGTAAAAAAATATACATTACTATGGCTAACGGTTTTACAGCTGCTACGAAATAACACGTAGTAAGGCCCAGACCCTCCTAGCTATCTACATTATTTTGAGAAAGTTGTAGAATCTTCTTTAAATTATATGCGTAGATGCCCATTTATTGCTATTTTAAGATAACTTGTGTACCTTGTGTGTGTGTGGGTGACTTGTCACCTTGTGTGTGACCTACGGAAAATTTTAGCCCATCAAGGGCTAAAATTTTCCGTAGGTCACACACAAGGTGATAAAGTAAATATTTTAAATCAAAAAAATTACTGCATGTTTGGGACCTAACAATGTAAGTTTTCACTAAATTTAGTGTTTTTTTTTGTAATAGATAAAAATTAAAAACAAAAACTTGGTTATTTGAATTTTACACATAAATTTTGAGGTTATGTGAAAAAAGTGTAAATACAAACGTTGTAGATCTTTTTATTAAGGACCTACCTTCAACTTTGCCATTTAACTTTTTTCCATAGGACCTGTAGTTTTGCCGGAAATCGAGATAAACCGTTTATACCCTTAAAAACTCACCCCCTTCCTTTTCCCGACCTCGATCGCCCGTAAATTATTTTTCCTTGCATTTTTGTTATACACTTCTCATCAAAAAAATCGAAACACTTTCGTTTTTATTGTTTTTGTCCTAATTTTTTACAAAAGAGAATTAGTTCCATGAAAAAAAAAACATTATTGTGTAGCTGGCAGTTTGGTCATTACAGTAAGAAGAAAAAAATCAAAATTCGAAATTAGAATTTCATTTGTTTATCCTATAAATGAAATTAATCACTGTTTTGAGACAAATGTGTATTTAGGGTTGGAGTACGTTTCTCGTTTAAAAACTAAAAATTAGCGCTTGTCTTTAAACTTTTGGTTTCTTATTTCATTTACTGTGACTTTGGGACGTCTGAAAAAACTTTTTTTTCTAAAACATATGGATACTTCGCCCGCAGAAGCCGCCCAAGTGGTGGCATTGCTGGATTCTGGACTTAGTCAGCGTGTTGTGGCTGCAAGATTGCATCTAAGCTTATCATCTGTTCATAGAGTCTACAAACGCTATCGGGAGACTGGTTCGTTCACGCGCCGTTCAGGATCTGGCAGGAATCGGGTCACTTCTGAGCGAGATGATCGATTTATTGTAACAACTTCTTTACGAAATCGACGCCTTAACGCTTTTCAACTGCAGCAGCAGCTTCGCGTTGTACGAAGAGTAGCTGTAAGTGACTCTACAATAAGAAGAAGGTTGAAGGAACGCGGATTGGCACCGCATAAGCCAGCGAATGGGCCGAAATTAACTGCAGACCATCAAAGAGCGCGCCTTAACTTTGCACGCGAGCACCTAACTTGGTCATACCTTCAGTGGAGCAAAGTACTGTTTTCTGATGAGTGTAAAATTATGCTGTATGGTAACGACGGAAGGAACAAGGTCTACAGAAGAGATGGAGAACGCTTTGCACAGTGCTGCATTGAAGAAAAGGTCAGCTATGGTGGCGGTTCGTGGACGGTTTGGGGAGGAATCAGCGCCGACGGTAAGACAGAACTTGCCTTTGTGTCTGGGCCACGGCTGCCTGCACTAAACTCTCATCGGTACATCGAACAGTGTCTTGAACCTCATGTGATGCCCTATGCACATTTTATTGGCAACGACTTCATATTCATGCACGACAATGCTAGAGCTCACACCGCGGGCGTCGTACGAGATTATCTTACCGAAGTCGGTATCTCCATTATGGTATGGCCAGCAAGAAGCCCGGACATGAATCCCATTGAACATCTATGGGATGAATTAAAGAGACGAATTCGAGCAAGAGATCCAGCCCCAGAAACACTTAGCCAGCTGCAAAATGCAATCCAAGAGGAATGGGATAATATACCACAACATGTGATCGTGACTCTCATCCGATCGATGAAGAACCGTATGGAAGCAGTAATAAGAGCTCGCGGAGGGAATACAAGTTATTAAATAAACGTTTCTTACATTTTTTTTTCATTTACGCGTGTTGTTTTACCCATTTCCTTCATATTCCATACAGGGTAAAAATTACTCATTATACAAAATACGAAACCTATGAAGACTTAATTTGAATTTAGAACAATAACATTAGGATTTAAAAACCTCATACTACTCACTATTAAATGACATTTTACATTTATTCCTAAATATACACATTTTTCTGATAATCCTTATCAAATCATAAACTGCGAGGTGTTTCGATTTTTTTGATGAGAAGTGTATTTTCTTTCTTTTCCAATGGGTTTCATCCTACTATTATTATTTTTTTGGTTTCAAAAGTTATCGACCCTGGGCTACACAGATAAAATTAAATATAAGCATTAGTTCACTAGCTTTTACTACCAGCCTTTTAACGCAGCAGTGGGAACTGCTGGACAAAGGCTTCCTCTCATACCTACCTTACTACCTACTGTGAACAGCATTAACTATTCATCACTACCATACTTGCGGAAGGCGATTTCTGATTTAATTTATTCAGAAGGTACAAGTCCAGATTTCGTGCCGATGTTTTCATTCAACGCTTGGAGAGAAGTGGCGATGAAATAATTACACATTAATTATATTATTAATTAATTAAGTAAAGTGCCTAGGTACGTATGTCGTACTCCACCACCTACGTATGTCGGGCCTTTACAAATTGATAATCACTGCTCAGTGCTCAGTTCTCAGCTAGATAAATATTTTAGGAATGATTGCTCGCAACTTCGCTTAAAGTTTAAAAACATCCAAGAAAACATTGCCCTCTTGAACTGATCTCTTAATTCTCCAAACCACGTAGGGCTCCAAACACTTGAAACTAACTGTCAAAAATCCTTTTAAAATCACCATCTGACAAAGTAATATCGTGATTTGTACAGAACGAGCACCGGCAGATCACTGGCACGGCGGGCCGCAGGGAGAAATTCCGGCACCACGCCGCAGACAGCCCCTCCACAGGAACATCCAACAGCCGGGTATGGAGCTTGATTTCCTTATCTTATTATAACAGACCATGAAACATGCGTGTTTGCTGTTATGCAGATTGAATCGAGTGGTTAAATCTCACGTTTCGTGGTTATTGCAATTTGCTTGGGACAACTCTCTCAAATAGTTTTGTCTGTATGTCATTGTCTAAAAAACCTTTCAAAAATTGTGATCGACGACCGCCCGAAGTAAGAAAGACCGTAGCTTATGTTTATACGCTTTACACTTACCCTTAAGTAAGGCAGTGCGTGTAACCAACTTCTAAGAACGTTGAAGTTGGTTTAGTGTAGTCATTATCTATTTTTTTTGTTGAAACGACAGCAAGCCAGGTAGAGGAGCGACCGGTTGTGGAGCTGTTCAACAAAAGCCGGATGATCCCCCCCAGCATGCGCCGACAGGGCACGGTGCCAATGACTGCTGCGCCCATGAACCCCTTGCCAGCAATAGCGCTCGACAAAAAGCTCAAAAAAGGTAAAGAAAGTCTTCCAATCAATATGCACCTCCTTTCCTACCATCTTGCCGAACCACCAGCCCTTTGCAGTATTACAATGGATGTGGATGTCTTATGCTAATTACTGTCTTTTTTTGTCGCTTCGCATCGCAATTCAGCTGCATCCGGTTTGACTAGAAGCCACCCCAACAGTTGCACAGCAGTACAGTTGGGAAAAGGCTAGGCAGATGATGATGATGATGATTTGCCTTGGACAGTTCTCTTATAAGAAAACTTTTAGATTTTCAAATCGGCAAATACTACTTTCAAATATGAATTTTCTTACGCACCTACGCACTAGGAACCTTATTGCAACGCGAATACCTATCACTTTGATTTTGACAGTGCTACCAGTGCTACCTAATCTGCGGTAAAATGCCTGTGGAAGGAAGAAAGGAAGTAGATATTGTTAACTATCTGGCCGTGCATTGACGTCCAAAAGGTTTTCTTTAGAAGCTGCTCTTGAAGGGCTTCCTGATACACCCCACGGTCTCGTAATTGCATTACCACCTTAAGGTTGAATGTCTGGGTAGTTTTTTTTTTAAGAATAATGTGAACCTAAGGTGACTTTGGCCGATTTGTTTTTGTGAAAGACAAGAAGTAGTTACGCGGTAACTACTCTATTCATACAGTTTCAATTAACTAATAAAACGACTTTGCAGTTCGCAACGCCCAGAATTTCGAAGATGAACATGAAGACAATGAATGTCTGGAATCTATGCCGATATCAATGGAACCTAAACAAGTTAGTTATGATATTATTATCTCTTTAAAATCCGAGAAACCTACTTTGCGCGTCTTGGTCGCACTCACAATCATTTAACCGAGCCTATTGAATTTATCTACTTATGGGAAAATAGCACAGAAATATGGTAGTATCATGAGACACTTTTGTCCGTCCTGGCTTTATTTCCTTATTGCCAATATTGACAAGGGCGCAGACGTGCCGTCGGCGCCGTACTGCCGTGCCGGTGTTTTGCTAGGAAGCGACCATGTATTCGCATGACGATCGTCTTCTATTGCGAAAGCGCCTCACGCAGACAATACCTGGCCGAAAATATGGTTAACGGAGTGTTTGAAAATGTGCAGCTTTGTCCTTTTTATTATCTTAACTGTGTGACAATCTTTTTTAACTCGATGTGTCATAAAAAGCCTACGTTTCCTCCAGTGATGTGCGAGAATGTGCAGCGAGGAATGTTCGGAAAACTAACCAATCACAAAGCTAGCTACTTATTCATGTTTGTCAAAAGGGCACGCCTCATCCCCGCCGCATTAAATTCCGGAGTCGTCGGTACGAGATGCCGACCGTGGCCTCGCAGATGAAGCAGGCAGGCATGCGCAGCTACTACGGCAACTCCAACTACACCAACATCCCGTTCGTGGTCAGCAAGAGCACCGCACCCTCACACAACATCGGCGTCAACATACAGCAGGTGAACAAGATGTGCGCCATGGCTCATCACCTCCAGATATAACTAGACTAGCTATCGACAATTTTCTTGCTCATTATATAAACGATAATAGGCGCTGTACCATTAATGCTAGGGTCACAATATTCGTATCGCAATCTGTGAATATGGTCGGGCAGTAATAAATTCGAGTGTAGTAAAATGGAGAAGGCGATTGCTTTGTGTTACATGCCGGTGAATAATTATTGTATCATTTGAAAAACTTGGAAACATATCGTAGCCCGCTATGTCACTGCCGGGCAAAGGCCTCCTTCCACTCCTTCCATTTCTCGCGAACCCACGCGTCCATTTCTTCCAGTTCTGAGGAAACCCATCTAGTTCATCCAGCCACCTCCTTCGTGCCGCCATCACTAAGTATGTCAGGGCACCAGTTTCCTGATATTTTGGCCCACAGTTTGTCCGGCATGCGGCAGACATGTCCTGCCCAGTCCCATTTAAGTTCGGCTGCCTTTTGAGCCACATCAGCTGTTTGTTTTGGAGCGCAGTACTGTTTCGAACTTGATCAGTTAATTTGACACCTAGTATACTGCGCCATTGCTCGTAGGCAAACCTTGAGTTTGGGACTTTCAGTCAACGAAAAAAACATAAAAAAAGAAAAATAACTAATTTTAGAAGTTGGTGACTTTTGTTTGTTTCAGTTTTTTTGTTATCTGCGTACCCCCCCTCAGAGCCTACTGGCGTGATGTTAGGTTATGGTGTTTTGTAAATAATAAACATCCAAGCGATTGCAACAATCACGACAGATTTGCTTATTATTAAGAGTTCTATATATCTCCGAAGTCCATGATCAGATCATGACAATATTTCTATGGGAAACTTGGGTGTATATATAATCTTTAAAAAAAAAGATATTTTCAAAATCGATCCACAATTGATCGAGAAATCGGTGAACATACATAAAAAAACTACATACAGCCGAACATAGAACCACCTTCCTCCTTTTTGAAGTCGGTTAAAAATAAGAAAAAAGAGGTGGTGGATGACAACACGCTGCAATTGTTAAAAAAGTCTGTCGAGGTCAGCCTTTCACACTGGAGACAGGACCATGTAATACGCTTTCATGGGTCTGAACTTCCTACCTTAGTGGGTTACATAGGGAAATTTTTCAATATCAAAGTCAGTGTTTCTTATTTCTAGGTGTTAAATGGGCTCAAAATTCAACAACCACTATCTGGCATACCGCTGACTATCGCTCATCATATGGGTAAGACGCATATTTGTTATTTCGAACGTATTTCCATAAATATGATACGACGCAAACGAGAGCCACGAGAGGGCGGATATTGTTCCATCAACTCCTTTGAAACTCTCTAGATGTCGCTCTAGGACTTAAGATTCGCCGCACAACACGACTAGTCCTAATGCAAACCGTAAAAAATCCAACGTACGTTATTAAACAGTCCAGATGCAAATGGAAAGCTTAAGCCCCATTTACTCTTTAAGTAGAAGTTAACAAAGTAATTAAATTATTTATTTTTCAGGCTTGGGCCACGTACCCGCATATGGTGCAAAGAATACCACTTCGGTAAGTCTGAATATTAGACTTTTCTGTCTTAATATTGGGATATCTTGTCGCGCCGGTTCCGTGCGCTGCAAAAAATAGCACCATATAGCATGGAATCCCGTATACCAAACCCAACTTGACCAAAAAACAACCTAAACAGACCTACCAGTCTGGTGGCCTTATACTTAAACCGATTACGGTGGTGAACAAACTCACTGCGGAGCAAAGGATGTTGAGAATGTTCTACGAAGACCTGCTTATCATAATCGACGACTGGCCTAGGTAACAAGCTGCTATACAGCTCATTGTACCACCCTATGTAAAATTGCTACTTTTTATACTTACGTGCCTTTTCTATGGTCGACATCATCATCTTCCTGCCCATGTCCCATTCTATTTGGGGTCGGCGCATCGACATATCTAAGAGAATTCTTGTATATTCTATTCAACTCATTGTTCACTGTGATTTGATTGTCAGATGGTATTATGGGCACCTCAGACCAAATAATATCAGATCTGAGGTGACGGGATAGTCTTCAAATCAAACTTCATTAGTAATTTGAATGTTACTAGTTTTAAGATTTCCGTTACCTACCTCAAAAGGAAAAACGAAATCCCTTTATAAATGATTTATATTTAGGTTTGGCTTACAATGCGACTGACGTTTTCGTTAGTAAAGCCGTGCTTTCTCACGACACGAGTAGATGTGTGACCTGAATGAAATACACAACATGGAAGACACACAGACATAGGATACTCTTTATCCCGGTAGTTCGTGTAAATCGAATTTTAGAAATTTACGCGAGCCAAGCCGCGGCCTAACTGTTAGCCTAGTAATGAGCCCTACACTACATTGGCTAGTTGACAATACACTGGGAGTAGGTATGCGACTGTAATGTAATAGTTCAGATTTAAGCATTACATTAGTGAGTGAGGAGAACCGAGCATTACAATGCGCAACCTGGTAACGACACAATTTGTAACAATCATTGTAGAGAATCGAATGTTGGATTACCTACAGGTGAATAGGCACTCACCGGGAGCATCTATATTAGTCGCTCAAAATCGAATCTTGGATTGTTAGATTACAGGCGAAGGCAGGCGCCTTTACGTAGTAATAAGTTTTAATTAAAAAAAAACACCATTTTCACAAATCTCCTTTGTACTTAGAACCAGCACCCGTCGTTGGACCACCACAGCGAGATCAACGCGATACGCGTGGGGAGGCGGCTGCTGCGGCTGCCCTCCTACAAGTACATCTCCTACAACCGCATGCTGAACCTGTACCGCGAGGGCGACGGCATGGTGCCTCGCTTCCTGCGCGCCATCGCCCGCCCGCACTACTTCTACACTTCCATGTACAAGTGAGTGCTTCCCTATCGCTGTTAGGTTTACTTGTTCACTTTCGCATTCTTATCTAACCACTAACTTACTTACTGACTAAACTGCTAACTTACTTACTGACTAAACTGCTAACTTACTTACTTACTACACAACACACACACACACACACACACACATACATACTTAACACTAAGATTATTTTCTAACCGTTTAAAGAATGTGTATCTAATTATAAAATTATCTTGTAAGCTTTTTCACTGTCTTTTTAACTACCAGAACCTATAGATTTCTAAGATCTTTCGTTTAAACCACAATTTTGTTGTGTATTAATGTTTCAAGTAGTCTCGCGATGAATCGGGAGGACTTTGACTGCGCCACGTCGAAGGGGCGTGGCAGACACGAGGCCAAGCAGAGCCTCGCAGAGTACGCGAGCCTGTACCGCGAGTACGAACACATCAACAAGTGTATCAATGAAGGCAACTGCGAGCCGGACCTGGAGCGGCGCAAGGAAGAACTCACCAAGGAACTAGCTGCCCGCGATGAACACATACGCAGAGTGAGACAATATATAGATAGCTTACATAGTCCAAACTCCCCATCACGAAAACAGTGACCAAAATGCTTCAGGCCGCCGTAATTTCTATTCTGTAGATCCGCTACTTGCCGATTAGATTGCTAGTACCTAGTCAACGTGTTTTCCTTCCGGCAGGTTGTTCAAGAGTATCGAACGGGAGCTGAGCCGGAGGTGCCGCTACGAGCGTCCGTGTCTACGGCCGAAGACGCCTTCCGACACTCGACCTTCAAGGTTGGGGAGTGTCAACAGTAGCCAGCCGTCGCACCGTCGCGTCGTCAGGGTCTCTACGTACTCTTCCGCCTGACACAACACTAACCCAAATACCCAATTTGCGCTTCAAAAACGTCGCCGTTATACCTGCTTTAACGTAGTAGCAGGCAACCACGTTTAGATTATTTGATTGAACCGAGCGGTAGAATATACGTGTAGAGCGTCATCGAAAAAGTATCTAAATTCGTGTCGAAATGTAAAAATTGTAAAATTCAAGTAGAGGTCATAGGAAAATCTTACTTTCTACTCGTTTCTGTTTTGTTGTAGGTAAGTACACTCGTTTTGTTGAAGGTTCTTCGTTGGTCTTCGTACGTGAGCTTTAAACACTAATGTCTTATTTAAGGGTGCACCCACACCGCAGTTATTTTTTGTAGAACAACTTTTCTAAGTGTTACTGAGCAACATCCAAAAAGTTATTTATTGCCGTGTTAGTATATGTTATGTAACGTTGCCTAACTTTTGAAAACTACGTGATGGATGTAGTAGTGCAGTATGCGATGGGGACGCGATGGGGACGGGATGAGTAACATTCAACAAATAGTTACAAATAGCCACAAAAGTTACAGATAGTTACATAATGCTACCGTTTTGTACAGTGTTGCTCTACAAAAGTTAACTGAGGTATGGATGCACCTTTAAACTTACGAATAAGGTTGTGAACGATTCTGTATGTCCTTTTCTCGCCATTCGACCTTCTTCTCATTGGTCCAATATTTCAAAGCTACATACATGTAGGTACAAAAAGAAACTACAGCGCACTAACGAATTAAACTGTCAATATGCGTTAGTATAATCGAAATAACTTATGCCAATAGTGCAGTTACGCTGACAAGTAAGTTTCAGTGCTATTACATAAAAGTAGTGTCAAGGGATAGTTTGCTTCTTCGAGTAAAATTGTTTACAGGTTTCGATGGACGATTATAAGCGTACCTAGTAGGTACCTACGTCAAATTTTAACTGTACGAAAGTTTCGGGGAAGCTCGCTGTTTGGACTCGAGCCGGACAGTTGTCTAACTGCAAGCACAATCCTACAGGTGTCGTCAATCGTTCCTTGGTATGACGTTCGGAATCACATCGGAGTTACTTAACCAGTCCCATGTTGTTGTTCACTGCCTTTGACAAGTATTGGCATTTGATAGTTACGTCGAAGATAATCTTTATTATGTATAGTAAAAGATTTGTCTTAATGTAAAGAAGTTTGAATACATTTCCTTTGACTTCTCAATTTTTTTTTTATTAATTCCTTTATAAAACAAAAACGATTGAAGGGAATAAGACATGAACTCTACTAAGCAATGAACATACATCTAGGCATGCAATTGCAGATTTGCAGATCGTAATAACTATAAATCCCTAGAGTTAACTAACGAATATACACAATGTATTACCTACTTCTAGTGATGCATTATGTAGCTAAGTTCTTTGTATCGATACACATATGTAATATAATTATGATTTTTATAACATGAAACAGTTTGACATATTTTATTATGTACACATAGTTAATAACAACGACGAGTTGATTTACATTCTATAACTTATCTACATAGTAACTAGATTTAAAATAGATATACATAGTATGATAGTTACATTAAGGTATTTGATAATCACCGACGAACATAACGTTTAAATTGCTCGTTAAAACAGATTCAACTCTATTTACACATAAATAAATAACGATATCTTATTATTTTAAAACTTTCTCTAATACATATACATAGAGGATCTAGAAGTGCCACGTGCGACGTTCGTGGGAAAGGAGAATCATGCACTTTTAATGACAATTATCGATAAAGTACCTAGTCAATTAACCCGAACGTTTATAATATTTATATAGAACGATTATTTAACTAATAAATAAAAATATAACTATACTTATTTCATTAACAATATCAAGAGAGCGATTGAATTAGGTGCCGAATAAGACCGACAAATGGTGACCACATCTCGTACAAGCGCTTTTTGGATACGAAATTGAATGGTGAATGGTTGAATTGTCATAGATATTAGCAAATTATAAATACTTATACAATATAAGATGGTTTGTATTTAGTGTGAGGCTTTTTTTATAGCTTCAAAACAACTAACCACTAAAAATAAAACCGACTTCTGAAGCTAAAGTTATTTTTCACATTTTTGTGTTTTTAAAGTCGGTTTTATTTTTATCAAAAAAGATTTTTTTTTTCTTTTTTTAGTTGTAATAAGCTATACAAATATTTGCTATGCATTTATTTTACATTGTTAACTATACATGTCATGTTAATAGGCTTATTCCCCCAATAATATGGAACTTAACATAAGTGCATACGTAACTGTCGAAATGTGGGTGTAGGTACTGTACATATCTGCGTACCCCTTCAGAGCATACAGTCGTGATGTTATGTAATGGGGTTCATAAAACAAAACAATAAACATCGAAGCGATTGCAGTAATCACGACAGATTTGCTGTCCATTATTGAAGAGTTTCGTTCTATATCTCCGAAGTCCATGATCAGATCATGACAATATTTCTATGGGACCAACTTGTCCAATTTTTTTTTAAAGAGTATCCTCCATACTCTTTAAAAAGAGAAATCGGTGAACATACATTAAAAAAACATACAGCTGAACATAGGACCTCCCCCTTTTTGAAGTCTGTTAAAAATGAATGAAATGCAGTCATACCATTGGACATAATTCTGTAACTAGCAGACATTTAGTTGCGTGTGTCGGTGGAGGACGGCAGGTTCTCGCCGTCGATCTTGTGGCGCGTGGCCTGCATGTAGGCCTCCGCGGCCAGGGCCGGCCAGGCATCCGCAGGCGCACCGGAAGCCCCGGCCCCGGCCCAGGCCTCCGACGTCGACACCTCTGCTGGCCTCTCCACGCTCTCGGATGTCTTTGGTGTGCAGTCCAAAGACAGAGACTTTGGTGTCTCAATCCTATTAGAAAAGACATACAAAATCAGTAACAAATGAAAGTTCCTCCTCTTTCTTTTATTTAAATTCGTTTATGAAACGCAATAGAGTTGTTATCAAATTCCTTTTTTGTGAAAGGTACTCAACATTATTTCACAAATAAACAAACTAGCACTTCGCCCGCGACTTCGTCCCTCTTTATAAGTTATATATGTAGTTATAGATATAGATTTATAAAAAAAAATTCTGATTCATATTTCGATAAACTCTAATTATAAGTAGGACAAGGTGCGGTGTGGGCATTTAGAGAAAAAATACCTCACGCGTTCTGGTGACTGCATGGCGTCGTTGGTGCTGGATATCTCCAGGTCCTCGGCATAATTCATGTGTAGTTTCTCCCCCTCACTGCGCTGCTCTTTTTCTGAACAAAATTACAATGGGCTAGTTGACTCATAGAAAAAAATCTTGTTTATTTCATTAGTCGAAGGAACCTAATTTGATTCGATTTGAATTCTTAAAAGTATAAATGTCTTTACAATTTTTTATTATCTTCTTCTCGATAACTAGTTGTGCATTGCAATGCCTTTTTTCTACTTTTTTTTCCAAGACCCTCTCCCTGCCGTAAGTATGTAAAACGACTGCGCAAAATTGCATCAAAATCGGTTCAGTAGTTAGGAGTCAACGAACGAACGAACAGACATTGATTTATATATAAAGATTTGAAGCGGCGAAAACACACATGCATGATATGACGTCATACAATTTGTAAACAACCAAACGTCATTTGCAATGGGGCTTGTCCATTTATCAATAATTGTGCTAATTGCAAAACCATTTCGAGGAATAAGGTCGTTAATGATTTCTTTCTATTTAAAATTTAAAAAAAATACTTCCTATTAATTTATATTTTTGAAAATATGTGGTTAACCTTTATTTGTCCTTCAATGACGTCATCTCAAGAAGGAATTTCGTGAAATACCGGCGGGAACCGCGCGGTTTCAGAATGTAGGATCCTATTTATGTCATTATTTAAGTACTCATTAAGACGTAACGACGGCATATAAGAGTCGTCGGTCACACCCAATACTGCCTTTTGCATTTCTTTTTATGAGCGACCACAGTAAATATAGTTTTTCTTCGTCGATTTCCATTTCCAAACTGACTATCCGCGCACGCCAATCGCTTAGGCACTAAACGCCGCTGTCTGAATACCTAAGACAATTTTGCGGTTCCAAACCGCACGATTTGCAATCTATCCTGCCCATATAAACGAGCCCTTAGGCCCTTCGCACATGGAGCTACTTAAAAAGAACTAGTCACAAACTTAAATTACTAACGAGTTGCCTGAGCGTCACAGCCCATACATGTTCAATGGAGGTTCGCACACGACGCGACTAGTTACTAACTGGTCAGTAACGCGTTAGCAACCGATCACGCGTGACGCCTCGTACCGGTCACCACGCTACTGGTTTCCCGAGTTTCTTTATTTTTTGTTATAAAATGAACGAGCAAACATTAAATATTCAATTTGTGAAGTAGGTGGAAAAATACCCATGCTTATATAATTATAAAATAACAGAATATCCACGAAGGAATATAACAGAAAGAGCTTGGATATACGGATGAACCCAAAACCTGCGAATATTTCTTCGACGTCTATTATGATAATAGTATAATACAATATCGTCGTCGTCCTCGCTCGATCCAGTTGACATGTTTGCCACTTGTTAACCGTGTGCTTTTGTAAACAGAAATAACAGAAGTGACTGAAACCTTACAACTTGAGTAGCGACGTGTGCGAGATACAATTTCTAACTGGTTTGTAATCGTAATTACTGATTGGTTCATTCATTTATGAGTAGCTCCATGTGCGAAGGGCCTTAGCTTCACGTGGATTAGCCAATAAAAACAAATGGAGTGTCACTTATGTGTTAAGGTCACATCACACATATCAACTCGGAAAGGGATCGTCACCGTATCAACCCGAGCCATTCAGTAATCTTTGTATAGAACCCCCTACTGCAACCCACACTAATCGGAATCGTAACGTAATAGCCTCGCCACGGGACCAGCTCACGAACCGCGTTGCGGCTTCGCCCGCGTGGATGTCAGAAATTTTCACATAGAAAGCGACGGGACGGGATTAAGAGTATACTTTATGGCCTAACCTAGGTCATGATCTACTTGCGCGCCAAATATCATCCAAACAGCCATGAAAGGATAATAGAGAGACAGGCGTTACAGCTTTTATGAAATCAGTATAGATGAATGAGCTATGAACAATCTCTGTTATTCTCGGTCATCCTGGGACTTCTTAAAGGTGACAAAAGAAACAGCAGCGTTACCATCAACGTTGATGGCCGACTCGGGCCAGCCGAGCGAGTCGCCCTCCACGTCGACGGGCTCGTCCTCCGCGTCGTAGGGCCGGGGCTCGCGGGGGCGCTCCTCCCGCCTCTCCTCGTCAAGGTCGTAGCCCAACATGCTCTCCACCGTGTGGTGGCGCTTACGTGTGCGCAGCTTCAGCCGCCGCTGACGATTGGCGCGGATGCGCTGGTATGTCTGGCAAAACGTTTTTCATCAGGAAACATTTGCAGTAGTGGTTTCCGTAGGTACAAATTACCTCTGATCCTGTAGATGACGTCACATCGGCAAATGTATGCGTCTATAGGCATTTTAGAGTGGCATCGTTTTCCAGAGCTCCAGAGATGAAGTGACCGTGTTGCAAACTTTCAATTATGAAATCGCTTAAGTGAAATACTTGAATACGTTTGCAGAGCACTTTGTAGAGTCAATTTAAAACAAGGTAATAATTGAGTGAAAGAAAAAGTTCGGTTTCTGTAACTCTCATAGCCTGTGTGTGATACGGCCTTACTCTAGGACACCTGTTAACGCACACGTTTGCGCGCGCATCACCTGTCACCGCCAGCGAGTAATGGTCAAAAGGAGGTATATAATCTAAGGTCAAAAGGTAGCCTTGGAGGTACAAAAAAGAGGTACTTCTGGCTGACGACGCGACGGTGTGAACAATCAGTGACACCATTAAGATATCTAACTGGTGATTCATTTAGAGGTACTTTTTTTCAAAACTAAAAAAAAATATGGAAAAAAAACGAATTTATCGGGTTATCCTTATTATCATACAAATGAACCAGTCTTGACATTTACTTTTTAACCCTTAATTATTAGATTATTTCTTTCAAATGTTGTCCGTAACTTCAGAATTCATGTTCATTCTCCAGTTCCAATTTTCGAGTGGTATTTGGCGTAAAACGCGAGTGCAGTTGCTCAATCGTACACGGCTTATCCTTAAAAACTTCAAAAATCTAGGGTGTGATGTCACAGGATCTAGGCGGCCAATTCACCGGTCCGAAGCGCGAAATTAAAGTGCACGAAACATCTTCTTTGTATAACGCTGATTTTCGTAATACATCTGAATAATTTTTAGACGCTGTGTCGGGATGGAAAGACTTAGCTCCATGATAAAATGTCAAACTATACTGAACAAAAATACCATGTTAAGTTACACGATACACGCTTCCTCTGTCAAAAAATCCTTATTCAAAAAAGTACCTCTAAATGAATCACCCAATCCTACAACAGACCTTCAATCTTTTGTACGTTTCTTGAGGTAGAAAATCGTCGAAAGCTTGTCGCTTCCTCGCCGGCGGCGGCGCGCCGCGGTGGGACAGATGCTTACATTACAGCTCGATGTGCTATTATGCCAAACACAGATATAGATAGACATCTATATCTGTGATGCCAAACTATTATACAGGGTGTAAAAGGACCCTTCACGAAGCCGTCAAACAAGCATTATGCACATCAAACTTAATAGCACTGTGAAAAATTTTTGCAGGGAAACTTTTTTTTTGGTGTGAAAAATCATGGTTTGCGGTAGCGCTCAATGTTGCACACTCAAAACATTGTGCTTATGGATGCTTTAAATAGTCGTGGATTAAAGAGTAAAGCAAAACTATTCAATCTTGTATTTTAAATATCTCCGCAGCTAGAAGGTTCCCAGGTATGGTTCAGAACAAAAAGATGATCGCAATGACGGGAAGAACAAGGGTATTTTTACACAGTTTATGTGAGTGAGTAGGTACCTCCCACCGAGCGTCCTCATCCTGGTGGTGCAGGGGGTGGTGCGGGGGCGCGGGCGGGTCTCGCGGCAGGGCGCTGAGGCTGTACAGATGCTGCAGCTCCTGCAGGAAGTGCGCCTGCGCCACGCCCGGCCCCAGCCGCGCGCCGCACACGCCGCACGACGACTTGCGCTCGCCATCCGCTGCACAAATAAAATTACATCAAAATAAAAAAAAAAAAAAAATATTTTCATTTCACATAGGCCTACATGGGCACTTATGAAACGTCGACAAAAAGGTGCACGGTTCGGGTTGGTCGTTTCCTATGGAAAAGAACCGGCAAGAAACTCCATGGTTACTCTTTTAAAATGATTAGATTTTACAATATTATCATGTTACAGCATTAGTACTCAAAATGGGGGGACAGCATAGGCCCGACAATAAGTCGTTGCTTACTACACAAAAAAACGGAAAACAAGATAAGAGGTCGCACGTGTTATCCCCGAAGAGTTAGGCAGAGGTGCATCTTATATGACTTACCCTACTTTCTAGGGTATTTGATCTGACTATAATTCATTGCAATATAATAGAAACCGGCCACGACAGCGGTCGGCGATCGCTACATTTAAGTTGGTTGCATCAAATTTGTATATTTTTATTTCTTTTCTATTTATAATCGGAAGTAAAAACACGATATTTTTTTAATTTGCCATCAGACTGATTTTTTTTTATTTAACATCTACCTACTGCGATAGTAACAAAAGCAATGGGATTACCCGTATTACTGGTAGTAGTATTGGTAGTAACACGGGCAAGTCACGTATAATATTGGACCATACAAACAACATACTATCTGATGCTATCTGTCTACTTTTATCGCATCTAACTCTTAAGTATACTTCTTGATTTCACTAACACTAGACGACATCTAAATTACACATACATAACCTTACTTAGCCAGACCCAGAGTACATACGAGCTAAGCAAAGCTTTTCTTCGTATACGCACTTAAGTGCGTATACGAAGAAAACGCGGAAGAAGGTAGGTGGTTACTCACGTGAGAAGAAGTCGTGTGAGTCAGTGCAAGTGGGTGCGGACGGGGCGTCGTCGTCCTTGCAGGGACGCGGCGAGGCGGACGCGGCCGAGCCCGGGGAGCTCGTGTCGTCTCGTGCCGCGTAACCGCCGTGCCGGTACAGGGGCGGCGTGCTGCTGTCGTCGCGAACATTCTGCTTCATAACGAATAAATGATGAATTAATTTACTATAGTGTTAGCCAAGGCTCACGAGTAAGGGACCTCGCGCACTACGCGGCCACGACCACGACTTTTGGCTGCAGCAGTCCGACCAGTATTCAGTAAGGCGACAAGTCGTGATCGTGGCCACGAAGTGCGCGCGGTCCATAGAGGCGCCGCACCACTGCGGTCCAAAGCTAAGCTTCGCTTTGTTTGTAACGTAAGTTTAAGTTGAATGGTCCACGGCGACACACGTTACGTATGAATGGCAAATCAATAGCTATGCTCGTGCTATCTACAATTCGCTTTTAACGATCTTCCCCGTTGACATACTTTTTATGAGCTGTCAAAACTTGATTCCCATAGATTTTGTATAGCAATAGCAACCTAGCAACTAAAAATCTAATTTTACAGTTAATTTAAAAGTAATCAGGTTTTGGGACTTAACTATTTTTTTACAAAATACATACTATCAATACAATGATACAAACGGCAGTCTTATCACTGAAAGCCAACTGTTTCATATAACCATTGGATGGGACAACCGGATGGAACACGCATGGTGTTTGGCTTATAAGCCTATATTTTCAAAATCACTAAAGCTATGCCTAGCACTGTCGGTGCGAATAATTAGTTCGTGTGCCCACACCCCGCCCACGAGCCGTCGTTATACGTAGCTATTGATGACTTGTGCTCATGCCCAGGAGTCCCAGGCCCCGACCAGCGAGTCCAAATCAAAAAATAACTATTACCATAGAAGTATGTAAAACGGAAGTTAACGGTGGCGATTATGCATGCATGTCTTATTTAGCTAAACGTAAGTAACATATTTATCTACATTTTAGTACGTTTTGTGTAATTTACTTTTTTGTACAAAAGAATATATATAAGACAAGACCTATTCTCGTTGCGTAATCATCGCGCCGATGGACTCGAATGTCGGGTTTTTATGTAAAGCCGAACAATTTATGGCATACAAGTAAAAATGTATCACGAAAGTGCTAGGAAGAGTCATAAACCTTGTACAATCCCATTTTCCACCTACTTACCTGCCTACCTACAGACAGACAGTTGCTATTGTTACACAAACAATTAATTTAATATCGGTTGTTAGTGACATAACTTGTACGTACCATGATATCAGAGTAGGTACTTACTTAGAATAAGTACCTATAATGTTGCTTTGCTTGCCACGTCTTCTTGGAAGGAACGTTGTGCTAGCGACGGGACGTAGTACGCAGGAGGAATTATAGTGCACAAGTATGTGCACAAACAGATGTGCGATCTGCTAATTTTCTCTCAAAGTCCGATGGTACGGCAATCCAACTCGACCAGGAAGAGATCGGGCGCAGCGCCAACGGTTTTATCTATTTTTCGAGTCACGAAGTCAAGAGCTGCCACACCACCAACTTTTGAACTCCGGGGCCGCTACTAAGAAATTCTAAACGGAAAACCTAATGACACTTTGCCGCCTAACCCGGGACTCGAACCCAGAACCTTTACGCTCGGAAGTCGTGCTTGCGACTACGACACAAATGTGGCAGTTATCATTACTAGCACTAGCAAAGCAACAGGTACCTGTTGTTTAACTAGTAATAATAACGAAAACAGTCCAAAGTGTAGCTGAAACTCACCCTCAAAGCTTGCCCGACGCTCTGGCCAAGCGCGTACTGTTCTCCAAGGTGTCTGGCGAAGGCCTTCCCCGGGTACAGCGGGTGGAAGGCGCCCCCTATCGGGCGGAAGGCGCCACAGCCGAAGCTCTGCAGCGCAGGGTGCAAGAACTGCGGCGCCATGTGGTGGAGGAAGCCTTCCATGACGGAGGTTACACTCTAAACACACAAGTTTATTCATCAATAAAGATTCTTTGGAAAAACTACGCTAGCAGGCCTAGCAGATGACTTCAACAGAAAAGTTTTCGCTTCAGAATATTTTTCGCAGGTGCATCGTTTTTAAGCGCCCAGCAAGTAGACTAAAATCAAAATTTCTAATTTTCACGCCAAGGTAATCTTTTTCTATTTTGAGCGCCCTATTACACCATCCTACTGACTGTGGTCAAGATATTGTACCTTCATAACCCCACGAAATTAGATACACCTATCTTGAATTGTTTTCAGACACAATTACAGTGCCTAACTATAAAGAAACAGTCGAAAACTATTTCATTAACGACAGGTTAAAGCTACTTACGCCACAAAAAAAAACATTTCCACGAAAAGTGGTCATCGTAACGGTTTCGGGGAAATAAACAAAAAAAGCCGAGTTACAGCCACTTAACCACACACGAATAGACAAGCTGTTTATTTTGAAAGCGTTCATATAGCGTCGCGAGCGCCCGTTTGCGGCGGAAATATACAACGGGACAACGAGAACAAATAAACAACACTACTCATTGCTGCCGTCATCACAAATCATCTCACTTATTGTTGAGAGTAAAAAAAAAGTTTTTTTTGGTTTAAAAAAGGGTGAGTATGAAATTTATCCCGCTAACGTTCAAACAGCATCCTCATACACCACAATTTGTCGACAGGTTCAAACTATCAGATTATTTTTCAGAGAGCAGAACTAGCCCAATACTCATCAGATTGATCCTAATTGCTCTTACGTCTCACCACAAACCGGACTAACTGAAACTGACAAGCATCAGAGGCGAAGCGGCCGTCCGTTTGTGTCTCGGTTTCTATATTGCACTGTCCCGAGCAGGCAATAGTTCAATATTGAAATAATTAGCACAATCACAGCGTTCCCTTTACTAGGGTTGCCATCCATCCGGGTTTTCCCGGATTTGTATTAGTTTGCATGGCGTCCGGGGGCCGTCCGGGCGAGGTTATAACCTCGAAAGAGTCCGGTTAAAACCCTGTCACATTTTTAAAATTGCACGAGTCGATTTATTTTTTTAAAGCATAATTCTGCATGAATGGTCTTAGAGATATCAATAAATATTAAAACAATATTAGTTCAAAATTCATCCGTAACGATCACGGGAACCTACGGGTACGTATCCAGGTCAACTCTGGTGCAGAAAAATAGCAGAACGCAGTCGACAGAACGTCTCCACCACGCCGTCAATTCTTGTTTAGATTCACGCACACTTTCACCATAGGTACTGTTCGTTTCGCGATATTTTGCATTTCTACTGCTAGCTTTTAATTTACTTTTCCAGGCTGGACCCTGGAAAACTAAATTAAAAGCTAGCAGTAGAAATGCAAAATTGAATTTCACCCAAATGTCCGGGGATGGAACATTTAGTCCGGTATTGCCAATTATGTTAGGCATGTTCAATTGTAGGTGATGGTATTGTCAACCCTACCTTTGGCGATTCCTATTATTTGGCGACGGCGACGCATTGCCACAGCAAGGAGAACTCGCTTGCCTAGCCTTTGTGTTACATCCGATCAAGCACAGCAAGCCAAATAGATTAATTCGACTGTTGGAGCATGTTCCATTGTTTTTATCTGGTGGCTATGCTGCATTATTAATAACAGAGTATTATCAGATGTCGGGAACAGCTAGGTAGACCTAAGTACATCATAATATATCATAATGTGCTTTTATTAGTATTTGTGAAACAACAACTATAATAATAAAGGAGAAGCTCCCTTAAACTAGAACTTTCTTAACAATGTAACCATCTAATTTATAAAAAAAAATGTTTTTTTGATTGTTCGTATTATAAACAACATAGAAAGTAGGTAGGTACTGTTTATTGCTTAATAATGACCTATTGTTGTCGGTTTTAAGAGTGGGTGTGATGCTACATAGAGTGAATCATGGTATGGACAACAAGGTAAACCAACTAGAGTCAAGTAATTTGGACGTTTTATGGAGTTTATCGTTAAATCGAGTTTACACTGTATTTAATTTTGCCCAAAGATAATCTGCGATTTACAATGGCTAACGTCGAAGGACAGCATCGTAAGTTAAACTGGGCTTAGAGCTTACCTACTTATAATCTGAAATAGTCTGTAATCCAAGACACCGAGCAAGCTGGGAGAGCACCTTCCTTTTGTGTACGAGGTGTGGAGTAGGACATTTTTTACTAAGTCCCTAGCTGTGATCATTTTTTTTCAATACACTTTCTCCAAAACTGGTTCTTATCGCACTACGATTAGGTTCAACATGTAATGTATTTCACACGCGTAGATTTTTAATATTTTTCCGCATACCTACTTATACTAAGTCCAAATGGGTTCGATGACTATAGTTGGCAGTGATTGTTTTTTTTTTATAATCTCGTCAAAGAGATATGCGTCTTTATTTATGTATGTATATTTTGAATAATTAAATTGTGTTTATAAATAGAATATCATAGATAAACATGATTATTTAAAACAAATACATATTTGCTTTTAGGAACAAATTAATATAAATTTTTGATCTAAATTCAAAAATATTTGAGTTTTCTATTTTTCATATTAGGCTGTTTACTGCAGTTCTCGGCTCCATAACACCCTCGCCTGCAGCTCGGGTGTTAATTCCGCCTCGAATAAAATAACAAAGTTTCCCCACTTATTGTATATTTTTTTAACGCTTTTACATCATTTGCAGTCAAGAATATCTGTAAAACCCCAACACTAATGTTATCCATCTCCGTACAAGAGTGGCCAATTAGACTTAATGCTAAGTACTATTTATAAGCCTAATGCTTTATCGCTGACAATCCACTCCAATCAGTGACCCGTCTAATTAACAGATATAACAAGATCTCAATATCTGTCCGTTTGAGCTCCAATTAGCTCAGCAGCGCGATGGCTTAAGTGTTGTCGCGTAATCAAACGGGGAGTAAACAGTGTGTTGCTTTGTGCACGGCTGCACGCACCCGATTTTGATGTCAAAGACAATTAATTTGGTCACGTCATTGTCGGAGTCATCAATACGGTATCGAGGTAAATTGTTAACTAAAATAATAATAATTTATTTATTTATCAGACTACAGAGAGGTCCACTGTGTTAGTAACAATATAACTTAGCCTATGTTAGAACTTAATCTTTATTTTCAGTTTGTATCTAAAACACGTTAAACAAACAAGCACTATAGCACATATCTGAAAGACGGCCTGTGTGCTGCCATCCAGTGATACATTATATTGCCATCCACCCTGCCTGCTACAGTAGCCACGAGGCTGTTGGGGCTGTCGCGCATCCGACGCATCAGTGATGCGATTCAAACGCAATTGCAGACGCAGCAGCGAGCCAAAATCCGGAACGCGTGCATCCGCGAACATCCCCGACGCGCTACAGAAGCGCGGCAACCCCAGCAATACCCGGAACGCGTTATTATACTGGACTCGTAGAGCACTGTACGAGTGCTCGAGAGTAAATAAGCCAGATAGGTTTACACTACGGTTCGGAAATCTTGCGATTGCAAACTGAATCGATCACGAGTTATTTCCATGATACTCATAAACTCATAAGACTCATATGACCAAGCAGCGTTCATAAAAATACTTGACCAAATCTGTCTAGATAGGGGTTGGAAGCTTGCAAGTAAGTACCTACTTGAAAATAAAATGTCTGACAGTAAAATGTCAACTTTTAATAGCTGAAAACGCCACTCGCGCGTTTGTAAAAAGACTTGTCTAAATCCAATATATTTACCTACTAATTTACGGGAATACTAATTTGAAATAATAAAACACATTCGCCGATCAATCCAGGCTACATGTACACACGGCCATTAATCAAGCTATACATTTCTAGTATGACATGGCCTCGCTTTGTATAGATTTCCCGTACAATGAAAGATCCGCATAAACTGGTTTTGTATAGCTTGATTGTTCGCCGTGCGTACCATTGTAAGAGATGCCGCATGTGTCATGATTCGATGACGTGTGGCCACTAGCCAGGGATTGATTACCGGCGGCAAGTGCCACGGGTATGCGTATGTGCCCATACTATTCTGCAATACAATGTTCACTACTTATGATGACTATATTATATTTATTTTCTTTGCAACTTAACTTTGTCTATTTAAAAAAAGCCTTATGGAGGTATCATTAACACTGAAAACAGGATATTTACCATGTTCACTATTTATTTTAAGTTCCCGATATTTCGGCGCTGTTGTACGCACTATAAACACGGCTAAACCGTGATCATGCTACTTGCAACAGCACCGATGATAGTGTTAGTGACCATGCCAGTTTAAGAACATTTAGGGCAATATGTATCTATTTATTTGCTATTTAATTTAGCAGGCAGCTACCCAAGAATACAGGCTATGTATTTTACAAAAGAAATTAAAAAAAAAATAACAGAAGACGTACCTACTGGAGTTTAGCAGAAGGTAGTAGGTATCATTAATTTATGATGCACTAGAAGAAACAAATCTCAAAAACTAAAGCTCGTTCACAGCCAGCCGCCAATATGATCGAACGTTATAAACACGCGTTGTTGATTTTTCATAATTTTCTTGTAAAGTTTTCGTTCACACTGAACGCCGTATTGGACCTTTAAGATCTGCGCCTACAAAAATCAAGTAAAGGAAAAAGAATGTGCTCCACAATTGGCTTTTCAGCGACGGCATCAGCTCTTACTAAGTTACCAAAGCAGTCGAAATAAAAAGTAATAACGATTCTCCTTAAACAGTGTAAAGTACTTTCATTCGGTGTTTGTTTGCTCCGCAGTGTGACCGCGCCCCACGCCACCTACTTAGGAGCAGTTGGGCCGCGTTACTTGCAGCTATCTATTCTATTGCCGCGACGTGTAAACACTGGGAAAAGAATAGTATGGCCGGAACAGTAGGCGATAAACACAGCCAGTGTAAACGTTATGAAATGATACATACGGTGCATTCCGTTTAATTGTACTTGTATTTATGGAACACTTCTGGGTGTTCTAGAATATTGGCTTGGAATAATATCGGCCACGTAAGTTGTAAGTTCTGAGAGTAGCGGTGTTATTGTTACACAATATAACAGTTCCCATTATTAGAGCGTGTGCTAGTGTAAAACAAGGCATGGCAATAAAACTAGCAATTGTAACTGAAATATGAAGATATTCCTGAAACTTCAAAATGCCATGACCCTTAGAACTGAACTATAATAAGAATAAGAATATATTTTAATAAATAAACACTTGCTACTTGGTGCTTTGTGCGCAGTTAGTACGTGACGCCGCTGACATGTTGTATAAATAGATCTCTAAATCAATAATAGTTCTATTAGACCGTTAATTCTATCGGTGCAATATATCAGATCGAGGTTACCAATAAGTGGGCAATAAAAGAGCCAACATTGCCTGAAAGAAATACGCGTGTTCCTGATTTATGCGTGATAGGAACGCGGCCGCCCCTTTTTCAATAAGGGCCTGATAAGAATCATTGCCTATCCCCGCGTGACGACCGGCGAGCCATGCAATTAAATCGCATCTTTACAAGTCTTTCTAAAGTACAAAAATGTAATGATCAGAATGTTAGAAACGAGTAAATCAATATCTGCATAATCATCATTTTAGCTGAAAGAAGGTTTAGTTTTATTTAATCGAATTAACTTAATTAATTCGAGATACCTGGTTCTAACTAGCTGTGATGGAATGATGTTTTCTTTAGTCAGTAGTCTAATAAGAAGCAGCCCTGTGGTTCTAACGTATATGTGTTGTGGATGTATGTTTGCATACAGGTTAAGAGAATCCAAGACACGGAACCTAGTGTGAAGACTGTATATATTGTTGCAATTTCTTTTGGAACAATCAACATTATTACTAACTTTTTTTTAATAGTACATTTTGATATTATAAGTGAGGAAACTTTGTTATTGCATTCGAGGTGGAATTCACACCCGAGCCGCAGGCGAGGTTATTATGGAGTCGAGAACTCCAGTTACAAATGGCCACGTGCATCAAACGACGTTTTTCAATACACTTTCGAAGAAATAAAATAATAGAACGAAAAGTATTGTTGTCATGAATTAGGTATTAGGAAACTATGATTTAATTTGCTTTTTTCCGCGCTTTGCTTATGCCAGGTTGAAGAAGAAGCAAAGGTATTAAGCCGCTAAATAGCCTACTATGAAAATACAACACGTTGTGATAAATGAAATAAAACCACGCTCCACACAAAACAAAGCTCCCTAACAAGGACTGCCTCAGCTCTATAGTCGAGTCCAATTACCCTAAAATTATAGAAGTGTATTGCTATCGAATTTTCATGGGATTTTTCGTCGAGTTGAAAAGGAGTGAAGAAATTTGTGAAGACTCTTTTTATATTTGTTTTCCTTGTCTGAAAACCTTATTATTCGACGCATTTATACTGTGGTGTAAATTCGTAATTGTTGGATCTGCGTGCAATCATACACCACCTAAGTATTTGGTCCGTCTGTTTGTACATAAGTAGGTACGTATATTGTCGAAGAGCTCAAGTTTTTGTTTAAATCCCAATTTTATTTACTTTTTCCAATGTTTCTCTAGAATAACGAATTCGAGATTTCTATTGCCTTTGTTCCTAATACTTTTTCAAAGATTAACTTAAAGTTCAAAAACCAAACCGTTGAATGCAGTGAACAATGGACTAAATGTCTATGCACACTTTTAACGTGCACATCTTGCTACATCGCTCTCACATATTGTACCATCTCAACATGAATGATGTAACCAATAAGGTTTTGTAAAAATGTTCTGATTTAAAAGAGTGTCCATGGAGTTTCTTGCCCGTTCTTCTCCATAGACATCTACGTTAGGGAATGGGCAACTACAGTACTTTCACAGTTTTTAGGCCTTGTGGCTGGGACTGTAGCTACATTTCATTGTTGTCTTTGTTTCGACAATTCAAAAGTGCCTGTAACTGGCCTACTTGAAATAAATGCTTTGATTTTGATTTTTGACAATAATTAATTCGTGAAAGTCACGAAATCTAATTGCATTCAGCTACTAGATTCGCGTTTTTCCAAGTTTTTTTTTTAATATTAAATGGGCCTACTCTTGACCTCAATCTAGTTCTGAGGGGAGGAGAGATTAGGTCAAAGTTTTCGTTAAAGACCTAACTGTTTTATTCTGTGTTTATAATGATGACGACAGGAACAGAACACGGAGACGCCATGGCGGCCGCTAGCAGGCGCTGCCAATCCTTTTCATATACACCGAGCATGTTACGGTTTACTTATACTACAAAAGAAATGACGTATAAAAAATGACAACTTTGATAGGCGCTGTGAATCCACCTCAGCTTCCTCGTTACGAATTTGCCCAGTAGGCATCTAGTTATACATGCCATCTCGATTCCGTGCATTGTGTTTAATTAGTTGTTATTACAAATTAATTAGATATTTATATGTATACCTGTCGCACAAAATATATCCTAGCCAACCTACTCAGAGTTGGCTTAGTAATTCGATCTCCGAGTGCTTTATTAGGTACTCCCAACTTCAAGCTGCGTTCTCAATATTAGCAATTTAATACACATGTAGTTTCATTTACAGACTCACCATTTCGCACTAAATTTAGAAGAAAAAACTAATTAATTGAAACTATAGATATTAATCCAATGTCCAATGTGTAGCCAAAACTTTGTTCTTGACATTCTCACCTAGCCAGCTCATTCGCGTATCAGTGCTTCGCTGTTTCGCATCATTAAGTACTTTGTTTTTAAAGTCATTCCCGTTTTTGTTTTTATATTTAAGCCATAGGATGCTGCAAAGAAAGAGTGATCAGCGCGACAACTATAGTTATTTGAGTAAAAAACTTAAATATGACGTGGGCGACATACTCGCTATGACAGTGCATCGTCGTCGGATGGTGATTTTTCTACGGCTTATAACCTTCAGGGTGTCGTTCACCTACTTATTTCGTGTTAATATTTCAATTGGTTACTTTTAGCATCGCAACAACGTGACTTTTAACTAAAAAAAGGCGTTACGTAAAATTGGTACATTTGTGGTTTTCAATTCATAACGGGTTAGAAGTATAATAAAATTATAATACGGAAAGGCGGCTTGTCCTTTCGGGGCCCTCCACTTACTAAATTAATGACTTGCTGCTCGGATCTACTTGTGGGGTTTTTCTATAGCGTGTACCTACGTTATTTATTCCTGGAAAAATAAATAGGTATTAGGTCGCCTATTGGGATTGCGTGTTTCTCACAAGGAGTCTCACTTACCACTAAATAAAAGTTTATTTAAGTAATATACTTATTTTGCTTGCAGAGTGCCAACCAATCCCAATCGATGACGATTATGCCACATATCACGGGCTTACGGCAATACAGATCCACAACCTGGATGCTCGTACTGGCAACCAGCCCCAGCGGAATATAGTGATGAGGAGGAAGTCCCCGTCCCAATCGTCACACAGTCGCCTACCGCCGACAACACCACACAAGTTCTTACTGTGCATGCCTGCAATGCACCGCCGTACCTCTAGAGAGGGGCGAGTGAACCGGAGGCCTCTGCTCCTCAACAAGACGTTCCCAAATTAGATCCAGATTTAATAAAAATATAAGGTGACGACTAAAGAGTATGGCAGGAAAATTCAAACGGATTTGTCAATTATTCGAATAAACCACATTTTGTTTGTTTGGTTGAACGTGCCAATCTCAGGAACTGCTGGTTCAAATTGAACAACTCTTTTAGTTTTGGATAGCCCATTTATCGAAGAAGGCTATGGGTTTATATAATATCACGCTAAAGAGCGGACCATCAATGAAAATGTTGCAAAAACGGGGAAAATTTATTCCTTTTGAGTGCTTCCGTTGCGTGCGCTGCGTAAAAGGTTAAAGGTACGTAACAATCATGTATGACGGAGTGGTTCTTCTTAAACAGTTCTAACAATAAAAGCTTATAAACCGCAACAGCATATGTTTACTATAACTTTTATATGGTAATTAAATTTGTTTTAAAATAATGCATTATTTGCGAAGGTGTTTTTATAAAATGGCGTTAAGCCTCATCTAAATAAATACGTTATTTATCACAGTTCATCATCTGTCTAGCCTTTTCTCAACTATTTTGGGGTCGGCTTCCAGTCTAACCGGATGCAGTTGAATACCAGTATTTTACGTGGAGCGACTGCCTATCGGACCTCCACAACCCAGTTAGTTCTGGGTAATACGATACCCTTTGGTAAGACTGGTTGTCAGACTTTCGGGCCACTGACTACCTGTAACGACTGTCAAAGATCTACAAATGACAGCCGGGACCAACGGCTTAACGTGCTTTCCGAGGCACGAAGGAAACTCGATATGTAATGGGTGGTCACCCATCCACGGATCAACCTAGGCAAGCGCAGCTTAACCTAATGATCGACAGATCGACCCTAGTGGCAGTTATTATTTAGCCATAAGCTCTCTCTTAATTAATGACTAATAATAAGAGTTAATGACCAGTAATAAATCTATACTTTATTTACTTTATCAATTGCCACATGTAAAACGGATCGCATCACTTGCGGACGGCACGACAGATTGGGCAGTTTTTTTTTGTTGTTTTAATTGTCCGGAGAACGTGTGTATGAAAGAAAATTTTCATATCTCATTAGCCATGATTTGCGTGCGATGCGCAAGGTTTTATAAAAAAAATCACCACACTCACTGCTTGAATATGGCCCCATGGCCCCGACCGGCGACCACACACACCGTCACAGAAAAACCTGTGTCTCTACAGTGGGAACGATATGAATATGCGATATTACTTGGTACTACAAAGAATGCGTAGTTTTTAATTTCATCGCGAGGATGTTTACACTCTCTAATTTAGTAAAAACTTATATACAAAAAAACTTATAAAAAAATTTGATAAAATCGCCAATGCAGATAATTGAGATATTCAAAGTAATTACCATTTAATCATAGATACTATACGGATACACTCCATTGTTTTTATATCCTGCGCCCACCTGAAGGTTTAAAACTGAAATAAGGTTTCAAAACGTTTTTTTTAGTGGTGTTTTCAAAGAAGTAGTAAATATCGACTGATTTTCAAAAATTAAATAAATCTCTAAACTTTTGTTGTTTTTACCAACGATGCGTACAGTGGTATTATTTTATAAAGTAAGTATAACTGTTATGACCTGTTTGTGTTTCTTTCATAGAGGCAGAAAGGGCTTTCAGATCGCTTTTTCAAAAGCCTCTAATATCGAATGGTTTCACAGTTACAATATTTATTACTGAAATAGCCAATTGAAAATACGAGTAAATGCATTCGTCATTAATAGACCAACGGTTAGCAATCACTAATTAAGGTAGTAAGTCAATCATAATTATTTAAAAAATGCGAAATATTCAATGATTATCGAATATCGAATTTTTTTCTAATGCTTTTATATTAAAAGTATTTCGTAGGACTCAACAAGTTCAGTGCTTAAAAAAGAGCAAAACTACGCTACACAGTTCTTTTTTTAAGTTAAAATAAAATAAACTTCGTACCTTTTGTATTAATAATATTACGATAGAAACCGAGTCGTATTCCTTACTAAACTGACCTAACCAGACAAATATAATTTTATTAAATTAAAGATGTATATGTGCTTAATTTTAAAACTAAATCCATTTCGCCTATTTTTGTAGACCCAAAGTGAAAAAAAGTGTTGAAAGTATTTTATTAGGTAAAAAAATCAATTAAGTAGAAGAGCTACTACGATTTTAAAATGTGTCGTAGTGAAATAACAATTTAAACGTCTTTACATTATTATTTACGGATATTATGTGTGCACGCAACTGAATAGAACCATTTTTTAATACGTGGTTCTTTAAATAACGATATCTTTAAATAATTTTAATTTTTTATCCGTTAATGTTATAAAGAAAGTCAAAACTAATTCAATATCTTAGGCGGTTTTTTTTCTAGCACTTTATGAACGCCAAAGCAAACCAAACGATTTATTTATTTTAAGTCTAGTTTGTAAATAATAATTAAAAAGAACCGCAAAACCTTTTCACATTTCCACACATCTAATTTCAAAGGACCCTTAGTTTATTAAAAGCACTTTATTTTGTTAAAATTTGATTAAAATCCGTCGTTATTGTCTTTTCTTTGAAATTTGTATTTTTTGGGATTTAGCAATATTTTCCAAAAATCCGAATAATCCACGTTAAAATTAGTTAGTTTTGGACAGCATATAATTTTAAAAGAAACTAGATATAAAAAAATATTTCCATAATTTTCACTCTAAGGAAATTTTTAGATAGGTTGTTTATTTTTAATAAAGTTACGTCACACTTTTCACAGAAAATGAAAACTATTTCAGGAACAATTTTTCGAAGTTCCTGATTTTTTCTACTTTTAAAGTATATGGTACCTAATAATCTTTTCACAATAAAAATAACACGACTTACCTATTAGATACTGCGACGGAAGTGTTTCGTGCGTAAAAAGCGAGTTCGCGCGGGCACGTTATTATATTAGTCGCGGCGTGCAGAGCGCGCGGCGGCGGCGGGATGACTGCGGCGCCAGGCGCGTGCTGGGCGGGCGTCGCGACCGACACGCCCCACACCCAGAAATAAGAAAAACACCGTTTTCCTAGCATCTAGGAACTTCTTCGAACTTTGAATTTGTAAAAACTTTATCTGCTGTTTGAATCATATCGTAAATAGTGGCTTTAAAAGGCAAACGAAGCCAGCGTTAACAGAACACTTCGAGTGGTTCCTCCACAAAGTTATGCGCTCTTTCACATCCACTCGAACGAAGTCAGGTTGGAATTCATTTACAAATTAATTGTGAATGTCTAACTGTAAAAACGAATCGTAGTTTTATTTTAAATTAATAATTACCTTTTAAAGCAAAATGAGGACTTTCTTTACATTTTATTAAGATATTTTTTAAACATTTTTTAAGATAAATAGTAGATGTAACAGAATACACTAATCACATTGTGGATATGTTATCTCTGTCTCTTTGTATAAAAGAAAATGAAATAAAATAATATAAATGAAAAGAGTGTGACAGAAAATTGTTAGAGAAGAGTGAACTGGGCGGAGCATGCGACCACTCCCAGCTGAACATCAGGATTATACGGGAAAACAAATTGATCCAAAGAGATTTTTTTTACTTTTTTCATCTCGCTGCGCACACCGTCATAGCTATACTTAAAACGAAACGAAATAAACGATGAACCAATTTATATCACGCTATTACAGAAATATACATTCATTTTTAAAGTTATTGTTGGTCCCATAGATTTCTAGTAGATCGTTCACTTAAGCACCTGCTTACAGCCTAATTTTATATCTTCAGAAGATGAACATGTGAGCTAAATGTATTTGGAATCTCTAGCTACAAAGCTGAAAAATCTTCAATAAAATAAATCTGCCCAGGTTCGGCCCAATCTCGAAACAGTGTTGCTCTCTCAAGGTGGCTTGGTACCTAGCAGATTAAGATTACAGCTTCATATGAAACTTCTGTAACATTCATATCTCCGGGCGTAGGGCCTTGTAGCAAACTGCTACGAATGGCCTGCTACGCTACGACTAGCTCCTTCATTACGCAAGTTCTTTTTTATAAGTTTAGTATATTAATTCTATGACACTACACGTTACTCATATATCACAGGAATGTGAGGTTGATTTGACCAAGTTTTAGTATCTCAACGAAGATATCAACGACGAGTGTTCGGTGCTACGCCGCCGCTACGAAAGTGCTACGCGGTACGGTGAAGTATATTTGGCTACATCCCGTTTGGTAACTTTCCCGTTTCGCCAATTACACAAAAAACCATCACAAAAGTGCCGTTTCGTAACTATTTTGATCTTCAATATAAACGAGACTAGTGTGAGTCTCGTTTCGTCACATTTTGAGTATGAGTATTTTATTCCCGTTTGGTAAACATTTTGTTCGGCAAGTACAGTTAGGACTCAGGAGGACTGCTATGAAATACCACAATTTATTTTCTGTACGATCTTATTTATATTTCTTTTGGTTAACTTACCGTTTATTTTTCGTTTTAGTTAGGTACCTATACAAAAATAAATCTTCTTGCCATGAGAAAAAAAAACACCAATAGAACTTGTAAACCATGTGTGTACGTGTAACTATGTAAACAAATAGTTCCAAAAATACTTGGAACTTACTATGATTACTAATTAACTTTTTAAAAAAAATTAGAAATTAGACCAGAACAGCCACCTTAATTTTATGCAAGCCTAGTACTTTTAAACCGACTTCCAAAAGGAGGAGGTTATCAATTCGTTTGATTTTTTTTTTTTGTTTCAGCGATATCTTCGCCAATTGTCAACCGATTTCGATGATTCTTTTTTTGTTTGGAATAATATTATTCTGCAATAGTCCCGTTGATGCTGATCTTCGGAGATAAGCAATGGAACTCTTCAATAATAGACAACAAATCTGTTGTGATTGCTGCAATCGCTTGGATGTTTGTAGTTTACACAACATCATAACATAACATTACGTCTTTTATGCTCTAAGGGGGTACGCAGATGTGTACAGTACAGCCACCTTTCGACAGTTGGGTATGTGAAGTTCCATTTTATTGGGGATAAGCCTATTACCTGACGTGTATTGTTAGTTGTTCACTAATGTTTCACCGAAACTCCTTAGACAATTTTTAACCGACTTCAAAAAAAAAGGAGCTGGTTCTATGTTCGACTGTATGTATTTTTTATGTATGTTGACCGATTCTTAATGGAAGGACCTAGTTACTTATGATAAAATATTTTAATTTTTTTTTGTTTTTGAAGTCGGTTTTATTTTTTGCAAAAAAAAATATTTTGTCATAATAGGTCCTTCCCAGAACTTGTGTGTGCAGATGGAACTGTTAGAATAAATACCACATTGATTTCATGCAAGCCTGTTACTTTATTATTAAATAGGGAGGGAATATGCGTATTGCGTATGATTCAAATAACGCTTAATTTTTTATATGAACTCTTTTCTTTAAGATTAACGTAGGTACATATTAATATTTTTTATTAGGGTTCCGTACCCAAAGAGTAAAACGGGACCCTATTACTAAGACTTCGCTGTCTGTCTGTCTCCAGGCTGTATCTCATAAACCGTGATAGCTATAGAAATCTGAGATTTCACAAGTGATGTATTACTATTGCCGCTGTAACAAGAAATACTAAAAATTAAAAAAAATATATTAAGGGGGCCTCCCATACAACAGATATGATTTTTTTGCCGTTTTTATAGATAATGGTACGGAACCCTTCGTGCGCGAGTCCGACTCGCACTTGGCCGGTTTTTATAATTTCTTTTCATTAAGAAAATAATTATTGAAGGGAAATTCAAATTAGTTGAAACGCAACGCTATTAGTCGGACCGAATTGTGACGTCAAAGTTTATAATAACAAATGTCAGCTAGTGCATAGTTGTTGAATGCTTGCGATTAAATTCAGTTTTATTGTGATTTTGAGCACATATTGAAGAGACATTATATTTGTTTTGTAAAAGAGAAGTACACAATCGGATAATCTTCCTAAAATTGATGTGTTTATGATGGCCACGTATTTCCCATCAAATTCGGATTTTACTGAAATAAAAGGACTAAAGCAGCAAGGTAATTACACAATAAATAGTATGTTTATTCGATCTTTGGATAATTTTTACCTATATATATGTCAAGAAAAATAGCATACTTAACTTTAAAATGTGAATGAATGCCAATTGGTTATGATTATTTCAGTATGTAACTTTTGTTCAGTTTTATCTTGTTTTACATTTTTTGTGTAGTAAGCATCGACTTATTGTCGGGCCTACGCTGTCCCCCCATACTTAAGTACTAGTGCATAAATACAAATGTAACATGTTAATATTGTAATACCAAATGATTTGAAATAGAGTGGACCATGGAGTTTCTTGCCGGTTCTTCTCCATAGGAAACGACCAACCTGAACCGTGCACTTTTTTGTCGACGTTTTATGTGCCCATCTAGGGATATGTGAAATAAAATATTTTGATTTTGATTTTTGAATCGGTAAAGTTACCAAACGGGTTGTACCCGTATATTTATGTGATTTGTCTTTCGTGGTTTTTTACAAGCTTTTATTTACCTTGCCTTATTCGTTAGTTGTGTCGTTAGTTGGTTGGTTACTTAGTATGAATTGGTCAAATCTTGTAACCAGTTCCCCTTAACCGATTGAGCTGAAATTTAGCACACACCTTTGGTTCTGAAAACAATACATTCTATAACCGAAATGACTTGATCATGCAGCCAGACTCGTCTCCTCACGAGATTGTAAACAGCACGAACACTTTTCATTCCAATTAAAGCTATTTTATTGTTTATTTCATATTCAGTCATTTAAAGGGTTTTAATACATTTAACAAAACCCGCTATTTATATAATTACAACATGACGGTGGCAAATTAAATAATCAAAATAAACGAAAAGATTTCTTCATCATTTTGCTCATGATTAACAAATATCTCTGAATCCCATTCAAATTAACCACTTTCAACAACATTGATTGTAATAAAAGTGTTGTCATTTATTACACCACTAGCTTAAGAGCGCGCAATAAAAATGAGAAATTATTTTTAATAATATTGCCGGTGGGCGCCCCCTCTGCCCCTAGCTGGTGACGTGGCACAATATTTTGGCGAGGCTAATACCGCCCCTTATTACGGCATTCTTTACCCGCTAGTGCCTTATAATAGTGGCGAGACTTACTTTACGAGTTTTAGGGATGTTTATGCCAGATTAAACGGTCCGACCTTTAACTATGTTTATGAAGGTAAAGTCATTGTTAGGTTATCATTGTTGAGTAATTAGTACAATTATTAGTTATGCGGTACATACTAATTAGGAATAAAACGTGTTTTATTTAAGAAACTGCAGCGATGACCCAGAGTAGAATACTTATACCAAACGAGGATGACGTAAAGGGCTTAGCAAAAAACTGATGTAACGATAAAACATATGTGTACAGTGGCAGCCAAAAAACCATAACTTTTCAGGACACCTGTCCCATGTGGTTCAATTTAAAACCAAACGATTTAAATCAACGTACTATTTGCTCATGCAATTTTAACGCTAATATCGAAGAGTCACCATGCCAAACGATTTTTCATTCCGGCTTCCCGACGGTGACGCGACGGTTGAACGAAACACTTTCTGTAAAATTACGATCAACACCGATTCCAACCGCTTTGCTTTTTTTAACCGACTTCAATAAGGAGGAGGTTCTATGTTCTGCTGTATGTGATTTTTATGTATGTTCATCGATTTCTCGGTCAATTGTGGATCGATTTTGAAAACTGTCTTTTTTTGTTTGAAAGAGTAGGTACTTCCAAGTTTGTTCCATAGCTCTTGCGATGTGCTTCACAGTTATGACAGATGTCAGATATATACGTCACAGATTAAGGGATAGAAATATTTACTTCGGACTTCGGAGAAATGGAAAGGTACTCTTCAATAATAGACAACATAACATAACATCACACCTGTATGTTCTGAGGGATACACAGATGTGTACAGTACACCCACATTTCGACAGTTAGATATGTTAAGTTCAATATTATTGGGGATAAGCCTATTACCATGACACGTATTGTTAACACTGTAAAATAAATGCATAGCAAATATTTGTATAGAATATTACAACTAAAAAAAAACTCTTTTGCAAAAAATAAAACCGACTTCAAAAACACAAAAGTGAAAAATAACTAGATATTGCTTAGTGATGTACTTAAAAAAACATTCATTACCTAAGAGAAGCACTATCCCAACTAATCACTTCATGAAACAGATACATTACCATTGATACGTTTCACATGTGTCCTTGATGTAAGCACTATGGTTAGGTTGGGCGGAATTAGCTGTCATGCAAACCGATGCTCAATAAGCCGCACGCAGTATGGGGTAATGTTAATAGAGATCAAGATGACGATAGGAGCCGGTAATGGTACATAGTGGCCTTATAGCCTCTCCAAGCCTGTGGTTATGACGTTACATTTGTGGTCTAATCGCTATTGCAATCGTGACAGCGTACTTACCGGCAATTATCATGCTGGTTAGCATTCGACAACCATCCGTTACTCCTGTCATTTCACCATAGTGTAGTCAAAGGATAAATAAATTGCAAGTTCAGATAGACAGGTAAGTATTCACAACATAAAATCATCTTCCCCCCAAAACATTGTACCTATAGCTTCCTCAGAGCATGCAATGAAATGTGATATGATATAGTAGCGGTGTCACCACACGAGGTAATTTCTGAACAAGAGACATATTTTCCAGAGGGAGGACAAACCGGGATCGCTGTGACGAGGCTTGGAATGCAACACGATTATGAAACGCCATTTGTCAAGTTTTTATTGGGCACCCTTGAGCAGCGTCTATTGTGGTGAACCCTTAGCCACCCCCCCCCTACCCGTGGCCCGCACCGGACCCTTGCTGCATGGATGTTAATTCATAATTTTTATAACTTGTTAACATTTTGCGGATAAAAAGGGCGCCGCTGTAAACCACAATTACTGTTTAATTAAATTTCATCCTTCTTTTAATGGAACAGTAACTAAAATAGCAATCGATATTGCATAAGGTGGTGAGGGGAATGTTTGGTTTGGCGGGCAGCGTCATAAACTATTTGATATCATTAATGCATTTTATAACAATCTGAGTGTAAGTGTGAATCGTAGGATAACTTATCTAAAGCGTATGATCGTAAATCGTAGGATAATTTTAGTCTTTTATAATATTTTCTTGCCTTTGTATAGATTCTTTTTAACGATTGTTTGTGAATGTGTGAACAGTATAGGCCTTGTAGATTCCTAGAGGTGTGTTAACTTTTGTTAACCTCTTATCTTGTTTTCCGTTTTTTTGTGTAGTAGCAACGACTTATTGTCGGGCCTATGCTGTCCCCCCATACTTGAGTACTAATGCTGTAACATGATAATATTGTAAAATCTAATTATTTTAAAAGAGTAACCATGGAGTTTCTTGCCGGTTCTTCTCCACAGGAAACGACCAACCCGACCCGTGCACCTTTTTGTCGACGTTTAATAAGTGCCCATGTAGGCCTATGTGAAATATACTTTTAGTAAATCGTCGTTTACTGTAAATTGGAAATCAGGCATAGGGGCTACACTTTATTCCTTAGATTAGGGTCAGTGTTTTGAAAGACAAATAAATATTTATGTTAATTAATTTTTATGTTTTACAATCTAACTTATTCAAGTATTATGCGAGTAACATCGAATCTTACACTAATGTTTTAAATCGTCCATTAAATTAAATGACACAATTCAACGATTAAACACAATATTAAGGAGTCAACACTGAGAATTGTTTTTATTTTTCTATTTTACTTTATTTTGGACAATAGGTTGGCACGCATTTGCATATTTTGAAAGAGGGCTTTGATCAGGCTTCGGAGTTCTTCGTTTCTGAAGTGTATTCCCTCCGGCCCTTTGGTTATACAGTGTGACACACGTGTAATATCGCACATGATTATGCATTCATAGTTTTAATATATTGCAATAATACTTGGCAAAAGTTGCGCATTTGATTGGCGTGGATATTAAACCGCCGGATCGCTGCATTCCGGTGGAGCAGCCATATTTCGCGACTGAGCGATCAAAGCGGGGCACGCCACAACAAACGCACACTTTAATATCTGATGCGCTGCTCCTCCTGCTCAGCCTCCACACACTAACTTGTGCAAAGAACTTCAAAATTTAATAAGTGTGCTATGAGGAGACATTAAAGCGGAATTGAAATATACCAGCACATAGGTCGCTAGAAATTAAATGCATGTTATTCAGTAATGATGTGCGTTTTGTACGTTCGTGTTTGTAGGTACGTTTTACAATGTATATACATATGTATGTTATGTATGTAAATATGGCAGGTAATGTAATCTGGATGAAGGAATAGAAATAAAGTTACAATCGTAAGAAAACATTGATTTTTTATTTAAAAAAAAAACACAAAAATAACAATGTCGCCCGGAGACATGCAGCGAGTTAATTTACATTTAGCTTAATCTAAAGTTACCAGAGTGCTTACAAGTAAAAAATAATCAGTGAAAAGAAGTTAGTCGTTTCCCAGAGGTATGGAGAATAATTATACAGACGTAAAAATGACGAACAATACTAAATTGATGAAAATTGGTGCACATATTTACGCCACAATATTAATGTATCGAATTAAAAGTTATTCGGAATAAAAATTAAAAAAGCGTAGTATTCTTAGTTACTGTTATCAACGCATTTTTTTTACTTTGGAACTCACATAAAATCAGACTAGTATAATACACTTTTTCGCTAACTGCACTCTGCTAAATTGTTCACATTTAATTTACATGTCATGAAAAACATGTCATGATTGGACTGTACATAAGTATTTATGACAGTGGAGTACACTAAATATATGTGATATAAATGATAAACGCCCATTATTTAGTGTACATAAACTAAGCATAACAATTATTTAATTATAGTAATTAATTTTAAGTTGGACAACAAGGGCAAATCCGAATCCATAAGTGTTACCAGAAAACATTAATAGAAAACTTTAGCTCAGTTTTGATAAAACAGTTTTGGTACTTTTACTCTTTTTTGATCAAGTGTAAGTTGTTTTTTAATGCCTGCTTGTGTGACTCTGTTTCGTCATGGATAGTTATAGGATGAAAAAATCGGGACAGCAGAAGTTGATCAGCCAAATATTTTTTGAAACAGTTTGTATGGAAGAAGTTTTCTGGTATCTCTTATGGATTCGCATTTCCCCCTGTTGCTCAACTTTAAAGAATAACTCAGTGTATGTGCAGTACAAAAAAAATATGAAAATCAAAACAAATCATTTTACATTTATTGATTATTGTCATGTTCATCATTCTATTCCATGTTATCCTGGATTTAACTGAAAATCTAAAAAGAATATTGTGTTGTTTCCAAGATTGAAAAAAAAGCTTAGTCAATCAAACAATCAATATTTTTTAACATCAGTCTTATTGAGATAAAGATATCTAATAGATGTACGTATTCGTACGGAGCAAAAATAATAGATCCAAAATTATGGTATTTAGAAGAAGTAAACCTGGGTTTACCCGGGTTAACTTAACATTATCCGAGATTGTTGGGTAAAAGCCGAAGTACGGTTACATCAAGTTCTATACCTATGTAGGTGCGGCCCGGTAGCAGTCGGTTAAATTAGAAGGTTAATTAGAACTGCAACGAAACGCGTCATACATCATAGGTTGGTTCAAATCGCCGGTAAAAGGAAGGCCAAACCTCCAAATTAAAATTTATTTTAATGAATATTCGGACTTTACCCAAAAAGCTGGGGTAAGTTAACCCGGATAGAACCAAGTCTACTTTCTGAGGCAGTGGAGTAACAAACGGATTGTACCTTATGTTGTTATAACAGCACACTTATTTCAATATTGTAATGAGCAAACCTAACCTAAACGTAACCTAATACATAGTTGTACCTACATGTAGAAACTTGTGAATATTGTTCACGTCAACTGTTTTACGAGAACAACCTAGCGGTGGTATTTTCATTAATACCGTACCCAGCTTGTAACAATATGGTCGACAAAAAATATAACTGTTAAAAATACACATACATAACATCACGCCTGTAATCCTCGAAGGGTTAGGCAGAGGTGTTCCTAACAGTACAACTTCATTTCGCCATGTTCAGGCTCATTTTAATAGGCGGAGAGCCCTTGCCATCAACCGACCAATATACTCCGCGGCTGAAACTGAGAATTTCTTGATGGAAAAACCCATGCACACTATAATGCTCGACCTGGGAACCGAACCCAATACCTAATGCTCAGTCGTGGTATCAGTAATGTTTATTATATACAACAACTAATTCATCTGTCATTTGCGATGTGTAAAGAAAAAATGGAAATGAAAAAATGGATTACTTATTTAGTACCTACGTACTTACAATTAGATTAAACAAGTATTTTGAATTGAAGACTTTGGTATTAATACTGCATGTCATGTGACAATGATGCTGTGACGCTAGATTACTTTACTAGCAGAGAGGCACGAATAATAACATCAAAAGACGTGTCCTACGCGCACCGTCGTCTTGAGGCTTGCACAGAAGTACAGACAAGCACACAATCACACATGTGGGGACGTGTGTACTTGTTGCTGGACAATCCGCACTACACATCAACCACCCGATCAGTAGGCATCGCTGACTAGGAGCAGTCGAGTGGCGCCTTGTTAGCCTAGTCGCATTGACCTCACTTGCTAGTAACAACCACAAATTGGTACTATATTCTGTAGTATAAACAGGGTAAATTTTACAAGTGGCCGTGGATGGCCAAATCCGAAACTGTGAGGACAAAGGAGTTTCGAGCCCAATTTTAATGAAAACTAAAACAGCATCATTTGACTTTTGAAAAATCAATATTCCTAGGTGATACCACCCAAAGACATTCAAATATTAACGAGTCGAATCTTAATCCAATACTTGTTACTACTTAGTAACAAGTCGGTCTGTCTACTGTCATACTGCATTAGCGCATTCATGCAGCATTTCATGTCAAAATCGAAAATGTTCGGGATCAACATTTTTGTATAAAAATATATCCAATGTCCGCTCTATAAGTCTTTTAAATCTCTTTGACACCCCTTCAAGAAATACAGGCTTCCTGTAATGTTTATCAATCAAACTAAACTAAATGTCTGCGCTTGTTACCTTGTGGTATATGTATGTATATAACAACGATTGTCTCACAGCACATCAGCTACATGAGGCGCCTCTTCTTGAGGATAGGTACGTAGGAGGCCTCGCTGAGCACGCGCAGCAAGATGGTGTTGGCCATGGCCTTGATGTAGCGAGACTCGACACGCAGCATCTTGCCCAGCTTCACGTCCAGGTTGTGGGCGAGGCAGCGCATGTACCGCGCCGTCGCTACCACCGCACCCGCGCACACATGCAGGTTGTGCAGGGTCACCTTGTTCGACCCTACGTACATATGGAAACAATGTACTTATTAAAACTAATCCAAGATAGGTCCACTAATTTAGACATTTATTTCCGTCCGACTTGAAACGCCAATAAGGCGACAATAAACGACACTTTAGCGAAAGTCCTATTAGAAAAACGTCAGCAAATGTGTTAAAATATCTTGAGATAGAATATAGCATATCCCAAATCGCTTAAGCAATATCGCTTTTGTATTAAACAAAAAATACGATTGAGCAAAGAGTTTGATTAAATGACACTTCAGGTTCGAACGAATCACACTTCAGTGTGAATTCCAGTTCGAATTGAAATTATAAAATGTAAAAACATGTCTAATTAAAATTCCTTAAAACACTTTTTCTTATTTTCCATAATTCGAGGGCCTATCCGCTTTCTTGAATGAATAATTCTACTTCAATCCTACTAATATTATAAATGCGAAAGTTTGTGAGGGTGGATGTTTGTTACTACTCTTTCACACAAAAATTATTGAAGGGATTTGGATGAAATTTAGCACACAGATAGTTTATAACCCTGATTAACATATAGGATACTTATTTACCCCGGAACTACTTTCTCGTAGGACAGTACCGAACACCACGCGGGCGAAGCCGCGGTCATAACCTAGTAATGATATAATAAGCTACGAGCATAATAATCAAATATCCAAACTCTTTAGAAATAATTTTATTTTATTAAGACTCAACGTTCGAGAAGTCCACCAGCCCACAGACTTATAATTTTGTAGTTATTAAAGTGAGATGATATAACCCACTTCGTTACACTCCAATTTTCGGACTGGTAATCGAATGTTCCGGTGACTTCATGCAAGTGGGGTAACCACACACATGCAACGTTTTATAAAAGGTTTTGAGCCACATGTCCAAAGTGATATGTTGGTCTAACTACAGAACACTGTCCGAAGGCCCGAAGTCGGGCTTTGTTCTCGGTTACTGGTCCTTCTATTAACATGGAAGTTTATTACGAACTTGTGAAATAAGATTTGTTATGTGATATCTAATATCAACAAATGGTTGTCATGGTATGGGCATGTGATGCAGAGGAATAAAAGTTTTTAGTATGAATGTGGATGATTATAAGTGTAGAGGCAGACTAAATAAACTATGGATGGAAGAAGACATGCTGAGCCTATCACAAATAAATTGGGATAGGGGCAGGAGAATGATGATGTAATAGTAGGCACTCACTTGGTGACGGTGCACTTGAATCGGGCCCTCTGTGCCACATCCAGTTCTTCATGTGCAGTTCGAGTATATCACGGTGGTACTCAGTCAGGTTGATGATGAGTCCCACCGCCCTTAGGACCGAAGGCCCGGTCATACCCATTTGGACTGCCAGAAATTCAGCTATCTCCAAAGTATTCCATAATGGTATACGGTATCCTAGAACAAAATATTATAGTATCGAAATGTTTGGGTATATGTTCGGGCACCTTATGCTAGTTATGAGACACTAAGGCCCGTATTACAGAACGTCACTCAATACTCAAGCATCATTTAAAACTAGTTTCAACCAATCAAATGGCTTGAATCTAGTTTTAAATGATGCTTGAGTATTGAGTGACGTTCTGTAATACGGGCCTTAGTCCAGGTGCTTCTTTCCAACGTTTCACAACTATTGAATTTTAGCCAAGTTTCATTCACAGAGAGTGTGTACAGTCAGCCCCAAAAATATGTAAACACGGACAAGGAACGATTTCGATAAAAAAAAAAATTTATATTAATATAAAAATCGTAAAGCGGTTTACAGAATACATCTACCAACCAAATTTCAACTGTGTTATCTTAATAATTTCGGAATAAAGAGGCTGTGACAGACAGACAGACATGACGAATCTTTCTTCAAGCCAAGCAAAATTTCTTCAAGCTACGGAACCCTAAAAACAAGCAATACGTCCAAAAGCTGTAAGACACAAAATACGCAATACGTACCGAGATAATTGAATACGTGGATCTCCATTACCACGATCTCGAGCGTGGAGTGGTCGACATCCGCCTTAAGCAGCTTGCTCCTGACGGTGGACGCGTTGAGCGGCGCCTGCATGTCGGTCATCTTGGCCGCCAGCAGCACGCACGACACGATCAGCAAGTAGAACCGGGACGACACCACGTTCTTGTACTGAATCCATTCTTCAGCGTCTGACGGCAAAACATTCACATCTTCTTTTTAGCGTGTCGATGATAATCTATAAGGTGTAAACGGGCCCTTTACGAAGCCGTCAACCAAGTATTCTGTACGTTAAATTAGTTTCACGTACAGAATACTTGGTTGACGGCGGTAACTCGACGCAAAAATTATTGCTGGGAAACGGACTATTTTTGGGGTGAAAAATCACGGATTACTACTCAATGTGACGCACAAAACATTGTGCTGATGGATGCATAAACAGGAAGTAAAGTTGTAACATTTAAAAATGATTAAAAAAAGATGTGATAAAGTTGGAACTTTGACCTCCAATATCTCCGTAACTAGAAGGTTCCCCCTAAGCCCTTTTCAGATCAATCTTGATCTGAAAAGGACTCTGAAAGCCAACTAATATCAAAATACGAAAGTAACTCCGCCTGTTACCATTTCACGTTTTGACGACTGACATACTTGGGTGAAATTGGGTGCCTTGGTTAGGACATTTCTTTTATGAATGACAGCTTCACAGCTACAGTACATTAACTAAAAATTATTATTTCAAACATTACGCCAATTAAGAAGTACCTACACAAAAAGAAAATAAGAGCGCCGAGAGTGACTCGAATTAATTGGCATTAAAATGTATTTTGTGTGCCTACACATACACACAGGACCCAACTTACATACACATAGGATACTTTTTGTCCTGGTTATACGATACTGTGGGTAACTTCACACTTTCACGTGTCGCATCTAAAAGCTAGTGTATAAGTATTATGCATATCTACTTACTACGAGTTTCTTGTAAAAATGTTCGAACATGCGAGGATAGGTATTTTTCTAAGAGTCTGCAGGCACTTCCTGGTACTCCTTTACCATTAACGTCAAGTATGGAGCTAATAGCCCATACCATCCTCCTCTCTGTCGAATTTAACAAAATCGTCGGCCAGCGAGCTTCCACTCTAACTGAAAATAACGAAGGCCAAGTTTTAAATTCACTATTAATGAAAAAAAAAAGTTATTTACCTTTTAGTGATGCTACCAGTTTTTCACTAAGTATGGCGCCTGCTTACAATTTGCTTAATATTTCCCTCACAGCATACCAACTGTGCCTAAGTTAAAACATATCTACCTATTGCAAAATTAGCAATTAATTTCTCATTACCCGTTTACATCGACGAATAAATACGGTTTTCCTTTGTGAGTTCTAAATACTATAATGCGAAAATTGTTACATTGATGACTAACCTATCTATGCCTTGATAATGCGACGTTATGGTCTAAATACGCCTTTTTTGTTCGCTGTTTCTTAATATCGATAACCTTTCATCGAACCCTTGTTTCTTTGACGTTTTTTGTTCTATGTACGTTACATAGAACTAATATCAAACGACTTACTTCGTAAATATTTAGTCAACGAGCTATTGATTTATAAAGTACTAGGGCGAAGCCGCGAGCCAAAACCCGCGGCTTCTCCCGCGTGTATGGCGAAATATATCCGACGGGAACGTACTACCGGGTACCGGGACTAAAAAGTAACCCTATGGGTTAATCCAGGTTACGGTGACAAACATAGTTACATACCCTAACTGGAGATCCTAACTTCAAAACTAACGGACTTTCATATAAACTTCCATCCCCTATTTTACCCCTTTAGGGGTAGAATACCCAAAAATCCTTTCTTAAAGGATACTTACTCTTTACAAAGAACACACCCTCCAAGTTTCATGTCTCTAGGACCAGCGGTTTGGGCTGTGTGTTGATATATCACCCAAACAGTCAGTCAGTTTACCATTTTATGTATATAGATGTTTATTGCAGTTTTTTATTTATCACACTTAATATTATAAAAGCGAAAGTTTGTATGTGTGTATGTTTGTTACTCCTTCACGCTCAAACGGCTTAACGGATTTGGATGAAATTTGTTATTAAGAGAGCTTATATTTTGGATTAACACATAGGCTACTTTTGATTCCGGAAAAATGCGGTGTTCCCGTAGGATGATCAAATAACTTAAAATTTGGTTTTCCCGAATTTTGACTAAAATCGTAGGTAGGTAGGGCAGGTAGATAGGGAGGTAGGTAAGGTAAGGTAAGGTAAGGTAGGTAGGTAGGTAGGGTAGGGTAGTTAGGAAATTAGGTAGGTAGGCTAGAGTAGTAAAAAGTAGAAGGAGGCAGCACAGCTTACTTTTACCAGCTTTTAGCATCAAATTATCAAGAACATGAAAAAAAATTGTTCTTGAACACTTGATGTCATTCTTTTTTCCAAGTTTCAGTTCGTGTACAGACGCCAGCACATCCAGCTACCCGAAACTGACAAATATTGACAATCAATCTTGAACCTAATACTAAAAAGGATAAAGTTGAAAATCTATTAAATAAATTTTACAATTTTGCTTGATGTGCTGGTCTGTACATGTGCAAAGTTTTTCACCGCGGGTAACACCGCGGGCGCAGCTAGTTAAATATAAATCCTTAGGTAATACAAAACAGGAACCAAAATCAGAATCAACAATTTTGTAGATTACCTTCTAACTCGTATTCCTTTATTAATCCCTCTATCCAGTCACTGCTTGCAAAAGCTAAAAGTTTTTGTCTTGAATCCATTTTAAGAAACCAGACAACGGTGCCAACATTGATTGTTTTCTCTTGTGAAATGTAACGACATAAAAGTTAGCCACTTTCGTTTAATAATTGTTAGTTTTGTATAAACCGACGCCATCATCCATAGACAAGCACGTAATTGTTGTTTTAGTTGATGAACTACCGGTACTTATTGCTAAATTAATGTTTCTGTTTTTAATTTGTCAACACTTGCATGAAAAGTCTTAATGTTTTTAGTAAACACAACACAGAACTGACACAATTGTCCAGCCAAGCGTGTTCGAATTTCAAATTGGTTGTCACAGCATAGTAACAATTTCCATTTTCAAATTAGGTGTTCTAGATTTCAGGCCAGTTATTTTTATGACATATTGACTCAAATGAGTTTTTATCGTTTATAATGCCTACTTAGGCACTTACCACACGCTAAAGAAAGAAATCATTTAAAATTGTGATAGTGATAGTGCAATTATACAAAAAGGTGGAACGATGTATAAAGGCGCGGGCCCACCGCGGTGCACGGAGAGGCTACGCACGTGTATTAAGCTTCGCTTTGTAAGAAAATTTATGTGGTTGTGTCCACTGCAACCCACGGAGAAGCTGCGCATGAATTGACGTCATTGATACATGCGTGGCTTGCTCGAATAGGCGGTTACATAGCTCAACGCTGTCGACGTGGGTCTACGTTTCCACTGGAGTACACGAATATATGACCCACGACTATGTACAGCTCACTTATCGCAGCGCAGTTTTCAGTCATACACCGTGGATTGGAGTGGCACGTGCGTAGCCTCTCCGTGCGCCGTGCCACACTTTACATAGTCGTGGGTCATATTCGTGTACTCCAGTGGAAACGTAGACCCACGTTGTCAAACAAATTAATACACGCAGCTAAAATGCGCCGCGTGCCCGTGCACAGCATGCACCGCGGTGGGCCCGCGCCTTAAGGGTCGGATTTTCATGGGACTTTTTTATCGAGTTCCTAGAGGAGTGGAGCTGAAAGTAAAAAAAAACGCTACTCGCGAATGTTTTTTTTTTGTAATTTCTAAAAATAACTTTGACGAATTTATATTTCTGTGTGCGTCCATTAAACGCCAATTAGGTGTATTGAAAAATAATTTTTGCATTAAGTTTCACAGAAACATTTTGAATAGAAAATGCCTTTATTCATAGACCATTTTCTGATATTTGCAAATACATTTTTTATCACTTCACTCATGAATGTGGTTTTTTGAACATTTTTATATCCTAGTTTCCAGTTATCTGTGAAAAAGTATCAGTAATCAGTGACACAAGAAATCTATGTCCAGATTTATCGACAACAATGGGTAAATTACCAGACACAAAATTGATGTTCAATGGATCCACACAGGTCACACTATACACCACAATATAAATAAATCAAACAAGTTATTCATAAACTAAAAAGGTGTTGATTTTTTTTTAACTTTCTTTTCGGAACCTCTAGGAACTCAAAAAAAGTACCTTTTGTGTATTTTTTGGCTAAGTAATTGCACTCGGAAATGAGCTCAAAAAGTATTTTGTTGATACCGCGGAATAGCAAAATACTTACAGTGTATCTTTTAACAAATTCACAAGTTGTAAGTAATTTTATTTGCATAAAATGTGGTAAATATATAGGATGTTATAATTATTATTAGTGCAGAACATATTTCGCCATAATACAATAGTAATAGCATATTACAATATTTGAATTCTGTTTTACCTTCGACGCGCTAGGAAGAAGAATAATTTAGGGGCAAAATTGTACCTGTTAGTTTGGCAACATTTTGAGAAAATCCTATAGGACCTATGTATAAATTTCGTATTCTTTATGAGTATATTTTGGATTGATTGCACTCGACTAGCAAGTCATCATCACCATCTGCCTAGCCTTTTCCCTACTACGGTGAGGTTGACTTCCAGTCCAACCGGATGTAGCTGAATACCAGTATTTTACTTAGAGCGACTGCCTATCTGACCTCGACATCCCAGTTAGTACTGGGTAATGAATAAGGCCTGAATTGTCTTTTTAAAGTGTCAAAATTCCGTCATACTCATCATTAGTCATATAAACTAACGATACAATTAATTTATTGTTTCCGTGTTTTCTTTAAAATTCTTTAAAATAGTCCTTCATTAGATTTGGAATTCGAAAAATTCAGAGGTCTAAATGCTTAAGGTGTGCTGTCTTCAACAATATGAAGCTCAGTTAGTGTGCAGCAGTGCGGTAGTCTGAGGGTGTTCTGTAACATGGATCCGGTGTGTGTGCCCAGACGTCCAAGCTCACACGGATACGACATAATAAAAGGAAAATAAGTTAAATGGTCGTGTGGAAAAGTGAGAGCACGAGGGCGTGGCGCGGGAAGGCGGTGTATTTTTCTCGTAAACTCCGCCCAGTGGAAAATCCCGAGACCCGCCCTCGCGCCATTACTTCGCAATCCACACTAAAACCGAGATATCTGCATTGACATAATAATGTTATATTATCTTCTATTATATTGATCGCATTGTCTGATTTGTGTCATGGAGCCGTCGAAACGTTTTAACTTGCTAGTTTTTGGGAAAATATGTTTAGATTGGAGTCACAATATCAATTTATGCATAACTAGGTATGCCCCGCGGTTTCACCCGCTATTTCGCTTATTGCACGAGTCCTAAGGGTTGTAGCCTTCCTCAAGGCAAAAGCCTCAGACCTCAGCTATCAAATGCAAAGCCGACTCTTCAGCTTAACCATGATGTAAGTGTAGATAAGATAAATGTACCTTAATACGGAATTTTCTAGTTTGAGGTAGTTTTAAAAAAAAACTACGAAGGTGCTCGGAATGGAAACTCTTTCGATTGGCACAAAATTACAGAACGCCACCTGTAAACATACATACTTGGTCTACGTTTATCCATATACTACTATACATATACCTACATATATATACAGGTACTATAGCGCAGGTCAGTTTTCCATCGCGCCCCGGTTTTTCCAATCAGATCTACATTTCAAATACCTTCAGTTTATTGTGTTTCATTCATCCCCTCAACTTGAGCAAACCTAGGCATAACCTTACCTTATCCCCATTTCATTCTTAAATCCAAATTACATGGAGATTGGAGGTATTACGAATAGTCTCCAAGTAAAATGACGATGTGATATTACATCCGTACAGACGTATACACAGACATATTATATAGGTAGCTAAATTAAAAGGATTCCGTTTTTGGCACTTGGGTATAGAACCCTAAAAACTGAATTATCCGGGCCAGAACTTCCAGCGACCATCAGTGGAAACATCCTCGACTACTAGTGGTCTACTCACGTTTAATTTACCCATAGATTTAAATCAATGTATCCTACCGTGTTAAAAGATGGCCACGATCTGGTTCGTTGATAATGGCATTTGTATTTTTCTCTCTCCTGCTCATTCATACTGAAGATCATATAGCTACGCGGCGGCTTTCGTTCCATTCGGGGTGTGTTCACGGTGCTCACTCGTCTCGCGCGACCTCAACGCGGTAAGGGACACAAAGTATTGGGCTCGCATTTAGTTCAATCCGATTGATCTACGAGTCGAATCAGAAGCACGTGATAGTACGATACGTTTCTTTGACATAGGTACATACTTACACTTATATGTAATTTATTTAAAGAAAAAAAAAACCGGAATTTCAAGAGCTGTCTGTGTCTTCACTATTTTTTTTTCATAATTTTACTTTGCTTTTGTGTAGTGGTTCATAGAAGACACGGTTCAGTTTCACGGTTCCGTTTCACAACGGAACCCTAAATCTTCCCACCAGCCATGGTGTCCATACACTCCAGTATTTAGTGAGGAATATTGTGTGCGTATGCGTAATACTTAACTTTTCAATCGTAGGGCATGCTTCAAAGATATAAGATAATTTGGATCGAATAGCGCGTGACCAAAATCGGAACTAATTCCACCACTCGTTTTTTTAAAGCAACAACCATAGACATTTTCACGAATGTTTACCAACTGCGCGCTCTTGACCATGTTATTAGAGCGCCAAAAGAATCATTGACGACACGGTTGGCGCAGTGGTCAAGCGGTTGACTGCCGCGCTGCATGTCGCGGGTTCGATTCCCGTACGGAACAAATATTTGTATGACCTACAAGTAGTTGTTCCGGGTCTGGGTGTTTTTCTATCTATAATATGTATGTATTTACAAAAAAAAAAGTATATATATGTAGTTTATCAGCCATCTAGTTACCATAACACAAGCATTAGGTTGCTTAGCTTGGGACTAGATGGTGCTGTGTGAAATGTCCAGGGATATTTATTTATTTTATTTATTTATCATGCAGCAATGTACCAAACATGGTTCGACTGTAGGTACATGAGTGCGCTGACGTCGCATTCGCTGACATGTATCAGTAGTGACGAGGCGGCGATGACGGGTCATCGGCGGGGTCGGACAAATTGCCCCGACATCCATCACGAGTCCTGCGGGACGAACGCTGACCCCGCGCGCCGCCGGCCGACGGCTTGTGGTTTAACTACTCAATTTCTAGACTGGCAATAACCGTTACAAATTTTACTGTTTGAACATAGGCGAGGTTAACTAAAAAAAATACGATCTAGAAAACACAGTTAAGTACCCTACAAAAGTTTTTAATTAGATATGATGGTAAGAAAGCCAAAGCTAAAATACTTTATCAATACAATAAAACCGATACTACCTCCCCAACCACTATTATCAGTCGAAGGGATTTTTCCGTCAACAACTGATATGTAAATACCCTCAAACTTAAAGGTTCGGAAAATTCTCATATTTATATTATCGTTGTTATTTATTTTCTCTTGTGAGCCGTAAAATACGGCTGTATGGAAATGTGGGGATTTGCAGCGTGTTATAGTTTGACAAGATGACAGTTATACAAAAAGGCCCGGTAGCGGGAGCGGCGGAGGGTTAGGAAAGTACCCGCGCCTGAGATGTCCTGTTAACTCGTTTATTGCCATCTCCCATTCTTTATGTTACGCTTTTCTCCCTTTCTGATATCATCACATTTTATTGAATTACAAAGGTTTATAGAATCTTACTTATAGTAACGTGCCTACTAGAAATTGTAGATGTTGTTCAATTGACTGTGTGTATGTGTGTAGCACAGTGCAGTGTCCCGTGTTCAATATCCGAGAAAGAATGCACTGCCAAGAGCGGCGCGGTGCGGCGGCGGATAGTTTGCTTTGTTCGTCGAAGCGTGTATAATCACATGCTAAACGTTATGGGACGCTGCCTGCAGAAATAAGCTACAGTCTTGCCTACGCGGAGTTACGTGCCACCCTTACATCTCATGTAACATGTGATATTTATTTAAACAACAGTATCATTCAATTTGTCCTCAGTTATGTAGAATGCAACTGGACTTTTAAAACTATTATTTAAAGTGTAATAATTTTCAAAACCAACCATTGACATCAAAATGCAGCTAGGTACATATTTCGTAACATGGATAAATAAAATTTTACTAACAATAAATAATTGACGCTCACCGCATGTTGTCCAACGAGATCTGATAAGACTACCTAAGCATCCACAATGACATATGCTTAAAACTGGTTCGAGCAGCAGCATACCAAGTCTTGTAGCCCACACAATAGGGTGCACAGTAGCGTGTACACACATAAATTTACACACGTATGAATTGCACATTTAGTGGCGAGGGTGCGAAAACTTGTTGTTATCTTGAACGAGGCCAATTTCAGCAAATGGATACTAAGTCCTAACTCTCGTATCTTTTTTATGTCGTGCGGAGCTTGTGTTCTTTTAAAATATCGACATATCTCGGCGATGGCGACGCGACGTGTGCGCGACGCGCAATTTAGAAAGGATTTGCTTTACTGCCGCGAGGCTAACCGGAACATCGTTCGCGAGAGCTGACGATCTATTCTCATCAATGTATAATTTACACACCCTTAAAGGTAGTACGGAAGAAGGTACTGATATTTAGTCATTTCATGTAAGAGAAAGGAAGAAAAAGCATTTATTTGCCGCAGGGTCATGACGTGCATACAAAGAAAAAAAAATCATAAAACGCATAACAAATATTATAAATACAACAGGACAGAAACAAAAAGCAGGTCATGACTGCGACAAGCAGGACTCAGCATGATGCTGTGCTATGGGGGCCCACAAAATCCAAAAAAAAATGTCGCTCAAGTATTCTTGAATAGCCAAAACGCAAATGAATTAAATGATTTTATGAAGCACATTCAGTTTGTGGGCTCGGATCGTGCGGATTGTGCCGGGCGCGGCGGCGGCGTGTCGACCGCGTCGGCCGGTTCGCGCCCGGCTGCCCGCTCTTTGACAGCTAGCCATGCGAGAAGTCATTCACTTATCAACGCGATCTAATGCCGACATTTTTCTCGTTTTTCCCCATCTTTTCGCGTGAACGAGTGTACTCCAAACGTGACATAATTGAATCAGTGGCCCCGACTACACGCCTAACGGAGATTGTTGCAAATTAATACGGACGGACGTAAAGTAAACATTCTGGTAGAATGGACATACAATGTCGTTCGTCCAGGGTTCCAACTGGTAATTTTGGAAAACCTAAAGGAAATAGGAATGATTCACAAAGTCTCAAACTGATAAAATGAAAGAGGTTTATCGGAAAAAAGTTTATGGTTTGCTAGCGGTTTCATTTATTCAGGGCTGGAAGTAGAACTAGGGTGTAAAATTCAAAAAATAAAAACGATGATCCTTAAACAAGCGCCAAAAGACCACGCACCACTATACCAAGCTATGTATATTTATCAAGAATTTTTGTGGTGGTGCAAAAAATCACGCTCTTATTAAATTGGGGGTTTACAAGGTAAAATCGACTCCTCCTATTGTTGAAGTGGGTTAAAATGAAGCCTATATTACCCGGGCCATAATAACGAATCGATTGACACCTTATTCATCAAAATCGGATGAAAAGCTTGGGAGGAACATACGTAAGTACAAAGTACAAACATACATACATACATAGACTGCCCTTCCTTTTGACTTCGCCGTAGTGGGGTAAAACACTTTCATTTTACAAGCACTACAAAATGAAATAACAATATTTTGAAACGAGCTACATCTGTAATTACCTACGTATACGAGTGTTATCGGAATATAAAAAGACAGTTCTAACGGGTGAGGGAAAAAGGCAGGGCCCACTCGTATCACAGCAAGTGTAATGCAATTTGAAGCGGCATCCCGGCCCCTGCCTCTTCTTGTACCTACATTGGATCATACACACAGGGTAGTCACACTCTTTTACTAATATATTTTACCTTTACTACGCTTTCATAAGAAAGCGTACCCTCCAAATAATTGAAAGGTACGCCAACTCGCCAACCAATGTTCACTCACGTTTAAAACAATTGATCAAAGCGAACATTCTACGGAAATTTTCACAGACAAGTTTTAGAGAGTTTTAATGCTCACTATTAAACATTATAGAAAACATGAATAAATATTTCTTACAGGAATAGAAGTTTTAAATCATAGTTCTTTATGTTTTCAAAAAAAAACAGTTTTTATTCAACTTACAACTATCATTACAGGTAATCTTAAACCTAATTCGATAGTGAGGCTATCAAAACAAAACATTAAAAAAAACTTTTTTGCAAAAAATAAAACCGACTTCTTCTATTTTTAATTTTTATTTGCATTAACCTATACAAATATTTTCTATGCGTTTATTTGACATTGTTAACAATACATTTCATGGTATCTTATTCTCTCTCTTATCAATAAAATGGAACTTAACATACCTAATTGTCGAAATCTGGGTGTACTGTACACATCTGCGTACACCCTCAGAGCATACAGGCGTTATATTAGGATACGATATTGTGTAAACAACAAACATCCAAGCGATTGCAGCAATCACGGCAGATTTGCTGTCTATTATTGAAGAGTTCCATTGTATATCTCCGAAGATCAGCATCAGATCTTGACCAAATTTAAATGGAACCATTCCGAAATAAACCCCTTTCGAAAAAAAAAGAATTTTGCAATTCCGTCTATATATGACGGAGTTATGCCCGAACATACATAATATGCTAATTGATAACTTCCTCCTTTTTGAAGTCGGTTAAAAAAGAAACACAATTAAAAATAAGAATAACTTAAAGACTAGAAAAAAATCACTCCTTTTAATTGTAGGCCTGGCCCTAACACCTTATTGTAGGCCTGGCCCTAACACCTTACTGTAGGCCTGGCCCTAACACCTTATTGTAGGCCTGGCCCTAACACCTTACTGTAGGCCTGGCCCTAACACCTTATTGTAGGCCTGGCCCTAACACCTTATTGTAGGCCTGGCTCTAACACCTTACTGTAGGCCTGGCCCTAACACCTTATTGTAGGCCTGGCCCTAACACCTTACTGTAGGCCTGGCCCTAACACCTTATTGTAGGCCTAGCCCTAACACCTTATTGTAGGTCTGGCCCTAACACCTTACTGTAGGCCTGGCCCTAACACCTTATTGTAGGCCTGGCCCTAACACCTTACTGTAGGCCTGGCCCTAACACCTTACTGTAGGCCTGGCCCTAACACCTTATTGTAGGCCTGGCCCTAACACCTTATTGTAGGCCTGGCCCTAACACCTTACTGTAGGCCTGGCCCTAACACCTTATTGTAGGCCTGGCCCTAACAACTTATTGTAGGCCTGGCCCTAACACCTTACTGTAGGCCTGGCCCTAACACCTTATTGTAGGCCTGGCCCTAACACCTTATTGTAGGCCTGGCCCTAACACCTTATTGTAGGCCTGGCCCTAACACCTTACTGTAGGCCTGGCCCTAACACCTTACTGTAGGCCTGGCCCTAACACCTTATTGTAGGCCTGGCCCTAACACCTTATTGACTTACATACTTCTTAAAGTGATACACAAGAAACTAAGTTTACCAAAACTTTTGCGAATTCACTCAAAGTGCACGAAAAAATATCTATTCTCTCGTGAACTTCGTGTTTGATTAGATATGTATATGTAACAACCAACAATAACAAACTTAATATCATGGTTAATGTATAGAGGTGTAGTCGAGTGTGTTGGGTAGGCAGGAGTGTAAGTAAAACTCACTACTAGGTCTCACAGTTCTATTAGAGGTTCGTAGATAGTTCACACGCACAACTCAAAACAGTAGAACGAGCACAGATAGGTAGAATCTCGATCTCGTGTAATTTTTGGAGATCAATCCCGAAGCATAATATAACAAGAACTCGCTCGAGATTGACGGGATTTGGCGGCAGTAGTCAGCAACGATACACACGTCCACTGCGCGTATGTGCGCGCGAGCGATGCGCTGACTGACGGCTGGGAGTGTCGAACAGCGAAAGCAAACTATCCCAACTATGTATTTACGAATATTAGCGACGGATGACGAACGAGATTAATACCACTGTAGCAAACAGAAAACGGCGATTAATTGCCTCTTTCAATGATTGCAGAGGATTTTAATTTCCGTGCTGCTGCTGCCACGACTCTTCAAGAGAAATTAGAAAAAAACTCTGAAAGCATCTACAAGTCCTTTTTTGCGTGTGTCTACGAGTTTAAATAGGTGGAGGTGCCAACCAGCGTTGAACCATAGAGGGTATGTATACACAGCGGCTGGGACAGTGGCTGGGTACATAGCGACTGACATAAGATGCGTTTTTCAGACAGCACCCTCATTACTCTTTATTTTTTTAAGAAGCTATTTTCAAAATCACCCCTAGAACTGGATTTTTTTCGCATTTGACTGACAGTGTTCTTTTATTGTTTTTGTCGATTTACAAAAAATACGGGTAATAGTGAGTTATAATAAAAAATAAATTTCAATTAATATTTTATCTTAATTAACGTCAACCAAGCAGTTTTCATCGCTTTTTAGTGATCCAAAACAGAGATCTCGAAAATGCCCGGAATCGCGCGAGACTGTAATTTTAAAACTCATGAGATCTCGGATTTGCGATCTCGAGTCGAGATTGCATTCCCTAGTCACAATAGTCACAGAACACGATAAAAACAGTTTATAGATCACGGATTTTATTTTACCACTTTGCAATTTCATAATGTATATGAAGATATTAAATTGAAAAATCGACAACTTTTTTATGTTTGAAAATAATCCAAATAACTTCACTCACAAGAGATGAAAAAAAAATTTTGGAAAATCTGCCAGACAAGTCAGAGGATGGTATTTTTGAACGAAAATCTAAGCGAAATTATATTCATTAGTAAATTGCACTTGTGCGAAGCTGGGCGGGTCGCTAGTGTTTTAATAAATAAACAACAAACATACTGGAGCATGTAAATAGTGTAGGTACAAGTGTCGGAGGGCGCAGTTTGCGGTCGAGTAGTGCAGCGGGCACACGGTTGCGTTTTGCCGACGCTTTTTGCTGCGAGCGATGTGGACAGCCCTCACCGCGCCGTATGTCCGGCACAGCGTAGGGCTGCGACCTGTCTCACTAACGTACTCGAATAATCTGTTTTTTTAAAACAACCATGACTAAATCTCGTCTGGGGGTTTGCAAGGTAAGTAAAGAAGCCTCTTCTGTCAAAATGCAATGCCAAACATTACTCTTATATTCGCAACAATCAAGTAGTCGTTCGTAGTCACTAAGAGGAAAATGGCGTAAATTGATAGGAAATCAAAAGGGGAGAGAAGATTTATCCGACCATACGGGCATTTCGACTGTTATAAAAGAGCCTACACGGACAATGTTACAGCATTTGTTTTGCATATCGTAGGCTGTCAGCCAAGCTACCAACTAACGGCACCCTCCAGGAGAATGAAGCAAATTATTGAGCTGTTCAGGTCCGTAATTTTATTACGGTCGGACAAAATTTGAGTCATCGATTCGAAAAGAAGAGGAGCCCAGCTACCAAAAAACAGTAAATTATAATGTTTTGTTTTAACTTGTTATGATATCGACACCAATCTGTTGAGTTCTCTAACTTATCTAACGTGACCTTGTGTTTTCGTAAAGGTTGTACCGACACGAGAGAAGAAGATAAGAATATGATGGATGATCTGTAAACTACGTTGAATACGAGTAAATAGATAGTCGATCAATGTTATCGATCATTAAAGCGCGAGGAAGAGTAGAGGAACACCAGAGAAACGAAGGATGGACCGATGTGTGAAGTATGATAGGGCTAGAAATGAGGTAACTGCTGGGATGGCTAGTAGGTATACTGAACCGACCCAAATAGATTGTGATAAGGGCAGGAGAACGACGATGATCTTAAAAGCGAGCAAGTCGAAGAATATTGGGTTTGATCGATGGGCAGCGTGACACGCCTAGCGGTCGGGACGCGTCCGCCGGGTGACGACGTGTTTTGCCGTGACACGTGACGCCGTAATTAGTGCGTGACCGCCGCCGGCCGCCGGCCGCCCGCCGCCGGCGACACGCTGTCGCGCGCAGCGTGCCCGCAACTTCACATCACGACATTGTTTATGCTCATTATGACCCGGTACTATTAAAATTATCTGTGCAAATTATGTTTGCCTCTGTTTTTTGTTGAGTGGCTGGTAGGATATGTTAGTTTGCCGAATCTAGGCCAGTTTGGGTAACGATGAATATACTAAGTTACACAGTTTATCTAAATAAATGTGATTTCGTTAGTTGACAAAATACCCGCTGTATGGAACATCTCTTTTAAAGTTGGATCTTTCAGGTTCTAATTATCATAAAGTGACTGGCTTGACACCTAGTGCTTACCATTATATCTATTTTTTTTTAATGTCAAACTCTTCGGATGTCTTATAGATTTAATTTAACTCAAAATCGAGAGGGTTTGAGATGTGTCTGTAGCACAATCAGTTCGCGGTAAATTATATAAAAAATACATTTCAAGCTTCAGCTGACTACGAAATGGTTTCTTTATTAGTTTTCCCCGAGGCAGGCGAGCTCCCGGCACGCGGGGGACGTGTGAAAAAAATCTTAGCGGGATTAAGGGCCCGTATAGCAGCGCCGAGGCGGACTTATTGCCGTAATACAATCTCGGTTATGTCGCGCACGGATTATCCGTATCAGAGTGTTTCACACAAAAACGTCTTTTACACATGCTCGTACAAGTTAATACGATACTTTTTGCATAGTCGGTATTTCGCACCCCTTTTTAATGCTTGCTTTAGACGCTGAATATAATAAACTCTTGAGAATCACAGGTTTGTTTATACTAATAACGCATTAGAAAAAATACGTTTGTAAATAAATAAATCATAGTCACGTCTATTCAAAGCTCAAGTTACAAATCCCTGCAAATTGAAAAGGCCATTATCGAGCGCAAGCAATTTACACGCAGCTGGTGCCACGGGGCGCGACTAACCGCCGCGGCTACGGCGGGCTACGGCGTAGCCGCTACGACCGACTACTGTACGAGTATGTACTCAACAGAAATCATTACTTTTAATTTATTAATTAAATGGTTTGATGGTTTATTTTATTTTCTGCTGCTCTTTTATGAAGTATTCGTGAAGTTTTAAAATATTTAGGACTTAGTTCATATATTGCCAATTAACTCTGAATTATCAATGGTTGTTATGTAAGGTACTAAAAAGTCAGTTATAAAAAAACTGAAAGTTTCGACTATTATTTTTTCCAAGGCAAAAAACGTATATTTCTCATCACCGTCAGCTGTAGTCGTTAGGGTCGGATCTCGTAAATAAGTGAGATGTTGACGAGTGAGCCGCGAGAGGAATTGAAAATACCGGCGTCGGCGTCGACAGCGCGGGGCTATGGCGCTGCGGGTAGCGCGATATACGACAGCTTCCTGTACGGACCATAAGTGAAAAAATATTCCGCGATGCATAGCAGTGTAAACACGTGGCAATGTTATATCATTCTCTAAAAGGATTTAAACTAAACTTGTAACGAGTTCTGACATTGAATTTTTTTGACTTTCAAATAAATACATGACTTTTAAATTAACAATCTTACAAATCATAACAACTTGGAGTCCCTATGCCAACAAATAAAATAAAAAAATCTTTCCAAAAGAAATGACAGCATCAATAACAATGATACATCCACTAATGACCATCAGATCAATCGGCCGTACGTTTGCATGTTGGTTTTTGTGCACCGCTTACGTGGTATGCACAGGAATTAGTAATTAAAATAATATCGTTAATCATCCATCGTTCACCGCAAATCAGAGGCCGTCAGTGGGCTATTAATAACTCGTGATACCTCCAATTATAATGAAACAGGAGGGGTCAAATTGTTATGCCACGTTTTATGGTAGCCTTTGATATTGTTACGTAAAGTACGTCATTGAGTTTAAATATGTAGGGATGAATCGAGCTGTAGATGAAACAGTTTTACCGAATACTTTTAGTAAATAATTTCATTTTCTTTTTGCCTTTTTTTAGCAAATTGCTATTATAGTTACTCATAAATAACCTTATCAGTTAAAATTGGCTAATAATACTACATGGTTTTCCAATTTGATTGTCAATCAAATAAGCAAAATTACGTCTAACATTTCATCAAGCATTACATTTAAATAAGGGGTGAGACGACAACAAGTCACAGCCTCACAGCGTCGCTAGCTGAAATGTTGGCGTGTTTAATATCAGCAGAACATCTGTAAAACGACCAGATTGACTTAATGGTGTTTGGAAAGTTTCTCGCAGAGAAAATTTTAGTTCGCCGCGAGTCCTACTAATGCCGGAGATGATGGTGGGAGGGGAGGGGGGCTCGATTAGTAGCAGCTGTCATACCTCGCGAATATGTTATTTATTGACGACATGAAAGTCGGAAGCTTGGTATGACCTGCATGTTTATAAAATGCCGTGGATGTAGGCACCTCGAAGAATTGCTGTAACAATTGTTGGGAAAAATTATTGTGGCAGAAGAACCTACTTCTATTTGACAGTAATATATCAAGATGGCGAATAAATGATTAGTGGAAAACACCAATTCATCTTCACGAATTATTCAGAGGCATTCTGTACTCAATAAAGTGGTTTTTATATCAAATTGACTCACGACCACGTCAGATATGATCTGTCAGTCCACAGAGTCAGAAGCCGCATCCACCAGTGGTTGTGACGCGACTTGCAAGTGCTTGCGAGCGCTGCGACCGCACCTGTCAGAATATTAGATCGGCGACATTAATCTATCGCCGCAGGTCCCCCTCCCCTCCTCCCGACACTAGCCCTCGTCCCGTACTCCCGCTGCCTCCACACAACGCAAGCAATCAAAATCCCTGTTCTAAAATCGCGGTTTCCCATCGTTTTCATCTGTGTCCGGCTTTTGATGAGGCCAGCGGCTTTGCTGATACAGGAATGTGCAAACACTCCACTATTATGTGTAGGTACTTTTAACTAAGAAAAATGTATAGGTAGATAGATGTATGTAATGGTTTCAAAAATAAGGAAGTCACCTTTACATCAATTTGATTATAGTTTTACATAAAACTTCGTCCACGGTTGAAAGGAAAGAATTTCGCAAAGTGCCTTATAAAACGCGTAACGTGCAATAAGGCTCTTTGTTATTTTGTGGGGTCGAAACTTATTCATCCCGCAAATCCGATCATGTATGAAACAAATCCCGCCCGGTCACCGCTGATTGCATTGTCATGTCTACTGGCCAAACGTTTGCTGGCTCAAACCGAACCTTGGCACGTATAACATACAGCTTATTGTACGTTATTCACAAGTCGAAGTCACCGGATGCCACGTCGTATCGGTTTGTAAAACAAGCGAGCCAACGTGATTGGAATGTTTTATTCGACCCTCGGAACATATGAGACCGTTATGATGTATGTTTTTCCTTTTGATGTGGAATTTATCGCCGTATAATTTAGGTGTTGATGTAATTAAAATGCCGAATACTGAAATCATTTGTATTTGTCATCACGTTAAATCCCATGCTTCTTAAATATGTCACTGTTACTCCGCCAATTGACTTTATTGTTATTAAATCTGAATATTTATTAGTGTTTCGATAGTAAGTATGGATAACGTAGATGCAGTAAGGTTTTTCCGTGGTCACGTAAGGGTTCCCTTGGCCGTCGCGCCCCCTGCCGTGAAACTTGTGCAATAACGTGACTAGTGACGTGACACCCGCGCGGCCACCTGTTCACACCACTATTATACGATCATACTACCACTCAAAAAGTTGACGGTTTCACGACTATTAATAGTGAACTTTGACGTATACATTTTATGTTTTCTGTTGAAAACTTGCAATAATTTATTGTTTCTTAAACAGATATTGTAATTTGTAATACAATCTCCGAATAAAACTAACATCAACCAATTAAATTACAAATTCGATCAGGGTTTGCAGGAAAGTTTTAAAATCGTGACGTATCAACGGCAGCTTTTTACCGCTCTATTTTACTTTGGTATTTAATTAGTAGTGGCAATACTACACTTTGTGAAACAGGCCCGCAGTAATACGCAAACATTACTTATACAATATCACCCTGCATTCTCCAGCAAAACAAATACAGAGGCTTAATAACGATAATCGTTTGAAATAGGTGTGAGTGAGCGTGTAACACGGAGAGACTTTTAAGTCGTGTCGACGTGCTAACCCTATTATCAGGCGAGGCTTAACCGACGCTAAGCCGACCCGACACCGCCCGATTTATGATCGTACATCGCACGGACGCAATTTGCCGAATCTGATCGCTTATTGGCTATCAGCTCGTTCTGTCTAACTAATTGTAATGCTATACAGGTGAATTTTGCACCTATAACGTAGTAGTAGCATTTCTTGTTCAGAAAGGGAAATTATTTTTTTTGCAGTTTAATACGCTAAGTCCATCCCAGTAAGTGTTATAACCATTTCATAAAACTGTCAAAGTATTAAATTGAGTTTTTTGCTGGTTTTTCTTCATAGAAATCGCCCAACTGGAACCGTGCACCTACGATTTGACGTTTCATAAGTGTGTCCTTGCAGGTTTATCTCATACAAGGTCTGTTCAATAAATATTCGAACTTTTGTAATTGCGCGACAACGAAGTAACTTATGGTCGTGTGGTTTTCAACACCGTATTCGTCATAACCCCAAGTAATCTGCACTTTACGGATTGTTATAATCTTGCTTCTTTCCCGCATTATTGATTTTTGAGTGCGAGGTGTTTCAGCGGTCGTGGTGATTTTGTCAAATCACTGTCATGATTGAAGTTTAGTCTCGATGCTGATCCATTTAAACCTTGTCAACCCAACTTGCCTAACACGTTATGAGCCTCTTCATGAGTGTGTCGTCATCGTTGGCTTGTTGAAGACGTTTCCAAATTTCAACTTGATTTTCCATCTGCGGTTCGGTCATCAAACGAGGTACAAAGTTTCCTGCAACGCGACCCACGCTCCATCACTCGGTCAGATCGTTATGGCACGACCCTCACCTCTTCTGCAAGTATACAAATAGTTTCTGTAAGTCAGTCGACGACTTGCTCGCAACAGATGACAGGTTTCTTGAATAGGAGTGACGTCAGTCAACTGATTGACGACCACTTTTGATTTGTAACACTGAGAACGACCTAGAACATCGTCTCCGCAAGATTATTTCAAAATTTTAAATGTTTCCGTAATAGTTTTCGTCTGTTTGACATGAAACTTCACGTTGCATCATTGCTTCCGAAAATCGCACATTTTAAAAATCGCCATGAACCCTGAAACACGTTTCACGCAAAAAAACATAACGCAAGAAATGAGATATCAGCAATCCGTAAAGAGGAAATTACTCGTGAGGTTATAACGAACACAGAGTTGAAAACCGCACGACGCGACGAGACTTCGTTGTTGCCAAAATTAAAAAGTTCGGTTAATTATTTATTGATTTAGAACAACAGTCACAGAAATACAATTATTCTAGAAATTTTTAAAACCGTTCGCATTCGTTTCTCATTCTGATTCCGTTCCGTGTAAATTGTTACGTATTATGTATGTGGGTACGAGAATATTTGTTCCGCCAATTAACAGAAAACTTAAATTTTATCGTCAAAGCTATAACTGTTGATGACATAAATTGTTCTGAGAATCTTCTGCTCAATATATACATGGCATAATAAACAGACCACAAACGTTTTCTGCGCACAAAGCTCTAGGAAATAACTGGTGGTCAGACAGAAGTGGACATACAAAGGATCATTCACCTATATTGAATTGCATAGAACAATATTACCTACAATATCGTCACAATATTGACTTGCAATACACTGACGTATTTAGTTGTAACCGTTTTACGCACATACATAGGTACATAAACTCACGCCGTAGCCATAAGGATAGGCAGAACGTCTCGCGCTGTACCTTACCATTCTGAAGAACTTCACCAAAATTGTTCCATATCAGTGCTAAAGCATTAGTATTCATTTATTTTCAGAAAAAAAAAGCATTTTTAAAAAGAAGTGTTGTCAAATTGTTCATGTTAGTCGTAGTGACTACGGCGTAGCAGCGTGCTACGAGCCGCTACGCGGTACGCTAATCCCGGGCTACGCTAAAGCCGTTTATTTCACGCCTCTTTATTACATTAATTTAAATGTTTGCGCGCCGGATTGCCGACTGCCGGCCTCCCTGCACCACATACATATGTACATCCACACTACTGATCAATGTGGTATTCCGTGAATTCGACAAGCATATTGGTAATTGCTTGTACTGTTCACTTTGTAAAGACATCGTGATTGAAACTATATCAGATTGGTTATTATAATTATATGGATTGGTAGATAGCTGCATAAGAGTGTAGTATCTTACTTCAACGAACTGTTGATAGGTGATATTGTCTCAGTATGCGTGTAAGCCTTTAGTGATTCACTTGTGAGAGTACAAGGATTAAGCGTGTCAGCGCACCTGGATCCAGACAACAAACGGGTGTAATTAGTCAGGCTCAGGCCGCGGTGCAAACGAAAATATTTACTGGAGTCAACAGTGTTAAGTTATTGTCGTATAATCCGATAAACGTAGATCGCTTGCTCGGAAATTGTGTTATCGTCGCTGTAAAGTGTTGACAAGTCGCCGCTTTACGAGGGCAGGCGCCGGGGCCGGGCCCGGGAGCATGCAAACATAAAAATTCTCTATCGGGACTAATAGGAGCGAAACAAATAAAAGGATACGTAAATAGAAGCGTCAGATAAATTCCACTGGGGCTGGAGTGCGCGTAAATCCGCGCGATTTGTATCTGTGACAGGGACTGCGGGCCCCCGCGCTCTGCCCTCCCTCGCCCTGCCCTGCACCCCACGTGCACCCCGCATCCACAACCCTCACCTACAATTCTCACAACTAATATGGTAATATTTTTTATAATGTGCTGTAATGGTTTCAATTAATATAACAGTCATCTTACCGGCTTAATGCAGCCAACATTGTAGAGGCACCGGCTGAGTATGGTGTAATAGTTATACTTCATGTTGTTAACATTCCATAGTCATAGAAACAGAAGTTTAAGTTAAACCGAAAAAATCGGACAAGTGCGAGTTCGACTCGCGTGGAGAGGGTTCCGTATGTTAATTATCTAAATTCCGTAAGTTTTTTTAAATCTAACCCAAATTTCCTATGTTACTTTTAATACCATAGATTTCTTAAAGGTTCTTCAGTAATATATAGGCAAAAAACTATTGAAGAGCTGTAACCGAAAATCCAGGGCCGAAAATTTTGAAAATAATACAAAAAATAGTTCTTTAATAATGGTTTAATTAAATTGTAGAATGGTCAATTTTTGCCTATTTATTTATTATTATTATAAAAAATATATATTTGAGGTTCTCACAATGAGTCCTTTGATTTGATATGTAACAGGATACAGTTTGCATAATTTTTTTTTTTTTTCATTTTCTAATTACACGTCCGTCTTTGGGTCACCGACTTCATACTATGTGTACCAAATTTCAATTCAATCGGTCCAGTAGTTTCGGAGTAAATTGGCTGTGACAGACGGACAGACAGACACGTGAGTGATCCTATAAGGGTTCCGTTTTTTTCCTTTTGAGGTACGGAACCCTAAAAATTAGAAAAATTAGTAAAGTTTAGAAAATCTCAGAAATCATCAAAAATCCAACCACATCGACATCGGTGAGGTGTGTGGAAGGCGTACGCCGCGGGTCACGTCTATGCAAATGATATCAAATTAGAAACGCTTAATAACAACTGTGCCACCGCCGCGCCTAAAGAGATGCAATTACACCAATCAAATTGCAATTTTACTGTACTAATTGCGACCGACATGTTTTACGGTTGAGCTTTAATTCCGTACAGTCGCAGTGTCGTTCGTGTGATTAAACGCCGAACGGATCACCCCTTTGATATTTAGAGTAATTTGTATGATTTTGCATCGTTTAGGCTCAGTGCCTATTTTTGAATCAAGTAGTAAGTAGATGATTTCTCCTACTTTTGAAACGATTATATAAGTTACGAGCTAATTGACCTACGTGTCTTGAACAGTCCCGACATACATCTGGACAAATGCCACATGTTTATTTTCAGCGCATAATTTACCAGGCCGGAACCACCTAGCACAGAAAATGTTCAATGCAAAGGTCGCATGTGTATGGATGTGAATGGTTCGTATGTGTGTTCTGTCAGCTTGTAAATCATGTCGTGTGAGCGCGGAAAGGGTCATCAATAGTGCGGTGCGGTGCGATAAGCCGGGCCGCGCACCTGCGCCGCGCGACTGAGCCGCCAACTTAGCACCCTCGGCGCACACGCCGCCGCCGAGCTATTGCCGAGCCATTGTACGCCAAATGTGGACTAATATTACTTAATGCAGAACATTATAAGATAATTCCACAAAACCGCTGTTGCACTGCTTGTTATTATCATTTTAAGCGATACGTTCCGACTCCTCCTCTTCCTAGTTTCAGATACATTTGTTTTCTTAAAACTTTCATATCATCTAAACTTAATTTAAATTCCAAGTGTGAGTATTGTTTACTCTTACTTACTACAGATATTTTTACATGTACGATTGCTTTATTATCTAACATTAAAAGTAATTGGAACCTCTCGTCATGACCCCAAAACTGTAGATAATTACTTTTGAAAACAGCGCAAACTCCGTGAAGCCCATCGCGACAATCAACAAAGCGCGCAATTTAAAGGCCAAGTAAGCGTCGTATCACAGAGTTTTTCTTAAGGAGTCTCGTCGCAAACTACGTTAAAATGATTTAATTCCCCCCTGATAGCGTTACGGGCGCCGCTATTATTGAGATCGCCGACGCGGCCCGCCCGGCTAATAAACGCTTATCAACGCCCTCATTATCACACCCTTAACATCGCTTTAATGTCTTGCTCTTGAACAAAACATATTTAATCACATTTTTTCCCCGGCGGCGAGGAGAAAACTTTTAAATTTCATAATATTCACGCCGTCTCAGAGGCCGACGGCGGAAAAATGGCCGGATCCGAAGCTTGGGCGAGGGAGCGCGCCAAATGTGGTTACGGATTAAGCCTTTCTTTAAATCTAATTTGTATACTGTGCAACGTTTGATTAGAAAAATACTGAAACTTAGATTAATAATTAGGAAACAATTTCCTTTAATATGAACGTGGGTATCGTTCTGGGGTGGCTAGTCAATAATTGGCTGGTAGAAGTTTATCCATCTATATTACTCGTTGTAGTTGTGTATCACCCGGTAAGTGCGTGTAGAGTGCGAGGAGCCCCGCTGCGACGCTCGCCGCCTCCACCCTGATCTTTTAAGCCCGATTTTACTGCTGGTTCGCGACACTAAATTATAATATAACAGCTCATAAATTTCTGAAACTATCCTTCTTTGACGCGGCAGACTTAAGGATTTTGAGTCAAGGTTTAATATCGAGAAACCTCCAAAACGACACTTCACTATATGATATAGCAGGAAAAGACATCAACGTAAAACGAAAGCTATAGAAGTAACTAAAACCCTTCAATAAAAACGCTGTATTCAAACAAACACAACGTCAATAAATAAATAGTACCTAAGTTACGTTACATTTAAAAGCTACACAGAATATGAAGCAAAAGGACGCGCAGTAACAACAGAGAGCGCAGGTGAAGCCATGCGCTGAGCCTAGTGCTTAGGATTTGTCGAGTGTTCTTTTGAACGTATCTCTCCCCCATATTTAAACTCAAAATTAAGAGCCAGTCAGCAAACAGTATCAGAAAAAAAGGGTGTCGCCGACTAAGTAGCTGCTCGTTACGCGTAATATTTGAAGCCACGACGAAAGAACCGAATTGAATATTAAATGAAATAATTTATGCCATATTTATCATTTTGCAAATGAACAGTCTCACCTTAATGAAAACGTTAATAACTTTTTTTTAGACGCTGTTTGTTTTGAAAATAATTTCTGTATTTTTGGTTTTTATTATAGATTTTAGTTACGTTTTTTAACTCAGTTACTAATACGTACCTGTCGTTGGTTGTTACTTGAATAAGAACATGTCAAAATGTCGCTTTCATCTTATCCAGAATACAAGTTCTTTGTCCAGTGACCGGAAGTTACAAAAAGAGATAAATATCAACACCATAGAAATGAGTAACAGCTTTTACTAATAATTGTCGATTATTTTGAGTGAATAACCCCAAATCCCTGGCAAAGTCACTTTTGTATATTAATTCGTGGCTGCGGTATCTAAAGTCCTTATGAAAAGGGTGCAACATCTTGGCTGCGGTAAGGCTGCGTGCACATTAGCGACCGTGCGGCCCGGCGGCCCGGCGGCCCGGCGGCCGTAAATCACACGGGATCAGGCCGCACGGCTATCTGCGACAGGCGACAGCGGCCGTCGCCACGTCTACACTCCACACCGTACATACCTCATGCCTAAATGACGTTACATTTAAGGCAATGGATCACGTACTTGTGTTACTGTAAAGTATAAGGCCTCTTCCCTGAAAAGCAAAACTACCAAAAGTGTATTGCAATGACGATGAAGATTTTTGATGTCATCAAGAATAACAACAAAAGAAAACCAAGGTTTGTTTTGACAGGACAAACGCTTACAAAAGTCAGTAGATAAGTGAAAACAGATTCAAAAATTAAATAAAACAGCGGGCAGGTAAAGGTGGAGGGAGGGAGTAGGCTAGGGGGGGACTAGTGAGGGATCTTCGTTAAGGTTTAATTAAATCGTCCTCGGCGGCCTCTCGCGCTTTAATTCCACCGTTATTAACGCTGTTAAAAAGTGAGTAGCCTGGATAGGGCAATGCGTAGAGTCGATATGTTCTAAAACTTTTAGAAACATTAGTCAAACCTTTAATATATAAGACCGATACCATGAGGTATGTATAGATCGAAATATTACCACATATTTAACTCGATAGTTAAAATGTATTTTGAAATGTGTTTTTTATTCGCAGTTTCTAGTTTGGCCTGTACTAAAAGTATTATGTGATAAGTTGACCAATTGTCACGGTCCAGTTACTTCAATTAATTTTTTGTGAAACCCACAAATTACTATTATAAAAGATTACATTAGTGAGGCAGTTTAGTCTCGTGCTCGCAGGCTCGTGAGCTGAGCGTGAGGGCCTGGATTCGATTCCTAGGTCGAAGTGTTTTCGTGAGCTTTCCCATTTCCCAGTAACAGCCATGTAGTCTGGATTTGCGCCCAATTGATTATATGGTACATCGCTGTCTAAGTGTATAGTATGCAAAATTATTTAAATAACAACACTAACAGCGACCCCACAGTTTGTCCGCGGCCGAGTGGTCGCGGTGTTTCCGCAGAGGAACACTCGCGATAAGACGCGCTCACCTCGGAGCAGGCCCTTCCCCCCCCCCGGTACACCACCACACCACCGCCCGCCAGTGTTCCCCGCTCTCAGCCAACTGTTTGGATTTTAATATCACCCTTAAGTGTTGTTGCTAAAGACGTCGCCGGCTAAGTACTAATTTGTCCAACTTGAAACGATTGAGCCGTTTCTACATCCGCGTAAAGTAACATTAATTTGTTTTAACTGTGTACACTCGGTCTGTTTAAACTTATTGGACTTTTTTTAAGGTCTATAGAAACAATGCTCATTCTTCGATTAATCTCCTTTGTATTATGAAATGTAACATGAAGGAAGACTTCTTAATACTCAATTATTTATTAAAGGCAATAAGATGTACGAGTATGTCTCCGTACCTAAACAGTCAGTTTTTAGAGTTCAGTACCGAAAGAGTGCCAACGGGACCCTATCACTAAGACTCCGCTGTCAGTCAGTCCATCTGTCGGTCACAGGGCTGTCTCTCTTGAATCTTAATAGGTAGACACTTGACATTTTCACATAGTATTACTATTGCCACTTTGACAACAAATAATAAAAAATTGAAGTGGTTTCCACACAGGAAACGGAACTCGTCGTGTGCGAGTCCGAAAGCGATTTTACTTCTATTTTTTTACAATACTTCGTGAATTTTTAGATAATTAACAGATTAATTAACAGTCAATACAATAAACTCATTGTGTGTTTGGTTGTCTCGTTTATTTCACCCAGTTTCAAATACCTAGGTTCTGTCCGAGTCAGGGGCTATTTCAATAAAAATATGTCAGATTATTATTAATTTGGCCGTATGCGACAAATTAAAAGTAACGAGTGACCGTGAGAGAAAAGAAAGAAAATACATGCACCTACCCATTTGGCACATGCCACAAGTGCACACAATAATAAACTTAAAGAAAGCAAACAAAACGTCTAAAAAAGAGATATATTACTGTGTGCGTCACGGCTGTGCCAAATGCCCCACCACAGGCTTTTTGGTAGTTTTATGAGACGCTGCCAGTTTGTAATTAAAAAAATATCAGTTTTTTTTAACTGAATGCATGTGAAAGTATAGATATGATGTTATAAGGAGTAACTTAGGCTACGGAGTACTTAGGTAAGATCTGCCTCTATCTGGTGTATTGCTCTCTGGTGTGGCTACTGGAACCAAAGCAAAAAGATACTCAGTCACCCTGCCGGTCCTGATCTCGCTTTAACGTTCGTTCATAGAACGTTTCCGAAAAACCATTTGGTGGTCATCTTCTCGAATCGATGACTCAGTATGAATGATGGATGACATAATATGTAGCGACTATAGCGATCTGAACAGCTCTATCATGTCCCTCATTCAAGTCCTGGAGGGTGCAGTTAGTTGTGAACGACGGGCAGCAGAGAAGGAGTGGCATATCAGCCAGTTTGGATCTACATGGAAGGAGCCTCCAAGAGTGACGTTAATTTTAATCGATTTTAATTCCAAACGCCCGGCGCTGGACTACTCCATAAGTAGGTATGCCTCCTGCCGATGACTTCATCATTTCTTTTCTAGCCACTTATTCTCATAAATCGGTATCCTACAAGAGTAGTGTGATGGTAGATTAAGAAATTTAAATGTCCTGCTACTTGTAAGAGCCCCCACAGTCCTCCACACAGTGATCATGATATTTTTGTACATTGGCACAAGTTTAGTCATAGTATACAAGAAATTGTGTAACTTAGGAGCGAGGTCTATTTGCATGAACTAATACATAAGAATAAGGGATATCAGGCAGATTTGAAACAGTTTTCCTTTCTTCTATGGTTAGGTTCGCCTCGAAAAGAATATTTTTTCAGAATTAAGTCAAAGGCCCAGAAAATGACTAACTCTTTTTTGAAAAATATTCATATTTCACAAAAAAAATCCATACAAATAATTTCCAATTGTGTAAATATTAACAATCATCCATAAAACATTATAAACTTCCACTAACTTTTGGAAGCTGGAATTTATGTGTTTGGCAACTAAAACCTTGTTATCAAATAAAACAAAAAAACAAAATGTGTGGACATCCCATAAAGATAGGTAGGTAGGTGGGTTAGTTCATAAAAACGTTATAATGCACAGTTTAATTAAACATTTGGAACTAAGATTTGAATGAAGTGAATAATTTCAAATTTTTCAACTAACTTTCTGACCTTTTTGCTAGCTTCTATCACAATTTTGCAAATTACGTGCTGTGACGTGATGAGTTGACGCAGGTGCTGGTGCACTAGACGGCAGGCGCACGACCGCAACGGCTACATTGCATCCAGGCTTCCAAAGCCGATGACTTTGGAATTAAAATAAGTGCTTGTTGTGAAATTGTGGTTAGTGGTTTTTTTTTAATCTTTAGGAGTCTGCTGTTATACAAGTCCATGATTAGACCTGTCGTACTGTATGGATCGGAATGCTGGGCTGTGAAGAAGATGGATGAAAAAAGATTGCATGTAGCAGAGATGAGAATGTTGAGGTGGATGTGTGGTGTGACAAGAATGAATAAGATAAGGAATGAGTATATTAGAGGAAGTTTAAAAGTTGCGCCAGTTACAGAATAGTTGAAAGGGAATCGACTGCGTTGGTATGGACATGTGATGAGGATCGAGGGACGAATCGCATGTGACTAAAAGAAGGATGAATATAAGAATTGACTGTGTGAGGAACGATATGAAAGATACAGAATTAAATGATAGCATGACGGTTGACAGAGGAGAATGGAAGAAAAAAACGTGTTGCGCCGACCCCAAATAACATGGGACAAGGGCAAGAAGATGATGATGAGTCTGCTGTTGTGCAGTGTGTATAAAGGCTGTTACTAGAGATGTTGTATTTGTGTCATAAAATAATTTTATAGTTATTTGATCTTTTGTAATTCATAGATGTTTTGTTTTCAATTTTATTTATATTTTTAATTTTATGCAATGGAGCCTCTTTAACTCGGACTTAAAAGAAAAATGATTGTTAATTTCGAGTTAACCATTCTTCAACTTATCGAGGACTTCAGGATAAGGAGTTTTTAAACTGTCAATTTCGACTTATACAGGCGTATATTCTATGTATTATAAGTTATAGTCACGAGAAATTAAACATTAGACTTGTTGTGATTTCGTTACAAAGAGTCTCACGGACTGAATTTCGATTTACAGAGGCCGCAAAGCTTATATTGCTTCTTCGAGAGAGTCAGCTAGATTTGTAGTTCGAGTTACAGAGCGTGATATGTATGAACAGGGAAATCAATTTAAGTAGTTCGAGTTATATAAAGCGTCTAAATAATTCGAGTAATAGGGTGTTTTGTGTTACTTCAATGGAAGGGAACAATCAAAGTCTTTGTCTTTGAGAGGATTTCGAGTTAAAGAGGTTCCACTTATAACTTTACGATGATATAGCTCTTCTTTGTAGAGAATTGATAATGTTGTGTAGGTACACCTAATTGGTACCTAGGTACATAAGAACCTTAACCTATGCATTTTTCTTGTTGATTGTTTAATGTATGTGATGTTGGCGTACCTATGCATATTGAATAAATAAAATAAATTCGTGACTTACCTCAGTCAAACACAATTACTTGCCTCTCGAATTATAGGCACTTTAGCGCCCGTATTTACAAACGTTTCGATTCGATTTTTGGCATTACAGAAACGAGCGAGAAAGACATACTTACCGACATACTTTTCTAAATCGAATCAAAAGATACGGATTTATCCCGCAGTAGGTAGGTATGGGACAAGTTGGTCTAAGTGGAGATGTCCTGTGCAGTGGCAGGTCAACGTCTTTGAAGAGAGGTGTAAGAAACAAAACCTGATGACCTTAAAGTTAGACCACCAACAGCTATCACTTACAATACCGTCAATCGTGTTCTGGCATGACCGTTTGTGTTCGAAATATTTCGGCGAAAGATATTAATAATATGCAAGTCCTTTGAGAGCACATGAAAGAGCAGCACACCGAAACTACTGACAACCACCCTAGAAAGCCATCGAATGCAGTTCTGTGGCCGAAATCGGCTAGATGGTATCATCATCCTTACTCATTGTCTCCACTTTCAACATATAACAGATACACACAAAAAATAATGATGCCAAAAATGTTTTCGAATCAGCGCTAATGGTTTCCTGTATCCCTTATGGATACAAAATCGAAACATAATCCTTACCTCCGTAGGTACTTAGATATTTACAGAATAGGCATTGCAATCTAGTGATTCATTGAAAATTTGAAACGACTGTTAAGGTCGATTTTGTTCCAGGGAACCATGTTAATGACTGGTCGCAAGCGCTAGATACTATACTGACTTAATAATTGAGGTCCTGGGTTCGGTTCCCAGGTCGGGCAAAGTGTAACCGGGTTCTGCCATCACATTCGAAACTGAGGCTCACCCCCACCTGACATCCTAGAGCAAGATCCTGACTACAACACAGTATATTGTACTATCTATTTATAAACCTGTTTACGCGTTTAGCTTACTTCTTCTTACAACAAAAATATCAAGAGAGCGCTCTAACAGCTCACACACCGCCCTCTAGCGAACTATAAAAGTTGGCCGTTTTCGGCGAGTGTTGTTTAATGCCCTGTTATACCGAGTGTAGCGTTCACAACTAGAAATGTTTGAAACACAAACTAGAGGGCGCTAGTGGACGCCAACTAGGCTCAAAGCTTACTGCTGCCTCGTTTGGTATAAGTCAAAGAGTATAGTAATAATAAGGGAGAAGAGAGCCCTCTTGTGCCATTTCGAAGCATCCAACTTCGAAACGCCATCTGGATTTCTTGACGGGAACTAAGGCTCTTTAGGTAGAAAAATTTGTATACCTTCTTATTTATTGTTTTTTTTGCAAATAACAGCTGTTTACGTCGTAAGTTGATCATAATGCGATTTGCGAATTTAATGATGATACATTTAATAAATTACTATCATTTAATAAAATTGAAGGAGCTAGTATTATACATATTTTTAGGATCGTTAATCAGTAAGTAAACGAGCCATCATTATATTCGCGAATTGCATTTTGATGATGACATACGATGTAAACACAGCTTCTATTTGCAAAAAACAAGAAAGAATTTCACCGGCTGACATTTATATTTAAATAGAATTGACAGTTCCACAGTAATGAACTATTTTTTTTTAATAATTCATTGTAATTTGTAACTATTATGTTAATTTTACATTCAGTTCATCAGTATCAAACTCAACTCGCCGTCTGATGTAGATAAAACACCCAAATACCAATAGTTAAAACACAAAATAAAAATAGACACACGAAACACAAGCAAAAGCAGGCGCAAGTTGCGGCGACCAAGCAAGCAAGCAAGTTGTGGCAGTGATGTTGCCAGAATTATGTTATACAATAAGTATATCCGTGGCAAGGTGGCCCTAATTGAAAATACTGGACAGCTATGAAATATAAAAAAGTGATAATTTTAATGAAAAATGTAACAATTATTCTTTAGAAAAATACTATAAATTAAATAAATTAGAGAACAAAATTATTTTATTTTCTCTTTTGTATTAAAGTTGGGATCATAGAGACATCTATCGATAATATGAGACTAATAGTTTCTCGGTTAAACAATGTAGATGGCGACTCTTTCTTCACTGAAGTTAAGCTGGTCTCGACCCTGGCGTGACTGACAGCCATGAAGGTATAGATAAATTATAGCTAAAGATCATTTATCTATACCGTAGACAGAGAATGCTATAGACTAATTGATATGTTTTGTCGCATTCACACAAGAAAAAGAACAACTTATGCCGATGTCGTGTAAAGAAATGAAACAGAACGATAAAATTTTTTGTTTCATCGAGCGTGCCACGTTTTTTCAAGGTCAGCACACTAGTTTGCTAAACAAAGTTTGACAGCTGACGTGCAGCTAGCCATCGTCTACCTTTAAAATACAGTTTTTACGTGTTACATGTTAAGTAATTTATGTTATATTTTGTTTTGAACAATTTAGACTTACTATTTCAACCATTTATACAAAAAAATTAAGTGTGGTGTAGCGTTAAAGGGTGTAAAAGTGATAGTGGAACGAAAATCCCAGGATTGTCTTTTCATTCGTAAGTATGCCACTCTTTATCAGTTCTAAGCATTCAGTAACATTTTATTATGTTCATATATTGTGTATAATGTACGCTAGACGTACGATTCATCCTTAAAAAGCACAAAAATAACAATTATTATTCAATTATAAATTCTAACCTAAAAACGTTGGTGTTGCCAACTTTTCTATAAATTATTACCCACTATTATGGGAAATAATAATGTGATGGCTTCTGCAGTGAGTATTAATTAAATACACTTCTCATCAAAAAAATCGAAACACCTCGCAGTTTATGATTTGATAAGGATTATCAGAAAAATGTGTATATTTAGGAATAAATGCAAAATGTCATTTAATAGTGAGTAGTATGAGGTTTTTAAATCCTAATGTTATTGTTCTAAATTCAAATTAAGTCTTCATAGGTTTCGTATTTTGTATAATGAGTAATTTTTACCCTGTATGGAATATGAAGGAAATGGGTAAAACAACACGCGTAAATGAAAAAAAAATGTAAGAAACGTTTATTTAATAACTTGTATTCCGCGAGCTCTTATTACTGCTTCCATACGGTTCTTCATCGATCGGATGAGAGTCACGATCACATGTTGTGGTATATTATCCCATTCCTCTTGGATTGCATTTTGCAGCTGGCTAAGTGTTTCTGGGGCTGGATCTCTTGCTCGAATTCGTCTCTTTAATTCATCCCATAGATGTTCAATGGGATTCATGTCCGGGCTTCTTGCTGGCCATACCATAATGGAGATACCGACTTCGGTAAGATAATCTCGTACGACGCCCGCGGTGTGAGCTCTAGCATTGTCGTGCATGAATATGAAGTCGTTGCCAATAAAATGTGCATAGGGCATCACATGAGGTTCAAGACACTGTTCGATGTACCGATGAGAGTTTAGTGCAGGCAGCCGTGGCCCAGACACAAAGGCAAGTTCTGTCCCCAAACCGTCCACGAACCGCCACCATAGCTGACCTTTTCTTCAATGCAGCATTGTGCAAAGCGTTCTCCATCTCTTCTGTAGACCTTGTTCCTTCCGTCGTTACCATACAGCATAATTTTACACTCATCAGAAAACAGTACTTTGCTCCACTGAAGGTATGACCAAGTTGGGTGCTCGCGTGCAAAGTTAAGGCGCGCTCTTCGATGGTTGGCAGTTAATTTCGGCCCATTCGCTGGCTTATGCGGTGCCAATCCGCGTTCCTTCAACCTTCTTCTTATTGTAGAGTCACTTACAGCTACTCTTCGTACAACGCGAAGCTGCTGCTGCAGTTGAAAAGCGTTAAGGCGTCGATTTCGTAAAGAAGTTGTTACAATAAATCGATCATCTCGCTCAGAAGTGACCCGATTCCTGCCAGATCCTGAACGGCGCGTGAACGAACCAGTCTCCCGATAGCGTTTGTAGACTCTATGAACAGATGATAAGCTTAGATGCAATCTTGCAGCCACAACACGCTGACTAAGTCCAGAATCCAGCAATGCCACCACTTGGGCGGCTTCTGCGGGCGAAGTATCCATATGTTTTAGAATTTTTTCAGACGTCCCAAAGTCACAGTAAATGAAATAAGAAACAAAAAGTTTAAAGACAAGCGCTAATTTTTAGTTTTTAAACGAGAAACGTACTCCAACCCTAAATACACATTTGTCTCAAAACAGTGATTAATTTCATTTATAGGATAAACAAATGAAATTCTAATTTCGAATTTTGATTTTTTTCTTCTTACTGTAATGACCAAACTGCCAGCTACACAATAATGTTTTTTTTTTTCATGGAATTAATTCTCTTTTGTAAAAAATTAGGACAAAAACAATAAAAACGAAAGTGTTTCGATTTTTTTGATGAGAAGTGTATCTGAAATATTTAATGACTTTTTGCAGTTTCCCTGAACCTGATAATTTACGTCAGAATTGGATTGTAGCTACAGGACGAACAGATTGAACACCAAAACCGTCATCAAAAATTTGCAGCAAACATTTTGAGAATTAAAAAGAAGAATATAAGTTAATTAGAAAGAAGAATTCATAAATAATCATTTTGAAAGTCAACCTTTTATTGGAAACCACAAAGTTTTACTTATTAAGGCAATTGCCATGCACTATTTTGAACTGCGTATACATCACGCAACAAAAGGATTTGAACCTAAGCAAAAAATTAGAAACATACGAAGCTTGTTTTATTTAAAGGACAATAATGTGTTAAATCAATAAAAGCTTATTAAAAATAAACATGTTCTATTATTTACCCACAAACCCAGAACCTACTATCACATCAGAAATGGCAGTAATTTAGAACCACATCATCATCATCCATCGTCACTCCTGCCCTCATCGCAATTAATTTGAGTTCGGCAGCATGTCTTCTCCGCATCGCATGCCTTTGCGTACCGATGGTAACGGATATGTCATTGGCATATTCAGGCTTTGTCTTACGTACTAATTTCCAATTCTCATAAATTGTGGGGTAAATTTTTCCTCACCCGGTAACCCTAAATTCGTGACGTATTTATTTTTTGTCTCTTTTAGCGACACGCTTTGCCGGTGTCTATAGGATACTCTGTCTACGATCTATACCTTCATGCTGACAGCCTACCTAGAGTACCTACCTATATAATGTTCCTTGCTGACAGCAGACTGACAGCGAGTAAACCACAGAGAAGAAAAGTAAACACACGTTCAGTTTTTCGTAAAGAACATCGATTTTAGATTACGATTTTAGTCGCTTAAAGCTTGACGATAATCGTATCGTAAGCCGAGTATGCTAAGCTCGTTTTCATAAATAGTCTTTGCTAAAACGCGACAAAAAAGTTCAAGATGCTATAAATGAGTCTGATGAAGATGTTGAAGATCAGCAGACTGCAGTAAACTGAAATTACAGTTCAAAATTTTATTGGTGTTTTATTACTTAATATATTAATTACATTTCATTTTTTTAAATTTTTTCAGTTGATTGTTATTTTATTGATTTTAAATGTACCTAGGTGTTAGAAACTTGTACCTAAATAATTTATGATTGTTTTTTTTTAATAATTAGCGTTATGTTTGTTTCATATTTCGTCCAAAATATCGCTCAGGACATTTCTTATACTTAGTTGAAAATGTCGCCCTCAGTAGACTTTACCTATTGCTAATTTAGGGGCTATCTCCACGAGCGAGATAATCGCAACGGATCCGCGCTTCTATCGCCGGGTCGTCTCCACGAGCGAGCGATTATTCCGCCAGCGTATCGTCGCGACTGGTAACGGAATCGCCGCGTGCCCGCGACGACTCGTAACGGAATCGCCGTGTTTCCGCGACGAGGCGTTGTGCAATAGTTTTGTTGAAAGAGTTCGCCCGCCGCGCGCACATTGCCACTCGTCGCAGCGCCGCGATAACATCGCCGTGTGGAGACGCGTTCATAGAGTGTATAGAATACCTACGTGGAAATACGTGGCACGATAACATTATCGTAGAGACAGTACCTTAGGAGATTAATTTAAACATTATTTCCTAAATAACATTGTTTAAATAAACATAGGTACATCTCGTCGTAAGAGAGGAGGCGGCCTTACTGAACTTCAGGCTCGAAATATCCAGCACCCTAAGTAAGGATTCCAGAATCAAACATACGCGCATAAAAGACGATGCAATCAAACAACAGCCCATGATGGCAGCACCCAGTGACAGAACCTTGAAGACCCACTGCTTTCAAAAACACTACAACATCGAGCTCACTGCGGAGATGTGTGACTACTCAGGTCCAAATGAGCTAAGGATGTACACTGATGGATCAAAAACCAACGATGGGGCAGGTGTCGGCGTTTTCTCCGACGACTCAAATATTAAAATATCCAGACCCCTGGGAATGCTCAACTCTGTCTATCAAGCCGAGTGTGTAGGGTTTTATGTTTACCACAAAATTCAAGATGTACTTCTAAAAAGAATATTAGTTACAACAAAATGCAAGGACTTAAAAAATTTACTTCCTAATTAGATACATCAAAATCGTTACCTAAAATTTTAAACCTATTTCGTTGTGCATTATGTTACAACTACTAAGATACAGCAATATTGCTGCTTCAAATTGAAATATCAATTGCTGTAACTATTATAAAACGCATGTTAGACTAACTTTCTTGCGTCGATATAATGTCTAGATTGGTGTGTGGTTAACTGCTATGAAAGTTAGGGGAGCATTCGCCTAACTTTCATATCAGTTTGTTGTATGACAATGTGTTCCGTTTTCAAAATTCCCATATATTTTATAAAGAGTATGTTGTATTTATATAATGTCTAGAAAGCTAGCTCTCCAAACTTTTATTTGCAGGATGATGTGTTCATATGACATTTCAAGAAAGCATCTTTTGTATGCATTATAGTATGTAGCAGTTGTAGCACGTGTTATTTTCTAAAAAGCTCCCCTAAGGGTCAACTCACACCGAAAGATGTGCCTCAGGTTGGCTGGACAAATCTTCAAAATAGCTTGCATTTAACTAGGTCAATAGGTCACTTTATGTGACGGCTAAACACCCTTATTTCAGAATTTGTGACGCTACAGAATCTTAGATAATCGATCGAGAACGTGTCCAGCCATCTTGAAAAACCACTTTTCGCCGGTCTCTCAATCTCGGTAACGGAAGTGATTTTGACGACTTTTTGCATATCAACGGGCGTCACATAAATTTGTGACGGGCACCGAGCTAAAAGTTTTGTGATAAGTACAGTGGTTTAGTAGAAAAATGCAAAAATCTGTGTCCAGCCATCTTGAATTTACGTAAAAGACTTATGGCTGGCACATCCGAATCTCAATAACGGGGGCGTTTTCGAATATGGTTCCTTTACTAATACTTGGTGACGCAATGTGTGACAGTAATAACGTTTGATTTATGGCGTCACATGTAAGGGTTTACGAGAAATTAATAAAAACTTAATGTCCAGCCAACCTGAGTTCAAGATGGCTGGACACCTGTATCTCCACTGCCTGATGATCTACGACCTTCGAAATGTGTTCAAAATGTTGTGACGGGGACGATAATGATAACCTGAAATTGTGACGGAGAAACTTTGCGTAGTTTCAAAGATATTGATCATTTAAATTTCCCCATACAAACACTGCAGTAGGGTAACCAATATTGTAGGTTTTATGTAGGACAAGTATATTTTAAGGTGTTTTCTTTAATGGACGAAAATCCGTGTATTGGTGATACTAATACGAACAACTGTAGATATTTAAATCAATAGAAGACAAGAATGTAGAAGTGAGGAAGGGGGGGTGTGTAATTTTTAAATGTTATTGATTATTTACGTGCAGATATCTATTCTTTTTAGTAGGTATATATTAAGTCAGGAGAACTAAACTAATGCTCTGAAGGTATTTAAATGAAAAAATAATGTTTGCTGTAAATAAAATCACATTTATTTATTTGTACTTATACGGCGTTTCAAATGGCGAAAAAGACGATGATCAACTCGCATTTGCACTTCCGTAACCCTCGCCTTGTACCACAACGTTGTTTGTCCTAAGGCCGCGTACCGGACGACGGCGGGTGCGGGCGCGGCGGCGGGCGATCACGCGTGTATACTGCCCCCTAGCCAAGTTGCAAACGATAAACGTGAACGCTTAGTAATCTCCAATAGATTTTCAACTTTATACCTAAGAGCATTAAGTTGAAAATCTATTAAAGACTACTGAGCGTTAGCAACCGGAACGAACGAAAACGCTATGTAATCTTCAATAGATTTTCAACTTTATATCCAATAGGCGACAATAACAAGTATGTATTTACATAATTATAACCATAAGAATCATCATACATATCTATAAGTTATTTGTTTCCGCGGACGAAAAAAATAACTGCAAAAAACTCAAGAAAAATTGAATTTCGCGGGCTACCACGAAAATGTCGGAGGACAAACTATACTGCCATGATATCTGATGTTGGTGTCGCCATCTATTGCTTAAAGTTGGTACTACTAGGACAACTTGTCGAATCTTAAATCTTATAAATTAGGTTGTCTTACCGCAGATTAATTAATAGTTACTAGTACTCTGATTAGTGATAACACTTCTAAAAGTACATACACTGCCGGCTGTCGAGTTTAGTTCTCATTTTCAGTTACATAAGATAATGAACTAAACGCGAAATACAAGTGGGCTCTCTCTTGCAGCGCTGGTGGTCAATTATTATTTTGAATTAACACATACTTACTCTTTTCACTGCAGGAAAACCTTTTATTCCCACAGGGAAATCAAATACAAAGCAGGCGTGGATGCTACCGGCCAATTAATCGATTAAAAAGAAATCCTTTATTTATGTAAAATTATGGTCACCTCACAATATTAATGGATGTTTGTATGGGAAAATTTAAATGGTCAATATCTTTGAAACTACGCAAAGTTTCTCCGTCACAATTTCAGGTTATCATTATCGTCCCCGTCACAACATTTTGAACACATTTCGAAGGTCGTAGATCATCAGGCAGTGGAGATACAGGTGTCCAGCCATCTTGAACTCAGGTTGGCTGGACATTAAGTTTTTATTAATTTCTCGTAAACCCTTACATGTGACGCCATAAATCAAACGTTATTACTGTCACACATTGCGTCACCAAGTATTAGTAAAGGAACCATATTCGAAAACGCCCCCGTTATTGAGATTCGGAAGTGCCAGCCATAAGTCTTTTACGTAAATTCAAGATGGCTGGACACAGATTTTTGCATTTTTCTACTAAACCACTGTACTTATCACAAAACTTTTAGCTCGGTGCCCGTCACAAATTTATGTGACGCCCGTTGATATGCAAAAAGTCGTCAAAATCACTTCCGTTACCGAGATTGAGAGACCGGCGAAAAGTGGTTTTTCAAGATGGCTGGACACGTTCTCGATCGATTATCTAAGATTCTGTAGCGTCACAAATTCTGAAATAAGGGTGTTTAGCCGTCACATAAAGTGACCTATTGACCTAGTTAAATACAAGCTATTTTGAAGATTTGTCCAGCCAACCTGAGGCACATCACCGAAAGAGCGGCGAAGGGCAGCGAAGCGCGGAGTCACTGAGTCCCGCGACTTCTCGAGAAGTCGCGGGAATCCGCGCGCCTTCCCGAGCCCACCCGCGATGAATTCATATGTGCCTCAGGTTGGCCGGACAAATCTTCAAAATAGCTTGCTTGTAAATACATACTTGTTATTGTCGCCTATTGGATATAAAGTTGAAAATCTATTGAAGATTACATAGCGTTTTCGTTCGTTCCGGTTGCTAACGCTCAGTAGTCTTTAATAGATTTTCAACTTAATGCTCTTAGGTATAAAGTTGAAAATCTATTGGAGATTACTAAGCGTTCACGTTTATCGTTTGCAACTTGGCTAGGGGGCAGTTTACACGCGTGATCGCCCGCCGCCGCGCCCGCACCCGCCGTCGTCCGGTACGCGGCCTTAGGACAAACAACGTTGTGGTACAAGGCGAGGGTTACGGAAGTGCAAATGCGAGTTGATCATCGTCTTTTTCGCCATTTGAAACGCCGTATAAGTACAAATAAATAAATGTGATTTTATTTACAGCAAACATTATTTTTTCATTTAAATACCTTCAGAGCATTAGTTTAGTTCTCCTGACTTAATATATACCTACTAAAAAGAATAGATATCTGCACGTAAATAATCAATAACATTTAAAAATTACACACCCCCCCTTCCTCACTTCTACATTCTTGTCTTCTATTGATTTAAATATCTACAGTTGTTCGTATTAGTATCACCAATACACGGATTTTCGTCCATTAAAGAAAACACCTTAAAATATACTTGTCCTACATAAAACCTACAATATTGGTTACCCTACTGCAGTGTTTGTATGGGGAAATTTAAATGATCAATATCTTTGAAACTACGCAAAGTTTCTCCGTCACAATTTCAGGTTATCATTATCGTCCCCGTCACAACATTTTGAACACATTTCGAAGGTCGTAGATCATCAGGCAGTGGAGATACAGGTGTCCAGCCATCTTGAACTCAGGTTGGCTGGACATTAAGTTTTTATTAATTTCTCGTAAACCCTTACATGTGACGCCATAAATCAAACGTTATTACTGTCACACATTGCGTCACCAAGTATTAGTAAAGGAACCATATTCGAAAACGCCCCCGTTATTGAGATTCGGAAGTGCCAGCCATAAGTCTTTTACGTAAATTCAAGATGGCTGGACACAGATTTTTGCATTTTTCTACTAAACCACTGTACTTATCACAAAACTTTTAGCTCGGTGCCCGTCACAAATTTATGTGACGCCCGTTGATATGCAAAAAGTCGTCAAAATCACTTCCGTTACCGAGATTGAGAGACCGGCGAAAAGTGGTTTTTCAAGATGGCTGGACACGTTCTCGATCGATTATCTAAGATTCTGTAGCGTCACAAATTCTGAATTAAGGGTGTTTAGCCGTCACATAAAGTGACCTATTGACCTAGTTAAATGCAAGCTATTTTGAAGATTTGTCCAGCCAACCTGAGGCACATGAATTCATGGGTCGCTCTCCTATGCGCAGTTCAATTTCAACAAAACTCGAGGAAACTTAACTTGTGTTTAAGCAGTGAAAATGGGTATTTTGGATTTAATTATTATTGCACATATAATTGAAGAAGAAGAGGAAGAAGCCGAAGAGATAAGGAGGGAAAGATTTAAAAGAAAAAGAAACTTTTGGGTACACGACCTGTGGAAGAAAAGACGTCTGTTTGGCCAATTTCAAACATTTTGCACAAATTTACATCTGTATCCTAGCATTCATTATGACTATTATAAAATGAACTATGACAAATTTGAAAGTTTATTGGAAATTCTCAGGCCACATATTCAAAAACAAAATACCAATTATAGATTGGCTATTTCCGCTAAAGAAAGACTGTCAGTCTGCCTCAGGTGAGTAAATAAATAAAAATATATGGTTCAATTGTATTGTTATTTATCGCTCGCGACTGCTCGAACATTCTCGAGACTTCCCGCAACTTCTCACGCAGTCGCACGGCTCCGTTTATGGAATTCCCCGGAATTCCTGCGGCGCCGCGGGCATCCGCGCGACTCGTTCGAGTTTCTCATGCGATAATAAGTATTAGGGTCAACTCACACCGAAAGAGCGGCGAAGGGCAGCGAAGCGCGGAGTCACGGAGTCCCGCGACTTCTCGAGCATTCCAGCGACTTCTCGAGCAGTCGCGGGAATCCGCGCGCCTTCCCGAGCCCACCCGCGATGAATTCATGGGTCGCTCTCCTATGCGCAGTTCAATTTCAACAAAACTCGAGGAAACTTGTGTTTAAGCAGTTAAAATGGGTATTTTGGATTTAGTTATTATTGCACATATAATTGAAGAAGAAGAGGAAGAGGCCGAAGAGATAAGGAGGGAAAGATTTAAAAGAAAAATAAACTTTTGGGTACACGACCTGTGGAAGAAAAGACGTCTGTTTGGCCAATTTCAAACATTTTGACACATTATGACTATTATAAAATGAACTATGACTTATTGGAAATTCTCAGGCCACATATTCAAAAACAAAATACCAATATAGATTGGCTATTGCGATGGCGCGAGGGGCGGGATATTGCCAGCGGCCGCTCGCGACTGCTCGAACATTCTCGGGACTTCCTGCAACTTCTCACGCAGTCGCACGGCTCCGTTTATGGAATTCCCCGGAATTCCTGCGGCGCCGCGAGCATCCGCGCGACTCGTTCGAGTTTCTCATGCGATAATAAGTATTATGGTAATGATAATAAAGTTAAAATTCATATGAAACTGAAACTGCGCTCCGCTTCGCTGCCCTTCGCCGCTCTTTCGGTGTGAGTTGACCCTTATGGTAATGTTAACTAAGTTAAAATTCATATGAAACTGAAACTGCGCTCCGCTTTGCTGCCCTTCGCCGCTCTTTCGGTGTGAGTTGACCCAAGGGCCCGCACCGAAAGAGCGGCGAAGGGCAGCGAAGCGGAGCGCAGTTTCAGTTTCATATGAATTTTAACTTTATTAACATTACCATAATACTTATTATCGCATGAGAAACTCGAACGAGTCGCGCGGATGCTCGCGGCACCGCAGGAATTCCATAAACGAAGCCGTGCGACTGCGTGAGAAGTTGCGGGAAGTCCCGAGAATGTTCGAGCAGTCGCGAGCGGCCGCTGGCAATATCCCGCCCCTCGCGCCATCGCAATAGCCAATCTATAATTGGTATTTTGTTTTTGAATATGTGGCCTGAGAATTTCCAATAAACTTTCAAATTTGTCATAGTTCATTTTATAATAGTCATAATGAATGCTAGGATACAGATGTAAATTTGTGCAAAATGTTTGAAATTGGCCAAACTGACGTCTTTTCTTCCACAGGTCGTGTACCCAAAAGTTTCTTTTTCTTTTAAATCTTTCCCTCCTTATCTCTTCGGCCTCTTCCTCTTCTTCTTCAATTATATATGTGCAATAATAACTAAATCCAAAATACCCATTTTCACTGCTTAAACACAAGTTTCCTCGAGTTTTGTTGAAATTGAACTGCGCATAGGAGAGCGACCCATGAATTCATCGCGGGTGGGCTCGGGAAGGCGCGCGGATTCCCGCGACTGCTCGAGAAGACGCTGGAATGCTCGAGAAGTCGCGGGACTCCGTGACTCCGCGCTTCGCTGCCCTTCGCCGCTCTTTCGGTGTGAGTTGACCCTAACTGTTTTAAGTAGCATAATCTATCTATACATCATCTGCCTAACCTTTTCCCTAATATATATTGGGGTCGGCTCGCAGTAACCGGATGCAGCTGAATACCAGTAGTTTACATGGAGCGACGATATCTTTGGTAAGACTGGTTGTCAGACTTTCGGGTCACTGACTTACTACCTGTAACGACTGTCAAAGATCTACAAAAGAGCGGGACCAACGGCTTAACGTGCTTTCCGAGGCACGGACGAAACTCGGTATGTAATACGGTCACCCATCCACAGACCAATCTAGGCAAGCACGGCTTAAACTAAAGATCGACCCGAGCGGCTGTTATTATTGAACCACGAGCTCCTCAGCATCTATCTGTACAAATAAATACAATTGAAGTGTCTGTTTCCAATATCATTCAGCAAAAACACATTTTTTTTTCAATTTTTGTCTGCCTGTTTGTTCCGGCTAATCTCCGAAACGGCTGTACTGATTCTGATGGGACTTTTACTGGCAGATAACTGACGTTATTAGGGGTAACATAGGCTACTACTACGCTTATATTTTAGAAAAATAGGGTTCCGAGCGGAAAAATTTAAACGTAATGTTTTTTTATAGGTAATAATTTCTCTCGAACGAAGGTCGCGGACAACAGCTAGTTACATAATATATTATGCTTGTGAATGTGTGTATTTCAGGATCAAGGGAATTAGTAAATAATAACATTCACCTGCTCCGGGACTCGGCATGAAATGGTTTCACAGTTCACACCGAGTCACATTGCAGTATATATTTTTGTAGATATAGTTGTATTTAATGACGACAGAATATTACATTGAAATTCTTAAAGTATGTGTCGACTGGCGTCGAAGCTCAGTTGTTTCGTCGTTATGGATGGCGAACCATTACTATCTACTTTATACTTAAGTTTAACATATTGACACATTAATTGAAAACCACATTACTAGGTATATAATAAGTAAGTGAATGGATTATCATTACAGAAAAAAAAACGTAACCATAGGTATTACAATGTTATTTTTTCTTAGGTTTCCCTATGTTTAGATAGAATAAACATACATACTTGAAATACTTATAACATATGAGTAATTATGATTAATTTGTATAATAGCTACTAACTTATAACAATTTTATAATGAGTGTGAATAATGAATAATTATGTTGATTATAATATCGATTAGGTATTGTATTATATCCTACCAAGAGACAATAAAGTGAGCATCACTTAGAAACTCGACAATCCCCCCCTCCCACTTTTCTCCTCTCTGAACAAAAGCAACAAGCCCTCCACATCACATACCGATGTTCACAAATGCTTGCTGTTTTCTTTATTGTCTCGACAATTTAATACGTTATAATGGGAGAATGACATTTAATATTACTGTGATGCTTAAATATTAGCCTTAACCTAAATCTAGTCCTATGTACGTAATCATAGTCATTTTAAAATTACCCTTCAATGTGTGACGCCACTATGCCGATAATCTCATTACGTTACGTGCGAACGCGTTCGCGCTACAGTTTGCAAGCAGCCAGCTCTGTCAATATGTCGCATTACACTGAAACAGGCTCTCGTACAGGATGGTTGGACAAATCTTCAGCCTTATTATTAAATAAACATTATAATATTATACGTATACTACATATTATGAATTAATGGAACGTGGCTACGCAGCTACTGAGAGGCTGGTTCGCCACGCTTCTACCTACGACGAATGCGTACGCGACGACTAGTATAGTACATCATTCCCTAAACTATTTACTTTCTTATTCTTAATTCCTTACTTTGTATCTAATGGCAGTGATGGTCAGCAGTTGTCGGGAGGGACCAAAAACGTCAACCTTTTCCCCGTAGAATCAAAATCAAAATTTTCATAAGACAAACAAATTCGGAACCAAAAATTTTTTTTGTCTTTTTTCTGTATTTTTTTTTTCCTAAATTTATGGGCGGAGCGGGCCTGCACCTCGTCCTCACTGGCCACAACTCCTCTTACACTAACGTAATCTTTGTTACGTGCATAACTATTATTCTATGATTATCATTTATTTGAAATAAACATGTAGCAATTTCGAAACCTGTCCATACCTACCTATCATTTTAAATCCTAGCATTAATCAAATTGAGATGTAAAAATGGAACTAAAGCACAGGTAATCACGTACCGTGCCTATCTACAAACCGACTAAAATCGACATTCTACTATCAAGCCACGATGCGAAAACCATTTATTTATACATATTATTACAAATTTTAAAATTAACCGTTCAACTTCATCGCGTACAGCCAACAACCTGATGGACACACAACGTTTTAACTCTATCGTGGAAATGATGTGTGAAACTGGAATGTACTTTAGTGATTTATTACCTAAATATATAGCTTTAAGCCTGTTTCAGTGCCTAACGCCGTAGTCAACCCCAGACCCAAACTTTAAGAAAATAAAGAAATTTTCATTCAATTATTCAGTCGTAGTGCTGGCTGACCAAACAATCAAGGAATGAATAGTGAGAACAGTCTTAATTGATTATTTTACAAAACATGTCTAAACGGAGTGATAGATAACTAAGGGCTTGTCAAAAATTATTTTAAATGAGTATGTATTATGAGACAGCCATGACGTGGGCGTCAAGATCGCAGAAACATCGCGACCAACGGGCAGACAAAGTAGTGGGAGCGACTATGTTACACCATAATATTTGTAACCCTTGTTGAAGGAGCCGCGCGCAATTTTTTTGCGTTTTCTTGATGTCTAAACAGATAGTGTGGTAAGCAATTACAAAGTCATCGACTGAATAATCATAATGCAGGATGAAATACATACTATAAATTTTGAGTACATTTCTTTCTAAACCTTAACAATTAATACAATATCAAAATTTTATGGACTATGAATTATTCATAACATGAAAAACAGTCTTCCAGGTTTTTCGATTATCAAAAATTTGTAAATTGTAAATTTTATTTGTATAAAGATAAACCAATAAAGTACAAGAATCTCAAAACAGTCTAATCACACATTAGCTCTTTCTTTAGAGTTGAAGAGCTATGTTTTAAGAAATGCATCATTCTTTCAAATTTATCTAAATCAGCCGATTTTTGGTATCAAATATTCTAGACTTACAAAATAGAGAAAAACAGAGCGCCATTGGCGCCAAAATATGAATGGAAAATGAGATTTGTGAAAACATATTCTCGAATATACGACGCTTCATACAAAAATGGGTTTTAATGGGCGTGTATTAGTTTTCAATAATTACGATTTATTTAAAATAGCATTCTTAGCCCTGTTCAAAGACCCTGTCAGAATATGAAGAACTGTAAAGATTACGAAACAATTTTATTTACGATGTAGCGGCCGAAAATAAACGTGAACAGTAATGTTTGAAGCAACTTGGCACAATACTTATTTTCACTCGTATCCATATTGACGAGTACACGCTGGTGGTCATATTGCATCAGGCGAACGACTGCAGACTCCAGTTCCATACATGACGATACACTAACGCGATGCAAGTGGACTATCTCCAATTAATTACATATTTTATTAATCATTTTGGATAAAATGCTTGCCTAATCTTGAATACATTATAAACAGCAATAGGTACTTATCATATTGATTTGAATCATTCAAACATTTAATGACAGAATTATCAATTATTATAAACACATAGAGCATTGAATTACACAAACTACTTTCGTAAATATTAGAATCAAACAAACTTTAAGACCAAATGGTTTACATACGACACGAGTGCACGACGTCCCGTCAACTCTTTTAAGAATGGAGAGCACAATGATATTACAATGGAGACGCATTCGCGACCCCTTTACTGAAAGGAACGGGAAAGACAAATGGATGTACACGCTTATGATATACAGAATCTACGACGAGTCTGACTCCTAAGAGTATAATTCAACTTGTTAATTATTACACGGTATAATGAAATCAGCGCCGTACATGTTGTGATCGTTTACTTCTCTTTTTCAGTGTCCTTGTCCTTTCCTTTCTCATCGGCTTCCTTTTCGAGCTCCTTTTCCTTTTCATCGCCCTGTAACAGTTGAATTACAATTTTAGCTTTCATTTTTTTGTGTTACAAAAACCATGGAAGTATGCATATTTTTTTCATGTGAGATTTAAAACGTACCTTGCCCTTTTCGGGTTCATCTGGCAGAGGCTGCTTCTCATTGGGGCCGGTGCCTTCCTTACTCTCCTTCGTCTCCTTGGCGTCCTTCACGGGCTTGGGCAAGTGCGCGTTGAGGTCGAGAGTGGAGCAGATGTCATCCCAGTCGTTGAAGGCGCGCTCTTTGATGCGCGACACCAGCCCCACCAGGTTCGGGAACAGCTCGTTCATGGCGTCTCGCAGCGGGTGCAGCACTTCTTTGTCGATGAAGTGGAGTTGTGCGAGGTGCGAGAACGCAACCACATCCAGCTGTGGACAATGCCAGCTTCGTTAGCATTCAAGTCTCATTCATTATATAACAACAAAGGATTCATTTAATCCAGGGCCAAGTCCTATACAGTTGGTATAACTGCAAAAATTTTAGTAATTCATTAAATATATGGCACTCAATCTGTTTAACAAATGTAATTTTCTCGAAGCTTAACTTGTTTAAAACCATTTAGCTTGTGGCATTTGGAATCCCATTAGAGTAATCGATAAACAAAAGAAAACAACTTGTTTTCTATGATAAAACCATAATAATGAGTCACCGAAGGCCACACCGCAAGCTTTACAATACCTACGTAGACTATACTAGCTCATGGTTTACCAAGCTAGCCGATGGAATTTGTGCTTTAAACTAAGGCGTTACTATTCAATGCTATAAAACAGCCAAACTACAAACACCTTTGCAGTGTTGCTGACGATGTGGTTTGTGCTTATTTTACAAAGTTGGGTATTAAAAAACACTTACAAGAGTTGGCTCATTTCCAAAAAAGAAAGGTCTATCTGCCAGAAGACCCGAAAGCACTCGCAGATCATTTTTACCAAATTCCAGGATCTCTTCTTGGGAGTGCACGCCAATTCCATGAGCCTTCGCCTTTTTCATGCCCTAAAAGTAATATAAAATATTATATCAACGAAGCTACGACAAATAAAAACTATACTAATAAGACTAATCTGAAAACAATGTGAATAAAGGTAATTAATTATTAATATTACTAAGGAAGAAATCATTTTAGTCCTTGTTCTTGGTTTAATTATTGAAGTAAGCTGTGCTAAACTCGGGTCGGTCCACCCGAACATGAGCTTTGTAAAGCACGCCCTAAGGTTGCAAACAAAAATACCGGACGTTCGTACGTTTATTTTAGTTTTAAATCCATTCACGAGCGAGAGAATCGCGGCGATAATATCGTCGTGCCACGTATTTCTATACACTCTCTATGAACGCGTCTCCACACGGCGATGCGATGTGCGCGCGTAAAGTCGTCGTATCGCCGCGCCCTCGCCGCAGAACGTGGCGCTCTCGCAGCGAGCGCGCGGCGGGCGCGCTGTCAATTTCGCTCTCGTCTGGCACCTAACTGACCTCTTTCAACAAAACTATTGCACAACGCCTCGTCGCGGGCACGCGGCGATTCCGTTGCCAGTCGCAACGATACGCTGGCGGAATAATCGCTCGTTCATGGAGACGACCCGACGATAGAAGCGCGGATCCGTCGCGATTCTCTCGCTCGTGGAGATAGCCCATAGCGTCACCAGTTCCACTTTGATAGCTTGTATTTCGGAAACTTGACACTTTAGAACATTTTGTCTCATACAAAACTTGTTGTATTGATGCCAGATTGATCCTGTACCATAAATCAAGCTAAGATCTGGGCATTTTCATGTTGTTTATAATATTCGGAATATTTGTCATATTTGTTATCGAATTTATACGCGTCTGTGTGATATAATGTGACAAATGTAAACATGCACGATTGGCGCGATTCTTCGAAACTTTACTCCCTCCTAACTTTTTACCATTGCTTGTTTAAATTGAAAGTGGATGAATTCGTCACATAATTAAATGAAAAATTAATCATTCTCAATGAAATGGAGCTTGGATGTCCGAAAACCACATTTTTTATTATTGTTAGCCTCGGCCAGCACTGCCCTCAAAATGACGATGACCGTATTTACGCACTTGGCTTTTATAAGGGTAAATTTAGAAACTTGCGCGCTAAATACAGAAGTTTTAATGGCGTTGACATAATATGAGCTTTTTATCCGACCCTCCACAATCGTAATATTTGATAATTAATCAGAATATTAAATAATGATGAGTATAAATAATGAGGATGAAGGATGACTTAAACGCTAGCCCCTTTCAGGGCCGATACCAAGCCAGCGGAGGTTTGTGTCATGAGCCCCTAAAGGGTTAAAGCAGACTAAACAACTTGACTGTATTAATTGCGTATTATTAGTGTTTCACGAAACCTAGCCCACTAAGCTTATTATTTGCTTAATTTCTAACAATGGGGATTAGTGAACAGGCAGGGATCGAACTCGTGACCTCTCACTCGCTGATCTGCCCCTTTGCCGCTGGCCTATCCGTTAAGATTTGCATGACAAATGACAAGTACAAAATTCTTAAATTAGAAAACAGTCAGTACCAGTGGTTAGTATATCATCATTGTCAATCAGTGTAACCGTATGTTGTAAAGAAAAAAAAAGGCTCTGAAATGTCATCCAAAGTACCATTTGAAAACTAAATGTATAATTAATTCAACTAAACAAAGGATTTTTTTTTCTGTGATATGTGATAAACCGATCGCAATCGAAGGGGTTCATTTGAAATAAACCTCGAGTACAATAGTCATGAAAAGGATTGATATCTGTGAAATTAAAAAGACAATGGTGACAAAGAAATTTAAAAAATAACAACCTGTCTTAAATGTCACTACTTAACATGATCACGACTCGATTCAGAACGGCGTTATCCTAATCTAGTTCTTATTGTTAGGTTTCACGTACCTTGCGGGCAGCCGTCAACTTGTAGCAGAAGTTGAGAATCGGGTTCGGCAGGCGAGTGTTGAGCGCGTTCTGCAGATTCACTTGGTATCCCTTGATAACACTCTCCGGGTACTTAGCGCGCCACCATAGAACCACCCAAGATAGATGGTTCTCAATCATAGAGATCATAGCATGAGAGACGACCCGCTGCTCCGGCGTCAGGGCTACATTAACAAAATAGGTCATTTAAACGAGCCTGGTTCGACTACCTACATTTTATGCACATGCGCGGCGTCCTAGAACTATCTAGGGAACTAGGACTCAGCTCGGTGCGCCCGGTTTTCCCGAGAATCCTCCGTTGAACATAATAAACATCAATACCGAGCCAAGCCCCCAATAATGATGACGCACGACCTATATTTACAACCTGTTCATTTCAGACAAAGAAACTTGAAAATGCAATTTTTTTATTGTTAATACCCAATGTATTTGATAATAATCCTAACAAAAACCATAGAAACAAAAATGTACCGAGCCATTTTTAGTAAGTATATCTCTTCTGAGGAAAACAAAGTATCCTGATTAGTGAGACAATACGTACCCGCATCAAGATCTTTGTTGAATTTCTCAGACAGTTCTTTGATGATGAAAGTGCTGTCAGCGACCTCTTCGCCGTTCAGCTCCACAAACGGCAGCTGGCCCTTCTTGGAGCGGAACTTTGCCTTGTGGTCCACATTCTGCGAAAAAGACAAGTCGATTCTTTACTTAGTTTTACACATAAGGTGAAGAAGTCTTCGCTCTGCAGACAGTCTAGTCGGACAGTACAGCCTGAAATGTCCAAGATAGATAAGATTAACAGTAGTTTTCTGAAAACGCCAGCGAAAATTTTAAAGATACCTACTTACATTTTTTTTTTCATTTTATACTATTATTATTTTACTCTATATCCCCCTAACCAGGGGGTGCAAGCTTGACGTAACGATATATGAACGACGCAACTCTTTGTATTCGTATCAGTAAGATACCGGGCGACACGCATTTAGATTCTTATCTTGAAAAGTAATATTATCATCAATATTTATTACAGTTGAAACCCAATGAAGCTACAAACAATGCAATGGCGCTTAAGTTCTGTGGACTTAAACGCAGCAACAGATTTTTTTACGCGTCTATAGGATTAGTCTCGTGTCAACCTGTGCTCACTAAGTTTGACTAAAGTTATTTATTTTTCATCGGTGATTTTGAAGAATAAGTAAAATACGCGGAAAAGAAAGTGAAGGGTTTTTGTAACCGACCAATTGATCAATTAAGATTTAATTACAATTTGTGTGGCTTTTGTTACGTACTTTATGTACCCATGGGATAATAGTCGGCGACAGTTTACGGATGCTGTTACTACAAATGTTCAAAGTCAAAGCATTTATTTCAATTAGACCATTACAGGCACTTTTGAAAGTTCAAACTATTAAACCGAAATATTCAAGTTAGTGATTTGAATATACATAATATACCTATATAATAATATCACGCCCGTAATCCCAGAAGGGTTAGGCAGAGGTGTACCTAATAGTACACCCACATTTCGCCAATTATGTTTAAGTTAAATTGTAATAGAGGCGAGCCTATTGGCATCAACCGGGCGCAAATCCTGTATCAAAAGATACAGTTGAAATCTACATCATGTATAATGTAATGTCCCCGAAAGTTAGATTTGGTAGTTGGGTGGATTTCTAGAAATTTGTTCGTGATGTAATGGAATTCCACTATTTCAAAAGTATTAAATTTAAGGTTAAATATGTTTTGTTTTATTTATTAATAATGACACTAAAAGAAAATACTACTTTTTACTTTGAAAATTCATTAGTTTTCACGTTAATTGAAGTTCAATGTGTACTCGGTCCATGAGGAGTTCCATTACGACACTAAATAAACTTTACTATAAAATAAAACTAGCTTGTGGTATGAATGACAGCATTTATTATTCAAATATTTATTATAATCAGTCTTAGGATAGAGGTACCACATTAACCTAAACTACATAAATAAATGTAATTTAGACCACTAAACAACATTACGTCACTTTTTGGTACTTAGTACTTTACACCAACGTCTTTCATGTGGTTCATACGATCCTTAATGATATGTTTATATGATAAAATCAAACAGGTGCCTAAATATTCTTTTTTAATTAACTTAGTGTCAAATATTTACCTATAATTATACATAATTAATCAGTTGAAATAGCACAGCCAAAGTAGGACACGTAACGGTAATGGAATGAGATGTGACGTATAGGAACTATTAAGCTAAGTTTACAACATTAAAACAAAACACACAAAATCTTTAAACAATATACTTACTATCTAGTAGGTACCAACAATTAAAGATAGTTCAGGCATTTATAAACTCTAGGTGCTTAAAAAAATCTTATTAAGTCAGATCTAGGCAAACAATAATCAGTCATCAGTGAGAATCTCTTAATCTTCTAAGAAAGCCTTAGCTTAGCCTTTCTAACTCTTTCTTTTTATGTTGCTCATACTTTTCCGGGTTCTGTTTAATTTTTTCTCTATATCTTTTAGCTCGCTCAGCAGCAGTCAACGCCATTCTTCAGGTCTGTAATAATGTGAATAATTCAATATCTAGACGATGAAATAAAAACGAAACTTAATACATATACATATAAAAATTAAATATTAAAAAAATCAAATAAAAATCAATCAATCAATCAATACTTACAATGGCATCAACTGCTAGGATACTAACGATTAGTATTACTAGGCATGTATACGTATAAATACAAGGATTTTTTTAAATATAACGTTTTTTACTATTGCACCAAATAGTATGCTTATCAGTTTAATAGAATTAAACATTTCTGTCATATACCATCCTTTTAATATTTTAATCAGAATAATACGAGACTAAAAACGGCAGACAGTGTGAAAATTGGTAGTCAATTTAAAATAAAAAACAAGAAATATTAGCCTATTAAAAGTACTATAGTACTTGTATAGATACATTGTAGACACTGCCTATGAATTCCATTACGTCACGTTTTGCGTTCCCATATACAATACGTAACGTAATGGATGTGACGTATGTCTACCGGTCGGTAGTCAAATGCAAATTACTCCTAAATTAATGCGAATTTGAATATTCTACTCATATTGCATCATTACTAAATAAAACATCTAACATATAACTCACAAAAAACTACCTAAAATAGGAATATTACCTTCAAAAACAGTCGTTCGTAATTGAATCACAATTTATGCCACGTTACGGAGCGACCGCTCTGTTCGATTTCCCGGCTAGACTGCTGTCAAAAATATAACATGGCGGCTGTCTATGGTCTAAGAATGTTGCCATTTGTTAAAAGAAATCGTATTTTAGTAATATTTTTCATTAAAACTTGTTCAAACCCGTAGTGACGTATTGCGGAATTTCCGCGCGAACGATTTTTAGAGACGGCAAATAATGTGTTTATTTTAATTTTAAACTCTAAATCACCTATCATTCAGTTTAATTATAATATATTGGACATATGATCTTTTAAAATAACAATCGTATCAATATTATACAGAAGAATAACATTAAAAATTTGCTGCATTTAAATCTGCATAGGTGGTGTGGACACTTGAGATTGGGCATGTTTTTATTTTTCATTTAATATTTTTTTAATCTAATTTAGGATTTGCAGTTATTATAAATGATTTTGTTTTTAGATTAATATAAAACATTTCAATTTATTTAAAAAAACACATGTATTGAAGCAATGCATCTCCGATAAACAAGTGGAAAGTCATAAGACACGGAATTTCCTTGCAAACAACATTTGTGAAATCCGCCCAGTTATAAAGCTATTACGCTTTAAATAAAATGGAAAAATGGCTTCGTGTCTAAACAAGTTTTTAGATATGCCTGACGGGCCCATTAATTTGGTAAACCCAAAAAAAAAAATTGGCCTTGGAGATGAAGCAGACCACCACTAATGTAATTCTTGTTTTATACTAATACAAGACGATACTTAAATAAGTGCAGGCGACACTGCCAGCTAGCGAGCGATCCAGGCGAGGCATCGTTACACCTCTTTTCATACTTTGGTTCACACCGCGAACTACCGCCTAAGAGCCGAAACGAAGTATGAGAAGAGGCTCGCCCGGCTAAGACTGGTTGTCAGACTTTCGGGCCACTGACTACCCGTAACGACTGTCAAAGATCTACAAATGACATCCGGAACCAACGGCTTAACGTGCTTTCCTAGGCACGGACGAAACTCGGCACGTAATACGGTCACCCATCCACAGACCAACCTAGGCAAGTACGGCTTAACCTAAAGATCGACCCGAGCGCCTGTTAATATTAAACCACGAGCTCCTCAAAAACAAAGAAAAAATAGTACATCATCTAAAAACGAGATGGCGCTTGTCGCAATTCAAATGGGGGCTAGATTCATTCGCCTAAAGATATTATTGGTTTATGGGGACACATCGGAGATTCCCTTCTTTTATTGCCCCCCAAACACCCTATGTATAAGGCGAAGGTCACGTTTACAGATATTATAATTTAAAAACCGGCCAAGTGCGAGTCGGACTCGCGCACGAAGGGTTCCGTACCATTATCAATAAAAACGGCAAAAAAAATCATGTCTGTTGTAGATATGGGAGCCCCACTTAAATATTTTTTGTTGTGGTTGTTATACTCGTAGCAGCAACAGAAATACATCAACTGTGAAAAGAGAATGCTCATGGAAGTATGGAATCCCGTACCATGCTGCATCAAAATCAGACCTTGTTTTTTATAGACTACACTGATCGTATTAACTCCTACAAAAATTATTTTTGAAAAAAAAACCCGCGTTTCAGAGTTATTTTATAAAATCGAAACTAACCTAAAAAGTAGGTCTATTTTTTCGACGCTACCAACGACGTATTTTAACACACATACATTACATTATTGCTCTAAAAACAGCGTAATACACTAATATTAGTAAGAATTACGAGTTAAAGTAACATCCACAGTATGCTTGACTGAAACTCGATTTTATTTTAGACCTTTACATTCCCAATAGTCAGTCAGTACAGTACAAATGTCAGATGCCACAGATAAGATAACTATAAACCATAGAGTATAGTAAGTGCTATAAACTAGTCGGGATTTAGGGATGTAATCGATAAATCAAAATCTTTAGGCTGAGAAAATCTATTTTGTTGCAAATAGCAATAAACCAAACTAAATCGATTTGGTGTACTGATCTTACTAATTGTAATTAATTTTAGAGTCCGCTCGACAGACAAGGGTTTGTTCAATTGAAACGGAACGTCATTTATATTCAGTTGAAACGGAACGTCATATAAAGGGAGTAAAACAATATTCATACTTTTAAACTCGAAAAGTATATTTCCAGTTCAAAAATCAAATCCCCGACGCGTAATGCCGTAAAAAAATATGAAACTAATTACTATAATATTTTGGTTTTGAGGCGCGAGACTTTTTGGTACCAACTTTGGTCATTGTCCTTTCAACCGTCTAACTATCACGGTTCGTGAGATACAGCCTGGTGACAGACGGACAGACAGCGGAGTTTTAGTAATAGGGTCCCGTTTTAACCTTTGGGTACGGAACCCTAAAAATGATACTTTGAGTCAGCTAAAAGTACTTACTGTTCAGACTCAGAATAAAGGGACCGAGGGTTTTTTTTTGGGATTTTTTTATGGTACAGGCCCGTATTTTATGGGGTGCGAGAAGTCGGACTTAAATACTGTTTTTTTTTGCTGCTAGCCCGAATTTTACCTACATACATGTATTTAAGTTTCTGCTACTTGCACTTTACCATTTGAGCGTCAGTGTATTTTCGTTTATGCCATTTCTAGGATAAACATTGGTAATTTAATCGGCAAACTTAAAGAAATCGTTTTTCTTTTTTGTTACGAACATCATAAAAAATAGTAAAGTACAAGTAGTAGAATTGCCAGTACCATACATTATTAATTATTAGTACATTATTTCATACGTCTAATTACGTCTTCTAATACAAAAATGAACCGTTCGTTGACTTGGTTACACTTTCTCTGTGATGTCTTTAATTTAATTCCACGTGGTAGCAACAGGTTGCTCGCTGTCTGCATGGTAACAGAGAAAAAGTTCGAATTATTGTCAACGGGGAGTGCGGGAATGGGTCGCCGGGGCCTGAGTGGGGCGCGGGGAAAGGACACGCGGCGGGGTTCGGCCGGGGCGAGAGCGGCGGGGTCCCAGCCCGTTGGTTTATCTGGTACGGTATCCATAGCAACGGGCTCCAGACAACGCCGGGCGCAGCGCGCTGCGCCGGGCACGGAGAGCAGCTGTATTGATTTCGACTAGCGAGGTTCACCGGCCGGCAAACCCGCCCCGCCCGCCGCGCCGTGCCTCTCATCAGCTCGAGCCCCGGCCACATTATAATCACTCAAATCGTATCAATATCATACATGATTTTAGTTAGTACCTTAATTAAATTTCCTACACCAAGAATGTTCCAATCATATTAAATTACTTGCAATTGATACCATCAACAGTATACTAGTACTTGTCGACAATAAAGATAAATCATTATAATTTACAAGATTATGTATGTGTAAGTTGTAGGTTTGCATATAAATTATTGATTTTATTGGGTCCAGACGATGTTCATAATTAATTATACTATAAAAGTATATTAAATGTATACGCTGAGTAGTAGTTTAACACAAAGAATCGCCGCTTCGCCGTCAATAAGTAGGGGCATTTAATTTGTATAGCACAGGCAAACGAGGACGCGTCGCTTATAATAAATAGTCTTTGAGCTAACACTTGTTATTCATCAAGTTCTAGACACAATGTTGACAAACATTCCAGTATGAATATTTCGCTAATCGACTCAGATTTAGATTTTATCGGTAAGATAATCCCTACGGGTAGTTTGTAAAATAAGTATGTACTTGATTATTTATTTTGACAACAGTCATAGCCTAAAAGGAATATATTAGCCTCTTAGCGTGAATGTGACTCATTATCTTTTGATTACGTCTGACTCTGTCTGCATGTATCCAACAGACAACTTCAGAAACTTTTACTGTACGATAGAGGACCAATAACTCCCATTCATTCCATTCCATTTACCCAGGCATCACCTTAGACTTACGCGAAGCTACTCAAATATAAAAAAAAATAGTTTAGTCTGTATTCTGTAATAATTATGCACACAAGAAGCAGTTTTTACAATTTATAAATCATGGATTTATTTATTTATAAAGAATAAAATTAAAAATAAAACTACTATTAGAACAGGGCTGAAGCGTTTGAAAATGGTAAAAAGTGAAAAAATAATAATAGTAGGATGAAACCCATTGGAAAACAAGAGAATATAACAAAAATGAAAGGAAAAATAAATTACGGGCATAATTTTCCAATGGGTTTCATCCTACTATTATATTTTTTGGTTTCAAAAATTATCGACCCTTGTCTATATGAATAAAAAAAACAATTTGAAATTTATTTTTTGCAAAATTTCTTATTCCAGATTCCATAAAAAAACAATAAACGCAAAAAAAACCTTGGTTTCGGGAGACGGTGTCTTTCAGGATTCATTACTTTTTTGTTGTTTATCAGATATTGACTTCATTAATAATGTAAAGAGAAAGTACATTATGCCCTTTCAAATAGTTAATTCAGAAATGCCGGAGATCCGAAGTAATAAACATAGCAGCCATCGCTAGCCTCGGCGAAGCACGGCACGTCAAATCAATCAGTGTGAACGCCAGGATATTCCTGATTAGTTTGTCAGTACTGGGGATCGAGAATATGCAAGCCAGTAAACTATTACTAGTACACTTATCTACCATAAAATATAGGGTGGTATAATTTATATATTTATAGTCAAAATAATATACATGTATAATTATTTTCTTTTTATTTATAGTATACAGATTAAAATGTATGTATAGGTTTTTGACCAGTTTCGGTTTTAGCCAATTATTGGCCGAAACTTCGGCACCGTCAACGAACGATCACAAGTAACGAACTCATCCGAACGACGCGACGCACGTGGTCGTGGTTTTAAATTGTCAATATAACATCTTCTATACTTATTATAAAAAAATGTCGTGTCACGATGTTTGTGGTCGCACTCCTCTGAAACGGCTCGACCGATTTTTATGAATTTTTTTTATATAAATTTGGTAAATATGAGAATAGGTCGTAAATTATATTTCACACCGCTAGGTGATTAGGGCGCGAGCGAAGTCCCGGGCAAAAGCTAGTAAATAAATAACTATTTAAATGCTACAAACTTTAACTATTGTTTTTTATTCAATTTAACAAGAGTTAACTGTTATATTCGACACCTCTGTGCACGAGATCCTAGGCTCAATTCACAAGTGTTATTGGGTTTTTCCATCTGGGATTTCCCAGTAGCAGTCACGGAGTCGGGATTTGTGCCTGGCTAAGGGTAATAGGCTCGCCGCCTAGTACACGGGCGATAGGCGTGATGTTATCGTGAATTAACTTTCATACAGGTGTAAAAATACGGTAGATTTTAACATGGCAAAAAAAACAATGATGTGTTTCGGTTATACTGTAAACCCTGCTTCAGTCAGACACTAATTAAAGGGGCGCTGGCAAAATATCGCCCCATTTATATTAGGTGTGTCACTATAAATTTCTTCAGCGTTGTCGAAAATTTAGTTCATGACGCTTTTGATTTAGGTTTTAAGTTAAGATATCGTATAAATATTAAAATGTTGTTTATTTCGTCAACTACCAAAACAAATTAGTATTTCTAAGTATTTATGTATTTATCTAAAAAAAAATAGTAATCTAATATATTTCAGAAACTGCTGACACCCATAAATCACTAGGAAACTATTACAAAACCCCCGTTAACCCAATGGCAAAAACGGAACCTTAATTTCGTCCGTCTCGCCTGGCCGTTACAATTATTTGATTGATTGATTTTGATTTTTGATTTTGATTTCAAAAGCAATATTTTTTTTTTATCACAGTCAATGTTGATACAATACTATTTGTCTTTCTCACAACCTGAACAAAATTGTAGTAAATTTGTGAATTTTGTGCCCGATTGACCTCTATGATTTAGTGTCACATTAAATTAGTAAGAGTCGATTTTACCATCGTCAGATATTGAGGGTGGAAGGGACATCGACGCACAAACGGTTACGACGTATTCATTCAGTACATTATTCCGACCCCGCATATACAAATTTTTCATTTGTAATAAAAAAAAACACCATATATTTTGACCGTGTAGATAATGCACTGTGGTAGGAAATAGCAGTTTTTTTAACCGACTTCCAAAAGGAGGTTTTCAATTCGTCTGAATGTTTTTTTTTGTGTATATGTTCAGCGATATCTTCGCCAATTGTGAACCGATTTCAATGATTCTTTTTTTGTTAGGAAGAATAAGTACTTCGCGGTAGTGATGGGCGTTGAATCAACGAACTAGTTGAATCAACGTTGATGTCTCTTCAACGGGATTAACGTTGACCGTGTACAAATCAACTCGTTGAATTCGTCAACGAGTTACGAGACAACGACGTTTATGAATTTAACTCGTTTGACGAAACGAGAAACTGAACCCAACGTTTTGTTATTTTCAACGTACGTAAATTGTATTTCTTTAACAATAAAACTCTCGCTACGACGTGATAGTCATGACAATAATTTGAACTCTAAATAACGAATACAAGATTTGATATTTATTTAGTAATTTGATAAATGTCATTATTTTTAAAAGCAGGTAAAGGATGACATTATTAATTTTTAAAATTATCATATTCGAGCGCGGAATGAAATTTTTCCGCGCCGGCGGGCCTGTGACTCAGTACTAAGCCTGAAAAAAGTATGAAGGGAAGATCATCTAAAACCCTAGGTCGGCAGTAGGTAAAGTCATCATAAAATGTTATCCAGTTTCATTAGGTAAACTGCATCAAATTATTCGTAAAATAACATTACAACAGCATACGTTAATAAAAGCGTTTAGGCGTTTATCGTTCATGCAAGTTGACGTTCGTAACACGTTAACTCGTTGACGAAATTAACTAGTTGATCAACTAGTTGACAAACGCAATTCAACGTTAACGTTTCGTTGACGGAAAAACCTTCAACGACCCATCACTACTTCGCGGTGGTCCCGTTTAAATTTGGTGAAGATTTGATGCTGATCTTCGGAGATAAGCAATGGAATGGCTCTTCAATAATAGACAGCAAATCTGCCGTGATTGCTGCAATCGCTTAGATGTTTATTGTTTACCCAACATCATAACATCACGCCTATATGCTCTGAGGGGTATGCAGATTTGCTATTACACCCACATTTCGACAGTTAGGTATGTTAATTTCCATTTTTTTGGGGATAAGCCTATTACCATGACATGTATGGTAAGGCGGTTCACTAATGTTTCATCAAAACTACTTTGACAATTTTTAACCGACTTCAATAAAAGGAGGAGGTTCTAGGTTCGACTGTATGTATTTTTTTACGTATGTTCACCGATTACTCCGCCAATTGTTGACCCATTTTCAAAATTCTTTTTTTATTCGAAAGCCTATACTCCTGAGGTGGTCCCATTGTCATCAAGTCAGAATCTGATGATGGGAACCCTGAAAATTTATTATATATTGGCACACACAAAGTTTTTCATATATTATGTACTTTCTAAAGCAATTCAGATATTTGTGCCTGGTAATCATTATCTCATGTTGCTGAGCTGATGATGAAAGGTATAAGTCGGGATCTGATGCTGATCTTCGGAGATCTACAGTGGAACTCTTCAATAATAGACAGCTAATCTGTCGTGATTTCTGCAATCGCTTGGATGTTTCTTGTTTACACAATATCATAACATAACATAACGCTTTATGCTAAGCAGATGTGTACAGTACACCCAGATTTCGACAGTTAGGTAGGTATGTTAAGTTATATTTTACTGGGGATAAGCTTATTACCATGAAATGTATTGTTAAGAATGTAAATAAATGCATAGCATTTATTTGTATAGGATATTACAACTAAAAATGGAAAAATAAAAAACTTTTCTGCAAAAAATAAAACCGCAAAAAAGTTTTTAGATATTACAGTTGGTCTGGAATGATGTACTGAACACGTGGTAACCGTTTGTGCGTCGATGTCGCTTCCAACCTGTATTTCACCCGCGGAATGGAATTGACCTCTGACATTTTTTGAATAGATTAACTGTCAGAAATTCAATTCATTTTTTTCCAGATATTATGGTCGAGTGTTGGTAAAATGAGTGTCTACACTATCTACCAGGTAGTCGTATTATCTAGCTGAAGCTAACCCACCCGAAGCCCGGGCCCGCCCATATGAAAACTTAATACTTTTTAAACCGACTTCAAAGAAACCTCCTCCTTTTTGGAAGTCGGTTAAAAAGGAGGAGGTTTCTCAATTCGACCGTATATACATAATAATTATATATTTTTTATGTGTGTTCGCGGATAACTTCGTCGTTTATGAACCGATTTTGATATTTTTTTTTTTGTTGGAAAGGAGATACTTCAAGGGTGGTCCCATGATAAGGAAACCGGGATCTGATGATGGCATCCAAGAGAAATTGATGGGAGCTTTCAAAAATTGTAGTGGCGACTAGTGCGTTTGTAAATTTTTTGATTAAGTATTTTAAAGCACTACAATTTAAAGAAGGTCTGGAGTCGCTCTGATGATGGAACCGAAAGACAGTCGAGGGAACTCCTCAACGGTTTACAGCAGTCACCTTGTGTTTGGGTTTGATTAATTTGTATTGATGAGAAATTTACACCTAGATGGGTTGTGACTGTCATAAGGGGTCTAGATGATGAAGACGAAGGACAGTTAAGGGAACTCCTCAACTGTTTACAGTAGCTACCTTGCGTTTGGACTTAATTCATGTATATTGATCAAAACTTTGCACCCATCTGGGTTACAAGTGCCATTACAGGTCTGATGATGAAAAATATTTCTATGGAATATTGCAAGTAAAAATAAAAAAAAAAAAATTCCAAAAAATAAAACCGACTCCAAAAACACAAAAAAAGTGAAAAATAATTTTAGCTTCAGAAGTCGGTGACAAAAAACTGAATCAAATAAACAAAAGTCACCGACTTCTGAAGCTAAAATTATTTTTCACTTTTTTTGTGTTTTTGGAGTCGGTTTTATTTTTTGGATTTTTTTTTTTGTGATTAGTTTTTCAATCAGACAAACAGCGAACAGACAATTTATGTTAAACCAGCATTTCATTTAAATTCATTATTTTGCATAAACCTAAGAAATCTGAAGAGTTCATCGACATTAAAATTTGTTATTGACGATACATCAATCCTTTGTCAGAACTAGAAGTTTCTCCTAGTTCTAACTTTGATAATGCGAGTCTTACATAAGTAGCACAATAAAAATGTGGATTTAAATTATGCTTAAAGCCTGATAAAACGTAGCAGAAAACAAGTACTTATTTTTATTTTTTGTAGCTCTATGGCCAGACAATGAACGGTTTAACTAGGTATGAGGGAGCTGGCGGGGGCGCGCGGCTCGGCGGCCCGGACAGAGGCGCAGGGCGCACCCTGCCGGGGGGGGTGCGGGGCTCGGGGTGGCCGGGGTTGGTCGATGGCCGGCCGAGCCCGCCGCGCGACGAGCGGGGTCGCGCAGGCGCTCTTACGATCTCATTCAGGTCGAAGCCCTCGCGGTTGCCGACCCCTCCGTCTAGGCGTTCCCTCAACTAATAATGACATTTTCACCCGACGTTACGATGTTACATTTGGGCATCATATCTCAGCATATGTAGCATCACTTAATAATTGAATGAAATAACTTTTAAAATCTATGAGTTTATCAAAGGGGTCATGATAACAATTAGTTGGTTTTACTTAAGCAGTTAGGCACATGTCGCAAGAACATTATAAATTAATAAAAAGGCATTGAAAGTACTCATTTGTCTATCAACTACCAAGATAAATAAATAAGTGAGTTGGTCGCTTAGCAATTCATAAGTCTATGGAGAAGTAGATTTATAGTAGGTACTAATATATTCTGGCTTGTTGAATAAATGAATCAGAACATTACAGTTCATCTTCATAGTTTTGACCAGCGAAAAAAAAAATCCTCGATAGCTATTATCGGGCACAAATTTAGACTACATTATAGATTCATACGGGTACCGCCCTTGCGATGATACAGAGTTAACTCGAAGCTCCGACTAAAACTTGATACATACAAAGCGATACTCGTGTTTAGCATGTTTTCACTAAATATGTGAAACACCTCGCTAGGTCAGCTAGGTGGAAGAAATAACATTCTATTGAATTGCGGGCGCTGTGCATAGTAAAAATATGATTCATAAAACAGTTTTTTAGCAAAATGTACGCAATTTAGAGCGACAAAAAAAAATCTTTTCATATTTCTGGGGGGACCATTGTGTTCAAAAACGTTTTCGGTATTTTCTAAAAAAATGAACGGAGGGCAATAAAGAGATCTTATTCGATGAAACAAAAACACAGGATGGAAGTTGTTAAGTAATACCTACCTTTTTGTGCACACCTTATTTTGATTGTATAAATTATTTATAGATGAGTCATTACGACAATCATACATAGTTCGATTGGTCTGTGCGTTGGTCAAGATTTCCGCATCAATGACTAGCCCCGGGCCCCGGGTTCAAACCTCTCAATACATTTTTATTTCTTATTTGAAATAATTATTGACATTTTTTTTTCTTGTTTGAAATGAATTTTTATTTTTCAATTAATATTTTTGTTGATTTTCTTATTCTATAATGCAATTTTATTGCTTTTGCTTTATGGTAAAAAGAAGCGGTTGGCGAGCAATGCAACAGCAGGTGAACCATCGTAGAAAATTTTTCATGAGTAAGTTTATATACAAATATACATGGTGTTACAGAATATTGTAGTAATGCGAAATGAGGACACAATATTGAACTCATCATCGTTATGAAAAACTTATACTATGGTTCCAACCCTGAAATCGACAAAATGAAGTTTTTCATAATGATGACTGCAATGACCCCTTTTCGTAAGACCTAGTCTGTAAATAATTTATAAATGATTAATTTTAGCAGGTATGTTTAAATAACATAACACAACGGGCTAATCGCCCACCACTACCACTCTTCAAAATCACTCAGTTTTTTTGATGTGTATGGATTTTTGTTGCGAAAGTCTGACAACCAGTCTTACCAAGGGGTATCGTATTACCTAGCACTAACTGGGTTGTGGAGGTCCGACAGGCAGTCGCTCCATGTAAAATACTGGTATTCAGCTGCATCCGGTTAGACTGGAAGCCGACCCCAACATAGTTGGGAAAAGGTTAGGCAGATGATGATGGATTTTTGTTGCGAATTCTTAAAATTATGAAAGCAATAAAGAACCATTTTTATTCCCATAGATATAAAAGAGTGATACTGATAACACTAAAGTAGATCGTTGCACTCAATAAACCGTAAATCACGAAAAGAAGCTGCAGTTTAAAACAAAAAGGAACTCGGGAAAAATGTATGAAACAGCAGCTTTTCTTTGCGATTTCAGGGCAGGCACCTTAGTAAAAGTTGTTCATACTAGGCATGCCTTTTAAGTTCTGTCGTTTCCATATATCCCGGCAATTTTGAATTTGGAACTGTTCTATATTCGATTGTGTTTAAATTTTGAATTTCAAAACAGCTGAAAGTATTAGGATTAATGCTATTGTTTAGTCACACGATTGGAATCTGTCAGGTTACGTACAAAAATGAATCTTTCTAAGGAAAATGTTCGTGCAATAATTTTCTACAACTTTAGAAGAGGCCTGACACGGGTTCAGTGTTTTGAAGAGCTAACATCTGTGTTCAGTGATGAAGCCATGTCTGCGGACTGTCGAACGCTGGTATTTAGAATTCCAGCGTGGACATACTAGTGTTAGTGACAAATCTCGCCAAGGACGCCCAAAATCCGCCTTCACTGAAGATAACATCATTGCTGTGAGACTACTAATTCTCGAAGATCGTCATGTGACGTATCGAGAGATAGAGGCTCTATTAGGCATCTCAGGGACAACCATTCAGAAGATCTTGCATGAAGTGCTTGGTGTGAGAAAGCTTGTTTGCCGTTGGATATCGCATCTGCTTTCTGACGATCACAAGGCGGCCCGCGTCAGATGGTGTAAGAAAACTCTGCAAATGTTCAACCGAGGAGAGTCAAATCACGTCTACGACATCATCAGTGGTGACGAATCTCGGATCTATGCCTACGATCCTGATTCCAAACAACAATCTACAATCTGGGTCTTTCAAGACGAGTCAAAGCCGACTAAAGTTGTTCGTGCTCGACAACGCAAGCTCACACAGCGCTCGTCAAACGATTGTGTATTTGAAGCAGGAAAAAGTAGAAATTCTTGACCATCCTCCATACAGTCCTGACCTAAGCCCTAATTTCTTTACATTTCCTCAAATTAAGAAAAGTCTTCGTGGTCAAAGGTTCCAGTCCGGTGAAGAAGCAGTCGACGCTTCCCAAATCAGCCAATAAGAAAACGAAAACAATATTATGAACATATTTTTAAAATAACAACACGAAAATAAAAATACGTGTCTACTGATATTTGAACCTACACGCAGTCAGGGTGCGAAGTCGGACAGTGGCGCGCTGGGCCAATTGCACATTTGACTTCTATACATCGACATTTCGAATCTGCGAGATTCATGCGGCGCACTGCAAGGAAACTTGGAATACTCGTCCCCTCTTCATCTGTTTCACCGCCTCAAATGTATAAAAGTCGTCTATTCACCGCGCCTTAAAGTGTAAACAAGGCAACATCACACAATGTGCTACCGTTATTTAAGCAGTAGCGTTCGGGGAACGATCGAGCCATTGTGCTGTACAGTGTGCACTTGTGTTGCTATTTCACTCCTCACTTTATTGATTGATGATTCCATGCACTAAGTAGATATGTTATGGACCAGGGCCTCAATTCTGCTATTTTTATAAAATTCGACATTCCAACACGATCCCATTGTCATTTTGCTTAAAGTTCGTAATCTGCTAAATTCATAATGGTCGATCATTGGTCGGTCAGTGGTCTCGTAATAGAATTGTGTTATAATGACATTGTAGTATTGCCATTATTATAAAATTCCTTGGTAGAAATGATTTTCGAAAAACTACTACTAAATTTGAACATCTATTCATGTGAGATTTTATTTATATATATTTTTACATATTATTTATTAGTATTATAAGCAATCTGAAGTAGTAAGAAGTTCGTAAATAGCAAAAAAACATTAAATTTATGTCATGTTTAGCTGTCAAAGTCAAATGTGACATTACTTTGACGTTTATCTGTTTATTTATTTCTAGCAGCCGGTGTTTTGTTATGTTTTTACATTTAAGTGTTTTTATTAGATTTTTGTTTGTATATTTAAATTCCCTTTACAGAGAAGCCTATATTTATTGATTTTATACAAAATGGTGCTAATTGAGCAAATTTCGACTCTTGGAGGGCGAAGTTCATCGAAACGATATTGTATGAAGTGCGCCCAATTTTTAAATTGGGTATCGGTGGACTGCCCCAATAAAACGCCGGCAGAGTGGCGCACAGTAAGTATCTAAATACAGTATAATTAGGTATGCATTATAAAATGTATCATTATTGTAATATTTACACTTTTTTTAGTTCTAAGTACAATGAATATAAGAGTAAAATGTTAAAGAAAATTAAATCACAGAAGAGTCACATAAGTGCAACAGGTTACTCATTGTATGTACCTACAAACATACCCACAATAAGTATTAAGGAGCATTGAAAACAATACAATAAAAATTAATATAACCCCTCCAGCTAAGCTTAAAACCTTTGTTAGGTGTAGACTCACATCAGTGGTAGTACATTGGGCAGAATTTGACATCTTGATTGTAACTCAGATCAGATACTGAGCGCTAGGTTACACATCCTATTGAAGTGTTGTAACTATTGTATTAAAGCTAAATTTGTTTTCATAGAAACTCCGCAGAATTATAATGTCATCAGATTCTGAGTCTGACTAATGTTTTCTAAAGTATGCAAGAGGTTTTGTCAGATTATTAAAAGATAAATGAAATCTATTTAAGGAGGAGTCTATGTCCAGCAGTGGATTCCAAATGGCTGTAATGATAAATGATTAAATGAAACAGTGTTTATAAAAATAGTATTAATTTATTTTAAATCATATTTAGTACAATACTGTGGATCTGTAAAAAAGAATTAAATCATTTTAATAATAATTAGAGCATTTTCGCACTTCACTAGAATATTGAGGTGGGTTTACATTACATATCTGCTTATTTAATTTATGTATTTCTTCACAGTCTGTCAGCAAGAGCCTGCTGCAGTGCCCGACCTTCAAGAAGATCCCGATTCACCCTTTGATGGTCTTGATGATTAGGTGCTGCTTAATTATTTTCCTCCTAAATTAAAAGACTTATTAGTGATTAATGACATGACTGTTATTATTTTCATTATATATGGTAAAATTTGTTATTTGTTTTTGAAATGATGATTAAAATATTATGATAATTTAACTTGGATTTGTTTTATTATTTAAATGATTTTCACATTTTTCAATTGGCTTGAAAGTCAACTTAAATATTGTTAAATAAATATTTAGTTTATGATAAATAAAAAGTAATTTAAATGTTGATTTTTTAACAATTGCTTCTGCATAAACTTCATCAGGCAGGTGGCAACGGTGCTCTTGCCATGTTTGCAATATTGTGCAATATGCAACATGCATTCACAATCTTGCCTGCAGTTGTTGGACTATAACGTAAAGCATGTGCTGCAACGCTGCAAGCAAACACCTGCAAAAAATAAATTTACTTTTATACAACCCCATTTTACTGAACGTCTTATTACTTTTATATACTCACTGTTCTTGACATATAGGTACAAGAACTGTTGCATCTAAAGTTCTATAACAAGAAATTCATTCAATACCTCTCTAATGCCTGTTACTTCATTAATTGCTCCGGATACAGTAATTTGTGAAACATTATGGAGGGCAATCTGTCCAATCAAATTTTGGTAGGACCCTGATGCATAAAATGCAAGTGCTATTAGAATCTGCAATAAAAAATATCAACATTAATCAACCTATTTCGTGTATATAGCTATAGAATAATAAATCAATGTCAAATTCAGTTTTCTCACCTTCATTTCTGCCGTTACGCTATCGTTTCGGCGCGGTCTGGCCATAAGGGGAATGAGTTCTTTAATTAACCCCCTTACTGAATCCTTTCAAAGGCGAAAAGTTTTTACAAATTCCGCCTCGGGTATATCATGGGTTCGTATTCATTCTCGTCAAGTTATGGGCCCGACGACGTCTTCTGCATTCCACCCATCTTCTTTATCTAACATCCACTGCGTTGGCTAGCTCGAGAATACATTGTCTCCATTCAATATTCCACAAACACTTACTCGTAACTAAATAAAAGCAATGACTGCACGATGACGTTCTAATGGTAGGTCAGTGATCAAAGGAACTGTCAAAATTTTAGCAGATTACCGCCTTAGTCAGTCATTCATTTGTATGTACAAGATTACCATTCTATGCCATTTCTTTCAATGGACTGTCAGTGGTTGACCATTGGAAAGTCATAATGACGCCATTATATTAGTAGATTACCAAACTTGTCAAAATCAACAATTATGAAATCAATGACGGACCATTCTGACACTATTGTAATAGCAGAATCGGGCCCCAGGTGATTAATGCGGGCATTATACATAATGCCCGAGCATTATGAATAATGTCTAGCTCTATCGGGCAAAGTGATTAATACTATCTTAACTTCATTATTTATCACATTGCACGGTTATTATTATTGCTACATGATAATTGGACAATTTGATAATAAAGCTAAAGAAGATGCTAATTATTCCAAATAATGAGTCTGATTGCTTAAACTTTAGTTTATTTTATGTTTTATAATAACAAGTCATTTCTATAAAACAATAATAGACATGTTGTGTTTTTTTTTTTTAATATGTTTTATATTATATTTTTAATATGAATGTACTCGAATAACGTAATTGAAATTTAACAGCAGCTAACAGAAACCCTAACCCTAGACGGTCGACGTCAGGGGCACCCCGAGGTTCGGTTAGTTAGGTTCCTGTAAACCCTGCAGACAGAAATAGGAGCCTTCACTATATCAGGTTTATTGGCTACAATAGTCCTGTCAGTGATGATGGATTGATCCCAGTATAATGTGAAATTGCCATTTTCGAGAACTGGAGTACGGCACTTCCGATTTTACTTAGGCTTACTTAATAGGCTGTATTTTAAAGCAAGTTGCTGTTGGATAATCCTGGCTACAAGGTTGTGTTTATGCAAGTACTCTTCGTTAGACAGACTAGAACACCCGGAGATAATGTGACGGATTGATTCGCCTGGACGGTGGCATGACCGACATTATTATGTCAACCGTGCCGTCGCGTAACTCCTTATTATTTTAATTATTATAATAAAAGAGACGTTATTTCGACTTATTACTCACCACAATCTTTCCAAAACAAATGAGAAATGGTTGATTTTACATGGCAGAGGCATCACGCCATGACAGCGTCGTCGGTCGTGCCATCTTCCGCCACGGCACCAGCGTACGAGTAGGTTTTACTCAAGGAACTTATTGGTTTAACTGCATAGGCACGCCAAAAGAAGTTTCACATAAAAAATAGCTTTTTTACGCTGGAGGGGGGAAGGCTAGATTCATGTGCTGATTTCATGGTAACCGTAAGTGCGTTGATATTCGTTCCAGCCATAGAGGCTGGAAGAGGCAGAAGGCCTCTATAACTGGTCATTATTTGTATTACTTCGTATGTATATCAGAATAGTCAATTACACATTGGGTTCTGTTACAAAGAGAGCTTCTTATCGTTTTTGGTGGACGTAATACTTATTCGCGTATTGAATATAGCAGCAAGCGAGTAAGGCTGAGGCCAAACGAACGTAATTTTTGTGCTGTGAGTCGCATAAAATGAGTTCACGCTGCATTCGGTTGGGACGCAAAATGCGTCGCCGTGTGTTGCAAACAGGACTTTAGTATGAAACCGAACCGTAAATTCCTACGATAGTGATAAGGGTTTAAGAACCTTGCGAAGGATACTGACAGACTGGAATTTTTGCTAACTTGCTCATCTTCAAAAAGTAGAGTAGAGTTCTAGAGTTAGTAAGAGATAAAAAATGCATCCTATTCAAAATATAAAATATAGAAATAGAATAAAAAATGGATGTTGAAAGGTTTGTTTTTCATTTTCATTCAGGTCATGTTTTTGAAAGGTTACCTAGTGCTAGTGCACTATCATTTAGTAAAACGATCTACCAACATAACGACCGTTGTTTTTTCCACTAGTTTACCTTATCCATACAGCAAGAAAGTGAATACGCATCACAGTGTGTAACTTGATCAATAATTCAATACTCTTGAAGTATTATTATTGTATATCGAACGACGAGTGTCGTCTCCGCTCATGCCTATGTTGAGTAATTCTGAAGACAAACAGGACATTCCTAACGTACCTATTCTGTAAATGCAAGCGACTCATGATGACTGATCCTAAATTAAACATTTGCAAATTAATAATAATAATTAACTATACTGTTTGTATGAATTTTATAAATGAATAAGTATTTAGTTTCATGTTCCTCCCGGGTTTAATTAGATACAATAACCACTCGTTTGACGAAGTCGAGTAAAGCCGGGCGTCTGAGTCAGTCCTAAATAAATACCTTTCTGAATTCAGCAAGTGAATGATCTGAAAAATTCAGAAACTGAAGCATGCTACTTCTTATACACGTCCCATACCTTTCTGCTAGCTTAACCTAACACATGGCGATTGAATTTAGAAGAGATAAATTTATTACATAGAAGGTTGCTTGAATTGGTTGGGAGCCAAGGAGATTCTGAATTCCCGTATCATTCATTTGCTGAATTCGCATTTTTGCCATTTACGCCCGGCCTAAAACCTGAACTCCGACGCACTGTTTATCAAACAAGACACAAGTATTACATCCGTTTCTGGTAATACTAGTCTATGTTTACAGAAGAGACGTGAATGTGAAGCATGAGCACGACCCCTGTTACAAGTTGATGTATTTCTCAGAATAAGGTAATTAAGCGAGTGACGTTAGTATGCGAAGCTACTGACTTCTTATAATAATAGTCTCCAGTAGTGTTGGCCGGAACTTGAGAAAGTGGAGCCGACATACCGTAGCCGCACGATTTCATAGCTCAGTGGCTAACTCGCAGCTGCGGTTTCACGATCACATTGCAACATACGTGTATTACCGATTTGAGTTACTCCAATAGATCGATACAATATTAGTTGACACAATAAGATGGCCAATAAACAAGAAACTTAATTTGTTTGATATGCTAACATTCATTGAAGAGTCCAGCGGATCTGCTTATCTCTAGAGGTTTATCTGTATTTCTTTGATTTTTTTTAATGAAAATAAAAATCGGTCTTTGGAATTGCCATTTGAGTTAAAATAGGGGATGGATTTTTGTACAGGTAATTTAAGTCGGACGCGGGCGAAGTCGATGGCAATCATATCAATGAAATTATCAGAAATGCAAAAGCAACAATCGCGGGTGATGCACGAGAGAAGACCTCCGAACATTTTTTTGAATTTTTTACAAATTTTATCAGGAACATCTCAGGAATACTTTACATCAAACATTCGCTAGAATAAAGCGGTGTAAATCAAATAAAAGTAGGTAGGTAGGTATGTATTTTGAAAAGAACAGTCGTTTTATCATCAGAGAACTTAATTCTTTTTGCTCAAAGTCGGTTAAAAAGGTCTTTAAAGTATAGGTATTGATATGCTAATGAATTAGTTAAGATTAGACAAACTAATCATAATGTGTTACATGTCCTCTTTCATTAATTGGGTCACTGTGAAATATAATATGGTACGGTAACGTACCTACCTTACGGAACTCGTTGCAGTGCTTAATGAAGGTCATACTATAACGGTGCAGGTGCTAGTTATTAATATAGAGCCTATCCGACTCGAATACGAATTAATGGCTTTGCAAAGTAGCATTAAGCAAGTCAACGAGCACTTCCGTCGTGCGAATGTGGACAGGAGGGCTGGCGCGCGGCCGACCCGCATTCCACCACCAAATACGTTGCACGAAACACGACTCTCAGTTGGAATAATAAACGCATTGTTGCCGATGCCTCACAAAGCAAGCGAAATCGATTACACACAATACGGACAATCGACTCACTGCGCGCGTTATAATTAGGTATATCTGCTGTGTTTATAAACTAGCATTATGTTTCATGCCTAAGCACAATGAAGTCTTAGTTCTAGCACATGTACTAAGCAATTACGCCGGTAATCCCATATCTTACTTAAGTCTAGATATTAGACCAGTCTCATTGGTTCTTCTTAGACTAACAAGTCATGAAAATATATAATTATGTATTTGTGATCTTCCGTTACTTTAGGAGCAGTACGGTGCAGTTTATGGACAAAAACGCTCTAGTACTAAAAAGGAGGTTTCGTATTATGTAAAATATTACATAACATGTAGGTATAGGTACGTACTTCGAAATCCTAATAAGCCCAGGAAGTCGAATAATTTACTAGTTTCCCTAGATGTTGACGATACCCAGGTTTCTACTTCGCTCTCGCTGTAAAACTTTCTTTGCGTAGTAGTAAAGATAACGTTTGAAAGTATGTCGCGTTTGCTTTTAAGTGCTAGTATTGAGGTGGGAAGAGATCAGATGGTATGACCATAATGCCATGGAAGTTGGGTAGGCCTTCGGTGTGGGACGCAACTTGGGTCGACACCCTTGCGCCATCCCATCTTCCTAGCACAGTGAGCTGCGCTGGGGCGGCTGCTGCAGGTGCTGAAAACCTCAAATGGCGCAAATACAATAATTTAATTGGTAGTTATGTGTTTGAGCCGTTTGGGGTTGAAACACTAGGGCCATGGGGTCCGAGTGCCCACCTAGTTTTTCGGGAAATCGCCAAGCGGTTGGTCGACTCTTCACGTGACCAGAGGGCGGGCCTATTTTTTGGCCAAAGAATCAGCATTGCCATCCAACGTGGTAATGCTGCCAGCCTTCTGGGCACTTTTCTTGTTGACAGCGATGCGGACGAATTTTTAGATGCCCTGTAACCCTTTTATACTTGTACCTTGTACATATTTATTTCTATTATAGTTTTGTAGTTTGTATATAATTAATATTTTGATTAAAGAACGTTTTTGCAAATGAAAAAAAATATATATTACAATTTCTCAAGGAGCGTTGCTAGCTATTTATTTTAGTGACTATGACATTGAATTTACAGTCACATCTTATGCGGCCGACTACTAGATTAGATTTGCAGACAGACCCAAAAGTTAGCCAATGCAATCCTACGTTAGATAGAGGTAAAATGATCATTGAGGACGATCTTGAATCTAGGTACAAAAAAATATGTAGGTACCTTAAGGTACTGTGAATTTATTCCTGATGCAGAGAAATGTACAACATATCAGTAGACGCTAGGGGAGGGCTCTCTTACTCTTCGACAACCTTATAAAAATTATAACCCCAGGTAGTCACTTCTTCGAATAATAACAGATTTTATATTCAAAGTACACACCTACAGACATAGATACGACTACCAGCAGCCTTATGCCAGATGGCATGTCCCATCGGTCAAATAGTAGGTACCACGCGGCGTCGAGTCGCGTCGTTCGTAACGAGACGAGGCTAATGATGTTTTTTCGCTTTTATTGCATGGACATAAAACTCATTCTGACAGGCTCAAGCCAATTCCGTTTCGTTAAGTATGGTAACTAGGGTCATTTCGCCTGTTCGCGTCCATTTAGTGCAGTTGGCAAGTTTGAAGGAGAAGATAAAAATGTTCCAGCACTAGTTTCAATGAAAACGTTATGTAATGTGTTCATTATATAGTCTACTATAGGGTTCGCTTTCAGTTTTGTTCGAAACTACTTGTGTTTTTTTTATAAATAGACAAACTTCAAAAATACGCGTTTTACCCAGTTTGCGTCCAAAAAATCTAAATTGCGTCCACCCATAGACCATTTTGCGTCCACCACCTAAGAAAAGGAATGTAGGGGTGATATTTTTAAGATAATGTAAAGAAACATTATATTTTTAACAGATTCTTTATTCAAGAATATAGTTATTTGGGAACTCAACTCTCGGATTCCATATTCCTTAGATCCCTCTCCTCAACCGAGACCTACAAGTATTTGGGTATGTCGGAAGCATTTGGCATCAATGCTGCTGACATGAAACAATCATAGAAGGAGCGCTTCTTTGGTCGCCTGAATAAAGTGTTAAACAGTCTTTTATCAGGCGGAAACAAAGTGCGCGCCTTTAATGGTTGGGTCATGCCGGTTTTGATGTATTCTTTCGGCATACTCAAATGGACTCAGACGGAACTTGACGCCCTGGATAGGAGGGTCCGCACACTATTGACAGCAAACCGGATGCATCAGCCAAGATCATCGGTGATGAGACTGTATATCCCGCGGAAGTGCGGAGGTCGTGGCTTCTTAAATGCTAAGACCTTGCACAACCATTAGGTATGCAGTCTCAGGGAATACTTTCTCGAAACCGACGTGGGGATGCACCGAGATGTGGTCTCAGTGGACAAGGGCCTCACCCCGCTCTCCTTGGGTAACGAGAACTGGCGCAAACCTGTGATATTGAATACTAATGACCGTAGGGAGGTATGGCAGAGCAAGGAGCTACACGGACGCTTTTTCCGGGCCCTACATGGACCTGATGTAGACCTTTTGGCGGTTGGTGCCTAAGGTGTTGGTCGAGGAGGAGCAGAAGGAGGCTCTCATTGCGCGGCACGGCACGCATTGTGAGACGGTTCCTTTCCCTGGAGCCCTGACCACCCTGCCTGGACCTTGTTCCTGATGCCGATGGGGCATCTATTTTTTATATTTTAAATGTTTTGTTTACTTTTGTTTTTTAAAATATTTAAAAATATATTAAATAAGAGAAATAATGAATAAAATTAATACATATTAAATTATTTTTACAAATAAGTAAAAAAAATATATTTACGCTATTATTTGTATTTAATGAAAAAATGGACGCAATTTGGTACAATAGTATTTCCCTGTAGGTATAGTTTGCGTCCACAACTCCACATGTTATGAACGATATTTGTATCTTTTTCTACAATCATAATAATGTGGACGCAAATTGCTCATTACGATTGCATGATATTAGTACATAAATAAAAAATAAAAACAAATTCCCTTTCATAATTTAATCACATAAAAATAAACACTAACTAAATCATAAATAGACGAGTTCGCGTCCATTGTGGTCGCAAAGTGGAAGTTTTATAAATTCGGTGTAGTAATTCGCGTCCACCTTATTTTAACTGTTAACTTTAAAAAAAACAAGTAAAGACATAATTAATATTACTCCTTTTTTCATGCTTTATGTCTAGAAACAGCTGTGTATTCTAAAATACGCATAAAACAATAAAATAATTACCGTCGAACGCGCCCCTGCACACTATTTTTTTGCCGACATTCCGCTCGTCCGCGCTTCTTTGTTGAAGAACGGAGACTAACTATTTTTTTTACACATGATTGATTGGGCACACAGAACTTTTGTCTATGTGTATGCGCCTCTTATACGATGAGGCATTGGCCGTAACGAGTTTTCGGTGATTTAGTGTGTTAATATACCTATTTTCGAGAATTGTTATAGGGAGGTCCGAAAAATGGACGCGAATAGGGTGATGGACGCGAACAGGCGAAATGACCCTACCTCGTTTTAAAGGAACTCTAGTTGTTAAAGCGTTGGCTAAGATTTCATGGTTATCCTTTCATTTAATGTACCATGTTTGTCAGAGAGATTTGATCCTTATGATTGGCCCTATCGAATGATGCCATAAAAGTACAGGGTGTTATTCTTTGGAATTCAGCCGGTTCGATTCCAGTGTGGCAAGCGAATTTTCGGTAATCTTAGAATGCAGAGTTATTTATTTTAAACATAAAGGAATGTTTTCTTAGTGTAAAATTTTCTATCTGCAGTATTTAGAGTACTTTCCCTCCAGGTGGCGTTGAACTATTCCACCCTGAATATTCCTATATAAATACCTATTATTACTATTACCTCTAAAATTTAAAACCTTTCTATCTATAGATACAAAGGTTTACAATTTCAACCATGGGTAATAAATTAATAACGATAGTGGTACCAGTGATCGTGACTAGTGTTCAAGACCACTGCACCATAGTAGCATACCCTGCAGATCAATGAAAAAATAATGTTTCGAAATAAAAACTCATTTTTAATTAATACAAATTTACCGATGCAGAAATAATAAACTGCATGTGTATGGTGAAATGATTGACGAGTATTTTTAGGTTTATTGTCCCGCCGCTGATGGTATGTTAATGTAGGTATGTATGAACAAGGTTAATACTAAAGGGCAATGGCCGCGGGCGGATACCGCACGTCCTACACCCTCCCTCACGCTAGCTAAAGAGACTACACATGGATGCTCATAACGTGTTACTATTATTATTACATCCAATTCACATTGGTGGATAGTTAGAATAATACCACAGTAGGTACCTACCTACTATCGTTGCGTTTTATGTCAATAAAAATGTTACAAAATATTTACAGCTTAATGTGTATGAGCAGTACCTATTACTAATTAAATAATATGTCATATTTCCTCTTGATGAGACATTGCTGGATAGGTAAGTAACTGCAATTAACTCTGTTATTTTCCTCTCTTTACGCAAATAACAGTTTTACCCATCTTATCCTCTCAGTGCAAGTCAGTAGTAACTACCTATTTATAATTACTCATTCAAGCTTTATATACTGTCATGATAATAATTATTATCAGTAGCCGGTTAATTCACTTTTAAATCATTCCAATTAATCACTAGGCAATGTCAACACTATAAAGGTTGTTGGTAACAAAAAAAAACGGAACGCCATAATCCCTACTTTAAAAAGCACTCGAGCTTTTTAGAAAACAGTAATAGGTACTTTTTATACGTTTCTTTCGTACTTCGATCTATCATACACAGATCACAAAAAGCATATCATCGTTAGATATTACCCGTAACATGTATGAAGTTTCGCCAGTTAATTGTATTCGGTAATCCTACTTGGATCGAAGTCGAAGGTGCTTTGTGTCCATATTAACCTACTTGTCCTAGGTAGGTATATAGACAGGCACTCATCTCTGTTTTTTAGGGTTCCGTACCCAAAGGGTAAAACGGGACCCTATTACTAAGACTCCGCTGTCTGCCTGTCCGTCTGTCACCAGGCTGTATCTCATGAACCGTTATAGTTACGACAGTTGAAATTTTCACAGATGATGTACCTATTTCTGTTGCCGCTATAACAACAAATACTAAAAAACAGAATAAAAAAATATTAAGTGGGGTTCCCATACAACAGACATGATTTTTTTGCCGTTTTTATAGATAATGATAAGGAACCCTTCGTGCGCGAGTCCGACTTGACTTGCCGGTTTTTTTTTAAATAACGTTAGTTATTTCATTAAAATAACCTTTAATTTCGACGTTTTAAAACCTTAAAAGATACGTTTTCAAATAATACGATTATTAGGATGTAACAGTATCATTCAAAAAGAACTTTGTGCTGTTTTCCAACGTTGATGATGGTTGAAGATGTTTGTGACTAGCGATGTTCGTGTTCGAAAGTAAGAGATCGCCAAGCAGGAATTATTGAGACCATCACGATACGTAGATATTGTGTATGCGGCTAGTCGATTTTAGCGTTCAGCATTGATGGCTTTACACTCTCTTGATTTAGTTGGTGTTATTTTTTAATTTTATTTCTTTTTCATATTTTATTTGATCTCCTGTGCGCGTCAAATACGTACTTTGTCTTTCATTCTACCTAATATTGAAAGGTCAAAATGATTTTGTAAAAAATAATTTTTTTATGTATTCTCTTACTTTTAATTTAGTATTGGGTTGAATTTTTATGATTGATGGATTTGCAAATGCAACAAATTATAACTGTTGAAATTTAAATACAATTTCAACAATTATAGTCAAATTCCGCTCTAATATAGCCTTCCATCATGAATTTCTTAAAATGCCCGGGCATAATGTCCAATTAATCAACCTCTTGGCTACCTTAACCTATAATCGCAAGCAACCAAATCAACTGAACCTAATAGAATACTAGGTATGTTTTAAGCTTTCACGGTTTAAAACTAAACTTATACTGTCACTTATGGGATGTCTTCCATGATTGTTCATAGTTTTGAGCTCCCGATATATCATAAGTGAAGATCCCGTAAGTGACAGTATAAGTTTACTAGGAATGTATTTAAAAAAATATATTAATATTATAATTGTCATCATATTATATGGTTGGAAACCTTGGGCCTCTGCTTTACTATATTTATTCAGGACTTTCAAATGAATGCAGACTGAATGAAAATGTAGGGGATGAGGTGTGCTTGCCCGTGGCCTGCTATTAACTTCAGGCAGGCCACTTTGGTCTTAGATTGGCTTCTTCAGAGCATCTTCTAGCTGTTGCCTTGCTGGCAGCCACTTCTCCACTCCTGCTGCAGATCAATACCGTCAGGTGTCGATTTCGCAGCAAGGTTGAGATAATGAAACAGAACTGACTCTCAATACCTTCTGCCAAGCCATTACGCTGTAATAAGGGTTTATTACAGCGTAATGGCTTGAGTAAAGCTGGGCAGTAATGGTTCGCTTACCGAGTCCTATTTGCAACATGCAGCTTATTCAGGTGCAGAATCCATAGTTTTGTCAAATGAATGCTATTTCTGTAGAGGTGTACTACCTCATGTAAGTTCTAAGCTAACGAACTTGAAGAATGAAGTACCTACAGAACAGAGAAATTTATTTTGTTCTTTGGTTCAATTATTGTGTTTTTTTTTTAATCACGCAATTGAAGCCAGGCATCAAATTACAAATTATATATTTTTACAAAATTTTAATTTATAAATCATAATTCTCAAAGCAGAGTACCTGCCACCTACTAGTATTATCCCAGGGCCAACCTGCTAATATTAGATTTGGCGACAATCTGACTTTTTTAAATTTTTGGTCAGGGTTTACTTCAATTATTTAATAATGAGCATCATCTATCAATTAATTAAAAACTTTTGCGCGATAATGTGATGGCCGCAACATCAAACGCTGCTTCTCATACTCGCCTGCACCGCGTTGCGGGCGTCGCCGTCCGCGCCGTGCAAGACGCAACTCAGAACGCGGGACCCGTTAGGGGTAGACCATCCGCGAACGAATATTATTATAATTTGAATAAACGCAATCAATATCATGAAAATCTTTTAATTATTTTTACGCTAATGAAGATCTATGATGGGTATCGGTCATAATAAGAATTGATCCCTCACTATTCCCTCAACTCCCTAACGATTGTGAATTATGAATTTCTAAAATATATAATTCAGTAAAAATTCGCAGGGCCAAATTCGCTGTATTTTCTGCTAATAAATACCAATGGTGCCAGTAGATATACCTAAAAAATAAATTATGGTGCAACAAAATATTTTTTGAATATCAAAAAGCTGCGTAGCGTTTAAGTGTAAAAAAGTTAACTACTGTAAAAAAACAGACACGCAAGCAACTAAAAAAAATAAAGACAACTAAAAATAATAAAGACAGTTGTACACTTACCTCGTACTTGATGCCGGCCAAACGAAGCCATGTTTCAACTTTCAAGCAGTACGGTGAAGTTGAGGGCAACAAAGGAGTTCGCGAGAACTGATACAAATATACAACATCTTTTTCAAAGTTAGCTTTGTGCACCGTGATCTTGGGCGGGGCAGGCTCAACTTTCTTTTCCTCTACCTTTTCTTCAACTTTTTCGGCCGGAGGATCTTCTTTAGTTTGCCCATTGTCTACCGGCGCGTCCTCCTGTGCTTCCTTTTCTTTCTCGGTGTTCTCGGGCACGTTATTTATTACTTCGGTGGCCATGTTGAAAACAAAATGCGTTTAAACAAGTCCAGTCAATAATCGCACGCACTTTAATTTACACAAAGAGCCGCGCTATAGATTTTATAATTTTAATTCACTGCAACTTATAAGCAAAATGCGCGTGCCCCACCGCGTAAGTTGTCTAACTGACTGCGGGCGCAGCGGGCCGGCCGGGCGCTCCTTCATAGTGTTGCCAGATCCGGTAAGCCACATATTGGGGTGAAAGGTAAAACGGAACGTTCAAATCAGATTCAAAGCAGCGAGGGTTTACGTAGGAAGGAAGAACTAGAAAGGAACATCAGTTTTAGTCCATTTTCTAAACTAAAAGACTCGGATTAAACGTTCGGTCGAGCTTTAAAAAAGAGTTAGTCATAATCAAAAATAACTGATATTATTTTCCTATTTGAAAACTTTCCACAGCTTTCGTCTCTTCACAACAAACAGAATAAGGCCTTTCCTTATTCTGTTTTACTTTTAGGCGTCTAAATGCTCTGTAAATTTAAAAGATTATTATTTTGTTTAGGCACTTGGGTTATTAAGAAATCGGATCGAATAAAATCGAAAGGGAAACAAAAATCTCAGGGAAAATACAAAACAATAAATAATAATAATACACGAACCTTTCAAAACCGGGACGTCGTGCGCACCATCTGGCAACACTAGGGCCTAGGGTTGGCACTTGGCTGGCTGGTTTGGGCCGCCTTTTTACGCCGTTCAGAGTGTTGCCAGCTTCGATAATTCTGGCTAAGTAGTTGATGAGAACTTAATATTACACACACTAACACACACTATTTTATGATATTTCTTTAAGCTTATTTTTCTATTATTTAGTAGTTTTAGTTTTTAGATGTAATTTTTGTCTGAATTGTATTGTCTCTTTGTAAGAACATTTAACTTGTGGAGATGGCTTTGCCCCTGGCTGGAGGCCTTACATTCAGGGCATAATAGGATAATAATATGTATTACGTTTAAATTCTTAAAATGGTCATAGACGTACCTACTATTATGAATTGTCACTTTGTGACCATTTTACGAGTTTAAACGTTATTCATATTATTATATAATTATCCTATTATGATTCTGCTAAAACGGCCATTTTTGACTCCCTGTACTTTGGCCAATATGGTCCAGGAACGTTGGCTATTATGACCATTCATGCACATTTATAAATCTAATCCATTCGCCGACCGACGACGCTATTGAGTGATATATAGTTATATATATAGTAGTCTTTGGATATAGTTTGGTGTCGTGTACAGTATAAGTGCACGCATAAAATGGTTAATTACGCTGTTTCCCTTTTATTAATACCGCCTGCTTCCAAATTTGCTTGTTAGTTGCTTTTCAGTTTTTTTTACCGCAGTGAAGTTTTTTAATTAGGTAGGTACTAAATTTTTAGGGTTCCGTAGCCAAATGGCAAAAAACGAAACACTTATGGATTCGTCATGTCTGTCTGTCCGTCCGTATGTCACAGCCATTTTTTCTGAAACTATAAGAACTAGATATACTGTTGAAACTTGGTAAGTAGATGTATTCTGTGAACCGCATTAAGATTTTCACACAAAAATAGAAAAAATACAATAAATTTTGGGGGTTCCCTTTCCCATACTTAGAACTGAAACTCAATAATGTTTTTTTCATCAAACTCATAGTTATCTATGGATAGGTCTTCAAAAATGATATTGAGGTTTCTAATTTCATTTTTTTCTATACTGAATGAATACTTTGCGCGAAAGACACTTCCAAAGTGGTAAAATGTGTCCCCCCCCCTGTAACTTCTACAATAAGAGAATGATAAAACTAAAAAAAATACATGATATACATTACCATAAAAACTTCCACCGAAAATTGGTTCGAATTTGAACGAGATGTAGTAAGTAGTTTTCTTTTAATACGTCATAAACCGTAAACCGCAAATTACCTTTCATTCAATCAACTCAAATCCTTCGTGCGCGAGTCTGACTCGCACTTGGCCGGTTTTTTTTTTACTTTTGACTATTCAGCCAACTATTACTACACTCGCGAGCAACCAAATCGACTCAAGCCTTGACGGCGCACACATAAACTCTTTTGCAAAAAAAACGGGCACTTTAGATTTTTTTCTCTACTTCAATGGAGAAGAACAAGAAATAGGTTTTATTAATTTGACGATGTATTGGCATGTTATTTGAAGCATCCTGGCATGATTCTTTACGTTCCAAATTTAAATTTGAAATTAATAAAAGAAAAATAATGATTATTGTGGATTATTCTAAAATTGCTTTACTAATGGCGCGAATTGCTGAAACGATTTTTAACTGATTACGATATTTTAAAACTTTTTGGATATTTTCTGCAAATTAAACAATTTAATCTTTCTTTTCACATTATATACCACTTTATGATATGAGTGATAAAGCGATAAGGGCTGGTAAAATTATAGCCCTACATGAAGAAGGTTGTTCGCAAACTTTCGTGTCTCTGCGGCTAAATGTGAGTCGTTCAACTGTCCAGAGGACTTAGCAACGGTATCAAGAGACCGGTTCGGTCAAAAGAAAACCCGGTTCGGGAAGAAAACGATGCACAGAACCAAGAGATGACCGCTTTTTGGTGAGTCAGGCGTTGCGGAATCGTAAGGCGTCAAGTGTGGACCTGAAGAAGAGCCTTGCCTTGAAGAAGTAAGAGGAGTAGAAGTTAGCTTGTGGACGGTCAGGAGGAGGCTTTTGGCTGCCAATATCAGGAGTTACCGCCCAGCTCGGGGCCCTAAATTACTCCGTGAGCACCGTGTTGCTCGACTTCAGTTTGCTCGGAACTGTGCTTCATGGACTCTGGAGGACTGGAATAAAGTATTGTTTTCTGATGAAGCAGGAATCTCTTTGTGTGGAGAGGACCGACGCCGGCGAGTGCTGCGAAGACCACGGGAACGCTATGCGGAAGTGTGTTTCGAAGAAATCACTCCTTATGGCGGAGGCGCCGTTATGTTTTGGGCAGCAATTAATTCGACGGAGCGTACGGAGTTAGTTTTCATAGAAAATGGAACATTAAATGCACACCGGTACATAATGGAAGTCCTAGTTCCATGTGCACAACCCACATTGACTGCACTTGGGGAAGATTCCATTTTTATGGACGACAATGCTCGCCCGCACCGTTCTGGCGGCGTGGAAGCGTACATGCAAGAAGTTGGGATCCGTCGTTTAGATTGGCCAGCTCGAAGTCCTGACCTCAATCCAATTGAGCATGTCTGGGATGTTCTAAAGAGACGGGTAAGATCAGTGCAACCTGCTCAACAAAACATCATTGAGCTAAAAAGAGTCATTGCAGAAGAGTGGGAACGTATTGAGCAAAACGTTATTAAAGACATCGTGGAAAACATGTCCAGAAGGATTCAAGCTGTGATTTTGGCAAGAGGAGGTCACACTCGTTATTAGGTTTTTACATTTGTAACTTTATTTAATTAAAAAAAGTAAAAAAAAATCTTGTCTTTATTGCCAACCACTTCTTACTGTTTGGCGTGTACATCGGTTTTAAAGAATCCATCGTTTTTTTTTTCTTTTAATTGCCCGAATTCACTTCACGCGCATTAATTTACACGATTATAAGTATACAGACTACGTCAAAGAAATAAATTTCATTTAATTAACTCAAATCGACCTTAGAACGTAAATTTCCTTAGGTGCCCGTTTTTTTTGCAAAAGAGTGTACATTGATTTTCCTAAAACGATAAATGGTAATTATAAAAGTGATATGTCATTCAAAAGCTGAAAAATTATGCTTTCAATTAACATCAATACATTATTTTAATCGGCCGTCATACCATAATTACCTAAATTACCTAAGTAGGAATCCACGACTCGCGCTACCTGCCCCCGCTATAAAACCCCTCCACAACCGGGTTACCTTATAATTCGCTTGTTACAAGTTGACCGGTACACATCTCCGTAAATTGCATTCGTTGTTTTCGCTAACCCGTGGATACCACACCAGAAGAAGCCGCTCAAGTTGTTGCCTTGTTGCAACAAGGGTTAAGTCACCGAGCAGTCGCTGCCCAGCTCCACTTGAGCCAGTCTTCTGTATCCCGAGTATACAGACGGTTCCAAGAGACTGGTGCCTTCAATCGGAGACCAAGAACGAGCCGCCACCGGTGCCCTTCAGAGAGAGACGACCGCTTCATTGTCTCAACCTCGCTGCGCAATCGACACCTTACGGGCGTTGATGTGCAGCAAGAACTGAGACGTGTACGACAAGTGGCTGTCAGCGAGTGGACAGTGAGAAGACGCTTAAAGGAAGGCAACTTGACGCCAAAAAGACCTGGGACGGGCCCTAAATTGACTGCAGGCCACCGACAAGCACGCCTTCAATATGCTCGAGAGCGTCTCAATTGGAGCGTTGCGCAATGGCGATCGGTCCTGTTTACTGATGAGTGCAGAATGTATCTGCATGGCAGTGACAGGAGAGGCCGAGTCTACAGGCGTCCGGGGGAACCATTTGTCCAATGTTGTTTCGCTGAAACAGTGGCATATGGCGGCGGTTCCTGCATGATGTGGGCTGGAATTTCTTTAGAGGAAAAACCGAACTTGTTTTCGTGCCTGAGGGCGGCCGAGGAGGCGGGCTAACAGCTGATCGGTACATCACCGACATTCTACTTAATTATGTTGTGCCCTACGCAGGGTTTGTCGGTGAAGACTTCGTGTTAATGCACGACAATGCCCGCTACCACACGGCACGAGTCACTCGACAGTTTCTGGAAGAGGTCGAATTACGCACGATGGACTGGCCTGCGCTCAGTCCTGACATGAATCCCATCGAGCACTTATGGAACGAGCTTAAAAGAAGAGTTCGGGCCAGGAATCCAGTCTCTTCAACCGTAGACGAGCTAAAGACAGCATTATCAGAGGAGTGGGATGGCATTCCTCAAGAAAATGTTAAAAAATTGATAAGGTCAATGAAAAACAGGCTGCAGGCTGTAATTAGGGCTAGAGGGGGCAATACGAAGTATTGATTTAAATAAATTAATTTTATTTTTAACAATTTTTGTTTAATTTGTAAAATACGAATACCCGTACCCTTTTTCCTAAATTCCCGTTTTTCCTACTCTTGCGTTCAGACATCATTTATTTAAAAAATGATGGATGGATTTCAATGATAATGATATCAAATTAAAGACTGACATCATAAGCTTTCGAGTGACATATCATTTTGATAATTTCCATTCATAATTTTAGTTGTATCAATGTATGTGTGCGCCGACAAGGCTTGAGTCGATTTGGTTGCTCGCGAGTGTAGATGTGTAAGCTACAGCAAGCTTCGTTTCAGTACCTAAATGTCATTACTATGGTTTCTGAGAAGGTGACTTCAGGAAGCTTGAAAAATAGTATTTTATTATTTATAACAGCTTATACTATCATTACAGGGATTACCCATTAATGCGACAGTTAATAACTTAGACTAATAAACGAATCTATCTAAGACTTACAATAAAATACTAAATTAGAAAAATTAAACCTAACATCATAATTAAATTATTTTGAGTACCATTATAATATAACACAAACCATAACATAAAATAATTACCTACATAAACATGGAACTAACATAATTTACTTACCTACATAAAAAAAAGGAAATAACATAAGAACACACAACATAACTTATCGTAAGATTAATTAACTTTTATTTTGCTTGTAGCATAATACAAATAGTAATACCCTTGCGAATTCACTCAACATGTAAACACATCGATCAGAGTTTGAAGGTCGTTGATGGTACGGATAGCTCTGGTAGACTGATAAGGGGTGCTTTGGCCAGCAGGTTAGTTCTGGCTGTAGGTACCAGTAGCAGTGGCGGGCTGCGCTGCCTCCACACGTAGCGGTCCGGCACACACAGACTCAACCGTTGCAATACTCCCGGATTACACTCCACTCCACAAAGCACCTTCACCAAGTAGGCGACCATCGTAAACTCCCGTCGGACATGCAGTTGATTATAGCCCACCATGCCCAAGACAAACAGAGTGGGATACATCAGTGGGTAAAACGGATATACCCCATATAATTTCCTGTACAAATGGCGCGTGAACTTGTTCTGAACACGCTCCAACATTACAGAGTACTCAGTACTTAGCTTCATGAGGAGCCCATATGACCGCACTATGTTCTAGATGACTACTGACTAGTGCATCATACAGGACCCTAACTGCTGTGATGTTTGTGAAGCTGTGTGTGAGTGTGTGTCTGTCTGAGAACCAATCCTAAGTTTCTGTACGCCTTCTTACAGATCTTGGTTACATACATGCTCAGTTAGCAGATGGAGTTATTTTTATAAAATAACCTAAGTTCTATTACAATTTATCATAGCTAGGTGTCTGATGGTTGATTTCCACCACACAAAATGTATTATCAAAAAATCATGCTTTAAGTATGATGTAACTTAGCTGCTATTTAGCACACCTTTGTTGCCTGATATCTGCCAAAGCCACCATGACCGACTTTTCATAATATCCAATTGTTCTTACCTTTTTTTTTGGGATGGGAAATCATCAAATGACTCCTCCCGCTCTGAGCGGAAGGGAGTGTCAGACTTTTAGGTACTGACTAAAAACCATCCATGTTCCTTCTTTGGCCTTTATGTTCCAGAGCCGCGGTATCTCTTTCGAACTGCAGTCCCGCGGTCCAATTTTACAGAAAAAGTTTCAGCTTTTATAAAATGACGTGGGTCTAGTGTTCATGGGATCAAAAATGAAGGAAATTGATTAGAGCATGAAACGAATCACCACGACGCAATGCGACGGTAGGTACGCGAGAAGGGAACAAACGACGCAAGCTTTGTGTCACTTGACGCAAATCGCAACTCGTGTCGGTCGAACGGGGTATTGCGAGTAGTGCGTAGATGTGTGTACATTTTAATGTCCTGCGCACTCCGGATTGTCAACCCGGTTCTATGGTTTTTACCTGGTTTATAAGCACGATATAAGAAAAGATCAACAACCAGCTTCCATATCTCTATCAAAGCTACATTCGTACTCAAAACTTGACTGACGACACGCCCCTAATTCATCCATATTATAAACTATGACCATGGCAACCAACTTAACTTGGAATAAGTTCTAGAAAGCCGGGTACGTCGCAAGGGGACGCTTACAAAGCCCTACGTAATAAACGTTTGACGGTTTGGCAAAATGCTTTATAGAAAACTTAATATTATAACAAAAATGTCGTAACAAAAAACTGTTGGTACGGAAACCTTAACAAAATCTTTCTGAAAGTTGCGATTTTCAGGTCTTTACAATAACTCACGTTTTGCAACGTGACAAGGTAGGTTGGAACGTGATTTCTTTCCTCATATTGCCCAAAAATAGGTGCAGGTAGGTGAAGAGAAACCTTTACAGTGGTGGCTGTCAATATAATGCTACTTACCGGACATCTAGAGGCTGTATCGGGCAGACATTCATTTATGATCTAGACTAGACAAAGGTTGAGTGAGACATTGAAGACTATGAAAAGTACCTACACTTCTTCAGGTAGCGTGTTTTACTGTCTGATTACAATGTAAGTTGATCGTTGTCTCATGGCTAGTGTACCTAATGATTAGTTACACAACCGAGTAACAAAATAAAATACTTTTCATGATCTAGCTTTAGTTAGCTTTCATAATTTTATTCGTGTGTGTATCAATTAGCAAGTGTCCCTTTAAAACAGACATTAATCTTTTTAATTTATTTTTTGATGAGTTCATTTTTGCCCCTTATTATAAAACGGTAAATTCATTTATTAGGGACTAACGTAGGACCTCCTAGATGTCTAGATTTATCTGCTAGGACGAAATTGTAAGTAGATAGTTGATTAAGAATTTAGTTACCTTTTTTTCGTTTGAAAACAAGGTAAATTCTTAATCATAAGTTTCTTAATTATAAGTTTGACCGCTATGTGTTTTGTGTGTCTTGGATGCGGTTTTTTATTGGAAAGTTGGTGGCTATATAATAACTGCCGCTCGGGTTGATCTGTAGGCTGTCATTTGTAGATCTTTGACAGTCGTTACAGGTAGTCAGTGGCCCGAAAGTCTGACAACCAGTCTTACCAAAGGGTATCGTATTATCCAGAACTAACTGGGTTGTGGAGGTCGGATAGGCAGTCGCTCCAAATGAAATACTGGTATTCTCTGGGTTAAACTGGAAGCCGACTCCAAAATATGTAGTTGGGAAAAGGTTAGGCAGATGATGAGTTTCTTGGCGATGGTTCTTAGACCGACCGAATTTTTTTTAGTTCAGCGGTACCCCACCTCGACATTGTAGCAACATTTTAACGAGCAATTGTTAAAGTGCCGGCCATCTATTTCCATAATAAAAATACAGGTGTTACTCGATCGAATTTGATGGCTCAACAATATGTATTATTTTTGACTTTTTAAATGTTTGTTCGCTTTTCTGAGGTTTTTTAATTTTTTTTTTTTACTTGTTTCTTTTATTCTCCATTACGAATTACGTGCGTTTGTTTCTAAATTACCTTGTTAGTCAATAACAGGGACCTACGAATACTGAAGCATAACATAAGCATCCTTAGTCGTGAAAAATATATTGTTCTCCGAATTTGTGCTACTTAGAACAGCGATAGCCCAACCGGTAGGCAATACATATTTCCACGTATTTAAGTAGCTAACATACATTGTACACGTGGCACTGATTTAATAAAATCTTTTTCACGTTGTACTACTAAGTTAATAGTAATAATCTATACATATAATAAATCTGAAGACGTGGCGTTTCTGTACATTGAAAATATTTAGAAAAAAAGTAGTAGGGGTGATAAAGGAGCACAAACTGAACCCATTTCTACTATTTTTAGAATTTTTGTCTGTTTGTCGGTTTGTCTGTATGTTTGTGCGCGCATCACGTAAAAAACCCTCATTATATTCAAAATATAAATATTGAAACATAAGAAGCATTGTTCCGAATAACATTTAGCGTTTATTTCATCAAAATCGACCAACAGACGCAAAAGATATTAATATTTAAAATTTAGTTAGTAATATCATACGCGATTTCTATGATAAATATAATTATGTACGTTAATAGGTTTTAGTCGAAGTGTAGTCGGAATGGCTGAAAATGAATTTGGTTTTATTTATCCTTTTGGGTTTACTCTTTGCATGGAAGTAATAAGTACTACGTACACTCCATTACAAAATAAAATCTCTAAAAAGTTTAAAAATGAAAACAAAATTATTTGATAAAATCTACGACGTTGTGTGCAGCGCCGCAGTCAATTGCTCAGCCACTGCGCAAACCGTGCCGTCACATAAATGTGGTTGTGACTTCGTCGGGCATTGATGCAACTTTGCTTAAGGGTGGCCGGACTGCACATTTCATTTTCAAATTGCCGCTGAATCCTGCAAGCGAAGATACCCCAACATGCAACATCAGCAAAAATGGGGGAGTCCTTTTGCAGCAGTGGAAGTTAAGCCTATGGAACGAGTAAACAATGTCGCAGAATCATGCATTAAAGGCGTTGAACCGCAGCTTGCAGGACTTCCGCGGCAACCAGGCGCTGATGGGTGGCGTCGTTCGGCGACTTTAAACCCTGTGGACGGAGAGTAATGGGCTAGCTCGCCGTCCGACCGTCTTATGACAACAGGCCGTGTCGATAGCGCGTTCGTGTACCACGCGAGCCTCAAAGAGATCAAACCTTCGAATCAAAGTCAGCAAAACGGAAGGGGTCCGCAAGGGCCGATGCCGGGGCTTCGAGACTGTTCGGAAGAGATACCACGGCCCTGGATCACAAGGGGCTAAGAAGGAACATGACATGCACGTTTTTCTCAATTTGTAGGTTAATATAAAAAATAAAGAGTGGTTGTGTGAGTGGGGAGTGGGTCAGTAAAATAAACAAACAAAAAAATTGACATTGTCGTCGGCGATTCAAAAGTATACATATCCATAGACACTGTGATGGCTAATGACGATAGTACTGCCTACCCCGTTGAATTTCTCAACTCCGTGGAGTTAAAAGGCGAGGCGTCCCATCAGCTGGAGCTTAAAGTCATAGTATAAAGTTGGCGTTCCAGTTCTGGTGATGCGAAAACTTGATGCAACCAGACTGTGCAACGGCACCAGGCTTCGTATCACAGAGCTGGGCAGTATCATTATAAAAACGGAGCTGCTAAAGGACAGAGAGTTTAAATTCCCCGCATGCCCACTATTTCAAAGAACTTGCCATTTCAATTTAAGAGGTTACAATTTCACTTAAAATTGGTTTTTACAATGACGATCAACAGATCCCAGGGCCAAACCATAAATGTGACAGGCATTCAATGGTGCACTCCATGCTTTTCAGACGGTCAATTATGTGTTGGTTGTTCACGTGTTTCAAGTGCCAAAAACTTGCACGTTCTGACCGAAAATAATAAGAAATTTAATGTTGTGTACAGATCGGTATTGGAATAAATAACGCCCGACAAAGCGTTTGATAGTTCACTTTGAAAAAAAAGTTGTATAGCGCTAAAATAAACGGTTTTTAAGCCATATCGCCGCCATTTAATTTTGTTTGGGACTTCTTTTTGTAGTTATCACCCACATCATCAAATTTTGATCAGCCAGTCCGTTCTCACACATCACGCCATATAATCCCCAAAGGTTTAGGCAGAAGTGTACCTAATCGTACACCCACATTTCGCGAGTTATGTTGAACTCCCATGTGATAGGGGCCGAGTCTATTTCCACCAACTGGGTACAAATCCAGATTCCATGGCTGCTATTGAGAAATTCCTGATGGAATAACCCAATAACACTTTTATTTATAGTATTTTTTTCAATTGCATACATTGTTTAATGTAAAGTGGATGAGCGGAGTCACACAAGCATCATCTTGCTCAAAAGGTGATCTCTAAATCATGTGCGTTATAGCTTTATGTAATTAAAATAAACATTTTTTTAACACTACCCGACCCGGGCGTCGATCCCAGGACTTCATGCTTAGAACGAAGTTGCGAACGAAGTTGCGGGCAACAGCTAGTTAATTAATAAACAGTATACGTACAAAAAACTGACCAATGTAGATAAGAAGCTTTTTGATAGAACTATAGGGTTGATTCTTTCTTTAAAAGACCATCTTAGACAAGAATCTGCATGGTCCTCACAATCAAACCCATACGTGTGGGGTATCTATGGAGAGGTCTTCAAAAATGATATTGAGGTTTCTAATTACATTTTTTTCTAAACTGAATAGTTTGCGCGAGAGACACTTGACACGAGAATGATAAAATTAAAAAAATATATGATGTACATTACCATGCAAACTTCCACCGAAAATAGGTTTGAACGAGATCTACTAAGTAGTTTTGTTTTAATACGTCATAAACCATAAACCGAATTTACCTTTCATTCAATCAACTCAAATATAAAAAAAACTTGCTGCTACGGAACCCTTCATGGGCGAGTCCGACTCGCACTTGGCCGATTTTTTTTTACTTTAAGAATGTGAAAAAAACTTTTTAGCAAAAAATAAAACCGATTTCAAAAAAGTGAAAAATAACGTTAGCTTCTGAAGTCGATGACTTTTGCTTGTTTGATTTAGTTTTTTTGTTACCGACTCCTGAAGCTAAGGTTATTTTACACTTTTTTGAGTTTTTATTTTTCCATTTTTAGGTGTAATATCCTATACAAATATTTGCTATTATATGCATTTATTTTACCATTGTTATACATACATTTCATGATAATAGGCTTATCCTCGAAAAAATGGAACTTATAATACTTACTTATACCTTCTATCATCAGCTAATCAACATGAGGTGATTACTCCCAGATGCGTAGGTATAGGTACTTGAATAGCTTTAGAAAAAACATGAAACACATAATACGTGCCTACAAAATTTGAGGGTTGCCCTCGATATCCCTGGGATTACATCATCAGATCCTGACACGGTGATAATGGGACCACCTCGGGAGAATACTCTTTCGAATAAAAAATAATTTTGAAAATCGGTCTACAATTTGACTGAGATATCGGTGAATATACATAAAAAAATACATACAGTCGAACATAGAACCTCCTCCTTTTTGGAAGTCGGTTAAAAATACATACAGTTGAATATAGAACCTCCTCCTTGTTGGAAGTAGTCGGTTAGAAACGCAGGCGATTTAACTTTTTTATATTTTCCCTTTTATACGATTTGTCATTTCAAATTACTTTAAAACATATTGGTTGGTCCAAGGTTCCGTACCCGAAGGGTAACCAACAGGACCCTAGCTACTACTAAGCCCCCGCTGTCAGTCCGTCCGTCTGTCTGTCAGTGGGCTGTATCTCATGATCCGTAATGGGTAGAGAGTTGAAATTTTCGCAGAATGTGTATTTTTGTTGCCGCTATAACAACAAATAATAAAAATACATAAAAAATCAAAGGGGGCTCCCCTAGTACGATGGTACGGAACCCTTCATGAGCGAGTCCGACTTCCACTTGGTCGGCTGTTTTAGTTGTTGTTGTATTATATTGTGTTTTGTTATCAACTTTTAATATACGTCACCAGTAACAATGCGTTTCATAAATGTTGGGTCGGACTCGGAACTGACTCGTTCTAGCATGTCCTCAGCTCAGCGACTCCTAAGCGATTGAGTTTTTGGAGAAAATTCAGGTCTTTTGGGACTAGCCGAGCTGCAACATGTTTCATGCCCAATTGATTGTTTAAAATGGTACGGATCGACTCGTGAGACACAGAAAGTTCAGCGACTATCTCTCTCAAACATGAATGAGGATTTTCAGTCACTATTTCCTTTACTTTTGCAATGTTATACTTAGTTGAAGACGTCGATGGCCTACCAGAGCGAGGCAAATCTTCCATCACATCTCGTCCGCTTTTGAACGCTTTGTGCCACTCATAAGCACGTGTTTTTGATAAAGTCGATTCACCGTAAGCCTTCTGTAACATTCAAAAATTCCATTGGTGATGCAAAAAAGACAAACTCTTTGTTCGATGTTTTTGTCCATTATGAAATTCGCAATACACACAAGATAAGATCTAACTAAGATGTCGCCTTTTTAGCGTCCACATATGAAAGAGGTCGAGTGTTGGGGACTTGTCATTATATAGACAAGTTCCCAACACTCGACCTCTTTAATACCACACGGACCCGTCGTAAAAAAGGGATAATTACAATCCTGGATCAAACGCGGGATTCTCAGTAACATCACTAGTCCCAGTTAGTCACAAATAATATAAAGTCATACACACAGCATCACACACACACACCGTACAGATACTCACACGCATACAAACACACACAATAATTTTAATGCCAATTAATTCGAGTCACTCTCGGTTATCTTATATTTATTGGTGTAAGTACTTCGTAATTGGCGTGATGTTCGAAATAATAATTTTAAGTTATTGTACTGTCAGCTGTGAAGCTACCTTTCATAAAATAAATAAATAAACTAAAAACAGCACTGTATAATTTAATCTAAATAACAGATGCAACTCAAACTCCGCGCCAAACAAAACAGTGGAAAACAGTGTGCCAACTGCCAATCTAATAAAAAAAAAACACAAAATGAGGAGAAAAACTCAAAGGTCGACTTAGATGTCGCTAGCATCGACCTACCTTGTCAGATAAATGTTGACGATTTAGTGAATTTGTTATTGCTGTTTTCGAATAATTTTATATTTAAAATGTATTCTTTTTGGACTGCTTCACAATTAAAAGTGGAGTTATGTAAAAGAAATGCATCAACAGCAGGGAAAAAAGCAGTTTTGATTGAAAGGTAATCAATAAATAATTTTAAGGTTATATTGATAAATAATCGATTTTCTCATCGAATCTATTATGATGTATGTTTTTGACTTTCAGAATAGAAGCATACGACCGAAATTTTAATTTTAATGTCAACCTAGAGCCTGGCACATCTCTCAGTGACCCACAATATCGGTGCCCACCAACTTCTTCTTACAAAGACATCAATGCCGATTCGCCAATTCCTGCTCGAAATAGGCAAGAAATACAGTCGTACTTCGAAAGGTGAGTTCATTGACGACACGGTTGGCGCAGTGGTTAAGCGATTGACTGCTGCGCTGCATGTCGCGGGTTCGATTCCCGTACGGAACAAATATTTGTATGACCTACAAGTAGTTGTTCCGGGTCTGGGTGTTTTTCTATCTATTATATGTATGTATTTACAAAAAAAAAAATGTATATATGTAGTTTATCAGCCATCTAGTTACCATAACACAAGCATTAGGTTGCTTAGCTTGGGACTAGATGGTGCTGTGTGAAATGTCCTGGGATATTTATTTATTATTTATTTATTTATAAAATCTCTTGTAGCATCTCTTTAATGATACCTTTATATTTAGACCTTAGGACTAAAATTATAGGAGGTACCTTCTATGTTACATGATTTACCAAAGTGCCTAAAGTGCTATTCTATTTCTTTCAGATTCAATGCTCTGAATGCTCAGCCGAAAGGACAGGCTATGTATGAAGCCAGGTGTTTGTTGACTGCACGGTATAGCATTGAAGGTGCATACACATACATACAGAGCCAATGCAAGGCCCAAATGAAAAAAGTTGTCTATATTGTAAATATTCTGTTGAGCAATGTTGAACAATGTAATTGAAGAAATTAAAGAAAAGATTGAAGGCACTGCAGTTTTCTTTAAGAATTTAGCCTTAGGCTCATACACTGAAATAAATAACATATTATCATTACTTTCTATGCAAAATGATCTACAATTAATCACGAGTTATTATGAATCAATCACACGTACCGGTATATTTACTTTGGCCAAAATAATCATCAGCTTTAAAATGAGCAGGGCACAACACAGAGTGCTCGGTTGCTTTAAAGTTTTTGATACTCAACGCTTTTTCCCAGGCTTTTCGGCGTTTTGGATCCTTTGGAAATATATGTCTTCCTTGATTTTTTCAGTCTGGAGCACAACACTGCGTCATATTTATAGTATTTAATTATTTTCGATATTTGTTTATATAAAAATCGTAAATTAGTATGGATTTTGACAGGTGACAGAACACAATTAGGCAAAGTTGATTAGGCGACATCTGGTGGGATAAAAAGGCAGTTTTTCACACCATTGAATTTGAAACCATAAACAAAAAATCCATTCCCGATACTTTTTTGACTGAATGTGTTAGGTATTTACAGTCAGGTGAATGCGACCAACCAACCCGCGAAATTCAAATTTTCTAGGTTGTATGTTGATTAATTATGTATTATTGCAAATTGCAAAAAACGTAAGAAAATTTGAATTTCGCGGGTTGGTTGGTCGCATTCACCATGATGTGTGTAAAGATGGTTACAGGGATTTTTTCTAATGTGTATAGAGGATTATTTATCAGTGGTTGAATCTATAACTTTGATTTTGAATTTAATTGATTCGTTAATAACAGGCATGCCATCGATGCGATTCTCGGCTTTACCATCTAATTAGCTGATTATATATATGAAGACGATGTCAACTTCATATGAGGAGGCTAGAGGGAAGTGGCATTATGGCAATTGTTTATAATGCATTTATTAGTTTTTCTCGGCTGCCATCAAAGGTTATATGAAATTTAGAATTATATTTAAAGGTATTCCTTCTATAGACTCTTCTTTCACGTTCTGTGTACCGTTGGACATGGTTGACAACGTTTGGAAATAAGATTACTAGAATTAGGTTGATCATGTATTCCGAAGTCTTACCGCATAGGCGCATATGCTTTGCGTTGAGACTGGAAACTGGAACTGCGACGAACGACGAGACATAACATCCACCCTTGATAATTATGATGTATGGATTGGAATGTTCAAGATAAGCCGTTGAAGGATTTTTGTAACTTGAACTTTAATCACTTTACTTATGGGAAAATATGTTCACTAAAAAAGAAGTTTCAGACTGGGAAAATACAATCGAAAGTTGGGTGAACAGAAATTTTTACTGCTTTTGAGCTGTTACTATTTACTATTTGCACCTTTAAATTATCTACTAAAAGTGCTCATTTGTAACCATGGCAATCGGGTCTTTCGGTTCAAATTCAAAAATCAGTCCGTCGAACAAGAGTCATGATCGATTTGGATTCGATTGTTTTTGAATAACTATTATGTGATCTTCTTCTTAACTTTACTACTACTAACTAAACTTTTTTGATATTATTATGTGCCGAAAATAGTGTATCTACGTCTTACTAATAACTTTGTATTCATCGCACAATAATGAAAAAAAGCGATTTGTACTTACTACTTCCACGTAAATCACAAAAGTATTGGGTGCTTTAAATTTTTATTTTTTGTTTTGTCGACGCGCAAAGCGCAAAGCGCCTGGTTTCCGCTTTTTCCGTTGACATAGTCTAAGTAAATCCAAAGTTTGAATTATTGGAAGATTGAGATCCTTTATCAAACAAAATCTTAGAACACAACCATGAGTTTCTGGTACTTAATGATACCATGTTTTTTTTCCTTATTTCAACGTTGTCATTGTCTTGTCTTATGTCTTTGCTGTCTGTCTGTGTGCTCTGTGGCAAGGCATTTTTGACCATATCTGAAACTTAGTTTTGGTCTTTGAATTCTGAATCTTTCTGCGAAGAAAGTTATTTGCTCTATTTACAATGCGTGTTGCATTCAAGTTTTGAATGAAATATTCTGAAAGTTTTGCTACCTAACTTGAAATAAAGCTTCATATATACTGCTTTGTGGAAGTAACATAAGCTGGATTTATATTGTTTGGCAGAATGCAATATAATTATTTCCAAATGTAACCTAGCCTCTGTTGTTTGAAATCACTTGTACCGAAACGGTGAAAACATAAAGAGATTGCAGTGTTTAAGTGTTTTTACATATGTTCAATATGAATGTTATTTCCAGTAGATTTTGAGTGAGATTCTTCCATTAATATTATTGTGGGAAACAGTGTTGCAGAGATGGCTGACTCCCAAGTAGCAAATATTGTCAATGAGATTTTGGTAAGTTTCTTTTGTTAGCTTACCTGGTTTGTGTATAGTGCTTATGGCCTTAAAACAATTCGAACCTGTCTCCTTCATTTATAATATGTAGAAACTCTTGAGGGTCTGTTTTTGGTATGGCATATAGTATGTTCGTGTTGAGCATGATGTAGATGATTTCATCAGACATATTTTTGTGGGCGTCATTTTACTTGGTTCATCTTGTTGATTATCAACCTACAAGTTGTCAGGATAATATTATAAAACTGTCCTGGCAACTTGTTACTTTGGTGGTACTGTGTTGCAACCAAAGCTACAAGTGTTAGGTTGTACTGTTGTTAAAAAATCATTTCAGTTTATCATGTGATGGTATGGCAATACATGGTTAGCTGTGATCTCATCATCTGCATAGCCTTTTCCTATGATCTAAGAACCTAAATTAAAAGTTTTTCCTTTGCTTTTTGCAGCGTGTTGAAGCAGTTGAGGAAGCTTTCAGTTGCTTCCTCGTACATAAACCAGAAGAAGAAAATGAAATGTTAGCAATGTATCAGAAGAGACTGTGCGGCATTATGACTAACTTGAGTGCGGAGCTGCAGGAATCAGCATTACGCCAGTACTTGACTCTTACGGCCGTTCTGACTAACAGATACAAAATGAAACAACTCCTTGCCCTTTTGGAAACTCTAGTGAACACAAATATTATTCAAGCTCGGTATGTATTAAAGGATAATGCCCATTAAAGTACGGAATCTGGTATAACCCCCCAATAGTGATTAATTATTTATTTTTGGAAAGGTATTTTCTATAGGCCCCACTTTTACTATTGCAATTTTTTCAAATCATTGTTGGTTCGGAGTTAAAGATCATTAATTCTGTAGTTTTTAGACGATCTATTACTTCATAATAATTTAAAAACACAAAGGTATAAAGAAAATACAGTTTTAATATGCTAAGCCATTTACTGTAAATAAAAACAATACTTATGAATATTCACTTTGTATTGTATATTGTATTGAATAACTTGGTATTGGTGTCCACAACTCCACGCCCAATGGGCGTATTTTGCGTGTGGGTGGGAAATTTATTTGATCCACTCCAGCTCCCTGAGAAAAGACAGCAGCGCCTTGATGTCGCTGACAATCTCGTGGAGAGTACCTGGGTTACTGAAGTACTTTGCCCTCTATGATGCAACCTCTGGGCAGTGCACAAGCACTTGGGCTGCTGTCTAATCTTCCTCCATGCAGGCTCGGTACAGGGGGCTGTCTGTGACTCCTATGGAAAAGAGGTGTTTGTTAAAAGAGCCGTGTCCAGTGATGGTGGCTGTAACTGTGCGCAGCCGTAGTTTGGCCAGCCGAAGCGCCCGTTTTGTGAAGCGGCCGTCGATAGTGAAGATAAAGATAAAGACGCATTTATTTGTATAAAAAAGTGAAGTGTGACATGGATGGAAATGAGTTTAGATTGCTGGTTGGTTGGTTGATTGTTGGATGTTTTGCCATATTCGGCGTACAAAATTGTTTATAATACGAAAATTGGAAATTACAAATTAAACAAAAATTCAATTTCACATAGTCAAAATTCAATCATTTCAAATACATATTTACAGTCAATACAAAAATATGGTCATAATAGAATAATTAAAACAATAAAATTAGTAGAAATAAAATCGCATATTAAAATTATTTTAAATTCAAAATTTCAATACATAATTATAGTCAATACAAAAATATGGTCAAAACAGAATAATTAAAACAATATAATTAATAAAACTAAAATGACATATTAAATTATCTAAATTCAAAATTTGTCATTCAAAAACTCAGTAACATTATAGTATAACTTACTAATAAGCAATTTTTTTAGTTCTCTTTTGAATGAATTAATATTCAAAGTCTTAAGGGAATTGGGAATTTTATTGTATATTAATGGGGCCATGCATATATATTACACTTCTTAAAAATGCTGTTTTAGCGGAAAGTGATTGCACCCAAAGTCTGTATTTCTCACGTCTATTTGTACCAGTATTATTAACCAGAAGGATTGGGACAAATTAGGATTGGTTTTTACAAATAGCGATATTTCTAATATTTAAAGTGACGGAAGTGTTAGAATTCTGCATAAACATTGGTTTGCAACTGTCAGTAGTTTGCGACCCAAACATAGCCCGTAAACAACGCTTTTGTGCTTTGAATGCTGTGTCCTTCAGAGTTGAATTGCCCCAGAAAATTATTCCAAATCTTAACTCACACTGATTCAGCAAGCCCGTAATATGCTGTAAGTAAAGTATCTGCATTGACAGTCGGCGCCAACTTATAAAGAGCATAATTATGACGAAGTACTAGTTTTTTTTACAAAGTTCATTAATGTGAGTTTTCCAATTTAATTGCTTGTCAATGATTATTCCCAAGAATCGCGCTGTTTCTACTTCTTGTATTATATTATCCTTGTATACTAAATTAAATTTTGATGTTTTATGTAACTTTTCACGTTGTCTAAAATGCATTATGTTTGTTTTACTAAGATTAATTTTCAAATTATTCCGTTTATTCATCTTTAAACATACTATTTACATTTTTAAATATTTAAATATAAAACAATATAAAAAAACATTTAAAAATATAAAAAATAGTAGCCCACCGGTATCGGGAAGAGGGTCCAAGCTACCGGGCAAAGAGTTTCAGCTCATCCATGTAAAGGAGATGAGATATAACTTGATTTGTAAATTATTATCATTAAGCCAAGGTTGAGGTAATTATAGAATTCAATGAATTACTAGCATCAGAATGGTAGTTAATCATATTTTAGGTGCAATGGTTACAGTACTGTCGTCAGCGAACAATGACATGGGTTCCTTAGTTGCATTTGGTAGATCATTAATGTATAGTAGGAACAAAGGAGGGCCTAATACACTTCCCTGGGGAACACCATATGAGATGTATCGCAAGTAGGAAGTGCAACCTTGGCCTGCCTGCACTCACCATGGTTTAACCACAGTTTGTGGTGTTGTTCACTGGTTTGTTGTCTTACCAGTGTGCGTAGGTACCCGAAAGGGAGTTGCACTATGGGTTCGGGTCCCACTGCTGCCATGCTCGATCCCCTTCTAGAGAGTTCGTCCGCTGCATCATTGCCTCGGGACTTGCTGTGTCCATTGAATGGTTACATTGTTGAAATTACCAACCTGGTTCAGACGTTGATGACACTTGTGTCCACGTCCAACCACACAGTCAACCCAGAGTTGACTGTGTGGTTGTTTAATGCTAGCAGTACGAGCATGCTGTCTGAAAGTATATGAATTGAGTGGTCCTCAACTTTCCTGGCTGAGATGGCTGATGCCGCCAGGGCTATGCCCATGCATTCTGCCTGAAATACCGTGTTGTGGACCCCCAGTGGTGTGGCTATGTGAATGTTGAGATCCTCCGAGAAGACTCCAGCTCCAGTGCCAGTACACCTGTTGTAGATCCATCCGTGAAGATTCGTACTTTTGCGGGTCTTAAACCCTCACAGCGGTGATCCTCGTGGAGTTGGATTTTGTATCGCTTATGGCTTTCGCTAGGGGGAACTCGTTATAAAATCCCTCCAGTATCGCGGTGTGCTGTGTTTCCTTCCTACCCCAAAGTTGAAGTGTCTCAAGACGTACTGCCGCCATCGTCGCTTCCTGGTGTATGAACTTATGGAGCGGTGGGAGCCCCAACATGGCTTCCAGAGCCGCGGTCGGGCTAGTCCGCATGTAGCCTGTAGTCGCCATGCAGGCAAGTCTCTGCTGCATTCGTTGCAGTTTGATGGAGGCTGTAGCTAGTTTAGTGCGGGGCCACCAGACCACTTTTGGGGCAGCCCAAAAGTAATCATGGGTCGGATCACCGCGCAGTATAACCAAAGTATTATTTTAGGGGATAGGCCCCACTTCTTACCTATCATCCTTCTTTCTGCATTGCCAAAAGGTTATGCAGGCCCTGTTTAGTTTGTTGTCAAATGATTGCTCCAGTTTAACTTACTGTCCAGGATGACTCCCAGGTATTTGATTTCGTCGGCTAACTGGAGATCTGTGTCGAATAGTTTGGGTAGGCGATAAGGGCCTAGTGCCCTTTTTTGGGTAAACATGACTAATACAGTTTTCGTGGGGTTCACTGAAAGGTCGTATTCCCTACACCACCGTTCAACGATGCGTAGCGCCTTTTGAGTGAGATTGCAGATTGTCCCCGTCACTTTCCCCGAAATGAGGATGGCGAGGTCGTCCGCGTACCCGATAGTATAGTAGTGGTTGGCGTTGAGCTTAGTGATGAGATCGTTTATCACCAGATTCCAGAGGAGGGGGGATAGTACTCCTGCTTGGGGGCAGCCTCTGGCTATCATGGTCGTCTACTGCTCTTCTGCAAGGCGAACCACTCGTTTGCTTAACATGTTGGTGATCCAGTCTATTAGTACCTGTTCCAGTCCGTGCCGGGAGAGGGCGGTGCTAATGCTGGAAAAGTTTGTTTTATCGAAGGCCCCTTCGATGTCTATAAATGTGCCCAGGCAGGTACCTTTCTGATGTATTGCTTCTTCTATCCCGCTGACCACTAAATGTAGAGCTGATTCAGTGGACTTACCCGAGCTGTATGCATGTTGGTTTACATGGAGTGGGATTGTTTTCAAAGCTCCATCCCTTAGCTCTCTCTCGCAAATTCTCTCCATGGTTTTAAGGAGAAAGGAGGTCAGGCTGATCGGTCGGTGGGTTTTGGCGTTTGTATAGTCACTCTTACCTGGCTTGGGGATGAATATGACTTTCACTTCTTTCCATCCTTTTGGAACGTATCGGAAGGCCAGACACGCTCTCATTATAGGCACCAGTCTGCCGGCGACGGAGGCCCCACCCCACTGCAGTTGAGCGGGAAAGACTCCGTCTGGGCCGGCTATTCACTTACGGATAGTAATTCAATGTAGTACTTTAATGTTTTTAACTGACTTCAAAAAAAAGGAGGAGGTTCTCAATTCTGCCGGTATTTTTTTTTGTATGTATGTACACCGAAAAAAAAAACTTTTAACCAAAATATAAAACCGACAAATTATTTTTCACTTTTTTGTGTTTTTGAAGTCGGTTTTATTTTTTGCTAAAAAGTTTTTTTTTAATAATTAAATGTTTTAAGGCTTATCTACTCGTATTATTACATTATTTAAAAATGAAGCTGGAGCTGTAAATCCTACATGTCTTGAATACCCTAGATACCAAATTATTGACAATAGATTCGCGCAAGTGCCCATGGTACGTCAACCTGTCAAGCATGTACAATAATATATTATATTGTTTTCAATATTATTATTTAATAAAACATAACAATACTATGCCCTAGTTCGCACGTGCCAAGATTGGATACAGCTACGTAAAAGCCAGACATCATCATTGTGTCATTTTTTACGATTCAACAATGCAATCAACAAACAGTTCCGTTTCCTTGAGATAGCCGGTAAACATTAAAACAGAGCACAATAATGTCCAAATCTAAGAAGAAAACAAAATTCAGAGAAAATGGCTGGGTCAAAAAGTTGGTAAAAAGAGCTCGTAGTAAAACGTAACATGATCTTGCGCAAAAAGGCGGTTTTTTTTTCGACAATGCGTCTCGCAGGTCATACTATGAGTCTGGTTTCTGCCTAACCGGACTATCAATATATATCCTGTGGATGCCTTGAGTGTAAGGCCTCCAGCCAGCCAGGAGCAACAAACTATCTTTGCCCATAACTCGACGGACAATGAATTCAAAATTAAATATTGATCTATTAAAAATTATCTATTCAATGTTATATATGTTATTGAGGGGTTGTACCAAAAAGTACATTGTTCTTTATTGCCTATTTGCACCACAAATGATTAGATGCTTTAAGCTGTAAACTTATTTAAAATAAAGTGTATGAAATATGATTTAGTTTTAAACACATAGAGAAATTTGGTGCAAGTAGGCCCTAACTTTTGGTAAATAAATGTTGATTTGTTTTATTTTTTGATGTTTGCAGGATGTTATGTGACTGCATTTTGACCAATGAAAAGCTCATGTATCAGAATGCTGACTTCTGGATAGAAAGTTTCAATCTGATTAGAAGAATTATAGGAGGAGTGGATTATAAAGGTGTCAGGGAAATAATGAAGGTTGGTTTAATTCTATTGTGGGAGTTAATTTTCCAAATTTCCTTGATTATAACTTAATGTGTTTTGTCCAGGGATGCAGAGAGAAAGCTCATACACTTCCAGTGAGGTTAAACTCAAGTACGATGCCGCAGTTAAGAGCATTGTACAATGTAATTGAATACATTTTTGATCGCACGGCTTCTTTGCTGCCAGCATACTTCATCGTCACTGAGATCCAGAAGGATTATCCGGGTAATAATCACTGGCCACACTGGGTAAGTTGTATACTGCTTCTCATGTGATTACTGCATGACTGGTTTCTTACCAATCCTACATATTGTGTAATATGAGATATTGATTTTAGGATCAATATCATGTATATCTTTAGAATCTCTAAGGATTTCTGTCAATGTTACTCTTTGATAAAAAACACAAATATTTGTATTGTTGTTTGTTGTTTGTTTCAGCAACTGGCTAAACTTCTGTCTAGCTTTGTGGAAAGTTTTAAACCTTGTGCCCAAATGGTTTCTATTATTGGACATTCACAAATGTTGCCTGTGGTGGAGTTTTCAGGTTATGCTGATCATCTTGTTAATCCGTGGAGATTAGATCCTACAACTTTGAAATTTTCCCTGAAGGGGAATTTGCCTTATGATGATGAACTTCTAAAACCACAAATAGCATTGTTAAGACATGTTTTGCAACAGCCATATTCCAGGGATATGATGTGCTCTATGCTTGGTCTTCAAAAGCAGCACAAACAACGTTGCATAGCTCTTGAGGATCAATTAGTGGAACTCATGATACTGCCAATGGAAAAAAGTGAATCTGAGAATGATGACGACGAAATGTCTTCTTCACATTGGTGTTGGCTCCACTTATCATCACAGGTTATATACTTGATCCTCATTGGATTTGCTTCATTCCCCAACATCGTAATGGGTCTCCACAGCAAATTGATTGGACATGATATGAAAAAAGGTAGAGACCACCTTATGTGGGTGTTATTACAATTCATATCTGGAAGTATTCAGAGAAACCCTTCATCCAATTTCCTTCCAATAATAAAGCTTTACGAATTGCTGTATCCTGAAAAGGAGCCACTACCTGTGCCGGATTGCACTAAAGCCCACTGCACACATCAAATGGCTGTAGTATGTATTTGGATGCACTTGTTGAAGAAAGCTGAAACTGAACACAAGACAATGACTATGCCACAAAATTTAAAAGTACAGTATGAGTATGTGTTTTTTTTTATTTATCAGAGTATTCATTGTGAAGTTTCATTTACTTAGAATACAAATGTGTATATCTTCAAGTTAAGTAATGTGAATTTTTGTATCTTAGGTTTCTTCAGCATCTAATGACTTCAAATAGTACACCGACATTGATGGGCTCCGACTATCGTATAGCCTTATTATGCAATGCATATTCAACAAATCAAGAGTACTTCGCTAGACCGATGGGTGTGATTATAGAGACACTCTTTGGAAGCCAGAAAGCTTTGCCGAATGGGAATGCAGGCACGCCTTTGCCAACCGTTCCCTTGTCTATGTGTATTTTAGACAGCCTGACATTACACTGTAAGATGTCACTAATACACTCGATAGTAACTCATGTTGCAAAGTTGGCTCAGAATAAAAGTAATATACCAGGGAACAGCATGATGGCACCAGCGTTGGTAGAAACATACAGCCGTCTTTTAGTCTATACTGAAATAGAGTCAATGGGGATCAAAGGATTCATACGTAAGTACATTTAAAAAAAAACAGCTAAGGGAAATCACTAAAGTGCCAGTCAGCCTAGTAATAATCGTAAAAAATATCTGAACGCTAAAACTAATAAATATTTTCAAAGAATTCCAGTAATTTTAGGATTAAAAAAAGATTTATCTCTGCTCTTATACCTACTACTACCTTTTCATTTGTGTGCGAAAGGTTTCATAGGTGAGTATTATCTCTTTCAGATCAGTTGCTGCCGAATGTGTTTAAATCTCATGCTTGGGGCATACTCCATAACTTGTTGGACATGTTTTCGTATCGTATTCACCATGTGCAGCCACACTACAGGGTCACACTGCTGTCTAACATACATTCCTTAGCTGCATACCCACAAGCCAATCAGACACAGCTACAATTATGGTAAAAACGACTAAATCTTTAACACTTTGTTGTACTAATAAATATTTGTAACACTACGCATGAAGTAATAAGTACAAGGAGCACTACTAAAAAGTAATCATTTCTTTATTCCAGTTTCGAAAGCACAGCATTACGTTTGATAACTAGTCTGGGCAGTTCCGGAGTGCAGCTGCAAATGTCAAGGGTGGTCTCAGAGCCCAAGTCGCTGGTCTCGTCAGAGAGTGAAGAGTTGAACCGAGTGTTGGTGCTCACTCTAGCGCGCGGCATTTACATGACGGGAGCTGGTAAGCTTTTTACATTTCTTGTAATTATAAGAAATGGCTAAGACGTGGTCCTTATTGGCAAAGGCTTCAAAAGCTATTTTTGGAATCCGTGGTGTCTACTAGAATACCTGTTGGATCCTCAACGCAATGGCACGACCATTCACATACTTCACCTCATAAATTTAATCTCACCTATGAACAAATTCTAGTACATAGACTAATGAAACTGTTTTTTCTTCACCAACAGGCAGTGACGGTGCTGCGGTGAAGGAACTTCTCACTACGATCATGACGAACACACCGCACATGTGGTCACAACACACGCTCCAGTGTTTCCCTCCAATGCTCGTCGAGTTCTTTGCTCAGGTTTGTCCATAAACCGTAATCCACATAAAGTACTTGACAAAAATGTTAAATCCAGGCATTCAGTAGCAGACAACGCTCAGCAGTTAGGTGGATAAGCTTGAATTTTCATAAGAGTTCATTTAGAAGTTAAGCACTAAGGAAGAATCATTGAAATGCATCTCCTAAAGGTGTTAAATAATAAAATGAAAGTTCCTCTTTTTATACGATTTTTAGCTTAATGTTGAATGTACTTGTTCTCTCATGTTTTTTTGGACGAAGGACGAAGCTTCTGAAAAGTCACCGATGGAAAATGGCATCAGACACATGTGACAAAGATTTCACTTGCATAATCATGGAATACACGAGGCACCTTTAATTTAGAATCGCGCGTACTCGTATTATGGACAGAATCTAATAACGAGATACTGGGAGCCATGCGACTGCTGATGTGCTTACACCACCTCACTTGGCCAGGCACTTTATTGAATCGTTGGTGCTAAGGATTATGTTTCTATTACAACTAGTGTCTCGACTTTGCTTCACATAGGTGCAATTTACTAATTTATCGTAATGTCAAAACATCGAGATTTCTGGGCTATATCTAAGCTAATTATGAATTACTTAATTTATACACATAAACCTTTTGAATAAATTCTATATTTATTTTATTTGGCTCTTCAACAATGAGTACACTATTACATAATACTCGTATATGTACAGTAAAACATTTCAAACTTATGTCTAAGTGCCCCATTATTTAAAGAAGAACACTACATGCACTATACATATTATGCGCCTAAATAGCTAATTAAACAATGAAAAAAAAAAGGATTAAAAATACAAATAAAAATTGAAAACAACAACAGTATCGATAATACTCGTATTAAGTTAAGCCAAACAGAATCAAACTTAATTATTTTCCAAATTACATTTAATTGTTTTCCGGAGAGTTGGCACGGATGTATGGTTTAAGTCGATGTCTTCATCGTGTTCTTTATAAATAGTATACATTCTATTTAGTGAGCAATGTTGCCTTAGATTTGTATTTCATTTTGGCATGCAAAACCGTTTCTTATTTGATTTTCTTGGTAGATTTCGTGGCACATGGAAGGAAATTCCATAAATGATGGTGATGACCAGTGGCCGCATCAAATTCAATTATGTAGTTAAGATGAACACGGAGAGACACGAAAAGCGCCTTTGTTTATTGATCTTTGTTCTTAGATATGTACGGAAGTTTATATATACTGTTACTGTACTGTTTTGATTTATAATTACAGAATCCTGCCCCTAAAGAGAATAAACAAGTGCTCAAAAAGTCGGTGGAGGAGGAGTACCGCAAGTGGACCTCGATGGCCAATGATAATGATATTATATCGCACTTTTCGGTGCCAGGCACGCCCCTCTTCCTCTGTCTCTTGTGGAAAATGATTTTTGAGACTAGCAGAATCAACCCTGTTGCTTTCAAGTGAGTGTAGGTCCCCGGTTCTTTTTTAAATGTTCTATATTTTATCACTGCTCGCGATTGTAATACATAGATATCTAATGCTCAGAATTCTGCCTGGCTAAAATGATATTTGGTGTAATGTTTTATTTTTAATTAGTATTGTAAATCATTTAGCAACGTACTGTAAAAACCATTGCCTCGTTCGTCTAGTGGCCGCAAGCGCAACTGCTGAGCATGAGGTTCTGGGTTAGATTCCCAGGTCGGGCAGTGTTATTGAGTTTTTCCATCTGGAAATTCTCAGTAGCAGCCGCAGTCTGGATTTGTGTCCGGTTGATTTAAATGGAACCTTAACATAACTGGCGAAATGTGGGTATACTAGTACATAGACATACACCCGTGCATAACCCTTCGGATAACATTCGTGATATTATGTTATGTAAAAACCATTGCGTTTGTCATTAAAACTTTGCGATAGCTTTTATTGTAATCTGTTTATTTACAGAATTCTAGAGCGAATAGGCGCCCGCGCCCTGTCAGCACACCTTCGCAAATTCTGCGACTACCTCGTGTTTGAGGTCACGAACCCCGCGGGCGGGCCGCACATCAACAAGTGCGTTGACGCGATCAACGACATCATCTGGAAGTATAATATCGTCACCGTCGACCGGCTCGTCTTGTGCTTGGTAAGTCATATTGAGACAGTTACACTCACTTGGTAAACATTTGTGAAAATGTATTGAAAAACAAGAAGGAGAAGTTGAATGTACAATTATACGCAAGGAATGTTGGTAGTGACTCAAATAGAGGTAGCCGAAAGGAGATTTTGAAAAAAAGAAAAGTTGACTACAATCGCGTGTTGAAAGGTGCGAATAAGCTCTTCTTAGACGGCAGCCTGACAAACGAGAAATCGTATTTCTAAAGTATCAATCATAATCGTTTCGAGATTTAGTAACTCTATTGAGTAGATGTACATGTGTGTGAAGATCGCTTGGAAAATCTCGTTTCTCATCTATCGACCAACTCACCTTGTGTAAATAACACTTTGTGGCTTAATATTGGAATAAAACCAATTTTAAGTAGTTGAAAAGTCTAATGCTCTGTGTTTTTTTACATTCTAGGTACTACGCCCCAATCCGGACGGCAATGAAGGCCAAGTGTGCCTTTATATTATTCAGTTATTGCTATTGAAAGGTTCAGAATTGAGAAATAGAGCACAGGATTTCGTGAAAGAAAACTCGCCTGAGCATTGGAAACAAAATAATTGGTGATATTACTGTTCATTTGTTAATGATGTTGTTGACATTTCTTTTCACTTATTACACATTATATACATTAAAAAAAATCCTGTATAAAATAATATTTAAGAAACGTTTAAAACAATGCTGATGTTTATTATTAGTAAAACAAAATAGTAATTTATGTTACTTACAGGTACGACAAACATCTAGCATTTCATAGAAAGTACCCAGAGAAGTTCGCGCCTGAAGAGGCAGGCAATGCCTACGGCGGCCCTATTCCTGTTTACTTGAGCAATGTGTGTCTCCGGTTCATACCAGTTTTGGACATTGTTGTACACAGACATTTGGAAATACCATCTGTTAGCAAGAATTTGGAACAGCTTCTGGAACACCTTGGCTATTTGTATAAATTCCACGGTGAGCTAACCCACGTGCGCACGGACGATTTTCTAACGCGTTAGGTGGCTTATGTGGTGTTATGCTGATGTATAACGTAATATTATGTCAACAGATCGACCTGTCACTTTCCTGTACAACACTCTGCACTATTATGAGACAAAGCTCCGGGACAAACCGTTACTGAAGAGAAAACTAGTGAATGCTGTTTTAGGATCGTTGAAAGACGTGCGTCCTTCCGGATGGGCCACCACTGAGGCGTTCCAGACGTATCTAGCCAAGACTGAGCCGGATGCGGGGGCCGGCTGGACCCCCGATCTCAACTACTATCTGAGTCTAGTCAACCGCATGGTGGACAGTATCCTTTGTAAATGCTAACATTAATAGTTATTTTGTTTATTCTGAATTTAACCAACGTTTTTTAAATTTAATCATAAAGAAAAGAAAAACAAGGATGCAAATTCATATTACATCCATATTTTTAAAGCATTAAATCACACGTGCAATCCCTATGATTCTGGAAGTGGTGTACCTAATAGTACATCCACATTTCGCCAGCTATGAAGTCTTATGTAATTTCTTTGTGTTCTGTATAAAATTCACTTTAATATTCCTTAGCTTAGTCGCAGCCATGACTGGTGCGTCACACTTCCCTAACACAGACTGGCGCTTCAACGAGTATCCGAATCCCTCGGCTCACGCTCTGTACGTGACGTGCGTTGAGCTGATGTCTCTGCCGCTGGCACCGAACTTTGTCGGCAACACTCTTCTCGACGTCATCACCAAAGGCTTTGTCGTAATACCAGCCACAAAGATCCAGCTTTGGATCAATGCTATCGGTCTGATAATGGCTGCTTTGCCTGACCCGTACTGGACCGTCCTTCACGACCGCATATTGGAGCTAATGACAAACACTGAAATGACGGAATGGCCCTACCCACACACACCGTTCCAACTATTTAACCTGACTACTACGAATGATGCTTTGCTGGAGAATAAATACAGCCTAACTTTGGCATTGGCTCATGCGATATGGTACCACGCTGGGGCGGGGCAAATAATGCAAGTTCCTCAGTAAGTATACTCGTAATAGTTTCATTGTGTAGTTATGGTATTTTTTATGTTTTCATACAGAATACGGCAGAAGTTATGCCTTCGTTAAAACAATCTACTAATTCATCTATTTATATGATTTCAGGTTTGTCAAAGAAAAACTGTCAGTGGAGATCCATACAGAGATTCAACTGCTATACCTGTGTCACTTGGTCGGTCCGTTCTTACAACGATTTAACTCCGACTTATCTCGAGCAGTCATGGACATCACTATCACTCTGTACGAACTTCTGGCGCATATCGATAAGTCTCAGCAACATCTGCAGTACATTGACCCAATATGCGACTTGCTGTATCCTTTTAAAAATGCGCTATAACATAGTTTTGTGCTGTGCTGTGCTTTGTTATGCTCACTTTCTCGTGCTATATTTTTCATTAGATGCGCGAGATGTGCTGTGTGAATCATCGCGTTATCTGTATCTATGCGTACATCCGTTTATAATGGTTTCGTTTGCTAGCGACTATGATATAAACACTTATAATGAATTGTTTACCAAGCGACTGCACGAAAGTTTTTCTGCTGTCATCGCGGCCACCAAGTGAGTGGGCGAGTTATTGTAAGGTAGAACTGTCATATTCACACAATTTTGTATATACAGGGCATTACAGGGTGGAAACTGTCAGCACGGCAGTAAGAGGTAGAAGTAGCCTTAAACGTAGCTACACGAAAATGGTTTTAGGAGACTATCTATAATTTTTCGTGAAATTTTGATCCCCATTCACAGGTTTAAAAAAAAATTTGCAGTTAGCAAGAGAATGGACACTTTTCGCCTTATTTTTATTGATGGTTCTCGATCCTGTTTTTAAAACCGATTTGTGAATGGGGTTCCCATTCACAGAATTTCACAAAAATTTACGGATAGTCTCCCAAGGACATTTTCGTGTAGCTACAACGGTTAAGATAGTTCCCCTTACTGCCCCGCTTAAAGTTTCCACCCTGATAGGTGAGACTGGCCTGCGTACGCTACAACAATAAAGATAAAAGTTGAGTATCATTCTGAGAACAGACCGAAGCAGGAATGTAGTGAATTGTAATGCCGAATACTTAAAATCACACACCACATTTATCGACGTTGAAGAGTTCGGAAAATCCTCTTTCTAAGCGGCTCAAGCGAATTCCAGCTCGATACATATGCGCACTCTTTTAGGCTGAAATCGTAAAAGTAAATATTTCTTAACTATTCATCAGTTATCACATAAAATACATGTTCGTCGGCGACACGATGAAGAACGAAGTGGAGAGTGTGATCCGGAAGCTGCGGCCAGCGCTGCAGATGCGCCTGCGCTTCATCACGCACTTGAACGTCGAGCAGATCAACACCGCCTAGCAGAGCGACTACTACAGCTACACGCCTTCCAGCTCCAGCTCGAGCTCGGAATAAGGCGAAGCTGTAGTGGCACGTCGACCGACATCATCCCTTCGAGCTCTTACACCCTTACCAACAAACTCGGAGTGAAGCTATGCCAAACCTGAAGTTGACTCGTCGACATTTTAATGTCGCGCACTGCGAACTACGGATTGCTTTAACAGTCCGCTGTACGTTGGACGGACGTAAATGTCCTGAATCAAAAAGGCTCGGATTGATCACCAATGTTATCGCGTCACGTGTTTGATATGTTCGTGTCTGGTGTTAGTGTGCTACTTCACTCCGTGTTTATGATAAAGGGCTAATAACCAAGTGACTATTTTGTGATTACAGACTTTTAAACTGAGTATTTGACTTGCCGGTTGTGCATTTGTGATTCACCCTGAGGATATACTTTCTTAGTATAATTATATACATCACGCAGTGAGGGAAGTTTTAAGATAGCTATAAACTTTTTATCTGTTACCGGCCAAACCGAATGCCAGATTGACAAGACAATCATAGGGCACCCTGACTGAATATGGTTAGGTTAGAACTAGGACCAACCAAACAACAAGGTAAGAACTAGGAACTTGGTGGCAGTGTAATTGATTTGTTTGGGGTATACTACCCTGACACGATAAACCAGTAAAACGGTTTGGCCTGAAATCGGGTTTGGCCGGTAACATATTTATTACAGGGTTTCAGTTTCTGAGATGAGACTCCAAAGCGAAATCCTGAGAAGTCGAACAGATCAAAATGGTGGAAATCACCGTTTAGATTTAGGAGAACAATATTAGGTTTTATTATCGCAAAAATATTGCTTTCATTTCAAAAATATTGAAATTCTTCCATTTTAAAGGAAATTATCATTTTTTCAGTATTCGCCTTGGAGGACTATCGCAACATTGTACCCTGTACTACATTAGACTAGTTTACATCTAAAACTATGTATTTTCATACTAACCATTTTCTTGTAAATATGATAGGTTTTTTATTTCAACCATCGAGCATAAGAATAAAATACTTATAGAATAAACTAGACAAAATCGTAATTTGGACAAATCTGTAAATGGTATTTTAAAGTAATAAGCTTAGTGAAATACATTTATGTATTCAACTTGATGATTAAATGATTTAAGAGAATTATGAAATTTTACAGTTCAATGCAATAACCAAAATCACATTATTAATTAAGATGCTGAAGCATTAAGATTAAGACTCGTCGGAAACATCGAAAATTATAATAGTCCAAGATCCCTAAGATCGTCCTTCACCCTGTTCAGCGAATGAATTTTTAGGGGTCCGTAGTCAACAAGGATCCCTTATCGTTTCGCCATGTCCGTCCGTCTGTCCGTCCGCAGCTTAGCTCAAGAACTCTTAGTACTAGAAAGCTGTAATTCGGCGTGAATATACAGATTAGTTACTTCGACAAAGTGCTAAAATCTCGGAAAAGTATTTTTTTTAGGGTAGGAGATACCCTACTTTTTGTACACGCAAAGTGGGTTTTTTTCTCGCGTACTCCATAGTGTGGGATGTCGTTGGATAGGACTTTAAAAAATATTGCGAATGTTCAAATAATTTTTTGATTGTGGGATTCGTTTGTGAAATATTAAGCTTTAAAGTGCAAATATTTGTTAGACTTAAGTGTGTCCCCTCTACCAGCTAAACGTGTCTGGGTGTGTGAAAAAAATTCACGGTCGTAATATAAATAACGAAGATAAATGTAAAACTATCACAGCTAAGTAGGCTTTACAAGTTTACGAGTAATAGTCGACCAACTTATAAAATGTACTTGGATAACATATTTTCCTAAACATAATGTATGGGAGCACAGATTTTTCAACTACGAGTGTCAGTTTGTTTTAAAAAAAAAACATCTTTCGGAGGCAAATCGGACCGTAGGAAGTAGATACTTACGTTGTAAGACTACGGCACCCTACATTGTGCGTGGCCCGACTCGCACTTGGTTGGTTTTTTTTTCAATCTTAATACTTGAACAAACATATTACGAGTGTGCCGGATAAAATTAAGTCCAAACTGTTTAAAATTGCGACAACTGTGGATCGTAACCTATTTTGTAACCGACTTCCAAAAAGGAGGAGGTTTTTTAACTTAAATAATCTATTCCATCCCATCGTGTTTGTAATAAAATTAACTGTATTTGTATTTATTTTTTGAATATAATATGTATATTTCATTAAGCAAACAGACGAGTGTAGGTATAACTTCCCTAGTAAACAAAAAGATAAACAACCCAATAGTTTCTTGCTCCTATGCTATGCACACTCAATTAATATTGATTTCGATTCAAAAATATGCTAAAAGTTAAAAAATGCAAAACATACTTTTTCTAAAGAAGGTGACTTAAATTTTGTCAAGCAACCCATTCAAATGTTTGGTTAAGTATTAAGATTTCTAAAAGTATGTTTAATTCGGTAAATAGATTGGTGAAGGTCGATCTTAGGCGGGCTATTAAATGAAATATTTTTTTGAATTACTTATAATCCAAATTTCTGGTATTTTCATACAAACCATTTTATTGTAAACTAGCTGTGCCCGCGACTTCGTTCGTGTGAACTTAGATCTTTCTCAGCCTGTTACTTTACTTCCACAGGCACATTTTTACAGGTCTATTTGAAATAAATGCTTTGAGTTTGAATCAAGTCTATAACCTGCACGATCAACAAACACCTAAACAATAGTGTAAATTATCATCCTAACGAACAGACAAAGGTTGCGTTTTATAATAACTGGCTGAGAAAGATTTAAGTCCACGCAGACGAAGTCGCGGGTACATCTAGTATCTAATAGTACGGGTCGATTATTGTGAATTGATGAAATTAACAAGCCTTTTGTTGTCGATTGATGGGAATAGGCTCGTCCCTTATTACATGGGACTTAAGCATTACTGGCAAAATGTGGGTGTACTATTAATGGTACATCTATTCCTAACCCTTCTGGAAATCGAAATGTTATGACAGTAAAAAAATATGTTGTTGATTGTGCTGTCCTTCATATCGCAGCTTCGTATTATTATACCTTACTTTCCCATTGAGAGTCATCTTCTAATGAACCCTCGTCGTCGTGATGATATTATTTTGTTTCGCGAGTTATTTGCGTTCTATGATATTCATCTAAAGTAAATGGTCTAAAGGGCTCCGCTGCTATTGGTTGTAGCGTGATGATATACATATAGCCTATAGCCTCCCTCAATAAATGGGCTATCCAACATAAAAATAATTTTTCAATTCGAACTAGTAGTTCCTGAGATTAGCGCGTTCAACCAAACAAACAAACTCTTCAGCTTTATAATATTATATTATAAAGCTTTTTATGATTATAGGGTGGGTTGATGACACAACAATACATATACGTAGATTAAACTAGGCAAATGATAGATGACTTTGGACAAATTAATAATTGAAAGCAATAAGCTTAGTGAAATACATTTATTTATTCAACTTAATGATTAAGTGCTTCAATAGAATTATGAAGAGTTGCGGTTCAATGCAATATCATAATACCATAATCACATTATTAATTAAGATGCTGAGGCATTCATATTTAACTAATATTATAACTTGTCAGAAACAACGAAAATTATAAGTCCAGTTTGTCTGAACAGATGAGTTATTTACTGTCCATTCTTTTAGTCCACATACTAACGGGTTTTTGATTTGAGAATTTGAAGTTGCGAACTTGTCAAACACTACACTAGCATTATTTTAGAGATTCCTTTGAAAAATTGGCAACATTTAAGAAATTACGAGTAATGCTAAATTAGAGTATGACATGTTCTGAACTTAAACTTTCTCAATTCAGAGATCGGTTAATAATAGTGTATCTTAGATAATTTATTAATATTTTTTTTTAGTTTTAACTATTAAAATATGTCTGAAGCAGTCAGAAACGCATATCTTTGTCGGTGAACCGAGTTTGTCTATCGATTTCGTTAATTCATGTCTGAATGTTTTTTTTTGTAATTCTAAATGTTTTTTTTTAATAATTGTTTGTTGATTTTTATCTAATAGTGAAGGTGTGAACATTGTACAGAATTATTGTATTAATTAATAAGTGAGTATGATGGTATAAATTTCGTTAAGCTACATCCTTCATTATTCCCAAAATAGACCAGATAATTTAATTTTTCAAATAACCATGAACTTATATGGAGGTGGTGATCTTTAGAGATTTCAACGCGCTGTATTGTGGTAATTTTTCGTTTATGTGACAAAAGAAAAAATACGTGTCCAACATTTTTTGGTTATCTAACTGACGAACTAAAAAGATTTTTTCTGGAAAATTCCCCATTGTACGCACTATGTAGAAACAATTTTCTTTTCTTTTCCCTACCTACCCATTAACTACCATTTCCCGAAAATGTAATACAGATACACTCGAACACGATTTACGAGGGCGGAGTGATAAGTCTGGTAAAAATGAAACAAGGAGACAACTTTATTTAAAAATTATGATTTATTTTTCAACGTAATTTCCATCTAACTCAATGCACTTCATCCAGCGTTTTACCCTCTAGGTAGTCAATATGGATTACCCCACGTGCGTCCCAGAAAACTGTAGCCATCACCTTATTGGCCGATAAAACTGCTTTGGCCTTCTTCGGAGCTGGTTCGCCCCTAGCAATCCATTGTTTCGATTGTTCCTTGGTTTCTGGTGTATGGTGGTGAATCCACGTTTCGTCTACCGTTATATAACGACGCAAAAAAAAACAGGTTTATTTCGTTGTAACAACGCCAAACCTGCCTTCGAAGTGGTAACTCGCATGCGTTTTTGATCAATAGTCAGTAAACGCGGCACCCAACGCGGAGAACTTTTTCATATCTAAATTTTGGTGTAAGATATTTCGCACACGTTCGTCTGAGATGCATTCTATCTCGCTCACTTTACTCTTCGGTCGTTCAACACTATGTCATGGATTTTAGCGATCATCTCTGGAGTAGTGACCTCAACTGTGCGGCCTGGGCGTTCAGCATCACTTGTGCTTGTACGACCACACCGAAAATCCGTAAACCATTTATGAATCATTTTAATCGACGAAGCAGAGTCCCCATAATATTTATCAAGCCTTTGTTTCGTTTCCGTAATAGTTTTTTTGCGCAAAAAATAATGTTTAATCAACACTCGAAATTCGCTTTTCACCATTTTTGCGAAAATGCGTTCATTTGTTTTTATTTAATGGCACTCAAAAAAAAAAACTAACCGGCAGTACTGGCTGAAAATTTAAATATACTTAGTCCCTCAAAAGAGTTGTGAACAAGGAGGTTACATGCAATTTGCGATCATTTTATTCCAAAATAGATTTTTACCAGACTTATCACTCCACCATCGTACCAACTGCATTTCGCTACTCTGTGGTATACCTAAACGTCCCACCGCGCTATTACTAAAGCGTAATCGCGGGGGAATTTTGGAGCAAACGTACGTCCCACCTCAATCAGCTCTAGGCGGGCATTGACGAACGGCAGCGACTGCCCAGCGAGCGATATAATGCCTAAATTTTGATTCGTCTTTTCTTCTTAGAGAAAAATAATAATGAAAATATAAAATATGTTTATAACATTTACCTCAAAATTAAAAGCTTTCTCTATTGATATAACTTTCATATGAATTCATGATGGAATCTTTTATCAGTACACGTTTAAAATTGTGATTTAGTGCCATGTTTGATAAAAAAATTTCGAGCGAATCATTCTAAATCGCGTTTCTATCTTTACGATTTACTTAAGGGTGTGTTAAATTTTTATATAATGATTTTTATTTACCTACTGAAAAACTCATATTTAATTAGAGTTTCAGACGTTCAAAAATCGTAAAACCTCGCCTTTAAAAAAACGACATGTAGGAAGAGGTTATTTATTACAGCTTTATCTACAGCATTACGACAAACAACAACAATGCTTGTTTCGTTGTGAGCTGTATATTGCAATAATGATTGTCTTGTCTATTTTATTAACCGACTTCTATTTTGTTTTTGTTTTGCTTGGGGTCTAAAACGGCCGCTCTAGCAGAATCGTATTTGGATGAACTACATTACAAATCATAAAAGTTAAATAAGCAGCCCCGACTAAAACACTAATAAATCAAAGACTAAAAATGATTGAAATTAGATTATTATGTAATCTAATTATAATTAAATATATTATCAAATATAAACATTAACTATCTAAATAATTTAAATTATATTTTAATGAATTCTAAAAATGATCACAAATTGACGATTCATAAATTATTATCTTTGTTCAATTCATAGCTAATTCATATCACATTCATTTATGTGTGAAAGGTGTGGTGTGTGCTATTCTGCAGTGTATACACAACTACTATATAGGTACTTATACAAAAAATGAGAGATAAATGCAATAATTATTTGGTACCTACTATAAAGTTTTTTTATTAAATATAAGGCTTCTTTTATAATGATGATCAAATAGCAAGTATTGAATCAATGTGATAATGATTCAGATGTGTTTACTTGTTAGGTAGGTACCTACATGAAATCATTCAGAAATTGGGTAAGATTGCTGCGAGCAGCTAAGAGTAGTCACTCTTATCGGTTCGCAGCAATCTTACCCAATTGCCTAAATTTAATGTAAGTTTTCTATTATATTTATTGAACAAATAAATATTTTGACTGTAGTTCTGTTTTTTTAAGCCGTTGACGAACCCTTATGAAGACTGCGAATCATATTTAAATCAACATACAACTTGACACTGACCTGCTTATTGCAAAAAACGTTAGGTATGTATTTCGCGGGCTACCCTGAAGTACCCTGACGTTTCCCTCTTAATTTGTTTTTTGTAAAAATCATGGTAATTTCGAGTTTTGACTGATCGAATCGAGGGGTTGAGGATCAAATAAGTTTTCGCCATGGAATGTGAAAGAAAACTGACAAACACTATATTATATACACCATTATTTTTAGGTCGGTCTGGAACCGAATACCATGAACTCGATCATCGAACTCGAAACGATTGGGACTATTTTTTTCAAAAAATAACACATTATGTGTGTGTAAAACGTAGCCACAATCGGCAACACATGCGAACGATACCCATTTAAAAATTCATTCATCGATCGATTCTCATTATTTCACATTCTTTCGTGTTTTTTTTTTATTGTTACTTTTTGAAAAAAATAATCTCAATCGTTTCGAGTTCGATGATCGAGTTCATGGTATTCGGTTCCAGAACGACCTAAAAATAATGGTGTAAAATCCTCTGTGCTTACAAATTTTGCCACAGGTAGTGCTCCGTACCATCTCTTGACTCTTGACCCACCGAAAATGTTATTTTAGTTGACCATAAACAAGATATCTGTGCAGGTGGCAAAACAAAGAACTAAAATAAATGGAAGAAGCTTGATTTATTATTGCATTTTTTCTTGACAAGCAGCGCCACCTTGAACTGTAAACTTAAATTGAACACACTGTATAAAACTTGCAAATAACTGTTCAAAACTGGTTATAATACAAAACTGCTTGGAAGATTTTTATAAATGAAACCTGGCCGGCCTAATTTCCGCCATTTTTTTTTCAAAGTTGCGGCCACATAATTATAATACCTATATTAATCGATAGCTGGCATCAATACAAACAAGTTTTGAATTAGACAAAATATTCTAAAGTGACACGTTTCCGAGATATAAGCTATCAAAGTTAAACCCATTCACCGATAGCATATTCAGCAGAACTTTGGTTTGTTTAACCAGGCCTAAAACTTGTATCAGTTGATAGCTGGCATCAATACAAACAAGTTTTGTATGAAACAAAATGTTCTAAATCTTATTCACTGTTGATGACATCCATACTACTTTGATTTTATTAGTCGCGCATAAAACCCTGTATTAATCAATACCTGTTATCAACACAAACAAGTATTGTATGAGACACGAGACTCAATATTCTAAAGCGCCACGTTTCCGAAATTTAGGTATGCTACGCAGTCTGCACTAAAAGTATCGGGAATGGAATATTTCCACTGTTCCTGTCATATTAAAATCTTTTTAATTGAAAACTCCTTGGTTTTAAAAATCGAATACCATTTATTTATTTAAAAAAAGATTTCCGGTCTTGTCACAAGGTTTTGTCAAACCTGTTTAGTCGTTGAGAAAATGGAAGAAAATTCAAGAGCGATGATTTATTATGACTTTCGAAGTGGTTTAACACAAAAACAGTGTGTTGACCGGATGATTTCTGCATTTGGTGATGAAGCCCCATCCAAAACCACAATTTATAGCTGGTTTGCTGAATTTCAACGTGGACGTGTCAAGCTCGGTGATGATCCCCGTCAAGGTCGTCCAAAAACTGCAGTCACCCAAGAAAACGTTGATGCTGTGCGTAAGCTGATTAGGGAAGATCGACTTGTGACATACCGCGAAATTCAGGCAACTTTAGATATTGGCATGAGTCAAATACAAATAATCTTGCATGAACAATTAGGTGTAAAAAAGTTGTTTTCCCGATGGATACCGCATTCGCTCTGTGAAGAGCAAAAAGCGGCTCGCGTTACTTGGTGCGTCAGAACTCTCGAAAGATTCCACGCAGGATCCTCAAATGCTGCATACAACATCGTAGCAGGTGACGAATCCTGGATATACGCGTACGAACCCGAAACAAACTCCAGTCACGAGTTTGGGTGTTCGAAAATGAGTTAAAGCCAACAAAAATTGTTCGTTCACAGTGTTGTAAAAAAAATGGTATGGCCACGTTTGTCTCCAAAACCGGCCATGTTGCGACTATTCCTCTTGAGGGACAAAGACCGGTTAATGCAGAATGGTATGCTAGCATTTGTTTGCCACAGGTCATCATCCTCCATCACGACAATGCGAGTTCTCACACCGCGCACAAAACAAAAGCGTTTTTAGAGCAAGAAAACATAGAATTATTAGACCATCCGCCGTACAGCCCCGACCTAAGGCCGCGGCCCCATGTCCACGGCGCGGCGCCGGCCGCCGTGTGACGTTGCGGCGCCGCCGCCGTAACACGGCACGACGTCGTGCCGCGGACGGTGCGCCATCCATTGCCCCTCAGTCGATCGAATCAACTGCGAAATATCGACTGAAAGGGGCAATGGATGGCGCACCGTTCGCGGTACCGCGGTGCGGCACGACGTCGTGCCGTGTTACGGCGGCGGCGCCGCAACGTCACACGGCGGCCGGCGCCGCGCCGTGGACATAGGGCCGCGGCCTAAGCCCTAATGATTTCTATAGTTTCCCTATAGTAAAGAATAAATTGCGTAGTCAGAGATTTTCATCACCTGAAGAAGCTGTGGACGCCTACAAAACGGCCATTTTGGAGAGAGACCCCAACTTCCGAATGGAATGGTTGCTTCAATGATTGGTTCCATCGTATGGAAAAATGTGTCAAATTTCGCGGAGAATACTTCGAAAAGCAATAAATACATTTTTAAATCGTTATGTTGTGTCACTTCCTTGATTCCCGAAATTTTCAGTGCCGCCCTCGCATCAAAGTGGCACTGGTGACGCCAGTAGTTTATGCTATCAAAGTGGTACTGGTGACGCCATCAGTGTTCAATACACTGATTGCGTCACCAGTAAAACCCTTAAAACTAAAATAAACGTACAAATTGCTGCTTAAATATTGTTTATCGGTCATCCAAGCCTAGATTACTACTAGATCTAATTCTTTAAGAGCTGGCACGTCACCCACACGAACACGATCAAGAGATCGTTGTGGCGCGGGTGCACATGCAACTTTTCTTTGGTAATAAATGACAGTGCGATCATATATTAGAGTCGGACGAGGTAAGTCGTCTTTTTAAAGTTCTTGTATCTTTTCCTGAAATTTGCCAGAAATTTGACTCGTCGGGAAGAACTTGTCATTAAATTAGAATTGTGGAACACCATTTAAATTATTTTACCAAGGTTGTTTACTCAAGTTCAGAACAAAGGGGAGACTGATAGATTGCGCGAACGTCAGTCTTGTCAACAGAGTACATGTCACACTTGAGATTTGCAGATGATATCGGTATACTGGCTGAATGCAGCAGGCTGCTTTACAGCAGATGCTGCAGGGCCTAGTTGATGCTTCAATACCAATGGTCTCCGATTCAACTCCAACCCCAGACCATGTTTAACGAACACGTCAACCCGAGCTCAGTTGGTGTCAATGGCGGTCGTTTCGAGGTCTTTAGAAATCTCTGCAGTTTTGTAAGAACAACTTTGAGAGGGAGGCTAACAGAAAAATTCAGCTGGACAGGACAACGTTTGGGAAGCTTCGACGAGTCTTTTCGTTACGTATTCCATATAGCCTAAATACTAGGGCAGTGCGTCCTACCTGCTATGACTTATGGAGCCGAATCGTGAATACTCACAGTACGACCAGTAAACAGTACACCGACACACAGTACACTGTGGAGTAGTCCATAAATTAAGATCGCTCAGCAATATGGAGATTCTGTGCATTATACGCTGAGCCTAAAGCTTTCGAAATCAGTCCGTGGGATCAAGCACTAAACTAATATATAAAACTAAAACAGTTAATTTAGAAATGAAATTTAAAGACCATACGGAAAGACTTGATACAGGATTCGTGCTTTTATTTTTAGTCATTGTCGTCGTTACCAGCACAATTTTGGTAGGTAGCTTAAATCTCGGAAATGTGACACTTTAGAACATGTTGTCTCATATTAAACTTGTTTGTATTGATACCAGCTATCAATTAATATAATTAGGTTTTATGTCTAGCCGCATCTTTGAAAAAAATTAAAATGGCGGAAGTTATTAAGCCATTTAATTCAAACCCCTTCGAATCTACCAAAAAAAAATCATCAATTTCATAAATACGGGGACACGACTGGAAAAAACAATTTGACAGCTTCCAAAATATCGTTATTAGAATACCTAATGTTCTTACTAACCCTCAGGGAGTTAGGGTGGATCGAATAAATTACCTACCCGTACGCAAAATACGCGCTTGGACGTGGAGTTGCGGACACCAGCCCGCTATACAATACAATAGAAACCCCACAGTCCACAGAGTACATTGAACAAATAGACTAACCTTATAAAAGTGGAAGGACTATTATACAAAGTGGAAACGGACCCTTCACGAAGCCGTCGACCAAGCGTTCTGTACATCAAACTAAGTAACTCTACGCAAAAATTAATACTTCTAATTGGAATGAGTTTTTTAATGTGAAAAATCACGTTTTGCGGTAAGACTCAATGTAACATAAAAGGCGAGGCCATGTTATACTGGAAACGTATAACTTGATCTTTCGCCGTGTACCTATACATCTGCATTTCGGCTTCATATTTAGGGCTTCAGTATAACCGAAATTCATTACACATTAAAAACATTATTCGTTAAAACTAGAAAATACATACCTACGCAAATAATGCTAAATCGTTCTGTTTAATACTAGATACTGTCTATCTAGTGTCAAATATCATTCACCCGCTTTTCAGGTAGCATTAGTGTGTTAAAAATCGAAAATGTTCGGGATCATTATTGTTGTATGAATATATTCCCAATGTCCGCTTTATAATAATAATAACGGATGATCTGAAACTCTTTGCCCCCAACAAATTGCAACTGATGGAGCTACTGAAAGTAACTGAAACTTTTAGTAGCGCCATCGGGATGGAATTTGGTGTGGACAAATGTGCCGTCATGTATGTAAAGCGAGGGGAGATTATGGAATCCGATTGAATTCAGCTCTCGGATTCCATACACCTCAGATCCCTCTCCTCATCCGAAAGTTATAAGTATTTGGGTATGTCGGAAGCGTTAGGCATTAACGTAACTGACATGAAGCAATCGTTGAGGGAGCGCTTCTTTGGACGCCTGAAGAAGGTACCTATTAAATAGCCTTCTTTCAGGCGGAAACAAGGTGCGTGCCTTCAACGGTTGGGTCATGCCGGTTTTAATGTACTCTTTCGGCATACTCAAATGGACTCAGACCGAGCTCGATGCCCTGGATAGGAGAGTTCGTACACTGCTGACCGCAAACCGGATGCATCACCCACGATCATCGGCGATGAGGCTGTGCATCTCGCGGAAGTGTGGGGGTCGTGGATTTTTAAACGCGAAGACCCTCCACAACCGCGAGGTGTGCAGTCTCAGAGAATATTTTTTAAAAGCCGAAGTGGGTATGCACCGAGATGTGGTCGCAATGGACAAGGGACTCACCCCGCTGTCCATGGCTAAAGAGAACTGGCGCAAACCTGTGGTACTTACTAATGATGACCGCGAGGAAGTATGGCAAGGCAAGGAGCTTCACGGGCGCTTCTACCGGGCTCTTCATGGGCCGAATGTAGATTTCCTAGCGCCCGTGTCCTGGCTACGTTTCGGCGACCTCTTTGGGGAAACTGAGGGTTTTGTCTGTGCGATTATGGATGAAGTTATGTTAACGAACAACTACCGGAAACATACTATGAAGGACGGGACGGTTGACGTGTGTCGGGCATGCCACCGTCCGGGTGAGTCCATCAGACATATTATTTCTGGTTGTTCTCGTCTAGCTAACGGCGAGTACTTGCACAGGCACAACCAAGTAGCCAGGATTATTCACCAGCAACTTGCCTTGAAATATAAACTTGTGGAATCTGAGGTACCGTACTACAAGTATGTGCCCGACCCAGTTCTCGAGAAAGACCATGTCACGCTGTACTGGGATCAGTCTATCATTACTGACAGGACTTTTGTGGCCAATAAACCTGACATTGTGGTGATAGACCGATCAGCGCGCCGAGATAATAATAATAAATTTATTTCAGACCATAAGTCCATAAAACACACACACATTACAATTTTATACATAAAACTAGATACATAAATGAAAACACAAAAATACATAAAAAATACACTAAAACAAATTTATTTTAAATACTGGAATGACGCACGATGAGTGGTCATCCAATGCCACATCATTGGACTGTCTGTCCTGTCGGCTACTATTGCCATTAAGCTGTTGGAGCTGTCCGCATCAGTGCGTAAAAATCTGGCACGCCATTCTCCGCGAATATCCCCGACGCACTGCAAAAGCGTGGCAGCCCCAATATAATTCTGAAGGCGTTGTTGTATTGGACTCGCAGAGCATTGTACGAGCTTTTTGTATAGCTGACCCATAAGGCACACGTGTACATAGATTGGCAAATTGGCAATACGCTCTAAAGAGTGTAATTTTCACCTCCCTAGTACACGTGCAAACCTACGAGCCAGCATGTTACATCGAACTGCCAATGCTCTGCGTTCCCTCTCCACGTCCACATCGTCGGACAGACTATCGGTGACCCAATGCCCCAGGTACTTGAACTTCGTGACCCTGGAAAGCTGAGCGTCCCCCAAGGTGACTGGTGGTACTGTTTCATAACATTTGTTACCCGCTTTGAAAACCAGTAGCTCGCTCTTGGTCACATTGTACCTGAGGCCGTGAGCCACCGCATAGTCCTCACAGATGCGAAGAAGCCTCCTAAGTGCACTGATCGATGGGCTCAGCAATACCATATCATCGGCGTAGCTGATGTTATTGACGCAGTGCCCGTCAATGGAGCACCCGATATTGGCATTGCTGAGCTCACAGATCAGCTTGTTTACATACAGGTTGAATAGCTTGGGTGAGCTGATTCCCCCCTGCCTCACACCGCACTCCAACCCGTATGCATCCGACAGGACACCCGCCCACTTAACATAATTGTAATGGTTTTTATACCAATAGTTTAGCGTCCCAATGACATCGCTTGGGAGGTTCTTAACATTTGACAGTTTCCTCCATAGGCAGCCATAAGATACGAGGTCGAAGGCCTTGGAGAGGTCCAGAAAACATGCATATACAGGTGTTTTCCTACTTGCATAGTATTGAACAGTCTGTTTGAGGCATAGTATAGCTGTTTCCGTGGATAAATGTGGCTTAAACCCAAACTGGGCATCGTGGAGTATTAAGTGCTTATCCAGCTGCTGATCAATCAGACTGTCCAACACCTTTGTAATGATGGTAGCCAGGGATATAGGCCTGTAGTTGCTCTTGTCACTCGCATCTCCAGTCTTATTTTTAACAATGGGGACAACAATAGTTTTAAGTAAATCAACTGGAAGGTACGAGTGACTCAGGCACAAGCTAAAAAACATTGCTAGCACTCGCGGTAAGTGCTTACCAGCATATAGCAAATGCTCTATACTTAGGCTGTCATGACCCGGTGACTTGCCTCTCTTTAAGTTGCGTATGACAGTAGCTACCTCCCTGGCTGCAAACCTAATAGCTTAGGCATGTCTTCGGACTCCCCCACCACCTCCGGCCCGTCCGACGACGTACCTAGGGGAGACTCAACCTTAAAGGCTCTGCTAAATAGGTTGGCGATATCATTAGGATCACTAAGGCCCTCAACACTCACAGGCAGACCCGACCTGGGATTCAACCTATTTGTGGCTTTCCAAAAACTACCAAAATTCTTTGCGTCATGATGACTTGCAATGATGTTCATTTTTATTTGGTCCTTATTATTTTGACACCATTTTAATTTACTTTTAAAAATCCTTCTACTTTCCACCATTTTTTCATACAAATCATCATGTTTCGGTCTACCAAACAACGTCCAGGTTTGAAAATCAAGCCGAGCCTGTCCGTGTGCGTCCTTCACATGCTTATTCCAGCCCGTTATGTAACGCTTTTTGCGCTGTATTCCGTTCTCACAGTTACTGATGATTGCACCTTCACAGAGAATACGCACAATTTCCGCATACTATTATCTAAAATGGTTTCATGTTCCCTAATTCTACATCTACTTTTACTACATTCAGTAAATTCTAAGGGAAAGTCTAAATTTTTCAAGAGATCATTACAATAATTGCTATAGGTATAACTCAGTCTGCTGCAAGTCTCTGTCACCCCATGTTACTTTGTTACATATAGGTAGTCCAGGTGCAACTTTTGGCCTTAATAAATTGAGATCACACATTACAATTAGAGGTAAATGGTCCGACCAAGACACGTCGTACAGCACACTAGCGTCTCTAATAGTAAAAATAAAAATACTGCATCAATCAGAAAAAGATAAGAACTTGGGTGCAATACTATCATTATTATTCCAACTATTATTTTTTATCCCTTTAATCAAAGAAGACGTTTCATCCGTAATCCATCTAAGTTAACTTTCCCTAATCCTTTAATATAAAGGGTGTAATAAGACCCATAACGAAGCCGAAGGCACTTGTTCTCCCCGTAATTGCGATCATTTTTAGGGTTCCGTACCTCAAAAGGAAAAAACGGAACCCTTATAGGATCAATCGCGTGTCTGTCTGTCCGTCTGTCACAGCCAATGTACTCCGAAACTACTGGACTGTTGGAGTTAAAATTTGGTACACATATCTAAATCAGTGACCCAAATACGAACGTGTAACGTAAATTAATGAACTTTATAATTACTTTTAGTGAGTAAATTAGAAAATGAAAAATTAAATTTTGCAAACTATATCGTGTTACATTTCAAATGAAAGGGTTCATTGTGAGATAAGTCTTTTAAATCTCTTTGGCTACTAAGAATCTAGACAATTTCGAGCAAATACTGACAGTGTTGAGTGCGATGTAACGTGTCAAGAGACTGGTAGCGACTAGCGGTACCTATTTATAACGTTGGGTTTTCACGGCTGCCCCATCATCCGATAATGTTTATTTACATGAAGTTTGTGGTTCAAACGATTGTAGGGTTTAACCGAACAATTAAGATTATCTAAAAGTCTTGCGGTAGTATTTACGTTTAGCATGCAGTTTTGACAAATAAAGATGTTTACTGTTAAAAAAATGATTTTGGGCTCATTTCGCTAGTATCCAATTCACAAAAAAAAAAGTTTAGGTCGGGCATTATTAAGAAGTAAATAAGACTGCAATGCAATGTATTTCCTTCAATATTTTTATGAAAATACTGAATTTACGTCCATTTTTTGTTCATGTTAGTTATCCCAATCAAATATTTGGGTAATGGAGTCACCGCCCTTTTCAACACATTCTGAGGCGCCTCCGTTAAGCGAAGATAGTGGTCTTATAATTACAAGTGGTTCTTTTTCTAGTGATTCTGCCAGTGGATGGCATCACGTTGTATCCGAGGTGAGATAATCACTAGAAATTTTCTTCACAGATTACATTATCTCATTAGATGCCGCTTGATTGTGTATATATTGTATGTTTAAAATTCTTTTCTGTAACATGTTTTATAATTTTATTGAAATTTGGTCTCTGATTTAGAAGCTAAACGCGTTGTAAACAATCTATCGCCAGAATGATTCTGACTTTGTATATTTTTCGATTCAATAGTCCAATTAGGTGCATACAATATCCACATATTTGAACATGGGATAAAGGCAAAGTAATCACAAACGAATAGGAAATAGTATGTAACTAATACATTTATGTAATTGTATTGTCGTGTGGGTGAAGGTTAATTTACTTGTATTTTCCAAATAAGTACAAAAAACGTATCAGAGTTAATTATTGCTTATTGCGAAATAGTTTTCTGACTTTTGTAGTTTTTGTAGTATAGATTGTTTTTTTTTGTTGTTGATGCTTGTAGTGTGTAATTATTTTTCTATTTAAATTTAATTTAATACTTAACCAGCTGTTGCCTTTTATTCATAATATGTACAATATATACTGTTTTGAATCAACAATTATATGAACATGAGAGACAAGCAACCAAATAAAAGCCACCTCCCAGCCACCTGTATATATCACAGGAGGCAAACAGTCTATAGTTTAATTATATTATACATAATACATGGAGCTCTCTAATAGGCATAGTTTACTCCTTGAATAGCATCTATATTAACACTATAATGCGAAAGTAACTATGTCTGTTACCTTAAGGTGTCATAATGGCAGAAAAGACTTGAATGACATTTAGTACACAGCTAACCTTGATCTGGGTTAGGATATTTATACTGCAGGCTACGCAACAGCTAGTAGGTACTTAAAAAAAAAGATCTTAACAGAATTTTAGATGAATTTAAGATTTCACATAGTTCTATTATGGGCATTTATAAAACTTTGAGAAAAGGTGCAATACCACAAGGGGCAAAAAAAATCTTTTTCGTTTATTATAAAAATTTGATTATGTTTCTCTTTGGTGTTGCATTATTATTATTTTTTACCATATTTCACCTGCTTTGCTTTATTGCAGTTGTTGCCATATTGCATGCATTGTTATGCATGCTTAGCTGCTCACAAAACTTCAGCGAATGCACTCTATGCACAAAATAATATGACAACCCCACAATGTAACAAAAGCTGGCTGGTCCCAACTGATCGATTTAGTTAGGATGTGAGTTATGGGCTAATTTGTCCATTGTTTAAAATTATACATGCATTTAATTGATTTTGAAAGGAAATCTGCAAAAATCTGAGGCTAAATGTCTGATAACAAATTAGCCTTTTCATTAAAAATGTTTTGTATATTTTGCTACCTTGATGCTTGTGTTATAGGACAGTGGTGAAAGTAATAGTACACTTAGTACAGCCACATTTTATCAGTTAAGTCCCATTTAATAGCGGGGCCTTTCGCCATCTACGGGCACAAATACTGAGAAATTCCTGCAGGGAAACCCCAATAACACTTTCTCCACCTGAGAATCTCCAATCTAAGACCCCATGCTCAGCATTAGCGTCTAGACCAACGAGGCAGCTAAAATTGTTATGGAGACAATGTGAAAATGATCAAAGAAGCAAGAAAAAGAATATATTATCTACTAGCTACTTTCTCAAACAAGCAATCTATTGTTTATGTAACGTAGCCCCATGCGATGAAAACGATAGCTTAACGAAGGATATTTTTATATTGTATCTTTGTTACATTTGTACGCATTTAATGCAGTAGATAACAATCAATCATTTTCTTTGTTGTGTTTCTGTGTCTAATTAATGGCCATGTCTCTCTGTACAGTTACAAGAAAGTGACTTTGATGAAAAGTCATTATCATTATGCGAATCAACTGAAACATCAGAACGTATGTGTGGTGATTTTTTCAATACTGTGAAAAAAGGACCTGGAAAAGTAATACTTACTGCTATAGAACCACCACCTGAATTTCAGGTACCTATGTTGTTACTGAATCTATATCTGTGTACTTTAAAGGTAGCATAGAGTAATAATATCCTTAATTGGCAGACTGGGTTAACTTAAATTCTAAATGATTCTCATTAAGTGAAAATGTCTCATAATATTGTTCTTGACTGTAGCCTTCCTGATTATAGGAATCTTGACAAAACTAGACAACTTTATAACTTAGTTGCTTAAAAACATTTTCCGTTTTATTGAGTCAAGTGTGTCTTTCTTTTGCAGGATAGCCCTGCTGCGGATGACATAGAGAAATGTCCAGCTGTACACGTGCCTCCGACTGTTGTCTTCACCCTTGACACGGCAGACAACAACGCAATAAACACAAGGCATCTTTCGCCTATGTACCCAAGAAAATTTAAGCCTGAATCGCTGTACGAACGGCGTCAATGTTTGAACCATAGGTTCGCGAGTCCAAGACTTCTTCACTTGAGTCCCTGTCGTGTTAATCGTCCTTCTTCAAGGAATTCGCTGTCATCCCGATTGTCCAGCAGCCATAACTCTCTGGTAACACAGTTCCAGGCTGATGACTCTAGTTTCATTACTCAGGCTATCTCACATGATACGCTGACTTCCAAAACCTCCGATATAACAGATATGTACAATGTCCCATTCGATAGCGACATTTATGCAGTGCCCATTGATATGGTACGGCCTAGTCAAAGCAATATAAGAAATAAAGGAAAAAAACCACCCAGAAATATCAAAAAACGTGGCAAAAATACAATGCTAACTACAGCTACTAATACTGATAAAAATCATAAGACAAAAGAAAATAACAGACCTAAAGATGTAAAAACTAAAAGACATAGCTTGCCTAGTTCGTCTTGTAAGAAAAGTACGGGTGACTCTGATACTGACTCATTGCATTTAACCTTGCGCGAAATGAGAAAATATTTACATACTCTTTATTCTAGTTCAAGCGATTCGGAATGTCGAGCTACTATTAATAAAAAAAATAATCCCTTAGTGAGCAATGTTGGCATACATGCAAAACATATGGGAAAAGACGCCAGCTCCACAGTATTTTTAAAAGAAAGTAATGAAATAACTAGAACTGTGGAAACGAATAATAACCATAGGAAAGCGAACAAAAATTCATTTGGAATGAATGTTAAGAACAAAAAGCATAAAGAAAACATTCCGAAGGATGTGATCGAAATAGAGAAGAACGATAAAGTCGTTAAGAAGAGTATTGCAAGTCAAAACCAAAAAGCTAAAATGTCTCCAGTGAGGATACTATCAATTAACTTGAAGCAGAGTTTTTGTAACTTGTTTCGCTGGAGACGCCAGCCCGCGGCGGAGAGCGCGGGGTACGTGGAGCGAGTGAGCGAGAGCAAGGAGGAATCGCCGCCCCCAGCCGTGCGCCGCGCGTTGCCGCCGCTGCCACCGCCGACGCACGCGCGCCCGTCTGTGCGCCGCCCCGCCACTGAAGAAGACACTGTTATGGACTTCGCCACTTCCATACAGAAAGTTAAAGATGTAAACACTTATTTCAATCGTTAAAATAAACAAATAATATTGTTGCTGCAAAGCCCTTTTGATTAATATCTTAAATAATATAATATTTCATTCCAGTATGGTTGGTACTGGGGCCCCCTATCGGTGGAAGCTGCTGAAAAGATTCTGTCTAATGAACCAGATGGTTCATTTATCGTCCGTGACAGCAGTGATGACCATTATATATTCACTCTAACATTTAAGTTAAATGGTCTTAGACATGTAAGGATTGAACATGATCAGGGTAAGAATTATTTGAATCATTTCCACAGTTTTACCAAAGTTACGAATCAATACTCATTGTTATGGACAGATAGTTTTTTTTTTAAATCTTGTTTATTATATTACAATCTAGGCCTAATAAGGCTATTAAGCAATTTTGATATAACTTAATTTGCTAAAAGTAAAATGATATCTAAGAGCACGTCCATTGCATTTACTTAGCGTCTGTTAAGGCGAAGTCACTTTGTTCTTGTGTCCACTCCATATAAATAGCTATATTACACTCGCGGTAAAGTCACAAATAGATTACACTACACTAACTCAAACGGCTAGTCCTTTTGAGCCTTCTTACTATGTCCGTGTTATCGAGGAGCTGGATGGTCTCGACATTAACACGATGATGAAGCCGATGTTCATAAGCTTCAGCATATTTTTGGATTATACTGTTTACGAACTCACGAGTATATTCAGGTCCCGATGGATGTCGTCAATTCTTATGTACCAAGGCGCGTTCACGATGTTCTTGAGTACTTTGTTCTGGAATTTTTGTATAATTTCTACATTGCTTTCTTTGGCGCAACCCCATATTTGTATACCATAGGTCCATACTGGCATAAGGACTGATTTATAGAGCAGGATTTTGTTAGGAACTGACAACTCGAAATGCCTTCCTTGTAACCAGTTCATGCTTCTGTAACGAATTTCTAATTCTTCTCGTTTCTTTTTGACATGGACTTTCCAGCGAAGCTTTGCGTCTAAGGTATCCAAGATATTTGGCAGTGTTTTCGTACGGTACACTTTTGTTGTTTATGTACACTGGGTTTTATTCTGATTTCTTATTAGTGAAGTCAATGTGAATGGATTTTGTTTTATTCAACTTCATCCTCCACTTTTTGGTCCAATCATAGAATTGACTTATTGCTTTTTGTACTTTCACTACAGCTTCTTTGTGACTGGATCCTGTGGTCATTATTGCGGTATCATCAGCAAAAGTAGCAATAGTTGCATTTTCTAGTTCTGGTATATCATAAATGTGTACAATAGGTACAGGACCGGGCCTAGAACACTTCCTTGTGGTACACCAGCTTTTATGTCTTTTAGTTTAGAATAGGTATTTTCTTGCCTTACTCTAAAGACTCTACCAGTTATATATGATTCTAATATATCTGCGAACTGTTTTGGCATAGTTCTTTGTTTATACTCGTAGATCAATCCCTTGTGCCAAACTGTGTCAAAAGCCTGGGGGCTACATCTAAAAATACAGTGGTACATACTTTCCTATCTTCAAGAGTTTTTCAATTACTGTTGTAATTCTACGCACCTGATCTATCGTTGAATGTTTTTCTCTGAATCCAAATTGATAGTCTGGTTGCTATTTTCTATAATAGGTTTCAGTCGTTTTAGAAATAATTTTTCGAAAAGCTTTGACATCACTGCCATTGGCAGCAAGCAGATGTGCCTGTATGATGATGCATCTTGAGGTGGTTTCCCTGATTTGGGGATCATGATCACTTCTGCAACCGTTCATTGGTCTGTCTGTTAGGATTTCCCCTGTGATAAGGTCATGTCACCAGGAGATTTTTTTGGGCTGATGTGATCTCTGATTTCTTTAGATACTTCTTTTGGTGTTACAACTTTTATCTCTTGGTCTACTTGTTGTAGTTGTTCCCAGTTTAGATCTTGGCCAGGGATCTCGACAGATAGAAATGTAATTTATCTTTGACATAACATGGCTTTATTAGACAATTCTGAAGATTTCTTTGAATCTCCTTGGCTGTAAAGAAATACTTACGTAAATAACGATATAATGTTTTTGGGCTATGCATAAGAAAAAGAAGGAACCAAGGTGTGCTCTAGAGTCGCTGCTGTCAAATTGTTTTGACGGCAGCAAAGACCTCGCTTATACCCAGTGCGACTGAAGCGGCCTGACGTGTCAAAGAACCATGGGCAAATACAATATTTAAAATACCTGGGGTATGATATATTGCTTTGTGAGCTTCCACTGGGAGTATTTGGTTGAGGATGAATGAGTGAGCGATTCAAGCTGGGTTTTCTAAGGTGTTGTCATGCCAGAATTGAAGCGGTTCTTTTAGCTTACTAGCAGCCTTACGTTAATTGTACTTGTCTCCGTTCAAGTCACTTTGGTTGTCATATCCATGGTAATCGAGGGAGCTCTAAACGAATAATGGGTCAAAATCAAGATGGCGGATACGAAAATTAACGAATTTTTCATCGTTGGTGTCATTTTCATGGTAATCGAGGGCGTTCTAAACGAATATGCAGTCACAATCAAAATCAAGTTCAAGTAATAATAACAAGCGTGATGTTATGTTTTGTCTGTAACGAATCTCACGGGCTATTAGAAGCGCAAGTGTCCATTCGCACAATTGTCCGTTCGCGCTAAAGTCCATTCGCACAGGTGTCCTTTCGCGCTAAAGAGCTTTCGCGCATAAATCCATGCGCGCAAAAGTATTGTTGTAGCTTGGATGTGGTCCGTTTTATATTCTGGCATTAGGTGACGTTTAATCGATTTTTTATGTGCGTGTGAACAGAGGGACCAAGCTGGTATTTCGCAAATAAATATCGTAGGATTTAGTAGTAGTCCTAAAACAATTGTAGAACAAATTTGGGAATTTGTAAACAAATGCATTAAAAATTACAGCCCATAAAGTATGGTCCCTCAGTCCTCACAGACCATCAGCCAGATCTCGGAAAGTATCTGAAAAAATAAGATATTGTGACTACAGACATTTAGTAAAGAATTTGTAAAGATAGTTACTGAAAAACAGACCACGCAGCATCAAAGATAAAAAATATATAACGACTAAACTGTGGTTCCTCAGTCCACACAAGAAAGATAAATATTTTAGTGAATATTATCGAATCAAATAAATAAAGTCTTTCTTTTTCTAAATAAAGTTTTAGTAAAAGACTTAAAACATTTTGTAAAAAAGAAATGGAATAAAAATATCGATGCAATTTGAAGATAGATATAAAGATAGATAAAAAGTTTCTACTAAATAATAGGTATCTACCAAAAACGGAACCCTTAAAGATTCGTCAAGTCTGTCTGTCTGTCCGTGTATAGTACTGTCTACATTTTGTGTCATTGTGTGGTCACACTACTCTGTCTATTTTCATAGGATTAAAAAAATTATATTATCTCAGCTCAGAGGTAAGAATTACACAATTTTAGATACCTATTATTTAGTAGAAGCTTTTTACTAAAAGTTAAGCAGACTAGACTGGCTGATATTCCTCTCGTCTAGCAGCTAGTACATACACATATGTTAGTGGAGGTGAGGATTGAGGGACCAGTTTTAATAATCGCTATCTTCAAATTGCATCGATATTTTATTCCATTTCTTTTTAAAAAAATGTTTTAAGTCTCTTACCAAAACTTTATGTAGAAAAAGAAAGATTTTATTTATTTGATTCGATAATATTCACTAAAATATTTATCTTTTTTGTGTGGACTGAGGGACCAAAGTTTAGTCGTTATATATTTTTTATCTTTGATGCTGCGTGGTCTGTTTTTCAGTAACTATCTTTACAAATTCTTTACTAAATGTCTGTAGTCACAATATCTTATTTTTCCAGATACTTTCCGAGATCTGGCTGATGGTCTGTGAGGACTGAGGGACCACACTTTATGGGCTGTAATTTTTAATGCATTTGTTTACAAATTCCCAGATTTGTTCTACAATTGTTTTAAGACTACTACTAAATCCTACGATATTTATTTGCGAAATACCAGCTTGGTCCCTCAGTTCACACGCACATGATTTTTTTATATTACTGCCGTTCCAGCATGGCCCGTCCCATCAGTATGATTTGTCAGGTAGCATTGGTGGTCTGCAAATTTAACATTAGTAGTGTGCCCGGTCATTAAAAGCTCAACTGCATTTTTAATTGGGTTTAGCCTATTTACGTTGAAAGTTCCATTTCTTAAGGCAGTCATTTTGTCACTCTGTCGACGAGTTTAGTTATGTGTTCATGAGGCTCCTTAGAGTACTCATTCGGAGAAAGATAGATTCAAACTTCTCAGATTGTTTTAATAGTAATTGTTCGAGTGTGTGGTCTAAAGCCTCGACCAACATTTGAGGAGGCTCTCGCTAGGCATCTGGATCGAAGGTTTGATCCAGAAAACGGTACCTCTGGACACATGGACCAGGAGCCCTGACCACTGGTAGCTCGAATCCGATTCCTGCTACCAGTGGGCTACTAATTTTATATTTTTAAATGCTTTTATTTTTTTTTACTGAAATATTTAAAAATATAGTCACAAAAAATATATATTGGAAAAAAAAAATGTAATTAAACGTTTTATGTTTAATTTCCAGGTAATTTCTGTTTTGGTGGCTGCACTATGTTTAAAGCTCAGACTATAGTAGAATTCATAGAGAATGCGGTAGAAACATCTCGCAGCGGACGGTATTTGTTCTTTTTGAACTTGAGGCCCGTGCTTGGGCCAGTGCGAGTACAACTGCTGTATCCGGTTTCAAGGTTTAAGCGTGTACAAAGTCTTCAGCATATGTGCAGGTAAGGAACATATTTATTAAATAAGAGCGAAACTGGTAAAAGGACCAGCATTGCGCTGTACCACTTGTGATCACCCAATCTATGTTATGGGAATTAGTTTCCACACTTGAGTCCTTCAAGTGGACTATTGTACGTGGACCATGGTGGCCGTCTTTGGTCATTCCAACCAGCCTCCTCCAAAATCTGATTAGGTCTCCTAGCCTGTTTAGTCCATAACTCTCTATGTCATAGACCGCACGGATATATATATATAGCCTAATGTTATAATTGAGCCGAATGTGATAATTGAAGCACGTGGTTAAATAATGACAGCCGCTCGGGGTCGATCTTTAGGTTAAGCCGTGCTTGCCTAGGTTGGTCTGTGGATGGGTGACCGTATTACATACTGAGTTTGCTCCGTGGTCCCGGCTGTCATTTATAGATCTTTGACAGTCGTTACAGGTAGTCAGTGGCCCGAAAGTCTGACAACCAGTCTTACCAAGAATATCGTATTATCCGGTACTAACTGGGTTGTGGAGGTCAAATAAGCTAATAAGATAATATAGTTGGGAAAAAGGCTAGGCAGATTTTGATGTTATAATTGGCCAGAAGACTGTAATGTGACCTTCCTCTTTTTTTTTTTGTGAAAATAAATCAAACTTGGGGTTCACTGATAGTTAATATTCTTTGCGCCAGTCCTCTACTGCATATCTTCGAGGCTTGCATAGGGTGTTTTCAAGGGCACTGTTTATAATTATAGTTATATCATCGGCGTAGCCCACGGTGAAGTAGGCTGTCCACCACAAGATAAATGATCCACGAGACTTGGATACTGTATACTCTGTTACTCGTGAAAGATTTATACAGACGCTTATTATACACTATAATATAGGGGAGCGGGGTCTAGAATACATACTGTACCTTGGACTGATATGTGGGGTGTGGGGGGAGGCAAAATCAACATTTAGCACATCCGGTGCCAAACTAGCTAAGCAAGCAATAATAAAAATGTTCTACCATGCAAGTACTTAAAATTAACACCTCGGGGAAATGCTTGATAGCTATAGAATTCCCTGTTCCTGAAGTTATGCAGATAAGCGTTAGTTCAAGGCGAGTTTATTCATTATTGTCTGGTTTGTCGTGACGAAAGTTCAATCAGAAATAGCTTAAATTCAGTCACCTACTGACACGCTTAAAAGCAATGGTTAGTTCGTTAATTTAGTATTCACTTCAATTGTTAGTAAATTACTGCATACTTCTGATTGAACAATTGGACACGATCCACAGTTTTGGAAACAAAAAATACCAGCATTCATTATTAGATTCATGTCACTACTACCAAGATACCTACGTTTTGAAGCGTATTTCACTGAATATCGAAATACTATAAGATCAATCAGGGAAGCATTATGCTCGAATATCCGGGCACACTACCATGACAGTTCCCCAAAAACAAAATATATGGAACCGAATAGAACCCATTGATTTCTATTAGATCATTTTGAGATGGTATGGTAGTCAATACAGAACCATTACAACACGGTTGGTTGTAAACGACGATCAATGAGGGATATTAGTTAAACAGTTGCGAACCTAAGAAAAGGAAAATAAAGTTAATAAAGCTCTTGGACTGTTCGCCACGCGGTGGCTATAGTTGGGACATTCACCGTGACTTGTACGGCCCTCAATTCGAGCATGTCGGTGATGGTGATCCAAGCACTCATGGTCTAATCTATGCAGTGTCGTTCTAGGGCCATATTGATGCTGTTGAACATGGTTTTGTCAAAGGCCCTTGATGTCAATGAAGGTGACCAGTGAAGAGCATTTGTTGTCTAGTGCGCATTCAATCTTGGAAACCACGCTATACACTATGCAGTGCGGATTCTGTTAATCTACCTGTGAAATATGCATGTTGTTGTTTATGAAGTGGTGGTACATGGACAAGTCCATCTCGGATTTTTCTGCCACGGAGTCTCTCGAGGGTTTTCAGTAGACAGGATGTCAGGCTTTAGGTCTATAATCATTGGATTTGTGTATAGTCGGTTTTGCCAGGTTTGGGAATGAAAATGTTTTTACCTTCGCGCCATGCGAGAGCTATAAATCTGACTGCTATGCAGCTCGTTAGAACTTCACCAGCTATGGTGTCAGATAATCTACTCCTCATTGTAGTAGGGCTGGGAAGATGCCATCCAGACTTGTGAATGTATATGGCTGAAATATGTTGCACGCCCATTTTATCCAGCCTTCGGTTTTAGAGACTATAAAAAATAATAGTTTTTTTTTAATAATTATATTTTAGATAAATATTATACTTAAATAGATTTATTATAATTTAGAGTAATAGATTTATTTATTTATAGGTACTTAATAGAAGTTAAGATCTGCTGTAAAAAACCCATTATTATAGCAATTTCTATTTTAATTATGTTTGCAATAAAGAATAGAAATGAAAAAGGAATGCTAAGTTTTATACCAATCAAATGAAATTTTCAGGTTTGTGATATTAAAGTACGTACGTCGAGACCTCGTCAGTAGCCTACCTTTGCCGAGGCGACTCGTAGACTACTTGAGTGCAACTCACTACTACTCGGAGCTTCTCGCGGACATGTGATCGACTCCAGGATGTAGCGAAGCCATCCTGTCGGCAGTTTCAATAACCCGTGATGTATTACAAGATCTTATCCATGCAACAAGGTGACTATTTATATTAATTTATGATATTATTATTAATTCCTAATGATTTTTCCAAATTGTATGATTGGATGATATTTATTTTTTCTTTGAAAATGAATGATGTTTCTTTAAATGAACTAAATTTAAATGTATTTAAAATGTATAATTCTATAATTGTATTTAAACTTTTGCAAGTTTTCTGATGTAATTAATATTCGTGTATTTAAATTTGAAATTTCGCCAAATCGCATATCAGAATGATCCTGATATAACTCACTAGGTGACTAACAAGTAACAAAACTCGTAAAATACCTACCATACACTTGTGTTGCTGATGTAATCGTGTGGAAATATTTTCCGCATACAATCATTCACGTACATCGTATAGGCAATCACCAGCTATGGGTTCGACAGCTTCTTAAGTGGAGATAAAAGTCCCGAAAGTATAGAAATCGAATTTTCAATTAGACGCCCAAAGGCATTGATAATTTCGTATCAAATTTCACAATACAATATTATTGAAAGCGATTTTTCAGTTGAATTACAATAAATCGTCTGAAAAGAACGTTTCAGTTTAAATGACGAGAAATCTAGGCAGAGATTAGGAAATATTATAATTTCTTAGTTGTAAAACGTGAGTGAGAATTCACATGCCTGAGCTCGCGAAATAATGACTCATAAGTTAGTAAACTACGTACAAATATAATGGAAAACAAGCAATTCTAAACATTAATGTATATTTACTTCAGGCAGGGTTCTTTTTAAGGACGCAAACACCATAATAGTAAGTACCGTAATAAATAACGTAATAATAGCATGATACGGCATCCGAATTCCCAGGGTTGCTGATGCTGTCAGTGCATTCGGCTTAGTTCCTATGAACCTAAATATGACGAACATTTTTCGTCAAGGGTATTCAATTGCAAATATCATATAGTTTTCATAGTGTGCGCTAACTTGCGTTTTCGTCTTTGAACACTTCTATGATATGGTAGACGCGTGTCATCATATAGTGTCATGGGAATCCGGCTTAACATTACTTATCTCATTAATTTAAAACGACAGCTGTAAAAAGTTGTTTGCTTTTGTGTTGGGGACTGTGCTATGGTTCACACGGAAGGTACTGCGGGTGTGGTCACTAGAGAGCAGGCGGGAGCGCCATACGCATTAAAGTTTGTAGGAGTTTTCTCAATTTCAAGCATTCGTTCGAAATATCATAGATAAATCTAAAGACTCCTTTTGACAACGAATCTCAAGTGCGGTATGTGTGCATACCACGGCTAGCACGCGTAGCATGACCAATTCTATATCTATACTTCCAAGAATAGACAAAGCTCTTTCTATACGACTCGATATGTCTTCTGCTCGAGTATGCAGCGACCCGTAGACGAGTCTACGGCTCACCGCATGCTAGTTTCTACGAAGACAAAGATATAGAAATTCTTTTCATAGCAACGGATAAGTAGCTAGTGATGTAGATATTCTACGAATCTTACGATAACATAACGTTTAGTTATCGAAGATTCATGATTCTTTATTTCACCAAAAGCCATTACAGTACAGGATACACAGACTAAGAGCATATAAGGCTTATAAATAGGTCACAATAATGTTAATACTCTGACTCCTAAACTAGGTGTACGTGCCTGTGACTTAGGAGTCGGAATTGATTATATTTTTTTAGATTGTTTATTTTTGATATTGATATAAGTTCATCACCATAAAACAGATCACAGGATCTCTTTCTTCCCTGTAATCTCATATCATCTTTAACAATCTCATGATTTCTATCTTAATACATAAACCAGTTGCATGGTTTCTATTATCTTACCAACTGAACATTAATGGAGGTAACGCCGTGTCTGTTTCTGTATTGTGCTTGTTGTGGCTTTGGTGGTGGAAACAATTGTTCATTGGTACAGTCAATGGCTCCCAATATATCTGGAAGGCCGAATTTTCTGTGGTAACCAAATCCACAGTCTGCCTTCCCGCCTCAGTATTTGGGACAGAATCCATCGCGGTTTCATTCGGAAATAACAGTAGTTAGATATCTATCCAACTAGCTAACACAAGCCTCTTGCAGCCCAAACTTTGGAATTTAAAGAAGGTAATTAACTGACCTTGTATTTGCTGTTTTGTGTAAATTGTTTCAAAAATTTGCTGACAGTGGTTTGGCCAATTGAAATATTTTGCTCTTGGTCAACACATCTTTGTTAATGTCCTGTAAGCAAGACTTTCATCGAACAAAGAACCTGCAAATTATTATTCATTGCTTTTCGTCATCATAATAAGGTTGCCTATTTATTTTTACAAGGTAGTTGGAAGGCGTAACTAACCTGGATTGAACTTACTTTAACGAGATCAGGCAGATCCTGTGATGTGCTATGAGTCAGATCCTCGCTCAGCTCCACAAATATTGCACCATCTCTTTATTAATTTTATAATTTTCAAAGTACCTACAGGGTGTCTCAAAACGATCCAACTATTTCAAGAGTGAGCGAGAAGCAAACAAGGCGCGGGGGAGTTGTGGCGCGGGCGTCGTTTACTAGAGCGTTCCTTAAATTTTTAGTTGCCATCATGCCGTACACGGGAGAGCAACGCTCGTTTTGAGTGCGCGCGTATTTTGAGAACAATCGATCTCTCATTCGAGTTCGACGGATGTATAGGTTACATTATCGACTGCGCAACATTGGGGAAACTCCAAGCAATGCAACAATTTTAGCTTGGATCCAGACATTCAATACTACTGGAAACACTATTGGTGAAATCCGTCACGGCCGTCCAAGGACAGCAAGAACGCCTGGAAACATTCAGTCAGTTGCAGATTCTGTAAGCCGACGACCTCGACTCAGCGTTAGAAAGCGTGAGTCTCAGCTGGGATTATCAAGAGCGACAATTCACCGCATAATGCGATCTGATTTACACCTAAAGGCCTATAAAGTTCGGATTGTTCAAGCTCTTCATGAAAATGATTACGTTACAAGATTGAATTTTGTGAATGTAATGTTAGAGAGATTTAACAATTTCAACAACATGTTCTTTAGCGATGAGGCACATTTTCATTTGGACGGATACGTCAATCGTCAAAATTGTCGTTTTTGGGGAGAAACGAATCCACAGACATTACATAAACGCATAAATATTGAAGAAAAAGTCAGGAGTATTCCTCGACCACTTCTTCAAAAAGTTTTTGAAAGTGTACGCAAACGGTTTGAGGAGTGCCGTCAACGTGATGGCCATCATGTAAACAAAGTCGTGTTTAAAAAGTAAAATTTTGTTCCTTATCTTTTAATTCATACCAATAAATGCATACAAAAATAAGTTTAATGTATTTTTTTTCCAACTTAAGTAGTTGGGTCGTTATGAGACACCCTGTACTTGTTTTCAGGGAGATCGAAAGCCCCGTTTAAAGCTCGTACAGCGCTTCTTTGGGCCTTGCTTCCATTCTTCTCGACATAAAAACTGAGAAGATTGCGACGGTAGTACCGCGACATGTTTTTAAAAACGAAAGCTACTCACCAACACAAATAATAGTTATAAAAATAATCTTGTGTAGCTGGTCCGATGTGATGTAGACTATGTGACATTTGTTGAGACGAAATGTTTCTACAACCAAGTGTCAAATCAGAGAAAAAATTGTCGCCATGCTTGACATTGTAGACTTTAGTCGACTGAAGAATAGAAACATTTCTTTTCTACATGTCTAACATAGCCATGCTACGACGATAGAAACTTTCTAAAATCGGTCATTTTGTCGATTTTTTCCGTCGACAAAACCCGTTTCCACGGTGGTCATGCTACGCGTGCAGGGGTACGCGTAAAAACGTGTATTTTAGCCGGTGATAGTTCGCCCACTAGGATAAGTGAACTGTCACCAACCAAAAGTAGGCCTCCTATCAATCTGAAATAAAGTCACTCGTGAGTGTTAAATGTCGTGCCCGCGTGCACGGCACGTCACTGAATACCAGTGGTAGTAACATCTCTGGTATCATCGTCAAGGTTGTTATTTGGAGGGTATTTAGATAATCACCTGCGGGTGGAGCATTTCTCGGATACAAATTGATTGATTCGGTTACCCAATTCAGCTGGTATAAATTATCTAAACGAATTAGGAGTTGAAGTATGAAATTGCCGATTAGTATGGACGATATCGTGAAAAGTGATATTTCCATACTAACATTTTTTTGTTCTTCCTGGAAACATAATATGCAACTACTAGTACGGTTTTAAACTCTAAAAAATGCGTAATTTAACAATCAATCCAATAAAAATGGAATTAAGAAAAAATATAACTTAACGTCAATGTTACAAACAGAACAAAATGTGAGGGAAAAACGGCAATTTCATAGTTGAAAACCTATTATTTATTACCAAACATACCATATTCCACTTGTATTTGCTGTGGCCCATATTTAACTACAGCGATATAAACATGTTCTTTATAAAACGGAAACACCAAAAAATAAATGTATTAATATAATAACCTCGCCGTAATAACGTATAACTCCAAGAAATCTGTAGATATTTTCTTTCAAATGAAAGATGTATATAAGTGCCTCTGCATTTTACACTAAATATTATAATAGCTCTAAAACAGTAAATATTCTTTATTTTTATAATGAACAAATTTTTCACGATTTTGCTAAATAGAAGAATGTCGCTTTTAATGGATATTCATCTCCATAAACAGAATAAATTAAAGTACCTCAGCCTACGGTCTGACAAGATGCTGGAGTCGTTTACTTCGGTTTCCATAAGTGCGATATACAAACATGAGTATGAGTGTGTTAATACTGAACTCTTTTTTGCAGTGTGATGCTGTGTTTAGAACGGCATATGCCTAACATTTTTTCACGTGTATTATAATGTAGTTTGCAAAGAGGGTTCCATACCAAGCGCAGTGTCTGCTGTTAAAATGACTGAAGTGAATAAAATATTCAGATCTATGAACCGATGTGTTTAGATTACTTGACAAACGAGTCACGATGGTGTACTACACTCTGCCTACTCATTCGAGGTACTACAGGGGCCCAATTCTGCTATTACAATAGTGTCAGAATGGTCTGTCATTGATTTCATAATGGTTGATTTTGACTTGTCAAAACTTGTCAAAATCAACAATTATGAAATCAATGACAGACCATTAGAATGGTCTGTCATTGATATCATAATTGTTGATTTTGACTTGTCAAAACTTGTCAAAATCAACAATTATGAAATCAATGACACTATTGTCGTCTATTGTAATAGCAGAATTGGGCCCCTGGTGTGATGCTATTGGTGGAAGCGCCAGGGTAGCCCGCGCAAATCAAATTTTCTTACGGTTTTTGCAATTTGCAGGTCAGGTCAGGTTGTATGTTGATTAAAATATGATTAGCGGCCGTAACAAATATATTATCACCAATACAACCCCTTCAAGTGCATTTAATCCTATTGAATGACTATTTTATGAAAAAGTAAATACGTGCGTATACTGATACTGACCGGCAAATTGAAAAAACGTAAGAACATTTGAATTTCACGGGCTACCCTGGCGATTCCACCTTAATAGATCATGAAACATTTTAATGTCGAAACCTTGTCTACTAATGTTCTAAAGAGGTTTTTTTTGTAAGTTTGTATATAAGGGATAATCTCCGGAACTACTGATCCGATTCCGAAAATTCTTTCACTAATGGAAAGCTACATTATCCCCGAGTATCATAGGCCCGATATCATATTTAAAGCTTTCCCGCGGGATAATTTCCGACCATAGCGCAAACGAAGTCGCGGGAAAAGCCAGTAAATAAATATCGTATGCTTATTCACTTCAGGCGTTGTTAACTCAATCTGCAGCCTTTCACGGCGTGATGTAGACTTATAAAGCGTAGTGTTATCGGAGTATTTTATTGTCAAAGGCGACTATACAAACAGGTCGTATATTTTAATAAGCCGTGGATAACTCGCAGGAAATATTTAGATACGCTCTAATAATGAATTGCGCTGATAAATATTTTTTTAATATGTAGGTATGTATTTCATATAGGATGGCTTCATAGCAATGGGCTGGGGATCCCGTTTGCTTTTTTTTTTTAAACCTTTGTATTCATTAATAATATATTTTCATTTTTATTTATATTTGATTTATTAAATTAATAAAGTTTTTTTGTTATGGGGAGAACCCTTATTATGGTATATGTATGAATATTGTCATTTATTTTTAGGCAGACTTATGTAAATATTATTTTATTAATGTAATGTAATGGTTCAATTTTTTTTGTATCATATATTAGATTTGTATAAAATCGTTTGTAAGTAACGGAAAAACTTTAGCACACATTTGGTTTATTTATTACGTTAATTTTTAATTCTACACAAATATTGATGTTTATGTCACCAAAGATGTTTTAATATTGTTCATTCATTGATTATAATGAAAATGTCAGGTTGTTTGTGAGTAACTTCCATATATATCGTGTGACTGTTGACGGTTAACTGTGCATGCTCACAACATGATATTGAAAACTATAATATTTTTAGGTCCTACGTATTGTTATGTTGTGCTGCAAAGTATTTAGTTTGTTAATCAGATGATCGCCGTCAAATAATATATAATGTATGCCTTTTTCATACCACCGTGACAATTATATTGTAAGATTAATATTAAGGTATTACAAAAAAAAAAACATATCACAAACTTATTCTTAAAAGTGTAATTCTTACACATTTAATCATAAACTCTGCTGTAACCTTAATACTGTATGTGTTATTGTATGTCTTAAATAATTGCATTCTCGTGTTCTGTTGTCATTAACTCTTAGGATTTATTAAAATATCGGGTGGAAGGGACACGCGAAAATGGTTACCACGTATTCAGTACATTATTCTGAGCCCCACACAGAAATTGTTCACCGGTTATTAAAAAAAAACAGCTGTTCCATACATTTTGACCGTGTAGGTATTGCACTTTTATAGGAAAAAGCTGCTTTTTTTTAATAACCGATGAAAAATTTATATGTGAGGCTCAGAATAATGTGAAAACGTGGTAACCGTTTTCGCATCGGTGTCCCTTTCACCCCGTATAATTAATCTGTTAGTTAATCCAGCTTAGTGTCCATGTAGTAGACTCTCAACTACGTATGTTATTGTTTACTGGGTGTTAAACAGGCTTATATTTAATCAGAATTCTGTATTGTTTTCTAGTACATTACGTTAGTAGCTAATGCTATTGGGAGGTCGTGGTGATGGAGACCCCATACAACTTGCTTCCACTCATTCGACTCCGTTCATATTCCGTGTAAAAAAAATCAGTGATAATAATCAAAGCAATCTGAATGTGATAAATTATAATTATCAATTTTTAGTGAATATAACAAATGCTTGGTCCTGCCTACCCTAGATTCTTAACGGCTCAATGGCAATGTAACACGGTTCCAATATGAAAGCATGAATATAGTGTCACTATTGCAGTCGGTCTTCTATTTTAGTTACTCAGATGATTATCAAGAGTAATGCTAAATATATTTCGAAGTCATGTCTGCGGCGCAGTGCATCGAATAGTTCCTTTAAAGAAAACTTGTTCAAGCTTGCTTTGGTTATGTTATTGTACCTTAAAACGACTATATGGATTATATACTCAAAAAAAATAGGGTCACTTTGACTTTTTTTGGTGTTATTTAATATATTATCCCGATTTTCAGGACTTAGTTTGATTTTAATCCGTTTAATTAACGTGGGCCAATCCCTGCACCAGTATTTGAAGCACTACACCCTACGGCCTCTATCACATAACACATACGATTTAAATTCAGCGATTGCTATAATGTACCGCTGTGCATAACAGCTTAGCACCTTCACGAGACGAGGTTGCTATGAATTTTATTGTATTACGGCATGTACTGCGCTATTTTTCATTTTCAATTTAATAAAATTCATTTCTAGTCGTTACTAATCATCCAAATGAAAGTCAGCTGCTGCACCCGGCACCCCAGGGGGAATCCAAAGTTACAGTAAATAAAAGTAATTTCACACTGCGCTGAAACCTTATGGAACGATATTGGGGTCTCGATCAATACCGAAAAATTGTCTGTAATAAGGTTTCGGCGTAGTATGAAATTACTTAACATAAAATTTTGACACTGCATTCCCCCACTTTTGGAGCAGCTGGCTCGCTGTTTTGATATGGTTTTCAGCCGGCATTAAAATACTTGTTCAGATTAACTTGCTTACTTGTCCTCCTGCCGTAGTATTGGGTAGTGGTCAACTTCATTTCCCTCAATAAATGGCAATTTAAGGTGATCAAATCTTTTTAAACAATATTGTATTGCACCAATATTATTCAAATTGGGCTACTTCGAATTTTTCCATAAGAGCGTCAGATGGTTTTTCAACATGTTAGCTTGAAAATTATACATAATTTTTGTAGCGCATGTGTGGTCCATCTACCTATAACGATGGCCACCTGCAGTAATTGTCCACTCTTTGTTTATTCACCCAACGATCGCTGACAGGTTCACGTAGCGTAGTGTGATATGGGCTTTCACCGCACATTAGTACAAATAGAATTCTTGCCAGTGTAGCATAATGAGATTATACAGTAATGTATAACTAGTTAGATAACACACATACCGTGATTCTACTCATTCTAAACAAATACATTGTAATGATTGTGTTACTCGTAGTTTTATATACCGCAATATGCCTACATAATCCGTAGTTGTACCTACTTGTCATAGAACTTAGAAACATTAGTACTTATACAATATATACAATATAATAGCGTCTAATTCATTAAACCTTCAAATAATGTTCTTTTATATAATTGGTCATAATAATATAGCTGATATTAAAGTAGTGGCTGACTAGCTTTGGCTAAACCGAGATACATCAGAACCGATAATACACCTTCACAGTTGTAAGAGATATGAATTATTGAAATATTTATTTTGCTACTGGGGAATTATGTAGCTAGCCTTGTAAAGTTAAGCAAAAATATGTCTGTAAACTCATAATGAAAAAAAAGAGAGGAATCATTTTGTGGTGGTTAATAATCGCTTTCATAAATTAATGGTAACTGTTTACAAAAGTAAGTGCTTTTCTAAATAGGGGAAATAATAACGTAACCCGTAACGCAGTACAAGAGTTATAGGTTGTTGCTAGTGTTATTGTAGGTATGATTGCATTTGTATATGGTGAGCAATAAAAATGTGTGACTGCTCCTTACAAGCTCGTCATAATAACCGTTCATATCATGGCGGGGGAAGCTGATGAATGCCAGAATGAGTCTGTTTATAATTAAGACATGTTGTGGTGTAATCATAATATCTAATTATAAAATATCTGTCTGTAATCTGTATGCGAGTATGCTTCATTTCCAGTAAAAACGAATTACATAAAAAATACAATTGAGTGCATCTGATACTGTATGAACAAGCCTAAATAAATGTCACTTGTCTATTTGAAATCTAATTATAAAAGATTAAAAAAAAAACAGCTTGATGATCAATATAATTATGTAATTTAATAGATCATGTCATCTGGTTCGGTTTTGGGGTTAGATCATTCAATTGTTTTACCCAATACAGGAAGCATATATTCATGTTCAACATCGTTCTCTGCCCTTATCCCAATTCATTTTGGGTCGGTGCAGCATGTCGTCTTCTCTACTTCCCTATTGCTCGTCATCTCAGTCACCAGCAGCACAGTCAACATACATGTAATTAAGGCTTCATAATGAACATACATGTATCAATACCTGCCGTATTATGATTGTTGGAACGTGGTTTATAACACACGGGTGGATTTCATTAACCAAACTGCAATTAGACAGTTTCATAGATTTAATATTATAGATTTAATGTGCTCTTAGGATGCAGTTACACCTAATATTAATGTTAGTACTAACAATGTAATAGTGTACTAATTACTATAAATGACAGCGTGTTGATGACGCAACGACTGAATAGTGTTGTAATCCCCGGACTATTATTATAGAGCAAGATAATTCTTCCGTCTGACTGAAAGTCTCAACATTATTATGCCTAAGCGCTGTATACGTTTCAATCTGCAATATTTTGTATCAAATTATTTAAAAAACAACACGTTCTTACACACAAAAAATAATTAGAAAATAAAAATTTGTAATCAAGGCGTTGCAGTCATTTATAACCAAGGCGTTGCAGTCATTATGACAATCATGAGTCGGTAAAGCAGATTATATCGTACACTGGGCAAGCAAAAAAAGAATATTTTTACCCTGACTACTACCTGAGTTCACTGACGGTGGACCACTTTTCAACCTTATACTTAGGGCAAAAGGGTGATAAGTGGGAGCCCGTCAGTGAACACGGTAGTACATACATGATCAAGTTGCCTACGCGGTATTCGGAATACTGTTGCCCACACAATTTCTTATATAGATTTGACCAGACGCGCCGAATGTAAACAATAGAAAAGTATCGATCTGCTTTGCTTTGAGTTCACTGTTTCACTGTGCGCCCCTCCTATTATGCCATATGAGCTCCTAGCACGCCCACTAAAACCGAACAATCGATTCGAACAGCTTCAGATCGCCCCGCACCCTTTCCTAGGTAGCGGGGACTGAAAATGTTGTTGGCTCTATACAACACTACATCGTAATTAGACGTCTGACGATCTGAATTAATATGTTCGGACTTGAAAATATCTATGTCTTGTTGAAGATTATTACAGTTTTTAATAAATTACTATAATTATCTTTGTTGTAGTAGAGAAATAATATGAGAGATGGATATATTTTTATTTTAATGCAACTGTTTTGTCAATTAAAAGTAGTTCTTACTTAGCCCGAGGTTTTAGGTTCTCCAATCTTTTTACTGTTGCAATCTGTCCTCTTAATTCATAATGATTTCTTAATATCCAAGTTTGAAATCAAAACGATTTACTGAAAATGAATGTTTTTCGTAAAATTCATAGGTCAAATCGTTTTCACATTGTTAAGTGTATGAGAACGTGTTGTCCAGTTTTGGTAATTGGTTTTCCGTTAAATAATAATATCAACATTCAATGTAAATGAACTGCAATGTGGGTTAATTTTTATTAAAAATAGTGTCCAGTATAATTTTACATACTTACTGGTAATGAAATGTAGGCTACTCAACAAGTTCAAAAACGTATTAATTCTTGATAAAGCTCCTAAAAATATGAGCGATACTTTTTTCTAGACGTTATTCCGAATCGAATGAGCCATCGCTCATATTTTTAGGAGCTTTAACAAGAATTAATACGTTTTTGAACTTGTTGACTAGCCTAATGACCTGGGTCAAACAGGGACCTTATAGCGGGATATCATCCTATCCTAACTTAATATTAGAAATGCGAAAGTAAGTAAGTGCTTGTTTGTTTGTTATCTTTTCACGCCTAAACCATTGAACCGATCATCCTGAAATTTTGCATAAACGTTGTCAGGTGTACAGAAAGGAACATAGGGTACCTTTCATCCTGAAAAAAAGTACTGTTCCCGAGGAAAACAACAATAAAGTTCTTATGATAATAGATGGCGTCTTTCGCATCATGATTATTACAAGCAGAAAATACAACTTGAATTTATTGTCAAAAAAATTGAAAAAGAATAATTCCCTTGTATTTTTCATTATACGAGTACCTACTTTTATTGGAAAAAAGAAAAATAGATAAAACGTGGTATTTGTAAGAACATACTTTTTTGTGCGTCACAACATTACAAGTATTAATAATATAAAATTAAGACAAAAAAAAACACTTAGGTATTGCTATATGTACACTTTGAGGCGGGTGTGACGCTAATGCATATTCAGTGTTGATTGTGTCAGACTTCGAATTTACTCAACTGTGACTTTTTCTTTCATAAAAATATGTCTACTTGCAGCTTCAAAACAACAGTCACAAGCATGAAAATTGTATTTGTCTAGTAAAGGCACCAGAAGATTACACATTGTAATTTCATAAGGCGAAAACAGTTTTCATATTTTATTTAACTAAAATAAAATATTTAAAATAACGCCCTGCTATCTCGGCTGTAAATATTTATAAGAACATTCATCTTATTAAAGCTACACTTGTCTTTATTTTAAATCAATTGTGAATAAGAAACGCATTATTGTCAGTAAATAAAATGTATGGAAAAATATAAGTACAAAAATGTTGAATAAAAATGTGTTTTGGTTCATGAATCCAACCCCAAAACTTGTTCTTGTTTAACAATACAGAAAGCCCATAGAAAAAAACGTACTGTAAGCTTTTTGAAGACAATCGTATAACACCGCGTTTCGTAAAGTAACGCAAGTTATGATGGCTGTGATACCTATAAATAAAATTAAACCTCTGTGCAATTTAATATTTACAAATTCTCAACCATGAATGGGCGAAACACTGAAATCCGCTAGTCCTACAAAAATATTCTCAGAACTTATGACTTGAACACATTTTTATTTCAACATACCTAATTATGTAACGTAAATTACGATTTAGACTACTAATTTATTGTTTATAAGAGTTAATTACTATATTTATTCACAGATACATTGTAGCAAGGTTAATATATAGAATTAATTTATGAGGCGTCGGTCGGAGGTCGTAATCTGCAACGATATGGAGCTTCACTATTTTGTAAAAATCACTTATAACATTATATAGAACTGTGTAATTCGTATTAGTAATTGTCCCTAGAAAACCACAAGTGCGGTTAAATAGATGAGTTTTGGAACTAGCTGTGTTGTTGAGACTAATAAACAATCACAATAGCGTTTATTTTTATCTACTTAATGAGAAAACAATTATTTTTACATACACGTAATAATTATTACTATTCCGATTATTCGAATTAGGACAGTGATTATTCTAGAATAAGGATGAAATCATAAAACAGAATGTAAACCATTCAAAACAAAACAGGGCCTCCTAGGGCGGTCATCATAGGACACGTAAAGTTCCCTTCACGATGTATATTTACAACATATAATCAATCGTATCTTAACGCTTCACTAACTAGCCCTGCCTACGTACCCACATTCATCCAGATGTTATTGTCACGCTTTCAACTATGTTATCATATTACATATATTAAACTGTGCTCGGTTTTAGGGTATATACCTACCTTTATTGAAGTCCTAATGTAATAATCCTATGCAATATTATCCTACAGAATTGTTTAAGTATACAGGCAAAATCCAAGAATCGACATCCAATAGAGAATTCTAGAAACCTCTGTCCAGAGGTTTCCCGAAACACCCCGATGTATGTTCCGCGATTATTTATAGTTTTGGAGTTAAACAGGTTTTTGTATTTTTGGAAAATCACGCCTGACTTCACGTGTGGTTTTTCGAAAAGCTCTCGGAGAGTTTTCTAAAATTTTCTTTAGAACAACGACTCTTGGACGGACCTGTGTAATAATTTATTAGATACATAATTCATACGCCTGTACATAATCTATTTTGAAATAATTACATACTGTATTTATGTTTAGATTTGATCACATTTTATTGAGATTTCTCTTAGTCATCGTAAATGTGTGTTATAATAAGTTCAGAATGTCTAGTATTTAACGGACGGTTTAATTTAACACATTACATACGATATACACCAATATTAAGGGTGAAAGTAAAGAATAACATAATTCAGCTGTGATTTAACGTAATATTATATTGACTTGCGGTACTATCTACTTTTTACAAACCGGGTAGTGATGTTAAACACACATAATAATATGCGTTATTATTTTAATTTTAGAGGATTAGTGTTATTTCCAAAGCATTAAGTGTTTTTAATAATGTTTAGCTTATTGTTCTATCTGTACTTATTTACTAACGTTGAATTAACTTTGTATTTGTTATATAAAATTATATATTACAGTTAATGTAATGCATGTAATGCACTTTTGTGTAACAACTGATATGTAAGTTAGTTCATTCTGTTTTATAAAAATGGGACAATGAAATAAATAGGTTCCGATTTAAATATTTAGTTTTATTAACAATGAATCAAAAACCAACAGCAACTGCCCCCACTCTATCAATTATAATATTAATATTTATTATTGAGATTCTAAAATACACCTTACAAAAATAAACATGGGTAAGTCTTCTTGCAGTCGAGTCTACTTTACCGGGCAATGCCACTACGTATTGATTGCCATAGAAAGGAATTGTGAGTGGCATTTTGTAACTATATAAAAAGGTTTGACCACAAATGAATTAGCTACCGATATACATGAAAATGACTGTAGAACAGCCTGGTGTGCAAGTGTTCATACAGTACATGCATTTGCCAAGAAAACTTTTAAAGTCGCGATGGAATTAAAAAGTAAACACTAATGAATGTCCTCAGACAGAAAGGTATGTCTAGCAGTAACACCTAGCTGTTTACTTTCGCTTATTGGCTAATAAAGGCATAGAAAGCAGCACGGTTAATGCCTTTTAACTCGTAAATTATCTTGGTATAACGAAAAACGTGGCCAGTGTTGGTATCATATGTTACTGCTATTATAAATGCGAAAGTTTTTGAGGTGTTTTTACTGTTTCACGCAAAAACTACTAAACGGATTTGGATGTTTGGCACACAGATAGTTTATAACATGGATGTTAACATAGGATACTCTTTATCCCGATCGAGTCCCAAAGGGGGACAATTACCGAACACCATGCGGGTGAAGCCGCGCGCTTAATCTAGTATAATCATATCTTTCATCGAATCTGGTAATAATTATATTGCTGCAGCCACCACCGAACCGAACTCAACAGCGTTAGGCACCTTGCACAGTATAAAATCCAACCATTTATTCAAATAGACCAGTTACGGGCACTTATGAACTGTCAAAAACAAAAATATGTTGTAGTTGTCCATTCCAAAGTGTAGATCTCTGTTCTCTATAAAAACGGGAACAAACTCCAAGGACACACTTTGAAATCAAAATATTGTACACGGACATAAAAGTTTATAAATTGAAACTTTCGGTTTCATAAATATTAATAGGTAATGTGCCACTTATGTTCGAAAACTGAAGACTGAATACTGAACTAAATAAGTTCACAAGCTTACGAGACTGATTGACAAACGCTTTATACACATCGAGGTGACTGCACCTGTTCAAGCATAATTCAGCATAAATAATGAAGGAACAAAGCACTAAAGTGTCACGCCCTCTAAACTGCGACCAATCCAGTTGATTGTAGCTGGGGGATGAAAGGTGGCTCCGCCCACATGTCCAACCACCCACTACTTAATACCACCCCAGACTGAACAATTTTATAACAGGGGACATAATCATCTGGCAGCGTTTGATTGTTGAGCTTTCTCCACGGAACTGAAGACATCAGAAACGTGAGTACTGAGTACCTATATTTTTTTTTACCGGAAGAAAATGTGTTTTTTTTTGTGCTCTTATATTATTAAGATTATTTTATTGTTTCACTAACATGGACAATTTTCTAATGATTTCTTTGAATAGACGTTGAGGTCATCTTGATTAGGTAATGGCAATAGCATTTTACTGTTTTAGTTATGATTGATGAATATCCCCTGGAGGCAAACCCGTTCTTTATTTTATTTCCATCTTAAAACATGTCACGTATTTTTTTCATAATGTTATAATAATGTCACCATATTCTCTGCGTACCGTGTAAATAAGTGCTTAGTTATGTGTTTTTCCAAAATATTCCTTGATAATACAGTGCGATCCAGAAAGCCCCTAAGGCGCTGACAGCAGTACTTATTTCCTTGTCAATAAAAAACAGTGTTTGTTTCCCAAGATCAAGCTTTAATTTGATTAGATTTATTATAAGTACAGCATATATATTTTTGGCCATTAAAAAACACCTGTGTTCTAAATCCAATTAATAGCCATGCAAATTTAACACATGATTATTATCGTCCTGCTTTATTAATTTGGGGTTGGCACTGCACGGCGTCTTCTTCCACACATAATAAAATTATGCAACATATTGGCTCGCTTTAACCTTTCCCGAAAAGTAGATAAGCTAACGGTTCTTACTAGTCCAGGTATTGGTATTATAGGGACCCATCTCCTGTCGTCCTTTGTTAAGAAGACACACTGCATACACTGAAAATGTAGCTTATACGTCGGCTAACCCCCTCGGTGAAATTGCTTAGATATCAAACAAACAAAGGGATTTGGACGTTAAATTGCAATTGGATAGATTGGTTATTCATTTGTTTTGCTCCATAACAAGTTTGTATTTCAGCTGTTATTTTAGTAGCAAATTGTAACTTAGGTAGCTGTCATCATATCCTACGAATTTATTTTTAACTAGCGACCCGCCCCGACTTCGCACAGGTGCAATGTGTATACATAATTATACATAATAAACCTTTCTCTGGAATCACTCTATCTATTGCAGAAAATTGTATTAAAATCTGTTGAGTAGTTTCGTGAGCGTTTTGTTATACACTATTATTTTTAGGTCGTTCTGGAACCGAATACCATGAACTCGATCATTTAATGTTTTTTTTTTTTAAATAATGAGAATTGATCGATGAATGAATTTTCAATGGGTATCGTTCGCATGTGTTGCCGATCGTGGATACGTTTTGCACACACATATGCATTTGAGTTCTCATTATTAAAAAAAAAAACATTAAATTTATTCTTTCGTGTTTTTTTTATTGTTATTTTTTTTTTTAAATAGTCCCAATCGTTTCGAGTTCGATGATCGAGTTCATGGTATTCGGTTCCAGAACGACCTAAAAATAATGGTGTATACTATGTAAAAATATGATTTCTTTTGGCAAAATTTTATAAAGAAAGTTAACATAGTGCCTGAGCAGATAAAAACCTATTACCTATTTACAACTAGTCATTTTGAAATTCATTCATGGTTTCTTGGCAAAACTTGACAGCAAATAATGTTGGATAATTTATTGCCGTAAGACAATTTGGTCATCTTTATATTTTTTCGCTAATTATTTGCAAGGGTAGGCAGTTTATGACTGAACCCTTCTACTGATGCCTGATTCAGGTCCAAGAAGTTCCACAGCAGTGGCGCAATATCAATAAAAAATACTATAAATGGTTAAAAGTAGGTTAGTTTTAATAAAGAAGTTAGTTTTCGTGGTGGTAACAGGTTTAATTTTGTTCGATCTCATCATCGAGCGTTCGTGTTTCCGAAGGTAGACGATGATTTCCGATGCAATTAGTTTTTCTTGAGGACTTGTCTTCTCTCGTTCTGAGGTTTCTGCCCACCTCCATGGGAAATAGTCGTGAGTTAAGGTATGTGTGTAATAATTACCTATTGTGTCCAAGATACGGCAGGTACGGTAGCGGCACTAACGGATCCACGGGCCTCGGTTTCCTTTCCAAAATATTCCAGTCGCACGAAATGTTACCTATTTCCGTTAGTTTTTGCTAGCGATCGATCTTTTGGACTAACCGTTGGATGATCATTACGGTAGCCTATTACTTCTTTAGCTTACTGACTTGGCAAGCAATGTAGGTAAGGAACTTTGCGGTTATTCTAGAATTCTCTAGAATAACCGCCTTTAAATCTTACTCAAATAAAATGAATGCGAACTTTTTTGAGGATTGATGGATGTTTATTACTCTCGCACGCAATTACTACTTACTGAACTTTAGATGAAAACTGTATTAACTTATAGGATACTTTATTATCATGGTAGTATTATTACGCGATCGAAGCCGCGGGCAAAAGCTTGTCAATTTTAACTGGTAATCTCACAACATTGTGTGAACTCGTTACTTTTAAATGGTGTCCCTGTATAACTATTCGTTTGATGTCATTTTTCGATAGTTCGCAAGAACAACTCCGTGGTTAGTCTACAAACAGATTTAGAATTTATTTGTAACAATTTTGCAAACTAATTGTAACTAAATCAATGAAAAAAAACGGCATGTTGTGAATTTTTATATGAGATTTTTGTTTTTAAGAAAGCAAAGCATCGAAACAAATTGGGAAGCTTCTGATATTTTTTCTTACCAGATGATTTGGGAAACCAAAGAGTTTGGTCTAGGAATTAGTATTGATTTGTTTTTTGTAGAAATTGTTAGTAATTACGTACCTACTCGTACTCAGAGCATTCACATCGCTAATTTGATCATGTACCCTTGAATATGCGAAAGAAAGCTTTTAGTAATAGTACCTAAGTCTACCTCTATTCCAAAAGGAACGAATTCTATTCTATTCTGTAGTTGTTCAGCAGTTTTTCCTTCTTTCTTTGTAGTGACGAAACGCAACAACACTTCCTCTATCCGAGCTTTCTGAATCACAGTGACCTTTGGTTTCCCTTACCTGCTAGATGCAACGGGTCGGTGACTCGGCCCCCTTGTAGAGGCCACACGGTCGCACCGCAGGTCAGTCGGTGCAATTGTCGGGGTCCATCTGACACTAACACGGCATACGAGTTGCAAGTTGACGCAACTAAACGTGGGGTGCGGATAATTACATCACTTCATAATTCCGAAAATATGTGTGCCTCTCTATTATTGACTGCGGTTGGCCTTAAATTAGAGGTGGCTTTTTTAGTTTTGTTATCGTTAAGTTAGTCAAAAGCGTTGGTTTGATTTTGTAGTTTAACTTAATCTTTAACTTCGCCTTCCGTGGCGTAGTTGGTAGCAGCGCAGACGTCATTTTGGATGTTTCTGTTACCTGGGTAGAAAGTAGATAACAGACAATCAACCCGAGTAGAGGCACATTGATGTTTCACGCAATAGGATCCCACTCTAAGGAATCTTACTGTTCAGCGAGGACTTCATTTACTTTCAGTTTCTGAATTGAGAAGTTAAGTTTGATACAAATTATCAATCTTTACCTAAGCATTAGGTATCTATTTAAGGTGATTCCTCTGGTATTCAATATTTCTTACACAAATAACGTAGAAATCTTAAATATTGCGGGCTATATGAATGAATCACCAGAAATGCTAAAATTCACAAGATCTCAATTTAGAAATAACAACGTAAGTACTCTCGTGTACGTTTTTAAACGTTCTCAGATCTAGATAAAAATACCAGCGGCTATGTGAGACAATTAAACCCTCTAACAGCACTATCTTAAGAACCTATAGGTAGGTACTTATTGTACTTAATCTCTTTTTCGCGTTTGATGTCGTATCATAGCATGTTGTTCTTTTACAATATGTATCTAATCAGGTACCTACCCATTTTCTATTTCACATTCCTTAGCTCAGTTTTATTGTTATTCCTTAATTACGTTTAGGTTATATAATTATTTTAACATTTCACACAAATTTCTCTTAAAATCGGTCTTTAACTCTACGCTAAAATACAAAATATTTTTTAGTAAAATAAAACATCTAGAACAATCTGCCTTAACAGTTGCTCTGTTTCGGCAGTTTCAGCACAAAACATTAAGTACCTATCAGCATACTCGGTATTGCTTACAAAAGTCGAAAGCCAAAAGTTAACCGCTTGTATAGCAATTAGTAAGGGGAGGCCTGTAATCAAAACATGTAGCGTTTATCATTCGAGGATAATAATTGAACTGAGCCCCCGTCATTTTCACCGCACATACGGTGTAATTGTGACCTGTACGTCACGCCACAATTACTAAAACATGTCAGTGTTTTTCCAATAGAAGGTATAACCAGCGATTTGACAATTGAGTTTGGGTCAGTAATTTGAGCGGAAAGCGGCAAACGTCGTGTCGTGTCACTATAAACCCCTTGCAGAGCTGCCGCATGGTAAGTATGTACCTATACCTACGAAATAAAGTAGTTCTTTCGACTTTTGAGATCGACTTCAGTACTGCGTAATGGACATCATGCTAGAAGGCTCTTACACATATTTAGCGCCCGGTTTCGGAACTAAAATTAGGTAAAACAAATTATAGATAAAATTTGGTTGGTTGACTGATCAAGTAGCTTCGGAGCAAAATGTTAACAATCTATTTAAGAAAAAAAAAATGAAAATGTAAACAACTGGTCCAGAAATCGTACTTTTTTTATTAGAATTGAAGTGTCACTTAATAGTTGAGAGGTTTGTTATAATTTATTAAGAACCTAACCTGACCAAGGTTTCACACATTCTTCAATATGTTTTGAACGGTTTTGAGCCACTGTTGCTACGAATAGTCAAAGCGCGCATACTCAAGCATGCTTGCGACATCTGACAGCTCGCGTGACTTCAATGGACAAATGCGAACACAAATGTCGCACAGAATAGGGAATATGCGTATGATTCAAATAACGCTCAATTTATTTTTATAATTGAACTCTTTTCTTTTAGATTTACGTACAGATTAATATTTTTTTAATATAATTTCGTTTTCATTAAGAAAATAATTGTTGAAAAGTGCACAAAATGAGAGGGAAATTCAAATTAGTTGATACGCAGCGCTATAATTAATTATTGGTCGTACGAATTGTGACATCAAAGTCTTAAATATCAAATGTCAGCTAGTGCATAGCTGTTGAATGCTTGCGATTAAATTCAGTTTTTAGCAGAGTACTTAGTAGTTTTAGTTTTTAGTGAAGTAAAACACAAAATATTAATAGGTTTTACAGCCCAAAACACTTCTGCAGCTATTCAATAGTTGTTTATTGTTATATACTTTGAAGTCACGACAAGCGCGCCAAATTGCGGTCGTTTAAAAAGCTGATATCAGCCGGTTTTAAAACTTTTTTTTAAACTAAACGTTGGTTTTTTGGTACCTACTGGTTTTTTTACATGAATATAATGAGGCAAATTATCATTGAAAAATTAAAAAAAAAAATACATGCATATTCCATATTATGTCTAGCACGCTAAACTTGAAATCTATTTCATGTTCAATAAATCAATCAAAACTCGAGCATCTTGTCGCTCTGTCTGCGCTAACCCTAATGAGTAGGTTCCCCAAAGAATGACAACGCCCGACGCCGCGCCGTGAGAACCGGCACATGTTAGCATGTTCTTGAGTTGAGCATGGCAGCAGGCATTACCGGGGACCTTGGAACTAAATGTGCTTATTACTAAATGTATTGTAAAAACTAGTACCTATCTGATGGGCTGTTTCTCGAAACGCTTTTTAAAACATGGAAATCAAAGTTTAGGGAACTGTGATCTTTTACAGAGTAAATGCATGGATTAGTTAAGGAGATAATACCTACTGTCCTTATAGCATGAGTTAATAACAAAAATGTTTGCCTTGCTTGATAAAACACCAGTTCTACGTAGGTATGTCCATTGTCAGTAACTTAATACATACTTAGATATTTTTCATTTTACGTGAATGATTTCGCAAGAATAGCCCTAAGGCTTGTAGGTACTCACTATTATTTGTTTCTTTTTCTCTATGTACAGATGGCAGCCTGCACCTCAAGGTACCTACCTACTTACTAAGTACAATCTGTCGAATATTTTTAATAGGTTGATTGGGAAAATTTGACATTTTCGGATAGCTTGTGCTGGCATCTGTACTTAGATAAGAACACTCTATCGCCTTGAGGAATCCTGTAATGATAATTTGTGTTGGTGAAGAAAGAAGTTAATGAATATCTTGTTAAACAGACTGCTATATGTTCTATATTTATGAAAAAGCAGATTGATAAGCCCAAAACGTAGAAGCTTGGTCTATAACGACATGAGTAAATACCTATGTGTTTTGTTAAACCCAAGCATATACGTTAGGTACCTAAGTAAGTATATCATCATCATCAATATAACAATGCGAGTGTCACGCGACATGACGCTAACGTACGCGATACAGATACAACGATGCGGTAATACACACATAGAACACCTCTATCAAAACCCCATTTATCTGTGCTGACAACCGAACAGTTATTTTTTATATATTGTCGTATGATGTCGCACCGCTGGCCTTCCTATTTGAATAATCAATCGATTATTAATGCCTGCCGCCAGTGACGTAGCGGTATTCTTTCAAACTTTATAATATCCTTACAAGGGTGCATATTGGGTTTACAGATGATTTGATTACGTTATTGTGTTATAAAATGAGATACATCCTGCATATTTTTAGTAAAGCCGTTGATATTTTTGAGTACTTTTTAAATACATTTTGAAAGTCATCCCCGTTTATTGATTGTCTCGCATGTTGTACGCAGCATTGTACCTCAGAATGCTAATAGAAGCGGCTATTGTACATGACTTAAGTGGTCATTTCCATAGCGCACTTAGATTGTATCGGCATTACAACTAAGAACATTCTTCTTTAACCTCCTCTAACTACAATTTATAACAGACGATTATAATTTGATTAACAATGCAAGCAGGTAAGCAGGATAAGATTTTATTTTCTCTTTTTTCGCAGTTACAAGCAGTGCCACCAAATACATTGTTCCAGTCACTCCAGAAACTAAAATCGAGTTCTATCAAGTTTTTGTGACATTTGCTTCGTAATGTGCAGAACATTAATTAATTAGTCAATTGTTGCCAACTTGAAACTGTTGGATCATTTTATTACAAGGGTCTCCCGATCAAATATCCAGTGTTTAATACATTCTTCTCAAATTTCAATACTATAGCACCGAAGATCATGGTATACATAATAATGCGTACATTTTACGCTTGGGATGGGAGGCTCACCTTAAAACTTCAATCAATGCAAACGTAGATTTGAAATAGTCTACTTAGGGTTCACAATGCGCTCTTGAAGGAGTAGGTACGTAGCCGTAGACAATAATTGTTGTTTTTGAAAAAGTTTATATTTGCTGCTTTGCTCTCATATAGGTACCTAAGAGAAAACTGAGTACATCATATGTAGGCAAGCGTTATGTAATAGTTACCTACCTATTAGGGAGGCCAGTAGGTAATACTAGCTGTAGCTAGAAGAGATGGAGGTAGAGGAGCTCGTGGCTAGATAATAACTGCCGCTCGGGTCGATTTTTAGGTTAAGCTACGCTTATCTAGGTTGGTCCGTGAATGGCCACCCATTACATACCGAGTTTCCTCCGTGCCTCGGAAAGCACGTTAAGCCGTTGGTCCCGGCTGTCATTTGTAGATCTTTGACAGTCGTTACAGGTAGGCCCAAAAGTCTGACAACCAGTCTTACCAAAGGGTATCGTATTACCAAGGACTAAGAATGCCTTAGTTCTAAAAGTAACTAAGTCCATTTTTATCGATATTGAGTTTACCAGTTAATTATTTAATTAATAATAATATTGTTTTTTAACAGCATCATATCCATATCCTACCCAATAAACTAATGTTTCATTTTTTTCCAAATTTATTTATACTTACATCCATTTCCATAAAATATTTTTTTTTGCACTTTAACTGATCTTATCTCAAATCCAAGAAAATGGATTTAGTGACTTTTAGAACTAAAGCATACGAGTTGTGGAGGTCAGATAGGCAGTCGCTTCCCGTAAAATACTGGTATTCAGCTGCATCCGGTTAGACTGGAAGCCGACCCTAAAATAGTTGAGAAAAGGCTAAGCATGTGATGAGTAGGTAAGTAATACAGGAACTTGGTCTTTTAAACATATAATACTTGAAACTCCTTTTCGTGTTTGTCTGTATGACCGCTCCTTTCCTATAGGCAGAGAATTTGTATGGGAATATTTATGTGTAAACGAACAAGGGGAGACAAGGGGAGGGTCACTAGTTTATTGTAAAAATGGTATATAATTAAAAGATATTAACATAGCTTGAAGTTGCATGGATTGCCATTTTTGGTAAGATCAGAATTACAGTGAAATTATTTTCCAATAATTTCGAAACTAACTAAGTAGTCTATCCCGCTTAAGGCCGCTGCATTCTCACACACATTCGGCTACTTAGCGAATGAAAAATAGGTTTAGCAAGCAAGGGTGGCGGTCGATCTTAGACGGGATCCCAGAATATACGTATGTATTATGTTACTCACAATGGACATACCTAGGTATTTATGTAAGAAATTGGCTGGTACATATATTATGATCAAATAATCAACGTGGAAAGCGAGCCAGGATGTGGGTATATGCTTCCCAACATTCTAATTATATTACCAAAGGAAACTTCCCGAAAAACCAAACATAAAATCTGGCAAATCTAAAATCTACTTACCCTGCAGAACTTAAGAGTGGAGGAGTTGTGCTTCTAGGCCTACATCTTAGAGGTCTGCTAAGGCATGTAGGTCAATTTCTCGACTAAAATATGAGTACTTAAGCATCATTTAGGCCCACTAGCACAACAAATAAACAGGTAGTGCTTATCGAAATTAAAACATCGTCGGTTTCTGTCAGTTGCTGAAGATGACAGAGGCAGAGTGGTGTAAAGGGGTTGGAAGCTTTTTGAATGAAGCGTGGCCTGCCTAACTTGGCAACGTGATGCTTTACCAGATATAGTCTCATATAAAACTTTTTTGTATTGATGCCAGCACTGATTAATACAAGTTATGAAACCTGTATTAATCAGTGCTGGCATCAATACAAAAAATTAGCGTGGCCGCTATTTTCAAAATAAAATGGCTGAAGTTAGGCAGGCCAAATAATTCAAAGATTGTTTAACGCTAAACGTAAAAATTAATCCATGGTGCAAGCGTGCCTTGCAATTGCATTAACTGTGCATAATAATATGTTTTGTTTTGCTTTACTGAATGTACACAGAACTACCGAAGTATGGAGGCAAAGCCAGAAACTTTGTGTCGCGTGTGCGGAGACAAAGCTTCAGGGAAACACTACGGTGTGGCGTCGTGCGACGGCTGCAGGGGATTCTTCAAGAGGAGCATTAGACGGTAATCACTATTAAATACAAAAAAAATATATATATCCCCAAGTTTCTGAAAGCCTGACAAAGTTTTTAGTTTCAGTTATTTTGTCAGCTGCTGTTTTTGTATATGTTCGGAAAAGTAGGTAATCCGTCATTGTGTACAATTCCTAAAATAGATAGGAAATCTATGATATATTTTGTAATATGCGACTTTTCCTCGGAAATTATTATTATTTACATTCTTGATGTTCTTAAGTACAGCGAGGATAGCGGTTCGAGGAGGGTCGACTACACACAGTCGAAAACATCTACCGTATTATTGACTATTTCAATATCTGTAACCTTGTACAGTATAATTGTCACTTAAACAAGAACAATCAGATTCTGGATCTGGTGCTATCCAATGAAGAGGTTATTGTCACACGTTATTGTGATCGACTGGTGCCTGAAGATTCGCATCACGGGGCAATGTGTTACTGCGGACTTTGTTGAATTGCATAGTCTTCTAGTTCGTCCCAACGTTAAATTTTCATGTCATAATATGGCTGACTATAATGCAATAGATTACGAACTTAATCTGGTGGATTGGCAGAATGACTTGAGTTTTCGGCCTTTAGAAGAGGCCGTTTAATGTTTCTATTCTACTATTGATAGACTGCGTAATAATATACCTACATACCGAGAAAAACAGTCCTTTCCCAATCATAGTATCCGGCTTGGTTTAAAAGCCCGTTGGTCAAAATTATTAAAGAAAAGGCTAAATGTCAAGCTAAATTTGAAAAATATGGAAACCTTTCTTATTATGAAAGTTTTGTTTTACTACGACAACGTGCTAAACACTTAGAAAAAGTATTTATTTATTTTTTATTTATTATAACCAACTTATTCTATAGTATACATATATTATAGTATAGTAATGTCTGACGACTACATGAAAAAAATTTAAATAGATGTATGTATTTAAGAATCCTAGGCTCGCCTTTTGGAGTTACCTTAAATCAAGAAAACATTCCAACTCATCCGTCAGTAATACACTTTGGGCAGCTATCTTCTGGTGACGGTGACGTAATCTGCAATATGTTTGCTGACTATAATATATTTTCAGTCCAACTTTCTTTCAAGCTCTAGTACAGGCGATAGTGCAGAGCACATCAGATATCAATACTATTAAAATAAATGAGCATGAGGTTCATAGGCTACTGAAACAAGTTGATCTTAACAAGTCCGCAGGACCAGATAATATTCCGCCGTTATTTATAATGAAATGCGCCAAGAGTCTATCTGTCCTGCTCTCAATCCTGTTCGAAAGATCACTCGACATTGGTCTGGTACCCACGATCTGGAAGTCAGCATAAATAACACAGATACACAAAAAAAGGACCTACAACTTCTGTGGACAGTTTAAAGACCCAACTTATCTATATTGTCACTTACTGGATATCTTCCGTGATTGTTAATAAATTTGAGCTCCCGATATATCCCGTAAGTGACAGTATAAGTTTAGTTTTAAACCGTGTAACAGTGTTTGAATTATAGACCGATCTCTAAATTGTGCGTGTTTGCAAAAATACTGGAGAAACTAGTCCATAAACAAGTTTATTCGGTTCTTCTTAGTTTTAGCCAACATCAGCACTTTTTCTTAACAGGTCGGTCTACCAGACTACCACGTCTAATCTGATTCTCTGCAGTGAATTCCTGTCGGTCTAATAGTCACATCGGTCGAAGTTATTTATACCGATTACAGTAAATGTTTTGACAGAATAGATAAAACTTATACGACAACGTAAACTTTTATCGATGGGTATCAGCAGTAAGTCAGTAACCACTACTGGTTGTTCATGTCATATGTTGAGGCAAGATTCCAGATCGTGGTGCTGAATGGTTACTCGTCTAGTGTTATGCGTTTTCCCTCGGGAGTTTCCCAGGGATAGTTATTGGAGCCGCTCTTGTTCAATATTGTTGTGTGCAGACGACATAAAGATCATGAAACAGGTTATACCAGGCCGATGCTCTCTTACCGCTTTTCAAACCTAGGTACTGCAAATTAAACAAGTTGGACCTAAACGTCACCAAATGCTATGTGTGTACTTTCGCCCGCAAACCACACCCTTTATATTTTTCCTACAAACTTTTGGATACCATACCCCAATAGAAAGAGTCAGTGTAATTGGGGACCTCGGGGTTACTTTTGACTCGAAGCTTGTTTTTGAAACACTCACGAATAATATTGTCAGCAAAGCGTCGAAACCTCTAGGGTCCTTCATCTGCAGGGTCTCATCAGAGTTCAGAACCCGCACGCAAGACTATCAAAATTTCATATTGCTCATTCGTTCGTAGTCACCTCGAGTATGCCTCTCAAGTCTGGAACCCTAAATACAACATCTATATCGCTCGATTAGAGAGCATACAGAGAAAGTTCTTCAGGTACATTCAATTTCGTTCCAAAATATATCTACCAAATTATTTTAAACGATGTAAAAGGTTTTATTCTTCCTTAATATGAACGAAGAAAAATCTCTGACTTGGCGTTTTTAATTAAAATTGCAAACGGATTCAGTGATATCCCTGAGTTGCTAAGCAAGATTGGGCTGCGTGTACCTTGTTCTTTTCTGCGTAAATCTCGTTTGTTGCACATACTAATCACATACAAAACTCGTACATAATTAGGGCGAGCCGTGTGTACAATGCGACTTGCCAGGACGTTGAGATCGACATCTTTAATACAAGCGTGTCTAAATTGAAGGAGACTCTTTGCTACCACTTCTTCGACAACCCATAACCATTGTTTTGTGTCAATTGGTGTTCTATTTTCTTTAATGTTTTTGTGTGCACTAATTTTTAGCACTATCTTTTAGTTTAATTATTTTTGTTTTATTTAACGATTGTATAGTTATTTTTGAAAACTTGTAATTGGCCATATTGTTGTTATTAACGAAACTATTGTGTCTTTGTAGCTGTAAATTTTTTAAAAATAATAAAATAAAAAAGTAAAAGAGGTAAAAATTGTTTGTAATCTTTGGAACTACTGATCCGATTCCGAAAATTCTTTTACTAACGAGAAGCTACATTTTCCTATTGTGTCATCGGCTACATTTCAAACGTTCCCGTGGGTTATTTTCCATAGATAACGGGAGCGAATCCCCGAGCAAGAGCTTTATAAATCTAATTTGTCAAAATCTTAATTTTACTGATGCATAACGTACAAACAGCAGTTTGAAATGTGGCACAATAGGTTCTTACCTGAAAAGCAGTAATCTAGATTTTGAAAATTTGTACTATACAAACATACATTAAAGCAAGTGAAAGTTTACATGGAAGTTCAACATAAACCCGGGCTTGTTTCTAAAATTAAAGGAAAACTTTACTAAAAATGAAACAACAAATGGAAACGTAACACCAATCACATTAACTATTTAAACGATAATAGACATCCATTGCATGCGTTGAACTATAAGGTGCCTATAACGGGGGAGGCTAAACGAGCGTAATTTTTTGAGCTGTGAGTCGCGTAAAATGACTCGCGGAATTTACGCGGCATTTGGTTTCACCATTTCAGTAGGTATTCAAAACCAGAGTGAAAGAGCATTACCTTTCCTCTCAATTATGATTTATTATAATAAGTACATATATATTGTTATTAGCTTATATATCTTAGCATTATGTATTTATATAAGTATTATATATTAATATTTACTCATAATGTGTATTTATTTTGGGCTAAGTTAGGTAAGGCACATATACACATTATTCTCTTCCTTTTCTTACACACTATTGTCTACATTTGTTTTTCATTTCTCCTTTTGCAAGTCTGCTGGCAGAAATTTCTTGAGTAATAAGCAGTATTAGGTACCTGTGTACTCATATATTATAAGGTTATTTTCCTGTGTTGTCTACTGTGTGTACATAAATAGTTAAATAAATAAATAAAATAAAATAAATAAATAAATACATTTCGAAACTCATTTTACGCGACTCACAGCACAAAAAAATACTCTCGTTACGGCCTCAGCATTACGCTCAATTGTTGTGTACACTGAATTGGCTAGACTAGTGACTGGTTTACCGTGTAACGTATTTTTTTCCGTCCTCAGTAATTTGGACTATGTGTGTAAAGAAAATGGCCGGTGTGTGGTGGACGTGACGCGACGGAACCAATGTCAGGCGTGCCGCTTTTCGAAGTGCCTGCGCGTCAATATGAAGAAAGATGGTGAGTTTGTTTATTGCCGGTTTACGAATTGAGTTCATATCTGAAGAATAGGATTTTTAGGGTTCCGTACCCAAAGGGTAAAACGGGACCCTATTACTAAGACTTCGCTGTCTGTCTGTCTGTCTCCAGGCTGTATCTCATAAACCGTGATAGCTAGAAAGCTGAAATTTTCACAAATGATGTATTACTATTGCCGCTATAACAACAAATACTAAAAATTAAAAAAAAAAATTAAGGGGGGCTCCCATACAACAGATATGATTTTTTTGCCGTTTTTATAGATAATGGTACGGAACCCTTCGTGAGTCCGACTCGCACTTGGTCGGTTTTTTCTAAGTTTATATTTCTGAATTTAGTATGCTACATTACGTTGAAGGAAACACATTAATTAGAGTTCAAATAGTTCTTTAATAAAATACTTACTCAAATCAGAAACTGGGCATTAGTCTTGATTATTTCAAACTCCTTTTTTTCTAATGCTATTATCACCCCATGACAATTTCGGAGCTTTAAAAGCGACTATGGCTGTGGCTCCTGAATTTGTTTTGGAGTTTTTTTTCAATAGTCAAAAGGAAAACCCGTCCTCATCTTTAAAATAAGTGCGTTTCGGATTCGTGCACAAAGAGTTCCGTAGCAGCAAACAATATAATAGCAATATTTTTAACGCTCATTCGTATTATGTCAATTTACACTCAACACAAAAACTAAATTTGTTATTCATAGTGGGTAATAGGTACCTATGTTAGATAATGGAAAACAATGTTACTGCTACAGTTTCACAAAAAAGTCCCATATTTACCTATTTTAAAAACGAATTACCAAATATTTTGAAAGTTCTTTTTACGTTCTACAAGTATGGATTAGATAATTTGCCTTCTCTTACTTTGAAAATTAGAAACGAATATATCATCAATAATTATTGATTCAAGAAAAAAGTATTTTAGGAACCTCGATATCACTTTTCAAGATCTGTCAGTAGACATAGTCCTCAGTTACAAGTCAGTGACCCACTCCTCTCTCTTTCACAGAGACTGAATCCCAACAGTGAGAATATTTACTGTTTTTACCGCTTTTTAACCGTCTTTCAAAAGGAGGAGGTAATCAATTCGTCTATTTTTTTGTGTGTATGAACATTTGTGAACCGATTTCGATGATTTTTGTTTGGAAGAGTATTATTCCCGCGGTGGTCCTAATTAAATTTGGTGAAGACTTGATGCGAGTCATCGGAGGTATCTTATATACCTCAGGACGGAACTCTTCAATAATATACAGCAAATCTGTCGCGATTGCTGCAATCGCTTGGATATTTATTACAAAATTTTATAACATAACATCGCGCCTGTATGTTCTGTAAGGCTACGTAGATGTGTACACTGTGTACAGTACACCCACATTTCGCCAGTTAAGTATATTCACCAATTGTAAACTGCTTTCGTTCGATGATTCTTTTTTGGATCAATTCGTCTGAGGTAGCTAGATGGTGGGAGGTGGGTAGGTAGATAGAAAGATAAATCATTTATTCGGTGCACACAAAAGACACAGCACAACACACAGAAGCACAATTAAAAATGAAACAAATTACATGAACATAAATAAAAACAAGGTGCCAGTATACAAAAAGAAAAAAAAATTACGGGTAGGTAGTCCCGTTTAAATTTGGTGAAGATCTTATGCTGACCTTCGGAGATAGGCACTAGAACTTTTCAATAATACACAGAAAATCTGTCATTATTGCTGTAATCGCTTGGATATAACCATAACATTACGCCTGTATGGTTTGAAGAGGATGCTCCCGAATTTCATTAGTTTTGTTTTAGTTCCATTTTATTGGGGATAAGCCTATAATGTAAAATGAACACATAGGAAGCATTGGTGTAGAATATTACAATTAAAAACGCAAAAAAATAAAGTTAAGGAAAATTCAAATTTTCTATCATGCAGGTCAGTATCAGGTTGTATGTTTATTAAAAGATGATTCGCGACCGTAAGAAATATGGCTTAATGGAGTTATAATCATTAAAATCATCAATACAACCCTCTCAGTTCGTTTAACCCATTGAATGTCTTTTATTCAATGGATTAAACGAACAAGGTCAAGGTGTGCAAGGTCTATAGCTTGAAGTAGCTAGCTGGTGCTGGGTACAGCAAAGTCGACTCGCTCGGACATTTGGTGTTTCTCGAACTACTGTCACAGATGCCATCAGACAATTTCGAGACACTGTTTCATACACCCGAAGGCCAGATCCGGACCGTCATTGATGTACTTCGGCTCGTGTCGGCCGCTTTGTTGACCACAGTGCGTAAACATATCGTTTTAATACAACTAATGAGGCTCGCAATCGTCATTTCGATGTGGAAAATGTTAGTGTGAGTGAACGAACCACCAGAAGAAGAGTGCAGAAAGGATTCTTAGTGCATTTACCCAGCTCAGGCCCCTGAGTTTCTCCCACAACACCATAGAGCTAGACTTCGTTTTGCGTGGCAATATGCTGATTGGACAGTATGTAGCATGTACTGATGTCAGGTGTAAGCAGAGTGCCCTTAAGAGATCCAGATGGACGCCAGCTTGTATACAAACGTGCAAGCGAGAGTCCTACTCCATGTGCCACAGTAGAAACAATGGGTTATCTATCAGGGAGGCTCGATAATAATATGGGAGGTATCATTTGTGAGGCTCATACCGGATTCGTCTTTGATAGAGCAGTGTGACTTCTCACAAGTACGTGGAATTCACGACATATCGTTCGTGCCATTTATTGGTGATAACTTCATCGTAATGCTCGATAACGCACGTTCTCATGCAGCGAGATCCGACACTCACTATCTTAAGGAGGTCGGAATTAAATGATAAATGATGTTTATTATGCAAATGATTTTTTGGGGTTGATTTGATTGGCCTGTTGGTCTAGTGGTTAGTCACCCTGACTGCTGGGACGGAGAAGATTTGTCCTGTGTGGGAATCGAACCCACGACGGGTTCGATTCCCACACAGGACAAATCTTTGTGCGATGAGTACGATTATTTGTTCTGTATCTGGGTGTGTAATTTATCTATAATATGTATGTATTTAGAAATATATAAGTATGTTTATCAGTTGCCTAGTTTGGGATCAGATGGCGGTGTGTTGCCGCCGAAACAAACTCTTGGCCAACTCACATGAGGAATAGCAGATTAGTGTCTGAGTCTGAGATGGTCTTTTGAAGAAAAAACCACACAGATTTGAGTGGACCTGCCCAGTCGGTGCAAGCGTTTGTTAGTTATCGTGTAGTTCGGCTTATAACTCAAGGAGACCAACGACACGTCGCATAATAGTACTCAAACTGCCAGACAATATTAAAACCAAAGGGAAAAAATGACCCACATGGTCCTCACATTCACAATAATAATAAATAAAAAATATTTAACAAAGTAAATATTCATGTCAAATCATTAAATGTCACAATTCACAATAATAATAAAAAAATTAAAAAAAATACTTAAAATAAATATAAATGTCAAATCATTAAATGTCACTGTATATTTGAAAGGAATTAATAAAGAAACAAGAGAAGTTCAAAATTACGACATTGGCAAAGAAAATTTAATGGGAGCAGCTTAATCCCAAGTCTTTTTTTATCTTCAAGATAGTGATGCACATTATAGTAGGCTTTCAGACATAGCTTAGCTTCCGTTTTATAAACGATTTGAATTTATTCTGGCTTAGTGCTTGAATATGGCTCGCAAATTTCATTCGTTAAGTTAAGTTTCCTTTCCGGCAAGTGTAGCAGCATTGACATTATTACCTATAATGCACCTATGAGTTTATTTGTTAGAATGCGTTATTGAAGTCAGGTCCAATACAGACTAACTGGTAGAAGTTAGTTGCGGGATATTTAATAATTTATGTTTCCTGAACGTGCCGTGGTATAACAGCAAAACCGACAGTGGCTTCCATCGATTGTTAATGGCTGTCGAGTTGTACATTTATAATATAGCCATAACTTATGTATGAACTACTTTACCCGACTCCGTTGTAAAAACTACTTTAAGTATTAGGTTAGCTTAATGATTTTCAAATATTTTTCAGTTTTCAGAATATTTTTAAAAGAAAACCTAGAGCAGAGATTTCAGATACATTTTACTATTAACCTACTACTTGTATTCATTCAACTGTCTATCATTCTCTGCAAAAATTACCAGTAACAAGTAAAATCAGAGCGATATTAACGGTAATCAATAGTGAACACGGGCGGGCACTTGTCCCAATAAAGTATTTATCCAGGGTGGCTCCTTCGCAGCATGTCTTTTCCATTAGGAAACATTTCAAGTATTTGCGGTACACAAGTGTTAGTAAGTGGTGAGAGAAAAAACGCAGGGGCCGACACGGGCGAGCTTTCATCTTCCCTTTCATGTCAGATCGCAGGTTTACGCTCTCACGAAGTCAAATATCAACAATTCCACACAAATCGAAGTAGAGCTCGACGTTATATGAGGATAGACGTGTTTGCAAGTATCTGTGTATCTTATTTATTTATATGTTCTTATAATTACTTAGTTACAGTATCTCAGTTCAGTAGTTCAGTCAGTTAGTTAGTAGTTGTAGTTACTCTCTCTATCTCTCTCTGGCATTTCTGAAGCTCCAAAGCTTGTAAAGCTTTTTAGTCACTAAGATTTGTGAGCGTGAAACATTTTTGTAGGGCTTTGCTTGTACACATTTCGTGTCTGGTGCGTTTCATTGGAATTTCCTTATCCATAGGAGTACCGATGAGTTTAGGCACGAAACCTATAAACATAGCTCCGTCAATAAAACACCCTGACTAATCCCAGCCGGTTCTGTTTTCTTAATAACGTATATATAAGACAAGGTGTAAACGGACCCTTCACGAAGCCGACAAGTAAATCTACGCAAAAAATATTGCTTTTTTTGTACTCCACGTAACGCAGTACGCACTCAAAATTTTCTGCTAATGGATGCATTGAATTGTATGGAGATCATTAAAAACTTGTTTTTTTTTTAATTTGTGAAAAAGTTTACCAACTTTTCTCCGTCCGAAACAAAAAAATGGCAATGACGGGGATCTTTCGGTTTCTTGAAGGGTATTTTTACACCCATTAGGAAAGAAATAAAAACAAGATCTAAATCGTAATATTTTTTATTCAACTCCACATTTATTAAAAAAAAAGTGACAAGTTAAAGATTTCCGTTGACAAAGTAAGTATGGCGATAAGTAAACAATGTATCGTGAAGACAAGCTGTCGCCAGCAGCCGTGGTTCACACAGATATTTATTTACATATGAAATTGATTGCGGGTTGCGGGCCGCAAAACGGGTCATTTGCGGCATCGTCAAGCCGTCGCGCCTCGCCTTTATTGTAACGCCTCTCTCAATCCCCTTGGCTAATGGCAGTGCAGCAGTGGTGTGGAGTTGTTTGCTTATCACTTACTGTTTTGGCCATCAGATTTCAGATGTTTATTCAATTAGGGTAGTCAATAAGTTCAAAAACGTGTTAATTCTTGATAAAGCTCTTAAAAATATGAGCGATGGCTCATTCGATTCGGAATAACGTCTAGAAAAACCGGCCAAGTGCGAGTCGGACTCGCGCACGAAGAGTTCCGTACCATTATCTATAAAAACGGCAAAAAAATCATATCTGTTGTATGGGAGCCCCACTTAATATTTTTTTTTTAAATTTTTAGTATTTGTTGTTATAGCGGCAATAGTAATACATCATTTGTGAAAATTTCAGCTTTCTAGCTATCACGGTTTATGAGATACGGCCTGGAGACAGACAGACAGACAGCGGAGTCTTAGTAATAGGGTCCCGTTTTACGCTTTGGGTACGGAACCCTAAAAATGGATCGAAAGTATGTATCACCCCTTAAAAATTGCAATTATTATTAACAAATAAAGATGAAAAAAGATGGCATTTAGTTTTTCGTTAATAACTCAAAAACTATTCATAATAAGGAATTTTGAAAAAAAGACAAAGCCGAGGAATTTTCCAAAAAAAAAAGTTCACCCGCCTGAACTCATCACTATTATTTATAATTTTAATTCAACGCCGAAAGTAGGGGTTCGCCCAACGACACGGGCGCACTGCCGCTAAAGACAGTGTACCAAATTTTTTTTTTGTAAAAAATTTTAATTTAAAAATTTGAATAAATCATCCAGACACTTGAATGAATCCCCGATCTCTGTTGTCTTAAATAGTACATAAAACTTTAAATATATAGAGACTTAACAAGATCACGCGATAAAAGTTAATTAAAGTTTATTATTTTCTTTATAATATTTTTTTCGAAGTTAACAAAAATTTAAAATTAAAAAGTTTTTCCATTCCTTGAAGTCTTGGTCTTAGTCTTGGCAAAATAACGTGTTTATTTTATTTTGATTAATAATTTTTTTATTGTTTTTAATCGTTTTTGTTTATTTATTTTGGTATTCATATTTTCCTAAGTAAGTTATGACTTAATACCTACTACCTACTGGATAACTAGAGAAAATGAATAAATAAAGTATATGAAAATCGGCAATATTTGACATCGTTAAATCTCGCTGAATTATCAATATATCATAATGACAGGCTTTTTTAATAATTGTAAAATAAATTAAAAATATTTTAATGAGACATAGAACTGGTAAACTACTGTTTACCATATGCGGGAGTTTGTGAGGATAGATGTACTTATTAATGTTCGGTGTGTTTGTAACCCACACTAACATAATAAAACTACTGAACGGATTTTGATGACAGAGATGCATCAAAATAACACTTTAATATTGTGTGAAAAAAAAATATACGGGCGAAGGCGTGGGCGGATGCTAGTAGGTCTATCAATAATATAATGTGATATTGAGTACTTACTATGTACATTTATGTCCTAAAATGATTAAAGCCTGTAAATATTTTTACATTTAAATGGAAAACCTCCATTTTGTAACTAAATAAATTACTTAACAGTTTATACGCATAGCAGAGTAACAATTTAATAGCCTGGCGCATACGTGGATCAAGTGTGAAAGGGTTAAATTCATTTTCCAGAAAGAAAATGTCTTAACTCGTAACCATTACTCTTAGTATTTATACGTTTAAGTGTACGTCATATTTTTATTGCAAGAGTTCCTAATCGATGTTGCGGTCTTGCAGCAGTTCAACACGAGCGAGCCCCGCGCCCTTCCGTCGCCGCCCAGCACCATCTGGCGCTCCAGAAGCTCGGCTACAACTTCTCGCGACAGCAGCCCTTCCTCCCCGCCCCCACACCCCTCACCCTCTCCACCTTCCCCCCGCTGCACTCGTACAATGGCCTGGTATCCCTCCCCAACGCAAATACTCACAACTCGTTGTTGGACAGGTCATCGTTTCAAGACTTCCCTCCGTCGAGACTTCCGGACGCAATGTCGTCAGACGCTCCTCAGCTGAACCCACTCCTCGGCACTCATATCAGTGCGCTCAGTCCTCTCAATCCTTTCAAGATTCCGCTGTTCTCGGCATCACTTCATTATCCAGTTCCACATCCAGCTTATATCCCAACCAACATTTTGTATCCACCCGTCATTACGGCTGGCTGTTCACATTCCTTAGAAAGTGAGTATCTTTACTTGTTAGCTAAACACTTTAATTTTATTGTGAATAATCTTACGTATTATTTTTCTTGTTTTCCGTCACGTAGAAAAACCAGATTCGCAACTTACAGAAAAGATTAAAGAAGATGAAGTTTCGAGCACTGAAGAGGCCTGCAACATTGACTGCCAAGTCGACGCCATTGATAAAGAAGGTCTGTGTTGCTTAGCATTTACATGTAATTCCTTGTATATTATTAGCATGTGTCATGTAAAGCCCTGCGACTTCTGCTATCTGCGACCGTCATAATTATCACTTTGCTCCGCCCATTTATATATTCATTGATACCCAAGCGACTATTTATTTGTGTAAATCATATCATAAGGCTGGCAAGCACAGCTGGGTCGTTTCGTTATATTTCCTTTCACGTTGCTGCCAAAGTAGTAGGTAAGGGGCACCAGAGCATTGAAAAATGGAATAATATAAAATATTTTGTCCTTAGATACGAGAAAAGCCACACCTCACTCTCCTAGCAACTTTGAACCTCCAGCGCACATTGTGTCGAAAATAACAGAAAGACGGAACCAAACTTCGGAATATAAACCTTACACATTCGTCGATTACCTCAACGACCGCCATAAAGCTATCCACGTTATAGATGGCAGGCCGGATGGAATTACAGAAATGACATCGAATTTTAAAAAGTATTGTTTCGAAACGTGGAAAATAGATGAGGAACAGTGTGGGCCAGCTGCGAAGATTTTAGTCGCGTCTATAAAATGGTTGCACGGAGTTGGTTCGTTCGTTCATATGAAGCCCTCTGAACAGACTGGCCTATTACACAGTAAATGGAAGGAACTTTTCATCCTAACTGCAGCAGAATACTCTTTCTACTTTGAAGAAGGTAAACATTGAAATATCTCAAATTCTAAAATATAATGTTTCGGGTTCAAACCAAAGTAATATTTTTTACGAATTATCAGATAACGCCGTACCAACAGTAAGTTTAAAACGGCCTCATATCAAGGAAGAAGTCAAGAAGTTAACATATCTGTTGAAGAGATTATCTCAGTCTCAGCTAGACAGGTCGGAGTATGACTGGATGAAATCTACGTTGTTGTTTTGTGCAGGTTAGCAATTTTACTCGATATATTTAAGTATTCATGTGCAATAAATTGTATCTTACCTACACCATTAGTATTCTAGCATATTGCATAAGCTGCAGATATATGAGATTTTATTGAAGGGCCCTTTTTGAAGGTATTTATTTTTAAAAACATTAATTGAACTAATTAACTAACGGGCTATCGTTTCTCCTCATCACAGACTCTACGGATAACACATCAGCTCACCTCGAGATGCTGCAGGACCAGTTTCTCGTGCTGTTACAGAAACATTGCGCTGCGAAAGATTCCACGCGCTTCGGGAGGGTTATGCTGCTCCTACCCAGCATATGCTGTGCGGCCAACAGAGACACACTCAAACATCTGCTGTTCCCTTCTTCTTCTTTAGACGATGTACAATCTGTGCTATCTCGTATACTTTTATATACCTCGATGTGATTTTGATACATCTCTTGCTACATTTCTTGTGAATAACCACAGACATAGATAGATATGTGAATAACACACTGTGACCTGTTGTGTCTATGATCTCGAGCGCTATGGACCAAACAATTTACTCGTAATTTGCTGACCAATTCTAGCCGCTGGCTTCCACTTTGCCATAACGTAACTATAAATACTACGCTCAGCAACGACTTGTAACAAATAAGATATCTTAAAGTTGAGCAAAAATTTACATGATAGTCTAGTGGAAAACTATGGTCAGTTTATGAGAGCTGTAGTAAATTTTTTACTTATTTAATTTAAAATGAAATACAATGGATTTCAACTTAGTCAGATGTAGGTAGATAAAACGCTCTTTATAGATTTAAATAGGCTTCTTAGACGTAATACGTGTTGTACCACGTACCTACTGGAAGTACCAAAAATATTGTACATAGAACCTCAAAAATCTCTTAGTTATAATCAATAATAATATCTACATATTATTTAAATAGGTTTAATAAACGAAAGTTTTTTTTTTAAATTCAAGTCACGCTATTTTGTTTGGGAACCATTTAGTTAAAGATAATCTCGTATTACGTTCGTAAGACTTCTACACGATTCGCGGCGTACGTAGTCTTCGTAGTGTCTACGCAGCGTGTGGGTTCTTCGTAGCGTCTACACAACGCGCAGTTTCTACGTAGCGCTACGCGCCTACGCGGGTCACGAAATCTTCGTAGCGCCTACGCCGCGCATCTAGTTATCGTAGCGGCTACGCGGCGTGCGATTACTTCATAGCGCTACGTGACGCGCTGTTTCTTCGTAGCGACTATCTACACACACAATAGGGAATATGCATAAAATTTAAATTTGTCTCAAATATTTTTTTCTAGATTCTTTATTGTTTTTACATTATACTTAAAAGGTATTTTTTTTATTTAGTTATTATTTAAACCCAGAAAATATTATATAAAAAATGAAAAATAAGGGAGGTAAATTCAAACTTACAAAACGCGTCACCATTGGTCGAAACGAAATGTGACGTCATTGGTCATGTCATTGGATGTATCGGCGTTGATATTCATACTGTGTTAGTAGTGTTTGTGAGAATAATTGTTTAAAACTGTATTTCTGTGCGATTACTTGTGAATATTATATTTGTAGTCAATCTAGGACGATGACAGAAACTGGTTTTGTCAAAGCACAATCGGATAATCTACCGAAAATAGATGCATTTATGATGTCAACATATCTGAAATTCTATTAATTAATTATTTTTAATTTAATGAACAACTTGGTGCATAATCAGCGGATGTAACAGAAGAATAAGATAATATATAAGTACTATCAGCCGGGTTATCAGCGAACAATTTTCTTTTTAAAACAGATAGTATTATTGGTGAAATTCTTTTCAGTAGGTACATTGACACCTTTACTTCTGTACTTCAGTTTAAAATTGACTTGCATAGCTTTGTCGTTTGTGTTGCATAGCTTGTAGATTATATTTTACTCCTTTCTGTTTCACTATGTTATATTCAATATAATAATTAACTGTATCTTCCCTAACAAACATCAAAATTTCGTAAAACCACAATAGGAATGAGCAAGCTCTATATAGAATTTTTTTATGAACTTTTGTAAAGTAGGTTAGGTTAGTTTTAGACCGAATTTTCTACTGCTTAATAGCTAATTCACACTAAGCTGTACATAAATATATCATACTTCCGTTAAAATGATCTTCACAACAAAATACAACCGATAATGGAGATACATTATACTTTCTCATCATCTTACACCATTGTTTTCGTTGTTTCACAACGCGTGGTATACGAAAAAACAGTTTATGGGGTGTACTATTAATAATGTATTTGCACTTCGGTACCATACAATACTAATAAGAAGGTTTTTTAACTTCTTCCATGATTTGTATTTGTGCAATTAAAACTACAAAATAAGTATGAAGTAACTGAAACGCTATAGTAAACAAACACACCCAATGACGTCATCAAAAGCGCGCGCTAAATGGTGGCGTTTGAACGGCTCAAAAGAGAATGCTCATGGAAGTATGGAATCCCGTACCATGCTGCATCAAAATCAAACCTTGTTTTTTATAGACTACACTGATCGTATTAACTCCTACAAAAATTATTTTTGAAAAAAAAACCCGCGTTTCAGAGTTATTTTATAAAATCGAAACTAACCTAAAAAGTAGGTCTATTTTTTCGACGCTACCAACGACGTATTTTAACACACATACATTACATTATTGCTCTAAAAACAGCGTAATACACTAATATTAGTAAGAATTACGAGTTAAAGTAACATCCACAGTATGCTTGACTGAAACTCGATTTTATTTTAGACCTTTACATTGCCAATAGTCAGTCAGTACAGTACAAATGTCAGATGCCACAGATAAGATAACTATAAACCATAGAGTATAGTAAGTGCTATAAACTAGTCGGGATTTAGGGATGTAATCGATAAATCAAAATCTTTAGGCTGAGAAAATCTATTTTGTTGCAAATAGCAATAAACCAAACTAAATCGATTTGGTGTACTGATCTTACTTAATTGTAATTAATTTTAGAGTCCGCTCGACAGACAAGGGTTTGTTCAATTGAAACGGAACGTCATTTATATTCAGTTGAAACGGAACGTCATATAAAGGGAGTAAAACAATATTCGTACTTTTAAACTCGAAAAGTATATTTCCAGTTCAAAAATCAAATCCCCGACGCGTAATGCCGTAAAAAAATATGAAACTAATTACTATAATATTTTGGTTTTGAGGCGCGAGACTTTTTGGTACCAACTTTGGTCATTGTCCTTTATTCAAAGTTTTAAATTTCACTTTGAAAAATTATTTGACTATTTTCAAGCCTATTTATATTTTTTTCTATGTTTTAAAGATGTTAACGATTAATTTAAGAAATAAAAAAAAATCATGCATATTCCCTATTATTGTAGCGGGTACGAGGCGTGCGCTTTTATAGTATACAAAGACTATGATGGTACAATAATTGATAATTACAGGGTGAAGTTTAATCCGACATATATCTTATGAGGTGAGAAACATTGTGTTAATTCAAGGTTTATCAGTTGTTCTGATATATGACATGCAACAGTAGCGAAGGGTCAATTTTTTAAGAGGTAAGCCGGCGTACATACCTTTAACGTGATTATATTATTTGTATAAAGAATACTGACTGTGCCATTTTTCAAAGGGAAGCCGGTAGGAATCGAGTTGTATGGAATCTTCGCCACTGACATGCAATTATACGCTGGACATTTTATTTTCATTTAGCTTTCAGTGGGGAAATTTATTATCATGGGCTAGTTTATAATTCATCATCAGCATAATAAATAGTAATTTGGGAAGGTAAGGTACTGACTAACATAAAAATTTAATAGGTAAATGAAATGTGATTGATTGTACACCACTGCCGGATCATTATGTACCTAATTATTATTTATTTTGAAGTAAAGAAGATATCAAATAGCAATTACTTATCTGCATTTTTATTGACTATTACCTTATTTACCTTGCTGCGCTCGAGTACTCTCCGATCACGAAGACGCTACTGAAGGCGCAAAACTTGCAGCTAAATTGGTCCTAGGGCGACTCAATGTAGATTACCACCTACGCGCTAACTAGAATAGTAAAGCTTGTGAAGAATAATATTACGGGAGGTCACGACATTTTTGGTAACGATATCCTAAATGGCCTACTCAGGGTTGATAGGATAAAGAGCAACTCCCTGATGCCAAATATATTGGTCTGCCTGCGCGAAGTGGTTGCGTTAAGTGTATATGGGCGCTTGAAAAACTAGTTATCGTACCGAAAATGGCTAAATTTGATACAGAATTAAGCACTAGTTGCACTCATATAAATAACATAAAAACTGACCAAATATTCAGTTGCGTTGTATTATAAGATGCTTTAAGTTGTTTTAAATCTGACCCAAATTTGTTACCATAGATTTCTTATAGATTTTCTTGTAATCTACAGGTAAAGAACTATTTTTTGTACTTTTTTTCAAAATTTTCGGCCCTGTAGTTCCGGAGGAATGTTAAATTTTCGCCTCTTAAATAACGTCAAAACTGTTTATCTTAAAATTATTAATAAATAAATATTTGAAATGCTCCGCCCTTCCATTTGATATGTATCACGATATAGTTTGCAATATTTTTTTTCATTTTCTAATTTACCCGCCAAAAGTCGCCCCCATGTTTAAAATTAATTAATTTAAGCTACACGTGCGTCTTTGGGTCATCGACTAAATTACAGTAGTTTCGGAGTAAATTGACTGTGACAGACGGACAGACAGGCAGACACTCGAGTGATCCTATGAGGGTTCCGTTTTTTCTTTTTGATGAACCATGTAACCTAATATGTACCTAATAAAAACAAATCTGCATTCAAAGATTTTCGAAAATTCGCAAAAAAAATAACATACTGTACTTTTATGACATTAACGATAGGGGCAATCATATGGATCAAATCTCTCTAACAAACATGATAAATTAAATGAAAGGGAAACCATGAAATCCAAACTTTTATACAATAAAGCATCTTTGAACGAGGATTGCTCAATAACGCAACAGAATATTTGGTCAGTATTATATTATTCATATGAAGTTGCCGGTGCAACTAGTGCTTTCCGTATCAAATTCAGCCATTTACCTTTTCGTTTTTTTTTAGTCACTATAACTAGTTTCTCAACCGCCATACACAGTTAACGCAACCACTTCGCGCAGGCAGCCCGACATACATATTTGGCATCAGGGAGTTGCTCTTTATCATATCAACCCGTAGTAGGCCATTTAGGATATCGTTACCAAAAATGTCGTGACCTCCTAGTCTATAATCACAATTGCAGGCTATTTGCAGATACTCAACATAACATCGCGCCAACATTCTCCGAAAGGTTAGGCATGAACCTACTGGTGAAGCTGTGAAGTACTTTTTTCTTCTAAAGTCCCTGATTAAGTACAAATATTGTTTGATAGTGACAGCAACATCACATAGGTCTGGTAATTTTAAATCATTAGTACCTCTACTGCTGTCATAGGTACGGTAAAAGGCCGTAACAAAAATTTTTATAAAAAATGTTTTAAAAATTGATTCGGCTTCAGCAAGAAATTCTCTATCTTTCTAAATAAAATAAAAGAATAATAATAAAATAAATAATAATAGTGACGGCCAATGGCCTTATGGCCAAGAGTCTCGATGACCATCTATCGAGGCTCTCCTTAGGCGGTTGGATCAAGGGCCTGATTCAGAAGGCAGTACTCCTCGATACGGCTCGCATTGTGAGGAGGTTCCTGTCTCTGGAGCCCTAACCACCGGTAGCTTGGACCCTGCTCCCGACACCGGCGGACTACTATTTTTTATATTTTTAAATGTTTTTTATATAATTTTTGTTAATAAAAATATTTAAAAATGTAATTAGTATGTAAGGAAAATAAATAAAGGAAATAAATAAAAGGTAATAAAGCTCTAAGTAGCTCGTAACCACAGATACACTTAAATAAAAAGGCGTAATTTAGCCTCGAAAACGATGTTTTCTACGATGTAAGGCCATAATTTCTATATTACGTCTTTTCTTATTAGTAAAAATAGTTTACGCAAAATTATTGGAAAGCCGTAACTTCATTTTAGGCCTTTTCATTTAAGCACATTTTACGTATTTGTTTCTTTGATACTTATAATTTATATTGTTTTTTCTTAATATTAATACTTTATCGGTCGTGATTCCGATATATTGAAAAGCCTTAAATAGTAGTTATGGCTTTTCATCTTTGTATTGTGTCACAAATTCGTGTCATTACATAGAATAATAATAGTAAAAAAGCTTCGATTCTAGCGTGAAAAGGCGTTATTCACAATTGTAACAAGAAAAGCCATGCATAATTTACTTTATTTTTTTACTAAAATGAAAGGCAAAATGAAGTTTAAAAAATGGGTTTCAATAAATAATTAAAGTCCGACAATTAAAGTCAGTCCTGTCTCCGAAGACGTTGTCAAAAAGTCCCTTCTCTCTATTTCCTCCTCTGCTGCGGGCCATGATAATTTGTGTTCGAGAATGATAATACCCATTATTTCAGAGCTGCTCCCCACCCTTACTCATATTGTTAATTTTTCTTTATTCTCTGGTATATTTCTGTCAGCCTGGAAACAGGCTCACATAATACAACTTCCTAAAGTTAGCAATCCTTCTTCCTTATCCCACTTTAGGCCTATCTCCATACTTCCTTTCCTTTCCAAAGTTCTCGAACACATTGTTCATGGTCAAATTTCCAAATATCTATCGTCTAATGCTCTTATTTCCCCATTCCAATCTGGCTTCCGTACTGGCCACAGTACTGTTACTGCTCTCTTGAAGGTTACTGACGATACCGCTGGGCTATGGACAATAAATCTCTGTTTTAGTGTTACTTGACTTTAGTTGCGCGTTCAACTCAGTGGATTTCGACATCCTTCTTGGGATCCTTTAACTTCTCTGCCGCTGCGTTAGCCTGGTTTGTCTCGTATCTTCGGGGTCGCTCTCAGTGTGTCCGCCAAGAAGAGATCTACTCTGACTGGTGTGATCTTACTGCTGGTGTTCCTCAGGGTGGCGTTCTCTCTCCTCTTCTTTTCTCTATCTCAATAATACTGTTACCAAAGTTATCACCTCCAGCTTCCACCTCTACGCAGACGATTTGCAGCTGTATCGACATTTCTTGCTGGCTGATGCGGAATCAGCAATCAATGCCATGAATCGGCATCGGTCGTTCGGCTTACAGATTAACGCTGCTAAGTCGCAGGCTATGATCATAGGCAGCAGATACTATAGCACTGCACTTGACTTGACTTGACCTGCATTATCTCTGGGTGGCACGACCATTGCGTATAATGACACAGCTAAGGACCTTGGTGTCTTAATTGACAGCAATCTGCTTTGGCGAGCTCAAGTGAATGAGGTTAGTCGTAAGGTTCACTTTTCTTTCCACTCGCTTAAATCCTTACAGAGCTTCTTACCTTTGAAAACCGAAATTTACTTAGCTCAAACTCTGATTCAGCCGATCATTGATTACGCTGATGCCTGCTATTTGGATGCCACCGAGGAGCTTTTGAATAAGCTTGAGCACTTGCAAAACCTTTGTATTTGTTTTGTGTTTGGTCTGAGGAAATATGACCATGTTTCTCACTTCCGCAAGGAACTCAAGTGGCTCCCTATCCGTCTTCGTAGGAACACTCGCATATTATGTCTCCTCTACAACATCCTTTATAACCCTACATATCCCAGCTACCTGCGCGATCGTTTTTCCTTTACCCGTCCTTCTGATGCTCTGTGTAGATCCCACCACAGGCATCATCTTAATTTCCCATCCCATAAAACTGAACTATATTCTTACTCCTTCTCTGTTCACGCAGTACGTTTGTGGAATTCACTTCCACCTAACATTCGAGATTCTTGTGATGTAGGTATTCGGTTACCCACACATTGTAAATTATTATTCTCCTACTACACCACAGGCACTCCTCAGTTAGTCCGCATTATACGCTTGCTATAGAACCACGCCTTTCATTCACCTAAGTACAAACTTCTCATTTCTAAAACATTATTTCTCTTCAAAAAGCTAGTCTCTATACAGTAATATTCTGTATTTATATGTATGTATATATAGTACTTATAGGAAAATATTTACAATACTAGTATTTTTCTTCTTTTTTTTATATGTGTGTATATATTTGTATGTATGTTTATTTTTTATAGATCTATTTTTGTTTTAAGTTAAATTTCCATGTTCTGTCTTTTCTACACACTGTGTCTACATTTCTAATCCATCTTTCCTCTCGCAGGTCTGCTGGAAGAAATTTCTTATGAAATAAGCAGTACCTTTGTGCTCTTCTATGTTAATATAATTTGTCCTGTTAAGAATCTGTGTGTACATAAATAAATAAATACATAAATAAAGACATAAATTATGTAGTAGAAAATAGTACATTATGATATAAGTGCGGTAAGTTGAAAATCACAGCCGAAGCGATATTGCTACAACAAAACAGAGGCTGTAATTATCAAAGCGCACGTATGCACGTATACGATACGGTACGACGTTTTGTAACATATTTGGTTAGGGACGGGCCTGTACTTTTATGCTTTTACGGTTGCACAACGACACGCTTTTGCTTACGCTTTGCTTGGTAGTATAGATGCAGGCCTACCCTACTGCCTCCATCAGAGGTGGTAGGGTGGCGGGGTCTTGAGGGTGAGCGCTACAGTCGTGTAGATCCTCAAGGCAAGTCTGGGGGATACACCTTCACGAGGTTGCCGTCCTGTTCTTGGTCTAATTCCATAAGAAATAGACGTAACAAAAACCACCAGGCGCTTTCTCCGCTTTCCCGAAAGCCAAACTCCAAGGCCTAGGGTAACCCAAACCCCATTCCCGTGATCCAACGCCCAATCCTTCCTTCCCTTTTCCCTTTTTCTCCTTTCGGTCCTTGAGGAGGGGTAACCTCAACTCCAAAAAAGCCCACAAACCCCTAATATGTCGCAGTCTGGAAAATATAATCCCCAGGTGGGTCCCGGCAATGCCGGGGAATCCCACGCCGATCCGTCGGCCAGCTCCCACCGTAATCTGGGGGGGAGCACCAACCTGCAAACATATGCCGCGCCTTCTGCGCGGCAGGCTGCTTTAGCGCCAATAGCACCGGCTGCGGCTTACGCGCCACCCGAAACTACCACGGCTGCGATTTCTGCGCCTACCCATACTATAACGGCTGCGACCACCGCGCCTACGACCCTGACGACAGTTACACCTTCCACGAGGGCCTGGCAACAGAGCATCGTTCGGAAAAGTGTAACGAACAACCCTGACAATGACACTGACAAAGCACAACTCTCCAGTCTTGACGACGAACTCCGCGCGCTGGCACTCCAGCGCGAGAAGATCGAAGCAAGGCTGAGAGAAATTGACCCTGAACACCACGGGACGGGAAAGGAAGCCGAATCTGGTGGCTCTGGTTTCATCTCTGTGGATGAAGTACGCATGCTGAAACGTAAGCGCGGAAAAATCGGTAACAGAGTAAGAGATCTCAACAACCGTTTGCGCAAAATCCGCGAAGGCAATAGCCAGCGCGAAGCACAAACGGTTGCTTGTAAGGGAGTACGCGACCAGCTGCAAGTCCGCGAAGGGGAAACCCAGCGCGAAAAGCAGCCGGACGCGGAAACATGCGGGCAAGGACTAGTCCGCGAAGGGGAAACCCAGCGCGAAACGTCAATGCCCGCACCAGAACCATCCGGAGGAAACGACCGGAACCGCACCGAGACGACCTATAGACAACCCAACAAAAAGCGAGGCAAGCGGTCTGGATTCTCGCACGTGGCTTCCCTGGCACAAAACACCGTGCCAAGCCCCTCGGAACCGCAACCAGGACCAAGTGGTCAGGGAGCGGCAAAGAGGGTGCGCCCGGACGACACGGCTTCGCCGAGCACGCTCCAGGGGGACGCCAAGCGTGTCAGAATTCAGACTGCTCAAGGGGAGCAGAGAACCTACGCACGGGCCACAAAGGATATTCCTGCGCGGCTCGCCGTAGCGATCTGCCTCTCGCCTCCAACCCGAGACATGACCACCGACGAGACCGAGTACATCAAGCTCAGCCTTGAGAACCTCGTCATGGACGCCGACCCCTCCAAACCGCTCCCGGCCTTCCGCGGCTACCCACGGGTAGCGGATGGCACGGTTCAGATGTGGTGCGAGGACGACGGTGCCCTGACCTGGCTGACCGAAAACGTGCCCAAAATTAGACTGCCAAACACAGACGCGACACTGACAGTCATGAAACAGTCTGACGTACCGACCCGTGTCCGAGCAGCGCTCTTCGTACCCAGGTACAATGGGGACATAGCGCGGCTCCAGAGCATTCTGACTCGTCAGAATACTTGGTACGACATAGGGAGGTGGTCGCTGTACAGGGCGACATCAGTCGGTGGAGATAACCACGGGACTTATTTGACCCTGGGTATCCCACCGGAGGAAGCCGAAAAGGTCTTGGGGAGGGAGCGGCGGGTATCGTACCTTCTGGGGTCGATATACGTCCGCTTTTTCCCCAACACCCAACCCTCCGACACTCAGACTGCGACCACGACCGCCGCACAACCACAACTGACACCGACACCGACTGATCTGACCATGACACTACTGGAGGAGGAGTTGGCCAGAACGGCGATGGCTGATGCCGACGCTGTGAGCATGCCAACCTCACCACCAGGGTGGACAGAGCAACTGCTCAGCTCGTCACCGTCACTGAGAGACGACCGGCACGGATTGGAGGAGGGGGGGGATTCATCCGATGGATCGATCTCCTCCTAACTCCACCCCACCGCCGCTGCCGCCCACATCCAGCTCCCTGAACATCATCCAGACCAACCTCCAGCATAGCCAGACTGCTACGGCCTGCCTACGCAGGGCACTGGAGGTGAGACCCCGGACTATAGTACTGATCCAAGAGCCGTGGATCCGAAATAATAGGATCTGTGGACTTGGCAACATTGGAGGTAAGTTAATCCTCGACACACAGGGCACAGACAAACCACGAACCTGCGCCTATATACCCAAAGATGTACCTACCACAACACTCACGCAACTATGTTCCAGAGACCTGACAGCTGTCAGGCTTAAAACTGAAGACAATGTACCCGATATCGTCCTAGCCTCGGTGTACATGCCAGGCGAGGATGAAGACTGCCCACCAAAAGAGATGGCCGACCTGGTAAGATACTGTGAAGACGACAACCTGGATCTGGTCATCTGCACAGATTCGAATGCCCACCACCCGCTTTGGGGTTGCAACAAAGCCAACACTAGAGGTGAGGTATTATGCACATATCTATTTTCCACTAACCTTAACATCATAAACCGCGGGTCGGAACCCACTTGGGTCACGGCTAGAGGTCAAACAATCATTGACCTAACGCTGGCTTCGGAAAGCGCGACAAAACTTATTTCTAACTGGCACGTATCCAACGAGCCTTCTTGCTCTGACCATAGAAGGATTCGTTTCTCACTGGTAGCTAACACAAAAAAACCTGAACCTAGGCGCAACCCACGCCGTACCAACGTACCCGGCTACAAAAGGCTTCTGGCCTCCCTATTAGCGCAGCACCAAATACCCTCAACTCCAACAGATCCCAAACAACTTGAAGATACTGTAGCAAAACTCTCAGAATATATCAGTGATGCGTATCACGCCTGCTGCAAACTAACAGATCCAAACACCAAGAGCAAGGGAAACTCCTGGTGGAATGCAGAACTCAGTAAGCTCAGGCAAACCGTGCGCAAAGAATTTAACAGAGCCAAAAACTCCAGGCTCCCAGAAGACTGGGACTCATACAAGAAAACACAATACACCTTCAAAAAACAAGTCAGGCATGCCAGCAGAGCAGCCTGGCGAAAATTTTGTGAAGACATCGAATCAAACAGTGAAGCCGCGCGAGTAAGGAAGATCCTATCCACCGATCAGGATCGTACCCTCGGGTCGCTGAAAAACCCAGACAATACCTACACTAAGTCGGACCACGAAACAAGTAAAATTCTTCTGGAAACCCACTTCCCAGACTGCAACCTCTCTGAGGACAAAACATGGGAAAGTGAGCCAATGCACACACCAAACGACCAGGACTGGTCGAGAGCCCGTACCATAGTAACTGAAGACAAAATAAAATGGGCAATCAAGACCTTCAAACCATACAAAGCCGCAGGCTTAGACGAAATTTTCCCAGCCCTGCTACAATGGGGTGTAGACGCCCTTACACCGTGGCTGGCCATCATCTACCAAGCCTGCCTGGCACACAACTATATACCACTTCAATGGCGAGAGGTGAAAGTTATTTTCATCCCCAAACCAGGCAAACCAGACTACACACAACCCAAAGCGTACAGACCAATAAGCCTGACATCATTCCTCCTGAAAACCCTCGAGAGACTCTGTGACCGACACATCCGGGACGGACCTCTTCGGGAGCTACCACTACACAAGAACCAACATGCCTACTCCACAGGAAAATCAACAGAATCCGCACTACACAGTGTGATCTCTAAGATCGAATGTGCAGTAGACCACAAGTGCTCCTCACTAGCTGTTTTTATTGACATAGAAGGGGCTTTCGACAAAACTATTTTCCATAGCATCAACGCAGCCCTCGAGAATCACGGTGTGGACTCGACCCTGCGAGGATGGATCACAAATATGCTAAGACTCAGGGCCGTACAAGTTACGGTGAACGATACCACTAGAGCCATCGTGGCGAAAGGCTGCCCTCAAGGGGGCGTCCTCTCACCACTCCTATGGAACCTCGTGGTGGACAGCCTTATCAAACGTCTGAATGACAGAGGCTACTACACGGTGGGCTACGCAGATGACATAACCATAATAATAAATGGCACACATGAAAACACACTATGTAACCTTATGCGCCAAGCCTTGAAGGTGGTGGAAGACTGGTGCAAGGAGTACAAACTAGCAGTGAACCCCACCAAAACCGAACTCGTCCTTTTCACAAAGAAAAGGAAGTTGGCAAACCTACAATTGCCACGTTTCTTTGAGACCACCCTAAGCCTGTCGACTGAAACCAAATACCTGGGTATTTATTTGGACAAACAGCTGAACTGGGCAAAACATACTGATTACATCACAACAAAAGCCAGCATAGCCCTATGGCAATGCAAAAGATTGCTTGGTAGGAATTGGGGCCTAAGCCCCAAAATCACCTACTGGCTATACACCACCGTCATCCGACCAATCATTACATATGGCTCCATAGTTTGGTGGCCCAGGACCAATCTGAGCACAGCCCAGAAGGACCTCGAGAAGGTACAAAGATTTGCCTGTGTAGCAATCACCGGCAGCATGAGAACATCACCCACTGCCGCGTTACAGGTAATGCTGGGGTTACCACCTCTACACCTCGTCGTAAGAGAGGAGGCGGCCCTAGCGACCTTCAGGCTCGAAGTATCCGGCACCCTAAGTAAGGACTCCAGAATCAAACATACGCGTATAAAAGACGACGCAATCAAACAACAGCCCATGATGGCATCACCCTGCGACAGAACCCTGAAGACCCACTGCTTCCAAAAGCACTACAACATAGAGCTCACAGCGGAGATGTGTGACTACTCAGGCCCAAAAGAGCTAAGGATCTACACTGATGGATCGAAAACCGACGATGGTACAGGTGTCGGAGTTTTCTCCGACGATCTAAACATCAAAATATCCAGACCCCTGGGAATGCTCAACTCTGTATATCAAGCAGAGTGCGTAGGCATTATCCAAGCGGCACACGCCATAGAGGCCAGGGAAGTTACGGATACTCACATCCGTATACTTTCCGACAGTGCCTCAGTCCTCCAATCCTTAAAGAGAAATCAGATCACGTCGAGACTAATATTAGAATGCCATAATGCCCTAGAACGAGTTACGGCACTAAACCGCAACACGGTGACATTACAATGGATCAAGGGGCACAGTGGATCGCTTGGAAACGATGCAGCTGACGAACTCGCCAGAAGAGGATCCAGCACAAAAGCTTTCGGACCCGAACCCATTGTCCCCATACCCTTCAAGCAGCTCAGAAGTTGGCTAAAGGATCACACTCAAACACAAGCGGAGAAGTGGTGGACCTCGACACCAGGGTGCAGGCAATCCAAGGAGGCTATGCCATCCCTGGACAAAAAACTGACCAAGCGCCTTCTGCGCCTGGATAGAGATAGCCTGCGACTGGTGGCGGGGACCATCACTGGACACTGTTCACTGAACAAACACTTCCACACCCTAGGTATCACTGACAGTCCCCTGTGCAGGGCGTGCATGGAGGCGGAGGAAACGATAGCGCACGTACTCCTTGAGTGTACTGGCGTCACCCAGATACGCGAGGCGACCCTTGGAACGCCAGGATCTCTTGCGGATGCCTTGAGAAGACCGGGAAGTCTGATCTGCTTCTGGAGGGAGGTGGGCTGGTTGGAGTAACGGCCACCAAGGCTCACGCACAATGGTCCACTTTAAGGACTAAGTGCGGAAACCAAAATCCCTAACATAGAACATAGAACATATTTGGTTTTTATATATCAATGCATATTTGCGAGGAAATAAATAAAACTCGGACTTTCTTAAACGAATAAATCTTTAATCCCTTGTTAAAGCAGTTATAAAAATTTGAAGAATTTGTAAAATTGATTATTACGTTGCTAGTTGGCATTTTTAATTTGTCAAGTTATTATTATTAGTTACAATTTCACCAGTCTCGCTCTCACTCTTTTGAGTGAAAGTAGGAGAAACGAGACCAAAGGTTCTGCAGTCGGTGGCGGCGACAGTGGCGGCTGCGGCGGCGGCGGCGACGACGATGGTGGAATGTACGCGTGTGTGCTCGTAGATGGTCGAGAGTCAACACTTGGCTCCAAGTTTATATTCCTTGTAATGCGGGAGCTAATTTCTTCTTTATTTCTCTAGCCCTCGGCTACACTGTTCGACTGCCACCCTCCGTGGCGTTTTAGTGTCAATAAGTTCGCACCTGAATCAGCGAGCAATGTAGCCGAGGACCTTCTGAAACTGTGCCCTGTGTATTCATGTTGATCATCCAAATTTAAGAAAGTGGCAATTTGTTTCGGCATTGGTCCAAATTTATTTATGTCAATGGGTTGCCTAGTGCATTTTCCATTTTAGTAATTTTGAAAAAATCTGTTAGACATCGCTTTTGTTGAACGAAGCGCTTCGTATTTCTTCACTATCAATCATGTGAAAAGGCCCCTGTATTGCGAACGATCTTGGAATTTTTGTTTTTTTTGTGTTCTGGACAAGAAGCACCCGCCCATGGTTCTCGACATCATTAGTTGTGATGTTTGCCAACTCTTGACGTCTACATGCACCATTTATACCGAATATTAATACAACCTGAAAAGAGATAAAACAGCATACAAAACACCTATATTGTAAACAAATACGAAAGTGAAAGAAGTTAATAACAATAATTTAGTTTCAACTGACCTTTGTCGCCAAATATCGGCAATCCGGAGCTTCTTTTTTTAGGAACTTCTTGACATTGTCAGCCGAAAATACTTTCCGACTTTTTACTCACATGGCCACTTGAGCGTCTTTTTAGAAATGCCAGCAAGTTAATAATAATATATCTTGGGGACAACCAACACACCGCCATCTGATCCCAAACTAGGTAGAGCCTGTACTATGGCAACCAGACAACTGATAAACATAAGTAATTATATATTTCTAAATACATACATATTATAGATAAATTACACATCCAGATACAGAACAAATAATCGTACTCATCGCACAAAGATTTGTCCTGTGTGGGAATCGAACCCACGACCCCCGTCCTAGCAGTCAGGGTCACTAACCACTAGACCAACAGGAGTATGACTTGATAATTATCAATGCCATGTTTTGTTTCCACAGTGCTTTTTAGCATTGAATAGTAACACCATAGTGAGCTTGAATTATATTTTTGAGAAAGTTCCGTGAAATAGGCTAAAACACACTTTCTGAAAATGAATTTGCATCTTTGCTTGTTTTCCATAAGATGAAATTTTGATACGCTTGTAAGTATCTATAGGTCGATTTTTCGGACAAGAGGCTTAGAGTAGTCTTTTTCGCTGCCTCTGAGACTTCTGGCGGTGTCGAATTAATAAATTCATCATTACTTGACGACATTTTCAAATAAAAACAATACAGCGAAAAGAAAAAGCGCGCGGAATATTTTTAACCTACTTGTTCACAAACTACCGATGCGCGCGGATCAGCGCTTTTTTTTAAGGCAAAGGCACAAAATAAAGTAAATTAATATTTTTGTGTTTTAGTTACATAAATGGTTGTAATTTATCGTCAAAATTAATTAAATTAAAGAATTAAATGTTTATTTATTATATTTTATCTCCCAAAGTTAATTTTATTCATAAAATGTTGACCACTTTTCAGATATAAAAACTCTTTACTAAGATTTTAAAAAGTACCGTTCGTTTTAGGCGGAGCATCTCGATAAACCGTGCGTTTTACGTTATTTAAAAAGAAACTCGTGCGTTTTACATTACAATAACGCACAAGTACGTAATGAATGAGATACGATATTGAAATTGGTGAAATAAGAGACCCTTTATAAATGTTTTTTTTTACGAATTATCATATTAAACAAGCCAAATAAAGACTATCGACAGTGCTTGAAACTTCACTTCAGACAAAACTGTCATTTACTCAAAATATACTTTGAAGTAGTTACGGCTATTTACCGTATGACGGCAGTCTACCCTCTAGTCTATCTTGTAAAGCTGTTTTCTTTAGAACTTAATTATTACTAAAACCACCACCTTTGTCATAACAAAATTGTTAATTTTTATTCCAAAACTATCACTATGGTATGTATATTTTTTCTGAAACCGTTTATAACTGGAAAAATATAAAAGTATAAAAATATCCAATAAAGAGCTTCTATAAAAAATATTGATAAACCAAAAGCAATATTTTTATGAATGACTGCAAATAGGCTTATGAGCAGTATACTGCCGAAATCTACTAAGAAGTAAACGCAGGCGAACCACAAGTACAGTAATATTTGCTTTTCGTTGTAGGATATCGAGGCCGCGATGAGCATAACGTTCACAGCGCCCAGCAGCACTCCCAATATTGCGTATGAATGGAGAACTATATCAGCGATCAAAGGAGGCACTCCATAGGCTACCAACATTCCCTTCCCCGCACTGAACGCATATATGAGTCCTATACTCGGCACAAACCCTGCCAGGGCGATAAGGATCGTGCCCATTTTGAGCGTGACGCAGAAACAACATGTTCTCGAAGTAAGGCAATAGCTGTTCAGTACACTGTATACCATTGCTGTTTGAAATACCGACCAGAAGAAGTGTATGACGCCTATAAAAAACTTTCACTATAAACACGTAAAGCAACTGGGTACGGTTACTATTTTAAGTTATATGTATAAATAGGAAGGCTAAAGGTAGTTTCTAGATACCGCTTAAATACCTAAATATTTATTTTGTGTAGGTATAGTTACTGCTGGATGTGACAAAAGCTGTCATAAATGGATACTTATTTCCAAAGAGTAAAATAAATAAATCAGTCTATGGATAGAAACAGCATGTAACGCAGAAGAGAGAAGACTTTATGGTTTTATTTATACAGAGATTTAAATAGACAATATAATATTTGAATGTCTTTGGTTTTATAACTCTAGGAAAGAATTCCATTCATCATCTTCTTGCCCTTGCCTTGTCCCACTCTATTTAGGGTCGGCGCAACACGTTTTCTTCTTCCATTCTCCCCTGTCATACGTCACGGCATCATTTCCTCATTTCTCTTTCCTATCAGCCTTCACACAATCGATCCATCTTTTCTTTGGCCTTCGTCACTTTGAATCACATGCGTTGAATCCATCCTCATTACATATCCATACCGAGACAAACGACTTCCTTTCATTTGTTCTGTAACAGGCGCTCCTTTCAAACTTCCTTTAACACGTTCACTGCGTTACGAGATCTAATGGTTCCCGTACGAGTCTTCCACTTACTGCGGAGGTGAAATTGTATGTCCATCCCGTTCCGGCAATGTATTTTTTTAGGTTATCTTTGAGTTAGAGTGAAATGCCTTAGCCTACCGTTCATAAGTACCCTAATTGGAGTATTTTATCAATAAAACGTTTGAGATCATGTAGGTCTCGTAGCGACTAGATAGAAAAAAAGCATTTATTGCGATGCGAGACTCATTGGATCTCGTAAAAATCTCGTACCTACGAAGCCTGTTCATAAATCTATTAGTGTTGTGTCAACTTTTGAAGAGTCCATAGAATAACACCTTGTATAGGTACCATGTTTTATACAAATACTTATTTTATCTTAAAAATACGCTCGTTTGACCTCAGCCTAAAGTTTCAATACGTTTAACACCATTTAAGGGGAATGCTCCAACCAGCCCGCGAAATTCAAAATTTCTTGGGTTTTTTGCAATTTGCAGGCCAGTGCTAGGTTGTATGTTGATTAAAATATTATTCGCGGCTGTAAGACATATGCAGTTACAGAATTATAATCGTCAAAATCATCAATAAAACGCTCTAAGTTCATAAAGCTGTAGGAATGACTTTTTCTGTTTTTTTTTTTGTTCCTACGCCTTTATGAACTTGGAGGGTTGTATTGGTGATTTTGATGATTATAATTCTGTAACTACATACGTCTTACAGCCGCGAATAATATTTTAATCAACATACAACCTAGCACTGGCCTGCAAATTGCAAAAAACGCAAGAAATTTTGAATTTCGTGGGTTGGTTGGAGCATTCACCTTAATGCACCAAAAAATGTTCTGAGCTGCAGACCCGTTTTCACTGGCAAAGCTGTTCGTAATTATTTCTGTTACGAACAGCTTGGCCGTCAAAAAAAAACTATGCGTAAAGGTTTCTTTTTGAAACGTTGTCTACCATCTTACTCTCCACCAATCATTACAAAGTTTCATTCATGAATGCGCCTAAAATAATATTAGGTAAACCAGTTAACAACAATTTGACCAATTGATATGTGTTACCCTAAAAAGAGGGAGAATTTCATTTTTTTGTGGGTAATTTTTAATTATCATGGCAACACTGGGGAGTGTTAACAGTTATTAAATCTTTCCCAGTATGTTGTAAATTTTAAAACAGAATGACTTGGCTTGAAATGTAAAGAAAGGCTCTGTGCATCGTGTTCTGCTACAGCATCTGGTTCAACAACAACCTGGGGGTCTAAAATGGCCGCTTTAGCAGAATCATAATAGGATAATAATATGAATTACGTTTAAATTCGTAAAATGGCCACAAAGTGACAATTCATAATAGTAGGTACGTCTATGACCAAGATGAATTACGTTTAAGAATTTAAACGTAATTCATATTATTAACCTATTATGATTCTGCTAAAGCGGCCATTTTAGACCCCCAGTAAAGTTGCATTGATTTCTAATCCTTCGTGTGTATACGTGCTTAATATGTTAGTTACGGTTCTTGTAAAAGGCTGTAGCCACCACAGGTCACAGCACATTACCACGTTTTTGACGCTCTGATAAGAAATATTGAAGCAAACAGTTCTGACAAGAACTATGGTATCACGTTTCTGACGCTCTGATAAGAAACATCGAAGCAAGCAGTTCTGAGAAGAACTATTTTAACGTTTTAGACGAATCCATAAAGAAATAGGAGTATCGGGAGCTGTGAGGCCACTCTTCTAGTCTTCGGTTCGATTCGACGTATCTTATATCTTCAGTCAACACTCAACACAACAACATTGCATCTTCACTCGACTTCGACACTTTGATTCTTATTGGATTTTTATTTTGTAAATAGTGTTTCTAATTTAATTTACATATTTTTATTGGTTATTGTTAGTTTGTAAAATAGTATAAAAGACGACCTATTTTGAAAAATAAATATTCGACATTCGATAATCGTTCTTACACGGAGTTTATCTTCAACCTACCTTCTGACGACCTACAAGCATAATTATGTAACCTAAGTCAAAGTATGCAAAACAATCTGCTGGTGCTGCAAAATTCCTGCTGGACCTGCAGCATAATAACGATGTGCAATGGTATATTAGATTAATTTCATTATTTGTATATAATTTAGTTTACTAACATAGATATGTATAAGTCAGATTGTTACTACACTAAGTGTTATGTATGAGCTTACCTCCTAACAATACGAGCAGAGTCCAGGAGTACTCATCGCTTTCTGAATGAAACGCTTGATCCAGCTGCCTAACGAAAACATGCACTGCACCCGGTGGTGATACAGTAAGCTAGCAAAGACTGGCATAATGCAAAATAAACTAATTTAATCACTGAATATGTAGATTAATTTGCGGATTCTTTTAACTAAAAATTAAAATTCCTTCAAATACTAATTCAATTTATAATAATGAATTATTTGGAATAAATGGTCATTTAATTTAAAAAAAAAATCTTTAGATCCAAATAACGTTTCATTTTTAGTAAAAATCAGGGTATTTAAAACCCTGGCGGTGGCAACCTTAACCTGACAGATGTCAGTCTTAAGAGTTAAGACATTTAAATCCACGTTCTGTTTGGTTTGTTTGGTTCTGTATTCAACAACACGGCCAGGGCGGCAAGTGTTTACGCACGACGTAACAAAATGTGCGAATTAAAAAACTTCCAAATAGTTAGATAAATACTTTTTAAAAATAATATTACAGTAATATATTCCGTCTGGTGAAACTGCTTGATAAAGTCGTGTGAATATGTCGTCTATAACTATAGAAGACGGCGCTGGCACGGTGAGTAAGTAAACAGTAAATGATTGTATTACCTAACTAAAATTTTATATTGCGACTATTAAATTCCGCATAACATGTACAGAGACATCGTTGTTATGTTATGTAACAGACAAATTGCTAGTGAAACAAAAAAAACTTTCCTACGTGAACGTGTTTAATTTCCTTGTGCTTGCTGATCAATTGTATCAAACTAATAATTTCCCGTGTCCTGTGGAAATTATCGGTATCTAAGATTAATTAGCAAAAACAAAAGCTTCAGCGACTGTTTGAAATTAAAATCTTAATTTATGCTTTTTAAAAGAAACATTAAAATATGAATTAGAAACGTAAACATAACCAATGCCGTCGACCATGCGCATAATAATGGTGAAATAAATGTAAAATATTGAGTACCTACTCCTAAGATTCTGATTGATGAAATCATGAATCAAATAAACAAAATCTCATACAATCACTATAACTTTTTGCCCATTTTTTATCTCTCTATCTGGTCATTAGTGTCATTAACATCGTTTGTTTACAACATTTGTCGGCTCCCCGCCCCGCGTGCGTAGTGTCGTCATGCACTAAGAGCGCGTCACGCATTGCGGAGATGGTCCCTTGAGTGGCTTTTGGTAAATAATAGTGTCAGTACCAAGGCAAAAAAAGATCAGCTGTTCCATACATTTTGACCATGTAGGTATTGCCCTTTTATAGGAAACAGCTGATGAAAAATATCTATGTGGGGGCCTCAGAATGATGTACTGTATACATAGTAACCGTTTTCACGTTGGTGTCCTTTCCACCCTGTATAATTAATGTTGGTGGGACGCACAAATGGTTACCACATATTCAGTACATGAATGTGGGGGGCCACAAAAAAAATTGTCATTGGTAATTTAAAAAAAAAACTGCTATTCCATAGATTTTGACCGTGTAAGTATTGTACTTTTGTAGGATACAGTAATTTATTTTTAAATTACCAATAAAGAAATTCTATGTATGTATTCTCAGAATGATATACTGAATCCATGTCCATTTGTGCAACGGTGTCCCTTCCGCCCTGTATATTGACAAGGTACTGTCATGATGTTATTTTGGTTTAAACAATACTCTTAGAGATTCGCATCTGCATGGGTTGTATTTACATGGCTCTGACAGCCCTCTTTTGCAGAATAAATAAAGATCAGTCTACAATCATTATATTGAATTTATGTTAAAAGTTTGTAACTTTGTAGTAACCACCTTGCACTTTGTGAGACACTCTTACATCACTCTTACTCTTACAATCCCATTACAGTTATACACTTCACCTGCAACTTCGACTGAAAAAATTGTGATAGCTCGGCTGATATGCATGCCATAAATATAATTTATAGCCTATAGCACCCACGGACAAATTCTTTGACTGGCAGAAAGCTACATTATTCAATGTAGCTTTCTGCCAGTGAAAGAATTTTTAGAATTGGATCATTCGTTCGGGAGATTACCACCTACATACTAACTTACAAACAAATTTTACCTCTTTATAATAATAGTATAGATTACCAGAAACAGGTATTTCCATTCACGCCATAACACAGCATAGATATCATTCAATTGTTAATGATATCCAGCCACTTGAGAAGTAATAGTAATAAGATAATAGGTGACTAAGTACTACTCATTTGTGCTGATTGTCAGCTACAAACACTAATTGAGATAGTACAGAACAGTAAATTGCATAGCATTCCATCATACATAGTTGCATACCATAAATATGAAACAAAGCAAATCGAATTACTACCACACATCATATGTATCACTTGTGAGTTAAGTTTACTTTATTATCTCATCACGAAGGACTAAGTGCGGAAACCAAAATCCCTAACATAGAACATAGAACAAATCATCACAGTACTACAAACCTACTAAGATAATTATCTTTTTATGTCTTTCAAAACACAAAATATAGTTAACGTCAGAGGCTCATTTTTAACATTAAAAAATATTTTAGTTTGAGTGATTCTATTGTACACTACAATTTATTACGTACAATACCAATTCTGCGGCTAGTAAAAGCTATAACTTTTAAAAATCCTGAGCCTCTAGGGGGAGGGGGGCCGGCTGAATGCTTGTTGCTTTAAATGTTTATTAAGTTCTTGTGTAGAACATCAGACTATCAACCTCAAATGGAAAAATGGATGTTTGAGTACTTAACTCTGATTAATTTATTTTTATAATTGTTGATTATCATCATGTAATATATTAAATAGACCTACGTCCACACTTTTAGACTACATGAGAAAATATACACTAAGATACACATTATGTCATAAAATACACTAAACCTCTGCCACAAAACCAAGCTCTGAGTTAAAAATGCACTCAACAAGTGCCCTAGTCATGTCAATGAAAGTTTATAATAAATTACCAGACATAATTAAAAATGAACCAAAATTTAATTCATTCATAAATAAGTTACTTTTGTGTACCAACTAATTAGTAACATTGAAGCTCTCTTCCTCTCCTATTTTGCTGTGCCCTTACAGGGTAGTAGGTGAATTGTGTAACATTGATCTATATTTATGATTCTAGGTGAAGAAGCAGAAGCAGTGGTACAAGTACATAACGGTAGAACCACCAATGTTCCTGTATATGATGGCATACATGATCACAAATGTAATAGAACAAACATTTTATGTATTCCAAGCTTGCACAGTGAACCATGGCTACAACCCTGAGATCTGCTACAACATTAGTAGCTATGACGATATTAATAGAGAAGTACAGGTATGGATATCTATCATCATCATCCTACCCTTATCCCAATTTATTTGTGGTTGATGCTGCATGTGTTGTTCTTCTATACTACTCTATTACTCGTCATCTCACCAGTCACCTCCTTTCTAGCCGTATCATCTCTCACACAGTCTATTCATCGTTTCTTTCTATCCACATTCATACTCAAAACTTTTCTCGCGGCTCACATGCACCCTTAATCTATATTTATAAATAATCCATTCTTCCATTATATACATATTATAAATGTGAAAGTAAATCTGTTTATTTGTTACCTTTTCACGACTAAACGGCTAATCGGAACGTAATGGATCCTGGGGAAGGATATACTTAGGCTATTTTTGCACACATACGCATCAAATTTTCCAGGCTAACGAAGTCGCGGGCACCAGCTAGTATTATACATATTATATTACAGTCGCTTTTCTGTGTGTGACTGGATGCTTCTAAAAGAGTAACGGATTTTGATGCTGTTTTTACCATTATTTAGAGAATTTATTTAATGGAAAGTTTATTATGTGTGCATCAACAGAAAACTATTATGTGTGCATAAAATTAAAGAAATATCGAGGTATTTGTCAACCCATAAAAACGTGAAGCAGTGGTTTGCAAGTCTTCAGTAACAACATGGGTATGTAAATGTATGTATGTAATATGTATGGGCTAGGATAACAAACACTTGTACCAATGTTGGCTCAGCATTGATAAATCAGCCAATAACCGCAGTTAGTCAGTAGATTGACCATGCTATTTTTTCATTATTTATTTATTTAATTTTTTATGGAATATATTTAGATTCTGTGCTTCATTATTATTTCACTTGAGTTTTCATACCAAAATACAAGACTTAATGTAGACAGATAACGATTATTTCTTTATTCATGAAAGTACTGGATAACCATGTAAATTAATGTAGACAGATAACGATTATTTCTTTATTCATGAAAGTAATGGATAACCATGTAAATTAGAGTAACCCATCGCATTTATACTTTACTTTTCCTTATCACACCACTAAAAATTTTTAATAGGTTGGACACCGAGGGTTCCGTATAAACTTGTAGGTATATTGTACATAAACTACAAAACAATGTTCAGATTTTTTCCTCTACATGTGCTGTAAGACATTGCTTCTCACCCTATAAATTTTGATTCCCTTGTGATTGTCGAAATGTACGTTTTTTTGCGGCATAAACGGCCGTATCTTTTTTTACGTTAAGTTTGAAGTTGATTTTTCACAGCTTCAAGGGACTGTATGTTCCTTCTTTTGCCCTTTGTGTTTGGCCCCCCTCCGGTTTGCTGCCATCTCTTTGAGGCGCGCGTGGAACACGAACTCGCCGTCGACATGGCCTGTCGTCATAAGACGGACAGACGGCGAGCTAAAGGGAAGGGAGCCCTTGGCCCTGCTTTTTTCTGAACTCAACGCGGGCGACATCGACGCTCCGTTCAAAAGCTATAAACAAATCTAATATGATTTTGTGCTTATGTTTTCAGTTAACCGTCTCAACATTCCACCAATGGAACGGCGTCGCGAGCCACGTTGTGCCACTGTTGCTCGCTTTTTTCTTAGGTTCCTACAGCGATAAGCGAGGTCGCAAAATAATTCTTCTCGCCGGCCTCTTTGGAAAACTATTTTTCTCAGCGATGATCACCATCAATACCGCGAAAGGTGAGCATTGAATTACCTAAGTTTTGTTTAAGGACAACAGGCCCTTGGGGGCCTACCACCACCTCTTATAGCAGTATTATTTTAATATATATTCAGTGGGAAAGGGATGGGGCTATACGTTCTGTATAGCTCCGTCTCTTAAAGTAATATTCCTACAAGGGATGGTGGCACAGTCCCCCACCATTCTTTTCGAGATGGGAATGAAGGTGCCTACAGATTTACCCGATTGCTGACGATCATCGCTGTCAGCCTTAGAATTACTAAAGAACAAAACAAGAGTTTAACATTGCTATCGGTGTGGCAATGACATGGCTATTCACAGTATCTTATGTATACTGAGCCGACATTGGTTTAGAATTCATAGCTTCTGAGGCTTTTTTTTGCTAGTCTTAACTGTCCCACTCCTAGATGAAAGGGAATCAACTGTCTTGGTATGGACATGTGTTGAGGAGGGATGAATCGCATGATTCGCATGTAAAAGAGTAATGAATATAAATGTTGATGGATCAAGACGGAGAGGAAGACCAAAAAAAGATGGATGGATTGTGTGAGAAATGAATATGAAGGAAAATGAAATGAAATAGTAAATGATAGCGTGACGACTGACAGCGGAGAATGGAAGAAAAAAACCTGTTTCAGGGTTTGCTTTTTACCGTTTGTACCGTGTAGGGCTTTCTTAAGCATTCAGTAAAAAGCTGTTATTTTGAAATCACAAACAGGCACTTCAAATTTATTTATTCGTTACTATCGCTGTTTCGAAATCATTGAACATAATGGTGTTAATTAGTACTGTAGCAGTTTACAGTAATCCATTATTGGTTTACACCTACACCCTGTCGGTACCCATACTCTACGTGATACGTTGATCCTAACAATGTAGGTAGGTAGATAGGTACAATATATGTATTTTATTGTACACGAAAATTGATACACAGCGTTTTTCCATATTGTACGTACTTAGGTACATAGTGCAGAATTAGTGGTGAGACGTGGTATTAGATTAGTTTCAAAGTTGAGAGGTAGATCTTATTCTGATGTCTCGTTGAGATAACACTTGGAAAATCTTATCTTTTGCTGTCTTATCTCAGACTGAGTAGGCTTAGACTAATTTGCGTCACACACACAGTGCCAAAAATACATCCATAGGTACTAATATTGTAAACTAGCTGTTGCCCGTAGTGATGAAAGGACTCGAAGCTTTTAATTTTAAACCTTAATAGTTAGGACTAGCTTCGATTTTGAAGACTCTGCTCCAAAAATACGACTTATTACTAATAAAACGACTGGAGCTCTTTACTAAGAGGTTCAAGTCTTAAGGTCACAGCACAAATCAACTCGGAAAAGGATCGGCACCGTATCGCCTTTCGCCCCGCCGTCAAACAGACATCAACCTAACGTAAGCAAGCGGATCAGCAGCTCCGACACGTTTACGGCTCGTCGACCGCTGGTTGACCTGGCTGGTACCAGATTAGTTTGAATCCTAATAATTAGAAAATGTATGGCGCTTGCTAGTATTTTATTTATTTTTTTGTGATAGATTATAGCCCATTCCCTAGAGAGGAGGCCGTGTGTCCCAGCAGTGGGAACATAATAGGCTGATTATGCGAGTACTTAATAATAATAGTACACTTTTAATGGTACGCACGGCCACTCATCAAGTATAACAGTTGCACTAGCGCGTAGTGCACTGTCTCACGAATGGCGACTCGCACGACTCATGAACTGAGTTGTTTTCAAAAGGGTTCGAATCTTTTCAATGCCCTTGAGTCGTTTAAAAATAGCAGTATTTTTAAAACGACAGTCTCATTCGTATACTAAACCACGAGTCGAGTCGAAGACTCTTATAAGGGTTAGGGTTCAGGGTTAAAGGGCTCGATTGGTATAGATAACTGAGAACAAATAGAGCCAAATATGTATTTTTTGCTCTATATCAGTGATCAATTTAACTACATACACCGCATAATACTATGTTATGAAATAGACAAGCAGTGCACCGTGGGTTCACCCGCCGTTTTTGACTTTTTTGGTCGACTCTTAAAGGTCCTGGCGACCTCAAGAATTACGCTATCAAATGCAAAAGATTTTTTTAAATCCGGCAAGTAGTTTCAGATATTAGTGCGTTCAAACAATTTATCCAAACAGGTTTAGGAGTTACGAGGGAACTAAGAAACGGACTTAAATAGATAGCATACCTACATACCTACATACACAACATACAGATACAAACACATAACCCCCCTTTTGGGCTACGCCGCTCTCCGTTAAAAAGAAATGCCACCAATACTATTTAGGATGACTCCGTGACTTATATACTCGAATCTCAAATACATAGTACTCGAGATGTATGATCAAATAGATACTGATGTGATTACGTCTATCATGCTGATTGTTTGACAATCATAACAAAACCAAGGTCTTTTTAAACAATGTAGGTAGGCACATGAACGCGGACGGCACCGCGTTAAAATATTATTTGTTAGAATGACGACTTGAAAAATGGCTCCTTTATAACTTCCAACTATTCAGGGTGGAAGAGGCACTCTGAACAAAAAAACTGCTGTTTCCTACAAAAGTGCAATACGTGTGCTACACGGTCAAAATGTGTGGAACAGTAGATTTAAAAAAAAACCGATGAAAAATTTCTGTGCGAATCGGGTTCAGAATAATTTAGTGAATCTGTGAATACCTACGTGGTAACCTTTTGTGCGTCGGTGTCTCTTCCACCCTGTATAAGTCACGTCGACATCCTGTATAAGAACCGTAGGTATGCATAACAAGCTTATAGTCCACTTGCTCTTTTGTTTAGTTAAATCAAGGAAGGACACTGAATGCAAGACGTAGTGTATTGGTGTTCTGTCGATTCGATCGACAAACGCCCTGGGCCGGCAGTCTCGACATAGATACCGACAATGTCGTAAACTTTTGATCGCTTAATAATAACAGAAAAAAACAACGTACATAACGTTGCTTGCGAGAAATGCAAGTCTCAACATCCAAGATGCGTTTCTCGCAAGCAACGTTATAGCAACCGATTTTTTCTGTTATTATTAAGCGATCGAAAGTTTGCGACATTGTCGGTATCTATGTCGAGACTGGCCCTGGGCAGCACAAATGAAATGAAATTATTATTTGCTAGAGTTGAAGTAGGTACATTATAGATCGTCGAGTTTATTTACAGTTGCTTGAGCAACAATTCGCTAAAACTAGCAAGCAAAATTATAGAATAGAATTGGTATGTTATAATAATAAGAATGTCAATGATTTGTCAGAGGAGCTCGTGGCTAAATAATAGCAGCCGCTCGGGTCATGTTCAGGTTAAGCCCCGCTTGCCTAGGTTGGTCCGTGGATGGGTGATTACCCATTACATAGGTACCGAGTTTCCTCCGTGCTGCGGAAAGCACGTTAAGCCGTTGGTCCCGGCTATCATTTGTAGATCTTTGACATTCGTTAAGGTAGTCAGTGTCAGTGGCGCGAAAGTCTGACAACCAGTCTTGCCAAAGGGTATCGTGTTACTATGCCATTTTATTTCACGAAATTATCTTTTTATTTCTTATATTACAGCATGGCCTGTAGAGTACGTGATATACACAGCTGCATTCCCAAGTGCCTTAACGGGTGCTGACTTGGCGATATTCGCCGGTTGTTTCGCCTACATTGCTGATGTTTCATCATTGAAAAACAGAACGTTAAGAGTCGGCATACTAGATGTAGTTTATTTAAGTACAATGCCTTCTGGAGTAGCTATAGGTAAGCACAAACATGATAATAAGATGTAATCTTTGTTTAGATTTACCTGTTGTAGTTTGCAATAAAAACAAAACTTTTTATTCGAGAAACAATATACTCGATCAATGACAGATCGTTTGGTTTCACTGCCAAAGTGTCAATGTAACAACGTTTACAAACATAGATTCAAAGAATATAAAGTTTATCAAACCATTGAAATCTCAATCATTTTTGTTCGCAGGTAATTTACTATGGAACAAAGTAGTGAACCGATCTTTTACGATCATGTTCGCGATAAACACGTCCCTCATGGTTTTAGCCACATTGTACACTGTGATATTCCTCAAATGGCAGACCAGGCCGGAGCAGAAGTCTTTGAAAGAAGCAGGGGTCAAGAACCCCGTCACTGACTTCTTTGATGTCAAGAATATAGCGCATACTATAACGATACTCACACAGAAGAGACCTAACAATCGGAGGCTATTTCTATGGTTCCTATTAATATCTATGGCGTTTTACACTTTCCAGAGAGGTGAGTCCTGTTTTTAACCGACTTCTAAAAAGGAGGAAGTTATGTATTCGGTTTATATCTTATTTGTCACTGATTTCTCCGTGATTCCTGGGCTGATTTACGTGATTCTCTTTTCATCTGGTATACAAGGGCCACGTGGTACCCCCCTACCTACCCCTCATATACATTTTATTAACTGCTTGAGGAGTTTATGCGTTAGCGAGTTACGGTACTAAACTGCAACACGGTCACACTACAATGGATTAAAGGACACAGTGGATCACTTGGAAACGATGCAGCTGATGAACTCGCCAGAAGGGGATCCAGCACAAAAGCCTTCGGACCCGAACCCATTGTGCCCATTCCTTTCAAGCAGCTAAGGAGTTGGTCAAGCGGAAAAATACCAGGGTGTATGCCTACACCCTGGTATTTTTCCGCTCCAAGGAAGCTATGCCATCCCTGGATACGAAGCTGACCATGCGCCTTCTGCGCCTGGACAGAGATACCTACGACTGGTGGCGGGGACCATTACTGGACAAACATTTTCACAGCCTAGGTATCACTGACAGTCCCCTGTGCAGAGCGTGCATAGAGGCGGAGGAAACGGTAGCGCATGTATTCCTCTAGTGCACCAGCGTCACCCGGATCCGCGAGAAGACTCTTGGAACTCCAAGATCCCTTGCGGATGTCCTGGGAAAACCGGGAAAATTGATCTGCTTCTGGAAAGAGGTGGGCTGGATGGAGTAACTGCCACCATGGCTCACGCTCAATGGTCCACTTTAAGGACTAAGTGCGGAAACCAAAACCCTAACATAGATACCTACTTCTTTTTCTTCTTCTTCGTGTATGATGTTGCTGATTTCTTAATCAAGTAGGTACAATCTCGAACAATGTCATAATTAAAACAAGAAAAGAATTAGTGTTGGATACAACTAAAAAGGGTAAAATAAAAAATGAACATGGGTGCCAAAAAAAGTGAATCAAACAGACATACCGAAACCTAATTATTGCAGTCATAATGAATTTTGTTATTTTCCACTGATTAAGATCTCATGGAGATTTAAAAAACTATACGCGACGAACACAAAACCTCCTCCTTTTTTAGAAGTCGGTCAATGAGTCGTCTAAAATAATAAAGCATAATAGAGATGTTGATCTTTTTTCCGAATACAATTGTATAGGCGTTGGAGCGTCAAAAAACAGGTTTTAATAAAACGTGTTCCCTGCGATATTTCTGCGATTTCTGATTAAAATAAATATTTTGCATAACATTTGATGTCATTGATTTCCGCAAAGGAACACCTGATTTTATAACTTATCTTAGCGTTTTAATATTGATTTATAACACATAATTTAAGAATAATGTCGTTAGTGTACCAGATTAGCTCTAATTTTTTAGCTAAGCTAAGGGTATAATTAGGTATTACATAATGGATGACATAAGATTAGGTCTTTACCCAGCGGTGGGATAATACAGGCTAGATTACTCGAAATAATGATCATTTTATTTGTTAACTTCTCTTGAAGTTCTCATTAATGTGCGTTAATGTTTTATTTAATTTTTTCATAAATTTTGTAGAATATTTAAAAATCACTGCTGATTAGTGTTATGATTTCTTTTGTTGCAGACGAGCGTTCGGTGATGTATCTCTACACTATAAAGGTGTTCAAATGGGACACCACCTCATTCAGCAACTTCAGGACATATTTGAGCACCCTGTACGTGATCGCGATGCTGCTGGGCATACCCCTCATGACTAAAGTATTCCATTGGAGAGACACGGTTAGTACATGATATAAATGTTGCGGCTAAATATGGGTGTGAAAATAAACTTAAGATCTTCTTTCGTGTGGTTAGTGCCTTGGAGTCGAGAGTTTTTATACCGTCAATGGGCCTCTGACTTGACTTCTCGACGGCTTTTACATGCCGTCGAGAAATATCTCTCAGGCATGCTGGTTTCCTCACGATGTTTTCCTTCATCGAAGAGAGTAATAATTATGCAATACGCAAATGAATCCGCAAAATCAGAGGTGCGTGTCTTGGATTCGAACTCAAGACCTATGACTTGGCAGTCCGACGGTCACACCACTAGGCTTTAAACTTACGTGTGCTGTGCTGTCGACTTAAAAATACAATTATTATTGTAACCTTTACTCGCTCGGCCCGCGCGGTTTCTGTCACAGTTCTAACCTAACCTATTTATAAGGGGTGCCCTGGCTCAAATGGTTGGTCATACATAGTTTTAATTTAAACCTACCTAACCCTAATAAAAAAAATACTTCACTTTCAATTAAGTATATTGAAATGATAATCAAGTCGAGAACTTATTAGCCTTTGCGTTTATGCTACCGTGCTGTAATCTTAAGTTTATTTTAACATTCGTCCCATCTTTAGCAGTAACGTAAATACCAAGTTTTAATTTGTAGGTACATACAATTGCGTTCTTAGTATTTTGACCAAATTATAAAAAGAATCTTACTTCATGAAAACAGATCATCATAGATAAATGTATTTTATATTTGCCTAAACTTCAAGACAATAACATGTAAAAATAAAACTTACGTCTAAAACAAGGCTGCACAACATGGTGCAGCAGGGGGCAGGGGGTACAGCTCCCCCCCCCCCTAGAATGTCAGGATTTTTAGTAAAAAAGGTTTTTTAATAAAAACAACCTCAAACACTGTATAAAGAGAAGCTTTAAATTTAATACCTATTAAATGTAGGTAGGTATCTACCTAACTTAAATTTCACTATAGAAAGCTAGCTAGCTAGGGTAATAATTATATAAGAGCTAAAATTGCTCACGATAACACCTTATAAATGCATTGTTTTTCCAGGTAATAGTGATGCTGGGTGCCACAGCCCACATTTGCGGTCACTTGGTATACGCTCATGCGAAGACCGACAAACTGTGGTACATCGGTGCCACTTTCGCGGCTCTCGGACCGTGTGTAGCGCCTCTTATACGATCTATGACTTCCAAGGTGCTACCTGCTTCTGAGAGAGGTAAGAGGACATCAGTTTAGCATAGTTCTGCTAAAATGTGCCAACCCACATTAAAGTTTCTCCCGATCTCCCGATCCCGATTTGGTATAGCAAACGCTGATTAATTTGCCGACTCCGTGCATTTAAGATCACGTAGGGATGTCACCTCAACTCGAGACGTTCGCGATTCTTCTATAAAAATCCATATTGATGCTGATCCGGTGCCTTGATTATAATTGCACTTAAAGATTTAAACGTCCACAAAGTCCAGCAAGGAACTGTCTATGGCATGCTTAGCAGTAACCGAGGGAATGTCTCAACAGATACATGCCATTGCCTTGTGGCATTAAGTCCGCCTATGTACCACTATTGTACATGAAGTTTAAATAAATAAATAAATACACAGAAAAAGAGGTGACCCTGATCCACGAACCCTGCAACTGCCGCAACTTTCAAATTTCCTCTAATATACTCATAATTGATGGACGGTAGTGATAGCGCCAACTCATATTGAGTTCTGGGTCGACTCAGTAGAGATTATATTGCTATCTCAATATTATTAAGAGTATTTTACCCACAGGTGTGGCGTACGCATTCCTGTCCGTGATGGAAAACGCCGTCGCGATGTTTGCATCGATCATGTACTCACAACTGTACAAAGCGACGCTTGACACAGAATTCGTCAATTCTATATTCTACCTCACAATATCTACGCAAGTCGTCGTGTTCACGTTGATATTGTAAGTAAATTATTTAATGAAGAATTTCATTTGGTTGAAGCCAACGGAAACTACAATGTGTGCGTACTCGGGTATGTATGTTGTTTGTTCCGGGTCATATCCTCTACCTGAATTCTTGGGTGCGTAGTACAGGAGTCAGTTATAACCATATTGTGAACTCTGAAATTGGTGAAAGGGGTTCGCAGATTTTTGTACGAAGCGTGGCCTGCTTATTCCGCCATTTTTCTAATCGGAAGGCGGAAGTTAAGCAGGCCAAATAATTCGAAGCCCTTCGGGTTTAGTATACGTACATCTCTGCTTAACCTTTCGGGTAAAAGGCCGTGGTGTTATTATGTTATGAACTTCACTCTCAAATCAATGATACAATGTCTATTTCCAGTACTATGGAGATGATGTTGAAGGGCAGACCTTTAGAACCGTTGTACGATAAAGAAGAGGAAAGAAGATCAAACAAAAACAACAAAAAACTAAACAAATAACAACATCAATCGAAAAATCATCATAACATTAAAGTAAAACAAATTTATTAATGTTTTAAAACATTTATAATGTAAGATAAATTGATATGAATAAGTCGGTATTAAAATCACGATTGAGGAACCTCTTATTCTATGATACAATAATTGCTCAAAGATATATTATTCTTAATCAATTATACACTAGTAACGTTTAGACTGACATTGCAATAATGATGATAAAAAAAGATGTTTATATGAGCTTTATCAATCTATATTTAAAAAAAAAAACGACTGTTCAATGCGTCTGGTGACGAATATGTTATAGCGGTGCGTTTCTCTTTGTGATAATTTAATAATATTAGAAAAGAAATTAATAATTTATACATAATATATCGCCACAGTATGATGTGATGTTCCATTGGATGGATATGGATCATGGAGTATAGCAGCATATCGAATAAATATTTATTTACATTCCACTAATCTGTTTTAGTTAATTGTAAGCGGGTTGTAAACCTATTTAAGTGAGATATTTCATTGTTCCTTAATAAATGCTGTATTTTAATCTCGATTGTTTTATTTAAAGGTTTTATTCTATTTTTGTGATTTTAAAACAATTGGCAGATATAAAAGGACTTTTAATCGTAATTAGTGGTGAAAGCACGTCCTACATAATGACTTGTAATACAATGCCTGACTTACATTTGACACATATTTAAGTACTTCTAAACATGAATAAACACTACTAGAGTATTGATAACACCAATATTTTTACTGCTTACGTATGGAGTATAATTATTTTTTATTGACAACATGATATTCTAAGAGTTCTGATACAGCAGATTAATATTTTACTATGAGATGAACTTCTATATTCTATATTATATACCCAAAAAAAGTATAAATAACATGATATACATCAAGTTAAATCTAATACCCCGGTTATCTTGGATAACTTGGTTTAAAAGTAGTATACAATGTTTCTAAAATCTTATTCATAAATAATTAATAACCCAATACCTAAAAATCTTAGGTTAAGTCTATCACGAAACGCCTATAAAATAAATGCACCTTTAATTTTGTCTTAACCTCTCGTATACTATAAAATTTACTTACTATTGCTTGCTTACTATTGCCCCATAACGCTAGCCTCTAACTGACTAACAGTTTCACGTAAATTCATACTAATAGATATTCCATAAAAAAACAGTACGCTACGGGAACTTGGGAAAAATGGATAGCACCTACGTTTGGCTATTACATCTAATCTGCCCTCATTAAAGTGAGTGACAGTACAATTTCAATGAACATTTTAAACAATAAATGAGTTTTTAATGACTGCATATCTTTTGTTGAAAGATGCATGGACATCCTGTTCAGCTTAGGACCAAAATACGCATGTTAAGGTTGTCCTAACCAAACGGCAAGATACTGCTCGATCTCCACTCGTGCTTCAATCAAATCACTGGAATCATTCTCACTTCGAGGATACATGTTAGCACAATGTGCAGTACCTGTAACAAACAAACATATTGCAGGGGTATAATGACATTTCAACATTCAACTACCCACTATTACTCAGTCAAAGAATAAAAGAATAAGGAAAACCTACACCAACCATAATTACTTAATGTCAGTTAAAACCTTGACATCATCACCAGAATTGAATAAAAAGGCAGAACAGAAAACCTTAATATTGTGATAGATAATAAAACAGAGTTTAATATGGGCTGGCAGCATTAATGGTAAAAAAAAAACAAATTGTGTCAGCCAATGATTAATCAAGGAAATAACTGAATAAACCACTTACCTTTAATATAAATAGCAGGTGCATCATTGTCTTTAGTTTTAGTGATTCCTAGGGCATGCCATGGATCTACAGAACCATGAACAAACACCACTCGAGACACTGCAATATCCAGGGCTCCGTAGTTGCTATTGGTCCAGTCTGCAGCGGCATCTACAAAATCAGCATTGTATCTGGAATATAATTAAATGAAATGGATTAATAGTCTTGAACTCATATTTACTCAGCGGCAGTAAATGTGGTGGAAGTCCTAAACAAATACGTGAAACATATTTATTCTATGGGATTTTTCAACGAGATTAGATGCCAAATAGCTTCACTAGTATACATATAATTTGACATTGGGTTAGTTTAAATTGCCTTTTGGAAAAAATATGCCAGAGCTGTACAAATTTAAATCTCATTTATCATTTACTTACGCTTCATTCTATTCTTCTGTGTTCACAATACAGCTCTGACATCCATCCATATTAATATTATAAATGCGAAAGTAAGTTTGTTTATTACCTTTTCACGTCTAAACCATTGAACCGATCATCCTGAAATTTTGCATATACATTCTCAGGTATACAGAAACTGACATATACCACCCATACCTGTCGTCCCAAAAGACAACAATAACGTTCTTTTGCTAATAGATGACGCCACGTTTCTTTCAAATCATGATTGAATGCGTGCTTGATTAACAATCACCTAGACCCAAATTACTTCTTAAAATTTTACCAATATTATTTATTTCAAGATACTAACTTTTTACCGAAAACATCTTCACATTGTTGAATAAAGAAATCAAGTGTGAAAAGATCGCCGAACACTTCAACCTCTCCTGAAGATGTCTGATAGAATCCAAACTCTGTGCAGGTTTGATACATCCATTGACGAGCTGGAATAAACAATACACATAATATTTATGGCATTCCTATTCATGTTATGTGGATAAGTACAGGTACACACCACTATTATTGTGTAGTTAAGATTACTTAAGATGTGTTCAATCGTTAATCATCATCTGCCTAGCCTTTTCTCAAAACTGTTAGGGTAAGTCCAACTGAATACCAATGTTTATGTTACATGGACCACTGGGGGCATCTGACCTCCACAAGACGTTATATGAAAAAAAGTTGCATAATTGCCTCAGTTGCACAACCCTCGGATAACAGGAGAGTTACTTATTAGTAAAAGGCAAATATCTGTTCACAGTGTTCAGTTGGTTCAGAAGAACAGATTTTTTCTGTATTCACAAACTCCAGTCTGGACTGAAACAAATTAATTTAAATAAATAGTGCATGCATACCTCCTTCTGAGCCCCAGGACATATTCCTCAAATCTTTAATCATGTTGTCATAGCTGTAGTCCAGGCATGTTTGATTGGTTTTGTCCAGAATGATAGAGTTGAAAGTTGCAAGCTTCTTGTATGCAGGTTCAGATCCGGGAGATGTTAACATATTACACACCTAGAATCAATGTTTAAATATATTCTCATGTAGAATAAATACTGCATGTTGCCACATAAATAAAATTATTAATAAAAAACTTTTTTAAAAACAAGCTTTTATTTAAATGCGCTAAAAAGAATAAAATAAACTTTTCCTTTAAAACTTTTACTATTAACTTATAACGTCATTACACAATCTATATGATATAAAAGCTTGTCGCGAGATTTAAGTATTTTTAATTAGTTTGAAAAATTTTAGATCTAGTTATTTAATTTACTTGTTTATCTACACAGGTAATTCTCGCGACATGCTTTTATATCATAAAAATTGTGTAATGATGACGTTATATTATGAGTTAACGCATAATTATCTCAACACTTTTTTTCGTATCCGTGCTATTGACGGACCGTTGAGGAGGTCCCTCGTGAGAAGACGATCCTGGCTACAGGTTGAGTTCATGATAGAAATCCTCTTCATCCATCAAATATGAACATATCTAAAAATTTTCGAATCCATGCTATTAACTGTTGAGGAGTTCCCTCATGAGAAGACGATCCAGACTGCAGGATAAGGTCATGATAGAAATCATGTTTATCCATCAAATATGAACGCATCTACCAATTTTCGAATCCATGCTATTAACCGTTGAGAAGTTCCCTCATGAAAAGACAATCCTGTCTGCAGAATGACGTCATGATAGAGACCATCTTTTTCTACCAAAATTGAACACGTATACAAGTTTTCGTGTCTGCGCTATTAATCGTTGAGGAGTTCCATCGTAAGAAAATTATTCCGGCTGCAGGTTGAGGTCATAACAGAAATCATCTTTATCTATCAAAATTGAATACGTATACAAAGTTTCGTGTACGCGCTATGAACCGTTGAGGAGTTCTCTCGTGAGGAGACAATCCTGGCTGCCAGATGAAGTAATGTCTGTCATAAAAGTGTATTGTCACCAGAACCCAAGGTGTGCGCAAAATTTCAGCTCAATCGGTTGAAGATATCTGCTTCAAAATTGAGTAGCAAGATTCCACCCAAACATACATTGCCAGTTAAATAAAAGCTTGTAAAAACTTCGGGAAAAAATCCCATAAATAAACCATGGAGACAACAAACAATGGTGGAACTAGAGAAAAAAATAATTTCCACTTCCTTTCATATCAAGCACATAATTATAAAGACTATCTCTTTGAAATTCCTCACCGTATTGATAGTAAGATTCTTGTATTTAATATCTGCGCTAATCCTATTATCCTCATTATATTGGACCAAGTCAGCGAAGTCATCAGCGATGGAGTTGTAAAAATTCTTTATATCGTTTTCTGATGCACCTTTAAAAGGCTTACATACTCTGTAAAAAATATTAAGTAAAATATAATATTAATTGTCATATGAAAATATAAATGTATAAATATTATATAAAATATATAACCTATACATATAAACAGCTGTTACCTGAATTCCTTCTCAAGAATATTTGGATGAGTCTGCATCATTCTTGTTATCTCTTTATGTGCTGTTTTGAGTTCAATCACACAGTCTTCTCCACCAGTTTTTTCTCGCAATGCGTGAACAACAACTTCATAATATTCTGAAATTTGATCAAATCATCATTTTCCTGCCCTTGTCCCATTCTATTTGGGGTCGGCGCAACACATTTTCTTCTTCCATTCTCCCCTTTCAGACGTCACGGCATCATTTACTTACTCCTTTCTCTTTCATAGCAGTTTTTACACAATCCATCCATCTTTTCTTTGGCCTTCCTCTTCTTCTCCATCCATCAACATTCATGTCCATCACTCTTTAGTGACACGCGTTTCATCCCTCCTCATTACATGTCCATACCAAGACAAACCTTCTACTACCTTTAAATTTTTCTGTAACAGGCGCTACTTTCAAACTTCCTCTAATATACTCATTCCTTACTTTATCCATTCTTGTCACTCCACACATCCATCTCAACATTCTCATCTCCGCTACATGCAATCGTTTATCATCCATCTTCTTCACAGCTCAGCATTCTGATCCATACAGTACTACAGGTCTAATCACGGACTTTGTATATTTTCCCCTTTAATTTGAGGGGCATCCGTGGGTCGCAAGTTGTTCCAGTGAATTGTCGCCATTTCATCAATCCTGGATTGATCCTGTGCGTTACGTCCCGGTCTACTTCGCCATCTTCTTGCACAAGCGAACCGAGGTACCGGAAGAGCACATCGGTATGGGCGGTCCGGCAAGAGCACTGCACTGGAGAGACCGCCGAAATCGCAAAACAAGTATTCAGTTTTGGTTCTACTCAATTTCAGGCCAACATTCTCCAGTCTTTACCACCACACCTCCAATCTGCTCTGGACCTCTTGGCCGCTCTCGGCAACTAACAAAATGTCATCGGCAAACAGCATTCACCAGGGCGCCTCTTCCTGGATCTCCGACGTGAGAGCGTCCATTATCACCAGGAAGAGGTAAGGGCTCAGAGCCGACCCTTGATGAAAGCCGACAGCCACATTGAAGCACGGTAGTGCCTGCTGTAGACCGGACTTGGGTACTGCATCGACTGTACATCGCACGGATCAACTGCACATACTTCCCAGGCACACCTTTCTCCTTAAGAGCCCACCACAGAACCTCAAGGGGTACCCGGTCATATGCCTTTTCGAGGTCGACGAACACCATGTGCAAGTTTTTATGTGCACCTCTATATTTCTCGCACAGCTGGCGGATAGCGAAACTGGCATCCGTCGTTCCCTGACTAGGCTTAAAACCGATTTGGTTCTGTGAAATTTCGCTCTCTTCTCTCAGTCGCCTTTCAATAACTTTCTCCCAAATTGTTATACAAAACTCTCTCGCTCCCAAACTTTCTATATTGTTGCATAAAGGTTTTAGCTCAGGTTTTATATTGGGCCGCCCAGCTGACACTAACCCACTTTGGGAATGCTTTTGTTGGTGGTTTACCCGTCACCACTTGGTTGACCCAATGTGTTTACACTGACTGGGTCGTAAGTTCTCTTAGTCGCCTTTTACGACACCCACGGGATGAGATGGGGTGGCCGTAATCTTTTTTAGAAAGGAATCTTACAATTGACCTTGTGGTTAAAAACAAAACATTCATCAGACTAATTTCAATTAAATAAATAAGAAATTAATAGATAGACTTGCAAGTATAATATTAATAGAATAAGTAAGCATAAGCGTAGCCTAATCAGCCTTTAATGTTCCCACTACTGGGACACACGGCCTCCTCTCTAGAGAGGGAATGGGCTATAATTCATCATGTAGGCCCAGTGTAGGTTGGTAAGATGTTACATCAACCAGAATAAGTAAATGAATGGAAATATAAAATACTAAATGGGGTACAAAATAATTCAAACTTAACAACAAGGAAACGTAATGCGCTCTTCCTATCTCTCCTTATATTAATTTGCTGTACCCGACAGGATCCATTAATGTTTCTATTTTATTTCTATATAACACCTCTAAGTGTATGTTATGGCTATAGCAATAAACAATTTGATTTGGATTCAACTTGTGCATAGAGAAATCAAAAAGAAAACTCACCCATAAAATTAACTTTAGCCAACAATGGGCCACTGGACGACACTGCAGCATGTACAAGATGCGGATACTTTAGCCTCAGCCACGCTGCTAAAGAGCCAGGATATGATCCACCAAAGGCTATCCAGCGAACATTGCTCCGAAGTTTATATTTATCATTCATGGCACTAATAAAATTTGCCAAATCTGCCAGAGCTTGGTATGATGACAAGTACTGCAAGTTCTTGACACTGATGTCTCTGTAATGAAGTCATAACTAATCAACGTATTGAATTAGCCTGAGCAATTATTCACATGACGTAATTACGGAAAAATTAAAAAAAAAATGTTTTACAGGAAAATCTTTAATTAGCAGACCAATTTTTCAGTAGCAGTTAAAGCACAAAAAGATAAAAGTTAAATTTGGAGTATCTCTCAAATCGAAAAAAATGTCGGAAGATAGGCATCCGACATTTTTTCGATTTGAGCTTACCTATTCTAACTAATAAATTCGTACGTATACAGAAAGTATTTCAGTCTGAGGAATTTTTCACAGAGACTTATAATATGCAATTTTCATGTTTAGGTAAAACTACCTAACATCTCTTATCAAACTGTTTTGGCTAATTTGACACTGTAATCTGTATTACAGTTGCTTTATCATACTACCAATTTTCACTGGCAAGGGAAATTTTCGGGTTGCATAAGCCCCGTTGATTGGGCTACCTGGTGTTCTCGTCTGGCTAACAGAGAGTACTTGCCTTGTAGCCAGGATTATTCATCAGCAACTTGCTCTAAAATACAACCTTGTGCAATCAGAAGTGCAACTTTAGGTATATGCCCGACCCAGTTCTCGAAAATGGCAATATCACATTGTACTGGGATCAATCCATTATCACTGACAGGACTTAGGGATTTTTGTTTCCACACTTAGCTAAAGTTAGTTAGTTAATTCAATTAATTTTCCATCTGTCTGTATTTAATAAAAATTCTTACTCAGTAGGGTGACTCTCCCCATAATAACGATGTTCTAAATTGATGCAAAGAGCATTGAACTTCTTTGCATAATCGATCCAGGCCCCTTTGACCATCCATCTTGCATCAGCGGGTCCTTCACCACCAATCATCAAAAACACAGGCCCTTGTTTGTTGAAGTCATAGTAACTGTCATTTACAAAGTAGCGCTGAAACAAAATGGTCATAACTGAAACAGCTGAAATGTTGGGCTTGGGATTTCTATTGTTATAGGTTTTATAATATGTAACTTGAACAATAAGCATGTATTTCCTAATCTTAGAATCAAATAGAATAATATTTACTTGCTTAAAAAGATATTAAACTAGGAAAAAATTATGGATATAATATATATATAATAAAATAAAGTATACAATCAACAACAAGGGTACAACCTGTGCGGGACTCATGAGTTAGAGCGTAAAAAGCGTCTGCATTATTAAATAATTCCTTATATTCTTCACAAACACACATGCAGACAGTAGTGGTATCAAGCCAAGCTTTTTAAATGAGGGCCTACATACAGCATTTCTCAAGTTGAAGCCCATATATTGCTTTAATTCATTTTTTTATACAATAAATCCATTCCATCCATTTTGACCAGTGGTACCCCACATTATCAAGCCATAAGGGAGCACCAATTCAACGTATGCATGATTGCCGTTTTACCATTTGTTATATTTCTGATCTTTTTACGTGTGTAAACACACTTATTTATTCGTTTGATGGCGGTATCAACACATGCTTTCTAGTAAAGTTTATGTCTTGACCATGGACCTTGGTCTTGACTTATTGTCATTGATGTTGTAAAAGTTAATGTGATTTCAATAAAAACTATTGTGGGTATCTTTAGATTAGCTGTTTTTTGTGTGTGACCCGTAGACAGTACAGATAAGTTATATTTATTGTACTGGTCAGACGCAATTATTTTCTCAGTCTTAATTAAAAACCCTAATAATAATAATTTGGTTTGCACCCACCTGTTTCCAAGTTCTTAAATCAGATGGACTTGAGTGATCTAATCTTTGCTTGAACCAATGAGCTGGCGGTAGCTTTTCACCGTTGTATCCCCCTGGAGCTCCTAAATTACCTCCATTGCCTCTCCCGAGCCGAAAATGTCTAGCACCATGGGCCTCAGAACATATAAAAAGCAAACACGCTAATGTAAGAGACCGCATTTTTTCAATGCGTAGTACTTTGTCGATGTGTAACCTTATGATCAGCAAATTGTCGTTTTACACTTGCACAGTTAAACATGAGCTGTATGTAATCAGCAGTAATCAGAAAACACCGGGAACGGCGCACGGGTGAACGATACGAACGATATCAATAGGATGCAAGGGGGGGGGGTGGCTCAAAAGGTCAGACAACTCAAAGCCGGTACCAGACAAATACCGGGTTCAAACATAGGAATTTGTCTAATGAGTTGAAAGATTTCAACCAACGAATATGTTAATTAAATAATTATTTTAACTAAGCGACGAGAGAGTGTTTAACATATAATTTAAAGTGGAAGCGTCAGAGTAGCCCGCGAAATTCAAACTTTCTTACGTTTTTGCAATTCGCAGGTCGGTTTAAAGCTGTTTGTTGATGAGTGGTTAATTTGATGTGCATCTGGATTGAGGGCCCATTTTCTAAATCCTTGTGAAACGAAATAGGACTTATAGGGAAATTAGGAACAAATAGTTAAAATTTAAAGCAAAGGGCCATGAATTTCTTAAACGTGAATACACAGCAATGTCTGCATTTCAAGTTTCATCGTTAGAAACAGTAATAGTTGGGGTCGAAATTACTGAGCTGCGACTTGCATGTGATATAAAAAAAAAAAAAAAACAGAAAATACATACATTGTTGTGTAGCATATAGAACATAGAAAAATCGAGCAAACAAAGTAGTAAGAAAAGTAAACAAGACATCAAATAGCCAAAAAAAAAACAGCTAATTTGGTTCAATAATAATATAATTATTTACTGCACTATCAAATGATTGCACCACACAAAACACAATCGCTTCCTAGAGCTCAAGCAACAAATATTTACTTCTCACTTAAAAAACTTTTTTGGACTGATCAGTATATCCCTAATACAAGCTGTATTAGGGTATATACTGATCAGTCCAAAAAAGTACCTACCAAAATCATATCTACCCTACACAATGTTCTCCTATGGCATTTAGAAGGACGGACGATATCTTACATAAAAAAAAAATGTAATAAAACTTATTCTTATTTTCGTTAATCTATAAAGTTGACCCTAGGAGCCCCGGGGATCCGTCGACCTGCTGACGGAAACCCTAACCCTAGACGGTCGACATCCATCACGGGGAGTTAGGTTCGGTTAGGTTTCTTTACTTCTTCATCGTCTGGAAGTTTAATAAGCAGTGTAAGCCAAAAAAGTAAATAGACTCCAGCCGAATACATGTATTTTTGTTAAAATGAAAAGTAAAATATATTACTATGTCTATCCTCTATGTGATAGCGCTCAATTTTGTTAGTTGGGTCAATAAAGCCGAAAAGGCTCTCAGTTCTCTATTTAAGTAATATACATTAAAAGTTGTATTTATGTATATCTGTAAATAAATTCATGTTAGGCATATTCCTCAGTAAATACATTAATGAATTGAGGGACCTAAATTTACCGCTATAAATCTGTAATGTCATATTCTACAGATTTGATAATTTCTTAAAATATTTAAGAAAATCTTTACTAAATTCTCAAATAAAAATGATTAACCCAGAGATAGTACTTCGTCACTTTATGCACGCGCCTGGATTGAGGGCCCAAGTTATTTAATCATAAGAGTTTTAATTTATTCACGTATAAGAAATACATGGCCCTTTGCTCTACAACTAATGGAATGGGGGCTATCCATGAGGCGTTCGTGTAGAGTTAAGTCTTACGAAATGTCAGATTTCATAGTGTTCGCGCATTGCGTGCTTTTTTATCACGTACTTTTACTAATATTCACGATTGTGGTCTAGATTGAGCTATTCCTGGCTATTCCTGATTAATTATGACTTGAATATTTTAAGTAGCAACTTAGGATCATATTTGTTAGTACTTGGAGGTAGAATGATTTTTTAATGTTTCATGCTTGTTAATTTATGGAGAAAATTTTTGTAAATATGAATCTGAAGTTTAGACTGTGTTGTCATACGAAATAATATAAACGTTTTATGAAGTTATTGGTACTTTAAATTATGTAATAGAATTAATGGCATGACCTTACTCGACAGAAGCGCCATCTGGTGAGCTCAAAACCGAAAGCCTTCATTTCCCTATAAGCCTAATTTCATTTCTCAAGAATTAAAAAATGGGCACTTAATCCAGATGCACATAGTGATTTCCAATCGTAAAAAATGAGTATTTACAATTATTGTAATAAGTACAACCATCAGTAAAACTCCCTAAGTTCTTAACATCGAAATGAATGACACGAACCCTCTAAGTTCCTCCTTCGAATGACTTTTTCATGCAATGGCATTGAAATGGTTATTGATTGGGGTTATATTAACTTATAGGGTCATATTGATGATTTTAATTATGTAACTACATACGTGTTTCTTGCGCGAATCATATTTGCATCAACATACAACCTGACATTGACCTGGAAATTGCAAAAAACGTAAGAAAATTTGAATTTCGCGGGCTACCCTGGCGATTTCACCAAGATGTTGTAAAATCTTTATTAAATTAGTATTATTATTCACGATTTTGACCCTTAATCCTAACAATGCGTTCAAACTAGCGAAACATGCACCTAAAAACAAAACCTATTGAAATCCCTACTTCCCTCTCTCTTTTTAAAGTCCAAAATCTTTTATTTAGTTTGATTTCGTTGGACAACACGAATGTTTTGCCGGTGTAAATTCACAGATTACGCACATTTATATTACGTCTATGGTATGATCTTAGTTATTACGTTGGCAACACTGTTTGGTAGCCAAGTCAGCCTAGAGTCAACATTCCAATTTCCATTTCCATCACTTGCGAATGCGATCGATCGCAAGTAAGGTGTAGTAATCACTGGTGGCAAGCGCTCGGTGGATTTGAAAATGGCTCTTTTCAGATATACGTTGTCTAAATTGCCAGAGGTGCAGGTAAATACATCATTTATTAATAAACTCTTCCTTATAATTCAAAGTGTAACTTAATAATCATACACGATGTATTGTTTGTGAACTTTTATAACCTTGTTGCCCACATTTTGGGTTCGAAGTTATGTAATGGGAATAAAAACTATTTTGGGAATAACTTTAAAAATAATGCATCCCGGTAGTCTGTGAGTTCCGGGATCTTTAGTAGGAACAAATTATCGTAGTTTATTTAATATTCGTTATTTACGACACGGCCGGTATATTATATCAAAGAGCATGCAGATTTCCAGCGGGAAATCCCATTTATGATGTTTTATTACAACAGGATGTTCGTTTATAGCCGAAGTGATTAAAATTACATTCATTATTATAATAATAGGCTGAGGTACTTACCGAATTTTTGTAATTTGTTTTACATTCATTCTTTTCGCGCATTTCTGTTTGCTTGACACATGATGCCAAACTATATAGCTAGTGTACAAAATCAATAATTATTGTTGGGCTGTAGCGTATTCTAATAGTACTTTTTTTGATTAAATAGGTGTATGTGTGTTTAGTCGGATTTATTGTGGCAGAAGTGTTTTTAGATATGACAGAATTTATTTTGAAATAAAAAAAGGGTCATGTGGAATTCTGATATAAAAAAAAAGTATAAACAAAATGGACAGCATTTTTTTGCGTTAACCCCACCATTTTTTTTCTACATACTTCAATCTACTACAATCTGTATTTTATAAAAATATTGGAACATTGCTGATTTTGCATACACTAAGTCATTTGGTATGTGTCATGCAATAGTTTTGCAAATAAATGTATTTGTTGACATCCTAACCAATAGCAGAGCAAGTGATATTATTCATGGCTCCAGATTCCAGAGAAATATTTTGAATTTGTTATAAATGATTGAACAAATTCAATGATTGTGTAGTCTCTATCTAGCTAAATTTTGTTACAGTTGCACAATATTAGGCCACCTATTCAATATTTGTTCATTTATTGATATACCTATAATATTTCTTTGATAATATCTCGCTTGATTAGTAGGTAATTCAAAGGTCAATAATGTTGGACCATTATTTGTTAATCATACACATACCTACCAAGACATAATTACATAATTATACTTATTTTGCCTTGATAAACTGCTACCTGGCTTAATTTGATATGGTTCCAAAATAAATGATTCTCATCAATTTGAATAAGTTTTTATAAAACCTTGTGGCAACATAATCAACAGATTCTACTAACATAAATTCCTTGTTAGATTGTAACCACCCTTGTTCTCTCTTAACAATTATTGCATCTTGTTCAAATTAACATAATCATAACTAAAATGTATGTACCAACTGAATATTATCACCTGCCATGTTGTCTCTATGGTTACATAATTTGTTCTTGTTTTCTGTAAGTGTCATGCAAAGTGTCAAGATAATTATACTCTAGCACTAAGTTTATCTTAATCTTATCAAGTTATCACAGAAACAATATGACAGTTTTTAGTAAAGAATTAAAGTTAAACTGCAATGACTGATCTGCTATGGAAATATGTAGTGTAGTCACGTGAAGTTTGCACAAAGTATGTGGCCTTGGGCAATCTGTGTCAGTGTCATGCACGGTGGCGCTAGCTAGTTGGCGTGATGACCGATGTCAGACTGTGCAGCGTGCAGCGCGCTCTGCCTCGACTGTCACGTGGAGCCACTAACACGATCATAATTATTACTTCATACGAGAATTTTAACGTAACCGCGTTATCACGAGCATTGAGCGAGCACACGCAGCACACGTCAACGTACGAGATAGCACTATTCGTACTCGTACCTCCTCATGACATAATCAGGAGTAACACTTGACTTTACAATGTCAGGTGACTACTAACTATTGTTCTACGCGAATGTGATTTACATAATTAGGTACCTACGTAGTTTTAAGTTCGTGCGGACGACTGACATCCTGAGCCCGGAACATATTATGCATGTATTTATCGATGGCGTCGTGACGCGATATCGTTATCAGTAAAATATGTAACAGAAATCCCCGCAATGACATTCACGATGCGTGTCCTCTGCTATGCCCCAACTCTAAAGATAACCATGCAGGTCAACCCGCGCTCGCAGCGGGCACACGCCCAAATGCTCACGATTATTATAGGCACATGTTACATGTATCGTTCACATATCCACTACATTATAAAGACTACACGACGAATTGGAAAATTAACGAAAACAAAACATGGGACTAACGCCGGAGTTAAAATAAAAACAGCTAAGAACGTTGGTTACTATGACGCACATGTTCAAGGTTGCGTTGAGCTATGGCTTCTAGTGGTAAATAACAAAAAACTATTGCTGCGACTGCCCACTAGGAAATGTTTTACGAACTCAATATCAGTAAATAGTGTAAAATGTTATATTTGATGGAAAATACGCTTAGAATTTTTACGAAATCGCATGGGTCGGTAGATATGTACACCTAGGTAGGTACCTATATCATGCGTGAGTTGTAAGTTTGTGATAAATACAACATGGTTTTATTGTATTAAAGTCTACGTGATAAGGAACGACTAAGAGATAAAACGTTGGTAAAAAATATGAACTGGCAAATGTAAATCGTTTTTACGCTCAGGGTGATTGATTACAGGTTTTCATGAAAAAGTGTATTATACATAAACACGAGTAAACGACAAAAGATAGATCTGATTAAAAGACATCTACAAATATTTATGTACCTAGGTATGATATCGTCTATCTGTACATAATTATGCACTATGCAAAGTATGCAAGTAAATTGTTACAAAATTGAACGCCTCTTCTGATAAAATGAATATAGTGCTACTGCTATCTGCTATCAATACGATCTTATCCATAGGACATCAGTATAAAGTAGCTATTACTTTTAATTGGTGATCTTTGGCCTCTTTCAAAGAAAATAATATGTTTATTTTCATTCGAAAGACCTGAAACCTGGTGACGAGAGTTAACTTGCTCTAAGTAAAACGCCAACATCAGTTCATCGCAAATGTCTAGTAGGCAATTGTATTTAGCAATGCTAGCAGAACACGTTAGCGATATTTACGATGGCGATACAGATTCATTGCGAAACACAATATTGATAATTTATAGGTTCATATTCAGTTAATTAATGAATTATGGATGGTGAAAATATTTCAATGTTCATTGTGTATATCGTGGTTATTCAATATTTTCAATATTATCAACGTCTACAATGCAATATTGTTACTAATGAGTAAAAGTATTATTTTAAAACATTAAGGTAATTAACCCTAGATTCATAAACTATATTTTTGGTTACATAGTTCATAAACATACGTCTCTGATACACCTTACTTTTAATGTCACCTAAAATAATTATTATAGGAAATATTGCAAAAAAAAAACAATGGTTAATTTGAATGAACTTTTATTAAGAATTAAAACATAAAAAACATTTAAAAAATATCAATCCGAGCATTCTAGGCACAAACTACCACGATGTTCCATACACATGTAACGTTTGCAGGACGTGCAGATAAATCTAGTCACACGTTTTTTTTTATAACAGCAAAAGTTGCATAATTTTCTGGATTGATTTTCGGGGTTGACTGGTGCATCAGGCAAAGTATCACCTAAAATAGCATCGATGTTCCGTTTTAGGCATCGCCTCAAAGTTGGTGTTTCGCGTCGCCTTCGTAACCAAGGCTCTATCATCTTATCATCATTCCTCGTTATCCACTCGCGATAATATTGCACCAATTTCATCGTCTTTCAAAAAAGCCATGCTGGAAAACAATAACACACAATAAGTATTTGATTAATAATAAAAAATAAGTATAACTACGAATTGATACATAGTAAAACAGTTTAATTAGTAAAATTATAACAACGGCAATAGATAACATTGTTTCATACTAACAACTACTTTCGTAAAATATAATAGAATAAATACATACCTTTTTTTAAAAAAAAACTGTGCGTTCTTTCGTTTTATAAGGAAAATAGTAAAACCGTCCAATATATAAAGTTGTTACACTAATCATAAACACACGTATCTCAGACACCTCGTGCTCGGTATATCCAAAACTATACGTTTACGCGCCAAAACTGCTGGCGCCGTACTGAGCTCTCGTCGTTTTATGAAGGTACTGAGAGGCACGTATTTCTATCTCTTTCGCGCTGCGCGCTGCGAGTGTTTTACTACTTAAGGGTGTATGCGAGACGTATGTTTATGAATCTAGGGTTAAGATAATCACTTATTTATTACATAGCGTCCATGCCAGCAACGCGGAAGTTTAGTTTATATTGAGATAACGTCAACCGCTTGACCTTATGTTGTGAATCGAAAATCAATATAGGGCCAGGGATTTCAATAAATCCACTCACCTTTTGTAGGTTACTCGTAAGCCAATTATGTCTCAAATCAAACCATACACAAGTTACATTTCATTCGATGCAATGAAAAATACTCACGCGCATCAAACGTCGTTTTTCAACACACTTGCAAGAAAAATGTTTAAAGGACAGATGTATTCATGTATTGTATCGTACTTCAAACACTTTCTGTTGAAACTGATTTTTAACTTGAACAATTTTTAGGCGTCCCTTTTCGCGCATACCTTCATAATTAAACAAAATAGTTTTAGAAACACCCACGCGCGTGTGCTTTGCTTTTTTCATCCCTTGGTAAATTATGGGTAGTGCCTCCCTTCAATATTTTTTTCACGACCGGACAGGACGATATTATAAGTGTTTTATTTTTTGCCATTTGGCGAAAAAATCATAAAAGATTTTCTTTTGGCCTTTTTCATTCAAATGAAGGTTAACTTTATTTTACCGCCGAATTTCCACTCTACGATTCCATGACATCATCTACCACGTACTTGAAGGAGGCTGAATTAATTAAACAACATTAGTTTCTTCTCTTAATTTTATGTACTTAAAAGTCATCGCGTAGGTTCGACGTGGATTGAATTTCGATAGCTAAAACCTGATTTTATAAACGAGCTCAGGCCCCCGGAACGGAACAGCATCCGTATTATCTACCTACTTAATATTTTTTCTTAAGTTTTGAACAGAGTCGGTGAATATTTTTGGCTGATATTTTATTATTAATAATAATCGACGAAAAATTTCAGCGCTGGGGAATGTAGTAAGTCCATGATTATGGCTTGTTTCTCGCACGATGTCCCAGTTTCCATCGTGTATTTCATCTACACAAAACAACCTTGTACCTACTGGTATGATCATTGATGTTATCTAAATGTAGCACTAATGTACGACACTTCTAACATCATTGCTAGGTAACCTTTTATTACGGTAAGTACCTAGTAACTAACCAATCGTTAATTTCCTAGAAGCCGTAACAACTCGCAGCACTTTTATTATTCAGAATGTAGCCGTTACTCCGATGCCATCCACTAGACAAGAATGTTTTTTACTTTTTTGCCGCCAGATGGTTCTTTTCTTCTTTGATGTCACCCAATCTTCAATCTTACGTAGAGAGGCACGTTCTGCTAAATTATTTAACAATGTAGGTTGTACATTTTTGTATTCGCTCGTTCGAACATACTGTTGGTTTTTTAAACACAGCAAGGTGTTAAAAAAGCTTTATGCGTATTTTAGTCGTCTTGGTGAGCAAATTTCAGATGTACAAGTCGTTCGTGGCTGATGTCACCTATTTTCACCAAAAAGAAGCCCCATAAGTTTAGGTTGACAAATTCGCATTTAGGGCTTCGGCCACATTTGCTGCCTCGGAATGTAGACTGTAATTCTGTAATCCGATAGTTGGGCCGTTTTTCTAAAGACACGTTGGGTCGTTGGGTAGTTAAACGTTTTCCTACTTGATTTTTAAGCTGGACGCCACACTAAATTGATCATGAATGTCGTACTGCCGTCCTTACGAAAAGTGCAATAACTCGAGTTTCGCGCCAAATTGAGTTAAGTACATATTCGGAATCTACAGAATGAGATCTATATATTCTTTTTAGACACTTTTTACGTATCTATGACGTAGCCGGTTTTAATACTAAGCATAACTGCAATATCTAGGTCGGTGCTATGAAAAATAAAATCTTTAAACGCGTTTTTCTCGGAATCAGGTTTAACCTAGTTATTGCACTTTTCGTAAGGACGGCAGCGTAGGTGAAGTACCTAGAAGGAAGTCATGGAAAAGCCTTCCACTTTAATATCCGTGACCAAATTGCGAGACAGCAAATTAAATTGTAACGAGCTGGCCTCGGGTAAGTTCCTTTTTACATTAAACGTTAAAATTTTCCTTGTCGGTCTCCACTATTCAGAACTGTTGGATTTGTCAGTTTCTTCGAGGAAAAGGCCTAAGTATCTCTTGGGTTTCATTTACGTAATTGTTCGGCCTTATTTCCAGTGACCTTACTGAGCATGCGCCATGTCCTCGTTCGCCGTAGGCTGTACATTACAAGCGCAACAATGGGGATGCCCGCATTCTGGTGTCTTATTCGCCGCGCCGTTGAAACACTCGAAACCGATGCTACTCACTTGCCATAGTTGCTATGCTGCAGGAGTATTCATTTACCGCTTTTCATTCCTTGCTAGCGTACCTACCTGTATAAAGGTTTACCAGAGAAATGTGCTTTTGTAGTAATTTTGTCACTGAAACAACGCATCACATTAACGTTATCATTTTATCACGTTATCAGTTTCAAGAGTAAAACTAACATGTGTGCGAGGTTGAGGGCCATATTATAACCGTATAACGAATTTTTTTATCAAGACTACGAATGAGATATTTAAAAACGGGCAGGTTAATGTTCTTCAGTACCTCCAAAATCCGTGGAATCTGAAAAGAAGATAATAGGTACAAATAGAGTCGAATTTTAAAGTGTATTACATTATTTAAGTCATCAAAACTTTATATTAGATATTATTTTCTACATGACTATTCTCACGAAAAATCAAAGTCATTAACAACCGCTTGACCTGTTTTTTACGATTTAAACTGACTTGCAAATTATGTACAATTTAATTACTAAGGACTTGTATCGAATCCGTTGCTTTTTCATTCAAGGAAGAAAATTATAATTACATAATTGATCATCTCCTCTCTATCAACGTTTTGAAGGGTTTATATTATGAATGTGATTTATAATGTCAATCAGGTTAAACTCTGGCCCGCGCTGACCCGACGATGTACACTTCTTATTGATTGAATCGCCGCCGCTATGATTGTGCTCATTGAATTATTTACAAACAAGCACTTCCTGTTAAAATGTCAGCGTTTGATTCTTTTGTTCATCGAACTGGATTGCGTTAAAAGAAATAAATAACTTCAACAAACCATTAGTTGCATGACAATTCGGCACTTAAGTAAAGTAAAAATTAACCTATGTTGATTCCGAAACCATTTCGAGATTTTAGGTTTCTACACCTTATTTTGCTATTCTTAGCTCTTAAAAATAAGATGGCGTTTATTTTAACAAAAATACTTAAAACCACGACTTTCATTTCACCTCCAAATGACGTCCCACGTTGGGCTGATTGAGGCTGTACTTGACAACGACTCGAATTTGAAGTTTCTATTATAAAGCAACTAACGCCAAATATAGGCTTCTTATTTGTGTATTTTAATTGGCAAAGACATAATCATAAAGAGTCTTCAGCCTATATCTCTGTCGTCATCACGAGTAAAAGTTTGGTAATTTATTAAAATAAACTAGAGCTTGGAATACAAAATATATAAATTAGTTGCTTTGTGACCCATAAAAATATAAAAAAAAACTAGCTGTTGACCGCGACCTTCGTTCGCGTGAAATTATTATAAAAAATATTACGTCCCTTTTTGAATCGAATTTTGTTAACAATTTCAAGGGATTTTTTTTTGCATGGAACCCTAATTATTTTTCGAAAATAAAAGTAGCCTAAGCTTACACCATAAAACATCAGCTATCTGCCAGTAAAAGTCCTGTCAAAATCGGTCCAGCTGTTTCGGAGATTAGCCGTAATAAACAGACATACAGACCTAAAGACAGACAAAAATTGAAAAAAAAAATGTTTTTGTTTTAAGTGCCGTATATATTTTCATAATTATGCATTCAGTAAAAACCTGATTTGATATTACAAACAGACACTTCAATTTTATTTATCTCTATAGAATAGATACCCGAAAAACACTTTACATTCCGAATTATGGCGAACAACTTGTTGTCAAAGAATCGGTTAATGAAAGTTAAACATTCTTTCAAATCTACTTAGAACTGTATTGTAGCACTGGTTATAATTCCGTAAATGTCGTTTTTTCGTATATATTGTAAGCGAAGTATTGGTTTTGGAACTAGACGCGCTGTGAGTAATTAATTATTCACGATTTTGTTACTAGCATAATGGGTACATACCCGTTTAGTTACCTACTAATCGTATAATAAATGTACGTTTTTGTATAATTGCCTTGTTGGTGTACACTGTACACATACCTAGCCCGAACTAAAGAAAAAAATGATATCATAAGCTAACACATACCTACAATTTATTGTTAGGTACATAAGTAATGTATTTACCTATGTGTGTATTTATAAATAGTCACATTTATGTGTAACGTGACTTCTAATGGAGGATAATGATATTTCACATGCACGAGGTCGACTTTTTTTTCGTATGTCTTATCATCAAATGACCCGCTCTGATCGGGAACCACCACCCGGGCGACCCGGGGCGCGGCGGCTGGGACGTGAGGTTCTCTCCATCGCACGTTCCGCTACCTCCTTCGCAGAAGGAGGTGACGGTTTCCCATTCCCTCTCGCTCCGGGCAATGGTTGAACCAGGGCCGGACGCGAGAGGTCGCCGCCGCCAATCGCCGCTACCGGCGGTGCTTCGCCTAAGCGAAGCCGACCTCCACGGTGTGTTCCACCGTGTCCCCCGGGCGTTCCTCACAATGGTAACACCCGGGCGTTTCCTCCCGCCCGATTCGGTGCAGGTACCTCCCGAACCAACCGTGTCTGGTGAGGACCTAGGCTGAATCAGGCGGAAGGTGAGGGCGCCGTGGCGCCTCGCCAGCCACACATCAAAGAAGGGACTTATCACCACTATTGTGGCGTACCCTGCACAGGGTTGCGACAGTCGCTCTCCCCATGTCGCCATGAGATCGCGCCGAAGGTCTGTCCGCTGAGCGGCGATTTACCGCGGCTGTGGGGTTTCCCCCCCGCGCACGGTGGGCCGAAAATCGGCTTTCATAGACTTAGGCATTTTATTTTGCAAGTGCCAGTTTTTATGCCGGATATCACTTCTATTAGTTATAACAATATACAAAAATAACACCAGAATTGATTCTGCACAAAAACGAAGGAATTATAATTTTTTTACGAAAATTTTGTATGGAGCTAGTATGAAAAATCAAAATATCTCTAAAACGGCAGGGATAACCGTAATATCCTTATAGGGGGTTATAGTACTAATTATTTGTGATTTTTTGACATAAGTTACATAATGGTTGTGAATGCCGTTTTTTTTTTAAAAATCGTCAAAATATTTTCATTTATTTTTACATATGAAACGTTCCTTTTAGTGTTAAAGTTGAAGATTTCAGAGCTTTAACAACTCTTAACATAAAATAGCATGACCTCTATAGACCTGAAGGACTAGACAGAGGTGAAAGAAAAGTTATTTTGTATGTTATTGTACCCTTTTTGTGGTAGTTTTTGAAGGCGGTTATATTTTGTTTGAAAACTCGGTGTAATCTGTTGATTGATATAGTGAAACAAGGCTCGGGAACTACCAATGACGGGAATACCGCAAGGAAGTTTTTCGAGTTTCCCAATGAAACTGCAGCTATTACTGGGTTGGATCAAGACCTGATAAAAAGATTTGCTGTTATTTCGCAAGCAATAACATCTGGTGAGAAGATAGATGTCATCAAATTTAAAGATTTTGCTCGCAAAACAGCAGAAAAGTACGTGGAATCAGGGCCGGATTTAAGGGAGGGCAACCGGGGCGAAAGCCCCGGGGCCTCCACAAGCGGGGGCCCCCACAATAGAGACTTCGGAAAAAAAATCTTTCAAATTCAAACTAGTAAACACTAATAAACATCTTTTCCTTTGATATTTTTTTTTCTCTTTTACTTTTACCTACAGCTTACAGTACTTTGTACATACATGATTATTAGATTATATTAACAGAAATCATTTATCTATATTTGTTTACTCCAATCAGGCAATCAGTGAAACATCAAAATCTCAAATGGCCCTGATAAGCAGTTCCAATTTACTACCCATCTTGAGGGAGTACCTCAATGGCTCAATGGCTGAGTGGGGTGGTACTTGCCCGCAACCTCGGAGGTTGAGTATTCGATTCCGTGTCTCGACAATTTTTTATATTGTATATATATTTATATACATATAAATTAATTGCAGTATGTGAACAATTGGTGTTCTTCAATTCTTAAACAAATCAATTATTATTGACTAATTGGTATTTTTTTTTCATTTTTTTTTATGCAGCAAGGTATGTAGTTTGATATGCAAATAATTATTATTGTGACACAATTAAATGCCATCAATTATTCACGAACTTTACTGCATGCAAGAAATTGAAAAAAAATCATAGTCGATCAATAATAATTTATTTGCATAATTATTGAAGAATATCGATTTCGATTGTCATACAAAACCCACCTCATCGTGACAAGGAGTCGAACGCTAATTATTGCCTAATTAACAATCGAGTCGAGAGTCATGATCGAGGAAAGAATGTGTCCATTGAAGATTCCGTGCGTAATTTCGTCTTCATGTAGTTGTCTATTCTTTTATTAATATATTTTCCCAAAAGCATAATTTTTTTCATCCAGCGAGCGAGTGTGAGTTTTTTGTGCCCTCTGCCTGTCCATGTGAATCCACAACAGTATAAAAATTGCCAGTTCGGATGGGGAATTTATAGTATATTCTGCGGATTTTACAAGCCTATTCAGCCTATTTTTCGTATTTGCGTGTCGATACGAGATACGACGGCAACGACGGTACCTGTTTCCCCCGTTTTTTGTCTGTACGAGTGTACGACCCGTCACAGCGTTCAAAGAACTTCAAAATTGCGATCAAGTATCTCTGCAAAATTCAGTTCATCAAGATCAGCCGCGAGATAATTCCAACTTTGTTCGGAAATGTACGAAGAACATGTTTACACGCCGCAATAAAAATCAAGAGACCGTCAATCGATTCTGCCTTTGCTTTTCTCTAACTACGGGGAAAATATCTTGTTATGCGTGTAAATTAATGTCCCCTCAAAACAACAAACTCAGTGGAGAAGGCTTCAGTGACTGGAAGCATGCACCCGATCGTCTCTATGAACATGAGATTTCGAAAACTCATTTACATCAGTAATGAGTTTAGTGCAACGGGGAAAAGTCAAAGGACGCATCGATCAAAACCTAGCGATGTAAGAGGCTCAAAAAATCGAGTATTGGCGAAAAATCCTGAGAATTATCGTTATTACCATCAAATTCATTGCTGAACGCGGATTAGCCTTTCGAGATGACAATGAAGTTTTTGGCTCACTAAGAAATGGAAATTTTGGAATTGCTAGCCGAGTATGAACCAATCCTGGCAACCCATTTGAAAGAGCATGCAAACAAAGGGTGTGGTCATGTCAGTTACCTTTCGTCTACGATTTGCGAAGAACTGATCGGTTCTATGGGTGATAAGGTCCTAACTGAAATAGTATCCAGGATTAAAAAATCGAAATATTATTCCGTATCAGTGGACTCTACTCCCGACAAAGCTCACATCGATCAACTAACTATAGTTGTTCGATATATGGAAGGATTGACGCCAAAAGAAAGGTTTCTCACTTTTTTACCAAACTGCGGTCATACTGGCGAAGCCACAGTAAACGCTTTGCTCAAATTTTTAGGTGACCATCAAATAGAGATCATGGATTGCTGCGGCCAATCATATGACAATGCTGTAAACATGAGTGGCAAATACAAGGGGATGCAGACTCTTATTTTGGAGAAAAATCATTTATCGGCGTTTGTACCTTGTTGTGGTCATTCTCTGAATTTAGTGGGAAAGGCAGCTGCTAACTCTTGTCTTCAATTCTTTGATTTCGTGCAGAATTTGTACACGTTTTTCACAGCCAGTACAGAGCGACACCGAATTCTGATAGAGAAATTATCGGAGAAAAAAGCGGCCAGTTTTTAGTGTTGAAAAAGCTCAGCGACACTCGTTGGTTTTGTCGAGCTGAAGCTACGAAAGCCTTAGTCAACGGTTATTCGGAAATCGAAGAAGCTCTTACCAGCATTATCTTCCGATAAAGAGCAAAACGACATCGTGAGGAATGAAGCAACGCACCTACAGAAGATGAGTGGTCTCGAAACCGCTTTGTTTGCAACATTTTGGAACGATATCTTGGAGCCATTCAACGCTACAAACAAGATGTTGCAAGACCCGAAAATGATTCTTGAATCGGCAATGCCTGCAATAGAATCATTGAAATCATTCGTGGAATCCAAATAAAATAATTTTGATAAATACGAGGAAGCAGCCAAAAAAATATCCCATAGGTACTGATGAATATGTACAATCACGCACCCGCACCAGAGCGAGAAATGTGAGGTTGAATCCGCTCGATTACGGGAAAGCACAAAACGCAAATCTGTCACCCAAGGAGAAATACAAAGTATCCGCCTTCATCCCAGTGGTTGACCAGCTCTTACTGAAAGATTGCATGCCTATGAAGCTGTACGTTAAAAATTTTGATTTCTGAATCACATCGAGAAGATGGATGCTGAAAATTGCACGCTGCAGCAGAGGCATTGGTGAAAGTGTATACGGATGACTGATGAGAGCCTAGTCTTGGTAATGAGTTGGTTCAATTTGTGTCTTTGATTGATTCATACAAAAAGGACTATGGAAAAGATCAATCGCCGGAACTATTTTACTACCAAATTCTCGAAGATCAAAATTTCAGAGCCACATTCCGAAACCTCGAAATTGCATTGAGAATGTATTTGGTTTTGATGGTACCTATCAAATTGCACTGCGCTCATTTTCAAAAATGAAAATTATAAAAAATAGGCTTCGAACCACGATGGGACAAAACCGTCTATCAGTTTTCTCTCCTGAGCATTGAAAGCGATTTACTCCGAGAACTAGATTTCAGCGAAATCATCAACGATTTTTCGGCAAAAAAAGCTCGAAAGGTTCCGTTCGTTAACACTAAAATTTAATTTCAGATAATTCTGGTTTCCGATTATATTTATGTGTGTTTGTTAAATACTTAGAGTATCTACTTGGTTTCACAATAAATTATTTATTGAAAAACTCAACTGAAAAATTTTTTTCATTTTATTTGGGAAATAATTTGGGGCGAGGGGGCCTCCACTCCTTTGTTGCCCCGAGGCCTCTGGACCTCTAAATCCGGCCCTGCGTGGAATTATACGACTGGTACTACATGTCATCAACCGTACATAAACTATTAATACACGGTGCTGACATAATCGAAAAAAATGATATAAAAATAAAAATAAAAATATTGTAATAGTCGTTTCTGAAATTATCTTGTCTCCATATTTTATGTCAGGTTTTTTATGATTTATCCTTTGCTCAAAAGTCATTATTTTAGTTATGTCAATATTAATTTTTAAATTATTCGTGCCCATCCATTCAATTAGAACGTCGCATCATTATTACCACTAAAAACGAGGCACGGAGTATCCCAGAGGCAGAGCTTCCGACTCCGAGTTTTGTACTGTCGATGTCGCGTGTTATTGTCATCATAATGAAGATTTCACTCTGATTACGGACTTCAGTCGCGCCTCATCATCAATCACTCGAAAGTGTTTTAGAATTGCGTAGATTTGTTAATTTTATACCCATGGTAAAATACTCGCAAGCAAAGTCGCAGGTAACTTCTATTACTTGAATATAGTTGCGTAGAATTTACGAGTTTATTTTTGTTTTGTCCTATCCAGAAATTATGTCCGACAGCATCGATTCTTGTACGAGGTTTGAGCGCGGAGTCGACCGACCTCAAAAGCGTTCTTCAGGAAAAAATCCCCAAAGAGCAGGCCAGGATTAAGGAGTTCCGTAAGAAATATGGCGGAACGAAAGTCGGCGATGTCACCATTGATATGGTAAGTTTTAAACTCAATAATATTAACTAGTGTTCAGTGTCCTTATTTCGATAACGGTGACACGTGTTACCTAATTACTTATACATATACTATGTACGTTATATATACGATACACATCTACTACTTGTAATTCAAATATTTGTAGACCCACATCCTAGTCCACTGAGTCCTCGACTGTTGTTCAACGCTTCTTATCAAAACCATAGCTCACGATTGACAATAAAGTAAGCTAATTACTCTAACTACATTAGGTCTAAAATTAAGAATTATATAGCAGCGATATACATATTTTAGGGTGTTTTATATTTTAAAATATTCACTACGATGACCAACAAAGTTGCATAAAGAGTAACCAAGCAGGCGGTCAATGAACTGATTTAAAATTCAACCCTGACGCAGTTCAAGATTGCATATTTTGGCGATATATCTTTAAATAAATATTACATACCATAACTATGTGTAGAAACGTTTGAAGGCTCAATACGAAGGTCATATTATTTGATTTAAATAAAAATAGTAGGTATTTATAACTGCATGTCTAACCAATCTTCTGGGCCGTCTGCACTTATGATCAAGTAATCACAACGTGTTAAGAGGTCAAAGCCAATCATTTATAGAGAACCAATAAAGGCGTCCTTAATAAATAAATATTATGTTTTCTACAGATGTACGGTGGTATGCGTGGTATCAAGGGGCTAGTGTGGGAGGTTTCCCTGTTGGACCCCGATGAGGGAATCCGTTTCCGCGGCTTGTCCATCCCTGAATGCCAGCAAAAACTGCCCAAGGCTAAAGGTGGCTCTGAACCACTGCCCGAAGGTCTGTTCTGGCTCCTCGTGACAGGAGAAGTCCCCACGGAGGCTCAAACAACGGCCCTATCCAAGGAATGGGCACGTAGGTTAGTCAAATTTCTTCTATTTTTAGTAAATATTCCCGAATAAATGTAATTTCATTATGTCAATATTTGGACACCTAACCGTACAGTACATAACGTGTCCATAAAGCGGATGTACGACATTACGACCATCTGAAATTTTGCCCAAAAGGTAATTTAAAGACTATTCGTAGTGTCTCACTTACAATCACACTACAAAAATACTCGTGTATTATACAAATGTGAATTGCGTCTTGTCACAATTTCAATTGATGCCGAACAGGATTGCTGTATTCCGTATAATTTACACATACATACACACACATATTTATAATTTGCACATGATCATCTGCCTAGCCTTTTCCCAACTATGTTGGGGTCGGCTTCCAGTTAACCCATCACTACCACTATTTTAAATGAAGCGACTGCCTATCTGACACAAGTACACAACCCATTTTATTATACTGGGCAATACAATACCCCTTGGTGACTGGTTTTCTGGACTTTACGTTGTTAGACCTGTAAGAGCGCAGCTTACGGGGGAAACGCACACTGACTGCAAATTACAACAAACGTAAGAAAAATTGAATTCCGCGGGCTGCTCTGGCGCTTCCACCTAAACCTGAAGATCGACTCGAGCGGCTGCTATTTCTTAGCCACGAGCTCCTTCATGAGCATTAATTACATGCACATTACAATAAACTTTTCCTAAGTCCCTGGGATGGCAACTCATCTGCCATGCCTTTGGTATTGCAGTATTAACATTTTTAAAGGAACCCCTAAATAATTTTATTTATAGGGCTGAGCTGCCAGCGCACGTCGTCACCATGCTCAACAACATGCCGAGCAAACTGCACCCCATGTCACAGTTCTCGGCCGCCGTCACTGCCCTCAACAGCGAGTCAGTGTTCGCCAAGGCCTACTCCGACGGAGTACCCAAAACTAAGTACTGGGAGGTATGTAGTCTTACTCACGCTTAACATCAACATGTCATAAAGTGGTTGACGCCATAGATACAGCAACTGATATCCGCCGATACAAGATATTAGTTGTAAATTAGACTTAGTGATACCATTTTTAGATAAAACGCCATAAATTATTTTTTTACCCCCCATGGGGAAAACCCATAATTCTACCAGGTAGAATACAATGTAACTTTTCTGTACCAGTTCGCATACGAGGACTCAATGAACTTGATCGCCAAACTGCCCGTGGTGGCGGCGACCATCTTCCGTAACACCTATCGAGACGGCAAGGGCGTCGGCGCCATCGATGAGAACAAGGATCTGTCTGCCAACTACTGTAGCATGCTCGGCTTCGACGACCCTCAGTTCACAGAGCTCATGCGTCTCTACCTCACCATTCACAGGTAACACACAAAACATGTAACTCAGTTATTTATTCTGTAGGTTTAGACCATGTTATGTGTAACTCAGTTATTTATTCTGTGGGTTTGGGACCTTAAACAAATCCGAAAAAAATAAGACTCGTATTAATAAGCTCCAAGAGACCCGAATTTTAAATAACTACCGAAATTAATAAAGCCACTAATTGTGAGCTCCAAGTATATAAGTATGTATATCATTATTTTTAACGGCCTAAGAATATTAGAAAATCAATATTCCCAATTACTGTTAGACCACCCACACACGAAGAATGAATATCGAACGATGATTTGCATGAACTGTGTTATTGATCTTAACTTCCCTTGTTCTGTAATGTGTGCATTGTGTCGAGCTTATTAATGTGCCTGATTGCGCACCCAACGAATGAAGCCTCTTCCAATTCTGTTTTTTCATTGAGCGAAACGTAAGTGCACACCGAATGTATATAATTACGCAAAATACGCATATCTTCACAAAGTATGTAATTGTCTTCTTGCGAAGAAGGTCACTGTCTAAACACTGACATTGTTGGAAGATGTTTCAAACACTCTGTTATGATTCTAACAGTATGTAAATAATCCCACTTAGCAATGTTGCGAATGTTATTATAACGGCCTGATGCGAATTTTAGTGTATGTTTATTTAACACGCTACGATTAGCTCGGTGCAGCGTAAATTGTTTGTGCGCTCCACGTATGAATTAAAATTCCAACAACATTATTGAACATACTTTATTTGAATAAACTAGACTTTTTTTATAACGGATTTTTTGACAGTCTGATAATAAAGTGATAGGGGTGAGGGTTCCGTTTTTTCCTATTGAGGTACGCAACCCTAGAAACCATAAAAATATACCAAAATTGAATATAATGTATTGTAATCTCGCTTCCAGAGTAAATTGTTTAGCATTGCATGTTTGTCTCTAATCTATAAGCTAAGCGACACGCCCTCATTATGTTCTATCGTCTATGACCTTCGCTCGCACTTGTCATATTTACAGCCTACAGCGAACATACTTCCTGCTTTCAGTCATTGCAACTATAGCATGTAGTTAATATTTTGCTGTGCTTTTGGTATTTTCTTTTCTAAAATTTTGTTTCTACTAACAAAGTCTTTTCGTTCCTTTATTTCGTTGAACTCAAACCTGTAGTTTTAGCTCCAATTAGTATTTTTAGACTGGGCAATGTGGATCGAAGTCACGGTGAAACTTCGCCATATCTTTGTTATCTCAAGTGCCTCACATATTTAAAACAAAGTCATTATAGTATGCCACAAACACATGTAGAGAATTGATTGTCACGTTTGGTTCAAGTGTCTGTATTGTAATAACTACAATTGGCAAGTTTAGCGCTGAGTGTTTTACTCTGTTCAAAAAGTATTGAGTGTGAGTGTTTTACTCTGTTCAAAAAGTATTGAGTGTAAAAAACCCTATGTGCGTTAAATCACTCACTATAGGAAATTAGTACCACAGTTTTAACAACATTTTATCAGTAGCATAAAATTTGATTATAATTGATAAAATCCATACTGTTCAATGAAGAATATGTTTGCATTGCATACACAGTTGTAAAATACTGAAAACAACCTGTGGATATTTTAAAATGCACATTATCAATTTATCTAAATCCTTTAAAATAAACACACCTATGTACATACTTTCGATATCTGTTCTGTAGTGTTCTCTTATGCATGTTATATGAATTTTTATTGAGTGTAAATATTGTTATTTTTAACAATTGTTCCATGTTCATGCAAATTATTTGTTCGATTTGTCTTAAGTTTTGGGCCAATGAAACTGAACTTTTATAAGTGCTTATAGTTGAGCGGAGTTCTGCCAAAATGTATCAACCCACATCGAAACCAAGTAATTGTACTGATTTTGGATAATTCATGCTGTTTTTTTTCTAATCATAATAATATGTTTTTGATGTATAGGTATGTATAAGTATGGGTCTGATTTTACTCAATAGTAAAACACCACATTTTGAATTTAGTTTGAGTATTTAATTGAATTCAAAAGTGGGTTGGCTTATTATGGCAGAACTAAGTCCAGCGATGAAATGAAATTTAAAGGCTTGGTCTATACTGATGTATGTTGTTTCTATTTGTGCAGTGACCACGAGGGTGGCAACGTGTCTGCGCACACGACGCACTTGGTGGCTTCAGCTCTGAGTGACCCCTACCTCTCGTTCGCCGCCGGCCTCAACGGCCTCGCTGGACCCCTGCACGGTCTGGCTAACCAGGAGGTTTGTTATATACATATTTATTCCACAATGAAAATGTTGGTATTTATAATGCAAAACTCAATTTAATCTTAACAAAGTTTATATTTTAATGTCTTTATTCAAATATTAAGTCTTTTAAATCTCTTTGTAACAAAGATAACTTCTTGAATGATTTTGTAGACAAACATTTAAATTATATTACCTTTACTTTTTTTTCAAACTGTGCGATTTTGGCGGCAACTGTGTGACATAAATGTATCTAGTCAAATTCAAGGAGTTATAAACTCTTTGGTCAGAGCAAATATTATCAATTTATTTTAAAAAATCATAGTAATTTTTATTAATATTTGGAAATCATGTCAATTTATTAAGATAATATCACAAGTTCACAACATAAATTATAATAATGTATTAGTAGTCTCTTTTGTTGTGCAGTCCGGACATATTATATTGATTGTGTAGAAAGGGGCTCGTGGTTAAATGATAACAGCCGCACAGGTCGACCTTCAAGGTTAAGCCGCGGTTGTGTAAGTTGGTCCCGTGCATGGGTGACAACCCATTACATACAGAGTTTTCTCTGTGCCCTCGGAAAGCACGTTAAGCCATTGGTTCCGGATGTCATTTGTAGATCTTTGACAGTATCCGCACTTAGTCCTTAAAGTGGACCATGGTACGTGAACCATGGTGGCCGTTATTCCAACCAGCCCACCTCTCTCCAAAAGCAGATCAATCTTCCCGGTCTTCTCAAGACGTGATCTTAAACTGAACACACCAAATTTTAATACGATATAGTACGACTACGTTTGAATCGTTTTTAAACTTTTAAAACTACTTCTGCACGAAAGTGTTTAGTATGGATATTTACATCCGAAAAGCGCCTGAAGAAACAGTATTATTTTAAGCCAAGTATTATTTTATGGCTCTTAAAATTTATTTAGGCGTTTAGTTTGTTACAGTTTTACTTTGGGAGGGTTATAAATCCTTTTTTATTGAAAATCAAAATAGCGGAACCACTTTCTTTGTAGAATATTTTGAAATTTGATGAGTGTAGAATTTTACTATGAAAGCATGAAATAGTAGAAATGTTGTATTAAATCTTATTCACATGATATTCAAAAAACCTGGCGGCGTCCCGTTATCTTGACGTTCATGAGTTTCCTTGCGGATCTAGGTGACGCCGGTGAACTCGAGGAGTACATGCGCTACCGTTTCCTCCTCTTCCATGCACGCTCTGCACAAGGGACTGTCAGTGATAGCTAGCCTGTGAAACTGTTTGTTCAGTGACCAGTGTCCAGTGATGGTCCCTGCCTCCAGACTGTATCTCTGTCCAGGCGCAGAAGACGCTTGGTCAGCTTCGTATCCAGGGATTGCATAGCTTCCTTGGATTGCCTACACCCTGGTGTCGAGGTCCACCATTTCTCCATTTGAGTTTGAGTGTGATCCTTTAACCAACTCCTTAGATACTTGAAAGGACACAATGGGTGCGGGTCCGAAGGCTTTTGTGCTGGATCCCCTTCTGGCGAGTTCATCAGCTGCATCGTTTCAAAGTGATTCCATTGTAGTGTGACAGTGTTGCGGTTTAGTACCGTAACTCGTTCTAGGGCATTATGGCATTCTAGTATTAGTCTTGACGTGATCTGGTTTCTCTTTAAGAATTGAAGAACTGAGGCACTGACGGAGAGTATTCGAATTTGGGTATCCGTGACTTCCCTGACCTCTATAGCGTGTGCCGCATGGATAATGCCTACACACTCAGCTTCTGCACTTGCTCAGCATTTGGGTTTTGATAGACAGTGTTGAGCATTCCCAGGGGTCTGGATATTTTAATGTTTAGGTCATCTGAGAAGTCTCCGACACCTGTCCCGTTGTCGGTTTTTGATCCATCAGTGTAGATCCTTAGCTCTTTTGGACCTGAGTAGTCACGCATCTCCGCTGTGAGTGTATGGTACCCAGGAAAGGCTAGGCAGATGATGGAAAGTATACTTGTTTGTTAAGAGACTCTTAGACTGATTCGTTAATCAATATTCCTCATTAATTTACATTACACTGTGACTGATTTTTGGGTTTATAAATTTTATTATTCAGGCTGGTACAGGCCAACCTAAATCGACATTCAAAACACCATTTTGAAGTTTCTCGTGTAGAGCATCCGGAAACACCTCCATGTGTGGTCGATTATTTATAGTTACGGAGCTTAAAGTTTGTTATTCAAACTTTGGGTAACTAACTAAAGATTATTTGGTGCAGGTACTCATCTGGTTGGAGAAACTGCGCAAGCAGGTTGGCGATAACTTCACCGAAGAAGGACTGAAGGAGTTCATCTGGAAGACCCTCAAGTCTGGACAGGTCGTCCCCGGCTACGGACATGCTGTCCTCAGGAAGACTGACCCCAGGTAACAGCCTATAATCTAGCAAAAGACACAAGTTTTCTATTTATTTTATATAGCTGTTTCTTAAAAAATATTGTTTGTAAAGGTACACCTGCCAGCGTGAATTCGCCCTGAAACATTTGCCCAACGACCCCATGTTCAAACTGGTCGCCGCTGTCTACAAAGTCGTGCCCCCGATCCTAACAGAGCTCGGCAAGGTCAAGAACCCGTGGCCCAATGTGGACTCCCACTCTGGTGTCCTCTTACAGGTATTACAACTATCTTTTATTTATTACTAGCTGTTGTCCGCGACCTTCGTCCGCGTCAAATTAGCGGTGTGAAATCTACTTTACGACCTACCAAATATACATAATTTTTGTAGTAAAAATCGGTCGAGCCGTTTCGGAGGAGTGCACAAACACCGCGACACGACCTTTTTATATAAGATTATTATGTTGTTGGGCAGGAGAATGATGATGATATGTTCGTATGTCACAATATGTGCGCGTGTAACTTATCTGCAATGTTCACTTACAGTATTACGGGCTGAAGGAGATGAACTACTACACGGTGATGTTCGGCGTGTCTCGCGCGCTCGGCGTGCTCGCCCAGCTGATCTGGTCGCGCGCGCTCGGCCTGCCCATCGAGCGACCCAAGTCATTAACCACTGATTCACTCATGAAGCAGTATAATAAGTAATCACACCCAAAAATATAAGTTAATTCGTTCAGGCTAGATCGTAATGCACACAGTTATGCCCTGAACGGAACTACTAACAGTTTGATTCACATTACACCAATAGTCAATTTTTGAAGTGATATTTTAAACGTTTTACCAAGATAATGTTTCAAAATTAATCATTTTCTTAAGCTTATTTAGTGTTGATGCATTTTTATTTGCGTTGTTTTTTATTATTATTGTTGTTGAGTATATTTTAATTTATATACTTATGATACTATTGTGTACTTATCTCTGTTATGAAAATATTGTTTATTATTTAGTACTTTATATTAGTATGAGTAACATTTTCGGAGTATAGGACATTTAATTTGACAAATTGACTTAGTGGTGGTGTGACTCAACTGAGAATTCCACGTAGCTGCTGATATACGAACTAAAGTAAATAGAAAAATATTAGATGGCTTAGCTCTAGTGTCCGACCGAAGTTTTTTCGGTTGTCGCAGGTTCGGCCCAACCGAACCAGTTGTTTGTTAGCTGTCGGCTTTATATAAAATGTCAGTCAATTTTATTCATTCCATAAAATCTGACGATTGAAAGGCCAGCCCTCAATCGAATAATGTGACTTTTAACAAGAAGAGCGGAATATTCGGTCACGGTCCGAATCCCGCTGATACTCGTGTTTCGGTCGGACACTACTTAGGTTGTTTTACGTAGAAACTTTAATAACGAATATGCAGTATGCATACTGTTTTCTTAGGTCAAATGCGATATTCACTTTGTCGTAATATTTATAAATCATTTGCATTATTATTTCAAAATTTGCAGCTAACTCAGTATTGTTTTTATTGTACTTATGTTCAAAGGTAGGTCAATTATGAAAGGTTTGGAACATATGGTTTGTCTATAGGTATAGGTGCGACTGGTCATCGCTGGTTCTAAAGGCTGATTTACATTTGCGTTAGTTGATTAGTGAGTTAGCTCGCCAACCTAGCGAGTTCACCTGCCTACCTCCTGTAGCACGTTGGAACACATTTTCCTTGCCGGTCTAATCACAGCAATTTACAAACTAAACTCTATACGAATGCAAATGTAAATCGGCCTTCAAATAAGTACTGAGTAAGCTAATTTTTGCAAAGTGCAATTAAGTCGTTCTTCATTCTTAATTATTTTAGTTTTATTGTAATTATTTTCAATTTACCAAAGTATTTACGTGTGATGTAGATGCTTTAAAGGGATCACATAATTGTTAAACACAGCCTAATAATGAAGTTATATTTGATAATATTCAATCGATAATTTATTTTGTTATCCGATGTATTATTTAATATCGTAGACAGTAGTGATCGCTCGCAGCAACACCTCGCATTCTTACGGCTCTGATTATTGTTGTCACAATATGAGTTGTATTTGAGAACATCTTAATGTAAAGTAGTTTACTGGTTCGGAACGTGTTTCTAGATTGTATGAACGTTCATTTACTTGAATGACGATGGGATGTCACGATATCAAATTTTCTCGAACGATACAATAATTGACAATACTAAAATAAAGTGGTAAGGTGTAGTATTTTGCGTTTTAATTTTGTTCCCCTTTCCATTTTTACATATTTTGTAGACACTACGTCCTCAAGGAGTTTAAGGCGTCATTCACGGTGCAGAGTCGAGGCGAAGCTTCTTGATGTGAAGCTGGAGTGCCTACTGCATATGAAAATAAGAAACTAACTTTATGGGTCTGACATAATGTTTCTTTTGTTGTACTAATAGACGAACAAAAATCATAACCTTTCCTTTTAACACTGCAGCGGTGAGTAGCTCACACATTTTGGTACTGTACATTATAATGGCGAACACACGAGTATACTTAGCAAATTGAATCCCGAGACCCATTTACAACTCTTGAAAAGGTTAAAACATCGAGGTTTTGTGTTGAAACTTCAAACATAAAACACGAAAAGAAGAAGGGGCAATTTATAATGGGATAAATTGCCCCTTAATAATAAAAAATAACATTTTATTAGAAGATACCATGACGCTAATCAATTAAATAAACAAGAAACAGCAATTAAAGCAATACCAATTATTTACCATAATATGTATACACAAGTTCAGGGCTTTTTTTTTTTTTTTTTTTGGGTGGTGGGAAATCATCAAATGACTCCTCCCGCTCTGGGCGGAGCGGAAGGGAGTGTCAGACACTTACTGACTAAAAACGACCCATGTTCCTTCATTGGCCCTTTATGTTCCAGGGCCGCGGTATCTCTTTCGAACAGTCCCGCAGCCCTGGCAGGCACCGGCCCTTGCGAGCCCCTCCCGTTTGCTGACAACTCTTTGAGGCGCGCGTGGAACACGAACGCGCCGTCGACACGGCCTGCCCGTCGTCATACGACGGACGGACGGCGAGCTAGCCCATTACTCACCGTCCACAGGCCCGCGCCTACGGTGGCCGAGAGCCATCACGGCGTGGCCCCCGACGCCCGGTGCTTCTCCCGCGGCGGCTGGGACGTGAGGAGGTTCTCTCCCTCTCACGTTCCGCCGCCTCCTTCGCTAGCATGACTGCTTCGCAGAAGGAGGCGACGGCTTCCCATTCCCTCTCGCCCCGGACCATGGCTTGAACCAGGGCCGGACGCGAGAGGTCGCCGCCGCCTATCGCCGCTACGAGGACACGGCGGTGCTCCGCCCAAGCAGAGCAGACCTCCACGGTGTGCTCCACCGTGTCCTCCGGTCGATCCTCGCAATTGTAGCACCCGGGCGTTTCCTCCCGCCCGATTCGGTGCAGGTACCTCCCGAAACATCCGTGTCCGGTGAGGACCTGCGTCAGGCGGAAGGTGAGGGCGCCGTGGCGCCTCTCAAGCCACTCCTCAAAGAGGGGACTTATCGCCACTATCGTGGCGTGCCCTGCACGGGGTTGCGATAGTCGCTCCCTCCATGTCCCTCCATGTGATCACGGCGGGTCTGTCCGCCGCGCGACAATATGCCGCGGCAGCGGAGTTACCCCCCGGCTCTGTACCTCCGCGCGCCACTCGTGCAGGCGCGCGAGGACTATGGCCTCCAGATCCCATGGCGGCAATCCGGCAAGGAGGCTCGCCGCCTCGCGGGAGTTCGTGCGGTACCCACGGATCAGCCTTACGGCTACCACCTTTTGGGGCGCGTTCAGGTAGTGCTTTGCACGCAGCCTCAGCGAACGCGCCCACACCGGGGCCCCGTATAGGGCCATGGACCGCAAGATCCCCGCATAGAGCCTCCGGCAGGAGGCGTTTGGCCCCCTCAGGTTGGGCAGGAGCCGCTTGAAAGCAGCCCCGGCCTTTTACAGTCTGGGAGCCAAACGTCGGAAATGCTCCACGAAGTTCCATCGGCTGTCGAGGACGAGTGCGAGGTACCTCAACGTCGACTCGACGCCGACGGGAACCCCTCCTACCGTGAAGTTCAGGGCTCACATGAATTGATTATGAAGTACCGCACGATTGTAATGACTTCGTGCTGCTACCTACCAGGATCGTCTCCAGAGGAAGTCCTGAACGGTTTATAGCACTGAGGTGCCATTTTGATGTGACTCAGGCTGGATGGACAAATCTTCAAAATAGCTCGCATAGGTCAATAGGACACTTTATGTGACGGCTAAACACCCTTATTTCAGAATTTGTAACGCTACAGAATCTTAGATAATCGATCGCGGGAAAATGCAAAAAAGTTGTTTAGTAGAAAAATGCAAAAATCTGTGTCCAGCCAGCTTGAATTTACGTATAAAAGTTCTGGCTGGCACTTCCGAATCTCAATAACGGGAGCGTTTTCGAATATTTCCTTTACTAACATTTAGTGACGCAATGTGTGTGTAATAGCGTTTGATTTATGGCGTCACATGTAAGGGGCTGTCTCCACGAGCGAGAGAATCGCGGTGATAATATCGTCGTGCCACGTATTTCTATACTCTCTATGAACAAGTCTCCACACGGCGATGCGACGAGTGGCCATGTGCGCGCGTACCTAACGACGCCGTATCGCCGCGGTATCGTCGCGATCTCCACTGCCTGATGATCTACGACCTTCGAAATGTGTTCAAAATTTTGTGACGGGGACGATAATGATAACCTGAATTTGTGACGGAGAAACTTTGCGTAGTTTCAAAGATATTTATCATTTAAATTTTCCCAGCTTTTGTGAGCTATTTTGAAGATTTGTCCAGCCAGCTTGAGTCACATCAATGTTAAGATTTTTTAATTTTAAAGAGATGGTGCTAGACTTCCTGTATAGCTCTGTCTCTTTCCCATAACCCCCCAGAGCTCACAACAAATGTCTAACGATCCTCCGAACATCTAATACACTATACTATTTTGTACCGTAAAACGGGTTAAACAGTAAGATTTAAGATTTGATGCAGCAGCTTTGATAGTGTTCGTACAAATTCACTTTTAAAAGGTTAACAACTTGAATTATCATATATCTGAGTCGTGAGCTATACAGAATAGTTAGGACTGCGGTAAGGACGAAGAGCGCCGGTTTCGGCTATTCTGTGCGGTGCCCCCGCACCGCACAAAATAGCCGAAATTCTCTGCTCAAATAGTGGGTGACAAACTTGGGGTGTCTGTGACCTGAACAGACAGACTCGGACCGTGTTCTGCGCGCACCTCTCTAGAGAATGTACGGCCGCAGAGGGTGACTGGGCCCACATGTCCATGTGGGCCAATACCTGGGCAGGGAAGCGTGACAAACAGTGCAAGTACCTACTGCAGCACCCCGGCCAAGGGTAGTAGAAAAACCGAGTGTTTTACGTCAGTAAGTCTGACAGACCTCTTCGCCCAACCTTGGGCAGAGGATATTTATGACGATTTCCAAATGCAAAAAAATATGTTCTTTACTAAATTTGTGGGTGTACAGAACGGCAACTCAGTGCTATTAACCGTTAAGGAGTTTCTTCGTAAGGAGACTTTCCTCTTTGCAGCACCAAATCTTAGTTTAACTTAATGTTTTGTTATAAGCTATGAACGTTTATACGAACTGGCAAGTCAGTGCTATTGAACATTGAGGAGTACTTCATGTGGAGGTGATCTTAGATTATTTATTTTTGCAGTTGCTATATTAGCGGTGGTCATAATTATCACTAAGAAATGTCAATACATAAAACAAAATTATTCTTACCGCAATGCGAAAGTTGGATACAATTAAATTAACGCATTACTGAAAATAATTTGAATGTTTGAGCTGCTGTAATTTTTTTTTGATTAATTAGGGATTGTCATAGAATAAAACATTAGGATTGCTCAGATCTTCATTATGATTTAGGTTAGAAAGTGCTAGTGCTGGGCCCATTCTGTCCCATCTTCTTTCGCAAATTGCTATGGGTTACTAAAAAAGCTTGAGATTAATGATACTATTTAGTTGTCATCAAATTCTTTTTATTCATATCCATATACACAAGTACCCACTTAGAATTATTCTAATTCTAAACGTTTAACTGTAGAATTAGTTACATAATACAAGGAATAGGAATGTACGTACAATGATTGCCAGTGTTGTTCAGAAAAGTACCATACTGATGTACCATTCAGATATTTCCTGATTTATTATTCACCAGCTCTCAGTACAACTCAACGGCATTAAAGCTATCAAAAACTTTCGAAGATTAATTTGCCTTCTGTATCTGTAGATTTTGTTGTTTTTAATTTCTCTTTTTAATTTATACACCATTATTTTTAGGTCGTTCTGGAACCGAATACCATTAACTCGATCGTCGAACTCGAAACGATTGGGACTATTTTTTTCAAAAAGTAACAATATAAAAAAACGAAAGAATAAATTTGATGTTTTTTTTTTTTGTGAAATAATGAGAATCGATCGATGAATGAATTTTCCAATGGATATCGTTCGCATGTGTTGCCGATCGTGGATACGTTTTACACACACATATGCATTTGAGTTCTCATTATTTCACAAAAAACACATTAAATTTATCTTTCGTGTTTTTTTTATTGTTACTTTTTGAAAAAAATAGTCTCATTCGTTTCGAGTTCGATGATCGAGTTAATGGTATTCGGTTCCAGAACGACCTAAAAATAATGGTGTATAGTACTAGGTGTGCCCGGCATGCGTTGCAATGCATCTTTTCCTACCCTACCCTACTCTACCTGCGTGACATGAGCTGTCAATTGCGGAAGATGCCAAAGGTGGCCCAGGCCAAGTGGTTAGGGCCTAAATCGTCTGCACTCGAAGTCGCCCCCGCATGCAAGGAACCTGTAATGCATCTTTTCATGCGTGGTTTTTTGCGTGAAAGATCACTGTGACAAATAACACTACCATAGTCTTTACTTGCCACATAACACCGGTTAGAGCTTGGCTTCTAGATTATTGTGCTAGCTGCTGACATTCTGCAGTGAATTCATCATTAAAAAAAAAACATTTCAAGGTATCAAATACAGTGCTACAAGGATCTTTCGGCGCTTAAATGACATTGGCAGAGAGGCGTTGTTGGTAATTTCAAATTCGTGCAAGTTTTCGTAGCATAGTATTAAAAAAAAATAAGATGGCAAAGTTAGTTTCGATTTCGGCCAAATAATGTAAATAGAATCTGTGCCTCTCGACTTCCCAATAAAGCACATTAATGCACGAGCGACTGAGACACTTTGTTATCTACTAAGTAAAGTTAGTAGCTGAATGAATTCTGAATATACAAGGTGTAAACGGACACTTCACGAAACCGTCAACCAAGCAGTCTGTACATAAAACTAAGTTAACTCTAAGCTAAAGTTATTGCTAGGAAACGACCACGAAGGACTCAATGTAACGCACTCAAAACATTGTGCTGATGAATGCATTGAATTGTACAGAGTATAACGAGGTACTTTCCTTAAAACTTTTGAAAAAGTTCGAATTTTGACCTCCAATATCTCTGTAACTAGAAGGTACCTATAGTACACAAAAAAAAAAACGCTACGTTCGGGGAGAATAATTAAATTTCGGCTTCGTGAAGGGCCCTTTTACACCTATTATAAATATATGGTTATAATAGATGATTCATGCTTTTTTTCCAGTTAGTTGCATCTTTGCTACGTTGAAAGTCGCTGCAAACCTTGATGGGCTGCCAGGCGGCGACGGTCTAGCTTGAGTATTAGTTTTCTGTGGTGCCAAATCTGCTTTGTTTTTAGTCGAGCTAGCTTCTTCAGCATTTGTTATGGAGCTGGAGCTGGTAGTCGAGGCTTTACTCGTTGTCACATTATCATGATTTGAATAACTTTTTAATTCAGTGTCGGGTTCAATTGTACAAGTGTCAATGAAATTTTCCTCAGCAGTGTTGTGGTTTTGACTGAAACTTAGTAAGTCATAAGCAGAGTACCCTTTTGGTGAATTGACTCCGCTGGTAAAAGTCCGCTTGGGACCGAATTTAGGGTTACATATTCGCCATTCATCAACCAACAGGAGATTTTTTTCGAGGTCCCAGCCTGTAACAACATTTACGTTTAGTAATTTGTACACGCTGCTGATCGATGATTAACTTAAAATAATTAAGCTGGTTTCTACAATGTGGAAAACGGTGAACGGATAGACTTAGACTATATCTATTTGTATACCTAGGTAACCATTTATATTTGTTTCGACATTACGGAATATACAAACTACTTACCAACTTTTGCGAGCCCTGATTTAATTGTAATCCATTCTTTCTGTACAACTCTGTTAAGAAACTCTATGAGTTCAATGGAAGGTTCAAATTTAAATGGTTCACATGGGATAGCCATTGTTTCCTTTGTCCATTCACTATTTTCTAAACTGTGACAAATGATCGGAAATGGTTTCGACACAATTTCAGGATTCTTGTAAATCGGCTGTAATCAGAATACATACACATACATATATATACGTTAAAAATATGCCATACAAAGTATGTTCTACACTATGTTCAAAAAGGTATTTGATGAAAAGTTTGTGCAGCCACTTGCAGAATGAGCGCTTTTATTTTATTATTTGAAATTTGTTTAAAACCTCAACTTGGTTGCTTAGTTGGTGATTGCAGAAGAATTTAGGATGAAAAGTATGCATAAGCATAATCAGCCTATAATGTTCCCACTGCTGGGACACACGGCCTCCTCTCTATGAGAGGGAATGGGCTATAATCCACCACGCGGGCCCAGTGCGGGTTGGTAGATGTTACATGTCTTCGAATTTTTGGTTCTAGGACCTGCCGGTTTCCTCACGATGTTTTCCTTCACCGTTTTTGAGAGCAGTGGTGATGAAATAAATTACACAAAGTAATGCGCCTGCCTGGGTTCGAACCCACGACTTACTGTTCGTAAGTCGGGGCCGCCACCACTGGGCCACCGCTGCTCTCCAAAAGTATGAATTTTCATCAAAACAGTTATAGGGTAAAATAATATTAAGCGTATTTGTAATTAACATACCAAATAATGTCTATTTATGGCGCAGATGATAATGCCAAGTAATATGGAATGAAAATAAGCGCACAGTATGTTCTCAGACTTGGCAGAATCCCGTAGAAATACATTTATCTCTCTTGTTTCTATACATGGGAGTAGTATGTAGTCCATATAATTGTAAAGTCCTTTTAAATTACTCATATATGCTGCTTTTGGATGCCTGTTCACAAATTTACTCATAGACTCTCCGATTATAATATTGAATCCACATAGGTTTTTATCTGAAAACAAAATAAATAAATAAATTCTTTATTTAATTAAATATAGTGAAAACATATTTTAAAAATATATTGCAAAATTATATTTGCTTTATTGTAAAAAGCATCATCATTCTCTTGTCTTTATTCCAATTGATTTGGATAAAGAAGCATTGTGAAAAATTGAATGTTCGTAGTCCCAATTGTTTTATGCTCTAGCTCAGGTTCAGTATCAAAAACCGGAAGATAAGATAATGCTTCTTGCCAAATTTCATGATTACATATTTATTTAAACTTCATGTACAAGAGTGGTACACAAGCGGACTTAATGCCACAAGGCATTCTCTACCAGTCAACCTTTGGGTCAAATAGGACAGCATTGTGACACCACCATACCATTTCTTACCTTTTTTAAAATTTAATATGATTCTAGGTCATCGGGAACTACCATATAGGTTTTCGACCCAAAACCTATAGACTACTTCCGGTTGACCTAGAATTATCAATTTTGGTTAAAATCAAGGTTTTATAGCACAAGTAAAGTCAAAATTCCGAAAAATAAAAAAAGTTGAAAATAAGGTAAAATCTAAATTTCCCTATATCTTTTGATTGTGTTGACTCAGGACCTTGATTTTAATACATCTAATTGGGATTATAGACCTCAGTAACTGGTATAAATATCAATTTGCTAGGTCCATCCGTTCCTGAGAAAATCGGTGGTGACACATGGACAGACAGACGGACAAGAGAGTGATCTTATAAGGGTTCCTTTTTCAACTTTTGAGGTACGGAACCCTAAAAATGAACCAAAAGAATACGTTGCCACATAGTTGAAATTTGAGTACTGGTCTTATGCAGACTTAAGTTTGGAGATCAATTTTTACAACTGCAAAGTTAGGTTTATCTCTAAATAAATAGCTTACCCATATAGAACTGGCCCATTTTCATCGCAATAATTGGTTCAATTCTGTTTATGAGACATGGCCTTGCAACTACTTCTTCTCTCAAATAAATTTCAACAACTTGTAAAAATCTTGGTGCATTGAAGGTTCTCAGGCAAACTGATCTTACTGCCAAGTAATTAAATACAATATGTAATACCACCATTACTGCGAATACTGCCAGAGAGCTCCTGAAAAAAGTAATTAAGTGTTAATATAATTATGTCGCCGCAAGAGTGTCTATCTGCTAAGAATATTAGTTAATCTAATTAATAACCAACTTATAACGTCTCATCCATCATAATATTGATCCTGCCATCTGTGGATTGACAGTACAATTATTACAATGATCCGTATCGATTGACAAGAGATGATCGCCATCTATTGGGCTCTGTATTAACTAGTACTGAGATAGTTCGTGATTAGATCTTCTGAAGATTAATTTATTAAAGAAAAGTCTTTAGCTAGAACGATAGTTAAAATTAAGATGAGTAAATATTTTGTGACAATTGTGTTAGCATACCCTTATGTATATGAGAATATCTGAAAGTTTAACAACTCTCAGTAATGGCTACATTAATAATAATATAATCCAGTAACGTCGGCTGTCACGTAAAATAACATTGACGTATGGCGACGTTGCATTTCAAAAATATTACTAAATTTATAATTATCGTAAATTAATATCTTGAGAACGGAAAGGTTCTAATTTCAAATAAACCTAACATTTTCGTAAAAGTATTTTATACCCCGATTTATTTTATAGAAATAGTTTTAATTGTGGCATAAAAAGCTAAGTATCCGAACGAAAGACAGTTGTTATATTTGAATAATCAAGTTAAATGTTTATTTACTTTAAAATGAATTAGTAATAATTAAGTGATATTTATTCTTGCAATTTCAATAGTATCAATATTGCATTACCCTAAGTTTCTACAATGTTTATGTAAGTTATTTGATAATAAACTATGAATATTGCTGATAATTATGTGCTAGAATTATGTGTTATAATATGGTTTATATTGCTTATTGTTTATCTACACTGATAAATTGCTATAACTAGAGAATGGACCAGGACAACGTATAATTGGCCTGGCATAATACTTTAAAAGAAATTACCGTGGAGTTTCTTGTCCATTCTTCTCCACGAAGACCTAGGTTTGAGAATAGACGTAGCTTGATAGATAATTAACGTAACCTATAAGTAGATGACAAGCCTAATCGAAATAAATGAATAGACTTGTCTTTCTGTGCTTTCTTGATAAAAACCTAAAAGCTTGATAACCAGTGGATATTAATACATATACATGTAGACTACCATCCACTTACAATTGGGATTTTAACAACTGCTAATTTGACACTAAGATTTTTGTTAATGAGGCAAAATTCCACAATGTTGTGCAGGATGGCGCCGAACACGATTTTAATGGTCAATTACTGCATTTATTATTTGTAACTACAACTAAATCAGTTTCTTTAACAAACTAACAAGTAACAAGATTATTTTATAGAGCAATTTATTAGTGGAAGCACTGTTCTTTGTATTAAATTAGACCTGTCCTTTGATCTGCCGGAAATGGTTTTAAGCAATAAGTAAAAAGTAATGAAACCATTAATTCAGTTTTAACTTAATAACGCATTTGCTTTTGTGAATGTTGCTTAATTATTAAAATAATTAATTGTGAAATATTCTAGTATTGTTTGTAAGTTTGAACTTACTATGTAATGAATTACTGTACTGGGTGTGTGTATTACTTCCGCCCACTCAGAAGAGGCGAGGGAGCAACGAGAAGTCTCGTTAGCTCGCGATTAGAAAATACGAGTAATTGAATAATTGTGGTGCCCAGAGGGTTTTTAGAAAGCATATTCGAAAATATTTTGGAAACGAAATCAGATTTAGTGAAAGACTACAATATCTTTGAGAAGTTTTGCCTGTTTAAGTCGTTTTAGTTCATGCCCTGTATGATGAGATCAAAATCATCGTTGCTGGACAGCCCATTGTTAGTTTTTGGCCCCTTTTGAAAACTGAAAGTGGGCCTCTGCCCGAAGGGCTCCTTTCTGAAACTTTTTATAGTATAGATTTAGCGTTCTCTCATCACGCCCTACCAACTCAGTTATCAAGTTTTCATGGTGCATATGGGCAGCCTTATCATAAAATACCCGTACTACCTATATCTACACTCGCGAGCAACCAAATCGACTCAAGCCTTGTCGGCGCACACATACATTGATACAACTAAAATTATGAATGGAAATTATAAAAATGATATGTCACTCGAAAGCTTAAGATGTCAGCTTTAATTTGATATCATTATCATTGAAATCCATCCATCAAATGATGTCTGAACGCAAGAGTAGGAAAAACGGGAATTTAGGAAAAAGGGTACGGGTATTCGTATTTTACAAATTAATGAAAATAAGATGAGCATTAAAAATAAAATTAATTAATTTAAATCAATACTTCGTATTGCCCCCTCTAGCCCTAATTACAGCCTGCAGTCTGTTTTTCATTGACCTTATCATTTTTTTAACATTTTCTTGAGGAATGCCATCCCACTCCTCTGATAATGCTGTCTTTAGCTCGTCTACGGTTGAAGAGACTGGATTCCTGGCCCGAACTCTTCTTTTAAGCTCGTCCCATAAGTGCTCGATGGGATTCATGTCAGGACTGCGCGAAGGCCAGTCCATCTTGCGTAATTCGACCTCTCCCAGAAACTGTCGAGTGACTCGTGCCGTGTGGCAGCGGGCATTGTCGTGCATTAACACGAAGTCTTCACCGACAAACCCTGCGTAGGGCACAACATGATTGAGTAGAATGTCGGTGATGTACCGATCAGCTGTTAGCCCGCCTCCTCGGCCGCCCTCAGGCACGAAAACAAGTTCGGTTTTTCCCTCTAAAGAAATTCCAGCCCACATCATGCAGGAACCGCCGCCATATGCCAGTTTCAGCGAAACAACATTGGACAAATGGTTCCCCCGGACGCCTGTAGACTCGGCCTCTCCTGTCACTGCCATGCAGATACATTCTGCACTCATCAGTAAACAGGACCGATCGCCATTGCGCAACGCTCCAATTGAGACGCTCTCGAGCAAATTGAAGGCGTGCTTGTCGGTGGCCTGCAATCAATTTAGGGCCCGTCCCAGGTCTTTTTGGCGTCAAGTTGCCTTCCTTCAAGCGTCTTCTCACTGTCCACTCGCTGACAGCCACTTGTCGTACACGTCTCAGTTCTTGCTGCACATCAACGCCCGTAAGGTGTCGATTGCGCAGCGAGGTTGAGACAATGAAGCGGTCGTCTCTCTCTCTGAAGCGCACCGGTGGCGGCTCGTTCTTGGTCTCCGATTGAAGGCACCAGTCTCTTGGAACCGTCTGTATACTCGGGATACAGAAGACTGGCTCAAGTGGAGCTGGGCAGCGACTGCTCGGTGACTTAACCCTTGTTGCAACAAGGCAACAACTTGAGCGGCTTCTTCTGGTGTGGTATCCATGGGTTAGCGAAAACAACGAATGCAATTTACGGAGATGTGTACCGGTCAACTTGTAACAAGCGAATTATAAGGTAACCCGGATGTGGAGGGGTTTTATAGCGGGAGCAGGTAGCGCAAGTTGTGGATTCCTACTGAGGTAATTTACGCTGACGGCCAGGGCTGTAGCTAGAGTCGAATTTGAGATAGGGCAGCATTGGTTACAGGTAGGGCGGAAGTAAAATATTTATCATAATTTATTGATCTGCGCTCGAAGCACGGGTCAGTGATGAACATTCAATAGATATTCGTAGACAAATAATTTCTGGGACAGAACATGAGCATGGATCTAAGAACTATTAAATCCTCAATGATGTAGAACAGGCGAACAAGATAGTTGAACTTCCAGATTTGGGTGTAGAGATCCACGTCTGAGTGAGAGTGAGGTAATAATTAATTGTTGGGTGGGGTGATACGAGCAAATAGATACGACCAAAAATACCATTTAGATCATATTGTTTCTACAAACTTATTACAATAATTAACATTGACAGCCTTTGAGGCCTTTGAGCCTTTGATTGCAGTTAAAGTTGAAAACGTAGATTCGCACACTGCAGTGCTACATCCTATGGTCGCCACAGATGCAAAAAGTTCATAATGTATCTTTGAAAACCTCTCGTTGCCTGTACAAAATTTGCAATGTATTTTCCATTTTATTATTTCCATAATTAAATAGACCCATCGCTTCATGTGATGGCGCTACAAATGCCATCTATACACAGAACAAAGAATTATTATAATATGAAATGAATGTCACAAACTGTGGTATGTTCGGAAAAGTTGAGATACATATCGCTACATATTTTTTTATCTCTAACTATGAACAAACAATTTAATTATAATAATGTATCTTAGTTTTTGGTATTTTTAAGGTAGGGCATTGTGATTTCAAGGTAGGGCATTGCCCCACCCAGCCCCCCCCTAGCTACGGCCGTGCTGACGGCCAATTAAAATGCGTCAATAAATCAACGGTTAGTTTTTTTTTAAGGTATTGATGTTAATTGAAAGCATAATTCTTCAGCTTTCGAATGACATAATATCACTTTTATAATTACCATTTATCGTTTTAGGAAAATCAATGTATATGTGCGCCGTCAAGGCTTGAGTCGATTTGGTTGCTCGCGAGTGTATATGTAATTTTAAACGTCTTACCCAAAAACTGTGATGATTATCAGTGCAACCAGGGAAGCAATGAGATTCACAGCTGTTTCTTGAGCGGAGTCTTTGGCCGATACATCTGCGAGGTTATTTCTAATAGCGTGATGTTGCGTCATGGCTGCTCTGGTTGCGCCGCCTGCAAATGAATTTATTTATTAAATACCTATACATTTTCTAGTAGACTTGCACCATTCACTAGTCACTGCTACTGTATACCAAAACATGAAACCTGAAAGCGGTTTAGCCTGAAATTTAATTTGGGCGGTAACAAATATATGATTTGAACAGAGAATTATGCAGTAACATTTTCAAAAAGAAACATACAAACCGGCGACTCCAACAATGGCTTTCATAACAGTACTGACGCATAGGATGAATGTGGTGTAATTCTGGAAAGCCGGCAAAGCTATTTCAATGCACATTGCTGCATCATTCAGGACGTCCGCATATAGTCTCCACTTCTTACTGTATGCATCTAAGTGAGTACTGGAAACATTAAAATAGATCGAATATACTTTGTTGTACACCAAGATTGTAACACAATTGTTTTACAAATATTGCTAATTTTATGGTTACAATGGACTGTGGGAAGAATGATGTGGCACGAAAAGAGGTGTCTGATGAGATGACGAGTAATAGAGAAGTATAAGTATGGAAGAAGAAGACACGCTGCGCCTACCCCAAATGAATTGGGACAAGGGCAAGAGAATGATGATGACATTATAGGTGTGTCCAGTCCTCTCTTTGTTTGTGATGGACGTGTGCGTGAATGCGTGTGAGAGGATGTGTCAGATTGCGGAGCATGACTTTTTTGTTATTTTTATAAAAGATTACATAGTTTAATTTTACTAATTCCACAAGTAGTTGTCTTGGTCTAGGTATCTGAAGCAAATCTTCTGTCTCCTTATACGTGAGTTTCTGTAGGTACTCACTTACTGTAATTTTGCAAGATTTTTTCGTCATCGGGTAAATTTTCAGTTTTTTTATTTATTTTGTTATAAATGTATATAAGTAATAGGCCAAAAAATGGAGTATTCTGTTACAAAATTTTGTTCTAGAAGCGATGGGTTGTGGGCAAACCAAGTGTTTTGTGCGCCTATTTAGAGTGAGAGGATTGTAAAAGATATTCTTATGTTGCATTAATATACTATTGAGAAGGAAAAGCTCTGTTGTCTTACTGAAAGGACTCTACAGAATTCGTAAAGCTGAGAGGTAGGGAACAATCTTGGTTTGAAAGTGCTAACCATCAGGTTCGGTTTATGAAAATTTTAGGGAATCCTCCCCTTGTTGTAATACAGTAAGTTAAGAGAGACTGGCAGAGGGCAAACTATATCCGCTTCAGCACAAAGGATTTGGTGACGTGTCGGACGGACTTAAAGATGAAAATTAGCTTCCTACCCCAGAGTGTGTTCCTTAAAGTTGAGGTTCTTGTCTATGATGATGATGACGCATAGATATTTTATTACTGTAACTCGCTCTAGTTTAGGACAAGAACAGTTTTCTCTATAGGAACACTCGTGTGCTATGATGTTATGTTGACCATGATTGATTTCTGTGTTTGACCGTACTGAAGCAAACATATATTTGGTTTTATCCACATTTAGAGTTAACACATTGTCTTTAAGCTATTCCCTCACAGCATCGAAACCATCTTGGGCAGCTTTGAAAGCCGCTTACCATGCATCGGCAGACAAAACGAGAGCAGTATCATCTGCAAAGGCGATAATTTTGCCATGGCGAAGCTTGAGACTCGTGAGGTCGTTTATATAGACGAGAAATAGGGTTGGACCAAGGACATTGCCTTGGGAAACCCCGTTCGTGACTGGAAGGTCGCCACTGTTGACGGATATATGTAGTTGACTAGTTGTGTGTTGTGTGTCAAGGTTTCCTTAAAGACAATAATATCGTAATGAGCCTATAATTTTCACACAGCCGGGACAAGAATATATTGGCCATTATCATTATAAGACATAGTGGCCATTATCACTGGGCCAACACTAATCAATTTTTTATCAATCCTCAAAATCCTTACAAAGTTGTTGACAAAAACAGTTGCGTTCATCTTGACTTACCCCCGTCTGTATGCAAAATATATCTTTCCCAAATGACCGCAACCATCTTTAAGAACCCAGGTAATAGTGGCCGCTAATGGTGTGGCTGCCTTGTCTCCAACTCCCACACCTCGCAGCACTTCTTGTGTGGCGAGGATACCTGTAAAATATGGATAATTTTTCATAACATTTTATTAAAGGATCCAATTATTCTAGAAATAGCCATCCCACTAGTTGTCAATAATTTAGCTACTTACATCGCTTCTTGCTTATACTCACTGATTGGTTATTACTAGACATTGGATTACATGCACTATTAAACTGCCAAAATATATATATTTTTATATGGGCCAACTCTTGACCTCAATCTAGTCCTGAGGACAGAGATGAGGTCAACGATGGAACGAGTTAACACAAAAGTATCCTATTAACTCGCGACTTAAATAGATTGGGGTCATATTAACTTGGGAACACTGACGCAGGCAGGGAATTAGTCGAATTCCTTGGCTGTGCGCATAAAGAAAGGTGTAGCAAAGCGCTTCGTGCGAATGTTTGGAACATCGACAAGGTATGGGTGATAACGTACAGTACGTCTAGACTCCCGATGGTAGGGAGATGGTGGAATTAACTCGCGTAGGTCTTGGGCAAATTCCCCGAATTACAGTCTGTAAAAAACCGACAACATAAAACTTTGCGGCGGTGGGCCAGGCTATGAAGATTGGTACCCACCCGCTTATCGTCGCCAATGAGCCTCTTGGCTCTGCGCTCAATAGAGTCGAGTATGGCTAATTGGTATTTGGCTGAGCCGTCCCAAAGGTGACAGCAATACTCGATGCTGGACCGGACTTGGGCTTGAGATAAGACTAAGAGCTGTCCAGGCTCGAAGTAACGCTTAACCTTATTTAGGATAAGCAGCTTTTTTGCCGCAGTTTGAGCTTTCGACTCAGTGTAGGCATCGAAGTTCAGGTTCACACTCGACTTCGTACCAAGAAGCTGTCGGTAACTGGTACAGATGCACTCCGGAAACTAGGAGCCAGATTGAACGGATCCTTTTGACGGTGAACAGGCACACTTGTTTTGGTGGTGTTAAAAACAACCAGATTTTCATCACCCCACTTGGAAACCAGACTTAAGGTTTAATGCGTTCGCTCTACCATGGCCTCTCTCAATGAACGCACTACTTCACTGCTGCTTTTGCGCTGGATGCATAACTTTCCATGAAAGTGCTGTCGCCAGGGTACCCAAAAATACCAGGAACAAGAAGGTCATTGATGTGCAGCAGGAAAAGTGTCGCGGAGATAACAGACCCCTTAGGAACTCCGATAGCGATCAATAGCAATAAGGTCAGAGGAACTTCAGTAAAAGTCAACGGAAACTAAAAAGAGCGAAGTATGTACAAAATATTCACAATCAAAATGCTATTTGTTATTAGAATTTACGTTTATTTATTATATTAATAAATCACTAAATATATATTATACTAATAAATCAGTAGTTTGTCACTTTTTATTAATATGAAAACGAAGAGGTGGTTTTCATTGATGTTACTGGACATAACTTGAAATTTGGCGCCATATATGCAGTAATTTCTCCAGGCAGGGTTTGGCCGGTGCAATTGATAATAGACCCGGGTTTTATATAAAACCGCGTAATGCAACACACATAACACGGTTAACTACTGAATAATGCACTCCCGATGAAAATGTACTAAAATATGAAATAGTGTCATTAAAATAGTGTTTTATGCATTTGCATATCGATGCCCCCAAGCAATAAGTCGGTACTTAATCGCAAAATTCAAATTTTACAGGAAAAAATTGTTGCTGTTTTATTTTCTAAATATCTTTTCAGTAAGTGAGAATATTAAAGACATTGATACTTCAAATTAAAGCTATTTTTTTGTGAAATGTATTTGTGTAGTCAATATGGAATTATCTATAACCAAAACATCACATCACCATTATGTAAGAAAATAATATACACATAAATTTATCAAAAACATAATCCGTATTGTTACATTATGGACTTCTAGAACATATTTTTTACCGTAGAGATTATGCATAGCATGTTATTACGATGTTATTGTGGTAATTTCAAATAGATACGGTAACAGTATTGTTACTTACATTACAGTGGTTTTACAGTGAAATTCAACACTTTAAGGTTACTATCCAGTAACAATTTTTTTTACAAGTTTTGAAATGTAAATATAGCAAAGTTTATAGAAAATACAAAGAGAAAGAAAGTTTATATTTATCTATCTTTACTATAACAATATTATATCCTACTAATATTATAAATGTGAAAGTTTGTGAGAATGGATGTGTGGATGTTTGTTACTCTTTCACGCATAAACGGCTGGACCGATTTGGTTGAAATTTGGTATGTAGATAGGTTATACTCAGGATTAACATATAGGCTGCTTTTTATCAACACACCACGCGGGCGAAGCCGCGGGCGGAAGATAAGATAAGATAAGATAAGATAATTTATTTGCTCCAAACATGTGTACACATACAATATTAAAAAGTGCATGCAGGATAAAATTAAAGAAAATTGGTTCAGACATGTTTGCCACATACTATGGCGTGCAAATGTTTAACAAAAATATTGTGATTTTTAAAATATCATTTCAATTCGAGAGAAGTCTATTTAACAAAAAAATACCAAATGAGAAAATTAAACATTGCAAAAATAAAATCATAATTTAAACTATGTCTATAAAATTAGCAACTAGTACATAAATGTCAAAATGATACATGCCAAAAGCGAAAAAAAATAAAAATCATAATTAAAAATAATAAGCAAATAAATCAATAAATGTCAAAATAAATGTCAAAAATAAATCAATAAATGTCAAAATAAATCAATAAATGTCAAAAATAAATCAATAAATGTCAAAATAAATCAATAAATGTCAAAAATAAATCAATAAATGTCAAAATAAATCAATAAATGTCAAAGTATACATAGTAATGTCAAAAATTATTAATAAAAATTATAATTAAATCTATGTCACAGTAAATGGTTCTGACAGAAATTCATTAACACTATAGTATGCTTTGTCAGTTAGAAATGATTTTAATTGTTTTTTCAATTGTACATTATTAAGCTCTCTCCAACTTTTAGGTAACTTATTATAAATAATGGGAGCCATGCAAAAAACACTTTTGCGCATAAGTGCCGTCCTACTCCCATGCAGACACAGCTGATTTTGATCACGCCTGTTTCTGGGAAACTTATCAGTCATTCGCGAAAATAAGTTACCGTTATTTCTAATAAACATTACTGTTTCCAGAATATAAAGGGAGGTCAGTGTCAATATTTTATAGCGTAAGAAATAAGGCTTACAACTATCGGTGGTTTTCAAGTTAAACATGGCTCTGAGACATCTCTTTTGTGCTTTGAATGCGGTTTCTTTGTTCGTTGAGTTACCCCAAAAGATAATCCCATATCTGAGAACAGATTCCGTTAGCCCGTAGTACGCAGTTAATAAGGCGTCTATGCTCACCTTACGTGACAAAGTGTACAAGGCAAATGCACTACTGCTTATTTTATTAGTCAGGGCCTCTACATGCGCCTTCCAATTTAAATGTCTATCAATCGTAAGTCCTAAAAACTTGGTTGTGTTAACTGTGTCAATTTTGATATTATTATATGTTACGTCAAGATTTGGAAGAGTCAATGTGCGCTGGCTAAAATGCATAATTACAGTCTTTTTTAAATTTATTTTTAAATTATTATTGTCTAACCATGCTACAGTTTCTTGTAATGCCGTATTTATGTCCTCTTTATAAAAATCTTTTTGATCACAAGGAATAGTTATCGTACTATCATCTGCGAACAGTGTCATCGGATACTTTATTGCCATTGGAAAGTCATTAATATATAGTGTAAAAAGCGGTGGTCCTAGTATACTTCCTTGTGGAACTCCGTAGACAACATTAAGTTCCTCCGAAAGAAAGATTTCTTCTGTTTTGGTGCTTATATTTATTCGGTTAATTTCCGTTATTTGTTTCCTGTCCTGTAGGTACGATTTAAAGAGTTCCAGGACATTCCCTCGTAAACCGTAAGCCTCCAGCTTTTTTATTAAAATATTATGTTGTACATAATCAAAGGCTTGTGTCATGTCACAAAATATGGCACACACTGGAGTGTTTTTATCCATATTTGTCATAACTACGTGCAAAAAATCATAAATAGCCATATTAACTGTTTTATTTTTCCTAAATCCTTTTTGTTCATTGCAAAGAATATTATTCGCTTCTAGATATAAATTGAGTTCTTTATAGATATATTTTTCTATTACTTTAGAGAACATTGGTATCAATGAGATCGGTCTATAGCATTCCATTGACTCCCTATCTTGTTTTTTGAACAATGGCTTAATTACCGATTTTTTTAAGGCGTCTGGAAAAATACCTTCGCTTATACATAAATTTATAATAAAACTTAACGGACAACAAATTTCCTCGGCCACTGCTTTCAATATTTTTGTACAAATGCCATCGTAACCTACACTGTTTGTATTATTAAGGGCTAAAATAATTTTTAATACGTCGCTTGGCAAACTTGGAGCCATGAACATAGAATCTTTTCTGTTTAAAATATGTTTAGTGACTCTGTCTCCCGAATTAATATTTGGCTTAATTTTATCAATAAAATAATTATTAAACACGTTAGAAATAGATTTTGGATCCGTGATAATTTCATTATTGTCAACTATAATCTTATTAATATTATTCTTTGGCATATTGTACTTTATTTGATTTATTAGCTAGGAAGCTAGTACATTCATAAATTAAAATAACCTAAACTAATTAACTTAACAATAAACTCAAAAAAACTCCACTCGCAACGCTGTCAACTGCTAATGTCCCTAAGAGACTGGCTCGCTGCCACGTTGTGTGGCAACGCTAAGCTTCTGGGTAAGGTTAGCCAGCCCTTGGGTCACCGGAAGTGTCAACTAAGCGTTTTGAAATTTTCTTGAAAAGGCTGTGAGCACTTGGACCCCACGGACCTAGAGTTTTATCCCCAAACGGGTCGAAAAAATAGTTACCAATAAGGTTACTATATTTACGCCGCTTGAGGTTCTCCGCAGCCGCAGTGGACGCCTCAGCACAGTACGATGGGCTAGGAAGATGGAATGGCGCAAGAGTATCGACGCATGTTGCGTCCCACACTAAAGGCATCTTCCATGGAAACAAAGACGTGCCGTCCGGTCTTTTGCCAGCATCGCGTGCCAAGTTCTAATACAGCTGGAAAGCCGATGGTAACAAGAGCTCGTCGGATGATGTCGTTTAAGTTCGCTTGCTGTGTAAAAGGGCCCGCACTTCAGCTTCATGACAGGCCGAGGCTGTTGACAACTTCACCACAGTGGCAGCGATGAGGAGAACAACATGGGGCACCTATGCGTAGAGAAGCAGCGAGTCGGAAAGTGGTGACGGTAGTGCGCGAAGCCAAAGACCAGACCCCCACTCACCCACAGCCAGCAGGCGTGCATGCTCGTAGTAGAAGACATGGTAAATTGTTCTGAACTACTCTGCAGAGTGGTTCGTCCCACCATCTCTGGGAAAATGGATAGTCGGGTTCATCAGTATTGAGTTTCCAAGCATCAATAGCCTCAGAGAAGCACGGAACACCAAAATGAATCAGTGTGGAAGCCAGGATATTCCTGATTAATTTCTCAGTGCAGAGGGTATGAAAGCACGTAAACTAACACCAGACATTTTGCGGACGCCGAGTCCTCCCATACGAATGGGAAGAGTAGCTTGTGTCCAAGCTCGGTCGTCCATCGTTTTTTCTAGTCCACAGGTACCGAATTTGTCATTATAGCAAAAACTCCACACATTACCGTCTTATTGCTTCGGGCCAATAATATGCAAACATGCAATGCATATAACCCAATGTCTAGTTATTACTTTACTAAGAAGGTGGCATGATTTATTTTAAACATAAAAAATAATATACAACATATGCCGGTGCGAGTTATTTGAAATTGCTCATTGGCTTTGCATAAGGCTGTGAAAGCTTCAAAAGGAGGAACAACAACTTAAAAAAGCAACTATAGCAGGATTTTTTTGCTTGCTGCTTGATCACCACATGAATAAGGCACCATCAAAATTAAGAATTTGCAGTCGAAAGGTTCAGGAAATTGATTTAAGATCTTTTTCAGAAACAAAACCTAATTGGTCTAATCATTTCAATTTACACAAATGGAAATGGTATACTTAAATAGTAGTTCAACAGGATTCTCAAGAGAATAGTAAGTTTTGCAGATTGAGCACCTTACTACACTTTTATAGCATGCTGATTACAACTGTCTCGGCCAAATCATAGTTTGAACCTACCAGTAATTGTGCTGCAAAAAGCTTGTGCTGTATCCCATATCTGGTAATTTGTGTAGTCTCTGCTTACACTGGTAGGGTATCCTTGAGGGAGAAATACTCTTGTAAAAAAATTGGCGATTTCACTGGACTGTTCTTCATCGAGGACCACGACGTTTGACTGGTCTGCAACAAAATTACGACGTGGCAGACATGGAGTACTCGCCACGAAGTCTTACCTACTGTTTTGTACAGTAGGCCAGAATACTAAATACAAATTGTCAACTTCCTTCAATACAATAATAATAGAGTATCTTACCTGGGGGTTTAACATACAATCTTTTTGTATTATTAGTTCCGTATATCTCCTTAAAAATTATTTCTCCCTCATGAATGGTAGACATAACTTTTTCTGTTTTTGTGTACCTACGTTTTATGGCGGTTTTTATTAATTATTATAAGTCTGAAAGGAACAATTTAGTAATGTTTTGAAACCCCTTTAAAATTCTCCTGGTCATAAATTTTCAGGTTCCGACTCTGAGTGAAACATTTTAATGTACATGAAAATCTTCAAAATTCTGTAAACAGAGTAAACCAAAAAGTAGAATACTCAAATAAATAATACCCCGAGTTAGAAACGTCACAAATACACAGATTACGAAGCTGAAATACCATGAAATACCACAGATTTAATAGCACACCACCTTCCGTCACCAAAATACCACTGATTATCTATGGACTACTAAGCTGTGGGAAACGGAGGAATAAGTGCATTATACTAAAACAATAAGTGCATAAGTTGCCACTTGAAAAATGTTGTCTTTTATGTATTTCGCCCAAGAATATGCCTAATATTCAAAGTAATTATAAATATAATTGAACATGATGTTCCGTTACACAGTCTTAACCGTTTCCAATTTAAGTGTGCTTAGCAAAGCTAAGCACACTTAAATTAGTACAATGTTTTAAACATGATCTGTGGCTTACTGAAATGGGTACACGCCAGCACATCAAGTTACTCAAAACTGTCAAATTTTCCAAATCAACCTTGCCACCAACATGGTGGCTGGAATTCTGATTCTTGTACTCTTGGGTGCCTAAAGAGTATCTTCAAGCATTTACAATATTTTTTAACCCCGAAATAAAAATATAATTTTAGGAGCTCACTATTTCAGAACGAAAGGGCGGCTGTCCTGTCTCTGTCAGTGTAAGACCCGCCTGACCAGTGACCAGAGCATGAAGATAATTATACTTTATACCAATGGAGACGGCGTATTTTACTAAAAGAATAGTCATACAAATATCTATAATATCGACACACACACATGTAAAAAACAGTTTTGTTTCTTTTTAATAAATCAGTTGCTGCATAGGAAAAGAGAGACAACTAGAGTCGTAGACAGAGAATGCTATAGACTATTTGATATGTTTTGTCGCATTCACACAAGAAAAAGAACAACTTATGCCGATGTCGTGTAAAAAAATGAAACAGAACGATAAAATTTTTTGTTTCATCGAGCACGTTTTTTCAAGGTCAGCACACTAGTTTGCTAAACAAAGTTTGACAGCTGACGTGCAGCTAGCCATCGTCTACCTTTAAAATACAGTTTTTACGTGTTTTATGTTAAGTAATTTATGTTATATTTTGTTTTGAACAATTTAGACTTACTATTTCAACCATTTATACAAAAAAATGGTGTGGTGTAGCGTTAAAGGGTGTAAAAGTGATAGTGGAACGAAAATCCCAGGATTGTCTTTTCATTCGTAAGTATGCCACTCTTTATCAGTTCTAGGCATTCAGTAACATTTTATTATGTTCATATATTGTGTATAATGTACGCTAGGCGTACGATTCATCCTTAAAAAGCACAAAAATAACAATTATTATTCAATTATAAATTCTAACCTAAAAACGTTGGTGTTGCCAACTTTTCTATAAATTATTACCCACTATTATGGGAAATAATAATGTGATGGCTTCTGCAGTGAGTATTAATTAAATATCTGAAATATTTAATGACTTTTTGCAGTTTCCCTGAACCTGATAATTTACGTCAGAATTAGATTGTAGCTACAGGACGAACAGATTGGACACCAAAACCGTCATCAAAAATTTGCAGCAAACATTTTGAGAATTAAAAAGAAGAATATAAGTTAATTAGAAAGAAGAATTCATAAATAATCATTTTGAAAGTCAACCTTTTATTGGAAACCACAAAGTTTTACTTATTAAGGCAATTGCCATGCACTATTTTGAACTGCGTATACATCACGCAACAAAAGGATTTGAACCTAAGCAAAAAATTAGAAACATACGAAGCTTGTTTTATTTAAAGGACAATAATGTGTTAAATCAATAAAAGCTTATTAAAAATAAACATGTTCTATTATTTACCCACAAACCCAGAACCTACTATCACATCAGAAATGGCAGTAATTTAGAACCACATCATCATCATCCATCGTCACTCCTGCCCTCATCGCAATTAATTTGAGTTCGGCAGCATGTCTTCTCCGCATCGCATGCCTTTGCGTACCGATGGTAACGGATATGTCATTGGCATATTCAGGCTTTGTCTTACATACTAATTTCCAATTCTCATAAATTGTGGGGTAAATTTTTCCTCACCCGGTAACCCTAAATTCGTGACGTATTTATTTTTTGTCTCTTTTTGCGACACGCTTTGGCGGTGTCTATAGGATACTCTGTCTACGACTAGAGTTTGTCCTTTGTCAAGTCTTGTGCTTATTTTGACAACACTTTCGTGTGACGTCATAAGCTCAATAATGCATGACCGCGTCGCCAACTCGCCATGTTTTGCGCCGAGTTTTTTGGTAGATCTGCTGTCAAACGGTTACGCACTATAAGTTTTTATGTTGTTTTCTCTTGAATAATGATGAAGAATGTCACACTGTCGGTTTGATAGATCCGTTTATGTCACTTCGTTTTTTTTTTATAAATACAGAATGGCCAACGAGAGGAAACGAAGAAGGGATATTTTCATTTAGAAATATTTAGTTTTGCGGGGTTTTAAAAATATGATAAGTATATCCATCTACTCTCGGTAATGTATTGAGAATACATTACATTGGAAAATATTTAGAACCCTATAAATGAACCTTTTTTTTTCTACACAAATCAAAGACATTCAAATACATATAACAAGCTATAGACGGGGACTATTGTCATACAAAATCTTGATCACGTGCGCCAGTAGTGCCATCTAGCTTTGAATAGAAAAACCACGAAGATAAAAAATATTTGAATATAATTCAGCTATTATCCGATAGATCGCACTAGTTAACAATCTGTGATAGGGGTTTTCAGGATGGCAAAAAATTGAAAAATTCTCGATAACGTTTGCTATTATTAATTAGACATTTGAATTATATGTTTTTGAATAAATTGAAACAAGTGAATAATGAAGGAACTAGGGAAGCAATGAAATTATACCAGGTTGGTTCAATTTTCAGAAGTTATTTATTTTGAAAGATTATAGGTTCTATATTTAGTGCGTACTGCACTTCTTATTACACTTGTGATCTGTGGGCTCATTATCAGGGTGCTGATGGGGTTGCCCCGATATTGCAGCGCATCAGGGATGTTTGTTGAAGCTCACGTGGACTGTTTTTACACGGTGATGCGGAAACGGTGCGCATCCTTAGTGCGTAGGGTGCGGGGCAGCGACAACGGCATCCTGTATAAGGTAGCAAGTAGGCTTGACTGTGAGTTTGTCAACCACTGCTGCAAGGTTTCAGCAGGGCCTGTCACCTTGCGGCAATGATGTCATAATCTGTTTCTGTGTTTGGTTTTGCTTTTGTCTTGTGTATATTTATATTACTAACATAGTTTGGAAGTACTTTGTTACCAACACTATGAGTCTGGTTGCTCGAAATAAATTGTCACAGTTGTCTGGTTGCCATAGTACAGGCTCTGCCTAGTTTGGGATCAGATGGCGGTGTGTTGGTTGTCCCAAGATATAAGTTATTATAAATGATGATTATTATTATTATTATAGGGCAATATAGTACGGCAATTATCTCCACGATGTGCAAAAATAAATAATATAGTGTGGAATAAATGCGTAGGTACATGTCTGTAGATTATGATGGTACGGGTCGCATAGCAGTCAGTCACAAAAAAAAATGGACTTAAACGTTTATATACTTATTATATATTTTGCAATTTTTTGTGGAGTATCGAATGTTGATTCAGAGTCTGAAATATCAACACTGACTGTTGTAGGCGGTTTGACGGCCCGAAAATAAATGGGTCAAATGACAGTCGGTTTCGTTATACTATAGGTACCTACCAACTTTAATAATGCATGGGCTGGGTTATCCTAAAAAGATTTCAAAAAACGATTTGAATATAAGTCAAAATTTTACCAGGTTGTATATTATACTACTACGTCAAATCAAGAAACCTCATTACTCGTTCGTAGTATACGGTTTTTTAAACTGCTCGACCATAATTTTCTAAAATGTTTCGAACATCATTTTGACGCAGCGGATGGAACCCCGGTCTATACCTATGGACAAACTGTATCCAATTCTCACGCGCTAAGTTTTTTACTTGGTTTATAACAGAAATATACGTGAACCAATAACATTTGTTCCCATATTGGCATTTGAACGATATGACAAGATTACCAAAACAGTTTCATCATTATCATCATCTGCCTAGTCTTTTCCCAAGTATTTTGGGGTCGGCTCCCAGTCTTACCGGATGCAGCTGAATACCAGAACAGTTTCATTACGTTTTTAATACTTTATTTATAATTAACGACGCGACATGAAATAATATCGATAAACGGACAACTCTCACTAGTGAAGTATTGATACAGCTACTGAGCAACAGAGAACGTTTATTGCAATTTATGTAAATGTTCTAGAATAATATCAGAAAATTTTGTTTATATCCCAAATACAGGGTAAATAAATAAAATTCTATCGAAAATAAACTGAATTCAAGTCCACTCGTTTTACCACATCGAGAATTGCAATAACGCAAAGCACAATAGGGCTTTTTTTTTCAAAATATTTGACTTTTATTTCTTTACAAGTTAATTCATAACTAAGTAAGGGTGCTGGTTGCAACACCTACTTACCTGTTTTGTCAACTAGCATTAAGTTAAGTGCACTTATAGATATTTTTCGTTACGCAAAAATATGCTATCAACAAACACTATGAAACTACTACAAGACAGGAAGCACCTTCTCAAAACTACTCAAAATGAGAAGAAAGGAAATTGCCAAAATTAGCAAAGAAATCAAAGCAAACATTAGGAACGATAGGAAATAATGGAAAATGGAAACGATAGAAATTATATTCTTAGAACAGTTGGAACCAAAAAAGCTCTCAAGGAATTGACAAACACAAAAGACTGGATCGTAAAAATGAAAGATGAAAGAGGAGAATGGAACCGCCACTGAACAGACATATTAGAAACAGCTACATCATATTACAAAAAACTATACGGCAACAATACTACGCAAAGCAAAATGGAACTGGTGGAACCCTCGATTATTCCTACTATCCTCTATTATGAAGTCAAGCAAGCTGTTGATACCCAAAAAGAAGAGAAACCACCCGGACCCGATGGCATAGAATAATAATATAAGAACGAAATTTTAAGACACAGCCAGGAAATCCTGATACCTGTTCTCGCAGAGATGTTCAATTTCATCACAAATACCGAAACCATTCCCCTACAATGGTCAGAGTCTAATATCATCTTACTGTATAATAAAACCGGCCAAGTGCGAGTCGGACTCGCGCACGAAGGGTTCCGTACCATTATCTATCCCCCCTTAATATATATTTTTTAATTTTTAGTACTTGTTGTTATTGCGGCAATAGTAATACACTATTTGTGAAAATTTCAGCTTTCTAGCTATCACGGTTTATGAGATACAGCCTGGAGACAGACAGACAGACAGACAGCGAAGTCTTAGTAATAGGGTCCCGTTTTACCCTTTGGGTACGGAACCCTAAAAAGGAGATAAATATGATAGAGGAAACAATCGCCCTATTAGCCTTATGTCCAACGTTTATAAAATCTTCGCTAAGATCATATTATAACGAATCAAAATAACCCTTGACGATCACCAACCCATCGAGCAAGCAGGATTCCGCAAAGATTATTCGGTAATCGACCACATACACGTAGCGCGACAAGTTCTAGAGAAATACAACGAAAACCAGCTAACATACTACATTGCGTTTATCTATTACAGTAAAGCGTTTGATTCTCTTCTACACGAGGGCTAGCAAAGCGGCATACGTGCGCTTACGCATACGACGTTTTATAACATATTTGCGAGAAAATAAATAAAACCCGGACTTTCTTAAATGAATAAATCTTTCAACCCTTGTTAAAGCAGTTATAAAAATTTGCACAATTTGTAAAATTGATTATTACGTTGCCAGTTGGCATTTTTAATGTTGTCAAGTTATTATTATTAGTTACTTTCACCAGTCTCTCTCTCACTCTCTTGAGTGAAAGTAGGAGAAACGAGACCATAGAGTTCTGCAGTCGGTGGCGGCGACAGAGGCGGCTGCGGCGGCGGCGGCGGCGACGATGGTGGAATGTACGCGTGTGTGCTCGTAGATGGTCGAGAGTCAACACTTGGCTCCTACATTCCTTGTAATGCGGGAGCTAATTTCTTCTTTATTTCTCATCGCGTCATCTATGTAGCCCTTGGCTACACTGTTCGTTTTAGTGTAAATTAAGCAAGTGGCAATTTGTTTCGGCATTGGTCCAAATTTATTTATGTCAATGGGTTGGCTACAGCATTTTCCATTTTGGTAATTTTGAAAAAATCTGTTACACATCGCTTTTTTTGAACGAAGCGCTTCGTATTTCTTCACTATGTCGTGAAAAGGCCCCTGTATTGTGAACGATCTTGTGTAAGTTGCGTCTACTTGCAAGAATAAATATATAAACAGAGAATTCACTTGATCACTTTTAATTTACCACCAATTAATTAATTACAATAAATATAAATATTTAACAATATTGAAGTTGTTTCGACGACGAGCACGCGAGTGTGACAAAAGAGAGCTCAGCCCACTGAGCTCGGGGTTTTTAAAGATTTGGTATTCCCCCGCCGAAGTCACGACAGCCAATGACTCGCCAGCAATGTTCCAACGTCCGGTCCGACGCAGGTGGCAGCACTGGACCAACGGTGCGTCGCTTGACTCGTGATACTGGCGCTATGTTCGGTCGCCGGAAGTAGTGGCGCCAACATCCGGCCCTCCTGAACTGTGTCTGTCCCTAGACACACCGTCATCTGTAATGTGAGAATAAACATGTTAGCTTTGGTGACTATAATAGGTATTATGTTACGTTATGTTGAATGAGTTCCCACTACTGAGCTGATGAATAGCACATACAAAAGTGTGATCCCTGACTTCGCACAATCATGCTCAGACTCGCAGTCCACATGATAGCCGAAGCTTTCCAGTTCATCCACTTTTATTTGTATGAACCACATTTTCGCCCACAACAAGCTCAAGGTCGAACCTCACTTGATTCGGTAGTGGAAACGCCATTACAACTGCAACATTTCTATTCCATAAGGTGTTACTTGTTAAATTGATTATTGTAGAACAAAATATTGTACAAGTATCATTCTCATATTAGTAATCATTGAAAGCCAAAATGTAAAGCTGTATTATTAAATTATTAATAAAAATAATTTTACCTGTTGAAGTTTTATTAAAATAGTCTTTTGTACATACCAACTACGCCAACATCCTCATCCCAATCGGTTATTTTAATCCATGGTTTCATGTTTTCTACACAGGTAGTACCAGAATATTTCTTGTGTGATCGCTCGCTGCCTATTATGTCAACTATGTGGTACCGATCTTTCCCGAGTATTTTTGTAACCTTGAAAGGGCCCTTGAACACCGGTAGGAGTTTAGTACTGCTGCCATTACCAGCCTGGCTAGACACTTTTACGAGAACCAAGTCCCCAATCTCATATTGTTTGGCCACACAACGTTTTGCATCAAAACTTTCTTTTTGATGTCTAGCATCTCGTTGTATTCGTGTGTCGATATCCCGTCGCAGCTGTGTAACATCTATAATTTCTTCTTGTTCGGGTAAAAATATGTCGCTCTCTATCCCAAGACGGTACCCAAAAAATGCTTCACTGGGGACTGCATTGATGGTTTTCTGCAATGTGCTATTCATACCTTGTTGTAAACACATTAAAACATCATCCCAGTGTGTGTAGTCGTTATCCGCACCCAATGAACGCAGTGCCTCTACTATTGTTTTATTATAGCGTTCGACTTGTCCGTTCGACCTCGGCATGCCAGTTGCTATAGTGTGAGCACGAATATTTTTGCTGTCACAATATGTTTGAAATGCCTTTGCCGTAAAAGCAGGACCAGCGTCAGTAATGAGTCTTCGCGGATTGCCAAAAATCTTAAACAAGTCGTCTAATTCTTTTATGACACAAGCAGTGCTTGTATCGCGCACCGGAAATACAAAGACGAACTTTGTAAACGCGTCAACAAGTACCAGAATATGACAATTGCCTTTTGATGATTTTACAAATGGACCCACATGGTCCATATGGAGGGTATGAAAGGGGCGAGCATATTTAGGAATTGGAAACAATTGACCTTCCTTTTTACCACTTTTATTTTTATTGTATAGGCAGTGTAAACAATTTTTTATGTATTTAGTTACAGTTTTTTTCATTTTAGGAAACCAATATTTATGTTTAATTCTTTCTAACGTTTTGTCTACAGCGAAGTGACCTATTTTGTCATGATTGTACATAATTACTTGCCAGATACAATTTTTTGGTACAACCCATCTACGACCTATTTCAGTGCGGCGGTAGATTTTGTTTCCAAGCAATTCGTACTCGTTAAAAACATTACGATTCGCATCGGTCTCTCCTGATAGTAAAATATCTCTGATTTTACATAGATTTGGATCTTGTTCCTGAACACTTAAAAGCCAGTCAGCTTCGGTGATGGACATTACTATTTGTTTTTCACAAACTTCACCGCTATAGGAAGGATTTCTGCTAAGTGCATCAACATGTTGCATTTTAGCGCCGGGTCTATGACAAATCTCATAATCAAATTCTTGAGTCAGGAGCACCCACCTGGCTATTCGTGGCAACACTTCTTTTTTTGTAAGCGAGTATCTGACGGCATTACAATCCGTAATTAATTTAAACTTACGGCCCAGCAAATATAAACGAAATTTTTGAAATGATGCCACTATAGCAAGAAGCTCAAGCTCAAACGAGTGGTAACGCTTTTCCTCGTTGGTCGTTTGCCTGCTATAGTAATATATCGGTCGCTCACCATGTTCATGCACTTGTACCATAATTCCAGCTACCCCTTCCCTACTTGCATCTGTATAAAGTATGGTTTCTTTTTTGGGATCAAAGATAGCCAAGGTAGAATCGCAAGTTAAGGCTTCCTTTAATAGATTTACTGTGCGATCTTGTTCGTCAGTCCATTGCCACCTTTGACCTTTTTTTAATAATTTTGTAAGTGGGCTACTTAATATCGCGCAGTCCTTAATAAATTTTCGGAAATAGTTAACTAACCCTAAGAACTGACGCAGCTGATGAACCGTTTTGGGTACTGGGAACTGCTTTATAGCATCAATTTTCTTTGGTGAGGGTTTGATACCATTACCATTTACTTCATAACCAAGAAATGTGATGTCAGTTAAAAAGAAAGAACACTTTTTTAGATTAAGAGTCAAACCGTGTTCTTTAAATATTTTTAGTACCGATTCCAGGAAGTTTATATTTTCTTCAACGGTTTCTGATACGATTAACACGTCATCTAAATAGACAATGACATTTTTAAAGCGTAAATTACCCAAAATCTGGTTCATCATGCGTTGAAAAACTGATGGTCCATTCGACAGCCCGAATGGCATGCGCAAAAACTCGTAATGTCCATCTTCTGTTATGAATGCAGTTTTGTCTATTGAACCCTTATTTACACTTATCTGGTAATATCCACTCTTCATATCTAAGCTAGTAAAATACTTGCACCCTTTTAATCTATCTAACAAGTCCTCTATGCGTGGCATGGGGTATTTCTCTTTAGTAGTTATTTTATTCAATGACCTGTAATCCACGCATAGGCGCTTTTCACCCCCTTTTTTTTCTACTAATAGTACAGGACTAGCGAATGGGGACTTGCTTTCGCGAATGATGTTGTTTTTAAGGAGCTCGTCAATTATTTTACGTAACGATGTCCTATCAGGCTCTGATAATCTGTATGGCCTGGTGTAAATAGGCTTGTTCGATTCAAGGTCGATACCAATTTCAAAATCTTTAATTTTACCTAATGAACTTAAATCAGCCGCGATTGTTTCGGGATATTTTTCAAACAAATCCTTTAAAGCATCATGATATTTATGCGGTACGTTGAATTCTACTTCACTAGACAAAACTACAGACACATTCACGGTTTTCTGAAAAGTCAGTTGATTTCCTATTCTCATATACATAACTGACGTATCTTCGGTCACATTCCGGCCTATCAGGATGTCACAACCCGATAACACGTCAATAATATAGAAATCGACACATTCGAATTCTATGCCGTCTAAAATCAGAGAAGTCGTTACGTAATCTTCTACCAAAACCACAGAACAATTCGAGAATCCCTGCAAATGAATCGGTGTTGCCAACTTCAGTTTCGTTAACTTTAATTGTTTTACTAAACTCGACGTTATTAGGGAGCAATCACTGCCCATATCAATAAACACTTTTTGAGAAAAGCCCCCTATACAGGCAACTTTATTAAATTTATTTTTATTTTCACCAGACTTTACAAATTTTACTTCTTTTTTTATTTCGTCAGATTTTTTGTTTCGACAATAGTTTTCTGAATGTCCCTTCTTACTGCAATATTTACAAATTTCTGTACACTCATTTCGTTTGTGATTACCCCCACATCCGAAGCAAGTTATCTGCTTTGTGATTCTGGCAGCCGTTAAACTTTGATTTGACACAGCAATACGACTCAATTGTTCCGATTTCAAAGAATTTCCTGGATCGATTCGTTTAAACGATGATTGGGGCACCTTATGTTCACTGACAGCGCCGAGACTCTTATTATGAGAACTACTTAACCGACCGTGGAGAAAAGATGCAAGTTGGTCGCATGTATTTATACTTCCGGCATCCACCGACGCACTTATGTTAGGATCGTCGATGTTGCCCGTAATGATAGAAATGATGTCTCGATCAGAAAAATTCACACATAACTTGTCAATTTTACATTTTTGTTGAAAGTAAAATTCATACAAATGTTGTTGTGCTGTAGGTTTACTCTCAATTATTTCTTTAAGTAACGCGAACATGTTACGTTTGGTTTGAAATGTAAACGATATTTTATCTCGCCATTGTTTCCACTTCCAACTAGCCCAACTACTCTCATTTTTTAAAAATGAGTCATACCAAGTTTTTGTCGTTCCTTTGAATTTATTGACAGCCTGGTAAATTATCACCTGATCCTTCCAATTAAATGTTTTAGCATGCAAATCAACAATATTGAGCCAATTGTATACTTTATCTGTAAGGGGGTCAAATTCTGGTACCATTGAGTTCAAAACCATATTATAGCAACCCGCTACTTGACTATCGACTGATTTCTTTGCTTTTTTACGAATGGGTGAAGGCGTGTAGCTACTACTGGACTTACTGCTTGATGATGATGATGATCTTGTACGTTTCCTCCTTTTCCGTTCCCGTTGACGGGCACGTGACTTTCGGCCCATTTGTAGGCTTGAATTCGAAGCACTTCTGATGTAAGTTGCGTCTACTTGCAAGAATAAATATATAAACAGAGAATTCACTTGATCACTTTTAATTTACCACCAATTAATTAATTACAATAAATATAAATATTTAACAATATTGAAGTTGTTTCGACGACGAGCACGCGAGTGTGACAAAAGAGAGCTCAGCCCACTGAGCTCGGGGTTTTTAAAGATTTGGTATTCCCCCGCCGAAGTCACGACAGCCAATGACTCGCCAGCAATGTTCCAACGTCCGGTCCGACGCAGGTGGCAGCACTGGACCAACGGTGCGTCGCTTGACTCGTGATACTGGCGCTATGTTCGGTCGCCGGAAGTAGTGGCGCCAACACTTGGAATTTTATTTTTTTGTGTTTTTGACCTGGACAAGAAGCACCAGCCCATGGTTCTCGACATCATTTATGATGTTTGCCAATTCTTGACGTCTACATGCACCATTTATACCGAATATTAATACAACCTGAAAAGAGATAAAACAGAATACAAAACACCTATATTGTAAACAAATACGAAACTGAAAGAAGTTAATAACAATAATTTAGTTTCAACTGACCTTTGTTGCCAAATATAGGCAAGCTTCTTTTAGGAACTTCTTGACATTGTCAGCCGAAAATACTTTCGACTTTTTACTCACATGGCCACTTGAGCGTCTTTTTAGAAATGCCAGCAAGTTGGAGTATGACTTGATATCAATACCATGTTTTGTTTTTACAGTGCTTTTTAGCATTGAATAGTAGCACCACAATGAGCTTGACTTATATTTTTGAGAAAGTTCCATGAAATAGGCTAAAAACACACTTTCTGTAAATGAATTTGCATCTTTGCTTGTTTTCCGTAAGATGACATTTTGATACGCTTGTAAGTATCTATCGCGATTTTTTGGGCAAGAGGCTTAGAGTAGCCGTTTTCGCTGCCTCTGAGACTTCTGGCAGTGTCGAATTAATAAATTCATCGTTACTTGACGACATTTTCAAATAAAAACACTACAGCGAAAAGAAAAAGTGCGCGGAATAATTTTTACTTGTTCACAAAAAAGCTTTTTTTTAAGGCAAAGGCACAAAAAACAGCCAGTACCTAGGTATTACTAATAAAGTAAATTAATATTTTTGTGTTTTGTAGTTAGATAAATGGTTGTAATTGGTCGTAAAAAATAATTAAATTAAAGAATTAAATGTTTATTTATTATATTTTATCTCCCAAAGTTAATTTTATTCGTAAAATGTTGACCACTTTTCTGACATAAAAACTATTTGCTAAGATTTAAAAAAGTACCGGTCGTTTTGCATCTTGATAAACCGTACGTTATGAGATACAATACGATATTGAAATTGGTGAAATAAGAGACCCTTTACAAGCAAATGATAAAAACATATACAGTCGCAGTACAGGAAGAATCCAATTAGAAAAGAAAAACGCTCCTTTCACGTCCTCTATCTCCTAAACTTTTCTCCTCTGTACTAGAATCAATCTTTAAACGGTTTTTAAGCCATATCGTCGTCATTTAATTTTGTTTGGGACTTATCTTTGTAGTCATCACCCACATTATCACATTTTGATCAGCCAGTCAGTTCTCACACATCACGCCATGTAGATAATCCCCGCAGGTTTCGGTTGAAGTGTACTTAATCGTACACCCACATTTCGCCAGTTATGTTGAAGTCCATGTCAATTGCATACATTGTTTAATGTTAAGTGGAAGAGCGGAGTCACACAAGCATCTCCTTGCTTAAAATGTGATCTCTAAATCATATGCGTTATAACTATAAGTAATTAAAATAAACATTTTTTTTTAACACTGCCCGACCCGGGGATCGATCCCAGGACCTCATGCTTAGTAGTACTCGACCAACGAGGCAGTCTCTCATAAACACATCAAAATTTCCATGAGAACGAAGTCGCGGGCAACAGCTAGTTTGTCAATAAAGTGCAAAAAGCGGATTGCTTTACGACCGTCGTGTTTGAAAGTTTCCGCAAGAAAATAAACATCGAGTATACCTTTAAACGGTTCTCATTTTTAACTGACTGTGGGTTTTCTTTGCAATCCTACTAATATTATAAATGCGAAAGTTTGTGAGGATGGATGGATTGATGGATGTTTGTTACTTTTTCACGCAAAAACTACTGACCGGATTTGGATGAAATTTGGAACATAGATAGTTTATAGCCTGGATTAACACATAGGATAACACATTTTATCCCGGTAGTACGATCCCGTGGGACATTACCGAACTCCACGCGGGCGAAGCCGCAGGCATAAGCTAGTTTTAGAATAAGAGTTATCAATAACTAATTTAATTTTATGCTCCATAACATTACACAAATTGTCAGCACATTCTGCACAATCTGTTGGGAAGATAATATTTCTTAAATTGGACGTACTTACACTATACTTAACAATCTGCAGTCTCTCTCACCCACTCTCTCACTTTATTACAAGTAATATTAAAAAAAAAATGTTTATTTCAGACTAATCAATATTACTGTATTGTACTTTATATGGCGAATTCTTCAACTTAAAAGTAACTTCTAACGGAAAATGATCTGACTAAAATACTTACCTGTGATACATTGACTGACTGCCTCTTTGTTAAACAGTGATCCAACCATCTCTTACAGCCGTCATGACCATCACTTACAAATTTGTAGGTATCGGAGGTCTTACCTAGATTTAGCAGAGCCACCTACGCTCCTCACAAAAATTATCTAGCTCCGCAAAAAACAATTTTTCTGGGTGAGCATTAAAATCACCTAATCATGTATTATTGTTGATTCCACGTCACAACGGTCTGTCACCGCATTCATTTCACTGAGCATTTCCGTAAATTCCGTCATATTATTTATATTGTCTGAAGGCATTTAAGTACACCGAAATATTAGAGTACCTACTCCTATTATCTACATTCACCAGAATAGCTATTATCCGAACACTAGTACACGGCCTCCCCTAGTATTATTATACTCTTTGTACACGGCACAACAGAAACTGAGGAGACCACACCTTTACGCCACATTAATGCGACCCCACCATAGGGACGCCCACGAAGGATGAAGACGTGTCGACTGCCGACTTGCTGGTAAACTCGAAACTCCGGTCAATTTAACCAATGTAATCCGTTAGCCTAAGCCAGGTTTCCTGCAGGCAACCACATCAGCCGTTTTACAAACCTCTCGTATCCCCCTCCACTGATCTTTTAACCGACTTGTAGTTAAAGCTAACAAGTTTGATTGTTTTTTATCTGTGTTGCTCATTATTATTTATTACACTGCTAGTATCTCCTTTATCCGTTATTACAGTTGGGGTTCTTTGGGAGGATCCAGTTTTGAAGTCAACAAAACGTCTAAACGAGATCCCTTCAGTCCACACATTTTCATCTAAAAATATACCTAATTTCTGCTTGGGTACTAATAGTTTGTAAGCATTGCAGTCTTTTTGCCTCTTCATTTTATAATCATAATCATTTATTTGCAATAAGTAATGGTACATTTTGATTTTAAAGTGAGTTGAGCTTCTTATTACATAGTCAGATATAAACGACATGCAACATTTTCAACTAATTGTATATGTTACCGCCAATATAATCCGGTATTCTAAACATACTTAAAAAGTACACACAGTCGAACATCGAACCTCCTCCTTTTTTTAAGTCGGTTAAAAATTGTCAAAGGAGTTTTGGTGAAACATTAGTGAACCGCTAACAATGCATCTCATGGTAAAAGGCTTATCCCCAATAAAATGGAAGTTAACATACCTAACTGTCGAAATGTGGGTGTATTGACACATCTGCGTACCCCTCAGAGCATATAGGCGTGATGTTATGTTATAATGTTGTGTATACAATAAACATCCAAGCGATTGCAGCAATCACGGCACATTGGCTGTCTAATATTGAAGAGTTCCATTGCTTATCTCCGAAGATAAGATCAGATCTTCACCAAATTTAAACGGGACTACTGCGAAATAATATTCTTCCAAAAAAAGAATCATCGATATTTGCGAAGATATACGCTGAACTTACAAACAAAAAAAAAAGACGAATTGATAATCCTTTGGAAGTCGGTAAAAACGTGTAGGTAATGTGTGAAATATTATTTATTTTATAGTTTGCCTAGGTATTCTATACAATATCGAATGCGCAGCCGGTAATGTGTGTAAAAGACGAGAGAGAGACGTACGGGTAGGCAGACAATAAACTACTAACTTGTTTACTTGCTTGCATTTCATTCCGCTGCGTGCGACGCGGGTGGGAAGACGCGCACAGCAGCGTGTAATGAGCTCATTGCGTAATCTGTTTGTTTAGTTTCGTTAGGGAATTTATTTGATTAAAAATGGCGGCCGAGCAACGAATATAATTATGAGATCAGAAAAAGATTTTGTTCACATTTGCGAATTATAAGAGAAGCAGCGAATAATAAAAATCGCACGTTTATTGACGATCAACGGTATGAACAATAGTTAGAAGAAATAAAAATGCAAAAACAGCCGAAAAGAAGTCACCGTATTTACTGGTTATTGAAGCATTATGATTTTATAACTGTTGGTCTAAAAAAAGTTGATATTTCCTGTAAATGCTCCTAATAACAATATTATATACTACGTTGATGATAGTGAATTATTACAAGTACTTCACGACGCACATCAGAGTATCGGCCATGGCGGACGAGAATGTTGAAGGAGCTTTCTACACGATACAAGAATATAACTCGCCACGATGTTGAACTATATCTGCAACTTTGCGAACCGTGCCAGCAAAAACAAAAAGGAATAAATAAAGGGATCGTCGTCAAGCCCATACTTTCATCCGAACTTAATTCTCGCTGTCAAGCAGATTTGATTGACTATCAATCTCATCCGGACCGGGAATATGATTTTATAATGGTCTATCAGGATCATTTCACGAAGTATGTAATAATAAGAGCACTGAAAACAAAACGCGCGGAGGAAGTAGCGTACAATTTACTGGATATTTTTACACTGATTGGTGCACCAGCAATCCTACAATCAGACAACGGTAGAGAATTTTCAAACCAAGTTGTAAACAGTCTTAACAGTCGCAGAAGTTGCCATGCACAGTCTTAAAAAATGTGCATGGTAACTTCTGCGATTTGTGCAAGTCATGAAGAAAAGAGCGTTTCATTCAGGTTACAAAAGAACACCTTATGAAGCTCTTTTTGGATCTAAAATAAAAGTTAGTATATATATCCTCACGATGATACTCACAAACTGGAAACTGAAGAGGATCTAGAAAATGCGATTAAGTCATCACCAAATATTGCTTCAGAAACTGTAATACTACATCCAGCTGGGACTCAAAATCAACCTCTAGAGGCTCAACATCAACAAAGCCATGCCATTGAAAGTTCAGAGATCCGTAACGAAGCCGAAGCTTCAAATGTGCGCGTGATGAACTATGATGACTATCCCAAGTTCCGAGATTTTTGATAAGCCGTTAGATGATCTGAGTTTCGTATCAGAACGTGACAATCATTAAGTTCTCCACTCGTGTGCTGTGTTTGTTCCGAGGAGACAACAGGTGCTCATTCGTGTACAACGAGCAATTGTAAATTCATGCTATTTAAACAATATGGCAGAAGGCTTTGGTTCTAAAGCTGTTTTCTCTTTATGTTAAAAAAACGCCTTAGCTATAGAAAACCGCATCAGTTCCAAAGATAATTTGACAGCAAGCTCAGAAAATGCTTAACAATTATGAAAAAAAAATCCCCCGTGGCGTTGGGTACTACTGTAAGAATCCCTGTTCCGGAAGTCGACCGAGATCGCGGTGATGCTCGCCATATACTAGCTGTAGTCTTACAAAAAACAGATGACAAACTTTATCAACTAGGCACAAAGCAAGGCGTTGTTAAGACATTGTATTTAAGACAGCAGTTTACAGTTTGTCAACAAGAATTACTTAAAAAGGAAGACGTCCCTAATCTAGAAACGACAGTCCGTACAGTTGCGACTCTGCAATCTATGGGGACAGGTAACGTATTTGTCAAATGTAGTTGCAAAAAATACTGCGATACTAAAAAGTGTTCTTGTCTTAAAAAAGTAAGATTTTATGCACTTCAAAATATAAGAATAAGTAATTTTTTTTTACTTACTTAATTTTTATTAGGCAGTAGACTTACTTATTATTTTTACAGAATTGTTCTGTTTCTTAAGTTTTTTTATACTTATTACATACCTGAGTACTTGTAAGCAATTTACATTATGTTACTAATAGCCAGAAGAATTTTTAGTTTCACTTTAATTTTGTCCTGATTTTACTGTAGTAACAGAAAGATACTACTTAGGTGCTTTTTTGAAGAAGAAGAATAAAAGTTTACTATGACTAAAAAGTTTTCATGTCATAAATTTTTAACATTTCCTTGCACAGGACCTAGTAACTTAAGATTAAATAAATCTTTTCAATACTCTTTCTCGAAAACTGGTTCTTATCGCACTATGATTAAGTTCAACATGCAATGTATTTCGCACGCGTGGATTTTTATATTTTTCCGCACACGTGCGGAAATAAAAATTTCCACAGATACTTATACTAAGTCCAAATGAGTTCAAGACTTTTTGGACTATACCTATGGTGATTGTTTTTTTTTAATATATGCGTCTTTATGGCGTAAATATTTTTTGAGTATTTAAATTGTTTAATAGAATATCATATTACATGGTTATTTAAAACAAATATTTACTTTTATGAACAAATTAACATTTATTTGTGAACTAAATTCAAAAATATTTGAATTTTCCATTGTTTATATTAGGCTGTTTAGCGGCATCATACCTTTGTTTCTTCTTCAACCTGGCGAAAGCAAAGCGCGGGAAAAAAATAAATTAAATCATAGTTTCCTAATAATTCCTGACAAAAATACTTTCCGTTTTAATATTTTATTTCTTCGAAAGTGTATTGAAAAACGTCGTTTGATACGCGTGGCGATTTGTTACTGCAGTTCTCGGCTCCAAAATTTGTATTTTTGTGTGTGTATGTAATGAATAAACTCAAAAACTACTGTGCTGATTTCAAAAATTCTTTCACCATTGGAAAGCTACATTCACCCTGAGTAACATAGGCACCCGTGCAAAACCGGGACAAGCCGCTAGTTTTAAGATAAAGAACATGTTTCATTTGTCTGTCCATTTATAGGTAGGCCGGTTAACATTGATAAATACAGACCAAAATCTATGTATTTTACACATTGCCGGTAGACCAGCAGGTACTCTATAAAGTATGTAATGGACAACAATATTCATAATATTACATGCATTGCCTGGACACCCCAGGTATTCTATACATTGCCTAGGTATTGTATAGGATACCTGAATTATATAGATTGCCGGTAAGATATGTATTTTTTAATTTCAATTAATTGTACGTTATTAAAATTAATTGAAATTAAAAAAATATATAAAATTACTTGAAAATTAATAATCCATGATATCGCTACTCTGTTGTCGATGTCTCTTTATTAACATAATTTATGAACAAGGGAATTTGTATATGTATCTGCTCTCTCCGAGCAACGTGAGCAAACGTGTTTTGTTGTTTACCGAAATGATTCATCGAGTCGTGCGGAGCGTCACTCGCTGTTACACGAGGCCGTCGATGGACGACCCGCGGCGACAGTCAGTGCCGAAACCACGGTAGTGGCCTCGGAACAGACAGCGATAGCTTCTGTCTTTGAGTTGATCACTGCGTAAGCGCTGTGGTACCACGATCAGCTGTTTCTACTGATACCCGCATTGGACTGTTTGTTACAGTTTGTGGCAAATTAAAAAAGATAATGCATTTTATATAGGGTGATCGATTTTAAACGACTGAGATAATTGGATAACCGCATTTTAAATATAAATTTTATGTTTAACAAGTTTATTCTTTATACTTAACGTCACGCCTGTAATCCCCGCAGGGTTAGGCAGAGGTGTAGGTACCTAAATAGTACACTTAACTGGCGAAATATGAGTATATTTCGCCAGTTAAGTGTAAGTCCCATGTAATAGGGGAATTAGATGAATAGATGCAATAGGCTACAGCCATTAACCGGACACGAATCCAGACTCCGTGGCTGCTACTGAAAAATTCCTAATGGAAAAACCTAATAGCCTGACCCAGGAATCAAACCTGGGACCTCATCATGCTCAGCAGTCGTGCTTGCGAACAGTCGACCTACGAGGCAGGCAGTTTATTTTTTATTTTCAAAATTATTACATAATTTTGTTAAAAAAAAAATGTTTTTGAGATAGTTTGAGCAGTTGTATAGTTTTTTAAAATACATCAATTTAAATCAGTCTCACGGTACCTATAGTGACTTTTAACTTAAAATTAATGTGATTTAATTTTAAATCAAAATGCAAAATATCAATTTAGGTTGAATATTTTGTGACATGCTCAATTTGTGTCTGACTTAGTTATCACAGTAGGACAAAAGTTTTCAAGTCTTCTTCTGTAAAAATGTTTCGTCTGTAAAATTGAAGTACCTAATTATTTAACATTCCCCACAATAAACGTAAAGTAACTACCAAAGTATGTTAAATATCAGTGCTACGTCTACAGGAGTTCGTCTGAGGCAATCCTGCTCACAAAACGTATTAGGTACTGTCGGCAAATAACGTTGCTTAGCTGTGTTCCGGTTCGCAGGGATGGGCGCCGGTGCAATTACCAGCAAATGATCAGAAATTTAGTCGTTGAAATTCTAACACCCCGTACGTAAATTTTTGGCGGTTGTGACATTTTGATGTAATGCGTTGTTTCAGCCAATTAGAAACAAGCAACGTCAATCAAGAAGTGAATACGACTTAAAAACGGTTTCGTACTGTTACCTAGACATAATTATTCAGTTTTTTCAGTCTCATATATGGTAGTTAATTTTGACTTACATTGTGTTAGAACTTCAGCGAGGATTTCTGTTGTTTCGCCGGGTTGGCAACGCACCTGCGATATCTTTGTTATTTCAGATATCTAAACGGCGCAGAGGTTATAATTTCAGTTTTAGGCTGGGAAGAGATTCACCTTTCGTATTTCAAACAGTCCACAGCAGTCCACTAATAAATCTAGATTAGTTTGGAGATGGATTAAAACTAAATTCTTGCGACTGAACTATATCGAAGAACGCCTTATCTTATAAGGCGTTATAAACCTATCTTATAAATTGAATGTTACCATATTGCTATCTTTTGTGCAGACCGTATTGTTATTATCTTCTCAAAATAACTCGTATCGTTAGTAGAGTACATATGTGTCGTCGAGTGTCGACATTGTCTGCATATTTATACTGCATATTCAACAACAGCTATGTACCTAATGCGCCCACACACCACACATTGACGATACTACGGGCACCGATAAAATGATATGGTATACTGGCTCATCTATGACGTCCAATAACTCGGTTCAGACTACCTAACGATGAACAATTAACTAACGATTCCAGTAAATCATGAGAACAATAATTTCCTTGTGTTAGCAAGGACAATGGAAAATGGAAAGTAAATTTTATAACTGTAGGCCAGCAACCGTATCTATCAGCTTTCTAACTGCATGACTGTTTCGTGGAATATCTCGCAGCCGCTTGTGTTGCTCCGCTGTACGCGCGGCCTCTCTGCTACGGGGGTGCATTTGAGCGCAGTTGGCGAGTTTATGTTACTCGCTGTAGCCTATCAATAAGGACCTCACCTAGAGATGTAGCGAGTTTATTATTTGTTTGTTGGCGGTTTTAGTTTAGTTTGCTTCTAACATTAGTGTATGTAATTACACTTTTTAATGCTATCTACTACTGGTAGACAGCAGACACAGAGTATTCTTCTTAAGATTGTGGTAGGACAATCTTAGGAAGAATTATTTGTGTCTGCTATCTACTACTGGTAGGACAATCTTATGAAGAATTCTAAAACAAAGATTAGGTCAACCAGTCGTCATTGTCCATCCCTTGTTCCATGTTACTCCCCTACCAACCGTCACACACGTTTTCCCCTTTTTTTTCAAACTACTCCTCACACAATCTATCCATATTTCCTTTAGTCTTCAATGCTTGGTGCAAATTAGGCAATCCAGTAAAAAAAGTACATAAAAATACTTATAATTTAACCCGTAATCACGTAGAAGACTCCTGAAATATTATATTTTCTGAATAGTTTCATAGTTTCCTTCTGAAACTGTCCAATTGCATATGAAATGGTATTATAATAGATAAGGCAGTTGAGGGATTGGCCTTTAATTTCATACTTGAATATTGGATGGCTATTTTTCAAATACCTATTTATGATGGATGAACCAGTACGGCTCACTGGTCAGCTTTCACTCAAATACGGCGAAATGGAACTACTCATTTCAATGAGCACTCATCTTTGAAAGGAAATTAAACTATACGTTCAATGGCTCTTCTCTTCGCTCTCTCAGAATATTAAAGATTATTATTAATACGTCCAACATGAAGATACCTGTGTCTTTTGAGGAAATTAATGAGAGATATAATGTGTTTGGTATTGTTTTTATTAAATATTTCCTGATTTACCCTAAGATACAAAATATTCCTTTTGGCTTCCAAGTCTCACAGCAGCACCAAGACCAAGGCAACCCTTTACCTGTAAGATAAAAAAAATTATATTAGTAAATATTCAACAAACTTAAAAGCTACAAAAAACAGAACCCTATCCTTTTATTTTCTTAAGGAAGTCCCTAAAACAGAGCCGCAACAATATGCTGAAGCCTTATAAGTAGTTATAGTTGTTCCTCACAGAACTCGAACCCGCGCGCAGTTTGCAGCGGAGCCGAGGAGCCGGGCTGGCGAGCACCTCGGCGCTTTCTCTTTCAATGTTGACAAGCATCTGTAAACACGCCGCATCGCCAACAGTATGTCTTTACTGCGTTCATTTAGTTAGACGAGAGCGAGCGGAGAGCGGCCTATTGTTCACGTGCTCATAAACCCTGGACCGGTGTTATCGTCGTGTGTGCCACAAAGAGGTAACAGTAGTTAGAAACAATATTCTTTACAAGTTAAGAATATAAATTTCTAATAGTAAATAATTTCTAATCTCGAATACACAATCTCGATTAAAACATTAAATTGAAAGAAAAAAAAAACTTTGTTTAATTTTTATTTATGAGTCCAATTAATGAGCGCGCGCGGTGTTCAATGTTTATGGCATGGCAAGTGGGAAATCGTCTCAGTGCTCCGAGGATGGTCGGCGTAACGCTGGCGGGCCCCACCGAGGCGGGTGGCGACGATCGATAGGATAGGGCGGGCGCGGCGCTGCAGTCGGTTATACCGCCGCCTCACGCTTGCCGACCTAGCCTTCCGACACTTTAGCGACCGCTCGCGTCGCGACAACTCGCGACGATGCGCGGCGACCGCGCCGCGCGCGATACGCGCCATAATAAAGATCACGATAACTTAAAGTCTTCACTGAAAAAGGGGAGCAAAACTAAAAAGCATCGAGTTATCTTCGATGAGAGCGCCAACGAATTTTTTGAGGCCGATTATATTATCGTGGTGCGTGACGAGTGCGGGTACTCCGACGAGGGCGAAGGCGAGGAGTGCTCGGGATGCGGGGCGTGCGAGCGCTACCAAGAGGCCGAAGCGGGCGCGCTGAGCCCGCCGGAGGGCTACAAGGACCTGGGGCTGTTCAACCGCGATGGCACGCTGCGCGAGCAAGCCTGGTGGGAGGCCGGCGACGTGCTGCTGGTGGGTGAACGCTCGGGCACTGTGTTCACGCCGCAGCACCTGCAGCTGCTGCGCCGCCTGCAGCGCGAGCGCCTTCTGCGGTCCACCATCTGTGCCGACTGCGACGCGCACGCCTCGCTCCACCAGCCACTCGGTGAGTCACCACCTCCCGCCGTGTCCTTGCCAAGGACGAACTTCGCTCACATCTCGAGGTTCACGTCTCACAGGCTGCTCACAGACTGCCGGCTGAGCGACGACACTATCCTCCATTGTCGCTGATGTACACGTTCTTCCATCACGACCGATAAACATGTGAAAACTTACGAGTATCGAAGTTTCTAACTCTCATTAGCAGTGTCTTTCTTTTCTCTTTTCTTTGTTTCAGACGTAACAAATTCGACTTGTTATCAGATTAAAATGCAGTGTATTTTTTTCTAAAACTGCGATTGCTTTTATTGCCGAGCGAAATGACAATGTCAACTGGGTGATTAGAATGATAAAACAGTTATCGTTTTAACTGCAATGTAGCTCGAGCGAACTGACTACTTGTTATATAATAATGAAGCGCTTCAACTGAATTGACAACAATTTAGATCGTGTTAGAGCGTTATTAGAACAAGTGACGTAACGTTGTCAGGTCTCAAAACATCAGAAACTCTATTGTTCTCATCTAGAGTAGAGGCACTCATTAAATCGCCTTCTGAAACGTTCACGGTCGACCAAAGACGCTCAATGAATCTACTGACATTTATTGATTATTTAGAAAGTCACCGATTTGACTATCGACAAAATAAAACAAAAAAATGAATGCCAACTTGAAACTGCCCTTGTTAGAAGAAAACGTGTTCACATAGCTACCTACATTCTGTCAAATATCCCTTTAATACGACAATCAATAAGTCGCATTCGTTCCCAAATAATGACGTATAATTTGGCTATTACCCAAAATAAGAATCTGGAATATGAGCTAGGTATCGTAATTTCTAAACCTGTCTCAAGCTGTGATCACCTTGCCTTTCATCACACTTTTTCAAAGTCAAAGTCAAAGTCAAAATCATTTATTTGTAGGAAATGTGGTACAATAGATGGTAAAAATAATAAGTAGTGCAATGACACATTTCGCCATAAAATTGGCATGAATAAGATGTTAATTCCTATTTTCAACGCTTCATCCTTTCAATTTACCGAAAAGCATTAAGAACAAACGTTAACACCATTAAAAAAGCTATAGTTTTAATGATTTACCACACACTTGTTTAGCTTGCACTTGTAGTAGGAGGGATTTGTAGAAAAACTAGTAATTAGATAATGTGCAGACAAAATTGCAAAAATTCATAAAATGATAAAACTCAACGCGACAACGATTTCTTCTGAATCCCGTCAAAAATACGCAACATTTTAACATAGTAAGAAACGCTATAAGCCTTTTATGTACCTAAAAAATGAATAGATCAATGTCCATCAAGGAGACAAATTATAATTAAATTGACACTTGATTCCTGTCGAACGTTGTAGTTTCAACAACAACGTTCTCAGGTCAGGACAACACACGGGGTTCTTATAATTAAACGCTGGAATGCATAACTTTTGTCAAACCTTTTGTGTGCTTATCTAAATAGGAACATTATTGTAAACCGGCTAGCGTGGGCGGTCTGCGGTTCTTTGTGATTATATACATGAGTTTGTTTGGCAAGTTTATACACATAGCAAGCTCAAAAGGATGTATTTATATATAGCATACACAAGTAAAACAACGAACTCGCCAATGATTTTCAGGACACGAAACTGAAAAGCGGTTTCTTTTATTCTTGTCTGCATTCTACTAAAAATATCTCAACTGACTGCTAAACATCAACTATACCTTGATATCTTCTTTTCATTCCTTTATAAACCAAACATTTTACAAAACACGAGAATTGCGTGACCACCTTAGATAAATTTCAAACAAATCTTAATTGTACACTTTCCATACGTATGAAAACATTTCAAGATTAAATAGGAAAACTAGCTGCATTCAAACATATTCGTATACGGGGTGGAAGGGACACCGACGCGAAAACGCTTACCATGTATTCAGTACATCATTCTGAAAAATTTCAATGTAGGGAGGAGTCCCTATATTGAAATTTTTCATCGGTTATAATAAAAAAATCAGTTGTTCCATACTTTTTGACCGTGTAGGTATTGCACTTTTGTAGGAAACATCTGATTTTTTTTTGCGCCGGTGTCTCCTAATCTTGAAGATCGCTACCATGTTTAAATAGTACAGTATCACTTAGTAAAGTTTATAGTATTTTACTTGAAACACAACTTAGAAACAAAACAAGTCTACTTATTCGGTACTTTGGCTTATTTCTTCTTTTTCTTAAAAACAGGTGATGTTCCTCCAGAGATTGGCCAATACATCGTCGAAATCAGTTCTGTTCTTTGCCTCTTTGCCAGGCGAAAGAATTGAAGTACTCTTGACTGTAAGCCTTGTAGTCATCCAATTATTATCACGGCCTTCTTGTCCTATCGCAATTTATTTGAATTCCAAGTCTTTTTTCCTAACAACTTCAAATTAGACGTCGTTTCTTTGCTACATTAAACATGCTGTGCGTTATCTGACGCAACAAAATGGAAGGAATACTGCTATTAACGCCTGGCGAGTACTACAGAATATGTAGTTGAACATTTTGAATCAAGACTGCAATGTCAAATGCCAGCGCATATCAAACGATCATCCACGAAGCTACACGCACAGCACGGATGAAATAACTTAATAACTAACACTTTACGTCAGAGGAAAACGTAAAAAACCTTAAAAAATATTTTTTTCATAAACTTGACTCGCGGATTCTTTTTTCAAATTTAAAGAGACTGGCATCAACAATCTAGTCGAGTCAGCTACCAAAATATTTAAACGAAGGTGAATAATAGAAAAGGCTAATTCAGGTGTACCTACCATACCTGTCATTTAAAGTCGTCAATAAATACCTACTTGTAAAAAAATAAACCGAGGTTGCCAAACAAGATGCGATACTCAACAATAGGCCGATAGCTAATAGAGATGCACTAACTAAATAATTGTTTCATAGAATGAGACCTTCCCTGTATTTGGTTTACTAGTGCTGATGTGGTCTGTGAGCCTGCAGTGCGTACATACGTACCTACGTGCATATGTTCCAACCAATTTGTTGCTATTATGTACGTCTGATTGGGCGTCGGTCACCATCACAAGTGATACGATTAATTTAAATGCAGTTATTATGTTTGTAAATGTTTCAGCTGCAAGTCTGTTCGTTTTGATATGATTGCTAAAATATAAATATTATTATGTTTTTAAGAAAAGCAATCATACACAGAGAGCGGCTATTTTAAATACCATTCACGTGTTTATGCAAAACTCTTCTGACACCTCTGTTGAAAGAATGATTATTATTTTTAAACTTCACTAGCTATGTCTCTTGTTTTGACCAGGCAGAGAAAATATGTGTAATTTAAAAATAATTTCATAATTATAGTGGACATAGAGAGACGTTGCATTCTATTATAGGAATATAAGGATTTACTGTTTCCTTTAAAGTCTTGCCTTTGCAGCTTTTCATTAAATTTCTTATTTCGTTGAAATAATTTTTCGCATAATTCGAAGACATATTTTGGAAGCATAAATATGGAGTTTTCCATGTAACCTTAACGCCAGCTACTAAAACCTAACTTTACATTTTAGCCAAAATTAGTAGCAAGCTGCCTAAATAAACAAAATACTAAAATAAATCTATAAAGTGAACCGCAAAGCGGAATTCTGCTTGATTGGAAAACAAAAAGTTATAAAGAATAACATTTGAAAGTTCTGTTATTTATTAGTAAAGTTAGGTCACGTTCGAAACATTCACCGGTATAACTGTTTGATTATACAATTGACTTAAAAATACGCTTGCAGACGGCCAGACGGCCCAAGTCGGCTGCTAATGCTATGAAAACCTTGACCACTTAACCTTGTTATACGGTGCAATGACGTAATACACAAGTGATGATAAAGACAGCATTATCAAGTAAACAAGTTTAATTTGATATAAAACATAAACTGATCAACATTTTCGGCCTGTTAATTTCATAAAATATCATTAAAAAGCTCAAATAACTAAAATCCAAACATCAAAATTACGCAGAACGACGGCAACTAAATAAAAATGCTTGATAAAGTTTTACAAAATTGAAAATATCAAGACAAATTTATCAAATGCAATAACCCACCGTGTCGGTTCTGACAGCGAGTCGGAAATGAGGTATTACGGTACGAGTATTGGTACACAGACCACACACAATTATTGTCTAGTCTAGGGGAAAAGAGCTTCGTACTTTAGCAGACTGGCGCATAAGATACACTTTTGCAACCCTTAAACTCAACAAGTCAATAAACATAACCAAGATATTTTTCATCGGCGAGACGTTTTCGTTGAGAAAATGCAACTTCTTTTTTGTCAAAGAAATATTTCTTGGTGAATTCTTTAACACAATATAAAAATACCTATGCATAGAGAACGTTACCAGAAACAGCCCTTAAAGTCGGAAAAATCGACACCTAAAAATCAGAATCGTTATTTTTCTATAGAAAAATAACGGTTGATTAATTTTTCGCCTGCTGAATTTTCAACTGTGTAAAATCGCTTCTGTTGAAACTTGGCACTCATGAATGTAGTTCTGGAGAAACTATAACATAAAGGAGACCTGAAGTTGATCTGATGATGGAGACAGAAGACAGTTGCGAGAGCATGAGATCCCAAAAAGTGGTAGGAGGCAAGGGAGGCCCTTGCCCTGCAGTGGGACAATATAGGCTTACAATAATAAATAAAATTAAGAGCCCTCTCTCAGGAGCCCTGGCCACCGGTAGCTGGTAGCTAGGACCCTGTTCCCGATGCCGGTGGGCTACTTTTTTCTATATTTTTATATTTTTTTTTTTAACAAAAATATTTAAAAATGTAAATAATATGTTAGAGAAATGAATAAAGGAAATTAAACTGAAACTGACTTCGGCAGCAATAAAAGCTTCAACTCGTTGCTGAAATCACATTAAGGCTGAAGTTGGTTCTAGTCTAAAATACATTAGTTTGGTAAACATAAAGCGAGTGTCATACTGCCATCTAACTTCCGCTACGTTTTCCAATTACTGAAGCATACTTGAACAACCTGAAATAATTCTCAAGAAAGCAGACTGTTAGTAACGATCTGCGATGTACCGATTTACGAAGCAAAACTGAAAGAAAATTCGTATATCTAAACAAATAAATGAAATTGAAGTGTCTGTTTGTCATATAAAATAACACTTTTTAATGAATGCATATGCCAATATTTACAGCACGTATAACAAAAACACATTTTTTCAGTTTTTGTGTCTGTCTGTCGGGCTGTCTATCCGGCTAATCTCCGAAACGGCAGGACCGATTTTGAAGGGACTTTTACTGGCAGATGGCTGATGTTACAAGGTCTAATATAGGCTACTTCTATTTTTGAAAAATAAATATGGCTCCGTGCAAAAAATCAAAACTCTAATAATTATAAATTGGTAACAAAATTCGATTTAAAAATGGAAGTAATATTTTTTTTTTATTATTTCGCGCGAACGAAGGCCGCGGGAAATAGCCAGTAAAAGATAAAATGCGTGAATTTAGTCTGAGATTTTTCAAAGTTAAATCTTTTATTCCGACCGGTTACGAACAATGGAATAATAATATGATATAGGGAAACACGAGTGAAGCAGTACGTAGTACTAATCCGATTAACCGAGTGAACCATTTCTGTTGCACTTGTACTCAATTGTAACATTCATAATACCCGTTAGCGGTGTTGTTGGCAGAACGTGTACTTCAGAGGACTTACAAATAATACTACGTTGAAATTAAAACATAATTCATGTGCTTTGATTATGAAACACATTTGATTTGGATTTTTTAAACAACCATCGAAAATACCTACACATTTGTTAACTCAACTCAATGAGGAAGTGTTAACGCACAGCACGGCCATAATACAGAAAAGATGAAAATAGAACTGCAAAACGTTTTACTAAGCAGAATGGCTTAGTGAAAATTTGATTGAATTGGCCTTATTTCATTTTCAGACTACGAGCCTCACGGGGTGACTACTCGCAGCGCACTCCTTCGTTTAAAAAACGATTGATGCGTTAGCTTTTTTATTATCAGTTTTTTATTGTTTTTTTAGGGTTACAGAGTCAATTAACGAACCCTTTATAGAGTTGCAGTGTGCCTGTACGTCGCAGCCTTTTTACTAGCGGACTAAAGTTTTATCAAACTGAAATTATTATGGTTTCACATTTATTTCCTTATATTAATGGCGACAAACTAATTGAAATAATGCAAAAACCCTTAACACTCACGTGGCGTACCTACCCCTGGTACGCCACGTGATTGTAGGGGGACGTTGATTGGGGTTGATTTCTTTATTTGCAAGACCCTTCATAGAAGGTTCCTGAAAATAAAGCACACCAACATTTTTGGGATTCTCATTGTATACGTATTCCTTTTAAAAATTTTGGTGGTACGCCACGTGATTGTAGGGGGACGTTGATGGGGCTGATTTCCTTATTTGCAAGACCCTTCATAGAAGGTTCCTGCAAATAAAGCACACCAACATTTTGGGGATTCTTATTGTATATTCCTTTTAAAAATTTTGGGGGTGTATTTTTGGAACAATCCCGTGTTCCACCTCACAGGCTGAACCTATTTTCTATGAAACGTGAACTTTTGAATTTCGAAAGTTCTTACAAAAGCGCCCGGGGTTTTATTGTAATAACGTTAAAGCGACATTACAAGGAAAACTTGCTATGTGTATGTTTGCCTTCAAATAATTTTATACATTCTACATTGTGCGTCCATAAACTCCATCCACTTTAATAAGTGCCAATTTGCTGCTGACCAATTAATTATAATTATTAAATGTACTCTGACAGCTGACATCAGTAGATACTCGTTAAACGCGTATTAAAGTTAAAGGAGTCTGCCGACTACACCGTACCATAACATGACAATGTTATCAGGCACGAAAATAAACATGACACATGACACGAACTACTATGCCCACTACAACGTGTCATACCCGATCTTAGTGAGGCGCTATGAAGGGGAACACCCGACGATCACAACGTTACTAGGATGACGGCGCTGCTGTACAAAAAAGAAAAGACGAGGGAGAATGCTGGATATTATTTAGGCATCAAGTTGGAGATGAAGAAAAATTTTACGTACGTGAGTCTTGTGGAACAAAAGGTAACAAAATGGCAAGACAAGTGGCAACATGTTATGGGGCCGTCCATTAATCACGTGAGGCTTGAAAGGGGGGGAGGGGTTTTGGAAAAAATCACGAAATATCACAAGGGGGGAGGGGGGTGTAATAAGATATCACGGGTTTATTAATTTTTCCGTCAGACACGAGATGCAATTTCTAAACAAAGTTGTTAGTGTTGAAGAAAGGCTTGCTAATCCGTGGTCCGAGGATAATGTACATTAATGTTAACGAGAATATTGAAATAATATTGGCTTTGGGCGGAAAAACGCGGTTTACGGATTTATAGGAGAAAATATAGGAATCGGTAAAAATATATCTCCAATAACCGTATATAGGGCGGAATTAATGAATATCGTCAAGTTTCGATTCATGATGAACGATGCCCGGAGCCACCACTGGCTCAAAAACTATTACTTATAACAATTGAAACTGTTTTATACATAAACAAGGCCAAACTGACGTAGGTTTTCCTAATCAGTTTGGCTTCACCATGTAAGCTACCACTTTTCGGCGATGCGACATCGCGGTTTTATGTTTCGACCCTGATTATGAAAAAATCTAGAAACTACATAGTTATGTACCTACAATACAAAGTGAAGCACTGCAGTTGTTGTAATTAAAACATTGTTAATAGGAAACAAAATGTTTGCGAACCTCATCAATGGGAGAAGGGATTAGTCGACGTCGATCGATAGTTTCTCTCTTTCTACTAATCCATTCTACCATCGATTGATGGCATCGAACAAAGATCGATCGATTGGTGTGATAACACCCTCAGGGGGCCCGCGAGACGGACGGCCAGACAGCTTACTGATCGAGGTGTCATTATTCGTGTGCACTGTGCAGGTGTACGTAAAAAACAACCTTCATTCATACTTCGGCCACTTCATCCGACGTGCCACCTTGTGAATAGGTCCCTTGGAACAGGGATACATATTCGCCAGGAGAGATTTTGGGTCATAGAGATGTTTGTGTACGATATATTTTTGTAAAATCCCTAATATTTAACAATAACAAAGCGACGACTATTTTGTCGATAGTTATTCAATAAGCTTTAATTTGGTGTATTTAAAAATAATAACCACCTAGTATAAAGAAAATATATTATGTAGAACATTTCATTTCCATTAAAAAGCAAAAATTCACATTATTTTCCAACAAATAAACCAAGCATGGGGGCGTTCAAGTATTACTTAACGCAATTTGGGGTTCTGGGGGGGGGGGTCTTGTAAAACGTTACGTTACTATGCTTTATGGGGCGGGAGGGGGGATCAAAGAAGGCGTTACGTAACATTATTTTTTATTTAATTTTATTTATTTATTTATTCAAAATCAAAGCATTTATTTCAAGTAGGGCAGTTACAGGCACTTTTGAACTGTCGAAACAAAGACAACAATGAAATGTGGCTGCAGTCCCAGTCACAAGGCATAAAAACTGTGAAAGTACTGTCGTTACCCATTCCCTAATATAGATAGATCTCTATGGAGAAGAAAGGGCAAGAAACTCCATAATTATACAACAAATTGACACAACCATCCATAATTTACACTTATAAATAATGTTAGTAAGATATCAAATAATCAGAGACAAACACTACACAATACTATTATAACTAAGTTGTATACAAAATGAAATATATACAATCATTTTATATTTTTTGTTTTATTTAAATAAAAAGACTAGGGAATTAAAATCGCCCAAGTTGCCAGGGCTGAAGCGCTCATCGGCACCGCTATCGCAGCGCGGCGCGGCGGCGTAACCCTGCTAGCTTATTATAATATTTTTTTTTTCAAATTCGACTAAGGACTATTTTGGGAGGGGGGGGGGGGGGTACAGAAAAACGTTACGGCGCGTTACATACGCAGGAGGCTCAAAAATCTTCAAAAATTGCGTTACGTGATACTTGAACGCTCCCTATGTTCCCTTTAAATATGTAGAATTCAACCTCAAAGGCCGCAGTGATTGATAATAGCTTATAACACCTTATTTATTGAAATGAAACGTAAACAGAATATTCTGTTAAAGTAACGATGTAATTTCCAACACTGCGAAGCCACCGATTTCTCACAATAAGCAAATAAACTGTGAAAACGATAAATAATTTCATGTAAATTTCACGTCAAAGAACGCAAAAAAAAACGAAACGATATTTCGTGGTATTTATTATATTGGAACTAGCTTCTCAATCACAATACTTGTATTAATTAAAGCCTCTATGTTATTCGGATGTACAAGTTTTATTATTAACGTGAAGTTTTATCAAAATTCGTTCCAGTAGTATTTGCTTGAAATAATAACAAAATATAAGGATCGTAGCAGGTGGCGTTCTTTGGTTTCTGCCTACGCCAATGGGAAAAAAGCGTGAGTTTATGTGTGTATGTAATAACAAACATCCACCCATACGTTATCACAAACTTTCTTGTTTATAATAGTAGTAATTCTGTAGCATATACACATGATTTGATCGAAAATGAGTTTAAATGTCCAATTTAGGTACCAACACAAAGGTTTTGCTTAGACAATTATTATTATTATTTGTATATATAGTTTTACCAATGCAATCCAATTTATTTATTTCAGACACAACAATCCATAATTTTGTTAGTAGGTACACTTAATAATAATGTTAGTAATTAAATAAATCAAAGACAAATACGAGTACACACCACACAAGTTGTAAGTTTAAGTGCCACGTCGTGAGCGCAATTTTATTACGCACACAAAATATCGAGGCAAACAGCGTAGGCCGTAGCCATCGCGTAGGCACACATTGCGCCTGCCATGCATATCCGCAATCACACCGGCCCGGCCGGGCCATCTGAAAGCGGCGCGTAGCGGGCCTACGCGGCTACGAAAATTGCTACGCGTAAGGATCGATACGAGCTAGGCACTTACGCGTAATGTTCGGGTCCGAGCGTAATGTTGGTGAAGTTCTTCGCGTCGCGCGTCTGGTTGATAGCGTACTGCGCATATTTTGTTATTGTATTGCATTATATTCGTTATGTTATGAAACTTGCACTTCAACATTGTTGTTGTAAGTACACTGAGCTGAATATGAGAGTGGTCAACTTTTGGCACATAATAATATTTTCTCGAAGGCCACAAGATCAGTCACTAGTCACGAGTACTTGTAGGTAATGTAAGAAGTTTTTACATTAGGTATCTGGCATACAACCTGGAGTGAATAACAAAATTTAATAATTTTTTAAACTAACAACGTTCCTGAATACAAAAATTTACTCTAACCCAGAGATTCCCAAAGTGGTTGATATCGACCCCTAGGGGTCGAAATCGATTTCCCAGGCGTCGACATAAGCGAAAACTGATTTTGGGGGTCGATGAGGTCTAAAAATCGACCCCTATTAATGAACACAAATTCTTATTTGAAAATCAACGGATTTAGCTAAATAGGTCGAAAGTCACCAGGTTCATCCATCATACAGAATTTTTATATTTACTTTGCTATTTTAATGTTTTTTTTTCAATGAATAATTGCCTACTTAAGTATTTTTACGTTATTAATTACACTTGATATTTAATAAATTTTATGTCTGTTTATTTTGTTAAATTTTGATGAGAAAATGATGTCACGTTTACTCATTTAACCAACTGCAAAGTTTTTAAATTGGTAAATATTTTGTATCAATGAGAAAGAAGTAGAGATAGGATTTTTAAAGGGCACTGATTTAACGCGGCAGTTGTATATCGTAGTTTTGGTAAGTTAAAAATTACAAAATGCATATTTATTTAACAAGTGCGGCAGTTAAAATATGAACAAAAATGAGTCGTAAAAATAATGATATAGATCATTTTATAATTATACCGAGCAGTAAAATAACTAAATGGGCAGTTACGAGTGGTAGTTATTCGCCTAAAAAGCGTACTCAACTACGCTACGTGGGGCTCCTATTTCTGTCTGCAGGGTTTACAGTAACCTAACACGAAAGGGACGAACCTAACCTGTCCGAGTCGGGGAGCCCCAAGTCCGGGTGTCTCCGCTCCCTATGAACTGCCGAACTATTTATCTAACTGCCCATTCCATCATTTCTTGCCATTTATTTATTAGCCTGCTTACGTATTTTTAGTACTGACATTGTAAGATGTAAGTAATTTGGCTATGGGGGTCTGAGGTATCAGTTCATTTTGGACAAGGGGTCTCTTGCCCAAAATAGTTTGGGAATCCCTACGCTAGCCGGTAGAAAATAATTGACATACCTAACAAATTACTACTAGCGCACTTTTATTCGAGCGAGATTTTAATCAACGTTTTATTAAAGTGGTCGGTCAACAAACTGGGTTAGTAAGGAATTTTCGGAATGTAAAACTCGGCAAACGATTCCAGTTAACGTGGGTTAAAGTTGGGAATTCAAAAACATACAAAACTGCGCCCGGAGCGCAGGATGATTGTTATTGTAAACACATTCTCAAACACTAAAAATATTGTTTAGACTCCAGAAAATAAAACAGAACTTTAACATAGACATTGTTACAAACGGTAGGAGATACAACATTTATCACCAACCTTTCCTTAGTTAGAACATGTTGAAAACGATTGGCTAAACCGCTTGCTATAATATAATATCTGAAATCAGCAGTTCCGCATAATTAAAAAAAAACTTACTAACAAAACCGAGAGAAACAAAAACTGAAAAGCAAAAAATAATACCTGTTACGCTAAATAGCATTAGGTTATTATAATAAAAGGTTTATAATTTTTAATGTTAGTAACTGAGAGAGTACGAAACATCACGTAGGTACAGCTTAAAATTATGCTAGCTTGTTTGATCTTCGTTGATTAATTATATTTGTAGAACAGCACCACATTTACATTTATTTCTGGAGTGTAAATTTGGTGCTGTTCTACAGACGATGGGGCACTTAATATCGTGTCCTGCGTGTCCTGTAGTTTGTGCGCTACAGGAATAGATGGACGCTACTGAAAGCGCCAAATTAGTAGCTCAGTTCTGGGCTGATACAATTTAGATTGCCATCGATACGCTAACAAGAAGAATTATATTTGTGTGGAACCGAAAACAGACCACCCCGTAAATTTTTTTTCAATACTCTTTTTCGAAAACTGGTTCTTATCGCAATACGATTAGGTTCAGCATGCAATGTACTTCACATGCGTGGATTTTTAATATTTTTCCGCATACGTGCGGATTTAAAAATTTCCACTGAACTATACTTATACTAGTATAGTATAACGGGCTGGTGTCCGCAACTCCACGTCCAATGCGCGTATTTTGCGTGCGGTATACTTATACTAAGTCCAAATGGGTTCCATGACTATAGTCGGCGGTGAATGTTTTTTTTTTTTGTTAAATCTCGGCATAAGAATGCATGCGTCTTTACGGCGTAAATATTTTTTGAGTATTTAAATTGTGTTTATAAATAAAATATGATTATTTAAAACAAATATTTACTTTTATGAACAAATAAACATTTATTTGTGTTCTAAATTCAAACATATTTGTATTTTCTATTTTTCATATTAGGCTGTTTAGCGGTATCATACCTTTGCTTCTTCTTCAACCTGCCGAAAGCAAAGCGCGGAAAAAAAAGCAAATTAAATCATAGTTTCCTAATTTCTGACAAAAAACTTTCCGTTCTAATATTTTATTTCTTCGAAAATGTATTGAAAACATAGTTTGATACGCGTGGGGATTTGTTACTGCAGTTCTCGGCTCCATAACACCCTCGCCTGCAGGTCGGGTGTTAATTCCGCCTCAAATGCAATAACATAGTTTCCTCACTTATTTTAAAATGTACTATTGCGTGATCACTGATCATACATAAAAAAAATATTTATACGCGTCAACTTGAGAACCTCTTTCTTTCTTTTTATTTCCAAGGCACAGTTACAAAGCGTTTTACCTATATTATAAAGCAGTTATCTGGTTTTCGTCCTGGCCCATTAAGTTCAGTCTATAAATGGGATAGTGTTCGAAGTTACCAAATTGTTTGATCGATTCTCAATCCCGTTCAAACAATCTGAAGTTACCCGCAAGTGCGTTTTAACTTATTTGTGTTGACGTTACTCATTGTTGAGGTATTGTTTCACAACATACTTTTGGGACTGAGAGTTTGGGAACTCGAACACACAAAGGAGCGCGGTTTTGTTATCAAAAGACAATCATCATCATCATCTGCCAGTCTTATCGGGTTCAGCTGAATATCCGTATGTGACATGGAGTGAACGACAGGGCTAATACAAAGATTGAGAGAGAGAGAGAGAGAATAGCTAACGGCAAACCAGTGCCAAAAGAAGAAAACATTAGTCGCTCTAGCTGGACAGTTCTTCAAAGATCTGGTGTTGGTGGCAGAGTTCCGATCAGATTTCGGCCATGCGCCAATAGATCCTTGTACAGTTATATAAAAATAGTAAATTGAATGTTATCTAGAAATTCATATTCAAAAACACGTATTAGTATGCAACGGAAAAGTTATAGCGGCTGCCTGCAGCGAAATCCGCAACTTTAGTAATACTCCGTGCGGAAAAACCAAATTCACAGAACTAGTGATTGCCTGGTAAGTGGTCGAAATTCGACCGTAATTTTATTTTTATAATAATAAAGCTCGTTAAGCTACGAAACGATAAAAATAATAGTTAAAAAAAACTAAAATACGCTTTAGAGTGACGTCATTTTATTATAGGTACTTATTTTTCTCAGCAAACCCTTTCATTTGATACCGTAGTTTGATACCCATATCATGCAATGCATAAAAAATAACTAGTCCGCCATCTTTGGGAGTCCGACATATTGAATTTAAAAAGACTAATCATGCATTATCATCCAAACTAAACATGTATGCAAAAATTCAGCTCAATCGAAAACCGGGAAGTGGGTCCAATTTAACTTAAGATTTTTTGACATAGTTACATTACAGGCGAAGTTTATAAAAGCGTGTTAAAAAAAAACAATCGATTCATAAACCGAAGAGAAAATGGTACATAACTATGTTGTCTTTGTCTATTTATATACGAGTAATATGGGGAACACACCGCCTCAATTAGCCAAGGGCGAGGTTTTTCAGGGTTTAGTACGTTCACACGTGCGTTTGTCGCCAATGTAAACTATGTTTAGAAGCTGTCAGATTCATCATTATTACGGAATATTAACGCTGGCAGCTTGTGGTTCCATTGGTGAATCCGCTCTTAGTCAGTGTTCCCAGGCGAGGCTAATAATATGGTCACGCAAACGCTTGAGTAATTTCACGCACAATTGATTGGATGCACGCAGGAGAGCAGAGGGTTGCATTTAGACTTAATTCGGACCTGAAGACTATTAGCTTAATTACTGTTGTTAGAGCGAGAGAGTTGTTTTATGCTAGCGTATTTTATAGCGTATACAGGCTTATTGGTAACTCGACTTATACAAAATGAAGCCACCAAATGTTCTACAGAAATTCAGTAGTTTTTGAGTTGGTTCGATTTTTTGTTTTTATGAAAAATTCCAGATTATTATCATAGTTGATGCCGTAGCAGACCTTTGTTAATAATTAAAAGGACAAAAATGCCTAAAACTTTGGCAAAGATCACTAATCAAACATTTTTTTTTGTAATTTTTTGCCATTACTTCTTAATGTTGTTTAGTGCAAAACAAAAATACTACGCCAGATGTACAAATTACTAGAGCAATATCCTTGACGTATCAGCTGTCTGAAAAAGTATGAAACTCTATACAAAGTCATGGACGACATTATGAAAATCGTTTTTGATTTAGTACATGAAGGTCATCAATCAAATTAAATATTAATTTGAAAACTTTAATTTCACACGTCTTGTTCGATGTAGCGAGCGTAATGGTGCGATTCCACCAGTGTGCGGCACAGTGCCGCACAGTGTGCCGCACAAATATTTATTTCGGTGGACTTGCTCAAGTGAACATGAACAAAATGCATGTTCACCGAAATGTTCGCGCACATGTTTAAGCGGTGGACTCGCGTCAGCGAACACGCACTCGCTGTTCGCGTACTCAATTTAGTCTAGGTAGGAGACCGACCTTCATTCATGTTTACCGAATGAAAAATATTATTTAGTAAGCTTAGTACAATATATGTATTATCGAATAGAATTACGTAAAAAGACGATATATGTACTTAGGCAACCTACTAATATCATCTAAACCTAAACCCCTTCGCAATAATAATATTCCTAAACAGTATTTTAAAAATGATATATTCGCATCAATTGACCAGTGTTCAGTCGAAAACAATATTTTCAGAATATTTGCGATAGGCCATAAATCATTTTTGAACTGGCTTCAAATGATTTAATATGGGATTTTTCATAACAAAAATCGAACTAACTCAAAAACTACTGAATTTCTGTAGAACATTTGGTGGCTTAATTTGTTGCATTTTAACAATGATTTTAACCCTACTATTATATCCTGTAAAGAATACGTCAAGTTACCAGTAACCCTGTATAGTGTATTAGCTCATACTGCTTACGCGCGAAAAGGCGCGCCACATTACGCGCTTCAAAAATCGAACGCGATAATTGTAAAAGTAGACAATCCTACAGATTCTTATTCCTTAGGCTTTGTACTTTCATTCAGTACTGATTTCGTTCGGTTAACAAACAAATTAAAAAGTTGAATAAAAAACACATTTAGGTATTATGTTAACATTAAGTAATGTAAGATAGGCTTTACTAAAAATCAGCACCAATCGGTAGACAAATGGGCCAAGGTCCAAGGTCCAATGGTTAGGCGGAATGTTGAACAAATAGCAATTTCCGCTAGCAGATAAGTCTTTAAAAATTAAAATTATCAATTTTATCGGGTCTTCTGACAATGCAGCCTGATTTGTATTTTTGAAAGAAAACTATATTTTTATTAATGCGACTTTGGTACATTAAAAATCCAACAACAAACAAAATTCAATACCCAAAAAAATTTAACATATTTAAATCCAAACTGCGTAAATGGACTATTGATAACTGCAAAGAATGAAAGAAAAAGACGGCAAGAATTTATAAACTTATTTTTGGTTTTGAAAATGTTGAAATTAATCGATATAAGATATCGCACGATCTTCTTAAGGTGAAACGAAGACGTGAAACTAATTTAAGTTTAACGCAACATAAATTCACACAATACTTCGACTTGCGAATACAAAAGTAAGTTCTAAGTAGGCACCAAGTTACCAACTCCTTCAAAATAACGTGAACATTTTGAAGTGTAAATTAATTAGGCAGCAGATAGTATTAAGGTCGAACAACGAACAATAAGTGGGCGTTACTGATCACGAAAATACAACAATTTTATGCTTAAACTGAAGCATTTCATTTAAAGTTGAGCCGATGAGCTAACGTCAGTTTACCGAGGCATATTGATGCCAAGACGGCTATTGTTTTGTTATGCGATCACGGAATATTGTTCTTGTAAAGTTATTTTAGCACATCACGAGTTTGTGTTGACATTTTTAACGGAAACATAATTTCTATTTTCGGTTACCGAATACTGCCTGCTGTAAACGGAACAATTTAATTACTAGCGGGTCACTCAATGAGTTTAATCGCGGTGAGTTTGGTTAGCTGTAGGGTCGAATCTATCCTGATTTAGGTCAGTCCGCTAGTATAGTTTACATCAATGTTTTTCTATTGACTTTTATATGCAGACATTATAAAATATTATTTTATCGCTTGATTGAACCCGTAACCAATTTGACCTTAGATGTTTTAGAATAAATAGCTTAGTAGCTTTTACAGAATTTACAAGAAAATCTTTAATAGCATTACATCTTATAGAAATGCCATCAATAAGAACTGCCAAAACCAGAGGCACCTTCGAGTCTGCAAAAATATGCCTCAAGCGATGCTAATACTCTGGATGTCAGCATAAAAGAAAGGTCATAGCGGCGTACACTGGTTAAGTTGCCGAGTCCCGATGTTCGCTCGTTCGTTGACTTGCCCTGACCTGCGAGATGTTGTTGAACCACAGCTTAAGGTGACCGGGGCGCGGCGGAGGGCGCGGGACGATCCTGCCAGCCCGCCACCTCGCCAAAGTCGAGCCCGCAGAGCCAACGCGCTCTCAACATCGACAGAAACGCGAGGCCGCGAACACATCATAATTTCCATCTCGAGCGCACAAGTAGACGTTGAACCATTCCAGAGTCGCCATTGTCTGTGTAACCCCGAAGCGTGAACAATGCTTAACGACCTAAAGATAACGCGCGCACAACAAGGTTATTATGTGTGTTGTCGCCCTATTGGAGCCAAGGACATCCTGGCACATGGACAAACGCGGAGTTGCCTCTACAACGAAATTGACAGTTTCAGCTGTGTGAGTAGTTGTTTCTATTGGGTTTGAAGTCGCACATGTTTGAAGATTTAGCTCTCATTAAAGACCTGATATAAGATTGTCCTACATTGAGCTATTTCACACGGTTACATCGGAACTGCAAGATTTATCTCATAAGAGGCGTATATCGTTTGCTACTTGACACAATAACTGCAATATCGTCGTACAACTTGAAATTGAAATCAAAGTCAAACCAATTATTTCAATTAGTAATGTTGCCATTAAAAGGCACTTTTGAACGTCAATACGGAAATATAATTGAGTCTATTTAAGTTAAATAGTGATAAAAGTCAGGAACCACTGGATTATAATTAATTTTGATTGCGGATAATATAGCATCTAGGTGGCGGAACGTAAAACTTCCGAAGTCTAAGAACTCGTTGAGGTGTTTTTGAAAGTAATTAGCGCTAGTTGATAAAACTTCATCTTGCACCTTCCCCTGAGCTATTGTCCGTCTCGAACAAAGAGATTATATTTGTTTGAAAATGGAATCGGAATTAAAGTGACTTACTCATACAAATGGGGACCGAGACAATAGTTCTTGTTTAAAAACAGAAAGTAGGTATTTTAAATATCTTCAGCAGCTGCGACAAGACGATTAAATGAACCTTATAGATTTGTAAAGGCTACGCAAAACAGAGACAGGCAAGTGACAACCACAAATATGACGTCATTGTGAAAATACGTCATAGTAAAGCCGTGCCACACAGTAAATACTGCGAGCTCCCGTACCTCCGTAGTAATCCGTGGGACTGTGGTCTGGTGCCCCCTGGCGGGGGACGACACTTTTCCCCGATAAGCTTCTTCTTTTTTGCTCAACATTTTTAATTATTCTTTTCTGAGTGGTTGGGGACTTTTCTTGCAAATTGGTTCAGTATATTCCTTTACATTCTATGTTATACTGTGAACCTTTATTATTACTGCCGTATTAAAAAGTAACATCAGCACATAGCAATAGCTATAGCTACATCTCTGGCAAGTGGTACGTCCAAAGTCTCCGTCCATTATCCGTGTGAATCGTCTAATTGTTCGTCGCCAAGCCGCATCACGCATGCGTTGCTGCCTTCATATTCAATGCGGGCCGTAACGGAATGTTCATGATTTGGCACACAATGGCTGCCTTTTGTCCTTCGTTCTAAATTATGAATGAAAACATGTCGTCTAAACTATGCAAAGAAAATCTATATCACCGAAAAACATCGACCTTAAATTCCTTTTTCGCTAAGTAATTATTCTTTCAACGTCATCTACTAACGTAGATTTATCTAAGAAATATACATATTTCTTTACGAATAAAGTGTCATCAACCTTAGTACACTTTTATGTTCTCGCTGAAGCAGTAATAGGACGCGTCCCATTTCCTAAACCTTGTTGCGCGATGCAATAACATAAGTACTGATTCGTTGTGAATGACGCCTATTCAGTAGGTAGTACGAACTGACGCTACATTTGGAGTTGTTCATGTATTAAATTCAGGTTATTGTCAATTGTTTTAATAAAACAGATAATCCGCTGCGAGGCCGCTGTACGTCTAACCTTCAGACAAAGTTAGGTTCATTGTGCCACTTAGTGTAGCAGTGGGTAATTGATGTTCATTATTTACATTCATAATTTGTTTATACATACTATACATAGTTAGGATAGGTATTTTAGAATGAAAATTTACCTACACGTATATTATTGATGATTTGTCATTTACTTAGGTTACAGGTAGTCGGGTGGCAAGAAAGTCTGACAACCAGTTTTACCAAGGGGTATCGAGATACCAAGTACTTACTGGCCACTGGGTGTGGTGTGGAGGTCAGATATACAGTCGCTCCATGTAAAACACTGGTATTCAGCTGCATCTGGTTAGACTGGAAACTGACCCCAACGTAGTTGGGAAAAGGCTAGGCAGATGAATAAAATGACTAAAACCTTCAGACAGATGAATAAAATAACTAAAAGTTTATTAGAACCTGGCTATTATTAGGTAATCTAAAAAGGATCTCTTTTCTTGATATTTCACAGATAATCTTTAATGAATCAAGAACCAACTAAGTGGAATTTTAATTATTACCTATCTATTGTGCATTGACCGCGCAAATTCTGGGAATAATAATTTCGAAAGCCCTAATGAAAAGGTTAATTTCGTCCCATCAAGCGGCGCGTCTCAAACATGAACGCATTTTTTTTTGTAGCTCTCTGTCCTTCGTCAAATGACTGCAATTCATGAACTCCGTATACCGCGCACGGCACTGGAGGGGATATTAACTTAATTTAATTTTGTAATCAAAACCAGCCATTTCAAAATGTTATACCGCTATTTACAATTAGTTATGTTATTATTTCCGTAATAGAAAGAGTAAACTCGTGACGTCCGACGGGAATTTGCTTTCAGTTAATATTAAATAATGGCCCAACATGTCCGCTTCACACGCAGTAGTAATTATTACATCTCTGTGACACACCGTTTTGCATTTATGACTGAATTTAAACTCACTGTGTTCTCTTTGAATGCTCAGCTCAGAAAAGTTTGCCTGCAGTGCACGGGCGGCTGTAAAACATATTAAAGATATCTTTTACTGCGGGTAGTGTGTTTAGTAGATTCAATTTCCAACAGAAAGCTTTTATTTGTATTGTTGTTTGTTAAAGTGGGCTAATTCAAGGTGCAGTTTTGCCCGAAGAATGTAAGTCATTTAATAGGAAAATTTGATGCAAGTGTGCAAAGTTCCAAATTCTACAAAATTTTATATTTATTTATTTATTTTTAGTCTTTTAAAAATGGCCGTTTGATACCCCGTTTGATGGCCCTATTTAGCACTCGCCTTCGCCTCGGGATGCAATCTCGCCTCGAGCGCAATGATCAATTTCACCGACTCAAAATACTCAATCAAAATATAATTAAAGTAAAAAGGGTTACTCCCTCCGTACCGCATTGGTAATATATCTCACTCGTTTTAATTAATCGTTTCTGGAAAATAAAATAAGCTCTTAATTTTAACGAAAATTGCCGAACCAAGCGTTTTGTACCACTATCGAGTGCACCGGAAGTCACCCGCGCCGCGCCGTCAAGACCCGGCCCTTCAGTTTAGAATATCTGAGGATCCTGCAGCAATTATACAATTACCTATACCTACCTGGATAATCCCGGCCACAGAATTTCGTAATAATTGGTGTCTAACTCCTTAGTTAATCTATATTATACAGAATAGCTGTTGCCCGCGACTTCGTTCGCGTGGAAATTTTGGTGTGAATGTGAGAGACCGCCTCGTTGGTCGAGTGGTCGCAAGTGCGACTACTAAGCATGAGGTCCTGGTATCGCTGCCCGGGTCGGGCAGTGTTAAAAAAATGTTTATTTTAATTACTTAAAGTTATAACGATTCAGAGATCATCTTTTAAGCAAGGAGATGCTTGTGTGACTCCGCTCTTCCACTTAACATTAAACAATGTATGCAATTGAAAAAAATACTATATATACCTACGTTACGTACGTTATTGGGTTATTCCATTAGGAATTTTTCAATAGCAGCCACGGAATCTAGATTTCTGCCCAGTGGTGGAAATATCACATGGACTTCAACATAACTGGCGAAATGTGGGTGTACGATTAGATACACTTCTGCCTAAACTGGCAACTGATCACATGGCGTGATGTGTGAAAACTGACTGGCTGATCAAAATGTGATAATATGGGTGTGATGACTACAAAAAGGAGTTTTAAGTTAGAAACCGTTTATTGTGGCGTTATACAACTTTCTTTTCAAAGTGAACCATCACACGCCTTCAAATTGAATGGCATGTTATTTGAAATAGTGGGCATGCGGGAAATTAAAACACTCTATCCTTTATTTAGCAGCTCTGTTTTATAATTTTACTGCCCAGCTCTGTGATACGAAGCCTGATGCCGTTGCATAGTCTGGTTGCATCAAGGTTTCTGGAATACCAACTTTAAGCACCAGCTGATTGGACAGCAGGCTCGTTAACTCCAGGGAGTTGAGAAATTTAACAGGGTAGGCAGTACTATCGTCATTAGCCATCACAGTGTCTTTGGATGTGTATACTTTTGAATCGCCGACGATCATGTCAACGTTTTTTTGGTTATTTTGCTGACCCACTCGTTCTTTGGCGACAGCACTGCCCACTCACACAACCACTCTCTATTTTTTATAATAACCTCAAAATTGAGAAAAACGTGCATGTCATGTTCCTTCTTAGTCCTTTGTGTTCCAGGGCCGTGGTATCTCTTTCGAACAGTCCCGCAGCCCTGGCAGGCATCGGCCCTTGCAAACTCAGCAAACCGGAAGGGGTCCCTTTCCGGTTTGCTGAGTTTGATCTCTTTGAGGTACGCGTGCAACACGAACGCGCCGTCGACACGGCCTGTCATCATAAGGCGGTCGGACGGCGAGCTAGCCCATTACTCACCGTCCACAGGGTGTAAAGTCGCCGAACGACGCCACCCATCAGCGCCTGGTTGCCGCGGATGTCCTGCAAGCTGCGGTTCAACGCCTCTAATGCATGCTTCTGCGACATTGTGCACTTGTCCCATACTATTAACTTCCACTGCTGCAAAAGGACTCCCCCGTTTTTAATGATGTTGCATGTTGGGGTATCTTCGCTTGCAAGATTCAGCGGCAATTTGAAAATGGAATGTACAGTCCGGCCACCATTAAGCAAAGTTGCAGCAATGCCCAAGGAAGCCATAACCATAGCTATATGTTGGCGCATTGGCTGAGCAATTGATTGCGGCGCTGCGTGTCGCGGATTCCTTTCCCGCACGGAAAAAATTTACAATGTCGTCGTGGATTTTATCAACTTTTGATTTTGTTTTGATTTTTAATTTTTTTAAAGATTTTAATTCGTAATGGGTTGTACGTAGTACTTATTACTTCCATGCAAAGAGTAAACACAAAAGGAAAAATAAAACCAAATTCATTTTCAGTCATTCCGACTACACTTCGACTAAAACCTACTTACGTAAATAATTGAATTTATGATAGAAATCGCGTATGAGGTTACTAACTAAATTTTAAACATTAATGTCTTTAGCGTCTGTTGGTCGATTTTTGATGAAATAAACGCTAAATGTTACTCGGAACAATGCTTCTTATGTTTCAATATTTAGATTTTAAATATAATGAGGGGTTTTTACGTGATGCGCGCACAAACGAACAGACAAACCGACAAACAGACAAAAATTCTAAAAATGGTAGAAATGGGTTCTGTGTGTGATCCTTTAACAACCCTACTATTTTTTTTCTAAATATTTTCAATGTACAGAAACGCCACGTCTACAGATTTATTATATGTAGGTATAGATAAAAAAATTGAAGTCTGTTTGTAATTTCAAAATAACAGGTTTTTAGTAAATTCATTATGAAGGTATATACTTAAAACAAAAACCTATTTATATATACATATTTAATGTTTGTCTGTCTATTTTTTTGTTCCGGCTAACCTCCGAAAAGGCTGGTCAGATTCTGACTTGACGTGACTTAGCAGATAGCTGCTGTTTATAAATAAGGAGTAACTTAGGCTACTTTTATTGTAGAAAAAGGATTGGGCTCGGACAACTTAGATACATACGAACAGTGCAAGTTAAATAAGTGGTTGTAAAAAAGAGGATTAATTAGATTTCGTAGGCCGAGCCCAAATATGCACCTTAATAGCGTTACACTATGTAGTTGCCTGGCAACCGTCCACATCTCAAATATTAAAGACCCATAAAGGTGGTTTGCCACCACGCTATCACATTTTCGTTAACCACCTCGGTAATTTTCAGGCAACCTGTTTCAATTTCATTTAAAGCAATTTCACTATCGCGATCAACACCCAAGGCACTTTGTCGTCCCAAGTACCTTCGGTGAGTAAATTAGCAGCTCCCGATGTAAATACATATATATAAATTTATACATCTATGTCAAATTCGATAGCACTGCAGCTCTACGAACCAATCTAGGCAACATTTCCAAATTAGTTTAAACTTGGCCCTGAAGTCAACTCGGTTTCCAGCACGCCGGCTTAATTGCGCTAGGACTTCGAGATCAACATTACTAATTAATGCTCTTTGATTTGTAGTTAGCGTTGTCTACATCTATACTCGATGCATTGATACGAGATACTCAGCGTATCTGTTTATTTTTTATTCAGCTAATAATATGTGTCACCAGTTTACGAAAATTAGAAGAATTGCTAATGATCTGCTGGGAATTCGGAAAATTAGTTACTTTTGGAGGAATTGCTGAAAGTGGCCTTTTTTGATCCCCAGTTGCATTCAATTGTTGAATCCTACAGAGATTCGCTCTTTACGCTCGAAGTGGATTGGTTTATCTAGTAGGGGAAACCGGGGCAATGGGGGCCCCTTAAGGGAAATCTTGAATAAAATCTTAGAAAAACAAGGTACCTAATGAAAAAAATCAACAACCATTTATTAGTGACATTAATATTCTCTAAACTTAATGAAAAATAATTATCTTAGTCTACCAGTTTTTGGCGCTAATCGAACTTAAAAAAAAAAGAAGAAACTGCCTGTTTTGCCCCGTGTCCGGGGTAAAATGGTCATATGCGGGGCATAATAGGCATACACAGGTATATTCACTCGAATAAGTTTTAATTCGAGCACAAAAGGAACAAATGTGAAAGAACTCGTAATCATTATTCTCTTCGCCGTTGCAAGAACAGCGGGCCCATCTGTGGCATGCACGGCAGGTGACCCTACTCTCAGTAGATTCAGAGTACCAATATCCACGGTGCAAACACTCTACATCTTCTTCCTCCGATTCGTTTTCCTTATTTTTTTCATTTTTCTTCGTCCATCCATTCCTACCCAACCTTTCATCTATCCACCAATCCATCCATTCTGTCCATTGTTATCCAACCTTTCTCATCACATTCTGCCCAAAAATTGGGAGGAGCTCCATCAGTTTAGAGCTTTCGCTGGCCAAATTGCATATGCCTGTTTCCATTTCCTCAAGCTCCATTTGGCATGTTCCTTTGGTAATGGCGAACCATACTTGTATCTGGAGAAAAAAGATCAACTAATACCTATACCCTACCCGAGGCAAAACGGGCATCCTACCCATTTTGCCCCGCTCAAAATGCCCCCGAGGTCAAATAAAATAAATGTTAACCTAATCAAACGAATTTATGGTAGTTAATTCACAACTCTTTCTAGTTATTTAGTCACATAATTGAACGTCGCAATTTACTTAATAACTGAGCATTTAACACAAACACGAATTAACTACAACGCAGACTTAAAAATGAAAAATAATATCAAATGTATCAACTTACGTATTTTCGTTTTGTCGACGAACGAGGCGCATCTACATACACAGAACTACTTTTCTAGCTATCGCGAGGTCGACTAGAACGCGATCTGACTACTTCCAACCGTCTCGGTTTATTATCTTGCGGGGGACAGGGGGTGTCCGTCTTACCCCGGGAGCCCGTAATGCCCCGGCTTCCCCTACCTGACAACATGTGTGACGCACATCTGACTTGAAGTCCATAACAGGAGCGGTAGCGAGCCAGGCAAGAAATAATAATAGCTGCCTTCCTTGTTTTACGTAGGCGAGTTCACAAACTCCTTCAACCGAGGAAGTTCTGACATCTAGTATTACAATTAATCAGTTCAGGCTAAATTAATTTTATAGTACTAATTCAAAAGAAATGATAAAATTGATTAATTTGTACGATAAAATACAATACCACATTATAGTAATATCCACCATTATACCTGTTATCTCCGAAGGATTAGGCAGAGGTGTACTGGTACACCCAAATTTCACCCCCTATGTTTAAGTCCTATGTAATAGGGGTGATCCTATATCGCTATCAATCGCACAAATCGTCTGGATTTGTGCCCACTTTACACTATGCACGCCGCCTATGCCGCATGTCCGTGGCTGCTACTGGGAATTTTCTGATGGAAAAACCCAATAACACTTTGCCCGACCTTTGGAATTAAACTAACTTGTAACTGTATTTAATACAGGGGTATTAAATACAGTTACAAGTTAGTTTGATTAATTCAGTTCACGGAACTGAATTGATTGGCAAGCGTTACTTTAGGGTTCCGTAGCCGAATGGCAAAAATTAAAGATTCGTCAAGTCTGTCCGTATGTCACAGTCACTTTATTACCAAACTATTAAGACTACATAGTTGAAATTTGGTACTTGGTAGGTAGATTTATTCTCATAACCGCTTAACGATTTTTATACAAAAATAGAAAAAAAAATATATATCAAACGTATACGTGCCGTGGTGTCTATAGATAGGTCTTTAAAAATGACATGGAGGTTCCTAACACTATTTTTTCTCAAAGTTCGTTGTTTGAAAGATAAACACTTCCAAAGTGGTCTCATTTCTAAAGTAAGAAAATTCAGAAAAAATGTAGGAGTGTAAAAAATATCTTTCAAAGAAAATTGGTTTGTCAAATCACGGTTTTTTATTTGAGATGATTGTCAGTCTGCTTTGTTGCAACTGGAAGTGAAAAATAAATTAATAAGATAGTATTCGGAATCATTGAGAGCAATTAACTTCAAGCTCAGGTTTCCGAAGATCTTCCTTTTTAAACCTGTGGAGAGCGAGGACAAATTGCTTTGATAACAGTTTTCCCGTTTGTTGCCGTATTTTTAGGAATTCTCAGTTTGTTATTTTGGTACGTAGGTATAGACGAATTATGAAATTTATAATACTTCCATACTTCAATGCTGTTTTTTTTTCCCTTAACATAAGACTACCCTTGATGTTTGCGCTAAAGACACTTATGCGCATCCACTTGGGCGAAAGACACTTGCGCGAACTCATTTCCGCGACTGAACAGTTGCGCGAGTTAATGGTCAGTGACCTTACAGACAAAACGACATCACGCCAGTTTTTACAAAAAAAAAAGTAATAAAAATTAAAACAAAATAAAATAGTCTTTAATTCGGATAAGCAACATCCAACAGCAACATGGGTTAGTAAAAAAAAACAAAAAGAGATAAACTATACCTATGTTAGTAAACTTATGTACCTATTATCTATTTGACAACAAGGCTGTTGTTCAAAATACATCTTTGAACAACATCACCTAACAAAGGAGAATCGTACCTCCCCGCTATGGTCTTCAGGATGGCGTTGGAGCTGTCCCGCACTCAGCAGAGCAAAGAGGCAGATTTTTATCTGACGATGGCTAGGAAGCCATCGACGTGAGCATGTGCAAACATACCTGATGGACTGCAGAAACGGGGCAGCCCCATCAACATCCTGAACCCGTTATTATACTGGGCCCGTAGGGCGCTGATAGCCTGCTGAGTATAGTTGGTCCACAGGCTGCACGTGTAAAACACTTGGCAATAGGCTATAAAAAGCGTTATTTTGACTTCACTGCCACAGCGTGCAAACCTGCGAATCAACATGTTACATCGGACAGCCAGCGCCCTACGTTCCCTCTCAATATCCACTCGGTCATTAAGGTCGTCGGTTGCATAATGCCCCAAGTACTTGAACTGATATACTCGCGATATGTCATTCCCATTTAGTTTAATCGGGGGCACATACTCAGGACATGCTACTAATATCTGTTCGCGCACGTTTCCTTCGCGCAAATGTCCTAGATCCTCATCGTTGCTGGTCCGTAACCTTTTTTTTTTCTATTTGTCGTAGGTTTAAAACCAGTTGACAGGCCCGTCTTTTAATTTTGGCTAGATCAATTTTCATCTGGACATTTATTTCGCTACAAATTTTATGTCACTGGGTTGCTTAAGAGAATATTCCAGATTACGTGCGAGTCTCGAATGTTCTAGTAAGGACCTGTCTATAAAATTAGAATCTAGAATGTTCCACTATAGAACTGTCTAGAAGGTTCCCTAAAGTTGTCGAACCTCCTCGAAGGTCTCCATATAAATAGCGGTCTTGTTTGCGGTAGCAGTCAGTCTGATTTTAGCTATACAACGAAGCGAATCGAAGTGAACTAGAAGTGCGATATCTAAGTGAATAGTGATGAGTAGTGTACTTGTGATTAAGTTTTTAGGTTTTTTGTAATTAATAAAGTTATTTTGTGTTTAATCGGTAGTATTTAATTTATCCTATACCCAACTTGTAACAGTATTATGTCGAAAACCGAAAATTAACTATGGAGAGATTAGTAAATTTTGTAATCTTCTTTTTTACTAAATACACATACGCCACGTAATTTAACATTAAATTAACCGCACAACCTTGGTTTCATTTCCTCTAATGACATAATTAATGAAGTATAATAGTACTGTCTACATTTTGTGTCATTGTGTGGTCACACTACTCTGTCTAATTTCATAGGATTAAAAAATAATATTATCTCAGCTCAGAGGTAAGAATTACACAACTTTAGATACATATTATTTAGTAAAAACTTTTTACTGAAAGTTAAGCACACTAGACTGGCTGATATTCCTCTCGTCTAGCAGCTGGTAGGTACATACACATATGTCAGTGGAGGTGAGGATTGAGGGACCGATTTTAATAATCGCTGTCTTCAAATTGCGTCGATATTTTTATTCCATTTCTTTTTTACAAAATGTTTTGAGTCTTTTACTAAAACTTTATGTAGAAAAAGATTTTACTTATTTGATTCGATAATATTCACTAAAATATTTATCTTTCTTGTGTGGAATGAGGGACCACAGTTTAGTCGTTATATATTTTTATCTGTGATGCTACTGTTGTTCAGTAACTATCTTTAAAAATTCTTTACTAAATGTCTGTAGTTACAATACCTTAATTTTTCAGATACTTTCCGAGATCTGGGGCCCGATTCTGCTATTACAATAGTGTCAGAATGGTCTGTCATTGATTTCATAATTGTTGATTTTGACAAGTTTGGTAATCTACTAATTTAATGGCGTCATTATGACTTTCCAATGGTCAACCACTGACAGTCCATTGAAAGAAATGGCATAGAATGGTAATCTTGTACATAATGACAAATGAATGACTGACTTAGGCGGTAATCTGCTAAAATTTTGACAGTTCCTTTGATCACTGACCTACCATTAGAACGTCATCGTGCAGTCATTGCTTTTATTTAGTTACGAGTAAAGTGTTTGTGGAATATTGAATGGAGACAATGTATTCTCGAGCTAGCCAACGCAGTGGATGTTAGATAAAGAAGATGGGTGGAATGCAGAAGACGTTGTCAGCCCATAACTTGACGAGAATGAATACGAACCCATGATATACCCGAGGCGGAATTTGTAAAAACTTTTCGCCTTTGAAAGGATTCAGTAAGGGGGTTAATTATAGAACTCATTCCCCTTATGGCCAGACCGCGCCGAAACGATAGCGTAACGGCAGAAATGAAGGTGAGAAAACTGAATTTGACATTGATTTATTATTCTATAGCTATATACACGAAATAGGTTGATTAATGTTATATTTTTTATTGCAGATTCTAATAGCACTTGCATTTTATGCATCAGGGTCCTACCAAAATTTGATTGGACAGATTGCCCTCCATAATGTTTCACAAATTACTGTATCAGGAGCAATTAATGAAGTAACAGGCATTAGAGAGGTATTGAATGAATTTCTTGTTATAGAACTTTAGATGCAACAGTTCTTGTACCTATATGTCAAGAACAGTGAGTATTTAAAAGTAATAAGACGTTCAGTAAAATGGGGTTGTATAAAAGTAAATTTATTTTTTGCAGGTGTTTGCTTGCAGCGTTGCAGCACATGCTTTACGTTATAGTCCAACAACTGCAGGCAAGATTGTGAATGCATGTTGCATATTGCACAATATTGCAAACATGGCAAGAGCACCGTTGCCACCTGCCTGATGAAGTTTATGCAGAAGCACTTGGCCTTGCAATAGGTATGTGATTTCTATTTCATTATTTTGGAATATAATGAAGTTGGAATTTTAAATGATACTACTACTATGTTAAAAAATCAACATTTCAATTACTTTTTATTTATCATAAACTAAATATTTATTTAACAATATTTAAGACGACTTTCAAGCCAATTGAAAAATGTGAAAATCATTTAAATAATAAAACAAATCCAAGTTAAATTATCATAATATTTTAATCATCATTTCAAAAACAAATAACAAATTTTACCATATACAAGGTGATTGGAAGATGGGTGCAAAGCTTTAAGGCGAAGATAGTACAGACAGTTTAGAACAATTTAAGCCATGGTTGTCTTAGACGAAGTCTTACCATTTTTTATTAACCTAATTTTTAAGATTTTTTTCGAAAATTGCCAAAATTTTAACTAAACTGGTTATTTATAGCTAAATTGAATGATAAATGAATTCATTTTTATTTTATTTTATTAAAGTAATGTGTAAGCAATCTAGCAAAACATGTTTTAGGCCTCTGTGTCGTTAGACATTTTTTTTACAGACATTTAAAGTTCATATAAATTAAAAAAAATCATAAATCATTTTTGAAAACCTTATTTAAAAAAAAAACGAAGTGTGCTTTTTTTGTTCAAATATTTTTGAAAACATGCGTGATAATCGCTCTTTCCTTTGAGGTATCATTTCCGAGGATATTTTACAAATTATTGAAATTAGGATCTACAAACCAATTTGAGGGAGAAATTTTAAATTTTAGGCAGACTAATTAAAACAAAATTTTTGCTTAAAGAACTTACGCTAAGCTTACTTTATGTGTTCGAAATGATAATTACTTCAATTTTAAGAATTTTTTGCACATGCCAATTTAGGGGATTATCTAAACAATGGCCGCCGCGCGTAGTGCGGCACATGAAAGAACCGAATTGAAGGGATTATCTAAACAATGGCAGCAATGCGCGCTGCGACGGCATTTCCAGGTAGAACGCCCAGTGAATAGAAAATAGCGATAAATACGTTGGTTTTTAAAAATACAGCAAAATGGTATTAGTCACTAAGGCAACAAAATCGTGTTTTTATTTAATTAGGGTTAGTCAGTCTGTGTTGAAGCGGTCACATCTTTTACTTATTACAATTAGTTGAATTAGTCAAACTACAGCTGCCCATGTGAGAGGACGTTGTCGTGTTGATTCGCAATTTACCGTGTTCAGTTGTAGCCCTTTGCGTTCCTGCACGTGTTGTTTGCGTTAGTTTTGAACATTTTTGTTTCACCGTGTCCAGTCGTAGCCGCAAGCTCCTGCACGTGTTGATTTTTGAGTTGTGTTGAGTTGACATTTAGTGCGCTCCTACGCCGTTTTTTTTAATTGTTAAGTAGCTATGGCTACTTTTTCCAATCAGGAATATGCGGATATCGTATTTATGTATGGCAGAGCAGATGGCAATGGATCCTTAGCGCGACGGATGTATCAAGAACGCTTTCCGAATCGCAGGGTACCGAATGTGCGAGTGTTTTACAACACTTTTCGTCGACTTGCCGAAGTTGGGTTTCACCGCGTGGAACCTGGAGTCAACCCAGGCAGACATGAAACTGACGTCGAAGAAAACATTTTGGCAGCATTTCAAGCAGATCCTACTACCAGTACCAGAGCCGTAGCTCAAAATCTAAACATTTCACAATGGAAGGTGTGGCATACAATGCACCAAAATGACAAATATCCGTTCCATGGTAGGGGTGTGCAAGGTCTGGAAGAGCAAGATCCCCAAAGAAGAATACAGTTCTGCCGTTTCCTCCTCAACAGAGACATCGAAGATGCGTGGTTCCTGAAATCAATCTTGTGGACGGATGAAAGCAAATTTTCGAGGGAGGGCATTACAAACTTTCATAACCTCCATGAATGGGCCGACAGAGACAATAATCCACATTTTAAGAAGCGAGTGTCGTTTCAGGGAAAATTCTCTGTCAATGTATGGGCTGGAGTAATTGGCAGGACATTGATTGGGCCCCACTTCTTACCGGATAATTTAAATGGTGAAAATTATTTGCACTTCCTACAATTCGATTTACCAGTTCTGATAGAGGAAACCGGTGTCCCGATATTCGAAAGAGACCGAACAGTCGTCTTTCAGCAAGACGGCTGTCCAGCGCATTGGACGTTAAATGTAAGGGAACACTTAAATAATTGCTTCCCTGACAGCTGGATCGGCAGAGATGGACCCATCCCTTGGCCCGCTCGCTCACCAGATCTGACCCCGCTGGACTTTTTCGTGTGGGGCCGGGCCAAGGAACTGGTGTATACGAATGTTGAAATAAACACGAGAGAAGAATTGATGGAGAGAATTAATTCAGCGTTTGAAACGATGAAACTGGAGATGATGTTGAAAATAACAACAACAGAAGTGAGAAGACGTAGCCGTGCTTGTATTAGGAATCATGGCAGACATTTTGAACATGAACAATAAATAATTTAGATTCAAATGTTGTTTTAATTACTCCGCCTAAAATTTAAAATTTCTCCCTCAAATTGGTTTGTAGATCCTAATTTCAATAATTTGTAAAATATCCTCGTAAATGATACCTCAAAAGAAAGAGCAATTATCACGCATGTTTTCAAAAATATTTGAACAAAAAAAGCACACTCCGTTTTTTTTTTAAATAAGGTTTTCAAAAATGATTTATGATTTTTTTAAATTTATATGAACTTTAAATGTCTGTAAAAAAAATGTCTAACGACACAGAGGCCTAAAACATGTTTTGCTAGATTGCTTACACATTACTTTAATAAAATAAAATAAAAATGAATTCATTTATCATTCAATTTAGCTATAAATAACCAGTTTAGTTAAAATTTTGGCAATTTTCGAAAAAAATCTTAAAAATTAGGTTAAAAAAAATGGTAAGACTTCGTCTAAGATAACCATGGCTTAAATTGTTCTAAACTGTCTGTACTATCTTCGCCTTAAAGCTTTGCACCCATCTTCCAATCACCTTGTATAATGAAAATAATAACAGTCATGTCATTAATCACTAATCAGTCTTTTAATTTAGGAGGAAAATAATTAAGCAGCACCTAATCATCAAGACCATCAAAGGGTGAATCGGGATCTTCTTGAAGGTCGGGCACTGCAGCAGGCTCTTGTTGACAGACTGTGGAGAAATACATAAATTAAATTAGCAGATATGTAATGTAAACCCACCTCAATATTCTAGTGAAGTGCGAAAATGCTCTAATTATTATTAAAATGATTTAATTCTTTTTTACAGAGCCACAGTATTGTACTAAATATGATTTAAAATAAATTAATACTATTTTTATAAACACTGTTTCATTTAATCATTTATCATTACAGCCATTTGGAATCCACTGCTGGACATAGACTCCTCCTTAAATAGATTTCATTTATCTTTTAATAATCTGACAAAACCTCTTGCATATTTTAGAAAACATTAGTCAGACTCAGAATCTGATGACATTATAATTCTGCGGAGTTTCTATAAAAACAAATTTAACTTTAATACAATAGTTACAACACTTCAATAGGATGTGTAACCTAGCGCTCAGTATCTGATCTGAGTTACAATCAAGATGTCAAATTCTGCCCAATGTACTACCACTGATGTGAGTCTACACCTAACAAAGGTTTTAAGCTTAGCTGGAGCGGTTATATTAATTTTTATTGTATTGTTTTCAATGCTCCTTAATACTTATTGTGGGTATGTTTGTAGGTACATACAATGAGTAACCTGTTGCACTTATGTGACTCTTCTGTGATTTAATTTTCTTTAACATTTTACTCTTATATTCACTGTACTTAGAACTAAAAAAAGTGTAAACATTACAATAATGATACATTTTATAATGCATACCTAATTATACTGTATTTAGGTACTCACTGTGCGCCACTCTGCCGGCGTTTTATTGGGGCAGTCCACCGACACCCAATTTAAAAATTGGGCGCACTTCATACAATATCGTTTCGATGAACTTCGCCCTTCATTTGCTCAATTAGCACCATTTTGTATAAAATCAATAAATATAGGCTTCTCTGTAAAGGGAATTTAAATATACAAACAAAAATCTAATAAAAACACTTAAATGTAAAAACATAACAAAACACCGGCTGCTAGAAATAAATAAACAGATAAACGTCAAAGTAATGTCACATTTGACTTTGACAGCTAAACATAACATAAATTTAATGTTTTTTTGCTATTTACGAACTTCTTACTACTTCAGATTGCTTATAATACTAATAAATAATATGTAAAAATATATATAAATAAAATCTCACATGAATAGATGTTCAAATTTAGTAGTAGTTTTTCGAAAATAATTTCTACCAAGGAATTTTATAATAATGGCAATACTACAATGTCATTATAACACAATTCTATTACGAGACCACTGACCGACCAATGATCGACCATTATGAATTTAGCAGATTACGAACTTTAAGCAAAATGACAATGGGATCGTGTTGGAATGTCGAATTTTATAAAAATAGCAGAATTGAGGCCCTGGCTGCTGGTCTGTGAGGACTGAGGGACCACACTTTATGGGCTGTAATTTTTAATGTATTTACAGATTTGTTCTACAAGAACAAGTTGATTTGTTGTATTTTAAAACTACTACTAAACCCTACGATATTTATTTTGCGAAATACCAGTGTGGTTCCTCAGTTCACACGCACACTTCAAGAACACGTACGAGTATGAGCCCGTGAGGTAGGCATTGATAGAATGTACCCTACTTATCCCTGTTATTTATTTTTATCAAAGCTAAGTGTTTTTTCTCCAATTTACGAAAGCGCTCGTTATAAAGTTATACAGACATAAGGAGTTTCTTTACGCTAGTTAAAGTTAAAGTACCTGCCTACATATACCTGACATTCGTTTTAAAATATGCGTAGTGTTCGGTCTAAGCAACCGAACACTTGCTAACGCAGCAGTTTACAACAATCATTGCACCTGCTTGTATCTTAGTTACAATTTTAATAATACTTTAACATCAGTGCATCACTAGACATCAAACGGATCGGGTGCATTCATAACATTTTACTTACATCATAACATAACATTAAACTTGAAGAGCCTTTAATAAACTTTTTAAAACCAAATCCAAACAGTGCTTTAATATTACCTACGACCTTGCACCCCGCACACGTAGGTTCTCCTAATCTATACGGCAAAGTAGGTAGGCAGTATACTAAAGTAATTCTACGTATTTAAATTACTTGGCCCACCTAGTACGCCCTTCCTTCAGTTTTGCCAATGTTACTAGTAGATTAATTTAAAACATCTTGATTATTTATACGGGCCACCCCGTATAAATAATCAAGATGTTTAAGGTCACCGAACGCTAAAAAAGTTACCACGTATTCAGTACATCATTTTAAACACACAGAAATTATTCGCCGGTTATTAAAAAAAAGACACACGACTCGTACACCTATTCACAACGTAATAACAATAATTCAAAGACTCATTCATATACTGTATTGTATTACATTCAACAGCAAAACTAAGTTTGTTTTTCATAGTGTGTGTTGTGTAAAGTTACTTCTGCAGTTTGATGAAAATGTCCCATTTCTCAAAAACTAAACATCTATGTTGTGGTCTATGTTAGGGATTTTGGTTTCAGCTGCTTGAAAGGAATGGACACAATGAGTTCGGGTCCGAAGGATTTTGTGCTGGATCCCCTTCTGGCTAGTTCATCAGCTGCATTGTTTCCAAGTGATCCACTGTGTCCTTTGATCCATTGTAGTGTCACCGTGTACCGTAACTCGTTCTAGGGCATTATGACATTCCAGTATCAGTCTCGTCGTGATCTGGTTTCTCTTTAAGGATTGGAGAACTGAGGCACTGTCGGAAAGTATACGCATATTCGTATACTTTCCGACAGTGCCTCAGGTATCCGTAACTTCACCGACCTCTATGGCATGTGCCGCTTGGATAATACCTACACACTCTACATGATAGACAGAGTTGAGCATTCCCAGGGGTCTAGATATTTTGATGCTTAGGTCGTCGGAGAAAACTCCGACACCTGTCCCATACTCGGTTTTTGATCCATCCTTAGCTCATTTGGACCTGAATAGTCACACATCTCCGCTGTGAGCTCTATGTTGTAGTGTTTTTGAAAGCAAAGTCTTCAGGGTTCTGTGCATGGAAGATGCCATCATGGGCTGTTGTTTGATTGCATCCTCTTTTATGTGCGACTTACGGACGGACTGACCATCATGGCGAACCTATAAGGGTTCCGTTTTTTGCCATTCGGCTACGAAACCCTAAAAACAGTCGTTTCTTACATTATAACAATACCTGTAAGTGCAATAATGTATGGACTAGCTGTTTTTTTTAAATTACCGACGATAAATTTCCATGTGGGGGGTTTAGAATGATGTACTGAATACGATACTAATTCCACATTTTATTTTAACTGCGTCTTCTTAAGTAGTTACTTGTTAAGTTGTTAGTTAAACATATGCATTTACTTAATGTTCAATGAAATGATGAAATAAAACCTTTGAAAATAAATACGTGAAAGAAAAAGATTCGTCGAAATATTTGTGTCCCAGTATGCTAGGTGCCTGTTCCATACCGATAGAATAATCGAATACAACAATAAACGGACAGACAATACTGTCATTGCGCCGTCAGTTAGTCCGCCGTAGGGTTTCCCGGATTAAAACAAGCTTCCCCTGCGCTTGTACAAGTGTTTTGATTGCGTTTTTCTGTTCTTATTTCGTTTTTATTAAAGAGAAAACGGATGAACATTGAACACATCACAAAAGCGGACCTGGCGAACGCGAATATCTTTTTACACGACTGCCGACTGTAAATATTATTAATCGCTCGCGCTAACAAGGTTTTATATGAAGTTACGTTGCACAATATGAAGCTTGTCGAAAATATTGTTTTCTATCGAGAGCAGCGCAACTTGCAGGTAACCCCGTATTAGGGTATAACAATATTATAAGAGCAAAGCCACTTAATCCATCCCACATTTAGCCCCAGCGCGCTCTTTAGACTTCTTAGACTGCCGATAGGTAGATATACTTATCGCATTTATATCGGTATAGGATCAAAAGAAATCAAAGCTAGTGTGCGTTGAAATACCGCAAACGTGCGGGTTTGTAATAAAAATGGAAGAATATTTTATGTAGATAACTGGTGTTACTTGTGTAAATAATTTCAAGCGCAACCACTTGAAATTATTTACACTTTCGAACTTAGTGAATCAGGACGTTAAGACCTCACTGGGCTGGCGCAGTTAGTTAGGAACTGGAGAGAATGAGTTATTATTTCTATGAATTTGGTGATATTTGCAGACAAACACTGAGATGAGTTGTAAAAGTATCTGAGTGGTCAGCGTCTCTCTGTATCTAATATAAAATAAAACGTCATTCGTAGATGCAGGCCATCATTTGATTTTAGTATTCAATTAAATTGATATTTTATTTTTACACGAAGAAAGGAAAAAAATAATACTAAGATGAAATCAACTAAAAAGCCCAGCCAACATAGGGTTCCGTAGCACCAAACAATATACATAATAAAAATATTTTGAAGGCTCATTCTTACGTAGTATCGTTACATTCAACAGCAAAACTATTTTTTTAATAGTATTTTAATGAAAAACAAAGTTACTTTGGAAGTGTCTATCTTTCAAACGAGCGACTTTTGAGAAAAAATGGTTTTAAGAACCTCAATGTAATTTTTAGAGAACTATCTATAGACACCCCGCACGTATAGGTTTGATGTTTGTTTTTTTTTAGTTTCAGTTCCATTTATGGGGCGCCCCCGACAAACGGACGGACAGACGAAAGACAGACATGACGAATCTATAAGGGCTCCGTTTTTTGCAATTCGGCTACGGAACCCCAAAAAGGGAAATAAATGTTTATAAAATTTTCAAACTACGTCAATTTGCCTAGCTACGTCCTACGAGTCGACTATCAATCCATTAAAGTGTGATTTAATTAAACCTTAGGTCACCTACAAGTTGGAAGAAAATATAAATATTGTAAGTTTTAATTTCAGTAATAATTTTTCACGTTTATATAGACAAAGCTACCATAAACGTGCTAGAGTTGAATGAATTGTGAGAATCCTTGGTAACCCACGGTGAAACGCAGCTATGTAACCCGAGCCGCAAGTCGTGGGAGCGTGAAATGCATCGTTGCGGTATGGGCTTCTAAAACTATGCCATAGTTTTTGTATAGTAAACTGATATTTACTACATAATTATGGACCTAGTGGCATACAATGATCGTAACCTGTTGTAACTAGGTATCTAGTGAATAAATACATTAATTTCTGCATATATTTATTTACACACATACCTACCCAGTCTTTTTTAATTATTGACGTTAAATTAGTTGACTGACAGTGGTCGCAAGCGCGACTGCTGGGCATGAGGTCTTGGGTGCGATTCCCGGGTCGGGCAAAGTGTTATTGGGTTTTTCCGCCATTTCTCAGTAGCACCACGGAGTCTGGACTTGTGCCCATTTGATGGCAATAGTTTCGCCCCCTATTATTTGGAACTTAAACATAACTGTCAAAATTCAGGTGTACTCGACAGGTACCACTCTGCCTAACCCTTTAATTAGTTAGAGCAGGGGTTCTCAAACTTGTTTACTTTGCGGCGCACTTACAGCTTTAGTATTTTATCTCGGCGCCCTACAATAATACTGGGTAGATAGCTCCAAAAATTAAAACATCTACTACAGCTGCAAAATCGGCTTCACAAAAATTAGATGTTGCAAAGGGAATGAGAATTCTTAGAGCTTTTGTACTTTAAGTTGGATGGCAATTCGAGTTAGATCTTGTGCATGGAAAGGATCTTAGCACCACGCAAATCTTTCGAATGGGAATGGCTTTGCTCTCTATGGCGCACCAGGACCCGCGGCGCACACTTTGGGAACCCCTGAGTAACAGCCAAAGAGATTTAGATACTATAGCGTGGCTATAAAAGGAAATGTCATGAAAAAAAGTGGTCCTGTCCTTTTTTTTTTTTTTTTTTTTTTTTTTTTTTGGAGGGTGAGAAATCATCAAATGACTCCTCCCGCTCTGGGCAGAGCGGAAGGGAGTGTCAGACTCTTACTGACTAAAAAACACCCATGTTCCTTCATTGGCCCTTTATGTTCCAGGGCCGCGGTATCTCTTTCGAACAGTCCCGCAGCCCTGGCAGGCACCGGCCCTTGCGGGCCCCTCCCGTTTGCTGACATCTCTTTGAGGCGCGCGTGGAACACGAACGCGCCGTCGACACGGCCTGCCCGTCGTCATACGACGGACGGACGGCGAGCTAGCCCATTACTCGCCGTCCACAGGCCCGCGCCTACGGTGGCCGAGAGCCATCACGGCGTGGCCCCCGACGCCCGGTGCTTCTCCCGCGGCGGCTGGGACGTGAGGAGGTTCTCTCCCTCTCACGTTCCGCCGCCTCCTTCGCTAGCATGACTGCTTCGCAGAAGGAGGCGACGGCTTCCCATTCCCTCTCGCCCCGGACCATGGCTTGAACCAGGGCCGGACGCGAGAGGTCGCCGCCGCCAATCGCCGCTACGAGGACACGGCGGTGCTCCTCCCAAGCGGAGCAGACCTCAACGGTGTGCTCCACCGTGTCCTCCGGTCGATCCTCGCAATAGTAGCACCCGGGCGTTTCCTCCCGCCCGATTCGGTACAGGTACCTCCCGAAACAACCGTGTCCGGTGAGGACCTGCGTCAGGCGGAAGGTGAGGGCGCCGTGGCGCCTCTCAAGCCACTCCTCAAAGAGGGGACTTATCGCCACTATCGTGGCGTGCCCTGAACGGGGTTGCGATAGTCGCTGCCTCCATGTCGCCATGAGATCACGGCGGAGGTCTGTCCGCCGCGCAACAATATGCCGCGGCAGCGGAGTTACCCCCCGGCTCTGTACCTCCGCGCGCCACTCGTGCAGGCGCGCGAGGACTATGGCCTCCAGATCCCATGGCGGCAATCCGGCAAGGAGGCTCGCCGCCTCGCGGGAGATCGTGCGGTATCCACGGATGAGCCTTACGGCTACCACCTTTTGGGGCGCGTTCAGGTAGTGCTTGGCACGCAACCTCAGCGAACGCGCCCACACCGGGGCCCCGTAAAGGGCCATGGACCGCAAGATCCCCGCATAGAGCCTCCGGCAGGAGGCGTTTGGCCCCCTCAGGTTGGGCAGGAGCCGCTTGAAGGCAGCCCCGGCCTTTTCCAGTCTGGGAGCCAAACGTCGGAAATGCTCCACGAAGTTCCATCGGCTGTCGAGGACGAGTCCGAGGTACCTCAACGTCGACTCGACGCCGACGGGAACCCCTCCTACCGTGAGTATGGATCCCGACGGTGGCGCGCTCCGAGGCCCATGAAAGCACATGGCCTCGGACTTGTGCAATGCCACCTCGAGACCCAATTGCCGGATCCTCTCAACGACTATCGCAACCCCGCGTGTCATCAGTTCGGCCGCCGCCTCGTGCGACCTCCCCTGCGCCAGCACCAGCGTGTCGTCAGCGTAGCAAACTACGCTGACGCCGCTAGGGAGGTCGGCACGCAGCACCCAGTCGTAGCCGATGTTCCACAAGGGCGGCCCTAGAACCGATCCCTGTGGAACACCGCACGACATCTCTCGCCGGTTCCATTCTCCGTTGTGACCGGGATATATGACATACCTGTCCGTCAGGTAGTCCCCGACCACACGACGAAGGTAGGTCGGCACCCGGTGATACCGGAGTGCCTCCCTAATGCAGCTCCAGGGCATGGAGTTGAAGGCGTTGGCGATGTCGAGAGACACCGCCAAGACCACCCCACCCCTGGACACCGCAGCCCCCGTCGTGAGGGCTCTCACGCGCATGATGGCGTCCACCGTCGAGCGCCCCTTGCGGAAACCAAACTGGTTGTCCGCAAGATCCGGCCCAATCCCCGCAAGGTGCCCGGCGAGGCGGTTTGCAATTACTCTTTCAAAGAGCTTGCCCACCTCGTCGAGCAACACAATGGGCCGGTATGCGGACGGAGAGTCCGCAGGGCGCCCCGGCTTCCGGATGAGGACCAGTTTCCCTGTCTTCCAACGAAGCGGGAACTGGCCTCTCTCCAAGCATGCGCTTAGGAGCCCCTCCAGTCGGGGCCCGAGAGCCTCCAAGGCCAGGACCCAGGCTTTGCCAGGTAAGCCATCGGGTCCCGGGGCGGTATTCCTGGCTTTAAGCCGGTTTACCGCCACTCTCAGGTCTACCCCGGTCACCTCCGGAGTGTCGTCCTCGTCATCGTGGTCCGCTTCCGGCACCGCAAGCGGCGGAGCCATAGGCGGGGGAGGATGTTCCCCTCGCGAAGGGAACAGAGCGCTCACCACCTCCTCCACAAGCTGAGGCCGGAGACTCTGCGTCAGCGGGGGGGCCCAGGTGCGGAGTTTGTCCCGCACCATCTTGTAAGGGCGCCCCCACGGATCGCCGTCGAGAGTCTCCAGCATCTCCTCGCGGGCCGCATCTTTGGCCCGCTGGACAGCCTCTCGGAGGGCGGTCTTCGCCGCTCTGTATCCCTCGTACAGCTCCGCCTCAATGGCTGCCGCATCCGGAGGTCGGATGCGGAGCCTGCGATGCCTGGCGTACAGGTGCCGCGCGGCGACGCACGCCTCGCGCAGAGACGTCAGCTCTCGCGACCACCAGTACACCTGACGCCGGGCGCTTCCTGGCCGAACTCGGGGCATTGCCACGTCACAGATCTCGGACATGGCCTCCTGGAACCAACCCGCCTCGCTGTTGACATCGGCAGGCCTGCCCGGTGGTGTCACCCAGGCCTGCACGATCGAGGCTTCCAGGAGGAGCTCCCGGTCCAGCTGCTTCAGCGCCCATCGCGGACCACTCGGGGCCTGTCGGACCGGCGCGCTTGAGGGGGCAGAGACATCAAACCGGATATACCGGTGGTCGGAATAGGTCTCCACCTCCTCCATTACGCGCCAGTCAAGGACACGCGGTGACAGAGCGGGGCTGGCGAACGATATGTCCACCACCGACTCGCCCCGCATCCGCACACACGTGGGGACAGAACCCCGATTTAGGACGACCAGGCCTGACTCCAGAGCCCAGTCCTCCACCATCCTTCCCCGCACGTCTGTGTAACGGGAACCCCAAGCCAAGTTCTTGGCATTGAAGTCCCCGAGCACAAGCACGGGGAGGGAATGGCCTCCGATGACGACACTCAACTCCGCGAGGGAGTTGTGGAACTCGGCGAGAGTTCGGCTCGGGGAGAAGTAGACTCCCGCTACGACTATCTCCCCGAACCGTGCTGCTACGCACCCCTGACCCTTCCTGACACTCTCAAGGGTCGGGGTACCGGCGGCGGCCGACGAAATGATGGCCACTGAGCCGCTAAGGTCCTCCACCCAGTCTTCCCTGGGAGGGACAAAGTACGGCTCAGCGACCACGGCGACGTTAATCGACCACTGCGCCATGCTCTGGAGCAACAGACTCTGAGCACAGGCGCAGTGGTTGATGTTCGCCTGGAGGAGGCGTAATGGGGCCATTATTGGCACTCCATTTCAGCCCCCTCCCGGGCCCCTTGTGAGGGCCCCGCTGCAGGAGTTGCAGCAGTGGCGGCAGTGGCGGCGGCAGCGGCGACGGCGGCGACGGTGGCGGCGGCTGCGGCGGTGGCGACGGTGGGGGTGGTGGCGGCGGCGGAGGGCCTCCGCCTTCCCCTGCCCCTGGCCTTGGTGGGTTGGGCGCAGGCCTTGCTCCCAGCCCGGTGATCGGCGGGCTTGCCAGCTGCCGCACATGCAGCGCAGTGCGGCGCGGCGGAGCAAGCCGCGGCCATGTGACCGGGCTGACTGCAGCGGAAGCAGAGCCCGCTGCGGTCCACCTCCGAGGTGCATTGCACCGACACGTGGTGCCCCACGTGGCAGCGGAAGCACCTCAGAGGTTTGGGCTCCAGCAGCTTGACCTGCGCTGACACCCATCCCACCAGGAGCCTTCGGCCCTCCACAATAATTTTTGCCGCCGTCACAGGGCAGCTTACCATAACGGTTCGCATGCCCGTGTGGTCCGGACGTAGGGTGCCCGCCTTGACCTGCTCAGCAGGGCACCCACCGGTCCTTGTGACGGCGGCCACCACCTCCTCCTCGGTGACTGAGTCGTCCAGACCCATGATACGCAGGTCTGCGCATTTCACGGGCCTGGACACCCGGGCCTCGTCCGCATTTAGGGACGCTCTAAGCTTTTCGGCCAGAGCGTCAGCGGACGAGCCACAGTTCTCACCGGGGATCTCCAGCACTCGCGCCCCTGTCGCGGTTACCTTAAGCCGGAGTCCCCCGGTGATCCCCAGCTCCCCGAGGTTCACAGTCGCCTTCGCCTTGGCCAGCACGTCGCGGTAGGACACGCCCCGCTTCTCCGCGTCCGGCTGTAGCGTAATCACTACAGCTGCGGTCTTCGGGGCGCGGAGCCTAGCCGCGACGCTACGAGCCTTTTGCTGGCGCTTTCGCTCAGCGCGCCTTGCTTTTTTGGCCGCCTTCCTCCCCCTCTGCCTTTCGCCGACCACCTGCCACCCGGCCTCGGCCGCGGCTGGGTTAGGGGGCGGGGGCGGGGGGAGCGGCCGCTGCTGCTGCCGCCGCGGCGGCTGCGGCTGCTGCTGCTGCCGCTGCGGCGGCGGCTGCTGGCCCACCGCTGGCGCTGGCGGTTTTGCCGGCTTTGCCGCCGCCTTGCCCTTTTTCTGGGCCGCCGCCTTGCCCGTCTTCTGAGCCACCGCCCCCTTAGCCGGCGCCGGTTTCGCCGGAGCCGGCCTCTCAGGGGCCGCCACAGCCCTGCCGGAGGGCTGGCTGGGCGGCCCCAAGTGGTCCTGTCCTCAGGGAAGCATTTTATACGTCACACTATTGCTGACGGCAATCAATTCGCTCTTGCAACTAGATTAGCATACATTTTGTCCGCGTTGGCCCGTCTATCACAAGTTTATTTGATTGTCTTTGGTTAGAGCGAAACTGGATAAACGGATTTTCAATCTGCTGGAATCGCTTAGGTTAATAAAGTATGTAGATAATACATAAGTACCCTATAATATGTAATGTATAAGTAACATACATACATTTCGTGCGGGCGCGTGGTTCCGCCGTGAGCGACAGTGTCTGTTGGTTCCGGCTTTTACTGTTCGGTTTCCGCAGAAATTCAGGGCTGATCATGACCTGCAAACAAAATAAAAATTGGTCGATATGAATACATTGAAAGTCGGTTCTTTATTATTATTATTTTCCATCCACCAAACCTATCCGAATTCCAACCAATTTCCTTCAAAGACAGACACTCATCCAGCTATCTCCTTCGTTGTATGCCACGGACGCACTTCGCGGTTGCAGGGTGTCAATCTTGCGGTTTACGAGCCCAACACTCTCTTAATTACCTACATAAGTTTCCTTATTACACTTGATCACTACAACCAATTTCCTTTAAAGACAGACATTCGTCCAGCTATCTTCTTCGTGGACGTAAATCTCGGTTTCAGGGTGACAATCTTGCGGTTTACAGGCCCAACACTCTCTTAATTACCTACATAGGTTTCCTTATTACAGTTGATCACTACAACCAATTTCCTTTAAAGACAGACATTCGTCCAGCTATCTTCTTCGTGGACGTAAATCTCGGTTTCAGGGTGACAATCTTGCGGTTTACAGGCCCAACACTCTCTTAATTACCTACATAGGTTTCCTTATTACTTTTGATCATGAGAGCAGCTCGCATAACTATAACTAATTACTTTTGATCATGAGAGCAGCTCGCATAACGATAACTAATTACAACAACACTTTTACATTTTCATAAACGTTCGCTAATGGAAATACGAAACTAATATCAAACAAAGGCTGGCGCCCGAGCCGCATTTATCCATGAAATGTAAACACATTTGCATGGATATCCTGCAATGCATTGTGTCAGTATTTATTGATTAATTGCTTGAGGCAATGCAATTTATAGTAAGCTCCAGGTACAGTCGCTTTTCAAACATGGCACTCGTTTATTTATTCAGTAGCTGAGTGTTTTAGGATGTTTTACTTTCGTTCTATATTTCGGTATCGTGTATGTTACGATATTGCTCTTGAACTGTGCCTTAATGAAAAATAGTTTCGATCCTGCACGTAGCGGTCGATAGAAAAAGATTAATTTAATTTTGCAAGTAGCCTTTGAACAGTGTTTATTGCCGGTTTTCATTCTAATAATTCACGATAGTTTACATTGCCAAAGAGACCGATTCTAATCATAAACAGTCAGGATAATATATGTATAAGGTTATCTAACAGTGTACACGTGTTTATCTAGTTGCTGTTTGAGCTGTGATCCGATAGTCAATAGCGCGGGTCAGATTACAAGATTACAGTCTACTTTGATGATTACTGATCTACATGCGGTAGAGGGATCATTATCAGAGATGCTAAGTATTTACTGTAGGCATCACAAAGTTGAAATTTGAGGTAAATAACTGTTTTGCTTCGAAAGCTATAAAAAATGTGCCCTCTAACTGCTAAAGTAAGTGGAGGACCATTTCAAAAAATACTTCCCAAACAAATGAATGGTGGTTAGAACTGTGGAAAAAGGTGCGCGAGCCGAGCGAGCGAAGCGTGCGGTGCAGTTGGTTGCATCAAATGGTTTACCGAAGTCACTCCCGCCTTCCCGCCAACCGTGTATTTAACACTTTGGCGTCTGAATGTTCGGTATTGTATAGAATGAACATTTTAGCCATTCTGCAGAAAGCTAAAGCTAAGCTAAGGTATTCAATGGAATACCAGATTATATAGATTGTCGGTAACATCAACCTACCTACTACTATACGATTATTATCAAATAATTATTATTTGGAATAAATACTTAAATTAGAACTCATGAGTTTTATTGAAATATAATAATAAACCATTTATTTCAGGTATCAAAGACCCATAGATTGTCATTGTCACCTTGTTATTATCATACAACTGTTTTCTTGGGAATCATGCTCGACTCAAGGCTACAAAGAGGTCATCTCTTGTAGGACGGGCAGGACGGCTGAGTTCAGCAGCATCTCCTGTTAGAAAAATCCATCAATTTACTGTACTGATGTAGATACCGCGAGACTAGTCTATTTTAGTTATTTTCATAGTATTTTGTCATACGATATTTTATTACGGGGACGGGCTACAGACATCGAGTTTATATTTATTCTGCAGAAAAGAGCCATCAGAGTCTTATTTGATCTACGTAGACGTGATTCTCTAAGAGAACTGTTTAAGGAAATTAACATCATGACAGTACCATGTCATTACATCTATGAAAACACCATGTATCTTAGGAAAAATCTGCACTTATTTAGTAAAAGATGTGACAGACATCACTATAATACTAGAAATAGAGACCAAAACCCACATTCTACAATTGAATAAGACGAAATTTAAATCTTGTATTCTATTAGACAAACATATTACAAGTTAGGGGATTACACTGATGGTAAAAATGCTTGGCTAAATCCTGGTCCTGCTCCACAACCATAGGGGCAAACTTATTGATTACCATGTGAAATTATTGTGGAAGCTGCAGAAGATAGTAAAAATATCTTGCATTGTATAGATTTAATCTCTTAGTATTATATAATTGCATAGCACATGTATGAATACTATGGACTATAAACCTACAATTTACATTTATTTATCTTTCTTTGACTCAAAATTTGACCTGGCGGTTGAGAGGATGTCATGCTGACTCAAATGTCTCGCTGATGGTGGCGCATGTATCGGGTCATTTAGTTCCCTTCAAAATGGTTGTGGTTGGTTGGTTGGTTTGGTTGGTTGGTTGGTTGTTGGTTGGTTGTTGGTTGGTTGGTGGTTGGTTGGTTGAGTTGAATGGTGCTGATTCATTCTTCGTCGAAGGCGTCGTCAGTAGGGACTGGTCATCTCCATGGTTTATTTTAATTTGGAATTTTTACTACTCTGGACGCTTTTAACTTCCACGTCTTTCTACATCGTTCTCACATATATGTATAATATTTTGTACTTAGCAATATTTTGATTTAAAAGAGTGTTCATGGAGTGACTTGCCCATTTTTCTCCATAGAGATCTGGAATGCGCTTTGATATGTGCAATTACAGTACTTTCACAAGTTATTATGCATTGTGACTGTAGCTTCGCTTTTTTTTTTTGTTTTTTTGACATTCAAAAGTGCCTGTAATGGTCAAATTGAAATTAATGCTTTGAGTTTAGTTTACTGACTTTTTGTACAAAAAAAGTGATTCGACTATACGGAGCTCCTGTTCTTCTCATGTAGTGAAAGCCACAGTGACAATATTTGCTTTTTGAGTATTTAATTTAATGGCGCTAGCATAGCTTGTACAGACGCCAGCAGGTCAACCTACCCAAAACTGCCAGATTTTCCCAACCAACCTTGAACCTTATGATTTAGAGATAAAGTTGAAAATCTATTAAAGAAATTTGACAGATTGTAGTAGCTTGATATGCTGGCGTCTGTACCAAGCATCGTCATTGGTTAAAAATCTATCAATGTAATTTTTTATTGCAAAACAGCTGGACCGCAATGGTCAGATTGGGACTAAGATATGGACACGCCATCTACAATCAGCTTGAACAGCTCGCGTTTAAAAAACAACTTTATGTGGTCGGTGTAAGTTCGAATGCGTGTTTATTCAATCAAAACTTGTCATTTTTCAATTGGAAACTTTTGGTAGCTATTTTAATTCTCTTAATAAAAAAAAACCTAATAGAACCCAATCCTAATAGAACTTCTAATAGAGTTATTAACTAGTGTGGATAAATGTGAGAAACCCACGTTTAAAAAGGTCGAATATGCTATCCAAATAAAACGAGTAGGTATCGCAATGATAATATAATTGGGGTTTATAAGCGAAACAATCAAATTCAAGTATTAGGAATCGTTACGTAATATTATCGTTATTTATATTTTTGTTGTTAATTACAGCTGTTATAGGTATTTAATTTTCGTAGCATAAATACCTATAAGATGTCAGTTAATCACATAATTTTATTGAGATACAAGTAAGTAGACTGTCGATCACCATTTACTTCTGATGTAAATTGAAATGATTATAAAATAAGGCAAAACTTCTCTCAACAAAGTTATGTTTATGCGCTGCATGCAGAGAAACAAACAGTTTTATACCTACTAGTTTGTACGTTGGAGCGCTGTGGCCTGTGCTGTTCCAAAAGTACCTACGTACCTACAGCCAATTCTGTGTAACAAATCTGAGTACTTTTGTTAGAGTAAAATACGGGTGTTTTTTTTAATGCATTGGCCAGCCACTACTGTCACTATTGAAATTCACATACATCACATCCATATTTTTAAAAAAGTTTTCACATCAAAGCTGCGAAATCTAGTTTGTTTTATTATTGCAAATGGAATGGTCCAATATGTGTGTTTTTGAAGTGAAAACTTCTTTAGCGGCGTTGTGCACTTTTTTGTGATGGGTAAACAATGTTGAACTCGCGCCAGGACACAGACCTGATCGAAAATTCGTAAGACGGAGGGAGTTCTGAAGTGTTAAATTTTTAATGTAATATAAATTGTCATGTTTGTGTACGATAGCGCAATAAATGAATATTGTATTTTACCACATAAATTATAGTTCTTTAATACTGATAATTAAAGCAATTCGTGCAAAATTATTCCCTAACCATTCCAAAATATCAAAAATGCACAACGTTAATATTCAAGTTTTCACTTCTGCCGCCACTCCCGGAGTACAACCCGTTGATTTTTTGAAGTGAAAACTTCTTTAGCGGCGTTGAGCACTTTTTCTGTAATGGGTATAAAATCTTAAACTCGCGTCAGGACACGTGACCTGATCGAAAAAGCGTAAGACAAATTTTCTCATTCGATTTTGAACTTAACCTTCAACATTTTATGGTTTAAAATCATTTGACCTGATCGAAAAAGCGTAAGACAAATTTTCTCTTTCGATTTTGAACTTAACCTTCAACATTTTATGGTTTAAAATCATTTGACCTGATCGAAAAAGCGTAAGACAAATTTTCTCATTCGATTTTGAACTTAACCTTCAACATTTTATGGTTTAAAATCATTTAAAGAAATTTTTAAATGTTTCCAATCAACTTTGAACCTAATGCTTTAGGGATAAAGCTGACAAATCTATTAAATAAATTGCCACCCGCCGCGCGCCGGCGCAGCGCCGCGAAACCTAGTCCTCTGGCTATCTTCATCGTCCTTAAGATTGTGATAGAACCGTGGTCTTTGGGGGATTCGCACCGTGCTAACTACGAAGGCAATTTACGTGCTATTTACAAACGTTACGTACCTGTAGGTATGTTAGTGTAGCTAAAATTCCGTATTTCCTTGCAATTTTATTGATTGACGCATAATGACAAGAGATTCTAAAATCAATAAGACAGTGTTGTCTTTGATTTGATTACAAGTATTTACAAGTAAGTTAAAAAGCACGAGTGTTATTGGTATAGGAAACCGATAAATTCTCAGCTAATTCTGTAGTAAGATCGAATGTGACGTTCCTGCTTACGTGCTTACTAAGCGCCTGTGAAAAGATGTATCGCACACATTTTTATGTGCGACAGATTACTTCCACACTTTTAATTACAAATTCTTTAGGCAGGATTCAATGATAACATAACATCCTGTAATCCCCGAAGGCTCAGGCAGGGGTGCACCGAATAGTACACCCTGTTCTTTATACTGATAAAGCAATTGGTGCAAAATTATTCCCTAACCATTCCAAAATATCAAACATGCTCAACGTTAATAATCAAGTTTTCACTTCTGCCGGCACTCCCGGAGTGCAACCCGTCTTTTTTTTTTAAAGTAGACTGGGCATTGGGTGTTAGCATAGAATATTTTTATTGCTGGGAGCGTATTTATTGTCAGGATAAGAAGTATCATATTTGTTGGCCGGCCTGGGTTTACAAGTAGGGTACTTTTTATTCTAATACGCAAAATACTTGCCATGGACGTGTGGAGTTACACGCAGCCCGATATACAATACGATACGAAACAAAAAGTCATGGTCTACTTCCATTTGTGTGACAATTCACTGAAATCTTAACATATCAGACACATGTTTCCACGTTTCTAATATTTGCAAGATGATGAACGAACTGCAATCTCATTTAGCGCGAACGCCTTCCAATAAAGAGATTGAGGGCGTTTTATTTTTTCTTATTTCCAAGAGGTCGTTGAACTGTTCACTAAGGGGGCGACATCAATAGATATGCAGGACAAGCTAGCAGCGCTCTTAAATAAGTTAACGAGTACCTAAGTTCAGACCAAACAACTGGGTCCGTACAGAAGTAGCGTAGCAACTACTAAGTACCTAAGATCTTCCCCTACTATCATCATATTCTATAACTTTTAAGAGCACGAGCACAAGTTTGCTTTGTGGTGCTTTATTTAGTGGTGCTACACTCTTGTTCGGGATATGTAGAAATATGTTTTAGAAAAAGCCACTCGGCTTGGCGCGAATTTTACCGATTCGACTCTGACGTGATTCAGGGATTGAAGGTGCAGGCCGCCGTGAAGCACGAGCAATACTTATGTGTAGTACTAGTAAATGCTTCGGGTCGACTTTGTTGTACCACATAATTGGCACCAGCATTCCTTAGTAATTGGCATTGCAATTAAAATTATAAACTGTGCTATTTTTCGTGGCGATAGCTTTAAATATAGCTGATATAATCGACCGTGACACATAAACGGATGAACGGATGCCGGTCCCTATGGTTCTTTTTGTACTAATTTGGTACGAAAGTCTAAAAATGGCTCGTTTTTCAGTAGCTTTCATTGGTTAAACTAGATGGCGCAGGATGATATGAGGAACTCTCTGCTTTAACTACTTATTTTACTGTAATGATCCCTCATTACAGTAAAATAGTATATATCACGTACATATTGGCACAGAGATAGATTATACTCTGGAATAGCACATAGGCTATATATTATCACGCTAATAACTTAGGGGGATGAGCAATAGTGCATTATGTCCATATTTTTCAACTGTGTGACAACTGACATAACATGCATTAGAATAGAACGGCTATTTTAAACAACTTTTCTGAGGAATAAGTAGCCTATCAGTTCAGCGACCGCCCTGTAAACCAGAGCTCGCAAGTTCGTCTCGCAGTCAGTAGCCACTTTTTGTAATTATTTTGTTTTTGATTTTAATGATGTTCGATTTCCAAAAAATAAGAAGTTAACAAGTAACATTAAATTAAAAGTATCAAAAAACTCGACTACAAATTGTATTATGTACCTCCTTTTATATTATAAATATATATTTGTAATCTCCTTTTAATTTCCTTCATTTTGATACCCTATTCGATAGGTATGGTTAAAAAAAATATTAACGACTTAAAATTTAGCGCCAATAAATAGGCCATTAAAAAAACTCATCTAATGACACTTGGGGTTTGAGACGAATCTAATGATACCTTAATCGTCGAAATCTATCCAGCCATTTGGTACATACGAGGTACGTAATAAAAGAAAATGTATATCCATTTGAACGAATAAATATTGCAGTCAATTTGATACATGTGAATGTGAGTGATGCTCTTATGAATATTATAATAATAATAATAAATAGTCATATTATAATAATAACTAATAGCAAAGAGCCTCGACCAACACCTTAGGAGGCTCTCATTGCGCGGTTGGGCTTGATTCAGAAAGCAGTACTCCTGGACACGGCGCGCATTGTGAGGCGGTTCCTTTCTCTGGAGCCCTGACCACCGGCAGCCTGGACCTTGTTCCTGATGCCGATGGGGCATCTATTTTTTATATTTTTAAATGTTTTGTTTACTTTCGTTTTTTAAAATATTTAAAAATGTATTAAATAAGAGAGATAATGAATAAAGGATAATAGTCATAATATGAATAGTCATAGTAATAAATAGTCATAATCATTTATATAACCCTGCCTCTTAAACTAGGACCACCTGTATTTTAAGAGACAGTGTTCGGCCGAGCAGTTCCTTAAACATAATTTGACACAATAGTTAGATACTGAAGTAAATCAAGATTTTATTAAAAACGTACATAGATTGGATTGTGTGAAGGTGTAGGTGTGCGTGTGAGGAGAGGTGAGTATACTGTGTGTGCGTGTGTGTGTGTGAGTACGTGTTTATGGATGGGGAATATGGGCGTATGTGCCCATTTATTGTGTGTGTTAGACAGTGAGTACTTGTGTTATTAGGCGATGTATGTGAGTAAAGACTCTGAGTAGGAATAGTCCTTTTGTAATAACCACTCTGTTACTATAGGTTTAAGTTTGGTATATTTAAATTTTAAATACTTATTTGTGAGTTAATTTTTTGGTATATGTGTGTACTTTGTGTGTAGAATTGTTGTGTTGCGAAGGTGGTTTTGTGCTGGGTTCTTGGAAGAAGGTTTTATCGCTTATTTGGATTTGGCGGAGGCAAACCGACATGTATTCTAAGAAGTGATCTGAGCACGTAGAGTTGCCGTAACGTCAGAACTTTACAGTCAAAGTACAATTCTGTGGTAATATTAGGTGCACACACGCAAATAACTATTATAAGAATCTCCTTTTCCTCTTTATAAACCAATTTTTCAATAAACTGATAATAAAAGAGCAGTGAGCAGGGAGGAGAGGTTTATTTATAATGCATGCAATGTTGAATATGTTCGAGTTAGAAAAAAAAATATTCGTTTGAATGAAATATTACTTACTTTTATGTAAATAGAGTGCGTGGGGTAAAAACGGAGCGGTTAAAAATCTATGAAATATTTCTATTGTAATCTTAAGATTTTTGGTAAACAAATATAAAAATTATACAGCGATTGAATCAGAATCAAAAATCAAAATGTTTTATTGCCCATAGAGGCCTATCTATGGGAAATACATGGGTAGTTATAAAAAGTCGAGAAAAGGTGCACGGTTCGGGTTGGTCGTTTTCTATGGAGAAGAACCGGCAAGGAACTCCATGGTTGTTAGTCTTTTATAATTATTTTTTTCAACAATATTATCATGTTAAAGCATTAGTACGGGGGGGGGGGGGGGCAGCGTAAGCCCGACACCCGACAATAAGTCATTGCTTACTACACAAAAATGCTACAAGGCCTACAACACAATACTACAATGTTCACACATTCATAAATAAATCGGTAAAAAAGGTCTAAATAAAGATAACAAAATATTATAACAAGACTGCTACTGAAAATATTATTTATTGACAAAAGATTTATTAAAATAATAGCTTGTCAACTCAAAAAAAGTTTACAAGTTAGAGCAAAATTCAGCGAAAGCAACGTTGAACAATGATTTGTTCAAAACTTGAACAAATCCGGGTCACACTAAAGTTTGTTTTAGGAAACCAACAAACTACCGCTTAATCCTATAGCTTTAAGCTTTAATATAAAGTTCCTGCATACCTATATACAGTTCGAAATTTTTGGATCATAGATGATCAAAAATGTTAAAATGCAATATTTTAACATTTTTGATCATCTATGATCCAAAAATATATAAAATAAATATATATATATATCAATGGAATATTTAATTATTTTAAGCTACATTTTTAAGTCCGTGCGACGCTAGGTAATTTTGAATTCATTTTGCGTGTAAAAGTAAAAGCAAATTATGCCAAGCATGTATCAAAATTAATTAGTCTGACTGCGGGTGCGTCGCCGCCATACTGATGATGCTCGCTTTAACGGCTCTTGGAGAGTAATCATATACCCTATACAGTACTATGTGGTTTTGCCATCAGGGATTTTTCAATAGAATCCATGAGTCTGGATCTGTGCCTGGTTGCTGGCAATAGGCTCACCCCTTATTACATGGGACTTAAACATAACTGGTGAAATTGTGTGTACTATTAGGTACACTTCTGCCTAACCCTTTCGGGATTACAGGTGTGATGTTACGTTATGTATAACTATGTATTCTAACACAACAAGACCTTTGACACTGGGCTACAGTAACACAATTGGCTATTCAGTAGACGCCAGTGTAGTGCATACTTCTTTCTTAGTCAATATCATTCAAAGTTAAGGGTACTTTCAAATCGTCCGCTGCTTGTAAGAGCTACCATAGATTATAACAGCATGATATTCATCTATTTCATCTATTAAAAATCGTCTATTGATGTAGACGTAGATCATGGCCTTCTCGGGTTTGAGGTAACATAATTATCATCGAAATGTTGATCGGTAGACATTTTCTCACGATGTTTTCCTTTATCGTGTTGAGAGCAGTGATGATATAGTTCAATCTGCAGTGAGCTCGAATAGATTAAGGCCGACTCCTTCTTAAAGCGAAAAGGCTTGTGTTTCAGAAGTGGGAATACTATACAGGGTGGAAGGGACACCGACGTGAAAACGGTTACCACGTATTCAGTACATCATTCTGAGCCCCATGTCCCAACCAAGCCCCATGTCATGTTTCAAATGGCAAAATTCCACAAACTTTGGACTTGTTTGATAGTTGCTTGATACGGGTAAATGTGACCAATTAAATGTTTACAATGCGAATCATACATTTCAGGTTAGATATTACAAAATAATAAATTAAAATCTGACAGATACACAACCTACACTGCTGCACAGGGTCTAGCGCAAAAGAGTACCTCTCTAGATTCTCGAGATTACTTGGCCTGCGTCACAGAGCGTATCGACTTCCTGAAGCAAAAGATCTGTGTATGGGTAAGCCGTATTCGTCGGTACAAGCGGCGAGTGGAGCGATACACTCAGAATCGCACATTCCAAAGCGATGAAACCTGTCTGCCGGATGATGACGCCATGTGTTCGTTCTGGCGCAGCATTGCGTCGGTGCCTGTCAGTCACACTGATGGCGATTGGACCCGGGAGGTTGAACAAGCGTGTGATCCAATACCAGAAATGGGGGCAATCATCATCAACCCCAAGACGTGGCTCGTGCAGTCCGTCCGTTGCCTAACTGGAAATTTCCAGGTCCGGCCGGATTGCACAACTTCTGGATCCAGTGGTTCCAAAGATCGCACGCTTGCTTGGCGTCCCAGTTTCAATGCCTTAGAGTCAGGGTCGCTGCCCCAGTTCTTGACGACAGGATTTACGCACCTGCTCCATAAATCAGGTAGTACTACGGAACCCAAAAATTATAGACCAATCACTTGTCTACCAACGGTCTATAAACTTCTTACATCCATTTTGATATGTTTATTAAATAAATCCGTGCAGCAGTTTGGAAGATATGAGGTACTGAAGAATATTACATGCATACAAGATACGCGCGAAAAACATAACCCTTCCTTGGCATTCGGTAAAAAGGAACTCTTGTGTAAAGATTTTTGTAATCTAGTTCCCTAAAGGAGTAAAATGGGGGATGAAAAGAGAATGCTCATGGAAGTATGGAATCCCGTACCATGCTGCATCAAAATCAAACCTTGTTTTTTATAGACTACACTGATCGTATTAACTCCTACAAAAATTATTTTTGAAAAAAAAACCCGCGTTTCAGAGTTATTTTATAAAATCGAAACTAACCTAAAAAGTAGGTCTATTTTTTCGACGCTACCAACGACGTATTTTAACACACATACATTACCTACATTATTGCTCTAAAAACAGCGTAATACACTAATATTAGTAAGAATTACGAGTTAAAGTAACATCCACAGTATGCTTGACTGAAACTCGATTTTATTTTAGACCTTTACATTGCCAATAGTCAGTCAGTACAGTACAAATGTCAGATGCCACAGATAAGATAACTATAAACCATAGAGTATAGTAAGTGCTATAAACTAGTCGGGATTTAGGGATGTAATCGATAAATCAAAATCTTTAGGTTGAGAAAATCAATTTTGTTGCAAATAGCAATAAACCAAACTAATGTACTGATCTTACTTAATTGTAATTAATTTTAGAGTCCGCTCGACAGACAAGGGTTTGTTCAATTGAAACGGAACGTCATTTATATTCAGTTGAAACGGAACGTCATATAAAGGGAGTAAAACAATATTCGTACTTTTAAACTCGAAAAGTATATTTCCAGTTCAAAAATCAAATCCCCGACGCGTAATGCCGTAAAAAAATATGAAACTAATTACTATAATATTTTGGTTTTGAGGCGCGAGACTTTTTGGTACCAACTTTGGTCATTGTCCTTTTGTATGGAAATCAAAATTTTTTGCCAATGGGTAAATCCCACCGGGCACATGATTAGTTCTTGCTTCTCATAATATTTAGCTGTTAAATTATTCACCTTACGTTTAATACAAGTGGCTGACATAGGGTTAGATAAGATTATCTTAAGTTCACACAAAAAATAGTAATATAGAAAACAATCAGATAAGAGGCTTTTTATAGCCAGGAACTTTTAGTGTTAAATCAGTAAAGGTAGCCTCTTTACATTTAATCAGTATTATTCAACTAGACAAAACGTTAATAATGCTCGGGTCACAATAAATTATCGTGAATTACATCGAAATGGACGGCAAGAGCGCGCCGGCCGCGGCACGTGTACAGGTCGTCGGTAAACGATAGCCGGAATGCTTTAGAATTCGTCGACAGAGCGTGCAGGTAGTAAATATCGAAAAATATCGTTGGAATTGTGCTCTATTCTGCTTGAATTATTACGACGTTTATCACACGAGTAACCACAGTCAGCCAGGGGAATGACCTCTGAAGATCGTGATAGCTTAGACTGGCTATTCAGCTCGGATATAAATACTTCTCTTTTATTCAACCTTAATTAGAAAGATCCCTTTATCTACAAACGCCATCGTATTACATCGTGAGGAAATATTTCTCGACAACATTTAAAAGCCAGGTCAGAGGCAAATGGGCGGTATAAAAACTCTGTTAGGCTCTAACCACACGATAAAGAAGAATATCGTATCATAGTCGATCGCACGGCACAGTGCTTATTAATTCCTCGATTTCACATCTCGCAAGATTGCATACAGTTTTACAGTTCTTATTGTCTTTCTACATTTATCTTTTTTTTTAAGTTATTGTGAATTTCGGTATTATATTATTACTTCGAGCATCCATAGGCGATGAGTCACGAAGCGGGGAAGCGGGCCTATCAAGTTGAAGCTTCTGGTGCCGGTTCGACGACCATATATTCATTTAATAAGATGATTTGATACGAGAAAACTAATTACGGTTACTTATATCGTCTTGAAATTAATTAAAGTCTGGTTTTGATTTTACTAAACTTGTAAACAAACAGGATGTATATAATCTTTAAAATATTTTACATAATTATGTATATTAGGTTTTATTTCATGCTCAATCCAATTCAAACATTTCTTATTTCTCGACACGCGTAAACGCGTGTAAACTGATGAATAATACGCTATGGTAGTCAATCATGCGCTGTATTCATGGTTACAGTTCGTACCTACGTCGAGTCTCTTACAACGTGTATATTAGCAAAATGATCCAGACTCAAAAATAATTATAATTATTATATTATAAGTTTGTGCTAGATTTATTTGTCACCGAAAACTGCCAGTTGAGACTAAAAGTTACACACCTGACCTTCCCAGTCGTGATGATAAATGGCCTAGGCTAGGAGGAGCCAAATGAGACTAGACAGCCATTTGGCTCTTGCCTGTCTGAGGCGACAGACCTAGATATTGTACCTACTATGCCAATTGTTATAAAATCTGAGAACTTCCGTAAGACGTATTTTACAAGCCTCTCGCCCCGGTGCGTAGTCCCCGGCTAACCGGCTTAACCGTTATATTACACGTTTTATGAAACACCACAATGATTTAGATCTTTAACCGTAAAATACCGTACTAAAATCCAACCAAAAAACTAAAAAAACAAACCTCCGTTGGTTTTAATACCTACTAGCTACTACTAATTACGTTAAAGAAAACAAAAAGCGGCTATCTTTTAGCTGCCGACACGTCACTATTCGTGCTCCAACTTGGAACTTGGACTTTCTCGATCCCTAAGCATAGTCGGTGTTAGGGAACCGTGATCGATTTTCGTCGTTTTGGCCACCCCCGAAACCGCCCGCCCGCCCACAGCCTTGCGAGTGAAAGTGAATTGGGTAACGGATATCATGAATTATATACATTAGTTTGCGAATAATACCCTTGTATACCACACGACGGTGAAGGGTAATGAAATAATGAACCAGCAATAAAAATTTCTAATACCGATGCAGGAAATTAAATGCCTTAATTTCGTTGTACCACGAGCATGTAATTTACTATGTATTGGGTACTATAAAATACGATAAGTCGAAAACGGGCCCTTAATTAAAATAAACAAGGTAATTTTTACTTTTACCAAAAATAAAAAATAACCTCTATTAAACCTCTGATTTACATAAATTCTACTCGTTATACAATAGATTTTTACGGTATTAAAGAAAATACAAAGAGACAAAGACTAAATATTGCAGAAATACTAAACACAGCAAGGATTTCATTCCTTAAATATGTTTATTGAATGAAATCCTTGCTGACAGAAATATTCAGGAAACTAACAGGACAGGTTTGTAAATAATAGTCCACCATAAGCTTATAGCTGGGATAGGTGAAAAACAAAATAAAATGCGAAAAAGAGCACTGCCGCCGCATACAAAAAATAAAAACTAAAACATTTTCCGTGGAAATGAAATAACAAAGAATTTCAGACACTGCCTGTGTATGTCGAATGGAATAGAGACTTTTAATTGACAACTATGTGCATTGTAGGAGCAACATTGCACATAGTTGTCAGTTAAACAAGATAGTAAGTTACATTATTCGATTGAGGTGAAGAAGCCGATAGTATACACAATTGCATACACAGCTTGAGTTCTTTGTGACAGCAAACACAATATCGGAAAATAAGCTTTTCGTGCAGATATTGCCGCCTTGGGGCATTCTTACGATTTATAGAGATGGTGAGCTTCTTGATATGACTTACAATATGCAATTTTGAGCGAAATTGAATTTTATTCCTCTAGGTAAGGATACAAAAAGAAATGAGTACAAAAGAGGAAGTCTGAAAGTGGCGCCGGTGACTGAAAAGTTGTGTGGTAATCGGTTGTCTGGTATGAGCATGTGATGCGGAGGAATGAGGAAAATGACGTGCGGAAAGTTTTGAGTATGACTATGGACAGGTATAAGAGTAGAGGAAGACCAAAGAAACGATGGATGGACAGTATGAAGAATGATATGGCACGAAAGGAGGTGTCTGATGAGATGACGAGTAATAGAAAAGTATGGAAGAAGACATGCTGCGCCGACCCCAAATCAATTGGACCAAGAGCAAGAGAATGATGACAGGTGTGATAATAACGTAATTGTTATCCGCGCTATCAGAAAAGCATATCTATAGTTGTATGCTATGTGTCGTTAACGTAATTCATTAGCCCTCAGTGTCGGTCCCAAGTGTATTAATTATCTTAATATAAATTGATTATTGAAAATTTATAGGTCACAGCAGTTCATGGAAGGTAAACTGGAATTTCACTACAAGGGAACATGTAAAATGGCGATTAATATTTCGCGGAGTATTTTTAGTCGAGCAGCGTTTTAACTGAAAGCTGTTCGAAGCTCTTTAGATTTGAAACCATTGTTACTCCCAGGAAAACGATGCCACTGCATTGTACTTTAAAAGCTGAGTAAACGAGATTGATTTGAAAAATTTACATCCGTGAGAGCGGATAACGTATCAGATATCTATGACTGGACACATGGACACACATTGTTTGTCTCTCTTCCGACAGCTAAAATACTACACCATTTTATATCACAGATTGCTCTAATGGTCTGCCGTAGTTTTAATGATATTGAAAATGTTTAATGGTTAATTGACAATGTTGATGTCAATCAATGTCTTAAGCTGTCTCTTTTTATATTTCTACTATTCTATTTTCTGTATTATGTCTAAACAATACAGAATTAATCAGGGATAAATAGTGCAGCTGTGCGATCCGAAGGTTTGGTTTACTTTTTAATCCACTCAGCTTTTCACGTGTAAATGAGGAACCTGCCTATAACAGAATTTAAAAAAAATGTAGCCCATAAAATGTAGTAACGAACAAGCGGTTACTTGGGCACATGTGAGGTACCTATCTACAGCAAATTGGTAAAACATTTTGAGTTCAATTCAGAATGGTAGCCACGCCGTATCGGCACCAACAATTTTATAGTAGGTACAGTAAGCCGTGCGTCATCGGATGACCCTTTGAGTGCAAGCTGGCCTAGCGTGAGCACGGACTTACAATAGAATAAGGTGCCAGCTTATAGTGATTTTGATACCACTGTCGTACGGCCCATCGTACAAATGAATCGAAGCGATAATATAAATCGACTGCAGTATAAATCAATCCATTAGCGAACGTGTATCACAAGGCTATGCCTCAAAATAATCTTTGACATGACAGCCGATGCGGGCAGCAATGGAAGCTTACAGCATGTCAGGCGACTGTGGAACTTCAAAACTCTGATTGCCAATCAGTTAACAGCCCTCAACAGGAACACTTCATTCAGTGTGCCAGTTGCCCAGTTACATAACTGGTTGACAATCAGAAATGTTAAAGCTATTGGGTCTTTGTTTTGTAATTGTTGGTCGGGTTTAAGCTATACGCGTTTGCCAGTGCCTATATTGTCAAAGGAGATTAGTCATTACGTGTTCGTTGTGTAATCTGTGGTTTTAGGCGGACCCCGTGAACAAATTAAAAACTTTTTTTTTGTTTAGCCTATACTGTCCCACTACTGGGTAATGGCGTCCCTCAATTCCTTCCAGGAATTCTTTTCCCGCGTAATTTCAAACCTTATTTAAGATATAAAATTATATTGCTTTTAGACTTTAGAGCGGTTTCAGACTAGCGTACTTGGTAGCTCATACCCGGCTTATGCGCGCACTGATTACGCGCTTGAAAAAATCGAACGCGCGTACAAATGACAGCTGGCAGCAAAAATGACGATTTATCTCGCGGCTCGTGCTTGTACGAGCTTATAAGAGCGCCAACGCTCGTAAAAGTTCCACATGTGGCCAATGGCGCGTACATACGCGCCTCCACGCGCCAAAAATACACCAATAGGAAACCGCCCTTAGAGCCTATCTCTCAATAAAATAGGTATTCCAGAAGTTTGGGAATATGCTAGCAAAATAACTGGGCTTTTCAAATTTACACTGCAATTAAGAATGGCTAGCAAAGTAGTTTCTTGTGAATTAAACCACACCTAAAATGCGGGTGGTGGACTTAGGCCCAGTCACTCCCACTTAAAGCAGGCGTGTTTCCTAGGAGTAGGAATATTTAAATCTAATAATGATAGTGCTACCAGATATTTATAAAACAATTTATTAATAACAATATCACTAGTCTATAATTCCCTCAAACAGTTCCAAATGTGGGTACTAACTCGACACTGTTTTACAGAAATGGAATACACCTACGAAGAGGAGGAAGCGAGTGATGTGGAGGCAGACTTGCGGCCAGTGGTGCGGCGGACCGCCAAACACATAGCTGCCGGGGAGGAACGGCCAAGGATCAACTCTAGTCAGCAAACCACGCCGACTGATGGTAAGTCAAATCTCCCAAACGACATCATTCAATCAGTTGGAACTATGAGAAGCGATATGATAAATCGCTATAAGGTTTAGACAACTGGTATGGATGAATGAAATTTGACACTGGAATTTCAAGATAAGGTGCTGATGAATCTGTAAGAGTGTGGTGTTAACGAACCTTTCCACTTTAAAGAAACATTCAACTTCGTCAATCGAATGTCTATCATGTTAGTCTGTGCGCAGACTTGATTAAGGAAAACTGTGTTTGAGATTTCTGCTCTCAAAGTGGATCAGCCTGACCTGGCAATAGCAAAACACGATTGTTTTGTAATTGTCTCGTAATCTATTATAATAACTACTTGCCTAACTACATAAATTAAAACCAATAAAATAACCTAAACTAACCACATACTAAAATATAGCGTCAAAACATCGTAAATGAACATGCAGCGAACTGCTGCTAAAAAAGCTGAAGGCGATTGGTGTTACTGAAGCAGCATACACAATCTTTAAATCATACCTGATGGACAGATCTCAAGTGGTAAAAATCGATGACTGTCAGAGTAGCCCCCAACTGATTACATGTGGAGTTCCCCAAGGCTCTATTCTGGGCCCATTGCTGTTCCTAGTATATATAAATAATATTACAGACATGGGACTACGAGGTGGTGTGTCACTCTATGCTGATGATACAAGACTGTTCTATTTTGGTAATAAAATTGATACTCTTATGAAACAGGCACAAGATGACTTAAATAGATTGTTTGATTAGTTCCGGTGCAATTTACTGAGTTAATACTAATAAAACAAAGTATACAATATTTGCTGCTAAAAATAAAAAAAAATACAAGCACAACACACTCTTAACCTCAATGGTAAAATTCTAGAAAAATCTAAAGCAGAAAAATACCTTGGACTAGTACTGGATAGCGACTTGTCGTGGAAAGCGCATATCGAGAAAATAAGAAATAAGCTCTCTTCCTTAACAGGCGCACTGCGCAGCATTGTTCGTTGTCTTCCACCACAAGTTTGCTATATGATTTATAACTCCATGGTGAAACCTCATTTGGACTACCTAATTGAAGTGTATGGCTAAGCTTATAAATCTAACCTACAAATCTTGCAAACAGCTCAAAATAAAATTATCAAAGTTCTTTTTAAATACAACTACCGAACACCTACGCAAAAACTTTACAATAACACAAAGCTCATGAATATTTCTCAGATATATAGGAATAATACTTGTTCACTTGTACATAAAATTTTAAACAAAAACATACACACACAAATAACTCTTACAAAACCATCACAAATAAAAACAGATACAGAACTAGACAAGCAAATGACATAGCGTTGCGGGCCCCTAGAACAAACTACGGCAGGAGTACTATTCTGTATGAAGGAGCACAGCTTTACAACAAATTACCTCAGCACGTAAAATATCAAAAATCCATGTACACTTTTAAAAAAACTCTAAAGAAACACATTTTAGCAGATTTAAAATCTTAAGCTATCTTCGGGTAGTGTACTAATCTAACCTATTTTTGTTGTGTAACCGTCGCGTCGCTAATGTATTCTAAGTAGAAATAAGTTTTTTCTCATATAAGTGAATGTAATTCTTTTTGAGAAATAAAGTTCTTAAACCATAAATTACATATTCAATCTGAGTATCACCGATAGTTTTTAAGTTAACCGTGCTAGAACTACTACTGCTACGTGGCACGGTCAACATGTGTCATATTTTTGAGTTTTTTGTCAATCGAAATGATCAAAAATATGATACATAAACGGATTCAAATCAAATCATTCATTCGCATAATATGGTTAGATAGATGGTACATAAATGTTACATTACGTATTATAACAATAAGGTTCCTCATCCTCATATTCACCATTTCTGGTTGCCATATACATAAAAGAGTATCTTTTATCATCTAATTACATAATACTACATACTAACTTCTAACTTAACTGGCTATTGCACTAATAGGAAAATAGTGAGGTGTTACAATGATTATCTTTTGGTATAAGTATTTCTAAGGTATTCCTGATGGTTCTGATTTCGTATGAATGGGAAAATATTGGAAAATTTTGTACCTACATTGTGTGTTGTATCTATTTGGAGTCATCAAAATAGTATTGGAGATTAAACTTCAGTTTAAACAATCGGTGATCAAAAAATTGAACTCGGTATTTTGTTTTTGGATTCGACAATCTCTTATTTTTGTTGGTTGAAATGTTTATACAGTGTGTTTCGAGAAATGTTACCGATACTTAAAGGGCATATTATATACTGATTCATTATATTACAGTAGAGAGATGCCACGTTGCCTTGACATTCAATCCACCGGTCATAATTATTATCTAAGTATTTTTTAATGGCACTAGCAAAATGCGCAGGAGCACCATCCCGCTGCAAACGCAAAGTCGCTGCAATGACAGTGACAAGTACAGACGCCAGCACATCAAGCTACCCGAAACTGTCAAATTTTCCCAATCAACCTTGAATCTAATGCTTCAGCGATAAAGTTGAAAATCTATTAAATAATTTTGACAGATTATAGTAGCTTGATCTGCTGGCGTCTGTACATGACTCGTTTCTTAAAAAGTCCAAAAATAATAAATTCGATGGGGTAAAATAATTAGGTTACAGTCATTATTTTGATATCATTTTGTAGGCTGACTCAAATACTTTTGATTAAACTTATAAACATATGCAACATTCAGTGTTTATGTTTGCACTAGGGTAGAAAAAGTAAAATAAGTAAAATTTTGTAATTCCATATTTTTTGTTTATTATTCAGAAAAAAATAGTGATTCGATAGCCCAGCGTTTACGTTTGCAATACATTTTGTTAAATGACAATCATTTGCACGTTTGGTCTAGATTCAAAGATAGTAGCAATTTATTGAACATACCCTATTTCAGCCGAATAAAAAAATAAGCTGGCTGCCATTGGCGGGATTTTGGTTTAGAATTATTTATTTATTATAAACGTGTATTTCTATCGACAACGATAGAAATGAGTATCTTACTAATATTATAAATGCGAAATTTTTTGAGGATTTATGGATGTTTGTTTTCACGCAAAAACTTCTGCCCGGACTTGAATGAAATTTAGTACACAGATAGTTGAGAACCTGGATTAACACATAGTATACATTTTAACCCGGTAGTACGAACCCATGGGACCATTATCGAACTCCACGCAGGTGAAACCGCGGGCATAAGCTAGTATAATTTAATGATGCCTTTAATTATGTATCGGTAACCGTTATCCAAACACGTTATATAGGTGTTATATCTACGAGTACCTACTTTTATCGTTACACGATACAAAAAGACGAGAGATGTCCGTAAAAATCAGTCAGTTAATTTGAAGACCACTTTTTGTTATTCAGGCGACATGCAATAATTGCATTACTCTGATTGAAAGTTTGCTCGGACTACGGGCGAAGGACGCTTCGTCAACGGAATGCAATTATCTACGACGTCACGTGTAATTTGTGACCCCATGCAGGTGTAGTTAGTATAGTTTTAGTATTTGTCTAACTAAAAGTTCCCAGCCTGCCATTCAATTTCACATTTTTTGTAAAAATATTACATCAATATCTTTTGACGAAGCAAAGCGGAAAAATAGATACTTTAATTGTTTCTGGACATACCGGCAGTAAGTTTTTGCAAGAACAATTAAAATTATTATTCATCCGTCACTAATTACTTTATAGTAGAAGGTTAAGTTATGTAGTTTTCAAAGAAAAAAATCCTGGAACTGACTGTTAGGTCTTTCCCCGTTTTGCTTTCTCTTTATTAAATTGCTTGAAAAGTAAATTAAAATTCTACAAAATAAATAAAATAATGGCACTGATTGCAGCATTACGGCAGTTGTATATAGTAGTTTTGGTAAGTTAAAAATGACAAAATGCATATTTATGAACAAGTTCGGTTTAAAACTTAGCAGCAGTAAAGTAAAAAAAATGAGTTGTAAAAATTAATAAAATGGATTATTTAATAAATACTGAGCAGTAAAATAACTAAATGGGAAATTATGAGTGGGCAGTTGACAATCGGAATTAGTCAGTAAGAAATCTCAAAATACTTTATATTCGCCTGACGCCGCACAGCAATAGGAGCCCCCCCCCCCCCGCGTAGCCCTGCGTAGCCGCGCTACGCGGGGCTCCTATTTCTGTCTGGAGGGTTTACAGTAACCTGGTGTCTCCGCTCCCTATGAACTGCTGAACTGTTTATCTAACTGCCCATTCCATCATTTTTACTGGTCATTTATTTATTAATCTGCTTACGTATTTTTAGTACCTACTGACATTGTAAGACGAAATAACCGGCCAATTGTTTTTTTATTACTGTCTATGTTTTACTGTCGCACAAATTTACCAACCTCCGACAAAAAAATAACTGCCCATAATTTTTTTCAACTGATCATAATAACCTCTCCAATGTTTAAATAACAGTTAAAAAAATTATTTCCCTTAAATAATTATTTCCAGGAGACTGGACTTTCAGCGGAACGAAAATCGAACTTAATTTATATCAATCAAAGTGATAAAATACCTTTACGGAAAAAACGAATGCAACCGAATTGAGTTTCAGTTAACCCTTTTAAAATGAATGAAAAGCCGCCGATAGGGGGCGTCAGGGAGGTTCGCACGCGTCCATGGCCATGCATATCAAACGAACAAAGTACCCCGGGTGGGATGTACAACATTGACCGCGTTTTTCATTACAGTTAAAAGTTGGTGACATCTGAGAGGAACGCGTCCGCCATTCACAATTAGTTTATTCATTAGTTTCGGACGTTCGCGTATTGGACGTATCGAGCGATAGGTGTCTTCGCAGCAATGAAACAGACGTTAATCAGTGTGTAATTGCTTCGGACCATTTGATTGATTCGCATAATTTAGGCTCGAATTCGGGATGAGGTTGCATTGCAGTTTACGCTATTTCACTGCTACATGATTGATACCTGTTCATTGAGGAATACCGACTTCATCTATACAAATATTTAAAATTGAAGTGTCTGTTTGTTATATCAAAATAACAGCTTTTTACTGAATGCATATTAAATATGTATATACTCGCACGGCACTTAGGCCAAAAACACATTTTTTGTCTATCTGTCTGTTTGTTCCGGCTAATCTCCGAAACGACTGGACCAATTTTGACGGCACTTTTACTGGCAGATAGCTGATTTCACGCGATGAAAATCACGGGTAACAGCTAGTTATACATAACAGTTTATCGGCAGTCATACTCGTAGGAAAAAAAGAAATAGTGTCCAGTGACGCCGTCATGTAGTTAATTAACCCCTCAACAATGGAAGACACGTGCACCAAAAAATTCAACTCCGCTGGCTTGCAAAGCTAATTGGAACTTTTTGCAGCAGCATACAGTAAGAGCACTGTGCGGCGAGCGGTCTCGGATTCTCGTTACCTCCGGTTTTGCACCCATTTACATGAAGCCAAAGCAAAGAAACGAAAGCACAATTACACTACAATCCTCCTATGATGCAAACGAATATGAGATAAACATGCTAAATGGAAACAAGAATAACGTTAACAAGATTTCGATCCCCCGTAGTTATAACTTTTACAAAACAATTAGCGCAAGATTCACAAAACAAGCAAAAATAAATAACTGGATCTAGAACTACAGCTATTGGTTCGAGGTTTTCCTTTAAAGAGACTAAACAAAACCACACTCAACTGACAGCTTCAGTTTTTTATTTTTATTTACAACAGTAAGTATGGAAATTCTCGTCTAGGAATAATTTAGATTTTGAAATAAAATATTCTTGTTAGATAAAGCAGTACTGATTAATTTACGTCGACGCTTGAAAGGCAATATTTACCAAGCGACACGACGGCAACGTTACAGTACGTTTTACGTTACAATTATGTAAAATGTGTGTAAACTTTAAAATGCTCAGTTTTAATTTTTGAATAAAAAAAAAACGTAAAGAATCACCTATTTGTCATAACTACATAATTCTAACGTAAAATGTACTGTAAAGTTGCCGACATATCGCTTGGAAATATTGCCTTTCAAGCGTCGACGTTAAGTTTATAATGAGTCTCTTTTCTGTAAGAATTGTTTATAAAACTTCGTTATGATTATTATTAGTGCGGTTTTGTATGCACATTAAATCCTGCTTTGCAATTCGCAGAACGACAGACGAATTTAAATGAATAACCTACCCTCGAGCGCGTCAGAAATCACTAAGCTGATGCGCGTTAATTAACATATATCCTACTAAGATTATTTTAGGATAACAACAGCGTTTAAAGTCATACATGGCTATACCGACGCCTCGAATTTACTTGCGGAACTGTGTCAATTCTTTGTTCCAAATAATTATAATCGTTCTAGAAAACATAAATTGTTTAATGTCCCATTTTGTCGCACTGTAGCTCGATCCACCTCCCCTCCCCTATATCTACCGCGTATGCTTACGATGCTAACGCGCTCGTGGAGACCAACCCTGGATTGAACTTGTTTGCTGATGAATGGAAGTCGATAATGTTAGAATGTTTGTGATTCTGTGAGAAGACCGAGTAAAAGGATTACTTAATTTAGTGTTAATGGCATATGCTGTACTAAATGTAATAAATAAATAGGTTAATGATTTCCATTAAGAGTAAAGCCTAGCTATTAGTCGATGTGGCACGTTCTACTTCGCTACCGTATCACTTGGGCCACTTGTCTGAATATTGGAATTAAATGCCACTAAAATGTAAGTAGTCAAATGGGGATTATGCAGACAATATGGTATTGGATCCGTCTTTCAACTGAGCGTTTGTGGAGCAGCAGTTTTTAACCAACAGGTACCTATAGCGTCACGCGTCAAACCTTGCATAGAAGAACGTCAAAATTGATAGAAGGTAAAATTCACAGGTGAACAAAACATAACAGTTTGATATTACTTCAAAAAAAAGACTTACATACATAAGAAGAATAGCAAAAGGAGTTTAGAAGAGAAACTGTTTTAAGGAGATTCGTATCGTACCTATCTGGGGATAGTCTCTTGCTTCAAGTTCGATGTGTCGTATTATCGCCCGAGTACGGTACATAACATTTTCAAAAGCTTGTTTGCTGCCTCTAAGTAAGTGCCAGCACAGAAGCAATTAGCGAGAAAAAGACAATGAAAAACTAAAGTGGTCGAAATGAAGTACGTTTTATACGAGAAATAAATACTCGGTGAAAATGTACAGTGCTAGATGGATATTTCCCTTTCATTATGTAACGTTTCATAAAAGAAGGTTTTTTCTGTGAAATTATGGATGTAGCTATGATGACGAATAACTATCGGAGATTTATTGTGAAGGATGGCACGGTTGACATAATGTCGGACATGCCAACGTCCAGGCGAATCAATCCGTCACATTATCTCCGGGTGTTCTCGTGGGATCCCTTCTTTTCGCATAATGTTCTTTGTCCTAATATACTTCGGCATAACGATTTCGGCACAATTTGTTTTGGCATAATAATACTTCGGCATAATTTTTTTAGGCATACATTTTATGTTGGCATAATCATCTTAAAGACTAATTTGTTTTGGCATAAATTTGATTCGCATAACGTTAGTAGGCCTAATGACTATTAGCATAATAATATTTAGGCATACAAAATATTGTTGGTTAAAATTTTTTAATATGCTGTGCAACAAAAGTTAGTGACAGAACCGAATTGCTGCAAAACAGACTCCACGTAGTCTTGTTTGTCCTACCCCTAGAGTGTAATTTAAAATCGCGTAGGCGCGTAGGGGCGAGGCGGCCCGCGGGCTGAGGAGCAGGTGGCTGCGAGCGAGCCGCCGCGGCTGAGGCTGGCCGGCGAAGCCGGCCAACAAGCCGAAGCTGCGGTGGTGAGTGAAAGCCGTCTGCGACGATTAGCACGCGTGGGGCCGCCGGAGGCCCGCAGCGCCGGAGCCGTGACAGAAACCCTGCCTGCTGCATGTTGCATGCTCGCTTGAATGCTGCATGCTTGCTTGCATGCTGCATGCTTGCTTGTTTGCTGCATGCTTGCTTGCATGCTTGCTTGCATGCTTGCTTGCATGCTTGCTTGCATGCTTGCTTGCATGCTTGCTTGCTTGCATGCATGCTGTATGCTTGCTTGCTTCATGCTTCCTACAGCGAAAAAAAACCCACAAAATTGTTCAATACATACGGTATATTATATTAATATGTTATTTGTTACCTGATTCAGGAGATATGGCTTTTTTCCAATCGTCGAAATAAATTGGTATACTTAATTATCCTCTTCGGGCAAAAAAGCTAGGGCGTATTAAAAAGTTATGCTTTAGAACTTTATGCTTAATAAATTTATGCTTTAGAATATTATGCTTCATCATTATTATGGTTAGAGAAATTATGCTTAAAAAATTATGCGTAAGCTGTTATGCGTAATTATATTATGCGAAAATATAATTATGCCAAACAAAATTATGCTAAGTTATATTAGGTCTTAACATTTTATGCAAATGGATAGTGAACCGTTCTCGTCTGACTATCGGAGACTACTTGCATAGACACAACCTTATAGCCAGGATTATCCATCAGCAACTTGCTCTAAAATACAGTCTTGTGGAATCGGAAATGCCGTACTATAGGTATGTGCCCGACCCAGTTATCGAAAATTACAATATCACAATGTACTGGGATCAATAAGTATTGTTAGGAGGTTCCTCTCTCTGGAGCCCTGACCGCCGGTAGCTATGACCCTGTTTCCGATATCGGTGGGCTACAATGTTTTATATTTTTAATGTTTTTTACATATTATTTTGATTAATATTTAAAAATGTAATGAATTTGTTTAGAGATGAATAAAGGACTCAAATGGTGTTATAGTTAAAGTAAAGTGCATGGAGACACTTTCGATTTTCAAACCACCGTTTACTCGGCACAAATGATGTAAAATCACTAACGACTTTGAAGCCGGATATACAAAGAAGCTCTACGCTAAACCTATCGTTCCCATAGGCCCGGAAATTAGATAAGACACTACTACCGTCTTTGCCGACGCTGCCGGCGCCCTGTGATTTTGCTTTATAATGACATGAAAACTTTTTTGCAAAAAATAAAACCACTTCGACGACTTCAATTCGCCTTCACAAAAGTGAAAAATAACTTTAGAACTTCAGAAGTCGGTGACAAAAATCAAACAAACAAAAGTCACCGACTTCAGAAGCTAAAGATATTTTTCACTTTTTTGGAGTCGGTTTTATTTTAAAAGTTAAAGTTTTTTCCTATACACATATTTGCTATGCATTTATATGCATTATATATTTCATGGTAATAGGCTTATCCTCAATAAAATGGAACTTAACATACCTAACTGGCGGAATGTGGGTGTACTGTACACATATGCGTGACCTCTCAGACCTTACAGGCGTGATGTTATGATATGATGTTGTGTAAACAATAAACATTTAAGCGATTGCAGCAATCACGACAGATTTGCTGTCTATTATTGAAGAGTTTCGTTCCATATCTCCGAAGTCCATGATCAGATAATGACAATATTTCTATGGGATCAACTTGGGAGTATACTCTTTCGAATGAAAAAAAAGAATTTTGAAAACGGGTAAACAGTTAATATTTTACTAAAGTATTATCCTCCAACTCCTAATCGTTAAGGAGTTATACCTTCCATCATGGGCTCATGAACATGAGGTGATGACTCCCAGATGCGTATACTTTAACAGCTTTAGAAAAACCATGAAATACGTGTCTATATAATTTGAGGGTTGCACTCGATTTCCCTGGGATTCCATCATCAGATCCTGACATGGTGACAACGGGACCACCAATGGGAGTACACATTTTCGAATAAAAAAATAATTTATTTTGAAAATCGGTCTACAATTGACTGAGATATATGTGAGTGAACATAAATAAAAAATACATACAGTCAACATTGAACACCTCGTTTTTGGAATAAGAGAGCCTCAAAATGCCGATCTTCTTTATGGCTATAAATTCTTTTTCAATTAAAATATCTTATTTCAGAGCAAAAGATTAAAAATAATTACGGAAAGCGACTCATTATGATTTGGTCTAATTAATTGTGAAACTACGATAAGAAGGAAAGAAAAAGGAAAATAATATTGCGAAGGAAACTGTAGCATCCAAGCTCTTTGATAAGCTACGAAACAAATGAAACCATTAAATCACCCGCGCGCTGCTTCGCAAAGAAAACAAAGAAGTATTTTTTAATCAGTTTAAATTTTTGTCATGATATTGGTCGAATAATTGTTAAGAAGCGTGTGACAATAGCGGTTATCATGCACCCACAAATGAACGAACAATTGTTGGAGTGGGCATCGGGCCATCGGGGCAGCCGCGCGCCGTGCCTGCCGGAACGGTTTGGTGTGCTGAGTCGATCACAAAGGTAGCTCCACAATACACGAATACAAAGCTACATTCCGATTCAGTGGCTCGTAACTAGGGTGGCTGTGCCAGGTTGACCTGTACCTTGAATGTTCTGGAATATCCGCACCGGGGTGTCAACAGACGGGGCACTAGTTTAACAGAATTGTTAGCGCTTATTTGTACGAAGACAAGGTTTACTTAAAGAACGTTACTAAAACAACAAACCGCACACACGTCGACATTAAAGTTCTTCATAAACGAAATAAAATGGTCAAATAATTTTTTTTTAGTCTCGAGGGTCGCATTTTTTTTCTTCTCCCTACCTCTAGGAAATCAATAAGAAAAGTCTCACGAAAATCCGACCACTATAAACTTCGTTCTATCTTTTGAGTATTTTCAGTGAAATTAACTGCACTCGGTTATAACAGTTTAACTACTATTCTGATTATATTATGAAATTCCGATTTCTGATCGTACATCAAAAACAGAAATTAAATTTATTACAGAAAACGCATGTTCGTGCAACAACAAATTCAATTCCCAGAAATTTGGACGAAATTTCAGGGAATCGTTGATGCAGGGAATTGTTGATGAAGGGACATGCGTTTTTCGCGTTATATTTAAATTGGGCTTTAAAACGTTAAGTTCATTAAGAGTGTTCGATTTAAAAAAAAATGTGTTTTGGTTAAAATATATTTAAAGGTAGCATATTAAGCAATTTTTAGGGTTCCATAGTCAACAAACAAGGAACCCTTTATGTTTCACCTTATCCGTCGGTCTGTCTGTCCGCAGCTTAGCTCAAAGACTTCTAGTACTAGAAAGCTGTAATTTGGCATGAATATACAGATTAGTTACGCCGGACAAAGTGGTAAAATAAAATTTTGAATTTTTTTCTTAGGGTATCTCTAGTACACGTAAAGTGGGAATTTGGTACAAATATTTTTTCGATTTAGGGATTCGTTTGTGAAATATTAAGCTTTAAAGTGTCAATTTTCGTTAGACTCAAGTATGGGGGACACTTGAGTCTAACAAAAATTTGCACCTTCCCTCTCTCCCACAACTCTCGGTCGTTTGGGTGAGTGTAAAAATTCACGGTGATAGTATATAAAACGAAGTTGTAAGGAAAACTATTACAGCTAAATAGGCTTTACAAGTTTACGAGTAACAGTCGACCAACTTATAAAATATACTTGGATAACATATTTTCCTAAATATAATGTATGGGAGCACAGGTTTTTCAACTGCAAATGTAAGTTTGTTTTTAATTATTACAATCTGCATATTTTGACGGGCAACTACGGAACTCTACATTGTGCTTGTCCCGACACGCTCTTGGCCGGTTTTTGTAGTTTAGACAACCAACCTGTTCTATTTTCATAAGTTTGTGTAAAAATTAGGAGCAGCTCGTGGTTAATAGTAACAGCCGCTCGGGTCGATCTTTAGGTTAAGCCGCGTTTGTCTAGGTTGGTCCGTAAATAGGTGACCATCTATCTATAACATAGGTACCGAGTTTCCGCCTTGCCTCGGAAATCACGTCAAGCCGTTGGTCCCAGCTGTCATTTGTAGATCTTTGACAGTCGTTACAGGTATTCAGTGGCCCGAAAGTCTGACAAATAGTCATTCCAAGAGGTATCGTATTACCCAGTACTAACTGGGTTGTGGAGGTTAGGTAGGCAGTCGCTCCATATAAAATTTTGATATACAGCCGCATTAGACTGAAAGCCGACCCCAGCACTGTTGGGAAAAGGCTAGGCAGATGATGATGTATAGAAATTAACAACGACATTAATTGAAATGCAATGATACATAAAACAAGACACAGTTTTTTTCCGAATGGCATGCGTAAAATGTGCAATATCTAGTAGTTAATTTTCCCCGTTACAATATGTTTACGCATAATACAGATTACAGTTTTAACTTCGCGCACGTGTAGACAGTTGAACTGTTTTCTTTAGAAGAACGTTCTTGCCGTAGTACCTCACGAGTGCATTGGAAAAAATAAACCAGAACCGTTATAAAAAGAAATAAGCTCTTTAACCTTCACTGGAAAACCTGGCAGTTTCATTTCCTTTTTTTCCATTTGGGATTCTATTATATTTCTATTTGAAAGGAAGCATTCGTGAATAAAATATTGCTAATAGGTTTCGGTTGTAATAAATTAAAAGTTAGTTTCTAAAGTCCTTACAAGTCGACTGAGGTGTCGGACAGAAGAAAAGAGAAGAAAAAAGTTCTAGGATGTCCTTGTTCCAGTCTATTGATAAATTAACTTCTGCCCACATTTTCACTCGCCACGGTAACTTAAATTCAAATTATGTAAGTATTGCTATTGTGTAATAGAACAGGCAGAATAATGGGATTTTTTCCCCACTACTCCTACTATACACCATTATTTTTAGGTCGTTCTGGAGCCGAATACCATGAACTCGATCATCGAACTCGAAACGATTGGGACTATTTTTTTCAAAAAATTACAATAAAAAAAAACACGAAAGAATAAATTTAATGTTTTTTTTTGTGAAATAATGAGAATCGATCGATGAATGAATTTTTCAATGGGTATCGTTCGCATGTGTTGCCGATCGTGGATACGGTTTACACACACATATGCATTTGAGTTCTCATTATTTCAAAAAAAAAAACATTAAATTTATTCTTTCGTGTTTTTTTTATTGTTATTTTTTGAAAAAAATAGTCCCAATCGTTTCGAGGTCGATGATCGAGTTCATGGTATTCGGCTCCAGAACGACCTAAAAATAATGGTGTATAGTAGGAGTAGTGGGGAAAAAATCCCATTATTCTGCCTGTTTTCGTGTTTTTTTTATTGTTATTTTTTGAAAAAAATAGTCCCAATCGTTTCGAGTTCATGGTATTCAGCTCCAGAACGACCTAAAAATAATGGTGTATAAGGTGGTACAAAATCGTAGACCTAGTGGGACTAATGGAGTTTACTTTCTCAATAGTACACACAGCTCCATTAAGTAGTTACTCCCCCCAAAAGACATGTGCGTTCAAATCCGATGATAGGACCTTTTTTTTGTTTTTTTTTCGGATGGGAAATCATCAAATGACTCCTCACGCTCTGGGCGGAGCGGAAGGGATTGTCAGACTTTTACTGACTAAAAACCATATGATAGGCCCAAGTTGGTTTTTGTATTTTGAAAAAATATTTTATTATTATTATTGTATAGTTTTGGTGAACAAATAAGTTTGTTAGTATTTATTTTCATAACTCTGTTTTAATTTTTTTTTGTCATAAATTCAGACTGTGCAAAACCCGCACTAATGCGAATTTACCCCGCTTTGGATTTGCTATTGGCAAGGACAAGTAGAAGATGAGAAACAATAAGTAAACTTTCACAAACTACCAGGAGACCAGAAGTGTCTGTCTGGGCTGCGGGACTTTTCGAAAGAGATACCGCGGCCCTTGAACATAAAGGGCAAAAGAAGGAACATAGATGGGTTTAAGTCAGTAAAACTCTGACACCTTCCGCTCCGCCCAGAGCGGGAGGTGAAAGGAGGAAAATTTGATGAATTCCCATCTTAAAAAAAAAAAGGCCAGAAGTGTCTGGCTTTCATGGGATCTTGGTCCATTAGCATACTATCGTGCCAACTTCATAGCGTGCTGAAACGGTCGTGGTTTATGTTTTCTATGAGATCATTTTCATCATTAGTATGGATAAGGATAACAAAGGTTGACAGAGACCGTGTGGTTGGCCGTCGAACGTTTAGCTATCTAGGTCACGGTCGACTGGTGTACTCGTATGTAGGTTAATTAGTGTACGATCGCGTAGTTAGATTACTCTTCCTAACCTTGTGTGATCTTCTAGCATGTCTACGTGAGCTGCCACTGGAAATATCCTAAAGATCGAGGCTACTTACCGGGAAAAGTTTATATTTCTAAGATTAGTGCATTTAAAAACAAACCCCGACACAAGCAAACAAACTCACAAACTTTTCTTTTATTTTACAATTGTAAGACTTTTTTGGTAATAAGTACATGTATTCAAACAATAGCAAAAAGGACGATCTCATTTAAAAAAAATCTTTAAGTACTTAATATGTTTCAAAACTTCGTGAGAAGCGCAGCTTCGGTATAAGCGACTCAGTTTCATTTAGCGCAATACGCATAAAGACTATCAAAGATAGCAAAAAAACATCATGATTTATTCAATCCGTGGGTGTACTAACGCGAATTTACCTACCCACTGCCATTTTATCCTGCAACAAGTGTGTTATATCAAGCGAAGAAAATCGAGTAGACTTTTCTCGAGTGAATCTAGATTTAAAGATGGTTTTCATGTCATCCTATGCAGAATGAATCCGACGTGAAATTCCTCAGCGATACAATGAATCAAATAAAGTTGTGCGCGAGTATGTACAGGTCAGGAGACGACGTACGTATGCTTCTTTCAATTTCGGTCATTCTTGAAAACTGAAAAGTCGAATCGCGTGAAGGGAATATTCCGACGATGAAGACAGATTTTATGCATTTTCACGCTTACAGATTCCCTTTCTCAACCTTTTTAGCGAGATGTGATTGCGAGTGTATGGTATGTGAGAGGTAAGTCCTTCTCTACTAAATTACGTGTACCATTGAAACACTTAGCTAAACTTATATTATGCATAACCAAGTGAGTCGCCAGCCTTTGAGTCAGGGCAGAAGAATGTGTTTTATAAGGGTTAAGTTTACCATTTACGGTGCAGCTGCAGTTCTTAAAAAAAAATCTAAAATGCAAAAACGACCTGCCTGACGACTGCTAAGCATGAGGCCCTTTTTTCCGGAGTGGAAATTGCTCTGGGCGTAGCGAAAGAGAGTGTCAGACTTGTACTGACTAGACCAGAGCCGCGGTATCTCTTTCGAACAGTCCCGCAGCCCCGGCAGGCATCGGTTAAACATAATAGGCGAAATGTGGGTTGGCGTGGCGTTGACAGGCATGACGTTGGGTTCATACTATTTTCTGATTATTTGAGAATTAAAAGAAACTACGTTGTAAGAGCGAGCGAAGCGAACTTGAACTTGTCTCCTTTTGGGGCAGGCCTCACCCCCCCCCCCCTTGGTGATAAAATCGGCTGGCTATGATTGTCTGTTGAAGATGAGCGGCAGAGCTTTCGCCACTGTGAGAAAGCTCTGTCGGAATCAGATAATACAAGCAATCATCCTAGGTAGGTTGATATAGCTATATAACTGTCTACTCACACGAGCCAATACCATGAGGTGTGAAGACAGAGGGGCGGGAGGGGGCAGCTAGACACTTTTAACACCTCGTATTATTGAGTTTTGTAGAACTGTTGAGATGCTCGTGTTTTTTATTACGTCTTCGGCGCTTTGCAGATGGAGCAACTTAAGTTGAGGCAACTATCAACTTTTTAAAAGTTTCCTTTAAAAGTTGCCAGTTGCTACAACCAAATAGCCCGGTTTATGGTTGCCACAATTTTATGGCAATCTGTGAGCAACTTTGATAGCCGAGTTGCGAGTTGTTGATCTACGCTACGTACAGTGTGACGATGGATATCGAAGATGCGGCGCTGCTGGGGACCAACACAGGAGGGAGCGTTTCGATTGGCAGTTGGGGAAACAAGCAACTTTACACAACCGATACAAATTCGACAGTTGCTAGTCGCGGCAATTAGAAACTAACTTAGTCATCGATTGCAGCAATTGAAAACTGTTGTCGATCACCGGAACTCGCAACTCGATTTGTTACGTATGCGCAGTTCCATCGAGATATATGTAAATAGGTAATTGTCAGTCGCCACTCGCCACTTGCTGCAATAGTTGCTCCATCTGCAAAGCGGCTTCAAGTTAAATTTTACTTTAATAAAATGTATGAAATCCAGAAGATGTTTGCACTTTGCTGCTCTCTGATGAAAACAGTTTTTTTTTTAAATATAGGTATTTGTAAAGACTGGATTATATCTACTTAGGAATCGAATATCAAATCCAATATGTAATTCTAATTTGATTTGAATTCCGAAAAAAAAAATCAAAGGAGATGGCTAAAATTGTATGAGCCTGTACATTAATATAAAATCTATGTAATTTCACGGTAAAGATCTTCAACAAAATGTTAGGTTTAAATAAGTTGTTTTGTCACTATGACTAAAGTATTTTTATGTATTTTTTGGGGTGAAAAATCACGCTATAATACGGTAGGACTCAATGTAACGCACTCAAAACACTGTGCTGATGGATGCATTGAATCAATCTTACGTGGGTAATTGAGGTATTTAAAGTAAAGTTATAAGATTAAAAACTTGTTTATAAAAAAAAAGAAACTTGTGAAAAAGTTGGAACTTTGATCCCCAATATCTTAATAACTAGAAGGTATGGTATAGAACAGGGTTTATCAAACTTCTGGCTCCACGTACCGCCATTTAAGTTTCCAGATTACAAGGAACCCCTTCCCCCCTTAACATAAGAAAAGAATAAAATTGTATGTTGGAAGGAAATAAAGATTAACGCGCTTATTGGTCCGGATATTCTTCCTGACATGGCATTTGCACCATCTGTCGATATACCTACACACTTTGTCCAATCTATGCCATGTTCTGCAAAAAAAGAATTGATGTTGCGTTCCTTTTTTGTTCTCTAGTGTTCTTTATAGCCTAGAATCTAGACTCTAGAACAAAAAAAGAGACGCGATAACGGGGAGAACAGGTGTCTTTCGGCTTTGTTAGGGGTATTACACCCATAATACGAGTACATAGGGTGACTGGTAATTAGTGACCGATATTTATACATATGATAATAAAAATCAATGTGTGATCGTTCAATACCCTTTTTTAATTTCATCAAAATCCGACACCGAAACCGATTTTGATGAAATTAAAAAAGGGATGACTATTAGACTAGCTGTTTCTCTTGACCGTTAGGCGCTAGACCAAATGGTGGAAATCTTCAGGGAGGTGGAACGGATATTTACAAAATGTGGCGTACGGGCAGGAAGTCCAAATGTTTGTAAACGCAGCCACGATACAGGAGAAATTCCTAGTGTGGGGCAACGTTTTTTTATTAAAAAAAAGACTGCAGCTTATGACGGAACGACGTGAAAACCACCAGTTCGGCAAAGAACTACAGGCACTAAACAAAACAATAAGGTACGACGCGACCGGCGATGATCCAGCATACGCAAACCGCGGGTCGGAAGTGTTCGTCCAATCACTTGAGAGGAGCCACCTGACGAAGTTGACAAAACCTAGTGGGGATATCGTCGTTTCGTAGCCGAAGATTCTTTCGGAAACCGAAAACTTCTACGACCAGTTATACGCATCGCATGTATCTCGACAGGATCCCGAAAAACAGGATTCCAGAGCCACCTTAACGCGCCATTTCACAGAAGGTGATGGTACTTAGACAGCTTAAGAATGGTTAAGCCCCCGGTGAGGATGGGGTAACGACGGAGCTACTGAAAGCGGGAGGAAGTCCTCTATAAAGAGAGCTTCAGTAGCTTTTCAACTCAGCCCTTACCTCTGGGAGAAGAGGTGGCTCCAGAAGCGTGGAAAAGGAGCGTAGTATATTCTTCAATACGCATTGGTCTCAGGGACTAAACTTGGACAAAACCTAGGTTAAGTTCAACATCTGGGTATTTGGTCTCTTCTTCTTTCAATTGTTAAACGACCTACGACGTGTTGTGTGTCTGATCTGCGAAGTTCACAGATCAATAATGATCGATTTAAAAAAGTAACGAAAGAACGAAAGTATCGAAGAAACGAAAGAACGAAAGAAACGAAAATCCCGAAAACCTGGGCTATATACCTACGTTAGAACCGATTTTTTAACAAAGATAAAAACCGGAAATTACCGCCTTTTTAAGAACCGGGCAAAACCGGTTCCTACTCAGGACATAATGATGATATTCCATGCCGCTAATACGTTCTCTAATTGTGATACCACAGTTAACAAACGCTTGTAAAGGTCCATTTTAAAACACAAAACGAACAAATTGCGAGAACCGACGCGACGCAAACGGAATTTTAAGTTTTAACGAATGTAAGTATTTTGTGATATTTGACCGTCGATCGACGACTTGAGTGTTGCCAGCAATAAAGTGAAATGATCTTATCCATAACTGCACTTTGAACTATTCATTCAATAAAAATAGTTCGATTTATGGATAATTGCAAATAGTACCTAATGGTTTATTACATTTTATACGATAAACGATAAGTTACGAATATTTTGCATTTTAAGCACCCCATATGTATTTAATTACCTACTACTTTTTCTTGTTCTGATATTTGTTTGTTTTGTTTTTGTTATGGTAACATTGAAGGAACTTTCGAGTGAAATCAAACAGGAAAATTCTTTTATTATGAGTTTTTTTCAACATCTGCGTAGTACGTTAATCATTTACCAAAACTCTGAACTTTTTTATTTTATTTATTTGCAATACATAAAAATGTTAACGGAAAACTATGTAATCCGGTAACATATTCACTTTGGGGAATATTTAGTGCATCTCTTTTAAATAAACAGAAACCATTTTGTATCAGTATGAAACAAGAACAGATAAACTGAACCAACCCTCAAACTCGAAACCCACCTACTCCTGCTCCGTCCTGTTATAGAACTAACCTTTATCTAAAGGGGCACGAATTATTCCTAGACGAAAATGCACTGCATCTCATCTGTTTTAGTAATTACCAGGCAACATTTTAGTTTTCCACAGTTTCTACATCTAGACTAGGTGGTAGGAGAAGTTTTAGGTCCGATTCGGCTACAGTCGACCAGTCTAAAAATAATATAGTCGACGGGTTGCATTACCACAAAGATAAACTTGGCTAATCAAACTTGACGTAACTCGCAGTGATGATTAACCATGGCGAATGTTAACCTTTAGGCATTTACGAAAATATCTGCGTGGGGACACAAACACGCTTGAATAGCAAATCACCAAATACTGTCCAGCATTACCTACGTAACACGTAACGTTGGTACTACCGCGCTCACTGAGGGTCGACCACTTTCACCCTTATGCTCTGAGTAATCAGGTTGAATAGTAGTCGAATGTACACCCTACAAGTTGGCGGCGATTAGTGTATCTGACTGTCTTTTAAATCATTTATATCCGTTTTCATTAACACTAGGACACACCTAATTTAATGCTGCAATAACAGTGCTCTGTTAGATTTTCCACTCTCAGTACTAATTTAGGAATGCGTTTTGATGTAGCCCAGCGTTAATGGCAGCAGCTCACTTTTGACATCGCAACATCGGGTATTCATTATATTTTCAACCAATGAATATGATTTCAGTGCCGACCACAAGATAGTTGGGAAAAGGCTAGGCAAATGAATGAAATAAATACGATTTCAGTGCTACATGGGTCTATTGACACTCGAATGAAATTGACAGGGGGCGCTAAATACTACGCGTACTACTAAACATTTGCGAAATATCACTGAAATGCTTTGGAAAAAACCAAGATGGCCCCGTTCCGATTTCCGGTTCCACGTCCCAATGATATATTTACCCTCGTTGGTCTAGTGGCCGCAAGCGCGACTGCTAAGCATGAGGTCCTGGATTCCCAGGTCGGGCAAAATCTTTTTTAGTTTTTCCATCAGGAATTTCTCAGTAGCAGCAACGGAGTCTGGGTTTGCGCCCGGTTGATGGTTATAGGCTCGTCCCCTATTACATGGGACTTAAACATAACTGTCGAAATGTGGGTGTACTATTAGGTACACCTCTGCCTAACCCATCGGGGATTACGGGCGTGACGTTATGTTATGGAGGTATGTTATCTTAATTTATGGAGGATCTCGTGGTTAAATAATAACAGCCGCTCGGGACGGTCTTTAGGTTAAGCCGCAAGAGCCTAGGTTGGTCCGTGGATGGGTGACTACCTATTTCAAACCGAGTTTCCTCCGTGCCTCCTGCCCCCATCTGTTGGTCCTAACTGACAATTATAGATCTTTGACAGTCGTTAAATAGTCACTGGTGGCCCGAAAATCTGACAAACAAGTCTTATCAAGGGGTATCGTGTTACCCAGTCCTAACTGGGGTGTGGAGGTCAGATAGGCAGTCGAGTCCATATAAAATACTGGTATTCAGCTGTATCCGGTTAGACTGCAAGCCGTCCACAACATACTTGGGAAAAGGTCAAGCAAATGATGATATATGTTATCTTTGACAGAACGATACAAGAGCACATTATCACTTACTTGAAGACTTCGATAAAACCCATAAACTCGTTGGATATTTATTATATCTCTTGCAGACATTTGCCAATACTTCAGTTCTTTAATCAAATTAAGGTAGGTATATCTACCTATCTTTGTCAACTTTTTTCTCTTTGAGCATTAAGAATTACAGGGACAAATGAATTACATCATGTAAAAGTCTTCAAACGTAAAAATACTTTTACGTTTCATGTTACGCTGAACTTAACATTTACGGTATATTTAAACTCTGACATGAAAATGGCTTAAGTTGTTTCTAGTTCACGGAGATACAGCAGGCTAAATTCTGTAGCCAGCGGCTTTGTCCGCGTGGATTTCGGTAAATTGTCCCACGGGGGTCGTATTATCGGGTTAAAAATTATTCTGTGTGTTTATCTATAGGTTATAAAATATCTGTTTGCCAAATTTCATCCAAATCCGGTTATTAATTTTTGCGTGAAAGAGTAACAAACATCTAGACATCCATGCATCCTCACAAACTTTTGCATTTATAATATTAGTAGGATTAGGTTTACTTTTTTAGGGCAATTCGGAACAACTTTTTTAAAACCTACTAACCTAGTTATTAGTTAACAAACATTTTTATTAAATGCTACTCGACGGGAGACAAAGCGTTACACAACCTCGTCTGAATTGACCTCAATATCACGAATTTAACGATCCATGCTTAATCAAGACAATGCAGTGAGTTGTTCTGTGCCCCTCCCACCTCCCTCCCTTCCTGCTTACATCCATAGCAGTAATAAAATCGATAAGTTAACAAAATTCAGTTTAATCAACCAAGAAGAAACTGTTCAAAATCAGCTTTCAACAATAACAAGAAAATCTTTATAAAAACAGAAACCTCTCCCGTGTAGCAGGCGAGAAAGCTGTCTCCTAACAGAGAAACATGTTTTCGTATTACAGTAAGTTAGTGCACTGACTGGCAGCAACTTGTTCTCACACTCCACATTAGCTGCAAGCCCGCGACTTGCTACAAATCACTTTGCTTTGATTTCTAGATTATTTACGACTAGCTGTTGTTCACGACCTTCGTTCGCTTGAAATTATTCCAAAAAAATATTAATTCCCTTTTTGAATCGAATTGTGTTAACAATTTCAAGGGTTTAAGTTAGACCTTATAATGTCAGCTATCTGCCAGTAACAGTCCTGTAAAAATCGGGCCAGCCGTTTCGGAGATTCACCGGAACAAACATACAGACAGACAAAAATTGAAAAAAATGAGTGCCGTATACACATATTTTCATATTTATGCATTTAGTAAAAAACTGTTACTTTGATATTACAAACAGACACTTCAATTTTATTTATTTGTATAGATGGAAAACCCCTCATGGTGTGAAGACATCTTAGACATCCTTTGTAATAAACACAACCTTTTTAAATTCAATTTCAGACAATGTACAGCCCAACTGCTGGGTCTAAAAACACGAAACTTTACGCTAGAGTTTCATATACAGTAAATAAAGGGTTAGTTTTCAATGACCAGCCAAATATTCAGAATCGATAATAAATTCAATTTATGAAATAGATATATTTTTTAACTGAACGCTTCCAACTCATGAGAACACTATTCAGTTCAACAGCCTAGACTGAAAATAACATTTTATTTCCTATTTTATTTTCATTACTTTTTTATTTTATTTGTATTTGATTATAATATTTATCACTGAATAACGGTTCAATAGAGCGATCTTAATTTAAAATTTGGCTGGTTTTATACTGTCTAAACTACAACTTATACCGTCACGGGATATCTTCCGTGATTGTTCATGATTTTGAGATCCCGATATTTCGACGCTGTTGCGCCATGATAGAGGGTTGACTGGAGAATGCGGGTGGATGGAAAATAAAGTGTTAGGAGCAGACAAATTTTTCTACCCTCTTTCTTTGTCTTTTGCTACGCGCGCTACTGGACCTCGACACTAAGAAGCAACACAACAAACACGAACAATAAAAACAAACAAACAAACAAACAAACCGAACAATCACGGAAGATATCCCGTAAGTGGCAGTTTATGTTTAGTTTTAAACCTGAAAGCTGAAAACAGTACTAGGATGGTCATTAAAAACTAACCCTGTACAACGAAGTAGAGCTCTAAACAAATATTTTTAATAATTTTTCTCCAAAAGGGGTTAAAGAAAGATTTTCGAAAAAACCGGCCAAGTGCAAGTCGGACTCGCGCATGAACGGTTCCGTACCATAATCTACAAACATGGCAAAAAAATCACGTCTGTTGTAAGGATAAAGAGAATAAAAAAATATTATTTAAGTGGGGCTTAAATAATAATTTTTTATTCTGTTTTTTAGTATTTGTTGTTATAGCGGCAACAGACGGACAGATAAACATCGGAGTCTTATTAATAGGGTTCTGTTTTACCCTTTGGGTACGGAACGCTAAAAAGAGCTAAATAGAGGATGAAAGATCTGAATCGAGTACACGAAACTATGTGTGGTTCTTTATTATGACCGTAGACAATAAGGTCAGTTTGTACCTAATCTATAGTTGCTAAAAGACCTAATTTTTAATTGGCAGCGGTATATACGTACATCTCTTGTTAATCTGTTTCATTCGGTTGCATTCAAATAAAACTTATGTTCTCAGCCAAGCCTATTAAATGACCTCAATGTTACAATGCATAGTTTCAAAAGGGGATACGGGAAAGAAGTTTATTTATAATAATTATTATACCAACTACTGTTTACTTATGTTCACAAATTAAATGAATTTGAATTTGAAGAAACATACCGATGTTTCAAAACCATAAATTGCTAGACTTATTAGTTCTTCTGACCGTTTTCGATTATGGCGGTCTATAAATCTAGCCCGCACAACACAGCACGACGCAGTAAATATTATAGTGCATATGTGTGTTCATGAACACAGGTGCATACTTCCTTTACACACTTAGTCCGTAGCCTCTCTCCGGTCATATATCGGGTAGCCATCTCGCTACCCGATAAAACCGCAGAGAAGCTACTGGTACTTGATTCCACAAACATAAATATCGAGCTGAAACGTACGTAGGTACCCGTACTATTTGAGCGCGAACAATATCCAATTAGAGTTGGGCATTGTTGTCAAAATAAATAAAACATCGCCCCCCGCGTTCCGGATAACTCTATTCATCAAAAACTGAGCAAAACCAGCTAATAAAATCTGGCTTCAGTCACCATGCCTGTCAATGCCAATATAGCCAGCCTGGGGGCTTTCCCGTGATGTGATAAACGGGCAAACAATTTTTTTTTTCACTTTTTGCGAAGTTTGGCCTACAGGCCACTCTGTATAACAAAAGGTTGTGATGGGTGATTTTTAGGGGTCCGTTTTAGGTTTCCAATTAGAAAACGGAACCCTAATAGGATCACTCGTGTGTCTGTCTGCCACAGTCAGATTGCTCCGAATCTAATGAACCGATTCATTTGAAATCTGGTACACATGTGAATATCTGCGACCCAAGCACGAACGTGTATCGTAAATAAATAAATTTGAATATGGGGGTCACTGTAGGGGCACAATACAGGAAATTGAAAAAAAATTGCAAACTGTACCGTATCAGACCATATTACTTGTTAAATGTAAGGCCTTGTCTAGAGGGTATTAAATGTGTTAATGGCATCATACTTTTAAAATAAAAGGTTTGCAAGTTATTGAAGAAAATTGGCTATTCTCCCCTTATCTCCAAAACTAATGAGCCTAAAATTTTGCAAACAATACAGGAAATAAGTTCTTTAGTTACAGATTACAAGAGAAATATATGAAGTTTTAAAACATCATGTTAAATCTCTCAATATTGTGTGTTCAAACTAAACTCTGCAGATGAAACACATCATGTTCTCCCGTAAGTAATTTGTGGGAGGACATTAACTATATAGAAGCTCAAATATTTGAAACGAAAAAATTCTGAAACTTTTTATTGATAAATTTGTCATGGAGAACTCAAATAGGCAATGTATGTGGGAAACGTAGTAGGTTTTCCAATACTCTCTCTATAATGATTTACGAGTATGCTGGGTAAAATTGTAAATAAGACCGAACTACTGGCGACTTACTCGTATCACGGTTACGCCGCGTCTACTCTGCGGCATGGACTTATATTTTAGGGTAATGCCAATAAGGTACAAATGATGTACTTATAGCACTGAAAAGGTGTATTATCGCTATATGCAAAATAAAATGTACAGAATCATGAAAGCAACAATTAAAAAAATATATATCGACAGTACCTACCTTCACTAAATATTTATGAATCCTGGATTTTTGTCAAAAACAATATGTGGTTATAATACTCGTATAAACCTGTTGAAAGTCTACGTCGCTCAGATAAACTGCACATAGTGCCTACTAAAACAGATTACATGTATAAAAGTGTATTTGCAATGGCATGGATTGTGCAGTAACATACATAAACAAATTAAAGAGTGTAAAAGCCGCAATGAATTTCAAAACTGACTTTTACAATAATTATTGTTAAACAAAGTATATTATTCTGTTGGCAAATATTTTAAAGTACCCACAAACAAAGGGTTAAGGGGTTTATAAATTAATTCGCCTATAAAGGCGCCTATATAATTACTAGTGCTTGACATAACGCAGATATTTAATGCATGTATTTTAATATTCACCGCTGACTTTTTATGTTATGTAATCTAATACATATTGTTATTTATGAAAGAAATTGTATTGATATATTTATAATATTATTTATGTAATTTAATTTCATGGAAATTTAGGAAACATTTTGTATGTTTCTGAATTTTATATATTTTACCACCTTTATTTACATATTTTCACAAAATAAATGGATTTAGAATTTGTATATCCCCTCACTTATATGCAGCTGAATATTTTGCCTTCATTTAAGGTGGTCCCAAGCAATCTTCCTATGAGGTCCAAGGCGCGGTAGGAAATTACTTTGTTTATAAGTTTTTCTTAACAACTTAGCCGTGCTGCAACTTGTCTGCTGCAGCTGACTTTCATTTGGATGATCAGTGCATATTAAACAATTACTAGAAATGATTTTCCTGCGGAATAATTAAAAAAATTTACAAAATTTCTTTCAAAACTTGCGACTCAGGGATACCCCTCAAAAAATTTAAGGGATATACAAATCCGTGATTAGGACTGTTGGGCTGTGATGAATATGGATGATGAAAAATGATTGCATGTAGTGCTGACTTGCAAACCACATTTAGTCCATTGAGTGTCAATCTAGGTGTGCTTTAGACTTCAATGGATGCGGGGTGCCAGGGCGGCGCGGCGCGTTGTTCGGTATCTATTTAGCGCTATCGGCAACCAACAAAGAGAATACCATTAATGGCGTACTATTTAATTATTCTTCTTTATCAGGCTTCACAAAGAGCATACTATCTCAACTACTGATGGAGGAGAAATTTCATCGGAAAATGAGTAAAATAATTTGAATTTTCGGTACGACTGTGTATGTATACTAAACAGACGTCAGCTCAGACGATGCTTGTGACAGCACTTTTGCATAGAATTTAGATTAAATACGACACGGGTTTAACGTGAACTCTATGAGTTTGAAGTCGGATGCAATAAAGCGTACAACCACTCAAATTATTATACGACTACGACTGTTTCGGGTACATATTTACTCGGATTCACATCAGACCTAATGCAAGCTAAGGGTGCTCAAAGGTAAAGGTGCCTGAATGTGTGCCTCTTATGCAGAGATCGGAGTAGGTAGTCTTTATTTGCCTAAACCTCAAAGAAATAACATGTGGATAGTGCGGGTTTGGCACATGAGCTCTATGAAACGGGAGAGGACTCGAATGTGTTTCACGCATTCAACGATTTGTAGTGCAAACGAGACTAAAGGCACCATGGTTAATTTCAAGTCTTTTCAGCAAGTTTAAGTAGTACCTAATAAGTAAGTAAGTTGATATGGTCAGAACGGAACTGTTTTACAAAAAGAAAATTGGCCTTAATGTTGCATAATAATGTTGTTAGAATATCAAAACATAAAATATTGGTCGAGGTTTTGTATTTAAATACGTGGAAGCGTTATGACATGCGGTAATTTATATCCATGACTTCTATGTTTCTACCAAATCGTAGTTTGTATTTCAAAGAAACTAATTACTTAGGTATCTGACAAGTCGATATTATATTAACGTTTAAGTATATATATATTATATTAACGTTTAATTCGGTTAATGATTTCCCACAAATAGAAGTAAACTTTTTTGGCGTATTAGATCGCGTTACTATTTTTTTGTTTTGTTTTAGGTACCTACTTACCTAAATAAATATTGTACGAGTTTTGATAGTAATTATATTTGTCATATTATTTTTTTTTTTTCATGTTAGGGACTTACTTTCGGCAAACAAGCTCTGCCTATTTCGATCTCTTTTCACAAGTCCTCGTGCGCCACTCGTGCATTCGCCGTCGCAAGACACGAGTCGCGCGCGAATAGATCGGTCAAGGAGAAATCAAAATAGAAGAAGGTCACACTTACCACTTGAGCTATGAGCTCTGCCCGCGTAACAGCCCGAAGTACCTGTAAACAAAATGCATTCCTTCATTTTTTAGTCGAAAAGTGACTACGAACAGGTTAAACAGAGGATGAACAACAATACATTATTAAGAAAACAGAAGGAAAGGTCAGAACCTCAGTTATATTTCAGCTGACTGTTCGCAAATATCACCTTTATTTTAGTACCCGTCTACGGAAATAAATGCTATTCTTTTTAGAATTCCGTTTTAACGATATCGGGCATTAAGACCCTTATTTTACATAAACATTTGTTCATTCCCTTTTTTGTTATTGTTACGATTTGTTTTATTAACTTTATTTAGTATTTTTATTTACTTACTTACGTACCTACTTACTTTACTTACTTTATTTTAGTTTGCTACTTATTCTAAGGGGGCAGTAATACAAGCTAAAATGGGCAACTGGCAAGGTACACTGTTAGTGTACCCTTTTGCTTCAAAGCTTCTGTTTGTGCTATTTCTGTCCATGAATATCTCTTTAACCTTAATCACGTTGACCGTAATAGACCTAAAATATTACGTTTATGATAACAATTTAAAGTACTACGTACTAATGTGAAGTACCTAAGCATGTATTAACGAAATGCAGCACCGAATGTAACTGTCTTCACAATATGTTGAGAGAAGTGTTAAGAATACGGACAAACATTTTTATATTTCCCTGCTACTGTCGCTTCCAGGTAAGTCGAAAAGCCTTTTTGTTTCAAGTTCGTCGACGAACATAATGAACGGACCATTTAGTTAGACTCTAGTAAAGTTAATCTAAGTTAACTTACTTAAAGTTACCACCTACTTTTGTTAAACCCGTCTCGGAACGGTAACCGATTCATTGTGCCCCGTGTTAAGTTGTAATTTCAAGTAATTTAATTGTTAGTTTGCGAAAAACAGTGTATCGCACTCAGTGTGTTTTCATTGCATGAAACCCATCTTCTGCCCACATGATGTACCTACGAACCTAACGGAATACATCCTGACAATATATCTTTTGAAATGCGCTTGTTGACCAGTCAGTTCACCAAACATGAATTCAAAAATTTTTACTTGACAAGCAACAATTGGCAAAAACATTATTTGTCATTGCATCATTCTACAACAACAAGTTTACCAAATATTTCAATTAGAAAAATAATTATCAGATAAAGTTTTATTTAATAACGTATTATTTGACAAACAATTCATTTATTTTTAATTTTATTCCATAAGTAAATAACGTTTGGAATTGTTACATTGGGACCTTCTCCCACATTTCTGAGAAACCTACCACAACAAAACACTCTGGAAAAAAAATGTCTTACAAACATTTTAACGTACGTTCACAAGTATCAACATTGTGAAAAGAATTCACAATGTTGATACTTGTGAATGGATCATTTATGGTTCGCAACTAAGGGCAGGAACTCCAATTAGGTACCAACCTGGAAACTGAGCGACCGATTTATTATGATACCATAGGCAAAATAGAACTCATTCACGATGAATGGACTTTGCTTACGTTCTACAACTTAACAAACTACTGGCAGGGCGTTCAACATATTGAAAAATACATAAATGGTGTAAATGACCTTTGCCAAAAGATCCATCAAAGTTATTGCGACTTATACGACGGATCAACTTTCCCACGAGATGGAACTACTCAACTTTTATAACACAATGCTGCTGGCTCCCCACAAGCATTTATCTACGCGCAAGAAGCGCGGCTTGATCGACGGAGTAGGCATGGTAGCAAACAGCTTATTCGGTGTCTTAGACCAGAAGTTTGCTGACAAATACCGCAAGGACATTTATGCCATACAACGTAACGAAAAGTACTTGCGTGAACTTGCAAAAAACCTCGATAATGCAACTACAAAATGACGTTTTGAAGTAAAACGATGAAAATATCAAGCTTCAATGCAAGATGATAGAACATTTCATGGAAAAAACTAAGACGAATCTGGGCATCATTGAAACAGAAATACAAATAATGGCCACAAGTTACTTCAACTCCGCTTCGCTCACAGCATCGCTACTACTACGAAATATTAAGGAAATTCAAACTATGCTCCTGAACACTCTAACTAATGTCTACAGTGGACATATGGACGTGTAATTGATATCACCAGTCAGTCTAGTAAAGCAACTGGAAGACATATCCGGCAGACTGCCGAGGACTCTGTCACTACCGACAGAAAATATCAGAGCGATATCAAGGAACTTTACTAGTTGCTTTACGTGAAAGCACTAATAACGAAGAACTACTTTATGTTCTAAGTTCACATTCCTTTAATTTCGAACGAGGACTTCACCTACTATCGGGCTATCGCTATACCATTCAAAGCGGAGTCAAATTACAAATTGATGCAGTTATCTTCGGAATACAATGCTGTAAACTTTAAGAAGAATTCTTACATCTCACTAAAAGATAAAGGCTTCAAGCAATGCATCAAAAGACAAAAAGATAACTCCATTTGTAACGCAAACATACCAGTGTTCAACTTACAAGACAAGAATGTACCTTCCGAAGCAAAACTACTGGGTCATCGTGCAACTACGTCACCGTGTGACGTCCACAGCGTGTCATGCGAGGAAGCATGGATCAAGTTGCAAGAATCAAACAGCTGGCTGGTTGTATGTTGCGGAAGTTGCGAATTACGTTCTGTTTGTGAAAACGACGTGATATCGCAAACTATCACATCGGCGGCCATAGTAACTTTGAGTCAAGGGTGCGTACTGCGGTCAAAAGAACTCACTATCACTTCGCACAATCAGTACAACAGCAACCTCAACGTTAACTATGACATGCATGTACCGAACCTGAATTCAGCTGTATACAACATTGTCAACGTTACACTCCACAACGCGCCACACGAACTCTTCACTCTTAAGAAAAACGACTTCGACAAAAGGCTGCGGTCCCAACAAGAGAACGAGCCGAAACTACCATCCACTATCACGGATCATGACGTTCACCAATATGTAATTTGTTACCTTTTACTAACAATTGCTGTCATCACTTTCCTGTCGATCATAACAAGGAAATACTGCACACTGCTCAAGAAGCGATTTCCGAGGAAGACAAAAAGAAGGCAAACGCATGAGAACATCGAACTTCAACCAATGGGATCTCGACAGCAGACTGCAGCAGACGTTCAACCTCAAGGACACCGAGACAACATTTTTTTTTTTTTTTTATCTTGAGACAACCAACACACCGCCATCTGATCCCAAACTGAGCAGAGCCTGTACTATGGCAACCAGACAACTGATAAACATACTTATATATTTCTAAATACATACATATTATAGATAAATTACACACCCAGATACGGAACAAATAATCGTACTCATCGCACAAAGATTTGTCCTGTGTGGGAATTGAACTCACGACCTCCGTCCTAGCAGTCAGGGTCACTAACCACTAGACCAACAGGCCAATCGAACATTGCCTTTAGATTTGACTGATTGTTTACCTATTTACTTTTACTTTTATTTTTGACTTTGTACAGGCGTTTCTTTCTCTCTCTTTACTCATCTTAGCTTCTTTAGGGGGTTGCCAATATGTACGGTCTCATCGACGCACATTTTTCTGCTTACTCGGTAACTTACTTTAGGCCAACGATGCGCTTCATAATTAAGCATAGGTAATAAAACGACATGACTAACGAAATTAAATATAGTGAACTTATAACTGGGTAGCTGTCAACAACTGAGAGAAATAATCGCCTTCTACTCTACTGTAACTTACTCTTAACTTAAATAAACTTAACTACTTAGTGCATCTTAGTGGAACGTGTTTCTCTATTAAACTCTCTATCTAACTAAACTTCACCTTTACGACAAATCGGTGTACGGAGTTAACTACTACAGCCCGGACAGGAAGAAAGACATTACACAAATTGATTTAATTTAACGTAATTAAAAAAAAACCCCGAGGTTCGGTTAGTTAGGTTCCTGTAAACCCTGCAGACAGAAATCCCTGCTGACGGAAACGCTAACCCTAGACGGTCGACATCGTAATTTTACATTGATATTTCTTGTCATTTCGCTTTTCACAGGCCCAATAAAAAGATTTATTTTTTGAACTTACTTTAATTCTTAAAATTAAAACTTTAATTCCATTTCTATTCCATTTAAACACTTCACAAATTAAATTACTGCTCATTTTGCAATACTACACTTGTTTACTGAATAAAATAGGTACTGTACCTACGCGTTGATAACAGAATGATTCACATATACTTCGAATGTCAGTGTATTGCACTACACAATAGTTTCAGGGAGGTAGTTAAATAAAGTTATGCAAAAGAATACCGTCATGATCACTTTGTGACTGGTTTCGAAATAGAAACGTGATTTATCCTAATGAATCTAAACGAGAAATGAAAAATGAATAATCATTTCTAAAAGAAAAAAGGACATTTGATGAAATTATTGTTGTTTTAGTAATAGTTATTTATTTATTTAACAATAACATCGTTCAAAATCGTGTATCGGTTGACCTTTTCAAAACGAAAAAATATCGATGTTTGTCAAAATGTCAATGTCACGTCACTCCCGTCAAGTCCCGTCATTCGTTTTCGTACTCGTGCGGATGTGCTTATTCGATTTCTGCTATTTTTCTGACGACTTTGGATTGATTTTACGAACTTCGACACCGATTGCTTATCGACTGGACAATGGTGAATTGCGTGAGTTGTGGTATCCCTACTGATCGTAGCAACGCTACTGGAAACTCGCTTTGCCTTTACATCATGAAGCAGTTCTTTCCATAATAAGGGCAAGGACTGTCGTCAAACAGTGGCAAGGTACCAAAATACCATCACACCTCCTGCACCATTCCTGTATGATATATTAATTGAGTATGAAAATGAAGATGAATAAAATATTGAAAAAATAACTTGTTTCTATTTTACCTACCTAATTCCTTTTTTGTGCTATGCAATAATATGCTAATAGTAACATACAAATATGTTTTCAAACAATTAAATCAATGTGTTTATTTGATTATGGTATTTGCAATACATTTTGGCGTTATATAGGTACAATTCTTACCATCTGCCGCATAACCTAACCTAGTGACCCAAAAACTTATTTTCTTCCTAATTCCCATAGAATTAAAAAAAAAATCTTTCTGATATGAATATGTTTGTGTTTTATCTATTAAATAATACATAAATGATTACTGTTCATATTTGGCCCAACGATGTATGGATTTCTGGCGATCTCCTTTTTAGGTTATTTGAAAAAAGATCTTTTAATAACCTACAACTATCCCATTTGAGTTTTTTCCATAGAACTTGTAGTTTTGCCGGAAAACTATTACAACGAGAAACACGTTACAGTTTTAATTGAGTTTGAAAGTGCCAATATCATATTTTTGCCAGCAATATTTTGGACATTCGTTTAAAAGCACAAACAATTACCGATTCGCTGAGTTTCAGTTCGAAACTACTAATACTCCTACGTTCTACTTTCCCACTGAATAAATGGACAAACGCGTTACGTACACGTTCGTTTTTTTTCCGCTGCTCTCATACAATGTATTTGATGTCTGTTCAGGTGACAAGCTCCTAAACCTGTATATTAAAAATGACTCAAAACACGGTTGCATTATTCTAATCTGTTGAGAAGTTGCATTTTTTGTGTCCAAGAGACATCTTCAGACCCTTGAATGGTCAATGATAGACTGGTTTTGCTATGTTATCAACAGCATTTATCTTATAACACGGTACAATATTGTTCCCATTCGCTATATTGCCGTATAAAAGAATCTGGAAAAAGTGTTGGGATTTTATTTGGCATTTTTCCGTGCGAACATTTTATTAATTGCTGTCGCTGCAACATATGTATATGTCTTCGGTATACGCTCTCATTGTGAAGTCCACGTCATGACACTTGTTGTTAAGCCACAACATGAATATTCATATCGCTGTATATTGAATACTTTCATTCAAAAATACCGTCGTCATTAAATAATACAATATTACTTTTTTATCTCGAGTTATGCTGTTGTTTGGTAATTACGTCAAAGCGAAGCGGCGACGGCCCAAGTAATTTAATCACGAATATCGGATCACGCTAACGCATTAGGAATTCCCTGTAATGTTAGTAGTGTTTGTGATAAATAAATAAAATAAAAATAAATAAATTTATTTGAACTATTTTTGTCGAACAAGTAAAGAAGGCTTTTATGGTATGAATGGTATCCTGATGTTTTAAAATAAAAAGGAAATAAGAAAACTTACCTCCACGGAAGTGACACTAATCCATGGCAGTGACATTTTTAATGAAGTAATGTTGAATGAAACACATTTTTATCGATGATATTTTTATTTATGTAATCATTTAGCTATTTATTAAACCTTTGCTTTTTTATAATTAACGTTTTACTAGGAACATAAATCAACTCTCTAATCAGTTCTTAATATCATGTTGCAGAAATCACATATTTTGATCTACATTACCTACTTACTTAATACATTATTAGTATCATAACTTTGCAAAATTCTTAAAAAAAAACTTCATTCGACATCCATGGAAGTTTAAACGTAAATGCCGTTTTTCATAACCTCAATTTCGGATTATAAAATACGATGGTATACTTAAATAATAATATAACAATAAACATAGTTCATTATTTTCTAATATCTGACAGACATTATTTAAATAAATACTCTCTCATACGTAATCCACAAAAGTGACCAAAATAGCATTCCAATTTTTTAAAAACCTTACATTTAAGGTTTCGTGCTTCAAAACTATTATCCAGGAAATGTCAAACTGCCAAACACTTTCAAGATGACGTTGTGTTGGTTGTCTGTATTCGTTCAGAAATTGTGTTCACTGATTTAATGAATTATGGCTGCGTTCAATAAGTTTATCCATGGAGGTGACTAAACATCCTTTTTTTTTGGGCGGAGCAAATCCTGGGCGGAGCGGAATGGGGTGTCAGACTTTTACTGACTAAAACCCATCCATGTTCCTTCTTTTGAAAAAAATAAATAACTGCCCATTAGTTTTTTCAACTGATCATAATAACCTCTCGAATATGAAGGGTACAGGGGCAAAACCAGGAATGTCACTAAAAACCCGATATTTAATTTATGATGACAACATTTTCTTTTTCCCGCGTATTTTTATTTAGCAGTATACAAAAGCGTAAAAACAAGAATAGTCAGATGTATCACTTAAATTTCAAAACGACGTACAGGAATAAAACAGGGAAGGTCCATAGTGTAACTGCTAACTGCCTACCAAAATTTTCTACCTATTAGTGCAGAAAAGTACAAGGACTTAATGGATTTAAAAAGATTTGAGGGGGCCCAATCCTACTTTGAAGGCATTCCCCATGTCTGATAATTAAGCAATTATTTCATTTGGACATTCCTTGTATTTGTATGGAACACAATACATTCCCAGTTTTTGTATGTTCCAAAAGTACTATTTAATTTTTTTACATAGGTATTTAATTATTTTTTATTTTCATAAAACTATTTTTTGTTCCTAAAATGAAGATTTTAAAAGCTAAAGTTAAGTTTGTATTAGTTGGATATAAGTTAAAGTGATACTTAAGAAACTTGTTAACTTTTAAATATTAAAATGCTATTTACACAACTTTTTGTTTTTGTGACATTTCTTGTTTTGCCCCTGTATCCTTCATATTTAAATAACAGTTCAAAAAATAATTTCGATGAATTGTGCAATAGTTTTCAAATTAATTAAATATTTCGTTTATTTAACACGAATGCACATTTTATTTTTGCTGAAATGAGAATTGTCCATAAAATAAAGCAAAGAGGATGTCTGTAGATATCCTCGATATTTTATATGGTTTTCAGGCTGATGAAATAATATGGGTTAGCTTTATACTTTTTTTAATCAAAGTTTGCATTTATATGATACTACTCTGTCTTGATTTAAACGTCTGCGCGAATTGATTATTACATTCAATGCACTCATCATGTACGAAGATTTATGCAAACCAACTTTTGCCTATAACAGCTTCATATTCAAATGAGTGGATTTTCGTAACATGTTAAAACCGTTTTAAAAAAATTAATCAGTAAAACTAAAAAATCTCACGCCTTTTTTCATATTGGGGTGGGCAGTAGCTACAGAACGCGTAAGTAAGTACAATTAGCGAAACACGACCTGACACAGCAACAAATATACCTAATATACTGGTCTCAGTAATGTTATTCAAATGCAATAGGTAAGAATAAAGTTCAAATCATGTACCGATCTGAACAAAATACAAAATAAAGGAAAATATTAGTTTCGCAAAAAAAAAAAATCTTTTACTCCGAACTGCGAGCAAGAATTTGCTTATTATATCGGCAAAAAGTAGACGAAGTTATTAAATACTAGCTTACGCCTGCGGCTTCTCCGGCGTGGAGTTCAGTAATTTTCCACAGGATCGTACTACCGGGATAAAATATGTTATCCTATGTGTTAATCCAGGTTATAAACTATCTATGTTCCAAATTTCATCCAAATCCGGTCAGTAGTTTTTGCGTGAAAAAGTAACAAACATCCATCAATCCATCCATCCTCACAAACTTTCGCATTTATAATATTAGTAGGATTGCAAAGAAACCCCACAGTCAGTTAAAAATGACAACCGTTTAAAGGTATACTCGATGTTTATTTTCTTGCGGAAACTTTCAAACACGACGGTCGTAAAGCAATCCGCTTTTTCCACGTTATTGACAAATAAAAGTATAGGATGAAAAGTGCAGGGCGACGCGACGGCGACGGCTGACGGAAAACGTTTGCTGCAATAAACTGTATTGTATTTTCTTTTTTTGAGCTAGTCCAACAGACAGAAGCGAACAATTGTTAATGATATAACTGACAATACGTTTACTGGAACACAGATTTTATACAACATCGGACAAATGAATGGTTTTTTCTTCACTTATGGATTTTCTCCTTATTGCTGTTCTTTGCCAAACTGCATGTTAAAGAAAGTTGAAAACACTCTTTATTTTGTCATCAGACCCTCGCACCAAGTGCAAACAATTGGAGTTATCAAAACGAATCATATGACTTGAAACTCGAGGGGTTTACTACTAGTCACTGAAGAGTTCCACTAATCACTTCCTGACTCGATCTTCAAGACACCAAATTATAGGATAGTCATCCGAACTACCACATTATACAATACATACACACAGTTTCATTTCGATACAACAATTAGAAATAGGTTATAATTGACTTACAAGAAACTACCACGGCTGCTACGACTTCTGGATTTAAAACCATTGATTCTTTAGTTGGTTATAAGTGAAGCTAATATAATAATGTTAAAACAGCTTATTAGCCATATTAATGTAGTTCAGTTTAATGCCCCGCGATCACGACCTCGAGTTTGGTGACTTGTTTCTTTTCATGAGTATGTGTAGCGTCGTATTCGTATCGTGAAGATTCGTGGCATGTTCCAAGCAATTTCCTGACCAAGCAGTCAGGTCTAACTTCAATAAAAAACGCCACATCTCTGATAACGTATCTATTCAAATATGGGCCTTATTTACGCGTAACCATGAAAGTGTTGCATAACAATTAATTTAGCTTCACTTATTAGTAGGTTAAGGTTGAATCTCGCAAGTAACTTTTGGACAACTTCCTCGTAGCCCAGTTAAAACTTTGCAGACTCTTTGTGTTAGAAACGCAAATAAACCCTTGTTTTATGCAATGTGAAGTATTTCTAATTACGTAGCTAATTAAATTGTTAGTTGTTACGGTAATCCTGTAATTCGTTTTAACGTTTTTTTTTAAGAATTTATTTAACTCCAAGCGTTAATTATTAAAGCTTGTTTAAATACAGGCTATTTGCGCTTTTCCGACATTTTCGTGCAAAAAAGACGGACTACAGGTGGCTATAGTGCATACATTAAACGTGCCTGCCGATATGCATACATTCACAGCGCACTGACTGTACAGCGAGCCGAAAACAAATTAGGGTCCTTAACTACAGCCCCCGTAAAGTCCTCTCATTGTTGACCCGAGTCCGTTAAAATCAGTCATAAACTACAGTTTTTGTCTGTAATAAGTAAAAGCAGCCGAAAGACCGTAAAAGGTAACATTATGATACGATAAATTAAGTTTTTTTGCGTCAATTTAACACCGTCTACTAATCCGCCGTAATGCGCTTTTCCTGCGTCCAATGTAACCAAACATATATTATTTTTTCTAATTAATTACAAAACTACCTGCATTAATTACCCTTTGACCAAAGGTATTACCTCGTATGTTTTTATGACTGTTGTACTATTAATCAGTGCTACCTTAACTGTGAGAGTTTTTATCTCGCGTCCTGAAAACGTCCAGTTTGTTAACACAGCTTCAATAACTTGTAACGTAGTAATATTATCTATTCTTACTTCCTTGTGAATATTTAATAAGCAAGTTCCCTTCGGAGTAAATCCACTAACGAGAAAGAAATTAAAGCCCTCTTTTTCCGATACAGTGTTGCGGTTAAATCACTAAATGGGATAGCCTAAGTTAGCTCAATTGAACGTCTTTTAAGTGCTTTTACAAAATCCAGGAAATGAAAGCGAGCACGATTGGATTCATCTGCTACATTACCACGTCAATGGATTTACAAACCACCGGCCGGTTAGCTCATAATTTTCACCGATAACTGAAACTGAAAACTATGGTCTCTATGTTCAGATTATATCGAATTTTACGCCCGCTGGCATCACAAAGCAATAGACGTGTTGAGTGCTAATTGTAAATTGTTTGTAAATGGCACGAGACAGGATGATGTTTAATGTATTAGTTTTGAACGCATTTAGTGATTTGTGGTGCAAGCGGCCCTTTGTGTTAGCTTTAAAATAGACACAATTTAAAAACTTATAAAATGAAATAGGCGTTAAACCTGCTATGTCATACGTCATGTTGTCCGACGAAATATTTACTTACTGGCTAGTAAGTAAATATTTCGTCGGACAACATACATATAAATATTAGACACATTGATGAATTTAGTTCGATGTTAACATCGCAAAATAAATCTGTCGGACCAAAAAAAAATATTGTGAAAAAAAAACACTTAATTTATGTTAGAAGTGTTTTTCTATGAACATAAAGTTTATTGTTGGTTTCTTTAATCTTTTTAATTGAAATAATGTACCTAAGTATATAGTTAGTTTTAAATCAGTTAAGTAGTCAAAACCTCATTTTCAGTGTAATATTTAGAAAGAAAAACGTTTAAAAAAATAACGACCAAGATTTTCAATAGTAGTTATACAATAGCCAGACAAACTAACGTGTCACAAGCTTTGTTACATTCATATCATTGGTCAAAGAGATACCCACTGGATATTTAGGGTAAACCATATACAAAATGCGACCTTAAAGAACCTTTGGGATTTCACGTGATGAATATCACGTGTTTGTCCAAAGGATTATTTAATGTCACTCCTCTCATTTTGGCACGTGCCCAGAGTTTCTTCCAAAGGCAGAAAAAAATATTGTTGACTACATTTCTGGCGGGGTCAGCGCCTCAGCGGCATCTGACTTTGACAAGTACCGACGTCACGCGTCGCCCAAATTGAAATTAGAACATTATATTTTCGCTAACCTGACAACATCTCGTTCTAAGCTTGTCGATAGCAACCTACAATGAGTCGGCACAGAACTTAGCTACGAGTTTAATAAAATCTTAATTAACATTTAAATATACTCGCATGTTTGTATTGTGCTTAAGTAAATAGAGAGAGAAATTCAACAACTGGCTGAAATTGAAGTTTTGCAGCAGCATTGTTAGGTATGTACAATTGTACAGATCCAGAATAACTTCTGAATGAAATGTTAATAATAAGGACTCATTCATTTTATTCGGTTATGGCAGCTGATGTCATACTAAGTGAATTATATTTGACAATCAATTTTAATTTGAATGGATTGGTAACGATGGCAACACGTAATTCAACGACATTCATAATCCCAATACATACCCTCAAACATACTCTCACCCTCCCACACATTGAAATGATTCGTTTTTGGTCGAAATAAAAAAGGAAGATATGTGGGTTCGTCTTTTTGGTTTTGAACTTAAGTATTTAAGAGTGGTGGACCCAACGTGCTGCTGCGTCCTGCTGTGCCTACGACGCAGTAGTACCTTTCGCGTCTGTATCGCTCCACGACAACTGAGGAAGTCGCGCAGTATTTGAAGGTGAAGACCAATTGGACTCTGAGGGTCGAAAGGTGTCAAAGATGCAGCTCGCTCTGGTTGCCCTCATACGGATCAAGTCGATGCCATTTTTGAAAAAGTGGAGCAAGATCGGCAAATTAATAGTTATACATACAAAAGTCTGGTTATACAAAAAAGCTCGATATTTGGGCGCCACAAGAGCTCACTGAAAGAAACCTAATGAATCGTGTACTCATTTGCGATTCTCTATAGAATCGTAATGAATCCTAATCATTTTTGAAAAGATGGATCACTGTTGATGAAAAGTTTAATCACATACGACAAGAACGTGCGAAAAATCTCATGGTCAAGAAGTAATCAAGCTCCACGGATTGTAGCGAAAGCCGGATTAACACACACACGATGCTGGGTGTATGGTGGGATTTGAAGGGCATCGTACGTTATGAGCTTTTACCGCCGCCGGGCAAAACCATCGATTCAGATCCCTACTGCCAACATCCAATGAGACTTAAGCAAGAAATTGAGAAAAAACGGCCGGAATTGATCAACAGAAAAGGATTATATTATTATTTTATTTCTTCGAAACTGTATTGAAAGACGTCTTTTGATACACGAGGATTTTATCGTCCGCCGTTGCAATCAAGTCCCACGCGTCACACCCGGCTGTCACACCCGGTAGGCTTACTCACATTTTGGTTTGATAGGAACGTAGACCCTACAATTTATGGTCGGCTCGTTGACCGGTATGGTCTTTACGTGTTATATTTTAACATCCTCTTAGCTGTGGTCGATTGTAGAACAACGCTGTCTTTACGTTTCGTTCTCGACACAAAGTGAATTCTGGTTCTTTCATTATTATGACCACCAGCTTTCTCCTCTCAGACGGAGCGTTGTGAAAATTGATCCTCAAGAATGTTGAGCCGGGATAAGTCGTTAAACTAGAGGCAAAGTACCTACCATAATTGTTATTTTCCACATGGTTGCCAAAAGTATAAAGTATGCTGAAGTTCTATATTCAGCTACTATAACTATAAAACGAAGGCCCGCTTGGTCAGAGCACTAGTTTTTCCGATTTTCCTCTATGGAGTTGAGATATGAACAATCCGATCAAGAGAAAGACAGAGGATAGACGCATTCGAAATGTTGTACTCGAAGTGGATGCTCCGAATTCCATAGACAGCAAAACATACAATGTGTCTATCTTTTCCCAACTCGATATCAAGACCCGATTGTCTACAGTTTTCCTACAGCGTATTTTGACCTATTTCGGCCACATAATGCGAAGGGTAGATAGCAGCCTTGAAAAACTGGTCGTTTTTGGCAATACCGAAGGCAAGAGAGTACGAGGCCGGTCGCCAACACGATGGTCCGACCAGGTAAAAGAGGTTATACACTCAAGCAAATTTCAGTAGGTGGCAATGGCAAGTTTGAACCGGAGTCGATGAAAACAGAATGTCCTTTTAAACGGGTCCAGTGACCACGATCCTCAGTAATGAGGCACCGATTGAAGGAGAAGAAGAACGCTTGCATAGTCCCCGAACGCACGATGGGCGGCCAGAAGCGTATGCAATTCCAAATGCAATAAGCAAAAATGATGCGCAAAAATACATGAAAGAATTCGTCAGAAATACAAAATGCGGTTTTCTGATCTCTGAACCTGTGTGAGAGGGGCGTACTCATATACCGTTTCATTACAAGCATCCAGCTGCGCAGATATTTTAAAAAGTGAAGAATCTTCATCAAGTGCTAGCGAGACACCTTGTTGGTTGTTTTGCAAACGTCTAAGTCCACTTTTTTTGTAATAGCAACTTAAAGAAAATTTCGAGTTTTTGTATTTTTGGCCCCCATTGTATCCATGGAATTAGCAATTTTCTATAAAAGCTGTGCGACGATTTTTGTGTTTCATAAACACATATTTTAGATATCGATTTTGGCGTAAGTCAAGATATTATTAGACATTTTTCGCACACAATAAAAACAACAATAAACTCGTAAGCAACATCTTCAGAGCAGCTATCATATTTTCTCGTTGAAAATGTATTTGTGGTGCGAGTAACTTTCCCATACTTTGAAATGTAAGGCTCGCCTCAGATATTTCAGGTCAAGGCCATTCCCCGCTCTTCCGAGCCGACTGTCAAGCTTCCAGACCTTTAATCGAGCGTAAAATATTGCCGAACTTTAAGAGACAACTGCCTCCGATTGCGCCTGTATCGGAAATTACAGATAAGTGACTGCTCCTTTTTTGTAGCGTCCCCTTCGTCTACTTAAAAAATGTTAAGTTACCTACTGTTGAATTTAAATTATAATTCACATTTATATATGAATAACATAAAAGTATAAATAATAATAGTGCCTATTTTGGGCGAAGGTTGTGTCTGAAGTGAAAGCCTAGGTAACGTCCCAAATTGTAGACCGAAAAGTATGGACGATGAAGTAGACCGAAGGAAGTTTAAAATCCACATTATCGTGTTAATCTTCCTGTAAAATGCTCAGACCTATATGTCCACATAGACGGAGATTTTATTTCAAAACGAAACGTTCTGTTAGCAATGTCAGTGGATGTGTTTGCTAGTTGCAAATATAACACCCAAAGATAAAAAGTAACATTCATTTTTCATTTTAAACACGCAAATATTGTGAAGCTCCTGTGTGCCATTTTATTCGCTTTACGTTTTGCACATAATTATTTTTATATCATCCATTAATTTCTCCAATTTATGGTCACATATTTTACGCAAAATTTTATCTGTATTCTGAATCGTAAGTTCGGTTCCCTGAAATTTGTAATGGATGCTGTAGTTTTTTTGACGTGATAACGTCTTATAAATTGATAATACCAGCAACACTCATGAAAAATAGTAACGTTCCATAGTAACGTTCCACCTGAGCCTGTGCGTGCAAGCGAGAGCGCGCTCTAAAAAATTGTAATTTTCAATTAACTCCATTTTTGTATTACATAAAATAATGATTTTTATCTTTTTATCTTTTTATCTTTTTCTTTTTATCTTTTTATCTTTTTATCTTTTTATCTTTTTATCTTTTTATCTTTTTATCTTTTTATCTTTTTATCTTTTTATCTTTTTATCTTTTTATCTTTTTATCTTTTTATCTTTTTATCTTTTTATCTTTTTATCTTTTTATCTTTTTATCTTTTTATCTTTTATCTTTTTATCTTTTGACGTGATAACGTCTTATAAATTGATAATACCAGCAACACTCATGAAAAATAGTAACGTTCCATAGTAACGTTCCACCTGAGCCTGTGCGTCAACGCATGTAAATAAATGTTAATTTATCTAAAAAATTGTAATTTTCAATTAACTCCTTTTTTGTATTACATAAAATAATGATTATGACGTTATCACGTAAATCTATCGTCCGTAAACCGACTTTACAGACAACCAATTTTTATCACTAACAGTGCCCCGGCGATCTTCGTCCACGTGAAACTATTATAAAATATTACTTCCGTATTTGAATCGGATTTTGTTAACTATTTAAGGGATTTTTTTTGCACGGAACCCTAATTTTTTTTCTAAAAGTAAAAGTAACCTGAGTTACTCCTTACAACATCAACTATCTGCCAGTGAAAGTCTCGTCAAAATCGGCCCAGCCTTTTCGAAGATTAGCCGGAACAAACAGACAGACAGTCAGAAAAAAATATTAAAAAAAAGTATACACTTTCATTGGCATTCAGTAAAAAAAACTATTATGTCAAAATTACAAACTGACACTTCAATTTTATTTATTTGTGAAAATTTAATATTTTAAGCACACAAATTTATTGTGGCGGAGTTAATGACGATGATGAAGATGCAGACATAAACAGTAATATGCGTCTTAACGGTGTAAATATTTTTTGAATGTTTAAATTGTATTTATTTAAAGAATATCATAAATAAACATGATTATTAAAAAAATATTTACTTTTATGAACCAATTCAGATTAACATTTATTGTGATCTAAATTCAAAAGTAAATTTTATTTTTTTCATATTAGGCTGTTCAGCGGCTTCATACCTTTGGTTCTTCTTCAAACTGGCGAAAATAAAGCGTGGAAAAATACGCAAATTAAATAATAATTCATGACAATAATACTTGTTCTATTATTTTATTTCTTCGAAAGTGTATTGAAAACATTGATTGAAAAACGTCGTTTGATACACGTGGGCATTTGTTACTGCAGTTCTCGACCTCATAACAACCTCGCCTGCGACTCGGGTGTGAATTGCGCCTGGAATGCAATAACAAAGTTTCCCCACATATCAAACAGTACTATTTTTTAAACTAAACAGGCTAATCTTTTCTTGTATGTGAACGCACGTTTTGAGGCTAATGGTAAGAAAAATCGGAAGAGAAATAGTTTCGATGGCCACTATGGGTGGTGGTGTGCAATATACTTTATTGTACACCAAAGTTGAAACACAGCTGTTTTACAATATTGCTAATTCTGTGGTTACAATGGCAGTCTTATCGCCGATAGCGATAGCGATATCTTCCAGACAACCTTTGGGTGGACTGTACGAACATAAAATATAAAGGGGGGTAGTCAGTAGTGTACTGCTAGATAATACCTACCTACACAAACATTAAAATAATTTAAAAAAAGTATTTGTTATTTAGTAATATTATATGGTACGAAAAACAAGATAGGTCGACTGGTCGACACTTCGCGTGGCCAGTGGGCTGGCTCTTTCTATGGCCAAAGAATTAGCATTGCCATTCAACGTGGCAATGCTGCCAGTTTTCTGGCCACGTTTCCAGATGACAGCGATACGGACGAGTACTTTGACGCCTAAGACGTGTCCTATTGTCGTCGTTGTATGTATAGGTACTTTCTTTTAGTCTTCTTTTTAGTATTATTTTAATTATATTTGTAGTCTGTATATAATGTCCATAGTAATTATGAAAACGGTGGAAATATATTAGATAGGTCATAAATGTTGACTCGGAAACTGGAATCATATTACAGTAAATGAAAATGTTTTGTAACTTAGTTTTTAAAACCTATGAATGACCGAGCTTGTCTTACTGACACTGGCAATTCGTTCTAAAAACGGACAGCCTAGACCGTGAATGAGCGCTCATAAAATTAAAATTTGGTGGAATGTACAGGCATCCAAAGTTTGAAATTTTCGGATGATCTCAAGTGTCTAATATATATTGTATCATGAAGGAACTTAAAACGTTCTTTGAGATAAAAGGGCTTCGTATGGTATTAAACAGGATACTGTAGATTAATGATAAAATATAGGCATTCCAGCGAAGGCAATAGGCAACCACTTGTGCTTAACGCGAACCTCCGAAACATGATCATATTTGCGCAAACCAAATATAAAGCTGATACAAGAATACATGAAATTCGCTACAATGTATGTATTCTTACCAAGCGAGGCATAATTACTTCGCGTATCGGGGCTCGCATAAAAGCTTGTAGGGTGCATTCAGGCCGTAGCCCGCGGCAGCGGCCTACCCCGAATATACCACCCCGGTCACAAGATGAGACGTTGTATGAGATCTAGATCTGGACAACTATCTAGAAAGTTTTTATTTAACGAAGCATGTGCATAGTTGGATGACGTTTGAGCTGTATAAAATTTTTAGTTCATGTACGGATGACACTTCGGTTAAGCCGTGCTTACCTAGGTTGGTCCGTGGATGGGTGACCCATTACATACCGAGTTTCCTCCGTGCCTCGGAAAGCACGTTAAGCCGTTGGTCCCGGCTGTCATTTGTAGATCTTTGACAGTCGTTACAGGTAGTCAGTGGCCCGAAAGTCTGACAACCAGTCTTACCAAGGGGTATCGTATTACCTAGCATTTACTGGGTTGTGGAGGTCAGATAGGCAGTCGCTCCATGTAAAATACTGGTATTCAGCTGCATCCGGTTAGACTGGAAGCCGACCCCAAACATAGTTGGGAAAAGGCTAGGCAGATGATGATGTACGGATGACAACTAAAAATGTCTTCTGGAGCGTACACTCAAAAAGATATAGAAAATGTAGAAGCTATTTTATTATTCGGTTAGTTACTTTATTTACAAACTACAAATCTATAATAGTAATAAAAAAATATGACAAATATCAAAAGGGTAACAGGGTTTCAACAAAAATTGTTTTTTTTTTTATCATGAAAATAAATAAGGGAAATTCAAGTTAGTTACTTATAACTAATTTAGAGTGCGCAGAAAAAGAACAGCTTTGTTTATAGACAGTTTCCAGCCCCGATCTATATGACAGTCTTATTCCTAAGCCCTCTATGCTCAAATCACCGTCCGGGTACTATAACTACTATGCTTATAATTTTATTAGGTCAACGGAACTTGATGTGTATCGAGAATAACTTCAGCTATTCGTAGAGTTGAGAGTTTCTTGGTCATAACTTGAAGCTGTGAACAACCGGGTGCAAACCAAATTATGACTGTACCCATAAATTTTGTTAAATGTTAAAGTTGACATTCCTTTTCATCCGACTACTGCAGAGCGAAAATGGAAAGCAATGTAAAACTCTAGTGAGATATATTCTTAAATATTTCGATGGACTACTTTATAACCTCAAGACTAGTCATGGTAGCAACTATGTAGTAGAGAATGCAAGTATCTACTTTAAATTAGACTAGAATTAAAAAAAAAATTGTTTATTACATTAAGGTGTAAACGGTACCTTCACGAAGCTATCAAACAAGCAATCAAACTAACGCTTCACATCAATCACGCGCTGTACATCAAACTAACGCTTGGCGATTTCCAGAAGTACTAGGTGGGCACTCGGACCCCATGGCCCTAGCGTTTCAACCCCAAACGGTTAAAACACATACTTAACTACCAATTATTGTATTTGCGTGTTATCTTTTTTACCTAATTTAACCAACTTTTACTTATTCTTTTCTTAAGCGCAGACCACACCGCCCGCCAGGTAGCGGCGGCCCTGCGCTTTAAGCTTCCATCTTACTTAGCCTTACTTTGATGATTTCCACCTCAAACTAGTTTGGTAGGTATCGTAAGTGCCCGTGGAGTTGTTTTCGACCCACTGAAAAAAACAACTTTAGGACTGAAAACTTACATAAAAATTACTAGCAAATCCTTTATCTACGATTATTATCAATGTGCGACATAATGTGAAAATTTCAAAAAACAGGTAAAAACAAAGTTATGTGAGGACGGGACGAGTCGCTCTCTCTAGTTAGTTTTTACTTTCTAATTGCATAGGTATTAGTTTTTTTTTTTAAATATTGTTGTTTCAAAGATCTAGACTGTATTAAATTAAAATGGAAAAATAAAAAATAAACTTTTTGGCAAAAAATAAAACCTACTTACTTCGAAAAAAAAATGGAAAAACGTGTTTTTTTTTTATTTTTCCTTTTTTTGTTGTAATACCTTATACAAATATTTGCTATGCATTTATATATATTATAAACAATACATTTTATGGTAATAGGCTTATCCCCAATCAAATGTACACATCTGCGTACCCCCTCATACAGGCGAACAGGCGTTATGTTATGTTATGATATTAAGTAAACAAAAAATTCAGACGAATTAGTAACCTCCTCTTTTTGGAAGTCGGTTAAAAATATAATGTTTACAATAATTACTGTCGATTATTATAATTATCAAAGAAGCTTCATAAAACATTTTATTGTGGTTTTCTGAATCATTGTATTTTTATCTCTCATAACTTATTTTTTATACCTATATGAATAATTCCTTCTAAATTTTCTGCTACCTTATAATATTGTCTCTGCATTACTGTTAAGTAGACTAGTAAAAAATTCCAAGTCAAGTAAATTCCTCCTAAGAGTTTGTAGGTAGGTACGTTTTATTTTTTATAAATAATACCAAGCAAATTAACTTACTTGTTATCCATCAACATAAATATAGTATACTTATTTATATTCGCGTTACCAGATTTTACGGCTAAGTACTTACAATCAAAGGGAAAATATCTACAGGATCTAAAAATCAACAGCAATTTTCTAGGAGAGAGACATGACCATAACAGCATGAATATCCACGATTCTACCACAACTGCATCCATCAATTTAATTGTTACATTGTTGAACGACCATAATACTAGCAGGTAACTAGGTATTAGTTGCTCAAGAGATGGATCTGTGGCACTGTGGTGCTTTTACAGCAAAGTGTAGAAACACCCGTCAACTGCCAAAACCCTAATGGCAATTCCATCGGCTGACCAGTACCATTAATTGAAGGAGTCTTAATGGATCGGTTACAGGTTACGTCGAGAATCGAGATGCAATCAATAGGTACTTACTAACAGCTCAGGCGTCGTGTGACGGGCTGCGGTCACACACACGACGCCTCAACCGCTGTCTAAACAATTGATGGATGTACTTAGTCTAAACCTAAAAGCTAGACGAACGAGATGCTATCATTTATTCAGCCCCGCCTCAACGCTAACTTTAAAAGATTCAGGCGATGTTGCCAAAATACTCGTACATCTCTGGTGATTCAAAGATTTCCAAATAGCTTGTAGGAGGACGCTCTTCTCAAAAGCTTCATAACAATTTTCTTTTTCCAAGAAATATTGAGTGCAGCCACTAAGGTTCACACTGTTCCCGTTATGCCACTTTAATTAAAATGCATTTAAATTGAAAATACACTGCATAACTTTTTTTCCTTTTTAATGGTTCCGTAATCAACAAGGAACCCTTATAGTTTCGCCATGTCTGTCCGTCCGCAGCTTATCTCAGACTCTTAGTACTAGAAAGCTGTAATTTGGCAATAGAATATACAAATTCGTTACTCCAACAAAGTGGTAGAATAAAATCTCGAAAAATATTTTTTTTAGGGTATCTGTACACGTAAAGTGGGTCTTTTTCTCGAGTAGGCACATAATGTGGGATGTCGTTGGATAGGTATTTAAAAATATTGTTAATTTGTTCAAATAATTGTTTGATTCGGGGATTTGTTTGTGAAATATTAAGCACTAAAATTAGATTCAAGTTCCCTTGCCCCCTCTACCAACTACGCGGTTATGTTTAGGTGTGTGAAAAATTCACGGTGGTAGTATGTACGAGTATAACGAAGTTAAAAGGAAAACTATCACAGCTAAGTAAGCTTTACAAGTTTACGAGTAATTGTCGACCAACTCATAAAATGTACTTGGATAACATATTTTCCATGGTTTTTCAACTGCAAATGTAAGTTTGTTTTTTATTATTACAATAAAAATTATCGTTCGGAGGCAAATCGGTCCGCATTTTTATTTTATTTACTACGGAACCCTACATTGTGCGTAACCCGACACGCACTTGGCCGGTTTTTAGTTCTAAGTGCCTTCTTTTTAATATCTTTACAGTTTGCTTGAGACAAAAACACGGTAATGTTATGATTTTTTTTTATTTGCAATTCCTGGCATTTTTCTTGTAGATTAAAAAACACTTGCCGGGAAACACCTATAAAAAGCTGGAAGCTGCTGTCGTCCGGGCTTATAAAAATGTCTTATAAAAGAAAGGCTATTATTGTAGCAGTGGACCGGACAAAGGACGGACTACCTCGCACGCAAGCTGTCGTTCAGGATAATTAAATTATTATTAAAGTCTTGAAATTCCCTAGAATAGCTCCTTGTCAAAAGGCTGGTTAATGATGAACTAAGTGTTATGAACTACTTTAACAAAAAATTGTTTTTATTGTCTTTTTCAGCTTTCATTGGTAAGCTTGAAAATTCAAGAATGTCCATAATATTTTACCAAAAATAATAATAAAGTAGTAAGTATAATATACTTACAAAAAATTGATTTAAATGTCATCTGATTTTAATTTAAAAGGTGTAATTTTAAATAAGAATACAAGTTAAAATAATTATGAGATTTTAAAATTAAACCGTTTTTTAATGTGTAGAGCTTGTTTCGGCGGCTTTGATGTTTATCAAACACTGAGACATACAATGTGCCGTAACGAGCATATGTAGCACCCCTTTGATTTCATATTCGTCGCCACACAAAGTTGGGGTACGTATTTGCATCTTGTTAGCTAATTTGGCGGTTAGGTTCCTAACCAAATGCAACGCGCCTGCGGTCACAAACACGTTCAAAAATCGACCATTGTGGACAAACGTTCAAACTCCGTTTGACGTTCAAACTCAAAGCATTTATTTCAATTAGACCATTACGGCACTTTTGAATGTAAAAAAAAACATAAAGAAGCGAAGCTACAGTCCCAGTCACAAGGCATAATAACTTGAGAAAGTACCTACTGTAGTTGCACATTCCAAAGCTTCGATCTCTATGGAGAAGAATGGGCAAGAAACTCCATGGAAGTGTCCATTTCAATCAAAATATTGTTACAAGATCTTGGTTACATCATTCATGTTGATATTATACATATATGCGAGAACCAGTCACAACTGACAGCGCCCGTTCACGAACATGACGCATGGATCAGCGCCATTCAACTCAACCATATTGAAGGGAACTAAATGACCCGACACACCCGCCACCATCAGCGCGACATTTGAGTGAGCATGACATTCTTTCAGCCACCAGGGCACATTCAAGTCAATTTAAAATAAATAAATTCAAATGGTAGCTTTACAGTACATAGTACTCACACATGTGCTATGTAATTATATAATACAAAGAGATGGAATCTATACAATGCAATGATATTTTTTACAAATTTATGCAGCTTCCACAGTAAATTAACATGGAAATCAATAAGTTTGCCCCTATGGTTGTGGAGCAGGACCAGCATTTAAAAGCAAGCAGCGTTCAGTATTACAGTATTAGGTACCCAGTTCTTGGAACTCACTGGCAGTATCATGACAGAGTATTAGGACCATAATACTAGTAGGTTTTAGTTGCTCCATAGACGGATCTGTGGAACTGTGGTGCTTGTACAACAAAGTGTAGCAACACTCGTCTACTGTCAAGTCTTTGAGTGCTAAATGTGAAATCTTGATTAAAACAAACCGTCAGGAATCAAATAGTAACTGTAACAACTTGTCTGTCTTGATTTTGCACATTGTTAAAGTCTGAACAAGTCTTTTAGGCTACAATTCGTAGGTAATCTATCTACGGAGTATCCAACAGACGTGTAGTTCCGGTATACCTTATTTATATGCTTTATGAATAAGGAAATTAGTACCAAATCCCGTTGTAAAAAAAATTAACGATAACTATCGTAAATTTTTATTCACTTTAACTCTTTCAGGGTCAGTGGTTAGCTACGCTAACCACATATTTCGGATTTTATTTCTGTAAGTTCATGCTTTCTAGCGATTATTTCTTGAACTATCATAAAAATACACCTTACGCTTGATTTAGTTTAGGCAGTTAGTGGCGCCGCTATTCGTTTGTGTTTGTATTGTTCGTATGCAAAAAATTCGTTGACAGTGTTTTTGTAACGTGCTCGGAAAAAAATTCAAAAATAAGGTGAGTCTATTATTTTTATGAATAAGATTGTTTTATCAGACGTATTTAGACATCTTTAGTAGGTATTTGATAAACAATGTAAGTATGTAATTTTGATTATGATTAAAAAATTTACTAATTTTCATAGTGTTGTTTTGTTCTACAGCGGCGGTGGTTACCGTAGCTAACCATGTGATTCCTCAAAAGCCTTCACTCTGATATTTTTTTCAACCATGTTTTCAGTATTCTTTAGCCTAAATATAACTATAAAAAACATAAAAACACGTATATTGTAACTTATATGAAAGTGCCCCTGAAAGAGTTAATACCTCCCTCCCACCCCTTCCTTCCTCCCTTTCACCGTTCGTTATATTAAGTCCTAGTCAGTCAAAGTTGGGCTGAACAAACCAGCATGTTAGCTGTACTGATCTGAATGGTTGCTTCACACGCTTTAAAATAATTTGTTTTACATAACTCCATACCAAATGTGACTTAAAAAAACGGTAAAAGTTATTGCAATACGATAGCTTGAAATCGCTATTTATAGGTACAGACTCCAAGCAAATCAAGCTACCCGAAGCTGTCAAATTTTCCCAAACAACCTTGAACCTAACGTTGAAAATCTATAAAAGTTTGACAGATTGTAATAGCTTGATGTGCTGGCATCTGTACATACACGGTTTTTATGTCCTAGATCCCCAATGCAATTAACTAGCGCGCTGGCAGCTAGCTGTCAAAAGTATATCAAAAGCCAAATTGTATTGGCAATCACTAAATGACGGTCCCAAAATCAATTTATTAGAAAGGATAGATACTTTTTTCAGGTTCTCATATAAAATTTAAATGAAATAACGATCACAGGATGATTGGCAAAATTGAAGCTGCAATATTGATTGCCTTGTACAAAGAAATAGTATTTATATACCTTGTAATTATATACCTTGCATAAGGCCCGCAATATCCCATTGCCTGATTTATCTATTTTGTAACGGGTACATTTTTGAACGTCCATTTCGCTCAATTATAAAATCGAAATCTGTTAAGCTCCATTGTTTCATGGAAAACCTTCATTACAAATATTAAATGAACATCCACGGAATTGTAACTAATGAAGCCGAGTGCATTTGGTCTACACTAATGGGATACCCGATACTCATTATCCTTAAAATGATAATGCATTTTGCATTTCCGCGATGACCGGCCATTGTTCCGTGTGCGAATGAAAAGACTAGAAATTCAAATGAAGCTTTAGCTATCGTGAACACGATTAATGTATATGTTATTTGCAGGAAGCCTACATTGTTATTTACGCTTGTGCCCTTTTGGGGGTTTGGGGTTATATATATGGAGTTGTTACCTCCACGGGCAATAAGTTACTAGCATGTGAAATTAAAATCAGATAAACACTATTTTCACAATTAGAAGATAAAGAAAAAGTAAACGCTGCCAGTAGGGCTGACAGTGCGCATCATGGTGTAGAAATCCTACTATAAAGAGTGTAACGAGACCCTTAACGAAGCCGAAAGGCACTTGTTCTCCCCGTCATTGCGATAATTTTTTTGTTCTAGACCATACCTGGGGACCTTCTCGTTACGGAGATATTGGGGTTCAAAGTTCCAACTTATTCACAAGTTTTTTTAAATACATTTAATGTAAGATTTTTACTTTAAACACCTCCACGACCCCTGTACTATTCAATCCATTAATCAGCACAATATTTTGAGTGCGTTACATTGAGTCCTTCCGTAAAACGTGATTTTTTACCCCAAAAAATAAGTTGTTTACCAGCAATAATTTTTGCGTAAAGTAACTTAGTTTGATGTACATAATGCTTGGCTGATGGCTTCGTTAAGGATCTTGTTCCACCCTGTATAATATATTATAATATTATAAATGCGTAAGTTTGTGAGGATGGATGTTTGGTACTCTTTCACGAACAAACTACTGGCAGGATTTGGATGAAATTTGACACACAGATAGTTTATAACCTAGACTAGTTTTCCGCCCGCGGCTTCGCCCGCGTCGAGTTCGGTTATATCGCATTTCCAAGAGAACTCTTTAAAACTCCGGGATAAAAACTATCCTATGTTCTTTCTCAAGGTCAACTCTATCTCTGTACCAAATTTCATTAAAATCAGTTCAGTGGTTTAGACGTGAAAGCGTAACAGACAGACAGACAGACAGAGTTACTTTCGCATTTATAATATTAGTAGGGATTAACAGATAGGATACTTTTACCCTGACAGTACTATCCCGTAGGAGACTCACCAAACTTCACGCGGCCATAAGCCAGTGTGTTTCTAAAGCTAATTATTTATTTATTATTAACCAAAAAGCCTTTCATTTAGTATCGATCCTGTTACTACTGTATAAGCACTTAATCCATGTTTTATTAATAACTAGTTTTCCGCCCGCGACTTCGCCCGCGTCGAGTTCGGTTATATCGCTTTTCCAAGAGATCTCTTCAAAAGTCCGGGATAACAACTAGCCTATGTTCTTTCTCAAGGTCAACTCTATCTCTACACCAAATTTCATTCAAATCAGTTCAGTGGTTTAGACGTGAAAGCGTAACAGACAGACGAGACAGAGTTACTTTAGCATTTATAATATTAGTAGGGATAGCCTAAAAATCAAGGAGATATGATATTTTTTAATTACTACTTCCTTAGAGGCATACTCATTCGTATGCAAAGACAGACATGGCAAGGAGTTGGAACCGCGCCAGGGCTTCTATCTCGAATTGTAAGCCGCCAGCTTATCTTGACACTCAGAGTCTCGCACAAAAGTACACGGACGTGACGAACGCGGTGTGTTAATATGAACACGGAGCTCACATGTGGTTGGATGAGCACTGCTTTATTCAGCCTGTTGTTTTCTTCATTAGAACCGTGCCACTAAACCCTTGTCACAGTTTTTTTCTGATTTCTCTGTCAGTGGCCTTACGTAAAAGCTCTTGGGCTCTCTATTTATTGTGACTGTTAGCAATAAGTAATACTTGGCTAAACAAGTTATGGTTTGATTAGTTGGTGGAGCTGATATAATGATGGAGCCAGGAGATAGATAGTGTAATTTTTCAGTGGCTACTAACTATGTAGTTATCCCCTCGAGTTTGTGAGCTTATTATGTGATACGTTTTTACGAGTCCAATAGATTGGGCTTGGTAACGAGCGTTAAAAACTCAAACAGCCAAAACTCGAAGGGTAGTAGTAATCTATTATTCACTTCGATTTTGGGACATTGTTTAAAAATCGTGGTTTTTTTTCTCAAACTACTTTTTTTGCCGAATGTCGTTGGTATACTAAAAACAAACAGATTTAAATCTTAACAGTTACAAGAAACAATCATGTTGACAAACTCATTTGTACGTAGGTATATATGTATACGTTAGCAAATAAAACGGAATGTTACGTTCATATTTATTATTTTTACAGCGACGACGCCGCGTTACTTTTAACTGAACACTTAACTATGGCATCCCGACAACAATGCCAGACATAAATATGCGCCATACTCTATAAAGGTAGATCTCTCTCCTTATAACTTTAATGTCTCCAATTTGTCTAACACTTCAGAATGTTGTGCAGACCCTAAACAATACAGACGAAGCCAGATTCACACACTCAATATCATTTTAACCTGTCGGACAATGATCGCCGTGGGAAATGTTCTAGTGTAGCGAGTAACACTAGGGTTGCTAATATGATTTTCCAGCTGGATTTACGAAATTCAGCGAGTAGGATTTGCGTATGAATTTCTAGACCGATAAAACTAACTCAATCCGAATAGGATGCGGCCGACCGGCGCACATTTAATCATAAAGTCCGGAATTTCAAGTGCATATGTGTCAGATCGGATAGTAAGTGCCTTGAACACGTTCCTGCTGCCGGATGGCGTGGGTACCGAGTGGCGAATGTACGAATAACCGGTTACTTGTGTCGGTTTGAGTGAAATTTATATACTTACACTTGATGTTTCGTACATTTCGCTACAGGGTTCGTTTTCGGTTCGTTTTCATTACTTCCGGCCACCATGAGGCCGGAAAGAATGGAAACGCATACACTAGCTTCTTACATTTGAGGTAATGAGATGTCAGTTGGACGTAATAAGCTGTAGGTAGTTATACATATTTAGATAGTTTCATGTTAATCACTTGAGTGTCAGATAATAACGTCGGAAGAAAGAAATGGCCATTTCTCCAGCTAATATTGAAATTGATATTTCCATTAGGGAAAACAAATTAATAAAAGATTGGTTTTATAAGATCCATTTAGGTACACATCATCATTGTAGGCTTCTAGGAACATTTAATCTGTACGTTATAATTTATATTGCTGACGGAAGTTTACAACTACAAATACGTAGTGGGAGTAAAAATTGTTAATTTGAGCAGTAGAAAATAGTTCCTTTGAGCAGTAAAACATAGTTACTTTGAGCAGTACAAAAGCACACAAAACGATATCATCACGAATTGAGCTTTCCAACGTGATGAAATTCAGAATTTGAGCTCATTTTTTTATATGAACTCTTTTCTTTTAGATTTACGTAAATATTAATATATTTTTTTAATATAGTCGTTTTCATTAAGAAAATAATTATTGAAAAGTGCAGAAAATGAGAAGGAAATTCAAATTAGTTAAAACGCAGCGCTATTGGTCGGAACGAATTGTGACGTCAAAGTCTTTAATAACAAATCTCAGCTAGTGCATAGTTGTTGAATGCTTGCGATTAAATTCAGTTTTATTGTGATTTTGAGCAGATATTGAAGTGAAATTACATTTGTTTTGTAAAAGAGTAGTAGAAAGATTCACTCGAAAATGGCTGATATCGATTACATCAAGGCACAATCGAACAGACTTCCGAAAATGCATGTGTTTATGATGGCCAAGTTAAAATTTCGCATCAAATTCGGATTTTACGTCTACCGAAATAAAAGGAGTGAAAGCATCAAGGTACATAATAAATATTATGTTTATTCGATCTTCCACGCCTTTTGATATTTTTTACGTTTATGTTAAATAGCATAACCTTAAAATGTGAATGGGAATTATAAGGTCATGATTATTTCATGGAAAAAAACATTATCTAAAGCCAAGTTGATGGGGATATCATATCTCTTTTCGTGATTTTACACTTCTCCTGATGTTCACACCTCTCGGTAGGTACAAGAAAAAACACTTTATTTGGTGCATTTCTAATTTTCAGTTTTTACACAGGGGCACGATACAGTACTGAAAAGTCGGTTTAGTGTTGCATTATTTAATTGAAGTAAACCAAATGTTGGTTTTTTGGTGCTGGTTTTTTTATATGTATACTCGTATAATGATGTAAATTATCATTTACAAATATAAAAAATTTACATGCATATTCCCTATTGAGCCTACAATATGTAATTACAAATTCAACATAGTTTTGCGATTATCTGGCTTGCTAATAGGCTTATCGGATTGCAACCTACAGACAGGACCGTTTAGTCTCAAGTTGGAATAATAGATATGGGATCTGCGAATTAATAGGATCAAATCAAACTACGGTTTCTGATACACTTTAGGTATGTAAATTGAAGATATATCACGGCATCTTTTAATTAAATCCCGTGTGTGGAACTTTTATTTATTATTCTCAGGTTGATTCCGATAATTTATTTTCCGTCGTAGATGTCGACCAGAAGTTTGTACGTAAACAACATCGTGTATGGATCTGGAGTAATCATGTACCTACCTCACCCACCCTCGCAGTGAATTAAGTTATTTAAATCGAGAAATCGCCAAGCGGCTGGTGACTCTTCACGTGACCAGAGGGCGGGCCTAGTTTTTGGCCAAAGAATCAGCAGCATGCTGCCATCCTTCTGGGCACTTTTCCTGTTGACAGCGATGTGGACGAATTTTTGGACGCCCTGTAACCCTTTTGATACTTGTACATATTTTTATTACTATTATAGTTTGTATTTTATAAATAATTTAATTACCTTGAGTTATTTAATTTACAAGTTATTTAATTAATTAATATTGATGATGATGCTTGATGTTTTTGCGAGCAGGCAGGCAATGCGGGTGTCAGAGATAAGTAGTTTAGCGTCCACTTTGATAAAAATAAATGCAAAATTAAAATAAATTTAACCTTGTTCGAAAAGTGGCTTTTATTGTATCGCTTTTAAGCTCAAAATGCAGTACTTCGAACACGCTTGCTTTTTACACAGCATTCCCATTCCCAGATAACTTATACTGTACTAATTAGTCTGCAATGTGGGATTTTTTTTATAATAATCTAAGCAAAGGATCTTTTTGCTTGTTTTTGCCTAAAAAATTCGGATATCGCGACACAAACTTTTGGTAATTTGTATGTCGGCTCCACTTAGCCTGAAATCCCGCCTCGAGTGCAATGACATATTGAAACGTATACTGGCCGGGGTTCTTGCTTTTAAAAGCACTTTCTTAGTTTTTAGGTTCTTGTTATAAATACAATTCTTTATAATAATAGGTACCTACCTATCTTATGAAAAAAGTTTTAAAAACTCTAGGAGATATTATAAGAATAACTTAACTAAGTTAAAAACTACGAAAATATCCATAATATCCATTTTGGGAGTCCTTGACAGAGTCGCCCACATCTTCCCATTTTTTATAAGAAGTTTTTCGATGGACAATTCTCAAGAGATTGCAAGGCAAAACACAGTTTGGGAGCACTTTACGGCTTTTTAGTACACAAGGCGAAAGATTTGTGTAAAACGATGAATATTAGTATTCGCGAGTCGGTAACACAATATAAATTACTACCGTGTTCGTATGACTGAATGCGGAAGTTTATATATCTGCGTTTTGCGTTTACAACCAGACATTACTGGACACAAACATTTAAATGTCAACAGCAAGTCTGACTGATATCTTTGACCCCTATCTTCCTTTTCTTTGATCTTTCGTTTTCAGATAACGAATTTTTGTTAATAAGGCCTCAGTGAAGCGAATTTCTTTCAGGAATAAAAACAGCCACGCCCGAAAAGTAAAATAAACTGAAAGCGGTTATTCTGACTCTTTGACGAACAAATGGATTAACAGACTCGATTATTGACGGTTTAAAAGCTACTAGGGGCTTTTAAATGCATGAAAAAAATAGTTTGATGCATACGAGCTGTGGTCTGGTTTTCTGAAATGAATATTGTTGTATTTTCAAAGTAAGTTAAGTGATATCGTTTATATTTAAAATTACGTTTATAAATATTCAATAATATAGGTAGTTACTTTTACTATCTCTACGAATTCGTGCACTGCTTGTTTTACTTCTTTAAGACTTACGTCGAAATACTTGAAGACAGCCGAATAACTTCATACTTTGCAGTTAGAAAACGACGGATATAACAAATAAATAATAGCCAGTAAGTCTTAACATTTTCACAAAAGTTAACAAACAGGGCCACAACACTGATATTACATCGGGAACGAAGCAGAGCTGGCACCGTGCCAACCTCACAACCTCACCTTCCGACCGTGCCGCCGTGTGACGACGTGTGACGTGAGGGTATACCTAATAGTGGCCATAGACTCGTACTTTTCAATACAAATAATATCTTTTCGCTTGATAAGTCCATGGCTCGGTAATGGTACGCCACGGTGTAGTGGGCAGAATCCTTTATAATCAAAATTTTGAATTTGATGGCACACGATTTATCGTCAATTCAAACGTGTTTCATTCATTTGGACGGCACGGTTGGCGCAGTGGTCAAGCGATTGACCGCTGCGCTGCATGTCGCGGGTTCGTTTCCCGTACGGAACAAATATTTGTATGACCTACAAGTAGTTGTTCCGGGTCTGGGTGTTTTTCTATCTATAATATGTATGTATTTACAAAACATACATATTATAGATTTATAGGTCATTATAGGTCATTATAGGTTGCTTAGCTTGGGACTAGATGGTGCTGTGTGAAATGTCCAGGGATATTATTATTATTTCCTTTATTTATCTATTTACAAATTTTACATATTTTTAAATATTTCTCAAAACAACATAAAAAAACATTTAAAAATATAAAAAATAGTGGTCCGCCGGTGTCGGGAGCAGGGTCCAAGCTACCGGTGGTTAGGGCTCCAGAGACAGGAACCTCCTCACAATGCGAGCCGTATCGAGGAGTACTGCCTTCTGAATCAGGCCCTTGATCCAACCGCCTAAGGAGAGCCTCGATAGATGGTCATCGAGGCTCTTGGCCATAAGGCCATTGGCCGTCACGACAATCGGCACAATGATAGCCGAGTTCACATTCCACATGTCGACAACCTCGTGTGCCAAGTCGAGATATTTTATTTGTTTCTCTTTCTCAGCTTTCACGAGGTTCTCGTCATGCGGGATGGTAACATCGACTATCATTACGCGGCGCGCTGATCGGTCTATCACCACTATGTCAGGCTTATTGGCCACAATAGTCCTGTCAGTAATGATAGACTGATCCCAGATATTAATAATTATGTAAGTGATGAGCTGCCAATAACATACGGAGTACCGCAGGGGAGTGTGATCGGGCCGACTCTTTTCCTCGTATACCTAAATGACCTTTGCCAGATTAAGTTAAACGACACCAAGATAACGGCGTTCGCAGACGACACTGCACTTTCATTTAGTGGTGACACATGGCCAGAGGTCTTTACCAAAGCTCAATATGGTTTTAATATAATTAAGGAATGGTTGGCTAGAAACTCACTGACACTTAATACTGACAAAACCAACTATATGACTTTCTCACTCCGTCAAACCACCCAACCTCCAGCCTCCTTATACCTTGTCGCGCATTCGTGCGCTGTTCCCGACGACCAGATCTGTAACTGTCCCAAATTGGCTCAAGTGACCAATACCAAATATCTTGGCTTAACTCTGGACAATGGTCTTTCTTTCTCACTCCACATTGAATTATTACAGAATAGAGTTAGAAAACTAATCTACATTTTTAAAACCCTACGTCACGTAGCTGATGCACGATTGTTAAAACAGGTCTACTTTGCACTTTGCCAATCCTTACTGACTTATTGCATATCGACCTGGGGAGGTGCGCCAAAAACAAAGCTGTTAAAATTAGAAAGAGCTCAGAGAGCTATCTTAAAAGTGAGCACCTTTAAACATTATATGTTTCCTACTGCCGAACTTTACAAAAGTTGTCAAGTGTTGACTGTAAGGCAACTCTTCATAGCAAAAACTGTCCTAATTCAGCATTCTGCGACCCCATACAAAAAAATCTCCAAAAGACGTAAAGACATTGTTTGTGTAACTAGGAAAAGCAACCTTACCCATTCCAGGAGGTTCAATTATTTTCTTGCACCTACATTGTACAACAAATTAAATAAAATACTCTCTATTTATCAACTATCTAGCTGCAAATGTAAAAATCTAGTAAATAAATGGCTTCAGGGGCTGACCTACCAAGAGACGGAAAACCTCTTAAGTACAATGGTGTAGTATAATTACCATACAACAATACACACAGACACACACACATACACGCCCACACACACACATACACATAACTAAACGCATTTACACCCACACTTACACATCTATTACTCTCACTCACACGCGCATGCATACAAAGAAAATTTTCCATTAGTTTTAATTTCTTTTTTGTTCTCTCACATTGTTAATGAATTCTTGCAAAAAAAAACTTTGAAATTCGTGATATTATTTATAAGGGAATGGGACTGGTATCTTTAACACAGGTTACTTTGTAATCTAGCTAAGATGCCAGTTGCGATCCGTACTGTGACTATAAAGCTACGATCACTGTTAATATTGTAACTATTTAATCTTAAGGTTTTATAATGTGAGAACTAATAAAGCTTATTATTATTATTATTATCCCAGTACAGCGTGACATGGTCTCTCTCGAGAACTGGGCCGGGCACATACTTGTAGTACGGTACCTCAGATTCCACAAGTTTATATTTCAAGGCAAGTTGCTGGTGAATAATCCTGGCTACTTGGTTGTGCCTGTGCAAGTACTCGCCGTTAGCTAGACGAGAACAACCAGAAATAATATGTCTGATGGACTCACCCGGACGGTGGCATGCCCGACACACGTCAACCGTCCCGTCCTTCATAATATGTTTCCGGTAGTTGTTCGTTAACATAACTTCATCCATAATCGCACAGACAAAACCCTCAGTTTCCCCAAAGAGGTCGCCGAAACGTAGCCAGGACACGGACGCTAGGAAATCTACATCCGGCCCCTGAAGAGCCGGGTAGAAGCGCCCGTGAAGCTCCTTGCCTTGCCATACTTCCTTGCGGTCATCATTAGTAAGTACCACAGGTTTGCGCCAGTTCTCTTTAGCCATGGACAGCGGGGTGAGTCCCTTGTCCACTGCGACCACATCTCGGTGCATACCCACTTCGGCTTTTAAAAAATATTCTCTGAGACTGCACACCTCGCGGTTGTGGAGGGTCTTCGCGTTTAAAAAGCCACGACCCCCACACTTCCGCGAGATGTACAGCCTCATCACCGATGATCGTGGGTGATGCATCCGGTTTGCGGTCAGCAGTGTACGAACTCTCCTATCCAGGGCATCGAGTTCGGTCTGAGTCCATTTGAGTATGCCGAAAGAGTACATTAAAACCGGCATGACCCAACCGTTGAAGGCACGCACCTTGTTTCCGCCTGAAAGAAGGCTATTTAATACCTTCTTCAGGCGTCCAAAGAAGCGCTCCCTCAACGATTGCTTCATGTCAGTTACATTAATGCCTAACGCTTCCGACATACCCAAATACTTATAACTTTCGGATGAGGAGAGGGATCTGAGGTGTATGGAATCCGAGAGCTGAATTCCCTCGGATTCCATAATCTCCCCTCGCTTTACATGCATGACTGCACATTTGTCCACACCAAATTCCATCCTGATGGCGCTACTAAAAGTTTCAGTTACTTTCAGTAGCTCCATCAGTTGCAATTTGTTGGGGGCAAAGAGTTTCAGATCATCCATGTAAAGAAGGTGAGATATGACCTGACCACCTCTCCTCAACCGGTAACCTAGACCTGAATCCTCTAACAATGTGCTTAGAGGATTCAGGGCTAGACAGAACCAAAGTGGACTCAGACTGTCGCCCTGGAATATTCCCCGTTTAATCCATACAGGCTCATCGTTCCCCTGGATCTGTCGACATCCTGGATATCGAAGGACCGTCCTCCATTGCCCCATACACGACTCAAGAAAGGCGCGTAGAGTTGCATCTTATTATTATTATTCATAACTGATTTTGAGTGCAGTTTAAGTACATATTTGAGTTCGGATAGTTACAAAATAAACTGTACGTTAGTTTTAACGGTTTTATTTCTGTAATACTTTGCTCAAATACAGTAATTACTAGCTTAATTAGTAAACTAAGGTTTTATAAAATTATTTTTGTATTCTTATTTACTATGCATGCAAAAACAGTTGAAGCGATATTGCTTGTTTTATCCTGTCCACTCAACTCCGTTGCAGCTGTTTCGATTTGCAAGATGTTTTGTACAGAGATAGCTTATTTTTCCAATCAGATTTAATTTTTATCCACGTATGTATTATACACACGGATAAATATAAAAACAAAGAATGAAGCAAGTACGAAAGTAAGTATTTAAATAGTTATTATCATGTTAAAACACAAATCTTACCTATCACTAAAACCAAACAAGCAGTTACCAGATCCTCAAGAAAAGAATGGATAAAGTAAGGAATTATACAAGGTGCAAAGCTTTAAGGCGAAGATATTACAGACAGTTTAGAACCATTTAAGCCATGGTTGTCTTGGACGAAGTCTTACCATTTTTTTTAACGTAATTTTTATGATTTTTTTCGAAAATCCCCAAAATTTCAACTAAACTGGTTATTTATGGCCAAATTGAATGATAAATGAATTCATTTTTATTATATTTAATTAAAGTAATTTGTAAACAATCTAGCAAAACAGGTTTTAGGCCTCTGTATCGTCAGAAATGTTTTGTACAGACATTTAAATTTCATAAAAAAACCATAAATAATTTTTGAAAACCTTATTTTAAAAAAAATCGTTCAAATCTTTTTGAAAACATGCTTGATAATCGCTCTTTCCTTTGAGATATCATTTACGCGGATATCTTACAAAGGAGATGTTTCACTTTCGGCCATAAGATGTAGGTACATTAATTGAAAAAGTGGAAAAAATACCACGAACTTGGGAAAAATATTCTTTCGTGAATTTAAGCCTGATTTGCTGCGCGCAAAAAGTAATAATACGAGTATTGTTTCAATTATTGTCATAATTATTCTATTCTATATGGCGTCTACAGTTTGCATTGTCTGCTTTCGTTCGGAAATCATGTCACATAAAAACATAATATCACGTCGACGTTAAATATTAAAAGTATGTGTTCTTGTAATTAATTATTGAAGTGAAAACTTCTTTAGCGGCGTTGAGCACTCTAAAAAAATTGTTCTGTAATGGGTATAAAATCTTAAACTCGCGTCAGGACACTCGCGTCAGGACACGTGACCTAATCGTAAGACAGATGGAGAGTAGACGATTTTGAACTTAACCTTCAACATTTTATGGTTTAAAATCATTTAAAGAAATTTGGAAAAAGCGTAAGACGGATGGAGCGTAGACGATTTTGAACTTAACCTTCAACATTTTATGGTTTAAAATTATTTAAAGAAATTTGGAAACAGCGTAAGACGGATGAAGAGTAGACGATTTTGAACTTAACCTTCAACATTTTATGGTTTAAAATTATTTAAAGAAATTTGGAAACAGCGTAAGACGGATGAAGAGTAGACGATTTTGAACTTAACCTTCAACATTTTATGGTTTAAAATTATTTAAAGAAATTTTTAAATGTTTTGGAACATGATCGTAGTTTTATAACTCCTAGCGACATCTTGTAGAATGTAGTAGAAAGTACATTAGCAAATGCAATGAGTAACTGTTGTGAGAGACCGCTGGTAGATGGCGCTAGCACAAAGCGCCATCTATCTTTGATATTGAAAACTAAAATGATGCATTGATACAGAGAACACTGTTACTGGTAGGCGCGACAGTTTTTTTAGCTGCTACTAGAGGGCGTTGTTATAAAAAACGTTGTTATAATCAAGTTTTCACTTCTGCCGGCACTCCCGGAGTGCAACCATTTTATTATTATTCTCTTATACATCATTTTCAACTAATTCTATGCAAGTGTGATGATTTCATCGTTTAAAATATAATAGGTACTACTTTTCTAGAGTGTACTTCTGAACGAAACAATCAAAATGTAATTTGGTTCTGACAAAATCAGTGTCAGTCAAGATAAAAATTTCTAGGTTATGTAAACGTCAGCTCTACAACCTGTCATGGCTGTCATAACTCTCACGACAAACGTCAAACATCTTTAATTTTTAATGTGCGCATAAAAACCATATGATATTTAGTATGTAAAAAATGATACTTTATTCTATTCAGGGGTTTGTTTCCCAGCTTTTCTGAAAGGTACAGGTTATGGCCGGAGTCCCATACAAATATGAAACATCTCCTTATTGAAATTAGAACCTACAAACCAATTTGAGGGAGAAAGGATCATGATCAACGATGTATGGAAATCCGTCTTAAGTTGAAACACAATAAATCTTTATTTATTATAGACTACGCTTTATATACTATTAAATAAAAGTGTTCATTTTCACACAAGTATCCGAGTTTTAAAGTAATTAAACAAATTCGGAGATAACCTAAAAATTATGTCTAAACTACTCGCAACTTATAAAATGACCACAGATCAATCATGTAGGTACAAAACAACAAAGATAGTTAAAAACCAAATAAGAGAACAGCTGCTAATTGAAAAACGTGAATAATCGTGAATAACGAATAATCGTGCTTTTTATGACCTCGCAGCGTTGATGTGACATTATCGAAATGAAACAACTTCAGTCAGTCATCATCCCTACCGGTACGTCTGTCATCTGCCTTGACAGTTGCATCTGCGTGAGACGAAACACAAAAATAAATATTTTCACAACGGAACTATGAAATACATATACAGTACCTACGTTATGATTATGATATTACTAATTATTTAGCTATTTATGAGTTTAATACCTATCATTTTTGTGATGTTTTTATGTAAAGGCTCATACCTACTAACGTAACTCGTACAAATGAAGAGAACGAAACGTCCATCATGACTATACGGAAATGTACCTAGCAATCGTTAATTTACTGTTTATCTTAAAATCATAATTCCGGATACGAAAATAAAATTCCTGAAGTGAAAAGCTTGTAAAAAATAAGAATATAATTTGTATATTAATTTGGTTTTCATACGTGCAACTTTTCAAGACTGGTTTTGGTCAATCTCCTTTTAAATTTTAGGCAGACTAATTAAAACAATTTTTTTCGCAAAAAATTACTTTATGTGTTCGAAATGACTTAGTTCAATTCTAAGAATTTTTTGCACATGCAATTTGAGGGGATTATCTAAACAATGGCCGACGCGCGCAGTGCGGCACATGAAAGAACCTAATTGAGGGGATTATCTAAACAATATAGGGGATTATCTATTCAATATAGGGGATTAACTGGCGCAATCTCAAACTTCGTCTAATAGACGTCTATTAGAGGAAGTTTGAAATTTGCGCCAGTTACAGAAAAGTTGAAAGGGAATCGACTGTCTTGGTATGGACATGAGATGAGGAGGGACGAATCGCATGTGACTAAAAGAGTTCTGAATATAAATACTTACAAGGGCAGGAAGATGATGATGATGATGATGACCAAAACCTTATTAGTATTATAAAGACAAAAGTGGTACATAGAATATATCTCCATGCTAGATGTTGGTTAGTGATGCAATGAAAATTATTTTTACGAATAGGTACAAATACGAATCAGAATAATACTATTTATTCAGATAGTAATGCAATAATGACGGTCAAAGAGGAAAATGACCGCTTTTTATCATTTTGATTTGAAATATTGAAAACAGAAGTGAGAAAACAAACAAAAGTAAAACCAGACGTGGAACTGCCAATTGAATTTATTTATTAATACGAGATTTTTTAAATGTTATCTTTTTTAGTTACGTTGTAGATCATATAATAATAATAATAAAAAATAGTTTCATGAATGTATCATTATTAATTTGCAAGTGAGATTTTCGTCATCGACCCGTATTATTTGACCAAGAGTGTATTTTAAATTAAGTGCAATCACTTGTCATGTCTGTCCCGGCCTTGTTCTTCTAAACTCCGCAACGGATGTTGAAGCGGCTTTACCATCATTTGGAGAATTATTATGTTCGTTTTTTAGGGTTCCGTACCCAAAGGGTAAAACGGGACCCTTTTACTAAGACTCCGCTGCCTGTCTGTCTGTCTGTCTCCAGGCTGTATCTCATAAACCGTGATAGCTAGAAAGCTGAAATTTTCACAAATGATGTATTACTATTGCCGCTATAACAACAAATACTAAAAATTAAAAAAAAAATTATTAAGGGGGGCTCCCATACAACAGATATGATTTTTTTACCGTTTTTATAGATAATGGTACGGAACCCATCGTGCGCGAGTCCGACTCGCACTTGGCCGGTTTTTTTCTGTACGTCATAAAAACATTGCGAAGCAGAGCGGGTCGCTACCTAGTACAGATAGGACGACGTCGGCCAAGCCAATCATTGGGCATCAGCATCGGCAATTCCGTGGTTTCATGTACAGCCGAGTCTCTCGCATTATGTCCATCATACAAAGAACTCGCTCGCACCTGCCGTGCGGTCATGGACATTTTAATTTATTTTTCTTTTAAAATAAAATAAAATAATTTTATTGCCGGGCGGAGAGCTGACTTTACCGACAAGTCGGGTTCATATCTCCTAGTAGCTAATAAATTAGTAGGGGTATCGAGAACGGGTTTCAAATAACCGTTGGTCAGAGCAGAGGGAATAAGCTTCAGCAAAACGTGCATTCCAGGAATAACCTTTACCAAAGGAGATCACTTTCAATAATAAAATCTTGAGTCTCCTTTCATTTTCAAACGCTCCGACTGCCGAATTGCCGGCATCGGATACCTGGCGGTGAATGGAATACGGAAAACGGAAAACCGGATTTACTCCGTCGGTACGTGTGAAAGCTGTAATACTTATCCATATTGTATACGACACCGGCTGGCCTGGCTGTGTGACACGAGGCTAAGGCCGCTTGTGATGTTTGTGCGTTGTATGCGGAATAAGGTATTAATCGGGTGGACTCCACACCGACTCGATGTAATCATTGATCCAAGTTTGTTTGCAGCTTATTATGAAAGCGGTGGTACGTGACTAAAACGAAGATCTCTGAATTAAAGTTCGCAATGATCCCCAATTCTTCTATATTTGGACTCTTTTCTCATTATTTTCTGACAATCATCGTTTGGAACTAGCCAGCGAGCTCATATGAATTGCGATGAAATTGTTATCTACTAGATAACGTCTGAATCACTTTATGTTTAGGTCTCTGTCTAATAGATTCATGTTATAATTTGAGGGTATTCATTAATTTACCTATATACGTTTTCTTTATAAAATTAATCCATACCCTCAAGTCTACAACGTTTGAAATATAAGTTGACTTAAAACGACAAAGAGACTAAACGACTACGATTTACCCATTTTTTTTTAATGATGTCTTATTTTATGAGAAGAAAAATAGTTGTTCTGTATCAATGTTAACTGTAAATTTCAAATCTAATTGTAAAATATAAATCTTTATACTAAAATAAGATCACGGTATTGTTAAATAATAGCAATTATAATTTTATTGAATGATTATTAAAGTATTTCATTTTTCTCGATTTTTAACAAAACAGAAAAATACTTTTTAAATGTACATATAAAATTCAAAGTCCTGACTGACTTACTGACTGACTGATATATCAACGCACAGCCCAAACTGCTGGTCGTAGAGAAATGAAATTTTGGGGGGAGGGGGGGGGGTAACCACTTCATGGAGCTGTGTGTACATTCTGATTAAAGACCCGACAGACGCGACGTCAGTTATTTAGACAGAGCCCGCAGGCGCACTATCTGCTTCCTAATTTCAATTTAAAGAATTCTAGATTCGCTTCCTTTAGATAGGCAGGTACTTACATACCTACCTCACTATATATTATGAAAAAAAATCTGTGATATAAGAGGTTTTTGCAGTGTTGGCATTATGGCTGGCATCATAGCACAATAGACACATTTAAATTACCACTTTCTACCGATATTAAAATATAATGATCTGCCTATATAATATTAGCTTTACTAATCATGATAGTGTCCTATGACACTAATTAGTAATTAGCATCGTCCATTACTTATAGCTCATTGTATAATTTTCTCATTAAATCAACATCACGCTCTATGGGCCATATTTTGGTGACAAAGACATATGGGCTAGCTCGAGTTTCAGCCACGGACTAGGTTCATATTTCAAGGCAAGGCTAGATTCAATGTTATGTCTACGTTTCAAGGCAACGCTTAATGCCTAGAATAATAACGACGCAATGCAGCGTACTTGAGAATTCTACAACATGATGAATGCCTTTAATGGACTTAAATGGTTTCTTGAGTCTATATGTAATGTATGTAGCATAGATATATTAACAGACTCTTGCTAATCACCACAACCTTATTGATCAATATAGGTAGTCTCTGGAAAATTTAACGTCGTATGAGCCCTTAAAATAAGTTAAATTTTAATCACAGCCAGAAGCCCAAATTTAAAACGGAACGCGACGTTAGCAGGCCCTCTAATTTGAATAATTCCCCCAATACAAATACACACACACACGCGCTACAAGGTCGGGGAAGGTCGCTCGGCACACGTGCTATAAATACCTACTTGCGTTAAATTTTGATTGCACGAAACGCTCCACGGAACAGAAGTTCCGTGAAACGCTCTAATACAATTACCGCGTAACGTTACAAACTACCGCTTTAACGTTGCTAGCAACAGCTGAACAATCACCTTTATTCCTCCTAACTAACGAGCAATTTATTTTGGAAGCACCAGAATATTCCTCATTGATTCTGCGCTAACACTACTCGATACCAAAGCCGGTCCTTGTTAGAGCTGTATGAAAGGCATACTCGTAATATTTCGTGTTTATTAAACTTGTTTGTTTTCCAGACAGGTGATCTCCATCCCACCTGGGATAGCAAACATTCCATAATTTATTTAGAGAGTTCTCGATGAAAACTGAAAAGTGGTGTTTTTAATACAAATTCGAACATTAAACGTCAAAATGTTGAAAGAAGTCGACTTTTATCTTTTCTAAACAGATCGTAGATAATTACTTAACTAAGGCTTTGAAACAAAATGAGGTCAGCACGAGCCAGCGGCAGCGTAAAGTAATTATTTTATAACTTACTTAGATAGATCTCTGTTTCTAGCCTTACCGTTTAGTAGAACTTACTTGAAAATTAACTCTTACTTAGGTACTTGATTAATTGCGATCGTGCGTGTTTATAAATGGCATCAACATTTTATGCTGTGATTATTTAGTAACTCTCACGAATTCGCAGGCGTCGTCGTCAAACTCAATTGGCGGGCGTCAAATTGAATTTCACGTTGTCGAAGTTGTGTAGGTGCGTCTGTTTAAAACGAGATATTTGTAGACTCGCATCGGGTTCTGTATTAATTTACACTTGAAGTCCCAGAGTATATTGTGTAATCTCGGCTCAACAATAAGTTTTGCATTCTTTTGTTTTGTTTTTGATTTTAGAACATTATGTTGGAGCACGAGGCTGACTGGACGAGGACAGATAAAAATGTGTGCGCCAGAAAAGTACGAGAGACTTCAGATGCTCGCACGAGCGCGCGGTGTAATCGTACCGTAAATACGTTGAATTTAAAATTAAAACGACTCGTTTCACTTTACATGTTTTCAAAGTTTTAAGAATTTACTCATATAATTTATCTATGGATGATACTGACTGTGCTTGTTGCAAACAATTCAACTAAAATGCTATAGGATAAATATATTTTTGATTAAAAAATCGACGTAAATTTACGTTACTTTTACACCGCGTGCTCCTGGTGGATCCGAACAAAAAACTGAGAAAATTATGATTTGCTACTAAATTACTCTTTGACTACGTGGTAATTTATGCAGCCTATGAAATAAAGAGCTTCATTAATATACTTGCTTTTGTTTCATTATTTTTTGGAAACCGTTTCTTTAAACCTTCAGCTCTAGTAATTTGTCCCCAGACAAGTCTTTACCACACGTCGATAACAGTTGTTTCAGTTCGCAATTCTTAAAATATAAAACAATCTGGTGTTATCTCTAAAGTAATAATCGTGCTAGATACTAATCGTTCAGTATTTATGTAGGAGTTAATTATACAAACTAAGATAAATGGAATAGGTACTGGCTGCAGCGCCACCGCGCCGGGGTGGCGCGGTGGCGCTGCAGCCAGTACCTATTCCATGAATGGTTTCTTGAGTCTATATGTAATGTATGTAGCATAGATATATTAACAGACTCTTGCTAATCACCACAACCTTATTGATCAATATAGGTAGTCTCTGGAAAATTTAACGTCGTATGAGCCCTTAAAATAAGTTAAATTTTAATCACAGCCAGAAGCCCAAATTTAAAACGGAACGCGACGTTAGCAGGCCCTCTAATTTGAATAATTCCCCCAATACAAATACACACACACACGCGCTACAAGGTCGGGGAAGGTCGCTCGGCACACGTGCTATAAATACCTACTTGCGTTAAATTTTGATTGCACGAAACGCTCCACGGAACAGAAGTTCCGTGAAACGCTCTAATACAATTACCGCGTAACGTTACAAACTACCGCTTTAACGTTGCTAGCAACAGCTGAACAATCACCTTTATTCCTCCTAACTAACGAGCAATTTATTTTGGAAGCACCAGAATATTCCTCATTGATTCTGCGCTAACACTACTCGATACCAAAGCCGGTCCTTGTTAGAGCTGTATGAAAGGCATACTCGTAATATTTCGTGTTTATTAAACTTGTTTGTTTTCCAGACAGGTGATCTCCATCCCACCTGGGATAGCAAACATTCCATAATTTATTTAGAGAGTTCTCGATGAAAACTGAAAAGTGGTGTTTTTAATACAAATTCGAACATTAAACGTCAAAATGTTGAAAGAAGTCGACTTTTATCTTTTCTAAACAGATCGTAGATAATTACTTAACTAAGGCTTTGAAACAAAATGAGGTCAGCACGAGCCAGCGGCAGCGTAAAGTAATTATTTTATAACTTACTTAGATAGATCTCTGTTTCTAGCCTTACCGTTTAGTAGAACTTACTTGAAAATTAACTCTTACTTAGGTACTTGATTAATTGCGATCGTGCGTGTTTATAAATGGCATCAACATTTTATGCTGTGATTATTTAGTAACTCTCACGAATTCGCAGGCGTCGTCGTCAAACTCAATTGGCGGGCGTCAAATTGAATTTCACGTTGTCGAAGTTGTGTAGGTGCGTCTGTTTAAAACGAGATATTTGTAGACTCGCATCGGGTTCTGTATTAATTTACACTTGAAGTCCCAGAGTATATTGTGTAATCTCGGCTCAACAATAAGTTTTGCATTCTTTTGTTTTGTTTTTGATTTTAGAACATTATGTTGGAGCACGAGGCTGACTGGACGAGGACAGATAAAAATGTGTGCGCCAGAAAAGTACGAGAGACTTCAGATGCTCGCACGAGCGCGCGGTGTAATCGTACCGTAAATACGTTGAATTTAAAATTAAAACGACTCGTTTCACTTTACATGTTTTCAAAGTTTTAAGAATTTACTCATATAATTTATCTATGGATGATACTGACTGTGCTTGTTGCAAACAATTCAACTAAAATGCTATAGGATAAATATATTTTTGATTAAAAAATCGACGTAAATTTACGTTACTTTTACACCGCGTGCTCCTGGTGGATCCGAACAAAAAACTGAGAAAATTATGATTTGCTACTAAATTACTCTTTGACTACGTGGTAATTTATGCAGCCTATGAAATAAAGAGCTTCATTAATATACTTGCTTTTGTTTCATTATTTTTTGGAAACCGTTTCTTTAAACCTTCAGCTCTAGTAATTTGTCCCCAGACAAGTCTTTACCACACGTCGATAACAGTTGTTTCAGTTCGCAATTCTTAAAATATAAAACAATCTGGTGTTATCTCTAAAGTAATAATCGTGCTAGATACTAATCGTTCAGTATTTATGTAGGAGTTAATTATACAAACTAAGATAAATGGAATAGGTACTGGCTGCAGCGCCACCGCGCCGGGGTGGCGCGGCGGTATGACGATGGCTCGTGTCAGAGCGGGGGCACACGATGCCTTGCGGCGCCGCACCGCAAAGATTTCACCGTATGAGCGGGCAGCGGGTTAAGCTAGCAGCGGGCTGATACGGTGAAATCTTTGCGGTGCGGCGCCGCAACGCATCGTGTGCCCCGATCTTACCGATACACTGCGGTAACTCGATCAGTGACCATCGGCATCAATAAAGTAATTTTTCTTTAATCTGAAATCAATTAAGTAATGAAATATTCGATATGTATTTCATTAATTTTTAAAAGACTTAGAGAGATTTAAAACACTTATAGACCGGACACTGGGAATAATCATTTTCTTACAAAAATTTTGATCCCGATCATTTTTTATTTTGACTCACGAAGTCTGACACGAGACAGAACGATTTGTTACTAAGTAGTAAAAAGTATTGGATTACGATTTTCTACATCTTGTCCCGTCTATCGCTCGTAAATATTTGAATCTCTTTGGCTTCGCACTACCGAAGACTCTTTCTAGAAACGAAACTTTGCCCAGTCACCTAAGCTGCCAAAATGCCGTGTTTTATTGAGAAACGGTGCTTTTTTTTGCTTGTTAATATCTTCCGCCAATCGGCTGAGCAGCGTTCGTAACAGAAAGCAAAAAAAAAACATGCTGCCGATAGGTAATTTCCGCAAATTCTACATACAAGTGCACAAACAAACAAAAAACAGTCAAACGTTCAAAATGAAACAGTATGTAGAATCAACAATCTTTTCCAGTTTGAACATCTGTAAGTAGTTTTATGTTAGGTTACTAGATAGTTTTAGTTATTTCAAGTCAGTATTTTTGTGAGTAAGTAAGTCTTAAAGACAGCAGAAAATTAGATATAGATCCGTGAAATTTTAGTAGTAAAAACTTTGTCGCGTTTTGCAACCTCTTGTAAACTTAGTTTCTATTTAACATGTAAAGTATGTGAACATACTGTAACTCGGTTAATAAAAAGCCTTTCATGTGGAGCGCAGTCAAATTCGATGACGGAGACGAGATCAGCTTCATGCATTGCAAATCTAAATTGCAGTGAAACGCTGGAGCGTGTAGCGCCCTCTCGCGGCGTATTTGCGACTAGTCGACGCGGTCACCATTTCTCTTTGTCCTGCAGCGAGCACGTAACCTAGTGTGATACTATTGTATAGCTCTGTGTAACGCCCCATTGTTGCGAATGGGCAGCATTAAACGACTGAAAAATTGGAGCTACTTGTTTGTAATTATGATACTTCGGTAATTAGGGCAGTTGTTTGTTATGATTAATTTAAAACATTATGTTGTTACATTTCATTTTGTTGGCGACTGCTGTGAATTTGGTCCTGGGTCGATTCCCAAGTTTTATTGAGTTTTTCCATCAGGAATTTCTCAGTAGAAGCCACGAAGCAGAGTCTAGACTTGGGCCCGTTTGGTGACAGTAGGCTCGCTCACTGTTACATGGCACTTAAAAAACTGGCGAAATAGTGGTCTATTATTCTATTAGATACACTTCTGCCTAACTCTTTGGGGATTATAGGCGTGATGTTATGCATACAAACTAATAAACAAATGCCACAAATATCATTATCTGCGCCTGGACATAGCATTACTATTTCAAATACTAGGGTAGGATAAGGCGGCTCAAACTTGACGATAATAAGCTTGATAATTATGACACACGGTGATCGAACTGTGGTTGACTGACAACCAGCGAGTGGTAACTTGACAAAGCCTCTATTTGTTTAGGTATAGTGGTTAACATAGTTCAAGTGTTACTAACGCAGAAGTAGGGCTGTACGTACCATAGCTCCTGTCTTCAACGAGTCTCAGTCCATAGCGCATAGCAAACCTATCTACATACTTTGTTTGTTTGTATGCAGAAAGTGCTTCTCTTTCGATAGCGACCGCAAATAACTACAAATAGCTGTTGCAACAAGCAATCCAACCAGCAAAAAACATTTTATCTTAGGGTTTTTTGAAATTTGCAGGTCAGTGTTAGGTTGTAAATTGATTTAAATATGATTCGCGGTCGTAACAAATATGACTTTACGGAGTTATAATCACTAAAATCATCAATAGAACCCCTTTAAGTTCATTTAATCCCATTCGTGAAAAAGTAATTCAATGGGATTTAATGAACTTGGAACTCTGTGAAGCCGTGGTCGAAATTTATATTTTAATTACGCTTAAGAAACACTGTATTTCGTTTAGGAAAATAATCAGGTCTCATTTACAATCAATCTAGGAATGTATGTGGAATCTCTGAACATACTCCTGATCTAGACCTACGTTCTGTTGTAGCATAAAGATTTTTATTTTATGTTTTCGCCACGGTATGTTTTAATTTTTTTTATTTACAATCGTAAACCCTTGATCTATATTGGTGACCAAAAAGGTTTTGTCTAGTTTAGGGGCAATGTAAAACCTTTTTTGTAATATGTATTTTTAGGTTTAGGTTTAAAAATATTTATTCTCAAAAAAGACACGAAGTCACTTACTTAAGCTTTTACATGAGAACAATGCTTAAAATAAATTTTATTTAAGTTCGTCACAGACGTCACGGTAGCAATGAGGATGTTTTGTTGTACAATTGTGCTCCTTCAAATGTTAATCTTTTTTTGCCAAACTTAGTTCTTATCTTCGGCAAAATCAGAAAACTTACTCGGGGACTGCTATGTTGGGTTACTTGTTTCACTTTTGTAAACGATAACGATGTCTGTATACTTTTGTTGAGTGCCTTACGAATGAAAATACTTGTATTGTAAATATATAACTGTCTAATGTTCATTATTTTGGATTCCTCATAAATTTTGCTTGTTGATGTTATATGGGTAGTTAAAAAATATTTTTATTATTTTGTTAAGTGCAACTTGGAGACTTGCTAGCTTCGTCTTGGCCGCACTTCCCCAAACAATCAAATATAGTAAGTGTAGTTTTACTAAGGCGTTATAGATGGTGTGACGCAATCTATGTGGAATACATCGAATTATGTTTCGGAGGGATCCAAGTAATGACGTATTTTTGCCAATAAAGTTTTTGTATTTTGAAGCTTACAGCAATTGCGTGAACCAAATGCGCATGTATCATTTTCATTACTAAATAACAAAAAACGAGATGACTTATTGCAGCCACATGCAAAACTGACTCAAACACAAAATTATTAACGAACCACAAATCCTCCACAAATTATTTATTTGGCGTTACATTCCGGTTAGACAGGTTCACACACAGAACATAAAAAACAGTAGAAATCGCATAGCGCTTTATTAGTATCGGAACCAGCGTACCCAAACTAACACATAAACAGGATAATTGTATTTCCAAACACTAAGAAAAGCGTGGTGTGATTGGTAATTTAACATTGAATGAAAGTAAGTAATTTATTAGTCTTCGTTTATTTGAAAATAAACCATAATCATATGACGATAGAGTGGTTTATTATCTACTCTGTTTACGTATTAGCTCATACGGATTAGTTTCACGAGCAAGTTCAGCTACTCACCGCTAGATGTCACTACAGTAAATGCATTTAATAAACCTTTACAGCTTTTGAAATAAGATTGATATTTCCGTAACGAGCTCATTATTACTTGTGTGCTATTCATCCTTCTCTCTAGGGTTGTACCACTGCCGTTGCCTTATTTATCGACATTGCGTTTTATTTTCAAATAAAGTACAAGTCGATAAATATTTTTAAATTTCAAATTGAATTAAGTACCTACTTACTTTTGTTTGAAATCAAGTGTTATTTATAATAATGCTATTTATAGAAAGAATAATTAAGAATTTATTGTTATGTTAGTATTGTCATGCTAAACTACCGATTGATTTCGAAAATTATACTATTTGGTAGAAAGGCACATAATTATCACAGACTAGCTGTGCCCGGCATGCGTTGCAATGCATGTTTTCCTACCTACTACTTTCACTACCCTACCTATCTACCCTGTCTACCTACCCTACCTACCTACCTACCCTACCTACCTACCTACCCTACCTACCTACCTACCTACCCTACCTACCCTACCTACCTACCTACCTACCTACCCTACCTACCCTACCTACCCTACCTACCTACCTACCCTACCTACCTACCTACCTACCTACCTACCCTACCTCCCTACCTACCTACCCTACCTACCCTACCTACCGTACCTAGGTACCCTACCTACCTTAGGTAGGAAATGATGCTCGAATTTAATTAAGTAACCACGTTTCCGAACAAACAATGCTCTATCAAAATAGTCTATGGCTGTGAATGACATTGACATTCGTTACGCGCGTTTTTTTAATATGCAAAATTAAATGTATATTTTTCAATATTTCTGAGAGATTTTCTTAATATTTTTTTCCGTAAGAACCTTCTCCTAATAATAACAAATACAACAAAAAAAGAATTAGTGAAATCGGTCCAGCCATTCACGCGTGATGCCGTGACCAAGGAAAACGGGTTTCATTTTTATATATATAGATTAAACTACACGATTTGTTACTACGGGTACCTAGTACCTACTTTCTATTGACATGGGAGCCCTGCGATTTCGCCGGCAGCTACACTCGCTTTAAGTATGTTTTAGCTCCACCAACTCCTTAGCGAAGTTTGATGAAATTTGGCCACTTACCAAACTAACACGGGCCTGGTCCCTATCGGACGGCGAGCATGCATGCATCATAGAACATTAAAGTTTAAAATATCGATAACTCATTTTCGATAACGTCAATCTCTAATTGAGTAGCGGACTGTGACATGTGCGTAGTTGGAATCTTCGAGAATAATATGATGGAGTTTAAAAGAAAGTAGACCCTATCGTGTAACCAATAAAGTCTATTTGTACTTGTCTTGTTTAATAAAATAATGTTTTTCAAATTTTAATCGAAATAAAGTAAATTAAGACTTACCGATGGTATGATATACCACCATTTGATACATTTTTGGTTCTGCTATCGTTTTTACACACTAGAACTGCACAATAAGGCATTTTAGTTTTTTTTTTTAGTTGTTGTCACTGTGACGCTTCTGTCTAGACTGATGTGCGTGGCGTGTGCGTGGGGGAAACACTTTGCGGAACAGCGCAAACCTCGGGGTACGCGCGCCCCGCCCACATGCGACTTCTACTGTTTTTTATGTTCTGTGGGTTCACATATTATTTCATCGGCATGTGATACACGAACAGACAGCAAAGCAAAGCTTGTATCTGATACGTACATAAAATGGACAATCGACCTGAAATTATCTTTTTTTTTCAGAATGTGCCCCAGAGATGTGCATGGAGGAGGTGAAGCCAGAACTGCCAGCAGCGCCACTAACTAGTAAGTCCATTGCAACCTTTTTTATAAAACACAAAACGAGTTCGCCGTCGTTAGTGCATTCTACACATAAGCGAGTAAAGAGAACAAAATAAAACTTTAGGTAGGTACTTGAATTGAAACCACTCAACACTGGTTCAAATCTCGAAAGTGTGGCGGTCGTGTGCTCGAAGAATCTGCTACTTACTTGTTTTCCGTAGTTGAAAAGAAAAAAATAATGTTTGTGTTTGTTTCTATGCCACAGTATTTTAATTAGGTACCTACTTTGATTATATTATTCCTATTAAGCAGTGATAGCCCAGTGACTGCCATGTCATAGATCTCGAGTTCGAACCCAAGACACGCACCTCTGATTATTCGGATTCATTTGCGTATTATATAAAATTATCACTTGCTTCGGTGAAGATATATTTCTCGATGATATATGAATCCAAGTGAATGGCTCATGGGCGGCATAAAAGCTCTGACACCAGGTTAGACACTAACCACACGATAAAGAATAATATTCCCTATAGAGCTTATGCTTGCTATTGGTTAAAGCAAGAACAAGCTCTAAGTAAGTGGGCATTTTTTTAAACACAAACTAACACATATCATACATGAAGGTATTTAAAAATAATAAAACTAACTAGCAAAAGATGAAAGCTACATAATACTAGAAGTTCTACAAATGAATTTTGCCCTGAGAAATAATTAAGTGACGGAAAACACAAACAGCCGCGGAATGCATTTCTTTTTTTAGATAACAGTAAACAATAACCGACTATTTTATTACACTTTGAAGGTGCAATTGCTCTGAAAGCAACTTGTATTTTTATTACAACTAATTTTAGCAGGAAAAAGGAATTTAAACACGAGGTTTTCGCTGAAAACCTCGTGTTTAAATTTTTGAGTTGGATGAATTGGATTGAAAAACGCTTCCGAAAACTTTTCGGCAGCGTTTTTCAATGCAATTTCCTTTTATGCTTTCACTGTTACATGTCAGCCATGTTTCCTTTGTGATGACGAAACTGTGTTTTTTTACATTCTTCTATCAGCGTTATAGCTGGTAGAAGCCCTCTATTTGTTTGTTCTATGAAAAATACACAAAGTTGTACTGACTACGGAACCCTATAGAACGAGTCGGCCGACAGACACTCGGTTGGACTTTTCTAACCTTAGTTTGAAAGTTGTACATCTGTTACGTCAATGTTTTCCAAGTCTTATTTTTCTTTTCGTCGACTGGAAATTGGGTAGTTCTTTAGTTTATTTGATTTTGTGCCCATAGAAACAAAGTTTTGTTGGCACCTACAGTCATTTCTCGGAAGTCTGTAAAACACTAAATAAAATGGATTTGGTCGGCGATTTAGATACTGTTTTAAATGATTTGACTTTCTTACAAAAAAAACTTAAATCCATTGGCCTTATGAAATGCGAACTATATTTAGCGGACTGTACCAACACAAACATACAACTGATTTTTTTTAATTTTAATTACCTATTGAAAAAAGTTCAATTCGTCTCCTTGGGTTTCCAGTCTTCGAAAATTTCTTTCCCGATTTTATCGAGGAAAAAAATCAAAATTTCAATGATATTTCGGAAAGGTGGCTCCAAATTAACATGCATTCAGCCATCATCATACATTATAGTTAAGTTTATTATCACTACATTTATATCTTTGTGAATGCTGGTTAACCAGTAATTGGCGACTGTGTAAGTCCAAGCCTGTAAAATCTTTACTTAAGACATGTTGTATACAGAAGCTGATGGTAAACCTTTATCATCCTCACACACTTTCACATATATAATCAATCAATCGGGCATAATGAAGCTTCCCATCAGTGAAAGAATTTTCTGAATCGGATCAAATAAATAAACTTTGAAATATTACATTTCAAAATAGGTATAAAAAGAAAATTTAAACTCGATAGTAACACTTAAAGTGTTTTTATGAATTTCACTGTAAAAACAATGATATGTAACAATAATGTTACTGTACTATTTGAAATTACCGCAATAACATCGTAATAACACATTATGCATCATATCTACGGTAAAATAAAAAGCGGCCAAGTGCGAGTCGGACTCGCCCATGAAGGGTTCCAGCAAGGGTAGCAGCAAGTAATCCGTTTTTTGCCATTTGGCTACGGAACCCTAAAAACACGTTCTAGAAGTCCATAACATAATAATACGTATTATTTTTTTTTATAAATTTACCAATAACCCCGTAAGTAGTATTACTTTAATATTTTACCCATAGCATTTCCTGTAATATATATTTTCTTACATTTTTTGGTTTTCGTTATAGATTTGATGTATCAATGTCATAAATAGTCCCACTCACTGACAACAGCAACAGGCTAGGGACATCGTATCATCGATGTAACTAGCCATGATTGACATCGTCCTTCTTAAGGCAAGTCTAGTGCATGTGCAGAAGAAGTTAGATGCATCCCAAAACGCAGTCGCCGAATTACACAATGAACTCAAGTGGCAAGAGATGCGTCGCGGAGCTGGCTTCGATGTATCGTAGGCTTGTTTCCGTCCGGCCAGCTCCTGGTCAACGTCAACGTTAACTTTAAGGAATACCGCACCACGAACGCCTTAAAGTTGACATTGTTATCTGCACCTCGTCTTGGAAGAGGACTTTTGGCTGCAGGCGGCGGGAGTGGTGTTCCGTCGCGTCCATGGGCAAGTGCCACATGAACGCACAGTGACAGTGCATAAGTGAAGTGTTACTAACATAGTTTTAAGGTTCTGTTTACTAACACAATTTGAATATTTGTCATTATTTATGTTTGTCTGTAAGGCATAAAGGGTGTAAAAGTACCCTTAACGAAGCCGAAAGGCACTTATTCTCCCAGTCATGGCGATCATTTTTAGGGTTCCGTAGCCAAATGGCAAAAAACGGAACCCTTATGGATTCGTCATGTCTGTCTGTCTTTTTTCCGAAACTAAGAACTATACTCTTGAAACTTGGTAAGTAGATGTATTCTGCGAACCGCATTAAGATTTTCACACAGAAATAGAAAAAAAACGGTAAATTTTGGAGATTCCCTATACTTAGAACTGAAACTCAATTTTTTTTTTCATCTATCCCATACGTGTGGGGTATTTATGGATAGGTCTAATAATGAAAATGAAATGATATTGAGGTTTCTAATATCACTTTTTTTCTACAGATAAACTGAATAGTTTGCGCGAGAGACACTTCCAAAGTGGTAAAATGTGTTCACCCTCCCCCCTCCCTCCTTCTAACTTCTAAAATAAGAGAATGATAAAACTAAAAAAAAATATATGATATACATTACCATGCAAACTTCCACCGAAAATTGGTTTGAACGAGAGTAAGTAGTTTTTCTTTAATACGTCATAGATCGTAAACCGCAATTTACCTTTCATTCAATCATCTCAAATTAAAAGTATAAAACGTACATTATTCAAACATCGATCAAAGTTACAACGAACTACAAGAACTTTTATATTATGTAACTTGCTGCTACGGAACCTTTTGAGTCCGGCTCGCACTTGTTTTTTCTAGACCATATGTGGGACTTCTAGTTACGGAGATATTTGAGCTCAAAATTCCGACTTTTTCACAACTTTTTTTAAAATACAAGTTTTCAATGTTATAACTTACTTTAAATACCTCCACGACCGCGACCCCCGGATGCGATGCCAATGCATCCACCAGCACCATGTTTCGAGTGCGTTACATTGAGTCCTACAGTAAAACGTGATTTTTAACCCCAAAAAAAAAGTTGTTTCCCAGCAACACTTTTTGCATAGAGTTATTTAGTTGATGTACTGAATGGTTGGTTTGCTCCGTGAAGGGTCCGTTTACACCCAGTATATCTATGGGCCAAAGTTGCCTGAAAATAAATTAATGTTGTAGTTGTTTAGTCTAGTAAGAACGGAAGTGACACTATCGGCTACCTATCGGATACCCCTGACGGAAATGATCGCGTTCCATTGTTACGAAGCGACAAATTGTTGCGGTCCACCAATACCTGCTGCGATGCCACGATACCGGAATATTGGTCAATCAAGACGCTTTGGTTGGAGTTAGATTCTAACATAGATTTACTAGATCAGTCAGCATTTAACAGAAAATGTGTTTGATAGATTTCATTTAGTCGGATGATTTCGGCGAAAATGCACATTGTCTTGTTTAAAGAAAATGACTGGTTGTGTTATGAAAGTATATTTATAACTATAACTGTTGCCCACGACCTTCGTTCGCCTCTTTTGAATCGAATTTTGTTACCAATTTCAAGGCTTTAAATTTTTTGCACGGTACCCTAATTCTTATTCTAAAATAAGAGTAGCGTCAGTTAGTCCTTATGACATTCTGCTATCTGCCAGTAAAAGTCCCGTCAGTCCCGCCGTTTCGGAGATTAAAAGTTTGAATTCCACCCCTAAGAGGGTAAAATGGGGTGTTGAATTTTCTATGAAACTTTTTATTCTCTGGGTCGATTGACTTGAACGTCTTCATACTCTTCAGTTAAAATTATGAGAAACGTCTTTCACAGTTTTTCCAAAATCATGCCCCAATATAAAATTCAAAGTCCTGGCTGATTGACTGATACGAGTATATCAACGTACAGTCTAAACCGCTGGTCTTAAAGACATTGAAGATTCTTTGTGAAGAGTAAGGATCCACTAAGAAATGGTTTTTTGAAGTTCCACCCCTTAGAGGGTGAAATGGGGGGTTGAAAATTCAACCGCCCGTTTATCAATTAGTTGCAATTTATCAAAAAAGCGTGACTGCGTCTGTATTATTCAAATAAAATTAAAGGGAACTATTGTTTTTAACTGTTATTTAAACATTCGAGAGGATAATAATGATCAGTTGAAAAAAATAATGGGCAGTTATTTTTTTAACGGCGGCGGTTGGTAAAAATAATGCGACAATAAAACATAGACAGTAATAAAAAAAAAACAATTGGACGGTTATTTCGTCTTACAATGTCAGTACTAAAAATACGTTAGCAGGCTAATAAATAAATGGCCATTAAAAATGATGGAATGGGCAGTTAGATAAATAGTTCGGCAGTTCATAGGGAGCGGAGACACCCGGACTTGTGGCACTCCGACTCGGACAGGTTATTTCGGTAAGTAATAATAAATAATTTTTGCCAATCGTTACTTGTCAAATGAAAATTTGTAATTTTTGCCAATCGTTACTTGTCAAATGAAAATTTGTAATTTAATTTTCGGGAAAATGACAGGACACCGGACGTTAACAAGGTATGAGTCACCTACGCGTTATTTTTGAAGAATTAATAGTAATAGGTCCTGTACGCGAACTCTCATCCCTTTCAAAGTAAACAGAAAATAATTGAAAACGTGACGTAGAAGCTGTTGACCGCTATTCATATAACAGGCCACAGCAGGTGGGTTATTATGACGTCTTAAAGCAGGAGTAATTCCAGTGTGGGAAGAGACAAGTATACAGGTCGTCTAGCGCCATCTCTTTCCCACAGTGGAATTACTCCTGCTTTTAGACGTCATGGTAGGCCACCAGGCCACGTGCGAGGGGCAGGGGTTCCTGGGGCTTAACGAATGGGTGATGGTGAGACGTGGGGGTAGTCTCCCCAAAACTTTCATCTCGCTTTAGGAGGTTGAACTTGAGCTCTGGAGCCCAGGCAGGGTTTTTGTATATTTGCAGAACGTACATATATACGTAGATTCCACTGCCAAGGACAGGATTCATTCATAGTCATAATTCTCGACCGCGTATGCAAGTTCACTTCATGGGGTCGGTAGTGCGATTAGCAGCCAGCGGATACAGCCCGTTGAATGTGGTCGGGTTTTCACAACCCGATATTATCCGACACGTTCCGTTCACGGTGATAATGTTCGTTTGAGCAGAAAGGTGCCACACATGACAAGTCACTCAAATTCACCAGCTGAATGGCAGTGATAGCCTAGTGGTGATAGCGTATTGAGCAATTATCACTTGCTTCGGTGAAGGAAAACATCGTAATTAAACCAGCATGTCTGAGAGATATTTCTCGACGGTAAGTAAAGCAAAGTCAGAGGCTCATGGGTGGCATAAAACCTCTGACACCAGGTTGGGCAGTAACCATACGATAAAGAAACCAGTTGAGAAACATAGCCATGCTGGTTGTGCGAAAAACATTGGATGCTGCTCCCAGTTAGCAGAAATAAGATACGATAATAAGATCTGTTGCAGGTTATTTCGAGTCCCAACTATCTATTTTGATTTATAGCATCTTGACTTGTTAGTTTAGACTTAAATTAAATCCCCTGCCATAGTCTTTGATTATCTGCGCAGAGCTAGAGCGGGCCGCTAGTTCTAATACAAAGAGGTCACAAGTCAACGACTTTTAACACAATCTTGAGTGAGATGTAAATGACCCCGCTCCCTAAAATACCGCAGAAAGATATCTCTCCTCGCAAAAATAATTACCTTGTTAGGAGAATATCATTGAGCTATATAGCATGAACATTGAAGCTCCGCAAGCTAGGTATGTATAAAACGAAACCATAGCAAAACTCCAGTTGTCTCTCGGGGAAACGTGACATATTTTCGTATCTAAATCAGCCAACCGTGAAATATCGGAATCGGCACAGGTTTCCTTAAGGGTGCATCTCACCCGCTTTCTCAGCCTAGACAGTTCTATCGCGCTCGCACTATCAAGAAGATTATGTAATAATTTAATCAAGTATTTTTAAAACAATATATTGTAATATAAACAAACGAGACGCTTCACTCGCACATAATCTTTCAGATTAAGATAAAGCGATGTGGGTTTAACCAAAATTAATGTTGTTTTTTTGAAATAAAAAGTTAAAAAAATAATAATAATAAGGGAGAACACTATTGATGGAACGATGACAAGTAACAACACATACAATACTATAATTGTATTTATTACATTGAAATTTGTTTTCACCTTCTTTAAGTAATCTACCGTGTCTTTTTAGTCGTCTTACAAAGGGGCGGTCCACTCAATTTATCTATTTATACAATACATACAATACAAATAAATAAAATTGAAGTGTCTGTTTGTACAATTTTTGTCTGTCTGTCTGTCTGTTCCGGCTAATCTCTGGAACGGCTGGACCGATTTTGACGGGACTTTCACCGGCAGATAGCTGATGTAATAAGGAGTAACTTAGGCTACTTCTGTTTTACGAAAAATAATTAGGGTTCCGTGCAAAAAAAAATTAAACCCTTGAAATTTTTTGGTAACAAAATTCGATTAAAAAAGGGGAGTTATATTTTGGTCGCGGGAAAGAGCTAGTCCGACATAAAATACCTCTAGGCTCGATTATTTCCGTTGTTTCCTCATGGTCATACTAGTTTGTCATATTAGTATGACTACGAGAATATACATGTCCTATTAGTCATACTATCATTTTTGCACTTCCTGTAGAAAAAATAAGATCAGGAAAAAATAGAACTAAGAATTAGTAGACCTTTATCGCAATTTTTCTAGAAAAAAAACCAATACAAATTTCTCCGTGTACATACGAGCTCCATTTCACAATTTTTGATGAAATCATAGCGATCAATATACTCCTGGCGTCTTTTTTTGGCCTCTTCGCTTATATCGTTTTCTTTTTCATTTAAAACGTGATGTAAACGCAGAATTGATACTGCAGATCGCTTTTTTACTGCTTCATTAAGTTGGGAGTGACAACTTTCTACCACGTTATTGGTCATATGGCGTTCACCATAAACAGACCACTGTCTCCTGGAATGTGTATTAAACCAGGTCGTGTCCATATACTTCAGGAACTTTATTATTTCCTGAGTCTCAAGACAGTTGTTCTATATTGTGCCGGCGCCCATAGGTGCTACAGAATTCATGCCCTGGGCGCCTGTAGTGCTACTGTGCTAAGCGGCCACTGATCTCCCTACCGACATTTAGGTTTATTTTTCTCGCTCGACATAAATAGGCACGTTTACCTTCTTAATTTTTTGACATTGACATAACATTTAGACTTGGAACCATTTTAAAAGTGTTTTTTTGAAAAACTCACCTTCCCATTTCGAATTCTTTATGTAAAAAAAAAATTGGCAAACAAAAAAACCTTAACAACTCAAATTAAAGAAAACTGTAATATTTCGGCCCAAAATTTACAGCACATCTCCCCCAAAGAGGTTTATTGCATCATGTAGTATCTAAATTAGGCGAGGGTGATATCAGTGGTGCAGCTAGGATCATCTTTAGCAGCGATGTGGTTGCGCCTTACTCTCCATAGAACCTTACAGCTCTGGAGAGCAAACACCCCGCCCCGGCAGATGACCTCACCTTCCCAGTTCCCTGACCCCCCCGTTCTAGAAACTAACACATTACAAATTACAGCTCAGCAAGTATGTGCGGCCGTCTGTTCCTTTCGAAGTGGCTCCGCCGGCGGCCTCGACGGCCTGACTCCGCAACACCTTAAGGACCTAATTTGTTCAGGCGCCGGGGAAGCTGGTGAGTCCCTTTTGAAGGAGCTGATGGCCCTCACCAATCTCATGCTCTCCGGCAGTGTGAACGATGCCGTCATCGATATTTTGTGCGGGGCCAATCTATGTGCCCTGCCCAAGAAGGATGGCGGCATTCGTCCCATTGCCGTAGGGTCAACTTACCGTCGCGCGTCGTATCGCAGCTAAAATTTGCTGCGCCTTTTACAGTGAAACACTGACCGGCAAATTCCAGCCCTTTCAGCTTGGCTTCGGGTCCAAAGGGGGCTGTGAGGCTGCGGTACATGCACTTTCCACTTATCTTAATAGTGATAAGGGTGAAGTCATCCTTAAGGTTGACATTAAAAATGCTTTCAATTCCGTAAACAGGGACACCTTGTTGACAGAGGTTCAAAAAGAAATACCCAAAATTTACAGTTTTCTTTACCAATGCTACAGGAAGCCCTCAAAATTACTCCATAAAGAAGACAACTTTTTGGAATCAGCCGTTGGATGCCAATAGGGTAACCCTCTTGGGCCAGTCATTTTTAGTTTAGCAATTAATCCAATTATTCGGCAGCTAAATTCTAAATTCAACGTATGGTATTTGGATGATGGAACCCTGGGAGGAGATGTGGACACAGTCCTAAAAGATTTCACTTTTTTAAAAGAAAAATTCAGTTCCATGGGCCTAGACCTTAACCTTTCGAAGTGCGAAATTTACGAGTACCTTCCTGAAACCACTGTCAAACAGACTACCATTTCTAAATTTAACTCGGTAGCTCCAAATATCAAAATTACAGGACCATTTGTACAACTTAAAATGAGTAGCAAGTACGCCAGTGGTGACATCACACACCCACCTCTGCGTGCTTATACAGAGCTCTGATGTTTTCAGCTCAAGGCGACAGTAGACATTCAGTGTCAGATCGCAGCGGAGTTGAGACGTCCTGGAACTGTACCCCAATTCACTGTGCCCCGTGTTAAATTGTAATTTCAAGTAATTAGTTTAAAAGTAACAGTGTTTCGCACCCAGTGTATTTTCATTGAACGAAACCCATGTTCTGCCCACATGATGTACGTGCCTAACGGAATAAATGCTGACAACCCGACATATAAATCATAAAGTGAATACTACAGTAATATTAAAACGAGAACCATTCAATTTTCGCAATTGTGGGTTATTCCTGCAGCTATTTTACGGCGTCAGATACGCAGATTACGACAGGAATTCTCGATAATTCAATCTACACTATTCCCAATTTATGCAGTAAACCAAGAAGCGGTAAATAATCACTAAATTCGTGGAAGATAGTTTCGATAAATGTCAGCTAGGGGTTGTTCCTAGAAATAATTTTAGCTACTTATATATATAGGGTAATTTTTGGCTGTGTAGTAGAGTTGGATCCCGTTATCATAACTACGTCAAATTACGATAGGAAATTATTTGACTGGAAAAATTGAGCTTATTTATTTTCAAAGACACAAACAAATTATTGATGACATGATGCTGTTTTTATCTGTTCTATTCTCTATTTTTACTGTTCCATAATTACCGAAATATTCGGTCCCGTTTTGGTATTTTGCAGGAGGAAGATATTCGTTGAATTTTAATGAATGGCGAAAGAATTTGATTCATAATGTTGATACAAAAACAGAAATTTATTTTTGTATCTACAATATGAACCAAACTTCCGTCAAAACAGTTGTGACCATGAGGATTGCCTTAGAACTCTTAAACAGGTAGTGAATTCGATTAGTAGGTACTCAGTTGGTACTGTTACTGGGTTTTAATTAGAAAATATTCAGAAGCAGCACATTTATAAAGGTGCCTCCTTCGCAGTTTAACTAAAAACAAAAACCGGCCAAGTGCGTGTCGGGCCACGCACAAGGTAAGGTTTCGTTCGTAGTTGCACATCAAAATATGCGGACTAACTAAACTGATTCGCTGAATTTAATTTATGAACATTGACATCTATTAATAGAATAATTGATAATACTCCGTAAAGTATAAATATTTTTAAGCCGAAAACGGTAGAATAATTTGGTAACTGTGATAATTTTAAAACCAATTGTAACATTATTCTGACAAACGAAACGAAATGAAATAAAAAGAGGGCTTTTTTTTTCATACTATGAACATTTAATCTTTTCAACGCCAATGACGGATATACCACAGGTTCGCCGCCAATAAAATTTTATTTATTGTACAAAAATAATTGGAACCCAAAATTGCTAAAACCTGAGGTAAAACGATATTCCATGCAGGTGTCGAAAATAGACTAACAAGTGTTCATTTAGGGTTTATATTCCAGTTATGAAAAAATAAACTTACATTTGCAGTTGAAAATCCTGTGCACACTACACATTATGCTAAGGGAGCATTCAAGTATTACGTAACGCAATTTGGGGGGGGGGGGTCTCGTAAAACTTTACAATGCGTTACAGGGGCGGGAGGGGGTCTTTCTTACAAGACGTTACGTAACATTGTTTCTTTTTTTAAATAATAATTTAGGGAATTAAAACTCCCACATTGGCAACCCTGGTTAATAGTTGATTATTTTTTAATTTTTGTTAAGAATACGATTTTATTTCGAGTAAAATGTTTAATTTCAGTTGGATTTCTGTTTATAATTGCATTCCCAAAGGTTAAAATAAACATGTTATGTATTTTAAGAGTTTATTAGTAAAAAAAGCTAAAATAGGATAGAAAAGACGGAGAAAAACAAATTGTGTGTGTGTAAAGCCAAAAATTTATAGAAAAATAAACAAAATACGCAGGTGTTGCGGATTAAAAATCTCTTGTTTCATTTAGTATGATTACCGCAAAAGCAATTAAAACTATACCGAGGACAAAAACTATAACATAACTTTAAGCGCCTTTAGGGTAAAAATGGTCACTTGAGTGTTACGTAACGTTTAGAGAGGGGGAGGGGGGGTACAGAAAAACGTTACGGTGCGTTACAAGGGGGGGAGGGGGAGTCTAAAATCTTCAAAAATTGCGTTACGTAATACTTGAATGCTCCCTAAGGAAAATATGTTATCCAAGTATATAGTTGGTCGACTATTACTCTTGAACCTATAAAACCTACTTAGCTGTGATAGTTTTCCTTTTAACTTCGTTATACATATACTACCACCATGACTTTTTCACACACCCAAACTCAACCGTTAGCTGGCAGGGGGGGACACTTAAGTCTAGCAAAAATTAGCACTTTAAAGCTTAATATTTCGCAAACGAATCCCTAAATCGAAAATTTATTTGAACTAACTCGAAACATTTTTTAAAGACCTTTCCAACGAAATCCCACACTATGGGATACGCGAGAAAAAATATCCCCACTTTACGTGTACAGGAGATACCCTAAAAAAACTACTTTTCGAGATTCTATTTTACGATTTTGTCGGCGTAACTAATCTGCATATTCATGCCACATTATAGTTTTCTAATACTAAGAGTCTTTGAGCTAAACTGCGGAAAGACAGACAGACAGTCAGATAGACAGACGACATGGCGAAACTATAAGGGTTCCTTGTTGACTACGGAACCCTAAAAAACGGTGTAGGTACCATATCTCGAAGCGTAATAAAAGTAATTTACAAAACAATGAACATTTATTTTTAATTTATCACATCACTATGTAAGTGGAAGCCATATGGCACTAGAACACCGTAACCTTAAGTTAACTCAGTTTGTTTTAACATGAAAAAAAATAACAAAAAATGTTCCTAAGTTTGTTTTCATCATAATCATTCAAAGCGCGACTTCACCGACTGTTCGTTACAGTTCTTACGCTGGAAGCGCCAAAGAGGTGCTACAAAACTTTCTACGTCCACGTCGTTTGCTCTTGGTAACGCTAAAGGAAACATGAAATTCTTTTCTTTTCTCATTGGTTCAGCAAAAAATGTACACTTTATTATGATTTCCTTAGGTCGGGCGCCATAATATTCTTGCCCGGGGCGTCAGTGGCCCGTATTGTATATTTTCATTATACATCCTGACACTGACCTGCAAATCGCAAAAAAACGTAAAAAAATTGAATTTCGCAGATTACCGCGCTTTCACCTTATCCTGGTTTGTTAATAGGTTGGTTTGCCTCTTCTCAAAATAGGTACAAATTATACTTGTTCTCCGTTTCCTCGAGCACCAAAGAAGTTTGGATTGAAAGTATGATGTAAGCAAGGGAAATTATAGTGCAATTAAATAGAATATTGTAGCATGCCAATTACGAGACTGTTCGTGAATTCTGCAGTACATTTATCAGTTTATCGTAGCAAAGACGAGGTGCTCCGTCCATAGTGGAAATAATACTGTGCTGCAATTCTAAGCACTCCTTGTGATGTAATAATCCTATGAAATTGTTTTAAGTTAATTGTTTAAGTATTCACCAAGCTTTGATTGAAAACGAATTGACTAAGTATTCAATGATATTTCTATAAAACTTCAAGATATTGGTCATTGAGTTATTTCAGTACCTACTCGTAGAATATGCTTTTATATGAAGAGTTGCAAGAAACTGATACTTAATTTTCTTTGTTGTAGGCGAGGACAGCGACACAGCGGATACTGATGGCAGACTGTCTTCCGAGAGCTCGCCGCTGCCGCAGCGCCGCGGTGGCATATTGAAAGGCGGCCGGCTGTGGAAGTCTTTGGACACCGACAAGGATATAATCAAACAGGTTATTATGCACATTTTTGTATTCCGAAACCTTCACAGCTTAGGTACACGTGTATAAACGTTTGAATCAAACGGAAACAATACAGCTAAGCACATAAAATTAATTGTCAATCTTCTAGTCTGAACTACCTACTTGCAATTAATGAAATTGCACTTCTGAGGAACGACTGTATGGCGAGACATCGTATCCCTACCGAACCAAACCCGAACCCAGGTTGGTTGCAGCAAGGATAACCTGCTCAGGTGGAGATTCATTGATGACTCTGTCTTGGAGTGCAAATGTGGTGCTGTTCCACAAACGATGAGGTACATAATATCGTGTCCTGCGTGTCCTGTTGTTTGTTTTTTACAGGATCTGTTAAATGCTACTGAAGACGCCAAACTCGAAGCTTCGTTTTGAGCCGACCCAATATAGATTAACATCGACACACTAGGAAGAAGAATGAAATTTAAATAAAATGCGGGAATTAACTTAATATACTCAATACTTTTTTTAAACGTTTTCCCACACTGAGTTTCTTCTGTATCGTGTAGGGATTGCAATCAACCACTGTTTTCAATCCAGCGGGATCGCGCGGAATCCCGCAACAACTTTTTGGAATTTAAACAAATTCTTTCTTTGGAATAATTAAATGTATTTTAAAAAATCAACAATATTTTACACTACCCCAAAATACTCTTCGAAACACAAATCCAGTGCGGAACCTAGTTCCAAATAGATGTGTCTACGGCTCTTGTCATCCATGTCGCAGGATTAGATTTGTGCGTCGGCCCTACTCGCTCGTACTAATTGACTAATTACGAGTATTTTACTGTTTGACTACTAATAAATAAATAAATAATCAAAAACAATAGCAAATATTTGGTAATTTAGTAGTCTTTGTACTCTATTTAAATTTCAATTTCACCCAGAAGTCAAGGTCGAACACAATTAATGCATCATGTCTTCTTCTTCCATACTTCTCTGTTACTCGTCATCTCATCAGACACCTCTTTTCGTGCCATAATTATCATTCTGCACACAGTCCATCATTGTTTCTTTGGTCTTCCTCTACTCTTATACCCATGCCATCCACAGTCATACTCAAAACTTTCCTAACGACATTTCTCATTCCTCCGCATCACATGCCCATACCACGACAACCGATTACCACACCACTTTCAGTCACCGGAGCCACTTTCAGACTTCCTCTTATGTACTCATTACTTATTTTATTCATTTGCCACACATCTTCCTTAGCGTTCTCATCTAAGCCACATGCAAACGCCTTACATTCATCCCATTTATGGCCTTACATTCTGAACCATACAAGACAGCAGGTCTAACCATTGTTTTAAAAATTTACCTAGAGAGAAGCTAGAGAATCAGCTTCTGTTGCCATTTCTCTAATCTGCTCTAGATCTCAGGCTCATCTTCACCGACAAGAACAATATCATCTGCAAACAGTGTTATCTCCCAATGTACTTCTACTAGAACTATATATAGAGCCAGCGGTCGAAAAGGCTTTATCTACCACCACGCGTGATGGTTTTATAGTTAACTAGCTGATGCCCGCGGCTTCGCCTGCGTGGATGTTGGTTATCGCGACCAAAAGTAATCATGAAATTTTGCTCCCATTCCCGCAACCCATGGGAACCTATTCCAGGGATAAAAAGTAGCCTATGTCTTATTCCAGGCTAAAATCTATTCCTGTACCAAGTTTCAGACAATTTTCGGCTTTTTTAAAGTATTAAAATGGATATAGGTAGTTGTTATCCTTAAGAGATAGACACATGCCATCTATATAAGATACACAATTCCACCATACATCATTTTGTTATACGTTTTATCTCAAAGGGTTTAGGCAACGTGTTCGTTGAAAGCTCCCAGACGGCTTATTTTTTCAGACACCTCCAACAAAATTAAATATCATTATATTTATGCCAATACAAAAACATGACAAATTATAACCCTTCCTCGAGAACCACTCTATCCATTGGTGAACAACATTGAAAACAGCATGAAAATCGGTGCAGTAGTTTTTGAGTTTATCGCGAACAGCCAGACAGACAGACTCGGCGGAGTACTTCGTTTATAAATGTAGTGATAAATAGTCGAGCAATTTAACCAAGTTAAATACTTCTCTTTCATTCCATCACTTTCAATTGCTGTCATTTCTTGTTTTAATATTTATGCGGGATTTTATGGTTGCGTTTGTTGGTTATGTTGGCAGGTGGTTGCGGGATCCCGCAGTTCTTAAAATTATGCTAGATTGCGGTATTCCACTTTGCTGTATTGCAATCCCTAGTATCATGGGCGAACAGTATAACCCCCGACGTAATGGGATATGCTCCGTTTGTTGAGTTTGAACGGTCATTGTGGCGTTCTCATAAAGATTTCTCAACACTTGGATGTATCGCCAGTCGACTTGGCATCGCTGCAGAGACTCCAGAACTGACAAGGTCTCGACAGAGTCAAAAGCCTTCTCATAGTCCACAAATGCAAGACACAGCGGCCGATTATACTCTTCGGACTTTTGTATGATCTGCCGCAGTGTGTGGATGTGGTCTATGGTGCTATATCCTCCTCGAAACCCGGCCTGCTCCGGTGGCTGGAAGTCGTCGATTCTTCGCGCTAGACGATTCGTGACGACTCTTGAAAACAGCTTATACACGTGGCTAAGGAGCAAAATGGGTCTGTAATTCTTTAATAGGGTCTTGTTCTCCTTTTTAAAGGAAAGAACGACCACGCCCCTTCTCCACGCTTCTGGAGCTCTCCCAGAGAACAGGACCGAGTTGAAAAGCTCCCGAAGCTCTCTTAATACAGGACGTCCTCCCGCTTTCAGGAGCTCGGTCGTTATCCCATCCTCGCCAGAAACTTTTCCATTCTTAAGCTGTCTAAGAGCTGCCTCGATTTCGTCTTGGCTTACTTCTGGCATGTCTTCTGTGAAATGGCACCAAACGTGCTGTCAAAAAAAAAATGTTTCTGTGAGTGTGTTTAAAAAAATTCATCCTACTTATTTTCGTACTTTATTTGGAACTTTTTGTTGGTTCTTGTTGTACGTTCCGATAAAAAATAATAGCATTTGGGAACACTAGTGGAAACATCAAGGTGACTAATGTTTTTTTATGCAACAGAATGATGATCAGCGATCAACACCTACGGCCAGCGATGAAGATGGCTCCATCACGCCAAGGTCGGTACGCTTCTTGGAGAGACCTAAAGATTCGGAGGAAGAGCTTCCGAAGAAAGAACCAGAGCTGGTACAGACTCAGGCAGTAGACAGCGACATCGCAACACAAAAGGAGTATAACACCACAAGTACAGCTCACAGGTCGGTACAGGAATTTCAATCCTGCCAAGCGTTCCGTTGATTGCTGCATACAATAGATGCGCCGGATAACTGGGAAGCTAGCCGAAATAACCCGATATTTATTGCCTCCACTCATTTTATACACGAATAAAAAGTTTTCAAAACCTGTACTCGACCGAATGCCAAATGCATCCACTACCGGAAGGGAAATAGTGTTGCCGTTTAAATGATTATATCAACGTTGTTTGTGGTGCACTTCGTGGAATATCGTTACATTATGCTCAATGCGGTGAGCATTCTTTTATCCCCGTTGTAGGGCAGTGATATTACTTGGATATGATGCCGCGGGCAATTGAACAAAGCTGTGATAAATACAAATATTTAAATTCATTGTCTGAACAATATGTTTATTTGCAACAGTAGGTAGTGTTATTTACCATTTAGTATCTATTCGTGAATTGAAATAAAATCACGGCGGACGCAGCGCCAGTTTGTGTTTGAATACTGAATACAGCTTTTATTTAGCCTCTTCTTGAAATTCATGCCAGTAGCTGTGAAGGCTTGAATAACTAGTTTTATTAGTACCGTTTAGCATTCGATAATTTCTTATCTTAATTCGTCGTGGAATGTTAATAACAGCTGAAAGAACTGCTAAAGTTGCAAGTGTATTTAACTTTAACTTCAAACATGAAAGCATATATGATATTGAGATAGTTAACTAAGTGAAAATTAAACATATTCAGTTCCACTTCTGTAGTGAAATTAATTAACGGTTAGTATTTGTTGAGAAAATGATATTGGAGAGCACATGTATCCCAGTTCTCCGATACAGCCATTCAACATTTTGAACAAAGCAGCTCAAATAATATTCAATTACAATTCAAGTTTCTGGAAAAATAATCTAAGTGAAATTATTTAACGAACTTCTGAAAAGGAAAATAAATGGCAAAGTGATAAAAGAATATTTCTTCTTAGAACTTTAATAATCATCAGATTTATTATACCCCTAAGAGGTATTCCTAGGATTTTTGATATTGAGCCAACTACAGAAAGTGCTGGGTTTGTTTTATTTTGATTTTGAGTTGAAAAAGTATAATCTTCTGATGACATTTTGATTTTGACGCTATCTTATACGGTACTAGCTGTTGCCCACGACTTCGTTCGCATAAAAAATTGTATGTGCAGGTGACAGCAAACAAAAATATTGCCTATGTGCTATTGAAGACTATAATATATCTGTGTGCCAAATTTCATCCAGATCCGTTCAGCCGTTCTGGCGTGATTGTGTAACAAACATCCATTCATCAAAACTTTCGCATTTATAACAGTAGTAAGATTGATGGCCCAGCATGAGAAGTTGGACTAACACAGAGGCGAATTTTGCGCGGGGTGTAGGACGCGTAACTACGAAGTTTGTCCCGTCCGGCCATCTGCGCGGGATTCACGTACGCCTGAAGCTTTTCATGGTACTAACACTACATATCTCTGATAGACTGGAGACCCCGCTCATCCTCACGATCAACGCGCCTAAAGCTAACTCCGCGGTGCAGCAGCTGTTCAACAGCGGCAGGCCGCCCCCACCCGCCATTGAACCACAGTTAGTCACTTCTGAAACGCTGAGGTATGAAAGCTTCATTTATTTTGCAATTTTTTTTCGGCCTTGATTTATTTTACTCCTGTTTTATTATTATTGTTTTATAACACCGCTGACCTAGCGCTTTCCATGGTAGTTATTTGCTTGTAATTTTTCTGATGGACTCGTTGTTAAAGAGTGTTGTTTGTAATGTTTACTCAGGGCTTGGGACGCGGGAGTAAGGCCCAAGACAGAAGAAGCAGCGGTGCGCCGCGTGGCTGAGCGAAATGCGCTGCGATGCTCACTGCTACGGAGCGAAGCAAGGAAAAAACAGCAACCAAAAGTAAGTGCTTTACTGGATTTTCAGATCTCATAATATAAATACACCTCGGGACTTGTTTCAATAACATAGAGAGTTAACATGGTCGGTATTGTTTGACCGAAACCGCAGTAGGTACCGCACCTTATGTATGTGCGCGGCGAGACGTGGGGCAGTGCAGGCCGCCCCGCTCTGTCAATCCGCTGTCAACGCTCACGGCGATAGCTAGTGTTATTTGTTCCAAACTGTCTATCTTAGACGTACGTGAGATATATATCCGGAGATGGGTCGTGCATTATGTCGTGATATGAAGACCGTGGCTAAAATTTAAAGAAAAGAAAAGCAGACAAAGAAAGCTTTGAGTTCAAAAGTGATGCGAATATTGCCAAAATCGTGGCGGAGGCTACGGGGTACTGCGAAAAAACCTAAGAAATGTGACAACTTCGGGAAATTCGTCAACTGAAAATTTGAATTACCATAAATATGTAGTTAAATAACAAAATACCTACAAGTTTATGCGGAACCCTCGGTGCGCTAGACCAACTCGCACTTGGCCGCTTTTTTATTCATCATATGCCTGATTCTTAACAACTAAACTTACAATAATAAGTAATAATATGAAAAAAAAACAATTCAAATAAAAATATTAATTTTAATAAAACGTACTTAGTTACTTATAATATTTCCTAATAAAACGAAGCTCGATAGCTTTAAAGTGTTGTAAACTGATATCGTAAGATCTGTCCGACAATATCACACGAGTGAACTCATGCTCTTTCTTCCCCGCCCCCACCTCGTCGCACCTTCCTAAGGCGCGGTACAGTGGTTTCGGTCAAACTATAAAACAAACCTCATCAGTAAACCTAACTTTGACTAAAGCTCTTACGCAAACTGTTCCGGTATTTGGTTCTGTATTTATTAGCACATTAGTTACATAATCCCGATGTGTTAACTGTATAATTTCTGTTACTCGTATTATGGCAATTGAGTGGTATCAGTGCAGATTAGTTGTGACTTATATTACTAACTAACAAGACGGCGCTTTCTGTATACTGGGCTAGTATTTGACTAAGTGATATTTCCACAATAGGCTTATGTCCGAGCAGCGAGAGCAGCGGTGACCCAGTGGTGGCGGCCCCGACTTACGAACAGTAAGTCGTGGGTTCGAACCCAGGCAGGCGCATTACTTGTGTAATTTATTTCATCACCACTGCTCTCAAAAACGGTGAAGGAAAACATCGTGAGGAAACCGGCATGTCCTAAAACCAAAAAATCGAAGACGTGACATCTACCAACCCGCACTGGGCCCGCGTGGTGGATTATAGCTTATGTCCACTACAAATAAATCGGATGGAGTGTAGTTTCTAATGATTGATTGATATAAAGATAACAAAAACCACATTATATATTATAAAAACTGAAACTTAATATTTTTTTCGCTTCGTCACGCCGTCGCCGGCTGCGCCGCTGCGCTGTGGCGAGCGCCACTAAAGGTTCCAAACTTAGTAGTTTTCCCCAAACTTGGAAAGTAAATAAGTGAGTTGGGATTTATTTAGGCGTTCTATACTTTAAATTCAAATATTTAATAATTGTACTTATTTTATAGGGAAAATTCTAAGTTACTGTGGCGATTTTAGGGGTATTTTGGTTTCTACCGAACTAGGCTATAAGCTATAAATTCTTGATGTCATTTTTTGTCTAGTTTCCATCGTTAGGCACCCTTTTAACCTATACGACCTTTGGTAGGTAACATTGAGTATCAAATTACGAGGATTTTGATTGGATAGAGCAACAGGTTGGATTTGATAGGGTAGAATACCTAGCTAATAGCTAGCTATCAGCTTAGAACCTGAATAGGGATTTACTTGTAATTCCAGATTTCATATGAATTTATAACTGTCATTCAAAGTACAAAGTACGTAACGTACGTAAGCCTTTTCGACGTGTACTGTCGATAATCCGATACCCATATTAATGTGTTCAGACTTTGCTGTTGTGAACAATTATTCGGCATCCATATCAATTACACAGAATCCGAGCAGAAAAGCACAGCATTAAATAATGCGGATATACACTTACCTAACAGTTGGATCCCGTATTATTGGAAACAATTACAGTCGTGGGTAAAATAAGCAGACCAGGTAATTGGTTCCGGCGTATTGCGATTTGCATTTAGTAAAATGACGCAGTCAATTTGCGAGTGCATTTTGGCATTTATATATGACACTTGAACTACAGTTTGGGGTTAAATGTTCAATGCTCGCAGATCGAAATGTCAAACATTTTAGTGTTGACACAAATCAATTCATTTAAGAATGAACTTGTTGAACAGTTCTGTTAGCTGAAGCTCCGGTTTTCCTATGAAAATAATCCCCTCGAATTATTCGTCAGGTATAATTTTCAAGTAGGTACTTCTAAGCTCTTTATGCTAACAGCCCATTAAGATCAAAAGGTGTTCTGCCCAATCAAAATCCTCGTAATTTGATACTGTGTTGCCTACCAAAGGTCGTACAGGTTAATAGGGTGCCAACGATGGAAACTACACACAAAATGACATCAAGAATTGATAGCTATAGCCTAGTTCTACCAAAATATCCCTAAAATCGCCACGGTAACTTGGAACCTCCTCTAAACAATACAAAATAAACACTTTATGTTATGTAACATTCTTCATACATTTTGTATGAATTAAATTAAAGAACCCCTAAATAAATCCCAACTCACTTATTAACCTCCCAAGTTTGGGGAGAAAACTACTAAGTTAGAACCTTGAATGGCGTCTGCCATATAAAATACACTCGAGAGCAATGAATCCGGGTCACTTAAAGAATGTTAAAAATCTCGGAAACTAAAAATGATAGGTTAATGCAATAAATTGTATTTAATAGACAATGTAATACTCCTTAAATGAAAGTAAAAATAAATATGAGTCGCCATACATTTTATTAACACAAAATTACATAAAGAAAAAAACTGCTGATCTCTCCTTAAAACAAAAATAGGAAACATGAAATTTTTGAACTTTATTACGATTTTCTTGAATTTTAATACTTCGTATTGCCTCCTCGTTACTGCGTTTACGCGGTTTGGCATGCTGTACACCAAGTTCCTTATACGATTTTGGGGAATATTTTCCCATTCCTCTGTGAGAGCAATTTTGAGCTCACGAAGCGTGATTGGGGGAGGGTTTCGTTGTTTTACGCATCTGCCTAGCTCGTCCCAAGCATGCTCGATCGGGTTGATATCCGGGCTGCGCGCTGGCCACTCCATACGAGTAATGTTCATCTCTTGAAGGTAGTCATTCACAATCCTACCTGTATGAGGTCGGGCATTGTCATGCATAAATATAGCATCCTCACCTAAATTGACCATAAATGGACCAACGTGATCATTGAGGATTTCTTCCACATATCTTACGCTAGTTAAAGAGCCGTTTTCTATGATCACCAGCTCTGTGCGACTTTCAGAAGAAATTCCGGCCCACACAAGTACAGACCCACCACCGTAGGCTACTTTTTCTTCGATGCATGCTTGCTTGAATCTTTCCCCTGGTCTTCGATACACTCTGTGTCTTCCATCGTGCTTGTAGAGCATAAATTTTGATTCGTCGGAGAACATAACTTTTGACCAATCTTCAATACTCCAATTTACGTGGCTCTGGGCATATCTTAGTCTTTAAATACGATGCCCACGCTCCAGTTTAGGGCCGTTTGCAGGTCTAAGGGGTTTTAAGTTAGATTCAGCAAGCCGACGTCTTACTGTCCATGCACTTGGGTTACTTCCTCCGAGGCGTCGAAACTGATTTGTGAGTTCAGTTCCTGTGAGAAAGCGATTTCGAAGCATGGTATTCACCAAGTATCGGTCTTCTCGTGCTGTGGTACACCTGGTTCTGCCCGTTCCTGGTCTGCGTAGGTTAGAACCAGTTTCTTCGTAACGTCGGAGAACTCTTTGTACTGTTGACAGCGACACACCGACAGTCCTGGCTGTATCGCGCTGACTCCGGGCGGTTTCCAGCATTGTAAGTATTCTGGTGCATTCTTCAGGCGTAAGCGACATAATTTCAGCTTGAATAATGAATATAGAGCACTATCAACATGGTTTATGTACCCACATAAATGACAGATTACAAACAAAAGCAAAACCAAATGCTGTAATTTCGTAGTTCCATCTTCGAAAGTGGCCCTTTTTCAAATTTGATTTTTTTATGATATAACTTTACAATAACTAAGAAGTTTTAATACCTTCATTTAAGGAGTATTACATTGTCTATTAAATACAATTTATTGCATTAACCTAGCATTTTTAGTTTCCGAGATCATTGCTCTCGAGTGTATTTTGACGTCGGTAAAATTTTACATGGACAGTTCCAAAATTAGAAAATTGTATTTGTTGATTCAAATAAACAGATCAATTGCTCGTCTTTTGGATGCACAAAGCTCACACTATTACACCACAACATAAATTCGTCGAATTTCAAGTTATTAGGTATATAACAAACGAAAAATCAAAAAGGAAATTCAAATTAAAAGTCTCGAGCAGCGAATTTTTTTAACTTCTCCGCACCTCTAAGCTCAGTAAAAGTCCCTATGAACTTCGTTCACCTTTTTGTCTAATTCCACTCGACTCGATAACGCATCTGGTCGTAATTACCGGGACGTCGTTAAGGAAAAGTCGGGAATTTTCCTAACTAATTTATTCATTCATCGTTTTTTCTTGCCTTTTCAATAATTTCAGGTGTAAAATGCTCGGGTGAAATAATAAATATACATAGGTGCTACGTAAGTACGTACACACCTACGTAGATAGTGTCGATTATTTTTGTACGTGCCAGAAAACTTATCGGAAATAAGTTCTATTAACTATCCAAACCAGCTGCAGGTTCCCATAGCGATTATTTTATGTTTAAACTAGCTGTTGCCCGCGACCTTTGTCCGCGAGAAATTATGATAAAAATATTACTTCCCTATTTGAATCTGGGTTTTGTTAACCATTTCATGGGTATTTATTTTTGCACGGAACCCTACTCCGTCCTCCAAATTAGAAGCCTAAGTTCCTCTTTTCCCGTTAAAGTCCCGTCAAAATCGGTCTAGCCGTTTCGGAGATTAACGGAAACAAACAGACAGACAAACAAACAAAAATTTAAAAAAAAATTGTAAATGTAGGTACTGTATATGTATACTTTCGTATACATTCTGTAAAAAGCTGTTATTTTGAAGTTACAATTACAAAGAGACACTTCAATTTTATTTATTTGTATGGATGAGCTAGAAGGGCGAGTTCAGAGTCTTTTTCAGCATGAACGCATGATGCAAAGCTGAGTAGGTAGGGAGTGTTAAAAATAACGCCAAAACTACATTTATTTGAGAAATTTTAGACAAGAACCCTTCTGATTTTGTTATTCTTTAGTATTTTATTAGGTATGTACCTACAAGAAATTATAAATAAAAATTATTTTATAGGTGTTTTCTAAAATATCGCATTATTACCCGATTTCTGAAAACCTTTTCGAGACCCCGGTACTACAGAGTCCATATCTTCATTCGGTGATTCGTTACACCCGCTATACGGTATAAGTACCTGACCTGACCTGGTTCCATTTTAAGACCTTTTACTTGCGGTTTGACTTTTACACAACTTTCATATTAATACGCTTCCTAATTACTAAAATAAAAACCGGCCAAGTGCGTGTCGGGCCACGTACAACTTAGGGTTCCGTAGTTGCCCATTAAAATATGCGGACTAACTAAACTAATTCGCTGTATTTAATTTATGAACATTAACATGTATTAATAGACTAATGGATAATACTCCGTAATGTGTAAATATTTGTTCGCCAAAAACGGTAGAATAATTTAGACAGTGTGATATTTGTAACATTATTCTGACAAATAAATGAAATTAAATAAGAAGAGGGCTTTTTTCTTATAAAATTAAGTAATTATTAATTAATATTAATAGTTTTTGCTTTGTTTACAACAATATTATAAATACTTTGCAACTTATAAGTCCTGTATTTCATTCAATTACATTGTACGATTCATTTCTCTAAAAGTCTACGAGTGTGTCAAATGTTAATCTCGAGGACGAAGCCTGAAATATAATTAGCGATTAAACGAACTTACCCGTGAGTGAATTTTGATCCTAATTATGTGAAGGCTTCGTCCGAACAGATTTGGGAACCCACTCGTTCGGTCTCTAGCCTATCAATCGTTAAATATGAAGTTAATGGGCTAGACTCTAGGGGCTGTCTCCACGAGCGAGAGAATCGCGGCGATATTAACCCATACAAATACGTAATATCGCCGCGATTCTCTCGCTCGTGGAGACGGCCCCTTAGACTACATGAGACGGATCGCGAGCGCAGGAACCAAGTCGGCTAATCTACTCTCAGCAAAACAAATATTATTTTAAAAAATGGAGGTAGAAGAAATCAAATATTCTCAAAATAGGGTAGAATGGTGTGTACTACGCGTTACTACAGTGTATAAAATACGAAGCCGTCATATAATTAGGATTGAACTTAACTCACAGGTAAGTTCGTTTAATCTCTAATTACATTTAGCAGGCATTGAAATACAATTTACCAAAGATATAAATTCAACTATGTATTTCAATTCAAATACTGCCCAGCTGACCAATCACTCACCTATTTAATAGGAAGATGAAATAAATAAACAATATAACACCTCACACGTACAACTAGTTCTACGGATACTAAAATTGTAGTCGAGGTAAGATAAAGTGACGATATGATCAACAAAATATATAATTGACAAGATAAAATTGCACCGCACACATCTTAATTAAACTCCCAGATAACTGTAGTTCGGTACCTAGAGCTTGCAACTACGAGTCAGTGTTAGTCGGTAAACGAATATAAATTGGTAGCCATCGGTATGGAAATGTATGTACCTAGTAACGGCCTAACTACTAGATTGATTATGACAAATGTCCATCAATATGTATTGGCGCACATGTCAAGTCTTGCATTATTCATTCCATTGTTGTGATGGACAAGCTCCCATTAGTAATAACTCTAGAGGAATATTTCTAGAGGTTGATGAGGGAATGAACTATTGAGTAATTATAAATAAATACTGATTTACATCTCAAAAATATTTAACTCAATCGCGATACTGTGTAATTGAGTGGCGGATTCCAATAACTATCCGAAATGAAGCATTTATATTTTTATCCATGTTAAAGAATTCAACATTTCATTTTATTATTGCAGAATATAATTGGACTGCGTTCATTGAGTGAGCGACACGATAATATTACCGTATATTGAATGAAGTTCGCATCCGTTTATTGACTTTATTTCCGTTGAGAAGACACTATCAGCTGCGGCTGTCTACGTTGTGGAAAAATACTGCAAATTAACTTAACACCGATCTCCTGTTTTCTAAGAAAAATCTACTTTTCTGCTTTATATCAGCTAGTTTGATACTGGTCTGTTGTTGAAAGGGAAAATAATTAACTTTTATAGGTAGGTATGTACAGACAGGCAGGTCAACCCACCCGAAACTGTCAGATTTTCCCAACCAACCTTGAACCTAATGCTTTAGACATAAAGTTGAAATCTATTAAATAAATTTGACAGATTGTAGTAGCTTGATGTGCTGGCGTCTGTACTAAGAAATGTTTTCAAATTCTAGAATCTCAAGCAAATTGTTTTATCCAATTACAGTAAGGTTTCTTTCTAATTAACTGATGCTACTTCATATTCCTAGATTTATGTACAATTCAATGCTTCGTCTCCAGACATCGTAGATCTTGTTACCTATGAATCTGAGAGATTGCGCTGTTGCCACTGCACGGTAAACATCGACTCCGTAACAAAAATATTAAGTCTATTTCAACTCAGCTGCATAGATGAAAACTGGATATGCGGCTATGGCCACCGCTTCTCGAATCATATGGTGCGGTTTCAAATCCTGCCAGAAACCTCACTTTTGGATTTTTGTTTTACTGTATGTATATGTATATACTAATATACTACTTGTGGAGAAACAAATAGCAACCAACTATTCTCGAATTTATTTCTGTTTCAGATTTTTCATAGTTATAAACAAATTGTGTGGTACAGCTCACGAAAATAGTATTATATTGTTTGAAATAAAAACTTTTTTACAAAAAATAAAAAAGGCTTAGTTAAAAAGTTGGTTTAGTTAAAAAGTTGGTTTAGTTTTTTGTAAAAAAGATTTTTTATTTTTCCATTTTTAGTTGTAATATCCAATACAAATATTTGCTACGCATTTATTTTACATTGAAACATACATTTCATGGTAATAGGCTTATCCTCAATAAAATGGAACTTAACACTTTCACCGTCCGCAAAGCAGACACAATAGCTAAACAATCGCCCTGAACCATATGTGGTTCATGGGACAGGAAATGGGTTAAGATACCTATTGAAATGTGGGTGTACTGTACACATATGCGTGACCTCTCAGACCTTACAGCCGTGATGTTATGTTATGATGTTGTGTAAACAATAAACATCTAAGCGATTGCAGCAATCACGACAGATTTGCTGTCTGTTATTGAAGAGTTCGGTTCCATATCTCCGAAGTCCATGATCAGATCATGACAATATTTCTGTGGGACCCCATTGGGAGAATTTTGAAAATCAGTCTACAATTGACAGAGATATCGGTGAACATACTAAAAAAAATAATTATAGTCGAACATAAAACCTCCTCCTTTTTGGAAGTCGGTTAAAAATTACCTTCATCGAATTGAGAACCTCCTGTTTTTTGAAACCTGTTGAATAATTTAAGATGAGGCAAGAAACTAATGTGACGTTACGAAGACATCAAACTGCGAGTAAGTCGAGATCTACGAAGTCACTAAATCGTAGTCTTAATACTCGTACAAGTTTAAAGTCGTGTGATGAAGTATTAGGCAGAAACTCTAACAGTGTGCTTAGAAGTATTAGAAGCCTCACAATCTTATGTGGAGGTACTATGCATCAATGAACATTTGATTATGGAGGGCTATGAAAAACATCTAGATCTTCCTAATTATCAACTCGCAGCCTGCTACGCAATAGAAAAAAGCAAAAGAGGTGGAGCATGCATTCTTACTAGAAACGGACTACAATACAAGGATTTACAAAAGATTTCAAGATTTTCAGTAACCCAAATAGTAGTAATTTCAACACGTGCATTGAAAAATTACATTAGATTTTACGAGAACTGTCCGATAAGCGCTTTCTACATAGCAATATTGTAATAGATGATTTCAATGTAGATATCCTAAAGAGAACTTACCAAACTTTAGATTTTGAATGTATATTATTGAATTACAATTCGAGATTGTCTATTTTTCAGCCCACTAGAATAAAAAGTTAAACATGTACGATAACTTTGCTCACAAAATCGAGAAAAAATGCAAGGTGGTAGTGATTGAATTTGCCCTATCGGATGCACAATTGCTGAAGTGTCCCGTAAGAGTGGACTGTGTTTTGAAATACTATTGGTACAAATCTCAACGGGATTTTAGCCCGGAGAATATGATTAAATTCAGAACCTGTCTTGAGAAGCTGTCGTTCTCTGAAATCTATGACAGCGATGATCCAAATGTTGCTTTTAACTCGTTCATAGATCAATTTAAATTATTCTACGACTTATGCTCCCCAGTAGGCTCATTAAAATGCAAACAAGTAAAAAGCCAAAATGTATTTCCCGTGGTATCAAATTATGTAGCTTAAAGAAAAGGCAACTATTATGGGCGTCTAGACTCCAACCGACACAAATAAATAAAATAAAATATTCTAACTACACAAAATTATTTAAAAAAATATTAAACTGAAGTGATTTCAAAATGACTACAATATTTAAAACTCGGACAATAAAAGCAAAATGACATGGAAACTAATAAAGAACTCTAAATTTAATCTACCAAATGACTTAATAAATACAATTCAAGCTGACAATAGAACAATTAATAATCCTCAATTAATTGCTGACAAGTTTAACGCCTATTTCATTGATAAAATTGATCCAATATCAGGGGAACGCAAAAAATTGACTGCGCACATTTTAAACAAACAAAAATCCATGTTCATGGCACCATGTCAATCAATGCTAATATGTAATATTATAAAAAGTTAAAAAAAAAACAATAGCGTAGGGTATGACGAAATTTCAACAAAGATCGTAAAATATGTTGCTGATCTAATTTCTGTCCATCTGGGCCATATACTTAATTTATTTATCAGTCACGGTGTTTTTCCTGACCGTCTTAAGGTCTCTATTGTAAAACCCGTCTTCAAAAAAGGGGATAAACAACAAATAGAAAACTACAGACCTATTGTGCTTTTGCCATTTTTCTCAAAAATATATGAGAAGTTTATTTATAACGAGCTATATGCATATTTAGAAAAACATATGATAGTTGGTTTGGTTACGAGCAAAAAGTTTTCCGGAAAAATAAGACCATAAATATGGCAATTTACGACTTCTTGAATACAATTATGACTAATATTGATAAAAAGACACCTGTTTGTGCAATGTACTGTGACATGACACAAGCTTTTGACTATGTTGACCACAATATCTTAAGAAACAAACTGTACTCCTATGGTAAAAGAGGTAATTTCTGGATTTATTAATGACTTATCTATCAAATAGAAAACAAAAAACTGCTATAACAGACCTAAATTTAAAGGCAAAAGAAGGAGTTACATACCTATCCGAAGAACGTACTGTATACTTTGGCGTACCACAGGGCAGTGTTCTGGGTCCCTTACTTTTTTTAATCTATATCAATGACCTGCCCAAAGCCATAAATTACCCCATAACCCTATTTGCTGATGATAGCACAGTAAAAGTAGCTAGTAATAAACCTGACCAATACGAAGATGAAGTAAATGACGCAAAAAAAAACTTTAGCTTCAGAACTCGGTGACATTTTGTTTGTTTAATTGAGTTTAGTTTTGTCACCGACTTCTGAAGTTAAAGTTATTTTTCCATTTTTTTGTGTTTTTAAAGTCGATTTTATTTTGTGCAAAAAATATTTTTTATTTTTCCATTTTTAGTTGTAATATCCTATACAAATATTTGCTACGCATTTATTTTACATTGTTAAACATACATTTCATGGTAATAGGCTTATCCCCAATAAAAATGGAACTTCACATACCTAACTGTGGAAAGGTGGGTGTACTGTACACATCTGCGTACCTCCTCAGAGCATATAGGCGTGATGTTATTATGATGATGTGTAAACTACAAACATCCAAGCGATTGCAGCAGTCACAACCGATTTGCTGCATATTATTGAAAAGTTCCGTTGCTTATCTCCGAAGATCAGCATCATCCTTCCAAACAAAAAAAGAATGATCGAAATCGGTTGACAATTGGCGAAGCTATCGCTGAACATACACACAAAAAAAAAGACGGGTTGCACTCCGGGAGTGCCGGCAGAAGTGAAAACTTGATTATTAACGTTGAGCATGTTTGATATTTTGGAATGGTTAGGGAATAATTTTGCACCAATTGCTTTATCAGTATAAAGAACAGGGTGTACTATTCGGTGCACCCCTGCCTGAGCCTTCGGGGATTACAGGATGTTATGTTATCATTGAATCCTGCCTAAAGAATTTGTAATTAAAAGTGTGGAAGTAATCTGTCGCACATAAAAATGTGTGCGATACATCTTTTCACAGGCGCTTAGTAAGCACGTAAGCAGGAACGTCACATTCGATCTTACTACAGAATTAGCTGAGAATTTATCGGTTTCCTATACCAATAACACTCGTGCTTTTTAACTTACTTGTAAATACTTGTAATCAAATCATTTTTAAAGCAGGTTTTTAAATAAACTGAACTTTATTTTACCAAACAACAAACGCCTTAGTGAAAATGTTTAGCAATTTAATACTCGGAAGGTACTTATTGCGATTGAACGATTTCCTTTTTTATTTTATTATCATGATTGTGCTTGCATCTTAGAAGCCTTCACAAGTACTTTTAATAGCTACTAGATACTAAGAAAGCTGCAAACTCAAAGACAACACTGTCTTATTGATTTTAGAATCTCTTGTCATTATGCGTCAATCAATAAAATTGCAAGGAAATACGGAATTTTAGCTACACTAACATACCTACAGGTACGTAACGTTTGTAAATAGCACGTAAATTGCCTTCGTAGTTAGCACGGTGCGAATCCCCCAAAGACCACGGTTCTATCACAATCTTAAGGACGATGAAGATAGCCAGAGGACTAGGTTTCGCGGCGCTGCGCCGGCGCGCGGCGGGTGGCAATTTATTTAATAGATTTGTCAGCTTTATCCCTAAAGCATTAGGTTCAAAGTTGATTGGAAACATTTATAAAATTTCTTGGGCGGGCCTATTTTTTGGCCAAAGAATCAGCATTGCCATCCAACGTGGTAATGCTGCCAGCCTTCTGGGCACTTTTCCTGTTGACAGCGATGCGGACGAATTTTTGGATGCCCTGTAACCCTTTTATACTTGTACATATTTATTTCTATTATAGTTTTGTAGTTTGTAAATAATTAATATTTTGATTAAAGAATTAATATTATAGTATTTTTCAGATCTAAATCTTAACTAAGATTGTTAAAATTTCTTTAAATGATTTTAAACCATAAAATGTTGAAGGTTAAGTTCAAAATCGAATGAGAAAATTTGTCTTACGCTTTTTCGATCAGGGTCACGTGTCCTGACGCGAGTTTAAGATTTTATACCTATTACAGAAAAAGTGCTCAACGTCGCTAAAGAAGTTTTCACTTCAAAAACAGACGAATTTTAACCTCCTCCCGTGGCAAGCAATAATCTTCAGAAGAATCACGTTGCAGTTGACAATATGCTCAACACTATGACGTAGAGCAATGCACTAGGACCTAAATGCAGGGACTCGATTTTTATTAGCCACACGACTTTACAAATCTGGATTTTACAACCATTACAACTATTATCCTTTCCTATCAATTGTCAAGCCCAACGCTTCTACAGAGGAAATTTTGACTTTTGTAAAACTGTTTGACATTACCCCCAACGACAAATTAATTATATCTGTAGGACAAAATGATTATAATACTCTAAAAATGATAAGAGAGCTGTGCTGTTCTAAAACCGATTAATTTTCCTGCAATTATTTTAGATGTAAATAAAAATATCTGCTATAAAAAAAAAACAAAAATGAATTAAATGTTACATCTTATCTATTATCAATTTATCGCAAAATATGACAAGATTCCATTGCTATGCTATCAAATAATCTCGGTGTGTCAATTAGACTACGACAAAACCTTTTTATCACATGGTTCTAAGATTCGGAAAGCAAAATCGTTTTGAACAAAAACCAGAGTACACAGACAAATTACTCATTTCTTAAACAATATTCGAATGACGTTTCTCACGTTAATGGTTGACGGTTCAAACGTTAAAGGTAATAGGGGAGACGAAACCTTTTTCATGCCTAAAACAGCTCATGGAAACCAAGCCGTTTTTCATCTGAATATAGCTGGTGCTAATAATAAAAATATAAATCCGATGATATTGAAATGGCACGAAACTTACTTCGAGACAATCAATGTATAGTTGACTTTATATATCTAACTGAAACATTTATTAAATCGGGAGATGAAGAATACATGAGATTAAAATATTTGTAAATTAGTGAGTTGCAACTACAGGAAAAAAACTGGGAAAATTTTGGAACTTTGACCCCCAACATCTCCATAACTAGAAGGTATGGTCTAGAACAAAAAAATGATCGCATTGACGAGGAGAACAAGTGCTTTTCGGCTTCGTTAAGGGTCTTATTACAGCCTTTATAATATGCGGTGACTTTAATATTGACATTTTAATTGACACCAAAAATAAAAGATTTTATCAATATTCTATACAATTATAATTTGATACTCCTTACAAATGAACCAACTCGACAAAAAACATGTCTGTATTGACAATATAATTAGTGATATAAAAGACGCGAAGGGCGAGGTACCTAGACGAATGAGGATTGTCTGATCACAATACGGGGCCAACTTTGCTAATAAAAAGAAAAGCAAACAATCTTGTTAAATAACATAGGATTTATTTCAAAGATTATTAAATTATTTACAAACTACAAAACTTTATATTAGTAATGTAGGAGCGCTGACACACTCTTAGACTTCCGCAGCATTAAATTTCTCCCCGTACACACACAACCTAAAAACCTTACACACACGCACACTAAATTGATGACCCCGACGTGATCTAAAAGTGGTGTTGTGATAACGTGACTCTACCAGCAGTGATTTTTAAAGACAGTGTGTGTACGTGATCGAGAACGGGCAACTCACTTAACATCAGCGTCTATAGTGCGGAAACTTCTTAAAAACTAATCGGCGTGAGCACAAAACAGCAGCCGACGAATATTCCCTCTCACCAGTCTCCATCACCGACAAGATCGAAGACTTTTGGCCGAGAGCACCAGAATTGTGGTTCACCAAGGCAGAGGCGATAATCAATTGCCGGAAAATAAAGTTACTTTACTTATTTAACTTGTTACGAATATTAAAAAGGAGTGGTTCATTAGGTTGGGAGCGCGTCTATAGCTTACGGTGGTTCCGGGCGAACTGTAGACGCCGAGCGCTGCACGTAAGTACGACGAATACAAAACTGATGTGTCAGCGCTCCTACACTCTAAAGGGAAGGTATAAGGACTGGTTAATTGTAAATCATTTAGAAATTAATACCGAGAAAACTAAATTTATGAGATACCTGATATATAACAACAAAAGAAACAAAAAGACACAATAGACTTGCCAAAAAAATATAATATTAAGATAGTTGAAGAAGTAAAGGAAATCAAATTTCTAGGAATAAATAATGATAAATATTGTAAGTACTTATTGTAATAAGAACTCAGATGGAGATCTTGTTTGTAAAAAAACACAAATTCCTTGGCGCACTTCGTTAAATCACTATCATCACTACATAGTATAAAAAAGTCGCTTTCTCTGTCCCTATATCCCTATGTATGCTTAAATCTTTAAAACTACGCAACGGATTTTGATGCGGTTTTTTTTAATAGATAGAGTGATTCAATAGGAAGGTTTATATGTACTTATTGCACCCGTGCGAAGCCGGGGCGGGTCGCTAGTAAAAAATAAAAACTAATAAAGAAACAGCATTAATGGTATACCACAGGCATGTATGTTCAGTATTGAGGTATGGGATAATCACATGGGGAAACTCTACAGACGCCCAGAGAGCTTCTATAGCCCATAAGAAATGCATAAGGTCAATCTACCATAGATTGACCTTATGCATTTTATAAGTGGACTGATTCGTGCCGACTAATTTTCACTGGCAAAAGTTTACTTGCACTTCCATCCCTATACGTAGGTATTTGAAATGTGTAAACTCGTTAGAAACCACCTATCACTTTCTGAGCAGGATGATAAGGTCCAATTTAAACGGAATATAGTACAAAAATCTCTGGTAGTACCTCGAAGCAGATTAAAACTATGTAACAGAAACTGTTGAAACATGGCGGTGAAAAGGACATGGCTAAATTGAAGTATGGACGACTACCCCCGCAATGAAAACGCATGTATAAACATGGTACCTAGCAATATGTAATGCTAAATAGCTGAAATTAGTATTTTGTAATTTAAAAAGGTTCAGGAACTTTTAATATTTGCACAATCCTAAAAACAAAATCGCGCAAATCCTACGACAAAGGTACAAAAACTTCAAACAATGACATTGCTATAAACTTTTATCTAGGCGTTTTAATGTGTCTGCGACGATTTTTATTGATAATTGTGTTTTTGACTGGCGATTTTGCACTAAGGTACTTGAAGTAAATATCTACATAGGGGTAATTGCAGAAAAAAAAACTTGATACATTTTGGTAATGCAATATGTCTCTTCCCTAGCTGTCAGTATTCCTTGACCTTGTCATGTCAAACCAAAACAAAGCATAAAAATACAATTAAGAAACTTTTTTATGTTTATTAGTTCACGAAAGTTATAAGAAATTATTAAACACTAAATAATTCATGAATTAATATTTAAATATTACTGGTTAGTGTGAGGTTCCTATTTGTGCTAGTCATGTTGGGGGCAGTCGTTTAGCCATCTCTTTTAAACTATTAATAGAATTTTAAACAATTGGCTTTGTAGCAGAAGTTTTTATTCAATAGACGATTATTTAAATTTTAAACAGACATGATGTATATTTTTTAAATTATAATTATTGATATTATTTATAAATATAATCAATAAATTGATGAACTGTCTTGACTGTGAGATATAATCTAATAAACTGATTTAATATTTATAATGTAATGTGGCTTATATTATTAACAAAGCAAAACTGTAAATTTTATTATGACTATGATGTCTATGACTAATGACATTGATGTTATTTCATGATGGTTTTTTATGATTTTTTGTTGATTGTGCATGTATTAGAAATATGTACACGACTGAAAAGTCGATTATAGTGAGACTAAAATTATTTTACCATGTTACTATGCACCTATATTCTGGCAAATAAATAAACATTTCATTTCTAAATAGCCAGCATTAATTTCTGTAAATCGTCGTGAAATTTGCGCTTTGTCCGAGCGATAGCAGTAACACCAGCAACTGAAGTAGTCATCCTTCTATTTTAACTTAATTGCCTTTATAATGATTGAACGTGGCAGTGTCTCAGTATTCTTGTACAAATATAGCAGAAATAGTAGTATATAGTAGTCGTGACTCGTGGTAGAAAAATAAACGTAGAGAATTTATTTATTTATTTAAACATCATGTTCAATAGTGGTACATAGGCGGAGTTAATGCCACAGTCAAGCAGACCAACCAACCAACCAACTAACCTTTGGGTCAAATAAGAAAACATTGTGATAACCCTATCACAATGTTTTTAACAAACAAAACAAAAAAAATATCTTAAAAGAAAATAGAATATTTTCAATACTTTCCGCTCGTGGTTAGTTGCAATTATTCAGTTGGTAGGTTTTATGACCAAGGTTCGCTGGGTAGTTTGAAAGACGTTTTTGTACGTATGTAATTCGTCATAACTGTGTAAGTACAGTGAGCACGGAATCCCTGCGGCATCGGCGCCGCACCGGCAGCGTTTAAAGGCAGTGCTTGGTTGGTGAACTTAAATTTTGCTGCTTCGCCATCTAAAGAAATGGCGAAGCTTAACGAAGTTGATTTACTTAAACTTCAAGAAAGTAAGTAAGTAACATGTGAATTTCCCTGTAACTAATTAAACAGCTTTTTTTCGGTAGGTACTCAAAAATCATTCCGAGATTATATATTCATATGTTACTTATTTACAAATACTTACTACACTACTTACTTACAAATAGAATTCCAATTCTGATCTCTGGTTATCTGAAGAGCGTGTTCCTTACCATTACATAAATTATCTTTTTGATTTGCTACTGTCCGTTTTCGTGTACTAGGTAGGTACCTACCGTTTTACTTTCAATAAAAGATTTGGAGATAAAGTAAATAACCATCTCACCAAGTTTGACGTTTTATTTTGAAACGTTTCGATATTTTATTTCTTTTGTTCTGATACGATAAAGCCTAACTTCAATATTCGCGTGTTGCCGATCTGACCTGTCGTGTCCAGACAATGTTATTGCAGGCTTGACAAGTGACGTCGACGGGCCGCGAGCTTTGCCACGTTAAACTAACAGATCGACAGATCGACATATCGGCACCGATAAATGTATTTTAGGTTACTAGGCTCTGGAAATAAATCACCCTCTGTCGAAATATCAACTCCAACCTGACCTGAAAAAATGTAGCTTAAGCTTTAAGTATCATACGAAGAGATTTCAGATACTATAGGCGCCGGCTACATAATGAAGAATAGAAAAGTATTTTTATGCATGGGATTGCATAACAAATAACTAGTCTAATAACTATCTTTGGAAGTCCGCCATTTTGGATTAAGAATGAGGCCTTACTTAACTAAGCATACTTTGTCATCCATACAAATGCAAAATTTTAGAGCAATCGGAAGTGGGTCAAATTTAATTATTATGATTTTTTTACATAGGTGACTTATTAACATAGTTGCACGTGAATCTAGTAAAAGCGTGTTTTATTTAAATTCCTTGTCTCAGTGACGACTAGAAGCAAAATATCATAACAATAGTCTAGTTTGACATTAGGACTAGACAAGCGACCAATGGCCAGGTTTAGCTACTTATAGCAAAAAGATTTTTTTTCGTGTATCGCAAGTAGGTATCTACATTTAAATAACCTTGAGTACGACCTAACCTGAGAGTGTATACGGGGTGGAAGGGACACCGACGCAAAAACGGCAACCGCGTATTAAAAAATCAGCGGTTCCATACATAAAAAATTAAAAATTAAAAAAAAAATTAAAATTATTTATTAATAATCAAGTATAATAACATAGCAATTTGAACGGTGATCCCCAAACTAGACGTTAGTCTGTATCTTGGGGATCAGAGTTGTACATTTTCGTTATTATCAAAAGTGGACGTTTATGGTGATTATTAACAAAATTAAAAGTAAAATTAAATTTAAGTAAAACAAGGAGCATATAATTAAGAGTAGGCAAATAAAAAATAAAATTTGGTAACAAATAAAAGAAAAAAATCATACAAATAAAATTCAAGTTAAATGTGTGTATGCGAGTGAGTGTGTGCGTGTGTGTGTGTGTGTGTGTATCTGAGTGAGATTAGGAGTGATAGAATGCTATTGGTTTGTGTAGTCTTAGTTCTTATGAAGCTACTTGTAGATAATCCTTTCTGTTTCGTTGTAGGAGAGTGTAAGGAGTCAGTTCTTTATAATCTTTTTACACAAGGATATTTTGAGGTCTTTTATGTTACAGATTTTTACAGCTTCGTTGTAAATGCGTGGATATAAATAGTTTTGAGAGCGTCTTGCCATAAGAGAGTTTGCTTCGGGGATGGGTATCCTAAATGTTCGTTTTGAGATTATCTCTGTGTAGTCTGGTCTGGATTTTAATTTTCTGTGTGTTTGTAGTACTGCATTTAGGATAAAAAGCTGTCGGACACGGAGGACCGGGAAGTCCTTATAGAGATTGTCAGTTGAATACAATAAAGGTTTCTTGAGCATTACTTTAATGACCGCTCTTTGTGCTCTCTCGGCTTCAATAAATGTGGCCTTACCTGCGCCACCCCAGACAGAGATACCATATTGGAGGACGGACTGGCAGAGACCAAAGTAAACAGTACGCAAAATAGGAGTGGGTGTGCAGTCACGTAGTTAAAAAAAAGTAAGTAGGTTTAATAGGTGCCTAGTATTGTTATTATATTATTATGTAAGTGGTGGATATTTACTGATATCATTTTGTATAACTTTACAGTAGGTTTATGTAATGTTTTTCTTTTAAAAGAAATAACTTTGTTTGTTTAACAGTCCCATAAGTTCAAGGTTGTGTCGAAGTCAACAGTTCACTAACTCTTATAATACAAGCTTGACTTAGTTTAGGAGTTAGAGAATTCCATAATTCTATGTGGCAGCGTAAAACCTCTAAACTAAGATTTAAATTGTTACTAGATTAAGAAATTGTTGTACCTACCTTGATGGAAATAGAAATATTTATTCAAATTCAAATACTTTATTTCGAACAACCAAGTCCATATGGGTTAGAAATGCTTAAGAACTATGTTAGTAGTAATAATTTCATAGCTTTCATAGATACAACAATTATAATAATAATAAAGATTTTATTGACGAACTAGAACTAGATTACATGGCAAAGTAGTATAAAATAAAGCACAAGCAAATAGTTTCTTAATCTAGTTAGTGGGTGCCGTACTGCTCTCCTAGATAGGTAATTCTTTAAATAAATGTCTACACTTAATTGGATATAGTCTGCACCCTAACCTATTATTATTATTTATTATTTTGACCGTGTAGGTATTGCACTTTTGTAGGAAACAGCAGATTTTTTTTTTAATAACCGTTGAAATATTTCTATGTAAGTAGTCGGAACACCAAGTTTAAAAATAGTCGCAGAATAGTCGCTTCTGTTAGATAATTAATATTTTAATTATAGACCAGCGATTAGAATCTTTCCGAGAAAATCTCCATTCAGCCGTACAACCTCCTTCGAAGAATTTACATTTTAATTTAAATAAAAGTTATACCCTAAAAGTACGTAAATACTTCAGTGAATTCCATGTTTTTATCCCACTTTTATATGTCCCAGAATTTGAATACGTAACGTATCTACTAGTTCGAGTGGTTGTAACAAGAATTGAATTTGTTTTGGATTAGTTTTGTTAGTAGATACCTCTAATACGTTTGGAAAAACATGAAATAGAGATTATTATGTTCGTCAGAAATTCTCCGACTCGTCGGTGTTTGACCCATGGATTATGTTGGTTGTTGTTGTTATTGTTGTTGTTGTATGGTATATGTTGTGTGATATATGTGTGTGTAATGTTTTCTTATTTAACCCAAAGGTTGACTGGTAGAGAATGCCTTGTGGCATTAAGTCCGCCTATGTACCGCTATTGTACATGAAGTTTAAATAAATATGTTAGTTACCTTGTTGCCTTCTTTGTGACTCGAAAAGGTTTTAGTCATAAGTATCTACTTTTTCATAAAATAACGAGTGGCGACCATAAAAGGCTTTTCTTTGACCAGACATCAAATCAAATCGCTTACATAAAATTAAGATAAATGTAACAATACATCGGATACCGAAGTTCATAATGTTATTAATGGATCACTATAGTAAAATGAATGACGAGGTCGCGGCTAAACAATAACACCCGTTCGGATCACTCTTCAGGTTAAGCCACGCTTGCCTAGGTTGGTCTGTGGTGTTTCCTCCGTGCCTCGGAAAGCAAGTTAAGCCGTTGGTCCCGGCTGTCATTTGTAGATCTTCGACAGTCGTAACAGGTAGTCATTGACCCGAAAGTCTGACAACCAGTATTACCAAGGGGAATCGTATTTCTCAGTACCTACTAACCGGGTTGTGGAGGTCAGATAGGTAGCCGGTGCATGTAAAATACTGGTATTCAGCTGCATCCGGCTAGAATGGAAGCCGATCCCAACAACGTTGGAATAGGCTAGGCAGATGATGATGATAGTAAAATGAATAGAACTCCGCATTTCCTATCCATACCGAGGACTTTCATGAAAAAGCGCGCTAACTACGAGTATCACCGACGTTCCAGATAAAGTTAAACTCGTGTTTATTGGAAGTTAATCGTGTCGTTTTTGTTCAGAGAGCGGCAATATCTTGTCTTGAACGAGAGGCAAAGGGAACTCTACAAAATAAATAGTAGACGGCATCAGAATTTCATTATTCATAGCATGCACAGCATTGTATCGGGATCCTTGAACTTAAGTGTTTTAGGTACGAACCTAACGGGTGTAAAAACACTCGTAACGAAGTGGAGAGGCACTTGTTCTTGCCGTCATTGTCATCTTTTCTTTGTACTGAACCATACCTGGGAATTTTCTACCTTTCTACCTTAATTTAAGGAGATAATGGTCAAATTATAATTTTCTCCCATTTTTTAAACACAAGTTAGTTATAAAAATAATACTTCCCTGTTTGAATCGAATTTTGTTAACGATTTCAAGTGTTTTTTTGCACGGAACCCTAATTATTTTTGCAAAATAAAAGTAGCCTAAGTCACTCCTTATAACATGAACTATCTGCCAATGAAAGTCAAAATTGGTCCAGCCGTTTCGGAGATTAGCCGGAACAAATAGACTGACCAAAATTTAAAAAAAGAAAAGAATCTTTGTTATAAGTACCGTGTGTATGCATCCCTTGCATATGCATTCAGTTAGCAGTTATTTCGAAATTACAAACAGACACTTCAAATTTATTTATTTTATACGTCTATGACCCCTTTACTATTCAATGCAGAATGTTTTAAGTGGGCTACATTGAGCATTGCCGTAAACCGTAACTGACTTTTCACAAAAAAAGAGATGATTATATTTATCAGCAAGCAATCAATTTTGCGCATACCTACTTAGTTTAATGTACAGAATGCTTGATAATGGTTTTGTGATGGGTTATTTTACAGCCTTTATAATATTTTAAATCCTTTCTAGTGAATTAAGTAGGTAAACCATAATCGATATTTACACATTAAGATAAGAATATAAGAAAACAATTATTCAATCAAGTTTTACAATATTACAAATATCTACTAGGCTATCTATATTTCACTTTGCCAAAGAATGCAAAAGCCTGTATTTCCCCTATCAGCGCCAATCCCCCCAAACAATTAATGGGAGCCATCAAATAGAAATGTTCACCTTTAGTGGGTTTTTTACTACAAAATTCAGCAACAGATAACATAATAATCCGAAAACTAAATATAATTTAGTTAAGTTATAAAGAAATCAACTTAATTATAAAATCAGAGATGACATAAAAAAAATCACTAACTATTTTTTAATAAAATTAAATCATCCAATTAAAATCAAAGAAGTAAAATAAAATAATAAAATCGTTACAAATAATTTCATTAAAATAAAATCACTAAAATAAATGAATAAAACCATTACATTAAAAAAAATTGATGAAAAACAGCTCACTTAGAAAATCCAATTGACTACAATACGTGCAACTTCTGCAATAAAAAATGAATATTCAAACGACACAAGAGCAGTTCAGGTTTTATTGACTAGTTTGAACGGAATTATTTCCGTCCTCGCATTAACTTTCTTGTAGTTGGAAATGTTTAGATATTCTTCTTCTTTAACGTGTGGTTAGTCCCTAATCTGGTGTTAGTTTTTATACCGCCCATGGGCCTCTGACTTGGCTTTACACGCCGTCAAGAAATATCTCTCAGACATACTTGTTTCCTCACGATGTTTTCGTTTACCGATGCAAGTGATTATACAATACGCACATGAATCCGAAAAATCAGAGGTCCGTGCCTTATATTCGACCTCGGGACCTATGACTTGGCAGTCCGACAGTCACACCACTAGGCTACCACTGCTTACTGCCGTGCAGTGCAACTTGCTTTGGATTAATGAGAAATATGAAGCAAAATCAAGCGAAAATCATTATGCTAGGTTCGCTAGCACCATTTTGTTACCGTGTTACGAAACTATCGTAATAATATATAGACCATGACATCTATTCTTTTGTGTGGAAAACATCACATATCTACACAATTGAAGGCCCTGTCTATAGAAATAGAAGTTTCCATAGACGTTTTAGTTTCGTAGCTATACATGTAGTATTTATCCGCAGCAAGTTCCCAACTCAGTGAGAGCCGTCGTTTGCAATCTAGAACGTGAGACAGGAAACATATATTGTCGCCATTGTCTTGTAGTCGATGAAACAATTTGCTCAGTATTGTCGACTAACAATAATATCTTTGCAGCAGGAAACAACGTCGCTCGCTGAACGCATCCGTCTGCTGACTTGCGATGTGGAGGATGAGCCTGAGGATCAGAGGGCGTCGCCAGCCGGGGCTAGCGCCGACAAGATGTCGAATAGCAGCGACAAGTCCAGCGACAAGTCATACAACAGCATCAGTATCGACAAGAATTGCGAGAAAGCGTTCGGCAGCGCTTCGTCAAGCTCTTCTTCCTCGACGATATCGGTGCCGCTACCCACACGACAGCTGCCTCCGGACCTGGGTGACGTACACCAGGAAACACAGAAGGTCCGTAGTCTTTTATGAAACCTAATTCAACCTCTCATGAGCTTTACTCCAACTTTTTATGTGAATTTGTAAGTAGGTACCTACAGATCACCACTAAGTAAGACACGCATCGGAAGACGTAAACACAGTTGCATGATTCCGCTTTACATCCGATGCACCTTTATATGTAGATCTGATAACAATGGGTCTGCTCAAGCCATCATTAGGTATCTACTGTCTCTTGAGTTAGAGTAGGCAGAGCGGATCTAGCATTCAGTCCGTATTACGTGTCGGAATTGAACAGAAGTTTTGTTTCTGCATTACACGGCATACGGTTTTACGAACTCAGGTGTGAATCAGTCTGGTACCTAATTCCATGGGATAATTGGATTAACTAATAAACCTACTAGTTAACCAACTGCTTTCGCTGTACCTTGGCGTGGGTGAAATTAGATGAACCGTTCCTTTTAATCTTGAACGATACCGTGTACAATCATGACTACTTTAGTTGCACTCTAAATAGCACATTCGTAAGAAACGGTATCAGTAATAACTGTAGTAAATTAATGACATCGGCTACATGGATTAAACTTTGCATTGGGTAATCCCAATGCAAAGTTTAATCCATGGCTGCTATTTTGCAAATTAAATAAAATGGCGGGAAGTTATGCAGGGCAAATAATTCAAATCCCTTTCTGGGTTAAGAAAAATGGTGGTAGATTAATAACGAAGTCAAATACTCGTAGCTCTTAGTTTAGAGTGGCTGGAAGCTCCGTTGAATCTCGCAAAACACATTTGCGCAGAAGATGTCATGTTCAAACGAAAATTCATTTAGGCAAGTTTATAGGTACTTATTGAAGGAAAGGTGCATTCAAATTAATATAATATGCTATAATATGTAACAAGAGTAATGATCGAGTTTTACTTACAGTTTATTACTATCGCGTAACTTTACAGACGGCGGGGAACTTCACTCGAATGAAAAAAAAAACACTTCAGTTCACCGAAGTGTTGAGCTGAAATGTCGAGTGGTTTTTCCAACATTTTACCTCGATAAAATGCACCTTGTTTAAATTAAAAAGTCTTTTGAAAACAGGTTGACAGCTAAGTTGTGTTTTTCTAATAAGTACGCAGGCAGCCGCAGTACAGACAGAGATATAAGTCAACTTCGTTTAGGCCCGTAAGCTGGTTTAAGCTGTGCCAAGGCATCCAATTATTCTGAAGTAGGTAAATACATTTTAAAGTGTTAAGACGAAGAGTGGTTATTCATTTATGGAACTTGTTTAAGGCACTTTTCCGTAGTTACTAATTTAACTACGATTACCTAAACTTTTACCTAAAAAAATACATTAAGACTAGGTTTCCCCACAGCCAAAGTCAGAGCCCAGGAGACAGTTCCTGTCAACACTAGCGCCATTGACTGCCTGTGTCGGAAGTGCGGCCCACCACGAGGGTTTCTACTACGTCCCCCCAGGAGACCGTACGTCAGCGTCCTCGGCCACTAACCTGGATTTGCAAGAACACAACGATGCGCCGGCGCCGGACGTAGTCGCAGGAACACCGGGTAAGCGGTCAGGTCTGTAAGTTGCAACACAGATCTAAACTAACACTAACATTCATAACTTTACTGGTCATTGAAAATCCAACTAAGTTCTGGTTCAGTCACACCGGTAGCTACGAATAGATTGCAAACCGACTGCGGATACGGCAAACTGACAGATGCTTCAGTAAATTAGGTATCTGTCAGAGTACGCTATGTAGCGCCTCGTCTGCAGTTTGTCCGTGCGGTTTGAACAAATCTTAAGGCTAAAGTCGTCTTGTGCAAAACTCAGAAATTCCCTGCAAAAACAAAAACAAATCGTGTGTGGACCTCCCTCTTTGACACCTAGTCGTACAGTTACATTATTTGAGATGGTGCTAAAGTGGTGTATTCGGTATTTGCAGAATTTCGCACTTTGCCGATCTTTTTCCTTTTCATATATTTTTGCATGTATTTTGTCAACTTTCGTTGTTTACCGACTTTTTCACTTTTCTCGCATACGAATAGCTGAAATTCGATTAACAGGCATATCTTGTCATGTATTCTTGGTATAGCGACTATTTGTACAGTCGGCAACAGAATTTTCTGAGGTTGAATCATTTGAATAGGTACTATTATTCTTCCTGGCTGGCTGGTAATAAAAGATGATATAATAATATGATTGACGTATAATTTTATTTTAATAGATTCAGGATTATGATCACTGTCGTCAATTGAAATATTATAATAATGTGTTATCTTTGTATTTATAATTAAAAATGAGTCGTGACTATCCTTCAGTGAAATTTTTTGACGGGCGAAAAGGGCCAAAAATTTTGTGGAGGGCTGGGTATCGGTACACATTAGAGAAACAAAATAAAACTGACTCTAGTATTTGCCATTGCCAAGTACAAAGGTTCTCTCACTTGGAACGCGGCAGATGAGACTGTGACCAGAGTTCGAGATCATCAATGTAAGCCAGATTAGGTAACTTTTAAAATTTAAAAAAATCGATCTATACTCAAGCAAGCCGTCTGCGACAGTTATCACCCCATCCCAAAAATTTACGACAATTTTATGAAAATTAATATCTATATTTTTTTTATGTTTTCATGATGATGTAATTAATTTAGATAGTTCCTAGTGGGTATATCTGTAAATTATGTAACGACAGATTGTTTGTTTTTAAATAATAAGATTTAGTTTCTATTTTCACAACTAAATGATTAGATTCGTATATTATTTTAGAACAAATAAATAAGTTTTGCATTTGACTGATTTGTTTGACTGTACACATTTCGACAAATTTCGATATAAAAATGGTTTCATATGAATAAGTTGCGAAACTGTAATAATACATGCAATAACATGCACTGCAGAAAAAGCCGGCAAACAATAGGTAATTAAATATATGAAAAGGAAAAATATCGGCAAAGAGCAAAAGTCGGCAAAAACCGAATAGACCGCTAAAGGTTGCTCTATCTGCTTATTAACTGATTTAAAAAAAATTAATTCGACCCTTATATTTATTCTTATTTCCAGGAACCACAATACAATGACGAAATAAAAAACATTCTTTCGGACAGTTATTATTAATTCATGATCAGTAGTTTTCGAACATTTTTTTTTTGGAATGATATTTGTCGCCTTGCCACTGCAAAATTCATTAGAGCAAGTGTCCTAGATTTTTTATTATATCCAGGACACTTGCGCGAACGGACTTTTACGCGAACGGACACTTATGCGAATGGACATGTCCACGAATAGTCATTTGTACGACTGATATAGACACTTGCGACACTTCGACACTTGCGCGTCTAATAGCCCGTAAGATTCGTTACAGACAAAACATAACATCACGCTTGATATTACTTGAACGGTGGGTTGAGGCGTAACTGTGAATAAGTCCCAGACACGAAGGAAGGTCATAGTTATGCTGCTGCTTTTTATTCTTGATTTTAATGAGTGACAATTTCAGTGTTTTTCAAAATGAAAATCCAAGATAGCCTTGAAAACTTTTCCGTTCTTTTTTTTACCATGGGTGTCATTTTTATGGTTTTCGTGGTCGCTGATAACGAAAATGATGTCAAAATGAATATCCAAGATGTCGCCGATGATACTTTCCGAATTTTCTTATCATTTTGATGGTTTACGGGGTTGATGATAACGAAAATGAGATCAAATTGAAAATTCGAAGAAGGCACCGATGCAAATGATGAAAATTGAAATGACACCCATGACAAAAAACTTCGCTACATTTCGCAGCGGCCATCTTTGATTTTGATTTTGACCCAATATTCGGTTAGTACGAGCGCCTTCGATTACCATGGACGTGATACACATGACGAACAATTTGCAACTTTTCGCAGTCATCTTTGATTTTGATTTCGATTCATCGTAAGGAATCTTATTTCCCCGCAAGTATCCGTTCGCGCTAGTATCTTCCACACATGTATAAAAAATTAAAAAATCAAAAGATAAAAACCTAACCCTTCTTCTCTTTGTAGTCGGTTAAAATAATTAAGAAGAGCAGCCTGCATGACATAACATTAGTGCGATAGCATGATTGTGCGACTAGGTGTGAAAAAGTGAGAAGAAGTGAAAAACAATTTATGAACAAAACAAACAAAACAAAACATCAGCTGGAGCTTCAATTTGGTGTTCCAGTTCTGGTGATGCGAAACCTTGATGCAACCAGACTGCAACGGCACCAGGTTTCGTATCACAGAGCTGAGCTGCTAAAGGAGAGAGCATTTTAAGTCCCCGCATACCCATTATTCCAAAAACCTTACCATTTCAATTTAAGAGGTCACAATTTCCCGTAAACGGTTTTAAGCCATGTCGTCGCCTCATTCAATTTTGTTTCGGATCTCTGCGCCCAGAATTGCAGTACCCAAAAGGAAGTCATCACCCATATTATCACATTTTGATCAGCCAGTCAGTTCTCACACATAACATAACATAACATCACGCCTGTAATCTCCAACGGGTTAGGCAGAGGTGTACAATATCGTACACCCACATTTCGCCGTTCGTTATGTTATACGTAAGTCCCATGTGACAGGGGGCGAGCCTTTTCAATTCTATTCCACCAACCGGGCACGAATCCAGATTCTGTGGCTGCTACTGAGAAATTCCTGATGGAATGCCCCAATAACACTATTATTTATAGTATTTTTTCAATTGCATACATTGTTTAATGTTAAGTGGAACAGCGGAGTCACCTAACACAAGCATCTTCTTGCTTAAAAGGTTCTCTCCAAATCATGGGCGTTATAACTTTATGTAATTTAAATAAACATTTTTTTTTACACTGTCCGACCCGGCAACCGACCCCAGGACCTCATGCTTAGTAGTCGCACTTGCGACCACTCGACCAACGAGGCAGTCTCACACATACACACCTAAATTGAAACGCGAACGACGTAGCGGGCAACAGCTAGTATTAACATACAACCTGACACTGATTTTCAATTTGCTAAAGATGTAAGAATATTTTAATTTTGCGGGGTACCCTAACTTCCACTTTAAAACAGCAATTGTGTAACATTGGCGGGAATGAAAATGAAATGAAACAGCATCAATTTATTATTCATGTCGATATCTGCAGTGCTCTGCTCTTGGTACCTAGTTACCTACTTGTTAACACCAAATACCTACTTACAACATTGTTACTTACAACCTTCCGCACTACTAAAGTACCTACCGTGAGATTCATTCTCACCGCCAATTAAGTCGCTTTTACGATACCTATTACATATATGTAAGGGGTTACCCTGTTAGTTGTTTTGTTTGTCTTACGACTTTCATCCACTTCTTTATTTTTAGGGTTCCGTAGTCAACTAGGAACCCTTATAGTTTCGCCATGTCTGTCTGTCTGTCCGTCTGTCCGTCCTCGCTTAATCTCTGTGACCGTTAGCACTAGAAAGCTGAAATTTGGGACCAATATGTGTATCAATCACGCCGACAAAGTGCTAAAATAAAAATTGGAAAAAAATGTTTTATTAGGGTAGCCCCCCTATATGTAAAGTGGGAAGTGTTTTTTTTTTTAATTTTAACCCTAATGTGTGATATATTGTTGGAAAGGTATTTAAAAATGAATAGGGGTTTACTAAAATCATTTTTTGGTAATGTCAATAATTTCGGAAATAATCGCTCCAAAAGTAAAAAACAAAGCGTCCCCCCCCCTCTAACTTTTGAACCATAAGTTTAGAAAATACGAAAAAAATCTGAAAAGTAGAACTTTATAAGGACTTTCTAGGAAAATTATTTTGAACTTGGATGGAAACAACAGATGGAAACTGCAGTTAACCAATATAATTTGGTCCCTGAATCGTATGAGCGCCTATACAATCCAGAGGTCAAGTTTCATTTGCCCGTATTTTTTTTTTAACTTCGTTTACATAATATTTTATTATCCTGAACGTATCTTTTTTCTTTTAGTTATCACCGTCCTTTGTGGGCCCGTTTTTAGTGTTCCGTAATTATTAGAGTTCCGTAACAAATAGCCTTTTTAAGTTGGGTTACCACTATGTTCATGCTCCAGCAGCGCTCCGCGCTCCTGCAACTGATCCAATGGATCTGTCGCGCGCCCTTTACATGCGCTCCCCTTTGACACACTGCGCTCCCCTTTGTGTTCGCGCTAAAAACCGTCACGAGTCGGAACGACTGCCGCGGAGCGTGCAATATTGCACGCTCCGTGTTCGCGCACGTACCCACTACCGGGAGCTGTTGCAGGAGCGCGGAGCGCTGCTGGATCGCGAACATAATGGATAGTATGGATACCCACCTTTAAACTCATAAGTGGGAACACTTATTGTGACGGACGGGAAACTACGGAACCCTACACTGAGCGTGGCCCGACACGCTCTTGGCCGGTTTTTTTTTTAAGAGTAATCTTTCTTCTTTATCGTGTGTTTAGTGCCTAACCTGGTGTCAGAGTTTTTATGCCGCCCATGGGCCTCTGACTCGGCTGCAATCCAAGCCAATTATTTAATTAATGTTTGTAATTATTATTAGTTCCTATGTTATGCAAAACTTTACTACCTACGTTGCTGGAATATTAGCATCTCTATCCATCCACAGAGCTGTCATAATCATTCCTTTACAAAACTCATCCCGTGTGGGTGTAAATGTCGCAGTGGTCATTAATCATTAGAACAAAATAGAACGTGACATTTATTACTTTTTACCATTGCCACTCGAAAAAGAGCATTTTATTAATCGATAACAGTGAACAAAACTCTCTTTTACTCACTGACTGAATAAAAACATTTTGAATTTGGAACAAGCACGAATTAGGAACAAAACATAAATAAAACGTAACACAAGAATAGAACACTGAATTTTGAAAATTGTTTTAATTTCACTATACATTTTTAATGTTTATTATTTAATCCTTTGTTCTCTTATTATACGAGGGCGGCACTGAAAATTTCGGGAATCAAGGAAGTGACACAACATTACTATTTAAAAATGTATTTATTGCTTTTCGAAGTATTCTCCGCGAAATTTGACACATTTTTCCATACGATGGAACCAATCATTGAAGCAACCATTCCATTCGGAAGTTGGGGTCTCCAAAATGGCCGTTTTGTAGGCGTCTACAGCTTCTTCAGGTGATGAAAATCTCTGACCACGCAATTTATTCTTTATTTTAAGGAAAGTATAGAAATCATTAGGGCTTAGGTTGGGGCTGTACGGTGGATGGTCTAATAATTCTATGTTTTCTTGCTCTAAAAACTATTTTGTTCTGTGCGCGGTGTGAGAACTCGCATTGTCGTGATGGAGGATGATGCGGCGGTTGCAGTTCTCTTTACGGAGTTCAGAAACGACCTGTGGCAAGCAAATGCTAGCATACCATTCTGCATTAACCGTTCTTTGTCCCTCAAGAGGAATAGTCGCAACATGGCCGGTTTTGGAGACAAACGTGGCCACCATTTTTTTTGCAACACTCCGTGAACGAACAATTTTTGTTGGCTTTAACTCATTTTCGAACACCCAAACTCGTGACTGGTTTTTTGTTTCGGGTTCGTTCGCGTATATCCAGGATTCGTCACCTGATACGATGTTGTATACAGCATTTGAGGATCCTGCGTGGAATCTTTTGAGAGTTCTGACGCACCAAGTGACGCGAGCCGCTTTTTGCTCTTCACAGAGCGAATGCGGTATCCATCGGGAAAACAACTTTTTTACAACTAATTGTTCATGCAAGATTATTTGTATTTGACTCATGCCAATGTCTAAAGTTGCCTGAATTTCGCGGTATGTCACATGTCGATCTTCCTCAATCAGCTTACGCACAGCATCAACGTTTTCTTGGGTGACTGTAGTTTTTGGACGACCTTGACGGGGATCATCACTGAGCTTGACACGTCCACGTTGAGATTCAGCAAACCAGCGATAAATTGTGGTTTTGGATGGGGCTTCATCACCAAATGCAGAAATCATCCGGTTAACACACTGTTATTGTGTTAAACCACTTCGAAAGTCATAATAAATCATCGCTCTTGAATTTTCTCGAGTCAATTCCATTTTCTCAACGACTAAACAAGTTTGACAAAACCTTGTGACAAGACCGAGAATCTTTTTTTAAATAAATAAATGGTATTCGATTTTTAAAACCAAGGAGTTTTCAATTAAAAAGATTTTAATATGACAGGAACAGTGGAAATATTCCATTCCCGATACTTTTAGTGCAGACTGCGTATTACCGATTATATAATAAAATGTGATAAATACTCATCTGCCTAGACTTATCCTTACTTTATTGGGGTCGGCTTCCAGTCTAATCGGATGCAGCTGAATATCATTATTTTACATGGACCGACTGCCTATCTGACCTTCACAACCCAGTTAGTACTGGGTGGGTAATACGGTACCTACCCCTTGGTAAGACTGGTTGTCAGACTTTCGGGCCATTGACTTCCTGCAACGACTATCAAAAACTACAAATGACAGCCGGCACCAACGGCTTTACCTACTTTCCGAGGCACGGAAGAAACTCGGTATGTAATGAATAAGTGGTCACCCATCTACAGACCGACCTTGGTAAGCCCGGCTTAACCTTGAAGATCGACCTGAGTGGCAGTTAATACAGAGAAACGACCCACGAGAAATATAAATACTATACTTCTATTTATTTTCTCGCAGTCAATGGAAAAAGTACACAACTCGTGAAAAAAAATCATCTCAGTTCTAGTATTCGCTCCGCTCAGGATTCTACCTTCGCTGCTCTCGGGATCCAACTTAGTCCCGCGAACCGCGTGAAATTCGCCGGTTCGCGACATCCATTATGTATAGAAGCGTAATTTCACTTGTCAAATCAAATGTACAATTGGTCCAGCGCGCCGCTATCCGACTTCGACCTCGCCTGCGTGAAGACCATCAGGTTCGAATCTTAGTTGACGCGTATTTTTGCTTTCGTGTTATTATTTTAAAATTACTCCTATAGATTTCTTCAGAATCAAGAGTAAATTAATAAAAATAAAATTAAACGTCCACCATGCTTGACGGTTGATTCTGGAGAAAATAATATACTTAGTGTGTTACAAAAGAGTGTAGTAATACCAAAGGAGGTCGGTGTACTCATCATTATGAACAACTTTATATACGGCGCCAGCCCTAAAATCACCAAAAACACCACCAAAAAAAAACGAAATCACCACACCTCACCTCACCACCACCAATCACTGTCTGGCATGAATGCTGAAATGGACCGTTTTGGCGCAGCCGTGAGGCACACAGCACATACTACCTATGTATTTTCTCTGTTTTTTTTTTAATTCGTCATTTATTTTTGAAGTGAAAACTTCTTTAGCGGCGTTGAGCACTTTTTCTGTAATGGGTATAAAATCTTAAACTCGCGTCAGGACACGTGACCCTGATCGAAAAAGCGTAAGACAAATTTTCTCATTCGATTTTGAACTTAACCTTCAACATTTTATGGTTTAAAATCATTTAAAGAAATTTTTAAATGTTTCCAATCAACTTTGAACCTAATGCTTTAGGGATAAAGCTGACAAATCTATTAAATAAATTGCCACCCGCCGCGCGCCGGCGCAGCGCCGCGAAACCTAGTCCTCTGGCTATCTTCATCGTCCTTAAGATTGTGATAGAACCGTGGTCTTTGGGGGATTCGCACCGTGCTAACTACGAAGGCAATTTACGTGCTATTTACAAACTTTACGTACCTGTAGGTATGTTAGTGTAGCTAAAATTCCGTATTTCCTTGCAATTTTATTGATTGACGCATAATGACAAGAGATTCTAAAATCAATAAGACAGTGTTGTCTTTGAGTTTGCAGCTTTCTTAGTATCTAGTAGCTATTAAAAGTACTTACTTGTGAAGGCTTCTAAGATGCAAGCACAATCATGATAATAAAATAAAAAAGGAAATCGTTCAATCGCAATAAGTACCTTCCGAGTATTAAATTGCTAAACATTTTCACTAAGGCGTTTGTTGTTTGGTAAAATAAAGTTCAGTTTATTTAAAAACCTGCTTTAAAAATGATTTGATTACAAGTATTTACAAGTAAGTTAAAAAGCACGAGTGTTATTGGTATAGGAAACCGATAAATTCTCAGCTAATTCTGTAGTAAGATCGAATGTGACGTTCCTGCTTACGTGCTTACTAAGCGCCTGAGAAAAGATGTATCGCACACATTTTTATGTGCGACAGATTACTTCCACACTTTTAATTACAAATTCTTTAGGCAGGATTCAATGATAACATAACATCCTGTAATCCCCGAAGGCTCAGGCAGGGGTGCACCGAATAGTACACCCTGTTCTTTATACTGATAAAGCAATTGGTGCAAAATTATTCCCTAACCATTCCAAAATATCAAACATGCTCAACGTTAATAATCAAGTTTTCACTTCTGCCGGCACTCCCGGAGTGCAACCCGTCTTTTTTTATTTTGTATCTTTTTTATTATGTGTGCTTAATGTAGGTACTGACGTCAAATAAACTTAATTCTTTCTTTCTTAAAAACTGCTGTTTCATGCATTTGTTCCCAGGTTCCTTTTTGTATAAAACAGCAGTTTATTTTCGTGATTTACGGGTGATTTGAGTACAACGACTTCATTTAGTGTTATCACTCTTTTATATCTATGGGAATAGAAATGATTCTTTATTGCTTTTTCATAATTTTGATATACCATACACACCAAAAAACTTTATCATTTCTGATTTGCCTTTATTATTTAGAAGAATTTGGCATTCTGCGTATGTTTGTAATGTCAAAATAATAGCTTTTATAACCCGCGTCAAAAAAGAATTGCGAATGGCGGCCAAACAAAGGAGCTAATGGTGCTCTTTCACTCGCACTGTATAATGTGAGAGTGAGAGAAAATGATAAGCGCCGCCCTTTTAGAATATTTTACTGACGCAGGTTATAACTAAATAAAAATTACGGTGTATAAGAATACACCGTGTGGACAGACGGATGTGTGGAGAGACGAATGAAAGGAATGGACTTTCGGACAGGGAGGATGGATAGATGTATGAACAGGTGAACGAACAGGAAGGATACATAAAATTTAAAATTTATTTTTACAGTAAGTTTAGTTTTAAACCATGAAAGGTTAAAGCAGTGTTTGCTTCCGTTTTGTCTTTTTCTAGTTTGTACTCTTTTATTGATGCATTCGGATACTCAGAATTTTTGATTCAGTAAGCATTTTTCTGTCTATATGGCATATGAACGGTATGATTCTGGTAAGGACGCGCTAAAATTTTTGCATATGTGGCGTTAAAAAATAAAAAAGCAGCACACCACTTTAAATAAAGTATATTCAATAAACTTAAGATTATAATTATACAATTAAATAGTAAAAAATAACAAATATAGGTAAATGATTGATTATTTCCTGCACCTTTTTTATAAAATAAAATATATTTCAATGATTAAATTAAGAATTCAGTATGTTTTGCTAAGAAGGCTTCTTGGCACAAAATAACTTACTTTTTTGTAAAAAATACAGAGATCTGTAAGGTAAAATTATTTCAATAATACGTTTATCGCTATAACGTTTTTAAGATACTATCTTCTTCAGGATAATCATACGAATCCGTCCTCTGGGGTTTCAAAATAAATCAATTGGATAATACCTTGACATTCGACGAAAATACCTACGTCTATGGGTAATAAATTCCTGTGACGTGACCACTCAGCATTGCCTCTCCTGGGTCAAATAGATATCCACATCAAAAGCAGAACACGCAGCAAAACTGCGCTGTCGTCGATCCAATTAGAAACACTCGTAAGAGGCTACGCTGTAGTTATCTAACGGAACTCAGACAGCCGGGGAGGGGGAATAGATTATAAAGAAAAGGGCCTAAATAAATTCGACCCTTTTTAACTGATTATTCAACCGGACAGTAAGTGAAAATATCACAAGTAAAGTAAACGCTTTTAAAGCGATTTCACATTAAAAACTATTCGTTTACTTCGAATTAAAATTGGGTCAGGCAATAAATTGTTGGTGTAATATCTAGAATCAAACCATGTCTCTTGGTTTTTCGTACAGGAGTGAACCCTTTAAACTAGACGACAGTTTTGAAAATTTTCATTTTTTTCGAATTTTAAAAGTAAACAACCACAAAGAAGAAAATGGCTTTGAGATTTGATGCGGGAAGGTTTAAATAGGCTTTAATGTAGGAACGCTTCAATACCTATATGAGAGAGTCGCCGTCAGCAATTAAATTATTTTGCCATCTGTCTATTTATTTTTTTGTCCATTTTTTATAATGTACTTATGATACGTAAATGATTTTTGAGCGGCGAGCGGAACAAAATGACATAGGTCCATCAAGCAACGTGACTCGGCGATCACTGTCCGCGTAGAGATGAAAGAGAAGCGAAAAGACACCGCGACGGCGCTGGTGTTTACTTCGACTCGTTCAAGTTATTTATCATTAAATATATTAATCCTTACACATATCTTATTTCAAACGATAAATAAACTCTTATTATTTTATTTTACATGACTGTCATTAATTTGATCAAGATTTTTTTATAAATAATTCAGTTACAACAGCTAGAATTTCAATTTAAATGGTTATCCTATGATTTTTTCTATCGAGAAAACTCACCGAAAACGTGTTTCGAACACAATGGTCCCCCCATAAATATGATCAACATTAACATTAATTTTTATTGCTCTAAAATGTATAGGTACATTTTGCTAAAAAACTGTTTTAAGAAGCCTAGTCCCACAAAACAAAACATTCCTATGAAAATCTCAATATCCACTATAACTATTGGTACATACGTGCTGCTTCTGGGAGTTTATTGTTTATATTTGAAAACTAAACAAGTAAAAATTCAGGGGAAGATGACACTCGACAATGTCAGATCCTAAGACCGTGGGCACAGGGCCTAGCATGAACGCGCGAAGCATTGTACGTAAATTCGAACGCTTTTGTAATTGTTAAAATACTCGTTTCGTACTACATATTGCTCAAAACGTTAAATTTTCGCAAGTTTGGGTTTTTGTTTTTGGCAACCATGGCCGACTTAAGTTTGGTAGCTGGATAATATCTTGTACCTACCGAATCTAACATTCGTTACAAAGTTTTTTGAGATGAATCTTTGTATATCGATCTAGGAGCCGGAGAAGGCGATGATGGCTTGGCTGCTTTTGCTAGAGCCACTGCTCCGAGGACTGAGAGACTAAGGCAGCGGTACGGCCAGGAGTCACAGCCGGTTAGCAGCGATGATGAACATGACGATTACGGTAAATTAATATCATTTTACTAACATCAAAGGTGGAATTCCCCGAGGGGTTAGGCAGACGTGTCCAGTAGGTGCACATATGACATTTCACCAGTTATCTACTTTTGAATACGATGTAAGAAGACGTGAAACGTCCCGGGCATAAATCCAATCAACTTCACTGCATTGAAAAACATTTAAAAGTTTGTCACAGAATAAAAGTTGATATATAATTGAAGTGCATCTCTAATTATGTAAATAATTATGTACATAAGATAAGCTACTAAATGCACTTAGTCAAAGCCAGCTTATATAAAGCTGGTAAAGTCAAGATTAAAATAAAAAGTCTTACCTAGAGGCGCCTACCTCAAGAATATAATAGAATATTCTTTACAAATAACCATTCAAATAACATTTAAAAAAGAAAACATTTCACATAGGGTGACCCAAACCAATGGGCGGTCTTATCTTAAGGGAGAGAGATAATTCTGCAGGTAGTCTGTGGTGTATAAATTACATATTAATGTACATATACATAATTACATAAAAAATATAAAAATCTATATACCTACATATTTAATAATCATATAACAAGGGTAGAGAACCAAGTATAAGTGATGTTTAAGAAGAATGGTAGAGGTTTTTTTAAAGTGGACAAGTTTTGAGTGCGCCTTACTGACGCAGGTAATTCATTCCAAAGCCGTACTGCTTTAAGTGTAAAAGATTTGTCGTAGAATCTGGTACAATGCATCTCTAGTATCAGGTTTTCCGATAACCTCCGATATCTATTGTGTGTGTCATGATGGAACTTGAAAGGTTATATGTATAAGATAAGAGGGGGTTGTAGGATTGAAGATATACTCATGGGAAGCCACTTGAACTAGGCCAAATATAAATTTTATGAAAAAATTTCTCAAGCCTACTTTATAAACAAAACAAAATAAAAATATAGATTTTATTTATTTATCTATTCCATCCGGCTGCACTGTACTCTACAATTAAATAAATGTTTTACTGCTGTTTTATTCTTAGTGAAAGCTAAACTATTTTCCTTGGTGAATAAGGACCCTTATTCACCAAGGAAAATAGTTTAGCTTTTATACAGAAGAGCAGCACTTTGCCAACGGCAGATACTACTGCAGCCGTAGCCACCTGCTGGCGGCAGCCCTCGACGCGTCGGTGGTAGCCGGCAAAGCATCGTCGGCTGCCATCGACGGCTGGCGACGCTTGCAGTTGTAGCGTGCCGCGTAAATCTATAAAGGAGCTGACCACGACTGCAATAGATTTACGCGGCACGCCACAACTGCAAGCGTCGCCAGCCGTCGCGCGTCGACCGCTGCAGTGGTATCTGCCGTTGGTAAAGTGCCGCTCGTCTGTATGAGCCCATACAGTTAGGTAGCAGTAGGAAATGTAGGAATGCATTACTAATTGCGCACGATCCTCGAGAATGACAGATTTCCCCATTTATTATTTCCGAAGAATGTCTTTGTTAATAAAGATAAAATGTGTTTATTAGGTTTCCATCGCCGGCCGGCCGTTCGCGGCATTGCTATAAAGCAGCAACTTGGAGCGTCAGACGAGATATTGCAACAGATGCAGAATGAGTTGCAACCGTCCCCGGGTACCACTCCGCAACAGATGCCGTCATACACGTGCCAACGCACAAACTCTAACTATTCTTGGCCATATTACTCTGAGGCCAATCTTAACTCAAGGCCTCAAAGCCGAGCCAGTGCCAATTCTAACTGGTAAGATGAACGCTAGAGATTACGTTTGCTACCTATGAAAATAAAAGTCTTTGCATTGCTGATTGCTTGATATACCAAACCTTTGATTTTTATGCGATTTGAATTTTGTTAATGCTTGCGTGCATTTTATAGCGACTGTCAACCTAAAGTATCAGAAAACGAACATTGAAAACTATTACAATTTTCATACAAAAAAGTACCTATTTTATCGGTTGTCAGGTCTAAATCATCAGACTACATGCCGGCGAGGCCATGCCAGAGCACCCCGGTGCCCCAGCAGCACTCGGATGCTTGCTACGCCCACGCACAGAACATGGCCACGTATGCTCACTACCAGCAGCAGCGGCAGCAACAAGAGACCATGTATAGGAACTGCTCGCTTTATGCTAATATCGGGTAAGACTTTTTTATATTTGCAGCTATGATTACAGATTGTTTGGTTCAGGAAGCTGGTAAAAAAAACAACAAGGTGCTATAAATTGAGTTACCTATCCGACCATTCTGAGAAAAAGCACCAAAACACACTCAGCTATTATACTCTTACTTGCGCTGCGGTGTCTGTACCCGCAGCGCTATAATGGATATGCAGGAAGATTCTTTTTCGTGCCACTTCAAATTTTGTTGGCCCAGAACTTTCGCGGCGTCATCGGTGGAAGCGCAGCAAGATATAAGCACACAACACTGATTCTTGCTTCCACTTACCAATTCCAGATGCTCGGACAGCAGCCAGGAGTTGTACAGCTCGCAGACGAGCTCGGAGCAGACATCGCCGGTGCGCGCCGTGCCGCGCTGCCGCCGCCCGGAGTCGCCGCCGCCAATCAGAAACCACCATCAGCTGCTGTACCTGCCGTATAGTACTCACTATCACTACCAACACCATGCAGATTATGGTGCGCAGCAGCAGTGGCAGCAGGCCAATGATTGTAAGTTAATATTCTATGAATCTATAATTCTATAGGATTGAAGTCATAGTTTCAACTGTGATATTGTAAAGAGGATCTTCGAAACTACTTATTCAAACATTCTTTCACTAATAGAAAGCTACTCTATTGCCGAGTGATTTTAACTTGGAAGTTCAACAAGAAACTTCAAGCTGGCGACGCGACGTAACAGGCAGAAGTTAGTTTTAAATATGTTTAAAGACCTGATATATTTTTCCTTAATATACAGACAACGGGAACCACGTTGATCTTACTGGCATCTCATATTCGTACAGAAACAAAGCGAAGCGTAGCTACAAACAGCGTATTTACTCAATAGACGACAGGCAACCAACCACCCAACCAGTGTGACGCGCTCTACTAAGTAGGGACGCGCCGAGTGGCTTCAGATTTAAACCATAGATTACTGTTAAAGCCCGAACTACGGTAAATTCGAAGATTTTCCGGTAAAACCGAAGATTCACCAGCTCTTAATGGTAAAAGCCCGAACTATTTTGTGACCATAGTACATTTCGGACTTTTACCATCATACAATTGGTAAATCTTAGATTTTTCCTCAGAGACACGGTAAATGTTGTGGGCGAATGACCGTGCCGTGAGTGACTGCCAATCGTGAACTGCCTTTTTTTTTGTTCTCCGTGTGGAAATCCTCTAACCTAACCTAACTGCGACCACCTCGACTCGCACATAATAGCTCATGATTCATTATCCAATTGGCTGGCGTGGCTGCGTGTCGCCACGATAACTCCTAATTCCTTTGTAATAATTTCCAAAATCAAGATTAAAGCTGTGTTTATGAAGAAACTGAGGTTTTACCTATTAAACTTCCAAATGTTCACTATCAGACATTAAGTTTTGTTTTTTCCGTTTTCAGTTGTAATGTCCTATACAAATATTTGCTATGCATTTATTTTACATTGTTAACAATATTAATATGGTAATAGGCTTATCCCCAATAAAATGGAACTTAATACCTAACTGTCGAAATGTGGGTGAACTGTACACATCTGCGTATCCCGTCAGAGCATACAGGCGTGTTGTGTAAACAATAAACATCAAAGCGATTGCAGCAATCACTACAGATTATAATATTTCTATGGGATCAACTTGGGAGTATCTTCAGCGATTTCTCGATGATTATTTAATTTTTTTTAAATACATACAACCTCCTCCTTTTTGATGTCGGTTAAAAAGTAGAGGATAGTAAAGCTCAGCGCTGTGTTGCTATAAATCTGAGCCTAAGAAGTAATACAATCCAGTAAGTAAAGTAGACTAACAGTTCGTCAACTGGCATTGCAGACACCCGCATGCACTCGTACTACCAACAGCAGCAGGCCCGCAGCGGCGCCAGCACACCGCAGCCGGCCCCAGTGCAGCCGCAACGAGCGCACTACTCACATCCACTTCAGCTACAGGTATTACATGCATACTAATTACTAGACACCGGATTATATGAAACTTAAAATCAAGGAAATCTGCATCATAAATGCTCGAAATATTTAACCTGTTTCCATGAATACGCGCATGATTCCAGACCCCCCGGGCCAAGACATGGCACACATAAAATTTTTACAGCGGTATTTTTTTTTAATCAACGCACAGAGCATCATAATCAGCGTTTTCATATGTTTAGACCGTGTAGGTATTAACAGCAGATTTTTTTATAATTTATTAAATTACCGATGAAAAATATGTATTGTGGGCCCGCTTGGAATACTGAACACGTGAACCGTTTGTGCATCGATGTATTCCACCCTGGATAGGCAGGTACGACTAAGATGTTCTGCAAGATGTTTTAATTAAAGTAATAATAAATACTTTCCTTCGTGAGTTTGTTAATTAGCGTGAGTGGGTGTGTTTGGGTGTTAAGGTTGAAATTAATTTGATGTTGATTTTGATAATAAAACACGTGTGGTCTGTGCAAAAATATATTTGAGACTGACTCACAGAGCATCATATATACTGTACTGAACTACTGACTCTATAACTTCTGGAACCAACGAGTAGGTACATACGAGTATTATTAGTACCTTTAATTAAAAAAGTTTAGTCGCAACCGTTTCGAATAGAACAGGGTGTGAATATGTAATCAACTAAACTTTTCTCGAGTTTCTCTCAAAATTGTTAACCAGGAATAGATCCGTGCTACCTAAAACTGCTTCTTGGCTTTAGCTGGTTCTTGAGATTTAATTCAAACAAGTTCCTTCCATAAAACCACAAAAATAATCTTATTTGATTTGAACTGAATTTCTAACTTTGACTCTTTTAAGAAGTTTTAGTCAGCATCTTCAGATAAACCCATCATGTGAATATTTTGTATGTGTTACCTACCGATGGCTGTATCATTAAGTTCGTAGGAAGCCAGTTTTTGGTGAATGATTGTTTTTTTTTATTTTTAAGTGCCTGCCGTTCTGCCTGTCAATACTTCACTGGTTAATATAATTAACAACTATAAAAGTTTAGCTAGTTTAATCATTTCTATAAATGTGTTCAGACGCTGTGCCCCGCGCCGGCTCGATACCGGCCCGTGCCAGCCCCTCAGCCTGGAGGAGGAAAACAGATGATTTGCTACTCTGAGAAAGTAAGTATTTTGATACTTTATATTTATATGGTTCTTCAGAATAAAATTGTATTGCTTGTTTATTTTTTTTTTCAATAAAGGATTTTCAATATAGGCGTCACACTGCTGCAGCTACGAAGCTCCGTAGCGTCGTAGCTAGGGTACGGAGGCTCCGTAGCTCAAAGGCGCTACGGAGCTACGACTAACATTATGAAGTTTGCTTTTTAGTAGATAGTGGATATTAATTATGTTCTGTAATCACGCCGGAAGGTGACGCCCTAGAAGGACATACACTGATGTTATTGGTGAGGTTCTCCAGAAAGGTCAGGTGCGTAGTACTCGCAACTGGCTTGCGTGTATGACCAGATGTATGAACGTGGACGAGGCAAAAGTAGTATGTAAGGATCGTAGGATGCAGGTGGCGTGCTGTGGTTTCTACCTATACCTACCCCAGTGGGAAAAAGGCGTGTTTATGTATGTATGCAATCACAAAGAACTAAACAAAATGATTAATTTATTTCTAAAATTAGTTTAAAGACAAGGTAAGTTAAGTAAGTAATTCTAGTGTGACCAAATACGGGATGGAAGGGACACCGACGTATTCAGTACATCAATCTGAGCCCCCCTACATAGAAATTTTTCATCGGTTATTCGCGTCGGTGTCCCTTCCACCCCGTATAATATACTTAAAATATTTTTTTACTAAATGTAACCCCACTACTTAAGTATTTTAAAAATTCAGATGAGCAAACAATGTATTTTGATCAACCTTAATGATTTTGTAATTTTTCACATGTTTCTCAGGTGGCAGCTCCCATGTACCAGCCCGCGCCCGGTTCTCCATCCAGGGCCGCTAGGGGAGCCCCGGAAGGCGCACCATCGGGGGTGTCGGCGCAGCAAGCCACTTCTCCGATGGCACCTCCCCCAAACCCCGTCTACTACGCTATGAATGTCTGACGGGGAGACTAGGTAACTACCAACTATGCTGAAGTTTTAAGGCTACCTATTATACAAGGTCAGGTCTACCTTCAGATTCACCCCGTGGTCAGTAGTAGTAAGTAGTTACTAAACGTATGTGTAGATACTGTTACGAGCTGGGAAACACTTGAAACTTAATCACAATTACACTACTGATCATTATTCACTTAGATATCGCACTTCTAGTTCACTTCGAATCGCTTCGTTGTGTAGCCAAAATCAGACTGGCTGCTCCCGTTCGGAGCAGTCGCTGCGCCCCTGGAAGGGGACCTACTCATACTCATCTGCGACGTTCACAGATCAATACCTAATAATTAACCGATTTAAAAACGAAACAAAATACCGAAATCCCGTAAAGACTTTATACGACAGAACCGGTTTTTTTACATGATTTCAACCCACTAAGCTCATTTAACCCCATTTAATAACTATTTCATGAAAAAGTCAGTCAATGGGGTTAAATGAACTAGAGGGTCTATTGATGATTTTAATCATAATTCTGTAACTACATACCTACTTGTTACTGGCGCGACTCAATTTTCATCAACATACAACCTGACACTAACCTGCACCTTGCAAAAAACGTAAGAAAATTTGAATTTCGCGGGCTACCCTGGCGCTTCCACCGTAAAAAATACTGCTTTAAGACGTCATGGTAGCCCCCCAGGGGAGAGCACTTGACTGGTTAAAATTGTATTTCGCAAAAAATCACACAGTTAAAACCCTACACAAACAAATAAAAATACTTAAGGTGAGTGCTCCAACCAGCCCGCGGAATTCAAAATTTCTTGCGTTTTTTGCAATTTGCAGGCCAGTGCTAGGTTGTATGTTGATTTAAATATTATTCGCGGCTGTAAGACGTATGTAGTTTCAGAATTATAATCATCAAAATCACCAATACAACCCTCCAAGTTCATAAAGGCGTAGGAACAAAAAAAAACAGAAAAAGTCATTCCTACAGCTTTATGAACTTAGAGGGTTGTATTGGTGATTTTTTTCAATTTGTACCGAGTAGGTCGCGCACTAGATACCAGGTACTTAACTCAGTGCAGCTAGATGCTTGAATATACACTCTTTTCCAAAAAAAAACGGGCACCTAAGGAAATTTACGGTCTAAGGTCGATTTGAGTTAATTAATTGAAATTTATTTTGTTTGACGTAGTCTGTATACATAAAATCGTGTAAATTAATGCGCGTGAAGTGAATTCGGGTAATTAAAAGAAAAAAAACGATGGATTCTTTAAAACCGATGTACACGCCCAAACAATAAGAAGTGGTCGGCAATAAAGACAAGATTTTTTTTTACTTTTTTTAATTAAATAATGTAAAAACCTAATAACGAGTGTGACCTCCTCTTGCCAAAATCACAGCTTGAATCCTTCTGGGCATGCTTTCCACGATGTTTTTAATAACGTTTTGAGGAATACGTTCCCACTCTTCTGCAATGACTCTTTTTAGCTCCCTGATGTTTTGTGGAGCAGGTTGCACTGATCTTACCCGTCTCTTTAGAACATCCCAGACATGCTCAATTGGATTGAGGTCAGGACTTCGAGCTGGCCAATCTAAACGACGGATCCTTGTCTTCCATAAAAATGGAATCTTCCCCAAGAAACACACTTCCGCATAGCGTTCCCGTGGTCTTCGCAGCACTCGCCGGCGTCGGTCCTCTCCACACAAAGAGATTCTAGCTTCATCAGAAAACAATAGTTTATTCCAGTCCTCCAGAGTCCATGAAGCACAGTTCCGAGCAAACTGAAGTCGAGCAGCACGGTGCTCACGGAGTAATTTAGGGCCCTGAGCTGGGCGGTAACTCCTGATATTGGCAGCCAAAAGCCTCCTCCTTCTACTCCTCTTACTTCTTCAAGGCTCTTCTTCAAATTCAAATTCAAATTCAAATTCATTTATTGTTTGTCACAGGTGAAATTTCAGTTCTTTTGATTATTATAAAGGATCGCTGTAACATACCTATAAGGTGTACAATATTTATTATAGTTCCATATTTATTTAACATTAAGATCATAATTCGTCCCAAGTCAACGTCCATCATTCATCATACATTAACATATTATTAACTTGTTCATTCGCAAAATTAATAAAAATTAAGCAATAGGTACATTGATTTCATACTAATTAAATTAGTATGAAATCAATAGTAATTTCAGGTCCACACTTGACGCCTTACGATTCCGCAACGCCTGACTCACCAAAAAGCGGTCATCTCTGGGTTCTGTGCATCGTTTTCTTCCCGAACCGGGTCTTCTTTTGACCGAACCGGTCTCTTGATACCGTTGCCAAGTCCTCTGGACAGTTGAACGACTCACATTTAGCCGCTGAGACACGTAAGTTTGCGAACAACCTTCTTCAAGTAGGGCTATAATTTTACCGGCCCTTATCGTTTTATCACTCATATCAAAAAGTGGTATTTAATGTAAAAAGAAAGATTAAATTGTTTAATTTGCAGAAAATATCCAAAAAGTTTTAAAATATCGTAATCAGTTAAAAATCGTTTCAGCAATTCGCGCCATTAGTAAAGCAATTTTAGAATAATCCACAATAATCATTATTTTTCTTTTATTAATTTCAAATTTTAAATTTGGAACGTAAAGAATCATGCCAGGATGCTTCAAATAACATGCCAATACATCGTCAAGTTAATAAAACCTATTTCTTGTTCTTCTTCATTGAAGTAGAGAAAAAAATCTAAAGTGCCCGTTTTTTTTGCAAAAGAGTTTATACAGGGTTATTTGTAAAACACCAGAAACCTCTTAAGAGGTCATTGTACTCATCACTATGAACAACTTTTACTATGGGACCAAACCTGAAATAAAAAAATCAGCTGTTCCCTACATTTTGACGAGTTAATCGATCATAAATGTAGGGAACAGCTGATTTTTTTAACCCTGTATATCGTATATGCAAGCACCTTGCTACCTTCACTGATTGTTTCAGATTCGTGTTTGGTTATATCTCATCATGTGGGTCACATCTCTCCATATAACACAACAATAAACGCAAAAAATGGTCGAACGTTTCTTTTAACAAGCACTTTGTCTTTCTTTCAGGTGAGAATCGTGGTGGGCCCCACAGGAGAGGTCCGTGTCAGTATCCAGCCGCCAGCAAATCCAGCCGAGACCACTTAAAAGAAGTAACAGTTGTTGTTTGTCCGACCCTGCATATACAAGTCAGATAAAAGGTCCCTATTAGGTCTCTGCTCTCCAAAATGCTCGTCTGTGTTGCGTGTTTTGCCGGGTGTAGATTATTAATTTGCAATGCAACATTTTCCTTAAGCCGGGTTACAAGTAACGTGCGCGCAGTTATTTTTAGTGTGTCCGCGAACACATTAAAATGTTACATTGCATGTTGTGTTGCAAATAAAATCTGTAACAGTATCAGTCAAGAATAGCAGAAATGTTTTTTGTATATAGATCAATGGGAGCTTGGACCATGCTTTTCTTGGGACCTCAGCAACAAAATCACTGTAAAGTCTTCGTGGTAAAATGTTAATAATAGTCATAATTACATATTTATCCAATAAAATTTCTAAGTGTTCGAGATAAGCAATAATTTATTATTAATAATTGTTTCAGTCGTTTCACTGATGTTCTTTGTTTGTTATCCAGTTTTAAGTTTTTAAGATATTTAATAAGTTTAGAGATTTTCTCGTTCTTAATACAAAAGTTATTTTAAAACCAATGTAATAGTACTAACTAGCCCAAAATAATTTGCCAAAGTGCTGTTATTTTTTTTTAACACTTGTTGAAAAAAAATAGCAAATGTTCTATTAGTAGTCATATAATCCAACATAGAAATACATTTTTGTTAAAATAATTATTGTTCACAATCCGCAGATTGCAATGTAAATGTTTTTGCTTATCGTCAAAGATGTTTTAGGTATATCTGTACCAGATGTGTGAAATTGTTGTTTGACTCTGTGGAGTTAAATAATAATTATATTAAATATTCGAGTATGGTCAAAGAATCTAAAATATCAAGTTATGTATCATCTTTCTAGAAGTTGGTTAAAATGTGAAATAACAATGCCTAGAAAAAATAATGGTATAGAATTATTAAAATAATTAATAACTATTTTAATGGTATAGAATTATTAAAATAGTTAATAACTATTTCGAGTTCTTGCAATGATGCGATTTCACAAGCTGGAGACATTATATAAGCTATATGTCAAATGTTCAAGTATTTATGTTTAGGACCACATATATAAGTTGTGTATCCGGTAATTTTTCATCATTACCAATAGATGTTTATGGTGAAGACTAACATTGTTCTACATGTGTATGCGAACCAATTTTGGAGCATTTTATAATGAGTATGTATAATATAGAATAAGCTTGATCTCATTGTTGATGTTGTTTGTGAACAGGCCTTATTAGGGCCTACCAGTTATGTATATATTTGAAACAAACGTATTTAGGCTGGTACGTCACTGATTTGTTATTTTCCAAGAAACATTAACTACTTACTTACTGTTTGGCGGATGAAAGGACAATTTGTTACTAAGCAAATATCCGTATGGAGTGCCAAAATAAGTATTAGCAACGTAATGTTTGGAACAAAAACTATGTTACTTGTAAATATCTACGAAATTACCGTTTACATTTTCTTACCGCCGGCCTAGAAGCTATTAAGGTACTTTAGGCTACTCATGATAATTAGGTATTGATGTTAGTTTACCTGTGAATGGCTAATACAAGCAACTTACAGAATAACTGCACCTAAATGAATAAAATATCAAAAAAGAATATCGGCTGACTGGACAACGTGAAGGACACCTCGATTTTCATTTAAGATAATATTGTTGATGATTATAATAAAATTACGTATTATTTAGTCTATTTTAAGACAATAAAGTTTATGTTCACGTTAAGATCGCTTTGCTTATTATTATACCGGTTATTTGTAACAGCCGATATCGTTATGTAAGCATAAGATCGACTTTCGTGTGTATTGTAGATGCATTGTGTAAATTATTACGTGCAACTTCAGCTTAGTACTATCGATTAGAAGTGCCTACAGAAGGCAGAAATCTGTTAGTAATTACAATTGATAAATCGAAACGAAGTCGCACAACTGCTAGACCAAAAATGGAGACTAAAATTCAACCATTCCTTTGGAAAATACATAGAAAATATTTTTGAGACATCGGCACTGCTAATAAACTTACACTAATTTAGTGTCATCTCTTTATGTATAGAGATAAAAATATTTAAGACCGTTGTAAATTTTCATATTGGGCATATTACCATAACTAAGTAGGTAGTTTATTAGTCACGCTTCTGATTACAACATCAGCGCCATCGCCGCTCTCAAATTATATTAATTCGATTCTCAAAAACAAGGCACAAAACAAACGACAATCTAAAAGGCCTGATATTTCAATTCCAGCGACTTTGACAGCTGACTGTCGGTCTGTCACCAAAATAAAAATACAACAATGACCATAAAATAAGCTAGTCATAAGATAATTATTGTGGTAAGAAATAGAATAGCGACTGGAATTTTCTGAATAGTTGAACTAACACTATCAAAAGAATTACAGTAGGTATTTGGGACGAAGATTTCTGAAATAAGATTTAGAAATTTAAAAAAAAACGTGTTATTAATGTAGCGAAATTCGTGTTACCGGCAAATAAGACCGAGTAACCTATTTTGTAAATTAATGCAATGTAAATAATTAAAAATAAATTATTGTGAAGCCAAATCTGTAGTGTAGAAAAAAATGTTCCAATTCGATTGACATGATAGCCATTTTATAATAAGGTTATTACTTTGTTAGTGAAATCATCACAACTACCATTAGTTTTATCTTCGTTTGACTGGTGTAGAGATATGACAACTGTCCATGTACATTCACAAAGTCAACAATAGGAACTTAGAGGTATATACTTAGGTCTATTTTAAATAATTCAGGTTCATTAGAGCAGTAAAATTGACTGCAAAATACTTCAGAACAGAGAGGAGATTCAGATCCAGATTACGTTCACATAGTTTGTCTTAAAAAAAACCGGCTAAGTGCGTGTCGGGCCACGCACAATGTAGGGTTCCGTAGTTGCCCATCAAAATATACAGACACTTCCTACGGTTCGATTTGCCTCCGAACGATGATTTTTATTGTAATAAAAAAAAAAAACTTACATTTGCAGTTGAAAAACCTGTGCTCCCATACATTATGTTTAGGAAAATATGTTATCCAAGTACATTTTATAAGTTTATCGTAAACTTGTAAAGCCTACTTAGCTGTGATATTTTTCCTTTTAACTTCGTTATACACTTCTCATCAAAAAAATCGAAACACCTCGCAGTTTATGATTTGATAAGGATTATCAGAAAAATGTGTATATTTAGGAATAAATGTAAAATGTCATTTAATAGTGAGTAGTATGAGGTTTTTAAATCCTAATGTTATTGTTCTAAATTCAAATTAAGTCTTCATAGGTTTCGTATTTTGTATAATGAGTAATTTTTACCCTGTATGGAATATGAAGGAAATGGGTAAAACAACACGCGTAAATGAAAAAAAAATGTAAGAAACGTTTATTTAATAACTTGTATTCCCTCCGCGAGCTCTTATTACTGCTTCCATACGGTTCTTCATCGATCGGATGAGAGTCACGATCACATGTTGTGGTATATTATCCCATTCCTCTTGGATTGCATTTTGCAGCTGGCTAAGTGTTTCTGGGGCTGGATCTCTTGCTCGAATTCGTCTCTTTAATTCATCCCATAGATGTTCAATGGGATTCATGTCCGGGCTTCTTGCTGGCCATACCATAATGGAGATACCGACTTCGGTAAGATAATCTCGTACGACGCCCGCGGTGTGAGCTCTAGCATTGTCGTGCATGAATATGAAGTCGTTGCCAATAAAATGTGCATAGGGCATCACATGAGGTTCAAGACACTGTTCGATGTACCGATGAGAGTTTAGTGCAGGCAGCCGTGGCCCAGACACAAAGGCAAGTTCTGTCTTACCGTCGGCGCTGATTCCTCCCCAAACCGTCCACGAACCGCCACCATAGCTGACCTTTTCTTCAATGCAGCATTGTGCAAAGCGTTCTCCATCTCTTCTGTAGACCTTGTTCCTTCCGTCGTTACCATACAGCATAATTTTACACTCATCAGAAAACAGTACTTTGCTCCACTGAAGGTATGACCAAGTTAGGTGCTCGCGTGCAAAGTTAAGGCGCGCTCTTCGATGGTCTGCAGTTAATTTCGGCCCATTCGCTGGCTTATGCGGTGCCAATCCGCGTTCCTTCAACCTTCTTCTTATTGTAGAGTCACTTACAGCTACTCTTCGTACAACGCGAAGCTGCTGCTGCAGTTGAAAAGCGTTAAGGCGTCGATTTCGTAAAGAAGTTGTTACAATAAATCGATCATCTCGCTCAGAAGTGACCCGATTCCTGCCAGATCCTGAACGGCGCGTGAACGAACCAGTCTCCCGATAGCGTTTGTAGACTCTATGAACAGATGATAAGCTTAGATGCAATCTTGCAGCCACAACACGCTGACTAAGTCTAGAATCCAGCAATGCCACCACTTGGGCGGCTTCTGCGGGCGAAGTATCCATATGTTTTAGAAAAAAAAGTTTTTTCAGACGTCCCAAAGTCACAGTAAATGAAATAAGAAACAAAAAGTTTAAGACAAGCGCTAATTTTTAGTTTTTAAACGAGAAACGTACTCCAACCCTAAATACACATTTGTCTCAAAACAGTGATTAATTTCATTTATAGGATAAACAAAAGAAAGTCTAATTTCGAATTTTGATTTTTTTCTTCTTACTGTAATGACTAAACTGCCAGCTACACAATAATGTTTTTTTTTTCATGGAATTAATTCTCTTTTGTAAAAAATTAGGACAAAAACAATAAAAACGAAAGTGTTTCGATTTTTTTGATGAGAAGTGTATATACTATCACCGTGAATTTTTCACGCACCTAAACACAACCGTTTAGCTGGTAGAGGGGGGACACTTGAGTCTAACAAAACTTTGCACTTTAAAGCTTAATATTTCACATTAATCAAAAAAATATTTAAAAAAACTCGCAATATAAGACCTTTCCAATGACATCCCACACTATGGGGGACGCGAGAAAAAAAATCCCCGCTTTACGTATTATTATTGTAGATAGCCTAAAAAAAATACTTTTCGAGATTTTATTTTATTTAGATTAGTTACGCTAACAATGTGGTGTTAGCGTAACTAATCTGTATATTCATGCCACATTAGAAAGAAAGAAAGAAGAAAGAAAATACATTTATTTGGCACATGCCACAAGTGCACACAGTATAAAAAAAAACAATAATAATAAAAGAAAAACAAAAGAATAAAGTAAAATAAAAAATACTTAAATCTAAACAAACAAAAAAGAAAATATAATGTGACACTGTGTGCCTCACGGCTGCGCCAAAAAGGCCCAGTTACAGCTTTCTAGTACTAAGAGTCTTTGAGCTAAGCTGCGGACAGACAGACAGATGGAAATGGCGAAACTATAAGGGTTCCTTGTTTGTTGACTACAGAACCCTAAAAAAAACAAAAAATCTATTTAATATGAATATGTAGTTATTTATGTTCGGCCTTGTGATAATATTGTTTTGCTGCTTGGCAGTTTGTTTAGAATGAATTTAATACAAATTATTATTATATATAATTAAATGTTTGCAGGCTCATCTCAAGATGAGAAATAGGTCCCTACCTAACTTTATTTTTGCCAAGCTAAGCTAGTCAAACTTGCGACCAAATAGTTATTGTTATGTTTAATAAAATTATCTTAGCATTAAATTACAAAAAAAAACTCTTAGTATCTAAGTACTGTAACTGTTCCATCTAAAGTACACATAGTATCATAAGATTTGGGATCCAATTTTTATTGCTATGTAGGTCAATCGATGAGAGTAGGTGTTCCCAAATGGCTACCATCACAGTTCATTTATGAATCTTCTAAGACATACACAAGACAACATAAGAACAAAAGAGACATTGTGAGTAGTCATTACATAGGTATACTGGTATACATAAAACAAACAGAAAAAAAAACATAAAAACTTATATCATATTTAAAATACCCGCAGACTTACATATTTGGAAAGATTGACTATTCATATTAAACAAGGAGCTCTAGTGATGTTAAACGTTACTGCGGTTAAAAGTAGTAAATGGGCAGTATCCATTTTAAAAATGTAACTTTTAAAAAGTGTAGTCAGAATTGTTAAAATCTGTTCATGAAATTCTTAAAGTATTTCCTTGAAAAACCAACAAGGTATGTACTAAGTAAAACGCACATTACTCATGCCAGAGGCAGAAATTGTGATGGTTCACATGAGATTCCAAAAATTTTAATCAATGTGCAAACTCGAAGTTGGTTGATTTTTATATAACTTTACACAGTATAGATAGGTATATGTAACATAATATTATGTTGGCATTATCTTAATGTAAAGATGCAAATACATACTATCATTGTATTTTATTGCACCTCCTAGTCCAGAATTGTGATGACATGAGCTAAATAGATACGAAGAGGTTCTATAAAGACCACTGGACAAAATATGATATAAAATCGTTAGCTAGTAATTTGTATTAAGTGTTTTAATACAATAATATGGGTCAATGATCTCATAAAATATAGTATTCTCTTTGAAACACACAAAATTGAGAAATTTTCTAATAACAATTCTGCCCCCGATAATATAAAGGATGTATCTAGCATTTTTTCCAAAAGTCACATAATATTGCCGGAATGAGGAAAAAAGATGAATCTGCTGCTATTTTTAATATTTTTTTTTATCTTATTAATATTCGGATTTACCATAGTGTAGAAGGGCTCATCTCCATTATCATGTATACTTAATAAGATGAAAGGACACATTTTGATGAAAGTAAAATGAAAAGACGTAATTTGCGTAGATGAGTTCAATCTTTCAATGACTTTGATCGACAAGTAAAAAGGCGCATCTATTCATTAAGTTCCACGTGTGACAATGAAAAGACGTAGCTGGCTATAGCGCCTTTCAATTAATTTGAAAACTAAGGCTAATACTAGGAGAAAAGGACCTATAAATTACAACTTGCGTCTTTACATGATGAGAGTCGTAAATTATAAAAAGCCCCTTTTATTCTTACTATTATGAAAATAGCTGTTGTAATGATGAAATGGTTGTGCTGTAGTGTGTTTGTGTGCTACATTGAAAAGGCGCATAAGGTGTTTTACGGCTTTCCTACTTAGTTCTAGGTAATTTTCCGGATTCTTCTTGTTGAAAAATAATTAAAATATATTATCAATACTAAAATGTGATAATAATAAATTAAGAGCAGATATGGGCTAAAAATGGTACATTCACAGAACTTTGATAAATGCAATAACAATTGCAGCATGGATTTTCCTGTTTTTCAACTTAAAATATTTTTTTCTCCATATTTATTTTTGTTAGATACCTCTTTCTTATTTTCGGGGAGCAGAATTGGTCATCAGTATTTTAGCAAATCTTTTTATGTGTTGTGAATATTTATAAACTACATACTATAACATTGTAAGTATGTGGATTATTATTTCTTCAATAATGTAGTAGAAGTCATTGAATAAAACAGTAACCAAGCATACTTACATAATAGGTACTTAATGTTTCATATTTATTATTCCCATTGATTAAACATATATAAGAATGATGATTTCAATAGCATAATTTAACAAACTTTCAATGATTTGCATGATTTTGATTGTTTTTGTAAATCATTTATGTAGGAATTTAAATAATTTTCTACTTGATAAATTCATTGCACCTGCTCTTATTTGTTTTGATGAGTTTTGGAAATTGTTATTTATTTCTAATTTGTTATTGTTGCTATGTCAATATAGAATTTATTTCAATTTAATACATAGGTATTTAATACCAAAATTATACACAAGGTGGCGACAACACTACGACAATTAATGCAAATACTGGTAATAGTAGTTTACAGGAATATTTTTAAACTATTAAATTAATCTTAACATCAAAATTAACAAAAAAAAAACATTTTTTCAAAAAAACTAAAAAGCATAAAACTGTTAACGAAATAGAACACCATTTGTAAATATTGGTTCTCTAACTTTAGGTATAATTTGCACTAATTGCGATCTGGAAATACAATTTAAGGAAAGAATTTGCAAAGGTCTTTGAAGTAGCGAGTTGGCAACGAGTGTTCAGTGTTTATACCAATGCGGGGGTTGATAACCTGTCGGTGCTAGCCTAATAATCTACATTAAGTAGAAACGCTGAAAATATTTGTATGCAGAACGGGAATGTCTTGTCTTGAGGTATATAGTTTAATTTATTGTTGTATTGTCGGTGCCACCCTGTATATGGATAGCATAATGTTCTTTCTTTCAATTCTATTAAGAAGGCAGTAGTTTTAAAATAAATTGATATGTATAATGAGTGTTAGGGCAAAAATTCGCCACAAAATGTTTCAAATTACCCATGTACAAATGTATTTGTAGATCGGTAAACCATTAAAAATTTTAAAATAGACTATCTTTTTACTTTTATACCCTAGATTATAAAAACGACTAGATCAACAATTTCACAAAAAAAAAAAATTGTTTTGACCGGTTTGACTATTTTATTGTGTTATAAGTACAGGTAAAATACATATTATTGTCTGTGGAGCATACAGTATACTTACTGGACAAATGGTAAAGAGGATACAGCCATCTAGAGGCACTCACAAAATATAACACTTCTACACAGTTCTAACAGTCTGAAACTTCTCCATAATCTTTTTTCTTCTTTGGCAACTGAGCCGATATCGGTCAGTGGGTAGCCTTATTATTCTGCCAGCATCATGTGGTGACGGCAGAGTCAAGGTGAGCCGTTGAACTTAACACTTTAAAGGAGTGAAAGTAGCATCTTCAAAGCCGCATTCACATAAGAAGCTGTCACGAACGCGGATCTTATACTGGACTGCAGCAGTGGCCGAGTCTCAGTCTACGCAAGGAGGAAACAGTTTTTTTGCTAAGTTTAGGACTTTTAAAAACCAAGATTTTAACTTCTACCAAAACTCAGAAGTGATCTCCATATTCTATTCTATTTTTATTTAATGGCAAGCAAAGCCGATGTCGACAAATTTTATTTTTTCAAACAAAAATATTATGAAGTTTTTTTTCCTGATCTGTCATTCTGTCACTCATATCTTTTTTTTACATGGATCTGAAATGTAGTCTTTTGTGAGGCCCGTAATAATTCTTCCATTTATTTTGAATCAATATTATTGATTTCAGGAAATATTTTAAATAAGACAATTTTACCCCGAACTTAAATTCCTGATGCCCGTAACATGAGGCCAGCGCTGTAAGCAGATTCACCAAATATAATTGTTGGTGGAAATAGGCTCGCCCCCTATCACATTGACTTCAACATAACTGGCCAAATGTGGGTGTACGATTAGGTACATTTCTGCCTAAACCTTCGGGGATCACATGGCGTGATATGTGAGAACTGATTGACTGATCAAAATGTAATAATGTGGGTGATTACACCAAAAAGGAGTCCCAAACAAAATTAAAGGGCGATGATATGGCTTAAAAACCAAGCCTTGTTGGCATTATTTTATTCTATTACCGTTCTGTATACTTACAACATTAAATGATTTATTATTTTCCGCAAGCACGTGCAAGTTTTGGGCACTGAACAACCGACATATAATTGACTGTGTGAAAAGCATGGAGTGCACAATTGAATGCCTGTCACTTTTATGGTTTGGCCCTTGGATCTGTTGATCGTCATTGTAAAATCCAAATTTTAGGGGAAATTGTAACCTTTTAAATTGAAATGGCAAGTTATTTGAAATAGTGGGCATGCGGGGAATTAAAACGCTCTCTCCTTTAGCATCTCCGTTTTTATAATGTTACTGCCCAGCTCTGTGATACGAAGCCTGGTGCTGTTGCACAGTCTGGTTGCTTCAAGTTTTCCCATGACCAGAACTGGAACGCCAACTTTAAGCTCCAGCTGATGGCACAGCACGTCCGTTAACGCCAGGGAGTTGAGAAATTCAACGGGGTAGGCAGTACAATAGTCATTAGCCATCACAGTGTCTATGGATGATACTTTTGAATCACCGACGATCATGTCAACATTTTTTTTTTGTTTATTTTACTGACCCACTTGTTCTTTGGCGACAGCACTGCCCACTCACACAACCACTCTTTATTTTTTATATTAACCTCCAAATTCAGAAAAACGTGCATGTTCTTGCGTGCGTTCCTTTTTAGCCCTTTGTGTTCCAGGGCCGTGGTATCTCTTTCGAACAGTCCCGCAGCCTCGGCAGGCATCTCTTTGAGGCGCGCGTGGAACACGAACGGGCCGTCCACTGCTGCAAAAGGACTCCCCCGTTTTTGCTGATGTTGCATGTTGGGGTATCTTCGCTTGCAAGATTCAGCGGCAATTTGAAAATGGAATATGCAGTCCGGCGACCCTTAAGCAAAGTTGCAGCAATGCCCGAGGAAGCCATAACCACAGTTAGATGATGGCATGGTTGGCGCAGTGGCTGAGCAATTGATTGCGGCGCTGCGTGTCGCGGGTTCGATACCGGCACGGAAGAAAACAACGTCGTCGTGGAGTTTATCAAATTTTAATTTTGTTTTGATTTTTAAACTTTTTAGAGATTTTATTTCGTAATTGGTTGTACGTAGTATCTATTACTTCCATGCAAAGAGTAAACACAAAAGGAAAAATAAAACCAAATTCATTTTCAGCCATTCCGACTACACTTCGACTAAAACCTAATTACGTAAATTTATCATAGAAATCGCGTATGAGGTTACTAACTAAATTTTAAACATTTATATCTTTTGCATCTGTTGGTCGATTTTGATGAAATTAATGCTAAATGTTACTCGGAACAATGCTTCTTATGTTTCAATATTTGGATTTTAAATACAATGAGGGGTTTTGACGTGATGCGTGCACAAACGAACAGACAAACCGACAAACAGACATTAACACCCCTACTACTTTTTTTTCTACATATTTTCAATGTACGGAAACGCCACGTCTACAGATTTATTATATGTAAAGTATAGAAGATTTTATCAAATAGGAACAACAAACAGCTACACTAAGGGATATTACAAAATGATAACATAAAAATAACTTAAATAGTAGTATTATGCCCACTAATAATGAAATTACTAAATTAATTTACGCTAAGAATACTATTTAATCCATGATGTCTCTTACAAAAGGCTACGAAACTTTTGCATGGAGCATGTAAATATGTTAATGTGTTCGAGTTCTTTATTGTAAGATGATGCCATTCGCCAAATTGGTGAACGTTCGCCAGTATTAGATCGGCAGGTACCTATTGCAAATACTGTACCAAATCACGTACCGAATTAACTTTATTCAGTGAGATACTACACAAAGAGTACACAAACCTAATAATGTTTTTATTTTTTGTAAAATTTGTATAGCTGCACTTGCGAATGCTTAGAAGAAGCTTACTTGTCTAACAATAGTCCGTCAGTCTGTCCAAGTCCTCTTGGAGAAGATAGCAATCCTGTATATTTCGAACAGGTCTGTATACTTTAAGGTCATCGGCTTAAAACAAAAATTTGAGTTGCGAAAGTAGTTACCAATAGCATTTATGAAGATAATGATTAAAAGAGGACCGAGAATAGAGCCTTGGGGAACACCAGAGGTAACCTGAATAGCCTCAGAGTGGTAACCGATGATGATCCACCTTATCGAAAGCTTCCAAAAGTCCGTGTACACCGCATCAATCTGTACACGATTATTCATATTGTCAAATAGATCGCTAGATATAAATTGGTTGTCGTTGACCGCTTTTTAACAAACCCATGCTTTTGTTGTATGATAGCGTGATGAAGAATAGGGTACACTTCGCTATGTACTAGTCTCTCGAAAAGCTTCGACAAGGTAGACAGAATAGAAATTGGTCGGTATTGCTCAACACTGCTCTAAGATCCGGCCTTGTGTACAGGTGTGATATTAGCATGTTTCCATACCGTCGGCATGACCCCTTCAGTGATGCATTTATTATAAATACTAGCTAAGGGTCTACATATAACAGTTGCTGTATTTAAAAAAAAACGCAGACAGACCATCTGGAGTTCTGGACTTGGGCCTTTAGTTGGATCCAGTGATTTCAGTTCTGTCATTATTGTTTCCTCTTTGAAGTGAAGGTCAGAAATAACTATGTCATTAGACATTGTTTCAGAAGGTGGCTCCCATCGAGAAAGGGCAGATGAAGCAGGCTCATATACGGAAGCAAAGAAATCGGAAAACATATTGCAAATCGATTGAGGATCGTTGGAAACAGTGTTGTTATATTGTACTTTTGCCGGTATACCGGGTTTGTCTTTGCGATTGGAAACATAGACCCAAAAATCTTTAATATTTTTTATGAATATTATCCTCAATCGACTGTATGTATTTAGAGAAACATTTATCACAATTTTCCTTAAATAAGGTTCTGTGCTGAAAAAAGTTTCGTAGTCTGCAAGGTTGCCATACTTTTCCATTTGACCCATGACTTTTGTTTTTGTCTAAATGTGCTAATTAGAGTTTTTGTAAACCAGACTGGAAAGCCAGCCGTTCTGGATGAAGATAGTGGTGTGTGCTGCTTAATAATTTTCATATAATATAATAAAATAAATAAAATAAAATAAATAATTTCGTCAATTTTATTGTAAAATGTGCTAAGTGCCTCTTCGGGCCCTAGATGGGTAAGAAGTTCCACCCAGGCAGTATTCTGAATTTTACGTTTGTTGTGCTCATAGTCAGATTTAAAGATGTTGTATTTTTGTAGTGGTCGCTTTTTCATGGGAAGAGTATCCTAAATACAGAAGATTTAATGCCGCTGACATATGAGCTTTTTATCCAACTCTCTTAATTAACGCACACTCATAGTATTTGATTATCAGAATATTAAATATTTACATAAATAATGAGGATGACGTGACTTAAATGCTAGCCCCTTTCGGGGCCGATACCGAGCCAGCGGAGGTTTGTATGTCAAGCCCCCAAAGGGGCCCGTACCGAACTATAAGGTTATATTACTTTACTCTTTGGTTGCGGCGACCATTATTTTAATATAATAGTATTTCCGTGATAAGGTTGCCCTTATTGAAAATACTGGACAGCTATGAAATATAAAAATGTGATAATTTTAATGAAAAATATAACAAATTTTCTTTGGAAAAATACTATAAATTAAATTAGAGTACAACATTATTTGATTTTCTCTTTTGCATTAATAAAAGTTGATCGATAAATCAATCGATAAAATGAGACTGATAGTTTCTCGGGTAAATAATGTAGATGACGACTCTTTCTTCACTGAAATTGAGCTTGTTCTAACTGTCTCCCCCCGACATGATGGTTCAAGTTACAATGTAAAATTGTTTAAAAAAAATGTGTTACAACTAAAAACGGTAAAAAAAAATGTGATAAAAAAACATTCATCATCTTTTACCTAAACAAAAAAATAAATAGGTTTAAAAAAAGTCGGGAGGGGCAACGTTTTTATTTCAACTTTTTTCTATTCTCTATGAAGTTCCACCTTTTTATGTGTAATAAAATTGCACTCGACTATTTAAGTTTTTATGCAACAGTCTTGAAAATATTGAATACGTTTATTTGCACTGTACTTTAACTTTTGTTGTTTTTTTTTTAAATTTAGTTGGGTTCTATTATTTCGACCGAAGGACTTTTTGTATCCATGGTCAGGAAAAAAAATGCCGATTGACGTATTGACGTGGTCGCCGTGGTGCCTTCTGACGGGCTGATAAAATAATTTAACTTTCCGAGTACTGTAACTGTTGTAAATAGATAATTGTGTTGTAATCAAATTATTCTACAATGAGCCGCCGTGATAAAAAGGAAGACGAGGACACTGGGAGTACTTTTCAAAATCTAGATAAAACTACGCTGTTACAAGAGGCGAGATATTTTAACTCGACACCCGTTAATCCAAAAAAATGTATACATATCCTCACGAAGATCTTGTATTTACTGAATCAAGGGGAGCAATTGACTACTCAAGAAGCTACGGACATTTTTTTCGCTACTACAAAGCTGTTTCAGTCGAAGGATGTCGTGTTACGCCGGCTTGTGTACTTGACAATCAAAGAACTGAGCACTATGGCGCAAGACGTAATTATAGTTACTTCTTCCCTCACTAAAGATATGACAGGCAAGGAAGACTTGTATAGAGCTGCTGCAATTCGTGCTCTGTGCACAATCACCGATAGCACAATGTTGCAAGCAATTGAGCGCTATATGAAACAAGCCATTGTGGACAAGAACCCTGCAGTCAGCTCCGCGGCTCTTGTGTCTGCTCTCCACCTCTCAGCTACTGTACCCGATCTAGTGCGTCGTTGGGTGATGGAGGCTCAGGTAAATAAATAACTATATATATATTTTTTTTCAATAGTCTTGAGTGTTCCACTGCTGGGCTAAGGCCTCCCCCATATCCTTCCAGGTACTCTTTTCCTTCTTCTCTATTTATATATATAAATAATTTCTGTGAACTACAATGTTTTTTCACATCAGTTCTGATCATCAATTTTGATACATCACACAAATTCTCTCCAGTAATCAATTCTGTTCTTCAGTTATTCTATTCAAATGCATAGAGCTAGAAATGTCCCACCAACACTGGTTTATTAACAAATAGCAAGTATTTATTAAGGGCCCAAGTCCAGTAACATTGATAGTCCGTCAAAATAGTCATGCAGGTTTACAATGTTGTTTTGACTAAAGTTATGAAGGAATTGCAATTATTTTTAGTAAAATAAAAAAAAATACCCTGGTGCCCTGCGCCTATCGGTTAAGGTAGAAGGACGTTGGAATATCGTCAATTGTTTTCCACTTCTTACTCGCACAATCATGCTATTGCGCTCATGTTATGTCATGCAGGCTGCTCTACATAATTATTTTAACCGACTATAAAGAAAAGAAGGGTTAAGTTTTTATCTAAGTTTTTTTAATTTTTTACACATCCCTAGTGCGAACGGATACTTGCGGGAAATAAGATTCCTTACAATGAATCTAAATCAAAATCAAAGATGGTGGCTGCTAAAAGTTGCGAATTTTTCGTCATGGGTGTCACATCCATGGTAATCGAGGGTGTTCTAAACGAATATGGAGTCAGAAACAAAATTAAAGTTGGCGGACACGAAAATTAACGAAATTTCCATCATGGGTTTTATTTTCATGGTAATTGAGGGTGTTCTAAACGAATATGGAGTCGAGATCAAAATCAAAGGTGGCGACTGCGAAAAGTAGCGAATTTTTCGTCATAATTTGACTAAACTATTATACTCACAAGAAAGTTTTTATACATCCATCCATTGTCCTGTTTTATTGTTGCAACTGTGCGAGTGCCTTAACTTTCATAACTTTAATCTTGGTATGGTGTGATAATAGCTGGTATGGCTAGCTATTATCTGTGGATCCTTGACTGACTTTGTGTTTGGCGTGCAGCTTTAATATCTGATTCACTCAACATTTTGATTTAACTAGCTTTATAGATCGTAGTATAAGGAAAGTCTTGCTGATCTAAACCTCATACTACAGCGAGTTCAAATAAATGTGTACCAGTATAGGGGTATAAACCATACGCAAAATACACGCTTTAATGTGTAGTTGCAGACACCAGCCCGTTATACAATATGGGTATGAAGAACAGAGGGAGGGTGAGGATCCTCGGACCAGATGGGTACTACCCAACAGTTGTTGTCAGATTTTTTTCTAAGGTCCAAGTCACAACTAATTTTAGTACTTTTTGTAGTGCAGCTACTTTAGATTGTTTTAGGATCAATTACTACAAAATTAACTATGAAAATTAAATAATGTTTGTCATAATAAGAATGTTGTGAGTGGTTAAAGCTTGATTCATAATTATGTACTTTCTAATTTTATTTTGAATGTCACTGACATTGGTAAACGAAAAGCATAGTGAGGAAAACAGACTTTAGTTAATATCATTCTAAAATTAGCATTCTGTGTTGAGCAAGCAAGCGATTAATGCCTGTGCCTTGTTTTAAAGAATACTGTATGAGAAGAAGCCTTTGCCCTGCAGTGGGACAGTAATGGCTGGCGTTATTAAAAATTGTCTTAATGCTATTTTTATATTCAGTGTCAAACTGCTGTCAGAGGCACATACGCTCCTCAAATATTTTCGCGATTTCCTATAAATACTGTGAAGTTGTGCCTAAAAACAATATAAAAGTGTAGCCAAAGTGTTTCGGATTCCGTGTTAATGTTATCTAGTGTGCTTAACAACTAAAAACTAAAAAAAAACTAATCGAAAGTCTCAAAATTCTCCCAGTGAAAACCATCTACCCACTTAAATTCGCAAATATTAAACGTTTTTTTTTCTGTCTCATTGAAAATGTCACTGTCAAAGTGTCAATGTCAACTTCAAAGCAGTGTTGTCACTTAAAAAGTTAAATTACCCAAGAATCATGGATTGCCAAACAGAAAATTCAAAAAAGAATAGTGCAAATGCGACTAAAATATTAAGCCAGCAAATATTTCATAAAAGCCTATTTATTAGTCGACCCAGATCAAGCTCTTGTAGTGGTACAATACCTATTAGCGACGCCAGTACGACGATAGACCTAGTAGACTCTGAAAATACTCCTGAAGAAGAAAACTGGGTTGAAGTACCTGGACGCAAAAGACCCCACAGCCCCGAGGAACTACCGACTAGTCAAAAACAAACTAAATTAAATAGCTACTGGTTGAGTGCTCCTATTGCTACCTCCAACCGATTCTCTGGCCTTGATGTCACAACTAATTCTTCCGAAATGTCACAAAAGCCCATCAAACCACCTCCATTGTTTGTAGACAAAGTTAGTAACATTCAGCCACTCTATGACATGCTAAATGCCACTGTCACTGACCAGTACGAAATCAAGATCCTCCGTGGGGAACAAGTGAAAATTCAGCCAAAAACCACAGAAGCATACACTAAAATCTACAAGGAACTTCAAAAACGAGAAACTGAATTCTACACGTACAAACCCAAAGAAGAAAGGAGCTTTCGAGTAGTCCTTAAAAACATCCATCCGACTACTGACACCAACGAAATAAAAGTGGCTCTCGAAGAATTAAACCACAAAGTTACAAATATCTGGAATATAAAGGATAGAAAAACTAAAACACCTCTACCACTGCACTACATAGACCTCAAGCCAAACCAAAATAATAAAAACATTTATAACGTCAAGCGCCTTCTCCATTGCTGCGTTGTATTTGAACCACCAAGACCAAAAAGAGAGATCCCGCAATGCTCTAACTGCCAAAGATATGGACACACGCGTAGATTCTGCCACCGCCAACCCCGATGCGTCAAGTGCGCTGGAGCACACGCTACTCTCGACTGCGCGAGGAAAGAGCGATCCAGTGATGTGCGATGCATACTTTGTGAAGGAAACCACCCCGCAAATTACAAGGGATGCTCGGTTTATAAGGAATTGCAAAAAGTTAAGTATCCCCCTCTGAGACCAAAAACTCAACGCAGCAAAGACACACAGGAATTAAATAATGGTACAGTAAAAAATAGCCGATATGAAAGTGCAGGCAATAAATCATACGCAGAAATAACAGCCGGTATAACAACTAAAGAAACCCAACCAACAACACACCCACCTCAATCAAAGCCAAACCCGTCACCTGACATTAAGGAATTTATGCAGACACTCATGAACCAGATGATGCTGATAACTAAGATGCTGGGAGATCTCATGTCCATGCTTCCAAATTTAATGCACTAACATTATGTATCTGGAACTCAAATGGCCTGTCACAACACTCTGAGGAGTTAAAACTCTTTTTATACGAACATAATATTGATATCATGTTAATATCTGAAACGCATTTCACTTCTAGAAGCCATATGGAATTCCCTGGATATAAGCTTTATCACACCACACACCCTGACGGGAAAGCGCATGGTGGATCAGCTGTAATAATCAGAAACAAATTAAAACATTACGAATCAGTACCATACTGCAAAGCATCAATTCAAGCAACAACTGTAATAGTTGAAGATTGGGTAAGCCCCATTACTGTGTCAGCTCTCTACTGCCCACCGAAACACATTATCAAACAGGAGGAGTTCAGCGAGTTCTTCAGTTCTCTCGGCGATCGGTTCATAGCTGGCGGAGACTTCAATGCGAAGCATAGCTATTGGGGCTCAAGATTGACCCTTCCCAGGGGCCGGGAGCTTCTCAAAACGGTCGAAAAACTAAAAATGGAAATAATATCATCAGGTGAGCCCACATATTGGCCTACCGATAGAAAGAAAGTACCTGACCTAATAGACTTCTGTGCTGTTAAAGGTATCGCGAAAGATTACTTCCAGTGCCAGAGCAGCTATGAGCTATCTTCCGACCATTCACCAGTCTTAGTCACATTACTTAGTAGTTTCAAAGAAACTACAGAAGCTTGCGTCCTTCACACCAAAAAGACAGATTGGGAAATCTTCAGGTCAATAGTCAATCATGCCATGACACCTTCAGTCAGCTTAAAATCAGAAGATGATATAGTAGCAGCAATCGAATTCTTCAATAATTCAGTTCAAACTGCTGCCTGGCAAGCTACTCCTACCAACAACTTTAAGAATAACAAAAAATCTATATCTCACACTATACTGGATAAAATATCTGAAAAAAGGAGACTAAGAAAACAATGGCAACAATTTAGATGCCCTAACGATAAAAGTAAATTAAACCACGCTGTCAGGAAACTCAAAAAGCTTTTAGACGAGGACAGAAATAATAGTGTCCAGGTGTTCCTGAGCAATCTTGATGCTACTGCTGCTACCGACTACTCACTATGGAAAGCTACCAAAAAACTAAAGCGGCCTAAAACGGTGTCTCCCCCACTTCGGCAAGCCAACGGGTGCTGGGCTCGAAATGACGAAGAAAAATGCACAACATTTGCCGAACACTTAAAAGGTGTATTTCAGCCTCACTCCTACGAGGGGCCTCCAGAGCACAAAAAAGAAGTCCAGCGAGAAGTTCAACTGAATTGTGATTTATCCACTAGCCCCATCGCAATGTTTACTAAGCAGGAACTAATTAGGGCGATAAAAAACGTCAAACCTAAAAAAGCCCCTGGTTACGATTTGATAACTGGCATGATTTTGCAACAACTTCCAGATTCCGGCCTGACCTTCCTGTTGTCAATCTACAATGCTATGTCAAGACTTTTCTTTTTTCCACCTCAATGGAAAACAGCTAAGATCCTAATGGTTCCTAAACCAGGGAAACCACTTGAAGACCCGAAGTCATACCGACCAATAAGTCTGCTTCCAATAGCGTCTAAAGTTTATGAATCGCTCCTGCTGTCACGCTTAATGCCCATAATTAAAGAAAAACATTTAATACCCGACCATCAATTTGGGTTCCGACAAAGACATGGCACTATAGATCAAGTTCACAGGCTCGTCAATAAACTTCACAACACTTTCGAAGATAAGAAATATTGTGCTGCTGCATTCCTTGACATTTCTCAAGCATTTGATAGAGTTTGGCACGAAGGTCTCCTCTATAAAATCAAAAACAGCTTCCCAAGCAACATCTTCTTCATCTTGATGTCGTACTTGAGAGATAGATACTTCTTCGTGCAGAGTGGAGACGCACTATCAAATCTATACCCTATCGGTGCTGGAGTACCTCAGGGCAGTGTGCTTGGACCGATTTTGTACTTGCTTCATACTGCGGACCTCCCAGTTTCAAATATAGCGTCTACAGGAACCTTCGCGGATGACACAGCTGTGTTGGCATCCCATACTGACCATAAAGTAGCATCAGCTATGCTGCAGACCTGTTTAGACGACATAGCCCTCTGGCTCAAAAAGTGGAGGATAAAAGCAAACGAGACCAAGTCAGTAAATGTCACATTTTCTAAGAGAAAGGATACATGCCCACCAGTACAGTTAAATGGAATACAAGTGCCTCAAGCTGAACATGTTAAATACCTTGGTTTATACCTTGACAGACGCCTCACTTGGAAAAAACACATCTTCACGAAACGGAAGCAACTTGGACTGACGCTAAGAAAGTTCTACTGGTTAATTGGCCGAAATTCACAATTACACCTGGAAAATAAAATCCTCTTATACAAAGCCATAATCAAGCCTATATGGACCTATGGCATCCAGCTATGGGGAACAGCATCACACTCTAACATAGAGATCATACAGCGCTTTCAGAACAAGATTCTGAGAACAATCACAAACGCCCCATGGTTTGTTCCAAATGAAGCTCTACACCACGATCTGAAGATACTTCCAGTCAAAGAAGAAATAAAAAGCTATATCAAGTCGTACAAAGAAAGAATAACTCGTCACCCAAACATCCTGGCAAGCCATCTCATGGATAAAAAAGGAATCCGCCGGCTAAAACACAAAATTCCACAAGATTTTATCGGACAGTCCTAGCATTTTGCTTTTTAAGTAAGAGGTTGTGTCATAGGACGCATACCAGGCAAGCCATCTAACACGCCATGGAAATTACTTAATGTCCTAACGATTAGTGACAGATTGTAAGAGAAAAGAGACAAAAAAAAAAAAAAAAAAAAAAAATTTTATATTGACTAGTCCTTTATTAAAAGATTATATTTTGATTCATTTTTGCAACAGCAATTTGTTATGCATGTACTTTTGATTACTTCTTAGGCAGTTTATAAATTTTGTTAAATTAAGTCCCTCATTGCACATTCCTTTGACACAGCTAAGTAGTTCACTCATTGCTATGGGTTATGCTAGATGATGTGTTCTAGCGTACCAACATCTGTTACTATGGTGCTGGGTGACACGCTACATGACTAGTCACTTGGTAAGTCACATGGTAAACCTCTCACATCTGTGGTTTGTCAACAATATGCAAAACAAACATAAGCAGATCTCACCGACCACATGATTTGAGCTCCCCTACTAAACCAAGCATGGCATCAGGTGAATAGGGACTTCACCTGATGCCATGCTTGGTTGAGCTGTGTTGCTAGCTCTGACCTTATATTTGGTTTAATGTGAATTAGGAATACAGTTTCAATATCTTTGTCCTTTGTTTAACAAAATGTTGAAGCATGATTTTTCTCTTTTTCCAGGGGGTCATCACGTCTGATAACGCAATGGTGTCCTACCATGCATTAGGCGTAGTTGCTGGAGCTCGACGCAATGATCGCCTTTCTACAGTGAAGCTTGTTACGAAACTGGCTCGGTCTCCGCTACGCTCACCATATGCACTCTGCCTCCTAATTCGTCATGCTGCCAAATTAGCTGAAGAAGACCAAACTGATGCTTCAGAACCTTATGTTGATTTCATTGAATCCTGTTTGCGCCATAAATCTGAGATCGTGGTCTATGAAGCCGCGCATGCAGTTGTGAATTTAAGAAAATCTGCTCGTGATCTTGCTCAAGCTGTCTCTGTGCTCCAAATATTCTGTGGTTCCTCCAAGGCTACTTTGCGACTGGCTGGTGCTCGCACTTTAGCAAAACTGACAGCCAAACATCCCAATGCTGTAGCAGCTTGTGCTGTTGATCTGGAAAATCTAATATCTGACCCAAATCGCTCTGTAGCCACGTTAGCTGTTACAACTCTTCTAGCTACTGGTGCAGAAAGCTCAATTGATCGTTTGATGAAACAAATTTCCAGCTTCATGTCGGAAATTTCTGATGAATTCAAAATTGTTGTAGTACGAGCGATCAGGCGCCTTTGTTCTAAGTACCCACGTAAACATCAATCACTGGCATCATTTCTGGCTGGTATGCTCCGAGATGAAGGTGGTTTGCAGTACAAGACTGCTATTGCTGATGCCATTATAGCTCTCGTAGAAGAAAACCCAGATGCTAAAGAGACAGGCTTGGCGCATCTTTGTGAATTTATTGAAGACTGTGAACATGCTTCACTAGCAGTTCGCATATTACATATTTTGGGACGTGAAGGACCAAAGGCTCGCCAGCCGTCTAGGTATATTCGGTACATATACAACAGAGTCATTTTGGAGTCAGGTCCAGTGCGGGCTGCTGCTGTTTCTGCCGTGGCTCGTTTCGGAGCAGCTCGACCTGAACTACTACCAAATATAAGAGTTCTTTTGGCCAGGTGTCAATTAGATGACGATGATGAAGTTCGCGACCGCGCTATTTATTACAGCGCAATTTTGGAATCTGGTGATGCGCAACTCATAAATGACTATATTATTAACGTCCCGATACCTAACCCTGTACTTCTAGAGAGGGCACTGCATCATCATCTGAACTCTGATGAATCGGATGAGCCTTTTAATATTGCTACTGTTCCTACAATAGAAGAAGAGTCGCCAGAGCAGAAAGAAGCTCCAGTTGAAATTGAAACACGAGCGCCAACTATTTCTCGTGAAGAGCAATATGCTGACCAATTAAAAGTCGTGCCCAGCATTGAAAAACTTGGACCAATTTTCAAAACATGTGAGTCTGTCGATCTGACCGAGCCAGAAACCGAGTATCGCGTTCACTGCATCAAGCATATTTTCGCAAAGCATTTGATTTTACAATTTGAATGTGTAAATACTCTGAGTGATCAACTTCTCGAAGAAGTTCATATCCGATTAGACGCTGCGCCCGGCTATAAAATGTTAACTGAAGTACATTGCCAACAACTGCCGTATGATAAACAGGGCAGCATATTTTGTCTTCTTGAATTCCCTGAATCCCCACTTGATACTTTAGGGACTTTTGGAGCGACACTGGAGTTTGTGGTCCGTGACTGTGATCCCACAACTGGACTGCCAGATTCTGGAGAAGGATATGGCGATAATTATCCATTAGAAGAATTCGAAGTCAGTTGTGCTGAACAATTCAGGGCACGCGCAGCATCTGATGACTGGGAGGATTCTTGGGAAAGGGCTGCTGCTGCTCCTGAAGTTTCAGACACATTTGGATTGTCACAAACAGACGTAGGAGAGGCTGCTAAAGCAGTGTGTGAACACTTAAGAATACCAAAAGGTGCCATCACAGGCGATGCAGTAAAAGAAATCCGCGGCGGGGGTATTTGGCGCGGAGGTACGCCAGTGCTGTTCAGAGCCAGACTGGTGGCCGCTGGCGGCGCCGTCACTATGCAGCTGATAGCTCGCTCGCCCCGTGAAGAAGTGGCCCTTTTAATATTGGCCGCCGTAAACTAAAGAATATTAAATTTTTAACAAAAGGGGCATATACATATATGTGGTCTTTGAACCAATAATATTATCATTTTAACAAGTGTATATTATGTTAATTTATATCAATTCTATTCAATTATCAATTTTCTCAAAACTATTGATGTGAGATTTAGTAAGACTTTCTCACCATGTCTACTTAGAATTATAAAAAACACGTATGTACATGTATTGGTTCATAGACAAGTTTTGCCTAGTTTATTTATGTTATCTGTTTTACCTATAACTTGTGCCTTTCCACCATAATATTAAATATAATTATGTATACAAATCTTTTCAGAGCAAACTTTAAGCTTTTAATGTTGCTGTTCTTTCGGAACTTTCCTTAATTATTGTTATACAATACCGATACTTTTTGTTTGGGTCTAATACTGCTAACATATCACCAGCTCTGAATAGTATTTTTGTGTCGCGTAAGGCGAGCTATACACGTGTTCCGTTCTGGCCTAATCGGAACAGCATACCGAAGATTTGAATATCGGTAAATTGCGGTATCGAATATGCAGTAGATCTGACGACGCGTAGCGTATAGCAAGCTTAAAATGTATTCTTTTGTAAAAAATATTAACATCTTACTAAGATACAACACACAACGGATACTAAATGTTTAATGTAATGTTACCAATAAATGTATAACTAATTGAGAGTTCGGTTATTAATAAATCTTTGTTGTGTGAATTCTATGAGAAATTACACAGTGACTTTTGAGTCCAAGTTTACCTTGTATAATAAGCACTTAGTGGGTGTCTTACTATCTAATTTGCAGAGCGCTGTAAAAAATTGATGCAGTGGTAAAATAAAAAAAAGCTCACTCGTCACAGTACGCTAGCTAGCGAAGCTAGTTATGTTATCGGTTCTCACACACCGACTTATGTCTGTGCAGCATATTTGCGTACGTAGTTTGATTAAATTAATGGCGTAGACGTCAAGTTTTAGATTTGTTTGTTCGTCAACTGCAGTCTTCATAAATGTGGCACTATGCTATGCAGACTTAAATTCGTGTGTAAACGAGCTTTAACCGTCCTTCTGTCAGTTAGTTTCCGTAAATATTACTGTCGACCTCCACCATCCAACAACTGGACAAAGATTCAAGGCTAGTTTGGACTGTTCGTACGTTTTACACCGCTCATCCCAGAAGATATAAGCAGGAAAAACATATAATTTGAAAAAATGAGTTTGTTGCTTAGATAATTATCGGAAAAAAACAAGGAAGGGAGGGAGGGTTGTTGTTGACTTGCTTTAGGAAAAATAAGTCGAAGAAACTCAACAAGACTTAGAAAAGTAATTAAAGACTGGTAATCAATTTCTAAGACTAAAATTAAAAGAACTACTTTCAACAAATTAAAGATTTGGTTAAACCTGATGGAGACTGCAGCCAATATTTTCTAAGAAGGCCGCATCACTAATCGAAACATTAGCAAACAAAAATCACCGAAAGCTTGCCTCTGGTTGCTAGAAAACAAGATGTGTAGCATATTATTGCCGCACACTATGAAATTTTCTGATGAAAAACAATAGTTCCAGTAGTGTGAGAATGAAGACAACCATTGAACCAACATATCCTTGAATAATCCGTTTTTTGGCAACATCCCATTCTGTACATAATATTCTAGGTAGGAACATAAATATCGTAGTTAAGGAAGTGTTCTATGTTTATTAGTTGTACCTGTTATTAGCGTGTAAGTAATGTGATACAGTACCTACCCGGCCGTTAATGTGTCACATTGAGACTCAGAGTCGTCTCCGTCAAAGTATATCCAAGAGTGATGATGACGGTCGTTTCCTAAAACCTCTTTGCTATGTTAACAGCCGGATATGGTACGGTCAGACGATCAGCAACGAAGGTCAATTATCACTTTTATTTTACATAAATTGACACAAAATAGTAGTAATCTTGTTATGCAAATCTCTTATCTGTTGCAATTTTTTAAATTAATGTACAGGGTGGAAGGGACACCGACTCAAACGGTTACCATGTACCTGTTCTGTACATCATTCCGAACCCTCCACACATAGAAATTTTGCTATTTTTCCATGTTTATCCGTGATCATGGTGCTTGCAACAGCGTGGAAATATCGGGAACTCAATACAAATAGTTAACATGGTAAATATCCCATATTCCGTGTTAATGATAGTTCGAAATGATGTAGGTACTGAACACGTGGTAACCGTTTGTGGGTCGATGTCCCTTTTACCTCGTAAGCCCGTATAATGTTTTATAACACTGGACAGTGTTATAAAATATTATCATCATTGGACTTTCGTTGATGATAATACCAACACAAAGTAATGTATATACGAACATAAATGTCTATAGCAACATAAATGTCTATAGCAACATAAAATGTCTATAGCAACATAAATGTCTATACCAACATAAATGTCTATACCAAAATAAATGTCAATACCAACTTAGATGTCTAAAATACTATTTGTGAAACTAAGTCAGCAGTAGATGACTGCTCAATAGGTATTGATTATAAGCAGTGGCGTAGCTAGGCCTAATAGGGCCCAGTATCAAAATTGTTTGGGGGCCCTACGAAACCAAGTGCGGCGACCACAAAAAAAAAAACAAACAAAAAATAGCATCCTGAATTGTATCGCTTATTGATTTTACCAAGATAATGTAAGAGCGAGCAAAGTGGGATAGAAAATGTAGTATCCACGATCATGGCTTGCACAGGTAAAGGCATTCATCCAAAATCCAGAAAAACCGAGCTCAAAAAATTCTAGCTTTCTGGACCGCGATGAGTCAGTCTCTATTTATGAGCGAGCGAAGCGAACTCGAAATTTTGAAGCCTTCAAGACTGTAATATTCATTATTTAATCATAACGGGCCCCTTATCAATAACAATTTGAGGTTAATGGAAGATTTTGTAATTTTTTTCCTCTACGTCGGGGCCCTTCTTATTCGGGGGCCCCATATCATTGATACGGCTGATACGGCGGTAGCTACGCCCCTGATTATAAGCACGGATTCTAACTGGAACGTAATTTATACCTACTTAGGTAGGTACTTACCTACTTTAACCTGAACACTGAATGTATAATATACCTACACTAAACTTATCGTTGGTATGTATGTCTACAAACGATTAAGGTAATGAAATGTACCTACTTACATAAAGTTCAATTCGCAATGTGGCATTATAATATTTTATTATCCTACCTTCTGACATCTAAAATGTTCTATTTTGTATGAAACCATGCTTGAATCATTCTAATAAAATTATTATTGCAAGTCGTAACTGTAGTTTTATTTCTAGAATGTTAAAATCAGAATCCAAACTATATGTAGTCCCCAATAGTCCTTTCCACAACAGGGGTACCTAATCCCAAATCATCTCATAGCCAAAAAATAAATAAATACAGGAATAATTTTTATGCAGTGCGGAAAAAAATTTTGGTGGTTCAGTATCAGTAATAGAACACATTTCCATTATTTGTTCAACTTTTTTTTTTTATCCGTCTTTTAAATCAGCAAAATATTGTCGGTCGGAAACAGTAATGGAACATTTCAAAATGGCCTGTTCAGAGTAATTAAGGTTTAAAGTTTTTGAAAATATTCAAATGCTATTTTATTTTATATATAGACCATTTTCTAATTTTTTTTTTATTGAATAATATGCAGATTATAGCCAAGTTTATTGTGTATTACTAAGATTCAGGATATCATTTGTAATTAATGAGTTATCAGTATTTTTGTGAAATGTTACAATAATGAATTAAAAATTTCCTGAAAATCTAAGAACTAATTGGAATATTTCTAAATAAGCCAGTAATGAAATCAAACAACCAATCAATTTAGAAACCTTAATGGTTTATTTATATTTAAAAAATCAAAGAAATTAGCTCTGGAACTCATTTTTACAATTTATTTTATCAAATGTCAATCTCCATCTGACCACTACACTGAGCGTTCAAAGCGCGACTGGCACATAACACGAATAAACAATAATCAAGTAAAGAATTTCAGAGCCATACTGGAACATTTCGAAATATTCGATTAATGAATCATGGCTGCACTTTAAAATTTAGGCTGCCAGCGGGACATTTCTAAATAAACTGATACTGAAAACGAAGAGATCACTAATATCTATATTTCTTTATCGGAATAAATAGTTTTCTGTCAAAGAGAAATGACATTTGAGTTGTACCGTTAGTGATTTGGATAAAATATTCAATTCCCTACCATTCTACATACTCATCTCAAAACACGTGATTTTGGAAATGTTCCGGTAATGAATCCGACCGACGATATGGACACTATCTATTCGTAATAATAACAAAGGCCGCGCGTACCGCCGCCGGCGCAGGCACCGTCTTCGTTCGTCTAACAGCGGGGGTGAAACCCGCTCGCGGGCGGCAGAGTTTGTTGTGAGGCACCGGGCGCCCGAGTCCCGACAGTCAGTAAACGCATGCGCTGTCTTGACGTCGCGTCTAATCGCTTTCCCGCGCAACCGCCGCGCCTCAAGTGTGTCGTAGTCGTACTTACAGGTCACGATGTCGGGTAACCGCGAGTTTTATGTGATGGTGTGGGTGTATGTATTAAGTGGTGAAAGTTTACGAGGAGTTCGCAGAATGTATGCAACGGAGAGCATACGTCGAATGCTTCCCATGATCGACCCTTGACCCCACGGTCCCTAATGAAAGGACCCCCTACCACCATTTAGCAGCCACCTTGATCACGGTCAGTTCAGGACCACAAATCACGCACTAGAGTCTGGCAGACCTCGACTGGCGGTTAGTGAATAGGTTATTTTTGATTGAACATTATTGTAAATACGTAGTTGATTCCAAATTTTTAAATACCTACGCCTTAATGCAATAAGTAATGTCAACCGGATTGCCGCCATGGGATCTGGAGGCCATAGTCCTCGCGCGCCTGCATGAGTGGCGCGCGGAGGCACGGCGCCGGGGGGAAACTCCGCTGCCGCGGCAAATTGTCGCTCTACAGACCGACCTCCGGCACGATCTCATGGCGACATGGAGAGAGCGACTATCGCAACCCCGTGCAGGGCACGCCACGATAGTGGCGATAAGTCCCCTCTTTGAGGAGTGGCTAGAGAGGCGCCACGGCGCCCTCACCTTCCGCCTGACGCAGGTCCTCACCGGACACGGTTGTTTCGGGAGGTACCTGCACCGAATCGGGCGGGAGGAAACGCCCGGGTGCTATCATTGTGTGGATCGCCCGGAGGACACGGTGGAGCACACCGTGGAGGTCTGCTCCGCTTGGACGGAGCACCGCCGTGTCCTCGTAGAGGCGATTGGCGGCGGCGACCTCTCGCGTCCGGCCCTGGTTCAAGCCATGGTCCGGGGCGAGAGGGAATGGGAAGCCGTCACCTCCTTCTGCGAAGCAGTCATGCTAGCGAAGGAGGTGACGGAACGTGAGAGGGTCAGAACCTCACGTCCCAGCCGCCGCGGGAGAAGCACCGGGCGTCGGGGGCCACGTCGTGATGGCTCTCGGCCACCGTAGGCGCGGGCCTGTGGACGGTGAGTAATGGGTTAGCTCGCCGTCCGTCCGTCTTATGACGACAGGCTGTGTCGACCGCGCGTTCGTGTTCCACGCGCGGCAAGGGCCGATGCCTGCCAGGGCTGCGGGACTGTTCGAAACAGATACCGCGGCCCTAGCTCGAACATAAAGGGCAAAAGAAGGAACATGGGTGGTTTTTAGTCAGTAAAAATCTGACACTCCCTTCCGCTCCGCCCAGAGCGGGAGGAGTCATTTGATGATTTCCCACCCGAAAAAAAAAGGTACACACTGCTACAATTTTATACTGTGACCCAAAGTTTTTCACAGCGCGGTCACCGAGTTCATTTGAAATGTCTATTTGTGCGACTAAATACTAAAATGCCTACTGCGCTCGAATATCCTGGCCTTAAGTAAGGGGAATGCTCCAACCAGCCCGCGAAATTCAAAATCATCAATAAAACGCTCTAAGTTCATAAAGCTGTAGGAATGACTTTTTTCTGTTTTTTTTTGTTCCTACGCCTTTATGAACTTAGAGCGTTTTATTGATGATTTTGATGATTATAATTCTGTAACTACATATGTCTTACAGCCGCGAATAATATTTTAATCAACATACAACCTAGCACTGGCCTACAAATTGCAAAAAACGCAAGAAATTTTGAATTTCGCGGGCTGGTTGGAGCATTCACCTTAAGGGCAGGATATTCGAGAGCAGTAGGCATTTAGCGTTACTTACGTACGCGCGTGGCAAGTCGCACGAATAGACATTCAAATGAACTCGGTGACCGCGCTGTGCAAAACTTTGGGTCACACTATGAAATTGTAACAGTGTTTCAACTTCGTTTTACGCAATTCATGTTAATTTTCGGGGTTTTATTTAGTCTTTAGAGAAATATAAGTAGAAGCAACTGATTTTGTTTTATTACTACCTACAATTGTTTTTATTCACTTAATCTCCTTTTCTTTCATGATTGTTACAGCGATCTTGCGATCTGGTTTTTGTGTTTTTTGTCAGTAAACTACTGGAGAGATTTTGATGGGAGTTTCAGTAGTTTGTAAACTAAGTTATTATAGTCCGCGCACCCCACGCGTACGAAGTCGCGAACATAAACTAGTTATTTATTATTACTTAAATATTATGTAGTTTAGAAGAAATAAATTCGGATAAAACTCATTACAATTCAATACACAGGAAAATCTCTTTATTCTCTCAAATCAATTGTTTCGCGCCATTAAGACCTGCAAATGGCTCAAAACTAAAAGACACCACAGAAACTCAAGGTTGAGTAATGGTAGAGAACACGAGAATTGAACTCTGAATATGGTCAAGAGTTATGTTTTGAGACTAGTCTAGATTCTGAATAGAAAATGGAACTTTAACTGCAGAAAACTAAAAACATATTCTTCAAAACATCAATATTATTAACTATAAAAGATAATTGTTACTACATTAACACAAAACGAATACTTACCTAAAATAATCTATACATATAATAAAACTGTAGAAAAGTCGTTTTTGCACATCAAACAAATTTCCAAAAAAAATAGCCAGGGTGTTAAAGGACAACCAATAGAACCCATTTCCAGCTTTTTTCGAATTTTTGTCTGTTTGTCTGTTTATTTGTTCGGGCATCACGTAAAATGTACGAAAGCAATGTAGATAACTTTTATACACAACGATTGAGCGTAACTTGAAGTAACATTTAGTTTTTGTTTCATTGCAATCGATTCAGTCTATCAAAAGATATTTGAATTTATTGTGTTACAGAAGTAAAATTACAATAAGGTTACGTGCACTTGGTCTCACAACTTCCCGTAACTTTTAAACACAACAATATGTGCGTAAATTGAAGTAACATTAAGTTTTTTGTTTCATCGTAATCAGTTCACACCTCATAAATGAAAAGAAAGAACAATGTAAATTAATAAAATTATAATAGTTTCCGAAGTAAAATATTAAAACAGCGCCATCTATCGAACTCAGACTGGACTATATCTAGAGATCAACTGCGTGCAGTATTGAATATAGATATTCGATAGATGGCATGGTGCTTGTGACGTCATTTTCTGATTGAGGCATGTTCAACTAAATACTGATGATGGAGATGATGAGATGGAGAAATTCCTGATAGGGTACGTGAAATTTGTCACAACAGGTCCTTATTGGCTATTAAAGAGATAGTTATAAGTATACCAGGGAATCCGATCAGTCAATACGGTTTGCCCACACTGACAGTCGATGGGGAACGTATAAACAAAGAGTACGTATCAGAAATTAGTTATAATCCCGTGGAACTCGCAGAAATTTTACAAAATGGCTGCGCAAAGACAGAGGAATAGCGCCAGACGTTTGATAGGGTATGCTGCAGTGTAGAAAACTCCTCGGGTGAAATCCTGTTTTTAGACGCACCGGGCGGAACAGGTAAAACTTTCCTAACCAAAGTTATTTTGGCTCGAATAAGGAACTTTGGGAGTATGAAGAACAGGGTGTAAAGCTCTTCAACCCCCATTGAAAAGGAAGGATCCTCCGACCAGACGGGTGTTATGTCTGGTGGGCTACTGCCCTACAGTTGTTGTCGGGTTCTTCTATATAGTCTTAAGTCGCGAATAACTTTACTTTCGCGATGCAGAATTTAGATATATTTAGATTTTTAGTTTATCCTCTGCGTCATACTCGTAGATGGCACTGTAGTACTTTTTGTAGTGCCGCTACATCACTCCCCCCCGGAGACCAGGGTCGGTAGTAGAATGAGTCGTTGATTGCCAGGCCAGTGGAAAGTCGTTGCCGCATTGTTTACGGTGAGTCGGAACTGTCTGCGGCGGTAGTGCGAACCCCTTGAGTCGGAGTCGGCGCTGCATGTGCTCCGTTGCGTCGGACGTGGTACAGCGCCGCGATGTGGCTGACTGCTCGCGTCGACCGGAAGGTACAGCTCTCAACCGGCCGAAAGTGCAGTGCCAAGGTGAGGCTGAGGGTGCTGACCAGGAATGTGTGAAATAACTTTACTTGCGCGATGCAGAATTTAGATATATATTTCGATTTTTAGTTCATCCTCTGCGTCATAGATGGCGCTGTAGTACTTTTTGTTCTATGTTGCTGAAGTACTTTTTGTAGTGCCGCTACAGAACCAAAATAAAATTTCCCTTGCTGTCGCCTCTTCAGGGATAGCAGCCACATTATTGCCTGGAGGAAAAACGGCACACACAACATTTGTAATTCCTATCGACTTAGACGGAAAGAAGGGAAGAAAGCCCGGTTTGCAACATATCGCGAAATAGCGATAAAGCAAGGGTTTTATGCGATTGTGTTTTAATTTTTTGGGACGAGTGCACTATGGCAAACCGCAAAGCTGTAGAAGTAGTGAATAGAACTTTACAGGACATAAGGCAAAATGACCGGCCGATGGGAGGCATTACGGTGCTGTTCTGCGGTGACATTCGGCAGACACTCCCGATAGTATCCCGAGGAACGAGAGCCGAAGAAATTGCTGCCTGTCTGAAGAGTTCTGTTCTAAGGCGCAATATATCATCTCTACACACCTGAGTGTAAATATGCGTGCACAGTTGCGAGGCTGCGAAAATGCACAGGAGTTTCCCAATTTATTGTTACAAATAGGCGATGGCACATACCCCGTACAAGAAGATGGAAAAGTTATTTTGGTTGATAATCTTTGTTCTTGCGTTATATCACAACAGGAGCTAATTTCTTCTGCGTACGGAGATTCCACAAACATGGGAAATCAAGCCGGTTCTTGGCTATGTCAGCGAGCTATTTTGACTCCTCGCAATGTCCAAGCTGCGGCAATTAATTCAAAAATATTGATTCATGTGTCCGGGAATAGTAGAGAATACACCTCTATAAATACAGTTATGGAAGAAAATGACGCCACACACTACCCGGTAGAATTTTTGGATTCCCTCAACACACCCGGACTTCCAGCCCACAACATAGTTTTAAAAATCGGTGTACCAATAATTCTCCTCAGAAATTTATGTCCTCCAAACTTTGTAACGGCACTCAAAGTCACAAATCTGCAGCAAAACATAATCGAAGCTGAAATATTAACCGGTTGCGGCGCTGGTGATATTGTTTTTATTCCAAGAATACCTATAATTCTTAACAACTATCCTTTCTCTTTCAAACGAGTGCAATTCCCAGTCAGTCTCTGTTATGCCATGACGATTACTAAAGCTCAGGGTCAGACATTATCCGTTGCAGGGGTGGACCTAAGTATTGGATGCTTTTCCCATGGTCAACTATATGTAGCTCTTTCTCGCGTAAACAACCCCAATAACCTTTTTGTGTACGCTCCAGATAGTTCTACAGCTAATGTTGTTTATAAAGAAGCACTAGCATAAATTAAAAAAAATGATTTGTATCGGAATCCTCCAACAGTCCTTCGCACTAAAAAATACATTGTTAAATTCCGACATCCGGGCACAGCTAGTTTAAAAAAAAACTTAAAAATAGCCACTGTAAACAAAAGTTGTACTACTGACTGATTTATCTGCGTTGTGACAACGAGACCGCACTCTTTATGTCAAAGCGATAGTTATGCATAGTATCGCAACTGAGATTTTTAGGAGTTACACAAACTTAATTATTTATTATACTACTAATGTAAACTAATAATATCAGTAAATACGTCAGATTAATTGTGAGTCCCAAGTGTCGATGGACAATGATTAGTTCGTTTATTTAAATTTGTTCTCATGTAAGTGAAATGTAATTGCTTTATGAGAATTAAATGTTTTTAACCAGAAACTACTCACTAAAATTTTGAAAGACTACGTTGGTCCATTTTTAGTGGACACGGGCGAGAATGCCGTTTTTATGTAAGACAATGCCCGCCCGCATACACCTCAGATAATGTTTGCCTATATTTAAGAAGTCGGTATCGCACACATGGAGTGGCCTGCACGCAGCCCCGACTTGAACCCCATTGAGCATGCATATGCATGGGACAAACTGGGACGATGCGTACGTCAGCGGAATTCACCGCCAATCACGCTACGTGAAATTAAAGAAGCTCTAATAGAGAAATGGCAGAATATTGCGCAGCATTGCCTCAAAAACCTAGTACAAAGTATGCCAAATCGTTTAGCAGAAGTATTGCGAGCGTGCGGAGGCAACAAAGTATGCGTGAAAACGGCACATCTGTAACCAATCTACATTTACGAAAATACTGGAAAAATTAAGCATTTTTATTTATTTTACATTTATTAAAAATAATAAGTTTGTAATATAGGTATATTTTTTTCATTTATGCACATTAAAATATTCTTTAATTTAGTCTTTATTTCATAAAACTCGGTCAAGTACTTTTGAAGATATTGAAAATTTTCTAATCGACCCTTTTTCTTTGCGGTCCAGTGTATTTTACACTAAGTTCTTTTTGAATCGTTCGATAAATCAGCGGGACAGCCGTGCGCCAGCAAAAGAGAGAGACATCGGTCCTAACTCCTACCTCGTCAAGGCCTGACGGGCGAGTGGGCGACTGAAGCCACGTACACTGTACGCCTGCCGCTGTATTATATAAAATATTCTTTATTAATTTAATAATTTATTATTAAAATAATTAAACTATTTTGCAAAATGTAACCACAAAAGATTGTTCTATATGTTATTAACTTTGTTTAGATAATAAGGTTTTTGGAAGTAAAACTTTCATATACTTCAAGAACAATAAGAAAAACATAACAAAATAATCAAATTAGCCTCCTCTTCGGATTTTTTTTTTGATCGAGCAAAGTATTCGATATCATGTTTTAACCACAAAATATCAAAGTACATAATAGTAAACTATAAAATGTATTTTTTTAGCTCTAAACAATCACTATTTGTTTGTTTAATATTGAATCAAAGTGACGTAAAATTAGGGATACCTGGAATAGGTACCTGCCCTTAATGTAGGCTATTAACTTTTATAATACTTCAATAACTAATCGCCATATACGGCAGCCGAGGCGATATCAGCGCGTTCACTTATTGGACATAGTGGCGGCAAATTAGCCTCTTCAGGATACACGAATCCATTTACAGTGGACAAAACTTGAGTACGCTGATGTTTCAAATCGTTCATACACGTACCGCACGGAGCACACCAGATGCGTGGCGTGACGTGGCGCGTGCACGGACCAGTTGTAAAGTAGGAAACTAAGAAAGACGACGCCAGACCAGATGCGTAACGCGTACACGGGCGTGACTCACGCACGCAGAGCCGCATCTACTCACAAAGCGCGCGCGTGTGTAGCGGGACGGCAACGTCGCGGTCGCACGCATGGCAGTGATGAAGTTGTATTATGGCGCTCCCTGTTAGATGCCAGACCGAGCACGCACGCACGGCAGGTTGTATTTATTTACAAACAGAATACAGTCTATGAGTTTTTTTTCAAAAGAGCTTCTTGACATGTGAAAATACCAATAAACGATCTTCATAAGACTTAAGCTCCCGGCATAGTTTATGATATTCACTATATTCCTCTCATCTATTATTAATATCATGGACCCAAAGTATCTTTGTAGATGCAGAAGATTCTTGGCATACTTAGTAGCAACAATAACGCTTCTTCATCAGAAGAACTGCTGTTGTCTAACATTTTTTCGCCATATGCTCTCAACTCAATAATATGGCTGCTGAAAGGGTGGCTCGAACGCGCTTGCAGCAGTTACCTGCGTGAAGTGATGCGTGCGCGTGCGACGTGTGCTGCACTGGTCTTGGCCGGTGTGACAGGACTCGCACTCGCGTGCGTACCTACATGACGTGCGTCACGCTACGCATCCGGGTACGCAAAAAAGAACACCTACCTACTTCCAAGCCGTGCGTGCTTCTAAGGAGCGCACGCGCCTCCCGCGATTGCGTCACACAAAGGGCACCTTCGTCCTTCCTGCATAGGCCGTAAGAGATAGAGAAGTCCGGTTTTTTTTCAATGTAGCCCATCTCAAAACTCCGAGGGTTTTTTTCATGTTTTCCATATCGGTCTTAGTTCTCGAGATAATAAGCGATCTAATGCCAAAATACCCCGAAAAAATGAGGAACGTTTAGACATTTTCGTAATTTTCAAAAAAAAATAGGTAGTACTTTTTGATACCTATAAGTGGGGAAACTTTTTTATTGCATTCGAGTTATAATTATTTTAACCTCATAAGTATATTTTAACCTCATATAGGTATTTTAACCTCTATATTTTTAACCTCGAATATTTTTTGAATTTAGAACACAAATAAATGTTAATTTGTTCTTATAAGTAAATTATCTATGATATTCTCGTTTTAAAAACCATTTAAATACTCAAAAAATATTTATGGTTTAAAGACGCTTAAATGTCTTTGCCGAGATTAAAAAAAAACAATCACCGCCGACTATTAATGGTCATTAAATCCATTTGGACTTGATATAAGTAATAATAGTTATAAGTTTATATAGTTATTTTGGTATAAGTAGGTATAGTTAGTATAAAGTATAGTTATCTGTGAAAATTTTTATTTCCGCACGTGTGCGGAAAAATATTTAAAATCCACACGTGTGAAATACATTGCATGTTGAACCTAATCGTGGTGCGATAAGAACCAGTTTTCGAGAAAGTGTATTGAAAAAACATTATTTTGTAGTCCTTGACTAGACACCAACCACTGAGACCTCAAACACTTTCGTAGCCCTAGAACTCACGACACTAGGGCCATGTCGCATTTTTTTGCGAAAATAGAAAATAATTACCTATACAAAAGTGATAGAAAAACATTTGCAATGTTAAAAGTCGAAAGTTTTTTCATTCAAGTGCTGCAAACCTACTAAATGCGTCATGGCCACTGGCTGGCCACGCGACTCCGACTCAGTAAACGTTGAATGCGTACGTAAGTATTGCTGTCTCGCTCATCAGCCACGTGCGGTTTGGAATAATCCAAGAAAGAGAACTCCTATCCTACTCCATATCATAGTCAGTGCACGTGTTTTTGAGCGTGAACCTTAGTGATGTTCATTCTTTATTTACTTACGGCCATATCGATAGTGATAATCAGGATCGTTTTGATTTACTGCGTTTAGCTACTTAATAAATTGGCGAAACTTCACAAACTTATTTAAGTATAACAACAAACTACTGCAACTTTAATGATTTAATTAATTTGTGAAATTTAAAAATAGAATACCCTAACTAAATCTTCTATATGTTTGTATTTTTAATATTTATGTGTGTTGGATTTGTAATTTGTAATGAAGGGACGACATCTTCAAATTTAACAAGCCCTTTTAAATAAATAAAAGAAAAAACTATTATAAATGTTTTCGACACGGTTGTAAATGTTATTAAAACTGAACTGTTTGGTTTTTTTTTCATTCGGAATTCAACGTTTTAACACTTACGTACCTATATAAATCTATTGTCTTTAAAAGTTCTAATTCATGTCCAAGTTAAAGAAAATCAATCTGCCTAGCCTTTTTTCCAAACTATGCTGGGTTTTTTTATTATTAAAATTAAGTACAGCCAGCACATCAAGCTACCCGAAACTGTCAAATTTTGCCAATCAACCTTGAACCTGATTCTTTAGCAATAAAGTTGAAAATCTATTAACGAAATTTGACAGATTGTAGTAGCTTGATGTGCTGGCGTCTGTATTTACGAAAATATATTCTACCGATAACCGACATATAGTCCCAATCACTAATGATGATTCTTACATCGGCAAAGGGATGTTTCACAGTTTTCGACTAGATTTTTGTTTCGATTATTTATTGACATCGAATAAACGTGGTTTAAATTAAATGATTAAAATGTTTTATCTATTTGTCCATTTTTTAAATGAGATAACGAAACATCTTGTACTTAGCCTGGCAGCATAGAAGAGTAATTATTATTATGGTAAAGTGTGAACATAAGTAGAAGTTTTGATGTACATATCGACGACTCGGAAAAATGCTTACAGTAGGTACATACTGTATGCGGTGTGTGGCTGACTGACCATTACATAATCACAAGGACAGACAAGCACATAATACTATGAAGTCTATAAGACAGACAGAGGTAATTGAAAGGGTCCCGTTGACACCACTTTGTAAAAAGATAACCGCAACGAAAATTAAAAGGTAGTAAAACCGAAAACAAAATTAATATAAATAAAAGGGGGCTAGCCTATTGCCAGCAAATAAACACAAACCCAGACTCTGTTGCTGCTACTGCGAAAGCCCCAATGAAAAAACTCATCATCATCAGGCTACAGCAGCACACTACTGGACATAGGGCCCTTCAATCACACGCCACTTAAATCATTTTTTGCAACTCTCATCCAGTCATCCATCCAGTTGCTACTAGCTACCAGGCACTCTGACTACCAGGAACTAGATCGTTGCTCCACCGAGCCTGAGGTCGTCCCGCCTTACGCTAGCCGATTTGTGGTCTCCAATCAAGAACACGTCTACCCCAACGGTCATCGGTTCCACGGCCAACATGGCTAGCCCATTGCCACTTCAGCTTACGCATTTTGTAAGCTATGTCGACAACTCTGGTTTTCTGTCGGATCACTTCGTTACAGATTCGATGCCTCTAGAGCAGTGACTCCCAAAGTAGTCCAGGTAGACCCCCAGGAGTCCAAAGAAGACTTGACGTCGGCGTGAAAAAAATGGAGGTTCACAAGTTGTAAGTCGGGGGTCCACGAACAATTATCTGGTTTCGATAGTAAAGAACAAAAAATGTTGACGGCTTTATCTATCATGTATTTCGGTGAAAATGGTCGTATTGAGACTTTTAAAAAGCTTTTAAAAAACTTTCAGATTTTTTCATGCAAGCTTAACAGATAAATTTTAGCTTTACCATTTTGGTCCTCGGGCTTGAAACAAATGCAGCAGGAGGTCCACTGAAACCAGAAGATTTTGGAAGAGTTCTACGAGAAAAAAAGTGTGGGAACCTCTGCTTTAGAGAGACTCCAAGCATAGCCCGTTCTTTAAAAACCAACCGTACCGTAATCATGACAGGATTGACATGACAGGCAGGACGCACTGATTGAAGACCTATGTTTAGGGTCTGTGGAATAAACAACAAACAATGGCTAATTATATTATTAATTTATTAAATTTTATTATTTTTGAAAACCCTTTAAGGTCGGTTAAGTTTTTTTAATTCTCGAATAAAAAAATCGTTTTTGTTTGATTACTGTTGCTTTATTCCTAACAACCTCACGTTTCTAGTGGCGCATCACTATGCTCAACAGCGGTACGGCTAGAAACGTTTTTCACGAAGTAACTCGTAATTCATAGTGTCACACTTTACTCTCGTTTAGCTGTTAAACTTATTGGTCGGTCCTCAATATTGTTGAAAGTTGTTAAGTGCGTTGTGATTGAATACGAAAATAATCTACGTGTTTAAAACAGTTAAAAAGTGGATCGCAATAACTTAATTACGGACCTCATATCTTGAGAAGAAGTAACTGTCAAGTCAAGATATTAGAAAACTTTGAAAAAGACGACTTTCATCTTTGGTGTTAATTGGTAAGTTTTAGACTAACTAAAGTCTTTTATAAATACCTATTGGTAATAATTTAGTAGTTCCAAGGTACTTGCACTAGAATTTTTCAAGTAACATCTTCCCAAAATCTGATATTTGCTAAATATATATATTTGTAAATTATTTGTTAAGCAGACATTACAAATGTATTGATAACTAGCATCTGTGCGCGGCTTCGCCTGTGTACACTCAATATCTTCCACCATATCTTTGGAAATTACAGCCAATATGTTATTCTGATTTATTTAAGGTGTATTACTGTGAAGTTTCATCAAAATCCATTGAGTAGTTTTTGCATGAAAGGGTAACAAACATCCATCTGTATATCGTTGTTGTAGTGCGAGAAATCATTAAGTGCAAAAAGCTAGTTTAAACTTTTTTTCTCCTTATAATAACACATTAACATGTATAGTTAAAATGCTTTTTATGAGCAAAATATTGATATTTTTACCTTGCATTCTAATATTCAATAAATTACGTAAATATTTTTACCGTTACTGAGAAATATAATAAAAAGAAAGAGGTAATTCTAGCATACTCAAAATATGTAATTTGGGTTAGTTGATTAACTTTTTGTGTTACTTAATTAATTCTTAGTACAGCTTTTTTCAGATAGTAAGCAATTAGTGACTATTGCTTAAAGGTGGATAAGAAAGAAAAATCATAATATCAAATAAAAAAAAAACAGTTATCTATACTATATATTATTAATTATTAATAATATTATAAAGCTGAAGAGTTTGTTAGTTTGTTTGCTTGAACGCGCTTATCTCAGGAACTGCTGGTTCGAATTAAAAAATTCTTTTTGTGTTGGATAGTCCATTTATTGAGGAAGGCTATAGGCTATAAAACATTACGATACGACCCTTAGGAGCCGCGCAGCGTGTGACGCCGTGGGGAACAGCTAATTTAATATAAAAAAAACAGCACACTATATAAAAATAAACTCAGCATACAAAAATAATTATGAACTATTTTTAATAGTTCATAATAACCTTTAGTTAGATTTTTAGAATGTAAAGACTGAAAAATATGTGTGATTATCTTGATTTATAAATACTTAAGATCTGTTGGTGATTTTTACTGGACAACAGAATTGTATTTCTTTCAAAGCTTTAGGTATGCAAGAAATCACTAAGAGCGATTTAGTGGGTTGGCTCGAATTATATGGTATGCAAAAAGTAATTAAGTGCTGTTGGTGACTTCTATCGGACATTTAATTTCATCTAATGTAAAGCTTTCGTCTGCAAGAAATACCTAACTGACGTTATAATGGTTCTGGACGAATATATTGAATGCGAAAAGTAACTAAGTAACTTTAGTGAGCAGGGAAGCCCCAGTAATTGTGAAAAAGTTAGTAAGAAAAATTGACATTAAATTACTCAATTACCGTTAGATAATTTTCATAAGATAGTTTTTTGCCTTAACAAGTAGTTATGTACTTCTGATCTTCTCGTATTATCTAAAATACTAAAAAAGTGGTATTTTACCTTTTCATAAGGTAGATAATGGGTTTAAAAACACTTTGACATCATTAACTCATTTTAGCTAAAAATATCACTTAATGACTTGTCGCACTACAACGACGATATCTTCACACACTTTCATGTTTATAACACTTAAGTAAGATTATGAGCCCTTATTCATAATTATAACTGTCTAATGTCTGCTTTGATTTTAAAGTCCTTGAATAGGTAGGTCAGTGACAAAAGTGGACTGGTAGAAGGAAAAAACTCGTCTTTAAAGTATCAAATTTATTCTTATAAACTTATCAATTCCTATAAACTAGTGTGAAACACTATTAATAACCAAGTTTTCAGTAACAAACCCTTATTGAAATATTAGGAAGTTTACCTTACTTTTGTTGCTGATAGTGCCTTTGCTAGCGTTTCAAGTTTGAGGCAATGCATTTGATGTTAATATTTAAAGATAGCAATGCTGGTTTGTTGAATAAAAAATAAATATATAATGGACATGTAAAACAGACAACCAGTCTTATCATCTTATTACCCAGTACTAACCGGGTAGTGGAGGTCAGATAGGCAGTTACGCCATGTAAAATACTGTTATTCAGCTGCATCCGGTTAGACTGGAAGCCGACCCCAACATAGATGGGAAAAGGCTAGGGAGATGATGGGCATTTAAAACAGTGCTAGAAGTAGCCCGAATAGTGCGGGTAGCCCATACTGCACAACTTATTGAAAAGTCTGTATTTTTCAAACTGGCCTGGTTTAAACCAACTCACCTTCATGTTCAGGTTTCTAAAATGGTGGCTCTGCGGCAGAGCATGACACCAGAATGAGACGAGTAAAGATTGCGGTTTCAGGCATTTCCTATCTAATCAGGGATGTTGTGTTAAATGCCAGAAGCCACTGGCCACGGTACAGCACTGATTCACTGATTAAAATATTGAAGAAACTCATTTCAGATCTATTTTACCTCACTATTCAATCCAATAGCAACCTTTTTGTCATGTCGATAACCATAATTTTTACTGGCTTGTTTGTGATAGCATATACAGTTGTGGTCATAAAATTAAGAATGATTTGAAGTTCCAGATTTTTTTAAATCTAAATCATGTCATGTGTTGTTATGTGTTCCTTCTTAGAAGTAACTAGTTATGTTATGAAATAACCACATGGATGGAGCAGTCAGGATTAGGAATATAGAATAAAACCGCTAACAATTTTTTTACAAATTGGATTTATTCTCTATTGTAACAAATTCAAATAGTAATGAAGCTGGACAAATAATTAAGAACGATGTATTAAACTGCTCGAGAGTCGCTTTATATGAAACTTAGATTAAATAAATCCCATTATTTGTTAATAGCTGCAACATCGTTTTTTAACTAATGTAAAATTAATAGTCAGTAGCATGTCCTCGGCTTCTAATTACTGCTTTACACCGGCGAGCCTTTGACTATCAATTTTTGACATTTCGCAAGAGACATAGTTCTATTCTTCTAAGAAAACGAGCTCACAGGTTCACTGTCCACAGACCACATACGGTCTGTAGAGAGACTTCCATATCAGTCCACAGACCGTATGTGGTATGTTCGCCCATACAATTTCTAAGTCATCTGATACTGTGGACGTTAGGAGAAAGTCTCGTATTTAATGCGGACTTGGCAGGATAAACTGACTTTAAATAAAAACATAACTGGACTTATGGACCATTCCCACTCTGGAGCCTGGACAGTGAACCTGTTAAATTGCCACACTGTCGATTAGAAACCTTTTTCTTGACCTCGTACCAAAGATGCTCTATTGGGTTTAGATCTGGGCTATTAGCTGGCCAATCTAAGACAAACTGATTGCGATGTGAGAAATTCCTTAACGGTGCGTGCAGTATGCTTTGGATCATTGTCATGCTGGAATGTCCAAATAACCGGAAGCACGTCTTCAGCATAAGGTAACATTGTTTCTTTCAGTATATTTTTGTATTGGAATTGATCCATGTTCTCTTCTATCAGCTTAACAGGTCCAGAAAAGCACCCCCAAATTTTCACATTTCCCCCACCATACTTTTATGTCTTTTTTGTGTGCTTAGTTAGGGTCGAATGTTTTATTCGGAGGGCGTCGTACATATCGTTTTCCATCAGAACATAAGTACCTTGTTTATTTTAGTCTCGTTAGAAAAGAGAACATTTTTCCACTGTCTCACTGTCCAGTTTTCATATCTTCTTGCAAATGCCTTGCTAAACTTCCGTGCAACTTTTCTTCTACCAAACGCCTTCGAATAGTGCGTGCCGAGATTGCTGAAGGATTGTTTTCACCTTAATATTCTTTTCTCAGCTCATTAGACCAGTTAAAAGGATTTTGTTTTGCCAAACGAACAATATTTCGATCATCTCGACGAGATGACTTTCTCTGTTTAGGTACACGCGGAACATTCTTCTCCCGAAATTTTATTATTACTTCCTGTTGTAGTCTTGTAGATTTATCACAACTTTTATTTTTCCCCATTGAATGCTATCATATGAAGCACAAAAAAAGAGTAGAAAAGTGACATAAAGCCTCAGAGCCACAGAGTGTTCTCTATTTAAATTTGAATACAAAATAAACTACTCAGCATTCTTATTTATGTGACCAGCTAGTAAATAGTAATACTAGGTTCAGATCTAATGTATAAAGTTTATCTATTTATTTTTTAGCCAATCATGTGTATCGACGAAAATACGGCTAGTATGGAAAAGTTTTGCGATACCGAGAGAAATTCAAGAAAATAGATGTAATTAGTTAAACTTGTTAGTTTCAAAAAAATCTTCCCTTTAAATAAGCGTTCTTAATTTACATGACCACCAATGTAGATCACCATGCTACCGTTGCCCTTGCATCACTATCAAAATAGAGATGCAAGGAAGGGCAATGGTTAATTAATTGAAGGAACTTTAGCTGTGCCCACAGCCCGCTTGCGAGACAAATACCTAGATGCTATAACCAAGCAATTATACTCATTAATAAATTTAAAAATAAAACAATTCAGATAAGTGGTTTATGAGACAAGACAACACACTCATTGTCTTTGCGTTCTATATTATTATGTTAGGAATCACCATGAATATTTACCTACAAAATAATCAATAATTCCTGACTTTTATGCTATGCTAATATATATTTTAATTGTTGTAAACAACTCCGCTTGCCGCTCTTGGAACTCCGCTTGCCTAGGTTGGTCCGCGGATGGGTGACCACCCATTACATACCGAGTTTCATCCGTGCCTCGGAAAGAACGCTAAGCCTGGCTGTCATTTGTAGATCTCTGACATTATAGGTACCTACTCAGTGGACCGAAAGTCTGACAACCAGTCTTACCAAAGGGTATCGTATTACCCAGAACTAACTGGGTTGCGGAGGTCAGATAGGAAGTCGCTCCACGTAAAAATACTGGTATTCAGCTGCATCCGGTTAGACTGGAAGCCGACCCCAACATAGATGGGAAAAGGCTAGGGAGATGATAATGTGGTCAGTGGGTAGCCTTAGGGGCGTGTTGTAAACAAGGAAGTTAATCCCAATTTAATTAACCATATCAAATGTGGCTTTAGTGCTGCTCATAATTGTTTTTTTTTTTAAATCCGAATGTTGCCCATGCGAAAGGTGTGTTGAGAAAATGCACTGCGAATGTGTCATTTAATTTAGTTAAATTATTCTTATATATACCCATAAGAGGGCGACAACTCCAACCAAAGTTTTTTAATAAAAACTAACACTATTAACTAGGATAAGTCAAAGACTAACACAACTAACATTTAGTTATTAATAAGTACCTAGCGTTAAAAGTGTGTTAATTGAGATTAGAATTAAAAGACTTTTTATTTATTTTATTTTATTATTCATATTATATTATTCAATGAAACTCTAAATGATACTGTGCCCTTGCATTTCTTTTTATCAAGTTAAATGTAAAGTTATCTCACCTACCTACATATAAATTTAATTATCTTTTTCTTTTAACAGTCTTGAAATAAATGCAACATGGACAACTTAGACGACTCAGAAAACAATGCAAAAATTTCAGATTCTGCATACTCAAACAGTTGCAGCAACAGTCAGTCCAGAAGAAGGTAAGCAAAAACCATCAACAAAATCTGAAGTAACTAAAATTTATTTATTTAGTAAGTTTAAGTTTATTTTTTAAGTTCTATCAAGTAATTTTTCTTGATCAATTCATTTATGAAGTAAGTAGATCTTTTACTCTCTTCAGACTTAAAGTTGACAATTTCTGGCAACATTTTTTGTATTTTTGAACCGACTTCTAAAAAAGCAGGAGGTTATGTATTCCAGCAGCATTGTTCATTTCCATGTAGTTGTTTCCGCGATTTCTCCGTGATTACTGGTCCGATTTATGTGATTCTTTTTTAATGTGGTAGAGGAAGCTCGAGCGGTGGTCCCAATTTTATTAACTTTGCTTTGGTACTTATGGGTACTTACAATCTTTAATATGCATTTTTCTTCAAGTCAATGAAACAAACAACGTGAAAAGAGGATTTGTTCAAACATACAGGGTGTAAAACCACCCTTCACGAAGCAGGTCAACCAAGCATTATGTAATCAAACTAAATAACTTTACGCAAACATTCTTGCTGTGAAACACGTGATTTTTTTTTACGTTTTACGGTAAGACTCAATGTAATGCAATCAGAACATTGTGCTGTCTTCTTCTTCTAATCTTATATTAAAAACATGTATTTTAAAAGAAAACATATTAAAAAGTTTGAACTTTGACCCCCAACACCATCGTAACTTGAAGGTACCCAAGAATGGTCTAGAACAAAATAATGATCCCAATGACGGGGAGAACAAGTGCCTTTCGGCTTCGTTAAGGGTCTTGTTACACCCTTTACGAAGTAATGGATTTGGAATGCCCTTGAAAACTCTTCGGATAGCAACTCGGAGCGAGTTACGCAGTAGGCTTGTGTCGACTTCAAATAAATCGGATGGAGTGTAGTTTCTAGTGATGGATCATGATATGGAAATAACAAAGCACATTATTTAATATAAAAAACTAAACATTAATAATATTTTCAGACAGTAAATTCGGCGAAATTAGGCATTTAGTAGTCACGTGCGATGAAACCAATCAGAAAGTATTACGTCACGCCACGCCACGTGCCGAGTAAACGCCATTCAAGGTTCCCAACTTAGTAGTTTTCCCCCCAAACTCAGGGAGTAAATAAGTAAGCGGGAAACATCTCTCGGAAAACTAAAATAAAACTGGTCAAGTCCTCGCTGTTCTCCATATTTAGCGATGAATCGGAAACATGGACTCTATAAGCCGATCGTGATCGCATTGATGCCATATGAGACGTGGTGCTGGAGGAAAATGCTCCAGATACCTTGGACTGCGTTCCGCACCAACAAGTCTATTCTCTATATAGTGGACTGTACTATACTGGGATGTTACCTAGTGGACTTATATTAAAGCTTTTCGCTTTTTCGCTACCGCACCACAGTCTGAGGACCCCGCCGCTGAACACCGGTTTCGCTCTGAAAGCCGGTGCAGGTGAGCCTTGTTTGGGAGACGAGGACTCGGCGACTATCTTCGTCTGGATAGCGACGCCTCCTTGCTGATTAGCCCCGTGCGGCCGCAGGTTACTGCGACGTCAAGGTCGGAGCTTACAGCTTGGGCGTAGCTACGGTTAGCGTCCCGTTTGGACTTTTCAAGACGCGGCCGCTTACGCTCCCCTCGAGGTGACGAGGTCTCGTTGAGAGCTCGCTTGGCCGCGGCCTGATCCTTCCGAACGGGTCGCTGTGTTGTATACTGGGCTGGTCTCTTCGCGCCGCTGGCTGTTGGTTGACTGGGTCCTGGTCGGCTAGTGCCAGCCACGGCCTGGGTCTGCCTGCAGAGAAGTTGATTAGCCTGTTTGGGTTGTGGAGACTTCCCTTCCACAGTTTCTGACGCCTTTAGGATGGCCTATATTCCTCCTACCCGCATTAGATGCCGAAGGAGCCGGAGCAGCTTGCGCTGATGGGTCAGCACGGTGGTGTTGTGTTGCTGGAGTATGTTCCACCCTCCTGCTTTTCTGCCTACTCCTCTGCACTTGCCAGGCGAGCGCGAACGCGTCACCTGTTGTGCTGATCTTCTCCGGTTGACCAGTGACGGCCAGCGGGGGGGAGCGGCTTGAAGAGCGATAGGCAGGGGAGGTTGAATGAGGGGGAGCCCGGCCACCGGAGTTAACTGTCGTGGGGGGCTCCGCGCCTGAAAAAGAAGAAGGAGCGGTTCTGGTCCCGAGTAGCTCCGGTGTCCTTCGTTTGTTACGGGACTTGGTTTTGGTCTTGGCCGCGGATCTCGCCACTGCCGGTCCGTTACCCGCACTGGAGCTCGCTGTGTTAGCAGCAGAGCGTCCGGGGGCTAGAGAGGTGCTGCAAGCACCCTCTTGGGAGTAAGTGCAGTGTGCGTGTGAGTGTGAGTGGAAGATGTATGTGTGTGTGTAGTTGTTGTGTGCGTATGAAGGGTGTGTGTGTGCGTGTGGTGTGATATGGGCTTGAGTTTTCCATATTTGTGTATAAAAGTTTTCATTCCTCCGGCTTTCCACCCTCCACGGAGCCCGCACCTGGGAACGTCTTGCTACAAACTAGCTCGAACGTTAGGACTACCTGTTAAAATATAGGGGCTTGAGGCTGGCTTACAGTGCGACATCGGGTGCTTGATCGGGCTGGCATAAGGGACTGAAAGCCCGTCCCTTCTGAACTGATCAACCATCACTTACACCGTCAGCATAACTTTCACCCACCGCTTCGGTCATCCAAGGACGACCTCCGCGGACCTCCTCGCCGTGGCCCTCTGGGACACTGGCCATTTCCCTACCCCTGGCTTACTGGGTAGGGCCACCGTTTCGCTTGAAATCCAGACCAAAGAGGGCGTGTTGCCTCATGGACGCATTACCACCAGCGCCGCTCGTCTCAACCCTCCAGGACTCCTTCATCCCCGCTTACGGCGCTCAACTGCGCAGGTCCTAGCGCAGGTGACCATATTTACCTACTCACACAAAGCAAAGCAAAGCGTGTCGTTGTGCAACCGCAAAAACAATACAAGCCGGCCCTCGTGGCGCGTGTAATAAATTATAGCAGTGAATACTAAAAAACATTTATTTTTTCAATTAGAAATGGGTATAAAATTTTTATGCCTAATTGCCTAATGCCTTTCAAGAGAAAGAAATGGAAGCCTTTAAAACTTACAAGGTCCAAATGCCATTGTTCGAATTTCTCGGTGGCTGTCGTAAAAAGCCAACTTTTGGGTATAACGTAACCGAACGCGCTATGGCTTTGTTTGTTTTTTTACAAGAGGAACTTATTGAAAAGCGAAAGCCGAACTTGTGCTCTGAACTTTCTTAAAAAATTGCGGAAGACGTCCACCTCATTACTCGACTAGGCTCCTCCGGGAGCGGACCCGAACAGTTCTTATATTGAAAAATATTAAGATGTTTTCGTTTCCATATCCATCGATGAATAATAAATTATGTGCTAATTATAAAAATATTTTTAGTCATAGTTCCAAGTCAACACACTCTGGAAGCAATTCCAGTGGCAGCAGTGGCTATGGCGGAAAACCCTCAACTTCTGGAAGCAGGTCAGTAATGTTTAGCAATAACCAACATTTGACATGCCTTGGGACTTGTGGATAGTGGGCAACTATTACTTAGTTCTGGTTATCTTTATCACTTATTTTCCCTTACCTTTACTGCGGTGAATGGAGATCATCTGTTTATCGAATATTTTTTGCACTATTATATTTTTTTCTGATGAACTTGGCAATTTCCGCTAGTTAAGCATGGTACCATTTTTACCTCTAAAATATCTTGTTAAAAGTATGCCATAAGCAAAGCATCATATTGCCACATACAGGCTTGAAACAAAATCTTCCTGTGTATTTTACATGAAACGCAGCGAATTGCAAGGAATTAAAGTATTAAATATGAATAAATGATAGATTAAAATTCTTACTCAGATTAAATTATCTAGAAGCTGAAAACAAAATATTAAACAAACATTTACAAAATCAGTGTTCAGTTTTTTCTTTGTATTAGCCGTATATTCATTAAATTTTAATATGTTTCTGCTAGCAACAACCTGCAACCACCCAAAAAAGAGAAAGAACCAAAGAAAAAGAAGCTTCTACCGCAGACTGAGACTTTGGTTCCCGAAATAATAGTGGAGGAGGTCAGGGCGCCTGAACCAGTTCCCACTTTTGATACCCCCAAAGAAGAGAAGCTAGATGGTGGGTACCGTTCTACTGAGCTTTATATAAAGGTTTTATTTTCTAGATTTCTGTAAGCTATGGCTTCAGTCGTCTCTTTTGCGACAACGTCGAATGTTTTTGACATTCTTGTAGATCTCATAATTTCTATTACTAAGCAGAGTATCAGTTTCGCAGTTGTATCTTCGCATGTTCTTTTACCTACAGAGTGTTAATATGACATGGTGCATAAAGAGTAGCTACTTAATTAATTTTGGCAGCAGGAAAACTGTTTTAGGACGCCATAACAATATTTCCAGCTATTTGCAGACTTATTTCATTCTGTCATAACGTCACATACACGAAAAGTCTGTTTCTAAATCTGATCATAATTAATCACTAAATTGAAATGGATACTACTCCAAAAATTAAGTATGTTCGCTTCAGAACGATTTTACTGCTGTGGCCACAACTAAGTAACTACTTTATGGTGCTAGCTTACTGCGTCATATTATCAAATAAACTACCTGTGTTTATGGTTAGTAAGACATAAATTATGAATTACGGCGCTCCATCACAGTGAGCATTCAACTGTAATGATCCAGATTCAGTTGTTTCTGTACAAAGTTGAATCTTGAATTGTTACTTCACAGGCCCGGCGAGGGAGCGCCTTTAAGAAATGTTTGGTTTATTTTATTTATTTACTGTTTTTTTGTAAATACATAATTAGTAGTTTACAACGTTTTTGACCCAGAGATGAAAACCATGTTCAAAATATTTTTTTTAAATTTTTTATTATGCATTGAAATTATTACAAATTGCAAAGCTGACGCTGTTTTTAATTCTAATCTGTATCAGTGTCTCTTAAAGTGGACCAACAGTAATCTGATAACATATTTCATCTCAGAAACCTGGGTTCCTCAACACCCTACAAATTTTTAGAGAAAAAGAACAAAATGTGCGCCGTTCACGTTTCACAAGTTTTCAGGGAAAAAAATTAGGTGTGAGTATGGAAAATGATTAACTAAAGTCATGTTAACACCCACCCGTTCGCTATCCTTCAGTTCAGATCCTTCGAAATCACACATTATGGCTCTAAATCCTTCTGGTTCAGTCTGGCTGGAACTACTAGGTAACAAAGGGTAAGGCACTTCTTTAGAATTACGACCAACTAGCTTATGCCCGCGGCTACGCCCGCGCGGAGTTCGATAATTGTCCCACGGGATTATACTACTGGGATAATAAGTATTTTATGTGTTAATCCAAGTTATTAACTATCTGTTTGCTAAATTCCACAAGTCCACCTATTATGGATCATGAGATACAGCCCGCTGACAGACAGACGAACGGACAGACAGCAGGGGCTTAGCAAAAGGGTCCCGTTACCCGTTACCCTTCGGGTACAGAACTTTAAAAAGTAATAGATGATTTTCATCATTTTTATTTAAGAGTATGTATACCAAATTTAGAGCCAATCGACCCAGAGAATAAAAAAATTCAAACATCCATTTCACCCTCTTAGAGATGGAATTTCGCAATAGTTTAGTTGATACATACTCTTCACAAATAAAACACCCTTCAAATTTTATGTCTCTAGGACCAGCGGTTTGGGCTGTACGTTGATATATCAGTCAGTCAGTCAGGACTTTGAATTTTATATTGGACACCACCATATTTTATACACCGCTTGGTCTAATTTTTAAAGCCTAAATATTTCGTTACGCAAAAGTAGCAGCCAGTTTCGTGATTTGTTAGGCCTCCCCACAAAATTAACACTCTAAATTGCAAGTATTTTTAGGGTTCCTTACCTCAAAAGGAATAAGGTCTGTCAAGACCCTTTTTATCAGGAACGCTTAGAGGTATCAAGTTGAAATATATCAAATACTCTGGTCTACGGTCTCTTTCAGCTGTAAAAAAAAATAAGACTTGTAGATCAACCCGATCAAAAGATATTACCGTTTATGTCGCATGTTTTGCGATTTCACAAGGGAATCAAAACATAGGACTCGTCCCATTGCCATAGACTCGTGAAATTAGGCAAGAAGCAATGTCTTACAGCAAATGCGAAAACCGTAAATATGTAGTTTAATAACAAAAAAACCGGCCTGCATTATTGAATTTGTACAGAACCCACAGTGCGCGAGTTCAACTCGCACTTGGTCGGTTATTTTTTTTGCCCAAATTGTTAGTATACTTCTAAAATTTTCACACACTACTAGCGGAATTCTTTTTTATTCTGCTACCGAGAGAGTCCAGAAAATAGGCCCTTTCTGTGATCGATTTCGTATGTTTTTAACCGACTTCCAAAAAGGAGGAGGTTTCTCAATTCGACCGTATATATATATATATTTTTTTTTATGTGTGTTCGCGGATAACTTCGTCGTTTATGAACCGATTTCGATATTTTTTTTTTTACAACAAAATTACATTTTTACAATTACATTTTGAACTAAAAACAACTACACTAAATGTTTGCTTGACGTGATAATAAATATTTAACTTTTATATTAGTGATGAGGTCACAAAAAAAAACCGACATCTTTGGGTCAAAGAAGTGAATATTTGTAAACTAGTGTAGTTTTTCGAGTTTCGTACCAAGAGTTTTAGTCGTGACGAATTGTATCTTCATGTCGGTATGTAATCTATGAGATTTACAAATCGTATTTCTTAAGGTATCATCCGGTTTTCTTACCGCACAAGTTCAAGCTCTGCTTAGTTGATATATTGTTTAGTGACAACATGTTATCTTTTTAATACCATATTTAGTTATTTGCGGTTTCTTAACCACTTCTATACACGTTGTAAGGTACATCGTGACAGAAACGTTGACCATGGTACATAATCCCAAACCCACTTTTCGTCGATTATAAATAAAACAGCTATTCCATACATTTTGACCTTGTTAGAGCATGCATTTTAGATTCATTCGTCTTAGTTTTCACGATGTCCTTTACACTGTGTATTAATTACGTAAAACATTATTTATGTATTCTGTATTTTACCACTTCTCGTGGTTTGGTTTTAAATTTGGATTTATTGATGACGTAGATCTCTTACGTAACGCGGTCGGTTACTAGTCACATGCAGTTTGACCCATCGTGTTGCTGAACGTGCCGTTCAGCTTTGCTAAATTAAACACGTGATACTGATTACACACAAAAGTACTTCATGAGCAAATTGTACAAAATGTTGCCTTTATTGAGATGACAAGAATATTTACGAATGAGTGAAAGACCAGGACCATTTACTTAATTTAATATCATATAGTGTACCATATTCTGAAGAATAAACGATTATAAATATGGGCACATACATAGCTCTGTTAAATAAATAACGTGATACTTACAAATAAAGAACACAAATGTATAAAGTCTTTACCTTAATTGACATGAGAAGAAGAGTTATTATGTGTAAAAAGGCAGACAAAATACAATTAAAATACTTTTGTCGGGCTAATTAGAAACAAGGCAATTGTATCTTTTATTAATTTAATTAGGGTGCATCCTTATAATCTATATTAGGAACAGAGAAAAGAACTGTCAATGGAAGGCAGAGAGATGGGTAAAGGTGAACAAGTTAGTTTAAAGTTGAAAAAAAAAACAGAAATAAGTCTTTTCTAATCTATTGTATTTAGACAGTCATTTTGCGTAGGTAATACAACCACATAGAAGCTTTGCATCGCTTATTCGCAATCCAATTAAAGTCGCCGCGGTCTTCTTAACCTTTAGAACAAATTTTATTAACTAGCTACTAACCAATTTTAAGATGTAATGCAGATTGTATGTAGTTGTTCGGCCAGAAGTTTTATTAAATCGATTTATTAATTATCGTTACAGAAGGCCAAGGCGATCGGATATTCCAAACTTCGTGTCAGTTGTTTAATACATTTTGCCCCTTATTATATTTAGGTTTTACATCGACCTGGATTTGTAACTCACTGTACGCAGTGACCGTCCTTGTTCACATGTGAGGTAAAGTATAGACAGGGCATTGTATACCGGGAAATGCATGGTATGTACATGTACAATTTAATCAATTTAAATGAGTATTATTTCTAATTATCGATGTGGCTTCGTTGTCTCTTTTTTTTCAGAGTATATTACAATGTTTTTAAACACATAAGTGCATTTTTATCTTCCGTCTGATTTTTGTTGTGCAGTTATCCCGACGCCACCTGTGCATGCGCAAACAGAAAAAAATGGTGTTGAGAACATGGACATATGTGTTTCTGAGCTGACGACTAAAGATGAGGTGGGTAGCACTAGTGTAAGTGTTGTATAGATACAAATAGTCGTGAATAGTGTACCTATGAAGATCTTGGCAGTATAATAGATTCAACTTCACATGAGTAATAGTAGGTGCATGTCCGACAACGTGACGTCTCCGTGTCGCGTGTGCTCGCGGCTTGTTACGCATAACTAGGGGTCGAACAAAGCGCCGGCGATGCGAGCGGTGACGTCCACCGACATTGATAACGTACCTGCACGTTTGCCAATAATTACGTAATAACATCTCGTTTGATCACAATATACTTTGAGAGGTTGAAGTTTTGGGGTAAATAAGAGGTTCGGCAGAAAGATGAATAAGGGAAAGAAAGTGTAGACTGACCTGGCAGAAGATCAACTTATACTTGGTGGAAGGGACACCGACGCGAAAACGGCTACCAGATATTCAGTACATCATTATGAGCGGGGCCCACATAGAAATTTCTCATCAGTTACTCGGTCAAAATGTATGGAACAGTTAATTTTTTATTACTGATGAAAAATTTCTATGTTGGGGGGCTCAGACTGATGTACTGAATACCTGGTAACCGTTTTCGCGTTGGTTTCTCCTACACCCTGTAGGTAATATCAATTATAGCTGTATTTTATTGACGTATATATATATGATGTGTCTGATGCTAGTTTATTGTTTTAGGTGGTTTCTAGCAACATATCGCAGGTTAACCCTGCAGCTAACTTAGCAAGCGTTCGCCCTCACCAAGCTTCTTACTGCTATGTAAGTGTTTTTGTGTGAATTTACTTTTTTAGCAACATTATGTGGGATTTGGTTTTACAATGTCATGTATGTGGTCCTTGTCTTGGTAAACGTTTCTACACATCACCACCAGCCTACAGCTGTCTACTGCTGGACATATACACTAACACTAACACACTAGGTTATGTTGGTAAGTGTTATTACGTTTTACACTGGTGTAGCAGAATGTTCACTGCAGTAAAAAAACGCACTTCTTTAAGAGATCTTAAGAAACATCTCCGTTAAATAAAATTTAAAGGAGCACAAAAGAAAGAGGTTTGCCGCAAAAAAACTAAAAGAAATAAAGGAAGAGTGCTTAGTTACCGACCAAAATATTTAATAAGGCCTATCTGAGCTTTGGCACCCAAGCAACACTTGCATATAAGCTAAATTTTTTATTTATCCGAAGGTACAAAATAAGCGATTCCAAGACATTAGCCGCTACGAGATGCGATGTGAGAACTCGGAACAATTGCGTTGTAAGGTACGTATCATCACATTTTCACGTTCACAAATTCACGCAAAATGTAGGTAAATAGTCAGGAAAAGCACATGAACTCCAATTAAGCTGTAGATCATATACATTTGAGTCGCATACAATTTAGCCATTCTTTGCCGTAATAAACGTAAAACAATAGGCAAATGCCCAAACAACATACCTACATGATACTCGAAACGTGTGCGTGTGACGTAGACCGTAGTGTCCCTAGAACGGGGAAATGGGGGTTGTGAACGTACCTACTATGGAACGAACAATAAGGAATATGCATGTAATTTTTTCTTCACTTATATCAATAAAATATAGTACTATCAAGCAAAGAAAATAATTAAAAGTTAAGTTCAACTACTGCTTGTCGCTTAAAAAAATATTAAACTCCTACAATTTTCTACGATAGTTCAAACGTCCGTGACTGTCGCGGTCATTCATGTTGTGACGTCACTTACCTCTATCTGCCTTGTAATAGGTAATTTTTCGCCTAAAATTGAATAATTTTTCTAATTGTATGTGCTTTATCGAGGACGATGCGTTTTGAGTTTGCGTTCCGTTTCACCAAAAACACGCTACATAAAATACTAAATTGTAAAATAAGTGTTCTATTAGAGAATTAAACAAGTGTTCCACAATGTTTTTATGGGCCAATACAAAAAATTTATTAAGTAAGTAAAGAAATAAAAAAGTTATTTCTTGCATATTTCCTATTGTTAAATAACTTGTCTTGTTGATAAAACGTGAAACGCAATCTGAAAAGACGTTGTGACGTACTTGTCAAGAACATCGTAATGTTCTAGAAAATTCTTTGAGGGTATTAATCGGTTTTGGGATTTGAACAAACAGTAACTAGGTACGTACTGAACGCCCAACAACGTGCCTTTCCTAGAAAACGAAGTGATTTCTTCATCGATTTTCATTAATTGGGTTCTATTGGTGTAAGGTACTTGTGACGTTTCGAAGAACGTGTTTTCTTTGTCGCTTGTTTGTGTAAGAGGGCGTCCATTAATTATATAAGGCATTTAAGGGGGGGAGGGGTTCAAGTAAAATCTCACGGCATCTCAACAAGGGGGGAGGGGTACCCGAAAAATCGTCAAAATCGACTGACCTAATGAATGGACCTAACACAAACATGGAGTTTTGAACTTACGATATATTTCTTTCTCTTTATAGGTCTCTCGGTAAGGTACTCAACAAAAAAATGTTGGTAGTAATTAATATGCATGTTCATACATGAAGTATGAATACAGGTTTAATATTGCTCATATGCAGTCAAAGCTGTTGCATCTTCAAGGGGCTGCGACAGCCCCGATGCAGTCGATCTGCTTGCATACATTACGACATGGAAACGCACCGGCAAGATTTATTGACTTCGTACTTGTTTGCAGGACGGATTCTCATGCGTGATCTCGATGCATGATGGGGTTGTCATGTATGCCACAACATCTTTGACGACTACTCTTGGATTCCCGGTAGATATGTGGATTGGAAGGTCGTTCATCGATTTCGTGCACCCGAGGGTGAGTTTAACTAGTACTGAATTAATATGTTTTACCCTTTTTCTACATAAAGCAATACTAGTTTAGATAATTATAACGTCTTATCAAGTGGTCTATCAGTATTTGTGTTTGAATAATTCGAATGTGTTCTTACTAAATAAACAAATTTACAATACAATACGATTGTAGATTATGCGTTATTGAAACTAATCATATTACTTAATTTATCTAATGATTATTATAAAAATATTATCCCTATTTGAATTTTGTTAACAATATCAAAGGTTTTAATTTTTTTTCACGGAACCCTAATTATTAAAAAAAATAGCCTTAGTTACTCTTTATAACATAAACTATATGCTAGTAAAAGTCCCGTCAAAATCGGTCCAGCCGTTTCGAAAGACAGACAATTTAAAAAAAAAATGTTTTTTTTAGAATTACCGTATCGTATTTACTTTAATAGGCAATTAGGCATTCAGTAAAAAGCTGTTATTTTGAAATTACAAAATAACAGCTTTACACTTCAATTTTATTTATTTGTATAAATGTATAGATTAAAGTTACCTGTTACAGCCCTAACTGAAATAAAAATTCTTTCACAGGACCAAAACACCTTTGCTTCTCAAATCACGAATGGTTTGGCAGTCCCGAAAGTAGCGAATGGTACGCAAGAAAAAGGTAAATCGACTTTCTGTATCCATTGTGCCAATTCGCTGTCATTATGTGCACTATGTTATTTTTTATTTCACGTTTATTAGGGGATTACGGTATTTACGTTGATATGTATCTAAGTCCCTGTATAAATGTCATATATTAGAGTAGTCTTTCATTCATTCTTTGTGTTATTTTGGGCACATTAGCGAGCTTGTATTAGTATCTAGTTGTTTTCGTTAAAGTATTTCTATCACAAACCATATTATAAATTAATTGATTGGCACATGGATGGAAAAAGTGAATGCTGGCAGCGATGGCTACTTTTCTATATTTTCCATAACGTACAGCAAAACATTTTCCTGCAAGAAAAGTTAAGCGAAAAATTAAATAACCGAGAGGGTGTTATTTCTTAAAACTGTTACATGAAACTCGTGGTTTTTATATGTTATCTTCTTTCAAGGGCCAGCTTTCACTTTCACGGTATAATTGAAATTCTAAATTAATGTTTCTAGCTGTTCAAGATGAAGTTTTCAATGCTTGGTTGGCAAGTTTGGCTTTTGTAATCCAAATTGTTACTAAACAAATTAAATCTTTTTCTGAATTAATTAGTTTGCCCGTGCACTTTTACAAACTTCAATTACGACGTTGTTACACTTGGCACTTAAAAAAATTATCAAGATAAAATTACATGTTTAAATCCAAACATAAATTACAAAAATATTAAATTGATTGTTGGTAGCAAAGGTAATCTCTGGGAGTACTGATCCGAGAATAAAAATAATTCGTAAAAAGCTACATTATTTTAACGAGTGCCTTGGGATACTATTTCATTCACACGAACCTATTTTGCAAACATCATCTCAACATTTTACATATAAGCCTTGTCTGTAACTAGTATAAGAAAAGATTGATTTATTTATACCGTATCGTTGCTCGCCCGTGTTTCTGAAAGCGTAATCAATGTACTGTCAAATCTCATGTCAATAAAATCAATGATCAATATAAATGGTTGGCGAAATGTTTAGATATTCCCAAACTGCTTGATTTGTGATTTGACTACATTGAATTATGTATTCAGAAACGAGGAATTATTTCATACAGGGTGGTGATTTAGTTACCTGCTCCTTCAAGGAGGTGAGTCTACCGGCGATTATATTAAACAACTTTCCCAAAGAAACTCAACAGATACGTGAAAAAAACACAAATTCCTATACTTACAACAGTAGACAAATTGGTTCGATGCATGTATTCCAAGCTTAATTTTTTTTTCATGAGTCTGATATGAGTTTCTCTGGGAAAGTGGTTAAGTATGACGGGTAGACTAACCTCCTTGAACAATACAGCTAACTAAATCGCCACCCTGTATTTTTATAAACATAAAAAAATGGTGAGGTACATAACATTGTTAGGATTCACATTTCAGTATAAACTGTCTCTTTTGTCTTCAGTTCAAAGCCCAGTTATCCCGGTGTCGTCTATGGTTTGTCGTATTCGCCGGTACAGAGGCCTTACAAGCGGCTTCGGCGTTAAAGACGGTGTGGTGGGCTTCATGCCGTTCTTACTAAAGTTGACCTTCAAAAATATAAGCGATGAAGAGGGCAAAGTGACCTACTTGGTCATACAGGCTACACCATTTTTCTCAGCCTTTAAAAGTAAGTGTCTCTTCTTCAAGGCCAACTGGCCACCAAAAATTTACACTTATGGTAATACTTTGACTTATCGCCGAAGATTTTGTGACGCCTTTTCTAGCCTTCTTGATAAAAGGCGCTACCTATTTGTCATGTTATAGTAACAAGTCTCTCAAGTGACCTATGTACCTATGTATGTCAGTAAAGGTTCAGAAACAAACCTAATATTAAAGTAAGATATTTTTTACATTACCATAAATAACGTGCATTAAATACACTTACACGAACATAACTTTCCTTCACCGAATAGAGTACTTGCATGCACATGCAAAGCTGACTAAGCACAAAGATGATCCTTGGTTCAACATACATCTTCACTTCAATCAATTAAAACGTGATTTCTTTTATGTCAGAAAAACTCTGTGATAAAAGCCTACGCACATTTACAAAAAACTTCTAAAAAAAATCCAATTAATAATGTTTATATTTTTTTTTCCTAAAGTACCGAATGAAATGATAATTAAGGCGGTACCGTTTGTGATAAGACACGCGGCCAACGGTCACATTGAGTACGTGGACTCTGAATCTGTTTCGTACTTGGGCTATCTGCCCCAAGACCTGGCTGGCAAGGACGCATTGATGTTGTACCACCCTGAGGATTTAATGTACTTGCGGCAAGTGTACGACACGATCGTTAAAGAAGGAGGACTGCCGAGGTCCAAGTCATACAGGTCAGTATCGATTCATCGGAAGGGACTCGATTCTCGGAGGTTAAAAATAATAGGGTATTTCACTCTATATGAGAAAAAATCTAAAACCATATTATTAAGATAGACTTTTTTTGCAAAACGTTAGTTTTAGTTCATAAAATAGCAAAGTAAATTTAAAAATTCAATTCAAAGGTTTCAGCCTTTTTAATCTGTTTCATAACACCCTTAAATAGTAGTCGCCAGTGTCAACTGTTAACTACATAACATACAAAATATCAGCCAACTGTCGTCATGACCAGAGTAATATGGCGACCACTGAGTCTAGCGTTTTCGTCAAAAAACGCGCGAAAATTGAAAATGCTTTTAAATGCATTTTTATGGCACATAACGATTGAATAAAAATTTTGTTAATTTTTTAGTGGTTCATTAGCAGTATAGAATCTAATTGAGACACTTTTCAAAAATGGGTGTAATACCCTATTATTTCATAAGTCATAATAGTGGCTAGAACTGTCAAATGAATTTATCTTTGAAATTACCAGAATTATTATCATTCCTGTCCGGTTTGTCTTTTAATATTGTTTTTTTTTTAATTTTGCGTCGGCACTCTTTAGAATAGCCTTATTGATGGTCCTGTTGGACCTATGTGTGTGTAACTGTATAGGTTTATCACGTGGACTTTCTGGTTACGGTTAGACGTAAGTGCACATTGTTCGAAGGGCGTTTCTACATCGACTTCCAACAGCGAATAAACTTTTCCAAATCAAATTTATATGTTTCTTCGACGTTATAGTGGATAGAATGTCAGTTTGCCTACGCCGACAACGTTGACCCTGGCTCACATACCTACTACGTACAATAGTAGCTGTTATTGGCCTAGTGGAGTTATAAAATAGAGACATACGAATTATATTATATAACATAACTTCACGCCTGTTAATCCCCGAAGGGTTGGACAGAGGTGTACTTAATAGTGCACCAAAATTTCGTCAGTTATGTTTTAAGTCCCATTAGACCGATAGCGCTAGGTTTTGAGGTTTCAAAAATATTAATATAGTTTCAGGACCATTTGCCCAACCTAATACATTAGTTTGTGTCATCCTAGGTACTTGCATAGGTAGAAATTTAGGTACTTACTTGCCTTTTCGATCAGTATTAGAGGAAAAGAAAATTAGAGATGAAATTTTACTTTCATGATAATAACGAATTAGTAACTGATGTACATAGGCATTTTGTTTCATCTCTGTCCACGAGAATCCTAATATTTTAACAGTACCTAACACGTCGCCCAACTAGCTCGCTCTAAAAGAATATTAAATAAAATAGGTTAAATAGGTGTTACGCGTTTTAGAGTACTGATACCTATCTGTTGTTTAAAATATTTTGGGTCGAATTTATCCACGACGTGCATTTATAATATTGATTATGCGAACTCTAATGATTGTAATATTTTTTTTGAAGCGTTTGTAGCTTGGAAAAACAAAATAATTAAAAATCTTAAAATTGTAAGACTTAATTGACACGAATTTATTTAATAAGCACATGCACCTAAGTGATTTGAGAAAGGAAATACTTTTACACTGTTTTTACATACTGACCCTATGTCAGTTTGCACTGGACGAAGATGACACAAAGTGGGTTTGCACACTCCGCAGGCTATCCTAGATATGATACCATAATTTAACAAACTTATTAATAAATAAGTTTAAATTAATTTTGTCAGTTTTGATGTGAATAAAAAGAATCATCGAATTACTTAAAATGCAAGTTACAGATGTGATACAAAACGCAATAATAAGCTTTATAGGCACGACTGTATCTACAGGCAAGAAATAAGCAACTTTATAATTTTTGAAACTTTTGACATCAAAATATCCCAGCGCTATCGATCTAAGTAATAGGGGCGAACTATCAACCGGGCATAAATCCACGAATCATTTATATGGGAAAAATATATTTTCGCAGGATGGTAACACAAAATGGCGAGTACATTCGCCTTGAGACAGAGTGGTCGTCGTTTATAAACCCATGGTCTAAGAAACTGGAGTTTGTTATCGGCAAACATCACATTATAGAGGTACCCACACATTTGAATACTCGTATTAGATATCACTAGTTTATCTCGCGATTCCTTATACTTACATGATTTTTATTTTTAGGGGCCAAACAATCCCGACGTGTTTCATGCTCCGGATCCAGAAAACTCAACGAAAATGTCCGAGGAAGAAAAAAATAAAGCACAAATGCTAAGGGACACAATTATTCGGACAATGAATGAGGCAAGTAAAGTTTATTGTTATTACAATAATAAAATAGTACTTTAATGTTGTAGTTAATGTTAGGGCTTTTATTTAGGGAAATTTTATTAATTTTTACACCAGTTATTTTGTAAGTGAATGCTGTTATTTAACAACGTACACATAAAAATAACGTTTGTTGGATAGCTTAACGAGTCCTTAACTGGGAGATAGATTCATAAACTACAGATTTCTTTGATTTGTAAAGACAGTTTACGCTTTACATCATGAATTGAAACGATCCACGGGTGGAAAAAGTAGTCCTGATAATTTCAAACTTTGATTTATTCATCGGTCTACAAGCATGTTGATGATAACACCTCTACTATTATATATTTATGGCTTGTTAGATAGTCGATAAGTGCTGAGAGCCTAGAACTATTACGGGATGACAAACTTTATTAATATAGTTAATGTTTTTTTCTCACTTCACTGCACTTTCTTGTAACAGGATTCTATCAGCCTTTGGGTGGTAAACCTTTGTATCTAACTCTACAATTTGATGTTTAGCTTATTATGTGTTGATCGTGTAATTAATTACGTTTAACTGACAATTAATAATGTCAATTATTATTATTTAATTGCAGTATATTTTAAAAAGGCAAACACTTCATATAAACCTATTTTCAAAAAACAATCAGTATTTTTCGAGTTTGAACAGATTAACGTAATTATAGACCTGTGTATGTACATAATAATAGTGTTTGCTTCATATCTGGTCTAACACATGCTTTTCTTAGACACGCATCGACGTAATATAGCATGTTATGTAGTGGCCTTACATAGATACTATGTGCAATATTTTAGGTAAAAAATATAATGGTTGTTTCATCTCACAGGCTCTAACTAAGCCAGCGGAATTAGCTAAGCAACAGATGAGCAAACGTTGCCAGGACCTGGCTTCCTTCATGGAAAGTTTAATGGAAGAAGCGCCCAAGACTGATGAGGAACTCCGGCTAGAGATCTACGACCCAGACCACAGTTACTATGTAAGTTCATACTATGTATCAATCTAGAAATCGTTAGCATACTAACATTACTGAAAGCAGAGTAGCAATGTGCGAAATAAAGGCCCTATACTTGGCGTATTTACTTTATTACGTTAATACAAAGTTAACTTTAATTTAAACATCTGGAAGTCAAGTCAGAGGCCTTTACGCAGGCTATCAGAACCTATAATCACTACATAGTATAAAACAAAGTCGCTTTCTCTGTCCCTATATCCCTATGTATGCTTAAATCTTTAAAACTACACAACGGATTTTGATGCGGTTTTTTTTAATAGATAGAGTGATTCAAGAGTAATGTTTATATGTATAATACATGCACCCGTGCGAAGCAGGGGTGGGTCGCTAGTTTAAAATATAAGTAACAGGAATCTTGACAACTACTTCACCAAGTGAAGTACAAAGCATATCATATCTACATAACATACTGCTGCTGGTGCATTATAGCTATAGCATTAAGTCCGCCTCTGTACTTTGTACTTAAAGTGTTTAATAAATAAATAAGTACAAGCTTAAAATCTGGAGCATTTAAACAAAAAGCCTCTTCCTATTTTTATGAAAGAAACTTGCATTTGTCTGCACGTTTGGCGGCGGTTGGCGATAGCAGGCCATGAATCTACTACAACTAGATAATGTTGCGCGACGTCTAGAGAAAAAAGCGACTAAGACGAACTTGCAACTTTCTGAAAGATAAGCAGATCCTACGGACCTACAGAATAGGTCATAACTTCCTGTAGTACAAATAGTGATGTAACGAAATAGTTACGATTATCTCAACATTTGGTTTTGTACTCATCTGTTCGCGGCAGCTTTATTTGGGACAGCTTGAGACAAAATCAACTATATGAAGATCCCGCGGCCTCACCCGCATGATAGTCGTATATTATACCATGGAAAGACCGAGAAAAGAAGTGTAGTGTAGTGTCTAAAAATCCTATGTTCTAACCCAGGTCATGGGGCCAAATTTCATCCAAATCCGTTCAGACGTTAAGGCGATGATGTAAAAAATCAGCCAAGTGCGTGTCGGGCCACGCACAATGTAGGGTTCCGTAGTTGCCCATCAAAATATGAGGACTGATTTGCCTCCTAACGATGATTTTTATTGTGATAATAAAAACAAACTTACATTTGCAGTTGAAATACCTGTGCTCCCATACATTATGTTTGGGAAAATATGTGATCCAAGTACATTTTATAGGTTCGACTATTGCGCGTAAAATTGTAACTTCGTAATTATGTACTATCACCGTGAATTTTTTCACGCACCCAAACAACTGTTTAGCTGGTAGAGGCGGGAACACTTAAGTCTAACCAAAATTTGCACTTTAAAGCTTAATATTTCACAAACGAATCCCTTAATCGAAAAATTATTTCAACAAACTCGCAATATTTTTTAAAGGCCAACATCCCACACTCGCGAGCAAAAAAATTCCCCACTTTACGTGTACTGGAGGTACCCTAAAAAAATACTTTTCGAGATTTTATTTTACCACTATGTCGGTGTAAATAATCTGTATATTGATGCCAAATTACAGTTTTCTAATACTAAGGGGCCGTCTCCACGAGCGAGAGAATCGCGGCGATATTTTCGCACACAAATACCTCTGTGGGACGACGATAATATCGCCGCAATTCTCTCGCTCGTGGAGACGGCCCCTAAGAGTCTTTGAGCTAAGCTGCGGACAGACAGACAGACAGACGTACAATGGGAAACTATAAGGGTTCCTTGTTGACTACGGAACCCTAAAAACAAACGGACATATTCACTTTCAGATTTATAATATTAGTTTGGATGGATATGTTCTGTAAAGTGTCGCTCAGTTTAGCTTGAATTGTGTCGAACCTGAACTTGATTCAGCGACGCTGGGTAGACGCTGAACGGAACTGAAAGCCAAATAGGTGTAGTAAATGTTCCGGATCGGATTTGCTGCTTACCTAATCGAATGTGCCGAATGCCGATCCGACGATGTACGTACGTACGTACTACCAGTTACGAACATCATCGTATGAAAAATGTTTTACTATTTTTACAGTAACTTCAAAATCATTAAAATTTTACTAATATAATTACTAATATAACTATGATTTGTTATGGCAGAAAAGTAAATTTTACTTAACATTTAACATATTTTAAAACAATTACTAAAAAGACGTAAGAAAAAATGACGCTCAAAGTAAGTAGAGGTCGAGGCACTCGTGACATAATAATCAATCGATAACTTGTCAATTCCATCGATGTTGCGTAGCGGCCACGTGACGAGTGTAGTGGCAAACAGCTCCCAGGCTAACAGGTAATCGATTGAGTGGGAGTAGAAAACACGTGTTTCTTCGTGGGACTAGGAGAGATATTATGTCGTTGCGTAAACTTTACATAGCTCCCGATATTTCGACGCTGTCGCAAGCGCCATGATCGCGGGATGACTGTAGAATGATGGATGGTAAATAAATTGTTAGGTGCAGACAAATCTTTCTACCCTCTTTCTAAGTTTTTTTGCAACAGCGTCGAAATATCGGGAGCTCATAGTAATGGACAATCACGGAAGATATCCCGTTTGTGACAGAATAAGTTTAGTTTTGAACCGTAAAAGCTTAAAACATGTGTTATTCGTGTAAGGATAGCATCTTTCCATAATTACTGTAAACAATAATTGCATTTTATTTGCAACTTCAATCTAACTTCATAACTGCCGTACCAAACCACTGCATGATTCTGTCCGTGTTCCGTCTGAGGTTTTAGTTTGTCATTCCTTGTGCCAAAAACACTCGTTTCGTTAATGCTACCTGACTAGTCGCAGCTAGAGGTTTTTGGTCTGATTCCCTAAGTGTTATTGGGTTTTTGAATTTTACAATGGAATATTGTTAACTGGTGGCGTACGGTTGGCCCACTATGTACTCAAAGCATTAGTAGCCTTTGGTTAATACGGGTGTTGTTATATAATGTTATTTTTAAACGTTATTCGAAAATTATGCTTTATCTTACAGGAAAGGGACTCGGTAATGCTTGGAGGTATTTCACCGCACCATGATTATTATGACAGCAAGTCGAGCACCGAAACACCGTTGAGTTACACCCAACTCAACTACAATGACACATTGCAACGGTAAGTTGACTTACAGTCAAACCCGAGGTTTGGTAAGTTTCATATCAGAAGAGCAAATCCACAAGAACGGTCTATACAGTTAAAAACGAATTTAAATAATCCTTTGACTCAGAAGAGAAATCAAGTATTTATGTCTTTATAATCTTAAAATCAGTATCAAACAATTAAGAGTTATTAAAAAATGTAACACAAGCATAATAATATTCCCACTGCTGGGACACAAGGATCCTCTCTATGAGAGGGAATTATACATTTTAAGGAAACCAAAGTCTTGGTTTCCTCAAAATGTATAATTATTTTTACATTTGTGTTCAGGTATTTCGATAGTCACCAAACTACCTCGTATGACGGCTCCAATACGGCCAGCGGCGAAAATATTCTCGGACTCACAACGAGACCTGTCGCTTACACGTAAGTGAGCTTTTGTTTAATCGATGTTAATTGGATTTTTTTACAGTGTTTGTTCTCATCACAAAATAATATCTACGGTATAATAAACCAGAAGATCATGTAGTCCCCTAGAGATACACTTTAATATTAGTTTATTTAGACAGGAACTACCTCATAGTCTTCATGTTTTATCGGTTTGGACCGATTACCAACTTTTATGCTAGTCTTCGGCACTAGGGATTCACCAGTTCATAATTTGAAATCTTTTTTAATGTTGTGACAGCGAAGTCTCAAATGTGCTCAAAATTCAACTTTCTACCTAAAATTATTTTACTCGTGGAGAGAGCAATATGGAACATGAGCTGAAAATCAATTTTAAATGGTTCAACTGATACCATGTTACATAGTTTGATGGTTGTACTTATTAGGGCGCAACCAGACCGCAATCAGCCGACGTCATCTTAATTTACTATGTTGAGATGCATCATACGTAATTATGTGCTAGGGCGACCGCAGTATAGTTGCACCCTTATATTTTACAGCATTTCACTTAAATTCTAAAACAGTTTAAATTGCATTCTGATTCCAAACATTATAAAGGTATGATAATGTGGAATCATTCTATTTCAGGACTTGTCTGTCGCCGATGGCACAGCATTCGAGAGACTCTGGCGAAGTTACCTGTTCATCGGATTCCAATGGGATGGTCATGGTGACCAATAGCCCAACACCTGGCGGAGGAGATTATCAGCCTATTCGGCTTTCAGAGGCATTGCTTAACAAGTTAGTAAAGAGTTGATGAGGAACAAAAAATTGCATCCCTGTTATAGATCATCATCTGCCTAGCCTTTTCCCAACGACGTTGGGGTCGGCTTCCAGTCTAACCGGATGCAGCTGAATACCAGTAGTTTACATGGAGCGACTGCCTATCTGACCTCCGCAACCCAAATAAATCTTAATAATCCCTTTTAAAGATAAAGTGGCATATTAACAGTAGATGATTGGATTATTATAATTGGGTATTATTATGTTACTCCACTTTCTGCACGTAAACCTTTCAGTCAGCATGCTTTAGTAAGAGCTAATCCAAGCCAGTAATAACTGCAAATATTGAATGGTTTTTGTGGTTGTTCAAAATTTTGTTATTAGATTATGTAAATAACAGTGTAGCTACAGTAATAACGTTTCTTATAGATCATTTAAATTTTATAGGCACAACTCTGAGATGGAAAAAGAATTAATGAAGATGCACAGAGAGATTCGTATAAGCAGTAAAGGAGAGAGAGAGAACACGAATGAAACGAGAAAAAAGAAGAAAGAGCACTTGGCTCGTTGTAATGCGTACTATCACCCTACCAGTGCTGGAACTACTGAAATACCGGTTAGAATACATTTTACTTTAGCAGTCTTTTACTAGAATTTTAGGAATCAACTTCGTCTAATTTGAATATAGTCAGAAAAAAAGGACACAAACTTTAGTGTGTGAGAAAAGAAAGAGACAAATGTGATAGTAAAATTTCTTTTAATTTGTACAGCAGCCCCATGGTTTAAAACGTACATCAAAGATGTTGGAAGCGGAAGCGGGTTCACACAAGCATCACTGCCCATCCACGAGGCAGGCGCGTCGCAACAACCACGCGTTGTTGACCGACGCCGTCGCCACGCAGCCTTCATCAGCCATCACCAGTGTTGGTCAGTTGGCTACAGGTAAATTAGTAGGCATGGTAAAAGTATGCGAGCTTAAAAATTTAATCGTAAGATTGTTACCATGTTAAAATTTTGATTAACAACAGCAAATTATATATATGTGGTCTTATTTAGAGCAACAGATGCCAAAACAACAGTTTTTTTAGAATTTTTAGTCTGTCTGTTTGTCTTTCTGCCTGTCATTTTGTACGCGGATCACGCAAAAACTACTGCATGGATTTGAACGCAGTTTTCACCGCTCTACTGCTAGAAGCTTAACTTAAAATATAGGCTTCATTAGATATAGTTTTGGATAGGTGGCGCTGTGCGAAGCAAGGGCTGGTCGCTAGTAATTAAATATGGGCTTTTCTATTATGCATTTATTATGTCAAATGTCATATAGAACCATGTTTTCTGGTACATCGTACTCTTTCAATAACTAGCGTCGTATTGCGATTACAGCATCCAATCAATGGCCCGCCTCGTCTCCGAACAACATGAATACTTTCATACTGGGCGTCGGCATCCCTCAGCAGATGTCTATGATGAGCCCCATGCCTCATCCCATGCAGCCCATGCAGTCCATGCAGAGCATGCAGCCCATGCAGTCTATGCAGAGCATGCAGCCCATGCAGCCTGTGCCAGGTAACTGATTCTAACGACCTTCGACACTAACTATACTAAACCTGACCAAGTTGTAATCCATACTAATATGATTGAAAGTAACTGTCGGCCTGTTATCCATTCGCGCTTTATGACGAGAACAAATTTTGATGAAATTTAGTACAAAGTTAGCCTATAACCTGGGTTAGACCATAGTACTTTTTGTCCCGGTTGAATGCTCCCGTGGGATATTTTCGACCTCGCTCCCGTGGGAACGCTGTACTGTCTAAAAGTAACACAAACATGTCGAATTAATAAGCGGCCCTCAAGTTGTTAAACTCTGGATAAAATATTGAAGACAGCTAACCACAATCCTTTCGAGCTTTGGAATGAAACTTTGACATAATATAAGTAACTGAGTTGACATCAAAAAGGTATATTTTATTTCCAACTAAGAAGAGAGGAAGAGGGTCATTATGCAGCCATGGGAGATGACCCTCAATTGTCGTAAGGTTACGATTTTGACAATACACCTTATGTTACAGGCATGTATCCGATGTATTATGCGCCGACCGGCCCGCAGCCAATGCCCACTACTTCAGTTCACCACCTACCTTCAAGTAGCCAGCAACAGCAGTTCCAAGCACCAAGTAAGTTGATATTTACTTTATGTTGCAGTATGTAAATTCTAATCTGTGCACGGCAAGTCTTGAGCTTGGACTGTCAATGAATAGATCCCAGACCCAGATCATGAACAGCACCAAACGTAGGGTCGCGGTAGATGGGCATTTGTTGCAATATGTTCATGTTTACCCATACTCGGGACAGTGTCTTTCAAAAATAGACAAGACAAGGAAGTCGAAAGCGAGTCCAAAATGCTTGGGAGACGTTCTGGTCCCTAAAAGAGCACATGAAAGGAAGTCTTCCCATAACATTAAAAAGAAAACTTATCGACATGTGCATTCTGCCAGTCCTAACCTACGGTGCACAAAGTTGGTCACTTACTGAACAACAAAAGTCTATGCTTAAGATTTGTCAGCGAGCAATGGATCACAGCATAATAGGTGCCGAGCACAGATCAGATCGCGAGAAAGTAGCTGATGTTGGAATTAAAGCAGCCAAGCTAAAGTGGGAGTGGGCTGCCAGGTCGCACCACGGATGCATTCGAAGAGGTGCCCAAAGATCGTCACTCACTGGCCGCCTGAGGGTGGACGACGCCGACAAGGTCAACCGCGGCGAAGGTGGTGTGACGATCTGATTATATTCGCGGGGCAAGCGTGACCAGAAGTTGCAACAGACAGGTAGTGAGGGAGAAAGGGGAGGCGCTTGCCCAGCAGTGGGACACAAACAATCTATGAAAAAACTAATTAAATTGATCCTTCCTTAGTTTCGTCAGAACTTGCTGCAATAGAAGAATTTGTAAAATTAATACGAGTATGATTTAAAACTAGGATTTTAATGAACCATTTGTTTCTGTTACAGTGATGATGTACGGCCACCCTATGTATGGGACACCTCTATTGTACTCGCCAATGACTCAGCAGGTTTCATACCCTGTGCAACACTCCCATAATATGATGGCACAGTCCATGCAACAATATACTAATACTATGAGCCCATTGGGTCTGAGCAGCAGCAACTATGAAGAGGTACGTCACCAGTTTACCATTATCATTTTATACTTGCACAGTTTTATTACATCATTTCGTTTTTTTTTTTGTTGTAAATTAATTGTTTTGAATGTTTTGTTCACACTCAAAGAGCATTCGTTAGATTGCTGCGACCCCAAAATAAATGTGGGATAGCTTCGCTTTTACTCGAGAGTGTCGCCCGGTGTTTTATGTCCATAAACACGCTATCTCGTACCGTGCACCATCACTCAGGTCGGTCCGAATGCTTGCAGCACCAGATCGCCTTGTTCAGCACCGGCTTCAGTTTTGGTGTGAATGTGATAACTACGTGACCAGTCACTAAACTCCACCACCACTAACTAAATAAATCACAAGCATTTCACTCAAACGACCAGACACTAAGTTCACGAGCGAAGCAAGATAATACACATTTTTTGGACTAGCAAAACTCAGTAACTCATTTTATGAGTCACAGTGATATACCGAAACTCTTTAATAATTCGAACATAATATTAGGGGTTAAAGTATGAAATTGCCGATTTGTATGGACGATTTCGTGAAAAGTGATATTTCCATACTAACTTTTTTTTTTCTTGGAAATGTCTGAACCATGTGTCATGCAATTGCAAACTATAGTTAGAGGGAAAAAAGCTGCGCTTTACTGCGTATCTTAAATTCTCAAAACACAGTCTATGACAAAAATATACCTACTTGAAGTAGTGAAACCGACGGCACCTTGAAACAGGTGGTTTGACACACTACCCTATGAGGTAATATGCATGTACTAGGTAGTACGGAACAATTACCCAATAAAAATGGATTTAGGAACAAAATATCTCTACACCGTTACTTCTTGATCGTTTTAATCCCTTGGACCGGTGGTTTAACTTACAAAATACTATTCATCAAAAGCTCCAATCCAGAAAATCCAGTGATCGCCAAACACGGAATTCAGTTGATTACGAGGGCGGCACTGAAAATTTCGGGAATCAAGGAAGTGACACAACATTACTATTTAAAAATGTATTTATTGCTTTTCGAAGTATTCTCCGCGAAATTTGACACATTTTTCCATGCGATGGAACCAATCATTGAAGCAACCATTCCATTCGGAAGTTGGGGTCTCCAAAATGGCCGTTTTGTAGGTGTCTACAGCTTCTTCAGGTGATGAAAATCTCTGACCACGCAATTTATTCTTTATTTTAAGGAAAGTATAGAAATCATTAGGGCTTAGGTCGGGGCTGTACGGCGGATGGTCTAATAATTCTATGTTTTCTTGCTCTAAAAACTCTTTTGTTCTGTGCGCGGTGTGAGAACTCGCATTGTCGTGATGGAGGATGATGCGGCGGTTGCAGTTCTCTTTACGGAGTTCAGAAACGACCTGTGGCAAGCAAATGCTAGCATACCATTCTGCATTAACCGTTCTTTGTCCCTCAAGGGGAATAGTCGCAACATGGCCGGTTTTGGAGACAAACGTGGCCACCATTTTTTTTGCAACACTCCGTGAACGAACAATTTTTGTTGGCTTTAACTCATTTTCGAACACCCAAACTCGTGACTGGTTTTTTGTTTCGGGTTCGTACGCGTATATCCAGGATTCGTCACCTGATACGATGTTGTATACAGCATTTGAGGATCCTGCGTGGAATCTTTTGAGAGTTCTGATGCACCAAGTAACGCGAGCCGCTTTTTGCTCTTCACAGAGCGAATGCGGTATCCATCGGGAAAACAACTTTTTTACAACTAATTGGTCATGCAAGATTATTTGTATTTGACTCATGCCAATGTCTAAAGTTGCCTGAATTTCGCGGTATGTCACATGTCGATCTTCCTCAATCAGCTTACGCACAGCATCAACGTTTTCTTGGGTGACTGCAGTTTTTGGACGACCTTGACGGGGATCATCACTGAGCTTGACACGTCCACGTTGAGATTCAGCAAACCAGCGATAAATTGTCGTTTTGGATGGGGCTTCATCACCAAATGCAGAAATCATCCGGTTAACACACTGTTATTGTGTTAAACCACTTCGAAAGTCATAATAAATCATCGCTCTTGAATTTTCTCGAGTCAATTCCATTTTCTCAACGACTAAACAAGTTTGACAAAACCTTGTGACAAGACCGAGAATCTTTTTTTAAATAAATAAATGGTATTCGATTTTTAAAACCAAGGAGTTTTCAATTAAAAAGATTTTAATATGACAGGAACAGTGGAAATATTCCATTCCCGATACTTTTAGTGCAGACTGCGTACGTACATTACGCTCGCGATGTGCTAGACATCTGTCATGTTGATAATACAAATTATTTAAATACGCCAGTGTTATGTCTTCCATGTGTGTCCCACCGGTCAAATTTCCTTCGACAAAATACGCGCCGATTATTTTATCATTTATGATGCCAGCCCACACATTAATGCTGAAACGCACTTGATGTCTACACTCACTAAACACGTGTGGATTAATAAATGCCCAAAAATGTTCATTTCGTCGATTAAAAAGTCCTACACGCCACACGCTTTTTAAAAGTCGATTCGTCCGTCCACAGAATATTAACTTCGCGATTGTTTAATATCCACTGGCAAAATGCGACTCTAGCCGTCCCGTCGTTCTCGTGGAGGGCGTGAACTTTTCTTAAATACGGATAGAGTCATTCCGTATTTAAGAGCTTCCAAACGTAGTATTGACTCACGTTAAAGCTAATTGCAGCCATATTTGTACTACGCCGAAGATCTCGTTCAAAGTACTCTAGGATTTTTTAGTCTGGTTCAGGTGTGTAGACTGGTTGGCGACCGTGGCCCTGAGCGTGTGAAGGTGTACGGAATTGTCCGTGATCTAACAAACGCTGTGTAGTCGCCACAATTGTTTGTTCAGACGGGATTTGCGGGTTGGGTATACCACGCAGTCGCAAAGATTGCAAGTGGTTTGGTTCGCTGTAGAGTCGACGAGCCGCTTGCACCATGGCAACGAACTACAGGTTGGAGTACACGTAATTACGAGACGCCGTTACTTTTGCGCGATAAGGATATTAAACAACAACACCGATGACGTCTTAGAGAAACTAAATTGTTTACGTGACGTGGTCCTGCGCGGCCCTTAGCGCGCGGGGTGCGCGGGGCGCGCGTTTTTGCATTGCCAAACAAATAGGGTTTGGGGGTGGAGTTTGGTCTAGGATTGGCTAATTTTTGAGAGACCACGTTGACTGCGCTTACGCGTCATTGTTGTTAGAATCGAATGGTGCCTATTGATGGTTCGCACTATTTTTTCACTCATGCGAGAATTAATTCGAGCATAAAAAAAGTACTTTATTTTTTAATTTTGTCTCTACAAATCGATAGTGTTTCATGCACTGGATGAACTGGATCAACCCTCTACGGGATTAAAACGATCAAAATGTAAGAGCGTATACGTCAAAGTTACAAACAGAACAAAATCTGTGAAAAAACGGCAAATTCATAGTTAAGACCCATTACAAAATTTTCTTTTTTTTTTCTTTTTTTTTTAATATTCGGCTTAGTTTAGCATTAACTATTAAAGTAATTGAATCCGCCGCGGAGGCGATAAACTCACCGTTGTTGAATACCTGCCCAGGCTTGTAAGCCCAGTATAAACTTGAGGCTAGGCAAGGTGCAGGACAGCACGAGGCTCGACAAGAAACTACCAGAATCTCAAGGCCCATCTTCAAAAACAGACATCGGCAGCGCAGATAGTCTCTCATCAAATGCGTTGAACCGGGTATGACAATAACATCTAAGAGTTCATCACTTACAACATGATTCACACATGCTGCATCAATCTTAGAATTATGGTATAATTTGATTTCTAATTGCTTAGTTGATAATTGATCATTTTGTGAGTTTTATTACTAAATATTTTTTTTATTAATTTTCCATTTCTATGAAGTACGTCTCCTTAACTTGCTACTTGTTGTTGAATTTCATAAGACGATTCTTATATTATTACACTGACAATTGGATTTCAATCTTATTTCTTTTGATATGTAAGTTTCCAGTGCTTCATTTTTTTTTCTATTGCATGTCCAGCTTTTTTGTCATATTTATATTGGAATGTGTAGATGTTTTCTTTGCACTTTTTAAATGCTTTTATAGGAGTTGGGGGCGGAGAAAGGTCAGAATGGGAACGAAGAAGCTACGATATACTCGACAGACATCCGGTCTTCTAGCAGTTTAAGTCATAAGGTTAGAGCTGCAATTGTGGCTCATATTTGCAACTGTTCTTGTAAATTTAAGATAACCTATACTTTAACCTTCTTTTTATATATTAGATAGAGCATAACCTAAATGTTCCGGCATACAAAAGAGCCCTTGTGTTTTCGTGGTTCTGCTCAAAAAAATCAACATATTATGTTAATATTATCACACGTATTTATACCTTCCGGTAAATCATTGAACAGTTGTGCCCCCTCCACTAATACTGTTTTTTTGCCGTAATTAGTCCTTGCATGTGCAGTCATTAGTTGGAATTTGTTTTTACTTCTTGTGTTGTATGTTATTGTTTTTTTTATGTAGTTGATGTTTGTACGGAATTCGTGGTGATTTTTTTATGAAAATGCAGGTGTAATATTTATGTGTAAAGCTGTGTGAGATTTAGTAGTTTAGTTTTTTCGTATCATTTTTTTGTTGGATATAGGTTGTGGTAGTGAAATAGTACTTTAATCATTTTGTTTTGTATTCTTTGCAGTAGATTTAGATTAGAGTTAGCATCTGATCTCCACACTTCGATTAGGTATTCAAGGTTTTTTTTACCAGAGAGTTATATATAATTAGACATAGGTACTTTTTTCGGGATACATTTTGTAACTTTTCGTTACGCTTCTAATAGTGATATTAATTTTGTTTTGACATGATCGATTTGCAGTTTTCAAGTTAGTTTGTCATCTATCCATAGTCCGAGATATTTTTCGTGACTGGCCGATTATGTTTTTGAGGTGTTAATAGTCAGTAAGTTACATTTTAACCAATCACTGAGCAGGTCAAGGTTCTATAAAGATTTATCGAAGTAGAAAAGCCAGATGTCATCCGCGTATAACGTTAGGTGTCATCCGCGTATAAAGTTAGGTGTCATCGGCGTATAACGTTAGGTGTCATCCGCGTATAACGTTAGATGTCATCCGCGTATAACGTTAGGTGTCATCCGCGTATAACGTTAGGTGTGATTCCCGTATAACGTTAGGTGTCATCCGCGTATAACGTTAGGTGTCATCCGCGTATAACGTTAGGTGTCATCCACGTATAACGTTAGGTGTCATCCGCGTATACTTGTTGTCTATTTTGCAAATATGAAGTAAACATACTGAGGGCGCTGCCTGAAATACCTATGTTGTTTAATTTATGTAGTTGCTTTTTTTTTTTTAAATCAATGAAAATTCGTACAACAACGTTTTTTTTTTATCAATATGAGTTTTATTTTCGTTATTAAATCAACTGAGGCAGTGAGAGTAATTGATTTAGGGCGGAAGCCATATTCTTGATCAATTAGGATTTTTTTCTTATTCAAATACTCGTTTAGACGGCTGTATAACACTCGAACATTTTCGAAATAACGGGTAAAACCGATACCGGTCGATAGTTACCGAGGTCAGGTCTACTTCCAGATTTGTAAATTGGACTGACCCTTGCAACTTTAAGTAAGTCCGGGAAAGTGCCACGCGTTAAACAAACATTTATACAGTATGTTAATCTTTCCACAATTCTATTTTTAAGGCATTTATAGCTATAGCTTTTGTGCTGATACCGTCCCAGCCTGTACTAGTGTTGGAGTTATCCTAAAAGCATGTTCCTTACACCAGTAGATGAATCAGACGTTTATATAACAATTCACAGTCTAAGAAACACCAAATCGACTGGATATGACGATCCGAGCACTAAAGTGTTAAAAATATGTGGAATGAGTTTAGTGTCTCCCATAGCCTAAATTATAAACATGTCTGAAAAGGTCGGCAAAAAGATAGACTCCGGCTGCCACTAATAAAAATAAAATTATTTAAGAAAAATGTTTACTGCATGTCGATTATTATTTACAATAATTTGCCAATTAGTTTACTGCTGGCAATGTTTAAAAAATACTTTTCAAACTATTAAAAAGATATTATATATAAATATGATATGATATATAAATGATATATATTATATGATATATATTATGAAAGATAAAGAAGTAAATGATAGCGTGACGGTTAACAGACGAGAATGGAAGAAAAAAACGTGTTGCGCCGACCCCACGTAACATGGGACAAGGGCAGGAAGATGATGACAAGTCAAGAATTAGAAGACAAGTCAATAGAATCTGTAATTTGTAAGTTAAATTAATTGACATCGCTTATTGTGATAAAATTTGCACGCCTTGTTATGGCAGGATATGGTGAAACAAATTTACTGTAACACCTTATGTACCTACGCTAGCAAATAAAGATTATGATTTGATGATTAATTTTATTTGATTACGACAGCCAAACTTGGTATCGCGCACTTCGGGACAGGGTTAGACTAGCGATGGCCCTACACCGCAGATATGAACTTCGTTCAATGTTTGGCAAACAAAGTTTCAAAAACAAAATTTTCTTCTGTTTTATATCATTCATCATTTGCCTAGCCTTTTCCCAACTATCTTGGGGTCAGCTCCCAGTCTAACCGGATGCAGCTGAATACCAATATTTTACATGGAGCGACTACCTATCTGACCTCCACAACACACTGGGTAATACGATATCCTAAGGTAAGACTGGTTGTCAGACTTTCGGGCCAATGACTACCGTTAACGACTGTCAAAGATCTACAAATGACAGCCGGGACCAACGGCTTAACGTGCTTTCCGAGGCACGGAGGAACCTCGGTACGTGAGACGATCACCCATCCACAGACCAACCTAGGCAAGCACGGCTTAATCTAAAGATCGACCCGAGCGCCTGTTATTATTAAACCATGAGCTCCTTCTGTTTTATATCTAGTCAAGTAATTAAGATAGCACAAACGGCGCAGGTCTATAACAATCGACTATTCGTTCTAACAAATAGTTTAGAGCTATTCGATATTTTAAAATTAATTAATTTATTCCTGCAATCTGTGTAATTACAACAAACCTATATATATAATTACAAGGTTAAACTATACATTTAAAAATAGTGTATAATTAAGTTTTTTTTTATGACTTTACCTCAAAGAAAAATAAAGCTTACGCAATGTCTATATGAATTGTTATCCCTTCAGAGCACAGATCCTGCTACCAACACTCCACCTCCACGGGATAATCGTCCCAACAAGCCGAACCGTTCTGGCACCTGTGAGGAAACTCCGGACAAGACTGACGGAGAGTCTAGCTACTCGTCCTTCTACTCTTCATTCTTTAAGACAGAATCCTGCAGTGCCGAGGACAGTGGTGACGGCAAGAATGGCAACAAGCCACAACTTAAGGTGTGTATCAGCAGTTTTACGATCAGCCGCTACGGGAACAGCGTTGGACCTAAGACTTTCCCACACAGGTTTCAATGGCCAGTGATGGTCACAAGGTCGACCGTTTCTGTCTAGAGCTTGTCTCGGTTTCTTTCTATTCAGTACAGTTTTCAGTCACACATGGGTGGGTGACTGTCTTTTTTCAGATTTTTCGCAGGATCATTGGTTATGCATCTGACGATTAGTCGTCATTTTCAAAATACTTCGTGGTCAAAATAGGAGGTAGGTTACAAAAAAAAAAAAACAAGTAGCTATACGTTTCGATAACGAACTCACATCTTTATTTTATCGAAATGGACACAATATAGCTCTAGACAAGGTACGTTGTTCCTTGTTTTACAGGTTGGTTCTAATAGCTTAATATGTAATATATGTATACTCACAAAGTATTCTTGTTTGCTCTTTTTTTTTGTTTCGTCAGACAATAAAAAGAAGTATGATTTCAGAGCCCATTAAACGTGACAGCTTACCAAACACCTCAGCCTGTGAAAAAGGTCGCCGCGAGGAGGAAGATGGAACCGCCATGGCTGGAGCAGGTACGAATGACCATCATTTTTAATGAAGAACCTCTGTTTGAATTAATAGTTTGTGATTATATTCTTTTTTATTTGTTTTTTTTTTCTAAAACTAGAAATAAATCTGAATCACAGTAAAAATAAATCGCTTAAATGTCTATAACAAATTGACTATTCTGTACTAAACGCCATATTATCTTCGCGGTCGATTTTGTTACAGATCCTTTTTCTTTCGGTAACATAAAAAGTACCTACACTTTCGGTAGTAGTCGATTTCCCTGTTGTTAATTTCACTTGCCTCATACAACAAAAAATGGGTTGAAAACAATCAAACAGTAAACTTGTGGCAACGATCTAAACTGGAACATAAATGTATTATATTCGTAGTCCAGTGATGACAGTCAAAACTAACACTTTTTTCCTTTTACAGGTGTGCGTCAATTCAGAGCTGGTCTACAAATACCAAATTCAAACCAAGTCTATGGAAGAAACCCTCAAGGCCGACCAACAGAGAATGAAGACTTTGGAACAGGTTGGTCTCTTGATTATGAAACGTCTTCGTCTTTTTCTATAAATATTAGTAAGATATTAAAATTCTAGGTCTAGTGGTCGCAAGCGCGACTAATGAGCATGAGGGTTCAATTCCCAGGTAGGGCAGTGTTATTGGGATTTCCCATTAAGAGTTTCTCAGTAGCAGATATGGAGTCTGAATTTGTGACCGGTTGATGGCAATTGGCTCGCTTATTATGAGGAACTCACTTCATACTAAAATATCAATAAATATGATGCTTTTTTATGGATTTTACTAAAGGTTCGACCTAATATAAATAAATAAAGTGTTTGTCGCAATGCGCAATGGTATGAATTGGATTACTTATTGTGAGCTGTAATTTGAGATATATTTCACTTCTGTTGGTCTTACGTCCATTTTGACCCTTTGAGAGGTACGAGAACCTATACATTTAAGAAAAACGAATCTTCCCGTTTCTAGTAAGGTCAGACTACCTCTCGCATTAACTGATTATTCTTCATATTTTCCAGCCGTCACTCGTCAACGAGCAGCTAAGTCAGTTGTACCTCGACCTCCAGCTGGAAGGTGTGGCTGCCAGGCTTACCTTAGAAGAAGGTATAACCAGTTCCAGTAGCTCCGGCGAAGAAACCACCACGAGTGTTACAAAGGTAAATAATTCACTTTATTGTAAAACTAAATCATAACTGGATCAATATACACTCGGTTAGGTATAGAAGTTTTAAATCGCACTTCGATGCATGCATGATGTAATTTGATGGCAAGGTTGGCGCAGTGGCTAAGCAATTGGCGGCACACATCGAGTGCCGCGGGTTCGATCCCTGCACGCTGCCCGGAACAAATATTTCTATGACCTACAGGTAGTGTTGTGTTGTAGACCTGGCTGTTTGTGTGTTACAAACAAACCCAGCGTTTACAAACATTTAAACTCACGCACATACGATATACGATTCAGGATAAATTCCTAGTTTGGGGAAAAATTAGAAAACATAATAAATAGCCAAACATTGTACAAGCTAGAAAATCAGAACATTTATTCGATTCAACACCATTGACGATTACTACGAAAGTAATACCATTTGAATACGAAAACTTGCACTAAATAGGTTGTAAATACTATGTGTTTCAAGATAAATAAGCTCTTTGAATCACAAATTTTATTGATGGTAGCAACACCGCTTCAACCTTGAGCCTTTGCAGCCATACCTTTAAAAGGAATGAGGACCATAGGCTGAAATCAGTATCGGTTCCAACTGATTTTGTGTTATTTTGAAACTTCATTCTTTTTTGTGAGGTTAGTGCCTAACCTGTGTCTATCTAATCTACGGATCCCGATCGTCGTGTCACTTTGTGTTGGTGAAAACAGGAATTAGGCATTCAATTAGGTGTCACTTAGTATTGGTGGAAACGGGCTCACTTAGGTGGTACTTAATGTTTGTGAAAATGGAATAAGGCATTCAGTTAGGTATCACTTAGTATAGGTGAAACGGGCATTTGGCATTAAGTTAGGTGTCACTTAGTGTTTGTGAAAACAGGAAATAGGCATTGAGTTAGGTGTCACTTAGTGTTGGTGAAAACAGGAATTAGGCATTCAGTTAGGTGGCACTTAGTGTTTGTGAAAACCGGAATAAGGCATTCACTTAGTGTTTGTGAAAAGAAGAATAAGGCGTTCAGTTAGATGTCACTTAGTGTTGGTGGCATTACACATTGTCTGATAAAATATTTGCCGTACACAGCAGGGGGAGATCAAGAGCCCCAGTTTGTAGACTTTTGTCGACTGAAGAATAGAAACATTTATTTCTTTTCTACATTTTTAACATCGCCGTGCTTACGACGATAGAAATCTTTCAACAATCTATTCTCCAGTCGACAAAACCCGTTTCTATTTTCCCGTGCCATTCTGCGCGTGCTCATGCTTATATGACGCCCATGGGTCTTTGACTTGGCTTTACATGCCGTGCCGAGAGATATCTCATCTCTCAGGCACGCTAGTTTCCTTACTATGTTTTCCTTCACCGAAGCAAGTGCACAATACAATATGCAGATGAATCCGAAAAATTAGAGGTCTTGGGTTCGACCTTGATATCTATGACTTGGGAGTCCGACGGTCACACGACTAGGCTATCACCCACCCACCTTATGGCCTATATATAATATATATTTTAAAAATAAACCTCTAAGGCCCACTTGCACGAAAAACTTAACTGTATCATACAATATTGTCAATTTAGCCTCGTGTTAACATTTCACTCTGAGTTAAGTTTTTCGTACAAGTAATGGCTTGAAATAGAACGGTATCTGGAGGAAAAATCCATTCTTAAGGCTGTAATTTGTGTCTCAACAGGCAGATTATCCCTTCTCTTCTTTTGGCTAGACTGCTTCTAAAAGAGCTGCCACTTCTAAGAGAAAACGCGCGAAGAGAGCTAGGGCATAGACTAATATATTATAATATGAGATAGACTGGCAACTGTCAGTTTGATTATTTCTTGGCATTGAGCGACATCTGGACGCCAGACCCGAGAACTAAATAAAATATATCAATACCTACGTATAGATAGGTTCTCAGCTAGTTCTCGAAATGTCAAATGTACTGATTCGACCGATTTACAATAAAATATACAACATAAATCAAATATACTTTATTTTCTGTGATAAAGTATTTAATCTTTTATTGCAAATCGGTCGAATCAGTACCTACATTTGACATTTCCAGAACTATTCGTCAAATTAATATTTAATTAGGAATAAGTAGAGATAAACAGTCAGGAAATAATACAAAATTATGATATTTCATTTATTTATTTTCTTAAACATTCAATAATACTCCAGTTTGCCTTTCTCGTTTCCTACCCTTTCTTTTATTAAAATGCTCTTGAGCCTGTAGGATAATGCAGTCCATCTCATTACAATCTGCTTCAGTAAAATTATAAAAGCTCTTGCCAGTGAGAACATTGCTGACTTCTCTGCACCAATTCATAATGAAGAACACAACACTTTTACAGAGTAGTCTATACTGGAATTTCGGTATTTCTGGAATATACGGATGAACTAAAGCTCAACTCACACATATATTAGTCTATAACTCAACATTATAACACAAAATAACCAAAAATTACAAGAAAAATGCGCACGAGCTTGTAATCACACCAGTGGAAAATATCTTGTGACGTTCAGAGGTAGTGTTGCTAACTTCATTGTAAAAATATCACTTAAAATACAAACTTTAACAAAATATTTTATAAATAAATTCTACTAAGTTGTTAAATCATACATTTGGTGCAACTGGACACTGATTAAAGAAAAATAGCAAAATTAACAGTTAGTGAAAGTACCAAATATTTCAAGCAAAAAAAAGTGGTAACACTGCTATAAAAAGTTCCAGGACTGGCGGATAGATGGCACTTTTCACAATAAAAAAAATGTTTTTAGTTACCAGGGCATGAGCTAGGGTTAGAACCTTTTATTAGTAGTTCAACAATAATCTATAGTTCAAGCAAAACATTATTTTTGTGAATATATTTTATTTAGCAGCGAAGCATTGCAAAACAATGTAGTTTTGCATGCCTGCATATTACTTACGAACGATAAATCACTGTCGATAATTATTTATGTTTTAATAAGGCAATCGTGTTATTTTGTAAGTGTAAAATCCGTCATTTCCTGTTGCGGGACTTACTACATATAATCAGTAAACAAAGAGAAAATATCGATTAACAAGTTCAATCAACGCAACATTACTTTGTAGTAATTAATAAATACTGGGAGTAAATTAATTAAATCGGGAGTTAAAAAGTATCTGACACCTATGCATTTATTTTTATGAAAAACTCATAATAGGACTTTTTACATAAAACGTAATTGTATATTTTATTACTCCTCATGTGGTATAAATAAGTAATTAGAAATTTAAAAGTCAATTAGTTCTGTTCTAATCGAAACGGAAAGATTCTGCACAATCCAGATCAAATAATGGGGACAAATATACATACATCAAACATACAGACACATAAACATAGAGACAAAACAAACGCTTAAACTACGCATAAACTAGAGAGGTAGGTTATAAGGAAGCTGAAATGTGTATGCGGACGTGGCCGCTCCACGCCTCTGCTCTCTACTTTCCACTCTAGAAATCAAATACCGAGCCCCATGATTCCATGGAACAGACTGACTGTCTAGTGTGGGGCTCACTAGCAACAACTCTGTGTTAACTAGTTTTAGGTAATATTTTAAGCCACTTGTAACATCTCTTTTGTACAATTGTAACTTTTTATGTATTACCTGGATAATAAACAATTTTCTATTTCTATTTTAATTTAATAAGCCTGTTTATTTTACAGAGTTCCCGCAGGAAACGAGAATACAGCAAACTAGTTATGATATATGAAGAGGATTGCCCCCTGCCGCCGCCTTCTGATGACATCACGGAAGCGGAGCCCGTGGCTTCTTCTAGCTTCTCAACTTGTGAAGTTCCAACCACAAAGGCCTAGTTGCAAGGTCACCGTCACCTCGTCACATGTAACAACAATGCACAATGATATTTAATATTAAAAATGCATTTAAACCTCGATGATGATAAACGCACGGAAATCCTGATGGCTAGTCTTCATTACGTAACATAGATAAATAGGTGACTTAAAATGTATGTAGCGTTTGTGATTCAACGGACCTTGTCTTTATAATTAAAATGGAGATCTCGTGCTGAAGTCGTGATGTCAACAAACCAAGATCTCGTTCAATTCTCAACCAGAATTGGATGGAACAAATGTGTAGTCAGAGTTAAACTCTTCAGTTTCTCTTCTAGTCTCTGTTGTGGTGTTGATTCGTGCGGACTGCCATTTGCGCCAAATAATAGTGATTCTAGAGAGACATTTAAGTTAAGAAATGTTTGTAAGTTTTTTTATGTTGTCTTTTTTTGATATTTATGTTGAATATTTTCGTATTATTGATTAGCTAGTACATGCTACGATCATCGAGCGTTACTTTGGGAATGTTAAGAATATACAAATTTAACTTTGTCATTGATCTTAATATTAGTTGTGAAAGCAGTGTTCTTGTTACGGGTAATAGGCGAACTTATTATTAACAATTATTTTTAAAAGCTAATTGGTTAACTAGTTCGAGTTAGATACGCTCCTCGTGGCGTGCCTAATCTTGAGCAGATCATGACAAAACTCCTTGTAACCATTCTCTCACTCCTTGTAATCATTATTACGCGTACTCATACATCACGTTTATTAACCGCGACATGGATGCATGCTACACAAATACACAAATATAATAATAGTTTACAATCGAATAGTTAATGTTTCCTTAGAAGTACTCTTAACATTCCTCTCGGTGCTCCCCACAAAGATATGATATTGAAGTATTGATTAAAACACAGGGTAAATTATTAAGAAAAACACCGGCCAAGAGCGAGTTGAACTCGCGCACCAAGGGTTCCGTACAAACTTGTAAAAGGACAAACTTAAACACGGTTATTGCACCAGCCGCAAACAATAAGTTGGTAATAGGAATTTCGCTTTTTTTTGTTATTGAACTAGATAAATATTTACGGATCTCAGTATTTTTCTTGCCAAATTTCATGATTCTAGGTCAACGGGAAGTACCGTTTAGTTTTTGATTTCCATGCGAAATCACAAAATATGCTACATAAACGGTCGGTTTGATCGCGTTGACTTACAAGTTTTATTTGTTCACTGCTGAAAGAAACTGTAGACCCCTAAGTATTTGTATAAATGTAAACTCGATACCTCTACGCGTTCCTGAGAAAAAGGGTCTTGACAGACAGACGGACAACAAATTGATCCTATATGGATTCCTTTTCCTTTTGAGGTACAGAACCCTAAAAGCCCGAATTACCATATGCTGTTATATTTTCAGAGATATATTTAGAAAGCACACTATGTTTATTTGATTGTGTGTCACATATTCAAAAGTTTGGCATTTATTCGACTACGCAAGACATTGCTAGGTTAGTAGTTCCATGTCCTTTTTGTGCATTTGTACTCCTAAATAGCTGCACTGATTTTGACATAATATGTGTGGTATGAAAGATATCGTAGAAATAATTAAACTCTAAATTTGTGAATACAACTATTTTCTTATGATCGGTAATGTCGGCGTTGTCGAGTGTTATTTTACTTATGTAGATTAAAAACTCAAGCTTCCTGAATAAAAGTATGCCTTGACAATTCTATAATGTGTAACTGGTGCCTTAGAAAGCAAGATTAAAAGTTATTTTTCAGGTACTACAGACGATCAAATGATTTGTTTTTTTTTTTTCAATTTATTTTCTTGGTATTTAGGTAGTAAAGTATTTCGCACTCATAAAGTAGTTTTTGTCAATTTGTTAAAAAAAAGGATTATTTTAATTATAGAGAAATCGAATTTGAGTAGATGGCAAATTAAATTGAATAGATAAAAAACATGTATTGAACATGAAATAATATTATTTAATAATTTAATCATTTTGACATGAACTGTATACATATTATGTATAGAATGATATATTCAACCACATAATGACCAAATTTAAATGAAACGAGTATGCTTCCTATTTTTATGGAAGTATTGGATACGTTATATCTTTGCTAACACGAATATACTTATGATTTCAAAAAAATTACGGTATTATCGTGCTGTCGTTAAGTGCCAAGGCTACCAACCTCGTAATTATTTAGAAAAAAAAAATGTATAATTACTACTTCATTCCTAAGAATAATATTAATGCAAACAGAAAGTAATCATTGATGTGTTACTTTAGTCTTAATTAATTATATGAAAACGTAAGTGTGATTAGTTGTAAGTTAGTTACAATAGATAGATATATTATTCTGAGAAAATTGTTAAGTTATTAAAGTATAATTGAGTTGACTTTTAAGAGAACAAATATAATGATGTTGAAGATTCTATAAAACACCTGTTGACGTGGGTTGTTGCAATTTGTTTTTATGTTGTGTGTAGTAAAGTTTATTGTTTGAATTGTAAATTAGAATACTCGCTTGAACTTATTTCATCCCAGTTCTTGATAGTTGAATGTTACATTCTGTGTTTAAACTAGCAGAACATGCAGATTGTTGCATGTTCGATTTAAGAAAAATGATCAATCATAGACTCGTATACCTAATTATGTTTTAAGAGTAGTAATAAGTCTACCACCTTTATAAAAAGTCTTCTGTTAAGTTTAAATTGTCAAAGATTAAGGGTCAGAGGGAGAATTACAATTTTTCAATAGTTTATATAAAATTAAAATAATGATGGTTGAATAACTTTGATAACCATGACCATGCTCATGGTTTTGTATTATGTTAGTTTCGCATTTTGTTCTAATATAATTATGTTATAAAAGTAAATGTAAACTAAATTTCACCAATATTATGAAATTTCTGTGAAATAAATGATTGGAAAGTGATTTCTTTGTTTAACTGCAAGTACCTATTACCTTTATTTTTAATTCATAGACAAACTACATGCAGTGAAGGAGTGGAGAATATTTAATGTGGGAAAGACAAGTGTACCGACCTTATGTGGTATAATTATTAAATCAATATCAGAATAGTGTAAAACTCAAGTCTAGCGTTAAGTTAGGTTCTGACTGAGGACTGGAACTAGGGCAACTGGCGCAGTAGCCAATCAGAGGAGTGCGACGTGTCCTCGGCTGTTTGGAGTACGTGGCAGTTTGTAAAGCTACATCTGGTATTGGTCCGTTCCATTGCATTTAACTTCAAGTTGCGGACTATGCAGAGGTTGACTGACCGTGTAGGTACTGAGGACGACCTGGAACACGCGTGTGAATCGCGTCATCTGGCATAGAGGGCGTTGTTAATAGCTTTCGTAGAACGGCGTAGTACTTTTTATTAAATATTTACAGAAATGGATTTTCTTGGTCATGTTTCTTTGTTTGGGGAAGGTTTTATGCAAATTATTAGCTTTCTTCCCCATATGGTATTACCCACTTTAATTTCGATTCACGTAATTGCCAACCTCACAGTGCAGAGTAGGTATGTAATTCTCCTTTGCTAAGCCTGTGTCAGACCGTAACAAATAGGGTCACAACGTATAATTTCAGTAAAGTTACCTAGTAAGAGTTCTTTTTACGAAATTTAATTAAAATTAAGTAGGTACCATCGGCATTGTTGTAAAAAAAATATGAAAAATCCTGAACAGATTTTAATAGAGCCAAAACTGAGCTTAATTTTAATACGTTCGCTCAGATTCTGAAACGAAAATGAACACTTAAAGCTAAATACTTAATAAGTTATGCTATGACTGGTTCGTCGTTGTCGATGATGATGTAAAAGTGATGAATAGGTAATTTGCAACACCTAATCGACTATAGAATTATTAGAATAAACCTTAATATGGAGAAAAGCACGATATCTCGAGCTCACTACCGAGGTTAAGCATATATTATGTAGGTACAGAAAACGAAAGTGCAAACGAAAACCGGCCATCCATGACGGGCTATGACAAAGACAGCGTGCACCAATTCAACAAGAAAATTAAGACATTTTTATGTAAAGGTTACAAAAAACAAACGTAGGCAAGAAAAGAAAACCCTGAGTAAATTACTATCACTGTAGAAAAATTTTAAACTAAACAATTTTTTAATTATTACGATAGAAAACAATAAGTACCTATATTAATAATTGGTTTCTTTTTTTCCTCTTTATTCTAATAATATCCCAATAGAATAGTAGCCCACCGGCATCGGGAACAGAGTTTGAGCTACCGGTGGTCAGGGCTCTTGAGAGAGGAACCTTTTAACAATACGTGCCGTGTCCAGAAGAGCTGCCTTCTGAATCAAGCCCTTGATCCAGCTGTCAAGCGAGAGCCTCCTCAGATGTTGGACGAGGCTATTGGCTATTAAGCCATTAGTTTCTTTTATTATTACGTAATACTAATCTATAATATAAAAATGAATCGCAAAATGTGTTGGTAAGCGCATAACTCAACAACGCCTGGACCAATTTGGCCAATTCTTTTTTTTAAATGTTCGTTGAAGTTCAAGGATGGTTTTTACGGCGAGAAAAATTTAAAAAATTGCCTGGATAAGTCTAAAAACAACACTAGGATACTTTTTTTTTCTGGTCGGATTAGGGTAGGAGTAGGTTAAGAGTAGGGTAGGAGTAGTGTAGGAGTAGGGTAGGAGTAGGGTAGGAGTAGGGTAGGAGTAGGGTAGGAGTAGGGTAGGAGTAGGGTAGGAGTAGGGTAGGAGTAGTGTAGGAGTAGGTTAGGAGTAGGGTAGGAGTAGTGTAGGAGTAGGGTAGGAGTAGGGTAGGAGTAGTGTAGGAGTAGGGTAGGAGTAGGGTAGGAGTAGTGTAGGAGTAGGGTAGGAGTAGGATAAGAGTAGTGTAGGAGTAGGTTAGGAGTAGGGTAGGAGTAGGGTAGGGTAAGGGGTAGGACACCACGCGAACGAAGTTGCGCTGGGCAGCTAGTAATCAATAAATCAACATACAAATAGTAAATACATGTAGAAAGGGAATCGACTGTCTTGGTATGGACATGTATACGCACCAATACAAGTGTATACACCTATATGTGTGTGTGAGGAAGGACGAATCGTTTGTGACTAAAAGAGTGATGAATGTGTAGCGTGTAGCCACCACCGGTCACAGCACATTACCACGTTTTTGTCGCTCTGATAAGAAATATAGAAGCAAGCAGTTCTGAGAAGAACTATTTGCTTCTATATATATTTAGAGTAAGACCAAAGAAACGATGGATGGATTGCGTGAGGAATGATTGGAAAGATAAAGAAGTAAATGATAGCGCGACGGTTGATAGAGGAGAATGGAAGAAAAAAACATTGGTTTGTCAGTTTGACTGTTCGTTTGTGCACGCATCACGTAAAAACCCCTCATTGTATTCAAAATCGAAATCTTGAAATATAAGAAGCATTGTTCCGAGTAAAATTTAGCGTTTATTTCATCAAAATCGATCAACAGACGCAAAAGATATTCATGTTTAAAATTTAGTTTGTAACCTCATACGCGATTTCTATAATTTAACGTATAATAGGTTTTAGTCGAAGTGTAGTCGGGATGGCTGAAAATGAATTTTGTTTTATTTTTCCTTTTGTGTTTACTCTTTGCATGGAAGAAATGAAATCTCCAAAAAGTTTAAAAATCAAAACAAAATTAAAATTTGATAAAATCCACGATATTGTAAATTTGTTCCGTGCGGCAGTGTAGGGCGTAGTTAATTACGATTTAATAAGATTACTTGTAACTTAACTACAGTAATCAAACTACATTAAGTAGTTGTTAATTTGATTGCTGCAATCTAGTAGTTATAATTACTGATTATTTAAGTTTTATGAACTTATATTTTGCAATTAAATAAACATGTAATGTGTAGTATTATATGTTTTGGAATATGGCTACATAAAAAAAAAGTTTATTGCACATACCTATGTTTATTTTCAAGAATAATCAAATGATAGGATTAAAGTCGTAGATATTATGTACCTATACTTATCAGATCTTACTTAGTTACAGACATCCACATATTTGTGCTGTTTATGAGCTACCAGGGAAGCCGCATGCGCAGAAGGAACTAAAGCCAAACCTCTTTATCTTCAACGTAGTCCTTGATTTTGTAATATGCTTTTTTAATAAGGACACGTTTAATATAGTTTTTGAACTTTCCATCGGTCAGTTCTATAACTGACTTAGGTAATTTGTTATAAAAACGTATACTGTTTATAAGAAAAGACTTACTAGTTTTTGTTAACCTGAATTTGGGTATTACAATTTCGTGTTTACTGCGTGTATTAATATTGTGGAAGTCGCTTCTAATTTTGAAAAGCCCTCGGTTTTTGCGGACATTTATAATACATTCTAGGATACAAAGGGAAGGCAGAGTCAGTACATCGATCTCTTTAAATTTTTCTTTGAGGGACTCGCGAGGACCCATTTTATAGATCGCGCGGACTGCCCGCTTTTGTAAAATGAAAATTGAGTCAACGTCTGCCGCCGATCCCCACAGCAGAATGCCATAAGACATAATACTGTGGAAATAAGCATAGTATATTAAACTAGCTGTAGCTGCATCAGTTAACTGCCTTATTTTCCTTACTGCATATGCAGCTGAGCTTAACCTACCCGAAAGAGTTCTAATGTGCGGTCCCCACTGCAATTTTGAATCGATAGTAATCCCTAGGAGGCCTGTCATCATAAGACGGTCGGACGGTGAGCTTACCCATTACTCACCGTCCACAGGGTCTAAAGTCGTCGAACGACGGCATCCGTTAGTGCCTGGTTGCCGCGGATGTCCTGCAAGCTGCGTTTCAATTAACGCCTCTAATGCATGCTTTTGTGACATTGTGCACTCGTCCCATACTATTAACTTCCACTGCTGCAAAAGGACTCCCCCGTTTTTGGTGATGTTGCATGTTGGGCTATCTTCGCTTGCAAGATTCAGCGGCAATTTGAGGTTCGATTCCCGCACGGAACAAATTTACATTACAATATCGTGGATTTTTATCAAATTTTAATTTTGTTTTGATTTTTAAACTTTTTGGAGATTTCATTTCTTCCATGCAAAGAGTAAACACAAAAGGAAAAATAAAACAAAATTCATTTTCAGCCATCCCGACTACACTTCGACTAAAACCTATTATACGTTAAATTATAGAAATCGCGTATGAGGTTACAAACTAAATTTTAAACATGAATATCTTTTGCGTCTGTTGATCGATTTTGATGAAATAAACGCTAAATTTTACTCGGAACAATGCTTCTTATATTTCAAGATTTCGATTTTGAATACAATGAGGGGTTTTTACGTGATGCGTGCACAAACGAACAGTCAAACTGACAAACCAATGTTTTTTTCTTCCATTCTCCTCTATCAACCGTCGCGCTATCATTTACTTCTTTATCTTTCCAATCATTCCTCACGCAATCCATCCATCGTTTCTTTGGTCTTACTCTAAATATATATAGAAGCAAATAGTTCTTCTCAGAACTGCTTGCTTCTATATTTCTTATCAGAGCGACAAAAACGTGGTAATGTGCTGTGACCGGTGGTGGCTACACGCTACACATTCATCACTCTTTTAGTCACAAACGATTCGTCCTTCCTCACACACACATATAGGTGTATACACTTGTATTGGTGCGTATACATGTCCATACCAAGACAGTCGATTCCCTTTCTACATGTATTTACTATTTGTATGTTGATTGATTGATTATTAGTATTACGTAATAATAAAAGAAACTAATGGCTTAATAGCCAATAGCCTCGTCCAACATCTGAGGAGGCTCTCGCTTGACAGCTGGATCAAGGGCTTGATTCAGAAGGCAGCTCTTCTGGACACGGCACGTATTGTTAAAAGGTTCCTCTCTCAAGAGCCCTGACCACCGGTAGCTCAAACTCTGTTCCCGATGCCGGTGGGCTACTATTCTATTGGGATATTATTAGAATAAAGAGGAAAAAAAGAAACCAATTATTAATATAGGTACTTATTGTTTTCTATCGTAATAATTAAAAAATTGTTTAGTTTAAAATTTTTCTACAGTGATAGTAATTTACTTAGGGTTTTCTTTTCTTGCCTACGTTTGTTTTTTGTAACCTTTACATAAAAATGTCTTAATTTTCTTGTTGAATTGGTGCACGCTGTCTTTGTCATAGCCCGTCATGGATGGCCGGTTTTCGTTTGCACTTTCGTTTTCTGTACCTACATAATATATGCTTAACCTCGGTAGTGAACTCGAGATATCGTGCTTTTCTCCATATTAAGGTTTATTCTAATAATTCTATAGTCGATTAGGTGTTGCAAATTACCTATTCATCACTTTTACATCATCATCAGTATTACCCAGAACTAACTGGGTTGTGGAGGCAGATATACTGGAAGCCGACCCTAAAATAGTTGGGAAAAGGCTAGGCAGATGATGATGATGCATAATAATTCATCCTGTTCGCATACATAGAGTGCAATAATTCTGCCGTGTGACTCCTTCGCTAGTATGACTGTTTCGCAGAAGGAGGTGACAGCTTGCCATTCCCTCTCACTCCGGACCATGGCTTGAAGCAGGGCCGGACGCGAGAGGTCGCCGCCGCACCTTTCAGGCACCTTTTTTTTTTTTTTTTGGTGGGTGGGAAATCATCAAATGACCCCCCCCGCCCTGGGCGGAGCGGAAGGGAGTGTCAGACTCTTACTGACTAAAAACCACCCATGTTCCTTCATTGGCCCTTTATGTTCCAGGGCCGCGGTATCTCTTTCGAACATCCCGTTGCTGACAACTCTTTGAGGCGCGCGTGGAACACGAACGCGCCGTCAACACGGCCTGCCCGTCGTCATACGACGGACGGACGGCGGGCTAGCCCATTACTCACCGTCCACAGGCCCGTGCCTACGGTGGCCGAGAGCCATCACGGCGTGGCCCCCGACACCCGGTGCTTCTCCTCCCGCGGCGGCTGGGACGTGAGGCTCTCTCCCTCTCACGTTCCGCCGCCTCCTTCGCTAGCATGACTGCTTCGCAGAAGGAAGCGACGGCTTCCCATTCCCTCTCGCCCCGGACCATGGCTTGAACCAGGGCCGGGCGCGAGAGGTCGCCGCCGCCAATCGCCGCTACGAGGACACGGCGGTGCTCCTCCCAAGCGGAGCAGACCTCGACGGTGTGCTCCACCGTGTCCTCCGGTCGATCCTCGCAATAGTAGCACCCGGGCGTTTCCTCCCGCCCGATTCGGTGCAGGTACCTCCCGAAACATCCGTGTCCGGTGAGGACCTGCGTCAGGCACCTTTCAGGCACCTTAGCTACGAAAAAATGTTTTTTAGCTCTAAGCATTGCGTGTATATTCTCGATACAGTGGACTCTATTGACAACGACCTTGTCTGGCATGCTTGAACTATTTTGAGTGGTTTCTGTCCATCATTGATGGTTTTGTATAACTCCTTATGAATAGATTGTCTGGAAGAGGAGAGACTAAACCAATCGTATGTTTTTCTAATTAAAGATTCCAAATTTCTCGGAAAAACATCGTTGGCAGCAGCTGAAACCGCCAGTTGCAAGGCACAAGCAAAGTACCAAAATCAGGTGTGAATTTAGATTTCGTGAAGACTTCGTTATTTACACTAACCATCACAGATGCATTATCTGTACCAATGTCCATTAAATTTTCAAGTTGCAGATCGAATTGTTTAAGTATCTTCTTTATATCAGAACAATACCTTCAGCATTACACTCTGGCAGGTCAAGGGGTCAATAAAAATGGCAGGTCAATAAAAATAATTTAAAAAAAAACTTTATAATGTTGCCATGTATTTGTATTTGCTCATTATGTATGATTTCAACATTTTTTAAAACAAGACATAGTTTTAGCTTCTTTTATAACCATCATATTAACAACTTCTAATTTAATAAGTTTTTTACCGTAATTATCTGATCTGGGAGGACGCGTTACTGGGTGATTGTGGTTTCGAGGCTTAATTTTTTGTATCTGAAATTTTTTTGGTGAAATTTAGTATTATATGAATCTTATTTTACGTATAAGTATACACGTGTACATGTATGTTCGTGAAATATTAATTATTTTTGTATCTTTGTATGTTTTCTGAGATGATGTTCTAAAATTGTAATTAAATAACATTTTGATTAATCTGTTTTGTGATATTTGTAATATTTCTAGATTAGATTTAGCAGCGGTCCCCCAGATTTTTAGTAGGTAGTATATACATATTTGGTTTAACTAAAGAATTATTAAATGACTTATCGAAAATTCTGTGGAAGACTTAATTATTTTTAGCTGTCACGGTTTATTTTAATTCGTTTATTTTTAAATGGTTGGTTTAATCTTTTACTCTGGACGCTCTTAATGTGCACGTCTTTCTACATCGTTCTCACATAAGTATACCTATGTATAATCTCAACATGAATGATGTAACCAAGATCTTGTAACAATACTTATTTTGGTTAAAAAGAGTGTCCATAGAGTTTTTGGGCCATTCTTATCTCATTCCTTTTTTTGGCCTATTAAAAGTGCCGTAATGGTCTAATTGAAATAAATGCTTTGAGTTTGAGTTTGAATTATTTATGCTTTGAAGGACTTCTGAGAGTGATAGCAGTTTACATCTGATTTTGTCTATGTGAGACTTCCAACACCAGGTAGTTATCTAAAATTATACCTAAATATTTCTCTTTATTTTTCTTTTTTTTTTTTTCTTTTTTTCTCTTTCTTTCTTTTTTCTTTTTTATTTTTCTTTTCTCTTTTTTTTTCTCTTTTTTCTTTTTTTTTTCCTTTGAATTATTTGGTAATCTATTTGAAGTGCAGTGGTATCGCTTATTATTTTATTTTTAGAGGCAAACACAACATAGTTGGTTTTTGTAGTACCTATTAATGGTGAGTACGTTAGATTGAAACCAGTCATGTAGTGAGTTTAAATCGTATGTACTCACGTGAATAGTACCGCGCACTTCTCAGAGTAAAGGATACAAATAATGATAGTCCCGTCTCTGTTGCTCGCACTGGGCTCGTAACTAAATCACAGTTGATTTAGCAAAATATGTTTTAACTCGATTGTTTAGGGTTGTAATCACTTCGTGAGAACTTAATAAGTTTTTAAAATAATTTGCGACATGTGTGTTCTATACGCGCCCCAGTGAGAAGATATCCGAAGATATCCTCTGCATCCACTGTAGACCGAGCCCAGTCGCAAGTTTCGCCACACTTCATTCACAAGGTAAGGTTACAGTTAATTAACAAAGTCGCTGTTTTCAACAACATCCGCCAGAAATATTCACACAAGCAACGTTCAAGACGCACTGTTATCTATTTACAAAAAAGGCATAATAATCATTTCAGCTTGACAGCTCGATGGGAGCTATCCAAGCGACTCGGAAGTTTTAGTACGTCAGAGTTGAATGTTTCACCACGTCACACACATTATCACCGGCGTATCGCTACACTGTAGTTACATACACGCACACAGAGGCAGGTTCACAAACACGCGCGCCTCTACCTGCGCAAGAGTCGCATTCCGTCACCCACCTCCGCGATTGGCCGCCGAGCCTGCAAAGGCTTCGACCAGCGTTTGAATTTTTTAAATTTAGAAAGTTTAGCTCTGTGTTTGTGATTGGTTTGGTACGAGGCATAATGTCAGCAGTATTTTGAGGTGAGCTATAAGTTTATACTTAGTTTAAGTGCTACTTAATAACAGTGCGAATGAAACAGTTTATACATTTTCTCACAGGTTGGTACTTAGCTACTTACTACATATGGTGGCTGTAGGCGATGTAATCACTAAGTATGTACCTGATGGTCTCTAGAGACGACTTTTCAATTTTGAAATTTAATTTCGAACAGTTTTCATCGGCTGCTTTCGAGCAAACGTATTGTGTTAAGAAACAACGTGATAACGGCTATTTAGAGGATGATCTTTGAGTTCTACGATCCATCATTCTTGTCATACTCGAAATGACTAATACGTAAAATTCTGCAAAAAAATCCCCAACAGTAAGTGCTTGGTGCAGTTTTTGCAGAGGCTTTGTTAAAAACCGTGACATCACGAGTATTTTCAAGGCTTACTTTTATGGTCTGCGACTTCATTTGTTATTGATTTGCTGTAGTTAATGAACACTCTGTGTTGATTATTATTGTTTCTTTTTTCTTAGTATTTACTGAGAAATCTTCTGGCTGGCATCATCTCGGTTTTACCAAGGTCCGAAATCTATTCATTTCTTCCACTTTTCATTTCTTCTTTACCTATAGACAATTCAACTATGTCAGTCTATAGGTATCTCATCTGCTCATGTGCTTTACGTCCCAAGACATATAAAAACTACGGCCTTTACCTATTTACCGAGAACTGGTGCAAATCTTACTTCAAATGACTATCTTCCGTTGAGAAGTTATTTCTACCAAGACATCGATTCAAAATAATTGCCCCTATAAAATAAGAGTATTTTCAATGTTTTACAACGCTTCTTTTTCTCAAATACGACCCTGTTTGGCATCCACAAACCCTTTTTGACGTTCAAAAATCCGTTTATATCACTTCCTAGTTAGTACCAAGGTACGCAAGACGCCCAATCAAGCTGCAAAACAGTAAAAGCATGTCTCTCATTGTACGAGAAATCTATGCAAAGCGCGGCCATGCTATATAGGAAATGTATAGTTTAATGTCTGGCCGTATGTACTCAAGTACAAGTTACTAAATGTAACATGGAAGACCGGCCAAAGGACTTGGGAAAATGATCTTAAACTAATCACTTAGACTAGGGACGGGTGTATAGTACCTATTAGAACGTTATGTTAATTACACCAGTCTCATACAGCAGTTTGCTTTGTATGAAGATTAGGGTATCAGATATTCAGTAAACTGGAGCGTTAATAGAAACCTCTTCGCTGGGGAGAGGGTTGTACCTATTGTAAAAGTGATAATTATGCTACTGAGAGTGTTTAAATTGTCTTTTAAAGTGGATATCGTTTCAATTCAATAAACGCGAATATACTTAAGTTTTCCCTTTTTTTTAAAATGGATTCAATCTAAGTCAGAATTGATAGAGCTTAGCAGAATAACAGCCCTTTTTAAGATCATGAATTAAGGATTCTGAATTTTATAAAAATACATACCTACTTGCTTATGTTCGCTACGCCTGCCCGCGATCTGAGATCACATTAGGTGTATCTAGGAAAAAAATTGCTTTGATTGTTAATTCAGACTCGATATATACTGGTAGGTACGCGCAACTGCTTAGCATGGGGTTCCAGGTTCGAGTCCTAGGTCGAGCAAATTTTTACATGGTTTTTCGATTAGGAATTTCGTTTAGTAGCATCCATGAATCAGGATTTGCGCTCGGTTGATAGCAATAGGCTCGGCCCCTACTACACGATACTTAAACATAACTGGCGAAATGTGGGTGTTAGATACACTTCTGCCTAAACCTTTAGCGATTACAGACGTCATATGTTAGGCACCCATAATACGAGAGTGCTAACTTAGACCATATGCGACAACTCAGCTCAGATAGAACATTGAAGATAGCTATTCTAGATAGATATTCAGCAACTCATGCTAATGGATTTATTAATGGTCCAAAGATCTGTGTGGAGCAAATAGGCTTTAATGTTTTTCTCGTTTTTGTTTCTAAGTTTTATCACAAGTTCAAGTTTAGTGGAGGAGCTCGTGGCTAAATAATAACAACCGCTCGGGTCGATATTTAGGTTAAGCCGTGCTTACCTAGGTTGGTCCGTGGATGGGTGACCACCCATTACATACCGAATTTCTCCGTGCCTCGGAAAGCACGATAAACTGTTGGTTCCGGCTGTCATTTGTAGATCTTTGTCAGTCGTTACAGGTAGCCAATGGCCCGAAAGTCTGATAACAAGTTTTACCAAAGGGTATCATTTGATCCAAATACCAAGTATTAACTGGATGGGTTGTGGAGGTCAGATAGGCCGTCGCTCCATGTAAAATACTGGTATTCAGCTGAATCTGGTTAGACTGGAAGCCGACCCCAACATAGTTGGGAAAAGGCTAGGCAGATGATGACTCATGATTCAAATTTCGCTTTTTCCAGTGTCCTATCAAAAGCAATCCAAGTTCAGATAATGGAACCTTCTATTTATAGATACCAATTTCACGAGATATAATTATTAGTCTTTGATTCCATATGAATTAATGGGAAAAGACGTGGCTTTCTTCGTTTGTATTGCGTCGTACCTTCCTTTACAATACAAACCAAGAAATTGAATGATTTATAAATAAGTATAAGATCTGGTCATAATTATAAGAAGCTGTACGAAATATCTGATTTCCAGAATAAATCAACAACCTCTTTTCTTATTAGCTATAACCGGCTGGCATTGTCCGAGGCTATTTCAATGTTTAAGAACCGAAGCAAAACTTTATATTGCATTGCTTTTAAGGCTTTACTTGCGTCTACTTGCTCGTTAACAGTCTTTTCTGGTCTGGGCTATTTTCAGAACTCGTCGCGGACTCTTGTTAAAAGTTTGCGACGGTTCAATTGTGATGCGTCGCTTATACGTCTTCTTTTCTAAATTCAAATTGGGAGGTCGGGAATTGCCGTGTTGTATTGACGGTGAAAGATTTTCGTGAACATTACCGCAATTTTTTTTTTATGGATGATAATATCTCTCGATTAGGTGTGTGACGTGTTCTTGAGTGGAGGACGTAAGGAGGGACGCCCTCAGACTCAGTGGAGCGAAGTGGACGAGAGTTGTCGAGAATCGAGTTGAATGGCGTGCGATTGAAGAGGCCTAAGTCCAGCAGTGGACTGTTGTAGGCTGATGATGAGGTGTGTTGATTGTTGGCGTTTTAGCGTAAGCATAATCAGCCTATTATGTTCCCACTGCTGGGACACATGGCCTCCTCTCTAGAGATGGAATGGGCTACAATCCACCACGGGGGCCCAGTGCGGGGTGGTAGATGTCACATATCTTCGAATTTTTGGTTCTAGAACATGTCGGTTTCCTCACGATATTTTCCTACACCGTTTTGAGAGCAGTGGTAATGAAATAAATTACACAAAGTAATGCGCTTGCCTGGGTTCGAACCAACGACTTACTGTGCGTAAGTCGAGGCCGCCACCACTGGGCCACCGCTGCTCTCTCTGTTGGCGTTTTGCTTATTTTTAATTCTACCTCTGGTTTTTATCACTGTTGCCATAATTTATATTGGCTAGGTTTGGCAACCAAGAGATAGTGCAGAATTTTTGATCATAACTTTGATTATTTAGCGGTAGTATCTAAAGACTATTTGTTACCTCGACGTTTTGTTGCAACGAAGCGTTGCCTTGGTGATTTTAAATACTTAGGTATCAAAGAAGCTTTATCAATTATTCAACAGCTCAATAGCCGATAAAGGGTGAAAGGGAGTACGGAAACTTTTTAAAGCTTACCTTACATGGTGCAGATGTTTTTCCTTTTCCTACATGTTTTTTAGATTTCATGAATCTAGGTAACTTCGGTTATTTGACTACTGAAAAAAATAATAATTATATAGATAAATTATTAAAAGAATTTTCCCCTTTTTTTCGTTGGTGAAAAAAAATACTGAAAGAATGATGCCTCCAATGGATGTCCACGTTCACACCTTTACTGCCACTGCGAATTTAGAGCGTTATAGATGTCAAAAAGTTCTGAATTTCCCTTCGGTTTTTCCCATAATTTACACAATTTTCATTTATCCACCATGTATTTAAATCAGACATGCAATGTATAATTAAGGTGAAGATACATGTAACTATCACGGAATAACCGATGGGGTGAGTAGTAGACTAGTACAGCAATGCTACTCTAATATTTATAAACCTCAGGCAGCCCGCTTACTTTAATAGGTTTCAGGGAGTGGTATAAATGAACCCCCCTTGGCATTTAATAATTCCAACCCTTGAATTATTGTAACTGGGTATTTCTAGAAAACCCTGTTTTTAAATGAGAACCTAACATTTGTTGGTTACGACCACAGAAACTAAAATCTGGGAACAATTTGCAGTGACTAACTACTACTATTACGATTATGATACTAATGACTATATGTACTACTTAGTACGAGTAGTACTAAGATCATTTTTGACAATGATAATATCATAATGAAATTCTAAGAACGAATGTAATTATTTTTCGGTTTTCGCAAAATTAATTACCTAATGATCCTTGTAATAACCAACAACGCGATTGCATTGCAGTCTGTTAATAGATAATGATCTTAAAGTCTCATTAGGTAGAGTCCTACCTACCTATCTAATCTATTATAGGTATAAAATAAATACTGGGAAAGTCTAAAGTTTATGTTTATGTTTATTAAAGTTTATGTCGTACCTGAAGGCTTTATAAGCATAGGAAAGTCCGAAAAATCTCATACTCTCATTAAAACCTCAAAGGTTGACCTACATAATGCCATACTTAAAAAAAATAACCCAAAGCTGTTTCGCGGGAATCGAACCCGGGACATCAAGCTGGTAGAGCAATCGCCCGTTTGCAAGTAGGAGCATAATTGGTGTTCCATATGAAGGGGGACCATTACTTTGACGGTCTATTTTTTTGCTAGGAAAACACTTTTCTGCCTATCCTCATAGCTTCATGCAAAATCGTGATGTTTTTAACTAATAACAAAAAGAAAACATCTATTTAAAGCCTGTGTAGGTCGTTGCCCCCATGCATCAAACGCATTTATGCTGAGTACTGAAAAATTGCGCCAAATAATATTTTGAATTCTTATCATGTTATCAAGTCCATTTCTTATTGGTAGTAAGGTGGTGTATGCCACTGCAAGATATTGATCGGTCTAATTATAAAACGTTAATATTGTATAGAACCTACTTCGTATTTGTTACCAGCTTGGTAGCCCAGCAACGTCATTCTAGTACTACTACATTGCTAATGCCCTAATGGCAGCCCACAAGAACTGCATGGCCTACCGTAGAGGACGGACGTCCATTTCAAATACATATTTTTGATTTCTGAAATTCAATTTAAATTTTCCAAGTCCTTAAATAAATAGAATTATTCAATTAATTTGAAAAATCTATTAATTGAATTTAATAAATTGTAAATTAAATTAGGTAATTAATTGTATCAATTTATTAGTTTTCTCGAAGTTTTACTTTTTACTTGATCTTGGGCATAATGGTGTTACATTTATGGAAGACGTACAAATATCGCAAGAGATTGATGGCTCGCGAGATGAAGATCTACGTAGTAGGTATGTACGCGTACTTAATGAGTTTTATAGTAAATCATTTCTGATAACAATGTAGTGACACAGGTAGTGATATCACTTATGTGAGTCAATCAAATTTATGACTACTTATGAGGTAGGTATGTGTGAATTTCCTGCTTTATTAGTTTAGTTCCGGCCAAGGAGTTTTATGAATACATACTTTTGCCCTACATTTTTATTTTAGGTTGTAATATTTTGTGATCCGATGACTTACATTGTTTTTTGTTAAATGCTTACACTGGCACGGGGAACGTGGAAAACTACTAAATAGGTAAGTGTTTATGAGAGGTTATTTTTGACAGATATTATTCGCGGATTATCATCGTTTTTTTAAGAATGATTTTGTACTATTTTAAGTAGGTACTTCATAAATTCGGGTAAGTTCATTTATGCAGGGTGTAAGCTTCGTGAAGGGTCCGTCTTGACGAAGCTGTCAACCAAGCATTCTGTACATCAAATTAAGTAACTCTACGCAAAATGATAGCTGGGAACCGACTTTGTTTTTGGGGGTGAGAAATCAAGTTTTACGGTAGGACTCATAACGCACTCAAAACACTGTGCTGATGGATGCATTCAATAGTACGGGGGTCTCGGAGGTATTTAAAGTTATAACATTTAAAAGATGTATTTAAAATAAAAATAAAACTTGTGAAAAAGTTCAAATGCATTTAATAAAAGTATTAATGCATTTAAAAGGTTCATTTTTGTTTGGTGATAGATTTGAATTATTTTATAGGTAAAGTATTAATTACGGTTCTACCTGGTGTAAAAGTTTCTAGACGTACCTTGTTAGATGTTCAAATTGCACTTAAAATGGACGTAACTCGTTTCCCATTCATTAAGGTTGACAGACCCACGGTGTAGGAGAGCTTTTATTTCAACTGAAAAAACGTAAATCCGAAAAAGAAAAAACTATACTGCTACCAGATTTTTAAGTAATTTGTCTTCAATGCGTTGTTAGATGGAGTCGACATTTCATACCTGACTCTTGGTCATATTGATAAAAAGCTTTGTACGTTAATAATGACTCTATAACAATTAACCATTACGTTATTAATTGAATAATTATGATAAAAAAATACTATTAAATCTGAACAACTTTTCGGCAACTTTACAAGTTTCGCAAGTGTTGTCAAAAGTAAAAGTAAGCTAAAAACTTATTGTACCATTTTAGTGTCGACATAAGTTGTTAATTAAAATAAATTTATGATTCGCGACCGTAACATGAATTTCGCGGGCTACCATGGCGTGCCCACCTTACTAGGACCAGGGTGATATACAGGATGAATATTGCAAGTGGACGCGAATGGCCAAATACGAAACAATGAGGAATAGCGAAAAATTCTCAAAGGAGTCTCGAGCCCGATTTTAATGAAAACTAAAACTGCATCGTTAGATTTTTAAACAATCAATATTCCTAGCCAGGAATCGGACCCATTCATTTAGGAAAAAAACACACTGTATTATCACGCCACTCGATAGTTAGCGACACTATCGAATGGTGTCATCAACCAAAGACATTAATTAAAGAATGGTAAAAACAAAATTTAAGATTGTTCTTAAGTTACCGTATGTCCTAAGTCATTATTTCCCAGAATTTGATCCTAGTGACACTATCGAATAGTGTAATAATACAGAGTGTATTTTTTTCCGAAATCAATGGGTTCGGATCTTACTAGGAATCAAAAAGTTAATGATGCAGTTTTAGTTTTCATCATCGGGCTCGATACTCGTTTGAGCATTTTTCGCTATTCCTCATAGTTTCGGATTTGTCCATCCACGCCCACTAGAAATATTCACCCTGTTTAGTTACGAAAAATGCTGAAATATAAAACTCCTGTTTGGACTGAGTTCAAGTGCGTTAAAAAAAATCGATAATCATCCAATAATTTATCATGATAATTATTAAAAAAAAAATATCTTACCAAACGTGGATTACATCGAAGTTGGTACATTTAAAATTGAAAAAAAAATCCACCCCTATTTTAATTGTGAACCGATTTTGTTGAGAAGATTTGGCAAAGTGAAAATTAACCAACGAAGATCAATCTTTAATTCTCTATAACCTACGTTATTTGTTTGGTTGTTTGAAGCCACCTCATTTGGTACTAACATCAGATTAGGACCCTTCATATTTAGACTGAAAGGTTTATTTTCGGTTTTCAGTGTCTCATTTCGTCGGTTTTTGTCCGTATAGAGTTTAGAATACACTTTTGCCACCACTCACTTTTGTTTACCTTCTAACTATATTTTCTTGGTAATTCGTTACTAATAACGTTTTGTAAAGGTAATTGTGAATCTGAAAATACTGGAAGGAACCACCGACGCGAAAACGATTACCACGTATTCAGTACATCATTCTGAACCGCCCTACATAGAAAGTTTTCAACGGTTATTAAAAAAAAGCTGTTGTTATGAACATTTTGACCGTGTAGGTATTGCACTTTTGTAGGAAACAAAAGATTTTTAAAAATATAATAAATGAAAACAATTGGTACTGAGAGTATAATAATACGCACACTCATCTGTTTTACTATTAAAACACGTATTAAAAAAAAGTTAGTTAATTTTATTACAAACACGATGGTTGTCTAAGTAAGATCCGTAGAGCCTCACCACGGTTGTCGCAATTTTAAACAGGCATCACATTCGTTATTTCTTTTTTTTCATGATTAAACATATTTTCACATGATTATGATTAGGCATATTGGTTAATCCATAATGGAGGATTTCGCATTGAGCTGCTACAACCACGCAAGTAGCTTTGCCTATTATGTTGTATCACCATGGTTAGAATATTACAGATTTACGACTAAAATCTGTTCAAAACTTTTAAGTAACATAATTAAATAAGACGAAGTGCGACCAAAGTGGATACCCTTCATAAGTGCGCAATGCACTGAAAAACAAAACGTTTCATCAGTGGACGGTCAAACTGTGGTGTGTTGTTCGTATTAATTCGGAAACATGAAGACTACCGAAGCGCATACTCATTCTGGTTGTATTACTAAATACATTAAATTCAGGGGTTTACAGTATTTTTCAGTAACGTGATTTTTGCTTATTCCCACTGTTTGGTTTTTCATCGCCTGATAAATCTCTCAGAGTTAAAAGATTTTATATTTATCGTCGGGACCCAGGATAGATCATAAATTGCTTTCGTTCTTAAGCTTCTCCTTAGCGTGCTGATGGCAATCTAAATTGATGCTCCCAGGAATTTACTACGAGTTTCTTTAATACTTAAGATGTAATAACAGGTTTTAGTTTAAATTATTCGTAAGTTAGTTTATTAGTATGTTATTTGTAGATGATGTAAGGAATCTATTACTACGACTTCACGTTCCCATGTATTGTTCCCTCTCAATGCCGAAAGAAAACGCGGTCACGTGAGCGAAGCCGCGGGCAAAGCTAGTTCATAATATGACGCTAATTATAATCTACGCATAATATATCATCACGGTTGTAATCCCCGAAGGGTTAGGTAGAGTTGTACCCATTACTACACCCACATTTTGCCAGGTATGTGAAGTCCCTAGTAATAGGGGGCGAGCCTATTGCCATAAACCAGCAAAAATCAATTAATAAAATGTAGTTAAAAATAATAATTAAAAAACAAGTTTTTCTCTAGGGGTTAAAGTAGCCACTGAAGAGTTACTCTATCCACCTCCTGGCTCCATCTTCAGACCCTCAAATCCAAGTGCAAATATATTAGACTCATCAAAATTAATGATATGAGCCCGAACTCGAGGGGTTTACTAGTAGCCACTGAGGAATTCCACCTCCTGGCTTTATCGTCAATCCCTTAACACCAAGTACAATATATTAGATTCAGAGATCAGCTCCAAGACTCCAAATAATTGTATTGTCATTCGAACTATATATAAATATAGAGTTTAATTTTGATACTTTAATTAGAATTAAAAATAATTCATTTCCAAGATTTGATAACATCGTTCTTTAGTTAGTTACAACTAAAGTAAGGTTAATATAATCGTGTTAAAAAGAAAAAAAAAATTGAAACATAAGCACACCCGGTATATTGGCCAAGTGCTTTTAATTGTAAATGATAAGTTTAATTATTCAGCGCTCTTGCCAAACATTCTCATTCAGCATAATTATAGTGACGTAAATGCAGTTTTATTTAAAAGCTTTGTGAAATTCGGTTGCCCCGGCAGGTGAGCAAATAGCAAATAGTATTTGTGACAGCCCGGCGTAATATCCGGGACAGAGCAGTACCTATGTCCCAATCATATCCGGACTCATCCTCGTTCAAACGATGGCCTTTTGCTGCATTCAATTTGTTATAGGCATTTTATTGCAGTTCACTTTATTGAGAAATGTTTTCTTCGGTTTTATTCATTTTAATTGACGATATAAGAACGAGAACTTTTTATACATATAAAAGGTAAAAGGTCGGTTTTAGGTTAGTAAACTAGGTTACATAGACGCCAATTCACATAATTTATTCAAACACCAAGCTATCGACGACTATTGATTGCATTTTAAATCACCTAATTATAGCCGCAGTGGTGGACGCCGCAATTGTAACCTAGTTTAAAATGTTGAAGTCTTGGGAAAACCGTGGATCGATAACATGTGCATCCTTTGCATAATATATGACCAGTATATCCCTTTGCCTTTGTTTCAACTGCACCTACTACGTATATAACGAACAACTTTATCCTCTAAGCTCGATTGCATTTTTTGTTTTAGTGCACAATTGTTTCGATAAGAATCTAATCTTGGTGAGATAGAGTTGATTTTTCAATGGGGTCCTTAATGTGATTGTGAGACATACATAGAGCGTCGGATTGAGACTCTCATGGCGGTATTAGTTGCATACCAATGAGAAGGAAACAATGAGGTGCTGTGCCGTGTAGGTGTTTCGAGGTGTTTTCGATTCGTTGCTTTCTTTCGTGCAGCAAGTCGGCTCACGGTCGGCGCCTCGTGGCTCGTCATCGCGACCTTGTTTGATAAAAACGTGCGGACTGCGGGGTTGCTCGTCAATGATAGATAACGGTTGACGCTGTATGTTTTTAAAATAGCGGAATGATACCATTTTATTAAAGTACCCTTGACAAGTAAAATCGAAATATATTGGGAACAAAAGCATCGGAAAGCAAAGTCAAGTACCTACACTACACTTATGTCTTAGTTAGTTATTGGTACTTTGAATGACTGTAGCGTAAAGGTAATTTATTTCTGAGAATAAATTACCTTGATTATATTGTTTCCGAGATAAGTTTCGCGATGATTCCCAGAGCCCTGACGAGCCCATAGTAAATAAGACTCCTTACAGATTTCAGAATAACCTTGGTAACATTTCAGTTTCAAAAATGGATCATCAGCTTTTCCAGTTGTCTCTTCAACTGCCCTAGTCTATAGATATGAACATCTAAGTTAATATAACCAATAGTATTTATAAACTAATTCCGTTGGGAGGTAGGATGTACGGAGGTACGTGCGCGCGCGCCTCCGTCTCAAGGTGATCCACGCTTAGATCATTGCATACCGATCGTGTCACGTTTAGCCAAATACTATAGCACACGCCTAAAACTAAGCCTATTTATTATCATAGGTCTGACATTGGTGAGTCTGATAGCCTGCGTCATCCGACTGCTAGGCAAAATCCTCTCCCCACGAGTGTTAGTTCATTTGATCAAGGGCTCATGGTGGCCAATGTCTTAATTAGATTCTTAAAATTCTTCATTACGCAAATAAATAAATAATCTGGTGCAACTCCGCATAAGAAAAAGATTGGTGACGAGTCGGAACAGTGACGAGTCGGGCATAAGTCGTGATGAACAGATGGACTCATTATTACATAAAATAAAAGAAAAAGAATATAGACTCTGCCATATCTTCCCCAAAAATGAAATTCTTTTCTCTTAAACAGAGTGAATTTTTCAAGTGAGCGTGGATGGCAAAATCCGAAACTATGAGGAATAGTGGGCGCCAAAATTATGAGGAATAGTGAAAAATACACAAAGGAATCTCGGGCCCGATTTTGATGATAGCTATAACTGCGTCATCATTTTTGAAAAACCAATATTCCTAGCCAGGAAGTAAACACGTAGATTAAAAAAAACACACACACACACACTTACACACTGTATTATTACGCCATCCGAAAGCGTCGCTATTAAGGATCAAATTCTGGGAAGTAATTACTTACGGCGTATAGGTTCGATTCCTGGCTAGGAATATTGTTTTTTTTTATCCACTGATGCAGTTTTGGTTTTCTTGACTTTTGAGTATTTTTTTCAAAATTTCGGCGCCACCTTTAAAAATCACTCTGTATACGATGTCTATAGCGATCGCTTTTCGAATCCACAGCTTCCTAACATTGTTTGATAGTCGAATAAAAAGGTCATCCCATGAATAGAACTACTGATCCTACTTTCTTATTATTTTCATTCTCGGAATGTCTATGAAAGCCATACGTAGGTACACAGTGGATTTTAGTACTAAATCCATTCTGTGCAAATGATGTTAGAGTCGAAAACTCTAGCTTACGAACAAAATTTGTTAAATTCTTCCCTAAATTATGCCTAACGTGCATCTAGTCTTTGTCCCACGACTCCCACGAGTACTGCTCACATATCCAGCAAAAATTTCGAACGTGAACGCTTGAAGAGCGCTGAAATCAATCTTGGTTAGGTACGCCTTGCTCTCGGAACCAATTTTACAACTGTAAGGCTTAGTCTTCAACTGCGACGCGACCGATTGATGCGTGAATAATAAACAGCTCGGCCTGTCAGTTCACTCCTAGCCTTATTTATCGTTTTAAGTTCCCTTTATTTTGCAACACGATGCAAAGTCTATAAAGTTCTGTCGACTACATGAGTAATCTTAACTATTTGATTTGACTTTGACGTGCGAGACACAATTGATGTCTTGTACTATTTTAATGGTACCTTTGGCTTACTAATCTAGGAAAAAACAGGTCTGATGCTAAGTTATTATGTTAAAAGTAATCAATTTCGACGCAATTATTCTTTTACTGACTGAACATATTGGTCATGTATTTGCTTTCATTATTTTTGAAAGAAATAGTAACTGAAACATTAAGGAACATCACAGGATTCTGGGCCAGTAACCTATGTAGGTACTAAAATCTATTTTCTGTGGGTATCCATGTAAATAATCCTTCAGACGAAAACCTTTCATACCTCAAACTAAAATTATGAAAGAAAAGGATTCTCTATAACGTTCGATTCATGACATTTACATTCAGCTACATAAAGTGTGGAAGGGACACCGACGCGAAAACAGTTACCACGTACTCAGTAGTTCAGAAGGTCTAAAATGACCACTTTAGCAGAATCATAATAGGATAATAATATGAATTACGTTTAAATTCTTAAAATGGTCATAAACATACCTATTATTATGAATTGTCACCTTGTCACCATTTTACGAATTTAAACGTAATTCATATTATTATCCTATTATGATTCAGCTAAAGCGGCTATTTTAGACCCCCAGTACATTATACTAAACCCCCATAAATCGTAATTTTTCATCAGTTTTGTAGGAATAGGAAACACCAGATTTTTTTTTTTAATTACCGTTCAAAATTTTTTATGTGGGTTTGTTCAGAATGACGTACTGAGTACAGGGTAAACGTTTTCACGTCGGTGTCCGTGCCACGCTGTATAGTACTTACCTATATGAAAAATTCTCGAGGTAGGTACATCCGGTAACGTGGGTCCTCCACCATCAGCGGCGCGTTCACTTCTACAGTAGCTTTACTCCCCACAGTACCCACCACTTCCAATATGGATTAAAGCGTCGCATATTTGATGTTGGTTGCCTAGCAACGCAGGTAAAAACTTAAACATTACAGTTGTGAATCAGACCAAATGCGTTTGCTAACAATCATGAGTGAATCGTGTAAAATGTTTGAGCCACAGTTTCCTCCCTGAAGGTTTTGTTTCGAAGACATTGTGTGGTATGTGGTTGTGTTGTGGTGAAAAAAGGCGGTGTTTTGGGCCAGGTAACCGTTCTGTGTACTTTAACTCTTAACACTTTACGAGGTGACTAATACTTTCTTCTCAGGTAAAATTTGTCCTTACCTTCTTGTATTGTGCTTTTTAAGACCGATAATGACAGTAGGCTACTAGAGGTATGCACAAAATAAAATAAAAAAAGTTTGTTAGTAAAAAACAGTGTGTTCCCATGAAGTCACTTGTATTTGCGTATTTGTCCTGGCGCTTAACCTCCTAAATTGAATTAAACCATCCAAAAATACGGCATTTTTCGAAAACCTCCAGAAGTCATCATTTATTGAGTCATGCATTAAAGGTCGTTCGTCACCACATATATTTTTACTGCGTAGAACTATATGTGGTGAGACTTCAAGCAAATATTCGTGAATAACAAACTAAACAAACAGTTTTATAACCAATTTTTATTTAAATAAGGTTTTTATTTGATTGGCCTGTTATGTTCATTGCGTAAGAACAGGTACCTAATCTACCCGTAAATTAATTCGATTGTTTTGTATTTAGACATGAATGTCCTCTGAACATCTTGTCATAATAATTAAACAACGTGATAATTCGCAAACTAAATAATGATTTATTGTTGGTCGCTCTCCTAGAAATACATTTTTGGTTTAGGTGTGTACTTTTCAACATCTTATTTATTTTGGTTACCGAATGTCGTATGTCTCATGACACAATTCATCATTTTCAGCTTTAGTGATATCACGTTAAAATATTTCGAAAAATAACATTACTAGCAATAATTATTTCAAAATGAAACAAGATATAACTACTTCAGCATGCACGGGTATAGACTTTCATTCATCTGTTACTATAGGTACTTGTATTTTTCTGACTTGTAATTTTTTTATGAGTATTTCACGTGTCACGTATGTTGATCGCATGTCAGATGACTGACGTTGCACATTCTGGTGCAGGCACGAGCGCTTGCGCTATGGCACGTGATCAATTCTTCAATATCAGCGTTTTCTAACGCCTAGCACGTTCCAAATTCAAAACAAATGCCTACGAGTGGACTAACTGTGATGTTGAGATATCGATTAGTTTGCGCTGTTGCAGTTGATATTAAGTTCAGACATACATACATATACTCACGCCTTTTTCCTATCGGGGTGGGCAGAAACTACAGAACGCCACCTGTTACGATCGATTGAATGCAAAAATTGTTGTTATGATTAAAAATTTATGGATTTCAGGGTTTTTTCAAGACCCGACACCGTGATCCGCTTTTTTTTAGATATTATTGCAGTAGCGAAAATAAAGGTTAGGTAAGTGGAGACGTCAGTTCAATATTAAGATCAATTTCTTTTTAAAACTACCTGTGAGCATATTAGTGAAGTAAAACCCCACTAAAATGCCGTGTCGGTTAACTGGAGTAGCAAAAGGTGGATGACTCATCCTGATTGCTATGCTGCGAAAGTACGGGCTGTCCTTTTGAATATTTTTTCTATGGGTACTTTAACGGTGTGTACGCCATGGCGCCATTGTACCAATTGCAACGGTTATTTATTAGTTATTTTAAAGCATTGTTATCCGAGATCAGAAGTTTCAGTTTTTTTGTCATGTTGCTAGCTGATGTATTAGTTTTTATCTAAATACAGGTATTGGATAACTGCCATTTTGTTATCTAACTTTTATTTTTAAAATATTTTATGTTGCGTGAGGCGTCTGTGCTTGCGTAATTATTAGCTACGGATTATTGGACAATTAGCGTAATTAATAATTGCACATTGGTAATGGTTATGAATATTAACATTAGGGTAACTTGCACTCGTTAGAAGTAGTTAACAATAGGTACTATTAAGACATTTTAAAATAATTTGTACACATTGCCTGAAACGGTTTTTCGTGCAGTTTTCCGGTGGCCTGTTAATAAAGACATAAGTAGTCCGATTCTATTTAAATAAATATATTTTTAAATACAAAGTAGGGATTCGCCTGTATGGTCGATTGATAAATAAACAGTTATAACGGCCTCGGCGCGATGTATAAATACCAGTTTTCACTAATATAGTAAAAAACTTGGAGTAGTGTGTAAAAACGTTTTTCCGAACGATTAGTTCAAGCGAGGTAGGACCATGACTCATCGACAACCGGTCGTCAAATGCGAGAGATTTTTTTTAAATATTTGGTCAGTTGGCTGCCCATTTTATTCTGAAGGTGGGGCAAAATAGATTTAGATGTTAATTGTAGATTTTATTCCAGAAGGTTTATAATCAGTATATTTAAGAAATCTAACACGAAGAAACCTAATACAGAAATCACGAACCGTCATTGATGATGTGTTGAGTCGACAAAGCTAATATTGAAGGGTTTTTAAAGCAGTCTTAGAAGAAGTAATTCTTTAAATGTGTGTTTTTCTTACAAATAGCAAGACGTACATATATATTATCATAACGTGTTTTTTAATGCGAGAACTTGTTATCGTACCGCGATTTTTCCACCTCGTTCCGAATGCGATCCCTCAGAGAAACTCCAAGCGTAGCCCGTTCCATAGCTCGTAGTTCCATAACGTAGTGTACCAACAGATTATTCTCTTCTTAGATCTTTGGATGATTTAACAAATATAAATACGAGTTAATTTCAATCTAATCAATTATTATTCTAGTATTAAATGCATTAGTCTCATCTCGCTCGACTTATACCTATATGCAAGTCTGGTGTAAATAACTTATGCTAATACTATGCCAATATAATCTGCAAGTAAATGAAGTTTACCTAAGAGGAGAACTCGTCGTCTTGCTTGCTAAGAGAATCGTGCAAAATGGCGTAAAGAATCAACAGTCGTAACAGACTAAGTAATGAGTAAGAACTAAGTCATGGCCTTTTCCACACCCTCCTCTTAACACCATAGTGAGTATAGGGCTCCGCCCCTTTGGGCCATGCTTCCCTGGCCTGTGCGAGACTCATCCAGGTATTCCTGGCGATTTTATGCTGAATTGCTGACTGTCCACTCATCTGGCTGTGGGCCTACCGACACTCAGAGCTAAGCACCTATTTCGATTATATAATTTATTTTTGTTTATTTGCTCCTAGATGAGTTAAAACTAATGTAATATATAATTGAAGCCAAACTGAACTTCAAGCCACATATATATCTTTAAGGAAGAGCGCTATTGTCTGAGATACAGATATTCATTTATCTAGTTCAGACACAGATGTCTTGTCGAAGTTCTATTTATATAAGCTCATCTAAGATAGTTTTTTTAATTATGTAATGTATGCATCTCACTTGAATTGAATAAATTATTATTATTATTATTATAATAGAACGAACAATTCATTATTACTACAATTTTCGGTTGTATTCGTCGCTAGTTGTTGACCAATCAATTTAGCTACCTCTTGAGTCGTCTCCCTAGTGACTTTACTGTGCATCTGACATCTCCTACGTAAAGCTGATTGCAGCCCGCTACCCTTTGATGTTGTACAGTCAGCATCAAAAGTCGATGACCACATTCAGATTTTCAAAATCACTGTACATTATATCACCCATAAATCGCTCAACAAGAAGGGCGCCAGTATTGAATGAACATCATTAAAGTTCAAAATTAACTGAACACCATTTTGTCAAAAATCGCTGATCGTTATAGTTCCGAAAACATCATAACATTCAGTTTTACAAAAGTCACTGAACAATATAAAATGCTTGTTTTGGTTATCTAGTGTAATCACGACAACGTCCAAAAATAACTTAACATCTTAAATAACAAAAGTTACTGAACATTAGTTTGTTTCGGATACGTAACGTGTAAACTTATACTATCAAAAGTAGCTGAACTGCAAACTTAAAAAGTGCTCGTTACTATCTTCAGAGTTATAAATCCAATCTTGTCCTATCCAAACAAAATCATGTCAAAAAAAAAATATGGATGTAAATTTCGAATGTAACTTTCCAAAATAATTTTGTTTTTGTGTCATAGTATCAACGAGAAATATTAGAAGTGGGTGCATAAGCATATTCCGCTTAAAAATTATTCCATCGACGCCATCTAAGCTTTCTGTATTATGATTGATTAGTAACCTTATTTGTATAGTTATAAGACTCACTATCAAAAATCACGCAGATTCTGTTTGAATTTATACCATCGACGTAATTAATGTTTTTTTTAGTTCGATTGAATTATAACCTTATTCGTAAAGCAATAAGACTCATTTTCAAAAATCACGCAGATTCTGTTCAAATTCATACCGTCGACTTAGTTTATGATTTTTATAGTTACGATTGAATTAGAACCTAATCTGTATACATATGACTCATTTTCAAAATTCACACAAATTCCGTTTTATTTCAATTCTTTGGGAAACATAGTTGTGGGTATTTGAAAAACTGTTTACCCTTTAATGTAAAAAAAAAAAAACTAGCACTCCGGGAGTGCCGGCAGAAGTGAAAACTTGATTATTAACGTTGAGCATGTTTGATATTTTGGAATGGTTAGGGAATAATTTTGCACCAATTGCTTTATCAGTATAAAAGTACTATCATTTATGTGGTAGAATACAATATTCATTTATTGCGCTATCGTACACAAACATGACAATTTATATTACATTAAAAATTTAACACTTTAAAACTATTACAATTATTTTACATTAAAATGTTTATCTCTCCGAAAAATCAACTTTCATCCATAATTTCAACGACTTTTTCACCATCATCATTACCAGAACTATCATCGCCAATCTCTAAAACTGATACGATAGGTTTATGGTAGCTGAAGTAAGAAACGAACAGTTTTGATTCGAACCTATTTAAATGTCTAATAAAGACCGCATCAACTGATCACTACACAAACGGTCGAGCCATCAGCTGTCACCATCCATGGATGCGCGTGGCAATTTATTTAATAGATTTGTCAGCTTTATCCCCACGGAATAGAAAAAACAGTGGAAGTGCCCTTAGACTGCCTTGGGAACCAGTGTCGCCAAACTTATACACTTGCAAATTAAAATGAACATTCCAATACACAGAAAACGGTGATATAATTGGCTACTAATTATTTATGCAACTTTGCGAAAAGTTTATTAATTGTTGTTCAAAATTAAGTCTTATTACAACTACTGAATGTTGTTTTTATTTTACATGTCAAAATCAATGAAGTCCATTTTTCCATCTAACAATCAATTTCGAGCAATCCACAACGAGTTCAGCTACTCAACGCTAGAGGGCGCTGTAACCAATTTACTCTATTTAGCACCCTAAAGTTATTGAAATAGATGTCATATTCGTATGCACTTGTTATCTATTTTTCTACTCAGCTAGGGATGCGGACAAGATATCGATAATTTAATGTCGATGTTTGTACAATGTAATAATTAAAATCTTTTATCTTATGTAACGGACCAAAGTCCGATTAGTATAAAAGGTAAAATGGTTAAATGAAACGATAAATAGTGAATTTAAAATATTTATTGTCCTTGAAATAAAACATATTTGTTTAATAATTGTCGTTTTGACTGTTTTATATTTAATTTTAACAGGTGATGCATGCGGATATTGACATATTTTTCCGCAATGGCTTTCATTAAATCCGTAATGTGATTCGATGTAGGAAATTCTCCTAACTGATGATAAATAATTTTTTGGAATATGGACGTCCCAATAAAAAAAATCTGTAGCCTTTTTTTGAAGTTTGTAAATTGTTTTCATCAAAATGCTCAGAACAAATTGTACTTGATTTTGACGGCATCCAGTTCTGTCTTCCCGTAGCTTCTATCCATTTCTCCTTAGTAAAAGGATCTTTGGGAAAACTGAAATATTTAGTTACATACTTTATTAGTATTAGTTATTTTTGAGGCCTACGTCCAGCTATGAATGAAGATTGGTTTATTTGTCAGAATATAAGTACTCAAACTCAAACCATTTATTTCAATTAATCGAGAAGAACGTCAACGAGTACATAACATGTCATGGTAACGTATAAGGTTTCACTATATAAGTACACTCGAAGACACTCTTTATTATTTTATCGATACCGAACTATTTGAATGTGTCCCATCCCTAATCGAGTAGCGTCGAAGTTTCTAGAATGTATACGATGATATTCAAGACAGCGAGCAAGTTGATTTAGACTTTGAACAATGGACATAAGGTAGTTTTTAGTTCGCAACAAATAAATATGGTTTTGTCAATAAGTTTTTATTGACAAAATTTAATTATATTGAAATATATCATAGTTTTATACTTACCGGTGATACGATACACCTCCGCAAGATACATTTTTTGTCCTGCTATCGTTTTTACATGTAAAAATTGCACAATAAGGCATGTTTTTAATATTTTTCGTTACGTTCGAGACGTCGTATCACAGCAAGTAGCTAATCCCGACTGAGTCGGTGTTGCGCAGGTGTTGCGGATCTCCGCATAATTGTGACACACGCGCGATAGCTGCGTGGCACTTCCACTGTTTTTTCTATTCCGTGTTTATCCCTAAAGCATTAGGTTCAAAGTTGATTGGAAACATTTAAAAATTTCTTTAAATGATTTTAAACCATAAAATGTTGAAGGTTAAGTTCAAAATCGTCTACTCTCCATCCGTCTTACGCTTTTCCAAATTTCTTTAAATGATTTTAAACCATAAAATGTTGAAGGTTAAGTTCAAAATCGTCTACTCTCCATCCGTCTTACGCTTTTCCAAATTTCTTTAAATGATTTTAAACCATAAAATGTTGAAGGTTAAGTTCAAAATCGTCTACTCTCCATCCGTCTTACGATCAGGTCACGTGTCCTGACGCGAGTGTCCTGACGCGAGTTTAAGATTTTATACCCATTACAGAACAATTTTTTTAAAGTGCTCAACGCCGCTAAAGAAGTTTTCACTTCAAAAATATTTCTGTATCGGATGTAGACCATTGCGGTTGCAATTATTTGTCATCTACATCACATCATCACACGAATGTTTGTCCTAAGTAGGGGTGGGGTGGGTATGTAATGGGTAGTCGGCTTAACCTAAATATCGACCATTTAATTTAATTTTGTTGATAATAAATAAAACGGTGGCGATTTACATGTGTCTACTTAATTTACCAAACACATATACCTACCGAAAAAAATACACAACATATTAAACCCAAAAAACATTTCATTTTATTCGGGGACTTTAGAGATGAACGATGGTATGCTATTTTTGTCAAAAATTTGTTCAGGGACTTTAGAGACGAAGAATGTTATGTTTTTTTTACTATAACTTTGTATAGCGACTTTTGAATAGTGATGGTCACTTACTTATGCCCTTTTATTATAATCATTCATTTCTGGCGCTTGTCATGTTCAGCGATTCAGGTATAATACGGTGTACAGCGATTTTAAAAATCTAAATGTGGTCATCAACTTTTGATGCTGACTGTACAAGAGGGGATCTTAGTAACGACGTCGAGAGGAAATGTTTTTGTAACCCTCTCTCCATTAACCAAGTTCTTTGTGTTCCGCTGTTGTTCCTAAAGGACTCAACCCGGCGGTTACCTTATGTTGCTTTTGCCAGTGTGTACCGTTTTCATTGTGGCTACTTGTTGATGCCAGATGTGACAGCACAGCTGTATACAATGTACAATCAAGGGCTGAAAATGTTAAGCACTTTAAAGTTATGTACTTTCTTCTAATTCTTGTCATCATTTTGAATTAAAATGAGTGGTCGAAAGGTTACATTGAAGATCTGTCGATAATCGATTTGGTTATCTGGATATGGATCGAAATAGTTTCAAAATGGACCGATAAGGCTTGCGAGTGCGTTTTTACTACATAGTCTAACGTGGCCATCTATGAATATTTTGACCGAATTATCTCACGTTTGAACAATCAGACTCAGATAGTATTTTCTGCTCATCTTCAACGTACTATCATCAAATTACAATACTTTCTTTAAGCTAACCAATACTTAAGTCACCATCCCCTTCGCAGATCAACCATGTCTAGACTAACATGCCTGCTGGCGGTGGCCGGCGCCGCGACCGCTCAGCTGACGCTGGACGGTATCCGATGCGGCCAGCTCACGTGCCAGCTCGAGGAGTACTGCTCCCCCGACACCAACCGGTGCGCCCCCTGCAGCGTCGTATGCAACAAGACGAGCCACAACTACGATGCTGGACTCTGCATCAAGGAATGCCAAGGTACGCTTCTCCTTCTTCTTCGTTTTTACTTGCTGCAGTATGCAAAGTGTCCCTTCACCTGCACTTTAAAACGCTACTGACGTTGCGATTAACGTGGCCACCTACGGAGGAGCTCAAATGACTTGAAAAGATGTCCCAGCGATACGGAAGAAGAAGATATGTATTTATTTGTAGCAGCATGAATGGGTCATGCTGTTGCACAAATGTAGGCCTGTCAGCTTCGACGTAGCGGTAGATATAAATGTTGATGAATGGAGAGGGAGACGAAGGGAAAAGAAAGTTTGGGTGTAGTGAGTGAGGAATGATAGGAAAGAAAAGGGGTTATGATAGTGTGTCATGATGGTCCAGGGAGCAAGTAAGAAGAAAACGACCCCAAGTAGCAGCCACGTGGTAGCAAGGCTAGCCAGCCGACGCTGGGTGTGCCGCATGTGCAGGCAGACGGTTTGAAATAGCTAATAGCAATGTCACAAATAAAACACTTGAGAAATTAAGTAGGTACAATAGACACCTAGTTTGCGAATAGGGTTCTCTACTTAACATGTAAGCAGGTGCCATACTACAACAAAAGGTACCTATATGTAACTAATTTGTTACGTAGTACTATCTATTTATAAATATAATATACCTTTATTAGGCGTATTGGTCATCCATCAAACAGACTCCATATGCCTAATGGGTGCTGTGATTGAATGCTGCGAATTTCAAAATATTTGGAAAGGCCATCGATGGACGTGTTATTCAGATGTTATTTCGTTCGAAAGATTGTTCGCGACATTAAAAAACCGTAACAACATTTTCTGTGGCGACACTGTTAGTTGACATTACACGGCCGCGTCGATAGTACGACACTGTTAGTTGACATTACACGGCCGCGTCGATAGTACGACACTCGCTTTTCCATATATCACGGAAATACTTGCGCTCAAAGAAATTATAACTGTCGACGAGGGGAACTAACTATGAGATTTTGAGTAGGTATGACAATAGTGAAATAGTAATACATTTTACGACGTCTACAACCACGCTTCTTATCTGGAGCAGGACCAACACTCTCAGAAACGATTGCCGTGTTTCCATTAAATGAAAATCCTTGGAGCTATAAAGATGACTAATATGAACAAATAACAATACAAGCCTTAAAGAGCTGAGCAATCGATTATTCACTCAGTTGTCTTAGTTATAAAGCCTGTTATTATTAAACAATAAACTTTACAACTGGTTTCGTGACCGCCAACCGCCTACGGTTGTTGCTATCTCTGTTTAACTGCGGTTTGTCTCGCTTGTACTTGAGTAAAGAATGTGTAGGTTTCAGGTCAAGCATCTCTTATAATAAGAGTGGTTTCACATTTATACAGTAATACGTTAATGGTGCAGATGTTAGAGTATTCAGTGGACACACGTACGTACTACGGATGCTGCGTTCCGTGTTGAGATTGATCTTGACATAGTAACATAGTAAAAATGTTTACGATACTACCATACGCGACGTTGATAATTAACTCGTTACTACTCATCAGTGAGCTAAAGATCTGCTGTTAATATTCGTCAAAAAGGTAAAACCCTTGAAATTGAATTGAATTCAAATATTCAAATAAGGAAGTAATATTTTTATAATAATTTTACGCGGACGACGATCGCGGGCAACAGCTAAATATAATTTCAGTTACATAAGCTAAATTAACCAAGAGTGCCCAAACCACCAAACCAAAACCCCACCACACCAAAAACCACCGCATCAATAGTAACTTTTTATTTTGATATCAGTTACATACGATGGTTATTACGAGAAGTGATCACAATATTTATTTGAAATCGAATAAACTTGATATCCAGCAAAAAACTGTTATTTTTATCTCTAGCTCAATTCACGAAACGCTGCACGCTCCGCTTATTATATCATCTGTACAATTTTAAAGTATCAGGTGCATGCTTGTACCAAGTTATCGAATCCACTGCGAACGGTCGTTATTCCTCGCACATCACGAGTTATAACGGACTGAATAGAATGCAGTTGTAGGATCATTGGTAAAGGGTGTAACAATACCCATAAAAGTCATGCTCCGTTGATTCCGACAGGTATGGTACGCACACATGGGGGCCTCATGCACACAAACCCAACGGATTATGTTTGTGTGCAGCCGTATCGTCGGCAAATTCAAATAGGTACAGGTGGCTCCTTGTTTATAAATTGTGCAAGTGTAATCTGTTTTTGTTGCATACGTCGCGATGCTATTAAATGCTTGTTTTCAATTAGTTCGTCTGTAAACAAAGTTAAGTATTGTATGCTTTGAATTAACTTGTATTGTGGAAAACAAAAGAGCTTTGCTCCTCTCGGTTTTTGGTTAGGGATAGGAGTTTACATTTGTGCTTTTATACTTCAAAAAAGATAAAATAAAATGTTTTATTTCACGTCTGTGTTTATGTAATATTTTCTACAGGGTAGTTTGTGTTTATCCATCCAGAGCTGAGTTGTGAAACAATGTATTTGATAAGCGTTTAATAGTTGATAGTTTTGTGAAGTGCCTTGTGTGTGTGTGTGAGGTGGTGTGTGTGTGGCCCGGGCGAGCACCTGTCGGCGGAGCTCAACCTGCTAATTGTTTGCTCGGGACATTTTTTCTCCGACCCCGCCTGTGTCAACATAATACCCGGCCCTAATTTTTTCCTTATCTCGTAGCGGAGAAATCTGTACCGTACCGTTAATGCTTTTCTATTGTGAAATCATTGAAACTGTGTTTTATGGCTGAGATCCCGTTTTATGTGAATAAAAGTATTTTTATGATAAGATTGATGAACACAGAGAGATTCGTAATTGAAATATAATCAATTTGAAACATGGTAGGTACTCCCTGAAAAAAAAGCATAAGTTTGCTAAATCAGCATTCTTATATTTTGAAAACTTCATAAAGTTTTATTCAACTCATAGTATTCGTGCCCCCAAGGAGAACCTAAGAAGGTATCTGTGAACAGGTCGTAATCATAGCTCTGTAATGTTATAGAGACGCTTAATTCGCTGTGGATGCACTGAAAGGGAGTCTAGAAGTTTCTTCACAGATCAGAGACCTTCCGTCGTTGCAACTTGAATGAGACTCAGATGAACTATGAGAATAGTTAACCCCTCTGATCTGAGGCCAAATGTTAATTTGGTCGAAATCTCGAAGTTGTATGCAATTTGTAATTAATAAAACCTCAAAATTAACGGTAGATTAGTCTTAGACCCGTTGCAAGAGGAAACATCCTTTACATTCTAGTACATAGGACTGAATATCATTCAAGAAACGTAGAGCCGTAGCTCCACCGTCTTTCCTGACTTCAAACTAAAAAGACATTCTTGAAAACTTCAAACAGATTCTCAGACTCTGACAGACAATGTGTCAACTGATCACTGCAAATTAACACTCTTCTTTAAAACAATAAAAATATTTGAACAGTATCATTCGACACCTACCACATTAGTTTTTGAGCCAAATATTTACGACGTTATGTTTTCTTAGTTACATGATTAAGTACTTTTCATAAGATTTTTTTGGCGGGTTTTGTTCGTGTGCTGCTTGTCTATGTCGGAAAAGAATTGCAGAAAGCATATTTTTGTAAAGGATCTGAATTAACCGTTTTCCTACAGCACTCTTTTCGTAAGAACTCCAAGGTTTTAATGATTCATTCATTGTCGTTTTGCCATTTTACTGTACTGTACTATCATTGGCTCATACGCCATTGGTCGGAATGATGGAAACTACAATCTTTGGCCAAATCGGTCGTATTATATCAAAAATCTATCATAGTTCCCAAAAAGCCGGTCCTTTGAAAAAAAAACTAATTACTTCCACAGAGGCTTCTGAAACCAATGGGGAGAAATAACCAAAATATCCTATACCGATTGATAAATGCTTGCAAAAAAGCTTGCAATGCATGCTTGAAAAAAAAAACCGGAAAAATAATTATTTATACAGTATATTTATATCCATGTTTGTTTATTTACAGGGTACCTCCTCGACCTGAGGTACATGCGGAGGTCCGAAGATTCACATCCTCCTGGGGATCTGAGCGGTAACTTACTACTATTTTTATCTTTTTCTAGATATCCTTTGTTTTGAAGTTTATGTTCATGCGATGCTTGCTTCGTTGTACATGTCCTTTTTGTTTGCTTTGCGAATATGTTTGACTATTACTTGAACGCAGTGAAATGTGATATTTGTGAGGGATGAAAGTGTTTTGTGGCTGATTTTTTTATGCCAATAAAAAAGGGTTTGTTCGGGTCACAAAAGCTCGTTTGCAAAATAAGTTAGACATAAATGAAAAGAATTTTGCAGAGGAAATATAATTTTATGGCAATAAAAAAATTAGCCGAAAGTTACTTCATTACTCACCAGTCACCACAAGCTCAAGGGTTAGTGAGCTTGTCACGACTTAATGACAAAAGCAATAGACAAACGCTTTATCTTTTTTATCAATTTTAAGTGTGACATAGATAAGTACTTGTTGCATGAACCACTTTAACTTACTAATTCGTTTCATAACGTTTTGACACAAGTATCAGCTTTAACTTAATTTCGATATTTTAGAAACCATCCCAATGTCAATATTCTAATGTCTGGCCAAACCAATAACACTTATGAGAAATAAAACCTTTATCAAAATATTATATAGACGTAAGTAGTAGATTCACTGACAAAGCTAGAATCGATACTAAATGCCTTGTTTTAGTGATATAAAAACAAATATTTGGTTAACAAAACATTGAAAGTTTATATTTCTTTTATACAAGAAATAAATTGGTTTCTGCGTTTTACATGAGAATGTCCTTTTGCTGTCCAATTGAGAGCTTCGTCGCGTAAATATTGAATAAGCCGAAACTCCACTAGACTACGGAACAAAATAATCAGTAATTGTACACTCAAACAAGCTATTTGGTATACAAGCTGAACTCTTCTTTTGACACTATACTGACTGGCTAAATTCGTTTCTGTAATAGGCGTTGAAACATTATATGAAACAACAATTTGTTAAAATATGTATTAATATTATACGAGTAATATGTCTAGGTAATAAGAATAACACTTACAATTTAGGATTCGTATCTATACGAAATCTGAACAATAATTATATTGTGATACTAAAACAATTGAGTACTCTGCATACTCATAGCTGTTATCAAAGTGGCTGCAATGCAAGTTATGTGCCTGCACACCAATCTCTTTGTTTGACTGTACGTAAGCACCTTCCGGTAACCTCCCAGTTAATAACAAAACAATTTAATATTCTGTAGCATATTAGTGTTGTGAAGTTCATAGATATTAAGTTTTGCAAGTTCTGGAAATTGCTCTGCAGTGCGAATATCAAACTTTTAGACTTTTGGCCTGTAGACATGTTTACTGTGAATCTTGAATACTTGTTTCCCTGTCTTTGCGATATTTTGTTGTTCTGGATCAAAGCTCCAACTTTACTTTAAATACTTTCATGGCCCCTATACAATTATATTCAACGCATGTAAAAATATGAACTGGAGAAAAAGTCGGCAAAACAATAATTAAGCATATATGAAAAGGAAAAAGATCGGCAAAGAGCGAAAGTGGGCAAATACCGAATAGACCTCCATCAGCACAAAGTTTTGTGCTGTCATACTCATACCGTAAAACGTAATTTTTCACCCCAAAAAATGTCGTGTCCCACAATTTTTTTTTTTGCGTCGAGTTACTTACACTTCCGGAACACCTTGTATTGTATATTGCACTGCTTTTTAAATTACCGTTTATATGCGTTTTGATGAATACTCTGAGATCTATAAACGTTACTTAACTCGTAATTTGGTTTAGCGTCGCTCTTGTTGTTGCAAACTACAAGTCCAGTTGCGGGTACATGTCTTAGTCAAAGTCCGAGTTAAGTAACGTTAATAGATCTCGGCCCTAGAATAGTTGAGCTAATGCAACCAAAGAGCTATGCATTGAAACCTGTAGCGAACAAACTACGTAGATACCTATGATAGATACTATATGCTGCAGCATACACCACCTGCCATCCTGGTACAGCTGGTAACAGAAGCTTTAAACTTTTCCTATGAATTATACGTTTTGTACAGGCAGATAGCTAAGGCCTGGAGCAACTAGTAGCGTTCCTAAGTCTCATTGGCGCCCTCCCGTACCTAAATCATTCTTCATTGACAATGTACAGCGTAGTTGTGTAAATGTTGCCTTGGTTCTGTTGCGATTTGTTTGCTATTTTGGACCTTATTATTTCCATTTGTGTTGTGAGCTTTTATGTTTTTTTTTGCTTATGCGTTTCATTGCTTACTATGTTTGTTTATGAATCAGTAGTTTTACATAAGTACTATCTAAGTATATTAAGGTCTCATCATATTTTTTGAGAATCGTGAAAAGGTTACAAAGATTTCCGACAGTCAGCAGCATTCAGTGTTTGCTAATAAAAACATCATATCCCTCTAAGAAAAACAGAAGCGCAGGAACTTTGTCCAAAGCGAATCGTCATTGCGGTAATTTGCTACTAAGGGTGTAAATCCCCCGAAACTGCACGCAATCAGCTCACATTAACCGAAATCAAGAACTGTCAAAGACATTGTTGTTTCAAAATTGAGCCTGACAGCTGTGAGCTAAGGGCTTAATTTTCTTTTTATTTTCAATGCGAACATGTGATAAGCATTCAACCCCGAAAATGCATGACTAAGTTTTAAATTATTAATAATGTAGAATGGTGAATGGTGGTTGACAAAGGTTATGCTTTCGAAGGTGTGCAGCGACAAGCGCAGACTGCCGTGATCATCAGCGCGGTGGCACTGGCCATCTTGGTGCTGGTCCTCATAATTGTCTGCCGGGGCAAGTTCTCATGGCGTTATTTGAAACAAAAATTTCAGCCAGCTAAGGTAATATTTTTTTTACAATAAAACTATATTTATTAAATACATTTTTACAAGCTATAAACATACTTAAAATAATAATAAAAATATGAAGAAGTATGAAAATGGAAACGACGTTTTGCAATTGACACTGAACATAGTAAAGTAATATTATGTTTAAGTCGCGCAGCAAACACAATGTGCAACACAATTAATAAAAATCTTAAGTTTACAAATTCATTGACAGTCAACGTACTGCTTAAATCGCTCAGTATAATATTGTACAAAAAGAACACTAAGGAAGGGGTCTTTATTGCAATATGCATTTAAATATACGAGAAACATACAAACACCCATGCATAATACAACTTTTTTGTCGCACAAACACTTACGTATGTATGTACAACATTAATTAGGTGCAATATATCTGTTCCTTTTATCAAATTCTGCCTTCATAAGGTGTTGCAGAGATAAAGTTTTTTGAATAAAATTATTTCTTCGGCCACTGATCCAAACCCTTTCATCAATTTCCAGAACCGTGTGAAGCAATACCCAAACGACCTGACCCATCACAACCCACACGCGGAGATGCCCAAACCTAAGCACGAACTAAAACTCGAGATACGGAACCCCGAACCAGCGAAACGACCGCAGCAGCCTCTGAACGCACGAGACCTGGAAACCAGGACCTCACACACGGAGAAGAGCCAGGGAGCCACGACGCCGAAAACCATCAGCACGGCACTTAGCAACCGACACCCCGCAGAAGATACCACGTTAGACTTCTCCTACGATAACATGGGGATGAATGTGACCCCGCCCGAGCCACCAGCCACCAGCCACAAGTTCTGAGGTCCGGCTGTCAGTTTCGGCGGTGAAACTATCACGTTTATAGAGGTCAACAGCAACGTCAGTGCTGCCGCGTCAGAATGTTCAAGTCCGCAGTTTACTACGTCAGGAGCCGGCCACCTCCACCCCGCTTTACAACGTCACAACGTTGCCGGCTTATAAAATAAGCAATCAGGTAACATGGAAGGATTTTACGGAGGTTCGCAGTTTTGTTTATCTTACCAGATTGCATTACATTTTCCACAAGATAACACTTACGTATTTTAAACAAGTCAAAGTAATTACTCGAGTAGAAGTAATTATTTATGATACGGTTTTAATCTGGAGTTTAGTAATTGCTTGAAGTTGAACTGTCAAAAGTTTAAATTCTTTGCTTTCTTTGACGGTTCTTTAGACAAGAATTATTCTTGTCTATTGCATAAAATGTTTGCATATATAATTACTTAAAATCAAGTAATTACTTTAACTTGACTATAGATACGGGTGTATGACTAGTGTTGTCTTGTGGAAACGGCTTTTCCGAATAACACACCAATTATTGGTGTTCGTATTTTTCACGTAGTTGTTCACATACCATAGAATTTTCAGTAATTTACACATTCCAGATGGATCCTATTATCTACAAGTACCTAACTGTAGTGGGAAATATCTGACACTAAATTAGCAATAGTATTAAGAAAAAATAAACATAAAAAAACACGCACATTTTAAATCAATACCTTCACTAAATGTCGAGTTAACATAGAGTAAGTTTTGATCAATTTATTCGTATTTTTGGTATTCAGAATCGATATTTCGAATTGAACCGTTGTGATCATCGACTTATAAAAAATAAGGATTCGAACGAAAGGCTTATAATACTTAAAATATTAAATTTAATATTCTAGGAGATTATACTTGTACGTGTATATAGGTATATGGAACAAATAATTATAAGCAACTGTAAGATCAACATCAAAACATAGCTATAAAAAAAAACTTACCTTTAAGACAAGTAGGCCCTTTTGGTGTAGCTAAGTACTCGTATATTGTAAATATAATGTAGCGAGAGATTACGTTCTAGTTTACATCAGGACTCGAATTATTAAGAAATATAAAATAGGTATATTCCCAGAAATACCCGACCTTAGAGAACACAAAAAATGTAAGGTTTTTTTATATTTATTCCTTTCCAAGAGTAAATCTTACTCGACTTTGATATTGTTCGAACAGTTTTTCAAATGAAAGTTTTGCCAATTTGTGAAACAATTTTCACCATGTTCAAAAATTCAGTGACAGTGTTCACTATTTGATGAGCGCAAAACAAATACTAAATAATAATTATAGCGCCGCCAGGCTTGAAAGCTTAGATTTTAGTTTTCTAAGGTACTCTCTACCAAAGAAATTATTTTCAAACAAAAACCGTTGTCTATACGTAAGGCCGGGTACTTTTGGGACTGCCGTAGTAATACGTAAATAATTGAAATTCATCACAATTGCAGAGTTCCAGGTAGTAAAATAGGCAAGTAAGTATCCATGTGATGTTTATCACAGTTTTCAATTATTTTAATGGGTGTAAAAAGACCCTTATCGAAGTCGAAGGGTACTTGTTCACCCCGTCCTTACGAAATGTTTTTTGTTCTGAAACCGTCTAGTTACAATATACGATGGAGATATTAAAGGTGAAAGTCTCAACTTTTTCACGTTATTTCTTTTAATACATGTTATTAACAGACTTGGTATTTGACTAACATCCAGAAGTTCAAATTCAAGGTTTGCCAACGAGCAATGGAGCGCAGTATACTAGGTTTTAAATTAACGGATCGAGTTCTAAACACAATACTGCGCTCCAAAACAAATAAGCTGACGTAGCTCAAAAGGCTGCCCGACTCAAATGGGTCTGGGCAGGACATGTCTACTGCATGGCCGACCAACTGTGGGCCAAAATATCAGGAAACTGGTGCCCTGACACAGTAAGGCGTGGTCGAGACGAACTAGACAGGTTCCATCAGAACTGGAAGGAGGACGCGCGGGTTCGCGACATGTGGAAGAAGTGGAGGAAGGCCTTTGCCCAGCAGTGGGACAGAGCAGGTTAGGAAAAAAAAAAGTCGTAAAGTCGTTTCCCTGCAATTATTTTGCGTAGAGTTACCGAATTTAATGTACAGAATGCTTGGTTGACGGCTTCGTGAAGCGTCCGTTTGCAGCTCTACGCATTAACAAAAATAAACTAAATACAATTGCATAAGATCTTTTCTCAAAACAATAAACAAAATGAATTAATTCTTTATTGCTAATTAATGGTTAATATTGTATACATTATTTACAACCTGTTACAGACTTAAAATAATTATTAAAACCAACAGAATGTAACAAAAAAAAAACTACTGATCTTTTAGCACATAATGAAGTGAGTATCATTTCTAACAAGTAATATTTATTTTAAAGTATTAAAAACCCGCTACAAATTGTATTATGCACCTATTTATTGGGTGAATTTTAAAGTGGGTGTGGATGGTCAAATCCGAAACTATGAGGAATATTGAAAACTGCTGAAAGGAGTCTCTAGGCCGATTTTGATGAAAAGTAAATCTGCATCATTGAAATATGGAAAAACCCATATTCCTAGCCAAGAATCCAAACGGATCAACCGTTTCGATTGAAAAAAAAACACAGACTGTATTATTTTACCTCGCTATTAAGAATCAAATTCTGAGAAGTAACGACTTACAACTTCGCGCCAAAAATCCACAGTTTTTTGTTTTTTTTTTTTTCAAACACCAAGGACACTTCGGTTTTTAAGACAAATATTAACGATACCTTAATTGTCGAAATCCATTCAACCGTTTGGAAGATACAAGCTTAAAAAGAAATTTACAAACAAACAAGATACGCGCGAAAAACATAACCCATCCTTGGCAGTCGGTAAAAATACATCTTTTCTTGAAAAACCTTTAAAATCAGTTTCTAACGTGTACTAATGAGATTTTTTATATCGCTCGGTTTTATTTGGCAACCGCACCGTTTTTAAATTACGTCTTTCTGTCAGGAAAAACAAACAAAGAAAATTGATAGACATCACATGGGTACATTATAGTAGAATTAAGATACTAATTAATTACGACTATCGCAGACGTGTATTCGTTCAGCAATAATTTTGCACTTATATAATATACTTATTTTATATCTGTCTGAATGTATTCAAACGGGTTATTGCTAGACTCGATTGATGAACATCACAAAACAATGCTTGGGAACAGAAATGCTCATATACAAAATTTTCGTGGCGAATAATAGGTCTCGTTGCAACGCGAAACATTCTAATGAGCCTAATTAATCCACATAGTGGATGAATAGATGAATAGATTCCATGGGGTGGACACATTTACCGTCATGTTAATGTCTTTCAGTAGCGAATTTCCAGGACGATTATTAAATACTCTCTACAAGTTGGTTACAGTACAAAAAGTGTTAAAATACACTATTTTAGTTAACTTACAGAATCGTATCGATAACACTTGTAATAAATTAGCATTATTTAAAAATAAATCATTCTCATCCCCTATCATTTGTTTTGTGAAGAATATTCTATTGAATAGAGTCTGACGATTCTCCGTATTATATTATAATTTATGTATTATGTTTACTTGCAAGTATGTAGTTAGGTAATGTACCTACTGCTTATAACATTTAAATATAATTTATGTTGTATATTTTCGAGTTCGACTCGGGTTAAATAAATGTTCAGCATGGCTGAGGTAGTTTTTTTATTTATGGGATATGTTAAATGTGTATGTTATCTTATTGTTGGTGATGGTTTGCGATTTGTAAAACAGTAAATTAACTTTTTGGTAGCACGTTAAGTTTTATTGTTGGGATGTCATGTTTTATGATTCACCGAGGTAGGAAGCTGTGGTCGCCAGCTGCGCGGTTGATCCACAAAGAGCAGCTTGGCAACTTAAAGCCGGCGCACCAAGTGTAAGCTCTCGACAGAACTAACGGCTAACTACACCTACTTACAACAATGTTATCCCTCAACCATCCCGTATATACTTCTAAAACATCTCTCTCCATATTATTATTCTCTTGAACTATACGCTGCTATTTAACACAGTACCGAATATGCAGTAACATCATAAGAACTTTCGAATTGATCCTTTAATAGGAACCTCTAATTAATTACATCCCGATAATACTGTAGCGGTATCACAAAGAGTGCTATAGCAACATTTAACAAAAAGTACTACAGCGTCATCTATGACACAGATGATGAACTAAACGTCGAAATACATTTAAAATCCTACATCGCGCAAGTTATCCGCGACTTCAGACTAAATACAAGAACGCGACAACAACTGTAGGGCAGTAGCCCACCAGACATAATACCCGTCTCTTGAAGAACTTTACACCCTGTTCTCTATACCCCCAAAATACAACACAATGTTATTGTGAAGTGAATTTATGTACAGCTTTCATTGTTCGCTTTAAATGTAAAATTAACGCATATAAGCTCCCCAAAAGATGTATTTTTAATTATGAAAGAGATTTCAAATTTCTTATTAATTACGTAGGTACTTACTTATAAGAATTCTATTCTAATTGGTAACATATAAGGTAGGAACACGCCGTATGATTGTTAAAATGCCGCTGTTAAGCAGAAAAAAATGACAGAGAAAGAGAAAAAGATGATTCGAGAGCTGGTTATTTCATAATAACCAGCTCTCGCATCATCCATCATGGATATATCTTTTATTTTTGAGGCAATCAATTTTCTTTAAAGTTTAGGTTTATTATCTTTACAAAAGCATTCCCTTTTGTGCCTTTTTATTTAGTTTTAGAAATCCTCGGAAAGGTTCGGTAAGTTTGACTTTTCATATCCTTAATTACGTATAGTTTTTATCAAAATAAATACCCATAAGTAAATAATACTCTCAAATGTTTTGCAATGAAATATAGACTCCCCATAGACTCGTATAAGTAGAAATATATGATATATAAATAATATATGGAATATATAGATCTGAGGAGTACTTAACGAACTATCTTTAAGAACAAAAGTTTCAAGAGAGACTCGGTTTGTCCTTTTGTGAGTGCTTCTCTAATCAATGTGAGAACATGAACAAGTTCCTTAGGTACTACAATAACAAAAGATTTTTGAAAGAACGGATACGTCGTCGTTTATGAAGGTTATTTCTTCAAAGATTAGACAAGTAGGGAAGGTTTTTAACATCTACTATACTTAGGACTAATTAGTATAGGATGCAGTTAAGATTATGATATTACGGTATGCAAATTGATTATCAAACGTTTGGGCTGCCCGTCTTCGTTCTTCTGAAGGATATTCATATACACAGCGTTGATATTTGAGTTGCATTCCGTCGTAATCTAACTAAGTACATACGCAAACACTCCTTGTGTCGAGACAGCGACGTTCGCTTGTTTACTAAGTTATAACATTGAGGCAATGACTGGAGTATTTCTGATAGTAAGGAACTAATTATTACAATTACTTTACATTTAAATGTAAAACCGGCGTTTTACATTTAAATGTAAAGTAAATTAAACTGATGTGCAATTCAAAAATGGTGTAACTTTAACCAAGATGACAACTACAGTAGAAAATTTTAACAATTCTTAAAGATAGTAGTTAATTTTCGAAAATAGATTTGTTAGTCGTTGATATTTCATTGGTAAATCTTATTGATAGTTGTAATGCTACTTCTTATTCATGAAGATACCTGGCCATCTACGGCAAAGTCACTGTTAGCCCCGCCCTAGACGATAAGTTAATCATGTGCAGTATTGCCTGTATAGGCATGCATGAACGCGTGTAGGAGAAAACTGTAAACGTGCGTCCTTGCAATGGAACTCGGTTTTACATGCACATTTAAAACCGTCGTCATAACCTAGCGGGTATGGCTGTACCTTTAGACTGCAGCCTTATTTACACCATGCAAGTTTATTACCTGTCGAATACAGTTAAAGTGCAGCCAGTAGAACACTTGGAGTAACATTCAGGCACGATAAATCCCTTAATCCGATTAACGCTAAAGATTACACTATAATTCTGTTTCTGACATCTTTAAACGATTGACTGAAACAGAACGATGATTAGTTCGTTTAGTGCTAAACGCGTCTAGAGATGTGTGGGCCAAGTGAGCCTTGTTGTTCGTTCAACTTATTGTATACTACAGACAATTTAAATACCATCGTTTAAATCTGGTCATAGAGAATATTTATTTTTCTATCAAACGATCTTCGGATGTCGTATCAGCGGAACTGACAGTAATTCGAATAGGTTATGGATTAAAATAACTAGATAAGGTAGTGTTAATTTTAAGGCACTGTTTTACGCACTAAATAGGATACTAGAATTTAAGGTGGTGTGCACAGCACAATACATTATAAATATTATGTGATGTTAGTCAGAATTGGGTATGTAGCTGAAGGAGTATTAAATTACCCACAGCAGTTTGGTACTACAGTTTATTTTACAGAAGATTTTTTAGTTTTGTTACATAGATAATCTTTGTTTTGGCATTAGTGTTCAGACAACCGATAACTACCCTTACTGCATTGACAACCGTCAAAATAGTTTATTTTAAGAAATCATGTATTTTTATCCTTGTGGGGTCTAAATTTATGAACGTCATTCGTTTTTGGAGTTTACCTTTTCTGAATAACATTGCATAAAACTTAGCATTTAGTTCCGTGGATATTTCATCGTTGATTTGATTTTCACTATATCACATGGCAGAGAGAGAGATCCGAAATCTTAAGTTTACTGTCATTAACTTAATATCTTAATTAATAACTTAAAATAATAAATAAATATGGCTTTAAATTGTGTGTTGTGTCGATTGCTTTTAAATAATAATATCTGTAGAAGTAGAGTAGGTATAGCATAGTCATCTTATATTCTAACTTGGTTCTTATTTTGCTATTTCTATGAATATTTTTTAACCATTTAACCGACATAAAAAGCGAGATTTTGGTCATCACAGGGATTAGTATTTTGTTTATTCTTTCAAACAGACTTGTTTGATTTTCTTTGGGATTGTACATTTTTCAATATGATTGTTATATTTTCATTGGTATTACTTCAGTTTTAAAGTCAATCAGAGTTTTCTTGTTTCTGCTTTTTGATTAGCAGTAAATGTTATTTCAGTTTAATAATCCTTATCGTTTGACGATGTGTCAGTGAAGCTTAAAAGAATTAGTAAGTAAATTATAAGTCACCAGGTAGATTAGTATTAGATCCACGAATAAAAAATAAAAAACTTGAAAAAAAAACAAAAAAAAATTTAAAAAAAAAGCAAAAAAATATATATGTTAAGTTAAGCTTCATTGATACATCGTTATCGGTATCATTTTCACGAGAACACGGTTATTTAATTTTTATCTCAATTTAATTTGATACGGAAGGAAGTGGAATTTATTTTGAAATCGCACTACATTGCACAGTCGGAGCAACTTCAAGTGCTCCCAATCCATCGTCTTCCCATCCTGTAGTTGTTTTGTTAGGTTAATTGTTTACTAAAGCTTTGCACATATTGGCTAAATAAGAATTGCCTTCACGGCACCCAAATCCAATGTCTTCCTACTGAGACAACTGAAGTTATTTTTTCTTTTTTCTTTTATGATTTTTTTTTGGTATTTTTAAGTTCATCTTCTGGATCAACTTAATTTGTTTTACTAATAAAACAACAGGCCTTAAATGTTGCCTCACATTCACCGTCTTTTTTTTAAATTATTTATTCATCACTCCATTATCATCATTCACTTTAATAAGGGTTTATTCTCAAATTAAAATTATTTATTTGTAAAACATAGGTACATTATAATAAGATCTAATGACCTATAAGTAGATTTGTCCCCATTTTCTTCCAGTTACACTTAATTTCCTTTACTATTTAAACAACAGGCCTAAAATATTACCTCGTAGTCAGTCTTCCACTTAAACTTAATTTGCTTTAATATTTCAGCAACCGACCTAAAATGTTACCTCTTAATCATTTTATTCCAGTTCAACTTAATTCACTTTACTGTATAAGCAACAGGCCTAAAATATTACCTCGTAGTCAGTCTTCCAGTTAAACTTAATTTGCTTTACTATTTCAACAACCGACCTAAAATGTAAACTCTTAATCATTTTCTTCCAGTTCAACTTAATTCACTTTACTGTATAAGCAACAGGCCTAAAATATTACCTCGTAGTCAGTCTTCCAGTTAAACTTAATTTGCTTTACTATTTCAACAACCTTCCTAAAATGTTACCTCTTAATCATTTTTTTCCAGTTCAACTTAATTCAATTTAATGTATAAGCAACAGGCCTAAAATATTACCTCGTAATCAGTCTTCCAGTTAAACTTAATTTGCTTTACTATTTCAACAACCTTCCTAAAATGTTACCTCTTAATAATTTTCTTCCAGTTCTACTTAATTCGCTTTATTGTATAAGCAACCGGTCTAAAATATTACCTCGTAATCACTGTCTTCCTGACTTGATTTTTATTTCATCATTTCAGTATCATTATTTATCTGTGGTCATTCCAGCATTAACATTTACTTTCACTAAGCGGTAAAGAGGGTTTATTCTAAGACCTATATGTAGGTTTGTCACTACTTTCTTCCAATTAAATTTAATTTGCTTTACTATTAAAACATCAGGTCTAAAATGCTACCTCGTAATCACTGTCTTCCTGACTTATTTTAAAGTTATGTTTTCATCACTTCATGACCGTCATTCATCTGTTGTCACTTCAGCATTAACATTTACTTTAAGCGGTAAAGAAGGGTCTTTTATCACCATTAAGGGTCTATTATTGATAGGCCTGTTGGTCTAGTGGTTAGTGACCCTGACTGCTAGGACAGAGGTCGTGGGTTCGATTCCCACACAGGACAAATCTTTGTGCGATGAGTACGATTATTTGTTCTGTATCTGGGTGTGATTTATCTATAATATGTATGTATTTAGAAATATATAAGTATGTTTATCAGTTGTCTGGTCGCCATAGTACAGGCTCTGCCTAGTTTGGGATCAGATGGCGGTGTGTTGGTTGTCCCAAAATATTATTATTATTATTATCACTTGCATGAAAATGGGTTCACATTTGTTGATCCACTTTCTTGTATCCAGCTAAGCTTTTCGTGTTGTCGATTTTTTTTTCGTAAATTCGTTGTGTTATTAATTTACCTAGCTTCTTTATGTTCTTTCGCCGAATTAAATAGTTAAATGGTACATCATGATTTATTTCAAAGATCAGGACAGGTAGCTCCTTGTGGCTCACATAACAATAATATGTATTGTTATGTGAGCCACAAGGGGCTGACTTTAGGGAGAAATTACGTTCAAGCAGTATTTCAATTTTTTTTTGCCTTAGAGTAGTGCTAGAATTCGGTTTTGTTTGGTCTCGTTCCATTAATTATATCTTTATTTGCTTTGGAAAATAAACAACAAGGGGCCAGAAATAGGCCCTCAGAATCACTGTCTTCCGACATTCAGTAGACATCTTCCTATTGATCACAATGGCATATACAAGGTTTAACAAAAATAGTGTAAGCAATTTTCCGGTTGTTCAGAAATGGTTTGTTCGAAATTAAACTTATATTTCGTTGGTTTTTATAAAACATCAATAATGCTTAATTTTTGTTTGCAAAGATATCCGTATGCCCGGTGCTACGAGCGTATTCATTTTACTTTATACTGACGATGGGGAACACTCCCGTATTTTCATGAGTTTAATATTTTGCCATAAAATTATTTTTGGGAATGTTATATACTTTATCATACCAACTCTCCTCGTATCGATTTTTGTTAGACCTTGTTATACCTCAACACCTCATCTCATCAGTCTTTTTAGGTTTTGTAGAGTAGTTGAAATAAATCATTTTCAAGTTCATGACATGTTAGTTAATAATTGTTAAGATTTGAGTTTCTTGTGAATAGTTAAATAAGCATTGCTTAAACTTCGTCATCGGAGTCATTTTCACCAGAACACGGTTAATATTTGAGTTTAATTCCCATTTTGTTGTTAAGTGAGGAAGCGTCGTGATGAAGATTTGGTTTTGACTGCACAAATCTGCACCGGAGTGTCCTCCTCCTAATCCATCGTCTTCCCACCCTGTAGTTTATTATACTTCTGTAGTTTATCATACCTTACCGATAAGTTTTGATCATCCATGTTTCTGTACATACTTTGCTTTTGTGCTGTTATAGGATTTAAAAGCAATCGGGTAATGTTAACTCCATATTTAAATAACTAATTAAAAATATAAACCTCTTTTAGATTTATAGTTATAATATTCTTCTTCAATAAATTAATTCCAAATTATGTTTAATATTTAATCGGTAGATGATGTGTCAGTAGAGCTTATAAATAGCTTTTATAGATTACTATGAATATGTTAATATTTAAAGCGGTACCGTTTCATAGGTAGTGTTTTCACGAGTGCACTATTATTTAATTTAACCATGAGTAATTAATGATTTTGTCTTCAAAGAAGTTAGTGATGGGAAGTGGAGTTTATTTTACGATTGCACAAAATTGCACAGTTGGAGCGACCCCAGGGCCTCCTGATCCATCGTCTTCCTGATGTCTAACTAAATCGCCTTCACACAATGTTGAGGCGTATGCTTTTAAATTAAGTTTCATTTTCTATTGTATTTAGATAGACAGTAAAGAATAAGACCATGTGGTTTAACATTCGGTATCTCGTTTCAAAAATCTGTCAGTGTTCCCAGTTAATATTTTCATAGAAAAAGTTATAGTTAAAGTTTGTTTTAAAGCCGGGCATCTTCATGATTCAGAAGTAGCATTACTAGAAATATCAAAGTAGGTACTTACGAGGGATTTATATCACAATAATATACCATAATTTAACGGTAACAATATAATAGTAGATGTGTGTTTTTAGATTCTTAATTGGGTACTATAAAGGTATAGTTAATTTAATTCAGCATCACAATATGTTCACGTATTTTCTACTTTCGACAATCCTTTTTTCTGTTTTCACTGAGAAATCCCCTTAGGGCACATTGCACCTGCAATTCTTAAATGTTTTCCAAATCAGAACGAAACACCAGTTGATCATATTTAATTTTAGGAACGAATAACAAATATTGCGGAATTCCGAACATAGAACGAATTTAAAGGTGCATTTCACAAGTGTCCAATAAAGTTGCTTCAGTAAAAATTCAGTAAAGCCAGATTGTTCATTTGTCTCAAAAGCCTACCTAATGTAGGTAATTGTAGGGTGGACCACCCACTTAACTACCAGAACATAGGATTTTAACTAAGCTTGTGCTTGCTCTATCAATACCCAGACACATGTGAATGCTCGCACAGTTCCCCACTAATCTCTTGCAACATAAGCTACTTAAGTGTGTTTCTCAGTGCTACTAACCATCGGAGTACGTACCTAAATACTAGTTTGTTTTTAATTTAAGTTATTTGTTAACAAAGGGATATGTTCTCAAACACTCGATACTCTACATTTTGAATCTCAAATTAATATGATTGCCGAAGTTTTCGTCATATAAAATTAATATTCCAAAAGATCTGCGAGGTTTTCGACTAGTCGTACGTGTTGTACGTGTATATCTACCGACATAAGTTAGATTTGCATCACATTTTAGTATTAGTAAATATAGATAATCAAATAAGGGTAAATGTATTAAATAATGAGTAGATATCTTCAGTAATTAATATAGTACTTAAGTCACTTTTAGACCGTCCATACTTTACATTCCAAAATGTTTTTGATTAAATTGCACAGTTTTTAATAGGTTACGATTAGTAGTTATTTATAATAATAAGTTTATCTATAAGGTGTTTACAAAATCACATTGTCATGCTAAAACATACGCATACTTGCAATTTTGGAACCATTCTAGAGAACATCGCAGACATAGAAATTATAGTTATAACTAAATTAAGTAACGAGTTAATGTATCTGGTAAATTGATAGTGGTGTAAAATGTACACCTAAAGTTGGTGTATAAGTATTACTTAAGACTTCTATTAACTCTTGCGGCATTGATGCACTTAATTAAAATAAGTATTATTAAAGATTACTTTTAAGTTTTATGTCAGCATATTTCCGCGACAGCTGTAGACTAACTTAGACGCAAACTTACTTGAAACATACCATAAAGTGTAATACGGTCGTTGCAGAAATCGCTCACTATAAAAGTGCCAAACATGAAGCCAGTGCCACCTAATGGTTAAAACTAAAGTGTTCTATCATTCGAAACGTACATTCCACTGCCAAAACGGTGGAACATAATACTGTTATTAATTTGATGGAAACAGCATGCAGATTAGCAGATATGACCCTCCCTCACTTCATATAATAAAACACAAGCAGTTCTGCAGTCTGCATGTTTAGGTACACAAGTGCCCTCAATCATTATGCTTACCACTCACTGTGTTTCAAGGGCTTTTATAAGGGCCGGGAAAGGACAGTTCATCATCATTACGTTATTGTCTAACGTCCAATTAAATTCGGATTCATGGCGATAAGTAGGTATGTTTCCATCTTTGTGTTTTGTATTTTAAGTGATCTCAACGCCACTTGAAATGTAACAGTAATGAGAGCCGAAAATCCGAAATATAACAAACCGCTTTTCAACGAAACAATTTTATTAGTGAAACTTCGTATTTCACATTTTGAAACTGTCCAGTTTATATAACAGCACATGTTTTTACACATTTTGAATGCTTACAATCAATCATATAAGGTAGAATTAGAATAATAAAGATAGTTTTTAGAATGTAAGCTATCTGTATATATATGGAACCCTCAGGCATTCCGTCCAATACTTAGAGTAAGTAAATAGAATAGTGATATTTATAAAAATATATTAGGATAATGTAGTGTATGCAGGTTAAGTATTGCACTAAATTGTAAAATAAATTAAGCTGTTTCTGATATACCTAATATTAATTTGGAATACATTATCTTAAATTATGAATGGAGTAAAAATAACGGAACTGTTTCTGTTTATATTTGATTGGAGTGTTTTCAAAACTGAATTAAAAAAAAAATCTACATCACCTTATGATTAGCACAGTAAGTTAAGAAAAGTTTGCATATTGTATGAATAGTCCTTTTAGTTACTAATCTATAGTTTAATACCTATGGCACTTTACCATACCACACTTGCGGCGTATTTCACTAAACTATGTAACATCTAAACTGTGTTCACGACAGATGCCACACCTTTGAACGCGGTTCAAGTGAGCTGATCGCGTTCAGTTTTATTGGTGAAACCGCCCATAGTTAGTAGAAACGTTTAATAGATTTAGCAATATAATAAGTTTATTATTCAATTTTATCAACGCTTATAGAATGTACCTAGAATGTAATTGTAGAATCAAAATTATATGAAATCAGGCTATGTCCGCATTGTTAGAATTATATTCTAGTGCCTAATATTATCTAAATTGGAATTGGAAATAAATGTTTTAGAATATTCGTTTGTTTACTTTTATCATCCTGTTAGAAAACTGCTACATTAGCACGGAGCAAGGAACATTATGAAAAAAAATATAAGTAGGTACCTATTCTATACAATCATAACACACAGTGAATGAAGGTGTATATTATAGACATATTAAAATACAAACTTCTGTCTCTTAAACTAGGCCAGAACCCTGTGTTTTAGGAGCCAGTGTACTTTCATATAACAAAAGAACGAATATGGAAAAATAAAGAACAGTCAGTCATAATGTGGTAAATTTACAACAAATACTATCCATTATGTAGGCCCAGTGCAGGATCGGGAAAGTCTCACGTCTTCGATTGTTTAGTTTCTTAACCCTTGTGAGAGCAGTAGTCAGAATATAAATGCCATAACGTACAATGCCTGTGTAGCTACGAAGCTAAGAGCAAGACACGAAAGTCAGGGGCACTGGGTCATTACCGCATAGATCACCCAACAAACTCCTAGACCTCAAGTAGAAAGATGGAAAAGCGTTGAAAAAACTGTTTATGAATGACGATCGATAAACACCTGGGAGCCTTAGATGTGTAAGCTCCGCCTGATATCAAGATTTCTAATAGGGTAATGGGAAAACACTATCGATTATATCGATAATTTCGTATCTACTTACTTACTTAAATGCGAGGCGAACAATGGTTCACAACAACAATCATGAGAGTGGCACCACACACACCACAGACCAGCTTCGACGACTTTGACAGCACCGAAAAAGGCTTTGTCATGGCAGGATTTCTTTTGACCGAGGTAAAGACTACTTCTTCTTCTTAGCGTATCGATGGCAATCTAAATTGTATCAGCCCAAAACTGAGCTACTAGTTTGGCGCTTTCAGTAGCGTCCATCAGTTCCTGAAGCGAACAAACAACAGGACAAGCAGGACACGATATTAAGTGCCCCATCGTTTGCAGAACAGCACCACATTTACACTACTATAATACTATTATACATATATAGAGATGATGCCATACCTACACAAACCTGCAACACGAATGGTCAAAGCAGATTCCAGTATCAAAACGTATGCAAAATTCATGAATGATATGAATGATAGGCACCAAAGGCGTTTTAAGGGGGCCTGCCTCCTAACCCCCCCCCCCCCCCGGGTTTGGGAGGCAGAACGACGGAAAAAACAGATTTGAGTGAACTACAAAACTCTAATAGTAATAAATATGTACAAGTACAAAAGGGTTACAGGGCGTCCAAAAATTCGTCCGCAAAATAGGCTCGCCCTCTGGTCATGTGAAGAGTCGCTTGGCGATTTCCCGAAATACAAGGTGGGCACTCGGACCCCATGGCCCTAGTGTTTCAACCCCAAACGGCTCAAACACATATAACTACCATTATCGACTTACAAAAATAACTTCAAAAACAAAATGAAGCTTGTGGGCAAAAGCGAGCGAAGCGAGCCTGAATTTTTAAAGATTTTGACCCGTACTGGTCAGAATTGTTTCGTTCCTTCACACATTATTTATTTATTTATTAAACTTACACATGCAATCTTTACAGGATGACCCCAATACAATAGTGGGTTTCAAACACAACCACTCATACACACACATAAGTTACTTGGTGGACTTATAAAGACAAGTTCAAGATTGAAAAAGAGTAGGCTGCAAGAACAAGTGTAGCGAGCTTGAAACTTTTACAGCTTGTCTCAAATAATTGACCGTGGGTATTTTTCTAGGAACTCTGGGCGTAAGACCAACAGAATTGAAATATTCCTCAAATTTTATAGCTGAGGACTTCAGTTCATTCTAAAACAACAAGTACCATGGTACCTGAGAACAGAAGTAGAACCATTTGATATATGTTGCCCTTTTCTGACCTTTGCTACAGATTTGACCTATTATTCAACCTATTAAGAAACATAGTTTAACACAGCCTTTACAGTCCTTAGTTGTGTGCTTAGTCTTAGCACAATGTTTTCAAAATGTCGACAAATTGAGGCAATTGATACCATTTTCAATTGGCCATAGCTCTGGTCTCCGGCAACTTTTGGTGTTTGTCGCAATAGTATGAACTGGAGAACTTATTTTGAGCTATGATTTGAGGCATATTACAATTTTGCTGGACTTACGCCCATTTTGATCAAGACCCTTTATATAATTTGAGGTTGCTCGATTTTTGTAACCTTGCGTATGTCAAAGCAGCTCCTAATTTATTTCAACCTCTGTCGTTATCGATCGACACCATACACGATGCGCTACAATGCATTACATACTTACTCATTTGAAAATTGTGGATGAAAAATATTACCACAAAATTGGACGCATTGGAGCATATTATTAATGAATATTGAGAATTTTTCATATTTTTGTGCAATGATTTTTGTCATTCTTTTCCCATGAAGATTGGGATACGGTGTAAAGTGCTAGAGATAAGTTCTCTATTGTATTCACAACGACCAGTAACAAGGTCACTGCTGAATAGCAAATATCAAGTGGACAACCAACAATGGGTTGGTAAAAAAATCGATTATCATAAATGTTTCTGATTTCGTCGAATAATAGCCGTAACAGAAGTGTTGTATTATACTTTTATTGCCAGTAGTCGACTGTGAATAGGGCAATGTTGATAACGATGATAATGATGCTTTCTGTCTATGGTAATTGTCACATAATGTTTGATCCATACATAAGTATTTTGCAGCAGACTTCCAACGAAGATAGACAGCGTCGTTGGTCAAGTGATCGCAAGCGCGACTGCTGAGCATGAGGTCATGGGTTCAATTCTCAGGTCGCGAAAAGTGGTATTGGATTTTTACATCAGACTCAACATGCATAGCAGCATAATCAGTCGATATTTTCCCCACTGCTGGGACATAGGCCGTCTCTCTATGAGAGGGAATGGGCTATTATCCGCTGTGCTGTGTGAAATGTCCAGGGATATTTATTTATTTATTTATTTATTTATCCACCTCAAGGGCCCAGTGCGGGTTGGTAGATGTCACATGTCTTCGAATTTTTGGTTTCAGGACATGCCGCTGGTTTCCTCACTACGTTTTCCTTCACCGTTTTGAGAGCAGTGGTGATGAAATAAATTACACAAAGTAATGCGCCTGCCTGGGTTGGAACCCACGACTTACTGTTCGTAAGTCGGGGCCGCCACCACTGCGCCACCGCTGCTCTTTTTTTTCTCAGTAGTAACCAAGAATACTGAATTTGTGTTCGGTTGAAGGAAAAAGCCTCGTCTCCTATCATATGAGATATTATATACAAAACTGGTGAAATGTGGGCCTTCTATTGAGAACAACTCTGCGTAACCCATCGGAACTACAACCTTTTTAAGATTCTAAACGCGTAGTTACGCAAAATAGAAAAAAATAGTAATAGAAATTATAAAATGTAGATTGGGTTTTACGATGCACGTAGTGGAAAATTAGTACATAACTAATATTAAGTCACCGATGTCACAATTATGCCGCTGCCGTCGGTTTTTTGAGTATTGTAGCGACAAAAAGACTTTAGATTAGTGTATATCTGCAAGTCAAAAAAACGATTAATAATTCAGATGTTTGACAATATTATTTGTTATTTCACCCGTAAGACGTCCACGGCTGGACATAGGGCTAGGCGTCGCCACAGCGGCCTGTCCTGAGGGCCACAGCGGCCTGTCCTGAAAGCCACAGCGGCCTGTCCTGAGGGCCACAGCGGCCTGTCCTGAGGGCCACAGCGGCCTGTCCTGAGGGCCACAGTGGCCTGTCCTGAAGGCCACAGCGGCCTGTCCTGAGGGCCACAGCGGCCTGTCCTGAGGGCCACAGCGGCCTGTCCTGCGGGCCACATCTACCTGTCCTGAGTGCCCACAGCGACCTGTCCTGACGGCCACAGTGACCTATCCTGAGAGCTACGTAAATCCTGTTGAAAGTCGTTATAGAAGCATAATAGTAAGAATATGAATCAATTTGAGAGCTGTTACCGCGTCTTGTCTGTTTACTCTGTGCTTCTCACATCCAGAATATTCCCCTAATGTTAGTCTGTATTTTACATTCAAGTAAAAAATTAGAAATAGAAGTTAGTTTCAGTTTATATAACGTTTCTCGACTGCTACTCATTTTTGGCGCGCTTCCGTCAACGCGCGCGATCCATCACTCAGACGCAGCTCACAGTTGTCGTATCCACATGTATTTGTACACTATTCTAAAATAAAACCGACTCTTCCGAGAAATGTGTCATCTCTTGACTTAACATCGTTAATCATTAAGACATTGAGCCTAAGGAAAAAGCGTTGAAGATACCAGCTTTGCTAGTGCTTTCCGAGTTAGGCCTTTTTTACAATTTGCATTTCAATGATCGTGGTTGTAGCAAATAACAGCCGCATTGGTCAATCTTCGAGGTTAAGCAGTGCTAGTCTAGGTCGGTCCGTGGATGGGTGACCATTACGTATCGGGTTTCCTCTGTGCCTCGGAAAGCACGTTAAGCTGTTGGTCCCGGCTGTCAATTCTAGACCTTTGACCGTCGTTACCAGTAGTTAGTGGCTCGTGGTTAGACTGGTAGCCGATCCAAACAAAGTTTGGGAAAAGGCTAAGCAGATAATGATAATGATGATTATAAATCATTTGCTGAATCATGACTACTAGTCCCCATTGGCCTCTCCAATAACGCGCTTCCTACTCAACTCCATTCCTATAAATTCTAATCCAGGTTCTACCGTAGGTTGGCTGGCAAAGATCTTCGCTCCACCTACCACTTGGCAGTTTTTTTCCGAAATCCCTATTAAAATCCCGTATATACCTGCTAATTGTATTTTTAATCCTTAAGGATTTAAAAGGTTTTCATAGCAAACTATATTCCATGTTCACGATGTTGTACGATGAATGCATGGTGCGCTGAACGCTTCGCAATTTTTGCGTTGCAACAATATTTTTTTTTGGGATGGGAAATCATCATATTACTCCTCCCGCTCTGGGCGGAGCGGAAGGGAGTGTCAGACTTTTACTGACTAAAACCCATCCATGTTCCTTCTTTTGCCCTTTATGTTCCAGGGCCGCGGTATCTCTTTCGAACAGTCCTGCAGCCCTGGTTGCAACTATGACTAAATCCGATATATTCGAAACGAGTTCTTGGACTCATGTTTGCTTTTACAGTGCATGTATGAGTATTTATGTATTATTGATGATTTTTAAACCAAATATCTATTTCGTTTCTTGATGATTGGATAAAGAATAGTTTTTCTTCACAAGAATAAACAGCTTCGCGTAAAAGCAACTACGCTGGTAATAAGGTGTGTGCAATAAAATTATTGCAAATAGGGGGGCATAATCACTTAGGTTTAGAGTTAATATGGATACGTTTACATCGCGTTCAAAGTGTTACGTAGTACTAAATCTTTTAAAAAATTGTGTTTTTATTAATGGTTACCAAAAATACAAATCTTTCACTGCTGCAACACGTAAACTTTCACGTAATATAAATATCATCTAATCAATCAAACGCGTTTTCTTTAAATTTTTCTTCATGTATATCATCTATAACTTCATTCCCAGTTTGTCGTCTCGTATTTCTTCGACTCTTCCATGGAGGTCTTTCATAATCTCGCAGAAGCTTTTGCATACGTCTTCTAATCATCTTCTGCTTATGGGCTTCTAACATGTCGGAGTAGGCATCCGAGAAAGGCATGATGTTAATGCCGCCATCGGGACTAACGATGCCTGGTAATCCGGGAACCATGCCCATTCCAGGAGATGGCATTGGGTATGGAGGAGGATAGGGAGGCAGATAAGGTGCCGGGTATGACCCTGGATATGGTAGTGGATACGGAGCTGCGATAGGAGGCGGACGAGGAGCCGCGACTGGAGGAGCATAAAGTGACCCGTAAGGTGGCGGTAGTTGATACTGGGGAGGGAAAGGCATCGGAAAAGCAGGTGGGGGCGGCAGAGGTATTCCAGCAACAGGAACCATTGGATTTGTAGGAGCCAAGGGAATGCCAAATGGCAGAGGCATTGGCAGTGGCATTATTGGAACTGGGATTGGGCAAGGAGGAGGAATTATTGTAGGAGGCACCTCTGGTGGAGGGATTATTGGCAAAGGTGCAGGTATTGGTAGCGGTATAGGCATACAGTATTCTGGAATGTTCTGCGGGTACCAGTAGAGAGGGTTGCATGGATCATCCAGTTTTGTACGGTTTCGACGGTGTTCGGAAAATGTACCATCTATGGAGCATTTTATGCCTTCCAGCGACAGCAATATAAATAAATACTGTAAAAAACAAAAGTTTCAGAAGTATTCTAAGTAAAAATTATAATTTTAAAATATATATAGTATTTCTGACATTACTTTTAATATTCTTTTGATTTGTTCCAGTGGAAACGTAGAATCAATAACCTTGGTTATTTTCATATCATTTTTAATTTTTTATGTAATTTGTGTGTAATTTGGGTACATTTTGAGTATTTTTACACGCAAAATGATTAAAAAACACGCCAAGTGCGAGTCGGATTCGCTCACAAAGGGTTCCGTACCATTATCTATAAAAACGGCAAAAAAACATGTCTGTTGTATGGGAGCGCCACTTAAATATTATTTATTCTGTTTTTTAGTATTTGTTGATAAAGCGGAAATAAAAATATATCATCTGTGAAAATTTCAACTGTCTAACTATCACGGTTCATGAGATACAGCCTAGTGACAGACGGACAGACAGACAGCGTAGTCTCTTAGTAATAGGGTCCTGTTTTACCTTGTGGGTACGGAACCCTAAAAAACGATTGGTGTTGAAATTTTTCTTTAGAAACCAATTCCGATGAGGAAATTATCACGATTAAGTAGTTCTTATTAGTTTAGAATTAAATCATTTGAGCCTGTATAATGCTTTTGTCTTTGTCATGTCTGTGTCTTTGTCATTTGAGCCTGAATAATGTCTATACTATGTCAGGATAAAAGTTTAAAACATAATATTAAGTCTTTTTATTTTAGTTCTATTTGAAGTCTGTATATAATGTACATATTATATTTAATTGTGTTTTATAAATAATAAAAATCTAGTTATAAATAAATAAGAAGCTGTTGCTCTGAACATTGTCGCAATAAATAATTCTTACCTTTATGTTTGTGATGGACTTAATGTAAAACATTTTGTTCGTTCTTACAGTCGAGACTGAACTGGCTTGTGGCTTTTACAGTGCTTTATAAACACCTTATTTCTATGAACCAAAAAATTAATCTTTTTCAATTTAGACAATGGAATTTTAGACTACAATAGTCATAGGTTTATTTGACTTTATTTCTGCGCAGTAAGTTGCACCTGTGTTTTCACATGTTGCATACATTTTCTTCGTTTTACATGAATATGCTAAAATGGTTGGTTGGCCCATAAAATTATTATGATAAAATTTCATTGATGCACGGTCTCGCAGGTCTACTGGAAGAAATTTCTTATGAAAGAATTGTGTTCTTCTATCTTAATGTACCTTTGTCCTGTTAAGTATTTTGTGTGTACATAAATAAATAAGACTAGTATAAACATTATTTACTAACTATACCGACCTAAAATAATTATGAAAATATGTATGTACATGTATTAAAATTGGGACTTGATGCCTTTGTGAATAAATAAAAAAAACAAATAAATAAATAAAAGCCGAAGAGAATTAAAGGGCGTCAAAAAATCGGCCGCGTCGCTGTCGACGGGGAAAGTGCCCAGGAGGCTGGCAGCACTGCCATATTGGATGGCAATCCGATTCGAATCGTATTTGTCACCGATGAATGGAGAAAAACGAGGATTTGAAACCAGCAGGCGAAGTGATCTTTTATCTAAAAATTTAATTTGAAGACTAATTGGTGTATAATTTATAGTAATGGGTGTTTTTTTAGAGGAGAACTTTAAATTAAAATAAAACACACATAAAATATTTTAATATCCATGAAATTTGAACCAAAAAGTTCATAAACTTAAACGAACTATTTAACGGATATCGTTTGATTAAGTTTATCAACTTTTTTGACGACGCAAATGCAAGATCAGCTGGAAATTTCTCTAGTCTTCCTAAACTTCGTAATAATTAAAAAAAAATCTGTTTTAATAATGATTTCTATATTTCTTAATTTTTTTATAAAATACAATTTACATTTTTGTCCAATTATTCATTTGAATAACTTTGACTGCATCCCTTTTGGTCAGAATGTCGTTATATTTCTTATGGTCATTCTTATATTTTTCGTAGGCTGCGATATACTCCTCATGCCTCTTCCGAGATTCCGCGATATAAGCTTCGGCCATGGCCCGGGCTATACCCTCCGTTTTCTGGGCTACGATTTGATAACGACCGGGATGCTGGTGTTGATTCACTGTAACAATTGGGGAGCTTGGATATTTTTTTTCTTTGCTTTACTTTATTTCTGAAAAATCATCATTGTATATCCTAGACCTCCACTATTTATTTGCTTTTTTCGGTAGAATTTTTCTAATGTTTTAATGATAACTAAACCTACATAAATATTGAAATGATGAAAGACTGACGTAACTACATTTATCCTTCATTTGATATACGGAAGCACAAATGAATTCTTATTTTTCTCATAACTGAGGTATCGTTAGAAGCTTCTAGATTGCCCGCTGGTTATAGGCTATGCGGCGTCACACTAAATTCAATGTTTCGCCCTCTAGAGGTCATAAAATAAATAAAAAATAAATTGAAGAAAAAATATTTTTGGAAGGAGCCTTGTTGGGTATTAAATGACAGGGGATTAGCAAATTTCAAATATGCAATCGTAAATAGCTGAACACACTTTGATTTTTAAAGTCATTGTTAAGTTGATACCCTTTGTTTCATACTTTTTAGAGCGCGATATTTACGTAGACGGGTTTGAATTACGAGTGACTAATATAAGCCCGCCATAGACGATGGGTTATGCATGTACAGTCAAATTGTACAGGCATGCATGAAGGTGTGTATGAGAAAACTGTAGGTACAGTGAGGAGCTTGTATATATAAAAGGTTTGAATTAGAGTTGTGTTGGTTTTTACTTTCAAGCAATTTTTATTAAAATGTTGGTAGTTCTATCATTCATTAGTAGGGTGGCAAATAAATCGTTTCATTCAGTGATAAAGTATAAACATTATTTTAATAAATTGATCGTAACATAATTAAAGGAAGGCAGGATTATCTTTTTTAAATACTTCTAAATTCTTCGTCTCTACTATGGTGACTACACCTCCGTGTTTTGTCTTCACTCGGTGAACTTTATTTTTGTTTTGTTTGTTAGTATCTTTACTTTTCGCTTCTTCTTTTGCTGTATTCGTTTTATTTTTCGCGCTGTCATAAACGTATAATTGTGGTTCAGAAGGATATTTGCCATAAGCTTTGTAGTAATCATCATACATCTTCTTGGTAGCTATGACATAAGCTTCTGCCATTGATTTGATCATATTCTCACTTTTCCTTGATATTCCTTGTTTGTACAGTGCAACAGGACCTAAGTTTGGGATAACTGTGACGGTCGGTGAGCTTGGATCGTTCGCAATGTCTTTCTTCAAAAGTTTCATCACTTCTTCGTATGGGCTCCAAGGTGGACGATATTCCTCGTATTCCATGCTAGCTAGTTGATACATGGGATAAGGGTAACTGTAGATTTCTTCGGGGTATGTGGGTGTCTGGTAAGTATTTTCCTTTTCTCTTTTGCTCGTTATTCTGACAGGAGAGTTAGTCGCTAATCTGGCTCTTATTAATTTCTCGAAAACTTCTGCGCAGTAGGGGGGCAGATGTAGTGGGTGCCAGTAAAGCGGATTACATTCATTAGCGTTTCTGTATCTCTCCTCGAAATCGAAGTTTTCCCTATACGTGACCCCTGTGATGGATGGCGATGTTATTACGATAATCTGGTACTGCACTAATACTTGAACTATCCATTTTAGCTGAAAATATCAATGATTTATCTTGCTTAGCGCATTCAAAGATCCTACTGAAATAAGATTAATCACGTCGGTTATTGCGTCAGTCAGGAGAAATATTAGAATCTCCAAACGTTACTTACTACCAAGTCTACATGCATATGTTTGGAATTTCTTTAAAACATTTTTTTGTTAAAGTATCAATTTTGGTGAACAATAAAGTATTTATCTATCTATGCCCAGTAGTAGGTACACAGAATATCCAACAAGCGAGTAGCAGATAAGCTAAAACAACACAATATTTGCAAATATTCCATTTTAACTAGTCATCATCATCATCTTCCCAACTTTTTCCCAACTACGTTGGGGTCGGCTGCCAGTCTAACCGGGTGCAGCTGAATACCAGTATTTTACATGGAGCGACTGCCTATCTGACCTCCACAACACGATAAGACTGGTTGTCAGACTTTCGAGCCACTGACTACCTTAACGACTGTCAAAGATCTACAAACGTGCTTTCTGAGGCACGGAGGAAACTCGATATGTATTGAGTGGTCACCCATCCACGGACCAACCTAGGCAAGCGCGGCTTAGCCTGAAGATCGACCCAAGCGTCTGCTATTATTTAGCCACGAGCTCCTACGCTTTAACTAGTAAGTAATGATTTTAATATGTGAATAAAATTATGACGAGCCCACATATAGAGCAGGTTTAGACCGTCATAAATAGAATATTTAATGTTTATCATTAGTCAGTATTTTGTTTCTCATCATTATCAGATGAAATTACGAAAATGTTGGATTTATGAACTGAATTCATATTCACGGTAATTTCATGCCAATTTGTAGGCGTAGAGTATTTATAATGTACGCTCATTGCATATATATTTAATATTCATTACATTGAAAATAACTCATGAAATTCACCCATTACAATGTTGTCATTATATAATTACTTGACGTGGTGTTGGATTGTTGCTTGGTCATCGTAAGTTACTAAATTATTATTGAAGTACGCAATTAGGTCATACATCTATGGACTATGGTCACATCATTACATCACGCATGTGATCCCTGAAGGGTAAGACAGAGATGGACCTAATAGTACACCCACATTTCGTCAGTTATGTTTAAGTACCATGTAATAAGGGGCGAGCCTATTGCCATTAATCGAGTACAAATTCAAAGTCCGTGGCTGCTACTGAGAAATTCCTGATGGAAAACCCAAATGACACTTGGCCCGCCTGGAAATCGATCCCAGGACCTCATGCTCAGCAGTCGCGCTTGCGACCACTAGACCAGCAAGGCAGTCATCATCTATGTTAACAAACTAATAACATCTTACTAAGAGTGAACTATAAACACTATACTACCTAATCATCATCTGCCTAGCCTTTTCCTAACTATGTTGGGGTCGGCTTCCAGTCTGACGATACTACCTAATACTACATTATATTTACATAAAAAGTATTCTTACGAACAAAATTATAGATACGTTTGTTGAAAAGTAACAAAGGTGAATGGCTAAAAGTCACTTGGAACATTAATTAATCATAATGTCCTTGTGCTTATTGCTAATTAGGTCGTGACATGGAGAAGGCTCCTAATCCGTCAGAGACTTACCGACATTTCACTTTGTGCTGGGTTTTAACGTCAACTTCTATCATTCGCACTTTATTGGCACCTACTTATCGCATTGTTCTGTTTTTTTCTGCTATTTTTCGCTGTTCGTAATTTCTATTGTGTACCACCTGCACAGTGGCGTAATAGGTACACGACAACGTTTAAAAACAATTCTTTAAATAAAAATACAGAATGGATATAGCCGCTTTTATTTGTCAATGTCTTCATCCTATGAATCCTTCTATTCCCATTTTTTCCAGCTGTTCTTTTATTGACATGCCCTTGTCTTGGTTTGGGTATCTAAACAGTTTTATAATGACAGGTTGAATCACTACTGGTGATTTAGGACAACTAGCTGAAACAAAATTACGGGACGAGTTTGAAGTAAGCATACCGATGGCAGCCGCTAACCGGAATGACAGATCAGACATAGCAGCGATACGATTGGTTTAGCAGTATAACTGGCTACGCATTTAATTTTGCAAGTCCTTAGTCCTTATTTACAGGTACAAATTTCGTAACTACCTATTTTATAGTAAATACATGTTAGGATAGAATACATACCAACAACCAACACCGCAGAGTTGGTGAATCTCAATCAGTAAGATTATGTATTTTGTATCAGATTATCTCGTAAACATATACCTGCTCCTCATTAGTCTGAAATCTAATTATGGCACAAAGGAGTACTTACGCTTTAATGACCCAAGATCTTTATTGTTCAGAAACATGTCACTCAATTGAAGAGCATCCTGCCTGGCACTGGACGAGTAGTTGATAAGCGAAAACCCCACCCATATTATAGCAGCAAGCATTGTTATATCAGCGAAGGCTTCATATGTCGTGTGAAAAAAAAAACAATTTACATTTCACTTTGGATAAACAATAAAACTAAATGTATTATTTGAAAACTTTATCTGAGTGTTAAGGCTTGACCGCACTGATTGAAACTATACTGCAACTAAGCACCACGCGATGTCTCAGTGGTTATATGAAATCGTAAAGTTAGGTAGGTATGTCCCACTCTTCTTTTTCATTTGAATCTCGTGTCTTTTTGTAAAACCAAGAACAAACGTTTTAATGCGTGATTCAAAACCATTTGCTTTACGCCGAGTCGAGTAAAAAACTAAGGCGTGCGTTGCATCTACGTCTACGCATAAGTTGAGAAAGAAAAATGTAGATGAACATGTTCGAGTGTGGACATCCCTTATGACATAGAATACCCGCGCAACATGCTGTTATTTTGCTGCAATATAGTTTCAGTCAGTGTGGTCATATTATTCCTTTTAGTTTTCATTATCAGTTATTTCTTCTTCCAAGTGATTCCACCAATTTGTCAAATTTACGGTCGGTTATAAATGAAGGCATGTACACATTTCTGGGTGGACAGCAACAGTTTGCTTCATGATTTGAACTACTTCGCCTATTTCTCCGTTCTCGCCTTGACCTTTGGCTGCCTTGATAGATACCACTAGAATTTTCTAATTTATGCAACTCTTCGCGGTACTTCTTCAGCTCTTCATTTTTTATAACTCCTCGTATATTGAGGAAGTCTACCATGTCTTTGTTGACTTTGAATTCAATAACGCATTCTGAAAAGAGTAAAACAATGTCAGATCGTATGTACAAGTAGGTATATTTGTTTCAATGATCATCATCAAAAGCCTATAGAATCTCACTGTTGGAAACATCCACCTCAGTTGCCTGAGGTGGATGTTTCCAACAGTGAGATTCTATAGGCTTTTAGTATACTCCAAGCACTGCATCTAGCTAACAACCAGTGCTGTTTCTGCGGCTTTTTTCAGTATGAAAATAGTGTTACCATTATGAGGAGGACATTTGCACTCAAAAGGATTCGCTTTAATGGGTACGTCTTCACTTTTTCGGAAGTTTAGTTCACGCTCGGCAGTTCCCTGTGGCATGGTCCACACCCAGCTATTCCAGGGTATCTCCTCCTGCCTGGATTCCAAGGCCATCGAAGTCAGAATGAGAGCGGCGCAAATACCCTGCCAAGGAAAATGAGTTTACTTCAGTTGTTGTTGTAATATTTCAGTGTAGAAATAACAAATAGTTTATGACTTTTCTTTGGGTATTGTTTAGTTTTCATATGAAAAGTACTTGATAATAAAACAGCAGCCACCGATAACAATATTGTATTGATAATATAAAGTTTTACAACAAATCTTAAATAAACATAGCTTATAAATAAATTATTGGTGTGTACAGTTCTTACTAAGACTTCTCAAAAATCACATAAATGAAAACTTACACTGTCACTTACGGGACATACGAGTATTTCGTGATTTTAAACTATTGTGAGCTCCCTATATTTCGACTCTGTTGCAAGCGCCATGACCGCGGGATGACAGTGTATCTTTAGTTATAAACCTTGAAAGCTTAAATAACATATTATGTAGTCTTCTAAATAAAAGTTATGGAGAGATTTTTTAATATTCATTTACCGATACAGATTCCTTCGTTTGTTTGCTGCGATATTTTAAAATAAAGATTCATACAAACGCTTCTTGTCTTAATAAATACGTAGGAAGCCATGTTCATAAAAATTATAATCAGACCCCATATCTTCAAGAGAAGTCAAACCAGTTTCCATTCTTAGCAACGTCGCTTCAGTTTTAACATCAGCATCAGTTACTATTGAAGTTTTATCCCAATTATAATTATCCTGAGTCTGTTCAGTGTTATGCTTGGTGTAGTTTTTTCTCTTTTTTAAGCACACATCTGGCCCATAGGTAGGACAATCAGGACATCGCACTGCGGGAACGGTGGTGGGGGGTTCCGTGGTAGTAGTAGTGGTGGTTGTGGGAGCTTCAGTTTTAGTAGGATCAGTTGTTGTTGTAGTTGTGGTAGGTTCAGTCGTTGTTGTAGTTGTAGTAGCTTCAGTAGTTGTTGTAGTAGCTTCAGTTGTTGTTGTAGTTGTGGTAGGTTCAGTTGTTGTTGTAGTTGTGGTAGCTTCAGTTGTAGTCGTAGTAGTTGTAGTAGTGGTAGTAGTAATGGTGGCATCCGCTACTCTCAAAGTGAAACACGGACTCTTTGTCGTGGAGACTCTAATCGTACTTTTCTTGAAGGGCGCAGCAGTTCTCTTTGTGTGTAGGACGTGGAAGTCCCTATTGAAGATACGCCTGTAAGCATTACGGCCTTTGCTTCCTATGAAGACAGGGAACTGTAGTGCGATGTGTCCACCGTCACTCCCCTTGCATCCTCCATCACATAACTTATAAGGAGCAGTGAACATTAATATTCCAGGCTTTTCAGAGATTTCTAAAATTAAATTTCACTCTTTAAGTAACTTAGCTTTATGTGCACTACGGTGTAATGTTCTTTACAGGTTAATCGGTGATTGGGTGCATTCCTTGAAATAGGTGACACTAGACCTAAAAAACCGGCAAAAAGTGCGAGTTGGACTCGCACCCACAGGGTTTCGTTGCACCAAAAATTACAAGAACAATATTTTTAACGCTTATTCAAATGTACACTCAACAGCAAAACTAAATTTGTGTTTCATAGTATGTTTATGAAAAATAAAGTTACTGCTGCAGTTTGACGAAAAGTCCCGTATCTCTAAAAATAAATATCAAATCTTATACAAAACAATTTTCGTTGAAAGTTTTTTTTTACATTATACAAACCCATATTTTTCAGCATTTTCCTTCTCTCACTTTAAAAATTAGAGTGGGAGACACACAATGTTTACGGCTTTGGAAGCAAATACCTCTTAAGAAAAAAAGTGTTTTAGAAGTCAGATATAATTTTTAAGAGCTCTCAATAAACACCACACACAGTTATATACATTGAAATATATTTTTTACCATTGCCACTCAAAAACTCGAAAAATCGATAAAAGTGAGTAAAACTCTCTTTACTCACTGAGTGAATAAAAACATTTTGAATTTGGAATAAGCACGAATTTGAACAAAAAATAAATAAAATGTGCCGACAAGAATATAACACAATTTTGAAAATTGTTCTAATCTTACTATATATAGATTTTTAATGTTTATATTAATCCTTTGTTCTCTTATTATATTAAGTACCGATTATATAATAAAATGTGATAAATACTTGTTTGCCTAGACTTATCCTAACTTTATTGGGGTCGGCTTCCAGTCTAATCGGATGCAGCTGAATATCAGTATTATACATGGGGCGACTGCTTATCTGACCCAGGACACAACCCAGTAGTATCGTAATACTGTACCCCTTGGTAAAACTGGTAGTCCGATTTTCAGGCCACTGACTTTCTGTAACGACTATCAAAGAACTTCAAATGAAAGCCGGCCCAACGACTTTACGTACTTTCCGAGAAACGGAGGAAACTCGGTATGTAATGAATTAGTGGTCACCCATCCACAGACCGACCTTGGTAAGCCCAGCTAAACCTTGAAGATCGACCCGACTGGCTGTTATTATTAACTCACGAGAAAATACTATACTTCTATTTAATTTCTCGCAGTCAATGGTAAAAAGTAGAGTAAACAACTCGTGAAAAAAAAATCATCTCGCTTCTTGTATCCCTCGCTCCGCTCAGGATTCTACTCTAGAATCCCTTGCTATGCTCGGGATTCTTCTCTAGAATCATTCGCTGCTCTCGGGATCCAACTTAATCCCTCGAATTAAATTCCCTTTTTAAACCGACTTCAAAAAAGGAGGAGGTTTCTCAATTCGACCGTATATATTTTTTTTCACTTGTTGTATGATCTACAATTTTCAACACTCAGTAACATGTATGTCCATTTGTATTTTTTTCATAGTTTCTCATCACTTTTGTGTAGCGACGAAGAGACCTATTCTCCAAATTTCAACTGTGGTATAAACAGTCTCGGAGTAATATGGCTGTGAAATACAGACGGACAGACAGACAGAAGGACAGGATGAATCTATAAGGGTTCTGTTCTAGCCACGGAACCCTAAAAATGGTTTTCGAAGGATTCATATGTTTATGAGCTATCAGAAACGTATCAGTTTAGCATTTTGAATCATGTAGATTTCGCACATTTAGCAGTTTATGATGAAAAGGTGGAAAATTTACAGAAAATAAAACTTTTCAGGTTCAAAACATCTCAGTTTGGAACCCTAGTTATCGGGGCCAAAATTGTTGTAAATTAGGTCTAGTGTCACCCATTTCAAGAAATATATAAGCTCAACAAAATTCTTACTCTCATTGTTGTGAATTTTTTTAACATACTGCTCTCCGTCAGCCGCATCCTTAATATTTTTGTTGACTTCATCAATTGCGTGTTTTTCTCCAACTATTAGATGAAATGAACTAAAAACAGTGAATGTTTTTAGACACAAATAACTATTCATCTTAAGTTTCATTGAAAGCAAGTAAATCTTGTTCACCTTTCCTGCTCTTGTGAGATCTGTAGTTACAATTCGATTATACTGCGGTTGGTAATGCCTGCCTGACATTTGTTTTATGTATGAATTCTTATCGGAAAGTTTTCATGTTTATTTATGGCATTAGGAAGTGTAAATAATATGAAATTACGTTCAAATCGCGAGGAATCGCATTTGGAAAAATAGATTTTGCTAACCCAATTTGTGAAGCAAAGATCCCTACCCAAACAAATGCATGAGCGTGGAAATTATTATTATAAATCTTTGAAAATGTATCATCGGCATCGGACTGCAATTACAATTCGGTTAATTTACCTACAGAGCCAGCGTTATCTTCTGCTCATTGAGATTCATTCCGACATTGTCACCCAGCCCGAGCGGGACATTCGGAAATATTTATGTACTACGATTTATAACTGTCACTGCCTCCAACTCTTTCCAATTGGCGAAAGAGTTCTACACAATTGTTTCGCTGGGCACTGTATAAAAATAGTCGTCCAAGACACTGGCCTAGAGTAAGAAAATGTTAATAATATATCTCCGGCTGTGACATAAGTCATGTGTTTTCAAGTTTATACAACACATTGTGTGAGTTATTTGGTAGCATTTGTTACAAGGTTGGAAGGTCGAATTTGCTAGTTTACATGTCTGCTAAACGAAATGTATATTAAAATGTAATTAGTCACTGTTTGTGGTACATAAAAATAAAGTAGTGTTTTGTGGTAAATCTTAGGTCTTGCATGTAATTACTCACAGAGCATTTGAGTAGACAGTGACTTGGACGTAACTACGTTTTGAAGTGCCGCTGTTGTTATAGAGGTTACAATTTACAGAATTGTCGTATATTCTACTGAAATTGTAGGATTTCTTTTATCTTCTGACAAACAACAAAAACTTAAAGGGGTCTGGACTCTGAGGTTTTTTTGAATATTCATCGCCTAAATTTTGTGAAAGTTCGTATAGAAGTTTGTCAATTTTACGTATAGGAAATCACATTTCCCATACGTAAAATTCACACATTCATACACGGCTTGTTGCAAAATAAAAAAAACTGTAATTTTCTTGATTGGGCCACCTGCTAGATCGGTGATTGGAGAAAAAAATGCTGTTAACATTACAGAGAAAAGGGAGAGAAAATAAAAAAAAAATAAACATGAAGTAACATAAAGTAATTAAATTGTTATTAATTTAGTTATTTTAGAAGTGTTTGACAAAAAAAGTTAAAAATCTCTTACTTTATTGTAACAGATTTTTAAAATTTGTTTTTTAAATCCCAATTAAATATAAACACACCTATCTCCCTATTTTATATTTACCTAATTGATAACATAAATTGTGAGTGAATTGTAGATGATAAAAAACTAATATCGAATACGCCCAAAACTACATACCTAAGATTTAGGCAAACATAGAAAGTGTTTTTAAAATTTTTTTTGGCCTATTCGACTAGTTTTCACACATGAATTGCTGTCAATTCCTCTTAGTGGCGGTGATGGGTGTGGAACACGAAACCATTGCACCATGTCTTCAGCTACTGCCGCCAAAGTTTCTAACGCTTGACACTGTAGTGGCACTACAAAAAGTACTACAGCAACATAGAACAAAAAGTACTACAGCGCCATCTATGACGCAGAGGATAAACTAAACATCGAAATACATCTAAATCCTGCATCACGCAAGTAAAGTTATTCGCGACTTAAGACTATATGGAAGAACCCGACAAAAACTGTCGGGCAGTAGCCCACCAGACATAACACCCGTCTGGTCGGAGGATCCTCACTTTTCTATGAGGGATGAAGAGCTTTACACCCTGTTCTTCACAACCCCAAACTGGTGACCCCAAAATGGACGTCAGCGCAGCCTTCGAGCAACGTGACGTCATCCACATCACTTCCTTAAGCTTTCGAGCAGCGAGTCATATAGCCAGCCAGCTTCAAATGGGTATTCCTGACCACCACCAGCATGCAGCCGAAGCACATTCCTAGTCGGCACCCTCAGCCTCATCAAGCAACCTTGGCACTGCACTTTCGGCTGGTTGAGAGCTCGATCTCCCGGTCGACGAGCAGTCAGCCACATCGCGGCGCTGTACCACGTCCGACTGAAACTGAAGTGCTCCGTCATTGCAACTGCAGTACTTTCTCAAGTTATTATGCCTTGTGACAGGGACTGTAGCTTCGCTTCTTTTAGTTTTCTTTTTGACATTCAAAAGTGCCCTAATGGTCTAATTGAAATAAATGCTTTGAGTTTGAGTTTCTACACTTTGTTGACGGTTAGATAAGTAGCTAGTAATCCAGTCAATAACTATCCCTCCAATTCCGTAGTTATTGCATTTTTTTAGAAGCAAATTTTGGTTGACAAAATCAAAAGCTAGCAAACAAGCAAGATATCAAGATACCATTATTTCTTTTCGTTCATTTCCAAAATGTTTTGTTTGTGTATTTATTAAAGTTTTCATTTGGTATAAATTCGAGGTCCTAGAATAAAATATTTTGTCTAAAGCTTGTTTCACACGTACCACAATAACACCACAAGTACCACAACTGCACATAATTTTGTATTGAAAATGAATAGTAGAAATTAAGCAGACCACATTTTGCTGTCATTATCGACCACGTTGGTGATACCGACCCCATCGCAACCACCTGCGACACCGCGAACTAGCGTCTGACCACATCGCAGTCAAAGCGTGTTTCCTCTACAAAAACCGGTGTCGGATCATATATAAAAGTACTCTGTGACTGTCTGTTTGCTCCCCCTTATGCCCGTAATGACAGCCTCCACCTAGACAACACGAACGCGCCGTCGACACGGCCTGTCGTCACAAGACGGACGGACGGCGAGCTAACCCATTACTCACCGTCCACAGGCCCACGCCTACGGTGGCCGAGAGCCATCACGGCGTGGCCCCCGACGCCCGGTGCTTCTCCCGCGGCGGCTGGGACGTGAGGTTCTCTCCTTCTCACGTTCCGCCACCTCCTTCGCTAGCATGACTGCTTCGCAGAAGGAGGCGACGGCTTCCCATTCCCTCTCGCCCCGGACCATGGCTTGAACCAGGGCCGGACGCGAGAGGTCGCCGCCGCCAATCACCGCTACGAGGACATGGCGGTGCTCCGCCCAAGCGGAGCAGACCTCCACGGTGTGCTCCACTGTGTCCTCCGGGCGATCCTCACAATGATTGCACCCGGGCGTTTCCTCCCCCCCGATTCGGTGCAGGTACCTCCCGAAACATCCGTGTCCGGTGAGGACCTGCGTCAGGTGGAAGGTGAGGGCACCGTGGCGCCTCTCTAGCCACTCCTCAAAGAGGGGACTTATCGCCACTATCGTGGCGTGCCCTGCACGGGGTTGCGATAGTCGCTCTCTCCATGTCGCCATGAGATCGCGTCGGAAATCGGTCCGCTGAGCGACAATTTGCCGCGGCAGCGGAGTTTCCCCCCGGCGCTGTGCCTCCGCGCGCCATTCATGCAGGCGCGCGAGGACTATGGCCTCCAGATCCCATGGCGGTAATCCGGCAAGGCGGCTCGCCGCCTCGCGAGAGATCGTGCGGTACCCACGGATGAGCCTTACCGCTACCACCTTATGGGGCGCGTGCAGATAGTGCTTGGCTCGCAACCTCAATGAACGCGCCCACACCGGGGCCCCGTAAATGGCCATGGACCGCACGATCCCCGCGTAGAGCCTCCGGCAGGAGGCGTTTGGACCCCTCAGGTTGGGCAAGAGCCGTTTGAAGGCAGCCCCGGCCCGTTCCAGTCTGGGAGCCAAACGTCGGAGTCATTTTGCACCCTAAGCGAGTGTTTACGTCACGACGCTGTGGCAATTTGGGAGCATCTCATTCCAGTTATGACTTTCATTGAGAATGAGATTCCAGAGGTGAATTCTTTACATTTTCTTTCTGACTCTCCATCCGCCCAATATAGAAACCGAAAAATGTTTTACGTGATGGCCAAGCTCCATTGGAACAATTCGAGATTACGTCGTGTGGTTTGGAATTACTCCGAAAAGGGTCATGGAAAGGGAGCTCCAGATGGTTTAGGGGGCGTGCTGAAGAGAACAGCTGATAAGTTTGTTGCTCAAGGAAATTATATTCCAAATATTGATATCCTTATTAGCTACCTTAAAGTCAGATGCCCAGGAGTTACATTGGTGCACATTGCAGAATCCGGCATTCTAGAAAGAGAAATGTTGATTCCCTCAAGTCTAAAAGAATTCCGAGGTATCATGGGAGTTCATCAAGTGTTGTGGAACTGCAATAGTCCTGAGGTTTTAGCAATGAGGCGGCTTAGTTGTGATTTGGGGATATGTTCTCAAGAATCTGTGCAATGTCCACATGGACAACATATTGGCTTTTATAGCATTGGCGATACGATGTCAAACAATACCAATCCATCAAAAACCAGGTCGACAACAAGACAATTGGAAAGCAATTTCGTTTCTGGTAGAAATAATATGGTCTATGATAGTATTAAAGATATGTGTAACTTGGATCCAGAACTGGGTGAAACTTCAGCCATGAACCGTCAATACGATATTTATGTACCCTCCGATGATAGCTTCTGGGCAGAAGTTCCTTCAATAAATGAAAATCTGTCAGCTTCCACAACTAACGCTGTATTGACAGCTCTTCACGGCGAACATTCCAGTGCTAGTGATTCTGATTTTGACTTAAATATTTTTTAGACAATAGGTAATAAAACAAAGTTGTGATTCTGATCTAATTACTATTTTTTTTTAATTGTGTCGTCCAAAGATTGGTTCCTAATTTTTGTTAAAATTCTTGATTATGTTTAAAAAGAAAAGTCTTGTTTTCAATTTTTATTATTTAGTATGTACATTTTATCATTATTATTTAGGAATAAAGTGTTTGATAGTTAGGTGTAAAAGGGCCAATAACTGAGAACAAGAGACTGATTATTAAATAAATAGTATGTTTTATTACTTACGTTTGTTTTAATTTTGATTCCCTTGTCATCGTATTTTGATTCCCCTGGCCCAAAAAAATATGTTTTCAAATATCTTTGTTCAAAACTGACCCCCATTTGATAAATGTGTTTATAATTCGGCTAAAAATCATACTAAACTATAGTTTGTAAAAAATAATAATGATGCGCCACGTGAATCAACTGAATATTCTCAATCTCAAGATTTACCCTAATACGTATCGAGATTGGATTCTATTTATGTAATCTTTTTTGGAGAACAAGTAAAAATAAATACCCCGATGAAAATTAAACAAAATGTACTAAGGTAAAAGTACGTATTCCCGTTAGTGTACCAGTACCCGTTAACAAGTCAGTTTTTTTATTATTTCACTTTTATACCAATAATAAATTAAAGTTTGTGAAGGGCAATACCTTCTCGGTAATATTTTGTACAATTGTAATGGCATCATTGTCCAAAAAGTTCAATGGCGTCAAAACCATGCGATAGCAAAAATTTGCTGTAACTGAATATTATGAAAGTTCAAAGTTCTGTCAGTGAACTACGAAACCACCACGTCGCATTGATGAGCTAGCCATACTGCGACGGATAACATTAAAGTAGGAGTGTTAATTTTCTAAGATATTTAAGTATATTATTTTGCGATATAACTTATAAATCGAGGTGAATCTAATTGGGAAATAAATATTTTTGCCGTTCACATCTATTGGTACTAACAAACTCATACTTGACCTAGTACCCGTTAAAATCGTATTTTTTTACCGGATATTGGTGCACGATCAACCCGGTAATACACGTTGTACCGAAACCCGTTATTGTGTACTTATTGCCTTGAAATAGGTCTCATTTTCCTTTAAAACTGTAGAATACATTTTTGCCTGATATTGGGACTTCAAATAACTGTTGCATTTAAACCCGACAGCGTCCTTATTGCCTTGTGTTAAGTCCTCTTTTCTTTCGAATCCATAGAATGTAGTTTCTATGCTCCTTGTTTGTGTTGTAATAAAAAGCGGGAGGAGTCATAAGAACAACGAAAAAATTAGTCGGGTATCCACAGATCGAGTTATGTAAGTTTACCGGTCTAAAGTTTGCTCTTCAAATTACTGCGTGGTTATCAATATCCATACTAAAAAAGCAGCGCGCCACACAATGCGCATCCAAAAACCTGGTTTCAGAACAACAGAGCAGTAACGCGAAACGTGCAAAAAATTTGAAAATCAAAAAAAAACTAAAGAGTCAACCAGTCAGTTAGAAACACAGTCAGCAAACAAATTCGAGACGGTCAGCCCCATGGGCTACGTTACTTACAAACACACATTGCATTACTATACATACTACTTAACATAATTATATCTAATTTGCAGTCGTGACCTTTGTTCTAATAATATATTGCATACTATGTTGAGCTGGCTACTGTCTTTATCATAGCTAACGATGCTTCATGTTCACCTGCACTTTATCAACCACGAATAGATCTCATTTGTTTTGCATTCCAAAACAAATAACTGTTTTATGTACCAGATCTACCGAAATACCTCACAATGTTTTGATAATGACGACTATTTTCGGGTTGAATTTCATGTATTCAGTTGCAAAGTTATTCTGTTTTGTGTTGGGGAAGCAGGATTGTAAAGGGCAAAGCTGGTCCACACATTGTCAGAGATACTGAAACTAACAAAACATATCATCACGCCTGTAATCCCTGAAAGGTTAGGCAGAGGTGTACCTTCAGTACACCCATATTTTACCTGTTATGTTAAAGTCCCATGTATTAGAGGGCGAGCCTATTGCCATCAATCGGGTACACATCCAGACTCTGGACTGCTACTGAGAAATTCCTGATCGAAAAACCCAATAGCACTGCTTGACCTAGAAATCAAACTCAGGATCGGGAATAAATTATATTGTAACTAGCTGTGCCCGGTGTCTTGGCTCACGTTATTATGCGATTTACGTCTTCTGTGTAGGAACCTAATAGTTTTAACGATTGCAAGAGGGACAGCTGAAGGTAGTGATCTTGGATCATTACGACACAAATTTGTTTATAGAAGCCCAGAATCCGGGCATTTCACCCAGTAGCTTTATCATAAGTTTACTTTGTGACTTACTCAACTTTGCAGTCTCTGAAAACACTTGTTAGTTTTCTTAGGCTGGCACTTGACGTGATACGATGATGTGGCCTAGGAGAAACCGATTCATTCGAATCTTCAGGAGATCCAGATTATAATAATCGGGGAACAGAGAAGCCGGCAGCGAATTCCTCTGATTATATTAAACTAAACTGTGCAGGATAAAAGATACCGCACGATAGCTTCATAGAATTACTTAGCGATTTCGTGCGAAGATTCTGTATTCGGACCGATCGAATTAGAACGTTAAAACGCGGTGCTTAATTGGCCGAAACTATACCAGCAAAACTGCAGAGCCTATTAAAATATCAAATGATGATGATAGGGGATGATAGGCAAAATAGCTAACTCCAATTAATACTGATATGTTTCCCGAAGCTTGCCGTACATCCATCGACGCCGAAAACGAGATTTAGTTTGGCATGGCTGCCTTTATTTAACCCTTAATTGGTCGCGTGGGATGTTACACACCAGCGCATTCTTAAAGGTTTAGAACGTTTTAACTTCAGAATTTTGAGCGCTGAAGTTCCCGTTAGCTTTATAAAAACACGTGTCCTTTATGAAAAAGTATCAAGCTTAATCCTGATTTTGCATGTATTTCGTATTTGATTTAAATGATCGGGGTGTCACGCGCCCCACGTGACCGTTTACGTAACTTTTTAGGCGCACCCAATTAAGGGTTAATAAGTGGATTGATAGCTATGCCGTGACAAGGTGCCAAACTGCCTTACAACGACAAGCTAATTCATGTGGTCATGCGTGACAATACTGCAAATTCGACATGGTTATTAATTCATAAAATACGAACGGGACATTGTATTTTTAAAAGCGGAATACCTTATCCTTACTAATATTATAAAGGCGAAAGTAAGTTTGTTAGTTCGAATCATGATTGAATTATATTATTACAAGCAGAGTAAAACCCAAATTGATTGTCAAATTCTAAATTAACGCGAACGAAGCCGCGGGCAAAAGCTAGTAATCCATAAATCGTAAATATTGTAAACTCTGTGATCCTGCACTTGGCCCACGTGGGGTATTTGGTCCACTCTCACAAAGAGCTGGCCGGTGTCCCAGCAGTGGGTAACACTGTTACCCAGTTGCTGTACTGTGATGTGCTGTGTGCTGCTGTGCTGCTGCTGCTGCTGTTGCTGTGTTGTGTTAGCTATGCATATTCTTACCAGTGGAAATATACTTGATTCTAGTAAAAGTTAATTACAGCTCAGTGAAAAGATTTGTTCTTAGTTAAAATACATCGGTACACCTGCCTACATGTAAAAGAGAATAGACACGAATTATTTAAATGCTGTGTTGAAAATGGTTAAACTATAGAGCTAGAAGTTTTAATTGCTGCTCTGTAAACGTGAATTTTGTCAAGGAAATGTCTGTTTCTCGACTTGTAGAATATAAATAAATAAAACTAATTGTGTAAAGAAAGGAAAAAATTATCATCTTCCTGCCCTTGTCCCATGTCATTTGAGGTCGGCGCAACATCTTTTTTCTTCAATTCTCCTCTGTCAACCGTCACGCTATCATTTACTCCTCCTTACAAGGCATACCATGACAGTCCAGTGATTCCCTTTTAAATTTTCTGTAACTGATGCAACTTTCCTTTGAAAGTTGCATCAGTTACAGATTAAATTGCAAATTTAATTGAGTATATAAGAGGAACTTTTTCCTCTTATATACTCAATCCTTACTTTATCCATTCTTGTCACAATACACGTCCACCTATACATTCTCATCTCCGTTGCATGCAATCTTTATTCATCTATCTTCTTCACAGCCCAGCATTGCGATCCATACAGTACGACAGGTCAAATCTCGGACTTGTATGTTCCATGTTGTTCCGCCATGTTTATTTTGTTCACACAAAATGTACTATGTCACTCAGACCATAATAACGAATCGATTGAAATCTCATTTATTAGGCACTGGGTGAAAACAAAAAAGTTACAGACAAAAATACATACAGACACGGCTAAAATCATAATCCTTCCTGTCGTCTTTGCCGTAGTCGGATGAAAAGCATCTGCAGGAACGTAAGTTTCTCTCTTGCCCTATCCAACAATAAATGACTATTTGTTTGTTTTTAGGGTTCCGTACCCAAAGGGTAAAACGGGACCCTATTACTAAGACTTCGCTGTCTGTCTGTCTGTCTGTCTGTCTCCAGGCTGTATCTCATAAACCGTGATAGCTAGAAAGCTGAAATTTTCACAAATGATGTAAGTATTACTATTGCCGCTGTAACAACAAATACTAAAAATTAAAAAAAAATTAAATATTAAGGGGGGCTCCCATACAACAGATATGATTTTTTTGCCGTTTTTATAGATAATGGTACGGAACCCTTCGTGCGCGAGTCCGACTCGCACTTGGCCGGTTTTTTTTTATCTACTCACTCCATTTTTTTCTTTTCAAATTTTATATTGCCTAAGCCATTGTTTTCTTTTTTAAATTTTATGTTAATTGAGTTTATCCTATTTTTTAAAACAAACGTATTTTTGTATGCCATTCCTATATGGCAAGACATGTAGCCACTTTCTTTCATTTATAAGACCTGGTATAGTGTATACATACCTACATACTCATGTTTTTGCAAAATAAATATATGTTTATCTCTTTATCTTAATCTTTTTCAGTCAGTATTTTTTTGCCATGCATGATTTCATAATATGTACGATACCTTGCATCCCCCTTAGCAATGTTGGAAACGAAAACCCATTAATGCAGGTGCTCCAACATAGACGGACGATCCTATTTACTTGTTTTACCTCTGTGTCATCGAATTCAATGCGGCCGATAATTAAAATTCACCCGACCGCCAGATCCGTCAATTATCCGGTCATTTATGAATGAATTGATGAGCCTCATCCACATAAATGAGGCGGACAGATGATGTAGTGCCTCGGCGACGGGTTCTCCCTAAAATAATTAACTATCGATATTATTCGGTGACAGATTGCGCCATTGATACTATCTACGGGATAAAGGATAATTTAGTTATTTCTACAGTGCATGAATTATAGTTTTGTCTAGGTTGCTTGCAGTTGCTTACAGGAAGAATGGTAAAGAAAAGTGAAACACGTATACTGACGCAATCTTATCTTTAGACGTTTAAATATATTTTTACTTGTTATTATAACTAAAACAAATCCTATGTACTACTTAAGTAAGGGTTATTACAGTACCTACAAGTGTAGCAAGACAACTGCTACTAGTGTTGTTAATGGGCGTCGCCTCACGCCTCGCCGACGTTCAGCAGATATAATTTTTTACATATATTATAACATTTACAATATACTTACTCTAAAACTTATTTCGTATTGGATATAACGTTAATTTAATCGAAAATCGTTTATAATATATATTAATAACATCTTTATATATATGTTTTTTAATGTTTTATATATTTTTTAAATTAATGTTTAAAAATGTAATGAATTGGTATAAAGATGAATAAAAGATAATAAAATAAAAACCATTTATTTTAGGTAACAAATACCCATAGATACCATAACCTAAATAATATACATACCTACTGATAATATTTTTTTTATTGATACCATCATTATGGTTAACACCTCGATTCCGAGATTATATAAGAAGGTATAGGTTAGGTTAGAAGGCAAAATCGGGAGCGGATCGGAGCGCCAGATCCCCTCTATTATTCATCATTTGGGTTAGTTTACGTTAGAACAGTGACCATTAACGAGCGAAGGCGAGCGAGTAAAGCGAGCGTGTCGCGGTAGCGGCTGCCCCGCGCCAGATGCCTTCAATTATTGGTGAATCATAAGGTTAGGTAAACTTAAAACGGTGACCATTAACGAGCCGCATGGGAGGAGCCGCGCCGTGCCCTCGTGACAGTAGTGGGAACCGACCTGTCGCTGCCGGCCGTCGCTCGTTCGATGGTCGGGAGCGTAGAGTCGTGGGATGCGGTGATCACCTTATGTGAAACGATCATCTCACAGAAGGAGGCTGCGGAGAGGTTGAGGGAGGTCGAGACCACTCTGCCGACCCGCAGCAGACGTACCGGGCGTCGGCGGAGGGCAGACAACGCCCTCTTCCAGCCTGGGTTCAGAGGGACGGTGGAATTGGGGACATCCGCTGCCCCCCTATATAACTCGACCCGAGGCGGTGCCGCGGTGGCGCGTTATGTTCTGCGCGCGCCCCTATTGCAAGTCGCGGGGGGAGTATACCTCACTTCCCCCGCGGACTTGAGGAGGCCCGCAGAATCGAACCAGCACTAGCCGGAGATCGTGTAAGTCGCACTAGTTCCCATGATCCCCGATGCAAGTGTGGGAAGGGAACACCGGGGTGGGTTTTAGTCAGCTAGAGTCTGTCAGGCAAAAGAAAAAAAATGTTAGAACAGTCACCATTAACGAGCATGCTGTGCTCGCTCTCTTGGCAGGTGGTAATCAGTTACTAGGTCACTAACTATCTACTCAGGTTACTAACTACATATGATAGAAATCATATTACACTAAATAGGTTTTATATCAAACGATTTACTAGTCAATGTGTGCAACGCTCATAAAAGATAGTTATTTTAAAATTATATCAATCGTTTATTATGTTAACTGATCATTAAAGCAAATAAAATTATAGTTTCAGTTGTAAATAATTATTACAGATTTTGTAATTATATATTTATATTACTTCATCAACTTCTTGGAGTCCAGTAACGTTATATGCGTTGGATTACACAACTATTTTGTTATAATTATACTGAACATTCAGAAACTCATTAAACTAAACAAACTAGTGGTTTAATTTGAATGTGTATTTAATAAATTGTCATTAAAATGTAAACCGGAACGGAAATGGACACAACACAAAGTTTGAGTGAATTTTGCGGAAACAATTACGTGCAGTGAAGTACCTTATTAACACTGCAAGAGCATCGATGTCACAAATTGAGCGTTCTATTTATAAATATCGAGTACCCAATCGATGTCTGGGCTCCCTTGGTCATTGTAACATTTAATTATCTTCAATTTGGCCGATTGCCTGCTTTACCTGCTAGGTAGCCCAACGCTGGCACTCGCCCAAGTGATTACATTCACTGAACTGTCAAAGATAAGTTATTTTAGATATCTCGACATTGAAATTTTGTGTGCGCCCACTGAGTGTGTGTCACGCGATTGTGACATTGAACGTCTTGCATTAAGAGCCATATTACTGGCTTCACGCGTCATGACAGATACTGACACAGATACTTTATTACCGCATAATGTTTCAAACAAATCATTTACCATTGATGTTATTAGTCATCTCATAACTATGATTGTGTATCTCCATCAACTGTTTATGTATTGGCAATATTTTATAGTGAAAGTTGTCATTTCTTGCGCAGAATTTAAATTAGCAAAATTGTTCATTTATAATTAAAATTTTTGAACAGGTACTTGTATTAACCATAAATAATTTTAATTATTCACCCATTAATCACTTTTATTAAGAAATCAGCGCACAGATTTATTATTCTAAGCGAAGTTAATGGGAGCCATTTATCTGGATATTAATCTAATATACCTTATTAGTCGTTGTCGGGGATCGATTGCAAGGGAATTATTCTTTCATATAATACGGGAAAAGGTCGTAGGACTTTATTGTGATTATGTTTATTGCTTTTATAATATGATTTGTGTTTCTAGTAAAAGTTGGGTATGTAACGTGCCATTAAGGGGACAGTTTAAAAGCTTTTCAATGATGCTGTCACTATAAATTCTTTGATCTGTTTTTCTTCTACCACGGAGTCCGCAGGTGGCTGTTTTTTGGATATTTTTTTTGTGAAATGTGAAGTGGAGTGGATGTCGGCCAGTGTGCAACGGTATATTTGGAGTATACTCTAATTGAAGTGCTTGCATCATGCACATATGTATGTAGGTATAGTCCACGATCCAGACTGAACACATGTTGTTGTATCAGCACTGCTGGAAATCATCTCTTGGAAGATATTTAGGTTTCGATCCTGTGTGTTATCTTTGAAGTCTGTGTACGTTAGCATTTACTTTACAATCTTCACAGACTCAGTTCTCATGTGCATGTTAGGTGGCAGATTATATGTATCTCGAGTCTCCCATAAAATGATTATATGCTTTGGAAGCTTCTAAGAATTACTACTCATATCGCAAAGCTGGTTGACTGTCGCATTGCATAAATAAAACATTTTATATAGGTATTTCTTAAATTTCAAGACTGTTATAGAAATATCAGTTCATGGGTACCTACAGGGAATACGCAAGCAAATGAAACCAAGTAGATTATCTTAAAGTTTTATTGTCTTACACAAATAAGACAGATATTAAAGAGGAATGCGGACGGCTTCCGATTAGTGTTACTGTTTGAACCGTTGCGGCGGCGCCTGATGCTGCATCACACCAGCGAAATCCTGTAACATCGACACAAAGGTCACGCCGGCTCTCCGGAGTGGGTCCGCTGAAGCGAGGTCAAGCGAGGGTGTTAGAGCGAAGCTAGATGGAGACGGTGTTAAATCCGAGTCTGGAATACTTCCTCGAGATGAGGGACTTGCTGTGGTAGCGATGGAACCTGGCGCCCGTCGATATGTGGTGGAGGAGGGAGGAGTCTTTCTGCTGCTTGATGCTGGAGCCCTTGGATAGGTAAGTGCGCAGCACGCGCTCGCCCCAGGTCTGCGCGCGCGGCCTTTCCACCGGCAGCCCCTTGTTCCGCCGGTCCAGGTAGTTGATGACGTCGTTGTAGTAATTGTGCTGGTAGTCGTACAGGTAGTTGTATTGGAGGAATCGGGGCCTGTAATGTAAGGCCAGTTTATAAATGTACCACTCGAAATAGATTTCCGGTCAATTAACAGAAATATTGACCGTGGAAATTGAAGCTGCTATAAATTCTTCCTATTTGTTGAAAAAATCTAACTGGACAAATATAAGTTCACAAACCGTGTTGTTTACAAATTGAGGCGAGCTGTTTTTTGGTTGAGTTTAATTAAGAAATTTAGATATAATATAGTTGGTCACCTGATCCAGTGCTTAAATACTAGTTTCGGAGGTTCAGTGCCCAGGACGGTGGTTTCGGGTGCAGGGGGTTCGGCCACCTCGGGCTTAGCCGCGGCAGGCTCGGGGGCTGCCGGGGCCTCCTTCGCTGGCGCCGGCGCAGGGGTCTCTTCAACTTCTGCGTCGTCCCACATCTCGTAAAGGGGTACTCTGCGATCAAAAACCACAGCGTTATTGCTGACACTTGCTAAAGGAACTTCACTATAATCACGACCGGTCACGGCACTACTTCACAGACCTAACTGGGTTGGAGAAACGTGTGGTGCGGATGCTCGTTCGTCTACGACTGTCAGCTCCGTCCCCCGGTGTCGTACGCAGCCTCCCGATTTATCTCCCTTTGACCCCACCTGGCTGTCGCAAGCGCTATGTTTGTGCGACTCGTTGCCAATGATGTTCTGTCAATACGCTGACCATGCATTGTATTGACAAATTCCTAGTCGTTTTTAATTAGTGTGCCAAGTGACGCATAGTCCCTTTTGATGTAGAAAAAGTGTTTATCATCATTTAAATGTTTGTTATTTAAATTATAATATTATGTTTTGCGATGTTACTGTTAACAAAAAATGATATGGTTAATGATGTATTTTGTAATAATAAATCAACTCACGATTACAAATTGCTTTCATATGAAATTGCGATTGCTATAATGGTGATCCACACACGAATGTATTAATCGTCTTGAGGTGATTAGTTACGGGTGTCAGATTAAAAGACAAAACAAAGATATAAATTTCCGCTAGATCGTGTTGGAGTTGGGTGGAAATGAGCCAGCTTGTCACTAACTCTTACACAAATGATGTCACATCTGTTGTTAAATCGGGAAGACAATTCATTGATTTATTTATGCGAATTTGTAAGGGATTACTTTGTTGGGGTGGTTATTTAAGTCCCACTAAGATCTCATTAAATGTTATGGTTTTTATCATGCAATTGCTTTAAGGCTTTTTTTTTAATACATTTTCAGTCTGGAAAGCATTTCCATTACTTCTGTCAAAAGCTCTAAAGACTAAAAGAAAATATTAGTTGCGGATGCAATCCGTTCTGTTAATTACGCAGACGTTCCGCTTGTTTTGATAAAATAAATGAGAATTAATTGGCGATTACCGAACGTTTCACACCCGCACTGATATCAATGAATGCGGCGGATGCCAAGCGTGCTTAGCATAATGCATTACGTCTCGGTCAAAAGACAACACGATTAAAATAAACGATCTGTTTGGACGGAAAGATCGATCAGGCTTTTTGAAAATGGCATATCTATTCCAACTGGATTTTCTAAATCAAGTATCTTAGTTTCAAATAAAAATATACATAGGTCACACATACACACATTCACGCCTAATCCCCATTTAGATGTATGTAGGCAGAAACCACAGAACGCCACGTTCATACATCTGGTCATAAACGCACACCGCAATAAAAAAAATAATGTGAAACAAATACACACTACACAATACACACAATTTTTTTTCAGACTAAAATGTCAAAAAATGCTACATTTTACGGCCTTAATTAGAGGACTACCAGACAGATTTGAAAAGTTTTTCACATAAAAAAATTGATAGAAACCTAGATATACTCTTTCTTAAAATTTTAACGTCATATAATTGAAGTGGCTCAGTTTTGGACCAGAAAAAAGGGAGAAAACGAAACATGGATCTCGTCAAATTTTTGTGATATAATCAGTCTGAGCTGCAGCTGTGCCTATGCCCCAGCTGCCCCACGGGGGCAGGCATGACACAGCGCGACGGCAATAGTTTCTTCAAATACCTATTTTCATGTGGGTTGAGCCGATCCGGCTCATTGTCAAAATTTCCAGAGCTGAGTGTGGTTATTTATTTATTTATTTAATTAGTTAGTCCTTAATGCTACCGTAAACCTTGATTTTTACGCAAAAAAACAGCTATAGCAGGGTTACTTAGTTTGATGTTCAGAATGCTTGGTTAACGGCTTAGTCAAGGGTTCGTTTACATGCTGAAGATTATTTACTATGTTTGTGCTAGATGGAGCAATTTAGATGACGTCAAGAGAATACTGGGCTAGCGGAAAACACCTACTTTGATGGTCTCGTGGTAGCAAGCGCTATTGCTTAATATTGAGTCCTGGGTTACTATAGACCGGCTAAGCGTGATTGCATTTTTCCGTCAGAAATTTCCCAGTTACAGATTGGAGTCTGGACTAAGAACTGTTGATAGCAAAAGGGTCGCCCTTTATCACATGCGATTTAAATATACTATCTAACGAGATGTGGGCGTTTCTAAGGTGTATCTGCCTAACCCTTCTTTAGCGTGTGTTAGGTTAGGTTAGGTTAAAGGTTAGGTCTCATTTCACAAATAAATGATTTAATTATTTGTGAAATGAGACGAAAATTATAACAGCCAAAAAAAAGAATTTTATTTTGTAGGCAGATGTCAAAAACAGTATTATTACTTGAAGGAAAGAAAAATAGGGGCTTAGAAACGAAATATAAGGACTAAAGTAACAGATAACTACGATACTATTAATAATCCAAAATCTCTAATTATCTACGTACCCCTGCTTCGGTGGCCGTTGACAAATCAATATCTTATTTATACTAGTCACCTTATATCGATAGCGACGTTGGCATCCGACTAAAAATGTACAGGTAAATAGACGTCTGCGATGTGGCAGTAAATAAATAATGGCCGTTGTAAATAAGCATGTGACAGTGAGTCACACGAATCGAATTAAGCAATTTCCCAAGAAGGGTAAAGTCTCCTGTAAAGGCCGTCGTTCTTTCGATGGTAAGACTTATTTTTCATGGCCTCAGTAGGTGGCTACGTTAATCACGGCTTCTGCAGCATTTTTTTAAGCTCTCTAATGTCCAGGTGAAGGAACACATAGGATATTCCAGCAAGTGGGCCACGGTCTGGTCAGGTGCACCGTGTTCACACTGATTGTCGGAAGGATCTTAGATCTCCCATTTTGCCAAAGTGTGTTTGCAAGGGCATACGATGCGCAATCGATTTAGTACCTTCCATAGAGGCCACTGCAGATCATGTCCAGAAGGCAAATGTTTCTGGGGTTCGATAAAGTCCGGAAGACTACTTCAAGGGGAAGGATACTTCACGCCGTGATGGCTCTCGGCCACCGTAGGTGCGGGCCTGTGGACGGTGAGTAATGGGCTAGCTCGCCGTCCGTCCGTCGTATGACGACGGGCAGGCCGTGTCGACGGCGCGTTCGTGTTCCGCGCGCGCCTCAAAGAGTTGTCAGCAAACGGGAGGGGCCCGCAAGGGCCGGTGCCTGCCAGGGCTGCGGGACTGTTCGAAAGAGATACCGCGGCCCTGGAACATAAAGGGCCAATGAAGGAACATGGGTGGTTTTTAGTCAGTAAGAGTCTGACACTCCCTTCCGCTCCGCCCAGAGCGGGAGGAGTCATTTGATGATTGCCCACCCCACAAAAAAAAAAAAAAAAAAAAAAAAGGGAAGGATACTTACTTCTATTCCCACAATTTGCTTCTACCATTTGTTGGTTTAACCTGGATGGCCCAGTGTAGAGCGTAAGAAGCTATTATGACTTCTAAACCTAACCGGGGCCGTTGTGTAGTCGTGAACAGGACGTCAAGATTTTGCCATGCTTGCTTGTTATGGGAAAGCACTGATGTAGTCTCATTTAAATGCTTATTGCAACTTAAAAAATATCTTCAGTCAATGAAGTCCTCATTGACTGAAGATATTTTTTAAGTTCCGGTCAACCTGAAAAAAAAAATAGTGGAACAGGTCATCAAAATCACTTTGCAATGGGAAACTACTGTACTTTCACATCATGCCTTGTGACTGGGACTGTAGCTTCATTTTTCTTGACAATTCAAAACTATCTGTGACTGCCCTACATGAAGCTTTGATTTTGATCAATATTTGGCAGATCAGTCGGACCGGATGCGTCAATACATGCCGCACACAATTAGTTTAGTAAAAAGGAGCTAGAGGGTTGCCTTCAGGTGTACCATGATCGTGATCGGTGGTCGTTCCACCGTCGCACCATGAAACGCTAGTTCTTGAGCTAGGTCGATTTAAAAGTAGATATGACCACATACAAAAAAAAAACTGTAAAGTTTCTGATAGCGATTAATAGAAGACTCCATCTAAAGCATTTCTAGTACTTAGCATACCAAATTGTTTTACCACGTTGCATCTTTCGAGTATTTTCTTTGATCTAAACACCATGTTTACTAATATACAATTTATATGTTGTATATTACACGTGATATTATTTTAATAGTCATAATGACTCTATTGATTTTAAAGTGGCCTAAATTGGGCGATGACATAATTACGAGTACATCATTATTAATATGTGATTGTCTAATTTCGTTGTGGCAACGCGTGTAAACGGACAAGGCAGTCCTATTTATGATCATAAGTCTTACATGTCGTCCTATTTTGATGGTGTGAATAGGGTATAAAAATAAAACAATATTGTCAGCTATGAAAAAATTTAAACATGCTATCACGCTCCTTTTAATCCATCCAAAATGTGTATTTAATGGTACAATTATAATTTTAATGGTATTTTAAAATTCCCTTAACGAAGCCGAAAAGCACTTATTCTCACAGTCATTGCGATATTTTTTTGTTCTAGTCCATACTATCATTACGGAAATATTGGGGGTCAAAGTTCAAATTTCTTTTTAAATAAGTTCTTAAAGTTATATATTTACATACCTCCACGACCCTCTTACTATTCAATACATCTATCAGCACATGTTTTGAGTGCGTTACATTGAGTCCTACCGTGAAACGAGATTTTTCACCCAAAAAAAGTCTTTTCCCACCAACTTCCATGGCGTTTTTTTCATACCATCTCCACTAACCTTTGTAATAGATTAGAATAACTCAGTAATGCCAGAGTTCAATGAACGATAGCAGATTATAACAACTTTCTATCAGGAATGCAGACGCAATAAAAAGCAGCTCTCGCTGATTTAAATTCTGAACTAACAAACAACAACAAATTCTTTCTTTACTTGTAAAAAAATCTCGCTAAGAAAATGTTCCTGGTAAGTAGACTTTTCCAGTTAATTTCTTAGACAAAACATTCCTTGATTTTTTTTTCATTTCTCTTCATAAACACGACAACTATTTAAATGCAAAAGGGTTTCAGATAATTAAAAAGCTATTTGTTTTGTTGTTTCTCTACCTTGCATCAAAAAATTCTCAATTAGGGTTTAGTGATAGGATCTGTCTGGCGATGCCTCGGGAGTCTCGGAGCTCACTCCAGATATTAATTTAAACTAGGAAGTGAGACAACAGAAGGTACCATTAACAATATTATTAAACCTACCAACAGTAAGATATCTTCTTGGGCTCAATTAGTTAGTAAAAATGGGCCTCGGTAGAACATCTTAAAATTATTCCACCAAAATATTCAAGGCATTTCTTCTAAATTATTAGAAATTGAATTGTTTTTAGATTAAAGTATGTTTGACATTATTTTTTTTACTGAACATTGGCTAAAGGATTACCAAATGCTTATTAATCACGAGAATTATGCGGTGGGTAGCTGCTGTAACCGTAAATCTATGCTGCGCGAAGATTCTCTAATATTGATAAAAAAAACCGGCCAAATGCGAGTGGTACTCACAGCATACAGGGTTCCGTAGAACCAAACAATATAATTTAAATATTTTGAAGGCTCATTCGTATGTAGTATTGTATTACATTCAACAGCAAGACTTATTTGTTTTTCATAGTAAGTCAATGAAAAACAAAGTGACTGCTGCAGTATGATGAAAAAGTCCCGTATCTCAAAAACTAAACATCAAATATTATTCATGAAAACCAATTTTCGTTGAAAGGTATTTTACGTTCTACAATCCTTCAATTTTCTTCCTCTTACTTTACAAATTAGAAGGGGGGGACACATTTTATCACTTTGGAAGTGTCTATCTTTCAAACGATTGACTTTGTGTCAAAAAATGGTTTTAGGAACTTTAATGTCATTTTTAAAGACCTATCTATAGTATAGACACCCCGCACGTATAGGTCTGAAGAAAAAAATAAAATTAGTTTCAGTTCCATGTATGGGGAGCCCCCCTTAATCTTTTATTTTTTTTAATCTTTATATATAAAACAAAGTCGGGTTTGTTACTACACTTATAACTCGAGATCTGCTGGACCGATTTTAAAGATCTCTGATTTTTTGGATTCGTCTCCACCCCGAATAGCAGAATAACTATTAAAATATCAGAATAATTGCGCGGAAAATTATGATAAAGTTCTAGAACTGGTATTTTAACACATTGAATTCATGACAGCCTGGTACTTTTTACAGAAAATTATGATTAAGATCCAGAACTGTTAAAATACCAACTTGAATGCATGCCAGCCTGGTACTTTTAACAGTTCTGAAATAGGTAAGTGGTAGGTAGGTCGGTGGTAGTTGGGTGGTAGATGGGTGGTAGGTGGTAGGGGGGTGGTAGGGGGGTGGTAGGTCAGTGGTAGGTGGGTGGTAGGTGGGTGGTAGGTGGGTGGTAGGTGGGTGGTAGGTGGTAAGTAGGGGTGGTAAGTAGGTGGTAGGTGGGTGGTAGTAGGTAGGAAAAGATGCATTGCAACGCATGCCGGGCACAGCTAGTTTTGTTTAAAAATCGTAAAGTGGTTTACGGAATACATCTACCAACCAAGTTTTAACTGTGTAGTCTTAATAGTTTCGTAATAAAGTGGCTGTGACATACGCCGAAAAAATTAAATTAAAAATTATGTAAAATAATTTGGACACTGTGATAATTTTAAGACCAATTGTAACATTATTCTGATAAATAAATACAATGAAATGAAATAAGACGAGGGCTTTTTTGTTTCATACTATGAAAATCTTAAAAATCACGTACGCTCGATGAACTACTTAGAAAACTTAAACAGGCACATGAGCACAACGAACTACAAAAAAGTAAAACCAATCCTAAAGCCCTATGGAAAACAATTAAAGAAACACGAACACTCGTCCAACACGAAATAGTTCAGACATACTGATGAAATTATGTGACACTCCTACTTCTTCCATTAATAATGTGTGCAGTTTTTTCCTAAAAACCATCCATGTTCCTTCTTTTGCCCTTTATATGTTCCAGGGCCGCGGTATCTTTTTCAAACAGTCCCGCAGCCCTGGCAGGCATCGGCCCTTGCGGGCCCCTCAATGTTTGCTGACATCTCTTTGAGGCGCGCGTGGAACGAACGCGCCGTCGTCAGGGCCTGTCGTCATAAGACGGACTGACGGCGAGCTAGCCCATTACTCACCGTCCACAGGCCCGCGCCTACGGTGGCCGAGAGCCACCACGAGGCCCCCGACGCCCGGTGCTTCTCCCGCAGCGGCTGGGACGTGAGGTTCTCTCCCTCTCACGTTCCGCCACCTCCTTCGCTAGCATGACTGCTTCGCAGAAGGAGGTGACGGCTTCCCATTCCCTCTCGCCCCGAACCATGGCTTGAACCAGGGCCGGACGCGAGAGTTCGCCGCCGCCAATCGCCGCTACGAGGACGCGGCGGTGCTCCGCCCAAGCGTATCCACCGTATCCTTCGGGCGATCCTCGCAGTGATAACACCCGGGCGTTTCCTCCCGCCCGATTCGGTGTAGGTACCTCCCGAAACAACCGTGTCCGGTGAGGACCTGCGTCAGGCGGAAGGTGAGGGCGCCGTGGCGCCTCTCTAGCCACTCCTCAAAGAAGGGACTTATCGCCACTATCGTGGCGTGCCCTGAAATTCCACCCCCAAGAGGGTGAAATGGGTGTTTGATTTTTTTGTGAAACTTTTTATTATCTGGGTCGATTGACTCCAAAATAGGTAGGTACCTACATCATCTGTCTAGCCTTTTCCCAATGATGATGGGGTCGGCTTCCAGTCTAACCGGATGCAGCTGAATACCAGTATTTTACATGCAACGACTGCCTATCTCACCTCCACAACCCAGTTAGTGCTAGGTAATACGATACCCCTTGGTAAGACTGGTTGTCTGGTACTTGTAACGAATGTCAAATATCTACAAATGACAGCCGGGACCAACGGCTTGACGTGCTTTCCGAGGCACGGAGGAAACTCAGTATGTAATGGGTGGTCACCCATCCACAGACCAACCTAGGTCAGCACGGCTTAACCTGAAGATCGACCCGAGCGGCTGTTCTTATTTAGCCACGAGATCCTCAAAAAAATTGGTACCTATACATACTCTTACATTAAAATGATGAAAATCATCTATTACTTTTTAGGGTTCCGTTCCCGAAGGGCGACTAATGGGGCCGTATTGCTAAGCCTCTGCTGTTCGTCCGTCCGTCTGTCTGTCATTTCTGTTGCCTCTTTAACAACAAATCTTACTAATATAACAAATGCGAAAGTTTGTGAGGATAGATGGATGTTTGAATGTTTGTTACTCTTTCACGTAAAAACTACTGAACGGATTTAGATGGAATTTAGCACACAGATAGTTAATAACTTGGATTAAAACATAAAATACTTTTTGTTCCAGTAGTATGATCCCGTGGGACAATTATCGAACTCCAAGCGGGCGAAGCCGCAGGCATAAGCTAGTCCTGTAAAATTTGGATTTATTCGCTGAGGACGGCGAACCATTTTCCATTTTCATGTCGGTGTTACTAATAACACAATATTGTCACAACACTCAGTCATAATAAACAGGTATTTCGCGTAATGATGACGGATCCGCTTATGCAAACAGTACTTCATATCGAGGTAAGTGTGTGATATTATTAAATTAATATACAGTCATGTTGAATAAATCTGTTTAAAAAAATAATTGAGTGATTTTTTCATTGTACGTTTTGAAACTAAGTTAGCCAGTAATTGTTACAACGTTACAGAGAGACTACTGTGCGTTCTTAAAATTAAACCAAACAACTAACAAAAAAAAAATACAATTTTGTTTACAAATTCCCAGATTTATTCTACAATTGTTTTAAGACTAGGTACTACTAAATCCTACGATTTTTTTTGCGATATACCAGTGTGGGCCCTCAGTTCACACGCACACGAATTTATAGGTGTGGAGCCCTGGACATACGAAAAAACACATACAGACGAAAAAAAAATAAGGCGTAAGATAATAACCGTACAACCCTCTTTGAATAAATTAGGTTATTTTTCTCATTCATTCAGAAATGAGAAAGGTAAATCTGTCAACTAAAACTGAATTTAGATAGGATTAGGATGTATTAGTGAGCGAAGCGAACTCGAAAATTGTAGTATTCCGCCTGGGATAGGTTGGTTTCTCTATAGATTACCGAGATTTCGGGGGGTGTTTAAACACTTCTTGATGGACTTATGGACACAACAATTGATTTTTTTTCTTAACCAAGTTATGGAGGCCCGGGGCAAGGGCCCCTGTTGCCCTGCCCTAAATCCGGCACTTAATGGGTGTAAAAAACCCTTAACGAAGTCGAAAGGCACGTGTCCTCCGCGTCATTGCGATATTTTTTTGTTCTGGACAATACCTGGAGACCCTCTAGTTACGGAGATATTTGGAGTAAAAGTTCAAATTTTTCAATACTAGTTTTTACTATTCAATGCATCCCTCAGCACAATCTTTACATACATATGCGTGTTTTGAGTGCGTTACATTGAGTTTTACCGTAAAACGTGACTTTCCACCCCAAAAAAAGATCGTTTCCCAGCAATAATGTTTGCGTTGGCTTACGTAGTTTGATGTACAGAATGCTTGGTTGACGGCTTCGTGAAGGGTTCGTTTACACGTTGTATAACTGTTGTTAACTTTGAATCAATGTACGTACTAATCTCAATGTAGCACAATCAGCCAATAATGTTCCCACCGCTGGGACACACGGCTCCTCTCTGGGAGTGTAAGTGGGCCTAAAACCACCATGCGGGCCCAGTGTGGGTGGGTAACTGTTTTCGTCCTAGGACATGCCCTTTCCTCACGATGATTGTTAACCGTCACTATTTTGAGAGCAGTTGTGATGGAATAAATTTCATAAAGTAATTTTAAGTGATTTTTTATCTGCGAATCGGCAAGCGTTAGGTGGGACGCCCTCAGGTTCGGTGGAGCGACGATCTTCGCAGGGTGGCTGGTAGCAACTGGATGAGAGTTGCTGAGAAACGAGCTGAGTGGCGTGCGATTGAGGAGCCCTATGTCCAGCAGTGGTCTGCTGTAGGCTGATGATGAAACAAACTACAACATATACCGGAAATTACGACCATATAGCGAGATTTCATCATAAATTCTTCATTCATAATTTAAAATTATATCGAACGTCGTTGTAAATCAGTGAAAGGATAAATTCGTCAGTTCCTATGCATACTCGTATAGTATGACGTTGATTGATGTACTCACCCACAGTAAAATATCGACGGATAGTTTGGCTTCAGACAACGGTCATACGCTGACCTACTTAGTTGCCAATCTACAGGATGTTCCCAATGCGTGGTTTGTAAGAATAAAGTTAGCCGTAAGTAGCATTTGCATACGTAACTAGGATGTGCTGGAGGGGATGTGATGATGATGTTAGTGCAATAGTATTAAGTAGGCATTATGGTAGATTGATATTATGTTCCATTATATTTGCTATGTAGGTAGGTATTTTTTATTTAACTTCATACTTTGGTACTGGATCTGTAATATCATTGTTACAAACGAGTACGAGTGAGTGCTACGCAGGGTCTACGCCGAGTTATGAACAAGGTGACCACTCGTAGAACATTGTGGTCCATGTCTGCGCTGCTACGGAGTCTTGCTACGGCGGCGGCGTAGCACTAGGGAAGCTATGATCATCTTAATTCTTGAGTATAGCACTTTTTATGCACACATCAACACTATCGAAAGGTATTTCACATTTTTTTTGCATAACTTTAATAGTACTGGTCTTTAAAGGTTGCTGCCACATCTGTTTACTGAATTCAAAATACAAATTAAAAAAAAAACACTCCGGGAGTCCCGGCAGAAGTGAAAACTTGATTATTAACGTTGAGCATGTTTGATATTTTGGAATGGTTAGGGAATAATTTTGCACCAATTGCTTTATCAGTATAAAGAACAGGGTGTACAATTCGGTGCACCCCTGCCTGAGTCTTCGGGGATTACAGGATGTTATGTTATCATTGAATCCTGCCTAAAGAATTTGTAATTAAAAGTGTGGAAGTAATCTGTCGCACATAAAAATGTGTGCGATACATCTTTTCACAGGCGCTTAGTAAGCACGTAAGCAGGAACATCACATTCGATCTTACTACAGAATTAGCTGAGAATTTATCGGTTTCCTATACCAATAACACTCGTGCTTTTTAACTTACTTGTAAACACTTGTAATCAAATCATTTTTAAAGCAGGTTTTTAAATAAACTGAACTTTATTTTACCAAACAACAAACGCCTTAGTGAAAATGTTTAGCAATTTAATACTCGGAAGGTACTTATTGCGATTGAACGATTTCCTTTTTTATTTTATTATCATGATTGTGCTTGCATCTTAAAAGCCTTCACAAGTACTTTTAATAGCTACTAGATACTAAGAAAGCTGCAAACTCAAAGACAACACTGTCTTATTGATTTTAGAATCTCTTGTCATTATGCGTCAATCAATAAAATTGCAAGGAAATACGGAATTTTAGCTACACTAACATACCTACAGGTACGTAACGTTTGTAAATAGCACGTAAATTGCCTTCGTAGTTAGCACGGTGCGAATCCTCCAAAGACCACGGTTCTATCACAATCTTAAGGACGATGAAGATAGCCAGAGGACTAGGTTTCGCGGCGCTGCGCCGGCGCGCGGCGGGTGGCAATTTATTTAATAGATTTGTCAGCTTTATCCCTAAAGCATTAGGTTCAAAGTTGATTGGAAACATTTAAAAATTTCTTTAAATGATTTTAAACCATAAAATGTTGAAGGTTAAGTTCAAAATCGAATGAGAAAATTTGTCTTACGCTTTTTCGATCAGGGTCACGTGTCCTGACGCGAGTTTAAGATTTTATACCCATTACAGAAAAAGTGCTCAACGCCGCTAAAGAAGTTTTCACTTCAAAAACAGAGAATAGATGGTGCGAACAATAAGCATGCTGGAAGTAAGCGCAAACCAATGCAATGTTGCCACTGGCACCGGTCAAAGCGTCATATCAAGATAGTGGTCTGGCTACCAGGATTCTAGGAGTAGGCCAGTATATTCAGGGAGCCCCCGCCAGATACGACTGATTTTTACAAATTACGGCAAGAAGACAACGAAACGTTACAACTGGGCAACTGGTTTTGAAGTTACAGTCAGTACTAGTGTGCTGACTGTTGGTCCTTGTGAGAGCGTGTAATTATCGCCAATGGTCTAGGGTGTTGTCCTCAGACGAATACAGTTACGGCTTCAATCCAGATACACAAAGAATACGTGTTTGGGGAATATTTGGACGTGAGAGCTGCTTGCGGAATCCCTTGAGAAGTCCATCCATATCAAGGTGCTACAATCAAGGTACGGGCGGGAATAGTCTAGGCATTAAAACTAACCGTGTTTGGGTAAAAGGCAATTGAACGGCTGATTGGCTCACGCTTTCACTCGCGTGGTCCAGTCCTGGTTCAGTTCTTATTGAGCACGCGTGGGCTACGCTGCAACGAAGGGATTTACGAAAATTTCCCGAAAATCTTTTCATGCACGAAAGAGCCCAGCGGTCTCTAATAAAAGTAATGTACTTCAGACCATATAAATCCTCCACAGTTACCTTATACAGAACAAGTGGATTGTTATCGGTGAGACAATTATACTTGTTATATGTGACCTTACATTTACATAAATCTATGCCATTTAATTCTGCCAGCCAGGATAGAAGACGGAGTGATATTGTGGCCCACTCTCCCATGGTTCGTTCAATTTTTGCAAGACGTCAGTATGTAACCCAATCTGCATATATTTACAACAAAATAAACGCTAAAGTACAATTTCATTCAAAAGACTTGTATGAATGTAAGAAAATTATTACTGAATGGCTAAAAACTTTAACCTATGAGGAAACTGAGCACATTCTAGTACGTATTTGCTAATTTTGGCACATACATACATAATTATACACTCAGCAACACGCACACACTCACACACACACACACACACACACACGCTCACACACAGACACACAAACACGCATGCATAGAATAAGTTCATAAAAACTATAAGAATCATATTTTAACCAGCTTTGCTTCTTGGCTGGGTTTTGTTTTATTTTATTTGTTTTGTTTTTTTTTTTCCAATAATTTAGTCTCAATATTGTATCAAATAAGGGAAGTAGCGAGTCAACCCCAACACAAGTATTTTAATTACTTACTGGGGCTGTCTCAACTCATGTATAGAATGTAACTTTTGAGACACAATAAAGATTATTATTATTATTATGCTTCTACGTTGAACCTGGGACCTTTTGCCACAAGGCGAACCTCGATAACCTCGTATAGAGCTTGAAAAATCGGTGCAGATGTGTTACAAACATCCGAGGTGCTCTTACAGATTATTAATTATTATTTATACACAATTAATTACATCATTTAATTATGTTTCTTGCTTTAATCGCCGTTTTAACGTTTGACGCCGCATGCACCGCCGCGTTGAGCGCAGCGTGCGAAGCGGAGGTGTCATCGGCCGTTGTATGTTCTGTTTGCGAGTGTGACGCCGCATGCACCGCCGCGTTGAGCGCAGCGTGCGAAGCGGAGGTGTCATCGACCGTTGTATGTTCTGTTTGCGAGTGTGACGCCGCATGCACCGCCGCGTTGAGCGCAGCGTGCGATGCGGAGGTGTCATCTGCCGTTGTATGTTTGTATTAGCGAGTGTGACGCCGCATGCACCGCCGCGTTGAACACGGCGGTGTAATCTGCGGGCAACGCTGCCTTTCTATCAAACGCGTATAAAATTTTTTCTCCGTAAACGCTCTCATACATCGCCATATTATTATATTTGAATTGAAAGCGAACCGCGGTGCACAACGCGCCTCGTCTCTGGAAATGAGCCCCTTATACTGACCACTACCAATTATGTTCATGACGTTGTAGGAATACGAAATTCCTTGAAATCAAAAGCCACAGTGTTTGCCGTCTGGCCAGAAACGTAAACCTATTGTTTTAGGTACTAGTTTTGGTTTAAAATTGTTTCGTATCCTAGAACCTGAAAGCCAGCATGAAGTACACGCGAAAGTAACCAAATCTACAGTAACACGGCTCCCTTTAAACACAAGATTTCAAGCACGATCTAATCCAATTGGATTAGATCGTGCTAGTAAATTATAATTACTTGGAAAATGCTCCTCTATCACCGTTAGCGTTGGGAACTATTAATTTGAGTCATTAACTTCGCAATCAAACTTCATTGATGGGTAACACAAAATTTGTGTGCGGGACATAATTTATGTCCCGCACACAAATTTTGTGTACCACATTCTGATAAGAAAGGGGATATTGATAATTAAAAACTTAATGACACTATATCTACACTATTCATTATATTAAAAACTATTAATATTCATCATCTGCCTAGCCTGTTCCCAACTATGTTGGGGTCGGGTTCCAGCCTAACCGGGTGCAGTTGAATATTCTATGAATATTATAAATGTAACACTTTCTGTCGACCTGTTTGTGACTTTCCTTGCACGTATATACGGTTGAACAGATTGCAATGTAATTAAAAACACGGGCTTGGACAAGGGACAATTTCCGACACTCATCCGGGCGACGCCGCGGGTACAAACAGCTAATTATAATACGATGTAGTCACATTTTGTAAAGGACAATTCAATTTTATTCTCTTTGCAAAATGTTGTCACTCAATCTATCAATAGATTGAGTGATTCATGAGAAAGGTTAAAGTACCTATATAATTTGTCAAGGATTTGTGTAAATTGATTGAAATATGACAATAATTGAAGTGTCGGATAAAGTCAAGCTGCCTGGGAGCTTTAATCGAAAACGCTGCCCCTTTGAGATATAACAAAACAATGCATGGTGGAATATTCCTCTTGTATAGATCTACAAAAAAGTCTGCATGGGCATTTTTCTGTCGTTTATGGAGCGCTTACCAAACCCATTCTATCTTCGGAAAAATGGTCACATACATGCGGTAATTGGAAAGCTATTTAGACGGCGACAGTATTAATCCTTATCAACTTAACATGTTAGTTACCTTAAGCATTTCATGCACATTATTATAATCTTTTAGGTACACCATAATTATGATTTAAATGAATATCTTGGGAGTGGTCGCCAAACATTAACGCGCGCGAAAATAAATCCAAGCGCGTTTCTCACACTTGATGCGATCAACCACGCGCCGCACGGTGTAATTCATAATTACCATGTCATTTCAATTTAGTAAAACGAACTTTTTTGATTTCTTTGATCGTTTTGGCCTACAGTATAAAATAAATATTGTAAACTAGACTTGGCATACTCATATTCAAAGCATTTAAGCATTAAAATGAATTCTCAACATGATTTTTTTTTTTAATTTTGCGAATTTAAAAAAAAAAATATAATGGCCAACCTTATGATTCCAGAGATAGCCACATTTTTCAGCGCCATACAAATTTTTCTTAAAAAATAATAACTTCTTCATTTGTACATGCAATTGCCTTATACGAAATTTTACAGTATAGTAATGAATGATGATCAGCAGAATCCATTTCTAGCCAAAAAAGGACCCTTTAAAATTCAAGTCTCAATGTCAATGAAACAAAATATGTTCGTTTTGTTTTAACACGTAATCAGTGAGAAGTTATCAATTTTGTATATTATAAAGAAATATTTTAGTTTGTTTTATGTTTATAATATCTACATAATAAAATACATTATATTATGAGTATTACATTTAAATCTAATCTACATATTCGACGCATCAAGCTGATGCGACCCTACTACAGAGAAAACATGTAGGCATTATATGCTCTACTACCCGTGCCGTGCCCCAAGCCGAGGCACCAAAATAATTTTTCAAGAGCTTTCGATAGACACACCAAACAGTTACATCCTAGAAATAAAAGATTTCGACCGTCAGTCTGTTTATCAAGAGCCTCCTAGTCACACTCGGCCACAAATTTTATTCATTACTAGCATTTGCCCGCGACTTCGTACGCGGATCCCGTTGCTTATGCCAGCGACAACGGGGTCGTCAAAATTGAAAATTTGAAACGTCTGATGTAGAATTCTAAGGCCCGGGGACGGGAAAACAACGGGATGAGCGAGACGATTGGAGTCGTTCCAGATCATTCATTTTTGTATGTCCACAGGAAATGCCCATCAGACTAAATAACTTTTACTAAGACGTGCCATGGGCTTTGGAGTTCCACAGCAGGTGTCCAGATCTTCAAATTTATTCTCACAGCAGAAAATGCTCTTCACGTGGAATATTTTTAGCTATGGCACCATTTTTATATCTCTTATACTGTAGCTGGTCTGTTGCGGTTCTGCATCAGGTGTAATTTTCCAAAATAAATTATAGCCTTTATATTGCCCAGACTATACAAAAAAAAACTTTTCTTCCCGTTACTCCGCAGCAGATCCCAAGGGTACACTGAATTAACTTCTGTCTCTTCATGCCGTACTCCAGCAATCCTTTCTCTCTCACTTTCTAACTGATTATGAATATTTTGTTGTGTGCGTGTTCGGGACAATGTATGATAATCTCGATCAGCAGTTAGTCGCGCATCACGTTCATCACTCGTTCTAAAAGACCTGTTAGTAGATGTGCGAATTCGCTGAGAACTCAAGCGTGATTCTGTATCGGTAAACGTTTCTGACTCGCGAGACAATGCATGTCGCTCACAATCAGCAGACAGTCGCGCATCACGTACTGCACTTGTCTCTAGAGACCTAGCAGCAGATGCGTAGATACGCTGAGAACTCAAGCGCAATTCTCTATCCGTGAACGTCTCCGACTCGCGAGACAATGCGTGACGTTCACGATCAGCGGACAGTCGCGCATCATGTTCCGCACTTGTTTCTAGAGACCTAACAGCAGATGCGTAGATACGCTGAGAACTCAAGCGCAATTCTCTATCCGTGAACATCTCCGACTCGCGAGACAATGCGTGACGTTCACGGTCAGCTTACAGCGCGCATCATGTTCCTCACTTGTCTCTAGAGACCTAGCAGCAGATGCGTAGATACGCTGAGAACTCAAGCGCAATTCTCCATCCGTGAACGTCTCCGACTCGCGAGACAATGCGTGACGTTCACGGTCAGCGGACAGCGCGCATCATGTTCCTCACTTGTCTCTAGAGACCTAGCAGCAGATGCGTAGATACGCTGAGAACTCAAGCGCAATTCTCCATCCGTGAACGTCTCCGACTCGCGAGACAATGCGTGACGTTCACGATCTGCAGACAGTCGCGCATCATGTTCCGCACTTGTCTCTAGAGGCCTATAAGCAGATGCGTATATACGCTGAGAACTCAAGCGCAATTATCTATCCGTGAACGTCTCCGACTCGCGAGACAAACAATGCGTGACGTTCACGATCAGCGGACAGTCGCGCATCATGTTCTTCACTTGTCTCTAGAGACCTAGCAGCAGATGCGTAGATACGCTGAGAACTCAAGCGCAATTCTCTATCCGTGAACGTCTCCGACTCGCGAGACCATGCGTGACGTTCACGATCTGCAGACAGTTGCGCATCATGTTCCTTACTTGTCTCTAGAGACCTATAAGCAGATGCGTATATACGCTGAGAACTCAAGCGCAATTATCTATCCGTGAACGTCTCCGACTCGCGAGACAAACAATGCGTGACGTTCACGATCAGCGGACAGTCGCGCATCATGTTCCGCACTTGTCTCTAGAGACCTATAAGCAGATGCGTATATACGCTGAGAACTCAAGCGCAATTCTCTATCCGTGAACGTCTCCGACTCGCGAGACAATGCGTGACGTTCACGATCAGCGGACAGTCGCGCATCATGTTCCTTACTTGTCTCTAGAGACCTTGAAGCAGATGCGTAGATACGCTGAGAACTCAAGCGCAATTCTCTATCCGTGAACGTCTCCGACTCGCGAGACAATGTATGACGTTCACGATCAGCGGAGAGTCGCGCATCATATTCTTCACTGGTCTCTAGAGACCTGGATGTAGATGCATAAATACGCTGAGAACGCAAGCGAGCTTCGCGATCCGAAGAGGTTTCTACAGAGCGAGTTGCAGCCTGATGTTCTCGAACAGCATCAAGTCTATCCTGACGCTCTTCGTTAGATTCTTGGGATCTTATGATACTCAATCTTTTAGTTCCTTTGGAACGTTGGGAAAGATTTGACCTCTTTCTAGGCATGGTTATAGTTTTATTCTGAAAATACCTGATCAATTAAAATCTAAGTGACTGCTCCCCTGCGTTACCGGGTAGGCTACCGTGTCACGAAGATAAATTGAAAAGGAAATAAATGGGAGTTTAAGCCAGTATGTAGAGTCAAATTTTCAATGATTCATAGAATTTTCATCGAAAATCAGTCCTTAACTGGTACCGCCTTCACCGCGTGGAGGTACTCCCAGCTTATGTTATTTTATAATTATACAGTGAACTCTTGGAGTTCCACAACAGGTGTTCCAGATCTACAATCTTTATACGTCAACAGAGAGTGCTCATCAGGCTGAACAACTCTTGCTAAGACGTCATTCCTATATAGGTTATAGTGTAGCTGGGCTCTTGGAGTTCCATATCAGCTGTTCCAGATCTTCAAATTGTATACGACAACAGAGAGTGTTCATCAGGCTGAGCAACTCTTGCTAAGACGTCATTCCTATATATGTTATAGTGTAGCTAGGCTCTTGGAGTTCCACATAAGCTGTTCCAGATCTTCAAATTTTATACGACAACAGAGAGTACTCATCAGGCTGAACAACTCTTGCTGAGACGTCATTCCTATATATGTTATAGTGTAGCTGGGCTCTTGGAGTTCCACATCAGGTGTTCCAGATCTTCAAATTTATTTTCTTAGCAGAAAATGCTCATCACGTGAAACAATTTTTGCTAGGTACCATTTTTGTATCTCTTATAGTTTAGCTGGTCTGTTGCGGTTCTGCATCAGGTGTTCAAGTTTCCAAGATACATTATAGCCTATATGAGTTGATTGGTATCAAAACTAGTCAAATCCAAAATAAATCATTTTTAAACTAGGTACTTAAAACGAAATATTCGTCGGCATGTAAATATTAAATGAACGCTTTTCAAAAACAGCCAAATCCACGATATTGATAAGAAAAAAATATTTCAAAAACGGCATTGGTATCATAATTAGCCAAATCCAGTACTGTTAACATTCGAATTTAGTCAAATCCAAGTTGGCCAATCAGCGCCGAGGGTTCTCTTTGGCGGGTCAGCCATCTTTTTTTTAATGTCAATCTGTTCCTTTTACGATAACGTGTGTGCTGTGTGATTTTAATTAAAATTTGATATAAAAAATGGATGAAAACTTAAACCAAATTGTTGAAACACCTCCTAATTTGTCAAGAAAGCCTTTGCAACAAAAATCCTCATGGAAATGCAATAGAGATAAGGTTTCTAGGTAAGTAAACATTCGGTCTACCGACCAACACTTTCCTGTTACAGGGACTCGCAACCTTTTTATTGAATATACCTAACGTGTTTTTAACACGCCTATAGTACGCTATGAATATCAATAATTTAAAAAGATGTTTTTATATGCAATGTATTTTATTATTGTGTATGTATGCATTGTGTTTTATTATTTTACATGTTTGCAATTTGTTCAATTATTGTGCATGTATGCATTGTGTTTTATTATTGTGCATGTATGCAATGTGTTTTATTATTGTGCATGTATGTATGTGTTCTTTACAGATATTCGCCTAAAGCGCCACCAGATATCAGAATTCCGTGTCAACATTTTCCAAAAGCTTATAGATGCACATCATTGGAAGAATTGCCGAATTTGATTGTTTAATTTAACAAAATCGATATTTTTCTTTCGATTTTCGATTTTCGAAAGATGAGAGATGGAGGAAGAATTGCTGAATTTGATTGTATAATTTTCCAAAATAAATACATTTCTTTCGGTTTGACTTAAATAGTGTTTTTTATTTAGTCATTGAATTAATCAGTAAAGATTGACAACCCCTGATCTTAACTTACGTTATTTTTAAAATATGCCAAATCCACACATCTAACTTTCAAATGTTGTCAAATCCACAAATATCACAATCAAACTAAGTCAAATCCACATTTCACTTTCACTATCAAACTAAGTCAAATCCAAATTTAAAAGCTAAATTCTGGAGTTTTATTGTATGAGACTTAAAATTGTTATTGTGTTATTATCTTCATAAAACTTAATTTAATATGCCGCCATTTTCTTAACATTCCCAGGTATTGCCATATATAGTGAAACTAAAACTTTCATCATGCTGCTAAGTTAACATAAATGGATTTGACTAATTTTGATACCAATTGACTCATATGTTGCTCAGACTTTATACCTATACAACAAAACAAAAATCATTCAAATCCGTCCAGTAGTTCCGAAGATTAGCGTGTACAAACAAACAGACAAACAGACAAATAGACAGAATTTTGTTTTTGGTTTCGTGCTCTATTACTGTTTCTAAACCCCCCTCATTTTTTTTTTTAATATATTCAATGTACAGACACAGTTTTTTTACTGTTTTATTATATGTAATATAGATTTCACTACACTTTTGCAAAGCGGTTTATAGAAGACACTTGCTCTCCAAATCTTCACAATGTGGTGCCAAGTGCCAACGGTCTTAGTGTAAAATGGCTGCGACATATGGGTGGACAGACAGACGGACAGGACGAATCTATAAGGGTTCCGTTTTGGCCATCTGGCAACAGAACCCTTAGAAGTGATTGCAATAAAATTCTATTAGCCAAGCGACCGACCTAGGGCACATCCAAGCGATCTAGGGCTTTAAACGAAAAATAACTAATCTTCACCACTAATGACACTAATTTTCTATAACACGAATGGCTGACTCCCCCCCTGCAGCCGACAATGCAATTTGAGATCGACGGCCAAGGGGGGAGGGTGGAGTGGCACGTCACTACCTATCCAATTTTCTATTCAAAATCCATGTAGCTACCGTGTGTGATTTAATTTTGGTGCACACCCTGTGAAACATTTTCTCTCGATATGACGAAGCGGTCGGCCTATTAGCAATTTTAAGACCTTGTAGTACCTGAGATCCTGTCTAGAACGAATTAGGGTCACAAAATCGTATAAAAGTATGGAAAGGAGTGTTGCCAAATCATCTTTTTAAAAATCAAGTTTAAAGAATTATCTAAATAATTTTAATATTTTTTATTATTCACTTCCATTAGCTAAGGCACGTCTTCTTTAATCAATTATCCAGAGTAACACCACACTTATAACACAAATATTCATAGGCCTCTCGCAAACTATGCTTCACCTCTCCTATCCTGCCCTCTGAGTCCCAAAATCAGCCACCTGACCTCTGCGCTGCCACCGACGACACTGTGGGGGTGGCGTAGTTTTGGGAAATTTTGGACTAGGGGGACAGCTCGGTAGGTAGGTAGGTAAGAAGATACGTAGTTCTTATAAGATTATGAACGTTCAAGATTATACACATTTTTATATGCATTTTATACTACATCCGTTGGTAATTATTACACCGTTGTGGACCATGTCGTACCTACCTTTCATCATAATCTTCCAATTCTCCTAATTCAACGGTATGTAATTGAAAAACATAGTAGTTAAAAGGTTAGTAAGTGTCGCCATCTAATGATTTACTGAAAAAAAAGAACGTCTAAACTGTCATTACAAGATTATAAACTTGTTCTTAACTCAACCTAAAACAGTTTGTAATACTTTCGGTAGATGGAGCTACCGTCGATACCATTAAAAATAATACCCACGTCACTTTCTACCTGTGAATCTGGCTTGGTTGGACTTAACGAGTCGCTTATGTTACGTTTAGATATAGGTACTATGCTAAACTTAGTTAAAGCTGACCTTCCTTTATTAGCACGACTGCTGAGCGTCCTGGGTTCGATTCCGTGGTCATGCAAAATGTTTTTGGGTATTTCAAGATATTCATTTCTATAACAAACTAAAAATAACTAATAAAATAATAAAAATTACAGTACATGCAAAGCAAAGCATGACAAAAAATTCGTCTGCATCACTATCAACGGGAATAGTGCCCAGAAGGCTGGAGAATTGCCATGATATATGGCAATGCTCATTTTTTGGCAAAAAAATTGCCTTTGGTCACGGAAAGAGTCCACCAATTGCTTGGCGTTGTTACGAAATATTAGTATACCTACTCGTATGACGTCATGCTGCATAGCCGTGGACCACAAGTTGCTTCAATACTTTGGCAGTATTCGTCGGGTTATTGAACTCCTTAAGTTCTGCGTTGAGCTCAGGTTTAGTTGTTTGGACTGATCCACTCAAACCTGTGTGTCTACTTGAGACGTCATGTATGGTCGTCAGAATTATGACCTGACCTTGAGACTTTGACCTGTCAGTGTGTTTCGGTGTATCTTATCAGAGTAAGTTGGCTAGAGAAAGGCATGTTACGTCATTTTATAAAAATAACTCTATCTGTTGTATTGGTTAGTAATACAAATTATTCATAGTTAAGGATATTTTAGTGATTAAATTACTTTCTACGAGGTATTTTTCACCGAGACTCACGGTTGACCTTGCATTACAGTACGAACATGTATGGCTGAGCACTGCCTGTTCTCAGCGATCATGAAAAAATGGTTAGAATAAAATTTGTTGCAAAATTATGTTCAAATTTTTTTTAGAAAATGTCACAAAGCCCTACTGTACACCTGTATTACCTGTATTACTACTATTATATTATACTAAGACATTTTTAGATTAGACTAAGAAATCAAACCAATTATAAATTTATTTTTCGTAAAAAATCTGAGCAGTATCTACAAGACGTAAATTAATAATCGTCTAAACACTCAAGTTCAAAGATTCTATTGAATTCGTTTGTTTATATTGTATTTTATACTCCATCGGTTTAGGTAGTTAACTAAAGGTAAACAATCTTGATATGTCTTTTTATGTAAAATAAATCGTATAAAAGACATACAAAGATTATTTAAATGAAGTTAATTACCTAACATCTATTTAAGTAAATACCTAATTGTAAACATTTTTAGATACAATTTTTAGTCATTTTTTTAGATAAAAGACATGCTAAGATTGTTTACATTTAGTTAACTACCTAAACCGATGGAGTATAGTAAAGTAATAATATAGTTTATATCCGTCAGTGTGAACAGACTGACTTGACTGGTGGTGGCGATCAGTTGTCACAATCACCAAATCCATGAAAAGTAGCGGTCGCTGACCATCACGACGACGGGCGCGAGTGGTCCATCAATTAATCAACTATGCATATTGGACTCCACTGTTGGACAAAGATCTCTCCCACGCTGCCCCACATCCTCCGCTTCTCACACCCAGTCCTACCCAGTCACCTTCGCACTTGGCACATTCTGCTTGACATTTCTGTGAGTATGAGTAAATTAGTAAATTCATGTTCTTAGTTTTGTTAATTGGTTTTTTACAAACTACGCGTGTGATCTTTGTGTTCACAGATATATTAAAATACAAGGGGAGCCTCAAACAGTTGCCTAACAAAATACAAGGGGAGCCTCAAACAGTTGCCTAACAAAATACAAGGGGAGCCTCAAACAGTTGCCTAACAAAAAACTGCTGCCACCACCGAGTTATTCACCGCGAGATGTTACATACGACTAGCTGTTGCCTGCGAGTCGACCTTCTTCCACGTGGAAAGACAATGCTCATGGATGTATGGAATCCCGTACCATGCTGCATTCAATTCAAACTTTGTTTTTCTAGTCTACACTTATCATTATTAACTCCTACAAAAGTTCTTTTTGTAAACAAAACCCGAGTTTCGGAGTTATTTTATTAAATTGAAAATAACCAGGCAATTATCAAATGAACAATTGATACATCAGTTTTGCCGGGTAACTGTCGGCGGCATTCGGTAGACAGTGATTATTCACAATATACAAACAAAGTCTACTTCTCAACACACAATACAATAATTAATTAATCTCAACTCTAAAAACACAAAAGGACGTTAACGTCATACCTAATGTCGGAAATGTACCTACTGAGATTTAGGGGTGAGATCGATAAATCAAAATCTATAGGAAGAAAATCGATTTCGTTACCAATTTCAAAGGTTTTCATATTTTTGCACTAAACCCAAATCCTTTTTCTAAAATAAAAGTAAATTAAATTATTCCTTATAACATCAGCTATCTGCCAGTAAAAAAACCCGTCTAAATCGGTCCAGCCGTTTTGGAGATTAGCCGGAATAAACAGACAGACAGACAGACCGGCAGACAGATATACCGACAGACAGACAAAAATTTTTTTTTTTTTTGTATTTTGTAGTGTATAAATATCTACTTTCATATGCATTCTGTTAAAATCTGTTGTTTTGAAATTACAAACAGACACATTTTATTTATTTGTATGTAAAGTTATTTCTGTAACGAAACCCATGATTGTGTACACGTGGACGTCCACGGGTTTAATAAGACTGGTAGGCACTACACCCACGCATATTATCATACAAAATACATACGCAGCTTAAGATATTTCCATTTATATTCCCCACTGTGACCAATATCACATTCAATATTGCCTTGAATAAGAACCAATACAAAGCTTTGCATGGAGAGTTCCATTTTGTACAGGTAATATCATTACTTCACCGTAGTACAGACAAAAACAAAATACTTATTGCTTCTGTCAATGGCAAAATATTATATCAGTGCGTACTGCGTCCATAAATAATATTTTCATTACAATCTTCTTGTAATAAATACTCTTTGATGTTGTCTTCGAGGAAAATAAATTTACTTTGATTTAGAACTTTGTTTTGTTGCGACATCTTTAAAAGATGGGCTAAGTCGGTCAGCATGTACCAATATAAATTCAAAACCACATACATATGTAGATACACGCACTGTCAGGGCCTGTACCAAATATCATGCTCTGTTTCAAGTTTAATAATAACTCCTTTTTAAAAGTCTTTTTGTGTATGCAGGCGGAGCGTACGTAGCTCCAATGTGCAATAATATATTCAGGAATATTTTCTTTTTAGTAACGATGATATCGTGTACCGTAATTAACTTGCAGTTTGCTTGAGTCTCAATAAATAAAGCTTTTTTAGACGGCGTACCCATTTCACTTTGAAAAAAAAATTATTTTTTATCATTTCATCAAGCTAATTACGTGATGGTAATTCTTTACGCAAACTGAGACAGGTAATCAAACGATAAGTTTGAATGTAAAATTATTCTATTAACTCTTCAATAAATAGAAAACAGGGCAATACATAGCATTTCATTTTATTCTATCCAAATATAAAATAGACATCAACTTCGACCATTGTACATAGGCAAATGCAGGACCACACATTCTAGCAAACTTATCTATCTCGAAACGAAGAAAACTCACTATGTCCTAAAACGAGTTTTTTTAGAGCCGAGAGTGACAAGAGCGTAACAAGATAGCTACGTTTGTTTAGAAAGTGACTTGCTTCTTTTCCCTCTCAGATCTGATGGTGACCTTGGAGGACGAGACTGTCGTGTCGGAGGCTTCGGAGTCGGCGACGAGGGCTCGGAGGCGAGCCGCGCGCTTTTCTCTCATGGCGGTCCTTTCGCTCAGCTCGTTCATCTCATCTTCCAAGTCAGTTAGACGCGCTCTGGACACTTTTGCTCGCTGTGCGGCCGCGCTCTCATCATCGGACTTGCCGAGGGCAGTCCACTTTGTGAGCGAGTTTTCGTCGTTTAACCTACGCGCGATGCGCTTCTCTGTGCGCTCCTCGTTCTCCTGCAGCGCTCTGCTGGCGCTGCTGACCGAAGACGAGCCGATGCCAACGCTCTCGAGGATCTTGTCGGAGATCCTCATGCGGTTCTCGAGATTGGCTACGTTGGTGTCGAAGTCGATATCCTCGGCGAAGCGAGATGACTTCTTGCCAGCACGCAGACGCCTCAGGGACTCTGTGATCTGAAATGATAATACAATCAACGTGAGCTTCTTACATTACGTAATAGTTTCTAGGACACGCCGTTGCACGTGACAAGGAAATCAATTAAAGTATGAGAGAAGAACTAAAACACAATGCTGGTAATACTTTTTAATATATGCGCCAAGGTTACTGAGATTATTTCTTGAATAAAACATTTTTAATCTCATTTCTGAATAACAAAGCTGAGCTTATTTCTTATTTCGTCATCCCGTTATAACCATTTTGATTGCGGCATGCCATAAAAATCTGTTTGGGATTCGAGTGGCTCATGTCACTCGGTTTGGCAGTCCTATCATCTGTAGTGGTTACTGAGCTATTTTGGTCTGGCTATCCGCGAGCCGTCATGAAGGTAACGTGGTCTAGTCTAGTCATTGTTAATTTTAACATTGGGACATAAATTAACGTATTTATCTACTCTGCATCTGAAATAAAACACGTGAGTAGTAAAAAATAACACTAGCCGATTTGGGTGAAGAAAAATAAACGGGTATCTAGAATATCAATTCAATTCAATCTCAACCCAAAATCTTAAGTTCTTTATAGTATCGAAAGTTGTAACGCTTGAAAAGAATATTAATTTTATAACAGGGCTTTGTATGCACAAAGCTCTCATATAAAGTTATTATCCTTTTTAGTCTAAATTTAAAAAAAAACAATAAGAGAACAAAGCCTGTGACAGGATAATGATAATAATGACGTTACATGAAACACAAATACTGATAGTGGTTTTCAGTCAATGATGAAGCTCTGTGTCTTCTATTATTTTATTTAATGTGGTTTCCACCTAAGTACATTGTGGAATACAATAAAGGGTTGCATTTTAATGCAAGCTTAACTCTATTTTATACTTTTCTATTATTTTTCTAAAATGGTTACTAAATCGAGTAAAATGTTTGTTTCGTTTCTTAGTCCGCATTGAATTTTTGCGTACCTTCTAACAGAATTTAATGGAATAAACTGCGATCAATAATGTTCCTAAATTTTTCAGCCAACCTCTAAGAAATGCGAATGCTCAAGTAATCCCGACCGATTAATTGATTACTAGCTGTTGCCCACGACCTTCGTTCGCGTGAAATCGGATTCCGTTACCAATTTCAAAGGTTTTAATTTTCTTACACGGAACTTTAATCATTTTTCTAAAATCAATGTAGCCTAGCCTATGTTAGACATTATAACATCAGCTATCTGCCTGTAAAAATCCCGTCAAAATCGGCCCAGCCGTTTCGGTGATTCGCTGGAACAAACAGACAGACAGACCGACAGACAGTCAAAAATTGAAGTAAATGTTTTTTATTATAAACGCCGTATATATTTCATATGCATTCAGTAAAAAGCTGTTATTTTGATATTACAAACAGACACTTCAATTTTATTTATTTGGATAGAGTATAGATGGGTTGTAAGTAGTACGTATTACTTCCATGCAAAGAGTAAACACAAAAGGGAATTTAAAACCAAATTCATTTTCAGCCATTCAGACTACACTTCCACTAAAACCTATTTACGTAAATAATTAAATTTATCATAGAAATCGCGTATAATTATGAGGTTACTCACTAAATTTTAAACATTAATATCTTTTGCGTCTGTTGGTCGATTTTGATGAAATAAACGCTAAATGTTACTAAGAACAATGCTTCTTATGTTTCAATATTTCGATTTTGAATACGATGAGGGGTTTTTGGCGCGCACAAACGAACAGACAAACCGACAAACAGACAAAAATTTTAAAAATGGTAGAAATGGGTTCTGTTTGAGATTCTTTAACACCCCTACTATTTTTTTTCTAAATATTTTCAATGTACAGAAACGCCACGTCTACAGATTTATTATATGTATAGATTTGTTTCAATAGACAGTCACGGTTTAAGCTTAACAATGATAGCCAAGGGTAACCGTCGGGCTGTCACGTCATAGGTCTCGAGTTCGAACCCAACCTCTGATTTTCGGATTCATGTGCTATTGTATAATATTATTACTTGCTTCGGTAAATGAAACCATCATGAGGAAACCAGCATGCCTGAGAGATATTTCATGATGGCATGTAAAGCCAAGTCAGAGGCCCATGGGTGGCATAACAACTCTGTCACCAGGTTTGGCACTAACCACATGATACAGAAGAAGATAGCTTCATTAAAATTTCGATGTAGACTTTCAGCTTTATTCTAAAAAAATATTTAATTATTTTACAAGTAATAAAACAGAAACTGAATCCATTTCACCGATAAAAACTGAAGATATAAATGCGATTTCGTACTAACTTGGTTTCACAAAAATACGAATTTTAGTAGGAATAAACATCAAAATCAAAAGCAGTCACAGTAACAAGGCATAATAACTTGCGAAAGTACTGTAGTTGCATATTCCAAATCGTAGATCTTGATTACATCATTCGTGTTGCGATTATACAAATATGTGAGAACGATGTACAAAGACGTGCATATTAAGAGCGTCCAGAGTAAAAGATTAAATCAACAATTTAAAAATAAAGTAATTAAAATAAACATGACGCATGGATCAGCGCCATTCAACTCAACCATATTGAAGGGAACTAAATGACCCGACACACCCGCCACCATCGGTGAGACATTTGAGTGAGCATGACATTCTCTCAGCCACCAGGACACATTCAAGTCAATGAAAGATAACATGAATCACGTTTGTTGTCCGAAGACCATGGTCCTTGTATTCGTAGAGTAGTTACTGTTTCATAATCAAGTTCGAAACTTGTAAAGAAGAATACTAAAGAAGAACTACCTAATGCTTCAATTTGATAAATCAAACCTTTAATCATCGTGTATGAAAGTTTGGGAGAAAGTTATTGAAAGACGACTGAGAGAAGAGAGTGAAATTTCACGATATCAATTCGGTTTTTTATGCCTAATCGGGGAACGACGGATGCCATTTTTGCCATCCGCCAGCTGTGCGAGAAATACAGAAGTGCGCACAAAAACTTGCACATGGTGTTCATCGACCTCGAAAAAGCATGCGACCGGGTACCTCGTGAAGTTTTGTGGTGGGCCCTGAAAGAGAAAGGTATGACTGGGAAGTATGTGCAGTTGATCCGAGCGATGTACAGTAGATGTAGTACCCAAGTCCGGTCTACAGCGGGCACTACCGGCAGCTTCAATGTGGCTGTTGGCTTGCACCAAGGGTCGGCTCTAAGCCCTTACCTCTTCCTGGTGATAATGGACGCACTTACGTCGGACATCCAGGAAGAGGCTCCCTGGTGTATGCTGTTTGCCGACGACATTGTGCTGGTTGCCGAGAGTGGCTTAGAGGTCCAGAGCAGATTGGAGTTGTGGTGGCAAAGATTGGAGAATGTTGGCCTGAAAGTCAGTAGGACCAAAACAGAATACCTATTCTGTGATTTCGGCGGTCTCTCCAGTCCTGTACCCATAACTCTTGCTGGAACGCCCCTACCGATCTGTTCCGATTTTCGGTACCTCGGGTCGCTTGTCCAAGGGGATGGCGAAGTAGACCGAAGCGTAACACACCGGATCAACTCAGGATGGTTGAAATGGCGATAGGTCACTGGAACAACTTGTAACCCACGGATGCCCCTCAAGTTAAAGGGGAAAATATACAAGTCCGTGATTAGACCTGTCGTAATGTATGGATCGGAATGCTGGGTTGTGAAGAAGATGGATGAAAAAAGATTGCATGCAGCGGAGATGAGAATGTTGAGGTGAATGTGTGGTGTGACAAGAATGGATAAAGTTCGACTGTCTTGGTATGGACATGTGATGAGGTGGGACAAATCGCTTGTGACTAAAAGAGTGATGAATATAAACGTTGATGGATGGAGAGGGAGAGGAAGACCAAAGAAACGATGGATGGATTGTGTAAGGAATGATATGAAAGATAAAGAAGTAAATGATAGCGTGACGGTTGACAGAGGAGAATGGAAGAAAAAAACGTGTTGCGCCGACCCCACATAACATGGGACAAGGGCAGGAAGATGATGACGTGAACATGGTAACATGCATTGAGATCAATGTTCAGTAGGGAATGTCTACGGCCCGAAATAAAAATCATGGTGATTGATCAAAATGGAATTTCAGGTGGCTTACATTGTAGCTCCTAGTACCTAGCTACGGCTAAACATAATGTTTGGCCTACCAAGAAAAAATTTAAGTCACGGTCTCGACTCCTCAACAATCTAAAACGTGTCAGGCAGGCGTCAAAGCATCAAAGTGGCGCCTACTGAGACAATTTATTAAATGAAAATGAAGTTGGTTAACTGACATTTTGTTAATCTGTGTCCTACTTTGTATATTAAAGTAGGAAATACCTTCAGGGTTAATTGGTTGAGAATAGAATTAATAGAATAGAATAATCTTTATTTAGGTTCTTCATAGAAAAGTGACTACAGTGTTGATGAATACTTATATGTTTTTGTTTTGTATAATATTAAGTTAAATGTGCGTATTTATTTTTTGTTCTGATTTCTATGATTACACTGAAAATCTTACTTACTAATGATAATATCTTTAATGTAGTACCAATGTTAAACAAATAAAATGATTCTGATTTTTGTTCCAGAGTAATCAACATGACGTCGCGTTGGGGCTGTTATAAGTGTGAAACTCCATTGTAGGTATCCAACGTAGAACGCACATACAGACTACAACATGTATACCTACGTCCGTTAAGGCAAAGTGGGAACTGGAGACTAGACCTTTGTATGTTGTATGTAACAATATCAATTACAAAACAGAAGCGTGGTGGCAATGCTATGTTTGACATCTAATACCCTTGGTCTCAGTGCATGTAAAGTCGAGCAAGCGACAAAGGCGACTGTGGTCGACATTTCTGATTGACTGGGCGGACCTTGTGTACTTTTAGTTCAGGGTGCACATGAATAACAGTTTTGTTTTATTTGTTGGAATACCGTAACTAGATAGATTATTAGTTAACGAATAATATTGAGCTATGTTCTGGAAAACCATTGTTTGACAGTCGAATTTTTTTGAAACTTTTATCTCCTTGTAATTTGATAGATTTCAGCTTCTTTCCAAGAATTCACACCCTTTACGTATTGATAAGTTGATGTGATGTGCTATTCAGTGGCAGAACAATTTATTTGCTGTTTGCCGGTTAATTCCCACCTGGCCGTCTCAGAAACCTAAGATATCGAATAATCGTTTTACAATAGAACCATTTTAGCATTTCACGCACCATGTGAATATACATTCAGATCAATTCTATAGAGATATATTCTACCTACACGTTGAGATTTTGAGAATCTGTCGGATCGGTAGCAAAGGGGAGAGGAATCCATTATATTGAATACCTTCATCCAGTTTGGTTTAGGGACGATGCACCTTTTGTTTATATTACGCGACAACCCTGGCTACTACGTACTAAGGATTTATACTGAGCGGACCATCTGCTGTATTGATTTTTATTTTCACTTCTGGTATTTATAAACCGTACGTCAGGGATGATATGGTCGGTCTATGAGTAGGTACCTGAGCTGTATTCCATTAATTTAATAAATAATAATATTAATCAATGGAAGATGTTGATATTATTGTTATTTTAAATAAACGTTACAGTATGTCTAAGGTATGTTAATGAAAAACAAAGTTGCTGCTGTAGTTTGATGAAAAAGTCCCATATCTCAAAAACTAAACATCAAATCTTATTCAAACCAATTTTCGTTGAAAGTTTTTTACGTTCTACAATTCTAATTTTTTTCAGAATTTTCCTCCTCTTACTTTAGAAATTAGAGGGGTGAGATGAAGTGGTAAAATGTGTCCCCCGTTTTTCAACTTTGGAAGTGTCTATTTTTCAAACGATTGACTTTCAGAAAAAATGGTTTTAGGAACGTCAATGTCATCTTTAATGACCTATCTATAGCACGTATAAGTTTGATGAAAATTTTGTAAAGTAGTTCATAGACTACATCTACCTACCAAGTTTCAACTGTGTAGTCCTAATAGTTTCGGAATAAAGTGGCTGTGACAGACGGATGGATAGACAGACAGACATGACGAATCTAAAAGAATCCCGTTTTCGCCATTCGGCTTCGGAACTCTAAAAATGCTCGTATGTGGGGTAAACTGGTTGATTACTTTAGTAAAACTCAACGACAGTTCACTGAGTGAACAAGATTTGCATTTTTACCAGAATAAGCGGGAAATTAACGCGACTGCCACCAAAGTGCAACTTATAATTTGATTAGCAGGTAGGTTCTGTTTCCAGAATCGGAAATAAAACCTTTTAGCTAGAGCTGACGGTGAGAAAACTTTCTTGAAGTTGAGAATATAATTCGCGATTTAAAAAGGTCTACCAGGCAACATTTCGGTATTTTTATCAAATTCTCAACTGGCATTTGCTTACCCCACTATAATTTTTATTTTGCAATAAAAATGTTATCAACAGTCGCTGCACGACACATAAAAATTTAAATTTTCATAATTTCGTCATGGGTGACGTTTTGGGGTTTTCATGGGTGCTGATGACGATATCAAAATGCAAATTAAAGATGGCGGATTTCTGTTTTTTTTTCTGGTTTTGGTGAAATAAATATATTGTTTAGTTTATTTTGTAGCTTTTATATTGTTTTATGTTACCGGCCAAACCCGATTTCCGGCTGAACTAGTTTGTTGTAGTTTCCTAGGCCAAACTATCGGTTTCATACGGGTTCATCACAAAAGGATGTCTAAATGGGTTTGGTTAGGTTAGAACTGTAACTAAGATGCGTGAGCCGAGCGAGCGTCGCGGGCGGTGTTTCGGCCAAATCCAAGCTGGCCGTATTTGTAATTGCTTCGTTTGGGTTAGTGTATCCTGACACAATAAACCAGTAAACCGGTTTAACCAGTAATCGGGTTTGGCCGGTAACATAAACACAATCATGGTTGTAGATAATAAAAGCCTTGCCGTGTTTACATCGTTTTGGGCTGACATTACGTATGTTCGAGTACATAATATAAAAAAATATAACGTGATCTCGTATAAACATACAACATCATATCCCTGTTTAATTTACGCCACAATCTGATGATACCTTAAAATATATCCAGTTTGTTTTATGATGTTAAATAGTAAATAGCAAGTGTTTGGTTTGCATTTTCCATTGGCGTTAACAAACATTGAGTAACTACTCCTCAATGCTCCTGAAACACAGTCGGGAAATATTGCAGAGCAAATATTGTCCAAGTATTGGATCATTCGCGTTTTAATGTTTAACTAGCTTCAGTTGAGCGTGATTTTTGTATACATACATTCCAATAACAAATGTATGTTATTCATTGAAATATTTTGTTAGCTCAGGGGTTTTATGACAGACTGTGTGTACCATGTTTATTTTTACTTTGTTTTGTAAAAAAACTGCTAAAATACGAGCTTTTTAGTGCTTCACTACGAATACAAAGTGCATATTTTAATTTCAATCAATTAACTTAGCTAACGAAGTCTCTTCCAAGTTATCCAACATTCGAAACTTTAATACTTTCATACCATCCCGTTGAAGTTTCTTCACTAAGATTTATTTTTTGCTTGTAATACGTACGAGTAGGTACGTCGCTTTTATGAAGAACTTGATAGTGAAAGCTTTAACCTAAGAAGTGTTCGAATTTATGTTTCTTAGGTTTGCTTTTAATTATTTTTTTATTAATAGGTATCGTGCTGTAGAGGAATGAATGTCGTAACAAAATCTTTGACCAGCGCGAACCTATTTTCACTCATTTCAGTTGTTAAGGCGGTTTTCACCACAACAGAGCTCGTCCGCGAGGTTGGCGGTGTCTACTGAGCTATTTATTTAAAAGCACATTATTTGAAATAAAAATATCATTAAAATGACTCCTATGGTCCATCGAAGTAAGTGTGCTTTAGCGAACCAGGGAAATAGTGAACCTTATTGTTCTACACGTAACATCATTACGTGCATCCAATAGGAAATTGTTAAGAAATAAGTGGATGTATTCGACAAGCTAAATTCTAAGAGAACTTAATTAAAGGGAAAGTTAATCAAAAATCAGCCAAGCGTGAGTCGTTTCGTGTTTCCGTGTAGAAAGGGTGTCGTGCAGTAAGTAATTTAATTATACTGAAAAGAACGAAGGAAAATGCTCTATTTTTAATGTAACTGGCCACTTTTTCTACGGAACTTTAAAAAATGAGCAGTTTTTAAAACCCTTGTGATAAGTGAAGCGTGTATTTTAACAGACAGGTTTTTCATAAACTCCATCAAACACTTGTCGTCACAACTGGACTAAAACCGTAAATGTGTCACTAGAATATTTTCTCAGTATTATTTATTTAGTACGAATATATTTTACGACATTGTGACTATGTGGATGCTACATAATTTACTTTAGATTATTTTTCAACCAGTAAATAAGTCATATCAATGTAAGTTATGATATTTGTGACCGAAATTATAATATATCAATTTATACAACGTATAAAATCCTTTTCACTGAAGATTTTTATCAGACTATTCTTAAACTTTCATCTCGCTTCATCTAAACACTTACTAACTCAATACATTTATTTATTTAACACTTCAAGCGCAAAGTACAGAGGCGGACTGCCGTGCCGTATTCACGCTGAATCATTTAATACCTTGTAAAATTCACAATTTTAGTACAGACTCAAAGTATAAGCCGTCGCGGTACTTACGCGGCCCCTACACTGCATATAGAAACCGTGGGATACGTCCACATTACTGTGCGCATGTCTCACAACACGTATCTGCACCTGCTCCAAAGCAACTCATAACATTAAATATAGAATGCTACTTTCAATGTCACCGTCAAAAGACGTATTAGGTCATTTTACACTGAATGAATGAAGACTTGAGTTATTTTGGATGCAAGAACGCGGGCAGTAATTTATGCACCCGAATGCTGTTTATAAACATGCACGTTCTTGAATATTCGCTTACAATGAATCGTATCTACTCTCTATTTCAGTATCTACCTGGGGATCAAAACTGGCCGCTTTAACAGAATCATAATAGGTTAATAATATGAATTACGTTACAATTCGTAAAACGGTCACAAAGTTACAATTCATGCATAAACTGCGTCTGTGACCATTTTAAGAATTTTAACCTAATTCATATTTTTATCCTATTATGATTCTGCTAAAGCGACCACCATTTTAGACCCTCTGGTTTCTAATGCGATTTAGAAACTTTATCAGTTGTTTTGGAAACAATGACATTTAGCATCTCAAATCTATCCTCACTCTAACCAATTTAGAAGCTCACAGGGTACGGAATAACAACTCAGTTTAGTTCAGAGCTCGTTCCTAAGTTTGACGATACGACTTTACCTTTGATCGACGACGCGCGACGTTCAGCTTCGCCTCAAACGCAAACCGGCTTTTAGGGGATTACGTTTCAAACATACGTATTGATGGTTAGTGCCCTGTTTGTCTCGTTATCGCAAGCGCGACTGCTGAGCGGGGTCCTGGGTTCGATTCGCGGGTCGGGCAAAAAGTACTATTGAGTTTTTCTTTTAGAAATTTCTCAGTAGTAGCCCCGGAGTTTGGAAGTTAGAGGTATGCTGCCCCCGTGCCTCCTGCCCTGGTCCTGCGCTTGATCTCTCACCGGCCGTGTCGGACTGAAGACCCATCGGACTATGAGAGTAAAGGAACAGAGAATGCAATTGTGTACCATAATATCTCCCTCGCTGATGGCTCATCTCCGCTGAGATACTATTATACTCGCAGTCATGAGCTTACGTATGTCTAAGAGCTCAGACGCAATCACTGAACAGACGACCTGACTATTTATTCCTCCATTATAATATCGTTTGATAACGTTCTGCGCGAGCACATGGGATGTATTTTCATGTATTCTCTGAGTAAACTTGGAACATCAAAGGATAATATCATAGAGTCACGTTCTATTAGTAGCAAGCGAATGCATTCGTTAAAATTCAACAAAAAATGTTTTCCATACACTTCCTTGAAAACTGGCTCTTATCGCACTAACATTAGGTTCAGAATGAATTGTATTTCACACTTGTAGTTTTTTTTCATTTATTTTTCTACCTGTGTTTTATTTCCACAGATATCAATAAACTAAGTTCAAAGTGGTACAATTCCTGTAGTCGGCGGTGTTTTTTTTCTCAGCAGAGAGGTGTTTGCCTGTAAAGCCTAAATATTTTATGAATATTTAGATTATGTTTATGATATTATCATAAATTAGTTTTATGCACATCTCTCGCTGCACATCCTCGCACACCCAGCCTTAACCTGCGATGGCAAAGCGCGAAAAGAAAAGAAATAAAATCATAGTTTTGTTGTGATTAATGAAAAAATACTTTTCGTACTAATTATTTTATTTTCTTCGTAAGTGTATTGAAAACGTCGTTTGATACACGTGAGCAATTTTGAGTGCAGTTCTCGACTCCTTAACACCGTCGTTAGTTCCTCCTCGGACGTAGGTACTGACAAAGTTTCCGCACTGGTATCAAAACATACTATTTTAAACACACCCACTGGGCACCCGGAGTTAATTGGAAGAGGTATGCAGTAACACAACAAATACAAAATCCGTTTTGCGGTTTGATTAAATATACGGGATTACAAATTTTAGGGTTCAGTTGAGCTCTATGGGAAAACAAATTAAGTTGAGTCGATGCTCTGTCATGTTTTTATTTCGCTTTGTGAGATTATTTCAGGTACCTCGTAATATTTTTGTTGGGAATAAACGTAACGTTTTCAAAAATACAATTATTTAGTCAAATTACAGTAATAGAATGAGATTGTGGCTAAATAATAACAGCCGCTCGGATCGATCATCAGGTAAAGCCGCACTTGCTTAGGTTGACCACCCATTACATACCGAGTTTCCTCCGTAACTCGGAGAGCACGTTAAGCCGTTGGTCCTGGCTGTCATTTGAAGATCTTTGACAGTTGTTACAGGTGGTCTGTAGCCCAAAAGTCTGCCAACCAGTCTTCCCAAGAGGCTTCGTATTACCGAGTAATAACTGGTTGTGGAGGTCAGATAGGCAGTCGCTCCATTTAAAACACTGGTAATTAGCTGCAACCGGTTAGACTTGAAGCCGACCCCAGAAGGAAAAGGCTTTTAGGAAAAGGCTACGCAGAGAATAGAGATAAATGCAATGGAAAACAAAATACTATATTCTTCTGAAGAACTAATACTCGTACGTTACAAAGTATTCAAATAACGAGGGAAAAGTTTTGAAAGTAATATTCTTTTTTTCTTTTGTTGGAATAGAAGCTTCTCAGAGTTTGGCTACGCGTAATTTGTTTTTTTTTTTTAAATATCGTGTATTGTAAATGGCGTCAAGATACGTGTACCTGTGCTTTATCAAAGTATATTTTAGTAAACGCTCTACTATATGTTTTGTTTCCACGCTGCCTTACTTGAAAAGGACACTGTTGTAGTAAACACGTTACATAAATAAACGATTGAATTCATCAACAGTAACAAATCGATGATTGAATAAATCTACATATCTTTATATATATAATTCTTCTGTGAGTGTGTATGTCACTGAACTTCTCTCAAACGACTGGACCGATTTTGATGAAATTTTTTGTGTGTGTTCAAGGGGATCTGAGAATGGTTTAGATTCACAAGTAGGGTAGGTAGGGTAGGTAGGGTAGGTAGGGTAGGTAGGGTAGGTAGGGTAGGTAGGGTAGGTAGGGTAGGTAGGGTAGGTAGGGTAGGTAGGGTAGGTAGGGTAGGTAGGGTAGGTAGGGTAGGTAGGGTAGGTAGGGTAGGTAGGGTAGGTAGGGTAGGTAGGGTAGGTAGGGTAGGTAGGGTAGGTAGGGTAGGTAGGGTAGGTAGGGTAGGTAGGGTAGGTAGGGTAGGTAGGGTAGGTAGGGTAGGTAGGGTAGGTAGGGTAGGTAGGGTAGGTAGGGTAGGTAGGGTAGGTAGGGTAGGTAGGGTAGGTAGTTAGGTAGGGTGGGTGGGTAGGTAGGTAGGGTAGATAGGTAGGGTAGGTAGGGTAGTGAAAGTAGTAGGTAGGAAAACATGCATTGCAACGCATGCCGGGGCACAGCTAGTAATATCATAAAAACTTGCAGGAACAGGTGGTCTAAAATGAAGCAATCATCATCAAGTCATCAGCATCATTAGCAAAATGTAAACTGTCATGCACCATAATAAATAAACGAATAAAGCTTCATCTAGTCCAGTATCTAATACTCGCGACGCGTAACTATCCGTGCCGCATCGTGGGAGGAGTACATGTCCTAACAATGACGGAATAAGTACGGTCGCCACGTACAAACTTGTTTATGCTCAGACACCGTACGTCAGATGCCCTGCATGCAAAATGTATCACATTTATTCCCGTCACTCAGACTGGCTCAGGACGCTAGTCCCACGACGCGCGGTGCGAATAGGCCCTAATCTGAAATATTCGCTTTTGAATTCCGTTTTCTATTCGTCTAGAATTCGTTTTCAGCTCCCTTCGCTGACACGAATGTTTTCATGCCTCTGATTTAACTTCAAATGGAATCGATAGTCTATTTTCGACATCTGCATCAAGCCCTTGATCCAGCTGCTAAGCAAGAGCCTCCTCAAAAATTCGGTAGAGGCTCTTGGCAATTGAGCTATTGGCTGACACGACTATCGGCACGATAACTGCTGTACTCACGTAATCACGTTCCACATGTCGACGACCTCGCGAGCCAGATATTTGTTTTTTTTTATTTTTCTCTGCTTTCACGAGGTTCTCGTCATTCGAACAATAGTCCTGTCAGTGACGAACGGTCGATCAAAATACAACGTGATGTTACCATACCATGGAGAACTGGGTCGGGCGCATACTTACAGTATGCACTTCTGATTCCACAAGGTTGTACTTCATGGCAAGTTGCTGGTGGATCATTTTGGCAACTAGGTTGTGTTTGTGTCTATGCAAGTACTCTCCGTTAGCCAGACGAGAACACCCAGACATAATGTGTCGGGTCGATTCTCCCGGACGGTGGTATGCCCGACATATTATGTCAACCGTGCCATCCTTCACAATGTATTTCCGGTAGTTATTCGACATCATAACTTCGTTTATTATTTAATTTTATCCCTTATCCAGTGAGACCACATGTCAGTGCATCCCCACGTCGGCTTCTGGGAAGTATTCCCTGCGACTTCATACCTCACGGTGGTGCAGGGTCTTAGCATTTAAGAAGCCACTAGACTGTATATTTCACGGAAGAGCTGGGACTTCCGTGGGATATACAGTCTCATAACCGGCGACCGTGGATGCATCCGATTTTCGGTCACACGTGCGCGGACCCTCCTATCTATACAACAAACAATATAATACATCAAATTAAAACCGGCATGACCCCAACCGTTGAATGTTTCCGCCTGACAAAAGACTGCCAAGCACTTTATTCAGGCGGCCAAAGAAGCGCTACTTATACTATTGTTTCATGTCGGTAGTATTGACACCTAATGCTTCCGACATACCCAAATACTTGTGGGCTTCTTTCTGTTGAGGAGAGGGATCGATTCTATTGTTGGGGCAAAGAGTTTCAGATCATTTATGTAAAATGTAAAGAAGGTGAGATATGACCTGATCACCTTTCCTCAACCGATAACCTAGACTGAGGAGCAGCTCCTTACCCGTTCCTACATCCATTCTGAGAGGTTGACATAATAGAATTCCTCTCAATATGTTGGTTGATTTTAGCTCACAAAATGGATGTAAGAACTGTATCTATACTTAGATGTTATATTATAAAATGTAAATTTACTTATAGAATTGAATACGTCTGGCTCGAATAGTTTAGAAACTTCGAACTAAGTGCGGGTCAAGTTTAGAAATTCCGTCATCAAACTACCTGACTTATCCGTTCAGAATTTCTCGAGATTTGCACCTGTATGAAACTTTGCAATAACCAATCTATACATATAATAAATAATATGTAGACGTGGCGTTTCTGTACATTGAAAATATTTAGAAAAAAAGTAGTAGGGGTGTTAAAGGAGCACTAACAGAACCCATTTCTACCATTTTTAGAATTTTTGTCTGTTTATCGGTTTGTCTGTTTGTCGGTTTGTCTGTATGTTTGTGCGCGCATCACGTAAAAACCCCTCATTATATTCAAAATCGAAATATTGAAACATAAGTAGCATTGTTCCGAATAACATTTAGTGTTTATTTCATCAAAATCGACCAACAGACGCAAAAGATATTAATGTTTAAAATTTAGTCAGTAACCTCATACGCGATTTCTATGATAAATTTAATTATTTACGTAAATAGGTTTTAGTCGAAGTGTAGTCGGAATGGTTTACTCTTTGCATGGAAGTTATAAGTACTACGTGTACCCCATTACTAAAAAAAATCTCTAAAAATTAAAACAAAATTAAAATTTGATAAAATCCACGACGTTGCGTGTGTGAAGCGCCGCAGTCAATTGCTCAGTCACTGCGCAAACCGTGCCGTCACATAACTGTGGTTGTGACTTCGTCGGGCATTGATGCAACTTTGCATAAGAGTGGCCGGACTGCACATTCAATTTTCAAATTGCCGCTGAATCTTGCAAGCGAAGATACCCCAACATGCAGCATCACCAAAAACGGGGGAGTCCTTTTGCAGTAGTGGAAGTTAAACCTATAGGACGAGTGCACAATGTCGCAGAAACATGCATTAGAGGCGTTGAACCACAGCTTGCAGGACATCCGCGGCAACCAGGCGCTGATGGGAGGCGTCGTTCGGCCGCTTTAGACCCTGTGGACGGTGAGTAATAGGCTAGCTCGCCGTCCGACCGTCTTATGACGACAGAACACTGACACACTAGACACTGTGATGGCTAATGACGATAGTACTGCCTACCCCGTTGAATTTCTCAACTCCGTGGAGTTAAAAGGCGAAGCGTCCCATCAGCTGGAGCTTAAAGTTGGCGTTCCAGTTCTGGTGATGCGAAACCTAGATGCAACCAGACTGTGCAACGGCACCAGGCTTCGTATCACAGAGCTGGGCAGTAACATTATAAAAATGGAGCTGCTAAAGGACAGAGCGTTTTAATTCCCCGCATACCCACATTTCAAATCACTTGCCATTTCAATTTAAGAGGTTACAATTTCCCTTAAAATTGGTTTTTACAATGACGATCAACAGATCCCAGGGCCAAACCATAAAAGTGACCGGCATTCAATTGTGCACTCCAAGCTTTTCAGACGGTCAATGTGTTGATTGTTCAGTGCCCAAAATTTGCACGTGCTTGCGGAAAATAATAAGTCATTATTGTTGTATACAAAACGGTATTAGAATAAATAGTGCCCAACAAGGCGTGTGATGGTTCACTTTGAAAATAAAGTTGTATAGCGCTAAAATAAACGGTTTTTAATATTGTTTGGAACTTCTTTTTGTAGTCATCACCCACATTATCACATTTTGGTCAGCCAGTCAGTTCTCACACATCACGCTATGTAATCCCCAAAGGTTTAGGCAGAAGTTTATCTAATCGTACACCCACATTTCGCCAGTTATGTTGAACTCCCATGTGATAGGGGCCGAGCCTATTTCCACCAACTGGGTACAAATCCAGATTCCGTGGCTGCTATTGCGAAATTTCTGATGGAATAACCCAATAACACTATTATTTATAGTATTTTTTTCAATTGCATACATTGTTTAATGTTAAGTGGAAGAGCGGAGTCACACAAGCATCGCCTTGCTCAAAAGGTGATCTCTAAATCATGTGCGATATAGCTTTATGTAATTAAAATAAAATAAAAATTTAACAGAGAACCTCATGCTTAATAGTCGCACTTGCGACCACTCGACCAACGAGGCAGTCTCTCACACACATACAAAATTTCCACGCGAACGAATTCGCGGGCAACAGCTAGTAGGTAATATAACGGCGTGTCTCGGATTTCGAGCCCGACTGTGTGGAGGGATTATCAAATGTCTTTCCAACATTTATTGTGAAATAAATAGATTTCTTTAAGGCATCGTGTAGGTAAACTCCAGAAGTTATCGCTTGTTGTCTTTCAAAAGTATATTTTTCGATGTCGTCATTGTATCTCATTAGGTAAATGTTTACCGGACAAAACTTAATTTATGCATATACAAATACATACATAAATCATTGTTATGTAATGCTCTAGGGTCGAATCTATTAAAATCATGTCAATTATATATCGTAAGGGCGCACACACAGATATAATTTTCCATTGTAGGCAAAAGTTGTAGATAATAATATAGCGTATAATTGTGCGCGTTAAAATATGTAGTAGTTGTAACAGTCATAGCCGCATACATGCAAACCCATGCCCTTGAAACCTTACATCAAAATATTTTGCTGGCCAAAGTAGGTTAATGTAAAATGATAGTTTTTCCTACTTTGTGCTGCAAAATATTTATACTTCTCAATGTCTCATTGGAAAATTACCGTGAAATCAGCTACATTTCAGTCAAAATAATCAATAAGAAGTTTACTGGGAGGGAAAGGTCGTTGCCGGTACATTTTAAAGTTTTCGGAGAAGGTACCTACTTACACGTACCTATGTCCATTCCACCCTGTATAACGTGTTGACTGTTTATGAAAGCACCCTAATGTACCTAAATGAGAGTGGTATATGATTTCATTATTGTCATTGATCAATTAGTGGTGCCATTCTGTATTTCAACAAATACCTTACTGTATAATGTATGTAACAGTATTGTGCATTAGTGGACTCATGAAGTGATTTATTAATTTGGAGGTAGTAAATTCTGACATTCTTTAATAGATATTTAATTGAAAATACTTTGAATTCAAGGAGGGATGTAGGTTGCCATATTCGCAATGATTAGAACAGAAAGACAATAATAATAACAATTACCAAGAGTTGTTTTTATAAATAGTAGTGACTGAAAATTTATTAGTCGCATGTGCTTTCAATATTGGCAGCCAGCGTGCTGTCATCCCGGCTGACCGTGTTCTATTTTTCTTGACAGGTTTTAAAAATCAACATTTCAATAGAATAACATCGGTTTTGGCGCCTCGGGCGCAGTCGGCCTGATACGACACAGCCGGCCGACAAATTAGGTACTTATAAGTACATTTAGTTTTGCCTCTCGTCTATATCAACAACTACAGCTCTTTTACAAGTTATTATACCTTGGGACTGGGACTGTAGCTTCGCTTTTTTGACATTTAAAAGTGCCTGAGATGGTCTAATTGAAATAAATTCTTTTGAGTTTGAGTATCGAATCGTGTCGATTCAAGTGAGGCCGAACATATATTATTATGTGAAGCAGAGGTGCTCCACGCAAGTTAAGAATGGCTGAAACAATAGAAAATCGGTAGGAACGTAAGGGCGATTTATAATGATTAAATTAAAAAAGTTAACACCTACATCATCAGCAAGCTCCTCGCTGTCGAACGCAGAGGACAGAGGCCTGCCCCTCTGGGCCCTGGCTCCCCTGGAGTCGAACAGATCATCACCTCCCTCGACGTCATCCAGGGCGCTCTTGATGCTGTTCTCAACGTCGGCCCGGATACGGTCACGGTCGGGTTCCGTAACGCGTGGCACGGGCGTCTTGCCGTCTAAACGGTCGAGAACCGGGCGGTAGTAGCTCTCGCCTTTGTCGAAGTTGCAATCGTAGACGCGCGTGCGTCGGGTCCGGCCTAAACGACTCATCTTGTTGTGTCCTGCGAACAAGAAAGATAACAGAAAGATTTAGATCCGCATATTTTGGACTTATACCACCTATCAGCCTAAAGCATGGATATAAAACTCTTTCTGAATGGCTCAGACCGATTCTACCGTGATAAGTGCACATCGGATTATACGCATTTGCATGTTTTCCGATACACGTTAAGTAACATTAATGATGATTTTTGTTATTATCAAGAACAATCAGTCCGAACCTTGCTTTGTATATTAAAAATAAAATCAGAAATTTAATCAAAAAGCCTTGCTTGTGCGAACCTATTCCGTTCTTCCATAATTTTCATATCTGTGACGTCATTAAAAGACAAGTTCTAGATAACATGAGTAGGGAAAACATTTGTAAATGTTTAATAAATAAAAGTGAAACCGTTACAGAATGTTGCCTGTTTTTTCCAAATTGATTTACATAAGAAGCAGCTTAATTTAAACAAGTTACTATTATTATAGATATTTATTATTTGTCATTGATTGTGTTATTCTTTAGAGCAACAAAATAGATTTGGGTATTTATTTTTAATTTTTAATTCTGTTTTCACGTAGTTTTGTTTTTTTTTATTTTGCCAAATTTTTTATAAGCCTTCTAAGTACTCCATAAAAAAAAGAAAATGAAATATCTATGTAAGTGCTGTGGACACCTGTCTGTAAGTGACAAATTCACTGTAGATTTTAAGTTTAATTGTTACATTACCCCAGAAAATGTATTAGTGAATAAGTCGTTGGAGTGCCATAATTAAATAAATCAATAAAGTAACCCAGCTCTAAACTTCCGTTTCATTTTCCACTGAAAATATAAAAGAAATCCACTATTGCACTTTAATCTCAGTCTAGTCTTGTGCGCCATTATTGAACTAAGAATAACCACAATAGGAAATAATATATTGGAAAAGGATTGTTCCTACAAATAACACAATTTCATATCCGGTTGTATTTTATAATAAAATATAATGCTAGTGCATTAAATCCTGTTATAATGATTAAATGATAAAGCTTTTATTGAGCTTTATTATTTAATCATTTTCAGAAAATTTGAGGTGGATATAATGGTGATATTACGTTTATAATGTAAATTTAACAACGCGTTCTCCTTTCATAATTGCGAAGTTGCCTTTATTAATAAATATTAATCATTATTATAGTATCATATCAAGTTGAAAAAAGGTTGCGTATTCAACGTGAATACAGACAATTTAAGTACTATAAATGGGTAAATGATTATCAATATTTTATAATAAAACTTGCAGTAATCTTTTGCAATGTTCATTGCTTTTGTTCATTCATATAATCCGGTACTTATAGGTACCTGTTGATACCGGAAACTAGATTATTCTTATTGAAACAACAGAACAATAAAATTCAAAATTTGCAAGAGCTAGATATCAAGGTCGATATCGGAGACGAATGAAGTTTCTAGAAACGTCTAAATTAATTAAAGAAAAATAACAGTGAAATCTGAGCGAACGCAATGGGCCGGTTTCAACCTTACAGCCACTGACGATGCGCAATGTAATTACAGAATTGTTTCTAAAAGCCTAGTTTTATACAAGAGAGCCCGCAGGAAATCCGGTTCCAAACTCAATATATGTAGAACATTTCAGGTGTCAGCGCAGGTGACAGTGACAGACGGGTGCATTAATGAGGGCTATTGTTTTTGAGCTCACGAGATGGCGCCACTGTCGAGTATGGTCCTGTCAATAATTCTATTTTATACTTTAAAGTACCAGTAACCTCATAAAAAGTTTATTTCATTACGTATAACAACATAGTGTAAACTTCAGATACATATGTATTTACAGTATTTTCCCTAAAATTGGCAAGCATGAAACATTTAAAAATCATTTTACCTCTAGTACTCAAAATAAGATCTTAAGTTGCTACTTAAAATCTTCAAGATGGTTTAATCTAAACCACAATCGTGAAAGTTAGTAAAATAGATAAATAAACACGCAATGCGCGAACGCTCTATGACATTTGACATGTCGGTGACCTCGCGCTACACTAGCGCCTCTAGCGGCGAATTCATACGCGATAGCCCCCATTGCAATTGCCAAGATGTGACCACAAAGCTCATAGATAAGCCTCTATTTTCTCACACAAATAAAACTGTCAATTTCAACCAGTGTACAGTATTCGTGTAGTACGAATCCACAGTGCCCACTGATACATGCTTATCAGTATTGCTCAGTCATTGAGCCGTGAATCAGACTTGACTTCAGTCGGTTCATGTTTGTAACAATGTTTCAAAGAGACTATGCTGAAAACCACTGAACCCCTAATTAGTGCGTTAAGCATTTGTTTTTACAAATTAATGTCTGAACACAAGAATAATATAAAATTAAATCCATCTCATAAATGCATAAACTTCTAAGCATTTTGAAACTGTTCGTGGTTAATTAAGGTAGACAGCTGCGTCGCAGACGTCCAGTTGCAGCGATATTAATTAATATCATAAATGCAACATAGACGCGAAAGACTCCTTCACATTGTCACGACTTTCCGCTAGACAGTCGCATTGACTCGCGAGTGACTTGCTTAATGCACAGGACCTCGCTAGCCCAAATTTCATTAATTCGAACGATTTTAAAATACAAAATACTTGTTTCGAACTTGATATTATTATTTAAATAGTTTAAGATTGAATTCTTATCTATATGTGATACTAATTGTGCTTGTGGAAAAGAAAACTAAAATGATATAAAAAATTTCATCGTTCGGATTGACATCGCATACTTTCTGCGCTCACCCTGTGGACTATTATTATGAAGTTCTGACGATTAAAGATTGAGTCGGATTGTTTGCTATTCTTTGCGATTCGTTGCTTAAGTAATTTCTTAGTATCTCAACATTTGCTATACGAATGTAGATCTTATTGTGGTACTGAAAACACGAAATATTTTCTTCACGTTAAAATTATCTGCTAAGATTTAGGGTGTGTGAATTAGGGCCTGGACAAAACACCACGGCGCGGCGCCGCCACCATGTGACGGCACGACGCCGTGGCAATGTGTTCGGGCCCTTAGATGATAGTCTTGTCTGGTTTTTTACAACGAAAAGTAAGAAAGAATAAACAAAATCTAGGTCATTAATACTAGGTAGTAACCTACTATTTTAAATTATTTTTCTCGTGAACTAGGTACTTTTTAAATTGTTTTTGTTTGCTTTTTTTAATGTCACTGTGTGACGCTGTTCTGGAAAGTTCGAACCTCACTCTAGAGATCACAAACAAATATCATTGTATGAAAAGTGACTATTTCGTTTGATTTGGAAGTAAATTGGCATTGATTGGCACTTCGACACGTTTCAAACTTCAGTGTCGTCAGCAGTTGTTGGGCTGGTTGCAATTGGATGACGTAGAAATAAACTGACGCACGGTGTGGGTTACTTCGAAATTTACAAAAAACTGGCCAAGTGCTTGTTGGACTGAACCCTCGGTGCGCGTACCGTGTGTTCCGTATAAACTTGTAGGTATTTTGTTATTAAACTACATAATTATTATGGTTCACGGTTTTCAGATTGTTTCCTTTACGTGTGCTGTAAGACATTGCTTTTTGCCAAATTTCATGATTATCATAGAAGTACCCTATAGGTTTTGATTCCCTTGTGAAATCGCTAAATATGCGACATAAACGGTCATATTTGTTGATCGCGTTCACTTACAAGTTTGATTATTTTCATTGCTACACGGAGTAGCAGATCTGAGTATTTGACATTAATTTCAGCTTGATACGCGCGTTTTTGAGAAAAAGGGTCTTGACAGACGGACAGTAAAGTGATCCTATAAGAGTTCCGTTTTCGTCGACGAGGTACGGGAGGACGAGAGGAACGGAACCCTAAAAAGGTGGACATTTGTAAAGAAGTCAGCATTCCTATTTTACTTTTGTATCTATTTTTTTCTGCGGCACATTTAACCTGTAATAACTTTTAAAAAGTCTCCTTATGGAGTAAAACGGCTCGTCAAAAACTTGAATGTTAAATTGAATTTTACGACGGTAGCACTAGATGCCAAGAGTCGCAGTCCTGCAATGGACTGCTATAAGGCCGATGATGACGAGCGTTAACCCTAAACTTCAGGATATACGGATTCATTAAGTAAAGCATCAGAATTACGAATGATGTATTGTACCGAATTACGCGGGACGAGATCGCATGGTGCCCCATGCCAATTGACAAAACACTCAGCGTTACACTTTTTTCAGACAAGTTCTGTGATTGACTGCTCTTAGATGTTTGGCTAACACGACTATTATACGACACCTATCGGTATGTAGGTATAACTTTTATGGGTATTATTACATACTAGCTGTGCCCGCGACTTCGTTCGCGTGGATGTCGGAACTTAACAATGTATTTTTTAGTGCGAAGCGCTGTTGGAGGATTCCGATACAAATCATTTTTTTTTATTTATGCTAGTGCTTCTTTATAAACAACATTAGCTGTGGAACCATCTGGAGCGTACACAAAAAGGTTTTTGGGGTTGTTTACGCGAGAAAGAGCTACGTATAGTTGACCATGGGAAAAGCATCCAATACTTAGGTCCACCCCCGCAACGGATAATGTCTGGCCCTGAGCTTTATTAATTGTCATGGCATAACAGAGACTGACTGGGAATTGCACTCGTTTGAAAGAGAAAGGAAAGTTGTTAGGAATTATAGGTATTCTTGGAATAAAAACAATATCACCAGCGCCGCAACCGGTTAATATTTCAGCTTCGAATATGTTTTGCTGCAGATTTGTGACTTTGAGTCGAGTGCCGTTACAAAGTTTGGAGGACATAAATTTCTGAGGAGAATTATTTGGTACCCGATTTTTAAAACTATTTTGTGGGTTGGAAGTCCGGGTGTGTTGAGGGAATCCAAAAATTCTACCGGGTGTGTGTGGAGTCATCTTCTTCCATAACTGTATTTATAGAGGTGTATTCTCTACTATTCCCGGACACATGAATCAATATTTTTAAATCAATTGCCGCAGCTTGGACATCGAAGAACCGGCTTGATTTCCCATGTTTGTGGAATCTCCGTACACAGAAGAAATTAGCTCCTGTTGTGATGTAACGCAAGAACAGAGATTATCAACCAAAATAACTTTTCCATCTTCTTGTACGGGGTATGTGCCATCGCCTATTTGTAACAATAAATTGAGAAACTCCTGTGCATTTTCGCAGCCTCGCAACTGTGCACGCATATGTACACTCAGGTGTGTAGATGACAATTATATTGCGCCATAAAACAGTACTCTTCAGACAGGCAGCAATTTCTTCGGCTCTCGTTCCTCGGGGTACTATCGGGAGTGTCTGCCGAAAACCTCAGAACAGCACCGTAATGCCTCCCATCGGCCGGTCATTTTTCCTTTTGTGATGTAAAGTTCTATTCACTACTTCTATATATACCTATATATACTTTGCGGTTTGCCATAGTGCACTCGTCCCAAAAAATTAAAACACAATCGCATAAAACCCTTGCTTTATCGCTATTTCGTGATATGTTGCAAACCGGGCTTTCCGTGCGGTCTAAGTCGATAGGAATTATAAATGTTGTGTGTGCCGTTTTTCCTCCAGGCAATAATGTGGCTGCTATCCCTGAAGAGGCGACAGCAAGGGAATTTTTATTTTGGTTCTGTAGCGGCACTACAAAAAGTACTACAGCGCCGTCTATGACGCAGAGGATAAACTAAAAATCGAAATATATCTAAATTCTGCATCGCGCAAGTAAAGTTATTCGCGACTTAAGACTATACAGAAGAACCCGACAGCAACTGTTGGGCAGTAGCCCACCAGACATAACACCCGTCTGGTCGGAGGATCCTCCCTTTTCAATGGAGGTTGAAGAGCTTTACACCCTGTTCTTCATACTCCTAAAGTTCCTTATTCGAGCCAAAATGACTTTGGTTAGGAAAGTTTTACCTGTTCCGCACGTTTTCCACACTGCAGCATACCCTATCAAACGTCTGGCGCTGTTCCTCTGTCTTTGCGCAGCCATTTTGTAAAATTTCTGCGAGTTCCACGGGATTATAACTAATAGCAATAAGGACCTGTTGTGACTAATTTCACGTACGTAGGTTAGGAATTTCTCCATCAGTATTTAGTTGAACTGTTGAACATGTCTCAATCAGAAAATGACGTCACACGCACAATGCCATCTATCGAATATCTATATTCAATGCTGCACGCAGTTGAGCTCTAGATATAGTCCAGTCTGAGTTCGATAGATGGCGCTGTTTTAATATTTTACTTCGGAAACACTATTATAATTTTATTAATTTACATTTTTTTTTCTTTTCATTTATAAGGTGTGAACTGATTACGATGAAACAAAAAACATAATGTTCCTTCAATTTACGCACATATTGTTGTGTGTAAAAGTTACGGGAAGTTGTGAGACCAAGTGCACATAACCCCAATTTTACTTCTGTAACACTTTAAATTCAAATATCTTTTGATAGACTGAACCGATTGCAATGAAACAAAAACTAAATGTTACTTCAAGTTACGCTTTATCGTTGTGTATAAAAGTTATCTACATTGCTTTTGTACATTTTACGTGATGCCCGAACAAATAAACAGACAAACAGACAAAAATGGGTATCATTTAAGCTATCGCCAATTTAATTAGTTTTGTGTTTCTTAAATAATAGGGTTTGTCCGCAAAATAGTAGATTTGTCACCAAAATGTAGTCCCGAAACAATATAAAATCAATTTCACAATAAATCACCTAAAATCATGGTGATATAGGGTCTAGTACCAAATAAATGATTTTGTATGTATTATAATAGGTTTGTCCTAATAAGTATTTAAGCAAACTTATTAAAAGAGATCACCAATAAATCATATATTCAGGTCACTAGCAAATTTCATAAAGTTCCAAAAAAAATGTAGAGTTGTCGTCATCATCGTTTCAACCAAAAGAGTCTACTACTTAACTGTTTTCGGACGTTTAGGAGTTTCCGAACCTCGGGGTGCCCCTGACGTCGACCGTCCAGGGTTAGCGTTTTCGTCAGCAGGTCGACGGATCCCCGTGCGTGGGGCTCCTATTTCTGTCTGCAGGGTTTACAGGAACCTAACTAACCGAACCTCGGGGTGCCCCTGACGTCGACCGTCCTTTAGTTTTCTTTTGTAAATATTAATACTTTTCCACTCTTTGATTTCATTTGGCAATTTATTATATAATTGGACCCCTTCATAAAGAAAGTTCTTTTTTGCATATTTTACTGTTCTAGGAAATCGTAGTATATATATGATATTTAAATAAAATTTCTAGCAGAATAGTAAATAAAACACTGAATTTTTCATTTTCAATTTTTGCCAATTTGTCTCTCTCTTTGAACACATTTTCATTAAAATTATAAATTGATGTATTAAATTGGTAACGAATACTATTATTTTAATAACTGAATGAAATAAAATGTAACTACTGTATTGGTGACAAAATTACAAATAAAAAGGAGTCGCAGTCAGGGATCGATAATCGATTTATTTGGTGACAGATCTACCATTCTGAGCACAAAGCTATTATTTGAGTAATACAACTATTATTATAAGAACGAAGTTTATATTCATCGAATGCACTACAATTTTATTGGTTATCCATCTCTTATTTTACACATATATTAACATTAATTTGATAATTCATACCTGGGAACACTTTTTTTTTATCTGAGAACGAAAATATTTCGTGGCGATAGATCTATTTATTAGGTGATACAACTTGATGATAAATATAAATTTTGGTGACAAGAAATATAGTCCCCGACAAAAATTCGAAAGTCGAAGTGCTGGAAATGGGTTCTATTGGTTGTCCTTTAACACCCTGGCTATTGTTTTTGGAAATTTATTTGATGTACAAAAACGACTTTTCTACAGTTTTATTATATGTATATAGATAGATTTTATGAAAATTATTACATATTTTATGAAAAAAGGCAGATATAAGTTAAGTAGGAATAAAAAGAGTTAAATATTTTTAGGATTTCTTTGAGGTCCAGCCGTCAGTTCAGTTGTTACTGAAGCGAAATATCTTTAAGTACTTGTAACTTGTAAGAATATGACAAAGGTTCATCTTCAGCATCAGCCTAACAAAATATTGTGTTCTCCAATACGAACATCCATGCCAAACATAAGTTTTGTTATACTTACATATTTCATGAAAACATTTTTTTTCATGGAAATTACTACAGGCGCAGCATGAATTCTTATGAATCTACAGCACATCTTCACCTGATTTTTTCTGCTTGACCTCCAGAAAACCACTTTTATCAGATTATGTACAGACTGTTGTTGTTGGCACTCGACCAATCAGACTCATGGAATTATTGATTTAATATGTGGGTACCCAAAAAAGATAAGACGACTTCAGATTACCTTTGTATTTTTTTACAGAAATATTATTTTGTACAATCAAAACATACGCAAATAAACGATTAGAAGAAATAGGTCAATAGCTTTTTAATTTTATTCAATCTCCGTACCTTTAGGGTAAACAACAAAACGTTTAAATAACAAAATTATAATTTAGAAATAATTGGGTACATATAAGTTTACTTAAAGGATATTATTCTCAAAACAGAGAAATATTATTCTTATTTTAGTAAAAATCACAAAGCAAGTGGTACGAATTAAATTATAATTAAAGGGACCTTTGGTACCTAATTACTTTTAAATGAAGACTACAAAGATCTGGATTTTCAAGTAAGGTATGTTAAAAACAAATATTCGATTGACCTACTTTCAATAAATGCCTTTAACAGGCAAAAAAATAATAGTTAAGCCTTGTTCTCACTTTTGAGTCCGCTCAAATTCAAAAGTAGTGATATCTAGTGTTAGGTGCTGTGTTGTTTTAACAAAGGGAATCAACAGCCAATCAAATCTTCATTAGATTAACAGACTCTGTAAAACTAAAGTCTATTACCTAGGTATTCAAGTTGTGAGTTATTTGCCGTATCGTTGATACTAAAATATTTCGGTTTTGTAAGCATTCCGTGTTTTAGCTGAAATTTCACGCGCCCGGTTTGTTTGTGAAACTATAAAATCTCCGCTTGTGTATTTTATGAACATCACGTCAGGCACATCAAGCTCGTTGTAAAAACAACGTGTCACACAGAGGCGGCTTAGGCGAAAGAAACAATACGTAATATCCTGTTGCCGTGGATAAACAATTTTACATGCTCAACAGCCAAACGAAAATAGAATCAGAAACTTTTAATTTGACAAGATAAATGATCAACCGATATATTTTGATGTTATCTTACGCACATCTAGATTCTTGGCATGGAATAGTAAAAAATTCAACGAGCATTGACTTCAATGAATTTTTATATAAACATAATATAAATGTTTACTACACAGACACGGATGTCTACGAATGCATAATCAATAAATTATGTAATGATATCGGCGCTGACCGGAGCGCTATTTGTTTCATCTATCATCCCCTCCTGATGGATTATCCTCCCCGAGCAACGACGCGTGCGTCGAACAGTGAAACAAATTCAAAATAGAATTCGCAAACATTCGATATCGGGATATTTTTAGTATCGAAAACCGGGTTTTTAGTCGGACACGAGGTGGTATTGTAATATGCACTCGTTGAACGCTGAACGGCTAAAAATAATCACGCAATAGGAATTCGAACGCACATTACCGGTAACCAATTCTAGATTAAAGTTTGGGAATGAAATAACAGAATAGAATTTGCTTTTACAAATAAAACAATTTGCAGATCCATTTACAAATATCGCGCAGCAAATAAATATAAAAGTAGAAACAATTCGCTGAGGTTGCATTGAAAGTGAATCTTAAAATGTGTACTAACCTGGAGCGTGTATTGGCGGCGAGAAGGAAAACGGGACTGGCCCGTGGAGCAGCGGGGCTGCGGCGCGTGAGCAGCGTGGGCGAGACTATGTTTAACCGTGAGCCACACAGAAATATACTGACTTTTGTTCCGAAAGATTTCCTTGTCGGAAAACAACCGAGACAAACGGATGAAGCCGAGACAAACGCGGATTTCCGAGGATGTGTAATGCAGCTTACACGTTTGGCACTTATATCGATCGAACATTCCAAAAATATGCTGTGATAAACATTGAAGCAAACATTCTATAAAAGGCATTCAGTCAGATTATCTATAAATACTCGAATTACAAATCGTAATGAAGAGCTTACGTGGTTCTGACACATAAATTAAGTACGTAGTAGGTAGGTAGGTAGGTACATAGGTATGATATTGTTTATAATGGGCGTCGAGCTCATACAATGCCAGGTATGTTTTATGCTAGGCTTTTGTTTCAGACGTGTATATCCAATATTTTACGTCTTTCGCCAGGTCGTAAAAACCAGCTTATCGGTTGGCACATAAAACTCTCCATTGGTCCTATAAGAATCGTATTTTTTGTAATCCAGCCACGAAGTGTTCATCTATAATCATTACAATTTACTAGGTAAGCTTCTACCTTGATAGATCTGCCAACTTTTTCTGTTTTGTCTACTAAGAGGCACAGTCTGCCCTAGTTTTTTAATTAACAGTTATGTGAAACTACCTGTTAATTAACAAAACTATATTGATTTGTGGCAAGTTCACTGTTTATCTGTCTAAAATATGGGTTAAGCTCAAGATTAACCCGCCCTCGATTTATCAGCCAATAAACGAAGAAATCCCGTCTTATTTTTCCGATACTTAATAGACCCACGGCCCTGACATGCCGCTTTCTTATTACGGCTGCAAATCTAGTGCAATTTAGTGGAATCTAGTTCAGTCTATTACTACATAAAGCAGTATTGTATCGATACTAATGATAAAGCTTCCAACATACATAACGGTATTGAAAGTCACTTTTCGAAGTCGCGAGCAGGGTAATCGCGTTCTTTGTGGACGAGGTAAGGCGGACTGGTAAATCATATTCTCCAGTACGGAACGCATATTTCAAATAGTAACAGCATTGGGAAATGTCAGTGCATATGGAATATCCCGGGAATAAAATAACGAACTTAGCTGCGGTACGGTCAGTCAGCGCGGCCGCCCGGCCGGTGAGAATCGGAGTGCGGAATCATAGGCGGAATGTAATAAGAACAAGATTTGAAAACTGATGTTGCTGGACTTTCGCAGTATCTCAGTTAAAGTGATAATTTCTGGCATATCAGAGTGAAGGGATCGCCTGCTGTATAGGTGAAAGACAAATGGCAGTTGTTTTCAATGCCGCCATGTCTTGTTGCAGGAATAATACGGAACGTCACGATAATTTGGAACTACACTCCCAATACAGGAAACAATTGTCGTAAAATGTTCATATAGGGTTTCATGAAATAATTAAAACTGTCTAAGTAATGTAGAATGAATAAACGACGTGTTAATTTTTTTTTTTGTAGCATCAAACCTAGCTTTCGCACAACGCAATAATTATTAAGTATAAAGTTTTATAATAACTAGTTTATTACTTATTTGTATAATCATTATACAAATAAGTTAAACACATGCCATAATGGCTACTATATAGGTACACAAAACTAACTACCAACTAAAAGATAGCGTCAAAAAATTCCTCAACGCTGTCAACCGGTATTGTCGTGGCTAAATAATAACAGCCGCTCGGGTCGATCTTCGGGTTAAGCCGGGCTTGCCTAGGTTTCTCTGTGGATGGATGACCACTCATTATATATACCGAGTTTCCTCTGTGCCTCGGAAAGCACATTAAGCCATATGTCCCGGCTGTCATTTGACCTTTGACAGTCTGACAACCAGTCTTACCAAGAGGTATCATATTACCCAATACTAATTGGGTTGTGGAGGTCAGATAGGCAGTCGCTCCATGTAAAATACTGGTATTCAGCTGCATCCGGTTAGACTGGAAGCCGACCCCAACATAGTTGGGAAAAGGCTAGGCAGATGATGCTATCAACCGGCATTGTACTTACAGACATAGCTAGATAGGAATATACCTAATACATATGTAAACTCACGCCTTTTTCCCATGGGGGTAGGCAGAATCCACAGAACGTCACCTATTTTACACTCCTTTTGCCTCGTCCAAGTTCATTCATACCTAGATAACGCAAGAGCACATACTTCGTGTGCCCGGCTTAAGCATTTCATGCTTAACGTGGCTACTGCTGCACAAGCTAATTTGTTTATAACAAAAACGTTACAACTCCAGGCCCGGCAGTCTCGACATAGATACCGACGTTGTCGCAAACTTTCGATCGCTTAATTATAACGAAAAAATTCGGTTGCAATAACAATGCTTGCGAGAAACGCATCTTGGATGTACAGACTTGCGTTTCTCACAAGCATCGTTATGGCAATCGAATTTTTCCGTTATTATAAAGCGATCGAAAGTTTGCGACAGCGTCGGTATCTATGTCGAGACTGCCAGCCCAGACCTTTATTCTGAACATTTAAATAACAAAAACGTAGCTGTTATTTTGTATGGTTACTTGTTTCTATAGTAACTAAGTATATAGTGCTTATGGCGTCATAGTAGGTAGTAAAAAATGGCCCGTTTGGTTCTCATACGGGTCGTGATATTTTTTTTAGAGGTGAACCATTAATATCAATGTTTTGTTTATGCCTACTTCAGCCTAGATTATGCAACAGCAACAGGCTTACCTAAAGGAATTAAAGCCTCGTGAGGTGGACATGAGCGCTAAATGGATTCTGAGAGTAGCCCCAGGCGTTTCGGGCTCGACTTAACTACATTTCGATGGCCCCACCGAATAAATGTGCAAGAGCTCTTACACGAATTATTTTTTTTCATTTTTCGTCTCTTTTGCCTATCCTGCACCTACTTAATTTTTTTTGTGACATTTAGACTCAAAACACGCCTATTATAACAGAAAATTTCTTTATTCTAGGGAAATCATTAATTTAAAAAATACAGGAATAATAGTTTATGGTTTGATTACATGCTTTTTGAGTCACCAAATACACAAGAATAAACATGTTAAAACCTATAGACGTTTGAGAAGTTTTCGAATTTGGGTAATGTCTTCTTACACGTTTATTCGTGTAAAAATATATGCAAATTTTATTAGTAATGTTTTGTCCTACAAAATGGAAGTTTGATTAAAAATAGGTTATTAAAATTAAAGTATTGCATTGTCTCTTACTATAATTATTATTTTTTTCTAACAATTGTGTTAACGATTCAAACATTAGTATTCTTTGCATATTAGTTTAAGTTTATAACTAGTAACGCTAAATAACAGATGTTTACGCGATAAATTCTATTGCAATCGTACGTAAGATGCGAGTGAAATTAGGTGATTAGCTCGGAAGGTCAGTCTTGTTGTGATTCTATGCGCACTATTACGTCATTTCAGGAGTACTGCGCACTGACCCAGCCGCGCAATGAGAACCTCCTGTTTTTTTTTTTTGGGATGGGAATCATCAATTTTTTTGCTCCTCCCGCTCTGGGCGGAGCGGAAGGAAGTGTCAGACTTTTACTGACTAAAACCCATCCATGTTCCTTCTTTTGCCCTTTGTGTTCCAGGGCAGCGGTATCTCTTTCGAACAGTCCCGCAGCCCCTCCTGTTTGCTGACATCTCTTTGAGACGCTCGTGGAACACGAATGCGCCGTAGACACGGCCTGTCGTCATAAGACGGACGAACGGCGAGCTAGCCCATTACTCACCGTCCACCCCGCGCCTACGGTGGCTGAGAGCCATCACGTGGCCCCCGACGAGCTCCTTGCTTTGCCATACCTCCCTACGGTCATTAGTATCCAATTTCACAGGTTTGCGCCAGTTCTCGTTAGCCAAGGAGAGCCAAGGTGAGGTCCTTGTTCACTGAGACCACATCTCGGTGCATCCCCACCGCGTCGGTTTCGAGAAAGTATTCTCTGAGACTGCATACCTCACGGTTGTGCAGGGTCTTAGCATTTAACAAGCCACGACCTCCGCACTTCCGCATTTCTCCTATCTAGGACGTCAAGTTCCATCTGAGTCCATTTGAGTATGCCGTAAGAATACATCAAAACCCGCATGACCCAACCATTAAAGGCGCGCACCTTGTTTCCGCCTGATAAAAGACTGTTTAACACTTTATTCAGGCGACCAAAGAAGCGCTCCGTCAATGATTGTTTCATGTCAGCAGTATTGATGCCTAATGCTTAGGACATACCCAAATACTTGTAGGTCTCGGTTCAGGAAAGGGATCTAAGGAATATGGAATCCGAGAGTTGAGTTCCCACGGATTCCATAATCTCCCCTCGCTTTATCAATCATTGACGTCTCGTCGATACCTACTTTCTTTTTAAAGTTCCGTACCTACCTACTAAAATAGTCACGGGATTCTATTATTCCGGAAAAATATAATCCAAAACTACTTACGGCTACAAAGAGAGGATTAGTGTTTCTAATATTGCAATTCAATTTTGTTTTTATCAAGTAAACTAGTACTTTGTGTTTACTTGGATAAATACACAATTATATATTTTTTAAATTATATGTACATCTGTATTTTATTTCATCCTTTTACAAAGATGTATTACATAAATGAAAAGTGATCTTATTAATACTAATATAATTGGATACGATCTTTACAATCATATAATAGTAGAACAATGTACTGTAAACAAGCGTGTAAAAAGTTATAGCTGGGTTCCAAATTAACTTGATTTACGGAGAATAATAGTGTAACATTGCAGTGCGTATTATTAGTTGTGTAATTATTACTCGAATTTAAACGTGTAATGATATATTACTGCGACCTAGTCATGCAAATTTCACAAGAGTAAAAAAATTAAATAGTTTTTCATGAATTTCTTAAAACTCGTTAATGTTTAAAAATAAGTAAATATACAAGTCAATAGTTTATTTTTTTTTACGTATAAATCGATAGTATTATTTATACCCATATACAATGAAATGAGCGTTATTGAAGTTTAAACGTTTTTATTTTTTGCTGAAAAGTTGTCTTTTTCTCTTACACGTTTATTCCGTGGGGCCATCGATTTGTTGCATGCTGGGTACTATACTATACTGTAATTCTGTAGGAAAATTGTAAAACGATTTCCAATACTTAATTTAACTTTTTATTGTATAAAATATGTCTTTTAAGTATGATTGACTAGAGTACTTTATAGAAGGGTTAGTCTCCTGAAGAGCATACGGTTACGGCTAGGTAGAGTATAAGTGGAGATGTTACTTCTAAATGCATCATGACTAGACAACAGATTATATGTATTTGCAAATTTTATACCGTTATTGCAGATTTCTCAGATCCTACCTGTCTCTTTGATGCCCTCCTCAGAGACGCCCTAAGCCGAGGTTCGTACCCCACAGGGGGTGCCCTTAGCGCGCAGTCGCATAGTTTATAAGTTTTCCCCTGGCTGGAGGCTTTATAATTAATGCATTCATAGGATAGTCCAGTCCAGGTTGACCTGAGAGATGCCATTACCAATGTGCTAGGCCTAAAACCCGGGTCTTTAAGGAATAAAGAAAGTTGAAAATGCATATATCAACGACGACAGCCGAAGCCTGCCTGAGGGCGTTTCATCACAAATGGCGGTAAATTTCAATTTCTGTCCAGTAACGTCAGTTGATGAAGATAATAACTTTCAGCCCACAAATCTAGAAAATAATAAAAACAATTTAATTGTAATTTGTCACAAGAATTACAACTGTTTTTTTTTTGTAATTCTAATTCTAAAATAAAAGTAGTAACAGATAGACAGATAGACCGACAGACAGTCAGACAGTAATTATTTCTTGGCATTGAGCGACATCTGGACGCCAGACCCGAGAACTAAATAAAATATATCAATACCTACGTATAGATAGATTCTCAGCTAGTTCTCGAAATGTCAAATGTACTGTTCGACCGATTTACAACAAAATATTAAATACTTTATTTTCTATGATAAAGTATTTAATCTTTTATTGCAAATAGGTCGAATCAGTATATTTGACATTTCCAGAACTATTCGTCAAATTAATATTTAATTAGGAATAAGTTGAGATAAACAGTCAGGAAATAATACAAAATTATGATATTTAATTAATTTATTTTCTTAAACATTCAATAACACTCCAGTTTGCCTTTCTCGTTTCCTACCCTTTCTTTTATTAAAATGCTCTTGAGCATGTAGGATAATGCAGTCCATCTGATTACAATCTGCTTCAGTAAAATTATATAAGCTCTTGCCAGTGTGAACATTGCTGACTTCTCTGCACCAATTCATAATGAAGAACACAACACTTTTACAAAGTAGTCTATACTGGAATTTCAGTATTTCTGGACTATACGGAGGAACTAAATCTCAACTCACACATATATTAGTCTATAACTCAATGTTATAACACAAAATAACCAAAAATTACAAGAAAAATGCGCACGAGCATGTAATCACACCAGTGGAAAAATTATTGTGACGTTCAGAGTTAGTGTTGCTAACTTTGGTACCTATTAGAAAACTACTCCTAAGTTTCTATTCTTGTAAAAAAAACACTTAAAATACAAACTTTTAACAAAATATTTTATAAATAAATTCTACTAAGTTGTTAAATCATACATTTGGTGCAACTAGACACTGATTTAAAAAAAAATGCAAAATTAACACTTAGTGAAAGTATCAAATATTTCAAGTAAAAAAAAGTGGTAACACTGCTATAAAAAGTTCCGGGACTGGCGGATAGATGGCATTTTTCACAATAAAAAAAATGTTCTAAGTTACCAGGTCATGTTCTGCACTCAGCTCACACCGTGAAGCACTTTCACGAGAACACAGATTGTCAGGTCACTGCAGGGTGTTTAAAATGAGTTTCTTGAAACCTTTAAATTGTCCATCACGGAGAAAAAACGAATTTCGCCAAAAACTACGCGAGAAGACGCACCGTGGTTTCAAAAAAGTTCGGAATCAATGTCATTGGTCGGCGCTCGGTGAGTCGTAGCCCAAACTACGGCGCTAGTGTCGCCAGGTTCAGCCAATCAAGAGCGCGATCTTTATGGCGCGTAAACCAAATAGCTTCAGAGACTAACTTATAGAAACCATTTGAAACGAATGAATTATTTGTTAAAGAAATTACCCAATACTTAGGTTTAGCAGAAATAAATATTAAATAAATTAATTTGGGACACTTTTAAGGTGCCCAACCAAGTGCCGTATATAATTATTTTCATAAGCATTCAGAAAAAACTGTTATGTTCATATTACAAACAGATACTTCAATTTTATTTTCTTGTATGTATTTAAATATAAATTCTTATTTTGTGACTTTCGTTTTCTATACAGGTGCATGAGGCTAAATACGTAGAAAACATATAGATGGAATCACGACTCTTTACCGTGGGGTAGGCAGAATCAATAGTGCGATCCTTACATACTCTTTTGCTTAGTCCACATATATACACGCCATTTTCAAATAATAATTCTTTTACAAGCAAACAAAATGTAGCTAGTATTGTAATATTTAATTTGGAACGTAGAAAAGAAAGCTATAAATACGGTGTGGCACAGAATTTGTCACTACCGTTTAACAACAGTGATAACTTATCATTCGTATAGTTATAAAGGACAATGGAAACATACTTGCTACATTGAATGGTTTCAATGCTCGGTAAAAGTCGAGCCACATTCTGCCGTCAAGTATATATACGGTAAATTAGCAAGTTTATCTTCAAGTTTCTTGTTTAAATAATAATGAGTATACACAGGCGTGATTCTCGAGTAATAATTAGTATCTATGAATATCTTTGTAAAATTGTTGTAGTGATCTTTGGTGGATAAAATGTGCGTCTTGTCTTATCTATTGTTTATCTCTAGAACCTTATAAAATTTTCTACAGGAAGTGTATCATCACTATCATTCTCTTGCCCTTGTCCCAATTCATTTGGGGTCGGCGCAGCATGTCTTCTTCTTCCATTCTTCTCTATTATTCGTGATCTCATCAGATACCTCTTTTCGTGCGATATCATTCTTCACACTGCCCATCCATCTTTTCTTTGGTCTTCCTCTACTCTTATACCCATCTACAGGAAGTGTAAATGTTCAAAATATAAGACTTAAAACATGAAAGATAGCGAGGATAGGGAAAAATCCAATTTCCTACCTTTAAAGCCACTTTAACGATAGATTAAATAAACTTCTCTAATAACATCGTAGGCAAAACTTTGTTTACTACAAAATTCAATCGTTTGGATGTTTCGCAGGCAATCATTCAGGCGCAGTACTATTAACGATGCTATTTCCTGTACATCCTGTTTCAAGAGCGATAGAATTTTCAACTATTCAATCTATTACCTGACGCCTGCAACTTTACAAATCAACAACGTTATTCTGTTCATTATCCTGTTGCAGAAATAAAAACTGATAATATGGCATGTCTTTGAAAATAAAAGTGTAAAACCACTTACGTAGTTTTCTAGTACTCTGACGGAGGCACACGATGCGTTGCGGCGGCGGTGCGGCACCGGAGCGGTGTCGCTGCGTCGTCTTACATAGAAATATCTGTGGCATGTCACACGATGCGCTCCAGCGCCGCACCGGACTTGCAACCACCGAGACGAGGCGGGGAGGGGTGAATGCGTTGCGACGTCGGAGCAGCACCTGACTAAACTTAAAAAAAATAACTGGTTGAATGGTCTTGGTCGAGGATTATCTAATAAAGAGGAACCAAAAACCAACCAAGATGTCAGTCTCAAGTTCCGAGGTAGCTACTTATTCGCGATCCACTGCTCGTAGGTGGGTGGAGCTGGGGTACTTACGACTACGTGGATAAGCCACATCGAATTTTCAACTTTATATTGTGTTGTCACTTGCTGTGCATCTGGCTCCACTGATCTGGGCGGTCACTATGTCTTAAAGCAGTCTTATTTTAACCTTATTTTGCGTTTTCGTACATACCATCACGTCCTTAAAACAAGCTTATTGTATTCCTGCTAAATTAGCAGTTTTGATGACGTCACCTCAAATTTTTTATTCAATTGGTACCACGACGTGCCTTTTACTACCAGCAATAATGTTTTTACGTCATATAGCAGGAATGTATGACAGTTTAAAAAGTTGCCCCGGACCGACGGACTCTTGCGTTGTTGAGTGGGCCTCTAAGTCCCATTTTTAAATGTTTGATCGCTGTTGATCAACCCTGTAAGGCCCATCTGTCACTGTCATCGGTTATGTCATAAATATGCTTATAAAAACTGCATCTATCTTGCTCAAAACTTTCACAGAGTCTAGGAGAAAGAACAAGAGAGATATACTGCCTCTGTCCAAGTTATTGAAAAGCGCGCGAAAATCCGGCAAAGTACCCCACAAATAAAGGTCCTGCAAATTATACACTTCTCATCAAAAAAATCGAAACACCTCGCAGTTTATGATTTGATAAGGATTATCAGAAAAATGTGTATATTTAGGAATAAATGTAAAATGTCATTTAATAGTGAGTAGTATGAGGTTTTTAAATCCTAATGTTATTGTTCTAAATTCAAATTAAGTCTTCATAGGTTTCGTATTTTGTATAATGAGTAATTTTTACCCTGTATGGAATAATGAAGGAAATGGGTAAAACAACACGCGTAAATGAAAAAAAAATGTAAGAAACGTTTATTTAATAACTTGTATTCCCTCCGCGAGCTTCCATACGGTTCTTCATCGATCGGATGAGAGTCACGATCACATGTTGTGGTATATTATCCCATTCCTCTTGGATTGCATTTTGCAGCTGGCTAAGTGTTTCTGGGGCTGGATCTCTTGCTCGAATTCGTATCTTTAATTCATCCCATAGATGTTCAATGGGATTCATGTCCGGGCTTCTTGCTGGCCATACCATAATGGAGATACCGACTTCGGTAAGATAATCTCGTACGACGCCCGCGGTGTGAGCTCTAGCATTGTCGTGCATGAATATGAAGTCGTTGCCAATAAAATGTGCATAGGGCATCACATGAGGTTCAAGACACTGTTCGATGTACCGATGAGAGTTTAGTGCAGGCAGCCGTGGCCCAGACACAAAGGCAAGTTCTGTCTTACCGTCGGCGCTGATTCCTCCCCAAACCGTCCACGAACCGCCACCATAGCTGACCTTTTCTTCAATGCAGCATTGTGCAAAGCGTTCTCCATCTCTTCTGTAGACCTTGTTCCTTCCGTCGTTACCATACAGCATAATTTTACACTCATCAGAAAACAGTACTTTGCTCCACTGAAGGTATGACCAAGTTAGGTGCTCGCGTGCAAAGTTAAGGCGCGCTCTTCGATGGTCTGCAGTTAATTTCGGCCCATTCGCTGGCTTATGCGGTGCCAATCCGCGTTCCTTCAACCTTCTTCTTATTGTAGAGTCACTTACAGCTACTCTTCGTACAACGCGAAGCTGCTGCTGCAGTTGAAAAGCGTTAAGGCGTCGATTTCGTAAAGAAGTTGTTACAATAAATCGATCATCTCGCTCAGAAGTGACCCGATTCCTGCCAGATCCTGAACGGCGCGTGAACGAACCAGTCTCCCGATAGCGTTTGTAGACTCTATGAACAGATGATAAGCTTAGATGCAATCTTGCAGCAACAACACGCTGACTAAGTCCAGAATCCAGCAATGCCACCACTTGGGCGGCTTCTGCGGGCGAAGTATCCATATGTTTTAGAAAAAAAAGTTTTTTCAGACGTCCCAAAGTCACAGTAAATGAAATAAGAAACAAAAAGTTTAAAGACAAGCGCTAATTTTTAGTTTTTAAACGAGAAACGTACTCCAACCCTAAATACACATTTGTCTCAAAACAGTGATTAATTTCATTTATAGGATAAACAAATGAAATTCTAATTTCGAATTTTGATTTTTTTCTTCTTACTGTAATGACCAAACTGCCAGCTACACAATAATGTTTTTTTTTTCATGGAATTAATTCTCTTTTGTAAAAAATTAGGACAAAAACAATAAAAACGAAAGTGTTTCGATTTTTTTGATGAGAAGTGTAGTTAAAAACTGTATTGCCGTGTCTTATAAGGTGAGATAATCGTATTTATTTACGTGTGAGGTGTGTACTAAACACCTCTGCTCAATCCTTCGGGGGGTACAGGCGTGATTGTTATGTTATCGAAAACTAGTCGACTGAATTGTAATCTGATTTCAGTGCATCATCATCATCATATCACCCCCAGAAGACGACTACTACCGGACGTGGGCCTCCCCTAAGCGTCGCCACATCGAACGGTCTAGTGTTTCTCGAATTCAGCCACGTTCGCCAGTCACCAGTTTTAGTACATGGGAATTTTGTATGGGTAATTCATTTTTTTGTCTGATTTTAGATGGCGAATGCATGTAATATTATTTTTTTTGGAAGTGATAACGTAGATGGCAATGGCACGCGAAAGTGGCGTCACTTGGGCTTGTAAAATGAATCTGTTCTTACTTATAACAAGACAAAATCAATGGATGGATATTCAAAGTTGAAGATATATAAGATATAAATAGAAGACAAAGGAACTCATCTATATCTATACATATAATAAAACTGTAGAAAAGTCGTTTTTGTACATCAAATAAATTTCCAAAAACAATAGCCAGGGTGTTAAAGGACAACCAATAGAACCCATTTCCAGCACTTTTCGCATTTTTGTCTGTTTGTCTGTTTATTTGTTCGGGCATCACGTAAAATGTACAAAAGCAATGTAGATAACTTTTATACACAACGATGAAGCGTAACTTGAAGTAACATTTAGTTTTTGTTTCATTGCAATCGGTTCAGTCTATCAAAAGATATTTGAATTTAAAGTGTTACAGAAGTAAAATTAGGGTTATGTGCACTTGGTCTCACAACTTCCCGTAACTTTTGTACACGAAAATATGTGCGTAAATTGAAGTAACATTAAGTTTTTTGTTTCATCGTAATCAGTTCACACCTTATAAATGAAAAGAAAAAAAAATGTAAATTAATAAAATTATAAGTGTTTCCGAAGTAAAATATTAAAACAGCGCCATCTATCGAACTCAGACTGGACTATATCTAGCGCTCAACTGCGTGCAGCATTGAATATAGATATTCGATAGATCGCATTGTGCGTGTGACGTCATTTTATGATTGAGACATGTTCAACAGTTCAACTAAATACTGATGGAGAAATTCCTAACCTACGTACGTGAAATTAGTCACAACAGGTCCTTATTGCTATATTAGTTATAATCCCGTGGAACTCGCAGAAATTTTACAAAATGGCTGCGCAAAGACAGAGGAACAGCGCCAGACGTTTGATAGGGTATGCTGCAGTGTGGAAAACGTGCGGAACAGGTAAAACTTTCCTAACCAAAGTCATTTTGGCTCGAATAAGGAACTTTGGGAGTATGAAGAACAGGGTGTAAAGCTCTTCAACCTCCATTGAAAAGGGAGGATCCTCCGACCAGACGGGTGTTATGTCTGGTGGGCTACTGCCCAACAGTTGCTGTCGGGTTCTTCTGTATAGTCTTAAGTCGCGAATAACTTTACTTGCGCGATGCAGAATTTAGATATATTTCGATTTTTAGTTTATCCTCTGCGTCATAGATGGCGCTGTAGTACTTTTTGTAGTGCCGCTACAGAACCAAAATAAAATTTCCCTTGCTGTCGCCTCTTCAGGGATAGCAGCCACATTATTGCCTGGAGGAAAAACGGCACACACAACATTTATAATTCCTATCGACTTAGACCGCACGGAAAGCCCGGTTTGCAACATATCACGAAATAGCGATAAAGCAAGGGTTTTATGCGATTGTGTTTTAATTATTTGGAACGAGTGCACTATGGCAAACCGCAAAGCTATAGAAGCAGTGAATAGAGCTTTACATCACATAAGGCAAAATGACCGGCCGATGGGAGGCATTACGGTGCTGTTCTGCGGTGATTTTCGGCAGACACTCCCGATAGTACCCCGAGGAACGAGAGCCGAAGAAATTGCTGCCTGTCTGAAGAGTACTGTTTTATGGCGCAATATATCATCTACACACCTGAGTGTACATATGCGTGCACAGTTGCGAGGCTGCGAAAATGCACAGGAGTTTCCCAATTTATTGTTACAAATAGGCGATGGCACATACCCCGTACAAGAAGATGGAAAAGTTATTTTGGTTGATAATCTCTGTTCTTGCGTTACATCACAACAGGAGCTAATTTCTTCTGTGTACGGAGATTCCACAAACATGGGAAATCAAGCCGGTTCTTGGCTATGTCAGCGAGCTATTTTGACTCCTCGCAATGTCCAAGCTGCGGCAATTGATTTAAAAATATTGATTCATGTGTCTGGGAATAGTAGAGAATACACCTCTATAAATACAGTTATGGAAGAAGATGACTCCACACACACCCGGTAGAATTTTTGGATTCCCTCAACACACCCGGACTTCCAACCCACAAAGTAGTTTTAAAAATCGGTGTACCAATAATTCTCCTCAGAAATTTATGTCCTCCAAACTTTGTAACGGCACTCGACTCAAAGTCACAAATCTGCAGCAAAACATAATCGAAGCTGAAATATTAACCGGTTGCGGCGCTGGGGATATTGTTTTTATTCCAAGAATACCTATAATTCCTAACAACTTTCCTTTCGCTTTCAAACGAGTGCAATTCCCAGTCAGTCTCTGTTATGCCATGACAATTAATAAAGCTCAGGGCCAGACATTATCCGTTGCGGGGGTGGACCTAAGTATTGGATTGTGGTGTAGTATGTAAGTATATAACATTAAGAGTGTGTGTGTGTGTTTAGATGGTCATGAATGGATCAAATATAGCCAGTGTCTAACCAGCATTCGAGATGTTTCATTGTCCTTAAGTCCCGTCCTTATATGGCGACCCTGCCATTCGAGCGGGGAATCAAATCATGTTCGAGTTTAGTTTCGACTGTGCTCTGCGTGCTATTCGTCAACTTGCACACTATTTGCAAAAAATATCACCATGTACCAATCAAAGGTACAGAATGAAGAAGTCTTTGTAAACCAGAATAGTGCTGGCGGAGGCCACAATTTAGCCACAGTGGAGGAATTCAAATTTCACTTATCTGCCATAAGCATTGTGCTAATGATCATATGCACGATATTGTTTCTTGGGACTATCTATATTTTGTACCGGGTGTACAAAAGATGTCATCAAACTTAGATGAGAGAGAAGCTAACGAGGCATGTTCTCAGGCGTTCTTCTAATCGCACCAGAAATTATCGGGATCCTGTGGTTGCATGTGGGAACTGCAACTGTCGAGCTGGCGATTCAACCAAGGATAATCAAGTAAAGTGACGAGCTGGTGTCTAACTACGATCTTAACAACGACGACGTACGGCTGCTCAAAAGTGCTAAGTGGAAGTGTAATCGTGAGTGCGTGCAAATATTTATCCTAATCTACGTAATACAGGACGGTGATGTATGAACAATTAGTAGAATTAAATAGAGAGCTTAATAGTATTAGAATATATTTAGTAAAAGTAGGGCCAAGTAGACGTAAAGGAGAACTTGTATTAAAGAAATTAAAAGAAGCCGATAATTTAGTTAGCGATTTCAATACAAGCTTGAAAGAGTTAGAAATAACGAAAGTAACGTTAAAAGAAGACGAATGTTTACAGCTTAATAAATTAAGACAATCTTTCTTCAGTTTATATGATAATATTTTAGACTTGTGTAGTAATACATCAGAAAAAGTACCAGTAACAGAAGAAAATATGGCTAAGTTTGACTTAAAAATAGCATTGAGTTTATTACCAGTTTTAACTGATGTCGAGGTAAATACAAAGCAACTCATAGATGGTATAGAATATTACCAATCTGAGCTCGATCAGGATGGCCAAAGTAAGTTAATTAATTTTGTTCTAAAAAGTCGACAATCACAGTCGGCAAAACTGAAGCTAAATAATAAGTATGACAACGTAGACAGTTTAACAAGGGACATGAAAACGCATCTGTTGCCAAAAAAATCGGCAACTGCATTGCAACATAAATTAATAAATCATAAACAAAATGATCTTTCCATAAATGACTACGGTAAACAAATTGCAGAATTATTTGTAGATCTGACGATGACACAATCAGAAGGTAATGAAGCGAGTTTTCGTATTCTGAAACCCCTAAATGAGAAACAGGCAATAAAATGTTTTGCCGACGGATTGAGGAGCCGTCGGCTTAGTACTATAATATCTGCAAGAAATTTTTCGTCATTAAATGATGCCGTTCAATCGGCCATAGATGAGGAAGTCTCATCTCCTTCAGCATCAGCCGACGTTTTTGCTTTCCGCCGCAATAACAACACCTTTTATCAAAACAGGAGTTTCAGAGGTCGGTACAGAAATAGAGGTGAGTCATCCTCATCAGGACGTGGAAAACCGCAACCACAACACCAAAATGATCAGTATCAACCCCAAGACCAGAACAGAGGCCGGGGAGTTTCCAGAGGGTCGCGAGGAAACAGAGGTAGGACATTTTATAACCAAACTAGGAATCACCAAGGGCAAGAACAGCAGATGCGTGTTTTGACAGACCCAGATACGCAGGAAAATCACGCGTCAGAAGAACTAAACATACCCGAAAAATTTTTTCGTGACTAATAGTATAATTATGTCATATAACAGTATATGCCATGTTAAATTAAACTTAAAACGTTTTAGTCTATCTCATACGTGGCTAATTGACACCGGTGCTTCTATATCGGCTATAAAATATAAACATATCCACGAACTGAACATTCCAATCCAAAACGGGAATCTTGTTGTCAATGGAATCGGTGGCAAAGTCCTGGCCATCGGCTCTGTTTATCTAAGATCATATACTGGAGATCAAATTCTAAATCATAATTTCTACGTATTAAAATCATTGCCATGTAAAGCAAGTGGCATATTAGGCCAAGACCTTTTAAATAAATACAAGGCAGTCTTAAATTTCAGTGCAAACTCTTTACAAATGTGGAATAATAACATACAAATAGACTTGCCTATAATATCAGAGAATAATAATACAATTAAAATACCAGCAAGGTCGGAATCTATTCACTATATAAATACAAAAATGACACAAGAGTGTATAGTTTGTGCATCAGAATTACAAGAAGGCATATTTTTGGCGAGTACTTTAGTAACACCTATAAACGGGAAAATACCAGTACGAGTTTTAAATACTACTGAAAACGATTTACATGTACAGGATATTGAACCAAACATACACATGGCAAGCGATTATAATATCTGCATATTTGATAAACCCAATAAAAATGCGGAACGAGTTAAGACACACTTTCCATTATTAAGCTTAGATCACCTAAATACGGAGGAACAGAGTAGCATTAAAAACATATGTGCAAAGTATAATGACATATTTTACCTAAAAGGGGACAAATTAACTAAGCTAAAATATACCAACACATGATAACTTTAAAACCAAATACCAACCCTTTGTATTCCAAACCTTATAGACTCCCCACATTCACAGAAATTTTTTATAAAAGAACAAATAATAGATATGCTCGAGCAAGGCATTATAGAACCATGCAACAGCGAGTGGTCGAGTCCGGTACTCTTGGTCCCCAAAAAGGCGGAGTGAAAAAATGGCGGTTAGTCATCGATTACCGTAAATTAAATAGCTGCATACAAGACGACAAATTCCCTCTACCAAATACTAATGAAATATTGGATTCCTTATCCGGCTGTATCTATTTTACACATCTGGATTTAAACCAAGGGTTTTATAATGTTGAACTTGAACCGGACAGTAGAAAAGTTACAGCTTTTTGCTCGGGGCAGTATCAAATGACTAGAATGCCTATGGGGCTTAAAACCAGCCCCAGTTCATTTTCTCGAATGATGACCATGGCAATGGCGGGCCTATGCTATGAAAAATGTCTTTGTTATCAAGACGATCTAATTGTTTTAGGCCGAAATTTAGAGGAACACAACAAGAATCTGATTGACATTTTTGAAAGAATACGCAAGGTGAATTTAAAATTAAATCCAATAAAATGCGATTTCCTAAAAAAAGAACTTCTTTATCTAGGACACATAGTATCGGGAGACGGAGTACTCCCGGATCCAGAAAAAATTAAAGCAGTACAAAATTACCCTGTGCCTGAAAACATTGACGAAGTGAAACGTTTTGTGGCTTTAGCCAATTATTACAGAAAATTTATACCAAAATTTGCAGAAATAGCAAATAAATTAAATCTGTTGTGCAAAATTCAAAATTTTATTGGGACGAAAATTGTCAAAAGTCATTTGAAACTATTAAGAAATGTTTGATAACACCACCGGTTTTACAATATCCCGACCTATCGAGCAAGAATACCTTTTCAGTACAGTGCAATTGGAGCAATTTTATCTAATTCAGATGGCCACCCAGTCGCTTACGCCAGTAGAAGCCTAAACAAAGCCGAACGGAATTATCCAACTATCGAAAAGGAGCTTTTAGCTATAGTATGGGCAGTCAAACATTTCAGACCATACCTGTATGGACGGATATTTAAAATAGTTACCGACCACAAACCACTAGTTTATTTATTCAGTTTAAAAGACCCCTCAAGTAGATTACTTAAGTTTAGACTATGCCTAGAGGAGTATGACTACAAAATTGAATACGTTAAAGGTAAAGAAAACGCGGCGGCGGATGCACTATCTCGCGTAAAAATAACATCGCAAAACCTAAAAGAAATCAACGAAAGTGTAAACGTAATGACACGCGCCCAAAAGAGAAGATTAGAACCGGAGACAATGGTTACTAATAAGGAACCTGTAGACAACCAGCCAATACAGCCTAAACTGGTAGAATCAAATATTAAGCCAAAAAATTCTGTAGAACTAAGGTTCACAGACAAGAAAACTTTAGAAATGAAGCGGAAAGGAAATAAAATTACTTATGAAAATAATATTTTCCTTTACGACAGTAAAGATTTAATACTATTTATAAACCCATCTGCTCAATCACAACTGACGCAAGCCGAATTTGTGAGAGAGATGAGCGAGTTTTGCAACAATACAAATATAAAAGAAATTAATTTTGTAAAAAATAAAAACACAAAATACTTTGTAGAAAGACTTACAAACGAAATAAAAAAAAAACAAAAATTGGAAAGGGCCACGAGTTTGTATTATAAAAGATGTAGAGAGAATCGAAAATAAAGACGATCGGAAAGTCATCCTATTTTTTTTAATTATAATTAGACGTATGTTAAACAATATCAAAAAGTATTATTTTTGGTCAGGGTTAGAAAATGATATTATCAATTATGTAAAGAAATGTCCGAAATGTCAAAAGCAAAAATACACGGTAACTGTAAAGGAACCAATGGTCATCACCTCAACGGCCCACACTACATTGAGAAAATATATTAGACCTAGTAGGGCCGTTAGATAGAGACACTTACAATTATATTCTAACGCTACAATGTGAGCTATCGAAATATGTATCTGCTTACCCACTAGTATCAAAAACAGCAACAGAAACCGCACGTGCATTTGTAAACAACTATATCCTACAGCACTGCGTTCCGCGAGAAATCGCGACTGACAGAGGGGCCGAGTTCATGTCCCAGACATTTAAGGAGGTATGTAAACTACTCAATATTACTAAGTTGAATTCGACAGCATACCACCACCAAAGTATTGGAGCACTAGAAAACTCTCACAAGAGCTTAGGAGCTTATCTAAGAATACAGGCAGAAAATAAACCAGACTCATGGAGTACTTGGCTGCCGTTCTGGTGCTTTGCTTACAACACTACAGTACACACATCGACTGGGTATACACCCTTTGAACTTGTTTATGGAAAGACATGCAATTTACCAAGCAACCTCACTAAAACTATAGAGCCATTGCACAATCACGACAGTTATCCACTCGAACTCAAATATCGGTTACAAATGTCACAAACAGAAGCGCCAAACAATTTAATTAACAGCAAATTAGAAAGAAAAAAAAATACGACCAACATATAACTCCTGTACGGTATAAAAAGGATGATGATATCTTAATTAAAAGTGAAACTGGTAATAAGCTTACAAACTTATACGAGGGACCATATAAGGTCATCCGAGACCAATCACCTAATGTGGAGGTGAACATTAATGGAAAACCCGATATAATCCATAAGAACAGAACCAAATTATATAACACGTAATTACATTAAGATTATTTACAGACTAGATAATTAATAGGTATCAGTTTATTGTTTAGCTTAAGCTCACGTTCGAAAGAAACAATGTATGTCGCATTCGGTACCTATGTTAGGCGTTACACGAGCTAAGATATTTTTTATGTAAGTTTAGAATAACATAATTGAACAAACTGTATTATTCAATAATGTGTAATTAGTAAATAGTAATTAGTATCTACCTACTTATAACAAACAACAAAATGACTGCATTTATAATATTTAACAATGTATGTCTAAAGTAAAAAAAAAAAAAAAAAATATTTAGCCTTACCAGTAAAACTAAAAAAAAAATTACTTTATAATTTTTTTTTCTAATAAATAATAAATAAATATCCCTGGACATTTCACACAGCACCATCTAGTCCCAAGTTAAGCAACCTAATGCTTGTGTTATGGTAACTAGATGGCTGATAAACTACATATATACATTTTTTTTTGTAAATATATACATATTATAGATAGAAAAACACCCAGACCCGGAACAACTACTTGTAGGTCATACAAATATTTGTTCCGTACGGGAACGAACCCGCGACATGCAGCGCAGCATTCAATCGCTTGACCACTGCGCCAACCGTGTCGTCAAATAATTGCCGTAAGAGGTGTGGTGTAGTATGTAAGTATATAACATTAAGAGTGTGTGTGTGTGTTTAGATGGTCATGAATGGATCAAATATAGCCAGTGTCTAACCAGCATTCGAGATGTTTCATTGTCCTTAAGTCCCGTCCTTATAGGATGCTTTTCAGATGGTCAACTATACGTAGCTCTTTCTCGCGTAAACAACCTCAATAACCTTTTTGTGTACGCTCCAGATGGTTCCACATCTAATGTTGTTTATAAAGAAGCACTAGCATAAATTTGTATCGGAATCCTCCAACAGCGCTTCGCACTAAAAAATACATTGTTAAGTTCCGACATCCACGCGAACGAACGAAGTCGCGGGCACAGCTAGTCGTAGTCTTAACTGTGCTGAATAACATTGTGTGTGATAAACTGATACTTAGTAACCATTTGTATCGACTATCGACGCGACGTCCGAAACAATGTTGTGCAAATTGTACTGTTGCTATACATTACGTAGTAACTTTAATTGCTGGAGAATCTATAAACATTTGCCATTGTACCTGTGTTATTGTCTGTGTGCTTGTACATGACGGTGCTGAGTAACATTGAAAACGAATTACGAGTACACCTTCTTAACAATAATGTGTGCGAGTCTGTATTGTATTGTAGTTATAGATTAAAACCAGTGCTACTGAGAATCAATATACTTTTACCATTTGGGGCGTCCGGCGTCCGCTAAAACGCGCACGAGTGCTCGCTGTCAAATATCCTTTGAAAATCGGTCATATGAGGATGCAGACGAGGGTACACCCCTTCGAACCTAATATAAGTTCCTGGTTTCCATACCAACGCAATATCTTCATAAAATCCAGGCGGGTATCAAGGTAGCAAAACGGAGTTCAGTGCTGTAATAAAGTGACGAAATGTTAGGAATGTAAAATTGAAAATGTTAGATGCGTTCAAGTCAGTCACGTATAAGCACTAGACGGATTTAATATAGCCGTGCTTTGAAGTAGGCAACATCGAATTGAAGGAAAATTTAGTTCGGGTATTTCATAAGTTGCTATCACTTAGGTTAAACACAAATAATTAAATAAAGTACTTTGCTCAGTCAATATGTTTGTCTTATGATTTGGAACATTTTTAGTAATTTATATTCTTCAAAACTGTTATTGTCTCTGCGCCTGACCGACACCGTTGCATGTACGCAGCGCGTCGTCGTTTTTTTACGATAAGCATCGGTAAGCACACAAATAACTTTCAATGCGTAGGTATATCCCAAACCGCCATATCGGTGTAAGGACATTTTTATAAGGACGTGCGATGTTTCGTATCACTGTGAAAAGGACGTCGCAGAAGTCCACCTAAGAGCGAAACCAGAAGAGAAGGATAAAGAAGCTTTGATAATTCTCCCCCCTCCCCCCGTCGTCAGCCAGTGTGTTGATCTAGTACGCCAAACAAAATCCAAGAAAAACAATCTTAATATTCGCGTACTTTTTAGGGTTCCGTAGCCAAATGGCTTAAACAGAATCTTTACAGGTTCGCCTGTCCGTCTGTCTGTCTTTCCATCCGACCGTATGTCACAGCCATTTTACTTCGACACTGTTAGCACCACACAGATTGGTGTCTTCTATGAATCGCTACACAAAAGTGATTTGAAATTATGAAAATAAAATTAAAATACTGGTAGGGTTAAAAAATAACATTGTAGATGGTAGACATAATGCTACATGTCATGTTGTAGCACTTTCTAACCTGTCTTAAAGTGAAGGTCTAATCAATAATAATATTTTATGACTAGATACCATGACGGTAATCAATTAAATAAACAGAATGCAGCACTTCTAAAATACTACTTATTACCACAATTGCCTGAACTTAATCATTGTATTTACCATATTACGTACACATTTAAATACAAATTCAGATCTCATAAGAATATATTATCAAGCTCTGAGCGTAAGCAACTGGCAGAACAGTGATATTGAACATTGAGGAGTGATTCATGTGGAGGTGGTCTTGGATGCTTTATTTTTGCAGTTGCTGTATTAGCAGTGGTCATAGTTATTACTTAGGAATGTTGTACATAAAACAATGCTTCTTACCAAATTGTGAAAGTTGGAAAGGTACAAAAGTTAAGGTAAATTAACGTATTACTATTAAAAATTTGAATGTTTGTTTTGTTTGTAGGACTGTACTTAACTGTTTTATGTGATTACTTGGCGAAATGCTGTCATAGAATAAAATATTAGGATTCATTAGATCTTCGTTTTGATGTAGGTTAGAAAATGCTAGTGCTGGCCCATTTTGCCCCATCTTCTGTAATAAAACTTACCTGACTATGGCGTTTGACGGCAGAGGCGCGCACAGCTAATTTTCTTTTTTTGTAAGTGGAGAAAATGGCACGGTAGTGCTATGGAGTTATGAGCCCACCTCAAAACTTAGTTGGGAAACAGTAAATTATTATTCCAGTGCTTGTAGTCTCTAGGGATGTAAAGAATAATTGTGCCGGACGGGCGTGATCGATGGATGCAGAGAGTAGGTAGGTGGAGTGTGCCTAGCAGATGTTCTCGTGCGCAAAGCTCTCTTCGGTCCAACGGCGCTGGTGCCCCGCACCCATAGGCTCCGGGTATCTTCAACGATCTTGCAGGGACTGACGTGAAGGTAGAGGGTTTCGTTTCGAACAAATAACAACGCTAGTTAACTCTTCATAAGGTTAATAAAAAAAAACCCATAGAATACACTAGTGAATATGTGTACCTTGGCAAATTGGTGTCCTTTGATTCAAATAGTAACGCCAACGAGATAGACAGACGTATAGGTACAGCTTGGAAGAAATATTGGGCCCAAAAAGAAATTCTCAAAGGGACCTATAGCCTTACTATAAAAAGGATTATAATGGATTCTTGCATTCTCCCAAGCTTAACCTACGCTAGTCAGACATGGGTCTTCACTGACAAAACGAAAAGCAAAATTTCATCGTCCCAAAATGCAATGGAACGAAGTGTGCTGGGACTGAGAAAAATACAAAAAACAAGAAACACAGACATCCGCATGAAAACTAAAATATCAGATGCTCTTCAGTTTAGTTTGAAACAGAAATGGAATTGGGCAGGGCACTTGTCTAGATATAAAGATAAGCGATGGACTTACCAAACCACTAAATGGCAGGGCCCAAAAGGCAAAAGGAATGTAGGAAGGCAGAAGAAAAGATGGTCTGATGACATAATAAACACAGCAGGAATTAATTGGATGCAAATGGCTAAGGACAGGGAAAGGTGGAAAGGAATGGAGGAGGCTTTTACCCATAGAGGGGCCACTTAGCAAAAATGAAATGGAAACAAAATAATTATAATTTAAGCTGATATTTGATTTATTTTAATTTGAAAAGTAATTTAATGTATAATAAATACATATTTAGGTAATTTGTTAAATGGAAAATAAAGCTGTAATAATAATAATAAGGTTAATAAAAAGTTGCTCCGATTCGACGGATATTTCATTGTTGTACAAATTATACTAAAAAAATGTATTGCTTTGACATAAAATTGTGTGTAATAAACTGGTAACTAAGAACCGAACGTCCGAACTGTTGTGTATATTGCAGTGTTGCTATAGATTACCTATAAGTTGTATTGCTGCTAAATTAATAAATCTTTACCATTATACCTGTATTATTGTTTGAAATTAAAATACAAAAAAAAAAAAATACAAAATTCCATCAATTCCTATTCTAAAAATCTCAACCATTTTTGCAAAGGTGGGTCAGCTAATTGCTGTAACTCACTGTACATGACAGTGCTGAATAACATTTATAAATAATTCAGGCATCTTCTTAACAAATAATCTGTGTGTATTTAATTGTTGCTAAATATTATAACCAGTGCTGCTAGATAATCTATTTTATGCTGTTTAGTTTGTTAGAAAAATATTTTTAATGGCTAGTATAACTGTAAATCAAAAAATATTCCTTTTTATATATAAAAAAAAAACAAATTCTAAACAAAAATTCTGACTGCACAGCAAAATAGTTACCTCAAAATATTATTATTTTAGTAACAATTGACAACGCAACGCCCACTCGCTCGCTCGTTCGTGACGCATCGCTACTACTTGAAAAGCGACGGTTTTTTATTAACGGATATCTAATAATAGAGCACAATAAACTTTGTAATTCATTTTTGTTAAAACAAAGCTATTTTTTAACGCTTACGACAATTTATTTATGTGAAACCGAGTTGTAGTTAAAATAACCTAACACGAAGCGACACCTAACCTGTCTCTAGCATCTTATGTTGTCCTAGGCGCAATGCCTTTTTTACGATAAAGTCTGTTTACTGTTAGCCTGTGTCAACCCACTGCTGGGCAAAAGCTTCTCCGCATGACTTCCAAATTTTTCGTTCCAGGGCTAATGTGGACCACTGGTCGTTGGTTTTGTACAGCTCGTCCCGCCATCTGCTGCGAGGTCTACCGCGTCGCCTTCTAGCTGGGTCAGGGCTCCACATCGTGGTTATTTCTCGGCCCACAGTTCGTCGGGCATACGGCGAAGGCAGGAACATTGGTCTAATTGTTGACTACAGATAGCCCTGATGGCAAACGACATCGGGTTGCGAGGATAGTTTAATTGAGAAGGGGATAAAGTTTGTTTTGTCCACATTTAAAGTTAGGATGTTTGCCGAGTACCGTCCTTTAACTAGAAAGCCGTTAACTCTCAATTGGTCCTTTTTACTTTTTGATAAAAAGCTATAGAGTTCTAAATTCTCGTACCTTTCTGTCTAAGAAACGTATTTAGAATATGAATAGTTCCAAAGATATAATAAATTTGCAGGCCGTTAAATAACAGAATTTATGATGTTTCCATCACTTGAAAGCGTCTAGACCGCACTTCTTCGTTAAATCTACGTTAAAATACCTTAATTGCCGGATATGTCGATCATTTTCTGGTTTTCTACTTTACTACAAGTACGTTATCTGGTTTTTCTTAACTATACAGACGCAAAAGGATTTTAACTACTTTATAGTTAAGCATTTTCTTACGAACAACTTAAAAAAAACAGTTTCAAAGAAAAAACTTAACTTATTTACAGTTATGCGCCTTTAACGGCTTTTTAGTTAAGTATATGATTCTATAAATTTCTTGTTTTTTCTTGTTTGAAAACAATTTTTGCTTTTTTAATGTAAACGGTGAAAAAAGTTTCAAATGATGCTTAGCTACAAAGCAGCTTAGTACTTGGCTAAAAGGCAGTTTGCCGACTCTCGCGCATCGTTCACTCCGGGGTTGAGCGGGGCGCAGCTGTCCGCTATCCTGTTGGAATAAATATTTTCGCCTGGAGCCGCAACCGGTCGTTTAAATCGAAAATTAAACCTTATCAATTAATTTATACCTTTTTTTTCGGATGGGAAATCATCAAATGACCCCACCCGCTCTGGGCGGTCAGACTTGTACTGACTAAAATCCATCCATGTTCCTTCTTTGCCCTTTGTGTTCCAGGGCCGCGATATCTCTTTCGAACAGTCCCGCAGCCCAACAGTCCCGTAGCCCTTAATTAACATATCGAAATTTAAGGTTTTTTTTTTTAAATCATCATTTAATAGTACAAAACAAAGTCACGATTCGGGTGGTATGTTTGTTCACGTAGATCTTTTTTGTTTGGTTTATTCAAAACGAAAGATATTTGGCAACGATTTATTACATTTTAAATTAGCTTTTGACGTCATTAAAATACTTATTCATTAGATACTGTTTTGTGCTTTGATGGCCTGCATTATCATCGAGAATGATGGGTAAATTTCGCCAGAACAAAATCTAAGTTCTAATAAGCGCTCATTATGTCTTCTGGTTTTCTACCAGCGATGCCATCGTGCCAAATAGCCGCAAGCGGTTTAGAATCTGTGGTATTTTTTCCAACTGGAGCAAAGGTTGAATGCTGTGAGTCTTGGACAACATATAAACTCTTTGAATGTTTTGAGCCTTGGCAGCATTGTAACCACGACTGCAAGAAAAAAATGAGGACCAGACATAGTACGTATCAGATGTATTACGTTATCATATTAAACTACTTCGAACCAGGTCATACCTTCATGAGTTGCAACCAATTCCACCACCAAGTCGAACTCAAATTAATCTATGGCTAAATTCGCGCCGATTTTGTATCCATGTCAAAATTTAAATTAGGAATGCACTCGATGTTCCAATTTATATTGTATTTATAACGGGTGTTTTTTTTAGAGGTAAAGAACTTTAAGTTGGCAACACTTTTTTAACTGGCGGCCATTTTGTCAGCTGTTAAGTGATTTATGTTTAGTTTGGTTTGGCATTTCAACATGAATAGACATGACATGACATTATTTTGAAAATTATGGTTCTGTTCGAAATACGTATCGCGAACTACGTTCATTTTATGCTCAACATAATCGTCCATCAGAGCAATTAATTCGAATAACTATGGAACGTTTACGCACCACGTTTACTCTAAATGATAATACGCATCCACATATACGTCGTACAGTGCGTACAGAAGAAGTCATTGCTGCTGTAGAGCATAGCGTAGAAGAAGACCCGAATCAGTCTATCCGCCATCGTGCACAGGAATTGTATATGTGTCCCTCCACTTTATGGAAGATATTGCGGAAAGATCTTGGTTTGCCTGCTTACAAAATCCAACTCGTGCAAGAATTGAAGCCACACGATCACCTGACAAGGCGTAGATTCGGTGAATGGGCCCAAAACAAGATTGCCGACGATCTTGTCTATTGTGAATTGGCCTCCAAGATCGTGCGATTTAACGCCGCAGATTAGACTACGTGCGAGCCAGCCGTGGCGGTCATATGTCAGAAGTCATATTTAAATTATAATGCCAGAAGACTATCTTTCGAATAAAGTAAATTTCATATCAATTTAAAAAAAACATCTTTGTTTTATTCCATTTCAAAGTTCTATAAAAAAACACCCTTTAGTTACTAGATAATTTATTGATTTTTTTTCTATTGGTTGGTTGAATAAAGAACGCCAAGGATCTTGGTAGGCCATAGTGTTTGTTTGGTTCCCACCAAGATAAATTATATTTAGTCTACAAAATTGGGTTATGGTTAGGTTGAATTGGTTATTAGGTATTCACTATTTACAAATACTTTTTTTTATCAGCCAATTCTCTCCCACTGCTGGGCAAACCTCCCTATGGCTTCCCAATTTTCTTTATCTTTTGCCTTCTCCGACCAATACTTTTAATCGTCATTATTTTTTTATGCGTAGATAAGCTTGGTTTAGTGTAGCAACCCCAAAAACTATAAAATTGTATTTTTAAGAAAATTTCTAGAAATGCGAGTAGGACTCTTGCCCTGAGGGTTCTGTCTTATAGCTGTTCACGGCCTCACTCAAGTGACACGGCCCACGGCCTATGATGGATAACCTGAACCTTGCAGTTGTAAATAGAGGTTTTAGAGTGGACAGTGAACCACTTTGAAAAAATAAACTAATGTTTATTTAGAATACGGCCTACGCACTGCTGATTGCGAAATATAGGACAGTAAGTAAGTCGTCACAGAGGCAGGCCCAAGAAACACTGGGGTGACGATTTGGACTCACTCGTTCTTGACTGATTGGCCAGAGAAGGCAAAACACCGAGAGAGTTGAAAAGGTATGGGGAGGCCTTTGCCCAGCAGTGGGAAAGAATAAGCTAAACAAAAAAAAAGTTTGTCCCAACCTAACACAATAACCCTACCGTACTATACACAATTTTGTAGAATCTATACATAATAATAAAACTGTAGAAAAGTCGTTTTTGTACATCAAAAAAAAAAATGAAAAAAATAGCCAGGGTGTTAAAGGACAACCAATAGAACCCATTTCCAGCATTTTTCGAGTTTTTGTCTGTGTATTTGTTCGGGCATCACGTAAAATGTACAAAAGCAATGTAGATAACTTTTATACGTGACAACGATTGAGCGTAACTTGGAGTAACATTTAGTTTTTGTTTCATTGCAATCGGTTCAGTCTATCAAAAGATATTTGAATTTAAAGTGTTACAGAAGTAAAATTGGGGTTATGTGCACTTGGTCTCACAACTTCCCGTAACTTTTACACACAACAATATGTGCGTAAATTGAAGGAACATTAAGTTTTTTGTTTCATCGTAATCAGTTCACACCTTATAAATGAAAAGAAAGAAAAATGTAAATGGGTACGTGAAATTTGTCACAACAGGTCCTTATTGCTATTAAAGAGATAGTTATAAGTATACCAGGGAACCCGATCAGTCAATACGGTTTGCCCACACCGACAGTCGATGGGGAACGTATAAACAGAGAATACGTATCAGAAATTAGTTAAAAACCCGTGGAACTTGCAGAAATTTTACAAAATGGCTGCGCAAAGACAGAGGAACAGCGCCAGACGTTTGATAGGGTATGCTGCAGTGTAGAAAACGCCTCGGGTGAAATCCTACACACCTGAGTGTACATATGCGTGCACAGTTACGAGGCTGGGAAAATGCACAGGAGTTTCCCAATTTATTGTTACAAATAGGCGATGGCACATACTCCGTTCAAAACGATGGAAAAGTTATTATGGTTGATAATTTCTGTTCTTGCGTTACATCACAACAGGAGCCAATTTCTTCTGTGTACGGAGATTCCATAAACATGGGAAATCAAGCCGGTTCTTGGCTATGTCAGCGAGCTATTTTGACTCCTCGCAATGTCCAAGCTGCGGCAATTAATTTAAAAATATTGATTCATGTGTCCGGGAATAGTAGAGAATACACCTCTATAAATACAGTTATGGAAGAAGATGACTCCACGTACTACCCGGTAGAATTTTTGGATTCCCTCAACACACCCGGACTTCTAGCCCACAAAATAGTTTTAAAAATCGGTGTACCAATAATTCTCCTCAGAAATTTATGTCCTCCAAACTTTGTAACGGCACTCGGCTCAAAGTCACAAATCTGCAGCAAACCATAATCGAAGCTGAAATATTAACCGGTTGCGCCGCTGGTGATATTGTTTTTATTCCAAGAATTCCTATAATTCCTAACAACTTTCCTTTCTCTTTCAAACGAGTGCAATTCCCAGTCAGTCTCTGTTATGCCATGACAATTATTAATAAAGCTCAGGGCCAGACATTATCCGTTGCGGGGGTGGACCTAAGTATTGGATGCTTTTCTCATGGTCAACTATACGTAGCTCTTTCTCGCGTAAACAACCCCAAAAACCTTTTTGTGTACGCTCCAGATGGTTCCACAGCTAATGTTGTTTATAAAGAAGCACTAGCATAAATAAACACAAATGATTTGTATCGGAATCCTCCAACAGCGCTTCGCACTAAAAAATACATTGTTAAGTTCCGACATCCACGCGAACGAAGTCGCGGGCACAGCTAGTAAGTAATATAATGAATCTTTGACGGATCAAACTAATTTTTTATTAGGTATGTCTACCGAGATCCTGGGCATTATAAATATATCCAACCGCCAGATATTATAAAACCAAATTCACAATAAATGATGTAGTAAATTAAAATACTTTAAAATTGTGAATTGCGAGCGTATTCTTAATTTAAATTTTGAAACAAAAAAATCGACGCGTATTTAGCCATAGGTTCTGTCCGTACTTACAGTTAAATTGAAAATCGATCCATTTTCAGATTTTTCTTTGTTTGAACTGTGAGACTTATTTCTTGCCAAATTTCACGCTGCTAGTTCAACGGAAAGAAAGATAATCATCAGAATGATTACATAGAAGCTAGTTTTTATTTTATTATTTATGAATCTCCTTCTCTAGAAGTCAACCAAAAGCATCGAATAATTACTAAATGAAATTATTATAAAAAGATAAAATTAAATGATTAATTATTATTCGAAATCATACCAAGAATTCAGTCTTAACTCTTTTTTTTTCTAAACTCGATTTCATTGCGAGTATCGATTAGGCTGGGTACCACTTTTTAATCGTAATGATAGAACTTGGGTTTACGGTCAGCACTAAGAAGTGTCATTTTGCAACACTTGCAACATAGTTTTATATTTGTCAAGACTTTGGTCATGTTTTTTTTTTATAAAATTATGTATGAATAATAGCAAAAATAAGAACGCAGACAGAATGTTACTGTATTTATTTTTCCTTTTCGAGTTTTTTAGCAAACGATAAACTTGTCTATGTACATTATTTCCAGCGCATCTAAGTTACCTATTTTTTGGAAGCGTGCCGTAATATGTATTTTACACATATTTGGCAATAGACTGACGCCGTTTTACCAACCTCAACACGGTATTGAAGATATTTAACACAAACTTATCGTGTGAAACAGCTGCCGTGACATATTTATCATCATAAAATCGAATGCTGAATGTTCACGAAAATTCTTGAATTTCATGACAATTCGCATCACCCCTCCCGATTCTGCTGATGTGTCATGTGTCAAAATCTTGTCGAGCAGAGTGGTTAAATTAGCTTTTGACGTCATTAAAAATACTTATTCATTAGATACTGTTTTGTGCTTTGATGGCCTGCATTATCATCGAGAATGATGGGTTTTCGCCAGAACAAAATCTAAGTTCTAATAAGCGCTCATTATGTCTTCTGGTTTTCTACCAGCGATGCCATCGTGCCAAATAGCCGCAAGCGGTTTGGAATCTGTGGTATTTTTTCCAACTGGAGCAAAGGTTGAATGCTGTGAGTCTTGGACAACATATAAACTCTTTGAATGTTTTGAGCCTTGGCAGCATTGTAACCACGACTGCAAGAAAAAAATGAGGACCAGATATAGTACGTATCAGATGTATTACGTTATCATATTAAACTACTTCGAACCAGGTCATACCTTCATGAGTTGCAACCAATTCCACCACCAAGTCGAACTCTCGATGAAAAAAAAATTGCAAAATTTACGATTTCACTGATTTTGAAGACGCCGTGGCCTCAACTAACAATGGAAAAAGATTTTATAACATATCAAAATAATGTATTAGAGCGCCATTTTCAAAATGCTAATCCAAGACCATATATTGTGTAAAAACATGACTGAAGTTTGTTTCATATTTGTCTTGGTATGGGCATGTAATGAGGAGGGATGAAATGCATGTGACTAAAAGAGTGATGGACATGAATGTTGATGGATGGAGAGGGAGAGGCAGACCAAAACAAAGATGGATGGATTGTGTGAGGACTGTCTACGGTTTCATAAGATCGGGCTTTGATCTTCATTATAAAAGTAATTTCACTGAAGACTATAAAACCTTATTTTAAATGACAAGAAATCCACAATTGGGAATAAGATTTCGTACGCATCCTAAAGGGAAGAAAAGAAAACTACACGTATAAATATAAACGTTGTCACCTATAATACCCAAACATAAGATGTTGTTCTGGCAAAATTTACCCATCTCATTCACAAAAGCGTCTCCAATGAATAAGTATTGTTTAATGACAACGTCAAAAGCTAGTTCATATTTTAAGGTGGAAGCGTCAGCGTAGCCCGCGAAATTCAAATTTTCTTACGTTTTTTGCAATTTGCAGGTCAGTGTTAGGTCGTATGTTGGATAAAAAATGAGTCACGCTAGTAAAACGTATGTAGTTACAGAATGATAATAATTATAATCATTTATTTATTTATAATACAACCCTTTAAGGGGGTCTAAAATGGCCGCTTTAGCAGAATCATAATAGGATAATAATATGAATTACGTTTAAATTCGTAAAATGGTCACAAGGTGACAATTCATAATAGTAGGTGCGTGTATGACCATTTTAAGAATTTAATCGCAATTCATATTATTATCCTACTAGCTGTTGCCCGCGACTTCGTTCGCGTGGAAATTTTGGTGTGTATGTGAGAGACCGCCTCGTTGGTCGAGTGGTCCCAAGTGACTACTAAGCACGAGGTCCTGGTATCGCTGCCCGGGTCGGGCAGTGTTAAAAAAAATGTATATTTTAATTACATAAAGTTATAACGCACATGATTCAGAGATCACCTTTTAAGCAAGGAGATGCTTGTGTGTCTCCGCTCTTCCACTTAACATTAAACAATGTATGCAATTGAAAAAAATACTATACATAGATACCTACGTTACGTACGTAATTGGGTTATTCCATCAGGAATTTTTCAATAGCAGCCACGGAATCTAGATTTCTGCCCAGTGGTGGAAATAGGCTCGCCCCCTATCACATGGACTTCAACATAACTGGCGAAATGTGGGTGTACGATTAGATACACTTCTGCCTAAACTGGCAACTGATTACATGGCGTGATGTGTGAAAACTGACTGGCTGATCAAAATGTGATAATATGGGTGATGACTACAAAAAGAAGTACCAAACAAAATTAAATGGCGACGATATGGCTTAGAAACCGTTTATGTGGCCTTATACAACTTTCTTTTCAAAGTGAACCATCACACGCCTTGTGGGGCACTATTTATTTTCTAGTCATTTTTATGGTTTGGCCCAGGGATCTTTTGATCGTCATTGTAAAAGAAAATTTTAAGGGAAATTGTAACCTGTTAAATTGAATGGCAAGTTATTTGAAATAGTGGGCATGCGGGGAATTAAAACGCTCTCTCCTTTAGCAGCTCTGTTTTTATGATGATGACTGCCCAGCTCTGTGATACGAAGCCTGGTGCCGTTGCACAGTCTGGTTGCATCAAGGTTTCTGGAATACCAACTTTAAGCACCAGCTGATGGGACAGCACGCTCGTTAACTCCAGGGAGTTGAAAAATTTAACGGGGTAGGCAGTACTATCGTCATTAGCCATCACAGTGTCTTTGGATGTGTATACTTTTGAATCGCCGACGATCATGTCAACTTTTTTTTTTTGGTTATTTTGCTTTCGCACTCGTTCTTTGGCGACAGCACTGTCCACTCACACAACCACTCTTTATTTTTTATAATAACCTCCAAATTGAGAAAAACGTGCATGTCATGTTCCTTCTTAGCCCTTTGTGTTCCAGGGCCGTGGTATCTCTTTCGAACAGTCCCGCAGCCCCGGCAGGCATCGGCCCTTGCAAACTCAGCAAACCGAAAGGGGTCCCCTTCCGGTTTGCTGAGTTTGATCTCTTTGAGGTACGCGTGGAACACGAACGCGCCGTCGTCACGGCATGTCGTCATAAGACGGTCGGACGGCGAGCTAGCCCATTACTCACCGTCCACAGGGTGTAAAGTCGCCGAACGACGCCACTCATCAGCGCCTGGTTGCCGCGGATGTCCTGCAAGCTGCGGTTCAATGCCTCTAATGCATGCTTCTGCGACATTGTGCACTTGTCCCATACTATTAACTTCCACTGCTGCAAAAGGACTCCCCCGTTTTTAATGATGTTGCATGTTGGGGTATCTTAGCTTGCAAGATTCAGCGGCAATTTTAAAATGGAATGTGCAGTCCGGCCACCATTAAGCAAAGTTGCAGCAATTCCCAAGGAAGCCATAACCATAGCTATATGACGGCTTGGTTGGCGCAGTGGCTGAGCAATTGATTGCGGCGCTGCGGGTCGCGGATTCCTTTCCCGTACGGAACAAAAACGTCGTGGATTTTATCAAATTTTAATTTTGTTTTCATTTTAAAATTTTTTAGAGATTTTATTTCGTAACTAGCTGTGCCCGCGACTTCGTTCGCGTGGATGTCGGAACTTAACAATATATTTTTTAGTGCGAAGCGCTGTTGGAGGATTCCGATACAAATCATTTGTGTTTATTTATGCTAGTGCTTCTTTATAAACAACATTAGCTGTGGAACCATCTGGAGCGTATACAAAAAGGTTTTTGGGGTTGTTTACGCGAGAAAGAGCTACGTATAGTTGACCATGAGAAAAGCATCCAATACTTAGGTCTACCCCCGCAACGGATAATGTCTGGCCCTGAGCTTTATTAATAATTGTCATGGCATAACAGAGACTGACTGGGAATTGCACTCGTTTGAAAGAGAAAGGAAAGTTGTTAGGAATTATAGGAATTCTTGGAATAAAAACAATATCACCAGCGGCGCAACCGGTTAATATTTCAGCTTCGATTATGGTTTGCTGCAGATTTGTGACTTTGAGCCGAGTGCCGTTACAAAGTTTGGAGGACATAAATTTCTGAGGAGAATTATTGGTACACCGATTTTTAAAACTATTTTGTGGGCTAGAAGTCCGGGTGTGTTGAGGGAATCCAAAAATTCTACCGGGTAGTACGTGGAGTCATCTTCTTCCATAACAGTATTTATAGAGGTGTATTCTCTACTATTTCCGGACACATGAATCAATATTTTTAAATTAATTGCCGCAGCTTGGACATTGCGAGGAGTCAAAATAGCTCGCTGACATAGCCAAGAACCGGCTTGATTTCCCATGTTTATGGAATCTCCGTACACAGAAGAAATTGGCTCCTGTTGTGATGTAACGCAAGAACAGAAATTATCAACCATAATAACTTTTCCATCGTTTTGAACGGAGTATGTGCCATCGCCTTTTTGTAACAATAAATTGGGAAACTCCTGTGCATTTTCCCAGCCTCGCAACTGTGCACGCATATGTACACTCAGGTGTGTAGGATTTCACCCGAGGCGTTTTCTACACTGCATCATACCCTATCAAACGTCTGGCGCTGTTCCTCTGTCTTTGCGCAGCCATTTTGTAAAATTTCTGCAAGTTCCACGGGTTTTTAACTAATTTCTGATACGTATTCTCTGTTTATACGTTCCCCATCGACTGTCGGTGTGGGCAAACCGTATTGACTGATCGGGTTCCCTGGTATACTTATAACTATCTCTTTAATAGCAATAAGGACCTGTTGTGACAAATTTCACGTACCCATTTACATTTTTCTTTCTTTTCATTTATAAGGTGTGAACTGATTACGATGAAACAAAAAACTTAATGTTCCTTCAATTTACGCACATATTGTTGTGTGTAAAAGTTACGGGAAGTTGTGAGACCAAGTGCACATAACCCCAATTTTACTTCTGTAACACTTTAAATTCAAATATCTTTTGATAGACTGAACCGATTGCAATGAAACAAAAACTAAATGTTACTCCAAGTTACGCTCAATCGTTGTGTATAAAAGTTATCTACATTGATTTTGTACATTTTACGTGATGCCCGAACAAATACACAGACAAACAGACAAAATCTCGAAAAATGCTGAATATTGGTTGTCCTTTAACACCCTGGCAATTTTTTTTTTTTTTTTTTTATGTACAAAAACGACTTTTCTATAGTTTTATTATATGTATAGATAGATGGGTTGTACGTAGTACTTATTACTTCCATGCAAAGAGTAAACCCAAAAGGAAAAATAAAACCAAATTCATTTTCAGTCATTCCGACTACACTTCGACTAAAACCTACTTACGTAAGTAATTAAATTTATCATAGAAATAGAGTATGAGGTTACTAACTAAATTATAAACAATAATTATCTTTTGCGTCTGTTGGTCGATTTTTATGAAATAAAGGCTAAATGTTACTCGGAACAATGCTTCTGATGTTTCAATATTTAGATTTTAAATACAATGAGGGGTTTTTACGTGATGCGCGCACAAACGAACAGACAAACCGACAAACCGACAAACAGACAAACCGACAAACAGACAAAAATTCTAAAAATGGTAGAAATGAATGGTAATAAGCAAAAAAAAAAAATGTTCAAATATTTCTAATTCTGTGCAATCTCCATTCATAAAATTAATATTTAGCCCGGACGTAACAAACAGCAAAATACCCACACAGCAAAATACCTACACACACACACCATGTGATGGTGTGTGTACAAGCACAAGATATCTGAGCCATTATTTTTTATTTTTCATTCAGTATTGAATCTCACAAATAGGTACAATGTTTTATTGAATAAACGATATTATTATTATCAGGCTGGGCATACCTCAGAATCATCGTCTCGGTCCAACATTCTCCACAAAATACTCCCGAGTCCGATTCCCACCTTGTAGAATGCTTAAAAGCTCATCCTTATCCAGTTCTTCGTTCATATCAATAACTTACTTATTTCTTTACTTATTAATAATGAAGCAATGAAAAGTGCAACAAATATTGGTGCAGACTGCACTATGACAAAGTGACTTTAACAGCCATACGTTTATGACGTCACAGAACGTCTTCTATAATAGTCCGTGGCGCCCAGGGCACTCACAACCATAGACTTATAGCTTACAACCGTAGACAGAGAATGCTATAGACTAATTGATATGTTTTGTCGCATTCACACAAGAAAAAGAACAACTTATGCCGATGTCGAGTAAAGAAATGAAACAGAACGATAAAATTTTTTGTTTCATCGAGCGTGCCACGTTTTTTCAAGGTCAGCACACTAGTTTGCTAAACAAAGTTTGACAGCTGACGTGCAGCTAGCCATCGTCTACCTTTAAAATACAGTTTTTACGTGTTATATGTTAAGTAATTTATGTTATATTTTGTTTTGAACAATTTAGACTTACTATTTCAACCATTTATACAAAAAAATGGTGTGGTGTAGCGTTAAAGGGTGTAAAAGTGATAGTGGAACGAAAATCCCAGGATTGTCTTTTCATTCGTAAGTATGCCACTCTTTATCAGTTCTAGGCATTCAGTAACATTTTATTATGTTCATATATTGTGTATAATGTACGCTAGACGTACGATTCATCCTTAAAAAGCACAAAAATAACAATTATTATTCAATTATAAATTCTAACCTAAAAACGTTGGTCTTGCCAACTTTTCTATAAATTATTACCCACTATTATGGGAAATAATAATATGATGGCTTCTGCAGTGAGTATTAATTAAATATCTGAAATATTTAATGACTTTTTGCATTTCCCTGAACCTGATAATTTACGTCAGAATTGGATTGTAGCTACAGGACGAACAGATTGGACACCAAAACCGTCATCAAAAATTTGCAGCAAACATTTTGAGAATTAAAAAGAAGAATATAAGTTAATTAGAAAGAAGAATTCATAAATAATCATTTTGAAAGTCAACCTTTTATTGGAAACCACAAAGTTTTACTTATTAAGGCAATTGCCATGCACTATTTTGAACTGCGTATACATCACGCAACAAAAGGATTTGAACCTAAGCAAAAAATTAGAAACATACGAAGCTTGTTTTATTTAAAGGACAATAATGTGTTAAATCAATAAAAGCTTATTAAAAATAAACATGTTCTATTATTTACCCACAAACCCAGAACCTACTATCACATCAGAAATGGCAGTAATTTAGAACCACATCATCATCATCCATCGTCACTCCTGCCCTCATCGCAATTAATTTGAGTTCGGCAGCATGTCTTCTCCGCATCGCATGCCTTTGCGTACCGATGGTAACGGATATTATGTCATTGGCATATTCAGGCTTTGTCTTACGTACTAATTTCCAATTCTCATAAATTGTGGGGTAAATTTTTCCTCACCCGGTAACCCTAAATTCGTGACGTATTTATTTTTTGTCTCTTTTTGCGACACGCTTTGCCGGTGTCTATAGGATACTCTGTCTACGCTTACAACCAATTATTTTGTAGAGATGGGAATATAATTATCGATAAGGATTGCCAACTACTATTTAATTCCGGTTCGGCACCTATCCGACGGTCAAAATTTGTCCATTATCCCTATAAAGTAGTTATCTTAATTCATATTTTACTGACTTCAAATTGTTTTCAATAATATATTTCTAAATATTTCAACGGGGGAAATCAAACAGTGTTAACTTTCGCGTCACATCACTGGCCGACTATTTATGAAGTCCTTGGCGTTCTGGGGATATTAAAATGTTCGGAGTTTTTGTTTTTGCCAATTTTAAGACAATTAAGGGCTTCTTGTGTGGAAAAATAACAAAACAGGGTACTAGACAGTGCTTTTAAATAATAAAATGATAAGAAAAACCTGTTAAATAATGTAAATTTATTTTTATAACAAAGTTAAAATGAAGAGCTTCTAATGAAGTCGTGGCGCTGGTGGCACGAAAATCTGGAACTTCTATTGAAGTCCGTGGCGGTGAAAAGGTTAACACCCCTACTATTTTTTTTCTAAATATTCTCAATGTACAAAAACGCCACGTCTATAGATTCATTATGTATATAGAATAGATGATGATTCTGCTGTGGTCTGAAAAGTTTCCGACCTCAACGTGAAGATAGCAGAACTCATCAATAAAAGCTAGCGAATGTAGTTGTGCATCTTTTAACAGTTAGGTACTCACCAAAATTTTCCACATTTTAGACGCGTAGTTGTTATTTGACAGTTGTTTGAGTGAGTTGATGTAAGTGTTTTTGTGAAAATGGAATAAAATACTATCGAGCTTTTTTGACTTGGAAGACGATGAACGTTCGGGACGTACGTCGTTCACCAACTGGTGCCGAGACGACTGCCGAATTAAAGTAAGAGAGATAGCAGAGGCTATGAAGATGTCCAAAGAACGTGTTTGTCACATATTAAAATTAAGATTAAGGCATGAGAAAGCTATCCGCGCGTTGGGTGCCGCGTTTGCTCAAATTAGATAAAAACGTGTTCGAATTAAAATTTCCAACGCTCTGTTGGCGCAGTTTACACGCAATGAATCCGTGTTTTGGCGCCGATTAATTACTGTAGTTGAAACTTGGGTCACCATTATACGCCCGAAACAAAAATATGGTCAAAATAGTGGACTGCAAAAGGCAAAGAGATTAAAAATACTAATATTTGAATGTCTTTGGCAAAAGGGAACAGCCTCCAAAAAAAGCGAAAGCTGTTTTTTCTGCTGGGAAAGTGGTGGCGACTGTTTTTTGGGATAGTCATGGAGTTATCTGAATCGATTATCTTCAAAAAGGAAAAATCATAACAGGAGCATACTACGCATCATTACTTAACAAACTGAAGGCAGAAATTGCGGCCACATTGGCAGTAAAAGAAAATCCTATTTCACCAAGACAACGCGCCGTCTCACACCTCAACGGTTGCCATAGCAAAACTCCACGAATTACGGTTTGAACTGCTTTAGCTTGCTTGTCCGCCTTACTCACCAGATCTAGCCCCAAGCGACTTTTGTCAAATGAGGAGGCAATCACCTTCGTGAACAATTAAAAACGCCGAGTACTATTTGGACGGGTTATTAGAGACATGCGGGAGAAGTGGAGAAAAATAAAAATATGTTTTTAAGAAAGATTGTCTTGTATCTTTGTTAGGTCGGAAACTTTCAATTCTAACATACGATTTTACGCGCGTTTGCATGAAATGAAGCGTTGCTTGCGGCGGCGGAGCCCGCAAATGACATCGCCGCGAAGCGCACACGGCGTTAAATGCGGCAGTACACGCAACGTCGCGGCCAGCCAGTTCCTTTAGTTTTAACGTAGCGGATACCAGTGACGTATCACGCGTCTTCACACGCGGTTTCCCACGCGCCATACGTCGTGGTTGTGACCACATAATGTGCAAGATCTTGAGAACGGAAAAATCCTCGCACAGGCTCGACCCTCCTTTGGTTGCAATTCACACCAAGAGCAGAAACGCGCTTTGAGACGGTGCGACATGTAAGAGAAGGGTTTGATTGTTGTTTTCCATCGGTTTCTGCCCGATACGGCGATACGTTAGGTATGAAGGCTTCTTTCACGGCGACGGCGACGCCACGCCGGGCGTCACCCCATTTAACTTTGCGCCGTTGCCGTGGCGAGCCTCGGCGCAGAAATAAAACACTTGTATGTTGTTTAATATCTCTGTATTTTGTAAATAAAAAAGTCATATTTTTTTGACAATGAAAAAAACCTCAACATAGTTGAGAAAAAGGCTAGGCTAGATGATGAATGAAAAAACTCAAATTGAAAACAATCGATATATTATGAATATTATGATGCAATTTTCTTGGTTTGATAGGACTAAATACCGTGTGTTCTTGTTGGTTATTCAGTCCTATGAACCTTGTCTGATATCTTTTATTTTAATCATTGATCGTCACACTTTTACCGGTAGTCGTCGTCTTATTGCTGTGAGTCGACCGGGTTTCCATCTTCTCATCATTACCCGAAGTTTCTGTTATTGGTGGGGTTTCACAATCAGGTGTAGTAGTTACATTGTTCGTGTTAAACGGTTTTTCGCGCGGTAAGTAGATACCGAAGCGGTCCTAAAAGAAAATATTTGAATTATTGCCATACCTGTATCATCTATGTACGTTCACAGTTTTTATGCCTTGTGACTGGGACTGTAGCTACATTTCATTCTTGTTTCTGTTTCGACAGTTAAAAAGTGCCTGTAACTGGTCTACTTGAAATAAATTCTTGAGTAATAAGATTGAAAGGTGGTCGACCGACCGTCAGTGAACGCGGTAACACCTATCGGGAAAAGATGATACGATCGGACCCTAAGGCTGGATATGAGGTTGGGCTTTTGGAGCTGCTTGGTTGGCGTCAACGTGGACGTGATTCAGCTGCCCAGCCTCACCCTGCCTCGTTCGTTCAGATCGGTCGATATTTTCCTTCATGTAGTAGCTATATCTGTGAACAGTCACTTTACCTTTCCATATCGATTGTAGTGGGCCAATGGTTGACACTCGCAAGGCCGCGGGGGAGGCCTCTTATAGCTCTCGTGGGATGAAATTTGACTCTTAGGGGTAGGTGGAGTTTCATATCCTGTTGGTAAAAGTTTTATTAATTGACTGCCGTCAAGAAATGCCCGAAAAACCGGCCAAGTCCGAGTCGGACTCGCGCACGAAGGGTTCCGTACCATTATCTATAAAAACGGCAAAAAAATCATATCTGTTGTATGGGAGCCCCCCTTAATATTTTTTTTTTAATTTTTAGTATTTGTTGTTATAGCGGCAATAGTAATACATCATTTGTGAAAATTTTAGCTTTCTAGCTATCACGGTTTATGAGATACAGCCTGGAGACAGACAGACAGCGAAGTCTTAGTAATGGGGTCCCGTTTTACCCTTTGGGTACGGAACCCTAAAAAGGGTTGTTTTCACTAGCCCGACTGAGCGCAGGCTCAGTTAGCTTAGCTTTAATTATTTACATACAAGCTAATGTATGGAAACCGTAATAAGTAAATTAAAATTTATTTTCAGTCAGTACAGTCCATAGATTTGTTAGTATTTTAGTGTTAACAATAGTAATGTGCTCGTTTAAAAGTTCCTCCACTATGTACAGCCACGAGAACTAATATGCATACACGTAGCAAGATACAAAAGCGACTTTCTCTTTCTGTGAGAGAAAGCCCGTTGTGGCTTCTGTCAAACTTCCTCGCGTCTGTGGACGAAAGCCCGTTGTGGTTTTTCTGTCACTGTCATAAGTTTTGACATAATTTGCGGTGCATTCCATTAGCTCAGGTAGATAAGGTTAGCTCGCAAGTAAATTTTGCATACCTGTGTACAGACCGTACACTTGGAAGACAAATATTAAAATAATACCTCTGCTGTGCGACCTAAGGCTAACTTGCTATTGGACTGCAACCAGCTAACAGGCTGATGGAATCTATGTACTGTACAATGCTAAAAAATGATCCTATTCCTATAATCTTTGCTAAAGTCGTAGAATTCGACGATTTTTCTCTAGAAAGAACGTCGAATTTAACGTCAATAATTATTAGCTAGATAGGTCTACCCGTGTGCAATAAGATGAGACCTTAGCGCGGTGAACACACAGTATTTTAAAGATCACACACGACTCACGAGGTTGTCGGCATCTGGAATGTGAACTCTGCTATCATTGCAGCGATTGCCGTTGCGGCCAATGGCCTGATGGTCAAGAGCATCGACGAACATCTGTCGAGGCTCTCGCTAGGTCTGATCCAGAGGATACTACTCGTCGATATGGCCAGGATTGTAAGGAGGTTCCTGTCTCTGGAGCCCTACCCACCGTCCACCGATAGCTTGGACCTTGCTCTTCCTCAGGCACCCATCGTGTTGAGACCTTTGCCCTCCGGTTGTTATACATGAGGCTTACATGACCTGCCCAATCCCATTTGAGCCTGGCAGCCTTTTTGCTTTCATCTGTATTTCCAGTTTTTGAGCGCAGCGAAGTATTCCGTATTTTAATCTGTTTACACCCAGAATGTTGCACACCATTGCTCTTTGACAGATCCCAAGGTGGAACTTTTGCGATTCGGTGAGCGACCAGGTCTGAACAACGTAGGTTAGGATGGGCTGGATACACACATCGATAAGTTTACGCTTTAAAGAGAGCAGATCTCCCTTCATTAGCATCTTCATGGACCAGTAGCTTTTCCAGGCGTTGTCGACTTTCGATGATTTCCTTTTCCTGTCCGTTTTTGAAAGAAACTAACTGGCCCAAGTTGATGTACTCATCGACATAGTGTACGTCCTGCCTCATCTACCTGGACCTTACGTTTTGTGCTATTAGGGTACCTACGCACTAAGCGGTTAGCCGCAATGCGGCCAGCCGTCCGGCTGACCGGAATCAAAAATTTGTACGAGAAAGTAGTTTTTATACGCACTGCGATGCGGCTGCCGGCCGACCGCTCCGGTCGTTCTGAGCGCTGCGGCCCGATCGACGGCCAGCCGCACGGTTCTATACACACTACGCGTATGGTGCTAGTTTGCAGTTCCCCGCCATTGATGGTTTACGTGTTCACCGACGCTCGCACATTTTATTTCACCCAGTACGTTTTTCTCCGTTTCTTTTTCTTTATATAACGCGAGTAAATATAGTAAATAGCTGCGACTTCTTCGAGGTCCATCTTGGAAATGAGTTGATCCAACCGTAAACCACGACGGTTTTTCAACCGCACGTTCCGGTTGCGGTTGCGGCTAGCCGCCACCTGGCTAACCGCAAGCGCAACCGCATCCTGCGGTCTTTTTTTTACGTGTCTTCATCTATGTGTTTTTGAATAAGATACTTCTCGAATCGATGCAGTGCGGTGCAGCCCCGTATAATATCTCGAACTCCACGCTCCGTGGCTCGTTGATCTTGAGGGTTAGGGTTAGGGCCAAAAATCAAATACGGCCCTATCTACTGTTTTTTTTGGAAAATTTGCTTAAAAACAAACCAACTTCGAAGACATTCCTATGTTAAGGGGAAATACGACAAAAACAACATTGAAGTCTGGAAGCAATAGAAAATTCATAAATATCAATACGACTTATCTAATCAAGGCGACTTGTTTTAAAAGTATTCAGCAACTTAGCACGCACACGATGTTCACTGCATCGCAGATTAAATAAAATTTTATATTTCGTAAGCATAGTATATAAATTTAACCTTTTCACCGCCAGCGTACACAGAACGCGGTGCCTCGCCTAGCGCCAAGCTATACACGTATAACGAAATATATAGTAAACGGTAGTGATGTGGGTAGCGTCATATCGATGAATGAAAATTATACACGTTAAGTTATGTTTTATTTATAATTTTACGGATATAAATAAAAACTGATTAACTATTTCCATATTTGTTTTATTTCACAGTATCAATATTAAGAAAAAACAATATAAATTATAAGTATCAAAGAAACAAATACGTAACTCAATTAGAGTCATAAGAAATGAGGTACATCTCTAATTGCTTCATGACGTCATTCTTTGACTTCATTTCAAGTCCTTGGCGCTCAGAACACGTTAAATTCAATTCTGATTAGGGATGTGGTCTATGGTCTTTTTTCTATGTTTGTCTACTCCCGTGTTTTTTAAACTACTTCAGGTCCGGTTGCTCGAAGCTCGGTTACGTCAACTCTAGGGTTAAGTTTTGGTTAAAGTAAAATTAACCGGGGGACAAATTTAAAAAGCGTTGTTGAAGGAGCGGTTACTTTAACGAGCGGTCAAATTACCGATTTAACGCCGGTCAAAATTACCGACAGGGTGGGGGTGGTTTAAATTTTGACGATAGTAGAATTTGAAGTTAACGGTAACAGTTTTTAGGTTATTTACAAAATATTTCTTTCCGAATACCGTTTAAAATGGGATCGGAGCGTTTTCTTTTGGATTTAATTAATGAAGACAGTTCTTCTGATGACGAATTCATATTTGGACAAGTAGTCCGACAAAGACAGAGACATTTTCGGCCACGAACTGTTTTTTTTTTATGGGAGGAAATAGATTTTAGAGCACGCTACAGAGTGTCGAGGAATTTGGCTAAAGTGCTTGTAAATTTATTAGATTCACGACTCAAACGTTTGACCAGGAGGTGAGTCAATTTTTATCCATATAAATTAATAGGTATGGTTTTTAGAAACAATTTTTTAGTTTCATGGTAAAACCTCTAAAATACCTAACAACTAATTATGTATGCTCATTCACTTTTTTCAGAAACAATGCAATTACATCTGCAGATCAAGTCTTGTTAACTCTACAGTTTTACGCATCTGAATCATTTCTCAGATGTGTTGGGGATTCAAAAGGAGTGCACAAATCGACAGTATGTAGAGCTATTCACACTGTGAGCAAGGAATTAGCTAATCTGAGATCCCATTTTATTTATATGCCAAGAAATGAAGATGAGAGGAAAGCCACTGTAAACAACTTTTACAATATTAGCCGCTTTCCAAAAGTTATAGGTGCTATAGATTGCACACATGTTTATATACAATCACCTGGTGGCAATAATGCAGAATATTACCGCAATAGAAAGGACTCATTTTCATTGAATGTCCAAGTTGTTGCTGATGCTAATTGCTATATCAAAAATATTGTTGCAAGATGGCCCGGAGGAAGTCACGATAGTCACATATTTGATTCAAGCAACATCAAAGGTAGAATGGAAGATGGGGAATTTGGTGATACATGGCTATTAGGTGATAGAGGATATGCCTTGAGGTCATTTCTTTTGACGCCACTAGCAAACCCTACAACAGCAGGGGAGCATCTTTATAATGAAAGCCAAATAAGGACTAGAAATGTGGTTGAGAGGACATTTGGTTGTTGGAAACGAAGATTTCCTGCAATCGGATCCAAGTTGAGAGTCAATTTGAAATATATGCAAGCAATAATAGTTGCAACAGCTGTTTTACACAACATCTGTCGTAAGATGAATGAGGAACAACCTCCAGATTTAGTAGATGTTTACGAGGAGATGGACATAGTTCATGAAACTGCTCCAAACTATCAAGATAGTACTAGAGGAGAATTAATATGAAACTTAAATCACCAACAAATAATATTTCTTTCCAAAGAACAGTGTCAACTTGAAAGCTAACACAATGTTGGCAGTCGAAAAAATATTACCCATCGAAAATTAAGGGAAGGTACACGAAATTGTACTGACAACACTTTTAACCCTCGTCAAATTTAACCGCCGCGTAAAATATTTCTGGGCAACTGAATATGAAGATAACCGACGTTATTTTTTTAACTGTGGTCAAAATTGACAACAGTTAAATTTTAACTTTTACTTTACTGTAATGTACGAACAACCGGACCTAAGTCGACATTTTTTACCGTTAGGTATAAATCTAAGCAAAAAAAAAAAAAAATGTTCAAATATTTCTAATTCTGTGCAATCTCCATTCATAAAATTAATATTTAGCCCGGACGTAACAAACAGCAAAATACCCACACAGCAAAATACCTACACACACACACCATGTGATGGTGTGTGTACAAGCACAAGATATCTGAGCCGTTATTTTTTATTTTTCATTCAGTATTGAATCTCACAAATAGGTACAATGTTTTATTGAATAAACGATATTATTATCAAGCTGGACATACCTCAGAATCATCGTCTTCTGGTCCAACATTCTCCACAAAATACTCCCGAGTCCGATTCCCACCTTGTAGAATGCTTAAAAGCTCATCCTTATCCAGTTCTTCGTTCATATCAATAACTTACTTATTTCTTTACTTATTAATGATGAAGCAATGAAAAGTGCAACAAATATTGGTGCAGACTGCATTATGACAAAGTGACTTTGACAGCCATACGTTTATGACGTCACAGAACGTCTTCTATAATAGTCCGTGGCGCCCAGGGCACTCATAACCATGGACTTATAGCTTACAACCAATTATTTTGTAGAGATGGGAATATAATTATCGATAAGGATTGCCAACAACTATTTAATTCCGGTTCGGCACCTATCCGACGGTCGAAATTTGTCCATTATCCCTTTGTTATAAAGTAGTTATCTTAATTCATATTTTACTGACTTCAAATTGTTTTCAATAATATATTTCTAAATATTTCAACGGGTGAAATCAAACAGTGTTAACTTTCGCGTCACATCACTGGCCGACTATATATGAAGTCCTTGGCGTTCTGGGGATATTAAAATGTTCGGAGTTTTTGTTTTTGCCAATTTTAAGACAATTAAGGGCTTCTTGTGTGGAAAAATAACAAAACAGGGTTCTAGACAGTGCTTTTAAATAAGAAAATGATAAGAAAAACCTGTTAAATAATGTAAATTTATTTTTATAACAAAGTTAAAATGAAGAGCTTCTAATGAAGTCGTGGCGCTGGTGGCACGAAAATCTGGAACTTCTATTGAAGTCCGTGGCGGTGAAAAGGTTAAGGAGTTTAATTGTGTAGTTGTTTATTTTAGTTTGGTTATATTTCATTTCTAGACTCACTCGTTATTACGAGTATTTTATATTCTTTTATGTTATCACTTATCTTTGTGAATGCTCGTTAACCAGTTATTGACGACTGTGGACTTATCCCAGACTGTAAAACCAAGTAGACATGTTGTACACAGAAGCTGTTGGTAAACCTTTATTAATAAAATAATAAAAAAATTAAATGATCTCATTAAATTTAATTATTTTCCCCTAAAAGAATTCCATCTTCAAACATCAGTAAAATTTTCACGAATCACAATCCCGGTCCCTCAAATGTCTAACTTTTCATGACTCTTCCAATTTAAAATTTGATGATTAAAAAAGATAAAAAAGCTTTAAAATTCCAAGCATACAGGTTTAAATGCAGGAAAAGTGCGCCTTGAAAGTCTGATAGGATCGGTGAATATGGAACAATCCAACGATTATCAAACTTCAATGTCTGTCTTGTTGATTCACTTTGATAATTGGACCGTGTTATGCAGAAGGCAGCCAAGTCGGGAAAAGTACAAACAGAGTTATAAGCATTTTTCTGTCGATGGTTGCACTTCGGTTGTATATTAATTTTATGATTATTTTTTATTTGAGACATATTGGTGTAACTGTTGTTATTTATTGTATCCCATCCAGAATTCCGAAACGTGGCTATTAATATTAATAATTGCGATTTTAGACGTGGCTGTTTTATACAAAATAGCATATTTTGTAAAAATCACAATAAAGTATAAACCAACCATGTAAGTTGGCTGTGTTTTAAATTGTGATCTGTAACTATTTAAAAAATAAAAAACAGACAAGAAAGTATTAAGTGAAGCAGCTATTGACTAAAATGTTAACTACGTTCACTAAAATATATAAAATAAGCCGAATGTTGTATAATGTATTCATAGAGTTTTTTATTTTAACTAGGTACACTCACTTTAGGTCATATAACAAATCAAATAAATCAAATTATTTTGATTTGAGTAAAGACTTGGCAATAGAATATTAGAAATATTTATTAAAAAAAAAATTAAAATGTCACAAACTATTATACGCAAAATATAAAATTTTCGCACTTATTCATCATCCAAAATAAAATCTAACTCAGTATTAAATCCATCAACGTCATCTTCAATAACAGGTGCACATGACGTCAAATTGTAAGTGTCGAGCATCTTCTGGTATTAGATGTATTATTGATATTATATCACGTAGCTTAGGCTCTGCTATAGGTTTTCCATTTGGCCATAATTTAGTTAACTGACTCTTAAAAACACCTTCTCTTTCTGGATTGTCAGAACCGTGACGTCTTGATGTTTTACGAGTAATATCCAAACAGTCGTAATCTTCTTGGTCAAAGTCAGACTTCATGTAAATATGATATTGGTCTGGCTTTGTTATTTTTAATTCTCTTGTTTTTAGCCAATTTACTTTGTCATTATTTGTTGTTTTCTTGCGATTTACTATAAACTTTTCTAGTCTCAGCCGAGTAGAAATCATCAACTTCCATTTGGAAAGTTATCACGACGTTTTTTTCTTTTTGCATATAGCCATAATTTGAATGTAGTCGTCAGGCGTATAAATCCTTTGATTGTACTTCTAAGCTCTCTCAATATCACCGAAGTCTTTATCATTGGGTAAGTAACTATGGCCTGGCATCAAATACTTAAATGTAATAGATTCTAGGTTTGGTTTCATCTCGAGCACTGCTTTCGTCATGAGAGTAATTTTTATGATCCGGTTTTGACCGCCACAAGAGTCTGACCAAAGAATTAAATCTTTTATAGTGTCAGAGACGTTCTTGTCGATGTGTTTTAAAAGTGAAGATCCCGATTCCTGTGCGCCACGTCCAGCCTGACCCTCAATCCATCCAGTAGCTTTGGTTGTTTTTAGCACTATGCACACCCAGGTTATAGAGCCAGAGATGCCTTTTATAAAAAAATATATTTGTCTGAATCCGGGGCAGAGGTGGTGTCTTTTGCATATCAAATGTAAGACATTCGATGTCTTCTTGATTTTTAGCTAAGTTCATATCTATTTTTAGTTGACATCTTGCTCTTTCGGCCTGGTGAAGATGAATGTTGTGTGTTTCTTTTATGGAGTTAACATCCCCACCGCTTCTACCTGTATTTATTAGTTCTATGCGAAATTTATCGCAGACATTACACGTATCTTTGCTTAGTATTTTAGGTTTAATGTTAAAGTTGTCGTATAAAATCGTTTAAAAAACTGTAACTTACGGCGTTTGTGGTCATTTTGTCATTTTCCCGCGCTGCTTTGCAGACTGTAGTAAATAATAAACAAAGTTATAGGTTTAAGCCGCGTAAGTATGTATACAAAATCACATTACACAGTTATTATGTAGGTAAACAAGTAGAGGTTGGTGGCAAAGGATATGGGTAAGTTTTATCTGGGTAATTAGGTTAGTACCTACCCAGTTAAGATATGTATACCTTTACAGGAGCAAACGCGGGATAAAAAATATTTAAATTTTAGCTAATTGTAATAAAATCCTTAATAAAGATAACAAAACAAAAAGTTATACCTATTTTTATTATTGGCAAAAACAGCCTGGATGGTGTTGAAAAAAGCCAACTGCGAATATCAACAAATATATAATTTGCAGTGAACAGCCATCATAGAGTGGCTGCCTTTTACGTAACTCGAACACTGATACCTCCTAACATTTTGAAATTTGTAAAAAACGGCCATATAGTTAGGCTGACTTCTGCAAAACAGATATTTTAATTTTTGTCAAAATTGGCTGCATTTTACATGAAGATGACTGTTTTTTACAATAAACATTTGTAGACATGGCTGCATTTGACGGCTCATATCTCCGTGATAAATAGAAATATCGACATGGCTGTTTTTGCAAAACATCGGGCATGTCGAAATTAGTATGGCTGTGTTTATAACTCATTTTTGGAAAAAGTGCCACATGGCTGCTTTCTGCATAACACGGTCCAATTGCTGATCTTCCGTTGCTTCCAGCCGATCGGCGACGATATAGTGGATAATAATAATTTCCGGTAATTGATACAGCTCCTAATTACCCTTCGAACATTTACCACCCACCAGGTACGGTGAATTTTGATGAACTTTAATTGTTTTAAGTGTTTACCATGAATCATGTTTCAATAACTACCTCATGCAAGCCTAGATCTACTAGCACATCAGTAATTTCAGCTCATATTACTTCATCATTCATTCATTTGGTCTTATCTTCGCAATCAACCAAATCAGAGGATGTGCATGAGGCAATCCACGTATCTGCCACTTCAGAGAACACACCCAGCAGCGCGTCTCGCCAAATACGCTATGTTTCACAATTAAAACTAAGATCTTAAGAAACTTTAGTTTGAAAACTCATGCCGTAAAGTCATGGCGGTCGATGGGGATCTCAAGTTTGATTTCTATGCGCTGCCGATTGCACGTGAATGTGATAAATAAATCAGCTGTGCCTTAATGATGAATATACTACATGACAACTGAAGCTTATTCATGCATATTATGTTGAAGACTTCCGATGTATGTTGCTAGAAGAATTATCATACGGCCGATAGTCTCTGCATTTCCATCAATATTGATCGCATTTCGAAGGTGAATGTTGTCTTCAGAATGGTGTTTGGTCTGGTTGAACCTGATGAATGTCGACATTTTAAGATGCGATTGTGTTCATTTTCACGAACCATCAGGCGGTATGAACAGTTCATTGAACGGACTTTTATTTTGGTTTCGTCACCTGTAAATAAATTATTGTTTTAATGAGTATTGAACTTGTACACAAGGTGTAAATGGACCCTTCACGAAACCGTCAACTAAGCATTCTGTAAATCAAACTAAGTAACTCTTCCTAAAAAATTATAGCTGGGAAACTTTTTTTTTTTGGGCGAAAAATCGCGGTTTAGGCGGTGGGACTTAATGAACCGCACTCGAAAACATTATGCTGATGGATGCATCGAATAGCACAGGGATCATGGAGGTATTTAATGTGAAGTTAATTACTTTTCTTTTTTTTAAACTTGTAAAAAATTGTAACTTTGACCTCCAATATATCCGTAACTAGAAGGTTCCCAGGTACGTTCTAGAACAAAGTGATCGCAATGACGGGAAGAACAAGTTCCTTTCAGCTTCGTTATGGGTCTTTTTACACTCATTAGGTATAATACATTTGTAGTAGTTGATCTAAAATCACCATTAAACCCGTAACATTATAATTACCCGTAAAGAGAAACCACCTTCAACTTTCCAAAATACGATGTGATATTTTAACGCATCATAATATGAACGGTGTGTGACGTTGTAATTGATCGTTTCGGCGATGCAAAATACGGGCTTTCAAATTTCTTCCAACTATAACAATGGCAACTTCATAGTTTGTTGGTGCATTGAAACGTCTTGTAAAAAAATTTCCGAATTGGTCCAGTCTTTCTCGAGTTTTGCGCTTAGCAACACATTTAACCATCATTTTTATTTATATTCGAAAAATGTTTTTATATTTAAGATAACTAATCCTATATTGCATTGATAAGTAATGTTTTGGTTACAAATTTTGTACTTTTATAATTGATGAGATTATAGCTGTAATATTCATTTTCTCAAGGAAAAGAGAATCGTATCATAACCTCAATGTTACAACTTAGATTACTATTATAGCCAACACATAACTTGTAAGGCTGATTTTATAGTCACGCGTTTCAGCAGCGCCGTCGCGTCGGAGCGCGCTCGGATATGTAGGCTGGTTTTATAGTCACGCCGCTAGACGCGCCGTTGGGCAGCGCGCTGTTGAACAGGAACACCGAACGGCGCTGCTCAAGCGCGCGAATTTGAAACGCTACTACTACCCCAATACATATCCGAGCGCGCGCACTCCGACGGCGCTGCTGAAACGCGTGACTATAAAATCAGTCGTATTGGGGTAGTAGTAGCGTTTCAAATTCGCGCGCTTGAGCAGCGCCGTTCGGTGTTCCTGTTCAACAGCGCGCTGCCCAACGGCGCGTCTAGCGGCGTGACTATAAAACCAGCCTAAAAATATTTAATATTTTGTGCTATCTCCATTATTATCAATGCAGCTAAGAAGACACCGGGTGTTTGGAGCCAACAATATTAGCACTTATAACTATCTCACAACGGAATGCAATGGGGCTTGAGCTGCTCAGGACATCTTTCGTCTAGTGCTTCCCACCTTTGCACCATTAAACCCCATTTATTTTTGATGAGGTTTAGAACAGAGGACCGTGATCGCCGTCATGAACCCTTCGTTTCATACTCATCTACCATAAAACGTCGCTAAGAGTGGTTAAATAGTGGCGGTCATTTGGTGGTTAAGTATATACGGGTGCGAATGTGTGTGAAATGTCTTTATTAAAAGAGATCGTATGTGCCACTAGTTTTGTGAGGTTGCTACTGGACTTCTGACCGCGACCGTGCCTACCTTCCAAATAATTAGTCATTGAGCTACATTGTGATAGTTCAAGGACTAGCCAATTTAAATCTTGTGAATGGACATTTACTTGTGTTAGTGTTAATTTTGGTAGCTAGAATACTTTATTTCTATTTTATAATTATTGTTGAAACTGCAAAAAGAAATTTAATGTTTGAAGATGATTTCATGCAAATGCTGGCCGCGGCTCCGGTTTAGATGGCCCATTCGCAAGGCCCAATTTCGGCACACTCTCTCCAACATATCAGCCGGTATATCACGAATAAATGCTTCAATATTGGCTCCCAGTGCGTCAATCGTTGCTGGTTTATCCCTGTAGACATGAGCCTTAACATGGCCCCACAAGAAATAGTCCAAAGGCGTTAGATCACACGATCTAGGCGGCCAATTGACGGGCCCAAAACGTGAGATAAACTGTTCACCGAAGGCGGCTCTCAATTGGGCCATTGTTTCGCGTGCCGTGTGGCATGTGGCACCGTCTTGTTGAAACCACATGTCAGGCATGTCCAATTCTTCCATTTTGGGCAAAAAAAAATCACCAATCATCACACGGTAGCGCTCGCCATTCACAGTAACGTTTCAGCCATTGTCGTCTTTGAAAAAGTACGGCCCGATGATGCCACCGGCCCATAATCCACACCAAACAGTACATTTTTCGGGATGCAGTGGTAGCTCTTGCAATGCTTCTGGCTGGTCTTCACTCCAGATGCGGCAATTATGCTTATTGACATATCCATTCAACCAGAAATGAGCTTCGTCGCTGAACACAATTTTTCGATAAAAAAGTGGATCTTCCTCCAACTTTGCCAATTCACCAAATGTTAGACGTTGTGGGAGGTCGTGTGGCTTCAGTTCTTGCACCAGCTGTATCTTGTAAGGTTTTACACCCAAATCCTTTCGCATAATTTTCCACGTAGTGGAGTAACAGAGGCCCAATTGCTGCGAACGGCGGCGAATCGACATTTCACGGTCATCACTAACACTGGCGGATACAGCCGCAATATTTTCTTCGGTCCTCACTCTACGTATGCGTGTTCCTGGTTTAATGTCCAATAATGTAAACTGGGTTCGAAATTTAGTCACAAGCTTCCGAATAGCTGCCTCAGTAGGCCGACCAAACTGCCCATAAATTGGAAGAAGTGCGCGATGCACTCTCTTAACCGAGCATGCATTTTGATAGTAAAATTCAATAATTTGCAAGCGTTGTTCGTTCGTAAGTCGATTCATGGTTAAATTATAGACCAATCTGAACAAGTTTGAAAATGACACAAGACACGATTCACGCGTGATCTGGCAAAAACAGTGTTGCCAAAAAGATACCAGCAAAAAAATCACCCGTTATAATACTATAACATCATTGTGAGTGGATATCTAAAAATCGCACCCATGACTTACATTGTATGCTTACCAGGATGTTTCTTACAACTTATGGTTGCAAAAAAAGCTAAATATAATCCAATTTTTGGCTTGAATGACGGTTTCTGGTATATTTTTTAGATTCTTAGTAAAACCACCGCCACAACTTTAATTTCAACGTAAAATTTTGTTTCAAGAAAACTGAATTTGACATATGTCAGATGCCATTTTTTTTTTCATGTTCTCAGACAACCGTCCCGGTCGAAAAGGTTAGGATATAGGTTGGTAAGAAACCTTTAAAGTTATCTTGTCGCCTCAGCGTCTTCTTTAATTTCTTCCTCATTCGTTTTTCCCATGCGATTTCAGCAGCTGAAAATAATCATTTGATAATACGGTTAGCATAAGCATCATCAGCCTATAATGTCCCCACTGCTGGGACACAGGTCTCCTCTATATGTATGAGAGGGAGTGGGCTTAAAAACCACCATCAGTCAGAATAACAATTTTGACCTTGAAAAGTTTGTCCCAATTTTGCCTAATTACGCGCATTAAAAATAGGTACTTAACAAAGAATGAAAATCCAGGAATTACCGTATGCCTCTTTTTCCATGATGTTTACTTCAAACATGCGGTAAGCTCTATAAAAGAGGTCTGCTATATCAAGTCGTATGTCTATGACGGGAATCTCCATGGCTTCTTCGACTGCCTTCATTAGTTCCACATAGGCAGTGTCATACAGGAGAGATATATCATCCACTTTGACATAGATCGCTTTATCCACGGTATTAGAGACCAAATTGTAGAATATCTGTGATATCGTTGGATCAGGAGTTGGGATGGGCTCTGAAAAAAAGATTTTCCCATAAGTTTGCGTGTTTTAGTTATTCCAAAGACCGATAATAGTTTAAACAAAAACTGTATTGTCACGCGCAAGTTAATAACTTAATTACAACGGAGGCCTTAATATAGGCATCGTATTTATAATAACGCTTTTTTCCGTGGGGTCCAGGACTACGCAGAAACTGCATATTTGCATTGAGTATGTGTTGAAATTTCGTAGAGGACAGCTGATTATTTTTTCGCAATTATAACGCTGGTCCCTTGAAGACCACCCTTAAAATTAAAATACATTTCTGAAACACGCTGATAGAAGGTAACATTCACCTGGAGTTGGCAAAGTAAATTCTGAAGTCTGTATTGAAATGAACGAAGAAGATGGAGTATTCAGAACACTAGTTGGAGGCGTCAGGAAGACCTTAGGTGCTGGTGGATAATGATTTACGATGATGTCTCGTAAGTCAGCCAAGAAAATTCCATCACAGTTTTCGTAAAACTTTCTGTCGTCCTGCAATAATAAAAATGTTGTTTGATTTTTAGTCTTGAAGGAAATAACCTTTTAACTTAGAGCGTATCGTAATAATAATTTACAGACCATATTAACGTAAGGTCCTTCCTCCGGCGATTCTAGAAAGGTTCTAATTTCGGCGTCAAGTTCTTCAGCAGGTCTTGTGAAATGGAGGGCAGCTTCCATCATCAAATCCTTTCTGTTTCCTCTTCGTGTCTTTTTGGCAATTAATATTTTGAGCATGGCTAAGATCTATAAATAGAGAAAACGTTAGTATTTCTATATAGGTAGGATATACTAGAATATAACAGCACACATGTTATCCCCGACAGGTTAGGCAGAGGTATACCCAACTACCCTATAGTACACCCACATTTCGCCAGTAATATTAAAGCCCCGTGTAATAGGGAGATTTTTGGATAGTTGGTTTTCTGTAATATAACAATGTCAAGGAGCTTATTCATATTTCAGCTAGTCGGTCTTCGGACAAAATGTTATTGGGGTTCACGGAAATTGTGCGTGTGAGTAGGCGATACGATACCTCCCTCCGTGCCTCAGAAAGCAAGTTAAGCTGTGGGTCCTAATCTCTCTCTGGTCGTGTCGGTTTGACGTGCCATCGAATTATGGCAAAGAGTGTACATCTGCGTTTTTGCACACACTTGTGCACCATGTCAGTGGCTAGTCCCTGCTGAGATTGACCACCATGCCCGAAAACCGTCTGGGGGACTATTGCGCCGCATGATGTCGAAACGATCACCATGATTAGTATGTTTGTTATATATAATATAATAAATTATTTATTACCACAAAGTTCAAGTACATTGCACTGTTTACAGATTAAACTTCTTAAATAAGCATTAGACAAAAGTACAATTTGGTTCAAATCTGTCACCTAAACTAGGCTAGGCCTGTATCTTAGGTGGCAGTGTCCGGCTATGGGATATGTTTGAATAATTCTTTTGTGGCAGACGTGCCAGTGGACTGTGTCAAGTGGGCGCTTATTTGATCTTGTGGTAAATTTTTACGTGAGAGTGAGAAACTGAAGAGTGAATGATGTAGTTAGTGTGTGAGTGTTTGATGATTGTGAGTGGGGATTTTAGGGGTGTTTTGTGCATGTCGTGGGTGGAGTGAATGAGGTGAGCGTATGTTTGTAGTGCGTTGTGAGTGTGGGAGTGTATAGCGCGTGTGCGAGAAAAATAGGGAATAACAGATAAAGAGTGGACGTTTATTAGGTGATGTAAGTTAAGAGTGATTCCGTATTATGATAATCTTGTTTTAGTAGTCATTCCATTACTGTACGTTTTAGTTTAAACCTAGGCAGTCCAAGAATATTTAGTTTTTTATGAACTTGATTATAAATGTGCGTACTTATGACGTAAAATTGGTGTCTTGCAAACTTAGTCTTGTGTTGGATGCTGGGAATTATGTGTTTACGTTTTTTGGGGTCGGGAGGAGCCAAACTGACATGTGTCCTAAGAATTGAATGAAGCACAAATAGCTGTCGTACAGTTAAGACCTTACAGTCAGCATAAAGTTGCGCTGTTGGATATCTGCGTGGTTTCTTTGTCATAACTTTAAGGACTGCCCTTTGTGCTCTCTCAGCCCTCAGGAGACCTGTCTTCTTGGCCCCACCCCAAACATTGATGCAGTACCCTAGCACTGATTGGCACAGGGCAAAATAGACCATTTTAAGAATATCAAGATCAGCTGACCCCCTGAGTGATTTGAAGATAGATATAAGTCGCGTTGTTCGAGTGGTAAGTGTGTCTAGGTGTTTGTCCCATCTTAGTCCGTTGTCTATATGGATGCCCAGGTATTTTACACTGTCATCTCTTCTTAGTTTTGGACAGGAGCAATGTGTTAGGGGATTTGTACATGAGTGTGCCGTAATAGAGAAAGTACTAGATGGTTTCATGTTGCAGCGGATAGCGAAAGGAACATATAAAGTTTTGGACAGATTTAATGTTAGTAGATTAGAGTTAAACCAGAGCATGATTCTACTTAGGGCAGATTCAGCGTTGCTTTTAAAAGCTTCCCAAGAATAACCGTGGACGATGATTGCGGTGTCATCTGCATAAGTGTATATGTTGCAGTTAGGTAGCGCCATATGGCAGAGATCGTTTATGTATATTTGAAACAATGTCGGCCCTAGTATGCTGCCTTGTGGCACGCCGTAAGTCACTAACTCCTCGTTACTTAAATTGGTAGGGACGGGCTTGTATTTATGCTTTTGCGGTTGCACAACGACATGCTTTGCTTTTGCTTTGCTTGGTAGTATAGATGCAGGCCTACCTTACTACTTCCCTCAGAGGTGGTAAGGTGGTGGGGCCCTGAGGGTGAGCGCTACAGTCGTGTAGATCCTCAAGGCAAGTCTGGTGGGTTTACCTTCACGAGGTTGCCGCCCTGTTCTTGGTCTAATTCCTTAAGAAATAGACGCAACAGAAACCACCAGGCGCTTTTTAACCTAACTGCGACCCTCTGTGACTGAGTGGTTGCAGGCTCGATCGTCACTAAACTCAGCTGGCGCCGAGTAGGTAAATCTAGTCACCTGCGCTAGGACCTGCGCAGTTGAGCGCCGTAAGCGGAGATGAAGGAGTCCTGGAGGGTTGAGCCGAGCGGCGCTGGCGGTAATGCGTCTGTGAGGCAACACGCCCTCTTTGGTCTGGATTTCAAGCGAAACGGTGGCCCTACCCAATAGCCACGGGTAGGGAAATGGCCACAGTGTCCCGTCAGAGGGCCACGGCGAGGGGCGGGGGGTCCGCGGAGGTCGTCCTCGGACGGCCGAAGCGGTGGGTTAAGGTCATGCTGACGGTGTAAGTGAGGGTTGATAAGACCCGATCAAGCACCCGATGTCGCACTGTAAGCCAGCCTCACGCCCCTATATCTCGATGGTAATCCTAACGGTTGAGCTAGTTTGTAGCGAGACGTTCCCAGATGCGGGCTCCAAGGAGGGTGGGAAGCCAGAGAGATGAATTCTACACAAGTTACTATGGATAACTCAAAAAATACCACCAACACACACACACTCACACCACATACAGCAACCACACACAATACACACACAACAACCACACACACATCACCTACTACACAGATACACATCGGAGTGGAGGCGAAAGCCAAGGAGACTCCCAAGAGGGGTGCTCATAGCACCTCTCTCGCCCCTGGGTGCTCTGCTGCCAACGCAGCAAGCTCCAGCGCGGGTATCGGTCCAGCAGTGGCGAAAACCGCTGCTCAGACCAAAACCAAGTCCCGTCATAAACGGAGGACACCGGCGCTGATTGGGACCAGTACCGATCCTCCTTCCTTTTAAGGTACACAGCCCCCCACGACGGTTACATCCGGTGGTCGGGGCTCTCCTATACTTCCTCCCCCGCCTATGGCTCTTCAAGCCGCCCCCCCCCTGCAGGCCGTCACTGGTCAACAGGAGGAGACTGGCACCACCAGCGATGCGTGCGCGCTCACCTGGCAGGTGCAGAGGAACAGGCGTCAGGACAGGAGGAACAGAAACGCGCAGGACAACCAACGCCGCGCAGACCCCTCTGGACAAGCTGCTTCAGCTCCTCCCTCGGCAGGTAATGCCAGTAGGAGGAACAGGCCGTCCAAGAAGGAGCGGCGTCAGAAACGGTGGAGAGGTAACGCTCCACAAGTGTCACAGGCCAATGCCACGGGTCCGGTTAAACCGACCAGTGGCAACCTCAACTTCTCCGCGGGGAAGCGGGCGCAGGACGTGGCCGGCACTAGCCGACCGGGACCTAGCCAGCTGCCAACCAGCGCCGAGAAGGGACCGGCCCAGCACACAGCTCAGCGACCTGTTCGGAAGGATCAGGCCGTGGCCAAGCGAGCTCTCAATGAGACATCCTCACCTCGTGGGGAGCGCAAGCGGCCGCGACTTGATAAGTCCAAGCGAGCCGCTGACCGTAACTACGCCCAAGCTGCAAGCTCCGAGCATGATGTCGCAATCACTTGCGGCCGCACGGGGCTCATCAGCAAAGAGGTGTCGGTGCAGATCCTCGCGGCTATCCAGAGGAAGATAGTCGTCGAGTGCTCTTCCCCTAAACAAGGTTCGCCCGCACCGATCTTCAATGGAAGGCCGGTGTTTGCTAACGGGGTCCTTAAACTGTGGTGCGGCAACGCCCACACCTTAGCCTGGCTAAGGACACTTGTCTCCGAGTTGCCTCCTCTCACCAGCAGCCCGTTGGTGGTCAGGAGGCAGGCGGAGATACAAAAACGAGTAAGATGCGGCATACTCATCCCTGATGAGCAAGGTATCTTCGCAGAGGCGGCCATTATTGGACGCGCTCTGTGTTACCAAAATCCCTGGGTGGACATCAAGGGATGGGTACTGCTGCACATCAATAAACAGGCCGGTGCATGGTTTGTGGTGGTCGGGGTCCCTGAGGACCAAATTCCGACCCTGATGAAGGCTGGACGCCGTCTCTCCTTTGGGGTAGGGACGGTGTACATGAGGTTTCAGGGTCCGAACGGCAAATATGTCGACGTCCCTCAGGGATGGGATCCGGCCACGGAAACCATCACCGTGACACAGGAGGAGGAGGCAGCTCCCCCTACCAACACCGCGGCTACACCCGCGGATGTAGCTGTTCCTGCAGCAGCAGCGCCGGCTGTTCCTACAGCCGCCAGCGTGGGCGCCGTCCTCTCCTCGGGAGACGAGCTCGACGGCGACATCTTGTCGTCGCCCTCGGACCTGGAGGGGGATGGCTTCGACGCGGGCGACATGTTTGCTGGGCTGCGACTGGCGGGTGACGACGAGGGAACGACCAGCGATGGCGTCCCTTTCGTCGACCTGTAAAGTCCTGCAGGCCAACCTCCACCACAGCCAGACCGCGACGGCTCAGATGCGGAAGTGGCTGGAGGTTGAACAAACGGCCATTGCTCTGATCCAGGAGCCGTGGATCAGGGCTGGCCAAATACAGGGACTCTCCAATCTCGGAGGTAAGCTCATAGTTTGCACAGATCATGATCAACCAAGATCGTGTATCTATACGACACGTAACATTAAAACACAGCCACTAACAGACTTCTGTTGCAGGGATCTCTCTGCAGCTAGGCTGACCATACAGCGTGGGGAGACGGAGGTGGCAGTAGTCGTTGCCTCGGCATATATGCCCGATGCAGACGAGCCGCCCCCGCATGAACTCGCCCGCCTCGTGGGACACTGCGAGAGCACAGGGCTGGAGGTCATCATAGGCGCCGACGCAAACGCCCATCATCCTCTGTGGGGCATGGACACGCAGAATGCAAGGGGTAAGGCTTTAGTTGATTACTTATTCACCACAAACTTAACCCTACTGAATACAGGTTCTGAACCAACCTTCGTAAACAGACGAAGCCAAACAATCATAGACCTCACCCTAGCATCGGAGGGTGCAGCGGCCATCACCACCGGCTGGCAGGTCTCCAAGGAGGCCTCCTGCTCCAACCACAGGTGGATCCGCTTCGACATCCAGGTCTGTATCACACCAGCGATGCCACGACGCAACCCGCGCAACACAGACCGTGCTGCCTACACGCGCATCCTCGAGACCAAGCTTGCGCCAACAAACTACTGGATGACCTTCGAGGACACGTCGCAGATTGACGGGCGTGTTAGTCATCTCACGAAATCAATGCTAGACAGCTACCATTCCTCCTGCCCAGAAACCACTCCGCCCACAACACCAGGGAAGCAACCATGGTGGGGAGCGGAGTTGGAGCGCAAACGCGGGAAGGTAAGGGCAGCCCTAAACAGAGCTATGAACACCTGCGCTGACAAGGATTGGGACGCGTACTATGCGGCCAAATCCAGCTACAAAAAATGCATCAGGTTCAGGAGCTCTACCGGATGGCGAAAATACTGTGGCAGCATCGAATCATGCCAACAAGCAAACAGGGTAAGGAAAATACTGGCACAACAGAACTCGACTGGGCCCGATGTTCTCCGAAAACCCGACAACACACTTACCACCACACCAGAAGAGACGAGGCGCGTCCTTATTGAAACTCACTTCCCAGGTTGCGCCTTCGTACAGACTGTCGACTGGACAGAGGTAATTAATACACCATCAGAAAACGACTGGCACTACGCACACAAAGTGATAACGCTGGAGAAACTCCAGTGGGCGATCCGGTGCTTCCATCCTTTTAAGGCGGCCGGTCCAGACGGAATCTTTCCCGCCCTACTGCAGTGGGGTGGGGCCTCCGTCGCTAGCAGACTGTTGCCTATAATGAGAGCGTGCCTGGCCTTCCGATACGTTCCAAAAGGATGGAGGGAAGTGAAAGTCATATTCATCCCGAAGCCAAGTAAGAGTGATTACACAAACGCCAAATCCCACCGACCGATCAGCCTGACCTCCTTTCTCCTCAAGACCATGGAGAGAATTTGCGAGAGAGAGCTAAGGGATGGAGCTTTGAAAACGATCCCACTCCATGCAAACCAACATGCATACAGCTCAGGTAAGTCCACTGAATCAGCTCTTCATCTAGTGGTCAGCCGGATAGAAGAAGCAATACATCAGAAGGGTACCTGCCTGGGCACCTTCATTGACATCGAAGGAGCCTTCGATAAAACAAACTTCTCCAGCATCAGCTCCGCCCTCTCCAGGCACGGAGTGGAACAGGTGCTGATAGACTGGATCACTAACATGTTAAGCAAACGAGTGGTTCGCCTTGCAGAAGAGCAGCAGACGGCTATGATAGCCAGAGGCTGCCCCCAAGGAGGAGTACTGTCACCCCTCCTTTGGAATCTGGTGATAAATGATCTTATCACTAAGCTCAACGCTAATCACTACTACACTATCGGGTACGCGGACGACCTCGCCATCCTCATTTCGGGGAAAGTGACGGGGACAATCTGCAATCTTACTCAACAGGCGCTACGCATCGTTGAACGGTGGTGTAGGGAATACGACCTTTCAGTGAACCCCACGAAAACTGAATTAGTCATGTTTACCCAAAAAAGGGCACTAGGCCCTTATCGCCCAAACTATTCGACACAGTTCTCCAGTTAGCTGACGAAGTCAAATACCTGGGAGTCATCCTGGACAGTAAGTTAAACTGGAGCAATCATTTAGACAACAAACTAAACAGGGCCTGCATAACCTTTTGGCAATGCAGGAGGATGATAGGTAAGAAGTGGGGCCTATCCCCTAAAATAATACTCTGGTTATACTGCGCGGTGATCCGACCCATGATTACTTACGGGGCAGTGGTCTGGTGGCCCCGCACTAAACTAGCTACAGCCTCCAACAAACTGCAACGTATGCAGAGACTTGCCTGCATGGCGACTACAGGCTGCATGCGGACTACCCCGACCGCGGCTCTAGAAGCCATGTTAGGGCTCCCCCCGCTCGATCTGTTCATACAGCAGGAAGCGACGATGGCGGCAGTACGACTTGAAACACTTCAACTTTGGGGTAAGAAGTACACACAGCACACTGCGATACTGGGGGGATTTCATAACGAGTTCCCCCTAGCGAAAGCTATTAACGATCGGATACCTAAGCAATTCGTATTCGACAAAAAATACAAAATCCAACTCCACGAGGATCACCGCTGCGAGGGCCTAAGCCCCGCGGAAGTACGGGTCTTCACGGATGGATCTAAGACAGGTACCGGTACTGGAGCTGGAGTCTTCTCGGAGGATCTCAACATCCACATAGCCGCACCATTGGGGGTCCATAACACAGTATTTCAGGCAGAATGCATGGGCATTGGCCTGGCGGCATCAGCCATCTTAGCCAGGGAAGTGGTGGACCACTCAATTCGAATACTCTCAGACAGCATGGCTGTACTACTAGCATTAAACAACCACACAGTCAACTCTGGGTTAATACACGAGTGTCATCAACGTCTGAACCAGGTTGGTCATCTCAATAACATAACCATTCAATGGATAAAAGGACACAGCGAGTCCCGAGGCAACGACGCAGCGGACGAACTCGCTAGAAGGGGATCGAGCATGACAGCAATGGGACCTGAACCCATAGTGCCACTCCCCTTCGGGTACCTACGCACACTGGTAAGGAAACGAACCAGTGAACAACACCACAAACTGTGGCTAAACCATGGTGAGTGTAGGCAGGCCAAGGATGCACTTCCTACCATCGACGGCCGCTTCACGAAAAAGGCGCTTCGGCTGACTAAAATACAGCTGCGCACAATTACAGCCGCCATCACTGGACACGGCTCTTTTAACAAACACCTCTTTGCCATAGGAGTCACAGACAGCCCCCTGTGCCGAGCCTGCATGGAGGAAGATGAGACAGCAGCCCACGTGCTTCTGCACTGCCCAGAGGTTGCATCATACAGGGCAAAGTACTTCGGTAACCCAGGTACTCTCCGCGAGATGGTCAGCGACATCAAGGCGCTGCTGGCTTTTCTCGGGGAGCTGGGGTGGATCGAATGAATTTCCCACCCGCACGCAAAATACGCGCATTTGACGTGGAGTTGCGGACACCAGCCCGTTATACAATACAATACAATACAATACTTAAATTGGTACCGATTTTGACTTGTTGACTACGGTTTTTGAGGTAGTCTGAGAAAATCTCAAGTGCTTTGCCACGAACACCCAAAGATTCCAACTTAAGGATAAGTTTGGGCACAGAAACCGTGTCAAACGCTTTAGAAAGATCTATGAAAATTCCCAGGCACTTCATTTTTTCATCGTCCAGTTTTTTAGCAACCAATTGCGTGAGATCTAGTACAGCGTCTTCAGTAGATACTCCTGAACGGAAGCCATATTGGTTGCTAGCGATAAGAGAATATTTGTCTAGGAAGTTTCTAAGTTGCTTGTTGAGAATTTTTTCAAAGATTTTTGAAAGTGAAGTGATGACCGATATGGGTCTGTAATTGTTAACACTGTTTCTGTCCCCTCCCTTGAAAATTGGGTGCAGAATAGCTTTTTTAAGAGCATTTGGGAAAACTCCTGACTGAATGCAGAGGTTAAGGATGTAGGTTATAGGTGGAACCAGAATATGACGATGCGTTTTTAGCAGTGATGACGTGATACCGTCCCAACCTGCGGCACAGTCACTGCGTAGCTGAAGTATTGTTGCTTCCACGTCACTTTCGTCTATTTCAGTAATGACAAGCGAATTACAAGGATTGCTTTTTGTTAAAGTTTCAGTGGAATGACTGCTGATGGATGTAGTTTGATTTTGTTGTATCCTCGATGCCAGGTTTTTACCCACGTTGGTGAAAAAAGTGCAGACATTATTAATGGAAGATGTAGAAGTGTCACATAATTTCAGCAGTATGTCTGAACTATTTCGTGTTGGACGTGTGTTTGTGATTTCTTTAATTGTTTTCCATAGGGCTTTAGGATTGTTTTTACTTTTTTGTAGTTCATTATGTTCATGAGCATGTTTAAGTTTTCTAAGTAGTTCATTGCAAAAGTTTCTATAGCGCGTGTACGTGATTTTTAGGATTAAATTGTCTGGACTTTTTTTGGATTTTAAATGCATGTTGTCTCGATTCTTAATGCATCTAAGAAGCCCTGGAGTGATTCATGGCTTAAAGGTTAATTGTTTCCTCGGGATGTTGACTTGTATTGTGTGTTTAGTTGTAATTGTAGAGATTATTTTTATTAGTATGTTCATTGCTTCGTTACCGTCACGAGTGTTGTAGATATCTGCAAAACTCGTATTCCCCAATTCGTCCTTCATAGCTTCATAGTTTGTACGAGAAGCAGTGGTTTTTTTGTTACGTATAGGGTTAGTGTATTTAAGCAATAGCACCATCGGTTTGTGGTCAGTAATGTGTGACTCCAGAATTAGGGTGGTAGTGTCTAAATTTGTTTTTATTAGAAAGTGATCTATGCAGTTTTCTAATCTAGTAGGAAGTAGGTGGGTAGGTGATAGTCCATGAGAGGCGTTTAAGATGAGATAATCCAAGCTACGGTCGTTTCTGTTATCTTGCCTGATATCGACATTCAGGTCACCAACAAGGACGACGTTCTGATAAGTAGATAGATCATTGTAGGTATCATTTAGGCTATTGAGAAAACTTTCAAATTGGTCTCTGCTATTATACGAGGGAGACCTGTAAACTGCCACAATTGCTAGTCCCGGTTCTATTTTGCATATCAGGCTATTTGCATTTAACAGATTGGGTTCGTATACAGTGGCGCTAGACTCGGTTTTTAGATAGATTACGACGCCTTCATTTTGATTTGTGTTATTTGAGGTATAGTGTGACTGATATCCATTCATTATAGGTACGTTACTCACTTTTCTCAGCCAGCACTCTGTCAGCACAATAACATCGAAATCAACTTTAGTGGTGTGGATAAGTGTTTGAAGACTATCGAAGTTTTTAGTTATGCTGCGTATATTAATATGCAGTATCTTAATGTTATTATGAATTGAGTGTTTAACGCAGTCCTCTGGGTTAATTATGAATGAATTTTCTAAGTGAAGCTTGTCTAGGTCATCATTAATGTTATTTATAGTAGCCATTGGTATTGAGGTTAATGTTATTGTTATGTTTATTGTTGGTAGTTTCGTTAAGGGTTCCCTGAACCACTAAAATATCAGGGAAGACACTCTGTGGTCTATGTAATGGAGAAAGGATGTTCTTTTGTGGGTGTTTGATGCTTGTTATTTGTGATTTTGTGCTTGTGAAGTAATGTGGGGTAATGTGTTTAGGTGTGTATGTGTGTGTGATTGGGTGTTGGTTGTGTATACATTCACTAAAACTTAAGCTGAAAAACATACTGGAAACAATGAAAAACATAATAATAAGGAGCTTAGTAACTAGTCAGATACTGGTGGTGGGTGTAGCCTGTAGACATTTTTCTGAACGAATTAAAATATGTTTATCTCCCTGTACCTTTCGCAGGAAGATATTCCCATTGGCAATCCAGCAATATTTATAGTCGTACTTTTTGGCAAACTCCCGAGATAGATAAAACAGTTTTTTTGTGTTGGCAGGTACTTGTTCGGTGATGTAAATAGGCTGACTTTTCCCCGGAATACCAATAAGTGTTGTGCTCAACTTATCATCTTTTTGTTTATCCTTGTTGTAGGATCGTACCGCTGATAAAAATGACTGCTTGGATTGGACTGTGGTAAATTCGGCAATAATAGGCCGCGGTGTTGCAGAGTTGTTCGATTTTCCTGATAGGCGGTAGATGTCACGAAACTCAGGTGCAGTTACATTGACTCCAACTCGCATGCCTATGTTACAAACGGTTGTAATGAGACAAGCGCTATTCTCATCATTTCGTGTGGGAATATTTCGAAGTTCGATGCCCGAAGAGCGTGACATTAGTTGCATGTCGTGAATTTTTCTCTCTAAATTTTCTATATACAGCTGCTGTTCCTGTCGTTCCTTTCTTAAATCCTCGACCTCTCTTTTCAAATCCTCGAAATTGTTGTTCATGAATGTTATCGATTGCATGATCTCCTCGTTAGTCTGTCGAATCTCCATGTTGGATGCTTGAATTTTGCTGTTTTGAGCCTTAATTTCAGTAGTATCAGAGACAAGTTTTGATATTAGGATCGTCTGTTCCGATAGGGCCTTTGTTAGTTTGGAGACGCTAGTGTCACGTTCCTTCTGCCATGCATCAAGTTTGTCTTCTAGCTCTTGCGTACTCAAGGCTGCACCGCTCTGATGTGATTTCTCTTTTCGGGCGCGTTTGTTACTGTTAATGTTGACATAAGCGCTATCCTCTACTGCCGACTTAAGATCAGGTTCGGATAGAGTAAGTGTATGGATCAGTTTGTTTGTTGGATTTTTTGGCGTATTCGGTGGGGAGCGTTGTACGCTAGCCATATTTATTATATGAGTAATAATAAATTATTAAAAAGAGAGGTGTAAGAACGCACGCTGTCAAAGCATTCAATAACAGTCTCAGGTGATCACAGATTAGGTGCACTGACCTGTAAGAAAACTCGATGTAACTGACACAACGAACACCATGTAGATAAACAAATCGGTCCAATCGGTGAATAAATAATTAATCAAAGTTCAGCTCACGGTTTCAAAGTAGGTTGTTTTCGAATAAAGCAAAAAAAGAAGTTCCTTGATATGGCCGGGGTGGCGCCACTAGGCGCGTGAACTCTCAATGCGACACAGTCACACCGCGCTCGACGCTGGAACGCCTTCGCCAAAAACTTCGTCGGTAGGTTGGTAGCACTGGGGCAGTTGCGCACTCGCCGGACTTTCGACTTTATATGGTCCACCCAACCGCGAAGATTCTTTGCACTTTTGGATTTGGCACTATGATACGGCACTTTCAGTTATATTTGCTATTTACTTTATTGACCGATTTACACTTGCATATCCGTGCTGAGACGATGGTGATAGTGGCTGAATGCAATGACTGACCCCTATGCTGGAGCATCTGCAGGGTCACAGCTGACCTACTTTTATTTTGGCAGTCTCCATATTTTCTGCCTGTATTTGTTACTGCCACCGACAATGTAGTCATCTCAACATTCTTTCAGACAACCCACGGTCTTTATCTCACTACGACACCATGGTGGCGTATCCAGGCCGCGCTACCAAAAACAGGTATGGATGGTTGTGCAACCAAGTGGAGCTCAGGTAATAATAATAAAAAATCCCCAGATTCGTATTATTGTTGTTGTACTCGCGTCCCTGTTTGGTGTCCTAGTGAGATATGAATCAAAGAATCAATGAGCGAAACCACTGAGAACTTTCAAATATCGCGGTGTGAACACAAAATTAGTTCGAAACATTACTTAATCTCACGTCTGTTATCACCGCAGAATGCCGGAGATGTACCTAATAGTACACCCGAAGAGTACACCTATATTTTACTAGCTTTGTGTAAGTCCCATGTAATAGCGGGCAAGCCCCTGGAACGCTTCAGACAGTTGTGTTATCGTTTTTACTGTGCTATCGGTTTTAAAATCTTAAAAGTCATAAAAAGTTAACATTGGAGTGTGTTGTTGACTGTATTAGCCAATTAACTTTGCTACCAAGCAGAGTAAAGTAGGCTACTCTACGAACAGTGATAAATAAGTTATAGTGAAAAAACTTTCAAAAATTTTTATCAAACGACCATAGTCATCCTACGACAGTCGGGATCCCTTCTTTTCGCATAATGTTCTTTGTTCTAATATACTTCGGCATAACGATTTTGGCACAATTTGTTTTGGCATAATAATAGGTACTTCGGCATAATTTTTTTAGACATACACTTAAAGACTAATTTGTTTTGGCATAAATTTGATTCGCATATCGTTAGTAGGCCTAATGACTGTTAGCGTAATAATATTTAGGCATACAATTAATAGGTTGCATATTAGAAAATCAAAACTTTCCTGAGCAAATTTCAAAAGAACAACGTACAAATCAACAAAGTTTAAAATAACGATGGTTATTTGATCAAAAGTTCAGCTGACCAAAGTCTGGAATATCAATGTTTAAATTATTTATTACACTATTGACCAAATCGTTTAAAGGTCAAAATGGATTACTGGATAAATTATTAATTATCGGTGACCAGTCAGTTCACCAAACATTAATTCAAAAATTTTTACTTGACAAGCAACGATTAAACACTAACCCTAGACGGTCGACGTCAGGGGCACCCCGAAGTTCGGTTAGTTAGGTTCCTGTAAACCCTGCAGACAGAAATAGGAGCCCCGCGCAGCGGGCTCCGTCGACCTGCTGACGGAAACGCTAACCCTAGACGGTTGAATGATTTGATAATTTAAAATTATATCTAGCAACTTTTGATCAGTCGTTCATTTGATGTCACATACATTGGGATTTTATTTTTTTTCTAAATAAAACATTTGATCATTATATTTTGTTATTTCGTTTATATGTTCTTTTGAAATTAGCTCGAGAAAGTTTTGATTTTCTAATATAATGCAAACTTTTAATATCATTATGCGTAAATAAATTTATGCTTTAGGATATTATGCTTAAAAAAGTTATGCTTTAGAACTTTATGCTTTAGGATATTATGCTTCATCATTATTATGGTTAGAGAAATTATGCTTAAAAAAATTATGCGTAAGCTGTTATGCGTAATTATATTAAGCGAAAATGTAATTATGCCAAACAAAATTATGCTAAGTTATATTAGGTCTTAAAATTTTATGCAAATGGATAGGGAACCACGACAGTCACTCGCTCCCCGCAACCAGCCTACCACCCCGCTGACGTTCGATACATGCTTCACATCACCACAACACAGCACTGCAGCGCAACTAGGCCATTGTGTACGTACACCTGTTTCCACTATAGGCCACTGGAAATTGTACTTTGCTAGGAGCCAATTTCAAGGTACAAACACTAATCAATCATCTTAACTCAAGGCTTCTATTGAAATTGAAATGGCTACACAAAGAACACCATCTAAATCTATCGAGCTGACATTATCAAACATGTCCACTTCTGTACCAGATCTGAATAAAATAGATTCCTGTGACATCAGTACACCTAATTAACGTAACACAACGTAAAAAACCACGGTTACATGATGATTGTAAAGATAATAAATAGTTTTTCAAGTTTTAAAGACGCAATAATGTCCATGATGAACGAAATCCGTGTTTCGCAAAACAATCGTCTAGATAAGTTGGAGATATACATGATATCCATTCAAGAGCAAAATAAAGACATACAAAAAACCAACATAGATATCGATAACTCAATCACGCACTTATCAATTAACGTTAAAGCAGTCGAAGATAAAATAGACCAACTGGAACACGAACGTAAACAAATTCATTCGCACATGAGCACTGGAAGAAAAACTCGATTCTCTCGAAATTGGTAGTTTAAAAACATGTATGGAAGAAATGTAGCCAAAGTCCAAAATGAAAAGAAATCCGATCTATTTGGTTACGTCATAAACTTATCCAAGACCGTAAACTATCTGGAATTAAATAAAAACGACATACGTTATGTCGCCAGGTTGCCGTCTAAGAAAGAAACAAGCAGTTTTTTCAAGAAGCGGTAAAGAAATATAATCTTTCTAAACAACAACCTGATCAACTCAACTCAACCAACATGGGTCTTCAAACTTCAAAACAACCAATCTACGTCTCAGAATTACTCACTGCTAAATTGAAGCGGCTTTTATTCCTTACGCGAGACTTTGCTAAAACTACTGGGTATAAGTGTTTGGACCTCAAATGGCCACATTTATATACGCAAAGTTGAAGGAAAACCTTACATCCGGGTCAAAAACGAAGTACACTTAAAATGAACTGAAGAAGAATCAAAGTAATAATATTTGACTAACCCTAAATATTTTGTACATGTATTGCCCTTCATTGCTTATCATACTTTTTCTGTTTTATAATAACTATGCATGCTTAGTTTTGTTTAAAAAATATGTCTGTACAACAACACAAATTAATATTAACTCCGAACATCAAATACAACACAAACAAACATTACACATAAATAACACTTATACCTCCACCACTACCACTACTTACACTACAATCACTATACCCATTTTGGAAATCCCTCTGAAGATAATAAATCACTCACCTCATAAACTAAACACATTATCACTAAACAATAAATGGACCAAGCAATCCATAGGTGTTACGCTTGTAAGCGTCATAACCTCACTTTCTTCACAACATTTATTCCACTATATCCTGCTGCTTATATCCTTAATCATTTACAAACATCTTACACTTCATACTAGTACACATAATCTAATAACCAGTCTAATCAGGATAAAGAATGAGATTCATTGCCACATCTTAATACACAATGCAAATAAACACGTAATGAGTGCGATCAAAGGATTCTATACGGCGACGTCACAAACTTTACTAAACTCCCACTCAACGTTCAATATTTTATGCACATCTAAACATTATACTACCTATCTGTATCTATACAAAAGTGGTACGCGCTCGCTTAGTGACTCAAACGTAAACATGCAGCAATGTATATGCGTTTGCTGTTATTACGGATCTAATAATTGCGCCCACTTTCATTTAATTATTACAAATGGCTAATACCGACGTACAAATTGATGACCTAACCATATCGAAGTCCATGGTCTGTAATGCTGATGACTGTCATAGCTTTATCTCACACAGTAAACCCATTATAAAAATACTAATCCAAAACATACGTAGTATCTCTCGTAATTTTGACAAACTAGTCGTCCTCTTGCAAAGATTGAATATGGAGTGTGATATTATAATACTAACAGAGTGCTGGCTATCGTGCAATCTTACTATACCAAACCTACCTGGCTATAAGTATCACATAACACAGAATTATAAAAACCAGAACGATGGAATTACAATATATTATAAAGAATCGCTTAATATAAATATAATTGAACCACCAATTTTGGATAGCAACTGTTTAGTAATTACAATAAATAATGACACAGCTATAATTGCAATGTACCCCTCACCATCATACAATAACTTGACTCCTTTTTTAACATCCCTCAACTCAACTTTATCTGCTTTAAAAAATATTAAATCTGCTGCTATAATTGGAGACATAAATATAGATATTTCAATACAATCGCACGACACCAAAGCACTTGAGTACCTTAATACAACTGCTTTTGGAGGATTCTTACCAGCCCATACTTTTCCCACTAGGCAAGGTAAAACCTGTCTAGATCACGTCCTGCTTGAAACTAAATTTAAATCACACACCTTTGTCGTAAATTCCACTATCACGGATCACAACGCGGTACTACTCTGTCTTTATCAAGTACACAAAACAAAACATCATCAATCTCACATTACTAAACTTAACATCGCTGCTGTTTGTGAACAACTGAAGAATATAGACTTCACCTTCATTGCAGATGTAGAAGATCCCAATCAGGCTATGGATAGTCTTATTGGGATTCTACAAAATGCGATAAATGAAAATACCACGATTGTCAAAATCCCCCGTAAAAAACAAATAATTAGACCCTGGATCACACCGGGATTGCTTTGATGTATTAAAAATAGGGATCGCCTCCATAAAGATTCACAAACAGCACCCGATAATGACACTCTACTACCATATACTAGGTATAGAAATCACTGCAATGATTTGTTGAAAAGACTCAAGAGGGAACACGACAAAACTGAATTGGACAAAAATAGCAACAACAATAAAAAGCTTTGGGAAGCTATCAAAACCATAACAAATACAAATAAAACTAAATCAGGCTCCTCCAATCTTCTAGGTGATTCTCCCCAAACATGTGTGAACCAGGCAAATGATTACTTTGCCAATGTGGGTAGTTCCCTGGCCAATGGGTTTCCTAACTCCACAATAGTTCAAAGTCCGGCTGACTTTCCTGTTTCAAATCACACTAATAATGCCTCGTTTGTATTATTATTTTGACAATCGTGGTATTTTCATTTATCGCATTTTGTAGAATCCCAATAAGACTATCCATAGCCTGATTGGGATCTTCTACATCTGCAATGAAGGTAGCGATGTTAAGTTTAGTAATGTGAGATTGATGATGTTTTGTTTTGTGAACTTGATAAAGACAGAGTAGTACCGCGTTGTATTATATATATATTTTTTAAAGTAGATAAGGTTGAGTTGAGGGATGTTAAAAAAGGAGTCAAGTTATTGTATGATGGTGAGCGGTACATTGCAATTATAGCTGTGTCATTATTTATTGTAATTACTAAAGAGTTGCTATCCAAAAATGGTGGTTCAATTATATTTACATTAAGCGATTCTTTATAATATATTGTAATTCCATCGTTCTGGTTTTTATAATTCTGTGTTATGTGATACTTATAGCCAGGTAGGTTTGGTATAGTAAGATTGCACGATAGCCAGCACTCTGTTAGTATTATAATATCACACTCCATATTCAAACTTTGCAAGAGGACGACTAGTTCGTCAAAATTACGAGAGATACTACGTATGTTTTGGGTTAGTATTTTTTTATTGGTTTTACTGTGTGAGATAAAGCTATGACAGTCATCAGCATTACAGACCATGGACTCCGATATGGTTAGGTCATCAATTTGTATGTCGGTATTAGCCATTTGTAATAATGAAATGAAAGTGGGCACAATTATTAGACCCGTAATAACAGCAAACGCATATACATTGCTGCATGTTTACGTTTGTGTCATTAAGCGAGCGAGAACCAATTTTGTATAGATACAGATAGGTAGTATAATGTTTAGATGTGCATAAAATATTGAACGTTGAGTGGGAGTTTAGTAAAGTTTGTGACGTCGCCGTATAGAATCCTTTGATCGCACTAATTACGTGTTTATTTGCATTGTGAATTAAGATAAGGCAATGAATCTCATTCTTTATCCTGATTAGACTGGTTATTAGATTATGTGTACTAGTATGAAGTGTAAGATGTGTGTAAATTATTAAGGATATAAGCAGCAGTATATAGTGGAATAAATTTTGTGAAGAAAGTGAGGTTATGACGCTTACAAGCGTAACACCTATGGATTGCTTGGTCCATTTATTGTTTAGTGATAATGTGTTTAGTTTATGAGGTGAGTGATTCATTATCTTCAGAGGGATTTCCAAAATGGGTATAGTGATTGTAGTGTAAGCAGTGGTAGTGGTGGAGGTATAAGAGTTATTTATGTGTAATGTTTGTTTGTGTTGTATTTGATGTTCGGAGTTAATATTAATTTGTGTTGTTGTACAGACATATTTTTTAAACAAAACTATGCATGCATAATTATTATAAAACAGAAAAAGTATGATAAGCAATGAAGGGCAATACATGTACAAAATATTTAGGGTTAGTCAAATATCATCACTTTGATTCTTCTTCAGTTCATTTAAGTGTACTTCGTTTTTGACCCGGATGTAAGGTTTTCCTTCAACTTTGCGTATATAAATGTGGCCATTTGAGGTCCAAACAAACTTATACCCAGCAGTTTTAGCAAAGTCTCGCGTAAGGAATAAAAGCCGCTTCATTTTAGCAGTGAGTAATTCTGAGACGTAGATTGGTTGTTTTGAAGTTTGAAGACCCATGTTGGTTGAGTTGAGTTGATCAGGTTGTTGTTTAGAAAGGTTATATTTCTTTATCGCTTCTTGAAAAATATATTCAATGGTTACCTTGAGCAGGGTGTCTTCCCGGATGTACTTAAAAAAGCTGTTGTTGTTCCTATTTTCAAATCCGGTGATAAACATAACGTTCGTAACTACAGGCCTATTGCAATACTACCAGCTCTCTCTAAGATATTAGAAAGAATAATTAATAGCAGACTAGTTAGGTATCTTGAAAGCAACAGTTTAATCTCCTCTTCTCAGTTTGGTTTCCGTTCTGGCAAGTCAACGGAGGATGCAGTACATAAACTTACTGACTATGTTATTAGGAGACTTGATGATGGTAATAAAGCACTTGGCATCTTCTTAGACCTTGCCAAGGCGTTTGACACGGTGTCTGTCCCGCGTCTACTAGTTAAATTGGAACGCCTAGGAATTAGAGGTTTGCAGCTCAAATTGTTTCAGGACTACCTGAGCGATCGTAAACAATGCCTGAAAGAAGACTCTTACATTAGCACGGATCTTCCTATCTCTTTTGGTGTCCCACAAGGTTCAGCGCTAGGACCCACACTTTTCTTAATATATTTAAATGATCTTTGTGACTTAAAATTGGACCAGGGCATTATAATATCCTACGCTGACGATACGGTTTTGCTATTTTCTGCTGATACGTGGGATAAAACTTTCACTCTGGCACAGAGTGGCTTTGACAAGGTATGTGATTGGCTAAAACAAATATTCTTACCCTGAACACAGATAAAACTATGTATATGCCATTCTACATCAGAAATCCTAATACGTGGTGTATTCACACAACTAACATTAAAATCACACTCTCCTGATATTCATCCAACAAACGGTAGTACCTGTAATTGTCCTTCTCTGATCAGGAAATCTGAGGTGAAATACTTAGGCATTATTCTGGACTCATCTCTGAACTTTAACGCACATTTAGCATTGCTTCAGTCTAGACTGAGAAAATTAATATATGTCTTTAAAAACTTACGTCATGTGGCCGACATTGGAATCCTAAAAAAAGTTTATAAGGCACTATGCCAATCGGTACTACCTATTGTATTACATGTTGGGGTGGAGCTTCGAAAACCTCTCTTCTTTCGCTAGAAATAGCACAACGGGCAATCCTTAAAGTTAGCTCCTTTCGACCCATCTATTATCGTACATATCTATTATATCAATCCTGGAAATTACCTACCGTCCGCCAACACTTCATTATAACTACGATCCTCAAACAACACACTCTCACATCCTTAGACAAGAGCATTTTGCTTAAACGACGTCGCAACGCCGTAGTCCCAAGATCCAATCAATTTAAACATATATTTACACATAGGTTTTTCTGTTTCTGCGGTCCTTTCCTTTACAACAAACTCAATTCCATACCTACTCTACATCTACACACTAAACAAACAAGAATGCAAAACCAAAGTATTAGATTATCTGCTTACTTGCGATTACCAAACCACTGAGGATCTTCTTAAAACTTTAAGATAAAATAAAAACTTAACTCCCGTCCATACAAACACAACACAACACACACACCCACACTTACAACACAACACTCACAATCACCTCAAAATACACACAAATCAACTTTTTAAAAATTTACTTTTTTTATAAAATTATTTGATTTTGATCTATTATTTCTGTAAGTATACAAAAAGCGATAACTGATAATGTCCAACCATTGTTAATACCGCTCATAACTCTTGGAAGAGAACTGTGACCTGAAATACAGGCTCGGCCTAGCTCGGGCGCAGTTGCTCACATTCATTCTTTGTGCTTAATTCTAACTGCATTTAAATACTGTTCAACATGTTTTATTTTTAAGGAACAATAAATAAATTATTATTGTTATTCTATTTTCATCCGCTGGCCACAAATCTGGGCCAGACTTCGCGGCTCCTACTGAGAAATTCCTGATGGGAAAACCCAGTGACACTTTTGAACCAGAACCTCAAGATCAGCAGTCGCGCCTGCGGCCACTAGTTCAACGAGGCAGTCGTTCGTCATAAGTGGTTAGTAATTATTCAGAATACCAAAATCGAAATAATCTTCTTCCTATGTCGTTAAGTTAAAACAACAACAACAGTTGTGGAGCCTCCAGTGCTAATTTTCCGCCCTGGCTAGTATTGAGGCCAGCCCATACAATATTGTTCAGTTGGTCTTCCGTTACTCGCTTGGCTTAGGTCTAGAACAATGAATACTGTGCAAAGTTGACACAATACAATTATAAATGAAACTAACTTATTATGGAGACTATATACCTCGTTGGTTAGGTGGCCGTAAGCGCGACTGCTAATTAGTGTGCATTTTTGATTCTCAAGTCGAGCAAAATGTTATATTGTTTTCCATTAGGAATTTCTCAGCAAACGTGAGCCTAATTTAAGTCCGCTCCATGGCAATAGGCTTGTTATTAATATTACTTGGGTTTAAACATAACCGGTGAAATGTGCGTGTATAGGACAGGTTCTCTGTGTACCCCTACGAGGCCGAAGAGCTTGATAGTACGTATATTCACTTCACTATAGCGCCTGCAAAATTTGCCGAATGTTACCTCGGGATGCTTAAACATGTAGTCTTCTTGCTCTCGTTGTATCTCCAGACCAAGTCGTGTGGCGCATGATCGCTGACACGGGGTTATAGCGTTCCAGTCTTGGTACATCAACCCTTCTGCTGAGTACAAATCCTGGGGTACCCCTTTCATACGATCAATAATAGGCATGATCATCAACTTTTAAATACTACTACAGAAACAAAGCAAACTTTAAAAAATATTTGGTAAAAGCAAAATAACAATAATTCATTAAGTGATAGGTTATTTGACGTTGATTTTTCTATTTCAAATTACAGTGTTGCATGAAGGGTGCATGGTTCTTTTGTTGTTCGAGTGACGTTGGCATAAAATGAGATGTAAGTATAGTATGACCACTTTAAGTGTGCAGTTCAAGGTGGCGTTGCTTGTCAAGAAAGTTTGAATCGATATGTCATGTCAAAACTTGGTACATTTATTTTAGTTCTGTGTTTCCCGCCTGCACAAATAACTTGGTTGAAGTGTAAACATTTGTAAAATTATGTGTGGCAATTGTATTGAATTGTGTTGGTTTGTTTGTTGATTCTATTTACATATATATATATTGATATCTATTTAGAGTCTTTAGATATATATAAATAGTATTTTATATCTGTGCCTCTAGTGAAAAAGGGTATAAGTTCGATTTTGATGAAAACGAGTTAATTATACAAAAAATATCAGGATAAAAGGGCTCTATTAGTTGGTGAAAACAGATTTAACTTATCTCCATGAATAAAGAAGTTAGATTTGTGCAAATTGTATTTTGCAGTCTCGTTTTCTTCAACTTTAACAACATCGTCATCATCATTCAGCCGATGGAGGTCCGGGTACAATGTTTCGCCTAGTATCCCGTTTATAACAAATATTTCTAGACCAAGTTCCCTCTTATCATTAATTTAATTTACTGTCAAATAACAATTATCCATAATGGTTAGTAACAATTGGAACTTATAAACTATGTTAGTGGGGTTACCAAAAAAATAATCACAAAATACATTTACCACTTATGTACCTATATATATTTTACTGTCTTACCAAGAGCGAGGGTATCGGACACTGATATTTACTAGAAATGAACTTCAGAATGTCGTTGCTGCTGTCCCGTACTCTGCTTATCAGCGACGACACACGCTTGCGTTTTATTGCGTAGAAGTCATTCGTACGCGCTTCAGCAAACATCGCGGAAGCACTACAGAACCGCGGCAACATTCTGAAGACATCATTGTATTGCACCCGCAGAGCGCTGTATGCCTTTTGAGTATAATAAATCCACAGGCTGCTCGTGTAGACAGATTGACAATAGACAATAGATATATAATAGATAGAGATAATAATATGGTCAATAGGCTTTGAATAATGCTAACTTGACCTTATCTGAGTAATGAGCAAACCTGCGAACCAACATATTACCCCGGACAGCCAGCGCTCTGCATTCACGTCCGATGTCCTCGTTGTCCTTCAATCCGACAATATGCGCTTGATATTTTTTGTTCACCCTTGTGAGGAGAACCGTTCAAGTAGATGGGTGGAGTTTTATGGGGGGCTTTATCACCGAGACCGAAAAACATGCACTCGCTCTTGGTTGCATTGTAAAATTTCAGATATATACATTAGGAATCTGCATCACCCAAAGGTTGACTGGTATAAATGCCTATGGCATTAAGTCCGCCTCTGTATTTTGTGCTTGGAAGTACTAAATCTATACATACATGGGCCGGTAGTCTCGACAGAGATACCGACTAATAATTCTGTAGACGTGGCGTTTCTGTACATTGAAAATATTTAGAAAAAAAATAGTAGGGGTGTTAAAGGACCACAAACAGAATCCATTTCTACCATTTTTAGAATTGTGTGTCGGTTTGTCTGTTTGTTTGTGCGTGCATCACGTAAAAAACCCTCATCGTATTCAAAATCGAAATATTGAAACATAAGGAACATTGTTCTGAGTAACATTTAGCGTTTATTTCATCAAAATCGACCAACAGACGCAAAAGATATTAATGTTTAAAATTAAGTGAGTAACCTCATACGCGATTTCTATGATAAATTTAATTATTTATTACGTAAATAGGTTTTAGTGGAAGTGTAGTCGGAATGGTTGAAGATGAATTTGGTTTTATTTTTAAATTCCTTTTGAGTTTACTCTTTGCATGGAAGTAATAATATGTACTACTTACAACCCATCTATACTCTATACAAAGAAGTGTCTGTTTGTAATATCAAAATAACAGCTTTTTACTGAATGCATATGAAAATATATACGGCACTTATAACAAAAATACATTTACGTCAATTTTGGTCTGTTTGTCTGTCTGTTTGTTCCAGCTAATCACCGAAACGGCTGGGCCGATTTTGACGGAATTTCTACAGGCAGATAGCTGATGTTATAATGTCTAACATAGGGTACTTTAATTTTAGAAAAATAATTACGGTTCCGTGTAAGAAAATTAAAACCCTTGAAATTGGTAACGAAATCCGATTCAACAAGGAAAATAATATGTTTTTATAATAATTTCACGCGAACGAAGGTCGCGGGCAACAGCAATTTGTGCTAATTATTTATTTACTAGCTGTTGGCAACAGCTAGTAAATAAATAATTAGCACCAATTGCACTCGCATTAGTTCCGATCAAAACCACGCGCCAAAAGATTCATGTACAAATTCATTTGTTAAATCAGTGTGGCCGTGGTAGTGATACCATGGCCATACTGAAACAAAATAATTAACAGCCAGGTAAAATATTTAACAGCCAGGTTGCATGTGAAGTAAAGAAGTTGGTTATCATATAACTTTGGTTATGAAATTCTCAGGACTACAGACTATCCTGACGCTGTAGTTCTGTAGTCCTACCAGTCCTTTCACACACAGGATGATTGGTAATTGGGTGTGTGGTGTAGATTATTATAACGTTTAATGTAACCTATTGTTTTTCTTTATTATTTAGCGATTAGTTGACTCTTCCCGTGACCCTCTGGTCACGGGAAAATTCAACTAATGCAAACAAACAAACAATGCTGCCAGCCTTCTGGGCACTATTTTAAATAATCAGTTTTGTACCGCGTGCGATTCGTAATACCTACCTACGTAATAGATTAAAACAAAAATTAAAAACTTCCCTTGTCACCCCATGAATTCGTCCCCCTCTGAACCATTATGAATAATTAAGAATAGTAATAATAGCACGGAAAATAAAGCAGACCTTTAGTAACGTTGTGCATATTTCACCAACTAATTATTATTAGGGACGTCGTGTTGATCCAATTATGTGAGTATGGCCCTACCAAACGATCCCTAAGCTGACTTTAGTATTCACCCCATTGCTAATTATGAAAAAATAGTATGAATGTTTCTAAAATTTGTAAGTCAAATACATACGCGGTAGAATGAATATCAACGCGCGACCAGTTACCATGAATTCAGTATAGGATTATAGACTCCCCACTCTCAATATCGGAGTAGAAATTGTTAGTGGGTTTAGTAACTTGAATTTCAACAATTTCTGATTGACAATCGCTCAAGTGTTTTTGGATTATTTTATCATTTCACTCCAGGACAAATCCTACCCAGTGATGGCAATATACTCGCCCTCTTTTATACACGCAGACTTAAGAGGGAACAGGGCCTGGGATTCTCCATAGTCCATGCAATTGTATTCCCCTTTGTTCGTTCTAAATATTGCCTCAATCATTTAAAAAAAAAAAAAGCAATGTCTACTGTAGACACGTCTCTGTCATTTGTTTCTTTTTCAGCAACTAATAAGTAAAGAAAATATGCCCCTTCAAAAATTACAAAACTGCCCCATTTTTACGGGCTTGATAATAGGGCTACCAGACAATTTCGAAAAGTATTTAACATAAAAAAAATTGATAGGATCGGCTCTGTTTTCGAGGAGAAAAAAGGGGAATACGAAACGTCGATCTCGTCAAAATTTTCATGATAAAATCGGTCTGAGTTGCAGCTCCCTATCGCACTTTACGGGGCAGGCTTGACGCAGCGCGACGGCAATAGTTTCTTCCAATACATATTTTTCAAATTCCTCGCAGGCCCTGTTCCCTCTTAAACATAACTGGCGAAATGTGGGTGTACTATAGGTGTACCGGTTGAAATCATCTCCTTGTTGCACCAATGGTACACGTGTCAGAGGAACCAGATGAGATGGGCTGGTGCGCATATGGCATGGAGTGTGGCGTACGGCAGGGGGGGATAACCCTGTTATTCAATCTGTACGTTAATTTATTGTAAGGCAATTGATGTTACATCTTTCGATCAAAATACCAGCAAACAACATGCTACAGAGCACTCAGTTTCTAGGGGCGATACGGACGACAAAGATGAATTCTTTGATAGTGTGGGAGAGGGAGCGGGGAACGCGGCGCAGTCGCTTCGGTCCCCACCGGCCACGCCACCCGCGGCTGATAACACTATTGTCGTGTGTGCGCAGGAAAGCGGCTATTCGTTGCCAAGAAATTCTTAAAAATATGTAGGTAAACACATTGTAACCATTTTATGTTTCTGAATTGTTATTGCTGTACTCATAACATTATAACACTAACGTATTGTTTGGTTTTAACTTTGTTACTTATGCATATTTTCACAACTGTCTTTATGATTGTGTGCTAGTATTAAGATTAGTAGTTAGTTTATTTAGTAGTAGTAAGATTTTTGTGTATAATTTAGGAGGGAAAACATTGATATACTTATAGGGAAAAGTATTATGTATGTCGGTACGCTTAACTAAAGAGCCAATAAACAGTCTGCTTTGAGTAGCCTTGTATCATTGACGTGTCGCGTACATAACAGACCTCATAAGTAAGCTCAGCAACACACATGTGGGTTGTTTTAAAGACGGAGTTAGCGTAAATAACATCAGTTTAAATGCGGCGGAACATGGACTGAGGTATAACTCGAAAAATAGCACAGTGATCGTTTTCAAGATTGGAAAACGTGGTCCAGTGCAAGTTCCGCCTAATCTGCGGGTGGTGAGCAGTTTCAAGTATCTGGGCCACATTATGACCGAAGAGTTGCAAGGTGACGCAGAAACTCTAGGGCTGTGAAAATTACTCTTTTCAAGGCGTACTGCCAATCGTTATACTCCAGCAATCTGTGGATAACCTTTACTCGCCGGGCTGCTAGTGCTCTGCGTGTCCAATACAACGACGTCTTCAGGCTGATGCGGCTGCCTCGCTATTGTAGTGCGACGGCTTTCATGCGGTTTTACGGAAGAAGATGCCTTCTTGTAGCAGCGTCTAAGAGGCAGGAGCAACAGTATCCTGCAGATGGTTGTATCTCGTGCGGATTGCCCTATCCAGAAGAAATGGATGCATATTGTGGTGGGCGTTGACTAACATAGTGCATTAACACAATAGGCACTATAATTTTAATAATTTAATTTAATTTAGTTTTGTGTATTTTCATCGTATTTTTATAATTGTATGGATTAATTTGATCTGAAATAAACTGATTAATGATATGTTTCATTCATCAATTAACCCTTAATCAAATATTGGGAAATTATTTCCCACATGACGCTACCGCAACATTTCTGTTTTATTTCTTTATTGGTAACTCTAATCAGTACCAACCTTAAGAACAAAATAATCGTAAAGATTTTTTAAATCTAATCTAATAGCAACATTTTGTACGAAGCCGCGAACAGTCATCGTATATCAATGTCAAAAACACAGTTTGAAATATTTCGCGAAAAAGCCGGTACTGACGGGAGTTTTGAAAGTTTTTGAAGAAAAAAAATCTGGTAAGTGCATAAATACAATATTCTTGTAAACTAGACATGTTTTCTGAATACCTTTTTCGGTTATTGCCGTCGTAGCATTGATATTTGTTGGATTTTCTTAGGTTTAAAAAAGTGGGAAATTATTTCCCATTGTTTGTTCCTGCATTGTAAAATTTCTTTATATACAATAAATAATTTGTCTGGTGTCTGTTCTGTCACTTACAATTTTTACGAACTTTTGTGACTATTTGTGCTGCTTAGACTACCCACTTACCGACTTTCTATTATTTAATTTCAGCTATTTAAATATGGAGGCAAGAAAGAAACGTGAAGTGCTACCCAAGAAAAAATTAGAAGAAGTGGTACAAAATTTAGACGACTTGTCTGATTTATCAGGCTCAGATTCTGAAGACGACTCATGCTATGTCAACAGCTTCAGTTTAATATTAAAACATTATTCATAACGTTGATGTTTCATTTTAAAACTTTATTCACTCATGTTACTTTACTTTTTTTTAAATTATTATATTAGATTAAAAAAAAAACAAGCAAAGCAGGAGAAACTAACATGTTTAGAATTTGTAGTAAAAATGTGTCAAAAGTTTTGAGCTGTTCCGGATAATGGGAAATAATTTCCCACCTAATTAAATTTTGCTTTGACATACCGGATAATGGGAAATAATTTCCCACCGCAAAACCCCCACTTCCCCCCTCTTTAGAGAAAAAGGAGTCTTTTTTTCGGAATCTCTATACCCCAATTACCTAAAAACCGTGACCAGATTTCAATTTTCTAAAAAAAAAAGTTTTGTTTGATTAAGGGTTAATTACCTATGACAGTCCGGCTGTTGTTGCTTGGGGGTATTTGTAGGTACCTATTTAATGTAGTTTGCTCATTGTGAAAATTGCAACTTTTTAGACCTAGACTTTTTAGACTAGAATTATAATAGGGTGAAAAACTGCCTTTTTATCCCACCAGATGTCGCATAATCAACTTTGCCTAATTGTGTTCTGTCACCTGTCAAAATCCATACTAATTTACGATTTTTATATAAACAAATATCGAAAATAATTAAATACTATAAATATGACGCAGTGTTGTGCGCCAGACTGCAAAAATCAAGGAAGACATATATTTCCAAAGGATCCAAAACGCCGAAAATCCTGGGAAAAAGCGTTGAGAATCAAAAACTTTAAAGCAACCGAGCACTCTGTGTTGTGCCCTGCTCATTTTAAAGCTGATGATTATTTTGGCCAAAGTAAATATACCGGTACGTGTGATTGATTCATATATAATAACTCGTGGATAATTGTAGATCATTTTGCATAGAAAGCAATGATAATATGTTATTTATTTCAGTGTATGAGCCTAAGGCTAAATTCTTAAAGAAAACTGCAGTGCCTTCAATCTTTTCTTTAATTTCTTCAATTACATTGTTCAATGTTGCCTTCATTGCTCAACAGAATATTTACAATATAGACAACTTTTTTCATTTGGGCCTTGCATTGGCCTTGTATGTATGTGTATGCACCTTCAATGCTATACCATGCAGTCAACAAACACCTGGCTTCATACATAGCCTGTCCTTTCGACTGAGCATTCAGAGCATTGAATCTGAAAGAAATAGAATAGCACTTTAGGCACTTTGGTAAATCATGTAACATAGAAGGTACCTCCTATAATTTTAGTCCTAAGGTCTAAATATAAAGGTATCATTAAAGACTTTATAAATGAACTCACCTTTCGAAGTACGACTGTATTTCTTGCCTATTTAGAGCAGGAATCGGCGAATCGGCATTGATGTCTTTGTAAGAAGAAGTTGGTGGGCACCGATATTGTGGGTCACTGAGAGATGTGCCAGGCTCTAGGTTGACATTAAAATTAAAATTTCGGTCGTATGCTTCTAATCTGAAAGTCAAAAACATACATCATAATAGATTTGATGAGAAAATCGATTATTTATCAATATAACCTTAAAATGATTTATTGATTACCTTTCAATCAAAACTGCTTTTTTCCCTGCTGTTGATGCATTTCTTTTACGTAACTCCACTTTTAATTGTGAAACATTCCAAAAAGAATACATTTTAAATATAAAATTATTCGAAAACAGCAATAACAAATTCACTAAATCGTCAACATTTATCTGACAAGGTAGGGTCGATGCTAGCGACATCTAAGTCGACCTTTGAGTTTTTCTCCTCATTGTGTAGGCAAGTTTTGACAGCCGATTTTGTCATATTTTTCAACTTCCGCCATAAAGGTTCGGTCGGTGTATGCTTAGTGTGAGTCTCATACTAAAATTCGACATATTGCGTACGCGGGACCGGACACCAAACTCTGACGGAGAATGTGCTAAAGTAACTTTTGGTGTCAGGAACCGGTCCAAACCTTAAAACAAACACTCAATGTGGAGCCTTACCGCTCGAGCAAGTGTGCCGGGAATTCTTATGTGAAAAGTTAAAGAAAACCCCGACATGATTGTGCATTCACCATGCAGCTTATTGAACTAACATTAATAACAGTAATGCTCATGTAATAAGGTATAAACGTGATGATCGCATACGTCAGCATAAAATTGTCGAGCGTGCTCGTACACTTAACAGTTGAGTGTTTACGTAAAAGGGGATGAGCCTATTGCCTTAAACCGTGCACACTCCTGACTCAGGGCTTCTACGAGCACCTAGTTAATAGTCTATTCAGTCTTTTCAAAACAGTGTTTGATGAAGCGAATAATATCCTATGTAATGAACTAGAACATAGACGAGAACACAAACACATGCAGGAGTTTTAATTTCCTGTGCCAGTACTACAGTTAATGGATGCATACGCTCGAATCGTTTCACTGAATGCAGTACCTACATTGAACTAACAGAAATACATAATATTATTAAACCATTATTATTATTTCCATTTTATAATATTACTAGCTGTGCCCGCGACTTCGTTCGCGTTCGCACTAAAAAATACATTGTTAAGTTCCGACAACTTAACAATGTATTTTTTAGTGCGAAGCGCTGTTGGAGGATTCCGATACAAATCATTTTTTTTTTAATTTATGCTAGTGCTTCTTTATAAACAACATTAGCTGTAGAACTATCTGGAGCCTTTTCGTTTACACGAAAAGGTTATTGGGGTTGTTTACGCGAGAAAGAGCTACGTATAGTTGACCATGGGAAAAGCATCCAATACTTAGGTCCACCCCCGCAACGGATAATGTCTGGCCCTGAGCTTTATTAATCGTCTTGGCATAACAGAGACTGACTGGAAATTGCACTCGTTTGAAAGAGAAAGGAAAGTTGTTAGGAATTATAGGTATTCTTGGAATAAAAACAATATCACCAGCGCCGCAACCGGTTAATATTTCAGCTTCGATTATGTTTTGCTGCAGGTTTGTGACTTTGAGCCGAGTGCCGTTACAAAGTTTGGAGGACATAAATTTCTGAGGAGAATTATTCGTACACCGATTTTTAAAACTATTTTGTGGGCTAGAAGTCCGGGTGTGTTGAGGGAATCCAAAAATTCTAACGGGTAGTGTGTGGCGTCATCTTCTTCCATAACTGTATTTATAGAGGTGTATTCTCTACTATTCCCGGACACATGAATCAATATTTTTAAATTAATTGCCGCAGCTTGGACATTGAGAGGAGTCAAAATAGCTCGCTGACATAGCCAAGAACCGGCTTGATTTCCCATGTTTGTGGAATCTCCGTACTCAGAAGAAATTAGCTCCTGTTGTGATGTAACGCAAGAACAGAGATTATCAACCATAATAACTTTTCCATCTTCTTGTACGGCGTATGTGCCATCGCCTATTTGTAACAATAAATTGGGAAAGTCCTGTGCATTTTCGCAGCCTCGCAACTGTGCACGCATATTTACACTCAGGTGTGTAGATGATATTGCGCCATTAAACAGAACTCTTCAGACAGGCAGCAATTTCTTCGGCTCTCGTTCCTCGGGGTACTATCGGGAGTGTCTGCCGAAAATCACCGCAGAACAGCACCGTAATGCCTCCCATCGGTCGGTCATTTTGCCTTATGTCCTGTAAAGTTCTATTCACTGCTTCTACAGCTTTGCGGTTTGCCATAGTGCACTCGTCCCAAAAAATTCAAACACAATCGCATAAAACTCTTGCTTTATCGCTATTTCGCGATATGTTACAAACCGGGCTTTCCGTGCAGTCGTCGATAGGAATTATAAATGTTGTGTGTGCCGTTTTTCCACCAGGCAATAATGTGGCTGCTATCCCTGAAGAGGCGACAGCAAGGGAAATTTTATTTTGGTTCTGTAGCGGCACTACAAAATGTTCTACAGCAAGATAGAACAAAAATGACGGCATGGTCGCCGCAGTGGCTGAGCGATTGACTGCTGTACGAAGCACACGAGTGTGAGTTCGATTCCCGCACGGAACAAATATTTGTATGGCCTACAGATAGTTGTTCCGGGTCTGGCTGTTTGTGTATGTGATTTTAAATGTTTGTAAACGCACCCACGATACAGGAGAAATTCCTAGTGTAGGGCAACGTTTTTTTAAAGAAAAAAAAAAAAAAAAAGAACTACAGCGCCATCTATGACGCAGAGGATAAACTAAAAATCTAAATATATCTAAATTCTGCATCGCGCAAGTGAAGTTATTCGCGACTTAAGACTATTTTGACATTGACAGAAGAACCCAACAACAACTGTTGGGCAGTAGCCCACCAGACATAGCACTCTTCTGGTCGGAGGATCCTCCCTTTTCAATGGTGGTTGAAGAGCTTTACACCCTGTTCTTCATACTCTCAAAGTTCCTTATTCGAGCCAAAATGACTTTGGTTAGGAAGGTTTTACCTGTTCCACCCGGTGCGTCTAAAAACAGGATTTTACCCGAGGCGTTTTCTACACTGCAGCATACCCTATCAAACGTCTGGCGCTGTTCCTCTGTCTTTGCGCAGCCATTTTGTAAAATTTCTGTATAACTATCTCTTTAATAGCCAATAAGGACCTAGGGAGTGTCAGACTTTTACTGACTAAAAACCATCCATGTTTCTTCTTTTGCCCTTTATGTTTCAGGGCCGCGGTATCTCTTTCGAACAGTCCCGCAGCCCACGAACCGATACGAATACGAACAATAAGGACCTGTTGTGGCAAATTTCACGTACCATATCAGGAATTTCTCCATCAGTATTTAATTGAACATCCGCAATCAGAAAATGACGTCACACGCACAATGCCATCTATCGAATATTTATATTCAATGCTGTACGCAGTTGATCTCTAGATATAGTCCAGTCTGAGTTCGATAGATGGCGCTGTTTTAATATTTTACTTTGGAAACTATTATAATTTTATTAACCTTTTCACCGCCACGGACATCAATAGAAGTTCCAGATTTTCGTGCCACCAGCGCCACGACTTCATTAGAAGCTCTTCATTTTAACTATGTTATAAAAATTAAATTTACTGTATTTAACAGGTTTTCTTTTCATTTTATTATTTAAAAGCACTGTCTAGTACCCTGTTTTTTTTTATTTTTCCACACAAAAGAAGCCCTTAATTGTCTTAAAATTGGCAAAAACAAAAACTCCGAACTTTTTAAATATCCCCAGAATGCCAAGGACTTTATATATAGTCGGCCAGTGATGTGACGCGAAAGTTAACACTGTTTGATTTCACCCGTTGAAATATTTAGAAATATATTGTCGAAAACAATTTGAAGTCAGTAAAATATGAATTTAGATAACTACTTTATAACAAAGGGATAATGGACAAATTTCGACCGTCGGATAGGTGCTGAACCGGAATTAAATAGTTGTTGGCAATCCTTATCGATAGTTATATTCCCATCTCTACAAAATAATTGGTTGTCAGCTATAAGTCTATGGTTGTGAATGCCCCGGGCGCCACGGACTATTATAGAAGACGTTCTGTGACGTCATAAACGTATGGCTGTCAAGGTGACTTTGTCATAGTGCAGTCAGCACCAATATTTGTTGCACTTTTCATTGCTTCATTATTAATAAGTAAAGAAATAAGTAAGTTATTGACATGAACGAAGAACTGGATACGGATGAGCTTTTAAGCATTCTACAAGGTGTGGAATCGGACTCGGGAGTATTTTGTGGAGAATGTTGGACCAGAAGACGATGATTCTGAGGTATGTCCAGCTTGATAATAATAATATCGTTTATTCAATAAAACATTGTAGCTATTTGTGAGATTCAATTCTGAATGAAAAATAAAGAATAATGGCTCAGATATCTTGTGCTTGTACACACACACCATCACATCATCACATGGTGTGTGTGTGTGTGCGTGTGTGTGTAGGTATTTTGCTGTTTGTTACGTCCGGGCTAAGTATTAATTTGGAGATTGCACAGAATTATACATATTTGAACATTTTTTTTTGCTTAGATATAATACCTAACGGTATAAAATTTTGACTGAAATAGTTTAAAAAACACGGAAGTAGACAAACATAGAAAAAAGACCATAGACCACATCCCATCAGAATTGAATTTAACGTGTTCTGAGCGCCAAGGACTTGAAATGAAGTCAAAGAATGACGTCATGTAACAATTAGAGATGTACCTCATTTCTTGTAACCTCAACTCCAAAAAAGCCCACAAACCCCTAATATGTCGCAGTATGGAAAATATAATCCCCAGGTGGGTCCTGGCAATGCCGGGTAATCCCACGCCGATCCGTCGGCCAGCTCCCACCGTAATCTGGGGGGGAGCACCAACCTGCAAACATATGCCGCGCCTTCTGCGCGGCAGGCTGCTTTAGCGCCAACAGCACCGGCTGTGGCTTACGCGCCACCCGAAACGACCACGGCTGCGATTTTTGCGCCTACCGCCAGCCGTTAGGGTGGCTGCGACCACCGCGCCTACGACCCTGACGACAGTTATACCTTCCACGAGGGCCTGGCAACAGAGCATCGTTCGGAAAAGTGTAACGAACAACCCTGACAATGACACTGATAAAGCACGACTCTCCAGTCTTGACGACGAACTCCGCGCGCTGGCACTCCAGCGCGAGAAGATCGAAGCAAGGTTGAGAGAAATTGACTCTGAACACCACGGGACGGGAAAGGAAGCCGAATCTGGTGGCTCTGGTTTCATCTCTGTGGATGAAGTACGCATGCTGAAACGTAAGCGTGGAAAAATCGGTAACAGAGTAAGAGATCTCAACAACCGTTTGCGCAAAATCCGCGAAGGCAATAGCCAGCGCGACGCACAAACGGTTGCTTGTAAGGGAGTAGGTACGCGACCAGCCGCAAGTACGCGAAGGGGAAACCCAGCGCGAAAAGCAGCCGGACGCGGAAACATGCGGGCAAGGACCAGTACGCGAAGGGGAAACTCAGCGCGAAACGTCAATGCCCGCACCAGAACCATCCAGAGGAAACGACCGGAACCGCACCGAGACGACCAATAGACAACCCAACAAAAAGCGAGGCAAGCGGTCTGGATTCTCGCGCGTGGTTTCCCTGGCACAAAACACCGTGCCAAGCCCCTTGGAACCGCAACCAGGACCAAGTGGTCAGGGAGCGGCAAAGAAGGTGCGCCCGGACGACACGGCTTCGCCGAGCACGCTCCAGGGGGACGCCAAGCGTGTCAGAATTCAGACTGCTCAAGGGGAGCAGAGAACCTACGCACGGGCCACAAAGGATATTCCTGCGCGGCTCGCCGTAGCGATCTGCCTCTCGCCTCCAACCCGAGACATGACCACCGACGAGACCGAGTACATCAAGCTCAGCCTTGAGAACCTCGTCATGGACGCCGACCCCTCCAAACCGCTCCCGGCCTTCCGCGGCTACCCACGGGTAGCGGATGGCACGGTTCAGATGTGGTGCGAGGACGACGGCGCCCTGACCTGGCTGACCGAAAACATTCCCAAAATTAGACTACCGAACACAGACGCGACACTGACAGTCATGAAACAGTCTGACGTCCCGACCCGTGTCCGAGCAGCGCTCTTCGTACCCAGGTACAATGGGGACATAGCGCGGCTCCAGAGCATTCTGACTCGTCAGAATACTTGGTACGACATAGGGAGGTGGTCGCTGTATAGGGCGACATCAGTCGGTGGAGATAACCACGGGACTTATTTGACCCTGGGTATCCCACCGGAGGAAGCCGAAAAGGTCTTGGGGAGGGAGCGGCGGGTATCGTACCTTCTGGGGTCGATATACGTGCGCTTTTTCCCCAACACCCAACCCTCCGACACTCAGACTGCGACCACGACCGCCGCACAACCACAACTGACACCGACACCGACTGATCTGACCATGACACAACTGGAGGAGGAGTTGGCCAGAACGGCGATGGCTGATGCCGACGCTGTGAGCATGCCAACCTCACCACCAGGTTGGACAGAGCAGCTGCTCAGCTCGTCACCGTCACTGAGAGGCGACCGGCACGGATTGGAGGAGGGGGGGATTCATCCGATGGATCGATCTCCTCCTAACTTCACCCCACCGCCGCTGCCGCCCACATCCAGCTCCCTGAACATCATCCAGACCAACCTCCAGCATAGCCAGACTGCTACGGCCTGTCTACGCAGGGCACTGGAGGTGAAACCCCGGACTATAGCACTGATCCAAGAGCCGTGGATCCGAAATAATAGGATCTGTGGACTCGGCAACATTGGAGTTAAGTTAATCCTCGACACAGACAAACCACGAACCTGCGCCTATATACCCAAAGATGTACCTACCACAGCACTCACGCATCTATGTTCCAGAGACCTGACAGCTGTCAGGCTTAAAACCGAAGACAATGTACCCGATATCGTCCTAGCCTCGGTGTACATGCCAGGCGAGGAGGAAGACTGCCCACCAAAAGAGATGGCCGACCTGGTAAGATACTGTGAAGCCGACAACCTGGATCTGGTCATCTGCACAGATTCGAATGCCCACCACCCGCTTTGGGGTTGCAACAAAGCCAACATTAGAGATGAGGTATTATGCACATATCTATTTTCCATTAACCTTAACATCATAAACCGCGGGTCGGCACCCACTTGGGTCACGGCTAGAGGTCAAACAATCATTGACCTAACGCTGGCTTCGGAAAGCGCGACAAAACTTATTTCTAACTGACACGTATCCAACGAGCCTTCTTGCTCTGACTGATCATAGAAGGATTCGTTTCTCACTGGTAGCTAACACAAAAAACCTGAACCTAGGCGCAACCCACGCCGTACTAACGTACCCAGCTACAAAAGGCTTCTGGCCTCCCTATTAGCGCAGCACCAAATACCCTTTACTCCAACAGATCCCAAACAACTTGAAGATACTGTAGCAAAACTCTCAGAATATATCATTGATGCGTATCACTATCACGCCTGCTGCAAGCTAACAGATCCAAACACCAAGAGCAAGGGGAGCTCCCGGTGGAATGCAGACCTCAGTAAGCTCAGGCAAACCATGCGCAAACAATTAAACAGAGCCAAAAACTCCAGGCTCCCAGAAGACTGGGACTCATACAAGAAAACACAATACACCTTCAAAAAACAAGTCAGGCATGCCAGCAGAGCAGCCTGGCGAAAATTTTGTGAGGACATCGAATCAAACAGTGAAGCCGCGCGAGTAAGGAAGATCCTATCCACCGATCAGGATCGTACCCTCGGGTCGCTGAAAAACCCAGACAATACCTACACTAAGTCGGACCACGAAACAAGTAAAATTCTTCTGGAAACCCACTTCCCAGACTGCAACCTCTCTGAGGACAAAACATGGGAAAGTGAGCCAATGCACACATCAAACGACCAGGACTAGTCCAGAGCCCGTACCATAGTAACTGAAGACAAAATCAAATGGGCAATCAAGACCTTCAAACCATACAAAGCCGCAGGCTTAGACAACATTTTCCCAGCCCTGCTACAATGGGGTTTACACCGTGGCTGGCCGTCATCTATCAAGCCTGCCTGGCACACAACTATGTACCACTTGAATGGCGAGAGGTGAAAGTTATTTTCATCCCCAAACAAGGCAAACCAGACTACACACAACCCAAAGTGTACAGACCAATAAGCCTGACATCATTCCTCCTGAAAACCCTCGAGAGACTCTGTGACCGACACATCCGGGACGGACCTCTTCGGGAGCTACCACTACACAAGAACCAACACGCCTACTCCACAGGAAAATCAACAGAATCCGCACTACACAGTGTGATCTCTAAGATCGAATGTGCAGTAGACCACAAGTGCTCCTCACTAGCTGTTTTTATTGACATAGAAGGGGCTTTTGACAAAACTATTTTCCATAGCATCAACGCAGCCCTCGAGAATCACGGTGTGGACTCGACCCTGCGAGGATGGATCACAAATATGCTAAGACTCAGGGCCGTACAGGTTACGGTGAACGATACCACTAGAGCCATCGTGGCGAAAGGCTGGCCTCAAGGGGGCGTCCTCTCACCACTCCTATGGAACCTCGTGTTGGACAGCCTTATCAAACGTCTGAATGACAGAGGCTACTACACGGTGGGCTACGCAGATGACATAACCATAATAATAAATGGCACACATGAAAACACACTATGTAACCTTATGCGCCAAGCCTTGAAGGTGGTGGAAGACTGGTGCAAGGAGTACAAACTAGCAGTGAACCCCACCAAAACCGAACTCGTCCTTTTCACAAAGAAAAGGAAGTTGGCAAACCTACAATTGCCACGTTTCTTTGAGACCACCCTAAGCCTGTCGACTGAAACCAAATACCTGGGTATTTATTTGGACAAACAGCTGAACTGGGCAAAACATACTGATTACATCACAACAAAAGCCAGCATAGCCCTATGGCAATGCAAAAGATTGCTTGGCAGGAATTGGGGCCTAAGCCCCAAAATCACCTACTGGCTATACACCACCGTCATCGGACCAATCATTACAAATGGCTCCATAGTTTGGTGGCCCAGGACCAATCTGAGCACAGCCCAGAAGGACCTCGAGAAGGTACAAAGATTTGCCTGTGTAGCAATCACCGGCAGCATGAGAACATCACCCACTGCCGCGTTACAGGTAATGCTGGGGTTACCACCTCTACACCTCGTCGTAAGAGAGGAGGCGGCCCTAGCGACCTTCAGGCTCGAAGTATCCGGCACCCTAAGTAAGGATTCCAGAATCAAACATACAATACGCGCATAAAGGACGACGCAATCAAACAACAGCCCATGATGGCATCACGATGCGACAGAACCCTGAAGACCCACTGCTTCCAAAAGCACTACAACATAGAGCTCGCAGCGGAGATGTGTGACTACTCAGGTCCAAAAGAGCTAAGGATCTACACTGATGGATCGAAAACCGACGATGGAACAGGTGTCGGAGTTTTCTCCGACGACCTAAACATCAAAATTAATATCCAGACCTTTGGGACGGACGTTTGGACGGCCCTGGAACATAAAGGGCAAAAGAAGGAACATGGATGGTTTTTAGTCAGTAAAAGTCTGACACTCCCTTCCGCTCCGCCCAGAGCGGGTGGAGTCATTTGATGATTTCCCATCCGAAAAAAAAAGAAAAGGACGGAATTTTTACAGATATGAAATTTATTTGACATTTATACTTGACACTTTATCTGTTTTATCATAACGCAATGAGTTTTTTAGTAAATAGGCGAGTGTATTAGACGTAGGTTTCTTCATAGACATATTACATAATTATTATGAACTAGCTGTGCCCGCGACTTCGTTCGCGTGGATGTCGGAACTTAACAATGTATTTTTTAGTGCGAAGCGCTGTTGGAGGATTCCGATACAAATCATTTGTTTTTATTTATGCTAGTGCTTCTTTATAAACAACATTAGCTGTGGAACCATCTGGAGCGTACACAAAAAGGTTATTGGGGTTGTTTACGCGAGAAAGAGCTACGTATAGTTGACCATTGGAAAAGCATACCTCCTATAAATGTTCTGTGTGTGAGACTGCCTCGTTGGTCGAGTGGTCGCAAGTGCGACTACTAAGCATGATGTCCTGGGATCGATTGACGGGTCGGGCAATATTAAAAAAAAATGTTTATTTAAATTACATACAGTTATAACGCACATGATTTGGAGATCACCTTTTAAGCAAGAAGATGTTGTGTTAGGTGACTCCGCTCTTCCACTTAACATTAAACAATGTATGCAATTGAAAAAATTCAACATCAGAAATTTCTCAGTAGCAGGAGCAGCCACGGAATCTGGATTTGTGCCCGGTTGGTGGAATAGAATTGAATAGGCTCGCCCGCTGTCACATGGGACTTCAACATAACGGACGGCTAAATGTGGGTGTACGATAAGGTACACCTCTGCCTAATCCGTAGGGGATTTCAGGCGTGATGTTAAATTTTGTGTGAGAACTGACTGGTTGATCAAAATGTGATAATGTGGGTGATGACTTCAAAAGGCGTCCTTTTGGGTAATTCTGGCCGCAGAGATCCGCAACAAAATTAAATGAGGCGAAGATATGGCTTAAAACAGTTTATTTTGGCGCTATATAATCTTCTTTTCAAAGTAAACCATCAAACGCCTTATTGGGCACTATTTATTCTAATACCGTTCTGTATACAACATTAAATGACTTATTATTTTCCGCAAGCACGTGAAATTTTTGGGCACTGAACAAACAACATAATTGACCGTGTGAGAAGCATGGAGTGCAAAATTGAATGCCTGTCACTTTTATGGTTTGGCCCTGGAATTGTTGATCGTCATTGTAATAGCCAATTTTAAGGGAAATTGTAACCTCTTAAATTGAAATGGTAAGTTATTTGGAATAATGGGTATCCGGGGACTTAAAACGCTCTCTCCTTTAGCAGCTCAGCTCTTTGATAAGTAGTCTGGTGCCGTTGCACAGTCTGGTTGCATCAAGGTTTCGTATCACCAGAACTGGAACACCAAATTTAAGCTCCAGCTGATGGGACGGCACGCCCGTTAACTCCAGGGAGTTGAGAAATTCAACGGAGTAGGCAGTACTATCATCATCAGCCAATGATATGGATGTGTATACTTTTGGTTTTTTTTTATTGACCCACTCGTTCTTTGGCGCTAGTACAGCAGTTGGATGGGAAAATTCTTCGGAAAATAGAATTTTCCCATCTCCGTCGGATTCCAGACGACCCTCTCTCATTTGCAGCAGCTTATTCGCAAAGACACCTGCTTCGTGGTCGTCGCACAGTTGGACGCGCATGTTGCACGTAATATGGAGCTTTTCAATCCAGGAGGTTTTCACAGTGGCGACGCCATGAGACATGCGTTTCATCCGCCGGTGTGCCCCTTTTTATTACAAAATGGCTCTTATTAACTGGCAGTATCTGTCTAAAGTCGGCTTTTCAAATGACCCCTCCTCCCGTGCTGGGTGGAACGGAAGGGAGTGTCATCCATGTTCCTACTTAGCGCTTTGTGTTCCAGAGCCACAGTATCTCTTTCAGTCCCGCAGCTCCGGCAGGCATCGGCCCTTGCGCGCGTAGAACACGAACGCGCTTTCGACACGGCCCGTCGTCATAAGACGGTCGGACGGCGAGCTAGCTAATTACTCACCGTCCACAGGGTCTAAAGTCACTGCGAACAAAATGATGACGCCACCCATCAGCACCTGGTTGCCGAGTTGGGTCAGTTGATGATTCAGAACAAATGCTATGCGACGGCATAAAAATAAAACAAAATACCTAAGACTTACAAAAAGCGAAAACTGGTTGGGGATCGAACTCGCGAACCATGTTTATTATTTTTGAAAATCTTACCATTCAAAAAAATCACAAAAAGTGAATACTGGCTGCGATTCGAACGTGCGAACCGTGGTTTACAGGGCGGTCGCTGAACCGATAGGCCACATAAACCTGTGACAAATTGTTTGAATTAGCCGTTCTATTCTAATGCATGCTATGACATTTGTCAGTTGTCAAACCGTACCCAAGAATTGTAACACAGTAGCCAAGAATATGGTTGTAATGCTCTGTAGCTCATCCCCCTAAGTTAATAGCGTGATAATATATAGCCTATGTGTTATTCCAGACTATAATCTATCTCTGTTCCAAATTTCATCTAGATCCGTTCAGCCGTTCTGGCGTGATTGAGTAACAAACATCCATCGTAACTTTCGCATTTATAATATTAGTAAGATATGTGTTATTCCAGACTATAATCTATCTCTGTTCCAAATTTCATCTAGATCCGTTCAGCCGTTCTGGCGTGATTGAGTAACAAACATCCATCGTAACTTTCGCATTTATAATATTAGTAAGATTGTCATAGCATAACAGAGACTGACTGGGAATTGCACTCGTTTGAAAGAGAAAGGAAAGTTGTTAGGAATTATAGGCATTCTCGGAATAAAAACAATATCACCAGCGGCGCAACCGGTTAATATTTCAGCTTCGATTATGGTTTGCTGCAGATTTGTGACTTTGAGCCGAGTGCCGTTACAAAGTTTGGAGGACATAAATTTCTGAGGAGAATTATTGGTACACCGATTTTTAAAACAATTTTGTGGGCTGGAAGTCCGGGTGTGTTAAGGGAATCCAAAAATTCTACCGGGTAGTACGTGGAGTCATCTTCTTCCATAACTGTATTTATAGAGGTGTATTCTCTACTATTCCCGGACGCATGAATCAATATTTTTAAATTAATTGCCGCAGCTTGGACATTGCGAGGAGTCAAAATAGCTCGCTGACATAGCCAAGAACCGGCTTGATTTCCCATGTTTATGGAATCTCCGTACACAGAAGAAATTAGCTCCTGTTGTGATGTAACGCAAGAACAGAGATTATCAACCATAATAACTTTTCCATCTTTTTGTACGGGGTATGTGCCATCGCCTATTTGTAACAATAAATTGGGAAACTCCTGTGCATTTTCCCAGCCTCGCAACTGTGCACGCATATGTACACTCAGGTGTGTAGATGATATATTGCGCCATAAAACAGAACTCTTCAGACAGGCAGCAATTTCTTCCGGCCGGTCATTTTGCCTTATGTCCTGTAAAGTTCTATTCACTGCTTCTACAGCTTTGCGGTTTGCCATAGTGCACTCGTCCCAAAAAATTAAAACACAATCGCATAAAACCCTTGCTTTATCGCTATTTCGCGATATGTTGCAAACCGGGCTTTCCGTGCGGTCTAAGTCAATAGGAATTATAAATTTTGTGTGTGCCGTTTTTCCTCCAGGCAATAATGTGGCTGCTATCCCTGAAGAGGCGACAGCAAGGGAAATTTTATTTGGGTTCTGTAGCGGCACTACAAAAAGTACTACAGCGCCATCCATGACGCAGAGGATAAACTAAAAATCGAAATATATCTAAATTCTACATCGCGCAAGTTATTCGCGTCTTAAGACTATACAGAAGAACCCGACAACAACTGTTGGGCAGTAGCCCACCAGACATAACACCCGTCTGGTCGGAGGATCCTCCCTTTTCAATGGGGGTTGAAGAGCTTTACACCCTGTTCTTCATACTCTCAAAGTTCCTTATTCGAGCCAAAATGACTTTGGTCAGGAAAGTGTTACCTATTCCACCCGGTGCGTCTAAAAACAGCATTTCACCCGAGGCGTTTTCTACACTGCAGCATACCCTATCAAACGTCTGGCGCTGTTCCTCTGTCTTTGCGCAGCCATTTTGTAAAATTTCTGCAAGTTCCACGGGTTTTTAACTAATTTCTGATACGTATTCTCTGTTTATACGTTCCCCATCGACTGTCGGTGTGGGCAAACCGTATTGACTGATCGGGTTCCCTGGTATACTTATATCATCATCAGCCTATAGCAGTCCACTGCTGGACATAGGCCTCCTCCATCGCACGCCATTCAACTCGATTCTCAGCAACTCTCATCCAGTTGCTACCAGCCACCCCGCGAAGATCGTCACTCCACCGAGCCTGAGGGCGTCCCACCTTACGTTTGCCGATTCGCGGTCTCCACTCAAGAACACGTCTACCCCAACGGTTATCGGTCCTACGGCTAATATGACCGGCCCATTGCCACTTCAGCTTACTTATTCTGTGGGCTATGTCGGCAACTCTGGTTCTCTGTCGAATCACCTCGTTCCGAATGCGATCCCTCAGAGAAACTCCAAGCATTGCCCGTTCCATAGCTCGCTGAGCGACCTTAAATTTATGGACTAGCCGTACCGACAGTGTCCACGTTTCGGCTCCGTAAGTCATAACAGGCAGGACGCACTGATTGAAGACCTTAGTCTTTAGGCTCTGTGGAATACGCGACGAGAAGACCCGGCGAAGCTTCCCAAATGCTGCCCAGCCCAGCTGAATTCTTCTATTAGCCTCCCTCTCCAAGTTGTTCTTACCAAACTGCAGAGTTTGCCCGAGGTACACATATTCTCGAACAACCTCGAGAGGACCGCCATTGACAACAATAGGTCCTGGGGTGACGTGTTCGTTGAACATAACCTGGGTTTTGTCCAAGTTCACCCTGAGACCAATGCGTATAGAAGAATCAACTAGGCCATCCAGCATCTGCTGCAAGTCGTGCAGCGATTCAGCCAGTATGACGATGTCATCTGCAAATCTCAAGTGTGAGATGTACTCGCCGTTGATATTAATGCCACGTCCTTCCCATTTCAGCGTCTTGAACACATCCTCCAGTGCGTTGGTGAACAATTTCGGGGAAATTACGTCCCCTTGTCTTACCCCCCGACGCAATGGGATATGCTCCGTTTGCTGATTTTGAGTTTGGACGGTCATTGTGGCGTTCTCATAAAGGTTTCTCAACACTTGGATGTATCGCCAGTCGACTTGGCATCGCTGCAGAGACTCCAGAACTGACCAGGTTTCGACAGAGTCAAAAGCCTTCTCATAGTCCACAAATGCAAGACACAGCGGCCTATTATACTCTTCGGACTTCTGTATGATCTGCCGCACTGTGTGGATGTGGTCTATGGTGCTATATCCTCCTCGAAACCCGGCCTGCTCCGGTGGCTGGAAGTCGTCGAGCCTTCGCGCTAGACGATTTGTGACGACTCTTGAGAACAGCTTATACACGTGGCTAAGGAGCGAAATGGGTCTGTAATTCTTTAGTAGGGTCTTGTTCCCCTTTTTAAAGAAAAGAACGACCACACTCCTTTTCCACGCTTCTGGAGTTCTCCCAGAGAACAGGACCGAGTTGAAAAGCTCCCGAAGCTCCCTTAATACAGGACGTCCTCCCGCTTTCAGGAGCTCAGTCGTTATCCCATCCTCACCAGGGGCCTTTCCATTCTTAAGCTGTCTAAGAGCCGCCTCAATTTCGTCTTGGCTGACTTCTGGCAGGTCTTCTGTGAAATGGCGGGTTAAAGTGGCTCTGGAATCCTCATTTTCGGGATCAGGTCGCGATGCATGCGATGCGTACAACTGGCCGTAGAAGTTTTCGACTTCCGAAAGAATCTCCGGCTTCGAAACAACGATATCCCCACTAGATTTGGTCAACTTCGTCAGGTGGCTCCTCCCAAGTGATTGGACGAACACTTTCGACCCCCGATTTTGCTCAATCGCTTTTTCTATTGAGCGTGTGTTGGAGCATCGAAGGTCGCGTCGTACCAATTTTCTGATTCTTTTATTGAGTGCCTGTAGTTCTGACGAAGTGACGGGTAGGTTTTCACGTCGTTCCGTCATAAGCTCCAGAGTCTCCTCCGAAAGTTTGGACTTCCTGCCCTTACGCCGCATTTTACAAAAACGCGTCCCTTCCTCCCTGAGGATTTCCACCATTTGTTCGAGCGCCTGGTCAACGTCATTTGTGGTTTCCACGGCCGCGAATCGGTTCTCCAGATCTGACTGGAACGCTTCAGACCCTAGCATGGTTTGGAGCATATTTGGACGGAGCCTAGACTTCATCAAACGGGTTCGCTCCAGCTTGAAATCAATATTCAGAGTGCCTCGAACAAGTCTGTGATCGCTACCGGTGTTGAACCTGTTGATCACCGAAACATCTCTAAATATATGTTTTTTATCCGTTATGATGAAGTCAATCTCATTTTTCGTCATAGTGTCGGGGCTTCGCCATGTCCACTTCCTTTGGGGCTGTTTCTTAAAGAAGGAATTCATCACGAAAAGCCCCTCCTTTTCAAGGAAGTTGACAAGCATTTGCCCCCTATGATTTCTGCTGCCAAACCCGTAGGATCCTACTACCGATTCACTGCAATTCTGTACTCCCACTTTAGCGTTAAAATCCCCCATGACAACGTTGTAGTGGGCCTTAGTAGTGGAGTGCAAGGCCTTGGAGATATCCTCAAACATTTCCTCCACCACGTCGTCCGGATGTGCCGAAGTCGGTGCGTACACCTGAACAACCTTGAGGCTATACCTCTCAGTTAGCTTCACTATGAGGTACGCTACCCTGTTCGACACACTAGACACTTCTACCACGTTGTCACAAAGGGACTTGTGTACCAGGAACCCGACTCCGCCTTGGGATAGCTGGTCTCCCTCTCGAAAGTACATTAGGTGGCCCGATTCAAGGGTTATTGTGTCCTCCCCCTCTCTTCGGACTTCACTCAACCCAAGAATGTGCCACCTTACTCTTTCGAGTTCTTCCTCCAGCTGCACCAGGTGTTCGTCGAGCCGTAACGTGCGTCCATTATACGTCGCCAAGGTCAGTTGGGTTTGGCGGCCATTCGTAACCCGGGGATTCTTAGCACCCCCTACCTTGCCGTTACCGTGACCGCCGCCAAAATCAGGGATAGCAAGGCCGCCGGGAACTGGGGGCCGTGGTTGATTATGACTTGCCATAAAAGGGATTTGCCCATAATCGCCACGCTGGGCATGCGGGTTGGCGATCGCAGATCACAGCTCCTCGCACTAGCGACGCTGCTGCCCGTCGCTAGTCTGCACCATTTAGCTGTGACATTTATTTCGAAATGGTTATACCGCCATTTAACGGTCGTCAGAGCCTCGTTTGTTGTTCAGCAGGATGCACCACGAGCAGGTGAGGTTGACTTGGGGCACTGAGATGGTAGGTGTGCCCCCTTACATCCCTGACTATACTTATAACTATCTCTTTAATAGCAATAAGGACCTGTTGTGACAAATTTCACGTACCCTATAGGTCAGGAATTTCTCCATCAGTATTTAGTTGAGCATGCCTCAATCAGAAAATGACGTCACACGCACAATGCCATCTATCGAACATCTATATTCAATGCTGCACGCAGTTGAGCTTTAGATATAGTCCTGTCTGAGTTCGATAGATGGCGCTGTTTTAATATTTTACTTCGGAAACACTATTATAATTTTATTAATTTACATTTTTCTTTCTTTTCATTTATATGGTGTGAACTGATTACGATGAAACAAAAAACTTAATGTTCCTTCAATTTACGCACATATTGTTGTGTGTAAAAGTTACGGGAAGTTGTGAGACCAAGTGCACATAACCCCAATTTTACTTCTGTAACACTTTAAATTCAAATATCTTTTGATAGACTAAACCGATTGCAATGAAACAAAAACTAAATGTTACTCCAAGTTACGCTCAATCGTTGTGTATAAAAGTTATCTACATTGCTTTTGTACATTTTACGTGATGCCCGAACAAATACACAGACAAACAGACAAACAGACAAAAACTCGAAAAATGCTGGAAATTGATTCTATTGGTTGTCCTTTAACACCCTGGCTATTTTTTTTAATTTTTTTTTTGATTTACAAAAACGACTTTTCTACAGTTTTATTATATGTAGGTATAGATTACACAAATATGCCAACTGTATTTTCTTTTGTAAAAAACAGAATTCGTAACATCTATAATTAGGAAAATGAGGCATTCGGAAAATTAAGAATTGGTAAAATTAAGAATTTTCATAAAGAAGACTTTGTCCGGATAATAATTTGCAAAAATTGACGTGTGGAAAATTAAGAAATAGGAAATTATCGCCGACATCGGAATGCTCAACTCTGTATATCAAGCAGAGTGCGTAGGCATTATCCAAGCGGCACACGCCATAGAGGCCCGGGAAGTTACGGATACTCACATCCGTATACTTTCCGACAGTGCCTCAGTCCTCCAATCCTTAAAGAGAAATCAGATCACGTCGAGACTTATACTAGAATGCCATGATGCCCTAGAACGAGTTACGGTACTAACCGCAACACGGTGACATTACAATGGATCAAAGGACACAGTGGATCGCTTGAAAACGATGCAGCTGACGAACTCGCCAGAAGAGAAAGCTTTCGGACCCGAACCCATTGTCCCCATACCCTTCAAGCAGCTCAGAAGTTGGCTAAAGGATCACACTCAGACACAAGTGGAGAAGTGGTGGACCTCGACACCAGGGTGCAGGCAATCCATGGAGGCTATGCCATCCCTGGACAAAAAACTGACCAAGCGCCTTCTGCGCCTGAATAGAGATAGCCTGCGACTGGTCCACTTTAAGGACTAAGTGCGGAAACCAAAATCCCTAACATAGAACATAGAACCTCATTTCTTATCACTCTAATTGAGCTACGTATTTGTTTCTTTGATACTTATAATTTATTGTTTTTTCTTAATATTGATACTGTGAAATAAAACAAATATGGAAATAGTTAATCAGTTTTTATTTATATCCGTAAAATTATAAATAAAACATAACTTAACGTGAATAATTTTCATTCATCGATATGACGCTACCCCATCACTACTGTTTACTATATATTTCGTTATACGTGTATAGCTTGGCATCGCGTTCTGTGTACGCTGGCGGTGAAAAGGTTAATTTACATTTTTCTTTCTTTTCATTTATAAGGTGTGAACTGATTACGATGAAACAAAAAACTTAATTTTACTTCAATTTACGCACATATTGTTGTGTATGAAAGTTACGGGAAGTTGTGAGACCAAGTGCACATAACCTTAATTTTACTTCTGTAACAATTTAAATTCAAATATCTTTTGATAGACCGAACCGATTGCAATGAAACAAAAACTAAATGTCACTTCAAGTTACGCTCAATCGTTGTGTATATTATCTACATTGCTTTTGTACATTTTACGCATTGATATATAAAAACCCAAGATGCACAGTCAACGTCTCAAAACCGTCCGCATAAAATGAGCGCAACATTCTAAATAGTGCGCTCATTTCAAATAGTCTCGCGTCACTCGCGTCTAGGTGCACTCGTCAAAAATGCCGAAGTGTTCTCTGACAAATTGTAGAAATATTACGTCAAAAAGGTTATAAAAGGATGGGATATCATATTTTCGGTAAATAAAAGAGTTTATTGATTAGTTTTTGTTGTTTTTATGACTGAATATAGGAAGTAAATATGCGATTTTGATTTATTTTTCTAAAAACTTAATTCAACGAGCAAAGTATAATACGGCAAATTTCAATAGCCGCTTTTTCAGTTTAAGAACGATACATTTTAGACTCCTTCTTATTTTAGTCGCATAATAAAAATGACCCTGTTCTTGTTCAATGGAGTCGATTTTTTTTTTGTTCTGTTTATTTTTTTAATTAATATTTTTATGTACCTTTGAACTTTTTTTATTTCGTTTTTGACGAATATGTTTAAGTTATAAATAATTTAATAAAGGAGAAAAGGTAGTCAATTTGACGATTTTTTTAAATAATAAAAAAATAAAATAAAAACTTCTTGAAAACTTATTAGCGTAATTTTTATAATATTTTAGTTTTCCTCGTGATCCTATACGATGTGTAGAATGGAGATCACTTGTTAGTCGACAAAGGCGTGAAGATTTTTTAAGCCGAGTAATTCAAGCGTCGTTTGTTCAGAACATTTTTTGGACGAAGATATGTATGTCACTGCAAAAGGCATAAAACGTCTTCGTAAAACGGCGGTTCCTCGCGTAGTGGTAAGTAACTCGTTAGTCAGAAAAATGAATTTGTCAAATACTCGTAGTATCGTAGTATTCAATTATTTTTTGTTTCGTGCTGTTGATTTTTTTTTTAAATACTAAATAAATATATTACGAAAAAAAAATATAAAGATGTTCGTCTCCACTCGATGCCTTGTCCTACCGACCACTGTCAATCGCAAAATTTTATTGTTTTTCGAACACTGCGTTGTAAAAACAACTTTATACAATTTGCGAAAGGTTGAATTTGCAAAAATATATGCGTACAGCATAACTATAACTACGTAGGTATTAGGTATAATTGGTGAGTGTTTGGTGACAGTTTCGAACGTTACTTTTATTCGAGACTGTGCATCTTGGGTTTTTATATATCAATGATTTTACGTGATGCCCGAACGGGTCTCCCTTGTTTTACCGAAAAGAAATTGCCAAATTATCATTTCCCAAACAATTTTTTGCATAATTTCATTTGCCAAATTATTACTTACCAAAAAATCTCTTTACAAATAATTGTTACGAAAACCTACCTATGTTTGGCAAGTGAACGTTTGAACAATAACTTGTTCACCAACTAGTACTTTTACCATTTTTTATCTAGTCAAATATTTCAGTTGGTATAACATATTTTACGCAAAATTAAATAAGCCAAATATTTGGTGTCGTCAATTTTAAACTTACCATTTCAGTCAAAAGCACTATTAACTAGTTGAAATCTCCTATTTGGATTCGGTTGGGGCTCCTATTTCTGTCTGCAGGGTTTACAGGCACCTAACTAACCGAACCTCGGGGTGCCCCTGACGTCGACCGTCTAGGGTTAGCGTTTCCGTCAGCAGGTCGACGGATCCCCGCTGCGCGGGGCTCCTATTTCTGTCTGCAAGGTTTACAGGAACCTAACTAACCGAACCTCGGGGTGCCCCTGACGTCGACCGTCTAGGGTTAGCGTTTCCGTCAGCAGGTCGACGGATCCCCGCTGCGCGGGGCTCCTATTCCTGTCTGCAAGGTTTACAGGAACCTAACTAACCGAACCTCGGGGTGCCCCTGACGTCGACCGTCTAGGGTTAGGATTTCTGTCAGCATCTGTTAAATTTCAATTACGGTATATTAAATCAATTTGTGTTATGTCTTCATTCCAAAATTTTTGCCTTTATATTTTTTGTCATACAAATCATTTGACTAAACGTTTATTGTCTTAATTTTGTTTGCTGTAATAAATCATTTGCTTAAAGACCAAAAGCCGTAATGACATTATCCTTGGTAATAATCTGCCAAGTAAACATTTGACCAAATGAAAATGTGCGTACTAAAATTATTCCAAATTACATTGGTATAAAAAAAGGTTGCTAAAATTTGTTTGGGTAATGAAAATTTGGCAAAATCTTTTCGGCAAAACGGCAGGATCCCTGCCCGAACAAATAAACAGACAGACAAAAATTAGAAAAATGCTGGAAATGGGTTCTATTGGTTGTCCTTTTACACCCTGGCTATTTTTTTGGATTTTTTTTTGATGTACAAAAACTACTTTTCTACAGTTTTATTATATGTATAGATTAGGGGTCCAGAGTACAGACCCAATTCAAATACACGTATTTCTGTTTGTTAATTATTATTTTACATTAGTACCGCCTCTCTGTAAATAAAGTCCGCACAGATTTCAATTTAGTCAGGCGTTTTTTTTAGTTAAATTAAATTTATTTAATTCACTGGATCCCGTCGAAATATTTGCTCAGTTTTACAATGTTTATTTGATCAATGCTATTAATGAATTGCAATTATTTTTAGTGCAACATACTTTAAGTTTATGCTTAATAACTACTTTTTTTAATTCATAATATTCGCTCTTTTTAATCAGGCGTTGAAAAAAGGTCAATCGCGCCCAACCCAAATCCGAATTCTGTTTCAGTAGAAAGGAGTCTTTCGAGGCAACAGAGGCTAAGTTGCAAAATCTATCGACCTAATCAATGCCTTTATATCCTTACCTAAAGTCGTGTTGTGTAAAACTCAGAAATTGCCTGCAAAAGAAAAAACAAATCGTGTGTGCGGGACCTTCCCCTTTTTCACCTAGTCGTACTTGAGACTATATCAGATGATGCTAAAGCTAGGTACTCTGCCTACCTATTAACCGACTTAAAAAAGGAGGTTATCAATTCGACCCATAAATGTATAATTATCCTTCTTTCCAGGAACCAAAATTCATGATCACTAGTTTTCATACATTTTTTTTTGTTTCCCGAAACTAAGGTTTTTTTAATATCTCATGCATTTGCGAAAAAAAGACATTTTCGCCCATGAACTTATGCGCGAACGAAAACGATGTCAGAATGAAAATCCAAGATTTCGTCGATGAAACTTTCCGGACTTTTATTTATGGGTATTATTTAATGGTTTTCGGAGAAAAAAATTCGCTACTATTCGCATACGCCATCTTTCGATTTTAAACCCAATATTCGTTTAGTGGGCTCTCGATTACCATGGATGCGACACCCATGACGTAAAAAGAGAATGCTCATGGAAGTATGGAATCCCGTACCATGCTGCATCAAAATCAAACCTTGTTTTTTATAGACTACACTGATCGTATTAACTCCTACAAAAATTATTTTTGAAAAAAAAACCCGCGTTTCAGAGTTATTTTATAAAATCGAAACTAACCTAAAAAGTAGGTCTATTTTTTCGACGCTACCAACGACGTATTTTAACACACATACATTACATTATTGCTCTAAAAACAGCGTAATACACTAATATTAGTAAGAATTACGAGTTAAAGTAACATCCACAGTATGCTTGACTGAAACTCGATTTTATTTTAGACCTTTACATTGCCAATAGTCAGTCAGTACACTGTACAGTACAAATGTCAGATGCCACAGATAAGATAACTATAAACCATAGAGTATAGTAAGTGCTATAAACTAGTCGGGATTTAGGGATGTAATCGATAAATCAAAATCTTTATGCTGAGAAAATCTATTTTGTTGCAAATAGCAATAAACCAAACTAAATCGATTTGGTGTACTGATCTTACTTAATTGTAATTAATTTTAGAGTCCGCTCGACAGACAATTGTTTGTTCAATTGAAACGGAACGTCATTTATATTCAGTTGAAACGGAACGTCATATAAAGGGAGTAAAACAATATTCGTACTTTTAAACTCGAAAAGTATATTTCCAGTTCAAAAATCAAATCCCCGACGCGTAATGCCGTAAAAAAATATGAAACTAATTACTATAATATTTTGGTTTTGAGGCGCGAGACTTTTTGGTACCAACTTTGGTCATTGTCCTTTGGAAATTTTCCCCACCGCCATTTTGATTTCGATTTATCGTAAGGAACCTCTAGTAGCAGTAGTTCGTTAATCTAATCTAATCTAACTACACACACACACATCTAACTAATCACATGCACACACACTTATCACATACATACTCACACTCATCACATACACACTCACTCACATCACACACACATACATTTAGTAACCTTTTAGTTCTAAGTAACATTAACTATACTGTAACCGTTGCATTTGTCGTCAGTCCGGTTGACCGAACGAATCTTATTTCCCGAAAGTATTCGTTCGCGCTAGAGTCTTCCGCGCAAGTGTAGAATGTTAAAAAAATCATTGACAAGCGTAATGTACTTTTCTTTTAATGTAAATTTATTTTTATAACAAAGTTAAAAGGAAGAGCTTCTAATGAAGTCGTGGAGCTGGTGGCACGAAAATCTGGAACTTCTTGGGCGGTGAACAGGGTTAAAATAATTAAGAAGAGCAGCTGACAGACAATTCGGTCACAACCGGGTGTCCGACCAGTTTCGTTTAACCTTTTCACCGCCAGCGTACACAGAACGCGATGCCTCGCCTAGCGCCAAGCTATACACGTATAACGAAATATATAGTAAACAGTAGTGATGAGGGTAGCGTCATACCGATGAATGAAAATTATACACGTTAAGTTATGTTTTATTTATAATTTTACGGATATAAATAAAAACTGATTAACTATTTCCATATTTGTTTTATTTCACAATATCAATATTAAGAAAAAACAATATAAACTACAAGTATCAAAGAAACAAATACGTAACTCAATTAGAGCCATAAGAAATGAGGTACATCTCTAATTGTTTCATGACGTCATTCTTTGACTTCATTTCAAGTCCTTGGCGCTCAGAACACGTTAAATTCAATTCTGATTAGGGATGTGGTCTATGGTCTTTTTACTATGTTTGTCTACTCCCGTGTTTTTTAAACTACTTCAGTCAACATTTTTTACCGTTAGGAATATATATAAGCAAAAAAAAAAAAATGTTCAAATATTTCTAATTCTCTGCAATCTCCATTCATAAAATTAATAATTATTTAGCCCGGACGTACACCATGTGATGGTGTGTGTGTACAAGCACAAGATATCTGAGCCATTATTTTTTATTTTTCATTCAGAATTGAATCTCACAAATAGGGTGTGAGTCTATCAAGCAGGCCCCAACGAGATTTATCAACAGATGATAGCTTTCACAAAGACAGTATTTTGTACCTAAAGAAAATAAATAAGATATATTTTGTACCTCGACAGTTTTTGATTTAATGACGTTTCCATGAAGTGTCTAGCTAGCGGGCCCCTCATGATTATTTTTTTTGTTATTATAATTTCAGATCGCCTAATAGTGCTCGAAGTTACCAACTATTATGTACCTTACAAATCCAAAATTTCGACTTTCTGCGAGCTATACTTATTTAGACAAACGTCCAGCCAGCGGGTTTTTTTTTAAATACTACTCTTTTATATCATACAACAGCATTAGGAGCGTGATACTATTATGTACAGTCGTCGTCAGATATATTGTAGCAGACAAGGTGACCAAATACTTCTGAACAATTTAAAATGTCAATAAGTTCCTTATACTACAAGTTACCATTAATATCTGAACATTACAACGTCAAGTGTATCTACGCAGATGGCGTAGTCTTAGATATCTGAGCAGTTGAGGAAAAATTGCAGTAGGAATGGTGCAAGAGTGGGATGGGAATAAATGTCGAACAAAGGAAGCATGAAAATAACGTTTGGGAATCTTTCAGAGGACGCAATTTTTGTGAGAACGTTGTTGGTTCCATGCGAAAACGGTTACAGGGCCGGCAGTCTCGACATAGATACCGACAATGTCGCAAACTTTTGATCGAAATAAAATAATAATAATAATGTAATAATAGAAAAAAACAACGTACATAACGTTGCTTGCGAGAAATGCAAGTCTCAACATCCAAGATGAGTTTCTCGCAACCAACGTTATTGCAACCGATTTTTTTTTTTTTCGATGGCGCAAGGGTGTCGACACAAGTTGCGTCCCACACCAAAGGCCTACCCACCTTCCAAGGCACCAACGTCATGCCGTCTGGTCTCTTCCCATCGTCACGTACCAAGCCGTTTGGTTCTAAAACCGCTGGTACGCCGGCGCTGGCAAGAGCTCGACGAATCATGTCGTGGCGTGCTATGCGACCTGCGCTCCTGTAGCAGGACAGGCCATGGTGTCCGAGGCTGTCGACAGCTTCACCGCAATGACACCGATGCGGAGCAACACAAGGTGCGCCTAAGCGTAGACTCGTAGCGACCCGGAACGATGCGTCATCCATCATAGTGCCAATAGTGAAAGATGGAAGTGCCTGAAGACTCCCATTCCCCCACGGCCAGCAGACGGGCACGCTCCACAGTATTGATTGACGTGTTTAAAAGGTTATTCCGTAAAATACTGCAGAGCGGCACGTCCCACTGTCTCTGGGAGGACAGGTTGTCGGGCACATCCGTATTGGGACAAGCCATTTTCCAGGCGTTCAACGCATCAGTCAAATACGGCACCTCAAAATCGACCAGTGAGGACGTCAGAATATCCCTGGTTAATTTTTCGGTACCGTAGACCGAGGAGAGGAAAGCTGGTAAACTTATACTTGAAATTTTGCGGACGCCGAGACCACCCAAACGAATGGGAAGTGCGGCTTGCTGCCAAGCTCGGTCATCCAGGGCCACATTAAGTATTGAAGTTAGAGTTTTCCTAATTATTTGGTCCACTTTTTCTAAAAGCTGTGGATGCTTCCAAAGGTGAGAGGAGCGAAGGCTATACGTGAATTTTGGTCCAAAACAACAGTACCGAATAAGTGTGAAGGCAGAATGAATGTTAATTTTGAAAAGTCTCTCCGAAACATCATTAAAATTTTGAATTTTTTCTTCAATGAACGTCGGTAAAGATTCGTCAAATATTGGTGACCCTAGGAGGTGAAGAGAATTTTTTCCGGTAATTTTGATATTTGGAGCTAACGAGTTAAATTTAGAAATGGTAGTAATGGTAGTCTGTCTGTCAGTGGTTTCAGGAAGGTAAAAGAGAATGCTCATGGAAGTATGGAATCCCGTACCATGCTGCATCAAAATCAAACCTTGTTTTTTATAGACTACACTGATCGTATTAACTCCTACAAAAATTATTTTTGAAAAAAAAACCCGCGTTTCAGAGTTATTTTATAAAATCGAAACTAACCTAAAAAGTAGGTCTATTTTTTCGACGCTACCAACGACGTATTTTAACACACATACATTACATTATTGCTCTAAAAACAGCGTAATACACTAATATTAGTAAGAATTACGAGTTAAAGTAACATCCACAGTATGCTTGACTGAAACTCGATTTTATTTTAGACCTTTACATTGCCAATAGTCAGTCAGTACACTGTACAGTACAAATGTCAGATGCCACAGATAAGATAACTATAAACCATAGAGTATAGTAAGTGCTATAAACTAGTCGGGATTTAGGGATGTAATCGATAAATCAAAATCTTTAGGCTGAGAAAATCTATTTTGTTGCAAATAGCAATAAACCAAACTAAATCGATTTGGTGTACTGATCTTACTTAATTGTAATTAATTTTAGAGTCCGCTCGACAGACAAGGGTTTGTTCAATTGAAACGGAACGTCATTTATATTCAGTTGAAACGGAACGTCATATAAAGGGAGTAAAACAATATTCGTACTTTTAAACTCGAAAAGTATATTTCCAGTTCAAAAATCAAATCCCCGACGCGTAATGCCGTAAAAAAATATGAAACTAATTACTATAATATTTTGGTTTTGAGGCGCGAGACTTTTTGGTACCAACTTTGGTCATTGTCCTTTCGCACTTTTAAGGTTACTTTACTTATTAATAATGAAGCAATAAAAAGTGCAACAAATATTGGTGCAGACTGTATTGGTGTTGTACCTATTTGTGAGATTCAATTCTGAATGAAAAATAAAAAAATAATCGCTCAGATATCTTGTGCTTGTACACACACACCATCACATGATGTGTGTGTGTGTAGGTATTTTGTTGTTTGTTACGTCCGGGCTAAATATTAATTTTATGAATGGAGATTGCACAGAATTAGAAATATTTTTTTAACATTTTTTTTTTTGCTTAGATACCCAACGGTAAAAAATGTTGACTGAAGTAGTTTAAAAAAACACGGGAGTAGACAAACATAGGAAAAAGACCATAGACCACATCCCTAATCAGAATTGAATGTAACGTGTTCTGAGCGCCAAGGACTTGATATGACGCTACCCTCATCACTACTGTTTACTATATATTTCGTTATACGTGTATAGCTTGGCGCTAGGCGAGGCATCGCGTTCTGTGTACGCTGGCGGTGAAAAGGTTAAATGCCACTTGTTCTGCCCACCAAGCAAGCGTCGCCGAGTGAGTTCTCTCTTTGATAGCTCTTGTTGTCAAACGAGTAGGATCTCTCAGGCATGCTGGTTAATTCGAAAAAATCAGAGGTCTTGGGTTCGAACTTGGCAGTCCGACGGTCACACAACTAGCACTGCTGTAGGTACTATAATTCACAAAGGTAAAAAGTGCACACACACACACGTACTTGCATAGGAATTCTAGGGTGATAGCTCTAAAATGTCTATTGTGTAGAGATAAAAAAGTTTTGTATAAAAAAACACCACTTCGAATCGACAATAATATTTATTAGTAAAATAATCTCAAGTAAAAGCAATAATATGATAATTAACGATAATTAATAATAATAAAATAAACAATCTTGTTGCCGGAATAATCCACCATATTATGAGTATGCGCCCGACCCAGTTCTCGATTCAATTTTATTCTCAGTTGACTATTGTTGCCAATAAGTACTTGTTCACGTTGGAACGCGCGGGCGCGGTGGCGGGTGCGGTCGCGAAGCCGTGGCGGGTTCGTGTTTACATTGGCCGCCAGGCGTTTGCGCGGGTGTGACGCTAGTGTGTTTCTAGCGACAAGTTCATACTGGTTGAACTTACCTGACGTCGCGAGTTAATCGCGCGCTCCGCCGCTAGTTCGACGTGAACACACACAAACATCTCACGCGTTTGATATTGACGCGAGCGGCGCGCGCGCGCCAGTCGCTAGCTTGCCTGCTACTTACACCGCACGTGCGTTTCGTACGTGAACACTTGGATATTACGCCATATGTTTGATATTTCGTGACCGCGCCCGCCATCGCGCCCGCGAGTCAACGTGAACAAGTACTAAGCCTGACATTGTGATGATAGATCGATTGGAGCGTCGCGCTATGTTTGTTGATGTAATAGCATGACGAGAACCTCGTGAAAGCAGAGATAGATAAGCAGTTCAAGTATCTAGATCTGTCTCGCGAGGTTTTCGACATGTGGGACCTGAGTACAGCAGTCATTGTGCCGATAGTCGTGTCGGCCAATGGCTTAATAGCCAATAGCCTCGAACAACATATCCTGAAGGCTTTCGTTTGGCAACATTTCTTTTTTTTATTATTGGAAAATTTCAAAATGGAATTAATATTTTTTAAAAGGAATAAAGTAATCATTATTTTAACATTACATGCGACATATTGTTAACATAATAGAAAATAAAAAGAAAAAAATATATAACTAAAGTTTCTTCATGCGTCCTAGCCACATGCCATCTCTGACAGTCGTCTTTTATACGTTCGTCATGGGGTATAGCCGTGGGTATTATAATTTGGTCTGTCTAACTTTCGCCATTTTATTTACTTTCTAAGTAGCAGCCACGGTAATCCGTAAGGTTTTGCATGAATTGATTTCGACGTTATAGCCCCCAGGGACTGCACTAATAATTGTGTCTTATTTTAAACTTCTTACATGTAGAATCAACCACGACACGGTCGTCATTCAGTAGAGCTGCGAAAGAAAACGGACGAAATGGCCTACCACCCCCTTCGTAAAACTTACTCATGAACTCCACCCTGAAAATAACATAAAAGGCTCATTAGACAAACGCTCACTTTCATTGTTAAAAAACCACTAGAATCACCAAATAATTCATAAAGGGGTTTAATCATTTTTGAGTGGAGCCTGGCATGCCTAACTGTCCGAAATGTTATGTTATTTTCAAATTGCAGCTACGCATAAAACAAATATTAAGCAATAGCTGGCATCAATAAAAACAAGCACAGTACGCACGACGACCAATCCAGCTATGCAAAAGCAGTATACGCTGAACTCATTGTACGGAAAGCTGATACAAAGCGAGGTTAACTTATATTGGATTTGTATAGCTTGATGTGTCGCCGTTTGTACGAGACAAAAACTTCGAAAGCGTCACATTCCCGAAATATGTATGAGCTATCAAAGCTTTACTGATGGCCCCGACTAGGTGAATCGATTCTAACTTCTGCGCTCCCTCTTTTCTCAGTCTGATGCATATGCGATAGCAATAAGATATGGACGAAAGAGAGACAAATCCAAAACAAACACTAAATTAATTTAGTTGCACTAAAATACCTACGACCTACGAGTAGTTAAAAATATAGGTAATATTGTATTTGGGAGCTGCATCTGCCAACAAAATGCTTTACAGTTTGGCAGAAGTAACATTTTTTTTTTATTCGATTCGACAACTACAACTGTAGCGGCACATCACTATTCAATGCAAGATACGGAAGGAATGTACTCACCAGTGTAACCGAAGGCAATGGAGGAAAGCTGATAAGCCCTCCATCAGCACCAGTATTGCCAGTGTGAATACGGCCCACAATGCAAAAATTGGGACCAGCATAATTACTGACATTGGCACAGTACGTTGCAAGGCGAGCTTTGACAGAATCATAACCCACAACATGTCAGAAAGTTCTGAAACAATTTAAATGGGTTTTTATTAAAATTGGAGACGCTTGGAGTGAGAGGTTCTGCACTAGCAATCTTTGAGACACAATATGTCAAATAAAGTACTGCTCATACAATTAGAAGATTCGGACATAGGAATGAAATTATACATTTCATGCGGGTCTTCAATTTTAAGAGCACACCAAACATAAGCTGTGCTTGTTGACTCCGCGGAAAGGAATATATTTTTACAGTGGATACCCTTACACTATGTAATATATATGTGAGTATTAAAATAGCATTAAAATAATAAGTAATATTTTCCGATAAGGGTCCATAGCTACGAGTATCCAGCAGACATTGCCTGCCCATTTTCATTTCCGTTCTGCAGCTTTATGAACTATTTCGACAATTTGGATTCTGCAGCGCAGACAGTTAGGATGGGTTGCGGTCCATCAAGGGATGCCTTGGATGACTTCCTCTCGAATTGGCGAGAAGAAGCACAACACAGAGGACAAATGGAAGTCCTGGAATGGGACAGATAAAAAAAAGTTTTATCTACAATATTAAATAAGAATAATTTATTTCAAAAAAAGTAGGTATTACAAAAGTGTACATTTATGTGCAGTAGTGTTATTTCTAAACAATTGTATAATTAGTGCTTATAAGTAAACTATAACTAAAATAAATATAACTGTTGCAAGTTACGATAATGACGAAATCAAATGTTAGCGGTTGTGGTAGCGACCTGCCTGATCTAGGTTTATTTAAAACTGTGTTTCAGGCCATCACTTTACATTGCATAATTTAGTTAGGACAGGAAAAGTTTTAAAATAAAGTAAATCTAGGAAACAAAAACATTAAAACTAACTTAATTACAATATGTACAACTAAATACGAGGGGATGACATGTCAAATCAAACCAGGACTTCTAGAAGTTTTTCTGTGTCCGTGTAATTAAGCATCGCTAAATAATCCGACATTACAAAATTACATTTCCTGTAACTGAGACTATAGAAGTTTCTTGTTGAGTCTATTATACAGGTTCCTAAAAACACATAAAATCGACTAGCAAAAGCATGTCTAGTTTGAGGCTTTGTGCAAACCAGGTCTTTTCTTCTCCTATCGGAAGGAACTGGGTCATGGGGAAGGGTAGAGTGCTGCTGTAGTATAATGTGAAGAATAAATAATTGCAGTACTGTGAGCACATTACATGCTTTGTAGAGCAGGTGTGTAGCAAATGTAAACGGACGAAAGGTAGCAACCTTTAGAATTGCTCTTTGAGCACGTTCTAGAGGGAGAAGAATCGAATTTCCCGCCCCCCCCAGGATGTTATGCAATATGTTAGAATAGACTGACACAACGCTAAATATACCTGTTTTATTAATTTATAGTCGGCCACATTACGTAAATACTTAAAAACATAAATTAGTTTGCGCACCCTAGCACATAGTAACTCGATATGTTTACGGAAATTTAGATTGGGGTCAATAGTGACACCAAGATATTTCACATGGTCAGCTTTTTCTAAAGTAGGGCAAGAACATGCAGTGTTAGCGTACGTGCTACAGGTATGCGCGTAAATGATTTGATTAGTAAGCGGTATGTTAGTATTTCTCATTGTAAATGAAATGTATTTTGTTTTATCAGCATTCAGTGTTAGAAGATTATTCTGGAGCCAATTAGATACAATGTTGAAACCATTCTGAGCATGTTCATAGGCCTCAGCCCTTGATTTAGCTGCAAACAACAGAGCAGTATTAAGACATTACAACACCATTTTTGAGTGTCAGGCTGCAAAGGTCATTAATATAGACTAAAAATAATGTAGGACCTAGTATACTGCCTTGTGGAATTCCAAAACAAATATTAGAAAGATCAGAACTTGTAGTCGGACCAATTTTTACACATTGCTGTCGATCGTTAAGATAATCGGATAATAGTAAAAGCTGCGTTCCTCTTATCCCAAGTGATTCAAGCTTCTGCAAAAGAGTAGTGCAAGAAATAGTGTCAAAGGCCTTGGCAAAGTCAAGAAAAATACCAACTATGCATTCCGCTATCCAGATTTGTTGAAATGTAATTAACCAATTTGTTTACTGCATGGTTAGTTGATTTTTTAGGCCTAAACCCAAATTGATTTTCTGAAATTAGTTTGTTATCTTCCAGGTATTTTATCAGTCTACTGTTTATTATTTTTTCTAAAATGTTTGATAGGCCCGTTAGTTCTGAAATGGGTCTGTAGTTATTCACACTCATTTTGTCTCCAGACTTAAAAATAGGTGTGACCACAGACTTTTTCAGTAATTTTGGAAATATCCCTTTAGATAAACAAAGCTGAAAGATGTGGGTAAGCGGAGGGGCCAGTAGGTGTTTAAATCTTTTAATCACATTATTCGGTATATCATCCCACCCAGTTGCGCAGACATCCTTTAATCCGTCTATTATTCTAACTACTTCGTTGTCGTCAGTATCTAATAAAACAAAAGAATTTAACGTGGAAGATGGCCTAGTTGGGTTTTGAGTAGGAGGACGGCTAATATTTGTGGATTTTTCAGCCAAGTTTTTACCAACGTTGACAAATAGTGGTTAACCTTATTTATTGCTTCGGATGGGTTTATTTCTGTTAATAGTAAATCTAGCGGAGGTTCGGAATTTTTTTGCCCTTAATGTGTTAGTTTTTATAAATTTCCACACAAGTTTGCTATTTTTTCCCGCCTTTTCATTTTTATCGTACTGGTTTTTTAGTTTTTTCAAAAGATTATTACAGAAATTACGATATCTTTTATAGGTAACAGAAAGTATTACGTCATCAGGTGCAAGTCTCCATTTTATGTGAAGTTTGTCTCAGTGTCTTATACAACGAACGAGACCTGGTCTGATCCACGGTTTAATACAATTATACTTTCTAGGGATTTTCTTAGTGAAAGTGTTTTTCCTTATTACGTATTGTAATGAATTTATGAAATATTCTAAAGAAATATTTGCATCAACAGAATCATAAATAGGGTTAAAATTAATGCCGCGTATGTCACTTTCAAGGTTTGTCATATAGCTACGAGCTACGCTCGCAGTTTTTTCTAGGTGAACTTATTTGCATTGTAACTTATTTAACAGCTTGATGATCGGTAAGCGCGGAGTTAGTAACCAATGTTTTGGATGTTTTTTTTGATTTTAGAATGACATGATCTGAGCAAGAACCGCTTTGGTGTGTGGGGTAATAGTGAGCTGGTAAAAGTCCATGAAATGCACAAATATTTAGGTAATTATGTGTATGGGTATCGGGTTTCTCGGAGGAAATGTTTATGTTGATATCTCCTACGAGTATTATGTTTTTGAAAATACTTAAGGTTTTTAAGTTTGTGTAGAGTGAGTCCAAAAATCTGTCGATATTATGAGAGGGAGGCCTAAAATAGCCATGACTACTGTATCGGGAATAATTACTGTCTTAATTATAAATATTAATTAATATTAATTATTAAGCAATTACTGTCTTGGGATAGTGGTTCTTCTTTGATAGTTCGCAAATTATTTTTAACAAAAACTACAACTCCGTCGTTTTGGTTGATGTTTCTGTCTGTTTTATATGAGTAAAATCCGTTCAGAGATGGTAAGTTGACTGTTTGTTTTGACAACCAACATTCTGTTAGTACGATAATATCACAGCTTATATCAGGACTTTGTAAAAACACTTCAAAACCGTCCATATTTCGGTTTATGCTGCGAATATTTTGTGTAAGCAAGGTAATCGATTTATCACCAGAACGAAGAAGGTATTTACAGTCCTCAACATTACAGATCTTGGATTCAGACACAGTAAAACTATTTAGATCACTGATTAGCTAATTGCTCATGATAATTACAAACTAAGAAGAAATACAAATAAATAAGCTACCTGTTTGTGTGCCTGCTAAAAATAATATTTTATACTGTGGCGCTCTTAGGCGCCCTCATAATCTATTGAGTTGATGTAGTTGGTCTCTGCATATTTACGTGCCGGGCAACTTACATCACCGGTTGGATGGTCACATTTCCTCTTGAATTTTTTGCACGTCGCACACTGTGGGGGAGAAGATTTGCTACTGCATTCCTTCACGGAGTGTCCCGTCTCTGCACAGTGGTCGCAAGTAGGACTCGTTTCACGGCAAAACTTAGCTGCGTGGCCGAACTGCTGGCAATTGTAGCACCTGGTGACGATCGTAAAATCTCTCACCGGGCACGAGGTCTAATTTATAAAAATTCTGCTTTGGTTTACCAGCATTTTTCTTATGCCAGCGGGTACCTCCAGAATGTAGTTGCAGGTAGGAAGGCCTTTCTTACCCGATTTATGGCTCAGTTTGATAGTCTCAAGGAAGGAGTCACGAGTTGTATTCGGAAATTTATCGAATAGGTTTTGCTCGTAAATACAGTCAAATACCTCCTTCTCAGTAAGGGCTACGGGAACACCAATGACAGTAACCCTAGGGCGTCGTTTAGAAGGTTCTTCTATTGTGAGGCCTGAGGTGAATATCTTCTCCGATTTCTTCAGTTTGTCAATATCGCCTTTATTGTCAGTGCTAATTAGTACTCCCCCATTTTTCACTTTTTTCAGGCCACGTACATGAAGTTTGAGTTGCTCGGGGGATATTAACTTTTGAACAAGTGACTTGGTGTCGTCACTTGTTTTAGTTTTATCGCTGGGATAGATGGCGATTGCACTCAAGTTTGCAGGACGGATGAAATTGTCGGAGCCTTTCTTCACCATGTTAGCATAGGAATTGCTAGACGTATTCAGCTTCGACTCAAAAACCTCTTTAAATTGGTCCAGAGAATTCGCCATATTCTTCTGAAGCTGTAAGTGCTGGACAGTACTGTGGGACTGGATCATTTTCTGCTTTACTGATTGGTAAAGGACAGCCATCTGAGAAGTCCCACTTTGGACCTTACGGCAAAGATTTACTACACGTTGCTTCTGGTCCGAGTTCATTTTTCCTTCACCAACAATAGTGCAGACTTCGGTCAGAATGCCATCAATAGATAGCCACCACTTCTGGATCTCTGGCGTGCTGACAATTTCACTCGGCAAAAAATTCTCCTCAGGTGCTGGTACAGGTGGTGGTGGATGTGGTTCACTCGAGGGCAATTCTGCGGTAGGTGTTGGCGGAGGACTTCGTCGTAGTAATTGGCTGCGGGCCCCAAATGGGCTCGATCCTGGGTTAAAAAATTGTCTCCTTTGCAGTTAACTTTTTTACTTTGCACCCGCCGTCGAAGTATTCTTGGAAGAGAATACCAAATGACTACTACTATGTATATGACTAAAATGGCAGATCTGTCATGATCAAAGAAGGGATCAAAACATCTGAGCCATTTACATTTTGTTCATGACATTGTCGTGCTATCAGATAATCCTTTGGAACTTCTACATTATGGTCAAAAAATTACAAGCAGCCAGCGAATATGTGGGTTTAGAGATGAACTCCAAAAGTGATGACCAACAACGAAATGATTCCTATCTTGGTAACAAAATGCCGCTCGAATACGTCCAAAACTACATACATAATGGGAAACCAAATCTCTTTCAACCCAACCTTTCAAATCTCTTTCAACCCAACCTTTCAAATCTCTTTCAAATCAACCCTCCTATAATCAGAATGAAAAAGACTTTTATTGGACTCTACAATTTAATCTTGTCTCACTTATGGCTGCCACACTTGGGTATATGAAATGAAAGCGAGAATCAAGATCCAAACCACACATCTATGGAGGGAAGCTGCTTAGGTATCAAACTATTAGTGGAGCGACAGGGGGTTTTTAACTCTGACTTTGCTTTTCTTTTTTTTTTTGTTTTTTTTTTTGTACTATAAATTATTACTATAAATAATTATAATAATAATAATATAATTATTATTACTATAAATTTGCCATTATTTTTTTGTGATTTTGTTTTTTTTTAATAAAAAAATGTACATCTTTTTTTTTTCGCATTGCTTGGTTTGGGCGGGCACGTTGCAAGGTATTCTGATGATCGTTGGACAATCATGCCAATTAAATGGAGTGCGTGAAGGTGCGTGATACGTGAGTGACCAGCGTAGCAACAGTTCGCTTGCATAGAAGCGGCAGCGATAGTGTGACGGGTGGACCGGTCGGCGTATGTGGTGAATCACCCGTGACAAGCGGCTGACCAGTTTTTACCGATTTTTGGTTTAACTTCGGTACCATGGATCGGATTTAAACGATCACTATTACAAAGCACAGAAATTTCTTGAGTATTACACTGACGTAACTTTCGTCTTTAGATACTGTTTAATGCGTTTTTTGTAAATATTTAACAAATAAAATTTTGAAAAAATTAATAATAATAAAATTAAATAAGTTGTGCTGCGCACACGAAAGAGTCTACCGAGTCCACAAACCACGGGGTAATAATTTTTTGTGGCACGACACTTTATGATACAATTTTACCATCAAGGCACAATAGAAGAACAAATTGATTAGAATTCTATGAAGACTTTTTCACAATGTATCAAATAAGTCCGTACAACGGATCCTAGATAATAGATTGTAGCGATCAAACGTATTAAAACATCATCCGTCGTCGATGTCATGGCGTGCACACGTGCACTATGATACTTACGTCGCCGACACCAGTTAACAACACAAACCCAACGTGCTGGTGTCGTAGCGTGTCCTACCGTACCGTACAGAGTTACCTACCCGTAATTACTTACGTGCATGTGCAAGAGACAGAGCCCACAGCCGAAGGTAAGAAGCTGTATGTGATATAGTACTGAGCACATACTCAATGGTATGTACTGCTTGATGTATCATCACATCCGAAACAACAATTGAATATTTTTTTACTTCCGCTTCCATTTCATTTTGAAGTACTGGATCTTTTTGAGCACTTTTCTTGTAGTCTATTAGAGCTTCCTACAAAGATTGATATTAAGATTATTCTATAAAGGGATACGTCTACAAGGTAGCAGGCTAAACCTTAGAAATCACGCATCATGCGCGTAACCAAGTGCCAATTATATCCGAGAATCTAGAAATACTATTATTGAATAGTTCGGTAGAGAAAAAATTAAACAAATAAAAAATACATGCCTCAGCTTGTCTTCTTTTTTTCTTATTATACTTTATCTTGTATATTGGTGATCCTAAGAGCAACACGGGCACAAATGCTATTGCAATACTAACAAAGACTTTTTGTAACCATTCTTGGCCTTTGAAAAAGTATGCACTGTTGCAAGTGTCGAATGCCGGAGTAGCGGTGTCAAATAGTCCCATCTTAATAAATAACATCAGGACCTGAGGAGCACATGCAGTGTTCTTCTGCGGGTCCCCTGCAAAAAGTTAGATACTTGTTGAAAAATATATTTTTATTAGATTTTATCTACAGATCATCTTTTTGGTTGAGGTCAGCACCAATGATCTAGCGGGTGAAGGGAAATGCGGGTAATACAAACACTATCGTGGTCACTAACATTATCGTTAACACCGATAAAAATTGGTAAAAATGTTCGCGAGCAGACAGTTTCGTGTGTCGGGAACAGGTCTGTGTCTAGTCCGTCAACGAATATAGGGCCCGTCCGAAAGTTGTTCGTAACTACGGACTAAACCCTATTCCCCTAACTGGAGTCATAGACAATATTCGTGAACGAATGATGCATGGCGATAGAGTTGTGCTATTTTAACGGTCGATTACCACTTTGTGGTTTCCAAGATTGTAATTTTTTTTTTTTTTGTTATTGTTAAAAAAAATACCACATTTTAATAATATACTTTTTATTATAAGGCATTTGTGCGGGATTTTAATGGGTTTTGCTGGAATAATACTCGTTGCAAGAACAATTTTAGTTTAATCGATGTTAACTGCACGGGTTATGTATAGCAAGTGAATAAGTGACGTTTCTATATACAAAGAAAGTACATGGACACCTTATAAAATAAGACTAAAAACTAGTTGAGCGGGTTGCTGCTATGCAGTATTGATTAGGCGCTCCAACATGCCCCCGGGCGTTGAAAGCGATGGTTTCAACCAGATTCATTTGAAGACACAGGCAATGGGCAGATTCTGTTAAATGCCCGCCGAACGGTTCCAGTGCAGGTCTGGATATCAGCGACACGAGCGATGCCATCAGTTCCCGGGTGAACAGCCACAATCCGTCCAAGTTTCCACTTCAGAGGAGGAAGATTGTCCTCCTTAATCACGACTAAGGAGTTTAATTTCAGCCCATCCTTGCAGGAACACCATTTGGACCGTACTTGTAATTCTGTCACATACTCCTTACTCCATCTGCTCCAGAAGTGTTGGCGGAGTTGTTCGATTCGTTGGAAGCGAGTCAGATGGTTGGCAGAATAATCCTGGTAGTCAGGTTGCGGCAAGGAAGTAAGAGGCCGCCCAACAAGAAAATGTCCCGGCGTAAGCGGAGTATAATCTGCAGGATCCGAAGACAAGGGCGTCAGTGGACGTGAGTTCAGAATGACTTCAATCTTAGCTAGTGCGGTGTACAGCTCCTCGAAGGTCAAATTACAATTTCCCAACACTCTTTGAAGGTGGTATTTTGTTGACTTGACACCCGCCTCCCAGAGCCCGCCGAAATGAGGGGTATATGCGGGTATAAAGTGGAACCTTATTCCATCGTTCGCTGCACTTTCACCCAAGGACGAACTATTTAATTTTAAAAATTTTGAAAGGTCGTTGTACGCACCGACAAATGAGGTACCATTATCCGAGAAGATATCAACGGGTTTACCTCTTCGAGAAATAAATCGATACAAAGCCAGTAAATAACTATTGCTGGTTAAATCGCCAACGAGCTCCAAATGTATGGCTTTGGTTGTGAAACAAATGAAAATTGCGACATACACCTTTACCAGCCTGCATCCACGAGCTTGACGACTAGCACACATAATAGGCCCGGCATAATCAACGCCCGTGCTCTCAAAGGGATAACCTGGACGAAGGCGTTCTTGTGGTAAGTTACCCATTAATGGAGTTACGACCTTACCCTTCATGCGTTGACACAGAACACACTTGTGATAACATGCCTTTGCCAAGTTGCGACCTCCTATTGGCCAGTAAGATTCCCTTATGGAAGCTAGCAGTAATTGTGGGCCAGCATGCATTAATCGTCTATGCTCGAAATGAAATAACAATTTTGTTAATTTATGAGTGGACTGTAATAATATAGGGTGCTTTTTATCGTAAGCAAAATTTGAATTATCGAGACGTCCTCCTACTCGCATAATATTTTTGTCGTCCAAAAAACATTAGGTAGGTAAGCTTTTATTTAAAAGTAATTCGTACTCTGAAAATGATTGAGACTGACTATGAATAATGACAACATTTAGTGCATCTTCACATCACACCATGTGACAAATAATACTCCTTTGGATAATGTTTTCTGCATGACTTAATAAATCGTAATAGGTAAGCAACAGAGCGTATCAGCCGTGAGTAATTAGAATAACGACTAAAATCAATGAAATCCTCAGCTTTTGAATTATTAATGACAGCATTTAACACTACATTAGGTCGAGTCTCCGGTAACGACACTTAATTTGTGAAGGCCAGTCAGACGGGTCTTGCCCTAAGAATTTAGGTCCATGCCACCACAGATCCGAACCCTGCAGAACACTGATATCCACTCCACGAGATATGAGGTCTGCTGGGTTTTGATCGGTTGGGACGTGCCGCCATGTACAGTTGCCCGCCTTATCCAAAACTTCAGCAACGCGGTTGCGTACAAACGGTTGAAGTTTGGTAGGCATCATCTGTAACCATCCCAGCACGATGGTTGAATCAGTCCAACAATAGACCCGACTGATCTTCACTCGGAGTGAGGCCATCACTTTCTCATAGAGACGAGAACCAACTACCGCACCACACAACTCCAGCCGCGGGATTGTTGTAGGCTTTATGGGAGCCACTCGACTCTTGGCCATCAGTAAACGAACCAAATGTTCACCCTTATCATTAATACTGCGAATGTAGACGCAAGCACCATATGCAGACTCAGACGCATCTGTGAAAATATGGAGTTCTAGCTCCGTATATAAATTGCAGACTACAATACGCGGAATACGGAAATCATTTAAAAGAGGTAAAGACTTAATTATCACATCCCAATGCTTACTAATACCATTAGGTAATGGTTGATTCCATGTCTAACCACACTTTCTGTAGCAGTACCTTCATAGTGATAACAATAGGACCTAAAAGGCCTAAGAGGTCGAAAATTTGCGCAATCACGGATAGCAAATCACGCTTAGTGTACCCAGTCGAGGACTTAGTTACACTTATAGGAAACCCTAACTCATCAGCACTGACATACCAACCAAGACCAAGCAATCTGTCAGGCTCATTAGGTCCAATATTTAAGTCTAATGACGCTGGCAAGTTGTTTGACACAGGAACACAATCCGACACTAGTTGAGGTTCATTTGACTTCCACTTTCTCAATGGCATACATACCGAAGCAAGCACCTTTGTAACTTCAGTGCGAATTAATTTTGCTTCGTGTAAGTCATTCGCCCCTGTAAGTAAATCGTCGACGTAAAAGTCATGTCTGATGATATCAGATATTTTAGGGTTCCTACAATCTAATCCGAGTTGTTCAAGGCATCGAGTCGCAAGAAACGGTGCTCTAGCCGTATCGTACGTGACGGTGTTTAATTCATAAACACTAATCGGCTCACAAGCATTGTCACGCCAAACAATCTGTTGCAAATACCTATCCGATGGGTGGACGACTATTTGTCTATACATCTTCTCCACATCCGCAGATAAGACATACTTGTGGAACCTGAAACGAAGGAGTATAGACAACAGGTCGTCCTGTACAGTAGGCCCGACCATCTGTAGGTCATTAAAGGACGCTCCCGTCGAAGTAGGACAACTTGCGTTGAAGACAACACGAAGTTTGGTCGTGCTACTCGACTCACGCAATATTCCGTGATGGGGAATAAAATAACCAGTACACAAATTAGGTTTATTAATTTTTGTCATATGACCTAGTGACTCGTATTCTAACAAAAAGTCATGATACATTCTACTAAAGTCTAGTTTGACCTTTAATCTACGCTCCAAAGACTGTAAACAATGTGCAGCTTTCTTAAAAGAATTGCCCAGAACAGATGCATCTTTCTTAAGGGGTATGCTTACACAAAAACGACCATCAGACAATCGTGTCGTATTTTTCACGAAATGATCTTCACACATTTTTTCTTCTGGCATGTAAGAATTGGAAGATTTCGCATTGACCTCCTCTAATTGCCAGAACCTTGTCAATTCTGTTCTAAGCCCTTCCCAGTCACTATCGCCATCGGAAATCATTTTAGTGAAATTACAATTTACATCATTCGACAGCAGTGAAATATAATTTTGAGTAATTGGACCGGAAACTATCCATCCCAAACGGGTTTCACACAATAATGGTTTTCCGGCACCTAATTTTAATCTTTGCGATCCTAACAATTCCCAAAATATGTCAGCACCGATTAATAAATCAACATCAGCTGGCTTATAAAAAGTAGGATCAGCAAGAATAATATTTGAAGGTATTTCGAAATCAGAAATGTTTATTTCACGGGATGGTACGTTACTTGTAATGTATGGCAGAACAAAACAATTAAGTTCGAAAGCAAAACTGTCATCTAATGACGTCATCTGAACACGACATGTTTTGCCTACGTACGAAGTGACATTGTTGATGCCAAGAATAGATTTATTAACTAGGCTAGTTTTTAAACTGAGTTGTTTACATAACCTGTCCGTTATGAATGACAAGGTGCTACCGCTATCAATTACCGCGCGAGCGAGATGCACGCATCCATTGTGGTCCCGCAGTTTGCAATAATGAGACTCGAATTCAGAAAGCTCGAATTCTTGTAATTTGAGATCATCCACAATGCATTCCAGACGTAACTGTACCTCATCATACTGCTCGTACAACGACTCCAACTTGCCCATGCGCAACTGCAACTCTGACACATCACAGTTCGATAACTCTTTGTCCTTAAGTGAGTCCAGAAAGTTGACGAACGCAGTCAAACGACCCTTAAAGCTACCTCGCTTTTTAACTAACTCCCTTTCCTCGGACATGCTGGGAGATGAGTGTTGTCAACCTGAAATTGATACAGGAATGCAATTATAAAGAGAACAATATTATATTAATATACGCCTAGAACTGTGTTGTATACACTTCCTGAATGTTATTGCAAACAACAGAAACTAAATAATGTAACAATGACTTGCACTAATATCAACACTCTCAACTTAATTATATTATTAAGTATTATGTTAAGATACCTGCTAACACTAAACAACCACTGTTAAGTAGAAAATTATGTGAATTAGTTACAGCTTTATCCTTAATTAAGTTTAAATGATGTAGCAAATAAGCTAACTATACTCTAATCAGTATGATTTTAAACTTAATTTTGTTGATGAATAAAATACTAATCACAATGCAACAAGTACCTAATGATTTTCATCTAACACAATACAATAGGTAATACATTAAATTATACTGACCTTTTTCTGTATATTTACTTAACTTATATACTACCTGAGTGTTGGGTGACGATATTAGATTAATTTTATTATAAACGCAGTACACCGCTAATAGCTTGCTTGAGATCAATCCAATCACATATGGTATCCAATCCACCGGCAAATAACCTCCACGACACGTGGATAATAAAATCTCTTCTTTATATTAAACGTTATCCGGCTCGAAGGACCATGTGCGGGATTTTAAAGCTGGGCATTCACGGTCATGCCATCTTGTCAAATGGCATGATATACGTCCAAATTTGATTGTGAATGTGAAAATCCTTTTGGCATGATGTAAAACTCTGGATTTCCATTCGCATCAAAATCCATCGCGCCGCGCCGTGGCGTCACGCCGCATCATCATGCCGTCGCATCGTGAGTGGGGATACACTACGTCATGCCATCGCGCCGCGCTGCCCGTGAATGCGCAAACCGACATCCATTTTGTGTTCATTCCGCATGGAGACGTGTTTCGTGCAAGACGTATCTACTTTTTTGTTTTGTGTTACCAAAATGGCGTCCGGGCGCGAGGCGATAATCGAATTTATCAATAAATACAAGGAACTAGAATGTTTGTGGAAGGTGAATGACAAAGATTATAGAAATAAACATAAGAGGTTAAACGCCACCGAACAGCTATTACAAATAATAAAAAAAACAGAGCCTAGCGCAATTCACTGAGGAGTTCATTCAACAAGGAGCATAATAAGGTATGTCTTATACAAATTACATAAGTATCTTTGAGTTTTATAGGGTTTAAATGATAAACAAGTCAGCATTACTGAAACAATTGTTTTTTTTGTTAAGTAACTGCAATAGCTGGGTCGACGGCGCGTCGTGTTCCACGCGCGCCTCAAAGAGCGTCAGCAAGATGACGGGGCCCCCTGTAGAGGGCCGAAGCCTGCCGGGGTCGCGGGACTTATCTCATTACCGTGACCCCGGAACGTAAAGGGCTATTGAAGGAACACCGTGGATTTTAGTCAGTACAAGTCTGACAGTACCTCCCGCCATGCCCGGGGTGGGAGGTCTCATTTGAAGATTTTACCACGATAAAAAAAAAAAAAAGTAACTGCAATAGCTAATTATAAATCATGGCTTTATTTTATATTATGTACCTACTTAGTATTCAAAGTAACTTCTTTTTTTTTAACACACTGTCAAACAACAATATGCACACAAATCAAATATTCAATCAAGGGTCGATCAACTCACGTCGGGTTCTGCTAAAAAGTCTTTAAACTTGTTAAGGTGACCATTTCGAGCTACTATCATCCATTCAATAAATTACAATAGAAAACATAGTTTTATTACGGGAAATTACTTATTGACTGTCAAAACTGCAATTTACCTATCATTATTATTTTTAAGTTGTTTGTAATTAATTGACCCACAAAGATACGACAGCCGTATTGAAATAGTGATTATAAAAGTACCTAACTAATAAAATATTTGTTGCAGGTTAAAGCATCTTATCGATCAGGGGCCGGAACCGATGAAGTCCATATACCTAAATTATGGTACTATGATTTATTGCTATTTTTGGCAGACATTGAAGTGAGAAAATCTAGTGGTATTGCTGAAGTATTAAATGAAACGACACCTGAACATGAGGTAATCGTGGGCTCCCCTACTATTAACTCCAGGGAGTTGAGAAATTCAACAGGGTAGGCAGTACTATCGTCATTAGCCATCACAGTGTCATGTGTGTATGCTTTTGAATCGCCGACGATCATATCATTATTTTTTTTTGTTTATTTTACTGATCCACTCGTTCTTTGGCGCCAGCACTGCCCACTCGCACAACCACTCTTTGTTTGAACTCTTTGAGGCGCGCGTGGAACACGAACGCGCCGTCGACACGGCCTATTGAAAATGGAATGTGTAGAACCCTTAAGCAAAGTTGCAGCAATGCTGGAGGACGCCATAACGCCATAACCATGACGGCACGGTTGGCGCAGTGGCTGAGCCAGCGCTGCGTGTCGCGGTTTCGATTCCCGCACGGAACAAATTTACAACGTCGTGGATTTTAATTTTGTTTTGATTTTTAATGTCTTTAGAGATTTTATTTCGTAATGGGTTGTAAGTAGTACTTATAACTTCCACGCAAAGAGTAAACCCAAAAGGAGAAAAAAAACATTAATAATTCATTTTCAGCCATTCTGATAACACTTCAATATCTTTTGCGTCTGTTGGTTGATTTTGATGAAATAGACGCTAAATGTTACTCGGAACAATGCTTCTTATGTTTCAATATTTCCATTTTGAATACACGGGGTTTTTACGTGATGCGCGCACAAACAAACAGAAAAACAGACAAAAATTCAAAAAATGGTAGAAATGGGTTCTGTTAGTGCTCCTTTAACACCCCTACTATTTTTTTTCTAAATATTTTCAAATATACAGAAACGCCACGTCTACAGATTTATTATATGTATAGATAATGCATATTATAACCTTAAAAGCTAACACCCCTACTATTTTTTTTTCTAAATATTTTCAATGTAAAGAAACGCCACGTCTACAGATTTACTATATGTATAGATAAAGCATATTATAACCTTAAAAACTAACACTTACCCGTATTTAGTAATTTTCTTTATATTTGATTCATAATTTGACTGCCGCGTGAATATTGCCAATAACCAACCACACATTAACAGTAAAATTTGATTTGCACTTTGATTAACATCATCAAATTTCCATGATTTTACTTATGATTTCACTTCGATATTAGCAATGCGTCGCCATCATTTATTTACCTTATGACTTGTACGAAAAATTGTTTCTCGTTTAATTATATAGTTTTCAGGCACTACCGTCACCTAATATAGGCACTATGTTAGGTGACACAACCTTCCGGCTCGCTACGTGTTTGCGATTGGGCGCTCCTTGTGGGGCTCCACGGGTCCTTCCCCGTAGTCAAACTATTTTGTCCAACTGATTTGACTACAAGGAATAATTTTCCCAGTGGTCAAACTTTATTGATATTGCAACTTTTTAGCACGCCGTATGCATGCAGTTTAAGTATGTACAGTCAAAGATAAAATTAATGTCAAATGTCAAGCGTCGCGTCATTCACAATAAAATTGTTATCCTTTGTTGAATTTCATATTATTCATCAATGATGTTATATAGTACTAGATCAGCAGTGCTCGCCGCCAAAGCGTTGCCGGGTCGTAGATGGCCACAGCCTTATCTGACTTCAGTTGTCAAGTTGACGTCAAGGGAGCGATTGCTTATAACTAAAAAAATTACAAAATGGGGAAATGTGCGGTTAAAATTTGCATGTCACGGTCTCAAAAAATGAATAAAACATGTGGTGTTACATTTCACAGGTAAGTTAGCTAAATTTTCTTCAGATTCACCATAAAAACATGACGAAACGAAGTCAAATTTTTAAACATTTTTATTGTCATCAGTGTTACCAGTAAAACCGATTTTTATTTTGCCAGAGACTTGGGAGTTTAGTGAATGACGAAAGTATGTTCCTGTAAGTCTTAATTATTATTATAGTCTGTTTGGATTAAACAAAGGTATTTTAATATAATTATTCTTATTAATATTTTAATATAATAATTCGTTACAGATGCATGAACTGGTCACTAGAAAGGCATTCCGCGTTGTCAGTTCCTAACAAAATCCTGCTCTACAAAACAGACCTTATCTATTTATATGGACACAAGAACAAAGTGACAAGTAAACGCAATGGACGTTCTCTTTGATATAATTTTACTTTTAGCAAATTAAGTTAGATTAAAATTGCTTATTAGCCTTATTAGGCTAGATTGTAATATAATAAACAAGATAAAAAAAAACCATTTTGAACAATAGTTATTTTACACAATCTTAATAGTCTTGAAATAAAATATTTAAGTAGGGTAAAGTGACCTAATTTTGGCACCCCACTAATTATTGGCACTTCTGTGATTTAACCGTTTTTATAAGAAAACATCTAATCTCGCGGTGTTGCAACTTATTTAAATAGAGTAGTAGAATCTTGAGCTATCGCACTGGCAACACATAAATAAAAAAGAATTTATATTGGCGTCAGAAGGATAGCAACAGCTGAGCGTATCTCGATCTAGTATGTGAAAACTAGTTTTTTTGTTAAGGTAAGAGCTTTTGTTATATCATCAAATCTTAGTAATAAAGTGTTTTATACTGTGATTCATCATGAATAGCAAATTCAACACATATTATTCTACGTTTTTGTCATATTTTTTCCATGGTTTTTATTGTTTTTATTATTTTATCCAGGTGCCAACAATTGGTATTACAAAAATGACCGAATTCTAATATATTGGCACTAATGCCAATAAATGGATTTTTGAACTTAATTTTTTCAGAGGTTTATTTAGTGAATTATAGTATTCCTTGACTACCTTATTTTGCATCATTAATGAATACATGTATAAAAACGCATTATTCCAAATCTTGGCACCGGTGCCAACTGCAAAATTACCAATTATGACCACTACCGCCAATAATTGGCCATAAATGTGCTAATAATTGGTCATCTTACGTATGTTATGGTTTTATTTTCAGTGTACCCGACTTTTTTAACCATGAAGAAGAAGAAAGGGAAAAAAAGAAATTAGAAGCAAAAAGTAAACCGACAAAACCAAAGGCACAAAACTCTAAGATAAAAATGAAGAAGGACTACAAAGGAGTAAACACAGATGTGCTAAAACTTATGTTATCAGAAAAATTGAATACTTCTGCTGCTTTGTCGTTAATACCACCCCCACTTGCAAATGAAGATTATACACCAAATGAAAAAGAAGACGATAAGGAAAATGATACAGACTACACCAATTTGACACCTGATAATAAAGATCAGAAACAAAACAAGATTTTATACACAGCAGCTGATATAGAGAAGTTTTTGACTGAATTTGAAGATTAAGGAACCCATTATTATAACGTTAATTTAGAAATGTAACTATTCAGTTCCTACTTGATCTCTTAAGTTTAAGATATTGCCTAATGATAAGATATAAATGTATACCTTATTGTTGTCTGTCCTAAAATTTTTACTAAATGTTGATTTTGATACTTTTTATGAACCAAATGATTGCTAAAGAAAGCTAGGTGTCTAACTAAAAACATATGTAGATATAAATGATTACTTATTTATTAGTCTTTTTTACTTCATCCTTGTTTTCTACATACTATTTTCCTATATTTATTAAATAAACTAAAATGCCAATAAATGGGACTAGGCCTATGCAGATAACTGGTCAAAGTATGCCAGTAATTGGGAAAACAGTGTTATTTTTTCTTAATAAATAAAAACGTTATTAAAGAGGTATCTAGTAGATTTTGCTTTTATTTAAAAACGTTTACTAACTATTTTTCTACCTTTTACATACATTTGTTTTTCTGGCAACACTTTATAAAGATAGTTTTTACGATTTCTTTGAACAGGGATCCTTAAAGTGCCAATAATTGGGGATCTTACGGTACGTTTACGCATTTTTTTCTTCCTTTGAGTACCTACATAATCCATCCATTCATCCATTTCTTTAATTCTCAATTGAAAGATACTTCATAGTAATTGATTCAATAAATACCTTCGTCATTCTGGGGAAATTATGTTGATCATTGGCAACTCTGCCCGTTCGTCCGATAACAATGTCTTGGCTCTTTCCAATGTCATAGTTTGACGGTAGAAGAAATGAGACAAACATATTATTTTGACAGATGACATAATTTATGTATCCGTTTCAAAGCTACGACTTTAAATTCGTAAGTGGCTACGTTTTTCTAAGAGTTGTTAGTAGGACACTGCTCCTCTAGTATTATATAACCTCATTGTTATTCATAATCAAAAATGGATATGAAATATGTGAAACGTAAACGTGGTCTAGTTTTACTCCACGATGGGCGGCAGTATTACAGATGGCGTATCTACAAAAATGGGAACGTATTTTGGGCATGCAGTCATCTGAGAAAAGATAAGTGTCGAGGGTCTATCACTGTGAAGGTAGTGTACAAAATTATTGGCTCCGTTTGCTCATGAACTTACTATAAGGCTCGGCGCAAACGAGTCCTCTATTACTGCCGCTGTTGCAAATGTGGCAGTGGCGTGCGACAGCTACTGGTGTTCGGAAGCCTAGTTTGAGGGAAGATTTTTCCTAAGTTCTATATATTGGTAGAAGTAGAACAAACAATAGAACAGATGGTAACGACTCAGGAGAGGGCCCTCCCTCTCCCTCCCCAGGGGCGCGACGGTGGTGGCGAGTCGCGGACGCTGCTGTAGCGTGTGGCCACCATCGGCCACGTGTACAAAAATCGCGTGAGCTGCTTGTTGCTGGCCATCGGTGGCTGTGTACGGTGGCTCATTTGCGCAGTTTATTTTTTGTAGAGACGTTTTTTTTTAATTGCATTTTTTTTAATCTTTATTAATTTATAGAGGGTTTGATCATATTATTTTTTCTTTTATTTAGAATGACAACATAGTAAAAAGGACTAAACACATCTGTTTTGCTGATTATAAGAAAAATGAGATCGATATTGTGATTGATGAGTTAAGACAAGAAGTGGTTAACAATTATGTCCCTATTCCAACAGCATATAAAGAAAAGAAGAAGTTTACCAAAAATTTACCATCCTTTGGCAGTGTGAAATCGGTTTTATACAATAATCGTAAAAAAAACATGCTTCATTGATTCTAAAGAGGGAACAGTTCCCGAAAATTTGTATTCATTTCTCTTGGCTGATTATGTTACCGAAACAAGACTAATTATGATTTTTTGTTCAGAAAAAAATAAGACAAGAATGGTTCAATTGAAAGAATTTTTTGGGGATGGCACTTTCTACAGTTGCCCAAATGGATTTACACAATTGTACAGCATCCATGCGGCTTTAGATACATCATCAACCACAACGCACGTGATTCCAGTTGCTTATGCACTAATGACGGATAAAACGGAAGAATCATATGAAATTTTATTCTCTATGTTACATTCTCAAATACCCGAATGGTTACCAAAAAAATTTCACTCTGATTTTGAAATTGCTGCCAGCAATGCTATTTCATCGATTTTCACAGATGTCCAGTTAATAAAATATTTCTATCATTTTACAAATTCACAATGGAAAAAGGCCAAAAAAATGAAAATACAAAGCAAAGATGGAAAAAGAGTGGTCGGATTATGTGCTGCACAGTGCACTTGCTTTGCTACCTGAAAAAAAAAATGATGAAGGTTGGGATTATATACAATCTGATTGTCCTAAAACACCAAAAATTGAAAAATACCTTCAATATTTCGAGAACACATGGCTAAAAAAGAAATCATTTAGAATACAATGGTCAGTATATGGACAAAGGCATCGAACTAATAATGTTGTAGAGAGCTGGAATGCTCAACTTAATAAATTTATGAAGAGACATAATCCAATAACAGTTTCTCGTTTGCTCAAAACATTATTAGACAAAGAAAGCAATTCCTCCGAAGAACCGTCTCCTCGCCGGAGTGAATTAATATATTGAGACGAATTCATTCAAAAATGCCAAATGGAGTTAATACACGATGAAATAGATGTCGGCTATTTTTTAAATAAATTGAGATAGTTTTTTTTTTAATGATATAAGAACGGCAACAAGATTATTTAGTTCGGTGCCGTACCCCATACACGCACCATTCCACGATGAAAGTTTTAGTTATGAGCAAGGTTTTCTCTACATTTTTAGGTTATTGGTATTTAAACTGTAAATGTATTCCCAACATTTTTTGGGAAGAAGTGGCCGAGAAGTAAAAAATCCCAATACGCGTTTCTCTTTTTTTTCTTTTTTTTTGCGAGAGGAGTGGCGATAGAAGCGCAACGGTGCCTCCGTTGTTTTTCCACTAAGATTTTACCATTGAGTTTGGCCTTTTTCCATTGAGAATTTGTGAAATGATAGAAACCGATGTTAGAAACCAAATTGGAATTAATATAATTTGCAGCTGCAGTTCTTTACAAAATCCAAATGAACTTTCTTAATGGACCATTCTGGTAACTGCGATTTAATAATTTGAAACATTATTACTGTAACTTCGAAAAAATTATATTACGGCTTTAATTTTTGTTATAACTGTACACTACAGCAGTCAAACTTTATATACAGGTAGGATCACTGGAGTAGTTTGACTACGGGGAAGGACCCCATGGAAGTTGGGTAGGCCTTTGGTGTGGGACGCAACTTGCGTCGACACCCTTGCGCCATCCCATCTTCCTAGCACAGTGGGCTGCGCTGGGGCGGCTGCTGCAGGTGCTGAAAACCTCAAACGGTGCAAATACAATAATTTAATTGGTAGTTATGTGTTTGAGCCGTCTGGGGTTGAAACACTAGGGCCATGGGGTCCGAGTGCCCACCTAGTTTTTCGGGAAATCGCCAAGCGGTTGGTCGACTCTTCACGTGACCAGAGGGCGGGCCTATTTTTTGGCCAAAGAATCAGCATTGCCATCCAACGTGGTAATGCTGCCAGCCTTCTGGGCACTTTTCCTGTTGACAGCGATGCGGACGAATTTTTGGATGCCCTGTAACCATTTTATACCTGTACATATTGATTTCCATTATAGTTTTGTAGTTTGTAAATAATTAAAATTATTATATTATTATTTGATTAAAATTAAATAAATTTAACACTTATAGTTTTCTGATTATCTTCAAACTTGATCTTTATAAGAAGTTTATATATTATTTGGTGTGTAACGGTTTCTCCTTACACCATATAACAGCTCATATACAGCTACTTTACAGCTTCTACAGTCACTATACAGCTCTACTATCAGTCTCGTGCGCGCGCGCTTGGCGTACGGTTGTTTAGTAGATCCACCTAAGTCAAATAAGTAATTGTGCATAAAATACCTAAAAGACGGTGTTTTGCTAATATCGCATAAGCATTCATAATGGTGAAGTGTAAGAAATGCAATAAGGTTGTGTCGATCGCGAAAGATGAGACTAGTAAATGCAAAGGCTCATGTGAAGCAGTCTTCCATAAAAAGTGCGTTACGAAAGCTACCTTCAAAAATGAAAAATGTGAGGATTGTGTTTCTCTGCCTGGGTCTCATCCTAGTTCGCCCAGTGTTGAAGAACCGGATATTGCAATGACCCTGGCTGCTATGAACAGGAAAATGGACGTGGTGTACAAAATGGAGAAGAAGCTCAGTGAGCTGGCAGACCTGGTTGATTTCGTATCAGAAAAATATGATAATCTGATGGAGTACCAGAAAACAACCGAAACAAAAATAAAATCCCTAGAAAACATGAACGCATACTTGGAAAAGTGCAATAAATCACTGGAGGAACGTGTGAACGAGCTGGAGGAGAAAGACAAGGAGAAGAAGGTGGAGTTGGCTGGATTGGAGAAGAAAGAAAATGAAGATGTTGCGAAAATAATATTCCAGGTTGCTGGCAAGCTCCAGATGGATGTTAGTCAGATTGAGTGCGCAGAGAGGGTAGGCCGCGAAAAACCAGAAGCCGACAAACCACTGCCAGTAGTTATAACGCTGAGAACAAAAGAGGCTCGTGATAAGTGGATTGGAAGTCGCAAAAAACGCTTAACAAACGGCGAAATTTATGGTACAAATAATGACAAACGTATTTATATAAATGAGAATCTCACAAGATACAAAAGAAACCTTTTATGGGTTACTAAAAACCAGCTTAAGAACACCTACAAGTACATTTGGGTGCAGGATGGAAAAATACTCATACGAAAGAGTGATGAACAAAAGAAAATAATGTCAGTTAGGAGTGAACGCGATATTGTACGACTCATAGAAAGCAATGTGGATACGGCGACTAGCTAGATGTTGTTGTGGCTACGTACATGCCTCACGCACACATTGGTGCGAAGTAAACACTGCGATTTAAACTAACATCTGCAAATAAAAGTGGATCGTTTCGATGCAATAATGACATTGGAATGTCAATTTACCAGATTTAACACAGCGAACATGTGGGTGCAAAGTATAACCAGCAATAACAAATATTTACACATAGTACACCTAAATATTCGATCGATAAGAAAAAACTTTAATGAATTGCAAATGTTCGTAAACAATTGCGCTGAAGAGACAGGAATTCTAGTGCTGACAGAGGTTAACATTAAAGAAAATGAGTTATCATTATACCACATAGAGGGGTACAATCTGTTTGCAAACACGAGGGAGACTACAAGAGGAGGAGGTGTGCTTATTTATGCCAAGGAATGTTTTATTTTCAATGCGCGCAAAACCCTGACGAGTTCACTAGAAGGACTTCATGGTAAACTCACTGTTAACCACTCAACCCTGAATATAATTGCAGTCTACAGACCACCAAAAACGAATAGGTTGGTATTCGTTGACGAAATCGAGCAGATAATCAAGAAGATCCCAGCGAGCGAGGAAATAATCATGTTAGGTGACGTCAACATAAATCTATTAGGAGTGAGTGAAAGTCAAGTAGTGTCAAAATATAAGGACTGCCTGTGTGGACTCGGTCTACAGTGCGTAATACCGGTTACGGAGGTGACGCGAGAGGCTATCGTCGCGGGTGTAATAGAAGTGTCGTGTATCGATCATGTTTGGGTGCGAGCGAGACAGCTGCGAGACTGCCACTCGTTTGTTATCGAGTGCTTCATGTCGGATCATCATGTGGTTGGAGTCTCGGTACCGTTGCATGTGACGCAACACTGCACTGACAGTGACAACTCGGACACTCGGTATGTGATTAATAATAAGCTAGTAGCTAAGCAGATCACTGAATACGATTGGTCTCAACTGTTGTTTATTGATTGTCCGTTGACTTTGTATTGTAAATTACAAAATGTTTTTAATGATATTTATAGCAGTAGTAAGACTTTAATGCCAAAAATTAAAAAACGGGTTCAGCAACCATGGATAGGCAGAGATTTGAATAAAATGTTGATGCGCAGGGATAGGTTATTTAGGGATTGGAAAGAGGCACCAAACAATAACACGAAAAGACTGGAATACACACGATTTAGAAATAAAGTAAACAAATTAATATTTAAAGCGAGAAATAGGTTTCGGCAGGAAGAAATTAAGAAATGTAACGGAGACCCAAAAAAAATCTGGGACAAAATTAATAGCTGGACAGGTAGGAAAAAAGCAAATATAGATGATATTATTAAAACATACTTTGGAGATAAAGACACAATGTATAACATATGTAGTCAATTTGCAGATACATTTACTAAGTTATTACCATTAAACATAATTGTAGTATTAAATTATTAGACAGAAGCAAATATGTTAGGGCCAGTGATGTAACGTTTCGCTTTAAGCCTGCAACCTGTGATATAGTGTGTAAAGTTATTGATCAGCTGAGCAGTGATAAGGCGCCAGGCATTGACTGTATTCGAGTTATGGACCTAAAATTAATCAAGAATAAGATCTCACCGGTCTTATCGCACTTTGTCAACCTGTGTTTGCTGAAAGGGGAATATCCTAGCCCACTCAAAAAGGCTTTAATTAGGCCAATCTACAAGCAGGGAGCGCATTCAGATTACGCTAACTATAGACCGATTGCTATCTTATCAGTTATTAATAAAATAGTGGAAAAGATAGTAGTTGGCCAGGTTAGTGAATTCTTAGAGAAAAATAATATATTAGCGGATGCACAGCACGGTTTTAGGCAGGGTCGTAGCACCGTAACAGCACTATCACAGTTTTCAGAAGATATGAACAGTAGTCTCGACCAAGGCCATCAGGTACTGGCGCTGTTCATTGACTATAAAAAAGCGTTCGATACCTTGGATCACGAGGTGCTGTTGCAGGCCATGGATGAGTGTGGAATCCGGGGCCCCACTAACAGGTGGTTCCGGAGTTATCTGAGTGGCAGGACCTTACAGACCTGCATTTCTGGGGTTGCTGGTAAAGAAGCGGCGGTACATCTTGGTGTTCCGACTGGTTCAGTCTATGGTCCGGTTGGCTATGTCATGCATGTCAATAGCGTCAGTAATGTAGTAAAGAAATGTCGGGTGTATATGTACGCGGACGACATGTGCCTTATGTACTCCTCTAAGGATGTGCAAGAGATCAGGGCTGTGCTGCAAGCCGACTTCGATAATATTACACGCTGGGCGCACGATAATGGTATCATACTTAACCTTAATAAAACGAAAGTAATGCATCTGCACTCACCGCACAACTTGGTAGCGAAGAGTGTCAAGAGCGTGGATATAGGTGTCGTGGGTCACACGTATGAGTGCATGCACGTTAAAAATCTTAATTGTGTCTGTGAACAGCTTGAGTTTGTTAGTAAATTTAAGTATTTAGGTCTGTGGGTGGACCGCAATCTGAATTGGAAAACACAGGTTGACACAGTGTGTACAAAGCTTAGGGCAGTGTTGAGTAAGTTTTATATCCTGAAGGCACCGTTGAGTAGGAAAACGCTGCGTGTCATTTATTTTGCTCTCGCCGAGTCATTGTTATCTTATGGATTAAATACGTATGGCCGTACATTTAAAACTTACCTTAACAGTATTAAATCACTGCAAATTCGTTTCATGAAATACCTAGTTAACCCACAAACGAAACTTGCTTGTAAAGAAAACTATGAAAGGCTTTTTGTTGTGTGTAAGGTGCTTCCTGTACATGAGAAGGTCAGGTACCTGCTGGTGCTAGAACAGTTCTATAACGACCAATTCAAAGTACATGTGCAAAATAGGTACAATACTAGAAGCGTTAGAGAGCGTAAACTTGTGCGACCACCAGCAAAAAATTACTATGGCAAAAGAACCAACAAGTACTTGACCCCTACACTTTTCAATAATCTCGATTGGCTGAGAAGAGATAATAATAAAATTAGTAAACAAACACTAAAATATAAATTAAAAACTGTTTTTCTAAATGAAGTTGTCGCAAGGTGTGAAAATACCCACTAATTTTGTTAATCTATTAATTCAATATTTTGTATATTTCTGAATAATTGTGACGGCCCGGCCCGCTGCCTGCACCGCGCCGACCGGTCGCGGCGGCGCGTGTGCCGGCGGCGGCTCGCGCGGCCACAATATTTCCTACTTTTACTGTTTTACTTTTACTTTTTTTTTTTTTTAATTTTACCTACTGTACTATTACTTTTTGAACCAAAATGTATTAAGACGAGCGCTAATCCCACCGACAAACTGTTACGCAGTTTGGTGGGTGTAAAAAATGGAAAAAAATGTTTGGTCCTAATAAAATGATTTTACTTTAAAAAAAAAAAAAAAAAAAACGCAAAAAGCTATATAATGTGCGGTATAATGTGCGGCACATATACAGCATTTATACAAAATCAATATGCAGCTTTATGTATAAAAAAGAATGAAATATGGCTTTTACACAGCTTGCTATGTTACTTGGGTTATTATTGTAGTTCACGTACTGTTGTTCTAATTGTACCGTAAACATAAACTGATGATATTATTAAAATTAACAGTAAAAAAACAGAACTTCTATCAAAAGCGCTAATCGGAAGCTCTTTACCAACCCAACCGCGCAGTGCTACCTTAAAGATTAAGATAAGATAAGATATAAGATTATTTTGTGTAATGATGCCTGAAAATAATTCAGTGATTGATCGATTGAAAGTAAGTTCTTAATAGGAACTTTTAAAACTACAATAGATAAATAAAAGAAAATGTTTTGATTGTAATAGTGTATTGTTATATATGTTTTTCAATTTAATTGGTGTCAAACAAAAAAACACGTTAGAAAATGCTTTTATTGTGGAAATCTTTTCTTTATCACAATCTTCCACCAGTACCAAAATCCATCAAGTCCTGTCACTGCTTAGGCCCACTGCACCTTGGTAGCACCGGGCATAAAAATTGAGAGCAGCAAGTGTCTAAAAGTAAACAAAAACAACAGTCAGTAGATAGGACAGATTAGTAATACAACTCAATAATTTGCAGAATCTTCAATATTGTTAGCCTTAGTCCTTAATTCTTGGATCAAACCATTACCTACCTTCATTCTTGGAACATCATTTCGTCGCTTCTTGAGGCAAAAGAGGTAATAGATCCTCACGCATCTTCAAATAATTCCCGCGTGATCCCTTTCAACCCCACATCGGGAATACTCGCCAAGCGGAAGTTTTGGAGCTAGTAGAATCGGCGTCGCCACCGCTCTTCTAGTTGAGCTTCTTTGAGCATTAAAAAAACAGCCATTGTATTGATTTTCTAAAAACTTTCGTTGACAGCACGATAACTGTTTTGATGTCGTATCAAATAACACTAACAAACACACAAACTCCGAACGGGCAAAACACATCGAGAGGAAGGAGGGACAACTGTCAAATGTCAGTTGTCTTTTTTTTCTTAGTTCAGGTCTCTAACTAATCTTATGTCCGTAGGTGCTGCAGAGTAGGAAACGCCCGTAACTTTGGCCGAAACTACGGGTTTGTCGTGCGTAGAGAGTAGACCACAGGATCGAGTTATGAGCGGCGACGGTGGTAGCGGTAGGGACCGCAAAAAACGAACAAGAAAAGGGTAGACTGATTTGTCTGTTCTTAAACACCCACCCGCAATAACTTCAGTTGATCCGTGATCATGGTGTTTGCAACAGCGTCGAAACATCAGGAACTCATAAAAGTATCAGTGATAATGATATTACAAACATTGATATAAGGTGATTCCTTCAACGAATGCCTTGAACGTAACCCATGAAGCTCAAAATTTCTTATGATTTTTGTGTTAGGATAAAACCGAATGATTGAAGTACCTACACTAAAGTAATTATAAACTTACTGTTTTTAGGGCTGTACATAATCCATTTTATGACAATCATTGCAGCCATCCAGCCGAATATTAAAAGTAGGATAAATACTTCAGGAATGAATTGGAAAAAAATAGCATATTGTCTTTTGAAATATCTGAAAAGACGAGTTTTTATTACTAAAGTAGGTTTATTACATCCTGTTCTATGCTAAATACCGTAATGAGACAAACCGTGCACAATTATTTATACATACTTCAAACAAAGAATCACTGCACAGTGCACACAGAACACTAGATTTCCAATAATCCCTCATCGTCGTAAATCAGACACGGTAGCTTTTGCTAAAAGAGGAACGCAGAATATCGAAAATAATCTCGTCGAGAGCATAACATTTATTCGTAACAAAATTTAAGACAATACCAGAATTGAGGGAAGCCAAACAAGCCCCTATTTTTGTGATATGTTTCGTCAAATTGCGCAGTGTGGTTCTAACCACAGTGCGCAATTTGACGAAACGACAATAATGATGTCCGTAAGAATCTACCTAGCTTACTTACCTGTAATTGACTAAACTGAGGCTTAGGCCGAAGAACATATGAATGACTCCAAGAATTATAGACAATTTCATTTTAAAAGAATTTTCGTACTGGATTTTATTTTTTGCCATCTGTAAAAAAAAAACAAACAATAAAGTCCACATCATGTGACATTTTGTGCAGTGTAGAGCCAAAAATGTTATTACTCTATAGCCATCATCATTTGTGCCCCCTTGCCCCCTTCTCTCCTTTCACTTGTTCCGATCTAGTGCTGTTCGTGGCCAATCTTTAAGATAACAGTTGAATTCGCACCACCATCTTCTCCTGGGGCTGTCTCTGCCTGCACAGCTACCTGTTTTTGCCTAAAATATGCATTTTATATTTACCCTCCATGTAGGATCTTCACCGAACCAGTACGGTTGTCGTGTCTCTTTTTGTGGATCCAAATCGAAACCCACTTCACTTGCTAACACGGTGGGAGAATGAGGGTTTATCCAGTACGAATCCTGAAGAGCCATAGCTCTCGAAAACACGTCGTTGTATAAAAAACCGGTGTACATACTGAATAGTCCCATTAATAGTACGATATAACGACCTGTACATAAGAAACAGTAGAGTTCTATTTATGAGGTAGTCTATCCAGCGCGCAAACAAAAAGATCACTGAGCACGAAAAGTATTTCCACAAAGCACACAGTCAGCACCAAATTGCGAGAGGAGATGCGTAAAAGCTAGGGAGTATCCACCGAAGCTGTGCGGAGCTGTGTGTCATTGAAAATATTGATTAAAAAAAAATTTAGGTGGCGTAGAAGTTTAGTTTCTGTCAGGTTATAGCCTTTACCTTGAAGTGCGACCTTCAAGACTGCCAAAAAATTTAATAAAATCAAATGTTAGGTTTTGATGGGAATTCAAGGTGGTATTGTAAGTATAACGGGCTGGTGCCGGTAAGCGCGTATGTTGCATAATACAGGATTGAATGAGCATCAGTGATGATTTCGCAGCTATCAAAATAGTTGCTTATCCAAAACACCAGATTTTTAATTTTTGTTTTGTTAGAGAAATGGGTAATTTTTGTAAATAATGCACATACGCATAGTAAATAAAATTTCCTAGATATTTACTTTAGAAATTGTTCGTATTATAGTTGATACATATAATATAAACAAAGAGGGAAGAAATCTTAATACGTCGTAACACTATATCATACGATTTCTTCCCTTTAATATCCCGCTTCTGACCAAAGGCCTCATATACTTTCAGGTACTCTTTTTCTGCGCTGCTTCAAACTGTTTTAAACTATCAATATTTTCAATCAAAGTCATCGTCCCTTGTGTGTGCCTTGTGGAATACTTTTCGTGCTCAGTTATTCGTGTGTGCACTCTAGATGGAATATCTCTATTTATACTACAAATTAATACGCTAAAATATCAAGATCTTTTGAAATAAAAATATAGAATGGTTTTAACTTGACGGACGTATTTCTATACATTTTAACATAATAGTGAGTGGTCGGGGAAATTCAATCATCAATGGATTTCATGTCGAAGAAAGGGAAAAATACTAAATGAAATATTTTTCATTGATAACACCAAAGCTCGTCATCAGCTATTAAGCAAAGAAAAAAGCAATTCACAAACAGAAGTTAAAATGGCACTTAAGCATTTTATTTTCTTAATGTAGGGTGTGATGTGTGATTTTTCAACCTCACCTGGACGGAAAGTACTCTAAATACTAGAGATAGCAAAGTTTACTCAAAGGAAACATTCCTTTCTTTCTAAAAAGAAACAAATCTGAATTCAAAGATTTTAGAAAATTCGCTTGAATAATTGAAGAAAGAAGATTGCGATTTCCACGTGTTTGCTTGAGCAAACAGCAAACTTCTTATTTAAATAGTTTTAATTTAATAAATAAATGACGTCAAAGGTAACTATAGATATTATTTTTATTTAATCTATCATGTTTGTTAGAGCGATTTGATTCTTATGATTGACTCTAACGATTGATGCCTTATATAAAATTACAGGATTTTTTAAAATTTGTACTGTGAAACGTGGCGTAAAAAATTAAAAAATCATACCACCGAATAAAATGACCCAGATTTCATTTGTAGTGTACATGTCTTGCAAGCGCTTCTCGTGATACACCATATAAAAGCCAGCAAGGAATAAAATGAGTCCGTGTCCCAAGTCGCCAAACATAATTGCAAACAAAAACGGGAAAGTGATGATAGTGTAAAGCCCTGCAAAAATCGAACAGAAATAAGAAGCCAAGTCAATCATAAATCGCAAATCATATTTATTTCTGTAAGTTGGTGTTACAAAACACTTTTACACGTCACATCATGTTACGTTTTAAAACTAGATGGGGCCGGGTGTTTTGTACCCGACTACTCTGAGAAGAAACAGCCGAAACAAACTCAGGAGGTCACTTCCAGACATTGGTCAAGTCATATGAGGACCATGCAAATTAATGATGGTCATACAGTCAGCCCCAAAAATATGTAAACACGGACAAGGAACCATTTTATTGTCTACAAGTATTACTCATTTTAGTTGTGTATACAATGTTAAAGCCACAAACCATAGTAAATAATTTATTTCACCAAAACCTCCTACTCACTCCGGATACATAATAATATGAAAACACCTTATGTCCTTACGAATATCTTTTTGGGGCTGATTGTACCTACCTTTTTGCCTAGTGGAGTGCATTTAGAAAGCATAAGCATAATCAGCCTATAATGATCCCACTGCTGGGACACACGCCTCCTTTCTATGAGAGTGAACGGGGTGTAATCCACCACGCGGGCCTAGTGCGGGTTTGGTAGATGTTTTCGAATTATTGTTGCCAATTTGCTCATATATTTTTCTACATCGTTGTGAGAGCAGTGATTAAGAAATCACAAAGAAATGTGCCTGGCAGGGTTCGGGCCACGATCGCATATGTATAAGTCGAGGCCGTTGCCACTCAGCCTACCCTGGCTGGAGGCCATAACACACAAGGCGTACAGGATAGTCCGAATAAGTAGACGACAACCTCTTAGGTAAACCTCCTGTGATCCTGCGCTGCTGCTGCGACTGCTCAGAACTTCAAACGACGTAAATGTTACCTATGGTAGTTACAGCTTAGAGCTATTTGGGGTCGAAACGCTCGGGGGTCATGGGGCCCAAGTGCGCGTCTTCTTTTTCGCGTGACCAGAGGGGTGGCTCTTTCTTTGGCCAAAGAATTAGCGTTGCCATTCAACGTGGCAATTGCTTCAGGGCACGTTTCTGGATGACAACGATGTGGAGGAGTACTTAGACGCCCAAGTGCCCTGTTGTCTATTTAGTTAGTTAGTTTATTTTATATAAATTGGTCCCTATTTTTATGTGTATAATTCTGTTGTATAAATAAATACATAAATAAATAACAAAAACAATAACAATAAAACTTGTCTATTGGTCGGATTAATATGGGACTTCTTTGGTCGAGTTCCTAGATGTGAGGAAAACCAAGCATTAGTCAACATTAAGGATTTTACTACAAATTCCATTCCAAGTCTAAAAAATCTGCCAATTTACTACAAAAACTTAGTAGTATTCGCGTTCAAACATGGATCGGGATCAGTCAGTAAAAACCGGCCAAGTGCGAGTCTGACTATATTTTAACTCTCATTCATTGATCAATATACTCAACAGCAATACTGAATTTGTCTTTCATAGTATGCTAATTAAAAACAAAGTTACTGCTGAAGTTTCACGAAGAAGTCCCAGATCTCAAAAACTAAATATCAAATCTATTCAAACCATTTTTTTTTCGATTTTCAGTTACATGCATGAAGAACCACCCCGATTTTTTTATATTAGTAATTTCACATCACTTTTGTAAGGGTACCTGTTCACCAAATTTAAATTGTGTGAAGCCAACAGTCTCCGAGTATAAGGCTGCGTTTACACCAGAGATGAGCGAGGATGCGTAGCGAGGGATGTGTGTGAAACTAACCAATAATATCGCTTGTTTTTCGCAGCTAGCAGTACTCTAGCTATGTCATTGGTTAGTTCCACACACATCCCTCGCTACGCATCCTCGCTCATCTCTGGTGGAAACGCAGCCTTACGCCTGTAACATACGGACGGACAGACAGACAGACAAACGGACAAGACGAATCCGATTCTGTGCAGTTCTTAGAAATTTGATTTTTCTGGCCTTATAAGTATTCATAGACTAAGTATGCTTGAACCTTTAAGCTGAATATGACATTGCCAGTTAAGATTGAGATTGATTGTTAAGTGAATTTGCGGGGTTGCTGAAAACAATGTGATTCCCAAACATATGATTTCCAAAACAATGAAATTTATTTCGCCCTTTATATTATCTATCACTACATATTTATTACTCTAGTTGTCGATTTCAAAAGAGAGCGCTCGTCACACGTGAAAATATTCGAGTTATTTACCTGGATTCAGTTCTCTGTACGTGGAGTCGCCATAGGCATTGATAAGATTTTGGAAACCGCTCGTGACCTTGTTTGTTCGATGATAAGTAGGAGGCATGTCATATGATGAAATCTTCGCGGTGAACGAAGCTGCGCATGATTCATGTACTACCTGGAAGAGATGCAAGAGATTAGCAATATACATCGGCATGAAATAAAAAACCGGCCAAGCGAGAGTCGGACACAGCCAAACTAAATTTGTTTTTTATAGTGTCAATGTCAAGTAAAATTTTCTGAACAAACTTCTAAATATTACTTAAATATTTACAAGTTTTTTCAGAAAATTTTTCTTTACTATGATCTTGTTACGTTCTACAAACCCACAGTTTTTCAGAATTTTCCTCTTTTACTTTTGGAATTTTGCTTTTGAAATGCATTCCTTGAAATGAGAAAAGAAAATTACAGTTTTAACTGTCTGATAGGATAGGTTAAAATAGTCCATATAGAGACAGATCTTACAAGATGCAATCGACCAGGACCTGGCGCCATTAAGTCAAACTGCTAACATCACATAGTGCTAACAAGGAAGAAGTGCATCGAAGAACCTATACTACCCAGTTCTATTAAAATACTACCGTGTCAGGAACAACCGTTGTTTTCTGGTCATTCACTTACTAAAAGAGGGTACTGTGACACTATTTTATAAAGTTAATAAGAATAGCACAAGTTTTTCCCGTAATTCGCATGCCAAGTGTATGACATTTATTTTGAGAAAAGTGCCTCTAAAATCAATACAAGAGATGATTTTAGATTTAAGAAAATTTCAGAACATAACCTTTATGGCGCTTATTTCCAAAGGCATTTGCACTTTTTTGGTAAATTGGTTTTTGAAGTGTTCATTCGTTCATGAGCTATCAGAAAAGTATCCCGAATGTCTTAGATTTCTCACATTTAGTAGGTTATGGAGGAGAGGTAGAACATTTCAAAAAACTTTAATAGTTTGATTTTCACCAAAACGACCCAGTTTGGACCTCAAGTAATCTGATCAAAATTGTTGTAAATTAGGTTTACTATCACCCATTTCAAGGAATGCATCCAATTGGATTATTACCACTGTCCATCCCCTGCTTGTCCACCCCGGGTGGACAATGTCACAATTTTTAAAAATAATTCCCACTGTCCCCGGGGGGTGGCTAGTGAGAAATAATTCACCCACCCCATGTAGCCCCACCACTGGTGGACACGGCTACAACCTTTTCAAAGGCCACCTCCGGCGGACAGCGCCACTATTAAAAACCAACATTCTCTTTGTCCAACCCTGGCTGATAGACATTTAATGAGCTGTAATGAACTTAACTTTAAACTTTAATAATAACTTATATCTTAAGATCGTAATAAAAATCTACGTTTAAATTCTTATTCTTCTTTTTTATAAAACAAAAAAAGTAAATACTTGCAATAGTAATTCAATCAAAATCAAAATATTTTATTTCCCATAGATCTACATGGGCACTTATAAAACGTCGACAAAAAGGTGCACGGTTCGGGTTGGTAGTTTCCTACGGAGAAGAACCGGCAAGAAACTCCATGGTTACTCTTTTAAAATGATTTGATTTTACAATATTATCGTGTTACAGCATTAGTACTAAGTTTGGGGGGACAGCATAGGCCCGACAATAAGTCGTTACTTAATACACATACATACTACTACACATATATGCTTAATTCACCAATCATTGCAATATTAATTTCTCATCATTTCCAGAAATTTTCCTAGGGTTATTTGGTCATTTGCAAATTCCAGTTGCGTTTCTTGATTAAACTGGTCACTGAAAATATTTTTCTTTTATCTTTTGTTAGTATTCACTATATCTGGAGGTATTCCTCGAAGCGCTACCATTTTGAGGCGCACCTAATGAGGCGCTCCTTTTTTATTCCTCGGAGCGCACCTTTTAGTAGCGCTCCCGATAGCAATTAAAAATATTAACTTTTTTTCCTCGAAGCGCACCTATGTTTAACTTTCGAATAGAGATAGATCGATAATAAGTAAAACACGTTTATTTTATACAATTTGCCAAAACCCTATACTCCTTGACCACAGACGATGTTTATCTTCTTTTATTTTATATAACATAACATCACACTAGTAATCCCCGAAGGGCTAGACAGAGGTATACCTTTTACTAGTACACCCACATAACGCCAGATATGTCCCATGTAATAGAGGGCGAGTCTATTGTCAACAACCAGGCACAAATCCGGACTCCGTGGCTGCTTCTGGGAATTTCCTGATGGAAAAACCCAATAACACTTTGCCCGACCTGGTAATCGAACCCAGGACCTCATGCTCAGCAGTTGCGCTTGCGCCCACTAGACCAACGAGACAGTTGCTTGGTCTCTTCAAAGAGGAAACCAAGATGAGAAAATGTTATTTAATAATGATGTGAGTAACTTAATTTTATTTAAAAGTAAGTAAGACATGAAGGAAAAGTTAAGAACAAGTAGGTATATCATTAATGACGGAATGTTAGTAGTAAAACTTGCTTTAGATTTGTGTGTCAAGGAAACTTTCTACTATACAAATAAAAATATATTGAAACAAACATACAGAATTTTTTTCTAAAATATTGTTGACTTCGATATAGTCGTCTTCGGGTATCCAGGCCTCGGCCACAAGTACGTAATTATCGCCTAAGCGAAACATATTCATTGTGTGGTAAATCGCCTTTGATTTTTTAATGGAATTCTGCCACCATCGGATATCTTTGGATATCTTACGTAGATACATACAGCGAATGTATCTTGTCTTTTTTAAAACCTGAAAATAAAGATGTTATATTTTTTTTAGTATTACATAGTCGTAGTTGCTAAAAACAAGGTTAGGTTATTTGCGTTAGTTAATTTAAGGTTACGTTTCCACCAGATATAACGTAACTAATAACCAAAAATGCATAATATTGCTTCAATTTCTTAACTAACGATGTCATTGGTTAGTTTTACGTGGCCCTCGCTACGCTCATCTACGCTCGGTGGAAACCCAGCTTATTCTGGTAAGGTGGTTTTCAATTGAATATGATGGCTTTGGCCGGCAAATTCGTTCTGAGTATGAGTGGCACGGATTTTCGTAAGGGTTTAGCAACGGTTGCCATGGTTGGTCCGCGGATAGGTGGAAATCCACCGCCAGATACCGAGACACCCCACCTTTTCTCGAAGAAGCAAGTTAAGTATGGACCCGGTTGTAATTTTAGATCGTTGATAGTCGTTACGGGTCAAGCCCAAAATCTGACAACCAGTCATGCATAGTTGTATGTATCACATTAACTTTGCTGTGGATGTCAGACAGGCATTCGTTCCGTTTACCAATCTTAAATTCAACTGCACCAGGTTAGACCGGAAACAGAACTAAACATTGACTTATGATGATAGTAGCCTACGTATGTGGAAGGGGGAGCCCTAGGGGTACTTCAGCATGCATATGGAAACTTGATAGCTATGTGAAGCTTTGTGAGAGAACGTCATCAATGAAAACTTTCAGACGGGCGCAGAGGCGGCACATTTTCAGATATTTAAAAAAAAATACAAAAAGTAGTTACAACGGCACGTTCAGCCACGATTTTCACGCACGAGGTCTGAACCAAAATTACTAAAATAGGCAAATCTAACGAAGATATTGTTGGCTTTCTCGTGCTCACAGAGCTAACTTTTACCAAATATAGCTTAGGCGTTCTCTCATCACGCTCTACCCTACTCAGTTTTCAATTTTTTTAATTATGCTTGCTGAGGAACCCTCTGTCCCCTTTCAATAATTGTACGGGCCTGACATGCTCTTGGGTGCGTTTCTTACCTCTTCTAAATCCAAGATTTTATCAAGAAGAGTTTCCTGCAGGTCGGCTCTAAGTGCAGGCGTTTCAGGACAAGCAAAGGTGTTAACTTGAAATCCATTGCAAACCTTCTGTATACGTGTTGCTAGTTCTTGACCTTGGCAGACTACTAAGAAGGCCACTTTCCTTACTTCTTGGCGCTGTAATAAAAGATGCAAAAGTTTAAATATCACTAAGAAGTAAGAATGACAGCAAAAAGGTTTCCCATAAAATCTTCAATTCTACTCGACCTGAGTGGGTTGGGTAGATGGTTATTTTTTCTACGATTACGATGTTGATCCCATGGTTCCAAGTTATTATTCACGATGTATACTTACAGATCTAGGATCAATAAGGATCTTATCATCACGCGCCTGTTTGTAGTAGATTATACCGTGGCAGATCCTCCACAGTAGCAATTCGAAAACGGAGGCGCTGGAGCGTCGGACCACCCCCGTAGTCACCATAAGACGACTCTGACTCTGAGGTTCGGTGCCTATTTCTGCTTGCCTGAGAAGAAATGGAACTTCAATACACAATGTTACACAATTTAAGTGTGATTGACTTTTGTAAAATAAAAAATAATTGTAGAACATTTTGAACCGGAGTCACTCTTTGGCCATTTTAATTACTTTCAAAGTTGCGGCGCGCGATGAAACCGGTACATGGGAAGGAAACAAAATGGATTTAGTGCCTTAAGGGTCTCCTTGTCAAGGCAAAGATCGCTACCTATACGATGAAAAATGACCTCATGATTTTAGGGTTAATAAAAACCGAGGTTGAATTCCAGTTTTATCGTGCTCCAAAACTTTGCAGCAAAATAAAAATGTCCATTAGTTCACTATACCAGTTTCCTCTCTCTTTTTTTGGATTAGTTTTGAAGTTCACCTCTTGATATTTAATGTTGAGTGTTTAGTGAGTCGATACACAATTAATTTCGCCAGTGGCTTGTCGTTGTCGCCCAAGTAGATAATCTGGGTCTCCATATAGACCAAGATGGTAAGATAATATTGACCCAAGAAAATAATAATTATACAGTTCACCACACGTTTAAAATACTATGTGATTAAATAACCATATTTTTAATTACTTAGCCATCAGTAGAAAATGTTTTTTCACTTCCGAGGATCCTAGCATAGGTCCAATATATGTCAATACATAGTGATACTCGCAGAGCTCAAAATATGACTGCAATAAGCCTTTTTCATTGAAATTCATATCTTCTATATCTGTTTTCCATTTTTCCAGCAAATTCTATAAAAAGATATTTTTTTGGTTAAATGCACCAATAAAGAAATCAAATCTAAAACAAACTTCCTAATACTAATTAGTAGTGACTAGGATAATATTGTTGACAAAGCTTTGTTCTTTGCTTGTTATATCTGATGGTAATGAAAATTAAATAGTTGTGTTGTGCTGTACTTTAGCACGTTTATATAATATGTATATGGATGCGGTGGATGATGTTTTTCCTGTAAAGAACAACAATATTAGTTCAATTCCGTCGCCGCCTTGGTGGGACTGAGTGCACTGAAATGTATATAAGAAGAAAAAAAAATGGATCCTGGCGTACCCTGCTATTTATCTATTTCACTGAATAGGTGCTCCTGTAGAGTAAGATCCCAGGGCCACCAGACGTCACGTATTTTCTGACGAAGGAAATGTGGACGATTGAGTAGTGTTAGTATGTACTAAGAACGCATGCCTACCTGCTAGCTTGCTTAGCCGGGCAATTTTCAGGTATCAGGTAATCAAGGTACGTAAAAACATTACTTACCTCACGTAAATTCTCCAAGCTGATTTTTACATATATTCTAGGCAATATCCTTAAAAATAAGTCGCCAATACTCCCAGACACTTTCCGTCGGCCGTATTGCTTTGCAGACGCTTTAAAGCTCCCAAAATAAAGACAACTATTTTAAAACCTTTTACAAGAAGACAGACCGATCCAAGGGGGCCAATCATCCCCTAAATTCAAATAAATTTTCGACAATGCCACTCTTTCATCGTGATCAACAATAAAGTTATATCTGAAATCCATGAAGATAATTATATCGTGTTCCGAGCATGAGGAAGCTGATACAAAGATCGTGTACCATGTATGCAACATCGATGCCCAGGCTAATTTTGTGATACGATGCTCAGATACTGATATAGCAGCCATAATGCTGGGAAATATGCATCATTTGAAAAATGGTGATTCCCACGTTTGGATTTTGACCGGCACTGGTAACAAGCAGAGGTATGTTGACTTGAATACTATCTGCAAACAATTCGGACCGTCGTTGTGTCGAAGTTTACCAGCATTCCATGCTATCACAGGATGTGATTTTAATCCAGCATTTTCCAAAAAGGGCAAACAAAGGCCGTTTAATACTCGTATTTTGAAGAAAAATGAAGAATACCAACAAGCATTTCACCGTTTTGGTTCCTTGAATTTTGTTGGTGATGTAGATGAAGAAGAACGTGTTTTCAACATAATACAAAAATGTATCTGTGATGTATACAACGTTCCTGGAATAATTGATGTAGATGCTGCCAGACTCCAGCTGTTTATTAACAATTACTTATATGGTTTCTGACATGAAATGAAGAATTCAATCGGAAAAATTTGAAAAACTTCGATGCTAGCAACTTACCACCTTGCAAAAGTGAGCTTTGGCAACAGTTCCGACGGGCTAACTATATTGCTAATCTTTGGAACAATGCAACTATGAAGATGATGAATATTTTCAAACCCGAAAATAATGGCTGGACATTAAAAGATGGTACATATGATTTTCATTGGTTCGATGGAGATCAATTACCGGGTTTTGTCAATGAGTCGCTGGAAGAACAATCAGGTAATTTTATTTTCGTTTCTCATATATTTTGTCTCTTTAGTTTTTTTAGATCTTCATTGTTTGAATTATTTTTTATAGTGGAAGGAAATGAGGATAATGCTGATGATGACAATGACGATTTAGATATTCAATATCAAGATTGGCTGGATGATGAATTATCTAATTTCAATGACGATGATAATGAAAATTAGAGGTACTACTCAGAAATATTGAAAGCTTAATATTTTTCTATTTTGTATTTTTTTTATGATTAACTCCCAATAAATATTTTTTTTTTTTTTAACACTATCGAGTTTTTGACATTTCTTTAAAAAAAAAATTGAAGTCTTTTCGAATTTATCAAAACAGCTTGCAGGATAAAATTCTAGAATTATTGTAGTGAAATGAGCATTTTTTTAAAAGCTAATTTTTTATTATTTATCGGATTTTTTAATTTTTAGCAGATTTTTTTTTAATATTAATAATTAATTGATATGAGTAAACTGTAAGAGAGTGAGAGAGAGAGAAGTCAATATATCCTAATACATGACTCACTCGAGTCTCATGCGCGTAGATAATGCCCTCGCGCTCCTACCCATAGAGGCATTAAAATTGAATTTAGGGGATGATTGGCCCCTTGGATCGGTCTGTCTTCTTGTAAAAGGTTTTAAAATAGTTGTCTGGTGGACATATATAAAAATGGAGCATCAGAATTTACGTTAAGTTAAGTAATTATTTTGGGAGCTTTAAAGCGTCTGCAAAGCAATACGGCCGACGGAAAGTGTCTGGGAGTATTGGCGACTTATTTTTACGGATATTGCCTAGAATATACGTAAAAATCAGCTTGGAGAATTTACGTGAGGTCAGTAATGTTTTTACGTACCTTGATTACCTGATACCTGAAAATTGGCCGGCTAAGCAAGCTAGCAGGTAGGCATGCGTTCTTAGTACATACTAACACTATTCAATCGTCCACATTTCCTTCGTCAGAAAATACGTGACGTCTGGTGGCCCTGGGATCTTGGACTACTGCTCATCCTACGATTGTCTCGCATTATATTCGTAGATTTAGATCCATTTATAACAAACATTCTCCTAACACTGATTCGTTAGCCAGCGACTTTTTAAATAAAGCTCCACCTTGAGTTGCCAAGGCTATCCTGTCCCTCATACCCCAATAACCAAAATATTCAGTCGTCGCGAGTGCAATTAGACAATAAGGTGGAACGAAGTTTATAGTGAGCGGATTTTGATTGGACTTTTTATTGAGTCGTGGAGAAGAAACGAAAATAAATTCGCCGCTCGCGACTTTGTTTTTGAATTTCCCTTTGAAAATTTTTTTTTGTTCATGAATAACTTCCGAATTTATACTGTGTCGTAATAGTGTAACCTGTGTGCATCCATTAAACGCCATTTGATACGTTTCCTTGTTCATTGTTGTCGACCAAATGCAGAATTCTAGATTTTTGTTTTTATATTCCTTATTTTTTTCAATTATTTTAAAATACCGAGTTTTAATACTACGGGGAACTATTTTGCCCAAGTATATCGATTTCAATGAAATTTTATGCATAAGCCAGAACTTTTGTGACAAAAAGACAGCAATAGAAAAGTACCTAATGAGTGAAAAGGAAAGACATCAACGAGAGTCAATACCTCAGCCACTATAAGTTGAGCTCTTTCTAATACGGTCGACTTATATAATTTTACTTAACAGTTGAATATAATCCATCCATCTTTTAGCAAAACGAAATCATAATGTGAATGTGCGTGTGTTTGTGTGTCATGTGTGAATGTTTTCTTATCTAACCCAAAGGTTGACTAGTATAGAATGCCTTGTGGCATTAAGTCCGCCGTACATAAGCGGAGCTACTGTACTACTGTACATGAAGTTTAAATAAATAAATAATGTAACGTAATGTAGGTGTCATTTGTTTATAATTATTGAAATTCCAATTCCCCACGTTTTAATTATTACACGACTGCCCAAAAAAAGGAGTGTTATGTTTTCAGGATTCATGTATGTATGTATGTTTGTGAGTTTCTTTATTCCACCATAACTTTTAAACGGCTTAACCGATTTCAATGTATGTGGTGTCATTAGAAGCGTTAAGTTATTCCGGGTAACATAGGCTAGTGAAAATTTTAAAAAATGTAAAGGAGCCATGGTTCCTGAAAAAATCAGAAAATTATAAATACATTCCCTTCAGTTAAAATGATGAGAAACGTGTATCACAGTTTTTCCAAAATCATCCCCAATATAAAATTCAAAATCCTGACTGACTGACTGATATATCTACGCACAGCCTAAACCGCTGGTCTTGAAGACATGAAACTTGAAGGGTGTATTCTTTGTGAAGAGTAGGTCCACTAAGAAAGGGTGTTTTCGAAATTCCACCACTAAGAAATGGGGGGTAGAATTTTCTGTGAAACTTTATGACTCGAAAATTTGTGTACACACTTCAATTAAAATTATGAGACGCGTGTATCGGAATTTTATTTTCCAAAATCATTCCCCAACATTGTCAAATAGGGCTACCAAACTCACGTAGACAGGCGCATGGCGCGCAGCGTTGCACAGGGCGTACAGGGCGCGGGAGTATTTACCTATTAGTAAGTAGGTAGGATTTTTCTGAGTTAGACGTGTCTGTAAATATGTGTGAAATCCCGATTTTCGCGTTGACTCGTGATACGCAACATTGATATTAATTTTATTATGTAAAAGTATCGCCTATAAGTAGATTCCTAATAAATCATTTGATTGTCGTCACCGGTGTCCAATCTCAAACAAAGGTATCAATATTTGCTGCCTTCAAGCGGCTCTTGCCCAACCTGAGGGGTTCAAACGCCTCCTGCCGGAGGCTCTACGCGGGGGTCGTGCGGTTCACGGCCCTTTACGGGGCTCCGGTATGGGCGCGTTCCTTGAGGCGGCGAGCCGCCCACTACCTGAACGCGCCCCAAAAGCTGGTAGCCGTAAGGCTAGTCCGTGGGTACCGCACGATCTCCGGCCAGGCGGCGAGCCTCCTTGCCGGATTGCCACCATGGGATCTATAGGCGATAGTTCTCGCGCGCCTGCACAAGTGGCGCGCGGAGGCACTACGCTGGGGGGAATTCCGCTGCCGTGGCAAATTGTCGCTCAGCGGACAGACCTACGGAGCAATGTCATGGCGAGATGAAGAGAGCGACAGTCGCAACCCCGTGCAGGGCACGCCACAATAAATAGTGGATAAGTCACCTCTTTGAGGAGCGGCTAGAGAGGCGCCACGGCGCCCTCACCTTCCGCCTGACGCAGGTCCTCACCGGACACGGTTGTTTCGGGAGGTACCTGCACCGAATCGGGCGGAAACGCACGGGTGTTATCATTGTGAGGATCGCCCGGAGGACACGGTGGAGCACACCTTGGAGGTATGCTCCGCTTGGGCGGAGCACCGCCACCGTGTCCTCGTAGCGGTGATTGGCGGCGGCGACCTCTCGCGTCCGGCCTTGGTTCAAGCCATGGTCCGGGGCGAGAGGGAATCGGAAGCCGTCACTTCTTTCTGCGAAGCAGTCATGCTAGCGAAGGAGGTGGCGGAACGTGAGAGGGATAGAACCTCACGTCCCAGCCGCCGCGGGAGACGCCCAGGGCGTCAGGGGCCACGTGATGGCTAAGAGAGATACCGCGGCCGCGGCATAAAGGAAAACTGAAAACCAATCTTTTCATTGCAGTCGGGGGACGGTTCCTTGGAATAGATCTTAACAGGTCCCCCGACTTCGATGAAAAGTTTGGTTTTCAGTTTTCCACTTTTGGGCACAATGGCATTTTAATTGCACAGTAAATAATATAATCTATTTAGTACCTACCTTTTGGCCATTCAATACTAAAATCATGTAACTTGTTTTTAATTTTTTAGTTCACTTTTTGATATGGCAGGCGTGTTTTTTAATTTTTTCAATTATTTGTTTTTATTTTTTAAATTTTATTTGTAATATGTACTAGTTTTGCACACCTGTTAGGGTAGGATACGATTTGAGCTCTATTGTTGTATGTGTCATCCCTAAGTGTATATTCCATATTCCCATATTCAAGCAAATAATGATTTGATTCAATTTCATACATAATGAATTCTCTAAATTGTCGTCTCGGGACTAACGTCTGGTCGACACTGATGAGATTAAAACTGGCTTCGAGTTATATTTGTGCTAAGTCATGGATGCGGTGCGCATAAGAGGAGGTTCTGAGGTTATAAGCTATAAAATACCTTTTTTTACCTACTCCAATTCACCGTTTGTTAATGATGCTTAACTTTTCAGTCTCAACAAAATTTTATTGTGCCAATAAATATCACCCTGTTTGTCATTTAAGTTTTAACTATTTTCCACAATCACATTTTTACGGATGGTTAAGAGCGTTCTCCGACGGGCTTGAGTCGGAATTTGCACTTACCTCCCCCTCATTACAACATCGTGGCAAAAATAAAAACTTACTCCGGAGATTTCCGTTTTTCCTTTCCGTTCTTGGCATTTTAAAAGCCATTGAATATATTCGGGTATTTAAGCTCTTTTTTTAGATTCTCAAAGTATTCTTCTACATCAACAAAACCCGGTGGCACAAAAATCACAGTTTCCCATAGTTTATTTAATTTTGAGAATTTGCTTATAGAACCTTATCTGCGTGCAATGCCCTGCAATTTGCGTGGGTTCCAGCCCATGCTGGAATCGAGAGCAATGAAGTGGAAAATGTTATCGGCGGTGAAGCGGTGCAGTGTGGAGACATGGTCCATTTAAACTTTCTGTTATGATAAATACTGTGAATTTCCATAAACTGTTCTTTTGGGCAATTCACAGTTTGACCTGGCCTGGGAAACGAACAGTAGACAAAAAGGTCGTTATTTTCTTTGATTTATTTTCCGCCAAACGTGGCGTTTCGGAAAAAAACCGTGGTTTGGTGGGGCTAAATTTGACAAGATGGAAACTTTCGTTCTCATACGGATGAGGCTAGTTAACAAGTTCAAAAACGTGTTAATACAAATATTAATGATCTACATAAAAAGTTGCTTTTGTTGTTAACAAATTAAAATGAAAAAAAGATGGTATTTAGTTTTTCGTTAATTACTCAATAATGTAATTTTGAAAAAAGATCCTTAAAGAAGAGGAAATTTCCAATAAAAAATGTTTCGACTTTCGACCGTACAGGGTAATCAAAGTTCTGCTTAACGGTCGGTATGAACTTAAACTGCTTAGTGGAAACTGTGGAAAACCACTCAAGCAGCCTCCCAATACATATGCCATGGAAAGGAGAATGGTGCCCAGAAACTTGTGCTATATTTTTTGGAAGTGAGTGCTGTTTCTTAACTATTTATGGTTTCAGAGATAACGAGTGGGGGTGTCCCAAGGCGTGTCTCGCTGAGCGCGTGGGTGTGTTCCCAAGCGGTGTGACGCCAAGCGAGTGGGTGTGGCAAAAGGCATGTGTCGCCAAGCGAGTGGGTGTGTCCCAAGGAGTGTCTCGCTGAGCGCGTGGGTGTGTTCCCAAGCCGTGTGTCGGCAGCGTTCGGGTGTGTCCAAAGGCGCGTGTGACGCCAAGCGAGCGGGTGTGTCCCAAGCTGTGTGTCGCTGAGCACGCGGGTGTGTTCCCAAGACGTGTTCCTAAAGGCGTATGTCGCCAACGTTGGTATTTATCACCCAGATAGCGTGAGTCGCTGTGATAAAGTATTTGACAATAATATAAGACGGTTGGGACGCTGACCATCATATATTTTTGTCATTAGTCACTGTGGTAAAGTTTACGGCGATAATATAGGACGGTTGGGACGCTGACCATCTTATATTTTTGCGATTCTGAACTTTGAATTTCTACATGATCTCCTTGCGTTGTTTACACGAATAATCATCGTAAAGTCTTTCTGCACGCGTAGCATGACCACCGTAGGAACGGGTTCTGTCGACGGAAGAATCGACAAAATGACAGATTTCTTTTGTTGATCTGTCATTTTGTCGATTCTTTCGTCGACAAAGCCCGTTTCTACGGTGGTCATGCTACGCGTGCAGATGACAAAACCGATGATAACCTGGACCGTTCTGAAACTAACGAGCCTGTGCCCGTGGCGATAAGGCTATCCACACCTAATCTCTATGCTGGCGTAGGAGCAGTGCGCTACCAAGACCATCGCTTTGCAGATGCAAACTACAACTTTCAAGTCGAGGGCGACTTCGAGTCAGGAGAAGCCCTGTTAGGAAGAACCGAGGTTTTACGTAGTGTTAGGAAGAAATGAGGTTTTACGTAGCACATGTTAGTTCTATGGCAAGGAGTGACAACTTAGAATTGTCGCTGGTCGCGAGACTCTTATTGGGAATATCGCTCAAAGGGCTGTAAGATGTAATTTCCTGTTTTGTGTACTTTATTTTTCTAAACAATTACGTGTTAATTGAATTCGTTATGATTTGTGGCAGTTTAGGCTAGTTTCAGTGATTGATATTTTGTTCCAAACAGTTGTATTCATTATTTTGAGTACAGGAGTACCTTATTGTCTGTTTTAAACATTTCCGCTTCTGTTTGATAAATTCAGAAGCGGGATAAAGGACTTAGTAAACATTTCCGCTTCTGTTTGATAAATTCAGAAGCGGGATAAAGGATAAAGGATTGCCCACTAAAGTATAAAACATTCATGGAACAAAATAACAATTATCCTTCAACCGATAGTCAAAATGCCGATTTTTGACTTTTTCGCTTTATCCACATCGTTGTTGTTATTGTATGTGTGTTTGGTTGAATATCAAACTTTGCGCTAATTGACCTGGAGGTGGTTCGTGAGACAGGTCTGCTAGTAGTGAAGATCTAACCCTGAGAACCCTATTCGTGAGGTCACTTCGCGTCGCTTAGCCCCGTGAGCGATGTCCGGCAACGAGTTCAATAAACAACTCCGACTTTCAAAAAATCATTCATACAAACGATCCAATTACTTACAGTTCCAAAGCCTGGTCCTCTGTAAACCATGCTCGTCATTTTTATAGCCCGCGAAGTCGCGTAGCTACTGCGTATCTAATTTCGATCCAAACATTCACGCGTGTGGTTTGACAAAGTGGACCGTGCGGTAGTCATGAACGGTTAGGGCGACTTCGAGTGATTTTTGCGAGTAGCTTCCTGTCTCATGGGTGACGCTAAAGTTTGACTTAACGAATGGGTCACCAATGACTAAACTTGGTCAAACTTTTATCTTGAATTCAAACACCTTTGGCCGCTGAAGTTGGAGCCAAAACTATGAACATGACATCCGACAAATTCACAACGTGTGCCGAATATGCCTTGTTACGTTTAAGAAAAGTTAAGGGTCGGACCGCCGAACTGCGAACTCATAGTTATACGCAGTATTGATAACCACAAATTAGGGCAGCCGCGATAAATGAGAACTTGACAACTGAGGACAATTTATTTTCTTTCGATTTATGTAAAACCAAATCGCACTAAACTCGGGTCTCACGGTGAGTTGAATAAGAAGCACGCACTCTCGAACTCATCGTCCGACCGCGGACCTAAGTGCTACGTTTGCAATCAGCGCGGACATTTAGGTTGTGATTTCTCTAAAAAGCATCGTAGGGAACCGATTGATACTTCCGTTGTCAAATCCGGGACACAGGCCCATGATAGTAGTGCTGTCAAATCCGCAGCGCAGTGCTTATTTTGCAAGAAAAAGGGAAACGCCCTCGTTTATATATAATAATGATGTCCTTCTTCTAAGCAATACCGTATACGACGGCAACGCTTTATTCCGAAAAGTCCTGCAAAACTCACAAAATTAGACTTTTCAATAAATTTGAAGAGATGCTTATTCTTGACTACCGAGGTCGAATATTTAGGCAGAATTTAGGCTTTGGTCAGGTGCTGCCGTGCCCACGGAATATATCACTTGTATGGCCACTCTCACTAATCATGTCCACTTCGAAAATAAGTTTTTTTTTTTAAGAGCTACCACAGCTTTAGCAACACGGACGCATAGACCTTGTGTATAGAGTTTGCTGGTGGTCGTGAGGACAGCGTTTGGAGGAAGCGCTTGTCCGGTCCACATGTTTCAGTCGAAATGGCACTGTAGTCCAGTTCATGCTTGCGGATGATCGAAGGGAGCTACTGCGTCCCTTCGATCATCCATCCGCAAGCAGGTTCATTGTATTACTATTAACCCCTTTTTTTTTTTTTTGGGGCTGGGAAATCATCAAATGACTCCTCCCGCTCTGGGCGGAGCGGAAGGGAGTGTCAGACTCTTACTGACTAAAAACCACCCATGTTCCTTCATTGGCCCTTTATGTTCCAGGGCCGCGGTATCTCTTTCGAACAGTCCCGCAGCCCTGGCAGGCACCGGCCCTTGCGGGCCCCTCCCGTTTGCTGACAACTCTTTGAGGCGCGCGTGGAACACGAACGCGCCGTCGACACGACCTGCCCGTCGTCACACGACGGACGGACGGCGAGCTAGCCCATTACTCACCGTCCACAGGCCCGCGCCTACGGTGGCCGAGAGCCATCACGGCGTGGCCCCCGACGCCCGGTGCTTCTCCCGCGGCGGCTGGGACGTGAGGAGGTTCTCTCCCTCTCACGTTCCGCCGCCTCCTTCGCTAGCATGACTGCTTCGCACAAGGAGGCGACGGCTTCCCATTCCCTCTCGCCCCGGACCATGGCTTGAACCAGGGCCGGGCGCGAGAGGTCGCCGCCGCCAATCGCCGCTACGAGGACACGGCGGTGCTCCTCCCAAGCGGAGCAGACCTCGACGGTGTGCTCCACCGTGTCCTCCGGTCGATCCTCGCAATTGTAGCACCCGGGCGTTTCCTCCCGCCCGTTTCGGTGCAGGTACCTCCCGAAGCACCCGTGTCCAGTGAGGACCTGCGTCAGGCGGAAGGTGAGGGCGCCGTGGCGCCTCCGTAGCCACTCCTCAAAGAGGGGACTTACCGCCACTATCGTGGCGTGCCCTGCACGGGGTTACGATAGTCGCTCTCTCCATGTCGCCATGAGATCACGGCGGAGGTCTGTCCGCCGCGCGACAATATGCCGCGGCAGCGGAGTTACCCCCCGGCTCTGTACCTCCGCGCGCCACTCGTGCAGGCGCGCGAGGACTATGGCCTCCAGATCCCATGGCGGCAATCCGGCAAGGAGGCTCGCCGCCTCGCGGGAGATCGTGCGGTACCCCCGGATCAGCCTTACGGCTACCACCTTTTGGGGCGCGTTCAGGTAGTGCTTTGCACGCAACCTCAACGAACGCGCCCACACCGGGGCCCCGTAAAGGGCCATGGACCGCAAGATCCCCGCATAGAGCCTCCGGCAGGAGGCGTTTGGCCCCCTCAGGTTGGGCAGGAGCCGCTTGAAGGCAGCCCCGGCCTTTTCCAGTCTGGGAGCCAAACGTCGGAAATGCTCCACGAAGTTCCATCGGCTGTCGAGGACGAGTCCGAGGTACCTCAACGTCGACTCGACGCCGACGGGAACCCCTCCTACCGTGAGTATGGATCCCGACGGTGGCGCGCTCCGAGGCCCATGAAAGCACATGGCCTCGGACTTGTGCAATGCCACCTCGAGACCCAATTGCCGGATCCTCTCAACGACTATCGCAACCCCGCGTGTCATCAATTCGGCCGCCGCCTCGTGCGACCTCCCCTGCGCCAGCACCAGCGTGTCGTCAGCGTAGCAGACTACGCTGACGCCGCTAGGGAGGTCGGCACGCAGCACCCAGTCGTAGCCGATGTTCCACAAGGGATCCCAGAACCGATCCCTGTGGAACACCGCACGACATCTCTCGCCGGTTCCATTCTCCATTACTATTAACCCCTTGATTTCAAATCTTGTTCATCAACTGTAGATAAATTACCGCATATCGATAGATACGGCACTTACCGCCTAATACATCACTACCTTTTGTTTCTACCAACCGAGGTGCAGGCGACAAGCGACTTGACCTCCGAGTCGCTCGCTGCCGTCCGGTATCGGTAGCTAATACGCTAGAGCGAGGGCGGCAGGGAAGCTCTGTCCACTGATAGTTAACTGGTCGCGCGTTTGCTTGTATTTACATAGGTACGTAGACTGCGTGAACTATTAAAATATTTTCGACTTACCGACATGCAAGCAGTAAATTATAATTAACTAAATAATTTACGTCTTTGCCAATATGTACCCATAAAATAAAGTGTGTTAAGATTGTTATTAGCAGTTTAAACAAGGTACTCATCTTTTATAAGCATTGAATGGCGAATTGCTTGCCTAATCAAGTGTCTTAAGTTTAGTATGATATTGTAGCTTAGGGTAAGTGCATTTTGTTATTGTTGTTTGATGGTAAATTAAGATATTAGAAGAATGAAATGAGTTGCTCGTGTGACACAGATGTGGGCGACTTGAACCAAAGTATAAATTAATAAGATTATTAATTTATACTTTTCCACCTCATAATTTTCTCCTGTCCTCTATATGACCGTCGTTCCTTTCTCAGTAATACAGTACCTCTCCATATTCCTTTTTCTACCTCAAATTCTTTTTTTACTTTGTGCAAATAGTTTACCTGTATATAAATGTGTAGCTTAATTACTTACCATTAATGTATAAATAATATTTTATTAAATTGTATTTTTTTCTCGTCATTGTATCTATAGATTATCTCATCATTCATTTATATTCCTACTGATCCTATTATATTAAATGCCATAAAATCCGTTATATATAATATTAATAAATTTCCGTTTCCCTATCTATGTTTACTACACAAAAATCTTACTTGACATTGGCTAAATGCACAAACAGTGCGAAACAAGAAAAATAAAACTTTTTGATTAAGCTTAAACTTTATTAAACAAGCTTTCTAGAAACAAAAAAGTATTTTAATAGTAACATGTACAGTAGCGTTCAGTTTAGTGAACCAAGACTACGAAAAGAAAATCACGAGTTTCCTAAAACTTGAATAGTTTAAAAAAATCAAGTCTTAAACCTGTACGAGACTAGGAATAGTTCGTTAGGAACATTTAGGCTTGCCAGATGGCCGGGAAAATCCAAAAATGTTTTTGAGTCTTGTCCCGTGTCCAGTAATTAGACTTTACTGTCCCGGATTCCGAACAACTAGATTTTTCCGCAAAGTTACGAGCCCTAGGTACCTATCTATACATGATAATAAATCTGTAGACGTGGCGTTTCTGTACATTGAAAATATTTAGAATATAAGTAGTAGGGGTGTTAAAAGAGCACTAACAGAACCCATTTCTACCATTTTTAGAATTTTTGTCTGTTTGTCGGTTTGTCGGTTTGTCTGTTTGTCGGTTTGTCTGTATGTTTGTGCGCGCATCACGTAAAAACCCCTCATTATATTCAAAATCAAAATATTGAAACATAAGAAGCATTGTTCCGAGTAACATTTAGTGTTTATTTCATCAAAATCGACCAACAGACGCAAAAGATATTAATGTTTAAAATTTAGTTAGTAACCTCATACGCGATTTCTATGATAAATTTAACTATTTACGTAAATAGGTTTTAGTCGAAGTGTAGTCGGAATGGCTGACAATGAATTTGGTTTTATTTTTCCTTTTGTGTTTACTCTTTACATGGAAGTAATAAGTACTACGTACAACGAATTACGAAAAAAAAACACTAAAAATTAAAAAAAATAAAATTTGATAAAATCCACGACGTTCTATGTGTGCAACGACGCAGTCAATTGCTCAGCCACTGCGCAAACTGTGCCGTCACATAACTGTGGTTGTGACTTCGTCGGGCATTGATGCAACTTTGCTTAAGGGTGGCCGGACTGCATATTCAATTCTCAAATTGCCGCTGAATCTTGCAAGCGAAGATACCCCAACATGCAACATCACCAAAAACGGGGGAGACCTTTTGCAGCAGTGTAAGTTAAGCCTATAGGACGAGTGCACAATGTCGCAGAAGCATGCATTAGAGGCGTTGAACCGCAGCTTGCAGGACATCCGCGGCAACCAGGCGCTGATGGGTGGCGTCGTTCGGCCGCTTTAGACCCTGTGGACGGTGAGTAATGGGCTAGCTCGCCGTCCGACCGTCATATGACGACAGAACACTGACACACTAGATACTGTGATGGCTAATGACGATAGTACTGCCTACCCCGTTGAATTTCTCAACTCCGTGGAGTTAAAAGGCGAGGCGTCCCATCAGCTGGAGCTTAAAGTTGGCGTTCCAGTTCTGGTGATGCTAAACCTTGATGCAACCAGACTGTGCAACGGCACCAGGCTTCGTATCACAGAGCTGGGCAGTAACATTATAAAACGGAGCTGCTAAAGGACAGAGCGTTTTAATTCCCCGCATTTCAAATAACTTGCTATTTCAATTTAAGAGGTTACAATTTCCCTTAAAATTGGTTTTTACAATGACGATCACCAGATCCCAGGGCCAAACCATAAAAGTGACCGGCATTCAATTGTGCACTCCATGCTTTTCAGACGGCTTGCCTGCCTTTGCTTTTTTTTATGTGTTGGTTGTTCAGTGCCCAAAATTTGCACGTGCTTGCGGAAAATAATAAGTCATTTAATGTTGTATACAAAACGGTATTAGAATAAATAGTGCCCAACAAGGCGTGTAATGGTTCACTTTGAAAATAAAGTTGTATAGCGCTAAAATAAACGGTTTTTAATTTTGTTTGGGACTTCTTTTTGTAGTCATCACCCACATTATCACATTTTGAGCAGCCAGTCAGTTCTCACACATCACGCCATGTAATCCCCAAAGGTTTAGGCAGAAGTGTACCTAATCGTACACCCATATTTCGCCAGTTATGTTGAACTCCCATGTGATAGGGGCCGAGCCTATTTCCACCAACTGGGTACAAATCCAGATTCCGTGGCTGCTATTGCGAAATTCCTGATGGAATAACCCAATAACACTATTATTTATAGTATTTTTTTCAATAGCATACATTGTTTAATGTTAAGTGGAAGAGCGAAGTCACACAAGCACCGCCTTGCTCAAAAGGTGATCTCTAAATCATGTGCAATATAGCTTTATGTAATTACAATAAACATTTTTTTTTAACACAGGACCTCATGCTTAATAGTCGCACTTGCGACCACTCGACCAACGAGGCAGTCTCTCACATACATACAAAATTTCCACGCGAACGAAGTCGCGGGCAACAGCTAGTCTTCTAATAAGCCGCCCAGTATTTTGTAAACACAGACAATATTCTTCCAGCCGAGCGCCTAGTTGCTTCTACCTCTATAAAAAGTGCGAGTCGAACTCGAACCTCAAATCAAAATTCAATAAAATTCATAATCCTTTATGTACCAAGATTATTTATTTAATGTATAAATTCGAGCGTAATGCGGTTTCAATGTATTCGAACAAACTGTGATTTAGTGTTGCGATTTAGATACCTAAAATCGAGCGTGTCAAAATTGTAACAGCGTCATTAAGCTCAGTGACCGAAAATTCTGCACGGTAGCCCTGCACAACAATCAATCAGTGATGTGGGAAAAAGTCTGTATAGGCTGAAGTAGGATTAGGAGGGCTTCTTTTAATGTATGAGAGGAGACAATTGCCAAAGCCGAGGACGACCAACGAAATGGTGAGACGGTGTGATTTGAAAACGTTAATGCGAGCTGCTCACAGAGAAGAGCGGAAAAAATGGCTATTTAACCAGCAGTTAGAAAATACACGTTGAAAAAAAAGGACGTGAACGTACATACCTCAAACGGACCCAGGTCTTGGAGTCGTTTTGCTATAGATGGTTGTGTCTGCTCAGGTGGCTCAATACCAATCTTTTCCATTGCTTGTCTTATAAATTGAAGTTTAACTTCCATTTCAGAATAACGACACACTTCGAAGACGAAGTTCCTATTAACCGATTGTAGATCGGGATACAACTGGAATTAGGAAAGCAGAAGATTAGAATATTGCAATCCACTCGTATTTTTGCACATTACGAGTGTTATAGCGACCCAACCAACCACTGTTTCGCACAGCTGCAACGGCAAAACTAGGAGATTTCTGAAGTCAAATCATTAAGTATAGAAGTATTAGTAAAGCTGTATCTAAACGATGGTGAAAATCGAAATAATCCATTGGGTTGCACGTAGCGAAAAATACTCAACGGAGTCTCGAGCCCGATTTTGCTGAAAACTAACATTGCATCATTCGATAGTGTCGCTCATAAATGTATCAAATTCGGAATTGGGAAGTAGTAATATACGGCAAACTAAAGGAAATAGTATTTTTTGATAAAATATGGAACAGCAAATGATAAGTAGTACAGTAAGTGTTTTCAAAATCAACGGGTTTGATTCCTGGATAGAAATATTGATTATTCAAAAATCTAATAATGCAGTTTTAGTTTTCATCAAAATCAGGCTCGAGACTCCTTGTTTTCGCTCGCCATCCACGCGCACTTGAAAAATTCACCCTGTACCCTATACGGTACAAAATAAAACCATTTATATATTTTTGTGTCTTTCTGTTTGTCTGTTTGTCTGTATGTTCTGGCTTATTTCCGAAACAGCTGTACCGATTGACGGGACTTTTACTGGCAGATAGCTTATAATGAGTAACTTAGGTTAGACTTTTTTAGAAAAAGGATTAAAGTTGCGTGCATAAAAAAAAATCTTTGAAATTTTTTACAAAATCCGATTCAAATAGGAAAGTACTATTTTATAATAATTTTACGAATTTTATTTTTTCTTTATGGACGAAGGTCGTGGGCCACGGCTACTTATTTATAAAATTATTTGCCTTTATCAGCCAATTAAAATTTATTCGTGTTGTATATTAAAAATAAAATATTCTTAAACATGAATATTTTATTTTTAATATAAGGTTTTGGGGCTTCATACCTTTGCTTCTTTTTTCAACCTGCGAAGGCAAAGCGTGAGGAAAAAAGCAAATTAAATCATAGTTTCATAATAATTGTCAAAAATACTTTTCCTTCCGCTATTTTATTTCTTAGTAAGTATATTGAAAAATGTCGTCTGATTCACGTAGGCATTTGTCACATCACAGCAGATAATTCCGCCTCGGACACAATGACAAAGTTTCTCCACTGGTAACAAAATAATACCCCGGCAAACCAAAGGCGGGGGAAGTCGAGAACTGTACTTTTGTTTTGTTCCATTTCTTTTGCTTTAGATACCTACCTTACCTAGCAAAAAATCTTGTTTGTGATACATTTCATTGAATTTATTAAAATGGAATAGAATACCTATAAATAGTTTTTTTTTATATACAAAATGGGCCTGCTCTTGCCCTCGATCACGCCTGGTGGAAAGCAATGGATGAGGTCTTGCAAAAGGGTAAGTATTTTCTACAAATTAAATTAATTCATATTGGTACTAAGTACATACGTCTATAAACTCCACACAATTTGTTTCTCCGAGCTCAGCTATGACATCGAAGACAACCTCCAATTGCAGGTACATTTGACACTTGATCATCTTGTCACTTCGTAGCATACACCCCATTTTGAATCTTAAACGTAACGAATATCGTTTATTTTCAAAAGCAGGACAGTTTGTTTATCTGGAGATTATTTTCAAAACACTTTAAAACTTAAGAAGGGGGTGGTTTTCAATTCGACATAATGATTTGTACAAAGACATTCAAATATTTACGATCAATAGACGGGACAAGACGAATAAAATTGTAATCCAATACTTGTTACTACTTAGTAACAAATCCCTCTGTCTAATGTCCATACGTCCGCTTGTAAGGTAACATTCGTGTGTCAAAATAGAAAATGTTCGGGATCAAAATTTGTGTGAAAATATTCCCAATGTCCGCTCTATGAATCTTTTAAATCTCTTTGGATTTGTAAAGTTGACTATCTGAGAGATTTGGATTTTCATTTTCGTTATCAGCGACCCCAAAAAACACGAAATTGACACGCACGTACTCATAGTGTGAAAGTAAGCACCGTGCTACGAAATCGTAACAAGTCGGTCGTACTCGTATAAGTCCGCTTGTCAAGTAGCATTTCTAAATCAAAATCGAAAATGTTGTTTTTTTATGTTATGTTTAATGGGCCTAACTCTTGAGACCTCAATCTAGTCCTGAGGACAGAGATGAGGTCGACGATGGAACGAGCTAACTCAAGAGAAGCCTGTTAACTCGCGACTTAAATTCCAAATTCAATTCCACTCCTTGGCTGTGCGTATAATTAACGATGTATCAAAGCGCTTTGCTGCGAATGTGTGGAAAATCGACAAGGAATGGGTGATAACCCGCAGTACGTCTGGACTCCCGATGGAAGAAGCGAGATGGTGGAATGATCTCGTGGAGCTCTTGGGCACACTCACCGAAGTACAGCCTGTAAAAGACCGACCAGACATGCAACCTTGCGCAGGTGGGCCAGGCTATGCAGCTTGGTACCCGACCAGCTTATCGTCACCAATAAGCCTCTTGGCTCTGCGCTCAACAGAGTTGAGTGTGGCTAATTGGTATTTGGCTGAGCCATCCCAAAAGTGACAGCAATACTCCATGCAGGACCGAACTTGAGCTTTATATAAGACTAAAAGCTGTCCTGGCTTGAAGTAACGCTTAACCTTATTCAGGATACCCAGCTTTATTGCCGCTATTTGAGCTTTCGACTCAATGTAGGCACCGAAGCGAAGTTGAGATTCGCACAACTTCGTACCAAGAAGCTCGAGGCTGTCGGTAACTGGTACAGATGTACCCCGGAAAGTAGGAGCCAGATTGAACGAACTCCTTTTGGCGGTGAACAGGCACACTTGGGTTTTGGTGGCGTTAAAAACAACCAGATTTTCATCACCCCACTTTTGGCCTAAGATTGGCGCCGCCGCCATGACCAAAAAAGGTTAAGCGGACTATATTATTATATTTCTAGTATGTTGAAACTTCTTATTTTATTATTTTACAAAGACATTCAAATATTTACGTACAATAGACAGGACAAGACGAAGAAACTCATAATCTAATACTTGTTACTACTTAGTAACAAATCGTTCTGTCTTGTGTCATACGCGGGCGTATGACACAAGACAGAACGAGTTGTTTGACTTGTCAGGTAGCATTCGTGAGTCAAAATCGACAATGTGCGGGAGCAAAATTTTTTAATTAAAATATTCCCATGTCCGCTCTATAAGTCTTTAAATCTGTGTTATTTTCAGACTTAAGGCTGAATTTGTTGCCGCCATGGGATCTGGAGGCCATAGTCCTTGCGCGCCTGCATGAGTGGCGCGCGGAGGCACGATCTCATGGTGACATGGAGAGAGAGACTATCGCAACCCCGTGCAGGGCACGCCACAATAGTGGCGGTAAGTCCCCTCTTTGAGAAGTGGCTTGAGAGCCGCCAAGGCGCCCTCACCTTCCGCCTGACGCAGGTCCTCACCGGACACGGATGTTTCGGGAGGTACCTGCACCAAATCGGGTGGGAGGAAACGCCCGGGTGCTATTATTGCGAGGATCACCCGGAGGACACGGTGGAGCACACCGTCGAGTTCTGCTCCGCTTGGGAGGAGCACCGCCGTGTCCTCGTAGCGGCGATTGGCGGCGGCGACCTCTCGCGCCCGGCCCTGGTTCAAGCCATGGTCCGGGGCGAGAGGGAATGGGAAGCCGTCGCCTCCTTCTGCGAAGCAGTCATGCTAGCGAAGGAGGCGGCGGAACGTGAGAGGGAGATAGCCTCACGTCCCAGCCGCCGCGGGAGGAGAAGCACCGGGCGTCGGGGGCCACGCCGTGATGGCTCTCGGCCACCGTAGGCGCGGGCCTGTGGACGGTGAGTAATGGGCTAGCTCGCCGTCCGGCCATCTTATGACGACGGGCAGGCCGTGTCGACGGCGCGTTCGTGTTCCACGCGCGCCTGAAAGAGATGCCAGCAAACGGGAGGGGCCCGCAAGGGCCGATGCCTGCCAGGGCTGCGGGACTGTTTGAAAGAGATACCGCGGCCCTGGAACATAAAGGGCCAAAGAAGGAAAATGGGTGGTTTTTAGTCAGTAAGAGTCTGACACTCCCATCCGCTCTGCCCTGAGCGGGAGGGGTCATTTAATGATTTCCCACCCAACAAAAAAAAAAAAGGCTGAATTTGTTCGCCGCTGGCTTTTGCGCTGGATGCATAACTCGTCAATGTTCAAGATCATGTGTGATAATATTATGCCGAATTTCCGCTTATAGTCTTTTTAAAATTCTTTGTTACCAGATAACACGGGTGACAAAACCGAAACACGGGGCAATAAAATCACAGATCTGAGCTATCATAGGCATACGAGAAAGAACAATACTAAGTAATCTTCGTATATTTAGTAACTTCTACAAAAAAATAGGGTTTTGTTACCTTTATTAGGAATTCCTTTGATTTGTGTTAATATTATTGTATAATACCAAATACCAAGTCTAAATACCAAGTAATACCAAGTCTAAACACGTTTCAAAATCAGCTTCTACTTTGACGTTGTTATTAAAATTGTTCTTATTTTAAATTTTCTTCACTGAAATATCTTCATATCTTCTAACTGCCAGAATTACTTAAAATAAGAAAAGAGTTTTGTTTCGATAAGGCATTACACGAAAGGCATTACATTAATCGAGGTAGTTCGTAAAGACGGAACGTTGTTTTTTTTTTGCTCCTCAGTTTTTAAATAAGTAAAGTGATAAAAAGTGGATAATGTAACAATAATAAACTGTTACCTTAAAAAACAAATAATTAAAAAAATTAAAAAACACGCCTGCCATATCAAAAAGTGAACTAAAAAATTAAAAACAAGTTACATGATTTTAGTATTGAATGGCCAAAAGGTAGGTACTAAATAGATTATATTATTTACTGTGCAATTAAAATGCCATTGTGCCCAAAAGTGGAAAACTGAAAACCAAACTTTTCATCGAAGTCGGGGGACCTGTTAAGATCTATTCCAAGGAACCGTCCCCCGACTGCAATGAAAAGATTGGTTTTCAGTTTTCCTTTATGCCGCGGCCGCGGTATCTCTCTTAGCCATCACGTGGCCCCTGACGCCCTGGGCGTCTCCCGCGGCGGCTGGGACGTGAGGTTCTATCCCTCTCACGTTCCGCCACCTCCTTCGCTAGCATGACTGCTTCGCAGAAAGAAGTGACGGCTTCCGATTCCCTCTCGCCCCGGACCATGGCTTGAACCAAGGCCGGACGCGAGAGGTCGCCGCCGCCAATCGCCGCTACGAGGACACGGTGGCGGTGCTCCGCCCAAGCGGAGCATACCTCCAAGGTGTGCTCCACCGTGTCCTCCGGGCGATCCTCACAATGATAACACCCGTGCGTTTCCGCCCGATTCGGTGCAGGTACCTCCCGAAACAACCGTGTCCGGTGAGGACCTGCGTCAGGCGGAAGGTGAGGGCGCCGTGGCGCCTCTCTAGCCGCTCCTCAAAGAGGTGACTTATCCACTATTTATTGTGGCGTGCCCTGCACGGGGTTGCAATTGTCGCTCTCTTCATCTCGCCATGACATTGCTCCGTAGGTCTGTCCGCTGAGCGACAATTTGCCACGGCAGCGGAATTCCCCCCGGCGTAGTGCCTCCGCGCGCCACTTGTGCAGGCGCGCGAGAACTATCGGCTATAGATCCCATGGCGGCAATCCGGCAAGGAGGCTCGCCGCCTGGCCGGAGATCGTGCGGTACCCACGGACCAGCCTTACGGCTACCACCTTTTGGGGCGCGTTCAGGTAGTGGGCGGCTCGCCGCCTCAAGGAACGCGCCTATACCGGAGCCCCGTAAAGGGCCGTGAACCGCACGACCCCCGCGTAATGCCTCCGGCAGGAGGCGTTTGAACCCCTCAGGTTGGGCAAGAGCCGCTTGAAGGCAGCCAATATTGATACCTTTGTTTGAGATTGGACACCGGTGACGACAATCAAATGATTTATTAGGAATCTACTTATAGACGATACTTTTACATAATAAAATTAATATCGAAAATCGGGATTTCACACATATTTACAGACACGTCTACCTCAGAAAAATCCTACCTACTTACTAATAGGTAAATACTCCCGCGCCCTGTACGCCCTGTGCAACGCTGCGCGCCATGCGCCTGTCTACGTGAGTTTGGTAGCCCTATTTGACAATGTTGGGGAATGATTTTGTAAAATAAAATTCCGATACACGCGTCTCATAATTTTAATTGAAGTGTGTACACAAATTTTCGAGTCAACGGACCCAGAGAATATAAAGTTTCACAGAAAATTCTACCCCCCATTTCTTAGTGGTGGAATTTCGAAAACACCCTTTCTTAGTGGACCTACTCTTCACAAAGAATACACCCTTCAAGTTTCATGTCTTCAAGACCAGCGGTTTAGGCTGTGCGTAGATATATCAGTCAGTCAGTCAGGATTTTGAATTTTATATTGGGGATGACTTTGGAAAAACTGTGATACACGTTTCTCATCATTTTAACTGAAGGGAATGTACACAGATTTTCAAGTCAATTGACCCCGAGAATAAAAGTTTCACAGAAAGTTTAACACCCCATTTCACCCTCGTAGGGGTGGAAATTCGAAAAACCCTTTCTTAACATATACCTACTCCTTACAAAGAATACACCCTCCAAATTTCATGTCTCTAGGACCAGCGGTTTGGGCTGTGCGTTGATATATCAGTCAGTCAGGTCTTTGAATTTAATATGTAAATAAAAGTTTTAATTTCTTTTTTTTTTTATTACTGAACGAATGCATATTGAATACTACTGTTACATATTTTTGTTATGTAATAAGCAAGTTCTAGACGATGATAGTATACGTAGGCAAATTTTCATGAAAAAACCAAAAATTTTCAGATTTTTTCAGGAACCATGGCTCCCCCTTTACATTTTTTAAAATTTTCACTAGCCTACGTTACCCGGAATAACTTAACGCTTCTAATGATACCACATACATTGAAATCGGTTAAGCCGTTTAGAAGTTATGGTGGAATAAAGAAACTCACAAACATACATACATACATGAACCCTGAAAACATAACACTACTTTTTTTGGGCAGTCGTGTAAAAACAAAAAATGACACAACACTATTATTTACAGTATTTTATTCAATTGCATACATTGTTTAAAGTTAAATGGAAGAGCGGAGTCACACAAGCATCTCCTTGCTTAAAAGGTGATCTCTAAATCATATGCATTATAAAATTATGTAATTAAAAAAATAAAACCGACTTAAAAATCACAAAAAAGTGAAAAATAATTTTAGCTTCAGAAGTCGGTGACTTTAGTTTGTTTGATTCAGTTTTTTGGCACCGATTTCTGAAGCTAAAATTATTTTTCACTTTTTTGTGATTTTTAAATCGGTTTTATTTTTTGCAAAAAGTTTTTTTATTCTTTCATTTTTAGTGGCAATATCCTATACAAATATTTTCTATGCGTTCATTTTACATTGTAAACCATACATTTCATGGTAATAGGCTTATTCTTACTTCCTTACTAATATTATAAATGCGAAAGTAACTCCACAAAAACAAACAAGTAACAGACTTCAGAGTCAAATGCTCATAAAATAAAAACTAATGGGCTTACCTGAACCAAATTTTTATGGGACCAATTCGAAACTATTCCGCATCAAACAAAAAAAGAATTACGTAAATCGATTCAGAAACTTCGGCGTAATCGGTGTACATACATAAAAAAAAAAAAAAAAAATATACCTGCCGAATTGAGAACCTCCTCCTTTTTTTTGAAGTCGGTTAAAAATAAACATATTTTTTTAATACTGCCCGATTTCCGCATCTATCCCAGGGCCTCATGCTTAGTAGTCGCACTTGCGACCACCCGACCAAAGAGGCAATCTCTCACATAGACACCAAAATTTACACGCGAACGAAGTCGCGGGAAACAGCTAGTACATACTGTTGAGGATTAGGTCTGTTCCCGTTTATTTAAATGAAGCGCCCGTTATGGTTTTAACGTCTATATTGAAATATTTCTATGTACAGAGTTTTTGGGTTACCCCGCGGCGGCATCGACCGCACAGCGGGGGGGGGAGGTCTGTACTGGATGGTGGACGTAAGGGAAAAAGGGACTGATTCTATATAAAACAATGCTTTTATAGCTTCCTGAGAATGAACGAGTGATGAAAGAGTGAATGGAGAAGCGCCAACAGAGCGTGGCGGCCGGTGGACGAACCAGGAGGCGCCGATCTCTGCCACTGGTCGGCAGGGGGCAGCTCCGCTGCGCTCACGCACCGAATGCAGCAACTCGTCGGTAGGTGGCGCTAGCGGTAGGCGTGAACATACCGCCCGCCTTGGAACCACACGGTTCCAAAAATGGTTCCCGGCACGGAGTCAGGCGTCGTCATTCACCGGTTGTGGAGGCAGCGCCGCCAGAAGTGCTGCCGCAGCTGCTCGATGCGTTCGTAGCGTGTCAGACTCGAACTTGGCTGGTCTGGAACATTTCTTGAAGGTGGCGACGTTAACGGTCGGCCAATGAGGAAATGTGAGGGAGTGAGGGGAGTAAGGTCAGAAGGGTCTGAGGAAAGAGGTGAGATTGGACGGGAATTTAAGACAGCTTCGATCTGTGTCAAAGCTGTGGAAAATTCCTCGTAAGTTAGTCGCGCGTTCCCTACTATGCGTCTTAGGTGATACTTGCATGATCTCACTCCGCCCTCCCATAGACCGCCAAAATGTGGGGAATAAGGAGGAATAAATCAGAATTCAATTTTATTATTGGAAGCGTAATTAATGATGGCTTCCGATTCTTTTTCTAAGAATAAAGGAAACTCCTTTTCCGCGCCCACGAAATTTCTACCGTTATCAGAAAAGATAGTGCGAGGCATACCTCGCCTACTAATAAAACGTTTTAATGCTAATATATAGTCGTTTGTGGATAAACTAGTGACGAGTTCCAAATGCATGGCTCTAGTCGTAAAACAAACGAAAAGACAAATGTATGCCTTAGTGAGTTTAGCACCTCTGCCCTTTCTGGATAATATGAAAACTGGCCCCGCATAGTCTACACCGGTTCGCATAAACGGGTAGCCAGGTTCTAACCGCTCGGGAGGTAAGTTGCCCATGATAGGTGCTAAATAATGTCTTACCGCTATTACGTGTGCACGTCACACATTCGTGTACAATTTTTCTAGCGAGATTTCTAGCGTTCAACGGCCACCAACATTCACGCATGGTAGCTAATAGAAGTTGAGGCCCGGCATGTAATAATCGTACATGCTCGTGTTTAAACAAACAAATTGTAAAAGGATGTTTACTACATAGTGTAGGATCGGATGTTTCTTATCGTAGGTAAAATCAGAAGAATTACATAATCTTCCGCCTACCCGAATTATTTTATGTTCATCAATAAAAACATTTAGACTTGAAATTCTATTATATTGTTTACAACTTCGTTTGACAGGAGTTTGAGCGACTAAGTTATTTAAAACATCTGGAAAGGAATTTCTTTGTACGAGTATAATTAACATTCTTCTCGCGGCGTTCAACTCGTCAACTGATAAGAAACCGGTTTGTTGACCGGCTCTAATATAATAATAATAATCTAAGTACGTACGTAACTATCTATTCGCACAAGTCTAGTGAATGACGCGTACTCTTTATCACGTAGCGGAGGTAGTTATGTTATAGTATCGCAACTGAGATTTCTAGGAGTACCCACAAACTTAATTATTTTTTATACTACTAATGTAAAAGTAATGATATCAGTAAATACGTCAGATAAACTGCGAATCCGAGATTCGAATATTGGGTAAGCAGGTTTGTTTGTGTTTAAATTTGTTCTCATGTTTTTTTTGAAGTGAAAACTTCTTTAGCGGCGTTGAGCACTCTAAAAAAATTGTTCTGTAATGGGTATAAAATCTTAAACTCGCGTCAGGACACTCGCGTCAGGACACGTGACCTAATCGTAAGACGGATGGAGAGTAGACGATTTTGAACTTAACCTTCAACATTTTATGGTTTAAAATCATTTAAAGAAATTTGGAAAAAGCGTAAGACGGATGGAGAGTATACGATTTTGAACTTAACCTTCAACATTTTATGGTTTAAAATTATTTAAAGAAATTTGGAAAAAGCGTAAGACGGATGAAGAGTAGACGATTTTGAACTTAACCTTCAACATTTTATGGTTTAAAATTATTTAAAGAAATTTGGAAAAAGCGTAAGACGGATGAAGAGTAGACGATTTTGAACTTAACCTTCAACATTTTATGGTTTAAAATTATTTAAAGAAATTTTTAAATGTTTTGGAACATGATCGTAGTTTTATAACTCCTAGCGACATCTTGTAGAATGTAGTAGAAAGTACATTAGCAAATGCAATGAGTAACTGTTGTGAGAGACCGCTGGTAGATGGCGCTAGCACAAAGCGCCATCTATCTTTGATATTGAAAACTAAAATGATGCATTGATACAGAGAACACTGTTAATGGTAGGCGCGACAGTTTTTTTAGCTGCTACTAGAGGGCGTTGTTATAAAAAACGTTGTTATAATCAAGTTTTCACTTCTGCCGGCACTCCCGGAGTGCAACCCGTCTTTTTTTTTTTTTTAAATTTATGATATGTATATAACGGATCTGAAGGGTTATCCCGCCACAATATTAATTGCAGTGACCTTTGGTCAGGCTGGAGAAGAACTTGACGAAACATTTTCTCCACGTCTGCACAAGCTACGTATTTATATTGTCTGAATCGTAACAAAATCGAGATAATATCGTTTTGTAACGCGGGTCCCGGATACTGAATATCATTTAACGATTTATTCGAGCTAGTGATTGCACTAGCATCGAAGATAACGCGCAGTTTTGTAGTTGAACTACAATTCTCTAACTTGGACATATGACCTAAATCAATGTATTCACGCATAAATTTAGAATATAAAAGTTTAAGTTCTGGTGAACGATTGAGTTTACGCTCTAATATATATTTATAAGAATCACCCAACGTATTTGGTGCTTCTCTCAACGGTATACGAACCGAAAATCTACCGTTTTCAACGCGTTTTGTTGTATTATTAAATCTACCGTTTTCAACGCGTTTCGTTGTATTATTGAATCTACCGTTTTCAACGCGTTTCGTTGTATTATTGAATACTTCTTCGCATGTGCGTTCATCATCTTTTAGGGGTATGCATGATGATGAAGGAATGTTTTCGAGTTCCCAAGACAGCCGGAGTTGTTTGTCAATTTCCTGACTGAAGTGGCAATGAACGTGAGCAGGCTTTGGGTTCCTCGCGAACACTGGACCGGACAATAACCATCCTAATTTTGAATTTTGTAGGAATGGACCACTCGCCAGACGTATTTTGTCCGTTTCTAGAAGATCCCAAAATCTATCCGCGCCAATCAACAAGTCGATATCTGAACTAACGTTAAAAGTCGGATCTGCTAATTGTAAGAACTCAGGTATACGTATATTACCGGCTTCGATGTTCATTGTAGGCAAACTGGATGTTATACATGGCAGGATCAAACAACGAAGCTTGGTATGAAAATCGCTTAATTTTGATCGTATTGTGACGTCACATGAATGCTGCGATTGCGAAACCGATTGTCCTACCCCCGAGATTTGAATAGTGGACTGTATATATAACGCATTTATTTTTTTTGCTAGTTTTTCTGTAATGAAGCAGTTCTGACTTCCGTTATCTAATAGCCGCGCGAGCTGTATGATACTCGTTATTATTGTCAACCACCTTTTTTTTTTTTTTTTTTTTTTTTGGGGGGTGAGAAATCATCAAATGACTCCTCCCGCTCTGGGCGGAGCGGAAGGGAGTGTCAGACTCTTACTGACTAAAAAACACCCATGTTCCTTCATTGGCCCTTTATGTTCCAGGGCCGCGGTATCTCTTTCGAACAGTCCCGCAGCCCTGGCAGGCACCGGCCCTTGCGGGCCCCTCCCGTATGCTGACAACTCTTTGAGGCGCGCGTGGAACACGAACGCGCCGTCGACACGGCCTGCCCGTCGTCATACGACGGACGGACGGCGAGCTAGCCCATTACTCGCCGTCCACAGGCCCGCGCCTACGGTGGCCGAGAGCCATCACGGCGTGGCCCCCGACGCCCGGTGCTTCTCCCGCGGCGGCTGGGACGTGAGGAGGTTCATTGTCAACCACCTCAAGAGCAAAACAGTATTTACTAATTTAAACTCGACGGTGGTCGACTCACACACCACAGTTCCACCTTGGTCGCTGGAATGCAACGTTAATGTCGTTAAACTGTGTGCGTGTTCAACCGATTGCACACACGCGCCGTCACCCTTTTCGTCTAAATGTAGTAAACTGTTGTGTTTGTTCAAACATTGTTTACATGACCAGAATCTGCATTGACTTAACGCGTGACCCATTCGCAGGCAATTTGCACACATCTTGTTATCTTTAATCAATTTAATTCTGTCTCTCACGGACATGGTAAGGAAGGCTAAACACGAGTACAATGAGTGTTCTCTATTGCATAATAGACACTTGGGTAAATCCCATTTATTACTTGTATCACCACGATTATAGCGCGTTAGCGTTAAGTGTAGCTATGTACGCGGTGCGAATTACGTTTTTCACTTGTGGTTTGATGCCTTGAATCGTTATTATGAGGCGTCTTATCTTTAGTGTGGTTCGCGCCGATCATTTCCAACGTGTCCGCTCGGCTTCGGAGGAATGATATTAAGTCGCTAAGTTTTATTTTCTCGCGTGAACCTAAACACGTGGCTCCGATGTGGCTTTCCCATTCGCGTTCCGTAGACGAATCCAGCTTATTTACCACCTGGTAAATTATTAATGTGTCCCAATTGTCAGTGGGTTCATTTAGTGATTTTAAAGCGCGCAGATTACGTAAAATAGTATCAATTAATTTCCTTATTTGCGATGGCGATTCCTGTTTTAATGACGGAATATTATGCAATGCTTTTAAATGATTATTAATCAATAACCTCTCGTTGTGATAACGGCTTTCTAACAATTCCCATGCGTGAACGTAGTTGGCAGGGCTAAATTCCAAAGCTGCTTCACCTGTAACGCGCTTCCACCAAGAGATGACCGCAAATAGTGGAATTTTTGAATCTCGTCTAGATCGGAACGATTGTGGATCATGGTTAGGTACGAATGTTTAAATTCTAGCCAGTTATCATAGGCTCCATCAAAGGCAGGTAATTTTATGTCTGGTAATTTAGTGTTGACACGTGGCTCTGATGCAACCGGAAGCCGACTTTTAATCTCCGCGTTTTTAAGTAAACAATTCGCACTTGCTATTGCCGTAAAATATATTGCTTCTAATGTGTCTATATATTGTAGATTCGCGTCTATTTCTGATGGAGGTAGGAGGTGGTAGGAGCACTTCGATTTCGTTTTCTACGTTGTTGAATTTATCGAATAATTCACTCGCGGCTTGTACACGCAAAGTTAGCTCGGCTGCTTGTAAGGCTGTTAATTGAGCGCCCGCGAATGATTCTACATGATTTTTAAATTGGGTTAATCGACCCTTAATGTTACCCCTTCGTTTCTTTAACTCGGAAAGAACTTCGTCTACTGCTTTAACCGACATTTTGACGGAATATGGATGAGTGTTTTGTGGTGTGATGTGGTGTGGTTACTCACATGCAATTATCACCTGGACCACGTGGCTGCCACACTCGCGAACTGAAATGAAGCACAGCTTTAACACAAATCGAATCTACTGAATGGGACGGGGAACGGACGGGACGGGAACAGAGACCTGACCGTTACGTTTCTTACGCCTTTGCCTTTTCCTCTCCTATCGTAATTGTTGCTGGGTCACTGCACCAACTGTGATGATCGCTGCACTCGGTCGATCTGTAATGATCGCTGCACCCGGTCGATCCTTCACAGCCAGCTATCGCCTTCAGCGCCCGGCTCCAGTCCGAGTCTCCGCAAACTTGCCACGTGGTCGTGGCAACGTGGATGTGGAGTCCTTTTCCGGCTGGTATGTTCTTCTGATGATATCCCGCGGGACCAAAATGTTGGTCATCCGTCTCGTAAGGACCAAAATGTTGAGGATTAGGTCTGTTCTCGTTTATTTAAATGAAGCGCCCGTTATGGTTTTAACATCTATATTGAAATATTTCTATGTACAGAGTTTTTGGGTTACCCCGCGGCGGCACCGACCGCACAGCGGGGGGGGGGGGAGGTCTGTACTGGATGGTGGACGTAAGGGAAAAAGGGACTGATTTGTATAAAACAATGCTTTTATAGCTTCCTGAGAATGAACGAGTGATGAAAGAGTGAATGGAGAAGCGCCAACAGAGCGTGGCGGCCGGTGGACGAACCAGGAGGCGCCGATCTCTGCCACTGGTCGGCAGAGGGCAGCTCCGCTGCGCTCACGCACCGAATGCAGCAACTCGTCGGTAGGTGGCGCTAGCGGTAGGCGTGAAAACATACTAAACCTAGCAACATATAGATAGCAACAGTGCAATATACACAACATTTCGGACGTACAAATGGTTATGAGGGATCAGTTTATCACACACAATGTTAATCGGCACAGTCATGATGGGCTCCTTTGTGTCCTTTTTTTGAATATCCATCCATTACTAGTGAATAGACTCGGTTGGGACTTTATAAAGAAACAAGTGGATTGTATTTAAATATAGGTGTAATACCAAAATTAACATCGATTAAACTTGTGAAGACTGTACAAAGAAATGCCCGGAGTGGCCCCGGCGTCTGTAAGCTCAGTGAGTGGTAGGGCGCAGCGGCGCTCGCGCAGCCGGGTTCGGTACCCCGAGTCCCGCGCCCTCCCCGCGGTTGTCCACGCTTATGTGAGGCGCCGACAACTGACGCCACTTTCACGTATCATTGCCATCTGCGTTATCACTTCCAAAAACTTTAATATTTCATGCATTCGCCATCTAAATCAGACAAAAAATTATTAGCCATGATAAAAAAGCAATATATTAATCTAATAGGTACATTTTATTATTTTATTATTATAACTAGCCCATATTGTCCCACTGCTGGGCAAAGGCCTCCCTCCATTCCTTCCAACAGTCACGATTCTGTGCTACTACTCTCCAATTCTCAAGGAAGACATCCAGTTCGTCCCGCCATCTCCTTCGTGGTCTGCCGCGACCCCGTGTCACTGTTTCAGGGCACCAATCCTGAGCTTTACGGGCCCACAGTTCATTCGGCATGCGACAGACATGTCCTGCCCAGTCCCATTTAAGTTGTGCAGCCTTTTGAGCCACGTCAACGATTTGCGTTTTGGAGCGCAGTGTGGTGTTTCGAACACGATCTGTTAATTTTACACCTAAGATACTACGCTCCATAGCGCGTTGGCAAACCTTGAGTTTGGACTTTTGGATGTTAGTCAAAGACCAAGTTTGTGCACCGTAGGTCAAAATGGGAAGAATACACATGTCCATTAGCTTTCGCTTCAGAGACATGGGCAGAGTGCCCTTAAAATACTCCTTCATGGACCAGTAACTCTTCCAGGCATTTTCCGTTCGTCTTGCAATTTCCTTATCTTGCCTTGCCTGGAAAGAGATTACTTGGCCCAAGTAGATATATTCTTGGACATATTGTATATTCTCCCCGCCTACGTGTATGCTCCTCTTGGAGCTGTTGGTCATGAGCTTGGTCTTCGACATGTTCATCTTCAGTCCAACTTCAAGGCTTGCATCGTTAAGCTCTTGTAGCATTTGCTCTAGTCCTGTGGCTGTGGGAGAGAAAAGGACAATGTCATCAGCGAAACGCAGATTATTCAACCTTGCTTCACCGATGAAAAGCCCACTCTCTTCCCATTTGACTGCCAGCTTCTGAAAAACTTCTTCTAGGGTACTGGTGAACAGTTTTGGAGACAGCGGGTCACCCTGTTTGACTCCCTTGAGAATGTCAAACTTTGGACCTACGCTTTCTAACTTAATGGCAGCTGTACTTTGGTTGTAAATGTATATATGTAGGTTCTATGTGTTGTTTTGTAAGGGCATTAAATATTGCAGAATGTGTGATGCTGTCAAAGGCTTTAGAATAGTCGACAAATGCAAGATACAAAGGAGTTTTGTATTCTTGGTATTTCTCGACTATTTGATTAACGGTGTGTAAGTGGTCGGTGGTGGAAAGTCCTCGACGGAAGCCTGCTTGTTCTGGAGGTTGCTTAAGATCTAATTGCCCAGCAATGCGTTTTTCAATGATTTTGATAAAGGTTTTGTAAACATGAGAAATAAGACTAATTGGCCTATAATTATTAATGTCAGACTTATCGCCTTTCTTGTGGAGAAGTATAATATTGGAATGGCAAAAATTTGATGGAAGATTACCGGTACGAAGAATGTCGTTGAACAGTTTTCTAAGGTAAAAGAGGAGCGATGGTTCACCCATTCTTAAGGCTTCGGTGCTGACACCATCTTCACCGCAGGATCGGTTATATTTCAATGTGCTTAATGCATCTCGGACTTCTAATTTAATTATTATGTTAAACATTTTTCACGTTTTTAGGGTTCCGTAGCCGAATGGCAAAAAACGGATTACCCTTATAGATTCGTCATGTCTGCATGTCTGTCCGTATGTCACAGTCACTTTATTCCGAAACTATTAGGACTACACATTTGAAACTTGGTAGGTAGATGTATTCTGTGAATCGCTTTAGGATTTTATTCAAAAACAAAATAAGATTAAGGGGGGCTCCATGGAACTGAAACAAAAAATAAAATTTCATCAAACCTATACGTGCGGGGTGTCTAAGGTCTTTAAAAATGGCATTGATGATTCTCTAATTTCTAAAGTAAGAGGAGGAAAATTCTGAAAACTGCAGCAGTAACTTTGTTTTTCATGTAAAAACAAATGCAGTTTTGTTGTCGAATGTAATACAATACAACATGAATTCAAAATATTTTTACTATACTGTACGAATATATATTGTTTATTTCAGTTTTATAATTTGTACAACAATGAAATGTCCGTCGAGTGGGAGCAACTTTGTTATAAACCTTATGAAGAGTTAACCTTGGTGTTGTTATTTGTAAAACGAAACCCTTTACCTTCACGTCGATCCCTGCAAGATCGTTGAATACACCCGGAGCCTATGGGTGAAGGGCACCAGCGCCGTTGGACCGACGAGAGCTTCGCGCACGAGAACATCTACTAGGCACACTCCACCTACCTACTCTTTGCGTCCATCGATCACGCCCGTCCGGCACAATTATTCTTTACATCCCAAGAGACCACAGGCACTGGAATAATTTACTGTTTCCCGACTAAGTTTTGAGGTGGGCTCGGACCTCCCTAGGGCAAACGTGCAATTTTTTCCTCGTATTACAGTCAAATGCAAACATTTCAATGAAAAATATTCGAGCAGTGACATCGGATGTAATTTGTTTTCGTTTGGAGATTAAAACTGCCGTCAAATATTACCGGTTACCGAAGGGTAGCCAACAGGCCCCTATTACTAAGACTCCGCTGTTTGTTAGCGGACTGTATCTCATGATCCGTAATAGGTAGACAGTTGAAATTCTTACAGAACGTGTACTTCTGTTGGCGCTTTAACAAAAAATAATAAATTAAAAATTAAAGGGGACTCCCCTACTACGATGGTACGAGACTCTTCATTCGTAGGTCAGACTAGCACCGTCAATAATAACACCTAATTTGTGATTCAATAAAATTTAAAGTCATATGAATACAATCAAATAAATAAATAAAATATGAATAAATCTTATCTTATCTTATCTTAATACTATTTTGATCCGAACGAATTTCAGATTTAATCCGTGCAAGATGCCATTAACCTTTCGGAACGTAGATCTACACGAGACACAATCACTTTTTAATTGTGTCTATATACTCGGCATACGAGTGGTTAAATAAAACAAAAAAAAACGTATGGAGATATCTTGTAACCCTACATGTGGGAAGTGACCCAGTGCATCATTGTCTAGAGGTACACTTAGTATGCATGCACAAGCACATAGTATGTGTTTACATCATAGATGTCTCGTAGGTGCCATAACGGAGGGAGGCGGTTGACCAGTTTTCAACCAATAAGGTTGAAAACACAGGACAGGACACAAGGATGAGAAGCCGTCAAGTTGTCCGTGGTAGTATATACGTAACTTTTATAATCGAAGGGTTCCCGCAAAAATCAGAATAAATTTTATATTTACGAAAAGGTACATTTTCTTCTCGAATCGATGAAATCAGATTTTGTCCGACCAGTACCGTGTAGCGACCTGGACAGCTCTGAAGTTTGCTTCATTCAAGTCCTGGGGACTACTGGGGGTATCATGACGTTTAACAAAACAGTTTTATTGCAGGAACGTTTTGTTTCAAGTTTAACTTTTTCGGTATCATGACCTCCACCAAACAATATTGTTTTACTCTTGTTTAGTGCGGGGAAAGAACGAACAATTTAAAAGATTTTTCTATTCCCTACTATAACATTGAATAAATATCTAGAAATATAAACTGTACAGCGCTGTCTCTTTCACAAATAAGTGGTCCAAATCGTATTCCGAAGTCATAGTTTTGAAGCAATATTTAATTTGTAAGGGTAGTTTACATAAAAATTATCAAACCCATCAACATTTTTTAGGATTTTCCTTTACAAAGTAAGAAAATATTTTAAAGGAGGTTTTGGCCTTAATTATAACACGATAGGAACGTCGAACAGGGATCATCGGAACAGGGTTTTTATAAATGGCTGGCACTCTGCTGGCACCTTTATTTTTTTCCTTTATGAAGTGGCATACCATGTCAATACAAAATTAAAAAATCTATATTTATACAAAAACCTTCAACATTGCTTAAATACTAGGTAAGAATTAAAGGTCCTACCGATAAACTAAACCTTGACTCTCAAACTAAGAGATCCTGTGACTTTGGAGTCTGTGTTCTGCCGTCACTATGATACCAAAAAACCTTTTACAAAAAACAGGTTTGAAAGTACAATTCAATTATTTAAAAAAAGATTAAACTAGAAGTAAAGGAATTTATTAGGTAAACGGAGAACTGTTATAAGTGTACATGTGTAATTCTGTAGTGGATGTATAGGTGTGTAATGATTGAGTTTGTATATTTTCGCATGTATACATTATGTGTTGTGGTGTTAGTACATTTATGTGTCTTGCTGAAAAGTTTGGAATTGTGAGAGAGCGTGTCGTGCCACGCACAATGTAGGGTTCCGTAGTTACCCATCAAAATAATATGCGGATCGATTTGCCTCCGTGCGATGATATTTACTGTAATAAAAGAAAACAAACTTGCATTTGCAGTTGAAATACCTGCTCCCATACATTATGTTTGGGAAAATATGACATCCAAGTACATTTTGTAAGTTGGTCGACTATTACGCGTAAATTTGTAAAGCCTACTTAGCTGTGATAGTTTTCCTTTTAACTTCGTTAGATCATAATACTATCACCATGATTTTTTAACGCACCCTAACAGCAAAAGAAGCTTTAAAATTTATTTAAGACTTGAAATAATAACATTAATAGCTCCGAGATTCTATCCAAATTTTACTTCAACGTCCCCGGAAGGTCAAAGCAATGGTATTCACCGCTACGTGTTCCCTTTACTTCCACTAATTACAGGCAGAATTCGTTTATTGTGCGTGCAAGGTGCAAGCCAGAACTTTAATGAAGTATCTAAACGGCATGATTTCGATCCTTTCTCGACAAATGTGTCCACGGCCAGAAGGTGCCTGAGTCTGAGCTTTTTTAGTTTAGATAAGTAGTTGATAAGTATTTTGTAGGTATGTGTGATGTAAGTTTCTAGTTTAAGAATTTGTTGTCGTCCTGTTTTTTTTGTGTTGGTAGTGCTGTGCTGTTCACACCGTCTTTTCCAGTCTAAAAACCCGACTACAAATTGTATTATGTACCTATGTATATATAGATATATTTGTAATCGCCTTTTAAAACCCTTCATTTTTATACCCCGCTCGATAGGTTTGGTTATTTTTTTTATTAACGAGGTACTACACTTCTCATCAAAAAAATCGAAACACCTCGCAGTTTATGATTTGATAAGGATTATCAGAAAAATGTGTATATTTAGGAATAAATGTAAAATGTCATTTAATAGTGAGTAGTATGAGGTTTTTAAATCCTAATGTTATTGTTCTAAATTCAAATTAAGTCTTCATAGGTTTCGTATTTTGTATAATGAGTAATTTTTACCCTGTATGGAATATGAAGGAAATGGGTAAAACAACACGCGTAAATGACAAAAAAATGTAAGAAACGTTTATTTAATAACTTGTATTCCCTCCGCGAGCTCTTATTACTGCTTCCATACGGTTCTTCATCGATCGGATGAGAGTCACGATCACATGTTGTGGTATATTATCCCATTCCTCTTGGATTGCATTTTGCAGCTGGCTAAGTGTTTCTGGGGCTGGATCTCTTGCTCGAATTCGTCTTCGTTCTTTAATTCATCCCATAGATGTTCAATGGGATCCATGTCCGGGCTTCTTGCTGGCCATACCATAATGGAGATACCGACTTCGGTAAGATAATCTCGTACGACGCCCGCGGTGTGAGCTCTAGCATTGTCGTGCATGAATATGAAGTCGTTGCCAATAAAATGTGCATAGGGCATCACATGAGGTTCAAGACACTGTTCGATGTACCGATGAGAGTTTAGTGCAGGCAGCCGTGGCCCAGACACAAAGGCAAGTTCTGTCTTACCGTCGGCGCTGATTCCTCCCCAAACCGTCCACGAACCGCCACCATAGCTGACCTTTTCTTCAATGCAGCATTGTGCAAAGCGTTCTCCATCTCTTCTGTAGACCTTGTTCCTTCCGTCGTTACCATACAGCATAATTTTACACTCATCAGAAAACAGTACTTTGCTCCACTGAAGGTATGACCAAGTTAGGTGCTCGCGTGCAAAGTTAAGGCGCGCTCTTCGATGGTCTGCAGTTAATTTCGGCCCATTCGCTGGCTTATGCGGTGCCAATCCGCGTTCCTTCAACCTTCTTCTTATTGTAGAGTCACTTACAGCTACTCTTCGTACAACGCGAAGCTGCTGCTGCAGTTGAAAAGCGTTAAGGCGTCGATTTCGTAAAGAAGTTGTTACAATAAATCGATCATCTCGCTCAGAAGTGACCCGATTCCTGCCAGATCCTGAACGGCGCGTGAACGAACCAGTCTCCCGATAGCGTTTGTAGACTCTATGAACAGATGATAAGCTTAGATGCAATCTTGCAGCCACAACACGCTGACTAAATCCAGAATCCAGCAATGCCACCACTTGGGCGGCTTCTGCGGGCGAATTATCCATATGTTTTAGAAAAAAAAGTTTTTTCAGACGTCCCAAAGTCACAGTAAATGAAATAAGAAACAAAAAGTTTAAAGACAAGCGCTAATTTTTAGTTTTTAAACGAGAAACGTACTCCAACCCTAAATACACATTTGTCTCAAAACAGTGATTAATTTCATTTATAGGATATAAACAAATGAAATTCTAATTTCGAATTTTGATTTTTTTCTTCTTACTGTAATGACCAAACTGCCAGCTACACAATAATGTTTTTTTTTTCATGGAATTAATTCTCTTTTGTAAAAAATTAGGACAAAAACAATAAAAACGAAAGTGTTTCGATTTTTTTGATGAGAAGTGTATTTTGCGCCGAAAATCCACAATTTTGTTATTTTTTTCAAATACCTATCTCAGGACACTTGGGTTTTTAAAACAAATATTTTGTTAAATTCGTATTTTAAATCCATTTTACGCCGATTACAGATGTGCTAGCCAGTAGTGTTGTATGCCCTGAATTCATTTCTGCATTGTCGCCATACAAAGAAATGTTTCGAAATGTGTACTGGCCGCCCACTTTTTTATTCCAAATAATCGAACAAAATGGGTGATCTCCTTTTTTACATACTCATGTTTTTGCAATATAAATGTACCAAAATTATCATATTATAGTAGTATCGAGACCATGTACCATCGACCACACCTAGTATCATGGCCGACTACTAGATGGCGTTGTAAACCTAAGTGAAAAAATTGAGGAAATAAAATAGCCAGAGCAATAGCCAGATCTAGGGAGGTGTCTTTTACTTATATGGGATTGGATCTGTACGTAGTATTATATTATCTGTGGCTGTACTTATACCAAGACTTACACAAATATTACTGAGCTCATTGTGTCAAGAAAATAACAAAAAACAGCAGTCTTCCTGACAGTGCCTATCAAGCGCCTCTGCCGTCAAATACTATGGTCAGGTAAGTTATATTAAAGAAGTTGGGGCAGAATGGGCCCAGCACTAACCCTTTCTAACCTGAATCAAAATGAAGACCTAATCAATCCTACTATTTTATTCTATGACAGCATTTCGCTAATAAATTACATAAAAGTTACAGCAATTCAAACATTCAATTTATTATTAGTACTGCGCTAATTTAATTGTATCCAACTTTCACAATTTGGTAAGAATCATTTCGTTTTATGTATGAACATTCCTAAGTAATTACTATGGCCACTGCTAATACAGCAACTGCAAAAATAAAGCATCTAAAACCACCTCTACATGAAGCACTCGTCAATGTTAATTATCACTGACTTGCCAGTTGCTTACGTTCAGAGCTTTCTAATTTATTGATATCAGGTCTGAAGCTGAGCTTCTTCATTCTTCTCATCTGGTTTCGCTCTTAGGTGGACTTCTTCAACTTCCTTTTCACAGTGATAAGACAAATCGCACGTCCTTAAAAAAATGTCCTTACACCGATATGGCGGTTTTGGGATATACGCATTTACAGTTATTTGTGTGCTTACTGATTCTTTCCGTAAGAAAACGGTCATTTGACGCGCTGCGTACGTGATATAACCTAAGTGATAGTAACTTAAGAAATACCTAAACTAAACTTTCCATCATTCGATGTTGCCTACTTCAAAGCACGCCTATATTAAATCCGTCTAGTGCTTAGGCGTGACTGATTTGAACGCATCTAATATTTTTAATTTCATATTCCTAATATTTTCTCTCTGAAATAATCGACCTGCCTGTTCTACCGTAAGGGGGATAGGAGGTAAACCAATTCAGGCAATTTTCTCGTTTCGATCGTAACATAAATAATAATATCGAGTCTTTGGTAGCAGGTAAAATTACCGAAGGTTAGCCAACTGCCACAGTGGATGCTTCTGTTTTGTCTAATTTCAATACATATTTTTCTCTAGCCCCGATGCCGAAGGCCCGAAGTATTGATAAGTGCTTCGATTTTCTCGCATTTACTCTTATCGAACAAAGTTCAAGGACAGCTTCCGCATGTTTTGCCGCTCGCGTTAGAAACTGTCCTTGGCTATGTTACCACCTATGATACCACCTTGAACTTGTGCTACTGCTAGTCTAGTACTTGTGGCTGGGTTCTAAAAAAGAAAAAAACAGTTTTCAGTTATCTTGGAGCACCAAAAACTACAGCTGTTTGGAAGTATTCGTTTCATGGCACCATTTCATCCTTCCTGAGATGATCCGGTGTGATACGGGGACAGAGCAATGAGGACAATGGGGATGGGAATATTTTATTAAAGTCCCGCTGTCCCCATTAATGGGGGCACTGGCAGTGGAAATACACCCGCCAAATGCATATTTCTGTTTACATTTTCATCTAAATTGTTGCAGCTTGTTAATAAGTTATGTTTTAGGATAGTTTTGTAATAGTAATAGTGTTGGTGTACCTGCATGATTGCTAACTTAACTTGTGTTCTGAGAACTATTGTACTAATCCACTGCACCTTCTAAAAACTAGCAATGTTGTGTGTGAACCTAACTGTAATTCTGGACTGGAAATCATTATAATTTTACATCCTCACCGATCATTTATTAAATTTTCCCACACATTAATACTACACTTCTCATCAAAAAAATCGAAACACCTCGCAGTTTATGATTTGATAAGGATTATCAGAAAAATGTGTATATTTAGGAATAAATGTAAAATGTCATTTAATAGTGAGTAGTATGAGGTTTTAAATCCTAATGTTATTGTTCTAAATTCAAATTAAGTCTTCATAGGTTTCGTATTTTGTATAATGAGTAATTTTTACCCTGTATGGAATATGAAGGAAATGGGTAAAACAACACGCGTAAATGACAAAAAAATGTAAGAAACGTTTATTTAATAACTTGTATTCCCTCCGCGAGCTCTTATTACTGCTTCCATACGGTTCTTCATCGATCGGATGAGAGTCACGATCACATGTTGTGGTATATTATCCCATTCCTCTTGGATTGCATTTTGCAGCTGGCTAAGTGTTTCTGGGGCTGGATCTCTTGCTCGAATTCGTCTCTTTAATTCATCCCATAGATGTTCAATGGGATTCATGTCCGGGCTTCTTGCTGGCCATACCATAATGGAGATACCGACTTCGGTAAGATAATCTCGTACGACGCCCGCGGTGTGAGCTCTAGCATTGTCGTGCATGAATATGAAGTCGTTGCCAATAAAATGTGCATAGGGCATCACATGAGGTTCAAGACACTGTTCGATGTACCGATGAGAGTTTAGTGCAGGCAGCCGTGGCCCAGACACAAAGGCAAGTTCTGTCTTACCGTCGGCGCTGATTCCTCCCCAAACCGTCCACGAACCGCCACCATAGCTGACCTTTTCTTCAATGCAGCATTGTGCAAAGCGTTCTCCATCTCTTCTGTAGACCTTGTTCCTTCCGTCGTTACCATACATCATAATTTTACACTCATCAGAAAACAGTACTTTGCTCCGCTGAAGGTATGACCAAGTTAGGTGCTCGCGTGCAAAGTTAAGGCGCGCTCTTCGATGGTCTGCAGTTAATTTCGGCCCATTCGCTGGCTTATGCGGTGCCAATCCGCGTTCCTTCAACCTTCTTCTTATTGTAGAGTCACTTACAGCTACTCTTCGTACAACGCGAAGCTGCTGCTGCAGTTGAAAAGCGTTAAGGCTTCGATTTCGTAAAGAAGTTGTTACAATAAATCGATCATCTCGCTCAGAAGTGACCCGATTCCTGCCAGATCCTGAACGGCGCGTGAACGAACCAGTCTCCCGATAGCGTTTGTAGACTCTATGAACAGATGATATGCTTAGATGTAATCTTGCAGCCACAACACGCTGACTAAGTCCAGAATCCAGCAATGCCACCACTTGGGCGGCTTCTGCGGGCGAAGTATCCATATGTTTTAGAAAAAAAAGTTTTTTCAGACGTCCCAAAGTCACAGTAAATGAAATAAGAAACAAAAAGTTTAAAGACAAGCGCTAATTTTTAGTTTTTAAACGAGAAACGTACTCCAACCCTAAATACACATTTGTCTCAAAACAGTGATTAATTTCATTTATAGGATAAACAAATGAAATTCTAATTTCGAATTTTGATTTTTTTCTTCTTACTGTAATGACCAAACTGCCAGCTACACAATAATGTTTTTTTTTTCATGGAATTAATTCTCTTTTGTAAAAAATTAGGACAAAAACAATAAAAACGAAAGTGTTTCGATTTTTTTGATGAGAAGTGTACATTGACGACACATGAACATGGAGGGAAATTTTACAAAAACGCAAAAAGCGCGCGAACCGCGCCAGGGCCGAATAGAGAGAGAATTTTAAACTAAATAAAAGAATTAAACTAGTACCCAGCCTGGTCTTGTAACATAGACCTTTGTAACAAGAACTACAAAAGATATCTATTCCAACTAAATAAAACAGCCAAGTAAAGTTCAAGTATATTCGAGAACTCGTAAATAAGTCGAAGCACAGTTAATTTCGAGGAAAGCAATGCGGCAAAGTTTAATCAAAAATTATTCGCCGCTTCATTCTAGTTCCAATCAAAGTTTTGAAGGAGAAGTGCAACTGTAGGGAGAGGCAATCACTATATAAAATACAAGCCTGATACAAGTTTATTTTAATTGTAAAAGTAGCAAACCGAGGTAGAGGTACATACTCTAAATATTGATTGTAACTTTTAATTTGACTTTTAACTTTTGATTTCATCATCATCATCATCATTTCAGCCGAAAGACGTCCACTGCTGGACATAGGCCTCCCAAGTGTCACCAAATTGACCGGTCCCGTGCGTCTCGCATCCAGTGGATCCCCGCAACCTTCACCAGGTCATCGGTCCACCTAGTGGAGGCCTTCCAATACAACATCTTCCGGTTCGCGGTCGCCACTCTAGAACTTTTCGGCCCCATCGGCCATCCGTTCACCATTCTGCGAACAATGTACACTGCCCATTGCCACTTAAGTTTGCCAATTCTTCGAGCTACGTCGGTAACCTTGGTTCTCTTGCGGATATCTTCATTTCTGATTCGATCACGCAAGAAAAATCCGAGCATAGCCCTCTCAATTCCCCTTTGGGTGACTTTAAGCCTTCTGATGAGGCCCATTGCGAGAGACCACGTTTCTGTCCCGTATGCAATCACTAGCAACACACACTGGTTTAGGTAGACTTTCGTCTTGAGAGTTTGATGAGAAGATACCGCGCAACTTCCCGAACGCTGCTGCCCAGCCGAGTCGGATTCGACGATTGATATCTTTCTCAAAGTTAGAACTACCTAACTGGACAGTTCGCCCCAGGTAGACATAATCGTCTACAAATTCGAGTGTAGAGTCTCCGATCTTGATAGGGTTGATTATTAGCCCCACTCTTTCGGAAGCTCTACTGAGGTCATCGAGCATTGTACTGAGGTCCTCCATGGTCTCAGCCATGACCACTAAGGTCTGGGACCTTAGTGGTCTTGGCTGAGACCATGGAGGACAGCAACGAAGTCGGCATCATTATCCAGAATATACGATTGCAGAAATAATAATTGTGAGCATTGATGATGGGACACTTGATATCGTGTCCTGTCTGTCCTGCTGTTTGCACGTTACTGGAGCTGATGGACGCTACTGAAAGTGCCAAATTCGTCCCCAAATTTTGGGTTGAATCAATTAAAATTGTCATCAACACGTTAAGATGAAGTATCCGTTAGTAATACTTTACCGGTATTTAAATAAAATGTGTGTGAGTTATAAAAGTTTCATTATTAATAGTGCTCGATTTTCGAAAGAGATACTGAGTTGCAGGCTCATTGTGAGGTCTTTGTAGAATATAGGTGTCGGGGAAGCGACGCTGTAACCCGAAAGTCCGTTTTCAGTACATTACTTTTACCTTAAAATTTTACTTTACTATTTACCTACGTATTTAAGTGGCTTTCGCTTCGCACTCTTCCAAAATAGGCCGATGAGCCAACAACACAATGTATTTTTTCCATTATGAAACACAGTGAGTAGGTTCAGACAGTGTAGGGAACATTGACGCATTAAACTGTTGCGATGAATTAATTCAGTTTATGATTACAGACCCCAGTATAAGGTTTACGACAGGTGATTGAAAAGTTGTGTGGCAATCCGTTGTCATACAGCTTGTGATGTGGAAAAATGTGAGAGAACTCAAGTTTTTAGTTTAAGTATATAACTAACTACTTTGACGCCTAAGACGTGTCCTATTGTCGTCATTGTATATATAGATATAGGTACTTTATTTTAGTCTTCTTTTTAGTTCTATTTGTAGTCTGTATATAATGTACATAACATATTTAATACACTAACTACTGCGTGAAAATAAATATATGTTTTGTAATGTTTCGTGGATCTAAGAGCAGGGGAACACGAAATAAACAATGGATGAATTCTGTGAACTATAAATCTATGGCTAGAAACGAGGTGACTGTTGAAAAGGCGAGTAATGGAGAAGTATGAAAGCATGTTGCGCCGACACCATCGTCGACATTACAATAAGGGCCTATTTTACGATGTCCGAATAGCCACTGCTTACTGTACTTACAAGTAAGTTAACGGTAACTTAATCACAGGTTGTGAAACCGGCCCAATGTATAAATAAAGTGTAACATCGATACGAGGACATTACAGAGCACAAGTATAGGTACAGGCCAGAAAAAACACTGACGCTAAAACGGTTACCACGTATTCAGTAACTACATCATTCTGAACCCCCACATAGAAATCTTTAGTAAAAAAACAGCTGTTTTATACAAAACTGCAAAACCTCCACGGTCGAAATGTATGGGACAGCTGATTTTTTTTAAATTACCTATGAAAAATTTATTTCAGAATATGTACTGAATACGGTGGGTTTTTTTTCGGATGGGAAAGCATAAAATGACCCCTCTCGCTCTAGGCGGAGCGGAAGGAAGTGTCAGACTTTTACTGACTAAAACCCATCCATGTTCCTTCTTTGCCCTTTGTGTTCCTGGGCCGCGGTATTTCTTTCGAACAATCCCGCAGCCCTGGACCGTCAGGGCACGCCACGATAGTGGCGATAAGTCCCCTCTTTGAGGAGTGGCTAGAGGCGTCCAGCCTTGGTTCAAGCCATGATTCGGGGCGAGAGGGAATTGGAAGCCGTCACCTCCTTCTGCGAAGCAGTCATGCTAGCGAAGGAGGTGGCGGAACGTGAGAACCTCACGTCCCAGCCGCCGCGGGAGAAGCACCGGACGTCGGGGGCCACGTGGTGGCTCTCGGCCACCGTAGGTGCGGGCCTGTGGACGGTGAGTAATGGGCTAGCTCGCCGTCCGTCCGTCTTATGACGACAGGCCGTTCAGCCCAGAGTGGGAGGAGTCATTTGATAATTTCCCATCCCAAAAAAAAAGCCGTGGACCGTCGGTGTACCTTCCACTTTGTATAATGCGCTAACAGGTTCACCCTCTCTTCACTCACAACTCAACATACCTGGATACAAACGTCAGATGATGTTGATATAAACATGGGTAGTATTTCAATGACAAAATACGAGTACTAAAGTTTGTTTGGATACAAAGGTACTTAATCATTGTTACGATGGCCACCAACCATATACACACATGGTTGGTGGCCATCGTAACAATGATTAACATCAACATATTTACTTTCTCATAAAAGTTATTATACATACATCATTTGTTTTCAATCTGCTCTTTAATCATAAATCAACGCTCTATACACTGCACGAAACCAGCATGGTTAAAACTCGAGCCTTTCGGAATTCTTTGTATGCAACTTCATACTGGACGCAAACTTACATGCATCGTTACAACATTGCCACTGATCGACATCAGCTAGTAAGCAGCAGTCACAGAGTTAATGGCGAGGCATCAACCCGCTTGAGGCGAGCCTTCGACCCCACGTATTGCTGTAAGCGGGCGGTCGACCCACCGCAGGGCACTGCTTAGCCTGTTTTCTGGTTAGGTACTAACGTTGGGTGGACCCCTGGTTGACAAGCTGGTGTGCCGAGTCGATGCAGGCATATCACACATTTCATTTTTTTCTCTTGTTTGTCTTTAACTGTCCTTGTTTGCCACCTGCAAATAGTGAAAAAGGAAGTAAGTAGTGTAGGAAATTCTGAACGCGCTAGCCCAATATTTATTTTAAAAATAAATTTGACAATGCCCATTGTGACTAAACATATTTGGTTTGATCTTTCATTGCTTAACATAATATTTGTATTCAATACCACGTGCAATGTTTAGTTATAATTTATGAGTTGGTTCCCAGAGAAAACTTCGCGATATTGTATCTTGTGCATTGTATCATCATTCTGACTACCACATCACATGATTTGTTCAGGTTATAACCACGAACACTCTCTAGGATCTTTGTAAAAACAAACATTACCTACTTTCTCCGATTTTAAACAGAATAAAGGTAAAATCATACTTTACGCTAATTAAATAATGTTCTCAAAGGCCGCTTTAATTAAATCCAAACACCGCTGTATGTTGCTTATTTTCGGTACGCACGTATGTAAAGGCAACGTTTAATTTCCATATATAAACTATAATATATTATTCTGTACCTACGTTTATGCTTTGACGCCCTCGTTAATACAATATTAATTTATACCCATCATGACGGGTATATGTATTTGCTTTTGTCTATTGACGCGTCAATGGACAAAAGCAAGTGGCACCTCGAAACTATTACAATTAGTGTGGTATTCTAAATAATCCCTACGACATTATATACTTATAATTGGCGTGAATATTGGCTCTAAATGAGTACATATTTACTCAGATTCATACGAATTAGCTCGGAAATTAGTGGGATAGAAATGCCTTAAATAGTACCACGTTTAAATGATATTATCGAATTTAACGAGCAATTAAAGTGTTTTTAAAGTTTAAACTGTCACAATTTATCTCACCGGGGTTGTTTGTGTTATAACTGATTACTTGGAAGTTTAGTAAGCTTGTATAAATGCTGGTTATGCCCTTATGTTCTTAAGTAAATAATTTTCACTAGGAAGTGCTTGAGTTGGTTTAGCGTTCGATTAAATAGAATCCCTTTCTTGGATTTTTCGCTGAACACTTCGAAGATAATGTAAAGTTAATACAAACTAGTAAGTATTAAGTAAGTTCACATAATATTCTTCATCAAGATGTTGAAAATTGGTATTAAAAGTTAAAAACTAGTGAAAAAGATAGAGAGATCTTGTAACTTCTTTATCCTACATCATCTTCTGGCTAGCCTTTTCCCAATTATGATGTGGACGGCTTTCAGTCTTACTGGATGCAGCTGAATACCAGTATTTTTCACGTAATACGATAACCCTTGGTAAGACTGATGGTCAGACTTTCGGGCCACTGACTACCTGTAACGACTGCCAAAGATCTACAAATGAGAGCCGGGATCAACGGCTTAACGTACTTTCTGAAGCACAGAGGAAACTCGTTATATATTGGATGGTCACCCATCCGTGGGCCAACCTAGGCAAGCGCGGTTTATACTGAGGATTGACCCAAACGGCTGTTATTCTTTAGCCATGAGCTCCTCTATTTTTTTGCTACATCTTTTGATGGAATTCAATGTTTTGCTGCCGGCACGCTCAAGGAATGAGGTTAAAATTGTTTTACATTATTTTAAGTATTTAGTTTTCATTCAATATACAGTACACATTTTGTTCACATCGGCGGACAGTATGACTTCTCTTGGTTATCTGCAGTTCCAACATGTCCACGTAATACTCTCCATTTTGGCACACTGAACTGTAACCTTATAACAATGCTTCGATCACTATCACTGTGGTTTTGGTTTGACCTCCCGGATAGAGAATATTGAAATGATACAGAGATAAATTTACTTCAGGGCTCCAGTGGTAGGGGTGCTTGGTCAGAGGGATGCTTGGTCAGAAAACCTCCTAGTGGGCCCAGTGGCTGCCGGTCCCTCTCGATACGTCTGGAGGGAACAGCAGTTGCTGGGACGGTGCACCCTGGGCGCGGCAGTATCCTTCCCCGATGAATGGGAAGAGATTCTTATTCCTCGCGGAATGTTACTGTCGTGGCCAATATTCTGACACGGTGGGGTCCAGACTGGACCAATGGGGCGTTCCTCCGCGCGACCTTCTGAAACGCAGAGAGCGCAGTGGAGGAGCAAGGGCGGGCTCGGTGTGCACTTACCCTGCCGCCGAGCAGACAGTGAGGGACTGCGTCCCTCACTGTCCCCGTCGATATCGTAATCCCATCGTCGAAGTGTCGTGGATCACGTCTCGCGGCTTCGATCGGGACCGAGGGTCTTGGCTTGGCCGCCCGGACCGCGAGGTAGAAAACCTCTATAAAAAGTTACCCCGAATCCCAAGCGGCGACGCATCGCGAGGGGATGTATGGCTGACGGGTAAATCAGTCGCTAGTGCGTGTCCCCGCCAGAGTACCAGCCGACCCTCTGGCGGGTAACAAATCCCGTAGGCTTATCTGGGTACAGGGGGTACCCCAGACGGACTTTTTAATTGCCCCATTACTCGTGGGAACAAGCATGGATAAACAAACACAAAAACAAACACAGAACGAAAGTATTGCCGAGCAAGGCAAAGGCGAGGAGGAGAGGGATGCGCGAGGCGGCCCAAAAGGGGGGCCAGCAGCGACAAGCCCAGCCTGTCGAGAACCAGGTGCTTGCCCTGGTTCGCCAGGAGCTGGCTGCCTTCCAGGCGCGGTTCTCCGTCCTGGAGGGCATTGTCCTGCGCCCCCCCTGGCAGCTAACAAGGCCCCCCCGGGCCCGAGGGCGGAATCATATGCTGCTGCGGCTGCCGCCCCCAGATCGGGGCCGCCCAGCCAGCCCTCCAGCAGGGCTGTGTTGGCCCCTGAGAAGCCGGCTCCGGTGAAACCGGCGCCGGCTAAGGGGGCGGTGGCCCAGAAGACGGGCAAGGCGGTGGCTGCAGTCACCCCGGTCACATGGCCGCGGCTTGCTCCGCCACGCCGCACTGCGCTGCCGGGCTAGGAGCAAGGCCTGTGCTCAACCCTCCAAGGCCAGGGGCAGGGGAAGGCGAAGGCCCTCCGCCGACACCCCCACCGTCGCCGCGGCCGCTGCCGCCGCCACTGCCGCCACTGCTGCAACTCCCGCGGCGGGGCCCTCACAGGGGGCCCGGGAGGGGGCTGAAATGGAGTGCCAATAATGGCCCCATTACGCCTCCTCCAGGCGAACATCAACCACTGCGCCTGCGCTCAGAGTCTGTTGCTTCAGAGCATGGCGCAGTGGTCGATTAACGTCGCCGTGGTCGCTGAGCCGCACTTTGTCCCTCCCAGGGAAGACTGGGTGGAGGACCTTAGCGGCTCAGTGGCCATCATTTCGTCGGCCGCCGCCGGTACCCCGACCCTTGAGAGTGTCAGGAAGGGTCAGGGGTGCGTAGCAGCACGGTTCGGGGAGATAGTCGTAGCGGGAGTCTACTTCATCCCGAGCCGAACTCTCGCCGAGTTCCACAACTCCCTCGCGGAGTTGAGTGTCGTCATCGGAGGCCATTCCCTCCCCGTGCTTATGCTCGGGGACTTCAATGCCAAGAACTGGGCTTGGCTCTGGAGTCAGGCCTGGTCGTCCTAAATCGGGGTTCTGTCCCCACGTGTGTGCGGATGCGGGGCGAGTCGGTGGTGGACATATCGTTCGCCAGCCCCGCTCTGTCACCGCGTGTCCTTGACTGGCGCGTAATGGAGGAGGTGGAGACCTATTCCGACCACCGGTATATCCGGTTTGATGTCTCTGCCCCCTCAAGCTTCCCGTCGGCATCGAGTCGACGTTGAGGTACCTCGGACTCGTCCTTGACAGCCGATGGAACTCCGTGGAGCATTTCCGACGTTTGGCTCCCAGACTGGAAAAGGCAGGGGCTGCCTTCAAGCGGCTCCTGCCCAACCTGAGGGGGCCAAACGCCTTCTGCCGGAGGCTCTATGCGGGGATCTTGCGGTCCATGGCCCTTTACGGGGCCCCGGTGTGGGCGCGTTCGTTGAGGTTGCGTGCCAAGCACTACCTGAACGCGCCCCAAAAGGTGGTAGCCGTAAGGTTGATCCGGGGGTATCGCATGATCTCCTGCAAGGCGGCGAGCCTCCTTGCCGGATTGCCGCCATGGGATCTTATTTTTTTTTTTTTTTTTTTTCCTTTCATGTCACGCAATCAGTCCTTCTGACTATGAGCAGATGTGTTGAATGATTATTTTTCATGAGGAGATATTCCCCAACAGAAACATCTTCCATATTAAAATATTGGCTTAGTCAGTGCCGCCGAGATCTAGGGTTCTGCGCCGTTTCAGGCGATTTAGGCAGTCAGGCAATGTGAGCTGGACAGCGAGCTTGTTAGGATGGTTGTCCAGTCTTGTTTTGTATTTGCCTGCGAATGTCTTTATTTCATCCTTGTGGTGCATTGCTTATTTGCTTGAGGATATGGTTCTGAGCTCTTTGGATTATATTTATGTTTGAATCACAGCAGGCTCCCCATAACTGGATCCCATAGGTCCAAACCGGTTTTATGACAGCCTTGTAAAGTAGGACCTTGTTGTCCAGTGACAGTTTTGAGTTTCTACCCAGGAGCCAGTAAAGGCCTTTGTATTTGAGGTTGACCTGTTTACGTTTTGTTTCAACGTGTTTCCGCCATGTTAACCTACGGTCTAAGTGTAGTCCGAGGTATTTAGCTGTATCACTCCGAGTCAACTCCCTTCTACTAAGGTTAACCGGGGGACAAGTTTCTCTTCGCAGTGTAAAGGTGACCTGCACTGATTTATTGGCACTCACTTTTATACGCCATTTATCAAACCAGTTGCTTATTTCATCAAGGCTTTGTTGAAGTTTCACAGTGGCATCTGCTGGGTCTTTACTAGATGCTAATATTGCCGCATCTGCATAGGTAGCAATAGTAACTCCAGGTGTTAGTGGCAGATCTGATGTGAATATGGTGTACAGAAACGGACCGAGAACTGAGCCTTGTGGCACACCAGCAAGTATCTCGTGAAAGCCTGACGAGCCGTCATCCTCTTTGACTTGAAATATTCTATTGTTGAGATATGATTCTATTATTTTATAGAAGCTGTGCGGCAGCAGTAACTTAATTTTATAGAGTAATCCCTTATGCCATACCCGGTCAAAGGCTTGTTGAACGTCAAGAAAGGCCGAAGAGCAATATTCTTTCTTCTCAAGACTGTCACTGATACGTCTGCACACTCTGTGTATTTGTTCAATTGTGCTGTGCTCAGGTCTGAACCCAAATTGGTGGTCTGGAGTTACGGAGTTTTCGTACATAGCACATGAGAGTCGTCGGAGTAGTATCTTTTCTAGAACCTTGGATATTATAGGCAATAAACTAATGGGCCTGTAAGATGATAATTCATGTGCTGGCTTTCCAGGTTTATAGACCATGATCACTTGTGTGACCTTCCATAGAGCACGAAAGTACGATGTTCTAATAATACAATTGAATAACGTAGTCAGATATACTATTGCTTTTCGTGGCAATTCTGACAGGATCTTTTTGTCTATAAGGTCAAATCCTGGAGCTTTTTTAATGTCTATTTGGCGGATGGTTCTTGTCACTTCTCCCGGTGTCACTACTTTTAGAGGCAAATCAAGTTGGAAGTCTTGGTGGAGAACGTCGTCTATGTCAGTTTCATCAGAACCAGAACTGGGTTCGTTAGGAACAAATACTTTGGCAAGGTGATCAGCGAAAGCATTACACTTTTCCTGTTTCGTTCTGGCCCACTTGTTTCTTTCCAATCGTAGAGGTGGCTTTGGGTTTATTGGCTGGTTCATATTTTTACATGCCTTCCAGAGGGAGTAGTCAGTGTTTGCAGTAGCAGTAAGCGATAATAGGTTTGCCTCAACTGTGGCATCTTCTTCTTCTTTTATAGTTTGTTTCAGAATTTTACTGTAATTGTTTAACAACTTTTTATCATGGGGATGCCGGCTAGAGTGCCACACTCTGCGTAGTCTCCTTTTCTCCAGAATCATTTCTTTAATTTCATGTGGTACATAAGCCTGCCTTACATTCTTAACATTTACCTCTTCTGTGCTATTCCAACAAGCCTTCTGGACGGCGACTGAGAACGCTAAGACTGCATCATCGATTTCGTCCTCGTTCTTTAAGGAAACTCGTAGCTGTAAGGAATCCTCAACAAGGCAACGAAAAAGTTTCCAGTTAGTCTGATTATTATACAGTCTAGGTTTTCTCTGGTTCTTCAAGACATTGGCACTGATTGTTAGTATAACAGGGATGTGGTTTGAGGTTCCATCTAGGCAAGAGTCAATTTGGTAAAAGAGTCTAGATAGGCCCTTCATTAAGATGAAGTCCAAGACATCGGGCAATTTCGTGTCAGTTGGCCAGTGGGTAGGCTCAGGTGTAGCTATTGTTGTAAGGTGGTTTTTATCAACACAAACCACATCCCTGTTATACTAACAATCAGTGCCAATGGCACTGATTGTTAGTATAACAGGGATGTGGTTTGAGGTTCCATCTAGGCAAGAGTCAATTTGGTAAAAGAGTCTAGATAGGCCCTTCATTAAGATGAAGTCCAAGACATCGGGCAATTTATTTGGGTCAGTTGGCCAGTGGGTAGGCTCAGGTGTAGCTATTGTTGTAAGGTGGTTTTTATCAACAAACTTTTTAAGTTCCCTGCCTCGCGTGGTTATTAGTCTCGAGCCCCAGTGCAGATGCTTAGAGTTCCAGTCTCCTACAGCTATGAAACGAGGTCCTAGGCTTTTGATGTAAGCAGTGAACTGTTCCTCTGTAATTCTGTGCTTTGGGGGGCAATATGCTGATGAGATATTGAAGTGGCCATTTCTATCTCGAATATTTACCGTGGTAGCTTGGATATGTTCTGTTTGGAACTGAGCAAGCTCATAGTGTTCAATTGAAGATCTAATACAGATACCTGCTCCTCCGTGCGCAGTTCCATCAGGATGGTTCGTTGCGTAAATGTTGTAATTTCTTATTTTTATTTGACTGTTGCTAGTGAAATGGGTCTCAGATATAAGTAGAATGTCTAGGTCATGCATTTTTATCAGCATTTCAACTTCAGTTTTATTGGGAGTTAGACCATTTGCGTTCCAAGTGGCTATTTTTAGTTTGTTTAGCTCGAGGACAGTTTGTTGATCAGTGTTGTCAAGAGCCCCAACATGTTGCTCATTTGTTGTAAGATAATATCTATTTTTTGCGATTGTTTGATGAATATTTCCTCTATTCTTTTGTATGATAGTTGATAAGTATCTTGCTCATTTTGAGGGTTAGAAGATTGATCTGGCTGATTGTTTTTGAGGACTTCGCTACACATTTTTGATGTTTGAGTATTGTTGTGGCTATGGTTTGTGTTCAATTCTGTTTCTTTATCATGTACAATGGTTGGAAATTGAGATACATGTCTTTCCCCTCTTATGTAGGTTCGCTTCTGTGTTTTTCTGGCCAGTATCTCTTTGTAGACCTCACAGCCTTTATAATTTGAAGGATGAGGACCATGGCAGAGTGCACATGTAGCTGGTGTGGAGCGATCAACCTTTGGGCAGTTTTTGGTCAGATGTGATTCTGCACATTTAAGACAACGAGCCGGCCTCATACAGTAATTTTTGGTGTGTCCGTACTGTTGACACCTTTGACATTGGACAATGGTGTTCCTTTTTTTTGGGTCTTCCACGGTAACGGCTTGGTGATAGATATATCTTATTTGCTTGGCAGCTTTGTTATTTGGTCCTGATTGGAGATTTACAAAGAATGTTGAAGTAGGCTTTTTATCCTGTCCAAATCTAGCGTTGATAATTTCCCCAACTACAACATTTCCGGTTTCTTCAAATGCGTCTTTTATAGCGTGATGTGGAGTTGTATGGTGTAGATTCTTAACTACCAGCCTGTAGTTTATTTCTTCTTTTCTATTAAAAGTATGGCCAATAAGTCCTTTCTCTCTAATAGCTGATATAACCTTTTTGTAGACATCTGTATCTTCACATATAATTGTCATTTGGTTTTTGTTTACAATCTTATATTTAAATGTTTCCCTTTCAGCTACTGTCGCTAAGAATTCAGTAAGTTTGTTTACATCCTCAATGCCGTATAAGATAATCGGGGGAGGTTTGTTAGGCTTTTTTTCCTTAGGCTTGTCTGCTTCTTGTATATCAGCATTAATAGGTAGCCCATCAAAACTATTTGACACATGAATATTTTCGGGAGACTGTGAGTTTGAGAACTTTCTTTTTTTATTAGGGTTTCTACCCTTTGCCAATCGGGTAAGTCTACAGATCTTGTAATCTCTTCTTGTTGAGGGTCTTTTGGAGCTTTTTCCTTGTTGGTCGAGAGCTGAACACTTCCAGTAGAGGCACTCCTTGGTCTATTAAAGAGACCTGGGTGGAAGGCTTGCTGCACATATTTCTTACTTCTTACGCCATGGGATCTGGAGGCCATAGTCCTCGCGCGCCTGCACGAGTGGCGCGCGGAGGTACAGCGTCGGGGGGTAACTCCGCTGCCGCGGCAAATTGTCGCGCAGCGGACAGACCTCCGCCATGATCTCATGGCGACATGGAGAAAGCGACTATCGCAACCCCGTGCAGGGCACGCCACGATAGTGGCGATAAGTCCCCTCTTTGAGAAGTGGCTTGAGAGGCGCCACGGCGCCCTCACCTTCCGCCTTACGCAGGTCCTCACCGGACACGGATGTTTCGGGAGGTACCTGCACAGAATCGGGCGGGAGGAAACGCCCGGGTGCTACTATTGCGAGGATCGCCCGGAGGATACGGTGGAGCACACCGTCGAGGTCTGCTCCGCTTGGGAGGAGCACCGCCGTGTCCTCGTAGCGGCGATTGGCGGCGGCGACCTCTCGCGCCCGGCCCTGGTTCAAGCCATGGTCCGGGGCGAGAGGGAATGGGAAGCCGTCGCCTCCTTCTGCGAAGCAGTCATGCTAGCGAAGGAGGCGGCAGAACGTGAGAGGGAGAGAGCCTCACGTCCCAGCCGCCGCGGGAGGAGAAGCACCGGGCGTCGGGGGAGCCATCCGTAGGCACGGGCCTGTGGACGGTGAGTAATGGGCTAGCTCGCCGTCCGTCCGTCGTATGACGACGGGCAGGCCGTGTCGACGGCGCGTTCGTGTTCCACGCGCGCCTCAAAGAGTTGTCGGCAAACGGGAGGGGCCCGCAAGGGCCGGTGCCTGCCAGGGCTGCGGGACTGTTCGAAAGAGATACCGCGGCCCTGGAACATAAAGGGCCAATGAAGGAACATGGGTGGTTTTTAGTCAGTCAAAAAAAAAAAGGGCTGCAGTGGTACTTACATTGATTTTCGTCAGAATTAGTAACTAGATCAATTTTTGACGCCTAAATTGACATTCCACTCCAAAATAGTTGAAAAGGTTAGGTAGATGTCGATGGGAATGTTACTCCACTTTTTCGTTCTCTGAGTAAGACTACTCAGAAAACGAAAAAGTGGAGTTAGCATTGGAGTTGTTATTTAGAAAATATAGGGTATCATGAGTTTTTTTAAATATCTTCGATACCTAGTGCCTCGATGGTCTAGGGGTCTCAAGCACGGCTGCTAGAAATGAGTTTCTGGGATCGCTCCTCAGCAATCTTGGTTTTTATTCATTAAGAATTTCTCAGCAGCAGCTACGCGGTCTGGATTGGGCCAACTTAATGACAATAGACTCGTCGTCTATTACATGGGTTATAACACTATTAGGTTCCCCTCTACCTCTGTTGGAGATTACAGGCGTGATGTTATCACAAACTCTTTCCAATTCTATTAATAAACGCATTACATTCAAGCATTTTCAGTAGCGTGTTTTTTGCATACCTATTCCCAATTTTATTTCCTTCGGTTTTCTAGCTCTCAGAGTTGAAAGATTTTTCATATTTTTTAATCATATTAACCGTCGGGTCCCAGGATAGATCATGCATTGCATCAATTTGTTCGTTCATACATCTCCTTAGCGTGCCAATAGCAATATAAATTAAGTCCCATCAGAAATTGATGACGAGTTCCTTTATTACTAAAAACTTAAAGATGTACCAACAACTTTTACTTTAAATTAACAGTAAGTCATTTAATTAGTATCTTATTTTGTAGAGGACGTTAGAAATATACCTCGACTTCACGGTTCCATGTAATATTGCCTGATAACGCTATAAGAATACGCGGTCACGTGAGCGGTGCCGCGGGAATTGCTAGTACGAAATAATTAGATTGCTCAGTTAGAAAGATTTCCTCTATGTAGGTCCTCGTTTGCCTTGACTATAACTCGCAGATTCACGGGCGTAACAATAGCCATATAACCGTAACAACAATAGCTTAACCGTATATGTTTTAGAAATAATAAACGGATATTACTATCGATAAAATGAAAAGGCGGAATTCCTCTCGCCTTTGCAGTAGAAAATACCGTATTCAAAATAATAATGATATATTGACGACACTTGTTTATTCCTGTAAACCTATGTTTGTACAAAACTTGTTGTCCAACAACGAACTAGCACGATGGAAAAAACCCCAATACAGGGACAGTAATGGTCGTGTAAAAACCTAAAGTCCACTCAGTACGTCCACAAGTCAAACAATATTCCAGTGGGTGAGTGCGGGGGAAATTGAACCCCGAATCATTTATAAATGGGGGAGGCTGCGCGGGGCGCTCCAAACAGGAGGGGAAAGGTGTGCCACTGCATTTTGCATGAGTTCAATGTTGGTTGCTCGATCTGCCTCATTCCACTCTCCTTGCTTGCACATCTATACAAACAGCGTTGTGCCTTATACTATTTCGGGTGCCAATTTGTGATTGAACGCTTTAAATAATTTTAGCAAGTTTAAGAAGAAAGAAAGTTTAGTACTAGTTTAGTAGTAGTTTTATCTTTAATTCTAGGTTGCTAGATGAAGATGGTGATGAAAATTATCATGATTATCATTTAACAAAGACTTTGACTGAGATATAGTGACATGGCGAAGCTTGTGGGAGCAAATGAACCACATCGATAAAATTAAACCGCCCTTAAATGACCCTTTGCTGAGAAAGTCGACGCGATCCATTTTAGTCCTTATAGTAAGCTTACCATTGTTAATATACAAACTCAAAACTAATGCTGTCTTTATGAAGTTACGAAATTGTATAAATGTAACAACAACCTTGCGACATTAATAGTTTCGGTTAATTATATAGTTTTGCTTAGGGAGTTCTCGGAAGCTATGTGCTAGCTGTGCACTGTGTAAGGTTATTTTGCTAATTGATAAGATATTCGCAAATCGATATTACTTACCAGTCCAAATAATAAAGCGAAACTGATGTTTTATTCAAGGAAATATCTCAGGAGTAACAGTAGGGAAGCGGTAACGAATAAATGCGGTAATAACAAGGTGAAATAATCCCCAAGATAGAGTTAGTGGCCATTCCCGAGTAGTTTGAGACGGTTAGGTACCTGAACGCTGTGGGCCCAGAATTAGGGTGATTTTTTTATAAAGGCGCAGGTAGAGAGGGCAGAGGGGTAAAAGTCGGGGGGCCGGAGTCGCCGGCGCGGTCTGCATATTGCATTAGATTTAAATTGTTTACGTCGTTAAGAAAGAAAGTTCTCCCGAACTAGGCGAGAGGCGAAGTTCGGCGCTGATGTCGGTATATTTAATTTTTCTGCATAATCGTATGGAATCCTTTTGACCTGTTTCTAAGGTTTAAAGTTAGATTTCATTTAGAATACTACTAAAGTCATTCTAAATCATCACATGCTCTATCTATACACAGGCTGCACTAAAAGTATCGGGAATGGAATATTTCCACTGTTCCTGTCATATTAAAATCTTTTTAATTGAAAACTCCTTGGGTTTAAAAATCGAATACCATTTATTTATTTAAAAAAAAAGATTCTCGGTCTTGTCACAAGGCTTTGTCAAACTTGTTTAGTCGTTGAGAAAATGGAATTGACTCGAGAAAATTCAAGAGCGATGATTTATTATGACTTTCGAAGTGGTTTAACACAAAAACAGTGTGTTCACCGGATGATTTCTGCATTTGGTGATGAAGCCCCATCCAAAACCACCATTTACCGCTGGTTTGCTGAATTTCAACGTGGACGTGTCAAACTCAGTGATGATCCCCGTCAAGGTCGTCCAAAAACTGCAGTCACCCAAGAAAACGTTGATGCTGTGCGTAAGCTGATTCAGGAAGATCGACATGTGACATACCGCGAAATTCAGGCAACTTTAGACATTGGCATGAGTCAAATACAAATAATCTTGCATGAACAATTAGGTGTAATAAAGTTGTTTTCCCGATGGATACCGCATTCGCTCTGTGAAGAGCAAAAAGCGGCTCGCGTTACTTGGTGCGTCAGAACTCTCGAAAGATTCCAAGCAGGATCCTCAAATGCTGTATACAACATCGTATCAGGTGACGAATCCTGGATATACGCGTACGAACCCGAAACAAAAAACCAGTCACGAGTTTGGGTGTTCGAAAATGAGTTAAAGCCAACAAAAATTGTTCGTTCACGGAGTGTTACAAAAAAAATGGTGGCCAAAACCGGCCATGTTGCGACTATTCCTCTTGAGGGACAAAGAACGATTAATGCAGAATGGTATGCTAGCATTTGTTTGCCACAGGTCGTTTCTGAACTCCGTAAAGAGAACTGCAACCGCCGCATCATCTTCCATCACGACAATGCGAGTTCTCACACCGCGCACAGAACAAAAGAGTTTTTAGAGCATGAAAACATAGAATTATTAGACCATCTGCCGTACAGCCCCGACCTAAGCCCTAATGATTTCTATACTTTCCCTAAAATAAAGAATAAATTGCGTGGTCAGAGATTTTCATCACCTGAAGTCGCTGTGGACGCCTACAAAACGGCCATTTTGGAGACCCCAACTTCCGAATGGAATGATTGCTTCAATAATTGGTTCCATCGTATGGAAAAATGTGTCAAATTTCGCGGAGAATACTTCGAAAAGCAATAAATACATTTTTAAATAGTAATGTTGTCACTTCCTTGATTCCCGAAATTTTCAGTGCAGCCCTCGTATATATATACATTTAATAAATCTGTAGACGTGGCGTGTCTGTACATTGAAAATATTTAGAAAAAAATAGTAGGGGTGTTCAAGGATCACACACAGAACCCATTTCTACCCTTTTTAGAATTTTTGTCTGTTTGTCGGTTTGTCTGTTTGTCGGTTTGTCTGTTTGTCGGTTTGTAAAAACCCCTCATTATATTCAAAATCGAAATATTGAAACATAAGAAGCATTGTTCCGAGTAACATTTAGCGTTTATTTCATCAAAATCGACCAACAGACGCAAAAGATTATTAATGTTTAAAAGGAGATGGCCAGTTTTGGGCCAAAGTATGTACAGAAACGATATGTATATTAAAAAAGACTAGATTTTTTACTGATTAAAAATAACATGTAACAATAATAACTTTCTACCGGAATGAGCTAAAAATTATAATTTGAAATATGGTTTTAAATTGAATGTAGTTCTAAAACTAGCTCCGTAAACAAGCTGTCAGGTCATAACTAGTTCGTTCTAAAACTAGTAGTTCTAAAGAAGTTACTAAAAAATCTATATCTATTTTGTTTTAGCATTTTTCATGAACATAATAATCATTTATAAAAGAAAAAAGGACATTTTTGATGAAATTGTTGTTGTTTTAGTAATAGTTATTTATTTATTTAACAATAACATCGTTCAAAATCGTGTATCGGTTGACTGTTTCAAAACGAAAAATATCGATATTTGTCAAAATGTCAAAATGTCAAATTGTCAATGTCACGTCACTCCCGTCAAGTCCCGTCATTCGTTTTCGTACTCGTGCGGATGTGCTTATTCGATTTCTGCGATTTTACTGACGACTTTGGATTGATTTTATGAACTAGGACACCGATTGCTTATCGACTGGATAATGGTGAATTGCGTGAGTTGTGGTATCCCTACAGATCGTAGCAACGCTACTGGAAACTCGCTCTGCCTCTACATGATGAAGCAGTTCTTTCCATAATAAGGGCAAGGACTGTCGTCAAACAGTGGCAAGGTACCAAAATACCATCACACCTCCTGCACCATTCCTGTATGATATATTAATTGAGTATGAAAATGAAGATGAATAAAATATTGAAAAAATAACTTGTTTTTATTTTACCTACCTAATTCATTTTTTGTGCTATGCAATAATATGCTAATAGTAACATACAAATATGTTTTCAAACAATTAAATCAATGTGTTTATTTGATTATGGTATTTACAATACATTTTGGCGTTATATAGGTACAATTCTTACCATCTGCCGCAAAACCTAACCTAGTGACCCAAAAACTTATTTTCTTCCCAATTCCCATAGAATTTAAAAAAAAATCTTTCTGATATGAATATTTTTGTGTTTTATCTATTAAATAATACATAAATGATTACTGTTCATATTTGGCCCAACGATGTATGGATTTCTGGCGATCTCCTTTAGTTAGTAACCTCATACGCGATTTCTATGATACATTTCATTATTTACGTAAATAGGTTTTAGTCGAAGTGTGGTCGGAATGGCTGAAAATGAATTTGATTTTATTTTTCCTTTTGTGTTTACTCTTTGCATGGAAGTATTAAGTACTATGTACAACCCATTACGAAATTAAATATCTAAAAAATTTAAAAATGAAAAAAATATTAAAATATGATAAAATCCACGACGTTGTAAATTTGTTCCATGCGGGAAAGGAACCCGCAACACGCAGCGCCGCAATCAATCGCTCAGCCACTGCGCCAACCGTGCCATCATATAGCTATGGTTGTGGCTTCCTCGAGCATTGTTGCAACTTTTCTTAAGGGTAGCCGGACTGCACATTCCATTTTCAAATTGCCGCTGAATCTTGAAACATCACCAAAAACGTGGGAGTCCTTTTGCAGCAGTGAAAGTTAATAGTATGGGACGAGTGTACAATGCTACAGAAGCATGCATTAGAGGCGTTAAACCGTAGCTTGCAGGACATCCAGGTGGCGTCGTTCGGTGACTAAAGACCCAGTGGACGGTGAGTAATGGGCTAGCTCGCCGTCGGACCGCACCGATCTTATGAAGGCAGGCCGTATGGACGGCGCGTCCGTCTTGACACGCGCGCCTCAAAGAGATCAAACTCAGCAAACCGGAAGGGGGGGGGGGCAGGAGCCGATGCATGCTGGGGCTGCGGGACTGTTCGAAAGAAATACCGCGGCCCTGGAACACAAAGGGCTAAGAACAAACGTGTACTGCCTAGCCTGTTGTCTCATCAGCTGGAGCTTAAAGTTGGCGTTCCAGTTGTGGTCATGCGAAACCTTGATGCAACCATACTGTGCATCGGCACCAGGCTTCGTATCACAAAGCTGTGCAGTAACATTATAAAAACGGAGCTGCTAAAGGAGAGAGCGTTTTAATAACCCGCATGCCCACTATTTCAAATAACTTGGCATTTCAATTTACTTGGACTTCTTTTTATAGTCATCACCCACATTATCACATTTTGATCAGCCAGTCAGTGCTCACACATCACGCCATGTAATCCCCGAAGGTTTAGACAGAAGTGTACCTAATCGTACACCCACATTTCGCCAGTTACGTTGAAGTCCATGTGATAGGGGGCTAGCTAATTTCCACCAACTGGGCACAAATCCAGATTCCGTGGCTGCTATTGAGAAATTCGTGATGGAATAACCCATTAACACTATTATATTTTTTTTTCAAATGTATACATTGTTTAATGTTAAGTGGAAGAGGGGAGTCACACAAGCATCTCCTTGCTTAAAAGGTGATCTCTAAATCATGTGCGTTATAACTTTATGTAATTAAATTAAATATGTTTTTAACACTGCCCGATCCGGGCATCGATTGCGACCACTCGACCAACGAGGTAGTCTCTCACATACACACCAAAATTTCCACGCGAACGAAGTAGCGGGCAACAGCTAGTTACAAATATGTTTCTTTTAATCTGTGTTTTGTCTGTAATAGCTTGGATTTGTCTGTAATGTTGTACATGTTTTCTCAAATAAATAAAATGCTCTGTGAGGAAAAGTTTATATTTTAAGTTAATATACCTATATAACGTTAATATACCTAATATTACGATATTATGAAACTTTAATTTATTAGAGTTGCACGTGAATAAAGTCAAAGTAGTATTTTAGTTACATAATTAGAACTTTATGATATGATATGAGAGAAGATAAAACACTCAATTGTACGATTCGCATATTTATTTATAATTAATTTGAGTCATGAGCAATGTTATTAAATACGACCACTACCTCCATTGTTCTCTTTTGTAAATATATCTTATCGTAATCAATGATAGCATCGGTTGTAAACCTTAGTACGTAGTAGTCAGTCACGCAAGCGCAGTTCCGCCGGACGCGAGTGTGATCATGAAGATTTTAATGATAACTCTAGTAATAGTACTATGTTTCAATCAAAAAGTGATGTGTGATCCGTTATTTGAATATATATCAAAACATTTTCATGATATGGCTACTTCTATGTCAGACACCTTCAACCATATTAAATCACGATTATCAAAAATGCTTTTACCCACCGGAATGGATCAGCTACCTACAGTTTCAAAAATACAACAAGTTGGGTATCCCCTTTTGAAAAGGACTTTTAATGACTTCGTCGACAAAACAGCAGCGGAGAGCGAATCAGAAATACCCGAATACATCAGCCTGAGGGCCGAGCCGACTGCGCTCATGTCCACGCCACAGCTGGCCATCCTACACGGAAGGAGTGTAGAATCACACGTCATCCACACCAAAGACGGTTATCTGCTCACTATACATAGAATATCATCGAAATTGGAAAAGAAAATAAAGAATCAAACAGTGATACTTCATCATGGACTACTTGGCAGTTCCGCGGATTGGATTTTACTGGGACCTAAAAAATCTCTACCGTATATCCTAGCCGATCTCGGGTACGATGTTTGGATGGCGAATGCGAGGGGAAATTACTACTCCCGTGGACATATTAAACTTCCAGTAGACTCCGAACAATTCTGGAGATTCTCGTTTCAAGAAATGGGAGAATACGACTTGCCGTCTGTTATTGATTACATACGTGTAGTAACAAAGAGTAACCATCCCATCGACTACATCGGACACTCGATGGGTGCCACGGCACTTCTGGTATTACTTTCCACGATGCCTAGATACAATCAGCACCTAAGAATTGGTATCCTGTTGGCACCTTTAGCTTTCATGAGCAATGTTGAAGGGCCATTCAAGATTCTGACGGCCATGGCGACGAGCCCGCCCGACCAGTTACTCAAAGTTATTGGTAGCAAGGAGTTTCTGCCTTCACGGAAAGTACCAAAATGGCTTGCGCTGAAGTATTGTAAAGGCCCGTTATTGTTTTGCAGTAATCCATTATATTTTATCAGTGGTGGTATTCCGACGGATAATCGTCTTTGGAAACTTAGTTTTCTGGCAAGATTGTTGTATCACGTACCTGCTGGTGCTTCCACGGACACCATGCTGCATTATGCTCAAGTGGTCAAAAGTGGCAAGTTTCATATGTTTAATAATGTTAATATTCAGTTTCCTCTCCAACATGTCTCATTGCCGATCGCGCTGATCAGTTCCAGTGAAGACTGGTTGGCCACTATCCCAGACATGCTGAGATTGTACTTCAGTATCGGTAATCCAGTGGATCATTACATTATACGAGGCAGAAATATGAGCCACACCGACTTCGTGTGGGGGGTTCAAGCAGAAGAGTTAGTTTTTAAGAAAATTTTAGATTTTTTGAAAAATGGTTTGGATGTTTATACTGGTACTAAAGCTAATGAAATTCAAATTGATTACGCAACATCCAAGATTGTAATTTCCAACACTACTAAGGGACAATGATCTAATCAATGACATGTAACTATGGAGGGAGAGAAATTGAATTTTAAGTGCGAAGCAATATTATGTGAGTCATCATTTTTATTTTGTACTGCCATATTTGAATTATGTTCATATTAAACAGCGTTTTACTGTTTTATTCCTACGACATGGAATTAATTAAATTAATAAAAATATCATGTTAGTCGATTCATTGGGTTTGTCTCGTTACTCTGTTCCTTTTAAAATATATTTTTAGTTTATAAGCTAAACATAAAATGGTCACTAAAAACACTTCAGAAACTCATGTTGATGGCACATTTTCGCAGTGCTGCAGCTAACTATATAATACTCATCAAACTTTTTCCTAATAATCCTATACAAAGCTTGTTAAACTCAGATTGGATGGCGACATGTTAAAGCGTTTACAAACTGCATGCTAACGACGTGACTATGTGCCACCCTATGAATGGCAATATTAAAGTTTTATTACTTGGACCGACGGACTTGTAAAGTCAGTGTGCCATTTTAAAAATGGCATACACCCCCGTTACTTCAGAATTTTGCAGGAATAGTCCTGCAAAATTCTGAAGCATCAGCAGGGGTGCTCCTTGTTCGGTTCGTTTGTTGAACAACAAAGTCGAAGAAACTACTACATATACGTATTTTATTCGGCTCTTGCTAATCGGCATCGATTCCACATCTACCATCGCTGAGGCACGCTGTATCGCACTAAACAGCGGATCGTTGGATAAAATGAGAGCAATGTTAAGAATATTTTAAATACCAGTGCCACATTGTTAAGAGGGAACAGGACCTGCGAGGAATTAGAAAAAAAGTGTGATGACCGGGGTTCCAAGTGGACTGAATGAATATAAAAGAAAGCATAGGCGGTAGCAAATTTACTTATTCAACAGTTAAATACCTTACAATCTAAACACTAACGCTTAATGACTAACTACGGAAAAAGGTAATAACATAAAAAAAACAAAAGAAACAAGAAAACACAAAAGAAAACAAAAGAAAAAATAATTCAAAATAAACAAAAGTAATAAAAATAAAAATATGACCAAAAAGCAAATCTTTAGGCTGGGCTTGAACCTGAGGTCACGCAATTCCAATCCGTGCAATAGTGCCCCAAGACCAGCTGACGTCTTACAAACAGTGGCGAATATGTCGATTGTCGGTGTATTTCTCCAAGAAAGTTGTCTCATCAACCGAATAAAGATTCAGCCATATATTAGTGTGAACGAAATAGCTGAGGACAAAATGAGAACAGTCAGCCTTGCAAAACTTCTCCTATCATCTATAATCTACACTTCGCTAAATAGACGAAACACTTACCCCGTTACTTCCTTTACTCGCACACAAATTCACAAAATTGCACCATCGACAATACTTATGTAAATTCTGTAGTGATTTCCAAATAATTATGGCTTTAATTTACAGGTTATTGCAATTTAATTACGGAGCAACCGTTACTTTTCGTCGTTCTTCCATTGACATTTCTTCGGTCTCATTATTTTTTCCGCTACCGTCACTTGTCCGTTCTTACAAATTATGTTGTTAAAACTATTGTGAGGAGCATAGTAATGCCATCTAGTATCACACTCGAGAATTACAGTATATCGATCATTACAAAAGGTATTTGAAAAACTAATGCCGACGCGTTGCGTCAAGCCTGCCCCCGTAGAGTGCGAAAGGGACAGCTACATCTCAGACCGATTATACTCGTATCACAAATAATTTGACGAGACCGATGTTTCGTATTCCACTTTTTTCTACTAGAAAACTGAGGCGATTCAATTATTTTTGACATTAAAATTTTAAGAAATAGTATGTCTAGGTTTCTATCAATTTCTTTTGTGTTATAAACTTTTCGAATTTGTCTGGTCTTCCTCTAGTCACGGCAGTACAAAAATGGGGCATTTTTGCCATTTTTGGATTACTTATTATTTGTAGAAAAATGGATTGACAGGGACGTGTCTTACAGTAGACCTCTATTTTATGAAAAAAAAAAAAATGTTTGCTCTAGTTTCAAGAGACATTATTTAGGAAGAAAAAAGAGGAATACATTTGTATGGAGAATCGCAGCCCCTGTTCATCATCATCATCATCATCATTTCAACCGAACGACGTCCACTGCTGAACATGCTTCCCCTAAGTGTCGCCACATTGTCCGGTCCCGTGCGTCTCGCATCCAGCCAATCCCCGCAGCCTTCACCAGGTCATCGGTCCACCTAGTGGGAGTCCTTCCAACGCAACGTCTTCCGGTTCGCGGTCGCCACTTTTCGGCCCCATCGGCCCTCTATTCTGCGACCGCGACAGCGACCGCGTTTCGGTCCCGTATGTAATCATTGGCAACATACACTGCTCATAGACTTTCTTTTTGAGACACTGCGGTAAATTGGATGAGAAGATACCGCGCAATTTCCCGAACGCTGCCCAGCCGAGTCGGATTCGACGATTGACCTCTTTCTCGAAATTAGACCTTTCTAAATGGACAGTTTGTCCTAGGTAGACATAATCGTCTACAACTTCGAGTGTAGAATCTCCGATCTTGATAGGAGTGGGTGTTACATGGGCATTCAACATGACCTTGGTTTTGTCCATGTTAATTTTAAGACCCACTCTTTTGGAAGCTCTACTGAGGTCATCGAGCATTGTACTGAGGTCCTCCATGGTCTCAGCCATGACCATGTAGTGGTGAATAAAGGTGAGTGATTTACTCACCAATGACGCTGATGCCTAGCCCTTTAAACCTAATCAGTAATACGAGTATTTATGTAATTTATTCAATCTCTCCGAATAAGATCAATATCGTAAATATGTGAACACAACGAAAGATCGGTGTTTTATTTACATTAATTTTTGATCAGTGTCATATTTAATAACAAACAATGTTGAATTTATTTACGTCGTAGGTTCCTGTTGATTCACTAATTTAGTAGGGGGCTCCACATCGCTGTAAATGTGGTGAAGTAGTTGACTGCTTCGGACACCATGGCCTTTCCTACAGTAAGAGTACAGGTCAGATTGAGCGGCACGATAGCATTAATGATCTCATCCATCGTGCACTTGCCATCGCGGTTGTGCCAGCTGTCATAGAACGCAATGGCATGGTACGCGTCGAGGGGATGAGACCAGATGGTATGACCATAATGCCATGGAAGTTGGGTAGGCCTTTGATGTGGAATGCAACTTGCGTCGACACCCTTGCGCTATCCCATCTTCCTAGACCGGTGGGCTGCGCTGGGGCGACTGCTGCAGGTGTTGAAAACGGCGCAAATACAATAAAATAACTTAATTGGTAGCTATGTGTTTGAGCCCTTTGGGGTTGAAACATTAGGGTCATGGGGTCCAAATGCCCACCTAGTATTTCGGGAAATAGCCGGTTGGTCGACTCTCCACGTGACCAGATGGCTGGCATGTTTTTTTTTATCTTCTATACATATTATTATAATAAAAATGTAGAAAAGTCGTTTTTGTACATCAAAAAAATTTCCAAAAAAAATAGCCGGGGTGTTAAAGGACAACCAATAGAACCCATTTCCAGCATTTTTCGATTTTTTGTCTGTTTGTCTGTTTATTTGTTCGGGCATCACGTAAAATGTACGAAAGCAATGTAGATAACTTTTATACACAACGATTGAGCGGAACTTGAAGTAACATACTTTTGTTTCATTGCAATCGGTTCAGTCTATCAAAAGATATTTGAATTTATAGTGTTACAGAAGTAAAATTACAATAGGGCTATGTGCACTTGGTCTCACAACTTCCCGTAACTTTTACACACAACAATATGTGCGTAAATTGAAGTAACATTAAGTTTTTTGTTTCATCGTAATCAGTTCACACCTTATAAATGAAAAGAAAGAAAAATGTAAATTAATAAAATTATAATAGTTTCCGAAGTAAAATATTAAAACAGCGCCATCTATCGAACTCAGACTGGACTATATCTAGAGATCAACTGCGTGCAGCATTGAATATAGATATTCGATAGATGGCATTGTGCGTGTGACGTCATTTTCTGATTGAGGCATGTTCAACTAAATACTGATGGAGAAATTCCTGATAGGGTACGTGAAATTTGCCACAACAGGTCCTTATTGTTCGTATTCGTATCGGTTCGTGGGCTGCGGGACTGTTCGAAGGAGATACCGCGGCCCTGGAACATAAAGGGCAAAAGAAGAAACATGGATGGTTTTTAGTCAGTAAAAGTCTGACACTCCCTAGGTCCTTATTGGCTATTAAAGAGATAGTTATACAAAAATTTTACAAAATGGCTGCGCAAAGACAGAGGAACAGCGCCAGACGTTTGATAGGGTATGCTGCAGTCAAACATGTTGTCAAACTTCTCGACGAATTCACGACGAACTCTTGTTCTTGTTTTGAGTAGTAGGCTGTTGCTCCACACTCCTGGTTCTTTGTATTGTGTAACCTTCCCTTCTACGATATGCGCCTTCTCAATTGGTAACTGGGGCGACTCGCTTGTGAGAGACCAGTCCAACCGATTCGCGACCGTAAAAGATGTAAATCACACAACACAAAATTGCTCGAAGGACCAAATGTTGGGGTATGATGCCCAACAGTGAAAATGTTATGTACTTGTTATTCTTGTTATGTAGACTTGTAAGGTATGTTATGTTATGTGAATGAGTAGACGAATGATTCCCTTGATGGATTTATTGCTACTGAATTATAATTACACGATTACATGCTAAGTTACAGAAATGCACACCTAAACAATATTGATATGCATTGATGAGTATGACGTACAAACTACACAAAGGTCAATGTACAGCGTAGCTCGTACAAACAGGGTGTAAAGCTCTTCAACCCCCATTGAAAAGGGAGGATCCTCCGACCAGACGGGTGTTATGTCTGGTGGGCTACTGCCCTACAGTTGTTGTCGGGTTCTTCTATATAGTCTTAAGTCGCGAATAACTTTACTTGCGCGATGCAGAATTTAGATATATTTAGATTTTTAGTTTATCCTCTGCGTCATAGATGGCGCTGTAGTACTTTTTGTAGTGCCGCTACATCACTCCCCCCCGGAGACCAGGGTCGGTAGTAGAATGAGTCGTTGATTGCCAGGCCAGTGGAAAGTCGTTGCCGCATTGTTCACGGTGAGTCGGAACTGTCTGCGGCGGTAGTGCGAACCCCTTGAGTCGGGGTCGGCGCTGCATGTGCTCCGTTGCGTCGGACGTGGTATAGCGCCGCGATGTGGCTGACTGCTCGCGTCGACCGGGAGATACAGCTCTCAACCGGCCGAAAGTGCAGTGCCAAGGTAGCTTGATGAGGCTGAGGGTGCTGACCAGGAATGTGCTTCCGCTGCATGCTGGTGGTCAGGAATGCCCATTTTGAATTTGGATGGCTATATGACTCGCTGCTCGAAAGCTTGAGGAAGCTTGAGGAAGTGATGTTGATGACGTCACGTTGCTCGAAGGCTGCGCTGACGTCCATTTCAGGGTCACCAATTTGGGGGTATGGAGAACAGGGTGTAAACCACCATTGAAAAGGGAGGATCCTCCGACCAGACGGGTGTTATGTCTGGTGGGCTACTGCCCAACAGTTGTCGGGTTCTTCTGTATAGTCTTAAGTCGCGAATAACTTTACTTGCGCGATGCAGAATTCAGATATATTTCGATTTTTAGTTTATCCTCTGCGTAATAGATGGCGCTGTAGTACGTTTTGTTCTATGTTGCTGAAGTACTTTTTGTAGTGCCGCTACAGAACCAAAACAAAATTTCCCTTGCTGTCGCCTCTTCAGGGATAGCAGCCACATTATTACCTGGAGGAAAAACGGCACACACAACATTTATAATTCCTATCGACTTAGACCGCACGGAAAGCCCGGTTTGCAACATATCGCGAAATAGCGATAAAGCAAGGGTTTTATGCGATTGTGTTTTAATTTTTTGGGACGAGTGCACTATGGCAAACCGCAAAGCTGTAGAAGCAGTGAATAGAACTTTACAGGACATAAGGCAAAAGGCTTTACAGGACATACGGAGAATGCCATGCAAATGCCATGCAAAATGACCGGCCGATGGGATATGCCATGCATGCCATGCAAAATGACCGAGATACGCCATGCAAAATGACCGGCCGATGGGAGGTATTACGGTGCTGTTCTGCGGTGATTTTCGGCAGACACTCCCGATAGTACCCCGAGGAACGAGAGCCGAAGAAATTGCTGCCTGTCTGAAGAGTTCTGTTCTAAGGCGCAATATATCATCCACACACCTGAGTGTAAATATGCGTGCACAGGAGTTTCCCAATTTATTGTTACAAATAGGCGATGGCACATACCCCGTACAAGAAGATGGAAAAGTTATTTTGGTTGATAATCTCTGCTTTTGCGTTACATCACAACAGGAGCTAATTTCTTCTGTGTACGGAGATTCCACAAACATGGGAAATCAAGCCGGTTCTTGGCTATGTTAGCGAGCTATTTTGACTCCTCGCAATGTCCAACCTGCGGCAATTAATTTAGAAATATTGATTCATGTGTCCGGGAATAGTAGAGAATACACCTCTATAAATACAGTTATGGAAGAAGATGACGCCACACACTACCCGGTAGAATTTTTGGATTCCCTCAACACACCCGCACTTCCAGCCCACAAAATAGTTTTAAAAATCGGTGTACCAATAATTCTCCTCAGAAATTTATGTCCTCCAAACTTTGTAACGGCACTCGGCTCAAAGTCACAATCTGCAGCAAAGCATAATCGAAGCTGAAATATTAACCGGTTGCGGCGCTGGTGATATTGTTTTTATTCGAAGAATACCTATAATTCCTAACAACTTTCCTTTCTCTTTCAAACGAGTGCAATTCCCAGTCAGTCTCTGTTATGCCATGACGATTACTAAAGCTCAGACATTATCCGTTGCGGGGGTGGACCTAAGTATTGGATGCTTTTCCCATGGTCAACTATACGTAGCTCTTTCTCGCGTAAACAACCCCAATAACCTTTTTGTGTACGCTCCAGATGGTTCCACAGCTAATGTTTTTTATAAATAAGCACTAGCATAAATAAAAAAATATGATTTGTATCGGAATCCTCCAACAGCGCTTCGCACTAAAAATACATTGTTAAGTTCCGACATCCACGCGAACGAAGTCGCGGGCACAGCTAGTATGTAATATCATTAGGTTAGTAGGTACTAAGAGGTTGTCCTAATTAAATTAAATTAAAATTAAAAAGTTTTTATTGTTTCTCATACAATTGTTTTACAGCACAAAATTGAGGCAGCCCCGGTAAGTTATAAGGATACTTGTGATGGGGTTACCTCGCAGATTACTGTGTGTTACAATCTACAATGTTGAGACATAATTAAAAAGGAAAGAAAAAGTTTTGAATTATACAAAATTATTGTAGCATGATTCAGGTATGTGTAGTGTGTATGTGTGTGTGTGTGTGTATGTATGTGTGGGTGTACGTGTAAGTGTATGTAGGGGAGGGGAGTGTGCGGGATGTGTGAGTCTGACTAGGTGTGTGTGTTATTAATGATTGATTGATTCATGTGTGTTATGATTGGGTATAGGATCTTCTTTAGCAGATTCTGGTTAATAAAAGTTCAATTTCATCGTAAGTTTGTGATTTGATAGAGTATTTTTACATTTTACGCAACATGGGGTAGATATTCAATTTGAGGTTCAATCTATATATATAAAAGAAAGTCGTGTTAGTTACTTCACTTAAAACTCAAGAACGGCTGAACCGATTTAGCTGAAAATTGGCAGGGAGGTAGTTTAGAGCCAGGAGAAGGACATAGGATACTTTTTATCCCGTTTGACAGCATTCCCGTGTGACTTGACATGTAACGTAAGTCACTATAAAACGTGGTATAACAAAAAAGAATCAGACTTGGAAATTTGGAATAACAAAATTGACGTATAATGACAGCTATGTAATGACGTATGGATGACAATTTGATATTTTAAGAAATCAATAATAAAGCTATTTCTATTAAATAAATAATTAACATTATTGCCCAAATGTGTTATAGTCGCAATTTTAATTTATTGCTAATTATTTGTCTGTTATTATTTGACAGTCACAATTATCTGTTAACTCCAAATGATTCTAACAGATGTCGATACCTTTCGACTGGGTTGAGTAAGTAATCAATAGATGGCGCTGCTATGGTAAATCTACGAACGTGTCATATAAGCTACATTTTAAGCGAGAAAAGAGAGGTAGGGTAGGTAGGGTAGGTGGGGTAGGTAGGGTAGGTAGGTAGGTAGGGTAGGTAGGTAGGTAGTTAGGTAGGTAGGTAGGTAGGGTAGGTAGGTAGGGTAGGTAGGTAGGTAGGTAGGGTAGGTAGGGTAGGTAGGTAGGTAGGTAGGGTAGGTAGGGTAGGTAGGGTAGGTAGGTAGGGTAGGTAGGTAGGTAGGGTAGGTAGGTAGGGTAGGTAGGTAGGTAGGGTAGGTAGGTAGGTAGGTAGGGTAGGTAGGTAGGTAGGGTAGGTAGGTAGGTAGGGTAGGTAGGTAGTTAGGGTAGGTAGGTAGGGTAGGTAGGTAGGTAGGTAGGTAGGGTAGGTAGGTAGGTAGGGTAGGTAGGTAGGGTAGGTAGGTAGGGTAGGTAGGTAGGGTAGGTAGGTAGGGTAGGTAGGTAGGGTAGGTAGGTAGGGTAGGTAGGTAGGGTAGGTAGGTAGGGTAGGTAGGTAGGGTAGGTAGGTAGGGTAGGTAGGTAGGGTAGGTAGGTAGGGTAGGTAGGTAGGGTAGGTAGGTAGGGTAGGTAGGTAGGGTAGGTAGGTAGGGTAGGTAGGTAGGGTAGGTAGGTAGGGTAGGTAGGTAGGGTAGGTAGGTAGGGTAGGTAGGTAGGGTAGGTAGGTAGGGTAGGTAGGTAGGGTAGGTAGGTAGGGTAGGTAGGTAGGGTAGGTAGGTAGGGTAGGTAGGTAGGGTAGGTAGGTAGGGTAGGTAGGTAGGGTAGGTAGGTAGGGTAGGTAGGTAGGGTAGGTAGGTAGGGTAGGTAGGTAGGGTAGGTAGGTAGGGTAGGTAGGTAGGGTAGGTAGGTAGGGTAGGTAGGTAGGGTAGGTAGGTAGGGTAGGTAGGTAGGGTAGGTAGGTAGGGTAGGTAGGTAGGGTAGGTAGGTAGGGTAGGTAGGTAGGGTAGGTAGGTAGGGTAGGTAGGTAGGGTAGGTAGGTAGGGTAGGTAGGTAGGGTAGGTAGGTAGGGTAGGTAGGTAGGGTAGGTAGGTAGGGTAGGTAGGTTGCGCGGGTCAGCTAGTTTGTTATAAATGTAAGTTGATTGAGTAGTGTACTGACGCCTGGCAAAAACCGTACGGACTCGAGGGGAATAAGCCACAATGTCTTTACGTCTTTTATCTAGATTAGATGGATCAAATGAGAGGGTCTTGTGTAGATGTATGGTTATGTTCAAAATATATAGTTTTCTAACGGTGAGAAGATTACTAACCTTGTAAAGGTTGTCTGTAGGATGTCGAAAGGGTTTAAAATACATAACTTTGATGAGTGATCTTTGAGCCCTTTCTAGGTCTAGAAATTTGGTCTTTGTGGCCCCTCCCCAGATCGGTATACAGTATGTGATGACGGATTGTGCCAGAGCAGTATAGATTTTATTAAGTAGCAAAGGTGGCATCACATGTCGCAACGTTTTAAAAATCCATATAAGTTTTCGGACCCTGGCCATAGTATTTTCGATATGGGTGTGCCAGGACAGTCTCTGGTCAATTGTTATACCAAGATATTTAGTGAATCTAACTTGCTGTATGCTTTGACAATTACAATGATGATGGGAGTTTGCACACTCATGTATCACGATCCCAAAATCAGCACCTGGCTGTGTCCTCTGATTCGGAGTAAAGCAGATGAAGTTCGTTTTCGATGTGTTGAGGGTTAAGAGATTAGCATTTAACCAACTTGCTATTACCGTTAATCCACGTTCAGCAGCAGCACGCACGGTAGCCCAAGAGTCACCGGCGAAAACTACTGCTGTGTCATCTGCATATGAAAAAACTCGTCCGCCACTGTTCTCAATATTACACAGCTCGTTAATATAGATCAGGAACAGCGTCGGGGCGAGCACACTTCCCTGAGGTACTCCAAAACATACAGTTTTTCCTTCACTAGTGAGGTTTCCAACCCTGACCTGCTGTTTTCGGTTAGATAGGTAACTACTAAAAAGAGAGAGAGCCGTACCTCTTATGCCGATTGTTTCAAGTCTGTGCAGAAGGATGGGGACAGAAACGGTGTCAAATGCCTTTTTTAGGTCTAAAAATACTGTAAGGCATTTAAGTCCTTTATCTACATTATTGACTATATCGCCAGTTAATGCCTTCACAGCGTCTTGTGTTGATAGACCCCTTCTGAACCCAAATTGCGAGGGAGATAAAATATTATGTTTATTAAGGTAATTAATTAGTCTGTTATTAAGTAATTTTTCTAAAATTTTTGCGATGCACGGTAAGACCGATATAGGGCGATAGTTATTGACATCGTTCCGGTCCCCCCCCTTGTGCACAGGCGTAACCATAGATCGCTTAAAAGCCTCTGGAAATATCCCGGTTTTAAAGCACAGGTTGGCCAGTTGGCTTATTAAAGGGACCATGAAGTCTCTAGCAATTTTCAGAAATTTCGTCGGTATTCCATCCCAGCCGGGTGAGCTTTCAGAATCGAGACCCATAAGTATGCTATCCACTTCCTGAGGGTCAGTGTCAAGCAGTAAGAATGATGTAGTATGCTGTTCACTCCTTAGGTATGGAGAGCTCGGATTTAATAGATTAGATTTTTTAATTATATCTTCTGCCAATGTTTTACCAATTGTAACGAAAAATTGATTTATACGGTTTAAAGAATCGAGAGGGTATGGTGTGATTTTAAGAAGATTAGAATTGTCTGATTTAGGGGTTTTAAATTGTGTAATTTCGTTAATATTTAGCCAGAGCTGTTTTGGATTGTTTAATGACATAGTTATTTGTTCTCTTTGTGATTTTCTTTTTAGTTTCTTTATTAAGTTTGTGCAAAAGATGCGAAAACGTCTGAAAGTGATTTGCAGTATTATATTGTAGGAATCTTTCTTTGTCTGCACTTGCATTTTATTACGGAGATTAATACATCGAAGTACACCAGCAGTCATCCAAGGCTTGGTAGCGCGCCTACCATTTGGAACTGACTTAGTTGTAGTATTAGATAGTAGTGAAATCTTTATTACGTCTATAAATTTATAAGCTATGATCTCAGGGTCATTATACATATGAAAAAAGGACATGTCCGTACTTAGTAAGTTAGTGTAGGCATTATCAAAATTAATTACTGTTTTGGTTTTGGCGGACTTTTTAATGTTTTTTAGTGGTCGGGTTATGTTTGTTAATACTATTGCGTGATCTGTGATTGAGGTATTAAGAACACCCACAAATGCCGAGTTCAAGGTTTTGTCAATTTTTATAAGTGCATGGTCCAAACAACTTTGTTCTCTGGTAGGTAGACAGTGTCCTGGTAATAGGCCATGTGCCGCTAACATATTTAAATAGTTTAATCTGTTACTGCGTTGTTGAGATGTTTCAGAATTTTTGATTATTCAATTAATATTGATGTCCCCTACAATTATAATATTTGTATGTGTCTTAATAGAGTCAAGGTGAAGATTTAGTGAATTTACAAAGTTATCAGCACAGAGATTAGAAGGTGAACGGTAGATGCCTATGATGGTATAGTCAGAGATGGATACCTGGATAGCTGACGCGTGTGAAATATTGATTTCAGTTACATGGGCCAGGTGGCCATCTCGAACATATGCTACCACACCATCATTTTTATTAAGCTGATTTTTCGTATAGTACGAAGTGTAGTTATTAAGCAGTGGTAATTGTCTTTGATAGTTAAGCCTGCACTCCGTTAACATCAACACGTCTATGTTATGTTTTATTTGTGATAAGTTTAGCTGTAAGTCTTCAAAGTTAGAATATACACTCCTGATATTTTGGGTTAATACTGTCAAGTTGTAGTTATCATGCTGTAAGTAATTATGCAATTCTTCAATGTTGATAATAGCTGACTTCGAGATTTCGGTGTCATCTATTTCCCGTATAGTGTTAAGATTGCTATCCATTAACGTGTTTATAATACAAGTGGTGCTTCATACAATTTTCATCAGTGAAGAAACCTTGAGAGAGTAATTGTAAATATTTTAATCTGATACTTAATGTTTTTGTGAGTATTTGTATGATCAGGAGTGTGTGTGACCTGTGTAAATGTGGGTGAGTGATAAGAGTTTGATAGATTGTTAATGTGAGTGTTGTTGAGTGTAATGTAAGAGTTGTATGAGTATTGTATTTTATTACATTATGGTGGTATTGAACATGCTTGAGTGTGCAGATTTTAGAAATTTTCCTCATGCTTGACACATATAATGAGTTGTCAAGATAAAAAATTAGGTTACAGATACATAAGAAAATAATGAACAGTGGCACATTAATATATCTCTTTACATAACTTAGTCACAGTTCTTGCATTAAGTGATGTACCTGAGTTTCACTCTTGATAATAATAGCCCGAGAGTTTTCATCACGTTTCACGAAGACACGTCCAAATGAGGTCCTAATGACCGATGTATGTGACTAAAGGCCCCGCGCCGAATCTGCTGCTTAGTTTTATTAGATGCATCGAGTTGGGTTGCGCAATCCATTCACAGTAACTGAATGTATGGTGATGACGTATCTGGGAGGCACTCACAGTTATAACACCTCCCCTTTAGATGAGCCTCTATTTGCCATTCCTACGGCTTGCGGCTTTCTTGTTCCGCTGCGACAACTCGATGGCTTCTTTATTCGATTCAATTTTAATGAGTTTTGCTCGATGACGACGAATAAATTAGATGGTAAGAAGTGCACATGCACTTAATAATGCAAGTACAATCGCATACAATGGTATTGTTGTGTGGTAGAGACTCGAGGAATCCGCAGTATCGATTTCGACACACGTTTCCATCGTAATTTCGACGACCCCACCGAATAAACGTGTAAGAGAAAAATGACAACTTTTCAGCAAAAAATAAAATCGTTTAAACTTCAATAACGCTCATTTCATTGTATATAGGTATAAATAATGTACTATCGAATTGTAGATAAAAAAATTAACTAGTGACTTGTATTTACACGACTGCCCAAAAAAAGGAGTGTTATGTTTTCAGGGTTCATGTATGTATGTATGTTTGTGAGTTTCTTTATTCCACCATAACTTCTAAACGGCTTAACCGATTTCAATGTATGTGGTATCATTAGAAGCATTAAGTTATTCCGGGTAACATAGGCTAGTGAACATTAAAAAAAATATATAAATGGGGAGCCATGGTTCCTGAAAAAATTTGAAATATTTTGTTTTTTTCATGAAAATTTGACTACGTATACTATCACCGTCTAGAACTTGCTTAGTACATAACAAAATATGTAACAGTAGTATTCAATATACATTCGTTCACTAATAAATAAAAGAAATTAAATCTTTTTACATATAAAATTCAAAGTCCTGACTGACTGATATATCAACGCACAGCCCAAACTGCTGGTCCTAGAGACATGAAATTTGGAGGGTGTATTCTTTGTGAAGAGTAGGTTCACTAAGATAGGGTTTCTTTTGAAATTCCACCCCTAAGAAATGGGGGGTAGAATTTTCTGTGAAACTTTATATTCTCTGGGTCCGTTGACTCGAACATTGGTGTACACATTCTTCAATTAAAATTATGAGACGCGTGTATCAGAGTTTTATTTTCCAAAATCATTCCCCAACATTGTCAAATAGGGCTTCCAAACTCACGTAGACAGGCGCATGGCTCGCAGTGTTGCACAGTGCGTGCAGGGCGCGGGGATATTTACCTATTAGTAAGTAGGTAGGATTTTCTGAGGAGTGTCTGTAAATACGAGTATATGCGAAATCCCGATTTTCGCGTTGGCTCGTGATACGCGACATTGATATTAAATATTATGTAAAAGTATTATGTCTATAAGTATATTCCTAATAAATCATTTGATTGTCGTCACCGGTGTCCAATCTCAAACCGAGGTATCGAGGTATCAATATTTGCTGCTCTCCAAGCGGCTCTTGCCCAACCTGAGGGGTCCAAACGCCACCTGCCGGAGTCTCTACGCGGGGGTCGTGCGGTCCATGGCCCTTTACAGGGCCCCGGTGTGGGCGAGGCGGCGAGCCTCCTTGCCGGATTGCCGCCATGGGATCTGGAGGCGATAGACCTCGCCGGGGGGAAACTCCGCTGCCGCGGCAAATTGTCGCTCAGCGGACAGACCTCATGGCGACATGGAGAGAGCGATTGTCGCAACCCCGTGCAGGGCACGCCACAATAGTGGCGATAAGTCCCCTCTTTGAGAAGTGGCTAGAGAGGCGCCACGGCGACCTCACCTTCCGCCTGACGCAGGTCCGCACCGGACACAGTTGTTTCGAGAGGTACCTGCACCGAATTGTGCGGGAGGAAACATCCGGGTGTTATCATTGTGAGGATCGCCCGGAGGACACGCTGGAGCACACCGTGGAGGTCTGCTCCGCTTGGGCGGAGCACCGCCGTGTCCTCATAGCGGCGATTGGCGGCGGTGACCTCTCACGTCCAGCCCTGGTTCAAGCCATGGTCCGGGCGAGAGGGAATGGGAAGCCATCACTTCCTTCTGCGAAGCAGTCATGCTAGCAAAGAAGGTGGTGGAACGTGAGTGGGAGAGAACCTCACGTCCCAGGCGCCGCGGGAGAAGCCCCGGCCACGTGGTGGCTCTTGGCCACCGTAGGCGCGGGCCTGTGGATGGTGAGTAATGGGCTAGCTCGCCGTCCGTCCGCCTTATGACAACAGGCCGTGTCGACGGCGCGTTCGTGTTCCACGCGCGCCTCAAAGAGATGTCAGCAAACAGGAGGGGCCTGCAAGGGCCAATGCCTGCCAGGGCTGCGGGACTGTTCGAAAGAGATACCGCGGCCGTGGAACAAAAAGGGCAAAAGAAGGAACCTGGATGGGTTTTAGTCAGTAAAAGTCTGACACTCCCTTCCGCTTCGCCCAGAGTGGGAGGGGAGGGTCATTTGATGATTTCCCATACAAAAAAAAAGTTATCAATATTACACTTAAGTAATATAATTGATATTTGCAAGTAATAAGTAAGTACATGTAAAAAAACGCGAGTGTGTCTGCATTATTCAAATAAAATTAAATGCTTACACTAACTATTCTTTATTAGCTATGCAACTTTAAAAGTAAAAACTAATATTACACAATACATATAACTTGAATAATAAACTATTATAAATGCGCAAGTTTGGATGGATAGATGTTTGTTACTCGATCGCGCCAGAATGGCTGAACAGATCTTGATGAAACTTGGCACAGATATAGATTATAGTCTGGTATAGGACATAGATTACTTATTATCCAAGAAGTAAGATCCCGTGGGCAATTCCCGAACTCCACGTGGGTGAAGCCGCGGGCATATGCCCGCGGCTTCACCCACGCAAAATAAAAACAAAACTTAACAAAAAATGGCAAAATAAAACTTACTGGCATATGCCAGTAAGTTTTATTTTGCGTGATATTGATTTCCTAAAAAATAAAATGTACCTTTCGTGGCACATTGTGCGTTTGCAAAAATATTGTTTTATCACTAAAAGGATTAAAATAAAAATAATTAATTAAAAAACACGCCTGCCATATCTAAAAGTGAACTAAAAACTTAAAAACAAGTTACATGATTTTAGTGTTGAATGGCCAAAAGGTAGGTACTAAACAGAAAAGGTAGGTCTATTCCAAGGAACCGTCCCCCGACTGCAATAAAAAGATTGGTTTTCTGTTTTCCACTTTTGGGCACAATGGCGTTTTAATTTCACAGTAAATATTATAAACTGTTTAGTACCTACCTTTTGGCCATTCAACACTAAAATCATGTACTTAACTTGTTTTTAAGTTTTTAGTTCACTTTTAGATATGGCAGGCGTGTTTTTTAATTTTTTTAATTACTTTTTTTATTAACATCAATGAGTTTCAAGAAATTCATGAAAAACTTTTTTTTTTACTCTTGTGAAATTTGCATGACTAGGTCCCAGTAACATATCATTACACGTTTATTCGAGTAATAATATACAACGAATAAAACGCACTGTAATGTTCCACTATTATTTAATTCTCCGTAAATCAAGTTTATTTTGGAACCCAGCTATAACTTTTTACACGCTTGTTTACAGTACATTGTTCTGCTATTATATGATTGGAAAGATCGTATGCAATTATTGTATTACATAAATGTAAACTGATCTTATCAACAAAAGATAATATAAATAACGCGCCTTTAATGGTTGGTAATGCCGGTTTTGATGTATTCTTACGGCATACTCAAATGGACTCAGACGGAACTTGTCGTCCTGGATAGGACGGTCCGCACACTATTGACCGCAAACCGCATGCGTCACCCACGGTCATTGGTGATGAGACTGTATATCCCGCAGAAGTGCGGAGGTCGTGGCTTCTTAAATGCTAAGACCTTGCACAACCATGAGGTATGCAGTCTCAGAGAATACTTTCTCGAAACCGACGTGGGGATGCACCGAGATGTGGTCTCAGTGGACAAGGACCTCACCCCGCTCTCCTTGGCTAATGAGAACTGGCGCAAACCTGTGATACTGGGTACTAATGACCGTAGGGAGGTATGGCAGAGCAAGGAGCTACACGGGGGGAGGGCCTGTACTTATGCTTTTACGGTTGCACAACGACACGCTTTTGCTTACGCTTTGCTTGGTAGTATAGATGCAGGCCTACCCTACTGCCTCCCTAAGAGGTGGTAGGGTGGCGGGGTCTTGAGGGTGAGCGCTACAGCCGTGTAGATCCTCAAGGCAAGTCTGGGGGATTCACCTTCACGAGGTTGCCGCCCTATTCTTGGTCTAATTCCATAAGAAATAGACGTAACAAAAACCACCAGGCGCTTTTCTTCCGCTTCCCGAAAGCCAACTCCTAGGCCTAGGGTAACCCAAGCCCCATTCCCGTGATCCAACGCCCAATCCTTCCTTCCTTCTTCCCCTTTTTATCCTTTCGGTCCTTGAAGAGGGGTAACCTCAATTCCAAAAAAGCCCACAACCTTCTAAAATGTCGCAGAAAGGAATATTTAATCCCCAGGTGGGTCCCAGCAATGCCGGGGAATCCCACGCCGATCCGTCGGCCAGCTCCCACCGTAATCTGGGGGGGGGGGGGGCACCAATCTGCCTACATGTGCCGCACCTTCTGCGCGGCAGGCTGCTTTAGCGCCAATAGCACCGGCTGCGGCTTACGCGCCACCTGACACGAATATGGCTGCGACTTCTGCGCCTACCGACACTCTAACGGCTGCGACCACCGCGCCTACGACCCTGACACACGTTATACCTTCCACGAGGGCCTGGCAACAGAGCATCGTTCGGAAAAGTGTAACGAACAACCCTGACAATGACACTGACAAAGCACGACTCTCCAGTCTTGACGACGAACTCCGCGCGCTGGCACTCCAGCGCGAGAACATCGAAGCAAGGTTGAGAGAAGTAGACTCTGAACACCACGGGACGGGAAAGGAAGCCGAATCTGGTGGCTCTGGTTTCATCTCTGTGGATGAAGTACGCATGCTGAAACGTAAGCGCGGAAAAATCGGTAACAGAGTAAGAGATCTCAACAACCGTTTGCACAAAATCCGCGAAGGCAATAGCCAGCGCGACGCACAAACGGTTGCTTGTAAGGGAGTACGCGACCAGCCGCAAGTACGAGAAGGGGAAACCCAGCGCGAAAAGCTGCCGGACGCGGAAACATGCGGGCAAGGACTAGTACGCGAACCGACACGGCTTCGCCGAGCACGCTCCAGGGGGACGCCAAGCGTGTCAGAATCCAGACTGCTCAGGGGGAGCAGAGAACCTACGCACGGGCCACAAAGGATATTCCTGCACGGCTCGCCGTAACGATCTGCCTTTCGCCTCCATTCCGTGACATGACCACAGACGAGACCGAGCACATCAAGGTCAGCCTCGAGAACCTCGTCATGGACGCCGACCCCTCCAAACCACTCCCGGCCTTCCGCGGTCACCCACGGGTAGCGGATGGCACGGTTCAGATGTGGTGTGAGGACGACAGTGCCCTGACCTGGCTGACTGAAAATGTGCCCAAAATAAAATTGCCTAACACAGACGCGACACTGAAAGTGATGAAGCAGTCCGACGTGCTGACCCGTGTCCGAGCAGCGCTCTTCATACCCACGTACAATGGGGACATAGCGCGGCTCCAGATTATTCTGACTCGTCAGAATACTTGGTATGACATAGGGAGGTGGTCGCTGTACAGGGCGACATCCGTCGGTGGTGATAACCGCGGGACTTATCTGACCCTGGGTATCCCACCGGAGGAAGTCGAGAAGGTCTTGGGGAGGGAGTGGCGGGTATCATACCTTCTGGGGTCGATATACGTGCGCTTTTTCCCCAACACCCAGCCCTCCGACACCCAGACTACGACCACGACCAGCGCACAGACCCAACCGACACCGACAGATGACCTGACCATGACGCAACTGGAGGAGGAGCTGACGAGAACGGCGATGGCTGATGCCGACGCTGGGAGCATGCCAACCTCACCACCAGGATGGACAGAACAGTTGCTCACCTCGTCACCGTCACTGAGCGACGACCGGCACGGATTGGGGGAGGGGGGGATTTATCCGATGGATCAGTCTCCTCCTAACTCCATCCCACCGCCGCCGCCGCCCACATCCAGCCCCCTGAACATCATCCAAACCAACCTCCAGCATAGCCAGACTGCTACGGCTTACTTACGCAGGGCACTGGAGACGAAGCCCCGAACCATTGCACTGATCCAAGAGCCGTGGATCCGAAATAATAGAATATGCGGACTCGGCAACACCACATCACAAACCACGAACCTGCGCCTATATACCCAAAGATGTACCTACCACAACACTCACGCAACTATGTTCCAGAGACCTGACAGCTGTCAGGCTTAAAACCGAAGACAATGTACCCGATATCGTCCTAGCCTCGGTGTACATGCCAGGCGAGGATGAAGACTGCCCACCAAAAGAGATGGCCGACCTGGTAAGATACTGTGAAGACGACAACCTGGATCTGGTCATCTGCACAGATTCGAATGCCCACCACCCGCTTTGGGGTTGCAACAAAGCCAACACTAGAGGCGAGGTATTATGCACATATCTATTTTCCACTAACCTTAACATCGTAAACCGCGGGTCGGAACCCACTTGGGTCACGGCTAGAGGTCAAACAATCATTGACCTAACGCTGGCTTCGGAAAGCGCGACAAAACTTATCTCTAACTGGCACGTATCCAACGAGCCTTCTTGCTCTGATCATAGAAGGATTCGTTTCCAACTAGTAACTAACACAAAAATACCCGAACCTAGGCGCAACCCACGCGGTACTAACGTACCCGGGTACAAACGGCTTTTGGCCTCCCTACTAGCGCAGCACCAAATACCCTTAACTCTAACGGACCCCAAACAACTTGAGGATACTGTAACAAAACTCTCAGAATATATCATTGATGCGTATCACGCCTGCTGCAAGCTAACAGATCCAAACACCAAGAGCAAGGGGAGCTCCTGGTGGAATGCAGACCTCAGTAAGCTCAGGCAAACCATGCGCAAACAATTCAACAGAGCCAAAAACTCCAGGCTCCCAGAAGACTGGGACTCGTACAAGAAAACACAATACACCTTCAAAAAACAAGTCAGGCATGCCAGCAGGGCAGCCTGGCGGAAATTTTGTGAGGACATCGAATCAAACAGCGAAGCCGCGCGATTAAGAAAGATCCTATCCACCGATCAGGATCGTACCCTCGGGTCGCTGAAAAACCCAGACAAAGTCGGACCACGAAACTAGTAAACTTCTTCTGGAAACCCACTTCACAGACTGCAACCTCTCTGAGGACAAAACATGGGAAACTCAACCAATGCACACACCAAACGACCACGACTGGTCCAGAGCCCGTACCATAGTAACTGAAGACAGAATAGAATGGGCAATCAAGACCTTCAAGCCATACAAAGCCGCAGGCTTAGACAACATTTTCCTAGCCCTGCTGCAATGGGGTGTAGACGTCCTTACACCGTGGCTGGCTGTCATCTATCAAGCCTGCTTAGCACACAACTATGTACCACTTGAATGGTGAGAGGTGAAAGTCATTTTCATCCCCAAACCAGGCAAACCAGATTATACACAACCCAAAGCATATAGAGCAATAAGTCTGACATCATTCCTACTGAAAACCCTCGAGAGACTCTGTGACCGACACATCCGGGACGGACCTCTTCGGGAGCTACCACTACACAAGACTCAACACGCCTACTCCACAGGAAAATCAACAGAATCCGCACTACACAGTGTGATCTCCAAGATCGAATGTGCAGTAGACCACAAGTGCTCCTCACTAGCTGTCTTTATTGACATAGAAGGGGTTTTTGACAAAACCATTTTCCATAGCATCAACGCAGCCCTCGAGAAACACGGTGTGGACTCGACCCTGCGAGGATGGATCACAAAAATGCTAAGACTCAGAGCCGTATAGGTTACGGTGAACGACACTACTAGAGCCATCGTGGCGAAAGGCTGCCCTCAAGGGGGCGTCCTCTCGCCACTCCTATGGAACCTCGTGGTGGACAGCCTTATCAAACGTCTAAATGACAGAGGCTACTACACGGTGGGTTATGCTGATGACATAACCATAGTAATAAATGGCACACATGAAAACACACTATATAACCTTAGGCGCCAAGCCTTGAAGATGGTGGAAGACTGGTGCAAGGAATACAAATTAGCAGTGAATCCCACCAAAACCGAACTCGTCCTTTTTACAAAGAAAAGGAAGTTGGCAAACCTACAACTACCACGATTCTTTGAGACCACCCTAAGCCTATCGACTGAAACCAAATACCTGGGTATTTATTTGGACAAACAGCTGAACTGGGCAATACATATTGACTACATCACCACAAAAGCCAGCATAGCCCTATGGCAATGCAAAAGATTGCTCGGCAGAAACTGGGGCCTAAGCCCCAAAATAACCTACTGGCAATACACCACAGTCATCCGACCAATCATTACATACGGCTCCCTGGTTTGGTGGCCCAGGACCAACCTGAGCACAGCCCAGAAGGACCTCGAGAAGGTACAAAGATTTGCCTGCGTAGCAATTACCTGCAGCATGAGAACATCTCCCACTGCCGCGTTACAGGTAATGCTGGGGTTACCACCTCTGCACCTCGTCGTAAGAGAGGAGGCGGCCCTAGCGACTTTCAGGCTCGAAGTATCCGGCACCCTAAGTAAGGATTCCAGAATCAAACATACGCGCATAAAAGACGATGCAATCAAACAACAGCCCATGATGGCATCACCCTGCGACAGAACCCTGAAGACCCACTGCTTCCAAAAGCACTACAATATAGAGCTCACAGCGGAGATGTGTGACTACTCAGGTCCAAAAGAACTAAGGATCTACACTGATGGATCGAAAACCGACGATGGGACAGGTGTCGGAGTTTTCTCTGACGACCTAAACATTAAAATATTCAGATCCCTGGGAATGCTCAACTCTGTGTATCAAGCTGAGTGTGTAGGCATTATCCAAGCAGCACATGCCATAGAAGCCAGGGAAGTTACGAATACCCATATTCGTATACTTTCCGATAGTGCCTCAGTTCTCCAATCCCTAAGGAGAAACCAGATCACGTCGAGACTAATACTAGAATGTCATAATGCCCTAGAACGTGTTACGGTACTAAACCGCAACACGGTGACACTACAATGGATCAAAGGACACAGTGGATCACTTGGGAACGATGCAGCTGACGAACCAGAAGAGGATCCAGCACAAAAGCCTTCGGACCCGAACCCATTGTACCCATCCCCTTCAAGCAGCTAAGAAGCTGGCTAAAGGACCACACTCAAATACAAACGGAGAAGTGGTGGACCTCGACACCAGGGTGCAGGCAATCCAAGGAGGCTATGCCATCCCTGGACAGAAAGCTGACCAAGCGTCTTCTACGCCTGGATAGAGATAGCCTGCGACTGGTGGCGGGGACCATCACTGGACACTGCTCATTAAACAAGCACTTCCACACCCTAGGTATCACTGACAGTCCCCTGTGCAGGGCGTGCATGGAGACGGAGGAAACGATAGCGCACGTACTCCTTGAGTGTACTGGCGTCACCCAGATACGCGAGAAGACTCTTGGAACACCAAGATCTCTTGCGGATGCCCTGAGAAGACCGGGAAGTCTGATCTGCTTCTGGAGGGAGGTGGGCTGGCTGGAGTAGCGGCCACCATGGCTCACGCACAATGGTCCACTTTAGGGACTAAGTGCGGAAACCAAATCCCTAGCATAGAACAGGAGCTACACGGACGCTTTTTCCGGCCCCTACATGGACCTCTCCCACGTCTTCGCTGAGGATAGCTTGAGTGGGTTTTGTGACCACGCTTAAAGCCCGGTAGGGTGTGTGTACATAGTTTTCATGACCGCGTACCTCCTTTTCTGTATGAAAGCCCATACAGAACCGCGTCGTCGTGCCGAAACGTACCGTGCATTGTGTGTGAATGTCCTTACTGTGAAACGGTACATAAATATTTCGAAGACGCAAACTCCGTCACTTAAAATTTACCTGTGGACACGCTGCATAAGAAATGCTGAAACCCTGCTGGCTGTAGCTTAAGGTGATTTCTAGATACAAGAAGAGGATGGTAAATATGTAGTATAATTGTATACTCCTGTGCCTTCCCAAGGAATAGATACTATAAGGTGGTCTTACTATAAGGTGGTCTACCTTTCTCTGGTGAGCTACTGCCCGACAGTTGTTGTCGGGTTCTTTTTGAGCGGATATTTTGATTGCACTGTGCAAGATTTTTAGTTCACAAGTTGCGTCGTAGATGTCGCTGTAACCTCAAATCATGCAGGCTGGTTGAAAAAATGAAAAAGGTTACTGATTACACTCGACCGGTCTCTCAATCTTAAGCCAATTTGAAGTTTGAAGTTATTCACTTGTATTGTATGTTGACTTTATTTTGTGTCAGATTTGTTTTTGTTATGATGAAGTGAATACTTTTTTTTTTAGTAAATAGGTAGGTAGGTAGGTAGGTTCATTAAGTAAGTTTCTGTAAAGCCTTTCTTTAACAAGTTACGACCACTGATAGAAGATACACGAATATGGTACTTATGTATTTAGAATAATATGCAGGTAGCTAGTTAGCTCGGATAGCTGAGAGCGTCCATCTGCTTGTAAAATATAATATTTTTTCTTGGAATAATTATCCTGTTTTAATATCAAGCACGCTTTCATTCTAGTAGCTAGGTCCCGGATATTACAGTACACCATTTTCCGCTAGTATAATAGGTACCCCGTAGTAAATAGGTACTAGCGTTTCTAAAAGGCCGTTTGTTGGACTTTGCCTGACAACATAGCAAGTCAGATTAGTGAGATTTTAATAATAAGAGCTCTATTTAATTAAACTATATTGCTAAGGTAAAACTATTATTTAGTATGATTTTCAGCCGGTATAAAAAGACTTCGTCAGATTAACGCACCGTGTAGATCGCACCTTAGATCCCTTCTTAAATCCCACCCTCATAAATCCAGCTACTACTCATACTCCTTCTCCGTCCATGCTGTAAGGTTGTGGAACTCACTTCCGCCTAGCATTCGCGATTTGAACACCATTTCATATAATCAAAACCAGAGTGAAAGAGCATTATCTTTCCTCTCAATTATGATTTATTATGTACATATATATTTTTATTAGTTTACATATCTTAGCATTATATATTTATTTAAGTATATATTAATGTTTACTTATAATGCGTATTTATACTTAATATTTTAGGCTAAGTTAGGTAAGGCACATAAATACATTATTCTCTTCCTTTTCTCACACGATATTGTCTACGTTTATTTTTCATTTCTTCTTTTGCAGGTCTGCTGGCAGAAATTTCTTGAGAAATAAGCAATACCTATGTACTCATATATTATAATGCTATTTTCCTGTGTTTTCTACTGTGTGTACATAAATATTAAAATAAATAAATTAAAGGTACCTCCCGTTAGTGTCCGACCGAAGCTTCGGCTTCGGCTTCGGCCACCTTCGGCCAAAAAAGCACCTTCGGCCAAATCTTGGGCTTCGGCCAAAAATTTGCCGAAGGTTTGGCCGAAGCCGAAGGTTTGCTAGTTGTCAAAATTTGAAATTTACTGAACGATGCTAGAGCGAGACGGAGAGTGTGCAGAGCAGCAGAGTTTCGCCGCGCCGCCGCACCGGACCAAACGAATCGCAGTTAGTAAACTAAACGAGTCAAAACAAGTTTGAGAGCGCGTCTTAAAATTCTAATAAGTGTTTTGTTTTTAAATATTTCATATTTGTTATTACAAATTATTTAATTTTCTCAAAAATTCCAAAAAATTATATGTAAAAAATAGATATTGAAAAAGCGTTAAACTTTGCTCAATTATTTTATAGAAATATTTTGTGTTCGTCTGATAATTAAAAAAATGTGACTGATTATTTGATTATAGATTGGCCCGTGGGTACTTCTACAAGTGTACCGTGCTTTTATATCGCTCCTAAGTAATAAATAGTTTTTATACAGTTTTAAGTTGTTCTCGGTTCAGTGTTGGTGATAAATTTGTTTTTGGACATACGGACTAACTGTGAGTGGAAGAAATTATACAAAAAACATCACAAATAAGACTTATCATAACAAATAATAAGTGAACTTTTTGTAAATATACCCAACCACACACCGAATATACAGCCCTTGACGCAAACGCGTAAGCGACGCCGTCTATCGCGCACTTAAGACCTTTTGGTCGCGAACTCAGAATCTGTGTGGGCCTTTATTGGTGTGCACTTTTCGGTGTGGGCATTTTATAGTGTGCACTTTCAGTTACACAAAAAAAAACTTTTTTTTCTTCTTAATTAACATGTCCGAATCAGAATCTTCACCTTCTAAAGAAAACTCTGAAAGCACTGTGTCCCCCACCAGACCAGGAGAAAATGTAACCTCGCGTGCCAAAAAAAGAGTGGCCCTGTCGTCACCACAGATTAGCAATTCTAGTATCTTGACTAAGACTGATGTACAAGACATAGTAGAGACAGTAATAAAAACTGCGATGACTGACATGCTTGCGCAATTAAATGCTAATATGAACTCAGAGCTTAAATCAATCAGGGAAGAGTTGAAGGAAGTAAACGAGGCTATGTCTTTCATGAACAGTCAATATGAAACTGCTATTTTGGAAGCCAAAAAATCTGCACAAACAATAAAGGATCTTGAAACCAGAAATGAACTAATGTCCAACACCATTGTAAAACTCACAAATCGAGTAAGTCAGATGGAACAACATGCTAGATCCAGCAATATTGAGATTCAATGCGTTCCAGAGAAAAGAACAGAGAATGTCATCAGTCTGACAAAACAGCTGGGGTCGGTCATAGGCTGCGAAATTACAGATAATGATATTTTAAGCTGCACACGAATTGCCAAAGTGAACCGTGACTCTCCGAGGCCTCGATCAATCGTCACTCAGTTCAGCTCCCCAAGACTCCGTGATCAATTTTTGGCAGCTTCGATCGACTTCAACAAGAAAAACAATCAGGACAAACTGAACTCCTGTCATATTGGATTGGCGGGACCTAAGAAACCTATCTACGTAATGGAACATCTGTCGGCAACCAACAAGGAAATCCACGCCGCAGCCAGAACCAAAGCTAGAGAATTAGGATTCCAATTTGTGTGGATCAGAAGCGGTCGTATTTTAATGCGTAAAAACGTTACATCGGAATATGTAGTGATAAAAGATCTAGCAACTTTAGATAAGTTGAAATAAGTTTAACTTTGTAGAAGCTTTTTATGCATGTCAATTGTATTGCACAAATAAAATTCAACTTGTTTAATATTGAGATTTACTATCAAAATGTAAGAGGGCTGCGGACGAAAACGCACGATTTTTTATGTAAAATAGCAACTTGTAGCTACGATATTCTAATTCTGACAGAAACTTGGCTTAATAATAGTATATGCAATAAAGAACTGTTTGATGGTAGGTACTTGGTCTATAGAAGAGACAGGGAAAGCTCGGGCTACCACTGGGATAGGGATGGCGGAGGTGTCTTGATCGCAGTATCTAAAAAACTAGTTTCAAAAAGATTACTGCATAGACAAAGTAATTGTGAGGATCTATGGGTGTCTGTAGAAGTACCGTGCGAGCGCTCGGGGCAACTCCGCCGTCTTGATATTTGTGCAGTCTACCTGCCACCACCAGTCTCTAAATCAATGTTGGAACATTTTATTGGTAATTGTAATTCTTACCAGGACAACCATAATGCGTACACATGCATCGTGGGAGATTTTAACTTGAGAACTATAAACTGGAATGACCTAAACAATCCTCTCAAAAGTCAGCACATTAGTAGTCTCGATCAACTTCTTATTGATTTTACATCAGGTAATAATCTCCGACAATGCAATAATGTTACCAACAAAAACAGTAGACTACTGGATGTTGTATTGGTGGACGTTCCAGGTTGTTGCGTTAGTGAAGCGGATCCTTTAAGTGTTATAGACCCTCACCATCCTCCATTAGATATACAAGTAACATTGACAGAGTCACTAAAACTTAAATCTAATAGCATTGAAAAGAGAAACTTTCATAGGGCCGACTATGAAGCAATAAACAAGCATTTAAAGGATAAGAACTGGGAGGAGTGTCTGGGATGTTGCAGTAGTGTTGACGAAATGGTGGAAGTTTTTTACAGCGTTATTGGATCAGCTATTAATACTTTAGTACCTATCATCCGCAAGCAAAGTAGTAGGGTTCCAATATGGTTTGATAAGAAGCTTCTTAATGTATTAAAAGAAAAAAACAAACTTCGTATTAGGTATAAAAAGTATAAGAATCCCCTTGACATGCTATCACTCAGATTAATCGCTAAACGATGTGATAATTACGCTAAGAAGTGTTACAATAGTTATATACAGAGTACAGAAGAATCTATTGCCAGGTGTCCTAAAATTTTTTGGTCATATGTCAAGAATAAACGTGGTGGAGAAAGTTCATACCCCGCAACAATGACTAATGGTCCGATAACATCTTCGAATGGAGAAGGAATATGTGAGCTATTTGCTTCAAATTATAGTAGCATTTATAAAGAAGAAACAACATCACCGCCAGGTCAAGAATGTGTAGCCTCCGAATACCTGGAAACAATAGCCACACAGTCAGACAGTATAGCTTCCGTGGACATCAACTATGAAAATGTTGAGAAAAAATTAAAAAACCTTGATATTACTAAGGGGGCAGGCCCAGATGAAATACCGCCACTATTTATTGCCAGATGTGCACCTAGCCTGGCTGTTCCTTTGGCGAAGATATATAACGCCTCAATCCGATCTGGCCAATTCCCTAAAGAGTGGAAACACGCGAAAGTAGTACCGGTCTACAAGAGTGGAGACCCTTGCGACGTAAAGAACTATAGACCAATATCCATCCTTTCTATTTTCGGTAAAATATTGGAGTCGTTGATTTGTCCACATATTCAACGCTATTTTTCCAAGTTCTTAAGCGACCATCAGCACGGCTTTGTAAAGAACAGATCCACAAGTACAAATCTGGTGTCCTTTGTTGAAGCTTCATGCGAAGCCATGGATAAAGGTATACAGGTTGACGCTGTTTATACAGATTTTAGCAAGGCGTTTGATAAGGTTTCACATAAACTGCTTGTTAAAAAACTAGCTACGTACGGCGTCACCGGTAGTCTTCTAAAGTGGTTTGGTTCTTATCTAGCTGGTCGGGAGTTTTATGTGGTTGTCAATGGGTTCCGGTCAGGCAGGTATGCAATTGCCTCGGGTGTCCCTCAAGGTTCTCATCTGGGCCCAGTATTATTCATCATATATATAAATGACGTGATATCATGCTTTCACAATACTAGCATATTCCTTTTTGCAGACGACCTGAAAATTTCAAGACCCATTAGGTCTCAACAGGACGTAAACCTAATGCAAAAAGATATCGACAGATTATCTGCATGGTGTTGTCACAATAAAATCTCGTTAAATAGTTCGAAATGTAGTCACATAAAATTCACCAGGAAAGTTAACACAGTGAATTCGGCGTACCAAATAAACGGAGTGAACGTAAGCGAGGTGGAAGCAGTACGAGATTTGGGAGTTATCTTGGACTCTAAGCTCACATTTATACCACATATTGAGAACATAATCAGTCGATCCCAACGTATGCTTGGATTTGTCATTCGTAATGGAAAGGTATTTCAACGCCCACATACTAAATTAGTTCTCTACAATAGCCTTATAAGAAGCATCCTGGAATACTGCAGTGTCATATGGAGGCCTCACTACGCAACCCACTCGCTGCGGATAGAACGAGTCCAAAAAAGGTTTATTCGATACCTAGGGTACTCAAAGGGAAGGCAATTTAAATATCTCTCCTACCTTGATAAACTAGGCTGCTACAAAATGAGTACCCTGGAAGCTCGAAGGGAGCTCCTGGATTTGAGATTCGCATATAAACTGCTAAATAACACCATTGACTGCCCACAATTGGTATCTAAGCTCAATTTCAGAGTGCCCCGTAGACCACCTCGCAAACCTATAACACCCTTAGCTCCACCTCTTCGCCGTACAGTGTTTGGCTCTAATTCGCCTATACCCCGCATGTGCAAACTCATAAACGAACGCAGCGACCTGGTTGACGTCCACGCAGACTCAATATCAACGTTTGTCAGACTTAATTAGTATTAGTATTTAATATAATTTTAGATCATTAAGTTTACAAATTAAATTTATTATCTTAAAGAGCACTTTGCATGTGGTGTTTGCCTGTAATTGGTTGTGCAGTTAGATTTAAGACACAATTACTTGTATTTTCCTATAATATGTATTATCTGTAACAACTGTTGGTGAACCTTAATTAAATAAATAAATAAATAAATTATTTGATTATTCTTGTTAAAATTACTTTAAGTAAATAAATATTTAATTAACATTGTATATTTGAAACTTTTATTTTAGACAATATTTTATTACCTACTTGTATATGTTGGTCACTCGGCTCGTTATTGGGCGAAATCTCTAAAGCTCTCACAATATGTATCTAGTATATTCTGAGATCAAAGTAACTATCGTATTTCTCAAGGTCAATGACACCTTCGGCTTCGGCTTCGGCTTCGGCCGAAGGTTTTGGTGAATACCGATTAATCGGCTTCGGCTTCGGCTTCGGCCAGAAATGCACCTTGGGTCGGACACTACCTCCCGTACTATAATATACTAAACAAGGTGAAGACGACAATACGACAATAAATGAAACACTGGCAAGTATAGTTTATAGGAATAAGGTAACTATCATACAAAATTATAAAATCGAAATAAAAAGAAATATGTTTTATCGAACCTACTAAATGGCATAAAACTGTGAAGAAAATAGAAGACCACTTATAAAATTGGATCACTTACCTGTGGTATAATTTGCACTAATTCGCATCAGGAAAACGAATTATAGACGCGATATGTTGTTAAATATTTTAACACGTTAAAGTGTTTGTATACGTTAAAGTGTTTGTATACGTAATAAGAAAATACTACATAATGTACACAGTTACACAAAATTGTATACTATATACCTGCTAGAATTTATCTTGTAGAGTACTAATATAGAGGGTGTAACAAGACCCTTAACGAGGCCGAAAGACACTTGATCTCCTCATCATTGCGATCATTTTTTAACCGACTTTCTTCAAAAAGGAGGAGGTTCTCAATTCAGTTTTTTTTTTTGGCCATCTTAGTAAGTCCAGCATTTTGGCTTGGCAATGTACGGGTTAATACGTATTTGTTCTTCTTGGGCTATGCTCATGACATGATGATTTCTTAATAACATGACAAGAATTTGTGTGGTATTTATTATACTACAACTAAAAAGGGTAAAATAAAAAACTTTCTACAAAAAAAACTGACTTCCAAAAACCACTAAAAAGTCTAAAATAAGTTTACTTTCAAACAAAGTCATCGACTTAGAAAGAGAAGTAGTTTCGGAAGTCGAGGATATTTTAGACTTTTTTAGTGTTTTTTTGGAAGTCGGTTATTTTCGCAGAATTTTTTTTTTTTGTTCTAGACCATACATCCTCTTTCTTCCGAACTCGCGCTTTGCTCCGTATTCATTTGGTCACTTACTTCAACCAATATTAGTATATGTCTCGCACTGTCTAAGTAGTTGCTAATTTCGCGTACACTGACCATTCACTCAGCGGTGGTGTGCCCCGTGCACCCGCGACCCACGAGGGAAAAGGAACCACCTCATAATTGCTATCCTGCTCCTGTGTCGCCGCTGCTATCGGCCGCACACAAGCCGCGTGACGTCGTCACTCTCACCGTGTGCTGACGGCACAAGACACGAGGAAGGGAGACAGCTGACATACGTCTTGCCGTCGTGCTCACACTTCGACTGCTGCCGACAGACGCATTACGTAGCGCCCTGCTACAGCGCTGGTTTCCGCTACGAAGCTGCCACGGGGATAGCAACTTGTAGTTACACCGACTACGCAGGGATGCATTATAAGTTGTTGTCTGTTTTTCAAATAGTAGCATAACATAATTCCAAGTCTAAGACATGAATCCCTCCCGAACACCTCCACAAGGATTCTCTACCTCGGATCCCAACATAACTGGGTCTTTAAATAGTCAACCAACGCCCCAGTCTAATGTCACAAAAAGAGGTAACTCTAAACGCGCCCGCTTAAATGACGGTGTCAACGACAGTTTCGAGTTGTTTAGAGAGGAGATAAAGGATATGTTATCAGATTGGATTGGCCAACAAAATCTAAGACTAGATAACTTAGAAAGAAACTTGTCTGAAATCAACAACCACTGCCACAGTAGTGTTTGTTGATTTCAGACAAGTTTCTTTCAATTCAATCTTCGAACAACAGAATTGAGAAATATTTGGAAGACATCTCTGCGCAAATGAAAGTCTTGGACCGGAAGATAGATATGCTGGAGGGTGAGCGGAATAATACGCGAGCAAAAATCGCTTAGTTGGAAGAAAGGAGTGAAAGCCTGGAAAGATTTGTTAGAAAAACCACCGTTGAGATAAGGGGTGTTCTCAAGAGGAAGAAAGAAAAGTAGGAAGAACTACTCAGCGTGAACCATTGCTATCATAACCTGCATTTCAATGAGCTCATTCATAAAATTCAACATACACAATTGAATGAGGAGTCAACTGTAGTACTTTTAATTGGAAATAGCCTTAGTATATCAAAAAAGGACATAGTTAATGGTATTGACACCCTTCTTAAGTTAAGATTAGGAAAATTAATATTATGTGCATTGCCATACTCTGACTATTTACTTGATGAAGAGAACGGTTATATTTCTGGTATAAATAATCTGATGCATATTTTATCATGTCGTCATAGTGACCGTTTATTGTTTTTTGATACTAACAATTTTGTTAGTGATTTTGTTTTGATTCGGGAACATAATTATGTTTCTTCCCAAAAAAAGTCAACATTTACTGGCTACATTGTTAGCTTATAATATACACGCAGTTATTGATAATTTAACTGAGAGTAGGTTAAGTGATGACACAGTATTATCTCGTATCGCTGATAATACTGTAGTAGATTCTTTAAACTATTAGAGCCGACAAAAGAGAAGATGAATAGTAATATTTTACTTTATCATCAGAATATAAATCGCTTCTCCGGCAAAATTTTAGACGTGGAAATGTTAGTAGACAAATACTACATGGATATTTTATGTTTTTGTGAAACTTGGCTTAAACCAGATAGGATGTTGTTTAATGTGAATAATTTTTCAGTTGCCAGTGCGTACAACAGATCCACTGTGGGTGGTGGTACCCTAATACTTTGTAATAGCTGTCTTAGATATAAGGAAAGGAAGGATATCACTGCTTACTCTGTTGATCGCTTATGTGAGGTAGCATGTGCAGAGGTTGAAGGGCATACTTTCTTATGTGTCTATAGACCACCAGCATCAAACTTGTCATTGTTTTTAATCACAATGGAAGAAATATTAAGTAAACTTTTCAGAGATATAATAAATTAGTTTTTGTTAGTGGAGACTTAAATATTGATCTATTGGTCAATTCACCAGAAAGATGTAAGCTCATCTCATTGTTCAAATCATTCAATTTAAAATACTTATTTAATGAAGCAACCAGAATAACAGCAACTTTAGCTTCATGCATAGATAATGTATTTACTAATTGTAAAGTAAAAGATTCGTCCTTAATTAGTGGTGTTAGGTCAGACCATACTGGTCAACTTGTATCTTTTGAGTTAGACAAAAAGTTAACCTTAGCCAAAACAATTCGATTAAGACCTCTTACTAAAAATAAATTAAAATCGTTTAAAAATAATGTTCTTTGCAATCTATCTAACGCTAGTTTTGATTCAAAAGACCCCAATATAAATTACGGTACATTATTTTCTACAGTTTGTCAAGAATTTAATAAAACGTGTCCTGTAAAAACAGTTAAAGTTAATTCCAAATCTAAATTTAGTGAATGGGCCACTACGGAAATAAGGAAAAGCAGAGATATTCTATATAATTTATACCACGAAAAATCTCTGACTTCAGATCAAGCTTTTCACACTTATGTTAGAAGCTATTCAAAAATATTCAAAAGTGTCTGCGCTCAAGCAAAATCTCAATTAATAGTCAACAAAATTGGTATCTCTAATAATAAAATAAAAACCGTGTGGCAGGTGATTAATAGAGAAACCGGAAAGACACAACAACGAGATCAGAATGAATTGTCTTTGAAAATAAATAATCAAACTATTTCTGATAAGCTAGAAGTCGCTGAGACTCTAGAAAATTTCTTTACCAATATTCCGTTAGAGGTTACGAAATCTCTCCCCTCTTCATCCAAATTTTCTGAAGCACTTCTTAAAGAAAACTTTACTAAGGATATTCCAAACTTTAAATTTAAACCAATATGTATTGATACAATTATAAATGCATTCAAAAGCCTAAACATAAAAAATACTGAAGACTTATGGGGGATATCCGTCAAAGTTCTTGGGGATATTATTGACTCTATTGCTCCTCTCCTAACTGGCATATTCAATCAATGTTTGGATAGCGGCAAGTTTCCTGACTTAATGAAACATAGTAAAGTAATACCAATATTCAAATCGGGTTGTAAGGGTGACCCCTCTAATTCTAGACCTATATCTGTGCTTCCAGCATTGAGTAAAATCTATGAAAAAATAATGCTGGACCAGATGCTGTCTCACTTCAACTCAAATGGGATTCTGCATAGTCAACAGTTTGGTTTCACGAAGGGTAGGTCGACAACAGACGCGGGAGTAAAACTCATCAGTCACATTCTGGAATCCTGGGAGAAGTCCCAGGATGCCATTGGTATTTTCTGTGACCTCTCAAAAGCGGTTGACTGCGTCGACCACAACACACTGATCTGTAAATTACACCACTACGGAATTCGTGGACAAGCTGCTGATCTTGTTCTCTCCTAATTATCAAACAGGCAGCAAAAAGTAAATGTAAATGGGGCGACGTCCTCCGGGTCTCTAGTAAAGATGGGCGTGCCCCAAGGTTCAATTCTCAGGCCTTTCCTATTTCTTGTTTACATTAATGATCTCCCTTACATGATGGCCAAATTATCGGATATAGATAATTCTATTTGCTGATGACACTTCGCTAATTTTTAAAATAGATAGAAAAGATACGGATGTCTTACATGCCAACGAAAGTCTAACTGTTCTCTCGAAATGGTTCGCAGCTAACAATCTTTTACTGAATGCGAGCGAACAAAACAAAATGTCTAAAATTCTCTTTACCAAATGTACCTCAACGGGATATAAATTTAAATCTTGACGGCAAAAAACTTGATGTTATAGCGGAAACTGTATTCCTAGGGATTATTATCGATTCAAAATTGCAGTGGGGACCGCACATTAGAACTCTTTCGGGTAGGTTAAGCTCAGCTGCATATGCAATAAGGAAAATAAGGCAGTTAACTGATGCAGCTACAGCTAGGTTAATATACTATGCTTATTTCCACAGTATTATGTCTTATGGCATTCTGCGGTGGGGATCGGCGGCAGACGTTGACTCAATTTTCATTTTACAAAAGCGGGCAGTCCGCGCGATCTATAAAATGGGTCCTCGCGAGTCCCTCAGAGAAAAATTTAAAGAGATCGATGTACTGACTCTGCCTTCCCTTTATATCCTAGAATGTATTTTATATGTCCGCAAAAACCGAGGGCTTTTCAAAATTAGAAGCGACTTCCACAATATTAATACACGCAGTAAACACGAAATTGTAATACCCAAATTCAGGTTAACAAAAACTAGTAAGTCTTTTCTTATTAACAGTATACGGTTTTTTAACAAATTACCTAAGTCAGTTATAGAACTGACCGATGGAAAGTTCAAAAATTACATTAAACGTGTCCTTATTAAAAAAGCATATTACAAAATCAAGGACTACGTTCAAGATAAAGAGGTTTGGCTTTAGTTCCTTCTGCGCATGCGGCTTCCCTGGTAGCTCATAAACAGCACAAATATGTGGATGTCTCTAACTATTCTCAATCTTATTTTTTTTTCTTTTCATTTTAATTTACAATGGTTTTTTTTTTTACAATGGTTATCACATCACTTAAACACCCTTTGTTCAGAATAGTTGCAGCACTGATGACAATATTTTTGTCACTTGTTTAATTTAGTCTTTTACAATATTTTCTTGCCTTTGTATAGATTCTTTTTAACGATTGTTTGTGAATGTGTGAACAGTGTAGGCCTTGTAGATTCCTAGATGTGTGTTAACTTTTGTTAACCTCTTATCTTGTTCTCCGTTTTTCTTGTGTAGTAAGCAGCGACTTATTGTCGGGCCTATGCTGTCCCCACATACTTGAGTACTAATGCTGTAACATGATAATATTGTAAAACTAATCATTTTAAAAGAGTAACCATGGAGTTTCTTGCCGGTTCTTCTCCATAGGAAACGACCAACCCGAACCGTGCACCTTTTTGTCGACGTTTCATAAGTGCCCATGTAGGCCTATGTGAAATAAAAAATATTTTGATTTGATTCAGCATGGTTAGGAAACTAATAATAACCACAGGATTAGAGTGCTCTCCCTATGACATTAAAGACGTTCACAGACTCCCCTCGAAAGAGAATGCTACCACATCCACAATTGTCACCGAATTCTCAAGTAACTTTTTCAAGGAAAAATTCTTGGTCAGCGCCAAACAATATTACAATGCCCAACAAGGACGACAATTGGATACATCCAATCCGGGCCTTGGCGGGCCTAAAACAGCCTGATTTATTTCAGAAAACCTAACCTCTAAAGCAAAAAGACTTCACTATCTCGCCAGGGAATTCACTAAAACGGAAAAATTTCAATACTGCTGGATTGCAAATGGACACGTTTCTGCGTAAAAAGGAGAGAGAAAGGTATTCAATTGTCAAAAATGAAAACACCTTTCAGCAGCTCAGAGAATCATACAAAAGTGATAATTCAACGTTAAGAATTGTATTCAAACTTTTGTTCTTTCACTATTAATTTTAGTTGTAACACAAAATCTTAAATCTAGTACATGTTCCTATACTCAAACTCAATACACACCGGTCACCACAAACCACACAAACACCGTGCTCTCAATGTCACATTACTCTATAAAATCTATCCAAAGCAATAGCAGATTCTGACTGGAGTCATATTTTTAACCACAATGACTTTGCCGAAGCAGTTACAGATTTTACTGAAATGCTTAGTGAGAAAACAACGGAGACTGTACTAAAATGTATCCGAAAAAGGGACTTGTTACATATGGAAGCGAAAAAACCCGCTAACAGGGACAATCCAATCACACAGCAGCTATACAAAAACTATAGAAACATTTGTAATAATCTAATACAAAATCTTAAAACAGACAATGAAAGGAAACTATTGGAAGATGCACAGTAAAAACAGTCAAAAACAGGAGACAGTAAAAAACATGGGCTGCTGTTAAAAATATCTGCAACATTAAAAATAAGAGCCCGAGTGGCTTAGAACTACTACACATATACCCAGATCCCATTGAGTCTCTAAATAACGTGAACCAATATTTTACTAAAGTTGGAGAGCAGCTAGCTGAAAAGACATTACTCCGTATCAATAAGACCGAAATAGAACTCGCCGCTATGAGCTCCTTGCAGGATATAAACTCATCTAGTAAATCTTTTTTCGCAACGCCGACTGACGATGTAGAGGTTAAAAAGATCATAACTAACCTCAAAGACAACTCGGCACCTGGATGGCATGGTGTTACGAACAAGACACTTAAGCTAAACAAAAATTACCTTGCAGCGCCAATTACCTTTTTGTGCAACCTAAGTATTTTGCGAGCGAGCTAAAATATTTACCTGGGAGAGGGTCCAAGAGACTGCTAACTCGGGTTTAAGACTGGTTTCCAGTTGGCTTACACACAATCTTCTGACGCGTAGATAAAACAAAAGTCCTAAATTTTAGCGTCAGTATAAGAACATCTTGCCCAGGAAATCTATCAGTTAAGCTGCACTCTTGCGATATTAATGCGATATGTACCTGCCCTAGCCTTGAGCGAGTCAATCAAATTAGGTATCTAGGCGTTTACATAGACCAACACCTCAACTGGTCAAAACAAATAGAGCATGTTCGTGGAAGGGTCAGAAAGCTTCTTCACATTTTCAAAAAAATGTGTCGAATTGATAATGTACGTGTTCTAAACATGCTCTATCACACACTCTGCCAATCTGTTTTCAACTACTACATAGTAACGTGGGGTGTAGCACACAAGACGCGTCTAATAAAAGTAGAACGTGTACAACGGTCTCTTCTAAAGGTAACCTACAAGAAGCCAATGCGCTTTTCAACTGACACACTGTACCAAGAGTCCGGTGTTTTACGTGTGCGCCAACTGTACATAATGGCTGTGGCACTGAGGTACCACAAACATAACCTACCCCAAAGTGCGCTATCTTAGAAATGCAGATAAGCCTCGATGGCAGATGCCTAAATGTAGACTCGGTTTCGGTAACAGATGTTTTCATTATATGGGACCCTTTATTTACAGTAAGCTTAATAGTGAAACGGACGTGCTGTCGATGACTAGAAATAAATGCAAAACTCACCTCTTAAAATTTCTGGCAGGAATGGACTATGAAAGCACAGAGAAGTTCCTTAACTCATGACCACAACACATACATACACAACCACACAAACGATGAGACGGACCAAACGTACGAATTCTCTTTCTGCCCCCAGTCTGCTGGTTTATGTTTTTTTTTTTTATTCGCTTGGTCCACCTCAACTCAGATATTCATCACACACCCATACCTCACTTACACACCACTCACATGCACACGACACGACACATTTATAATTTATACCTTTTCTTTAACTTTTACTATTGCTCTAAAACTGCATATTTTTTTTACTGGAGCCTAAAAAATCTTACCTGTACGATGCTATTGTATACAATGCCTTACTTCTATTTATTTTTTGTAAGCCGAAGGAGACTAGTCTCCACGACACAGGGAATCCTAGTGTGGAGGCTAGTGATATTTTCAGCTTGTGTAATGCTCTTTTGAACAATAATGCTTTTTTTTATTATACCTTGGGACCTTTTAGTCACGGAGATATTGGGAGTCAAAGTTCCAACTTTTTCACAAGTTTTTTTTTTAAATAAATGTTTTTAATGTAAGAACTTGACTTTAAACACCTTCACTACGTAAGTACGTTTACCGACAATTTTTTTGCGTAAAGTTACTTAGTTTGATGTACATAATGCTTGGTTTACGGCTTCGTGAAGGGTCTGTTTACACCCTGTTTAAAAACAATAACAAATCAATCAATCATCATGAACAAAATAAGTATCAAAACGTTTTCTCCAAAAGGTTGGGTTGGGTAGAGCCAGAGTGTGAGGGAACACCGGTGTGGTTTTAGTCAGTACGAGTCTGATAGACCACTCCGCTCTCCCCAGGGCGGAGGACATCCATCGAAGATTTCCACATCGAGAACAAAAAAAAAGGGTACAGCCAGAGTCCGTACAACACACCCACTTTCCACCGTATATGAGCAATCCTAATGCCACTAACCGGGCACAAAACCAGATTTCAGACTACCACTCAGAAATATCGGATGGAAAAATCCAATAACTCTTTACCGGACTTGAGAAACAAACTGAAGACATAAGTGCAAAAGGCCACTTTGGGTGCTACCCTTTATTTTGTTACACTTCAACTGTTTCTTTTTTTTTCTGGATATTATAAGTACAACAACAACATATTCAGGATGCTGTTGCGGCTGCCTCGTTACTGCAGTGCATCAGCAATGTTTGCGAAGTCGCGCACAGACGGCTTTCATGCGATTATCCGCAAGAAAGTCGCGTCTATTTTTAAGTGCGTGAGAGAGCAGCAACGGTATCTTGAAGATGATTGCTTCACTTGCTGATTTCCCAATCCAACAGAGATGGATGAACATTATGTTGGGACGTTAGATGTCGGCAAACTAGCGCAGGTTTGGTGGTGTCTAGGCGAAGATTAAAGAGATAGTAATGACGTGTTTGGCTTGCCGATTGATTGATTTATTATTATTAATTTTTGTTATGTGAGTGTCTTAAATTGTAATTTATTTTATAATTCGATCAAATATTGATTAAGAATTAGATAATGATTAAGTATTCTGTAATATGTAATGCTTTTATTGAAATTGTATCGTGATTTTATTTAATTTTTCAAGAGCAGGCCCATTTTGTAATAAAAAAAAAAAAAAAAAAATAATAATTAAGTATGTAAAGGAGATGGCCAGTTTTGGGCCAAAGTATGTACAGAAACGATATGTATATTAAAAAAGACTAGATTTTTTACTGATTAAAAATAACATGTAACAATAATAACTTTCTACCGGAATGAGCTAAACATTATAATTTGAAATATGGTTTTAAATTGAATGTAGTTCTAAAACTAGCTCCGTAAACAAGCTGTCAGGTCATTACGAGTTCGTTCTAAAACTAGTAGTTCTAAAGAAGTTACTAAAAAATCGATATCTATTTTGTTTTAGCATTGGTCATGAACATAATAATCATTTATAAAAGAAAAAAGGACATTTGATGAAATTATTGTTGTTTTAGTAATAGTAATTTATTTATTTAACAATAACATCATTCAAAATCGTGTATCGGTTGACTGTTTCAAAACGAAAAAATATCGATGTTTGTCAAAATGTCAATGTCACGTCACTTCCGTCAAGTCCCGTCATTCGTTTTCGTACTCGTGCGGATGTGCTTATTCGATCTGCTATTTTTCTGACGACTTTGGATTGATTTTACGAACTTGGACACCGATTGCTTATCGACTGGATAATGGTGAATTGCGTGAGTTGTGGTATCCCTACTGATCGTAGCAACGCTACTGGAAACTCGCTCGGCCTTTACATGATGAAGCAGTTCTTTCCATAATAAGGGCAAGGACTGTCGTCAAACAGTGGCAAGGTTCCAAAATACCATCACACCTCCTGCACCATTCATATTAATTGAGTATGAAAATGAAGATGAATAAAATATTGAAAAATAACTTGTTTTTATTTTACCTACCTAATTCCTTTTTTGTGCTATGCAATAATAGGTATGCTAATAGTAACATACAAATATGTTTTCAAACAATTAAATCAATGTGTTTCTTTGATTATGGTATTTACAATACATTTTGGCGTTTTATAGGTACAATTCTTACCATCTGCCGCATAACCTAACCTAGTGACCCAAAAACTTATTTTCTTCCTCATTCCCATAGAATTTAAAAAAAAATCTTTCTGATATGAATATGTTTGTGTTTTATCTATTCAATAATACATAAATGATTACTGTTCATATTTGGCCCAACGATGTATGGATTTCTGGCGATCTCCTTTGTGCTATGGAGAATCAGCATTGCCATCCAACGTGGCATTGCTGCCAGCCTTCTGAGCACTTTTCCTGTTGACAGCGATGCGGACGAATTTTTGGACGCCCTGTAAGCCTTTTCTACTTAAGTATACATATTTATTACTATTACCTATAGTTTTGTAGTTAGTAAGTAATTTAATAATCTTTGAAATAAATCTTATTTTTAGAATAAAGAAGTTTATAACAATTTAATTTAATTTTAGTTAATCATTTCCAACGATTTGACCATCAGAGCATGTTTTTTCATATCAAACTCTCCCGACTTGTTGAGTTGCTACAATTTTCGCACAGGTCATACCAATGTGAAGGAAAGACAAGTTAACTTAAAAATCTTTATTAGAAGCAATCCTGAAAAGCTTTTCAAAAGCTAACATAGATAAAAGAAATTTAAAACGGCCCAACTTTACAAACCCATCAGAAAATTAGTAGTAAAGAATTATAAATATCTATTGACTTCGTCTGCTGAGTGTATAATTATCGTTTTTCATTATTTTTAATTTGTCATGAAAAGAATGGCATAAAAAGGTAGGAGGCCTATAATACTCCGCAGTGGGTGGAACAAGGCTGACGATGATGATGAAAGTCTATAACTTTCTCCAGTTCTGTAGGTCCCAGGCTACTCGTAGCGGTGCTACATTATGCACTACACTTCACTACAGCAATATAGCACAAAAAGTACTACATCGCCATCATGACAGAAAGAAGAACTAACATCAAAATTTTAAATCGCGCTATTAAAGTTATCCGCGATTGAAGACAATATAGGAAAACTCGAGAACACCACTGCCCGACTGTCTAGCAGTTGCCCACCAGACGCAATACCCGCCTGGTCGGAGGATCCTCCCTTTTCTATTGAGTATTAAGGAATTAACGCCCTGTTTCTCATACATACGAGTGTCTATCCGCCAAACTCACTATGATTATTGGTTTAGGCATGAAAAGGTAAAACCAGAAATGAAGTCACTTTCGTATAATATCCATATTATTTATTTATATTAACTTATTCACATATTATTAACTTATATGTACAGCATACATCTCACACACAAGTTATTCGTTGATGAACTTATATGAACATAAAAATAGGCAGAATTTACATTACTTTAGGTATATAGCACAATCATTTATGGAATTAATTTGACTGTTACTTTTTTTTGAAGTCCGAACATTGTTTTGTAGTGATTCAAAACTCATACAAATAAATAAAGTAGTTTGAGATTCTAGTTATAGCTAAGTTAAAAGATATACATCTAACCACTTTTGTAAGTGTCGTTTTACAAGAAGAGCTAAAAGGCTTAGTATTGTTATTTTGTATGGAAACAGGGAAAAACGGGGCAAAAAAAATGTGTTTCCGCCGCCCCCTCTAATCTAAAGTAAGAAGAGGAATATTCTGAAAAAATTTAGGTTTGTGGAACGTAAAAAAAAACTTTCAAAGAAAATTAGTTTGAATAACATTAGATATTTAGTTTTTGAAATATGAGTCTTCTTCGTCAAACTGCAGCAGTATCTGTATTTTTCATTACTATACTTACTATGAAAAACAAATTTAGTTTTGCTGTTTATTGTTTTACTTATGAATGAGCGTTAAAAATAGTGTTATTAGATTGTTTGGTAAGGAACCCTGTGTGTGCGAATCTGACTCGCATTTGTCCGGTTTTTTACAAGAAATTTGGGTGAAAAGGGAAACCTAATTTAATTTTTTAGTCGAAAGCTGCCCATCATTAATTACATTTTACAGAAGTCTTATAAATGTTAGTGAATTGCTCTCCATTTCAATTTTACTCAGTCTTGCCACTAGGGGCCATCCTATAATCACGTGAGGTCTTTCGAGCCACTTTTATACCCTTCCCTCCCCTTGGTAATACGTCGTGAGTTTTTAACTCCCTCCCCTTCCAGCATCACGTGTAGTTTTTATTATTGAAAATATCAAAGAGTTCCATAGTCTTATTTAGTTTCAAAAACTGTTTTTGTATGTTTTTACTCAAATTCGCCTGCTCGGGTTTTACGTGATCATACATTCAATCCGTTATTGGTAAAAAATATTTAATACACGGTAACATATTTATTTCCCTTATAATTTTTGAACTCAAATACACGCTGTGATTGTCACTCTATCCCATATCCCTCTCCCATCGATATTAATCGTGTTTTTTTCTGACCCCTCCCCCCTGTTTGAACCTCACGTGATTAAAGGACGACCCCCTATCATCGTTTTCTATAAGTCTTCTTTTTTATAAGCTAACGTGGGCAATTAATTCGATATACAGCCAATTTTCGTAGAATTCGACATTTAATATCAAATTAGGTAAATTATTGTAGCCCTAAGCATGACGACCCACTTATTAAATTATGTGTAGGTGGGTAAGCCACGTCAAGGAAAAAATAAGGAGTATTCTTGGAAGAACAGATATGGTCTCATGATTATGATACGCCTTTGTAAACAACAAGAAGGTCAGATAGCAACTCGTGTACCTTGTATTTATATTTGTTTTCGTTACTGAAGACACAGTATTTTCATTATCAATAACACTAGAAACGGGATATTTACCATGTCCACTGTTTGTTTTGAGTTCCAGTATAGTATCTTCAGTTAAAAAGTAACCTAGTAAACCTGGTCTAAGGGACTAAGTGGTGGCCATTGCCTCACAGAACAAAAGTCTTACAGGCCAACGACAACGGCATATCCTTATGCAACAGCTGCAACATTAACAATGAAAATGCCTAATTCAAACGACAAAAAATAGTAATTACAATCACGAGAAGAGAAACGTTTGCTGTACATTGTTTGAATGATCTTGATTTAAGTCTTCTCAAAGCCACGGACAAACCGGACCTGATTTTTTGTGTAGTCCACTTTACCCAGAATGTTTTATACGCTTTTTCTTCTTAGCGTATCGATGGCAATCTAAATTGTATCAGCCCAAAACTGAGCTTCTAAGTTGGCGCTTTCAGTAGCGTCCATCAGTTCCTGTAGCGAACAAACAACAGGACACGCAGGACACGATATGGTCTTTTATACGCTAGTCGCGTGTTATACAATCACACGAAAAGGGGGTTCACTTCTAGTAAATGCCTGCTTACTGCTTCAAACGTTGCTATCAAACGTCACTGTGAGGTGAGTCAGTAGCTTTGAGGACAAGGCAGGAGTGCGAGTTTTCGCACGAAGTGACAGTGAAGCGTCAAGTTTGCTAGCCATTGGCCAGTTTGTAGTTAGCAGACTGTGGAGAGAAAACCCCTTTAAAAATCTACAACCTCCCCATAAAAAGGCAAAGCTAAGTTCAGCAAAAACAATGGAAGCGAATCAATCAAAAGATCTACCCCAGGACCCTGTAGCTCCGCAGCAGGAGAATCCCTCACCGAGCAGAGCTCAGTCAGTCCCACATATTCTGATCGCTTTAAACCCAATCGAATGTTGATCCGTCCTTTAAGGGCGCATTGAGCCAGGGTGGCTTACCGACCGGTGATGAGGAGTTGCTGGATTCTATATATTCTAGCACAGGTACGACACCGAGACAAAAGCAGGCTACCGCAGACCTGCCTTCCGACAGTCAGAGAGATCATAAAAGAAACAGGGAACGACGAACACCCCTATTATCGTGTAAATATCGTCCACTCTATTGAAAACTGATATTAGAAAGATGTATAAAGCTTACAACGCCAACGATAATTAAGGTAAACTCTGCGCTAACCATAGACACCTCCATTTTAGCCTCGGAACAACCTACCGCTAAAGAAGCACAACTACACTTTCCAACACGGGGTCTTGTTAAGGTGCAAGCGACAGGTTAGCCCGCGAAATTCAATTTTCTAACGTTTTTTGCAATTTGCAGGTCAGTGTCGGATTGTATCATGATAAAAAACCAATAAAACCGGCCAAGTGCGTGTCGGGCCACGCACAATGTAGGGTTCCGTATTTGCCCATCAAAATATGCGGACGCTTCCTACGGTCCGATTTGAACGATGATTTTTATTGTAATAATAGAAAACAAACTTACATTTGCAGTTGAAAAACCTGTGCTATACCTGTGCTATATATTAGGCCCGGTATCCACCAAAGCGGAGAGGAGACGAGACGAGAGGAGATGTGTTTGAATAAACCAATCCGATTTCGTTATTTCCACATCTCTTCTCCGCTAAGCTTTGGTGGAAATGGGTCAAGCGGAGAGGAGAGGAGATGTCTCATTTTTCCATAGAATTTTGTGCAGCGAGCGAGCAAGCGGCGCGGCAGAGCGGAGAAGTGTCTACTCGGGCGGCCGGGCGGCGCACGCGCTCGCGCACCCCTCACCCCGCTGCCTTCTCCGCGCGCCTCGCACGTCCCGAAAGCGTCATTCGATCTCCCTAGAGTATAATTATATGTTCTGTGCATTCGATTGACTGGCTTTGAGTGCAAGCGTGTGTCGTCCATATTTTTATATTTTCAGTTTGCAAAATGGATGACGAACATTTCATTGAAGTGGTTAAAAAATATCCGTGTCTTCGGAATACACTTTTAAGCACTTATAAATGCAATTCAGATATAACTTTTGTAACGACATGACGTCTTCCTTTCGTAGACAGCACTTGACTGTTTTCGATCTCTCACAGCTCACATCTCTGCTACACACAGCTCAAATCTCCTCTCCGCAACGCATCTCCTCTCCGCTTTGGTGGAAATAACCTGCCAGCTTCGCGGCACATCTCCTCTCGTCTCCTCTCCTCTCCGCTTTGGTGGATACCGGGCCTTATCCATGTACATTTTATAAGTTGGTCGACTATTACTTCTAAACTTGTAAAGCCTACTTAGCTTTGATAGTTTTCCTTTTCACTTCGTTATAATACTATTACCGTGAATTTTTCACGCACCCACGCCTTGAATCTAACAAAACTTTGCACTTTAAAGCTTAATATTTCACTAAAGAATTCCTTAATCGAATAATTATTAAATAAACTCGCAATATTTTGTAAAGACCTATCCAACGACATCCCAACCTATGGGGTACGCGAGAAAAAGAATTCCCCACTTTACGTGTAGGTACTGGAGATACCCTTAAAAAAATACTTTTCAAGATTTTATTTTACCACTTTGTCGGAGTATATTCATCATGCCAAATTACAGCTTTCTAGTATGTACTAAGAGTCTTTGAGCTAGGCTGCGGACAGATAGACAGACGGACATGGCGAAACTATAAGGATTCCTTGTTTATTGACTATGGAGCCCTAAAAATGAGTTGCGCAAGTAACACGTATGTCGTTACAGAATTATAATCATTATAATCATGAATACAACCTTATAAGCTCATTTAATCCCATTCAATAACAATTTCATGAAAAAGTCATTCAATGGGGTTAAATGAACTAAGAGGCTTGTTACCAGGTACACGGCTTATTACCAGGACATTCACTGTTAACTTGAGGTGAAAACGGTTTGATCATCTCATCATGAAAATGAACAAGAACAAATAAAACCGACCAAGTGCGATTCGGATTCGCGCATGAAGGGTTCTGTACCATCGTGGTAGGGATAATTTTACTTTAGTTTTATTATTTGTTGGTATAGCGGCAACAGAAATACACATTCTGTGAAAATTACAACTGTCTACCTATTACGGACCATGAGATACAGCCCGCTAACAGACGGAAGGACGGACAAAGGAGGCTTAGTAATAGGGTCCCGTTGGTTGCAAAGGTTACTCTTCGGGCACGGAACCCTAAAACAGCCTCTATTGCTGTTTTAGCTACTACGATAACTGACCACATAGTGATATACTTGATGAAACTCAAATGTCACAACGACGCATACGAGTAGATGCAGTAAAACAAAAACAGGTGTCGATTTTGGGAAAGCGATAGTTACTGTACGAGAAAGTAGTATTTTCGAACTGAATTTAATTAATGATCCTGTTGCACTTACTGAACTTTTGTCAGTTTTGCTGCAAAATACTATGACAATCTTAAATCCGAGAAATAACCGCATAATGAAACCATGGATTAGTATAGGAATCTTACGTTGTAACCAGAACAGGAACAAGATGTAGAGGTCGCGTCAACTGCCGTGTCGAGCGGGAAGCGAGAGCAAGCACACTGGCATTTGGTATGCGTACGTGAAGCGTGCCTATATGTGTGCGTGCGTTTTCGCACGTAATATGGAGCTGTGGTGGACTGGTGGTATAGTGGTAAGTGTTGTAGGTCGAGGGTTCGCATCCAGGCGCATTTCTTCGTGTAATTTATTTCATCACCAATGCTCTCGAAACGGTGAAAGAAAACATTGTGAAGAAACCGATCATGGAACAAAAAAATCGAAGACATGTTACAACTACCAACCATCCTTAGCCCGCTTGGTGGATACAGACCATTCCCTCTCATAGAGAGCAGGGCTGTATCCCAGCTATGGAAACATTACGGGTTGATTGCACTATACTGCTGCTATGATGCTGAACTTCTGGTCCTAAGTATTTTGTGGCTATACCTTTCACTCTATCGGCTTTTGCTGCGGGCTATAATCAATCTGCTGTTAATTCTATCAAATGTATTTATTTATTTATTAAATATTTTTACCAATCGTTGCCTGTCAAGTAAAAATTATTGAATTAATATTTGGTGAACTGGTCACCGTCAAAACCACTTTTGACGGAATCAGTTAACCAGCTCCATTGGGCAAAACTACTTTTAACTGTTATTTCAGTCAAAAGCAGTATTGTCGAAAGCATACGGTTAAAACTACTTTTGACTGATTTTGCTAGTTAAAAGTACTTTTGACTGGTTAAGAGTTTTGACTGCAACATATACAATGTGGAAGTGACATTGACGCACAAACATACCTCATGTTCAATACATTATTACGAATGAAAATTTCATCGGTGTTTTTTATAAATCAACTCTTCCATAAATTTTGACCGAGTAGGTAATATTGGACTTTTGTACGATAAAGTAGTTTTTTTTAATTACCGGGTTTCGGAATGATGGACATACTGAACACTTGGTAAATAACCTTATGTCCCTAACACCCTGTATGTGTAAGAAAGTATAGTGAGCACAATGATTAGTTTTTTTGTTGTTGTTTGAATGCATAAATCACGTAAATGTTGTAAAAGCATTGATAGCCTTGTGATCGTCGGACTGTCAAGTCATAGGTGTCGAGTTCGCACCTCTTACTCTGATTTTTCAGATTCATGTGCGTATTGTAATATCATCACTTGCTTCATTGAAGCAATACATCGTGAGGAAACCAGCGTGCTTGAGAGACATTTCTCGACGTCATGTACAGTCAAGTCAGAGGCCCATGGGCGGCATAAAAACTCTGTCACCATGGTTAGGCAATAACCACAAGAGAATGAGAAAGAAGACCTAAATGTTAATTTTAATGTCGTGCAACATATATTTGCAAAATAGCGTACTAAAGGCTAGCATTAAATCTTGCTGTCCTGTTCATCAGAAACGCGGTATTTTTTTCGAATGTATTTTGATATTTTGTGAAAATATGAACCCCTATGTTATTCAACACTTAAATTAATTAAGCTAATTTACAATAACAGATCATAACCATTATTAAATATATTACATGGATCAGCATGGAAGAGGGGAGAGTCGCGGGGGTCGCGGATCTGTGGGGAGTAGGTGAATTTTAAGGTTTAAAATGGCTATATTTATTACCTCCAAAAGTAATTTAATAATGTTTCGCATGATCCAATTGAATGTGTCACGCTACCGGATAACTACCGGCTACATGCCGGTTGCATGCTGTGCTTTTCTGTAAGTGATGAGGCGCTTAGACTTAAGTTAGCAATGTACAAATTATAATTTGTAACAGTGTACTCATTGTTGAGAAGCCAAATATTTAATAAATAAATAAATACATTTGATAGAATTAACAGCAGATTGATTATAGCCCGCAGCAAAAGCCGATAGAGTGAAAGGTATAGCCACAAAATACTTAGGACCAGAAGTTCAGCATCATAGCAGCAGTATAGTGCAATCAACCCGTAATGTTTCCATAGCTGGGATACAGCCCTGCTCTCTATGAGAGGGAATGGTCTGTATCCACCAAGCGGGCTAAGGATGGTTGGTAGTTGTAACATGTCTTCGATTTTTTTGTTCCATGATCGGTTTCTTCACAATGTTTTCTTTCACCGTTTCGAGAGCATTGGTGATGAAATAAATTACACGAAGAAATGCGCCTGGATGCGAACCCTCGACCTACAACACTTACCACTATACCACCAGTCCACCACAGCTCCATATTACGTGCGAAAACGCACGCACACATATAGGCACGCTTCACGTACGCATACCAAATGCCAGTGTGCTTGCTCTCGCTTCCCGCTCGACACGGCAGTTGACGCGACCTCTACATCTTGTTCCTGTTCTGGTTACAACGTAAGATTCCTATACTAATCCATGGTTTCATTATGCGGTTATTTCTCGGATTTAAGATTGTCATAGTATTTTGCAGCAAAACTGACAAAAGTTCAGTAAGTGCAACAGGATCATTAATTAAATTCAGTTCGAAAATACTACTTTCTCGTACAGTAACTATCGCTTTCCCAAAATCGACACCTGTTTTTGTTTTACTGCATCTACTCGTATGCGTCGTTGTGACATTTGAGTTTCATCAAGTATATCACTATGTGGTCAGTTATCGTAGTAGCTAAAACAGCAATAGAGGCTGTTTTAGGGTTCCGTGCCCGAAGAGTAACCTTTGCAACCAACGGGACCCTATTACTAAGCCTCCTTTGTCCGTCCTTCCGTCTGTTAGCGGGCTGTATCTCATGGTCCGTAATAGGTAGACAGTTGTAATTTTCACAGAATGTGTATTTCTGTTGCCGCTATACCAACAAATAATAAAACTAAAGTAAAATTATCCCTACCACGATGGTACAGAACCCTTCATGCGCGAATCCGAATCGCACTTGGTCGGTTTTATTTGTTCTTGTTCATTTTCATGATGAGATGATCAAACCGTTTTCACCTCAAGTTAACAGTGAATGTCCTGGTAATAAGCCGTGTACCTGGTAACAAGCCTCTTAGTTCATTTAACCCCATTGAATGACTTTTTCATGAAATTGTTATTGAATGGGATTAAATGAGCTTATAAGGTTGTATTCATGATTATAATGATTATAATTCTGTAACGACATACGTGTTACTTGCGCAACTCATTTTTAGGGCTCCATAGTCAATAAACAAGGAATCCTTATAGTTTCGCCATGTCCGTCTGTCTATCTGTCCCCAGCTCCTGACGTCGACCGTCTAGGGTTAGCGTTTTCGTCAGCAGGTCGACGGATCCCCGCTGCGCGGGGCTCCTATTTCTGTCTGCAGGGTTGACAGGAAGCTAACTAACCGTACCTCGGGGTGCCCCTGACGTCGACCGTCTAGGGTTAGGGTTTCTGTCAGCATCTGTTAAATTTTAATTACGTTATATTAAGTCAATTTGTGTAATGTCTTCATTCCAAAGGTTATTTATGGAAAAAATTAAAAATAATGAATTGTTTGTCAAATAATACTTTATTAAATAAAAGTTTATCGGATAATTATTTTGCTAAGTGGAATATTTGGTGGTTGTAAACTTGTTGTTGTAGAAATTATGAAATGACAAATAATATTTTTACCAATCGTTGCCTGTCAAGTAAAAATATTTGGTGAACTGGTCACCGTCAAAACCACTTTTGACGGTGACCAGTTCACCAAATATTAATTCAATAATTTTTACTTGACAGGCAACGATTGGTAAAAATATTATTTGTCATTTCATAATTTCTACAACAACAAGTTTACAACCACCAAATATTCCACTTAGCAAAATAATTATCCGATAAACTTTTATTTAATAAAGTATTATTTGACAAACAATTCATTATTTTTAATTTTTTCCATAAATAACCTTTGGAATGAAGACATTACACAAATTGACTTAATATAACGTAATTAAAATTTAACAGATGCTGACAGAAACCCTAACCCTAGACGGTCGACGTCAGGGGCACCCCGAGGTACGGTTAGTTAGCTTCCTGTCAACCCTGCAGACAGAAATAGGAGCCCCGCGCAGCGGGGATCCGTCGACCTGCTGACGAAAACGCTAACCCTAGACGGTCGACGTCAGGAGCACACCGAGGATAGTGCTTTTGACTGATGCTTTAGCAGTTAAAACTAGTTTTGACTAAGAGCATCAGTTAGAACCACTTTTAACCGCAAATTTTCAGTCAAAAGTACTAATAACCAATAATTTTCAGTCAAAACTACTTTTGACCAACCTGTTCAGTCAAAAGTACTTTTGACTGACTTTGCTAGTCAATAGTACTTTTGACTGGTTAAGAGTTTTGACTGCAACATATACACATACACACCTATGATGGCATGAATTTATGTTTGTTTGTCAAGATGATCGCTGATACCAATGTGCATAGCGGTTATCTATCCACGCCACTGATCATAACTTATTGCCTAATGTGTTACAATTATCTTAATCTTACAAGCATAGCAGTTATCTTAGTTCTAAGTTTCAGGTTTCAGGTCCTGACTGACTGGTATACCAACGCACAGCCTACACGAAATTTCGTCCTAGACACATGAAATTTAGAAGGTGTATCTTTGAAGAGAAGGTATCCACTAAGCAAGGGTTTTTTGAAATTCCAACCCTAAGAGGATGAAATGGAGGGTTGATTTTTTTGTGAAACTTTTTATTCTCGTGGTCGGTTGACTCAAGAATTGGTGTACATATTCAACAATTAAAATTATGAGATTCATGTATCACAGGTTTTGCAAATTCATCCTCCAATACAAAATTCAGAGTCCTGACTGACTTACTGACTGATATGTATCAACATGAGGAGTTAGTGTTCTTTTTGAAGAGTAGGTATCCACTAAGAAAGGGTTATTCGAAATTCTATCTCTTAAGACGGTGAAATGGGGGGTTGAATTTTCTGTGAAACTTTTTAAAAGGAGAACTGCTTTTCACACGGTCAGTTTAAATACGTGGCCTACTCCAGAGTAAACTCACGGAACTGCCTGGAACGAAAAACAAAAGAAAATGTTTACAAAGAATTACTGTAATGTGTAATCAACCTTATTGTATGTAACCAGCCTTATTTTGTATAAATGTAGTACTTTTAATTGTTTAATCATTATAATGAAGACAGTATTGATTCAGCTCTCGGTGTTTTGATATCTCCTCGAGATCCCGGCTTACAGTACTGCGGTAGGTATATTATTTAAACCCACTTCTGGTTGTCTCCTAATTAGATCTTATGACGCACGCTTTGAGTTTATACAACTCTCATCCTAGATATTAGTTTTACGGAGAGCTTCGTCCTTATTGCTTTGTTTGGTATATCGTCATTTTGTATATTTAATTGAGAGCGCATATAATGTGTTTCTGAAATAAAAGTCATTTTTTTCTTGTAGGGCAGAAGCTAGTCCAATTAATAAAACTCTTTATTCATAGACAATGGATGACAATTCATTCACATTCGTCTTATGAATTGCCAGTTTGTTTACATTTACAATAACAACCTCGAACTTGCAGCCCCAACTAGTGTCATGGAAAAACAATAGGAAATCGGTGGTTCGCACTCATCCATATCATATTTTCATAATGTCGTCCTTGTTTTCGGAGCGGTAACATCATCTATTATGTTAATAGCTAAGTGAATGAATGGTACTGTGAGTTTATAAACATCTTTATGAGATTTAATTTCAGTACCTGCCTTTCAATTGTTCAGCCGCTATGTTTATCTAGACACCTACCATCTCTCTAAACAGACCCGCACTAGAATGGCCCTCATTGTTTTTGTGCCTTATGTCTACGGCACCTTTTTCCTAAAATTATTTGCGAGTTGGCTTCAGTTCGTCTCCAGTGCCACCACAGTTGTCCAAATGTTTCGTAAATTGGTTTTATTTGCGTTTTTATTTAATTTCGTGCTTAAATCAAATGCCGAGTGTACTTCAAATGACTGTGAGATCCGTCGAGATGTAAGAACTGTTCCCTTTTTTGATACAGTTGGAAAGTTTTTTGATAAAGTCAAAACCTTATTTAGTAAAAAAACCGAAGAAATGGCAGAAAGAAACAGCGCCGTTAAAAATGCGTTTACCAATTTCTTCGATGAAGTAATGAGAAAAACGAAGTATTCCAATAATCTGGAAAATAGTTTACGCCTCGGAACGACAAAGTATGAGTTACCACCACCCCCAGGATTTCTTCCAAGAATGACTTTCGAGGACAAGCCCTACATGAATACTGAACAGTTGATTGCAGCACACGGATACTTATCAGAATCACACACAGTACTTACTGAGGATGGATATATGTTAACAATGCATCGAGTGGTACGAGAATTTGATCGAATTAACGGCAGAGTAGTCTTACTTCACCACGGCTTACTTGGAAGTTCTGATGATTGGCTACTCTTGGGCAGGAATGCGGCCCTACCTTATAAGTTACTTGAGAACGGTTTCGATGTGTGGCTCCTGAATGCTCGTGGTAACAGATATTCTAGGATGCACACAAATAAGAGCTGTGACAGGTCAGACTTTTGGGATTTTTCTTGGCATGAAATTGGTATTTACGATTTACCAGCACAAATTAAATATATAAGCGAAATCACAAACAGTTCGGATCTGAACTTCATAGGACACTCCATGGGATGCACAGCCTTATTTGTTCTTTTATCTACGAACCCGGAATATAACACTATATTAAGTTCAGCTATTCTATTAGCCCCATTAGTTTTTATGTATCACGTTAAAGGCCCACTCAGTATGTTAGCAAATTTCTACAGAGAAAATGGTGAGAAATCGCTTACTTTCCTTGGACAGTTTGAATTTTTGCGGAACGAAATGTTCCCAGGACAAATTATTGACAAGTATTGCAAAGGATTAAACAGGTCTTGTTATAATACTTTGCTCTTACTCGGGAATGGTGGTGGTGGTTATATGTGGGATGAAAAGGTCATGGCGGAAGTGCTTTCTCATGTTCCCGCGGGAGGCTCGGTAAAGACGCTGATGCATTACGTGCAGCTTGTGAAGAGCGGATACTTTCAAATGTTTGACTATGGGTACGATAATAATCAAATAAAATATAAGAAAGATACTCCTCCATCGTACAACTTGATTGATATAACTTTACCGTTAGCAATGTTCAGTTCACCATCGGATTGGTTGGCCACTAGATCGGACATACAAACACTGTTACCTTTGCTGCGAGATATGAAAATTCATCACGTGATCAAAACTGAAAATTTTGGACACTTCGAGTTTCTTTGGTCCCCATACGCACAAGATTTAGTTTATAATTTTATTGTGCCATTATTGGATCAACAATTACCGAGGGGAAAAACGGAATCCGACGATAAATAGATTTAAACTCAGTTAATGTGGCTGGTACAACCTACAATACTCATCACTTATGTAAGTTTTTCTGAAGTTATGTAACTTCTGATTGGAACTGTGCAGACATTAATAAAAATACTTTTTTTTTTACAAAAAAAATAACCGACTTCCAAAAATCAAGCTCTCAAAAGTGGAAAATAAGTTTATTTCCAAAGTCAGCGACACAAAGTTTTTTTATTACACCCTATTTAGTTGCGATAGGATGGCATCTCACACATATTCTTGTAGAGTATTCATTTTCTTTTAATATTAAAAGTTATTAGCAGATCGTCCACTTATACATAGAAGAAAAAAATATGTAAGAATTATAATAACTCACAAACTACCCAAGCAATGTGACAAAAATTTATATTCGACCACCGCGCTCCTCATTTTAAGCTCCTTCTTCATCTTTGCTGTCTGGTAAACCACCAATCAAATCAGCCTTTTTCGTTTACATGATTGTGTTGCGTATAATAATCCATACTATTATAATATTATAAAGCTGAAGAGCTGGTTTGGTTGAACGCGCTGATCTCAGGAACAACTGGTTCGAATAAAAAAGAATACTTTAGTGTTGAATAGCCTATTTATCAAGACAGGCTATAGGCTATAATTATAACATCCAATCGGAGCGGAGTATCAATGAAAAATGTGGTAAAAACGGGGAAAATAGTAGTTTTTAAACAATTTCACGCGGACGAAAGTCGCTGGCAACAGCTAATATATTATACAATATACGAGTATATTATAACCGTACCTTTTACATTAATTCTCTTTATTAATTTTTCTTTTTTTTTAATATAAAAAAAAACATTTAAAAATATAAAAAATCACATCGGGAACAGGGTCCGAGCTATCGGTGGTCAGGGCTCTTGAGATAAGAAAATCCTAACAATACGCGCCGTATCCAGAAGTACTGCTTTCTGAATCAAGCCCTTGATCCAACTGCCAAGCGAGAGCTTCCTTAGATGTTTGACCGAGGCTATGGCTATTAAGCCATTGGCCGACACGACTATCGGCACAATGACTGCTGTAGTCAAGTCTCACATGTCGACAACCTCGCGAGCCAGATCTAGATAATTAAATTGTATCTCTTTCTCTGCTTTCACGAGGTTCACGTCATGCGGGACCGTTATATCAACAATCATCGCGCGACGCTCCAATCGATCCCACTACAACGCGTTATTACCATCATCGAGTACTGGGTCGGGAGCATACTTATAGTATAGCACTTCTGATTCCACAAGGTTGTACGTCAAAGCAAGTTGCCGGTAGAGCCTGGCAACGAGGTTGTGTCTATGCAAGTGCTCTCCGTTAGCCAGACAAGAACACCCAGAAATAATGTTTGGCATGCCCGACATAATATGTCAAGCGTGCCATCCTTCACAAATATTTTAATTCTTATTATGACGTCGCTCTCGTGATTGTCATATTTTTTCTCAATCAAAAGCTGTGTTCGTCGTATTCATCAGGCGAAACGGCTAGTGTTAAATAAATAAAAAATAGTGTAAACTACCGTGTTGGTGTTAACACGGCCTTAATGTTATCGGAATAGGGACCAATTTTGTTAAACTATAAGTAAGTAATTAATAAGGACCTATTCAGATTTATTACATACTTGATGAAAATTCATAAAATCTAACTTGACTAAAATTACAGCTGCCAAACTAATGTGACTTCTGGTGGGAAAGTAGCTGTGGTCATATCGATATAAATAATCTGATCAAAAGTGCAGTCAGTATTTTACGTTAAGTAATTTATATTTGTAATGGTAATTGGTAATTAGGGCCATAAATCAAATTATAAAAAAATAGTCATATGAAATTACTGACTTAATGATGTACATCCTTTTTTTTTGGGATAGGAAATCATCAATAATGACTCCTCCCGTTCTGGGCGGGAGGGAGTGTCAGACCTTTACTGACTAAAACCCATCCATGTGCCTTCTTTTGCCCTTTGTGTTCCAGGGCCGCGGTATCACTTTAGAACAGTCCCGCAGCCCTGGCAGGCATCGGCCCTTGCGGGCCCCTCCTGTTTGCTGACATCTCTTTGAGGCACGCGTGGAACACGAACGCACCGTCGACACGGCCTGTCGTCATAAGAGGGACGGACGGCGAGCTAGCCCATTACTCACCGTCCAATGATGTACATCCTAAGATTAGTTGGTCTAGTTTTCGCAATCGCGCCAACTGAGCATGAGGTCCTGGGGTCGATTCCCGGGTCGGGCAAATTGTTATTGGGTTTTTGAGTCTAGAATTTCTCAATAGCAGTCACTGAATCTGGATTTGTGCCCTGGTTGATGGCAATATGCCACCACCTATTACATGGACTTTTAAATGGTGAAATGTGGGTGTACTATTAGGTACACCTCTGCCTAACCCTTTGAGGATTACTGACGTGATCTTATGTTATGTTATCGTATTAAGATCATAATCAGAATCGCCAGAGCAATCCTGAAGATTAATTCCTGGTCGCTTATTGTATCTAAGCAGTCATTACGTTATCATTAACATTTTCCGCGTCTTATGACCTTTCTTTCAGTCATCTGGTGTGACATGTTCACATGCCTTGTAGATTTTCTGACCTTTTTGACATTGACGATAACAACAAGTAACTAAATTAACGAAAGTAATGAAAACGGGAAAACACCACGAAGCGTATACAAGGCGTCGGCACTCAAAATAAGTACAACATCACTGCGCCCAATAATGTCAATAAAAAAGACGAGTTTATATAATTTTTCTTTCAAAGGGAAAAGATTCTCCTTTTTCATGAACAATCTAATATTAAAAAAGGTTTTATTAGATCGATTTACATTTATTGATAATTATACGTCCAATCTCTAATATTGACGTTAACGTTGATTTTGGGTGCATTTTTATGACTAGGTGTTATTATGATTTATTTTAGTTGTAATACTCATTTTATACAATATGCTGGCATGAAGCACAGTATTTAAAAAATGTTCAACAACATGCCTAAAACTAATGATTTCCAAATAAATATGTGCAAATATTAATCACTCGTGAGACGTTACTGGAAAGTTAAGCCGTTATTTTTGTTGACAGCTGTAACTTTCATCAAGTTTTTTAAGACGTTTATACGCTGGCAGACTAGACATCAGCTCAGTTGCCAAAGAGGAAAAAAAACTATAAAAGATATAAAATGCTGACATTTTCTAAATACGTAGGTCGTGATTTCGGGGGCAAGCAGCACTTTGCACAATTTATTTCACCACTGCTTTTAAAGTGGTGACAGCGACTAACATGCGCTGTGCCTGCGAAGCATCCCTGCATTGGGAACATTATGCTTGACATTTTACTCAGCTAGCTAGTAAATTATTGAATTATTTCTAATTAAGCATTAAGTTGTTGTGGTTATTTTCGTACAAAGATCTTTGTTTTAAAAAGGAAAGTTTAACTTTGTGAATTTACATGAGATGCTCACCCTGGGCCATGGTCAGGGCGTGAAAGGCCTAGTGGTAATCGCTTTCAAAGCAACTTTCAACAACAGGCTTATGGTGGCTGGTGTGAATTCAATAGGTACATAGTTTGTTATTTAAATCCGTGAAAATATTTAAGCTATATTGATGTAACATGCACGCACCCGCTGTTCCTCTAATTTAAAATATTGCATCTCTCCCGTTCTACGAAATTGAAGACATTTAAAATTTATAGAAAATTTTGTAGTATGTGGAGGGATATAATTTTCAACAATAATTAATTATCAATTGACTCTTCATACATAAATGGAACAATGTTTAGCAAGCTGGTTATTTTAGTGCTTATTTCGTGATTTATGTTTATAAACCCAGTCGTATCCACGACATAAATGAAAATACTCACTAATTATAAAAAATGTTATTACTCATTCAGTGTTTTAGTCCTTCCCGACTTGTCCCAGTCCTTGTTACTCGAGTTCATATTTGAAGATAATTCAATATTGAAGCGAGATGTCTACCTCGCTCTAATATTGGTTCTGGAGAAAATTACGTGGGAGTTCCTTGATCACGATAATTATGTTACACTTGTAAGGTATTTTACAGGCAAACTAGCTATAAGCACGTAATCTATACATATAATAAATCTGTAGACGTGGCGTTTCTGTACATTGAAAATATTTAGAAAAAAAGTAGGAGGGGTGTTAAAGGAGCACTAACAGAACCCATTTCTACCATTTTTAGAATTTTTGTCTGTTTAACGGTTTGTCGGTTTGTCTGTATGTTTGTGCGCGCATCACGTAAAAACCCCTCATTATATTCAAAATCGAAATATTGAAACATAAGAAGCATTGTTCCGAGTAACATTTAGTGTTTATTTCATCAAAATCGACCAACAGACGCAAAAGATATTAATGTTTAAAATTTAGTTAGTAACCTCATACGCGATTTCTATGATAAAAATTATTTATGTAAATAGGTTTTAGTCGAAGTGTAGTCGGAATGGCTGATAATGAATTTGGTTTTATTTTTCCTTTTGTGTTTACTCTTTGCATGGAAGTAATAAGTACTACGTACAACCCATTACGAAAAAAAATCTCTAAAAATTAAAAAAATTAAAATTTGATAAAATCCACGACGTTGTGTGTGTGCAGCGCCGCAGTCAATTGCTCAGCCACTGCGCAAACCGTGCCGTCACATAACTGTGGTTGTGACTTCGTCGGGCATTGATGCAACTTTGCTTAAGGGTGGCCGGACTGCACATTCAATTTTCAAATTGCTGCTGAATCTTGCAAGCGAAGATACCCCAACATGCAACATCACCAAAAACGGGGGAGTCCTTTTGCAGCAGTGGAAGTTAAGCCTATAGGACGAGTGCACAATGTCGCAGAAGCATGCATTAGAGGCGTTGAACCGCAGCTTGCAGGACATCCGCGGCAACCAGGCGCTGATGGGTGGCGTCGTTCGGCCGCTTTAGACCCTGTGGACGGTGAGTAATGGGGTAGCTCGCCGTCCGACCGTCTTATGACGACAGAACACTGACACACTAGACACTCTGATGGCTAATGACGATAGTACTGCACCCCGTTGAATTTCTCAACTTCGTGGCGAGGCGAGGTGTCCCATCAGCTGGAGCTTAAAGTTGGCGTTCCAGTGCTGGTGATGCGAAACCTTGATGCAACCAGACTGTGCAACGGCACCAGGCTTCGTATGACAGAGCTGGGCAGTAACATTATAAAAACGGAGCTGCTAAAGGACAGAGCGTCTTAATTCACTTGCCATTTCAATTTAAGAGGTTACAATTTCCCTTAAAATTGGTTTTTACAATGACGATCAACAGATCCCAGGGCCAAACCATAAAAGTGACCGGCATTCAATTGTGCACTCCATGCTTTTCAGACGGTCAATTTTAATTTAATTTTAATTTTATGTGTTGGTTGTTCAATGCTCAAAATTTGCACGTGCTATATACAAAACGGTTGTATATAAAACGGTATTAGAATAAATAGTGCCCAACAAGGCGTGTGATGGTTCACTTTGAAAATAAAGTTGTAGAGCGCTAAAATAAACGGTTTTAATTTTGTTTGGGACTTCTTTTTATAGTTATCACCCACATTATCACATTTTGATCAGCCAGTCAGTTCTCACACATCACGCCATGTAATCGCCAAAGGTTTAGGCAGAAGTGTACCTAATCGTACACCCACATTTCGCCAGTTATGTTTAACTCCCATGTGATAGGGGCCGAGCCTATTTCCACCAACTGGGTACAAATTCAGATTCCGTGGCTGCTATTGCGAAATTCCTGATGGAATAACCTATAACACTATTATTTATAGTATGTTTTTCAATTGCATACATTGTTTAATGTTAAGTGGAAGAGCGGAGTCACACAAGCATTGCCTTGCTCTCTAAATCAGGTGCGATATAGCTTTATGTAATTAAAATAAATATTTTTTTTAACACAGGACCTCATGCTTAATAGTCGAACTTGCGACCACTCGACCAACGAGGTAGTCTCTCACATACATACAAAATTTCCACGCGAACGAAGTCGCGGGCAACAGCTAGTTATATCATAATTTCAATCAATATATAAGGGGAAAATCATGAGATGTTTGAAGTACACCTCGCTACCGTTATTGTAACAGAAAAGGTGTGAAAAATCTCGTTCTGAACCTCGATACATTCATCAGGTTGGTTTGGTTATTAGTTATTAATAACCAACTTGTTAGTACATTTCTACATGGAATATTTTCCGAACCCATTTGAAAAGATTTTCCAAGTTAACCTACCTAATTAGCCTAATTAGGGACTTTAATCTGTCAACTGAAAGTAGGTGTTCAACAGTATTACCCCCGTTTGACCTTCAACAATTCAGTTGAGGTATTAATAACCATTTCCAGGACCATTTTCATATGAAACATTGTCCACGTATTACGAAGCCCACGTGAATTATTAACAAAAGCGTTCTTCTCGATCCGTCCTTCATGTGTAGACGAACCTAAACCTGTATTCATCTCCTTGGGGATGCCCTTGAGCAGGTATTTACCCCTCGTGCTACGAAGTGGGTTAACTTCCGTGAACCCATCAAAGCAAAAGGCATCTAAGTAGTTGCCGGGAGGGCTCATGAAAACATGCATTGATAATGTGTCGGGTGACGCGACCGCTGATTGGTTGCTGCGTTACGAGTTGTTAATTTGATGATATTGTGTAAACAGGAAGGTGGATTTTTGGGGTTGATTTTTGAAGTTATTAACTGATTTACACGAGGCATAGCATCATGGTATTTGTACCCACTGCAATGTAGGTTGCTGCTGACTTAAAGGCGCTTGAAGTGGCTCCTTCCTTGCACGTACTTGTTGTAAATCAAAATAATATTCATAATTAGTTAGTCTACATCTTCTTTCACACATTCGTATACCCATCGTCAACAAAATAAAACGATGTTCCAATGACATTCCCAAACATTCACTGTTCACAATCCATGCATTTTTCTCCGATCTAAACCACAAAAAAAAATCACGTACATACGTGGGCTGGCCAGGAATGCACCCGGAGGGATGGATTAAGGTCGTCATTTTCGCTGTACGCCTGAGGCAGTACATCACGATCCAGATCGACCTCGCCGAAAGTGGTGTGACGATCTGATCATGGCTATAACATCGCCAGAAATGCCACAAAACAATGAGGTTTTGAAGGAGAAAAGGCAGGCCTTTGCCCGGCAGTGGATAAAAATAACGTACATACATATATAACATTCACACCTTTTTCATAGGGTTCGGCAGGAGCTACAAACGCCACCTGCTACAATCCTTGCATACCGAAAAATAAGAAAAGAATAATCACAACAAAAAAAATAACAAACCAACTGTAGGTAATTAAGCGAACATTTCTAAGTGTTGATCACGTTGTATGAGCGACGGGCGGATGACGCCGCGTTTACGAGCTGCGGCCAGAATCGGTCACCCGGGAAATCACCGGCGCAGGCCCGCCTGTTCCATTCCCATGGCGGGATGCGTGCATAACATTGCTCGCTTTGTTAACTTGCTCTCAATGGCTTTTCTGACTCCACAAAGCATGTTTCTACCTGCATCTTTATGGGTTTCTTCGAAAACGACCCTCGAATGCAAATAATATTAAGTCTAACTAATACTATAAGGCAGACTTCTGTCCGAAATGACTCATTCGATTTTAAACCTTCTGTCACAGCTGGAAAGCTACATCATTACATCATCAAGTCAATCAGGGATCAAGTCACGGGCAGAAGCTAGTATGGAATATGGGTGTTCTCATGCTATGGAATCAAGTGGGTCTGTAGTGACCGAAAATCGATTATTGGCCTAAGCCGATTAATCGGTTATCGCGACAATATTAGGCCTAAACTGAAGCCGAAAATTTAATAACCTATAAAACACAGTACCTACAACATTGGTTGAAAGTGATAGAGCACGATCTAATGACCTATACCCTACGTATTTTCTGATTAACAAAATGTGTGGCATCGAGTAGTGTACTGCCGGTGGCTCTACGCAGGGGTCGTGACGTTTATGGCCCTTTACGGCGCCCCGGTGTGGGCGCATTTCTTGAGGCTGCGAGCCGCCCACTACCTGGTCGCGCCCCAAAAGGTGGTAGCCGCAAGGCTAGCCCCCGGGCTAGCTTCGCCGGAGATCGTGCGGGTACCGCACGAGCGAGGCGGCGAGCCTCTTTGCCTGATTGCCGCCATGGGATCTGGAGGCGACAGTCCTCGCGCGCCTGCACGAATGGCGCGCGAAGGGAATACGCCAGGGGGAAACTTTGCTGCCGCGGCAAACCGCTGCTCAGCGGACGGACCTCCGGCGCGATCTCATGGTGACATGGAGAGAGCGACTGTCGGAACCCCGTGTAGGGCACGCCACAATAGTGGCGATAAGTCCCCTCTTTGAGGAGTGGCTAGTCTCTAGCCACTCCTCCCTCAACTTCCGCCTGACGCAGGTGCCACGGCTCCCTCAACTTCCGCCTGACGCAGGTCCTCACCGGACACGGTTGTTTCGGGAGGTACCTGCACTGAATCAGGTGGGAGGAAACGCCCGGGTGTCACCACTGCGAGGATCGCCCGAAGGACACGGTGGAGTACACCGTGGAGGTCTCCTCGGTCTGCGGAGCACCGCCGTGTCCTCGTAGCGGTGATTGGCGGCGGCGACCTCTCGCATCCAGCAATCAACAATCCATGGTCCAGAGCAAGAGGGAACAAGAAGCCATCACCTCCTTCTGCGAAGCAGTCATGCCAGCGAAGTAAGTGGTGGAACGTGAGAAACGGAGTGGGAGAGAACCTTGCGTCCGAGCCACCACGGGAGACGCCCCGGGCATCGGGAGCCACGTGTTGGCTCCCTACTGGGAATGCGGGACTGTTCGAAAGAGATACCGCGGCCCTGAAACACAAAGGGCTAAGAAGGAACAGGGATGGGTTTTTGTCAGTACAAGTCTGACACTCCCTTGTGCTCCGCCCAAAGCGGGACGGGTCATTTGATGATTTCCCATTCGGAAAAAAAAGGTGGTGGTCGGATGAATGTTAGACAGCAAAATATTTGAGCCAGATGGAGATTACAATATGACATAAATGAATATGAAAGGTCCCACATAATGGCTCCTTGCCAAAAACTACATGTCCTTCAAAATGACCTAATAAAAATAAGGTCAAAATTAAAAACTTAAATCGACAACTAAAATCGTACTCTTTTTTTAAATAGGCTTTGCCGTAGGCGGATTAATTTGGCTAATTAAGCTACCCAGCGTAGGTAGCTACTGGCTTTCATGACATTGATAGTCCGATTTAAAAAAAGGCTAGGCTATAGAAATATCGTCTAGTTAGATATTTATTATTAAATTATCTCTGAAAGGTTAAAATATAATTAGACTTCAGACTTTGTATTTTGCCTAATTGCGCGGCTCTTAGAGCATCGTGTACGCAGACAATGTGATCGAGGTTTTAACTTGTTTAGTCTAAAGATTATATTGTTTGTGTACTGGGAAAACGATCCCAGTACTAATGAAGATATAGTATTACACCCATGTCTATAAACAAGTCAAAGTGATTACTTGAGTAAAGATACGATTTTTATTCTATAGTTTAGGAATTACTTGAAGTTATAACTGTCAAAAGTAAGAAATCTTAGCTTTGCTTTTTTTGACCGTTCTTACTACGTTCAAATTCTTGTCTATTGCATGAAAATGGTTGCATTAGTAATTACGTAAACTGTGTAAGATCCCGTACCCAACTTCACTCATTTGTATACCGAATGTAATATTCCATTTTGATACAACTGGGGAAACTTTTTCATTGCAACCGAGGCGGAATCACTCGAGCCGGTGGCGATGGTGTTGTGGAGCCGATAACTACAGTGACAAATGCCCACGTGTATCAACCGACGTATTACTACGTAAAGAATTTTTGTCATTTGTTACGAAACTACGATTTAATTTGCTTCTTTTCCCGCGCTCTGCCTTCGATAGGCGAGAGACTCAAAATAATGAAACTGGAAAACAGCCTAATATTAAAAATGGAAAGTTAAAATAATTTTGAATTTGAACCTAACAGAAGTGCGTTAAGAGCTAGCTTTCGAGGAAGTGGACCGTTTAGACTCTAAACGGTCCAGCTAGCAGAAAATCTAATAACAGTGCATGTTGTCTATGTTCCTCTATATGACAAATACGATACGATTTTATACTAACCTCACATCGTATTTGTGATAAAATTAAAAAATGTTTTATAAAACACTTCCCCGCAAGCCAGCTCTTAACGCACTTCTGTTAGGTTTAAATTCAAAATTATTTTAACTCTCCATTTTTAATATTAGGCTGTTTTCCAGTTTGAGCAGTACCTCTAAACTTTAAAGGTACTGCTCAGATGCTCCAAATGCAGCGCCACAAATTCATGCCATGTCGGAGGCATCTGGAAACTATATCATTGAAAATAGTAGTCATATCTTTGAATATTAATATTAACTACAGAAGACTGAAAAAAAACACACTGGTAAATAAGTACAAGTACAAAGGTATGTCTAGACCCGATGACCTGTCTGTATATACTGAAATCCCGCCTAAGATCGACCTTCACTCGACTGACAACAGAATGAAAAATACTTTTTAGAAATCTTAATACATGAACAGACATAATTATTACGAATGTATTGCCTGAGGAAAACTTTCGACAACGATGAGTTCATCGATTTTACTTCGGCAATATTAGATTGCCGAAGTAAAATCGGTAAACTCACCGTTATTGAATTTTTTTATAAACGCATAACGATTGCATCAGCAATCGTCAATGGCGGCACCCAGAGGTCGAGCAAGAAGGCTTACTGCACCTACAAACCCACATTAGACAAGCGTGGTGGATTTATTTTCTATTTTCCTCTTTATGACAAATACGATTTTATATTAACCTCACATCATTAAATTGTAAGAACTTGAATGCTTCAAGTTTTCAACCAAGTTAAATACATCTGACCATATATCCATACCCGCAACCATATTTTTAGATTTAAAATTGTACAAAAACGAATATTTATGGATAAAATAAAAAGATTGACCAAATAATCACTCATAATCAATAATCAATTTAATTTAGAGTTAAAAACTGTAGTATAGGTATACTATAGGCACAGATATGTTCTGTGACTATAGTTAAAAACCGTATATAATAATATGTGAATGTATAAGTACAGGAACAATAAAACAATATCGCCAAAAGTGTTATAACAGCTAGTAGAAACACTGTCTTACGCCGTCACGGTTTAAAAATAAACTTGTACTGTCACTTACAGGATATCTTTATCGGGACATTTTTATCGGGTATTCTTATATCGGGAGCTCAGAATAATCAATAATCACGAAAAATATCCCGTAACGGACAGTATAAGTTTAGCTAGTAGAAAAATTAAAACATTACTGTTGACGCTTCTAACGCTCAGTTTCAGGAGCGAAGAAATAAGAATACGTGGCCTAAATAAATCTGCTGTAATACATGAACTAAGTTTTAACAAACCAAGTGCTTTCATCGTGGTAAGATTTTAAAGTGACGCTCGGCTCGGACTCTCGGGGCGCGAAACCGCGCGAGCGCCCGTGCCGCTCGGCCCGTGAGCCCCTCAGCCGCCACGCTCCTCCAACCAGTCGTAGGCATGCCATGCATAGACAATTACTACTCTAAGCTTTTTAATAGCGAGGAAGAAGTGTCAAAAAATCTAACGGCTGGTTGGGAGAGAAGCGGTTTTAAAATCGGTGGGGCGCAGTTAACCCCCTTCGCTTCACTGACGACATTGGCATATTCTATTCCACGGCGGCAGAACTAGAGTTAATGTTAAACCAACTCAGCAATGCAAGCCTTGAGGTTGAAGACCATACTGATCTCAAACACCACCAAGCATAGGATCGGAGTGAATGGTGAAGAATTGCAATATGACCATGAAGCGTGTGTGTGCGTAATGTAGAACAACAGCGTCTGGATAACGTGCTAGAAGTAACAGGAATCCCTAAAGCTCAAAACGAAGACCTTGAATTGATATCTGACAAGCTGGCTGAAACACTCAACGTGGATAAATCACAAATACTAAATGTTAAACGTGTGGAAGATCGAAATGAACGTAAAGGAAATATCCAGATAGAGTTGAAACAAGCAGAACAGGCACAGTCATGGGTGCGTGCATCCAAAAAGGAAGAAGTACTGCTAGAACAAGTTGTGTCGGAAGCCCCTATAGAAATGTCCAAGTCAAAAGTGATCCTGCGTCGAGCCCTTACAAAATCTAATAAATCGCTATTGTGGCTGGCCCAACAAAAATTGCGTCCAGCATATAAATATGTATGGTTCCAGGATGGAAAGGTGTTGCTACGTAAAGAAGAACAAGATAAGCCCACAGTCGTACGGAGTGAAATTGACATCGATCGGCTGTCGACCACAACGCAGGCAGGACGTCAAAAAACATATCGGTAATAGTTTTTAAAATAAGTTATCCCGGATCTCTCTCCCGATCATCAAGAACTATTCGACTGTGCAAATATTAATGTTTTTAGTAAGCTTATACCCTCCCATAGTAAAAGTAATCTGAATATTGTTCACATAAATATTCGATCAATAATTAAAAATTTTGGTTGTGTCACACAATTAATTAGCTCATCAAGCGAAACTATTGATGTCTTAATCTTAACAGAAGTTAATATAAATGAAAACACTGTTCATATGTACAACATCGATGGCTATGAAATGCACAGAAAGTTGCGTAAAAACAGAAAAGGCGGTGGAATAATAATTTATGTCAGAGATGGCTACTTATTCACACCAATGAATCACTCGTTAATACACTGTGAATGTATTATTGGTCAAATTTTAACACCTCACAACTATCACTCATATATTTGTGCAATTTATAGACCACCAAGCGAAAGTAAACATCTATTCGTAAAAGAAATAAGCAGTGTCTTATCCAATTCTTCTATTAAATCAGACGACACTTATTTGCTAGGAGACGTAAACATAGACCTAAAGACATACGACAACATCCGAGAATACTATGTAAATAGCATGTCCGAGTGTGGTCTAACGAGCGCGATATCTGACTACACGAGAATTGAAACACGCGGAAATAACACTACACGTAGCTGTATAGATCACATCTTTGTAAGAACGCGTTCGTTAGATCTGTACTCGGCCGCACTCGGAACTGTAATGGCTGATCACCGCATGTTAATACTGTCGTGCGTAGGACTTGACCCAACACGAATACAGGTTGATACAAAAACAATACAACAATTAGACAACGTTAAAATTAAATCTTTACTTAACAACTTAAAATGGAGCGAAATGGATGATACACAGTGTCCAAACAAAATTTACGATTACATAAAAAATAAATTTCATAAATGTTACGAGGAATCAAAGTATACCAGAAAAATTAATAAAAATAGTAAAAGAAATAAACAACCTTGGATAAATAATAAAATTAATAACATGTGTAAAAAAAAAGACCAATTATTTTTAAAATGGAAAAATGATTCAACGAATAAAATACTGCGATTGGAATATAATAATATAAGAAACAGAACTCATAAAATTATTGAAAAATCTAGAAATAATCATTATTTAGAAGAAATAAATAATAACAAAACGAACCCTAAAAAGCTATGGCAAATACTAAATAATCTGTCAGGCCACAATAAAAAGTCGGTCGACGAAACCATTCTGAGAGCCTTCAAAAACAATAACTTGGAAACAAAATCAATAGCTGACAAGTTTGCCATAGAATTTAGAAATAGTGTCAAAAAGATATTGCCCAAGTGTAACCGCCGTCTATTGAACGAATCAGAATACGTTTCCTCATAACACATCCATGTACTTCAGGAAAGCTACAAATAACAGTGTGAGTAAAATAATTAGAAACCTTAATACAAATAAAGCCCCTGGAGTAGATAACATTAGGTGTATTGACATAAAATCCATTTGTGACAAGATGACAGGCGTTATTGTCAAATTGATCAATACTAGTGTCAGACAAGGCAAATACCCGGATGTATTGAAAACTGGTGTAGTCCGCCCAATACATAAAAAAGGCAGTTTTTCTGACTATGGAAATTATAGACCGATCACTATTCTACCCGTTATCGACAAAATAGTAGAAAAATATGTCTGTAACCAGATACAAGACTTCTATGTAAAAAATGACGTGATATCCAGCACACAATACGGTTTTCAACCCAATAAGTCTACCTCACAGTTATTATCTAAATTCACGGATGAGGTCTACGAATCTCTTAATGATAAAAATAATGTAATCTTACTATTTATCGACTTCAGCAAGGCGTTCGATACGCTTAGACACGACACGTTGCTGACAAAATTAGATAATTCTGGAATTCGAGGACCAATACTCAAATGGTGTGACGACTACCTTAATAACCGTAAATACAATGTCAAGATCTGTAGTGAAACCAGTTAAACCATTGAAGTCACCGAAGGAACAGCCCAAGGTTCAGTACTGGGACCCTTGCACTATCTGACATATGTTAACGACATGGAACATGTGGTCAATCACTGTTCTGTTTATCAATATGCAGACGACACATGCCTTGTAGCTACCCACAGAGACGTAAAAGTAGCAGCTCAATGGTTACAGGACGATTTTACTCGAGTTTCCAAGTGGGCACATGATGCTGGACTGGTCCTCAACGCAAGTAAGACCAAAATCATCCATGTCCACTCCAGCCACCTAAAGCACATTACTCCTTTTACTATAATCGCACACAATCACAGTTGTCTTCACTCCACTCTGCTGGGTGCTTCATGCCGATGTGAGGCAATAGACCAAGTAACGCACCACACCTACCTTGGATTGGTCGTGGACAATCGTTTTAGCTGGACCTTCCACGTGGACTCAGTCTGTGATAAGTTGCGGGCTGTGCTGGCAAAGTTCTACATTTTGAAACCTAAAGTCCCGTTCAAAATACTGCTCAAAATGTACGTTGCCTTAGCAGAATCAATTATAGCTTACGGAATTACGAGCTATGGGCGAACGTTTAAATCATACATTGAAAGAATCTCCAATCTGCAAGTGAGACTTTTAAAACTCATCGTACCCAGAAAGATAAAGCACCAATGTAAAGATAATGTCGTTGAATCATTTAAATATTGTAAAATTTTGCCAGTACAGACTAGACTCGACATGGCCCTCTTAATTGAGCAATTTAATAACAAGAGCATTCAAATACCCATATCACATAAAATATTAACAAGAAGTATCACCAAAAATAAGCTAATAGTACCTCAGGCTAGAAATTACTATGGTAGGCGAACAGTAAAATTTCTAATTCCCACAATAATTAATGAAATACCAAAATCCATAAAAGACGAAATAAACGCGAAAAATTTTAAGCAAAAATACAAAAAATACTATTACAACTGCATAAACAACTTAGTCTAAGGAAATACTTTGTAAAACACTAATACAAAAAAAATATATATATAAAAACGGAGCAACCTGTATAGGATACGTTAGATGTTTACGGCTAAAATAGTTACGTGCGAAATATTTATTTATCATGTACCTTCATTTTTTTACTTATATTTGTTAAATAGTATTAAGCAGTGTTGTTTTAGCGAATGTGAGTACCAATACAAACCATCTCTGGTTTAATGGTACAAAACAAACGTGAAACTGTATTATAACTGTATGTATAAAATAAATAATAATAATAATAAGACATCTACATCATCATCATCTAATTGGGCCAGTTAGTCTTTTTCCACTTCAGGCAAGACAGGGGTACGTCACAAGACAAACGAAAATGCCTGGAAGAGCTACGTGTCCATGAAAGTGCTTATGAAAGGAAACCTTCATTTGTCACTGAAGCGAAAAATCATGGGCATGTGCTTTCTTTCCATTTTGACCTCTGAATAACAGACTTGCTTTTTGACAAAAGTCCAAACTCAAGGTCTGCTAACGGTCAATGGATTGCAGCATTCTAGGCGTCAAAGTAACTGACCGTGTACACAACATCACAATGCGCTCCAAAACACAAATTGCTGACGTTGCTCAAGAAACCACTAAACTGAAGTGGTGGACTGGCCAAGTCTACCGCATGTTCAATGAGCTGTGGAGTGGGTCAAAATAGCCACTTTCTTTGGAGCCCTGACTGATAATGGTATATTTTAGTACAATGGTTTTTTTTACTGAAATTCTCGATTCTCGTTTTTTCGTCATCGATAACAACAGAATTTATTAGGAAAACATACTGAGGAAAATAAAACCAGTTCAAAATATATTTGGGCAGATGAGTTTTCAATATCCAGCATTCTATTTAAAACAAAATATTTCTACAGTAATAACATCGATGAAAGCGGTGGCAAAAAAATATTCCGTTCCGAAATTGCATCAACATTCATCATATGGCACAAAAAAATAACCTTGAAAAAAACCTTGAAAATAAAAAAAAACCTTGCAATCGCTTTCAGATAATTTCTATTATCTATATTGATTATTGCGGCGAATGAGTATCAATTTCAGTATCTATTGAACACAAAAATGAACTTATTTTCTTAGTTAATGTTGTAGAGTTTACAGTGGCCAGTTTACTGGTTGACCACAAATATTGAATGCTACCTGAATCCCCTCCCCTGCAGTTTGCCGTAGGACATGACATGGTACACACAGCGTCAGTATGTGCTAACCCCTCAAGTTTTAAAATGTTACACTGCTACAAGATTGAATTCGTTACGAATAATCTAAAGAATGCTTCAAAAAGAGTTCATTTTGTTTCGACTTGGATTCGAACATTCGAACCGTCGTCATACTCATAGTTTGACAAACAAGCCTGCGAGCCCATAGGAATTGCGATGAAATTTGTCATCCACTATCGTCCGAGTCACTTTATCTTTAGGTCTGTCTAATCGATAGATGTTATAACTTGAGGGTATCCATTAATTTTTCATTACTCATACTCTGAAAGTAGGTCTGAAGTTGCCTGAGGAGCGGGATGAAAGTAATACTTTTCATCCCTAGGGAGAATCGCTTTCAACTGACAGTTGTCAAATTATTTAAAAAAAACTGGTTCTATTTTCACATTTCTATTGAACCATGTTCCAACTTTCTATACAGCCACGATGTAAATTTAAATAAAATAAAGTATTGATTAAATAATAAAAAAACTAAATTATAATAAAGTTATTTAAAAATATATTTTTTAAATAACTTTATTATAGTTTAGTTTCAACAATTTCTTTAAAATAACATAGATTTGGGCAAAATATTCACCATTTTATCAATGATGAAAATGAAAAATGGCTGAATAGCTGGCCGGCCAAAGAAAAAAAAAAAACAAAATAGGCGGGAAACGGGAAAGCGGCAATCCGATCTTCATTTGTTTTTTCGAGTTTTAGAGTTTTGTTAATAGTTCCGTTTAGCATAGATTTGTATAAAATGAGTTCATCTGATTCAGATATGAATTTAACGCCTGATTTTATAAGAGAAGAAAGCGGTAGTGGAAACAAAATTATCTCACCGAATTACCAAAGTTGTTGATTTATTTAAAAAAAAAATTTACTCATTTTTTCTTTAGCTAATTCATGTTTTTATTTTTACTTTCCTTGTATTCGTAATGAAAAGCACAGTGTTTACCTCGGGTTAAAAACTTATTTAGTCCCTCGAACTATTGGCGCCCTCACTTCGTTCGGGCGCCAAACCCCGTCTCGGGACTAAATAGGTTACTTTCACCCCTAGGGTAACAATGTACTATTACTTACTTATGTTTTCTTTATTAAATTAATCCTTATACCCTCTAGTTATAACTACAACGTTTAGTGTATACGTTCACTTAAAACGACTCTTCGTCGTTTTAAGTGAACGTCTACGATTACCCCGTTATTTTTTTTTAAATGATTTGTAATTTTTATGAGAACAAAAATAATGAGCATATATGGACAAAACAAAAGCCCCCGTCTACAAAGTTTTGTCTTGTATTCTTTAAAAAAAAAATAACTCCTTGAAGGAGCCATAAATATTGGGTTGGGGTTGAGTCTTCTGCGGCGTTGCTTAAATAAACCCTTGTCATAGTACACCCAGCTCCATTAAGTGGTTACTCCCCCAAAAGACATTAGCGAACTCAAACTCAAACTCAAACTCAAAGCATTTATTTCAATTTGACCATTACGGGCACTTTTGAAAGTCAAAAACAAAAAAGCTAAGCTGCAGTCACAGTCACAAGGCATAATAACTTGCGAAAGTACTGTAGTTGCACATTCCAAATCGTAGATCTCTATGGAGAAGAATGGGCAAGAATCTCCATGGACACTCTTTTTAATCAAAATATTGTTTCAAAATCTTGGTTACATCATTCATTTTGAGATTATACATATATGTGAGAACGATGTACAAAGACGTGCACATTAAGAGCGTCCAGAGTAAAAGATTAAACTAACAATTTAAAAATAAAGTAATTATAATAAACCGTGACAGCTAAGAGATGACCAGTCCCAACTGACAGCGCCCGTTCACGAACATGACGCATGGATCAGCGCCATTCAACTCAACCATATTGAAGGGAAGTAAATGACCCGACACACCCGCCACCATCAGCGAGACATTTGTGTGAGCATGACATTCTCTCAGCCACCAGGGCACATTCAAGTCAATGAAAGATAACTAAATGTAAATGGTAGCTTTACAGTACATAGTAATCACACATGTGCTATGCGATTATATAATACTAAGAGATTGAATCTATACAATGCAAAGATATTTTTACAATCTTCTGCAGCTTCCACAATAACTTCACATGGTAATCAATTAGTTTGCCCCTATGGTTGTGGAGCAGGACCAGCATTGAGCCAAGCATTTTTATCATCAATGAAATCCCCCAACTTATAATATGCTTGCCTACATAGTGTGCGTTTTATACAAGATTTAAATTTCGTCTCATTCAGTTGTAGAATGTGGGGAGGTATTTTATTGTAACATTTTAAACAGTACCCCATGAAAGATGAGTCTACTTTAGCTAGCCTGAAACCTGGTTGAGTTAGTTGGTCCCTATTTCTAGTATGATAGTGGTGTCGGTCACCTCTTTTACTAAATAACTTACTGCTACGCTAAGCTGTGTCGCAATTGCGAGACAGCTTAGCATAGCAGTAAGTTAATAATAATATTATTTGTGGTCTCCGATTTTTTTTTTGTAGAGTTAGTTGCGGTATCTTGTGAGTGGTATTTAATAACTTATTTAAAACCATTATTTTCAATACAGGGACAAACGGTGTGTTATGGGTGCTAAGATTCCAAGATACCGGCGATGTTAAGATAAGTTCCATGGGTCGGACTACTGTGATCTATACAGACCAATCTGAACGTCATCGGGATATTGTTAAGGTTCACACTACATCGCCGTTAACATCCACTCGTTACAGTTCGCAACGGCATGGAATATCTCTGTCAACGATTCGAAGACATTTAATTTTACTGTATTATATATTTTATTTTGAACGTTATGACAATTCAACGAACAATGGGAGTCACGCGTGATATCTTCCATTGTGGTGGATAGACTTCAGATTTTAGTGCCAAATTAAAAATATGGTTTAGGGGCCGAATGAGAAATTTCTATCCTTTTAAGAACCACGGAGGAATATTATATTAAAAAAGATGTTAATTGATTTATGTATTGACAACATGTTTATTCACTTATTATGCTCATGATTGTAATCCTGCCAAACTAACTTTTAGGTCCTAGACAAGTTGCAAAAGCTTCATAACTTTCTCTTTCGATGTCGGTTGCCAGACTGTCCATTGTCAAATTTGTATGCAGAGATGACTTGACAGATCACGTGACATGTTGTTAGCTTATTTCAATGTAAAATATTTCCAGGGCTTCCTATTTTATAATTTGCGTTATTAGGATGTCGCTTGTCTAGGGACCTGTTTGTGTCAGTTATTTAGGTCTATAAATTATCAAATCAAGTTATTGTACAATATAAATCTTTATAGTAAAATGAGATCAAAGTTTGGTTAAATGAAAGCAATAATAAACATAATTTGAACCTCGTGGAAGCTGAGAAAGAGAAATAAATAAAATATCTCGTCTTGGCACAAGAGGTTGTTGACATGTGGAATGTGAACTCGGCTATCATTGTGCTGATTGTCGTAACCTCCAATCTTATACGTCAAGCAGTCTTGAAACGTCCGGTCTATTTAAACATTGAATAACTTTTCGTAAATGTTAACCCTAGTATTATTGATTGTCGTTAGGTATACAGAATAATAAAAGATTAACGTTTTATTAAAAAAAAACCTACAGTAAAAACAGACATTAAAAAAATGTATAATACTTAAACTTAATTACTCACTGAAACAATAAGTACATTAATTATAATAAAATGTTTTTGCAAAATACAAAAACAAAATTGTGCCTATCACGGATTTGAACGCAAATGTCTTTTGGGGGGGGTAATAACTTAATGGAGCTGTGTGTACTATGACAAGGTTTTATTTCACCAACGCCGCAGGAGACACATTTAATTAACTCGATGTTTACGGCTCCTATATGCAGAGTTTTTCTTTTAGAAAAATGGTAGACAAAACTTTGTAGACAGGGGATTTAGTTTTGTTGCAGTAAGTACTAAATTGATAGTTTATTTTAAGGAAAGGTTACCTTGGGTACAGATGTTGAAATCGGCCCCTTCAGATCAAAAACAATATGAGATGATTTGATTATAAGTTAATGTATCAGTTTAAAGATTTTTCATTCAAACAAATAAATAAAATTGAAACTCTGTTTGTAATTTGATAATAACGGTTTTTTACTGAATGCATAATTATGCTATATACCTACCTATGGTAAGTTTATAAAATATAAACATTTATTTTTTATTTTTGTCTGTCTGTCTGCTAATCTCCGAAACTGCTTTTGGCGGGACTTTTACTGGCACATATTTGATATTATAAGGAGTAACTTAGATTTAAGCTAGAAGTAACTTTTATTGTATAAAAAGGATTAGGGTTCCGTGCAACAAAAATTAAAACTCATGAAATCGTTAACAAAATACGATTCAAAAAGGGAAGTAATAATTTCAAAATAATTTCACTTGGACGAAGGTCACGGGCTACAGTTAGTACGTTGCCCCACACTAGGAATATCACCTGTATTGTAGGCGCATTTACAAACATTAAAACCCACATTTAGCCAGACGCGGAGCCCGACCTATAGGCCATACAAATAATTTGTTCCATGCGGGAATCCAAACCTGCGGCAAGTAGCGCAGCAGCCAACCGCTCAGCCATTGCACCAACCGTGACGTCATGAGAAATATGAGGAATAAAGGTCAAACACACTAAAGACACACGACTATGGACACAAACAAGGCCTTTTACGGCCTGGCGAAGAAATGAAGAGTTTACCGTAATTACACTGAATGTCATTCATTTGACACACTTCAACCAACTTATCTGTGAAGTATAGAAAACACAGATCTAAAATAAATGTACCAATTTTGACATTTTCACGACAGGCAACATGGATATACTAAAATCATACCTATCCCGAGCACTATGTTCAGAGAAAGTGCATCATTTGATGGACTTGTGAATATGACTCTCCACCGGATAAATCCGCAGGAATTCAGTAAAAAGAAACTGTGATAAAAAGTTCTCTGAAAAGCTTTCTATCTGTCTGTAAACTAATGAATGAATCTGATACAATCCTTGCCCATGGCAAAATATTGAATCCCATATCTCGTCCATTACAGACAAAGGGTGTAAAACAAATATGGTTTTTCAATTACTTTTAGTCGAATACAGGTACAGTAAGGCGTGTTACACACTGGGTGGAAAATTGCGTCTATGTCGGTATATTTATTTATTTATTTGAGAAAACATGAACATAAAACAGACAAATCCAAGCTTTTGCACAGACACAACACAGATAAAAAGAAACATATTTACTTTATGGAATGACAGAAAAATTAAATATACTTAAAATAACGTAAAAATAATAATCATCATCACCTGCTTAGCCTTATTCCAACTATGTTGGTATCGACTTCCAGTCTCCACACCATCTAGTCTTTTACATGGGGCCACTCTGCCTATCTGACCTCCACAACCTACACGTATCTCAAATATCAAACGACAGTTTGGACCAGTGTGGGGCAAAATTATTTATCTAATGAATGACTAATGATTGAATACCAATCCCTTCGTGTTAGGTTACTTAGAACCGGCAGGCAGAAATTAGGTGACACTTCTATTATTTGGAAACCCAATACAATTATTTGATGATTGATATTATTATCTCAAAGTAATTCTTAATTAATATTTAGGTTAGCGTTTCGATATTACTTGGTGATTCAATTTAAGTGAGATCTTCTATTTTAGGCCGAAATATTATTAATTAGATCCTTGAAAATATATTTATTAGGTAATTGATTAAATCTTATCTAAAAATAATTCGCGAAATATTCACGAATGCTAATGCGCAAAATAATAATATAGACAACAGCGTAGAGCATCTTCAGCATCATGTAAGATGATTTGAGTAGGGCAGAATGTCAAAGGAGAGCTCCCCGCACACACGATTTGATTTGGTTTTTGCATTACATTTTCTAGTTTTCCCGGCCTATTACACGAAGTATAATATTAGGGGAAGCGTACAATCATAAACTAGGCAGGGTTCGTTTAATATTATGTAGGTGCTCACATTTGTAGACAGTGTGCAGTGCATAGTAGACCTAAATAACGTTATCTATTATTGGGACATCTTGGGTGACACAGGTTAGTCAAGTAAACCGAAGTTTAATTTGTCTGTTTTCTGTGGGCCGTGGAGCATACCTCCACGACCCACAGGACACAATACGGACAATAAAGTAAAGATATAAAATTAAAAACTTGTCCTTCAAAACAATAAAAGAACTTTTGAAAAAGTTGTAACTTTGACCCCCAATATCTCCGTAACTAGAAGGTTCCAACGTATGGTTTTGAACAAAAATGATCGCAATGATGTGAAGAACAAGTGCTTTTCGGTTTCTTTAAGGGTACTTTTATACCCATTAAAGGTATACTCATATTGATATAGAAACGTAGGTAGGTATTATGATGAGTCTTGTATATAAAGCGCGAATATCAACCTTCACTCCACAAGAAAATATCTTGTATCGTTATTTCACGAATCAATGATATTATCCTGGAAAAAAATTGCCTTTTCACCCGGCACTTTTTCACAAAGCTGCCTTGGTCCCTTCGCGCACCCTTCTATTAAACAAAGGTTTACATTACCGCATCAAATAATAACACTTAGTGGAGAGAAGAGTCTACGGCGCCCCGTTCTGAGCGGAATTGATAAAGTAGAAGACTTATTGATAAACATGATGCATGACGTACTATAAGCTGAGTTTTGATATTATTGGTATGCAATGATTTTGAGTTAGCATATTCTTGTTTTTTTTTTCTATCATAAAATGCAGATGCATAATTATGATGATGATATAGATAGATGCTAGATGAATGTTAAATGCTAGATTGGGTTCAAGATAGAAAATCACATAAAAATTCGGACAATTTGGAATAAAACGTTGGGACATTTTAATTGTTTATTCTCTGCTTTTCCAGTACTACTAATTAATTTTTTTTAGTCCTTACAAATGACAAAGCTGGATAAAGTCTGGACAAGGGTAGGGAAGAAATACGACATGTCCGGACAAATCTTCACTGCGTGTAACTGACTGTAGTCTACAGGACTACATCAAACTTCTCCCTGTTGACTTTTACAATTCGGCGAAGGTTTTAGGCGACTGATACTGTCATTATTTAGCTTCATTTCGTTTGGGATTAACAGACAAATATTGACAATCCATTTCATAGAGTTTTAACATAAAATAATGTTAATTTTCTCGCCAAGGGAAGACGAGTTGTATTCTTTTTTAGGTATTACTGGCTACTAATACTAAATAGGGAGGAGCTGTGGGTCTGTGAATGTATTACATAACGTAACATTACATGACATAACATAACATCACACCCTTTATCCTAGAATACGGGTTTTAGATTTTTATATATGGCTTTTCACACCAAAAACAATAGCGGTCTTAGGTATAAATCAGTTGACTGCATTTAAAGTTAAGAAAAATTAGTACTACAAAACTACTCGTCACATTTATTTTACTTTACCAGTCCAGTCGAAGGCTAGCAAGGGCATCGCCTAATTACTTTGCGAAGGCACCAAATAAATATTTCACAGTCTCAGCCGCCCACCACCACAGGTTATCTGAAGTAAGTAGCTCATGTGAAATTTATCCCTGTTAATTTACCAGGTTCCGTACTTGTTATTTTACTAAACGAACTACATATGAACAGTGAACACAATAACTTAATTAGCAGCATTAATGTTGAGCCAAACTTTCTAAATAAATACGGGAAAAAACCAACATGTCTACCACCAGCATAACTAATGTGTTCCAGCTGCATTCCCCAGTTTTATTGCAAAATAAAAGATTAAATAGGTATTGCTTCTACATCGCAGGGGGAGGCGCATTTCAATGAGCGAACAAAATATAATGCCGATTCGCCCTTTGTTGGGAGTCAGCGCCGCGTGGTTACGTCGAGTTCATCAAATTGCTAAATAAATATGATCTTTTTGCATAATAACTTGAAAGTATTCTTTTGTTAGCTCTATTTTCTTAAAGTTAACTTAATGCAAACTTGTAACGGGTATTAGTAAATACCTACGCTGTAACAGTAAACAGTATTTTTGTAATGGCTCCAAAGGTCTATAAAAAATAACCAAAATGTATAAGGAGTGAACAAAATGTCCGCAAATTCAAAAGGAAATTGTATTTTTTTCTAATAGATAAGACGTAGTTTATCGAACAATTTTTAAAAGATAAAATATGACATTCCCAGCCCTTTAATATAAATTACAATTGATTAATTATTTATTAATAATACATTTAATTGACATTATTTACTCGAATTTGACTTTGTATTGTATAAATTCAGACTTATTACTAAAAAATTAATATATTTGTACACCAATTTAATTGGTAAGACATAGAGCTCGACTAAAATGTGAACATATAACACCTTTAATGTAATACCTGTGTTCACGAATAAAGATTGATGGATTGATTGAACAATAAACCTAATTATAGTTTAAATATTTTAAAAGAAAAGAAAGATGATTATGACAGGTGCCTATGTTCTTACTTCAAAACGATCACTCAATTGAACGCCTAGTAGGATCTCTTCAAGCCATATATTGACGAATATTGTGTGTAGTTTTTATTAAACCTTTACTAATACCATAGTACGAATATAAATGTCATTTTTATTTATTACACTTGTAGATTGCGTAACATGTTTCCCCCTGACATTTTTTTATTAGACTCAGCTGTAAGCAATATGTTTCCGCGAGGGGATTCGCGGGATTAAAGCATCGGTCAGCGAATCAATAACCCTTATTATGCGTCACGAGGGTATTGTGTTTGTACGTACCTATTGTTGTAGGCCCACTCTCCCCACTGCAAGGGCGCACTGCGAACATTGCAAGTGCAGTGCAGCTTGATTGCAACAACAAATATTTGTATTCCTTATTGCGTTATTGTTGTCACATCTACCGCAAAGGTCACTTATTTACTTTTTATAATATCGAGCATTATGATTGGATGTTTCTGTGGAATTCTAAGTTAAACCTGTACCAAGTAGGTAGGTAGGTACCGACATTATTATGACCTTTATTGAAGGCTTGTGTTGAGAGCACTCCACTCTGCGTATATTTATCTTACCTATTGACAAACTTACAAGTACCGTGTAATAAACTACACGTATGAGTACCTACTCTGCATATAATAAATCTATACAAATAAATTAAATTCAAGTGTCTGTTTGTAATTTCAAAATAACAGCTTTTTACTGCATGCATATGCAAGTATTTACAAGTATTTACAGTATCTACTTAAAAGCACTGTCTATGTCTGTTTCTACCGGCTAATCCCCGAAACTTTATGATTTTGACGGGACTTTTAATGGTATAGAGCTAATGTTATAAGGAGTAACTAGAGCTACTAGTATTGTAAAAGAAGAATCAGGTTTCCGTGAAAAAAACCGCCCTTGAAATTGTTTTCAAAATCCGATTCAAATAGGGAAGTAATATTTTTATAATAATTTCACGATGAAGGTCGCGGGGCTCAGCTAGTTACAAGTAAAACTTCGAATGTGGCTTCATGAGTCAACAAACTTTAATACGCTGTTGGACACACAGCAGCCCAGCTAAGTTACACATGTGTAAACTTAGCTTATGAAAATGTAGTCGGGACCGTCCACTGCGACCACATCTGCGACTCACAGCGTTGCTTCACTCGCTATGAAATTTATTTATTTAATTTTTAGGAAAACTTACAGCTAAACAGACAGTGAGTAGACGTTTACACAAATATGGCCAATTACAAGAAATGCGAGATACCTCTTCGTGCACATCCTACGTATCAGGACGGGCGTTTTGAACCATTTCCATGTACAAACACCCGGTTTCCACCTTATGCATGTAGTCTGCCCCAGCCACAAAAATGTATGTCTTGGAAGCCGTCTTTTAGGTAATAGGAGTGCCACGCTACGCTGCCCGATTCACGATTCAGATTCCCGTCTGCTTCAAGGTTCTTCGACAGTCTTGGCCAGCAGTGATGTGGGTGGTTGGTGAGAAAGCAAACTCAAGAGCTGCGTGTATTAATTAAGATTAATTAGTATAAATATCTTTTTGTTGTTTATTAGTGGCTACATGTCAGGTACCTATAGGTTACACAATACAATTATACGTAATGTTTATAACAGGTGATCCTTTTATAAACATTACGTACAATTGTTTTGTGTTGTGTACCTTACAAGATATCTTGTTCTCAATACATATAAACAATGTTACCATATCATATAGACTTAATATCATAATATACTCCCTTTAGGGGACACACGTGTTCAGACTCATATTACTTAAACATACCGACTTATCAATAGTAGGTAGTAGTTGCTACCACATTCTTCACCTTTTTTTATTCATTTTAAGGTATTGCTCTATTTTTATGAATTACATTATCTTTAATATTATTATAATATCTTAACATTTTCATTTAAGCACGAGCTATGCCCATTGTAAGTCCAGTTTTCTTCAGAATCTTATCTTAAAAAGAAAATCAGAGTTTATCAAATCATAATTTATTTGTTAACATAGGTGAAAAAGTACAGATCTTATGTTTGATGAATAGAGCGCTATGTTATGCCAGGAGGCGTACAAATATGGTGTGCAAATCTAGCTGAAGATTACAATCATTTACTAAAATATTTGAAAATCATGCATAATAATTATGGTATTAAATTAGAAAATAAATTGAACAATTACTTATTATTTAATGCTACTATAATTATGTTAGACCTAAATGAGGAATTATTAAAATGTCTAAAATCTATGTCAAAATTATTAAAATGTCATTGCCCACGAACTAAACCTAGTTCGATAAGACTAACTGGAATTTTAGATTACTGCAATGCAAAAATAAAATGACAATTAATTAAAAACAATGTTAAAAATTAGATACTTATAATAAATTATCAATTAATTAGCAAATATTAATAGAATTCAAGATGATGTCATGTAATAAAGAAAACAAAAACAATTAACCAGTAGTCAATATTAATTATCATTAAATCTATATGTCAAATTATTCATCAGATTATCACAACAGACGTCAATAAAAAAAATGTCAAAGATTCAATCATATTTCGTCATAAAAATAAACAAATATTATCAAAATACACAATTCGATGTCAAAACAATAGATTGCAGTAATGAAAAAAAAAAATGTCAATTAAAAATTATAGTACTATTCTTTCCTTCAGAAACTCATTTACATTTTAATAGGATCTACTTACCAGAAAGTTCTTTAAATGTTTTTTGAATAGGTGAATATTTAATATTTTAATTGATTCTGGTAAATGGTCATAAATAGTTGTTGCCATACAAAAACACTATTACGAATCATAGCTGTTTTGGACTGTCTCGAGCACAACATATTGGCGTGTCGTCGACTCCGGTTATTTCTGTCAGATAGCTTGGGAAAAAAAATCGGATTGGTTTTAACGAATACTGCAACTTCGAATATGTACATACGGGCAGTGTCATTATTTTAGATTTAATAAAAAAAGGTTTACATGTATCTGTAGATTTTAATCCAAACATTGCCCTGATACACTTTTTTGTGCTTGTATAAGTTCCCTATTGGTTGAGTTTTCCCAAAAAATAACTCTATACCTCAAAATTGAACTAGCCATGCCATGGTATGCTGTAACAATAGCGTACGTTCCTATGACTAAAGCATAAGCGGACTTGCTAAGTCTCTTCGCCAAATCTATCGTATATGCGTTCCAATCTAGCCGCCTGGTGTATGGTTAATCCTAGGAATTTGGTTGTGTCAACTTGATTTATTTTGTTGTTCTCGTAAAGAATATTCATAGTCAAATTTTTGCGTTGGGTAAATGGGTAAATCAACAATCTCCAACTGACGGACGGACAACGGACGGACGTTTTATGAAAAACTTCTTCTCAAAGTTGCCAGGTATTTACTTAGTGGAGCTAACAGTAACAAGTAGGTGCTGTGCAACCTAAGTTACAAGAAATGTGTTCCAGAGCAGTGTTCCCTAACGTTTTTCAACCACGGACCCTTAAGAAATCAAGCGCAATTATCAAGGACCCCCTTAATAAGAAATAGCAATTTTTGGACCATTTATTTTAGTAGGTACATTTTTCAGTACATTGGACCCCATACATATACTTAGGAAAAACACTGTTCTAGAGTATATGATTGCGCAAACAAACATTTTGCTAAACATAACTATGTTTTTTTTCCTCTTCAAAACAATGGTGCGACCACGGCTTACAAAATTTTCAGACCAACTTCTGAACACTTTGAATGGCTTCTGTAAGCAATGGAAAAGAACTAAGTCTTAATATACCAAATAAACTCAGACCATTGTTTGAAAAATGTATTCAAAAAAAATATAATTTTTTTATATAAGAGTTTACAAGCAGCCAACTTTGTATGTCTTCCTTTATTTCCCAACATTGTCGGTAACCAGAACTTCAGAAAAACTGGTAACAATTGATTGCAAATACAATTATTAAACAACTAGCTGTTGCCCGCGACTTCGTTCGCGTGGAATTTTTGGTGTGTATGTGAAAGACTGCCTCGTTGGTTGAGTGGTTGCAAGTGTGACTACTAAGCATGAGGTTCTGGGATCGATGCGGAGGTCGTGCAGTGTTAAAAATTATATTTATTTTAATTACATATTTACACATGATTTAGAGATCACCTTTTAAGCAAGGGCTTGTGTAACTCTGCTCTTCCACTTAACATTAAACAATTTATGCAATTGAAAAAAAATGCTGTATATTATTGTGTTATTGGGTTATTAAATCAGGAATTACTCAATAGCAGCCACGGAATCTGGATTTGTGCCCAGTTGGTGGAAATAGGCTAGGCCCTATCACATGGACTTCAACATAACTGGCGAAATGTGGGTGTACGATTAGGTAAACTACCTACTACTACTACTACTAACTTCTGCCTAAACCTTCGGGGATTACATGGTGACAACTGCCTGGCTGATCAAAATGAGATAATGTGGGTGGTGACTACAAAAAGAAGTCCCAAACAAAATTGAATGGCGACGATATGGCTTAAAAATTGTTTATTTTGGCGCTATCTAACTTTGTTTTCAAAGTGAACCATCACACGCCTTATTGGCATTATTTATTCTAATACCGTTCTGTATACAACATTAAATGACTTATTATTTTCCGCAAGTACGTGCAAGTTTTGGGCACTGAACAACCAACATATAATTGACTGCGTGAAAAGCATGGAGTGCACAATTGAATGCCTGTCATTTGTATGGTTTGGTCCTGGGATCTGTTGATAGTCATTGTAAAATCCAATTTTAAGGGAAATAAGTAGTAACCTCTTAAATTGAAATGGCAAGTTATTTGAAATAGTGGGTATGCGGGGAATGAAAACGATCTCTCTTTTAGCAGCTCCGTTTTTATAATGTAACTGCCCAGCTCTGTGATACGAAGCCTGGTGCCATTGCACAGTCTGGTTGCATCAAGGTTTCGCATGACCAGAACTGGAACGCCAGCTTTAAGCTCCAGCTGATGGAACAGCACCCCCGTTAACTCACTAAGGGAGTTGAGAAATTCAACGGGGTAGGCAGAACTATCGTCATCGTGTATACTTTTGAATCGCAATGGCTGAGCGATTGATTGGAGCGCTACGTCTCACGGGTTCGATTCCCACATGTAATAAATTTACAACGTCGCGGATTTTATCAAATTTTAATTTTGCTCTGATTTTTAAACTTTTTAGAGATTTTATTTCGTAATGGCTTGTAAGTAGTACTTTTATCTTCCAAGCAAAGAGTAAACACAAAAGGAAAAATAAAACCAAATTCATTTTTAGCCATTCCGACTACACTTCGACTAAAACCTATTTATGTAAATAATTAAATTTATCATAGAAATCGCGTATGAGGTTACTAACAAAATTTTAAACATTAATATCTTTTGCTTTTGTATTTTTTTTTTCTTAATTATAGAAATTCAAAATCTGGCACTTCTTTCTATTTTTGTAAAATTACTTTGAAATGTTTTCTTAAGATGATAAGATTCAAAATTGTTGGTACACCTCGTAACTTTAAGCTTCGGAAGAGCGAAGTGGCCTAACACAGGCAATTTTTGTCTAAAAGGTCACTTCAACCACTAATACATAACTTGTGAAAGAAAATAAATTATTTGTATTTGTATTTTGCGTCTGTTGGTCGATTTTGATAAAATAAACGCTAAATGTTACTCGGAACAATGTTACCTATGTTTCAATATTTCGATTTTGAATACAATGAGGGGTTTTTACGTGATGCGCGCACAAACGAACAGACAAACCGACAAACAGACAAAAATTATAAAAATGGTAGAAATGGGTGAATGGGTGTGTGGTTCTGAGTGTGATCCTTTAACACCTCTACTATTTTTTTTTCTAAATATTTTCAATGTACAGAAACGCCACGTCTACAGATTTATTATATGTATAGATATTACTTACTCAATTACGTTTGAATAGTAAACCCAAGTATAAGACAGTAGTTTCTAGATTTCTAGATCTTATTTTAAATAACTTTGTCTTTCTGCTATCATTTTCCTTCAAAATTGAAGAAAAAAAATACTAATTAGATTACCATCCCCTAGATCACTGAACAACAAGTAATATTTTGTGTCATTCATTTAACTACAACATCTGGTTTGTAATTAACTTTAGAAACATATCACTTAACAAAAACAATGTCGTTTAATTAAGATCTTGCCTTTCGGTTCACAACAACTCAATTGTAAATATTCCACATTTTGGAATGTACTCTGTCGCATGAAATCGACTTTATCCTATAACAGAAAATTTTCTTCTAACACATATGTAGGTACAAACGATTTGTCAGTCATACGGTTGAAACACATAACCTTTTTTCATCGTGGCCCAAAAATATGTCCCAGCGGGAAGGGAATAAAGGTGTTCACAAAAAATAAATGACGATATTGAAGCAACAAGTTCTTTTGTCTCTTCGACCATCACAGTATTACTGTTGGAAATACCGTTGATAGTCTCAAAGGGATCTTAGAACGTCGACATGGGATAACGTTACCTACACACGCGACTCGAAGAAAATCGTAATTCTTTTAGATTCTCACCACCCGGTAGTTTGATCTCACGATTCTGGTTTCCCAGATGTGGTTACAATTAATTAGAGTTAAGTCACAGATAAACCCAGTAGTGCATTGATGCCAATCTATATAATAAATCTGTAGACGTGGCGCTTCTGTACATTGAAAATATTTAGAAAAAAAAAATAGTAAAGGTGTTAAAGGATCACACACAGAACCCATTTTTAGAATTTTTGTATTTTGGTCGGTTTGTCTGTTCGTTTGTGCGCGCATCACGTAAAAACCCCTCATTGTATTCAAAATCGAAATATTGAAACATAGGAAACATTGTTCCTAGTAACATTTACCGTTTATTTAATCAAAATCGACCAACAGACGCAACATACAAATACAAATAATTTATGTGTATTTATTTTACACATTACCACATTTTGATCAGTCAGTCAGTTCTCACACATCACGCCATGTAATCCCCGAAGGTTTAGGCAGAAGTGTACCTAATCGTACACCCACATTTCGCCAGTTATGTTGAAGTCCATGTGATAGGGGGCGAGCCTATTTCCACCAACTGGGCACACATCCAGATTCCGTGGCTGCTATTGAGTAATTCCTGATTTAATAACCCAATGACACTATAATTTATAGCATTTTTTTCAATTGCATACCTTTTTTAATGTTAAGTGGAAGAGCAGAGTCACACAAGCATCTCCTTGCTTAAAAGGTGATCTCTAAATCATGTATAAATATATAATTAAAATAAACGTAATTTTTAACACTGCCCGACCTCCGCATCGATCCCAGGACTTTAATAATAATAAATAATAAATATAATAAATATCCCTGGACATTTTCACTTTATGCTTAGTACTCGCACTTGCGACCACTCAACCGACGAGGCAGTCTCTCACATACACACCAAAATTTCGACGCAAACGAAGTCGCGGGCAACAGCTAGTATAACTGACTAATGGAAGACGATAATTAAATGAGTTAGAATTTTTGCGGTTCTATGAGAAGACCGAGTAAAAGGATTACTTAAATGCTGTACTAAATGTAATAAATAAATAAATAACATCTGGCATCTAGAATATTCTAAGAATGGTACACGAGCGAGCTTTTCACAATACGAATGTACCACCACGATTGCCTAGAATTAATATCTTAGTTTCCCAGCCACAGTTTAAAATGGGGGGGGGGGGATTTTCTCTATATTGCGGAAAAATAAACGATGTTTGCGTGGTCTTGGGGATCAAGTTCTATGATAAACCATTGCAATAACACAGGGATTGTTCATACAACGCAACGTTTCTCACGAAACCTCATATAAATCACAAAATGTAAGGATTTTGATTATATCTTTAAGCACTTTTCACTGGTTAGATTTAAATAAAGCTACATTCGATTTAATGTTGCGATAAATTTATTCATTCTTCCAAGATGATAATTGATAATATGTTTTCCGCGACGGAAATTAAGAGGCACCCCTCTCGCATAGAAAGTAGTGCATATTGTGGGGCATTGTGTGACTGTAGCTTTGTTTGGATATATACCGTTTTAATGTTTTTTTAATTTTTTATAGTATGTTGGGTATTAATCGACTTCATGTACCTACTCGTATGTGTACCTATTTTGTCATAAAGAAATGGCATGCAACCATGAACTCCGGTAAATTTTGCATTTACTCAAATAATATGCTAAGTTAAGCAATTAGGTTCATATGACAGTTCATTTATGTGTAACCAAACAATTGATTGGCATTTTATGCCATCGTTTATTAATAAATATAATTATAGCTACCACCAAATCAGAAACGTGAACCGTGAATCTAGGGTACATAATAACATGGTCATGATATTCTAATTGCAATGCTCATCATCATAAAATCACGCCTGTAATCCCCGGTGGGTTAGGCAGAGGTGCACCTAATAGTACACCCATATTTAGCCAATTATGTTTTAGTCCCATGTAATAGGGGGCAAGCCTATTGCCATGAACCGGACACGAAAAAAGTTTCAAGTTTATATGAAAATGAAATATTTTGATTTAAAAGATTGCCCATGTCTTGTCCATTCTTCTCCACAGAGATCTACGCTTTGGAATGGGCAACTCCAGTACTTTCACAAGTTATTATGCCTTGTGACTGAAACTGTATGCCTCGTATTTTTTTTCTTGATATTCTAAAGTGCCTGTAATGGTCTAATTGAAATAAATGATTTGAGTTTGAATTGTAAAATATTTTAAACTAGCTTTTGTACACGGCTTCGCTTGGGTTATGGTCAGAAATTATCCAACGGGGACGCTTTAAATGTAGCCTTTGATACTCGGAAATAATATAGCTTCCCGATAATAAAATAATTTTCGGAATCGTATCATTAGGTCCGAAGATTATCCCCTACATAAAAACTTACAAACAAATACCTCTTTGTGATATTTGTATAGATAATATTAAATAGCGTCACTACGCGTTCATACCCTTATGCATGTTGCGGTATTCTTTTCGCCATCCCTTGCAAAAGCCTAGTTAAAAACAATGGCATGCATCGTGTGTCGAACATGTATCGTACCGGGTGAATCGTGGTGAATAGAGACGCAGGGGTGAATCGAGACCAAACTTTGAAAGGAATGTTAATGTTGAATTCATATGATATGTTACCAACAAGTAGGTACAATATTTTATTTACTTAATTATTTAGAGACTGTTGGTAACATATCATAAGTGTGTGCCCCACCCTGGTCGCTGGCGACGCTCTAAGGAAAGACTGAAGCTGTGGCGAGAAAGTGTTTCCCTACCCAACCCATTTGTGCCACTTGCTGAAAATCTCCCACCTGGACGTCTTTGAATAGACTCCGGACACAGGTTGGCCGAAGCAAGGTAAATTTGTTCAGGTGGACATTCTTAGATGACTCTGCCCTGGAGTGTGAATGTGGTGCTGCCCCACAAACGGTGCGACACTTGATATCGTGTCCTGCCTATCCTGTTGTTTACACATCACAGGAGCTGATGGACGCTATAGAAAGTGCCAAACTCGTCACTAAGTTTTGGGCTGACTCAACTTGAATTGTCATCGACACGCTAAGAAGAAGATTTAAATTAAAATCCCTTTCAAAGGTTTGTTTCGATTCAACCCTGCGTTTTACACTCCATTTAACGGTACATGTGTCGACGTTGTTTCAGACATTGCTCACACTTAAGACCATTTTTATTTACAGTTTGTTTTATGCATAAACAACGACTGTCATTCTGAACTTCGAAGTTTTAAATACCGATGCATTGTATTCGTTAAGTTTAAAAGAACTACAAACGAAAACAGTGGACAACATGTAGATTAACCTCGTTTTAAACCTGGGGTTACATTTCTTCGGATCGCCACTTAAGCCATTGTCACTTCATTTCATTTTATAAACATTCGGACTACCTGTTCCGTCTAGGTATAAAACTTTTAATTAAGGCAAGGATACCATAGTGCAGACGACAGGCTTACACAATGGAGTCTGGAGGAGTCGGCAGGCGGTTTTAAAATCAACTTTCAAAGGCTGTGTTGGAAAATCCTTTGTAAAATCATAGATTAATTTATAGCTCATACTTTACAATGCAGTAATTGGATTGTGTCCGATAAGCAGTCGCTCCTTATAAAATAATAGTAGTCAGCTGCATTCGGTTAGAGAGGAATCCGAGCCTAATATACATACTTAGTTGGGGAAAAGGCTAGGTAAAGTTCTTCCCAACTAAGTGTGTCCATTGGGGTCAGATTCCGCTCAACGTGCAACCGAATGCAACTCATCATTATCGGCCAAGATAATTATATTTAATTTATGTGTAGACCAAGGAGTATTTCCAGATTTAATGAAATATAGTAAAGTTATACCACTTTTTAAATCTGGAGACAGCAAAGACACAAATAATTATAGACCCATATCTACGAGTATTTTGTCTGTTTGACAATTCAAATTTGTTTATTCGTGTAAGTTTGCATGCTTTAATTTTAAGCAAAACATGTATGATCTCATATGCTTTAATAACACCTCTGTACACCATGTTTTACGCAAATAAATTATCTTATCTTATCTTATCTTCAATCGGATTTCGGATTTTCAAAAGTACGCACTTCTTATATTATTATGGGGTACTGTGTAAAATGTTACAATAAAAACCACTTGACATTCTACAACTTAATGAGAAGAACTTTAAAACATGCATAAAACGCACACTATGTAAGCGAGCATATTATAAGTTGGAAGACTATCTCGTAGATAAAAATGCTTGGCTCAATGCTGGTCCTGGTCCACAGCCACTTGGGCTCACGAACTAAGATTTTAATATTTGGAAGAGATGCTACCCCTCTATTTCTTTTTTTTTTTGTTTCTCTTTAGTTCCCGACTAAAAATACGTTAGTTACTTTGATTAGTAGGGCTTATCGTAATCTTGAAGGTTTTAATAGTGTATTTTTTTAATATTTTATCTGTACATTGTGTGTGCAAACTAATTGATTACTATGTTAAATTATTGTGGAAGCTGCAGAAGATTGTAAAAATATCCTTGCAATGTATATATTCCATCTCTTAGAATTATCACATTCATGTGTAAGTACTATGTACTGTTGGTTTAATATTTTCCTCTTGACGCTCTTAATGTGCACGTCTTTCTACATCGTTCTCACATATATCAATAATTTCAACATGAATGATGTAACCAAGATTTTGTAAAAGTTTCTTACCCATTCTTCTCCATAGAGAACTACGCTTTGGAATGTGCAACTACAGTACTTTCTCAAGATATTATGCCTTGTGACTGTGACTGTAGCCAAGCTTCGCTTTTTATTGACTTTCAAAAGTGCCTGTAATGGTCTAATTGAAATAAATGCTTTGAGTTTGAGATCAGAATTTGTATGAAGATACAACAGTCACGATATTATAGTATCGCACATAATAATGTCGAATAGTTCTATTTTCTAAAATTCGCAATATAGGTAGGTACCAATAAAGCCATCCCTTACTATAATAATATGTCTGTAAATCAAACTTCCTACTCCGATCTTTTTACAGCCATCAGTGACACCAAAACGATGGTAAATGATGATGGTTATCATAAAACCGTTGGGGTTATAGCCTTTAAGGAAAATTATAGATAGATTTTTCCTCTGGAAATATATATAAGAGGCATTTGACCATCCTGAGCAATTTGGAGCCTGTAATGTGACAACTTTCACTCCCAAATTGCCCGGCAATGTCTTTTCTTATTCTATTTCTAATCGATGTTATTATTTGTTATACGAACGTCAACTCTATGCCCGTTTTTACTAAGTTGATCTCAGAATGACTAGTGCTATTGAGAATATCATAAAATTATTGAAATTGTAGTGCAAACTGAACTTTACGTGTCAGTGTTTAAGTCGTTTTTCCAAAACACATTTTTGTTTACGTCATTAGAAACATAAATCGTGAACGTAGTGAAGCTCAGCTCACAAGTAAAATGGTGTTTACTTATGAGTTGAGAAGGAGCTCGCCACTTACTGTGTTTAGTGGCAAATTAGCTGTCAAAAATTTAACAATAATATAGGTCTGGCCTGAATTTTGTTTTTTTTTAGGTACTGAATGCGAACTTGGAATGCAGATTTCAAATTTTTCTTTTGTTTGGTTATGTCATAAACGACTTTTTTAAAAGTCTACAATGTTAAACGACCAAAGAAATTTGCTTTAATAAAGGCATTGAACACAATACGCGATCCCAATACTGACGTACTCGTTTGGAGTGATCAAGTGGTCAAAAACTGACATCCAGCAAATCGAGAGAACAACACGCACCACGCTAACTAAACACAATAACCTACACCCTAAATCTGCAATAGAAAGGCTGACCATCAAACGGCAACACGGAGGGAGAGGCCTAATTGATATCCATCATCTTTGGAAAAAACAAATAACGAGGCTAAAAACATTCTTTCACAGTAAATCTCACACAAGTGAAATGCATAAAGCAACGACAACAACTACACCCCACTTAACCTAAATGAACAGACAGATACACATAACACCAATAATGAAGACCCACACAAGCAAAAGTTAGAAGATTGGAAGAAGAAAGTTTTGCACGGACGGCATCCCCATGATCTTGAACAACCTCATATAGACACACTAGCATCAAATAAATGGCTTAAAATTGGTTCATTGTTTCCGGAAACCGAGGGCTTTATTATTGCAATACAAGATCAGATCATAAATACTAAAAATTACAGGAAATTCATCATAAAAGACCCCACGTATTATACCCCATTTCCTGTAATTTTAATTTTTTTAACTAACGATAAATGCCGCAAATGTCACAGCCAACCAGAGACCATACAACACATCACAGGAGCTTGCACAACACTCACACAAACAGATTATACTCACAGACACAATCAGGTAGCAAATATCATCCACCAAAACTTAGCACTCAAACATAAGCTCATTCAAGACTCAAACACTCCTTATTACAAGTATGTACCACAACCAGTTGTAGAAAAAAACACTCACAAACTCTTTTACGATCGCGGCATATTAACCGACAAGACCACTCACTACAACAGACCAGATATAATCCTTCAAGATAAAGTAAATAAAGTCACATAACTCATAGATATAGCAGTCCCTAACACACATAATTTCCAAAAAACAATAGGTAAGAAAATTGGTAAATATGCAGAATTGAAAGAAGAGGTGACCAGAATCTGGAGTCAAGAAAAAGTGTACGTAGTACCCATAGTAGTCTCCACCACGGGTGTCATACCCAACCACCTCCACCATAGCCTCAAATTAATAGACCTCAAAGACACAATTTACATTACACTTCAAAAAGCCGCGATTTTAAACACCTGCAGAATAGTAAGGAAGTTCATGCAATACGACTAAAATGAAACACAACAACACAACTCATACATACACACGCTACGTTGACTTGGTTAAGGCCCGTTAACGTAGCTTAAACTAGCCAAAGAGCTAAGAAACATAACATGTTTTCCAAAATAATAATAATTTATTTAATATTTTTTTTGTTTTTTAATATTTTTAAATGTTTTTTATATTGTTTTTTTAAGGAATATTTAAAAACTAGCTGTTGCCCACGACTTCGTTCGCGTGGACATTTTAGTATGTATGTGAGAGACTGCCTCGTTGGTCGAGTGGTCGCAAGTGGGACTACTAAGCATGAGGTCCTGGGATCGATGCCCGGGTTGGGCAGTGTTAATAAAATGTTTATTTTAATTACATAAAGCTATAACGCACATGATTTAGAGATCACCTTTTGAGCAAGGTGATGCTTGTGTGACCCGCTCTTCCACTTAACGTTAAACAATGTGTGCAATAGAAAAAAATACTATAAAATATAGTAAATAGTTATTCCATCAGGCATTTCTCAATAGTAGCCACGGAATCTGGATTAGTACCCAGTTGGTGGAAATAGGCTCGGCCCCTATCACATGGGAGTTCAACATAACTGGCGAAATGTGGGTGTACGATTAGGTACACTTCTGCCTAATGTGATATTAACATTAATATTGGCAGTAGATATTAACATTAATATTGGCTCTGAAAACTACGACGCAAGGACTCAAGATTACCTTAACATCTGCTCATACCATGGTTTTCTGCCTGCTCACACATTGCCTACTCATCAAAGCGGTTCATGCCTCGACCATATGATGATAAAAACCACTTTACGCATGTTACTAACTCAACAATAACCGACCACTATTCTGTCTTACTAGCCGTAAATTTAACGCTGCCTCAGCAAAATCGCCCCCAGACAAAGACTAAATTAAACGTAAACAAACTCGAATATGATTTACGCAACATTGATTATAGCCTAGTTTACAATACTGCTGACGCTAATTTGGCTTTATCGTACTTAATAAAACATTTCCAACAAGCAATAGTGCGTAATACGACAGCTGTGACAGTAAATAATCGTCCTCGTAATATTAAACCTTGGATTACTCCTGGACTAATTCGGTGTATAAGGCACAGAGATAAACTTCACCAGAGAACTAAGAAATACCCTGATAATTTAATTATTCTATCTACCTATAAAAGATACAGGAATTACTGCAACAATCTCCTTAAGAAGCTTAAAAATAATTACGATAAAATAATTAAATAAAGCAGGCAACAATAGCAAGCAAATTTGGAAGCATATTAAAAACGTCACCTACATGACTCAACGTGAATCAAATTCGAGTTTTCGCCTTACTAATCCTCCACCTCTCTTACACGCTAACAAAGTAAATAACTTTTTTGTTAATGTTGGGAAAACTCTGACCGAACAGATTCCGAAATGCGCCCACAGTCGATGCGGTGCATAGCCTGACCGATTATGTCACAGAAGAGTCCGGGAGTCTTCCTTGATTTAGCGAAATCCTTTGATACTGTCTCTGTTTCTATGCTTCTAAGAAAATTAGAGGCAATAGGAATAAGGGGAACGTCGTTGACATTACTTGCTGACTACTTAGACGACCGATACCAATGTGTTTGGATTGACAACTTTACGAGCGATGAGCAGAAAAATACTGGATTTGGTGTTCCCCAAGGGAGTATTTTGGGCCCTACCCTATTCTTGGTTTATATTAACGACATGTGTAATCTAAATATCAAGCACAGCAAAATCATTTCATATGCTGATGACACGGCGCTATTATTTTCTACTAAAAACAGCAGCGAACTATTTGAAAACGCTCAACTTGGTTTTAATACTGTGACTAATTGGCTTCAAAGCAATTTACTAACACTAAATACTGACAAGACAAAATATAATCAAAATCAAAATATTTTTTATTTCACGCCTACATGGGCACTTATGAAACGTCGACAAAAAGGTGCACGGTTCGGGTTGGTCGTTTCCTATGGAGAAGAACCGGCAAGAAACTCCATGGTTACTCTTTTAAAATGATTAGATTTTACAATATTATCATGTTACAGCATTAGTACTCAAGTATGGGGGGACAGCATAGGCCCGACAATAAGTCGTTGCTTACTACACAAAAAAACGGAAAACAAGATAAGAGGTTAACAAAAGTTATCACACCTCTAGGAATCTACAAGGCCTACACTGTTCACACATTCACAATGTTAATGTTATCGTGGAGCTCAACGTCACGACGAACAATACCAAAGAAAGGACATTTGGGTGGGTCGCTTATAGTACTCAAACTGCCAGACAATAGTTAAAATTGGAGAAAGACCCACATGGTCCTCACATTCACAATATAAAAATAATAAAATATTTGTCATATTAAATAATCATGTCAATTCATTAAATGCCAAAACTAAATAAAAAATAAAATAAAATATTTAACATGTAAATTTTCGTCAAAAAATAATATCATACTTGAAAAAGTAAACAATGTCATGTGTATAAAGAAAATTCATAAAATGTCAAATTGTAAAAAAATAAAAAATAGGTATAAAGTCAATTCAATTTCGATTCAAATTGGAGCAGTTCAATCCCAAGAAAATCCTAATTATTCAATTCTCCATGCGAAAGCCTCAATTTAACACTGCTAACTTCCATTTATATGCCCATCAATGTGATAACCTGTCAGTCAACATGTGCGACTGTCCTCCTATCCTCAAAACCTGTAACATTAAATACCACGGTGTAATAGACGACACACTCACTTTTAAGTATCATATTGAAAGTCTGGTTAAAAGAGTGCGCAAATTAATATACGTATTTTAAAAAATACGAACTTTTGCACATTCAAAATTGATCACACAAGTTTATTTCGCCCTATGTCAATCTATAATTCATTACTGTATCATTTCATGGGGTGGCCGCATCAAAAACTATCCTGATTCCCCTTGAAAGAGCTCAAAGAGCAATTTTAAAGGTAGCAAACTTCCATCCCTTTTACTTTCCCACAGATCAGCTATACACCATTATTTTTAGGTCGTTCTGGAGCCGAATACCATAAACTCGATCATCGAACTCGAAACAATTGGGACAATTTTTTTCAAAAAATAACAATAAAAAAAAACACGAAAGAATAAATTTAGTGTTTTTTTTTTTAATAATGAGAACTCAAATGCATATTTGTGTGTAAAACGTATCCACGATCGGCAACACATGCGAACGATACCCATTGAAAAATTCATTCATCGATAGATTCTCATTATTTCACAAAAGAAACATTAAATTTATACTTTCGTGTTTTTTTTTTATTGTTATTTTTTGAAAAAAAATAGTCCCAATCGTTTCGAGTTCGATGACCGAGTTCATGGTATTCGGCTCCAGAACGACCTAAAAATAATGGTGTATAAATCCTGCAACGTGCTGACTGTGCGCCAGCTATTCATTATGCACTTAATTTTAAAACAGCACACCATGCTCACGTACAATGCTGACGATACTAACAAGAGACGGAATGATAAAGTATGCATTTATAATGTAACGTCCAAACATGTCTTTGTGGAAAGATTCTTTTAATTTTTAGGCCGACTTCTGTACAATAGATTAAATAGAAAACTTAGAATATTTAAGATAAATTATTTTAGCTGTAAAAAGTCTCTAGTTACTTTATACAACTCTTATTTTATGCACAGACAGAAGACTTACTTGTTGTCTGCAAGTAAACTGCTGACACGCTGTTTTTTTTTTATTTTTAAGTGATGTAAGTTTTAATTTTTGTACTTTACGTTTCATTTAATGTTAATTTCTTTGTTTTAAGTAGGTATTTATGCACCTTATGGCCTGAAACAGAGGTTCAACCTAGTTCAGGGTAACTGTGCTCTATTCTATTTATTAACACATTTTATTGTATAAGTGCCCCTTTTTATAAATAAACGATTATATATATTTCAATTATTTATTTCAATCCTATCGATTTAATATGATTACTCGATTCCCCTCACCTTCACTAAGGTTGGAACTGTCATGGACACTGGACACTGGACAGTGACATTAAACCTTAGGGCGGTAAAACAATTACGAAGTCGACTGTACATGCAGCTGACCTTAACCATAACCTAGACAATGTTATAATTAGATTAGTAAATAGTCTGGAGCCTGACGATATGCCTAGAACTGCCATTTATTTGGTGACTGTCTACTATTTCACAAATTCTATAGTTTGCTGACAAACTTATAATTATAATTTCGAGGCAGAGCTTTGATTCGTAAACAAAATTTTCGTATTCACACCTTTAAGGATTGTTAAAACTGAGGCAGGTAATACGTGGAACACGGCACGCAACTATTTGCGCCACTTCTATTTAACTATCTCTAGTGAGGCTTATCTCGTGTGGGATGTCGGACTAAATTCAACTGATTGCGTTAAGTAACTTGAAAGGTGGGAGCTGTTCAAACTGGTGCGAATAGTCACGTCATGGCTCCCTAATCATTAACCTTTTGATCGCCATTCGCCATAAATGTACGTGGCAAGCAAGCGCGTGCGCTGTTCGCCAAACGATACGAATATGTGACAAATGGTAGGTGAAATTATGGCTTGGCGTGGATAGCAGACGCGTGCGTTTATGCTCTGGCGTTCAAAACGTTAAAACAATCGACGCGCATTGTTGTGTCTCATATTCTGCACGGGATTCACCTCAGGGCTTATTTACAAGGACGCGGTGCGTCGCGCGTCGCATTGGACGTTTTTTCCGTTTAGGTTTCAGGTTAGCGTATTTTTGGCGAGTACCTAAGCTTGTTTTTGGAAGCGCGTAACCCACTCCTTTTGTTTCACGAATGACTCGTATGACCGTTGACCCGATTATAAACTCGTATAAGCGTGAGCCGAGCGGCGAGAGATGACTTAGCATGCGTCACAGACAATGCAACAGTAAAATCGGGTGTGCGCGCGTTCGATTCTTTTAAGTAATGTAGCGCGCGTTGTGTAAACCGCTACCAGTTGATACACTAGTCGCGTGCATGGGGAAGCTTTACCGCGCAAACACAAATATAATGGCAATGTACGATCTTGTTTCCGAAGATGCCGGGCATGACGCGGCGCGTTTGACGCCGCATGCTCCGTCGCAGGTATCACAACGTTTCACACGCCGCTTCTTCGTTAACGCTCTTATATATCGCCATATTTCATGTATGAATTTACTGCAGGCCCCAACATGACACGCGACGCGCCTTTCTCCGTAAATGAGCCTTTTCAGTGACCAGAGCTTCCGGATATTAATAGATGTGACGAAACTGTGGTCGTAAACATATTTTGCTTAAAACAACTAACTGTAGAGGTTAATTGTAGAGTTGCGTTGTTTTCAAATCCAATGATTCGCTATGTCACTAGGGTTACGACAACGTTTATCTACGGTAGGTATGACATTTTCGAAATCATTTCCAACTTGTGCGCAAAACACGATGTTATGAACATTTCTTTTTCAACTTTATGTATTAAATATTTCACAGGATTCAGTTATGACCAGTACAGTCAACAAATGACGTCAATACTGCTTTCAAATAAAATAAGGGTTAGAAGAATGGAAGTTTTCTTGCAAAGAACTTTTCCATAGGGGTGGTTTTTTCCATTGTAGAAAAAAACGTGCGTCATTGCCCCCGTTACGCAAATTTTGCAGAAAATCTTGTACTGAGAATTTCGTAATAGAGAAACGTGACTTCTAACTGTAGTTTTGTTCTGAATAACTTTTTTCGTTATTTATGTTATTTTGTATGTAGGTACGTTATGAGTGAGAGATATTATGACAAAGCCAGACAATTGTTCTTAATTAGCCCTGGGTAGAAGGGGTGAGTCCCGTTTGGTAAGTATCCCGTCTGGACAACTAAACAAAATAGCATCACAATAATCCCGTTTGTCAGATTATATTTTTAATGAGACTAATTACCAATAGCGAAGGGTAATTTTTTTAAAGACATAAGCCGAAGTACCTACATTATCTTTAATGTGATTATATTATTTGTCTATAGAACACTGACTCTGCCATTTTTCAAAGGGAATCTGGTAGAAACCGAGTTGTTTGGAACCTTCGCCACTGCTAATTACTGTAACTGTAACTTAAGAGTTTTGTGCAACGATATTGTGCATAAAGTGTACTCGCCTCATATTTATTAGATCGCGAAAGCTCATTCGAGGAAATTTTATATGTATACGGATATTTTTATTTGTTGTACTTCTCTTTGGCTTAAATTCCATACTTATTTACTTACCAACGCCGTCGACGTGGCTGAGATCTGGTGGCCTACCATGATGTCTTAAAACAGGAGTAATTCCAGTGTGGGAAAGAGATGGCGCTAGACGACCTGTATAGCTCTGTCTCTTTCCCACCCTGGAATTACTCCAGCTTTAAGACGTCATACTAAACCCCTGGTCGACTCATCATCATCATATTCCCTTGTCCCATGTTACTTGGGGTCGGCGTAACACGTTTTTTTCTTCCATTCTCCACTGTCAACCGTCACGCTATCATTTACTCCTTTCTTTTTCATATCATTCCTCACACAACCCATCCATTGTTTCCTTGGTCTTAATATAATACACACACCGGCACAATTAGGGGAACACAAAAAAAAGGTTGATTTTTTCTAACATTGTCGGGTATTTTTATAAGTAGTTTTTGTTTAAGTGTTAATAACTTCATAACAGATTGTTTTAAGTACCCCCAACTTTAATTTTAAGTGTTTTGACAAGACTTTATATATAAAGTTGCACTCTGAAAGTATTCTTATAAAATTTTTACAACATTAATTAATACACTTGGTGAGTTTTTTTTGGCAAACTCATCCATTCAATACTTAAACTGCAACTAGATTTCAAATTATAAAATCACAGAAAGATTTGGGGCTAATATTGCCTCAATCATAGTATTTAATCTCATCATAGTTTGATAAAATAGAGCCAACTTTATTAAACAAAGACATCGGCTGTTCTTCTAGCTCTTTTAACCATGGGAGCAATAAAACAGTTTACGGACGCGTGTGCGTTGTTTAGTTGTCACGGCAGATATCCCGTAATTGACAGTATAAGTTCAATAAAAGTGTTATTGGTAAAAACAAGCCCAAATCATAAGTGATATTTAAACTTCATAATTAACCTCTCACAGTACAACACAAAAATCAGCTCAAAACAGAGCTGGCTTCAATTAAGTCAGACATAATGTTGACTACATAGTTATCAATTCAACTTGCACAATTTTATGATTGATGATGATGATTTTACAAATTCATATTGCAAGTAATATGTATTACCACCTGCGGTCGTTGACGTCGTACTTTTCTTGTCGCGTCTGAAGGCGTTTGATCATTACCTTCAGAATAGATGTCATTCTAATTGGTTCTCGGAACCGCTTCCAGACTTCCAAAGATGTGCAGCTCTGTAGTGCAGAATATGAACGCGTTTTGAATTTTTATTTATGTTTTGTAGACGTGATCTTTATTGATATCTATATACCGATAAAGAACACGTCTGTAAAGTTCGACCTGCTACTTTAATCAACTGCTGTGGTTGGATTTTTCTAAATAAGTTATTTTATTTTATTAATTCGTAAGAACCAACAATTACACATTATATATTACAAAAAATAGAATATAAGGAGTTATACAAATGTTCAACCAACAACGTTCACCACAGATACACAAAAGACAAAAACAATGTTGGTGAAGTAAAAGTCGGACAGAATAGACAATTGCATGAGATAAAATACACATAATTACAGCCACTGCTAAAGAACACTAAAGACATTTATTATTCACATAGATTCTGGATTGTGTCAACTAATATCTAGTTTTCTAAATGATCCAACAGACAGAGCAAATACATCCAAGTTAGAGAAAAACAAAATTGAAATGAAAAAATCCGTAGGGCCAAGGATGAGTTATTGGGGCCACACTTCTGCATTGCCTCCGTCAGCCAAAGATGTTTACGTGGTCTTAAACAGAGATTGAAATAGGTATAGTTTATTTGCATAAACTAAAAGGAAGTACCTAAGTAACATCAGGAGAGTTGCGGTCAAACGCAAGCCTATTTCGTGTAAAGAAAACCAACATATATGTAAATACCTCCCTCAAATTAAACAGCTTTAATTCAGACGTTAAAAATCATTCCCGGATATTACAGGGAGACATTGTTACTTTCTGGAAGTTATTCCGATTTCAGACAACCAGAAATGTCAAAATCACAATGTCAGGCACTGCAAGTACCAATAATCTTTTCAATATTTTTCCTTAAATCCCTAAGTCTAAAAACCATACAAAATGGTCGTGTAAAACGTACACACGGTACTAGCTTCATTAATATTTCCGCACGACCGATGCTTAGGTTAAAAGCTAATTCACGTGTTAAAACGCGACGCGACAGCCGAGTGGGACCCTTAAAAGATTTTTTTTCTGCGCCTTTGGAATTCATTTGGCAGGGCTATAATCAGTAGCAAATCGTGCAGAAACAAGCCAAACTTATCACGAAAGGAATCCGGAGAGGAATCCGCTCCGTGTGCGTTACAATTTCTATCAAACCCTTGTAATCGTTAATGGAAACTGTTTCTATAATAGACCCCAAGATTTTTGTTTAAATTTTTTTGAGGTTTTAGGAAACTTCGCACGTTCTTTTAGGGTTTTTGTGCTCTTGGACTATTCGTAATTATGTTGGTAATGACTGTCTATGTCTAGTTATTGTTTTATTGCAATAATACGATCTGAATGTTATCACACCTTTTTGTGCATCGAAATATCGGTATTTCAATGCACTTAAACTCAATTTATCAATTTATTGGCAACTTTCATGTTACTTATTTTACTTAATTCTTTTTTATCTCTCTCTCTCTCTTTTAAACTACTTTTATCATCCAGTTCAAATTATATGTAACAGGAAATAAACCAAATATACGGTACGAAAGTCGTGGTTGGATCACATCCTTCTTTGAAAAGGAATAGAGTACGGAATTTTTATTTCAAGAATTCACATTTAAAATATAAAAATAGAATCTAATCGCAATAAAACTGCTCTTGCACTGGTTTTAATATCCAGCGCATTATGACGCGCATAATGCGCTCCAAGATCAGTAATTATGAAAAAACGATCTCTTCGAGGAAACTCACTTTATTAAATACGAACCGCTCCGTTGGGTTTGTAGATGTAAGTATATAGGCAAGCTTCTCCACTGCGATTGATTAATCTTCGGTCTGGTGACCAAGTTGGACAAAATGTATTAGATTATTGCTTTAGAATATTCTGAAAAGCAGCATGAGTTGAACATTTGGGTTCCTAAGGGTTTTGTAACAATATTTTGATTTAAAAGAGTGTCCATAGAGTTCGTTGCCCATTCTTCTCCATAGAGATCTACGCTTTGGAATGAGGAACGATCGAAACTTGAAAGATTTCCGATGATATTCGACATTTTACACGAACTTTTTTTATTAGTATGGGTAACTCGTCGCCAGTAATCTGTCAGCTACCGAATGAAACCACCGCTGCGATTGGGTGCTAGTTTATTACTGTCGTAGCAACACAATATCATAATAGTGCAGGCACGCACACAAACACATACACATCAGTTTTACTTTTCAGACTTTTTAGTTTTTATAATTACTTTTTTATTCTTTTTTGTAAGGCCCTCATATACGGCCTCCATGTAAGTTGTCGGCGCCGATACAAAATGTCCTATGGAAATAGTCGACTCAATCATTTAATTTGCTGGAATGCCCGTGCAAATCGATTCATGTTTCGATTTCCGTCTGAAAATAATTGGTATTGAGTGAAGATCGCTGGGATGAATAAACATGATAACACTGGCCGGTATGACATTTGGTGCAAGATATTTAAGACTTGATTTTATTTTAACACCGAGGTCATTTTTTCTGGGTCAGCTCTTGTTTAATACATAAAGATAAAAAACGATTTCACTAAAAAAAATACTGTTTTTCCTCTATATAAAAAATTGCGTTTTAAGTGATTTTCTACAAATGCATTTGGAAGCGTACGGGACCCATTCTATATTTTAATAATTGTGTATTTAAATGAGTTCCACCTTTTTCCATGCGTGCGTGTGGTTTGCTTCGTAGTCGGGTTTCTATGTCCTATGTTAGGGTTTTGGTTTCCGCACTTAGCCCTTAAAGTGGACCATTGTAGGTACGTGGTTATACAGTTTATTTGGCTACCGGTTAACGATACTTTAAGGTCATACATACTCATATAGACAAATACACGTTTACAAATACTCCTAACCCCACACCCCGCGAATGGCAGCCATCTTGTTTTTTTAATCACTTGATCTGGAGTATGTTCAATGAAATGCGAATATGCCAATATCTGTGAATATAAGAGTCCTAGAGACGTGCAAATGATCTTATTGGTTTTTTAAAGGTAGCCGAGGCTATCGAATTAGCAAATAAATTTTCCTAAATAATATGCAGAAAGTGGCTAAAAAAATACGAAATTATACGTAAAAATTACTTATATTTTTTACAGTTTCTATGTATGAGTATTTGAGTCAATGAGTCAACCTACACAATGTTCTCAACAAAAATATGTTAGATTTTATCGGTCTGTGTAATTTAACCAAAGATTTTAATCGTTAAATACCTCATCATGTTTAGCTCATATATCATTTCCCAGTATAAAAGGTGTTCATGTTCCAGTAAGTCTATGTCACAAGGCAGGGTACACCTCCTATCCTGATCTCTGTGCGCCAACACATACAGTCAAAGTGCCATCTATGACGCCGTGGAACTGGTAAAGTTGTAAGCAAACTAAATTAGCAGTATATAACTCATTCACTCTTTCGTAGGTACATTTTTGCATTAGATGTGGCCGACAGGGGATGGCTTTTGTTTAGTTAAAACTCATTTACAGGCTTCCGCGAGAGTTGTAGAACGAAAGAGGAATTGTGGAGAACTCTTTGTGAGACTTTTTACACATACTTACCGGCTTAATTTTTATTGTAGCTTGCAAGTTAATTGAAAAACGCTTCGTTGTTTGTCTACCGTTCAATCTAATTTGCTTGTTAGAATATTCTTTTAGCAGCCTTCTTTTCTAGGAATGGTCTTTTTTATTTCGGTAATGTGGAAATAGTCTATTATGATATAGGTGGGGAAAATTTGTTATTCATTTGAGGCGGAATTAACACCCGAGCTGCAGGCGATGGTGTTATGGAGCCGAGAACTGCAGTAACTAATCCCCACGCGTATCAAACGACGTTTTTCAATACAATTTCGAAGAAATAAAATGTTAGAACGTATTGTATTTTGTTAGGAATTATTAGGAAACTGTGATTTAATTTGCATTTTTTCCGCGCTTTGCTTTCGCCAGATTGAAGAAGAAGCAAAGGTATGATGCCGCTAAACAGCCTAATATGAAAAATAGAAAATTCAAATATTTTTAATTAATAACACCATATTAATTTGTTCCCAAAAGTAAATATTTGTTTTAAATAATCAGGTTTATCTATGATATTCTATTTATAAACACAATTTAAATACTCATTCACTCAATAAAAATATTTACGCCGTAAAAACGTGATTAAAAAATAATCCCCGCCGACTATAGTCATTGAACCCATTTGGACTTAGTATAAGTATCTAGTATCAGTACCTAGTAGTATTATCTGTGGAAATTTTTATTTCAAAAAAATATTAAAAATCCACACGTGTGAAATAATAATTGCATGTTGAACCGTATCGAAGCGATAAAACCAGTTTTCGAGAAAGTGAAAAGTTTAGTCCTTTACTTGTGAAAATAGTGTCGGAGGAGTGATGTGTATGTGTGTGTATGTGTGCGTGCCTGCACCGTTATAATGCTGTGTTGCTACGACAATAATAAACTTCTTCAACATAACATAACTTAAAAGAAAAACCTTGTTTTACACGGTCAACTTAATCGTACCCTATGTTGGTATTTCTTACCTCTCAGTCCTAGTATTAGTATTATATGCGTACCAGCTGATTCAGGAGAGAAAATAGCTTTAAGCATTTCCATTCTACTAGCGTCCAATCGCAACGGTGGTTTCATTCGGTATCTGACAGATCAATAACACAAGCGCATTTTGAAGGTCCCGCCTACTTTCTAAATGCGCTTTTTCACTTTATATAATATCAAAATCAAAATATTTTTTATTTCACATAGACCTACATGGGCACATATGAAACGTCGACAAAAAGGTGCACGGTTCGGGTTGGTCGTTTCCTATGGAGAAGAACCGGCAAGAAACTCCATGGTTACTCTTTTAAAATGATTAGATTTTACAATATTATCATGTTACAGCATTAGTACTCAAGTATGGGGGGACAGCATAGGCCCGACGATAAGTCGTTACTTACTACACAAAAAAACGGAAAACAAGATAGAGGTTAACAAAAGTTATCACACCTCTAGGAATCTACAAGGCCTACACTGTTCACACATTCACAATGTTAATGTTATCGTGGAGCTCGACTTATAACTCAAGGAGCTCAACGTCACGACGAACAATACCAAAGAAAGGACATTTGGGTGGGTCGCTTATAGTACTCAAACTGCCAGACAATAGTTAAAATTAGAGAAAGACCCACATGGTCCTCACATTCACAATATAAAAATAATAAAATATTTGTCATATTAAATAATCATGTCAATTCATTAAATGTCAACACAAAACTCAAAACTAAATAAAAAAACAAAAATAAAATATTTAACATGTAAATATTCGTCAAAAAATAATATCATACTTGAAAAAGTAAACAATGTCATGTGTATAAAGAAAATTCATAAAATGTCAAATTGTAAAAAAAATAAAAATAGGTATAAAGTCAATTCAATTTCGATTCAAATTCGAGCAGTTCAATCCCAAGCTTTTTTGTCCTCTATACAGGGTGTTTGGCGCATGGACCGACACAATTTTTCCAGGGATTTGGGAGGTCATTAGCTAGGTTCTACCCATACACCCTTTGTCCCAAATGTCACGGTTGGTTACATATGTTTTTTTTTGTTTAAATGAAAAAAACGCCCAAAATGTTTCCTTTAATTCGAAATAACTTTTTTGTTTGTGGGCGTAGTGGCACAAAACAAATTTTGTTGCATTCTCCAAAGTCTTTTAAATCTAAAAACATCTTTGTTTTATACAACTGGTTTCAAGAAAATTCCTTACAAGCTTCTAAAGTAATTTTTTTTATTTAATGAATGAATTTTTACAACTTCTAAATTAATTATAAAAAAAAATAAAAGTCATTTTGAACTTAGCTTTATTTTAAAAAGTTCTTTAGTAGATACCCTTTCTAACGGTATGCTACATGTCATAGAAATTATTCATTATGTAGTCAAAATACTAGTTAGGAGAGTCAGGGTTCAGAAAAGACTTTTTAAGGTTATTTTGTTTTTAATAAACGAAAGTTATAAAAAGGAGGCAAAACACCGGGAGAGGTGGAAAGTAATAGGGGAGGCCTTTGCCCAGCAGTGGGACAGAATAGGCTAGTTAAAAAAAAAGTTATAAATCTTGTTCAAATTGACCTCCTCCATTTCGTATGCATGCACGACATCTGTTTCTTATTTCAACTGTCGTTGTACGTAGTGCCCGAACTTGTTGTGCCTGTTTTGGAAGAAGGTGTGCCGATAGTTTTCCAAAATGGCGGCTGTCCAGCACACTACCAACTGGACGTGCGAGAGCATTTAAATAATGCCTTTCCAAACGCATGGATTGGTAGAGGCGGCCCTATTCCGTGGCCCGCACGGTCCCCAGACCTGACGCCTTTGGATTTTTACGTCTGGGGACGTGCAAAAGAATTGGTTTACCAGACAGAAGTGCCCACTAGGGAAGTTCTAACTGAACGAATAACCGACGCGTTTCAAACTATGAAAGAAGAAATGCGACTACGTACAACGACAGTTGAAATAAGAAACAGATGTCGTGCATGCATACGAAATGGAGGAGGTCAATTTGAACAAGATTTATAATTTTTTTTTTTAACTAGCCTATTCTGTCCCACTGCTGGGCAAAGGCCTCCCTTATTACTTTCCACCTCTCCCGGTGTTTTGCCTCCTTTTTATAACTTTAGTTTATTAAAAACAAAATAACCTTAAAAAGTCTTTTCTTAACCCTGACTCTCCTAACTAGTATTTTGACTACATAATGAATAATTTCTATGACATGTAGCATACCGTTAGAAAGGGTATCAACTAAAAAACTTTTTAAAATAAAGTTAAGTTCAAAATGACTTTTATTTTTTTTATAATTAATTTAGAAGTTGTAAAATTTCATTCATTAAATAAAAAAAATTACTTTGGAAGCTTGTAAGGAATTTTCTTGAAACCAGTTGTATAAAACAAAGATGTTTTAGATTTAAAAAACTTTGGAGAATGCAACAAAATTTGTTTTGTGCCACTACGCCCACAAACAAAAAAGTTATTTCGAATTAAAGGAAACATTTTGGGCATTTTTTTCATTTAAACAAAAAAAAACATATGTAACCAACCGTGACATTTGGGACAAAGGGTGTATGGTTAGAACCTAGCTAATGACCTCCCAAATCCCTGGAAAAATTGTGTCGGTCCATGCGCCAAACACCCTGTATAATCTTTAACAGTATAAAATCCTTTCCGGCAAAGTTTACGTTTTATAAAGGATTTGAATTTATTAAGGCTTACATTTTGAATGTGGCTTGGTAGTTTATTATAAAAGCGAATACATTGGCATCTGAAAGATCCACCTATTTTCTTGAGCCTTGTTGTGGTTACAATATATTTATGTCTATTTCTTGTATTTATATTGTGAATATCACTATATTTCTTAAACAGCTTTATATTTTTGTGAGCATACAAAAGATTTTCATAAATATACTGAGAAGGAACAGTCATTACATTAATAATATGAAAATAACTGAAGTAAACTAATCGGGCTGTCTCTACATCGGTTAAATTACGAATTTTTCTAACTGCGCATGCTGCAGAGCTCAGCTTTTTCGACAATTTATCTATATGAGGCCCCCACTGAAGCTTAGCGTCTAAAGTTAAACCCAAGAACACCGTGCTATCTTCAGGGTTCAACTCTTCGCCCTTTACCAACACACAAGTTTTCACCTGCCTAACGTGAGGCAGTGTAAACTTAATGCATTTGGTTTTTTTTTCATTAAGAAGCAAATTATTAACGTTAAACCAATGCACCACTTTCGAAATAGCGCTATTTACATCGTCAACAACTAGCTGTTGTCGTTTAAGTTTAAATAAAAGCGAAGTGTCATCCGCAAATAGCACTATATCGTGGTTGTCCTTTATGAGGTGAGGCAAATCATTAATATAAATAAGAAACAAGAAAGGGCCAAGAATCGAGCCCTGTGGGACTCCCATTATTATAATAGATCCGGGTGATCTTTTTCCGTTCACGTCAACGCTCTGGATCCTATCACTCAGGTATGAGATAAGAAGATCCAGAGCACTGTTTCGTATTCCGTAGTGGCGGAGCTTCCTGATTAAGGTTTCATGAAGGACGCAATCAAATGCCTTGGATAAATCGCATAAAATGCCCAAAGCATCACATTTATCTTCCCATGCATTATAAATATGTCCTAAAAGTTCGACACCAGTAGTTGAGCGACCCTTCGTAAAACCGAACTGTTTATTATGTAATAATTTGTGTTTATTAAAAAATGTTTGTAATTGGTCTAAAATTAATTTCTCAAAAACTTTACTGAAAGTTGGCAGTACTGAAATAGGTCTATAATTTGTGGGGTCTGATGTACTACCTGCCTTAAATAAAGGAATAATTTTACTATTTTTCATAAGGTCAGGAAACTCCCCACAATCAATACAATTATTAAAAATAGAAGCTAAGGTAGGTGCTACAATATCAATAATAGACTTGGCAACTTCTACAGAGTTACCCCACAGATCCGCAGTGTTCTTAACATTTAAGATTTGTCATTTCGAATAATCAACTTTAAAATCGAAATCAACTAAAAAATACATGAGAAACCTAAAGATGATTTTCAAATACCTATTCAATGATATCCGAATAGAGATATATGCACAATATAGCGTGTGGTTGTCGCCAAATAATGTAGATTTTGATTGCTTTATTTCTATCGTGACACTCGCAAATCGATTGACATAAGAATCATCGAAATCCCCGCGCGCCTGTCCACGCGTTTGACAGAGCGCCACAAAGAAACAATCACACACACATAGGCTGATACACATTACACTCCTTTGCGTCGCGCAGTCGGGTAAAAATCCGTGAATGATTGCGTTCGATTGCATGTTTGAGTGCGTTGGTTTGTCTAGGTCAGCCCGATATTTTCTACGCCGTCCCAAATGATAACATTGATTTTATTATTTACTAGCGACCCGCCCCGGCTTCGCACGGGTGCATGTATTATACATTATAAACCTTCCTATTGAATCACTCTATCTATAAAAAAAATCGCATCAAAATCCGTTGCGTAGTTTTAAAGATTTAAGCATACATAGGGATATAGGGACAGAGAAAGCGACTTTGTTTTATACTATGTAGTGATAAGTTATTGCCCTCAATCTTCGCGGGCCTACCTTAAGCGTGAAATTATTGTAAAAATATTAATTCCCTATTCGAATCGGATTTTGTTAACAATTTCAAGGGTTTTAATTTTTTTTGCATGGAACCCTAATCTATTTTCTAAATATAAATAAAGTTATATATACTTACTCCTTCTATGAGCCAGTAAAAGTCACGTCAAAATCGGTCCAGCCGTTTCGGAAATTAGCCGGAACACACAAAAGTTTAAAAAAACGTTTTCGTTATAAATCTGTAAATAGGGTCAAACAGGAAAGCTGAGTCTAGCCAAAATAAAAGCTTTTTAATAAACGAAAAAACGCTACAGCGCGAACGTTTTGCCATTTCGCGTTTATTTCATCACAGACAAACCTTCGGCCAACGAAAATAAACATCACTGTGAATACTGTGATGCAAAAAGTGAACTTTGTTTCCGTTTGCCGATTCAATATAGGGTATGTTTGGCCTCGAAATAATAACGAAACACCTTTTTTCCCACTGCCACTCGAAAAAGGGCATTTTATTAATCGATAACTGTGAATAAAACTCTCTGCTACTCACTGAGTGAATAAAACCATTTTGAATTCGGAACAATATAAGTTTAATTTTATATGTTTTGTTTTAAAAATGTTTAATAAGAAAAAATATGAATAAAAGAAATAATAATAAGTTTATTTGTTGCTCCTGAAAATGTAACAATATGTTGAACAGTATTTAAATGCAGTTAGAATTAAACACACACAATAAATATGAGCAACTGCGCCTGAGCTAGGCCGAGCCTTTATTTCAGGTCCAGTTCTCTTCCCAGAGATTTGTTATGAGTGGTTTTAAAAATGGTTGGACATTTTAGTTAATCGCTTTTTATAAACAGAATTAATAAATCAAAATCAAGTCAAATTATTTTACAAAAATCAATTCCCAAAAAGTTGATTTGGGTGTGTATTCTTATGTGATTGTTAGTGTTGTGTTGTGGGAGTGGGTGTTGTGGGTGTGTGTGTTGTGTTGTGTGTTTAGTGTTTGTATGGACGGGAGTTAAGTTTTTATTTTATCTTAAAGTTTTGGGAAGATCCTCAGTTTGGTCCTCATAGTTTGGTAATCACATTTAAGCAGAAAATCGAATACTTTGGTTTTGCATTTTTGTATGTTTAGTGTGTAGATGTTGAGTATGGAATTGAGTTTGTTGTAAAGAATAGGACTGCAGAAACAGAAGAACCTATGTATAAATATATGTTTAAATTGATTGGATCATGGGACTACGGCATTGGGACGTTCGTTTAACCACAATACTCCTGTCTAAGGGTGTAAGAGTGTGTTGTTTGAGGATCGTAGTTATAATGAAGTGTTGGCGGACGGTAGGTAATTTCCAGGATTGATATACTAGATATGTAGGATAATAGATGGGTCGAAAGGGTCCTAACTTTAAGGATAGCCCGTTGTGCTATTTCTAGCGAAAGAAGAGTGGTTTTCGAAGCTCCACCCCAACATATAATACAATAGGTTTGTAGGAGAAGCACAGTAATATTGGCCTGTATGATTACTAAATGTGCCTGTATGTTTGTCATAGCTATGTAAATTTACAAACAAATCACTTAAGTACATAACGGTCACCAGACCCATTAAATTCGTACATAATAACAGTAAAGTCACTAACAGTACTGAGAAAGCTTTGTTAAGTACATAATGGCCAAAATGTAAACAAAGGCTCTGATTGGTCAACCGACGGAGCCACATTTTGTGTTTCGAGCAGGTCTCGACGGGTTGCTGAGGACGGGTCGTTGAAACCTGTCGGGAGCCATTCCGCCGGTTGACGCACCGATTGGCATAGTGCCTTATAAATTTTGTATTTCTAGAGATAACTAGGATAGAAGATACCTTAGCTTTTATACGTACATCGAGCACTCACCATAGTACTTTAAGCATAAATATTTTAGGTAATATAGCTAAACGATTAAGATCAATATACTATTCAGATCAATTGCTAGAGGCAGATCTAAGAGAATATTATACAGTTATAAACCTGGTTATTATTATACAGGAAAAAGAATAGTTATCATATTTAAAGTCCCAATACCTAATCTTCCCTCACAAGTTCGAATTATATAGATTAGCAATAGTTCCCAATAAATTCCTCCTTACCCTTTCATTGCAACCAATGGGAAAGCTTTCAAGTACATAGAGGCTGAATGCCCGAAGTTTAATCGGTGTCAATCGACGAGAGGACATCCAGACTCCATCCAAGGGCAAATTTTAAATCAATCCCCACCGAAGTCATGCTTTCCCACTAAACTCACGCTAACCAAAGAAGCGATGGAGCAATTGTACGACAGACTCACCTTTCCACAACCAACCCGAATCGAGCTACAATGCGAACGTCAAGAATTCATCTCTCTACACGGAAGTTATCTCACCACCATTTGACGGCACGGTTGGCGCAGTGGCTGAGCGATTGACTGCTGCGTTGCGTGTCACGGGTTCGATCCCCGCACGGAACAAAAATAGTTGTATGGCCTACAGATAGTAGTTACGGGATTGGCTGTTTGTAGATGTGACTTTAAATGTTTGTAAACGCACCCACGATACAGGAGAAATTCCTAGTGTGAGGCAAAGTTTAACAAACAAAAATTCCATATGGCAAAAATACTAACTACACACTGAGCAGTAGCACTATCATCAATACGAATGACAATATCAAAGGACAACCGCTGAAAATCACCGAAATAACTATGAACCTGAACGTTGCCAATTAATTTATTCCACATCTTAAGTTAAATTCATTACACCTGAAAAGTCTACGTGAACTCGAAAATAAAATCTTAATGCAGCAACCAGTACAACTCGATCACGCAAACCTGGAACAATCGATTTACGATATGACTATCCCACTATATGTCGGTGCAACTGTCCTTACTGATCGTTACTCTCACCATACGTCGGCATAATGTTTGCACAAAGCTCACAAAAAAACAATATTCACTAGATGAAAGCGCTAAAAATCATCAGTACGAAGATGCAGAATCGCCTACAATCAAGAAAAATGTACCAGCAACATTCTCGCTGAAATTGCTCAAATAGTGTCCTGAGGGGGGAGGTGTTACGTAGCCTGCCTACACCAAATCGGCTGAATAGCGACATGATAGCCATTTTCATACAACGGATGTTTTCCACATAAAATTGCAACACTGGGAATCTGCTGACTCGAAGCCTCGTGTCGCCGCCAAGGGCCGACCACCTAAGTCCTTCGAATCTGATGATGCCCCATCCGCGTTTCGCAAACGTTTAGAAATGTAAGTATTTTTCTTAATAATTAATTCGGCACTTCGGTACAAGCATCAGCCAAGTCTAGGCTAAAGATATAATTTGTAATTTGAAAGTAATTATACTCTTTTCTAAATTAATTTTGGTTTTTTTTAAGTCCTCCGGCTGCCACCTTAATAATTAGAAAGAAATAATGAAAAAAAAAACGTGCCGACAAGTTTATAACACTGAATTTCGATTTTTTTTCTAATTTCACTATAAATTAATGTTTGTATTTAATCCTTTGTTCTCTTATTACCGATTATTTTTAAAATATATAATAAAATGTGATAAATCAAATCAAATCTTATCCCAACTTTATTGGCGTCGCGTCGGCTTGCAGTCTAATCGGATGCAGCTGAATATCAGTATTTTACATGGAGCGACTGCTTATCTGACCTTCACAACCCAGTTAGTACTGGGTGGGTAATACGGTACCCCTTGGTAAGACTGGTTGTCAGGTTTTCGGTCCACTGATTTCCTGTAACGACTGTCAAAGAACTACAAATGACAGCCGGAACAAACGGATTTATGTACTTTCCGACGCACGGAGGAAACTCGATAGGTATGTTATGAATTAGTGGGCACCCATCCACAGACCAACCTTGGTAAGTGCGGTTTAACCTTGAAGATCGACCCGAGTGGCCGTTATTATTAACTTACGGGAAATATAAATACTATACTTCTATTTAATGTCTCGCAGTCAATGGTAAAAACACACAACTCGTGAAAAAAAAATCATCTCTGTTCTTGTATCCCTCGAATTAAATTCCCTTTCTTCACTTTTTGTATAATCTAGGTACTATTGAAACTTCCATAGGTTTCATATTCGCTATAGTTTTTTTTATTTCAGTAAAAATTGAATTCCGGATAAACATTTTTTTTTTCATTCGGAAAACGAGATGTATTCTCCGAATGCAGTTATGAAAAATTGATACTTTTAACAGAATATTTTAAGTTTTAATTTTTTATGTACTTAATTGGAACAAAGAATGTATGAATTCTGAAAAAGTAAGTAAGAAGATATGCGAGTAGGTAGATGAATCCAAAAAGTTGCGAGCTAACTGACTCAGATTCTGTTCTAATTAGAAAAATATACTACGCCTCGTGGAAAATTCCTACATCCGTTCACTGAAAGGATGTAGGAATTTTCTACGAATTTTCCTTTGTCTCACATAACATTATAATTATATTAATAGGTACACAGAATGAATATTATTATTTATTACAACAAATGCTCGCCACATCTTTTCCTTCCTTATCTTGGAATGTGAAATGCGTCTCTTGATCATTTCATTATTATAATAATGTTGTCTTGTCTCGCCAGGAAATAGGATTCTGCCATACGGATATTAAACGGGTGCGCGTTTTAAATTACCTAAATTCAAAATAAAAATCTTGTTATTTCATAATTCAGTATTGGTAGCAGAACAATCATGTATAAAATAAATTGCAAAATGGATAAAATATTAATACATATCTTATACTGAAGCTGTTTATCATTTAGTTATTAAATCATTAGTTGATGAGTTAAAGGATTTCGTCTCGCACTTAAATTGAAAACGGAATAAAATAAAAATCTTATTAAATAAACTTCAGAATTGCCTTTTGAGTTTATTGGTACCGTTTTTATCTTGCACTAGCTGTTGCCCGCGACCTTCGATAAAAATATTACTTCGCTTTGAATCAGATTTTGTTACCAATTTCAAGGACTTTTTTTTTGCACGGAACCCTAATTATTTTTCTAAAATAAAAGTAGGCTATTTTAGACCTTATAACATCAGCTATTTGTCAGTAAAAGTCCCGTCAAAGTCGGTTTAGCCGTTTCGGAGATTAGCCGGATCAAACAGACAAACAAACGTTGAAAAAAGAATGCTTTTGTGCCGTATTTATTAAAATATTCAGTAAAAAGTTGTTATTTTGATATTACAAACAAACTCTTCAATTTTATTTATTTGTATAGATGTTTAAAATAATGTATAGATTTGAAAAGCACGGTACTCTATTAATGACATTTTTGTAAGTATATAGTTTACAAATTACTAGTCCAGCCGGGAGTAATATAAATGAAAGTCCAGAAGGTTAGGTAAAACTTGATGTCTATATTGGTAGCTAGTTACTTCACAAATTACATTGGTTAAACACAACTGTCCTACACAAAGGCTTGGAGACGACTACTGGAGCGGGGGAACACGCTTTAAATCGTAGGTGTCGTCTCTGGTTACAAAAGGTATAATATGTGTCACTACAACATCAAACTATGCTGCGCTCAGGCTACTAATCTACTAGTACCTGCTAATATTATAAACATCTAATCTTCGGAACTACGTTTCCGTGTGATAGTGCTAGTTCTTTATAAATGCAAAAATGGGAGCGATGCTCTGAACTCTTCATTATTGCCGCATCTGCAGCCCTTCTGTGCCCCGACCTCGAGCTGGAATTCCTTTAAAAGCTTTTAGATCAAACACTGAATATTGATACTTCTTTAACTGTATACTAGGTTTCTTTTTACTTTTCAGCTCATCGGTTTCGCTGAAAGGCTCGATGTTTTACACACTTGGCTGGCTACAATACCAGTATTTCTGTAATTATATTGCGATCAAAAATGTTTATTAGATACATACAGGTATTCGTTTGAAACTGATAAATATTAATAAACTTTACCTCATTGTAATTAAAAAGGTATCGTTTTCCCGATAGGAGGCATAGTAGATCGATTTTTCGCCCCCGTAAACCCCTTTATTGCAACTTTCATCAAAATCGTTGAAGCAATTTTCGAGAACGTGAAAATATAAGGATGTCAAAATATTGCCCTTTTAATAGTATAGAATTTAATAGAATAGGATAGGACAAACAGTTGAAAGAAACCACCAAGAGTCATCATAGTTTTAAAGGCTTTGCAGAGCCTACATAGGTAGATATGACCCGAGACTTCAGTTTAGGTGCCTAAATATACCCCTTACTTTTTTTGAAATTGTCGTAAAGAAAGTTTTGAGTATCAATGTGGCTGGGTACAGAGTAGAGGAAGACCAAAAAAACGATAGATGGACTGTGTAAAGGATGATATGGCAAGAAAGATGTCGAGATGACGAGTAATAGAGAAGTATGGAACAAGAAGAGATGCTTCGCCGACCTCAAATAAATTGGGATAAGGGCAAGAGAATGATGATGACATCATTAAAATTAATACGCTTGATAATTTCGAACCCTGTTTATTTTACTTCTTTCACGTTCATACTTCTGGTCTTATACGCACGTCGGTTGCGAGTGTGGTGCCTACTACAATCTCACCTTTCTTAAGAACATCGCCAATAACGCAAAGTTACACACTCGCACTGCTTTGGAGTGTCACGGCGAGAATCCACCATAAAAGTATGTCCTTCAAAGGCGTCTCCTCCCGGCATTTCCACTCATTTCTATCTCGTTTACCTTATCAAAGATTCCGTAAATAATTCTCAGAAGAAACCTTAACAGGTACATGATACTGATTAATACACCTACACAGTATTACAAGAAAGCAGAATGTTAATAATAATCTTATAAGCTTGCGCGCTTGTGAAAAAAATTAGTTCGGAGATGTACACTCCCTCGGCCCGTCACACTGAAGTCTTTTAAAACGGTAATTTAAAACCAAAAAAGCCGACTGAAAAACAAAAAACATTCCAAATAATAATAAATTTTATATACTAGTGAGTATCGTATTATAAAAATTAATTAATCCATCGACTCTATCCCGCTATACGCGGAACGCTGTGAATTTCAGAAACATAAACCTATATTGTCGTCTGGACATTTCATACAAATCGTAACCGTTTCGTGATAAGGTAGTCAATAAATTCCCCCGTGGATATGTGTAGGTATTTAAGCAACTTTGTAGCTACTTGCCGACTTTAATGCAGCATGTTTGTACGGGAAATTTTTAATATATTAGAAAAGTTTAACCTGCGGGACGGAGGCAGTACGGAACGCGCGGGCACCGACTTTAAAATTTGTTGCTCTATACCTACCCTGTTTTATTTTTACTTTAATAGGATTAGGAGAGATTTTAATGCGGGAAAATAAACAGTTGTGGCTTTAAAAGTTGCCTAAGAACAATCGTTAGGATAATGTTGGTAGTTCATTAGCAAACAGTAATTTATTCGGCGGGCATTAGAGTAATTAAACAGACAAATGCTATGAAGACAGATGGGTTTCACCAATTTGGTTATTTCAGTTTTTGTTGTTTGAGAATTGATAAGAATATTAGTTTTGGTAGGTGAAGTAACGTTCTTTTTTATTCAATTACTTTAAGGCAAAGTAACTCTAAAGGCCGACGGACACCGGGGACGGCTTCGCAGAGGATTTTATCTTTCATCATCATCCACAGCCTGAATTCACCCACTGCTGAGTGTAGGCCTCTCTTTTCTTCTGCCAATCTCCACGTTCCTGTGCCAGCCTCATCCATTTTTTTCCCCCGATGGCAACTATGTCGTCTGCCCATCTGGCCGATCTTTACCGAACGTAAATTCATACGTAGCTAGTAGTAACAAGATACAGATTCCAATTTTTAGAGATCGACCCGACGACGGCTTCGAAGAGGATGCCGCGGCAGGATGTGACGGCCTGCGACGGGACGCGACGGGAGGTAACGGCATACTTAGGGACGCGTGGGCATGCGGCGGCAAGCTGAGAGACGCCATGGCATCCGCTATTTTTATACACAATGTTATTTATAGACTACTAGCTGCTACCCGCTACTTCGTTCGCGTGGCTATTTAGGTGTGTATGTGTGAGACTGCCTCGTTGGTCGAGTGGAGTGAGCCAGGAGTGCACAATTGAATGCCTGCCACTTTTATGGTTTGGCCCTGTAATTGTTGATCATTATTGTAAAAGCCAATTTCAAGGGAAATTGTGACCTCTTAAATTGAAATGGTAAGTTATTTGAAATAATGGGTATGCGGGGACTTAAAACGCTCTCTCCTTTAGCAGCTCAGCTCTGTGATACGAAGCCTGGTGCCGTTGCACAGTCTGGTTGCATCAAGGTTTCGCATCACCAGAACTGGAACGCCAAATTTAAGCTCCAGCTGATGGGACGGCACGCCCTTTAACTCCAGGGAGTTGAGAAATTCAACGGAGTAGGCACTATCATCATTAGCCATCACAATGATATGGATGTGTATATTTTTGTTTTTTTTTTTTTTTTGTTTATTTTACTGACCCACTCGTTCTTTGGCGCTAGCACAGCAGTTGGATGGGAAAATTCTTCGGAAAATAGAATTTTCCCATCTCCGTCGGATTCCAGACGACGCTCTCTCATTTGTAGCAACTTATTCGCAAAGACACCTGCTTCGTGGTCGTTGTACAATTGGACGCGCATGTTGCACGTAATATGGAGCTTTTCAATCCAGGAGGTTTTCACAGTGGCGACGCCATGAGACATGCGTTTCATCCGCCGGTGTGCCCCTATTTTATTACAAAATTGCCCCTCTTATTAACTGGCAGTATCTGTCTAAAGTCGGCTTTTCAAATGACCCCTCCTCCCGCGCTGGGTGGAACGGAAGGGAGTGTCATCCATGTTCCTTCTTAGCGCTTTGTGTTCCAGAGCCACAGTATCTCTTTTGAACAGTCCTGCAGCTCCGGCAGGCATCGGCCCTTGCGGACCCCTTCCGGTTTGCTGACATCATTTTGAGGCGCGCGTGGAAGACGAACGCGCTTTCGACACGGCCTGACGTCATAAGACGGTTGGACGGCGAGCTAGCTAATTACTCACCGTCCACAGGGTCTAAAGTCGCTGCGAACAAAATGATGACGCCACCCATCAGCACCTGGTTGCCGCGGATGTCCTGCAAGCTGCGGTTCAACGCCTCTAATGCATGCTTGTGCGACATTGTGCACTCGTCCCAAACTACTTCCCCCGTTTTTGGTGATATTGCATGTTGGGACGTATCTTCGCATGCAAGATTCAGCGGCAATTTGAAGTGGTTTAAGAATTGGTTTAAAAAAGATCGGGTTTATTAAATAAGATTTTGCACTTCTGCAATTTCTAACCAATGTCTTCGGATTCTTGTGAGATTTAAATCACAATTTACACACCGTAAATGTCCACTTGAATTAATTGATGGGGGCTGGGAAGAACTCGGGTCAGTGTGAATGCCGTCGTCACAATTAGAGGATAAGTTTGTGTTGGGGTTATCGTGAGGAGCGCCATATATTCAGGCCGTGGTCTTATAAATGTCGGAGTCCATTTAAGGCCCCCGCAGACTGCAAAATTTCTATCGGCCGATAGTTTTGTCCAGGTGGGCTGCTGGCGCGTGCAATAGGCCAACTTAACGGCCGGCTCGGTGACGAATGCGTGAAACCAAACCAACAGTCGGTCGACTGCGTTTGAACAATTTGCTAATTGGTGGACGGCCTTTAAAGAAAGCACTCGCAGAGCACCATACTGATCTAGCAGTTGGCCGATAGTTAGCCTATAATTTAGTTTGAAGAAAACCGTGTAGTCCATCAAACCGATTTATCGGCCGATACCGAAACATTGTAATATGCGCACTAGCATACATAATCATACAGATTACCATTCCCATATCCTGGGTGACCCCAGGTGATCTTGGAGACCGGGGTGTTCAAGACAATTCTTTGGTAGAGCTTTAAAAATAATGAAATATTTATTTATTTAACACTTCAAGCACAAAGTACAGAGGCGGACTTAATGCTACAGGCATTTTCTACCAGTCAACCAACCAACTGACAAACAGTGGTAGGTATATATACCTATATCTGTTTTTTTATTTATTTAACACAAAGATAAACTAGGATATATAAAATACTATATATCAAAATATAAATATAGGTAATATAACAAGTAAAGAAGGCTGGGTCCACCCAAAGAATCTAAAAATTAACGAAGCTCCATTGAAGTGTAAATATAAAATAATTATAACTATAATTTTATGAGATATTTCTTTAAAAATATTGAATTTTTAGGACTCGGGAATTAAAAGTTATAAATGTTTTCAATTTACTCAAAATTGAGTAATCGTGCAATTACAAAACGCAACTTTTTTCCGATTGCGTTCCAATCCAATGACATGTGTTTTGCACATAAATGTATCTTCCCTCAGCAGTAGTAAGCATCGTTTTACTTGACCATGATTCGCTTATCGATCAAAGTCGTAACGGCACAGCATGCTAAGCCAAGTTGACAATCTTTATTAGTTAACGCTAATAGAATCAAATATATGGGAATGACGTCATCTCAACGTTAAGTCACGTGGTCAAAACAAACGAATAGAAAATTCGTAGTCAAGTTTACATCGTTTAAAATGATAAAATGAAATGTGATAGTTTCTACAATGTGTATCACTAAATCCCATATAAATCGTAGCCAAGTTACAGTTTTGACAAGCGCTAACGAAACGAAGTCGAAGTTTTTGTACGCCCACTTAGCAATCGCCGAGACCCAAGAGTTAACGATAAAAAAATGGCATCTCTATGATCCAGCTGTGTTGAGACCGAGAAGTATTTTGTTTATTTACCATAATTTTAGATATCGCCATGTCTAGAATATAACTATTTCAGAGAAACAGAGAATTAAGTAAAAGGTGAAACACAACAGAACTGTTTTGTTTGTTTCGTAAGTAGTAGTATTAGTTCATGTCGCGTATTACGTCATTGTTTATGTTTCTAACATTCAAGTGCTAGATAGATTTTAACAAAGGAAGATTACGAAATAACTAATAATTACGTACCTTTCCGTAAATTCAAATAAAGATGCGAATTTTTCTAGACTTGCTCCAGATCTAAATTGCATCCTATAAAAGTTATCACTTCATTTAAGGTACCTTTCATTCCAATGCACGATATCATATTATTTCGAGTCACAGTAATGTTTAAAATTACATTCTGCGCTGTGATATTATAATAAACCAATGATAAGAAGAACTCGTTCCTTATTTCGCTTACGTTTTTAACACTTAAAACAATTATTCCTTTCTCAACAATCCAAAACAAAACTTCAGTCCGCGCACAATGTACACAATTGTTACTTTGACGTTTTTAGGAACGCTCACCATAGACTGAAGTATAGGTTTTTCTAAAGATATTGGAGAACGAGCGATCGACTCAGTCGTGTCAAGTTGGCTGCCAAGTTAGCGTTTTCTACAATCGCTTACGCCGAGGCGTTCACGATTGTAGAAAGATAATAGATACGAAACGTTTGTAACTTGGCCAGATTGAACCAATTAGGTTAGTAATCAGTCTATTCTCTAGCCGCAGTCTGGCAGTTTTATTATTCATCAATTAGGTACAGTCATGGTCTTTTCCGCCTGACCAGTTAAAAATTTTTTCGCTTACATCATGCGGAGGCGCCAAACCACGCCCCCTTAAAGTTTAGGCCTAATAGGAAAGCGTCAACGTTATTAGTTGCAATCTGCACTGCGCAGCTTAGTGACGTATCCTGTGTACACCTGTTGCGAATTTTACGGACGAACTTTAGCGCGCTTACCGGATCTTTTGAAAATTGACCATTGCTCTCATAAGGAATAGTAAAAAATAATTATTATTTAACGACTGTTAATTTTAGTTGTAGGGAAGTTTTTGTTTAATATGTTTTTAATATTGTTTTTTCTTGTTTATTTTGATTTATTGAATCGTTTTAAAATGTGTAATTTCAATACTAACGAGAATTTTATTGTTTTGTTGTTAACTTTTTACGGTCGAACTCGAATACTTTCGATGCGACATTGTTATTGACGCAGGAGGCGCGAGGACCCCATAAATGTATTTCCTTTATTTATTTTTTTACAACTTTATACATTTTTTATTAAAAAATAACTGTAGCCTACCGGTATCGGGAACAGGGTATCGATTACTGTATTTGTTTTTGTAGTATTAAGATTGAGTAGCTACTTTGAATTTAATAAGGTATAGTAAAAATAATAATTATTTACCGATGGTTAATTTCATTTTAGGAAGATGTCGTTTATTGTGTTTTTGATTATTGTTTTTTGTTTATTTTATTTTGATTTATTGAATCATTAAAAAAAAAAAAAATTACTTAAATAATAACGAAAAATTAAAACTTCGTGAAATAATGATGTATTCACGGATGCTATTGTTTTGTTGTTCCCGGCGAACTCGAATACCTTCTCGCTTACTCACACACTGTCTGTTTCAATTTCTTAGGTAGGTTTTCATGAAACAATGCCACTGTATAGATATCACTATTAACTTTAAGAAAAAATATGATTTACCGACTGTTTTAATTCTAGTAAATTTTTTGTTTATTGTTGTCTTATATATTTTTGTAATGCTTACTTACAGATAATTTTGATGTTTTGTGGCTGCTTTCGTTTGTTGATATTTTTGATAAGTTCCTAATTACTTTTTTAACAAGAACTAGCAAAAAGCCAATTATTTTGTATATTTGTTTATTATCAGAGATTTTATTTATTTTTTCAAATTTTATTGTTTTGTATTTGAATCTGCCACCGATAGTTGATCGTTATCTTGTAAAGAATTACATCACTCGAATAACTATTGTTTATAAAGATCTGTTGCTTGTAGTAATAGGTCACAGGAAGGGAGGTTTTGTGTTTGTTTAAACCGTAAACTATTTTAAGATGATTCTATTACTTGTTGTTTGATTTTGTGTTTAACCTATTTACTGTATCCAATTCCTATGTTGGACCTAATATATATTTTATGAATCTGTGTTTGTTTTATTTACTTTAGGTAGTAAAATTGATAATCCTATAAACAGTATTTTACTTTTTCATTAATGCCCATAATAGGATTTAACAAAATAATGAAAGTTCTAGCTAGAATAAATACTATAATTAGAATAGTTTAAATAAAATATCTGGGTGACCGATCTCCGCTCAGGACTAATATTGACTGGCAACGAATTTTCCCAGATATGAGATCTAGCTAAATTAACGTTTCACCCCCTGAAGCCCCATTATTTCAATATTATCGAAATTGTTAAAGCCGATTTAGAGATCGTGCTTAGACGCTCGCTAGCTTACCTATATAACAGTTAATTGTATAGGATTTTATAAGATTCCTATGATAAATTAAAAAAAATATTATTACAGAAAACTTTGAGTCTTTAATTTACAATTACCGATACACACACAACATTAGTAGGTAACGTAAGCCAATTTCAGTTAAAGGTTTTTTCTAACAATAGCAGTTTAAAAATAACTATAACTCTCGTTTGGCGTGCGTCGTCAAACGTCAATGCGCTCGGCCGAACGGTATTGTATTTCATTCATTATTTCTATACAAAGTCAACGGGGCGGGGCTAGAGAGCGTTTCATGTTGTAAGTGCAAGCAAAAATGAGCTTAGTGGTGGTCAGGCGGGAGTGACCACGATAGTACAGGCAATGACGTAAAAATCGAGTTTTGGCTTAAGGCGAGATGCAACACACGTAAGGTCAAAACTAGAACAGCGAGGGAAATAAAGTAGTTTATTCGAATCTTCCTCGATGATTCATCTTAAATATTATTATTTTTAGATTCATCTTAAATACTCAGACATTCCACAAAAAAACCCTTAATCGTCAGATTTTTAGGTTATCTTGTATACACTCGTATATCTCTTTTCTCGTATTTAGTCGTTTTATGACTATTTATAAGTTGCCATAATGAACGCTTCCTCTAAGAGTGGGTCCCAAAATACATGCAGCCTCGCCAACCTTTTATAAATAGACATTTACACGGATATACTAAAATAAAAAGACAAACAGTGGAGAAAACATTAACGTTTTGACGAAACTGCCAGTTTATTCCGAATGTACCTATTCGCTAACTTTATTTTACATTATAAACGATTTTTTTTTAATTATAAACGAATGGTTGCCGTCCTAATTTCCTGGGGAAGCGCATTCCACAGAGAAATAGTCTGGACGAAGAATGATTGATGAATGAAGTCAGTGCGGTGAGAGGGACATTGAAAAACTCGGTTTTGCGATGAGCACATACTCCTATCACTCGTATGGTTGGAACAAATGTATTGAAAGTGGGCAGCAAGGTAACTAGGGGAAGAGGGACTAGGAAAGAAAACAAGATGGTCAGCGCCCTTTGCTCCCTACGCTGACGTATGGGTAACCACTTTAACATTAATTACTCATTGTAGATTTACCTTGCATAGCCGTCTGTTAATTATCAGTTTTGCCAATCTCAACATGTAACACGTACCAGAGCCAATTAGTACCTACGGATCGCAACTGTGTCTCCTAAACACAGGCTATTTTGTAGCCTATTTATTCTGTGTTACCTGTTATTGTTTAAGTTAAAAAGTCGTAATCTACAATCTGTTTATTTGAAATAATCATCATTGGTCTTTAATATTTGTAATTTTATATCTGGACAATTTTTAATTTAGTACTGTTTTGTTTTGACATTGGAATTTAATTATTTTGTTTAGATTGAATAAATTAGAAGCATTGTTATTGCCACAAAATTTGCATGCCGAATAAGTAGGCGGAATATGAAGAACTATTGTGTACCTATGTGATAAAATCTGTAAAATACCATATTTCAGGCAAATAAATGAATCTATCTATCTATCTATCTATAAATTATTATGTAACTTAAGAAGAGATCGGTGCCCTGAAACATGATCATTTTTACGCAGATAGAAAACGTATGCAGTAATTTAGAAGACCGTCAAAGATGAAAGACCGCTTGTCGAAGAGATCCGCATTCAGGTCAAAGTAGCGCACATCACCATAATCGATGATAGGTTAAATTAAGGACTGTACAAGCATTATATTTGACTGTAAAAAGTTTTTCAAACGGTACTGCGGTAAATATTATAATGAAGAATTATGTTTGTGAAGGTTACGCTTATGTTTATCAGTGATGAAGGCTTGATACTACCCGTGTTGGTCAATATCATTTGTATAATCCACCTTGTATTGCTCTTAAATACAAGAAAGAATTCGATTTACAAAAACCATTATTTCCCTCCTCACTCACTTTTTTTAAGTGATATCCATGAGCTTTGATAATTGAAAAGCATCCAACACTACAAGTGATCTGAGTAACCTAGAATCAACAAATCTTCTTAGAACAGAGTCTATAGAAGTCTACCCGATCTCTTTTTGTTCTTTATTATTTATTTTTGTCGCAAGGCAAAGGCTCACTTTCTTCTTTGTATTGGTGTCGGTATTGGACAAATGTCCAGTCTGTAGCTGACGAGCTCGCTTCTTTTTTCTCGGCGAGTCGCGTACAAAACCACCCACGAAATATCCGTACAATTTTCACGCTTTCAAGTCCATATAACCAGATCAATGCATGATAGATTCATAGATATACACAGACGGGCAACGCGCAGACGGACAGGCTTGTTATTCATTTTTGCTTTCACGTTTACGTTGATAACATGATTACGAGTCCCGCCGGGTTTAATTAAATAGTCGCTACCCGGTGAGTGATTTCAGACATGCCGTCCGTACCTACGCTCGGGGTACGAGTTCCTAGTGGATTAACAGAAAATCGAATAAAATTTCGGAGTACCTTAAAAGAGTTTTTGTGGTTGATTCGAACGACGTAAATAACGCCCTACTACTGGTCCAAAATTGGTTCACCGCGAATAAAAATATTAAATAGGAAAAAATCATATAAGATTTGCTCTAACGAATGTCAAAAGTAGTTATAGTGACATAGTATTGAATCAAGAGAAACTAGAATAATAATAATAATACAGGGGGGAGGCCGGCCACCGAGGAGCTTGGGACTTAGGGGTCATCCGGCCCCGAGCCGGGTCCCCGCTGCCGGTGGTTGTGTGCAGCGCATGAGATGGACTCAATCAATGAACGAGAACGTCATGCGCGCATACTACGGGTCTACAGAGGGGGAACTAACCTCACTGCGTACCGTGTTAGGATGCTGTCTCTGTTCCAGGAACTTGAACCAACTGTTAACGTCTCGGCCCAACGACTGTCGGATCAGGTGCGGGTCATCCAACGCAATCACATGTTGGACGACGCTGCACTTGATAGGCTGCGCTCAGAGGTACTGAGCAACCGTATCCTCTTTACTCATTCACAAACCGCGGTGCAAACGCCAGCTATTCACGAAACCCCACCGCGGTCCAACCCTGCTGTTGTAGAGGAAGATGATAGGGTTGCCATGGTAAGTATCCAGTGCAACGACCGATTGAGGAGCGCACTGGAAGATGCGCTTCGCGAGTATCGATCCACTCCTACCGAACTTAAGCCCCGATTACCACGGTTACCCATGCATAAGAAAAATAGAGCGCTGGTGTGTGCCTTGGACTCGCAACTCAAGAATATATTCGAGAGTAGCGAGGATCTCGTTGATACGCACTCGATCCTGTACTGTTGCGGCATGTCGCCTAGCTAATATAAAATTCCCAAATTGTGACTTAGCTAGTCGACCAAAACCAGCTGTACCAGCCTGGCAGCGCAGGATCGAACATCGTATCGACGGGGCCAGGGTACTCATCGGCAACCTATACTGCTTCAGGGAGGGCAATACACGACCACGTGTGATGCGCTTTGAGAGGCGGGCATTCTCGGGGACTGAAATCAGTCCTCAAGAATACATGTCCCGTGTCACAGAGCGCATCGACTTCCTGAAGCAGAAAGTTTATGCATGGGCGAACCGTATTCGGCGGTATAAGCGGCGGGTTGATCGATACTCGCAGAATCGCAAGTTCCAGAGCGATGAGAGGTGGGTATACAGAGCATGAGAGCAACCCGAGCAAAACATGACAGACGTGTGTCGCTCAGATGATACCGTCACGAGTTCTTTTTGGCGCAGCATCTGGTCGGTACCCGTCTGCCATACTGAGGCTGACTGGATGTGTGATGTCAAGCGATTGTGTGAACCTATCACAGAAATGGAGCCAATTTTAATAACAGCAATAGATTTAGCCAGAGCAGTTCGTCCGTTACCGAATTGGAAGTCACCGGGACAGGAAGGACTGCACAACTTCTGGCTCAAATGGCTTAGTAGTTCACACACTTGCCTGGCATCCCAATTCCAGTCATCCTTAGAGTCTGAGTCGCTACCGCAATTTCTAACAATAGGTATTACCCACCTGCTCCATAAGTCAGGTAGTCCCGCGGACCCCAAGAATTATAGACCGATCACGTGTTTGTCGACGGTCTATAAGCTTCTTACATCCATTTTGAGAGTGAAAATTAATACACACATTGACAATAACTCCATTATGTCTGCCTCTCAAAATGGATGTAAGAACGGGTCCCGCGGTACTAAGGAGCTACTCCTCATCGACAGGGCCATTAGCCACCAGGTTCGTCGATCCGCCGCCGATGGATAGATTATAAGAAGGCCTACGACTCGGTGCCACATACATGGCTCATGAGGCTGCTAGAGTTGTACAAGATAGATGCAATTTACGCGCCTTCCTTGAGTCGTGTATGGGGCAATGGAGGACGGCCCTTCGATATCCAGGATGTCGACAGATCCAGGGGAACGATGAGCCTGTATGGATTATACGGGAAATATTCCAGGGTGACAGTCTGAGTTCAGGTAACAGGGAATTCAGCTCTCGGATTCCATACACCTCAGATCTCTCTCCTCATCCGAAAGTTATAAGTTTTTGGGTATGTCGGAAGCATTAGGCATTAACGTAACTGACATGAAGCAATCGTTGAGGGAGCGCTTCTTTGGGCGCCTGAAGAAGGTATTAAATAGCCTTCTTTTAGGCGGAAACAAGGTGGCAAGGCGTGCCTTCAACGGTTGGGTCATGCCGGTTTTTATGTACTCTTTTGGGCATACTCAAATGGACTCGACCGAACTCGATGCCCTGGATAGGAGAGTTCGTACACTGCTGACCGCAAACCGGATGCATCACCCACGATCATTGGTGATGAGACTGTACATCTCGCGGAAGTGTGGGGGTCGTGGCTTTTTAGACGCGAAGACCCTCCACAACCGCGAGGTGTGCAGTCTCAGAGAATATTTTTTAAAAGCTGAAGTGGGTATGCACCGAGATGTGGTCGCAGTGGACAAGGGACTCAAACCGCTGTCCATGGCTAAATAGAACTGGCGCAAACCTGTGGTACTTACTAATGATGACCGCAAGGAAGTATGGCAAGGCAAGGAGCTTCACGGGCGCTTCTACCGGGCTCTTCATGGGCCGGATGTAGATTTTCTTGCGTCCGTGTCCTGGCTACATTTCGGCGACCTCTTTGGGGAAACTGAAGGTTTTGTGTGTGCGATTATGGATGTAATTATGTTAACGAACAACTACCGGAAACATGAAGGATGGGACGGTTGACGTGTGTCGGGCATGCCACCGTCCGGGTGAGTCCATCAGACATATTATTTCGGGTCGTTCTCGTGTAGCTAACGGCGAGTACTTGCACAGGCACAACCAAGTAGCCAGGATTATTCACCAGCAACTTGCCTTAAAATATAAACTTGTGGAATCTGAGGTACCGTACTACAAGTATGTGCCCGACCCAGTTCTCGAGAAAGACCATGTCACGCTGTACTGGGTTCAGTCTATCATTACTGACAGGACTATTGTCGCCAATAAGCCTGACATAGTGGTGATAGACCGATCAGCGCGCCGCGTAATGATAGTCGATGTTACCATCACGCATGACTAGAACCTCGTGAAAGCTGAGAAAGAGAAACAAAATAAAATATCTCGACTTGGCACACGAGGTTGTCGACATGTGGAATGTGAACTCGGCTATCACTGTGCCGATTGTCGTGACGGCCAATGGCCTTATGGGCAAGAGCCTCGATGACCATCTATCGAGGCTCTCCTTAGGCGGTTGGATCAAGGGCCTGATTCAGAAGGCAGTACTCCTCAATACGGCTCGCATTGTGAGGAGGTTCCTGTCTCTGGAGCCTTAACCACCGGTAGCTTGGACTCTGCTCCCGACACCGGCGGACCACTATTTTTTATATTTTTTAATGTTTTTTTATGGTGTTTTGAGAAATATTTAAAAATATGCAAAATGTGTAATTAAATAAATAAAGGAATTAATAATCTACTCGTATACATATGATAAAATGTAGAAAAGTCGTTTTTGTACATCAAAAAAATTTCCAAAAAAAATAGCTAGGGTGTTAAAGGACAACCAATAGAACCCATTTCCAGCATTTTTCGATTTTTTGTCTGTTTATTTGTTCGGGCATCACGTAAAATGTACGAAAGCAATGTAGATAACTTTTATACACAACGATTGAGCGTAACCTGAAGTAACATTTAATTAGTTGTTTCATTGCAATCGGTTCAGTTTATCAAAAGATATTTGAATTTATAGTGTTACAGAAGTAAAATTACAATAGGGTTATGTGCACTTGGTCTCACAACTTCCCGTAACTTTTATACACAACAATATGTGCGTAAATTGAAGTAACATTAAGTTTTTTGTTTCATCGTAATCAGTTCACACCTTATAAATGAAAAGAAAGAAAAATGAAAATTAATAAAATTATAATAGTTTCCAAAGTAAAATATTAAAACAGCGCCATCTATCGAACTCAGACTGGACTATATCTAGAGATCAACTGCGTGCAGCATTGAATATAGATATTCGATAGATGGCATTGTGCGTGTGACGTCATTTTCTGATTGAGGCATGTTCAACTAAATACTGTTGGAGAAATTCCTGATAGGGTACGTGAAATTTGCCACAACAGGTCCTTATTGTTCGTATTAGTATCGGTTTGTGGGCTACGGGACTGTTCGAAAGAGATACCGCGGCCCTGCAACATAAAGGGCAAAAGAAGAAACATGGATGGTTTTTAGTCAATAAAAATCTGACACTCCCTAGGTCCTTATTGGCTATTAAAGAGATAGTTATACAGAAATTTTACAAAATGGCTGCGCAAAGACAGAGGAACAGCGCCAGACGTTTGATAGGGTATGCTGCAGTGTAGAAAACTCCTCAGGTGAAATCCTGTTTTTAGACGCACCGGGCGGAACAGGTAAAACTTTCCTAACCAAAGTTATTTTGGCTCGAATAAGGAACTTTGGGAGTATGAAGAACAGGGTGTAAAGCTCTTCAACCCCCATTGAAAAGGGAGGATCCTCCGACCAGACGGGTGTTATGTCTGGTGGGCTACTGCCCTACAGTTGTTGTCGGGTTCTTCTATATAGTCTTAAGTCGCGAATAACTTTACTTTCGCGATGCAGAATTTAGATATATTTAGATTTTTAGTTTATCCTCTGCGTCATAGATGGCGCTGTAGTACTTTTTGTAGTGCCGCTACATCACTCCCCCCCGGAGACCAGGGTCGGTAGTAGAATGAGTCGTTGATTGCCAGGCCAGTGGAAAGTCGTTGCCGCATTGTTCACGGTGAGTCGGAACTGTCTGCGGCGGTAGTGCGAACCCCTTGAGTCGGGGTCGGCACTGCATGTGCTCCGTTGCGTCGGACGTGGTACAGCGCCGCGATGTGACTGACTGCTCGCGTCGACCGGGAGCTACATCTCTCAACCGGCCGAAAGTGCCGTACCAAGGTAGCTTGATGAGGCTGAGGGTGCTGACCAGGAATGTGCTTCCGCTGCATGCTGGTGGTCAGGAATGCCCATTTTGAATTTGGATGGCTATATGACTCGCTGCTCGAAAGCTTGAGGAAGCTTGAGGAAGTGATGTTGATGACGTCACGTTGCTCGAAGGCTGCGCTGACGTCCATTTCGGGGTCACTAATTTGGGGGTATGGAGAACAGGGTGTAAACCACCATTGAAAAGGGAGGATCCTCCGACCAGACGGGTGTTATGTCTGGTGGGCTACTGCCCAACAGTTGTCGCGTTCTTCTGTATAGTCTTAAGTCGCGAATAACTTTACTTGCGCGATGCAGAATTTAGATATATTTCCGTTGACGTTTTGTTCTATGTTGCTGAAGTACTTTTTGTAGTGCCGCTACAGAACCAAAATAAAATTTCCCTTGCTGTCGCCTCTTCAGGGATAGCAGCCACATTATTACCTGGAGGAAAAACGGCACACACAACATTTATAATTCCTATCGACTTATACCGCACGGAAAGCCCGGTTTGCAACATATCGCGAAATAGCGATAAAGCAAGGGTTTTATGCGATTGTGTTTTAATTTTTTGGGACGAGTGCACTATGGCAAACCGCAAAGCTGTAGAAGCAGTGAATAGAACTTTACAGGACATAAGGCAAAAGGCTTTACAGGACATATGGAGAATGCCATGCAAATGCCATGCGAAATGACCGGGCGATGGGATATGCCATGCATGCCATGCAAAATGACCGGCCGATGGGAGGTATTACGGTGCTGTTCTGCGGTGATTTTCGGCAGACACTCCCGATAGTACCCCGAGGAACGAGAGCCGAAGAAATTGCTGCCTGTCTGAAGAGTTCTGTTCTAAGGCGCAATATATCATCTACACACCTGAGTGTAAATATGCGTGCACAGTTGCGAGGCTGCGAAAATGCACAGGAGTTTCCCAATTTATTGTTACAAATAGGCCATGGCACATACCCCGTACAAGAAGATGGAAAAGTTATTTTGGTTGATAATCTCTGCTCTTGCGTTACATCACAACAGGAGCTAATGTCTTCTGTGTACGGAGATTCCACAAACATGAGAAATCAAGCCGGTTCTTGGCTATGTCAGCGAGCTATTTTGACTCCTCGCAATGTCCAAGCTGCAGCAATTAATTTAGAAATATTGATTCATGTGTCCGGGAATAGTAGAGTATACACCTCTATAAATACAGTTATGGAAGAAGATGACGCCACACACTACCCGGTAGAATTTTTGGATTCCCTCAACACACCCGGCCTTCCAGCCCACAAAATAGTTTTAAAAATCGGTGTACCAATAATTCTCCTCAGAAATTTATGTCCTCCAAACTTTGTAACGGCACTCGGCTCAAAGTCACAAATCTGCAGCAAAACATAATCGAAGCTGAAATATTAACCGGTTGCGGCGCTGGTGATATTGTTTTTATTCCAAGAATATCTATAATTCCTAACAACTTTCCTTTCTCTTTCAAACGAGTGCAATTCCCAGTCAGTCTCTGTTATGTCATGACGATTACTAAAGCTCAGACATTATCCGTTGCGGGGGTGGACCTAAGTATTGGATGCTTTTCCCATGGTCAACTATACGTAGCTCTTTCTCGCGTAAACAACCCCAATAACCTTTTTGTGTACGCTCCAGATGGTTCCACAGCTAATGTTTTTTATAAAGAAGTACTAGCATAAATAAAAAAAAATAATTTGCATCGGAATCCCCCAACAGCGCTTCGCCCTAAAAAATACATTGTTACGTTCCGACATCCACGCGAACGAAGTCGCGGGCACAGCTAGTAATATAATAATATCTTGGGGACAACCAACGCACCGCCATCTGATCCCAAATTAGGCAGAGCCTGTACTATGGCAACCAGACAATTGATAAACATACTTATATATTTCTAAATACATACATATTATAAATAAATTACACACCCAGATACAGAACAAATAATCGTACTCATCGCACAAAGATTTGTCCTGTGTGGAAACCGAACCCACGCCCTCCGTCCTAGAATTCGTCGAAAAATCTGTTTTCCTGGGGATCACGGTCGATTCAAGGCTACAATGGGGTCCGCATAATAACTTCTCTTGCAGGGCGGCTGAATTCAGCAGCATGAAGTGCAAAATGCCATCATTGATTATAAAAGAAAAAATCACGAAAGAGTGTTTCATCGGCCTCACAGAGTACGCGCGGTCTTTATCTATACTAATTACTAATACTAATTTACTAATAATATTATAAAGCTGAAGAGTTTGTTTGTTTGTTTGTTTGAACGCGCTAATCTCAGGAACTACTGTCCCGATTTGAACAATTCTTTCAGTGTTAGATAGCCCATTTATCGAGGAAGGCTATAGGCTATATATCATCACGCTACGACCAATAGGAGCGGAGCACTAATGAAGAATGTTTCAAAATCGGGAGATATTTTTTCCTATTGAGAGCTTCCGCTGCGTGCGCTGCGTAAACGGTTAAAGTTTCGCAAAAATCATGTATTACAGAATTATTCCTCTTTAAAGTTCTAAAAAAAAGTCCGTGACATCATATGTCTATCTTTTAAGGTTAGCTCACTATAACCTTTTTTATGCTAACCAAATTTGTTCTAAAATAATGCATTATTTACGGAGGTGTTTTTATAAACATGATATTAATCCTTATCCAAATAAATACGTTACTCATCACAAGTATTTCATTTAAAACAAAATTGCCCTTTACATCTTTCGATTTAAGTGAATATCTTAGGAGCTGTCGCAGTTTTAAAATAAAATCACAGCAAAATAATGATCGGGTACTGCGCGCACAATGTGCAAAGCCGGGCAGTCATGTTAGCCCAAAGTAACTATTCCACGCGGACGAAGTCGCGGGCGGAAGGTAGTTGTTAATAAAATCCGATTCAAATAGGGAAGCAATATGTTTTTTCAATAATTCCACGCGGACGAACGTCGCGGGGCACAGCTAGTTGATTAATAAAAAATAAATATGTACTCATAGCAGTTTTATAACATTTAATATTGTGTTTATTCTTTATTGGTCTTTGCCATGAAGTTGATGCTATTACAGAACATCACTCAAGACTCTCAATTACTTAGAATTTCATAGTTTATGCTTTAGTATTGGGTGACTTTCTGTAATAGGAGCTTCTTCTATTAAAATTGGAAACCTAAAGAAAAATACCAAATGAAAAAATTACAAAACAAGACGGACCAAAAGTATTAAATGTAAAAAATCCTATATTTGTCGTAGACAATTCGCTATGAACCCAAACTCAGAAAGGGGCTACACAGCTAATTACATATCAACACATTATAAAGTTGAATTAATGAATAACTTTCAAGTTAAACTTTTAAACTTAACACAGCAAACTTAATACAGGTCCTGCTGTTTTTTTTTGCACCACTCTGCTCAGCGTTTCAATGCACGGCGCGACAGCTATGGGGCGTTGAGTACGCAACAAATTGTAAATTAGTCCATCGGTGTGAGCATGTGTAAAAAAACTTCGCCAACGGTTCAATACATTTTGACCGTGATTGCAGTTTTGTTTTAACAGCTGTTCTTTTTTTTAAATTAACCGACGAGGATTTTTGTTGCTGGAGGATGGGCAGATTCGAGGGCTGAATATATGGTAATAGTTTTCGCGTCAATGTCAGCACAACCTGCATTATTTAAAATGCTTTAATAACAATTAATATAAAACATACACAGGTGTCTTAATTTATACCTTGAAACGTAAAAAACAGATTTTTGGGAATTTATATAAATAATTCTAGGTAATTTGGCGAAATACTTATGGCACGAAATGCAAAATATAATATTTTCAAGAAAGAGAAGAAAGGAAAAGAGGAAGAAGGTAAATAAAAATAATAAATAAATCATTGGCAGATTCAAAAAACGTAGACAGTTTACACAGCTTTTGGACCTTAACACTCACTCTTTGGCGATTCTCACACGACACCGCTTTTGTAACGACCACATTTATATCTTATGAAAGGTAGCCCACACACAGATACACATACATTCAATGACTTGGCATTTAATGATTTGACATGAATATTTACTTTGTTAAGTATTTTATTATTGTGTGTTAATTATTGTTAATTAATGTCACCACATTAATTAAGGGTTTTTGAGATAACATTTGGAAAAATGACGTGTAAAAGTGTTTGTAAAAACCTATTTGCATAATAAACATCATTTATCATTTAAACACCTGCCCCGGCTTCGCTCGGATGAATTTTACTAACAAAAAAAAAAAATTCTCCTCATTTCGTAAAGCGGTTCAAATTAACTCTAACCGTTGGCTCTGTAGAAGTGCATCTTCATTTCAAACCTCCCACCACTAACTAATGTGCCTACTTAATGTTAATTACAAAAAGTGTTTAATATCGTTTTTCGTGTCTGTGTGGCCAAGTTGTTAATCTAAATTGCGAAAGAGTTTTGATGTGGACAGTCCACTATTAAAATAATTAATTCCCGAGCAATTTTAAACGCATTTCTGTAGTTTATTATGTACCTATTATTTATATATTTAAAAGCTCCATGGCTAAATCTCAACAGCCGCACAGGTCGATCTTCAAGGTGGATGGGTGATCATCCATTATATCCCGAGTTACCCCCGTGCCTCAGTAAGTTCGTTAAGCCAACAATTTTAAGAAATTTGTGAAGCCTTTTGTCCCAGCTGTCGTTTGTAGATCTTTGAAAATCGTCACAGAAAGTCAGTGGCTAGAAGTCTGACAATCAGTTATACCGAGGCGTATTGTAGTAGCCAGTAGGTACTAAACGAATTGTGGGGGTCGAATATTTAGTCGCTCCATGTAAAATACTGGTGATCAGATGAATCCGGTTAGGTGGGTGCTGATTTATGTATATACTAGCTTATGCCCGCGGCTTCACCCGCGTGGAGTTCGATAATTGTCCCACGGGATCATACTTCTAGGATAAACAGTATTCTATGTGTTAATCCAAGTTATTAACTATCTGTGTGCTAAATTCCATCCAAATCCGTTCCGTAGTTTTGCGTGAAAAAGTAACAAGCAATCAAACATCCATCTATCCTCGCAAACTTTCGCTTTTATAATATTAGGCAACAGAAATACACATTTTGTGAAAGTTTCAACTGGTCTACCTGTTATGGATCATAAGATACAGCCCGCTGATAGACAGACGGACGGACGGACAGCAGAGGCTTAGCAATAGGATCCCGTTAGACACCCTTCGGCTACGAACCCAAAAAAGTAATAGATGTTTTTCATCATTTTAATTTAAGAGTATGTACACCAATTTTTGAGTCAATCGACTCAGAGAATATAAAGTTTCATAGAAAATTCAAACCCCATTTCACCCTCTTAGGAGTTGAATTTCGAAAAATCCTTCTTTACTCCTTGTCTATATTATAAAAGGAACATCTGTGCAAAATCTCAGCTTCCTAGGTTCAAGTGGGCTGGGCGTTGATGAGTCAGTCAGTCAGGACATTTTGTTATTTATAAATATAGATTTAATGAAAAAAAACCACAATCAAATCGAATATAAAAACCAAGCAAAACAGGAGATCGTCACTATTTTAAAATGTAAACAACTTCAAAATTCAAAAATGCGTATGGGTTAATTAGTTGTTGTAGATTGACAATTTGATTTATTATATTCTCAAGTTCCAGGTAAGTAGTCGGCTGCATAGAAAATTAAATAATCCGAGTGCTTCACAGAGAAACTGTGGGCTTTCTTTGTGGACTTCAATCAAATATAATTTACTTGGAAAGAGAAAATCTTTGACACCTACTTTATGAAATTAATTTGCAGCTCTCCCGAGATTAAAATTGTATTTACAGTAATATTTGTTTGCTATTTTTCTTTAAAAGCGAGAATAACAATGTAATAATAACTTGTTTGTGGATTGTTGTTTTTTCAAGACTACTTTATTTCTATTTATTTTTAAATATTTCTTATTCTTTATTGTACACAAAAGTATATTTTACATACTCGTATGTATTGCGTTTTCGGTCACGGCAATCAATCTTAACGGACATTAACCATCGGTGCGGGAGATATTTTAGTGCATAAGTGTGTGCGACACAGGTACACTCTCTGTTCTTTAATTCTCATAGTCCAATGGGACGGCAATACGACACGACCAGTAAGAGATTAGGTGCTGGACCAACGGCTTAACGTGACTTCCGAGACAAGGGGGTATCATACTGCCAACTTCGAAACTCCGGGCTACTATTGAGAAATTTCTAATGAAAATATACAATAGTATTTTTTGCCCGACCCGGGAAACGAACCCACCAACCACCAGGACGCGCTTGCGACCACGTGACCAACGGGGCAGCACCTGTATAAAAGCGAGATTAACCCAGACTTAGGTACGTTCCTTCATAGTAAACCTCATTGTGATAGTGAGTTTTGCAAAAAGGGTACCTAAAACGAGTGCACAATCAGTACATTCATAAACTTAAATTTTGTTTAAAACACAATATCATTTTAGCTTTTTTTTCAATAGGTTGTATGGTCCCGACACGCCACCGCCGTTTGTTATAGATGTACCTACATTTTTGACGCGTGCCCTTAAGTGTAACTAATGCCACAATCTTGTTTATTCAATCGATTTTCTCGGACAATTAAAAAAACACCAACAGCGTCTGTCTAGTCAATACCACTCAAGCGCACTATATAATTGTGTAGCACCATGGTAGTTCCCGTAATTTTATAATTACTCTAACAAATGACGATCGATAAAGTCTTTCATAGAGTCAACAAGAAAGTTCAATGCCTCGAACGGGTAATACTTTTACTGGCAATGAAGAAACCATTGCGAAACCACGCCGTGCCAGACAGCCTTGCGACTGTGGAGGTCACGTGGGTGGCTGGTACGTGCCTTAGAGCGTACCACGCCAACCGTTGCCATAGCTACGGCTGGCAACATAGCTATGTTGGGGACATACATAGAGAAGTATGTTTGGTAGAAGTCCCGCTCCATACGTTTACAAAATGTTACAGTTTCTAGGCGTTAGAAACGTTCAACGAAGTCTGGATTCGTGCTTGCAGGTTGTTACGTGATCATCGAATAAATGCACATACTAAACGATCTGGACAAAGTACATTCTTCGATAATAGAAATAACCAAAAATTTAATGGATTGATCTAAACTTCCGTAAAGCGAATTTCAATCCTGATAAAAGCCGCTGTGGAAATACGAAATGCCACTATTCTAGGCCCGTTGTAATAGTTTGCTTGAACATAGCCATAGGGTGATTACTTATTCACTAGCATGCACAAAAAAACACCCACCTACATCAATGACGCCTCCATCTAAGTTTCATTTTTTTAAATTCCATGGCTACTACTGACGACATAAAGTCAACTGTTGAACAACCTTACACTTGGCAAAGCTGCGTGGGTGCGAATCCGGAGATTTGAACCTACCAAGAAGTTCAGTTGGCAACACTTTTGTGTTTTCAACACTTTTGTGTTACCAACTGACTTAAGAAATATTTTTTTTGCAATTAAACGTGATACGTTTCCCCCTCGACTGTTTTTACGTAAGTAGTTTATGTAAAAGTTCACAACACGTTTTTTTTTTATTTGGCTTCCCTTAGAGCGTTGTTATTGACGTTGTAGGTCACGTGTTATTCAATGTTTGGTACGACAATGGGGATTGCACATTAATATAGCTAGTTTCAAAACCATGTCGAGGAATAAGGTCCCTTCTACCCATCATTTTTTCTAGTTAAAATGAAAAAATATTCCCCATTAATATGTATTTTTAAAGACTGGATAACCTTTATGTGACCTTAAATGACGTCATCTCAAGAAGCAATATGAAAACGCTTTACCAAAAAAATCAGCGGTTCCCTACATTTATTATCGATTAACTCGTCAAAATGTAGGGAACAGCTGATTTTTTTTCGCGATTTCAGGTTTGTTCCCATAGTAAAAGCTGTTCATACTGTTGAGTACAATGACCTCTTAAGAGGTTTCTGGTGTTTTACAAATAACCCTATTATGTTATGTGTCGTTATTTTACTACGAAGAAGTTTGTTTTCAGAGATTTTGCGCATCATATGTCATGTGACCATAGCGCATTTTCAAAAATGTCAAGGACATTTCCTGACCTGTCTCATAGCAGCCTGGCAATTCTTTGTTTTAATCTTTTGGTCTGTTTTCATTTTTTTCTACATCTGGGTAACTTTATTCACGATGTCCAACACTATGTTTTCACTATCATTAATACTAAAACGAGATATTTACCATGTTTTCTATAAATTTTGAGACAGAAGAGTAAGTTTCAGACAGAACACCGATCGGTGAAATTTCCAACACGTTTAAAATGGTTTAAACATGTAGGTATGATGCCCACACTTTCTTCTGATATATGATTTATTCACTTCAGCTGTTCACTTGAAACCAAGATTTTCTGACGGTTTGTTATGGGTCTTTTTGTCTCATTTTTAATTTTTTCAAATATTGGTATTTTCAGTGTTTAAATCTATCGTTCAACTACACTCTGAAAATCAGACAAATTGCTAAGAAACAGTTTGATAATTTATTTGACATATTTGAAGATCCGATCAGATCAGACTTGAAAAAAAGAACATTAAAAAAAACTTTTTTGCAAAAAACAAAACCGATTTCAAAAACACAAAAAAAAAATGGAAATATAACTTTAGCTTCCGAAGTTGGTGACAAAAAAACTCAATCAAACAAACAAAAGTCACCGACTTCTGAAGCTAATTTTTTTTTCCATTTTTTTTTTTGTGTTTTTGAAATCGGTTTTATTTATTGCAAAAAAGTTTTTTTAATGTTCTTTTAAATCTCTCTGCTTCTATACATTATTTTTTATTTAATTTAACCTTCGAGCTACATCCACTAGGTAAATATGAGATCTAACTATTTGAATTGAGGTGATTTTTGCGAATATCACGTCTGATACATTTTTCCAGTTAGATACAGTCAAAACTAAAAGAATTATCAACCAAAAATGCTCTTTATTTATTTTAGCTAAAATATGAAATAACTTAGAAACAACCGATCCATTCAAAACACGGATGCCAGTGTGGAGCCCCACAGCAGAATATGGTCCACCTCCTGTTCTGCACATCCTGCGCAACCACTTGCACCTATCATGATTTAAACGAAGCAAATGTTAGAACTGTGCAGGAGGCTACATACTGGTCTAACACAATTTGAGTTTCATCGACACGTAATGAAGAAGAGTAAGAATATGCAAATTTGCATTTGCATATAATCCGGTATCTAATAATGACATACATTCGCCACTAAAACATTATCATCTCGTACCTATTGATACTTGGCTCAAAGAAACTTTATTCCCAATAAACACATATGTCACTTACTTAACAATACTAAAAACATACATAAATATATTACCGACCGATGACCGTTGGGATAGACGTGTTCTTCAGTGGAGACCGGGAATCGGCAAAGGTAAGGTGGGACGCCCTCAGGCTCGGTGGAGTGACGATCTTCGCGGGGTGGCTGGTAGCAACTGGATGAGAGTTGCTGAGAATCGAGTTGAATGGCGTGCGATTGAGGAGGCCTATGTCCAGCAGTGGACTGCTATAGGCTGATGATGATGATGATAGACACGCACCTCTGAGTTTTCGGATTCATGCGCTTATTGAACAATATTATCACTCTCTTGCTTCGGTGAAAGAAAACATTGTGAGGAAACCAGCATGCCTGAGATATATTTTTCGACGGCATGTAAAGCCAAGTCAACGGTCCATGAGCGGCATAAAAACTCTGAAACCAGGTTAGGCACTAAACACAGGTTATAGAAGAAGACATATTCTTTTTCTATAACCTGTCCACACCATCCCATAAAGTCTCACAAACTTTGTGAGACTTTGTGGGATGGATGGACGTTGGTTACTTTTCCACATAAAAACTCCTATACGGATATTTTAACTCTACAGTAATATAGCATATACATCAGAATAATAATTGCTGAAATTTCAGAAGTTAATCGGGCGGAAGTTAAATAAATGTAGTGTCGGAAAAATCAAAAAGGTAAAACGGTCACGAGAGCAAGAGTAAAATCTGATGATCAAATGATTAATTAACCTTTAATTCCACGCCTGTACGTTTGCCAGAACTACAGAGAACACTTCGTGTTACGTCAGACTTATTACAAAGTTTATTTAAGTGCAAGTCTGTGATTGCAAATCCTATTGGATAATTATTCCTGTAACCACATTTTCTCTACAAAGATTAATTTATATGCAAATGACAGTGGAATCTAAACCTAATAAACACATTTTATTGGTTTTCGCCATGCATTACATTAAAATATAAATACGATTTATGGTGGGATATCTGTGGTAGAACTAATTCCATATACCTTAGTAAATGTGCGCAAGATGTTTTGCTTTAAGTTGATATAAAACTCTTTTATTGTTCGAGTCTAAGAAGTTGGTTATGTGTTTAAAATACTTCCAGAAACAGAATAATTGCTGAAAATGAAGCAGTTATTAATAAAACACTACTCATAAAATTACAACTTTTAAAAATTCATATTTTAAATTAATATCGCAGCCAAAAATTGCTAAGCCTTTTACAGTGAAACACTGGGCGGCAAATCGGGTCCAAAGAGGGCTGTGAGGCCCCCCCCTCCTTCCCCTTATCTTGATAGTAAGGTTGACATAAAAATGCATTCAAGAAAAGGGCCACCTTGTTGACAGAGCTTCAAAAAGAAATACCCTAAAACAGTTTTCTTTACCAATGCTACCCCTCAAAATTACTCTATATAGACAATCTTTTGGAAACAGCCGTTGGATGGCAACAGTGTAACCCTCTTGGGCCAGTCATTTTCAGTTTAGCAAATAATCAAATTGTTCGGTAGCTAAATTCTAAATTAAATGGTATTTGGATGATGGTACCCTGGGAGGTGATGTGGACACAGTTCTAAAGATTTAACTTTTTTAAAACAAAAAATCAGTTCCATTAGCTTAGACCTGAACCTTTCGAATTACGAAATTTACCTTCCTGAAACCACTGACAGACAGACTATAATTAGTAAATTTAACTCGTTAGCACCAAATATCAAAATTACCGGAAAAAAATCTTTTCACCTCCAAGGGTCACCAATATTTGACGAACATTTTCCGTCGTTCATTGAAGAAAAAAAATTAAATTTCCATGATGTTTCGGAGAGATTTTTCAAAATTTACATTCATTCGGCCTTCACACTTATTCGATATTGTTGTTTTGGACCAAAATTCACGTATAGCTTTGGAAGCATCCACAGCTTTTAGAAAAAGAAGACCAAATTATTAGGAATACTCTAACTTCAATATTTAATGTGGCCCAGGATGACCGAGCTTGGCAGCAAGCCACACTTTCCATTCGCTTGGGTGGTCTCGACGTCCGTAAAATTTCAAGTATAAGTTTTCCTCTCTTTGGTCTACAGTACCAAAAAAATAACCAGGGTTATTTTGTCTTCCTCACTGGTTGTTTTTGTGGTGCCGATGCCGTATTTGACCGAGGCCTAGAACGGTTGGAAAAAGGCTTGTCCCAATACGGATTTTCCCGACAACTGTTCTCCCAGAGACAGTGGGACGTGCCGCTCTGCAGTATTGTACGGAATACCCTTTTAAACACGTCAATCAATACTGTGGAGCGAGCCCGTCTGCTGGCCGTGGGGGAATAGGAGTCGGGCTTGTGGCTTCAGGCACTTCCGTTATCCACCATTGGCACTATGATGGATGACACATCGTTCCGTGTCGCTATGAGTCTACGCTTAGGCGCACCTTGTGTTGCTCTGCATCGGTGTCACAGCGGTGAAGCTGTCGCAGCCTCGGACATCATGCCCTGTTCTGCTATAGAAGCGCAGATTGCACGGCATGCCATCATTAATGACACTATTCGTCGAGTCCTTGCCAGCGTCGGTGTACCAGCGGTTTTAGAACCAAACGGCTTGATACGTGGCAATGGGAAGAGACCAGACGGCATAACGTTGGTGCCTTACAAGGTGGGTAGGGCTTTGGTGTGGGACGCAACCTGTGTAGACACCCTTGCGCCATCTGACTTTGCAAGCACAGTGGGCTGTGCGGACTCTGCTGCTGCGGCTGCTGACATCTTCAAATGGCGCAAATACTGTAACCTTATTGGTAGCTACAGTTTTGAGCCGTTTGGGGTCGAAACGCTAGGGTCAAAGAGGACGCGCACTCGGACCCCATTACCCTTGTGTTAAGAAAATTTCTCGCCGACTAGTCGATACTTCGCGTGACCAGAGGGCTGGCTCTTTCTTTGGCCAAAGAATTAGCATTGCCATTCAACGTGGCAATCCTGCCAGTCTTCTGGGCACGTTTCCGGATGACAGCGATACGGACGTGTACTTTGACGCCTAAGTGTCCTATTGCCGTCGTTGTATATATGCATTATTATTGTTTATAGCATTATTTTAGTTCTATTTGTAGTCTGTATTTATTGTACATAGTAGATAAATAAAAGGAACTAAACTACTATTAGCCGATTTCATACGAAATCTGTTGAAATATAAATATTTTTAAAAGATTACTTATAGGACAAACTAAATTATTTTATTTTGATGTCGCATTGACTAAATGTGTATATTACCTATAGTCGAAGTAAAAACAGGGGATTAAAATAAAACGTTTCAGTAGCAGTAACAATAACAAAATTGGTACCTACTTTTATTCTGTTGTGATGAAAGAAGTATTTTAAAATAAAGTAAATAAATAGCGGATAAAATGGAGGAAAACTGTGTATAAAAGAAAAACAGAAATACGGCAGTACTATGTGAATCGCCACGTCCGGTTATTTGCAGAAGTGAAGTTGCATTTAACTCTCGCCTTATTTACCCTTCGGTAGAAAATAACATGTAAAAAACTGAAAACACGCAATAGAGTACATTTTTCAACAGAACCTAATATTTATTGCGCACACAGATGAAACCTGATGGTTTAAATGTACATAAAAGAAACCAAAGCTCGTTTTTACACGACTGCCCAAAAAAAGGAGCGTTATGTTTTCATGGTTTGTGAGTTTCTTTATTCCACCATAACTGCTACACGGCATAGCCGATTTTAATGTATATCATTAGAAGCGTTGAGTTATTTCGGGTCACATAGGCTAGTGAACATTTAAAAAAATATAAAGGGGAGCCATGGTTCCTGAAAAAATATTTTGATTTTTTCATGAAGACTACGTATACTATCATCGCCTAGAGCTTGCTTAGTACATAACAGAAATATGTAACAGTAGTAGTCAATATGCATTCGTTCACTAATAAAAAAAAAGAAATTAAATCTTCTATACATATAAAATTCAAAGTTCTGACTGACTGATATATCTACGCAAAGCCTAAACCACTGGTCTTAAAGGCATGAAATTTGAGGGGTGTATTCTTTGTGAAGAGTAGGTTATATATACAACGTTTTCTGATTTAAAAAAAAGGAAATCGAATCAACTGAAGAATTATCAGTAAAATGAAGGCATTCATGAATCTTTATAAATGCAATGAAAGTAGAATTTATTGAAAGCGTAGGTAGAAAACTAATTAGGATTTAAAAAACCTGCGCAAGTTACGGCAGGCTTCTGTTGAATTAGGCCTGGACTCCACCAAAGCGGAGACGAGCGGAGATGTGCGAAGCGGAGAAGAGAGGAGATGCGTAGGAGCTAGGGTGTAGCCACCGAAGCTATGCGAAGATGTGCAAAGTGGAGAGCAGAGGAGATATTTAGAAGCTAAGATGTACCCACAGCACACCGCTCACGGCACGCCACTCACTGAACGATGCTCACAGCACACCGCTCACCGTACTCCGCTTACCTGTCTTCTCGGCTCCGCTGGCCTAAACAATTACGATACATCTCCTCTTCTCTCTGCTTAACCGTTTCCACTAAAGCTAAGCCGTTATTGATGATTTACAACAAATCTCCTCTCCTCTTGTCTCGTCGCCGCTTCGGTAGAGTCCGGCCTTTAAGCTCGTGGAATTAAAATCGAGTTTTCGAAATGAACCACGTCAAACGTATTGATAATTTGTTTGAGGTTTTCAATTACTCATCCCACCCACAGTGCTGTCTGGCCCATTATAATTAACAATATTTTACGAACTTATTTTTTTAAATTAATATGGGTACCAGAGTAGAGCTGAACAATAGTATATATATAGTATAGTATTTTATTTAACAATGGTAAAGGAGAAATATCCCGCTGCAAAGGGCTTGAGGAGAAATACAGTGTAGTATTTTTTTTTTATCTTGAATGCACTAGTATACTAGTAGTAAAACAAAATATTCGCAAATTAAACTGCTTTTAGCGGCCGCTATCTATTTCAAGAGAGTAATTTTATTTACACGGATTCACAACCACAAAAGGGAAAATTAGTTATTGCGTTTCACAGTCACGTACTACCAGTAAACAAAGTTGGATGCACAATACCTGTGCTGAAGCTGTTACCTCATCAACAGTTTCAATCAACGAATTTTTCAAGGTGAAATTATTTTATGGTTGAGTCAAACTAACGACGCGACGCCTTGAATAGTTAGTGAACACATCGAAAAGTAAGTTGTGTAGTTTAACATTATTCATATCCGATAGTTTTTAAGTGTATTTAATGATCAAAGTAGGTATCCTGGTTGCGTAACTTCTACAAGAAAAAAAAATAGAAATGAAAATAATTTAAAACACAAAAAGACAACAGTCTGACAAAATAAAAGGAGCATGGTTTATAAGTCAATAAAAGGTGGTCGCGAACGATCTCATTATTTTTCCTTATATCACACATTCCGTGACCACTGAACACAAGTTTCTGAAAAGGATATGAACACATGTGGAGCACCATAAAACCGTTTACCAGGATAACAGAAGTTTGTAAGAGCCCTGCCGTAATATTATGAAGTTTAGACGAGTTTCTACACAACACGAGAGAAGGTGCTGCCTCAGAATTATATTGACGTGGAGAAACATAATTTTCACAACCAACCAGAACATTAATGTTATTCTGAAAGCAAAACAAACTATTTGTACCTGCGTAGTTTCGACTTTAAATGAAGCACTATTTGTACACCACTATTTTGAGTAAGGTCGACTGTGAAATACCTAATTACCTATGTTCAGTACCTAGTCAGGTTCTCAGAAAGGGATTTACCTCGCAAAAGGTCGGGTAGTTCTGAATTTTGGGTTATGTTTAGAGGTTCTCATGAAAATTTTAAATATTAATGACTTCCGCTCCCCTGCTGAAAATGAATCTGTGTAAAATAACTGCTTGTCCAAGAGTTTGTCTACATTTATTTTCTGAACGGTTCAAAATGCTTTTTACGTACAGAGACTTAAGAAAAGCTCAGAAGTATTTTTACAAAAGATAATTTCTCAGTCTAAAATTTATTTTGGAAAAATTGTTCTGAAAATTCTCTTAGTTCACAAAAAAACGTACAGTTTATGATCTGCATCTGTAACCTTAGATTATTATTTTGTAAATAGATCCGGAAAATTCAAACCCAAAAAAAATCAGACGAATTGATAACCTCCTGCTTTTGGAAGTCGGTTAAAAAGGTAAGTAAACTTTGACTGTGGAGCGTCTACTCTCTAATTTATTCAACTCGGGGAAGACATAAAATGTAAAATCTACAAACAATATATTTTCCTACACTGTCAAATCAATAGTGGGGACTTCCGTGTCTGCCTCTGAATAAATGACAACCCTTTCTCTACCTGTTTTAGTTCCGAGCTTTTAAAAGCCGAATATATCTGAAAAAGACATATAATTCAAACAAAAGCTCCCGGGGACAACAGTAACTGAGCAGTGAGCGCTGAGCGTACTTCCAAAGGCCTATGTCCCGATCATTTTGCGTAGCTGTTTTCTATTGAGCATTTATTATGAAAACGTCCGAGACAATATCTTGAGAAAATTAATATTCCGTCCCTTCTGTTTTCGTTAAAACTTACATTGTCTCGTAATCAGATTATGGCATAACTTTAAGGATCTAGAAAACCATCCGCCAAATATCTTAATTAAGAGGATCTTTAGTGGATGGAACGGGTATCGGTTGGGGCAACTGGGGCAACCACGGGCAGATTCTTGCCCCCACCCCCTCACTGTGGCAAAACTTGTAATGGCATCTAACTTAAACATAAGTTTTTTGATAAGTCAGTGTTTAAACGATAGGGTGGAGGGGAGGGGAGTTACAGGTTGCCCGGGGTGTGAGGGGAGATCTGTAGTGAAGGGGAAGCGTGCATATGTCGATGCGATCGAGAATATTTAATAATTTATTTTTTCTTGCACTTTTTAACTTTTTTTATAATTTTGGGATTTCCATGTGAAATAGTGATGTGATATAATTGTAAAAGACTTTAATTCATCATTAAATAAGTTTTTGAAGGAAGGTTTAAGTTTATGACTGTTTATAATCTATTTTGTATGTATGTTACGTTATTAGAACAATATAATTTTTAAAACAAACTAACATCTAAAATGAGATTATGAAATTACATTGCTCGGTCCAAAAATTACAGAAAATTCATAAACGCTAGCCTTTTCTATAATAGTTACATACCGACCCTTCCAGTATTTTTCCTCAGCTCCTGTAATGAAATAAAAATAAAACAAATGATTTTTGTCACATGGTTTTCTTGTGGCCACCGGCATTATAACCTTGCCTACCTATAATCTTGTCAAAAATCAATAAAAAACTTCAAAATGTGCAAACTAAATATATTTATATCGACATCGACACGCTCGGTCTCCCCTTCACTAAGAAGCAACAGGGTGCTGGACGCGTGCGCGTATCACCCCAGAAGGAATAAATAGGGCGGGAGGCTAGTTCGGGTCTCAAATTCAAGAGAAGAGCCAGCGAGTTGGGTCGGAACTCCCAGCTCGCTCCCGCCTTCCTCGGTCGTAGTAATGTTCTTCCTACCTGTATTAAGGGAAGTTTTTTTTGTGAAGTGACTGATTAATTTTCTGTGATAATGACTTTGGTGCTTGCTGGTGGTGAATGATTAGGCGCTCAAAAGGTAAGTTTTTAATAAAAACACTTCTTTTTATTTATTATTTTTTCATTTATTATTATTTTTTTTTTTGATTTTGTATTAGGTACTTTCAGGTAGGTAGGTACTCATTTAAATATTATGTTGACGTTTTAAAATTGTATAATGTAATTTTTATTATAATTTCTACGTCTTCAAGTGTTTGCAGATTTAATAAATTCAATAAATTTGACAATCACTTTTAAATTGAATTGTATAATTTTACTTTAAGTTCGGACATTTTTGTTAAATTGTAATTGTTTAGCAACGATTTTACTTATCTTTATTTTATTTTGAGTTGTGACTGCGTTAAAATTTTAGTTATTACTAGATGAATACACGGGGTCGCGGCATGGAACTGGATGTCTTCCTTGAGAATTGGAAAGTAGTAGCACAGAATCGTGACTGTTGGAAGGAATGGAGGGAGGCCTTTGCCCAGCAGTGGGACAATATGGACTAGCTATAATAATGAGAATAAACTAGATGAATAAACAATTTACGGGAACATTTTCAGCGTCTTGTAGCGTGCTTCGGGAGCGACCAGAATTTTTGATTTTATTATATCTGTATATAATAAATTATTTACGAAAATTTTAATTGAAACGTTTGAGGAATACTTCTTTCAGAAAAAAAATGGAAAACGCGGCCGCGGAATTGACATAAAAATGAATTTCGCTCACTTTATTAGCATCATTAAATAAAATAAAGTGAATAATCAGCAATTTGAATGTCCAAACTTTCAATAACAAATTTTATCGGCGTCAAAACTGCGGCGGAAAATTTACAGATTATATTTTATTCAGTCCAGCAGAAAAATTAAAACGAGTTTTTCCACAAAATGTATTTACCGCGATATTTTTTAGCTTTAGCATACTAAAATCGTATCAAAATTCAATTAGGTTGATCGCAAACTTCCGAATCAGCAATTCAAATTAGGGAAATGAGATGTTGATACAATTTTAATATGCAAATTAAATAACCAAACAGTACTAATGTATGGGAGGGTGATATTTAAATTCATTGGTATATGTATTATGATATCCAGTAAAATAAATATGTACTTTGTTTAATGTAAATTGTAGATTGTACTGAAGTAACTTCGGGAACAATTGAATGGCAATGTCTTATAATTAAAAAAAAACGGACAAGATGGTAAGGTCCTAAAATGTTTTATGTAGAAAATATTACCGTTTATCTATCTTCAGCTTAATAAAACTTACTACTTTAAAAAATAATTCCATCTTCTTATGAAAAACCATAAATTGTTGCATAATTATTCACACAGTCAAGTTAAAAAGGTGAATTTTGGAGACATCGCCGCAGAAGAAAATTGAAGAACGGATGAATCATTTTCTGATTTTTGTCTCTGGACTCGTTGGTAAATCTTTCCATTACAGCATCAAATTAATATACAAATTGTATTTTAAAGAGTAATAATTTTCAGTCTTATAAAAAAATATTTATTAGATGAAAAGAAAAAGAAATTAAATATACGTAGTGTTATTTAAAAAATAACTTTATCTTTTCTACATGATCGATTGATGGTTTACAATCGTATCACATTTTACTTTGAACATAAAATATATCTCACAAATCAAACAATTTCTACAAAAAGAAATAAAGCCTATTAACACGTTTCGAAATTTTGTATCACTACAAGACTAAATCTTTTTAACGTGAAAAACGAAATACATGACTTATACAAATACTCATATTTATTCTGAGAAAAAAAAAGTCAACAGTAATTATGTTCAATCAAATTTACCGAGACTGTAAATAAACATTTATTTGCCATATTTAATGTAATTTAGTTTTACTCTTAAAAAAAAAGAACTTAAAATAATATTGCATCATCGAAATCCATTACGTCACTACGACCTTTTCGAAACAAAATTTAAAATGAAAAAGGAAAACTTGTTTATGTCTGTTGTAACGAAAAAAGAAAATCAATAATATTTCACAAAAAATCAAAAAAGTCCATAGACAGAATTGAAAAAAATCCAAGTACAGACTTTAACTAAAATGTATGAAAAATGGCTGTAAAAACTTGGAAGCTGGAGGCTGGGCACCTGTTTCAGAGCCATAGGTGCCATTAGCGTAATGTATGTACCGGGAGTACGTGTGTTGGGCTTTCATTGCTCGATTATAACTTTTTCTACACCAACGTTCCTTTGATATCGTGTATTGAATGTAAAAATGTAATCCATGGGCTTTTAATGTTAAAACGTTAAGGTTTCGGAAGCAAACCGAATGGAATGATGGAAAACGGTCGATTTTAATTTTCCGACGATCGATTATCATTTTTATTAATGTTTGCGGTTTTTATACTTAAGTTTTGATGAAATAAAGGTTTTTATGAGCGGGTTTTCAGGGTAACGATTTTCCATGTCTTCAAAAGTAAGGTCTTTTTATTATAATGTAAAATAGCAACATTAAGCTATCTTTTACCAACTCGAATACAAAAGGATATTCGTACTTATAAGTCATTTGCTATTTTCACCAATTAGGCATAAATGACTGATTAATTATGTATTAAAAATATCATAAAAAAAACTAACCAGAACTGCCTCGTCTGTCCAGAACTGTCGCAAGAGCGAATATTGAGCATGAGATCCTGGGTTCGATTGCCAGGTCGACCAAACTGTTATTGGGTTTTCCATTTCAATAGTAGCCCAGAATTTGAATTTTTGCCAGGTTGATATGCAATAGGCTCGCCCCCTATTACATAGGACTTAAACATAACTGGAAAAATTTGGGAATACTGTAGTAGGAACACCTTAACCTTAACCCTCGGTGATAACAGACGTGTTGTTATATTATAATTAATCATGACATAAAAAAAACAAGGTTTTTTATTAACATCATTAATACGTTATCTTTCACCATCTGAACATAAGAAAATCATCATCATCGTCATCTGCCTGCCTTGTTCCCAACTATGTGGTGGTGTGCTTCCAGTGTGTAGGCAGTAGCAGGTTAGACTGGAAGCCCACCGCTTCGAGTCTAACCGGATTCAGCTGAATACCAGTATTTTACACGGAGCGACTGCTTTTCTGACCACCACAACCCAGTTAATATCATACCCCATGGACTAAGACTGAATATCTGACTTTCCGGCCACTGACTTGTACGAGTAACATAAGAAAACCAATGCAATATAAATTATTTTCAAAATTTCACTGATTAGAGATGCCAAAAGTGCTATAAATATCCCAAAAAATAATGACGCAATTGTCAGTTTAGTTACCTGAACAAACAAGGTTTAATTTTATTATTAATTTTAGGAAACTTTGATATTAAAAGCTCGTCGCCCCTCCAGGCCCAAGAGAATAAGGTACCTAAGTAGAGGTGTACTTGTAACACATCCGCTGTTACCCGAATGCTGAATAAGCCTATTGTGTTAGGAAGCATAGCTGATATTATACCTAATATTTCGACTTTAGATTGCGCTTCTAACCACTTTTTAAACGCATTTAAATGAGAACAACTTTTTAAATATTATTATTTAATTTATTTCAGAGAATCTCCATACAAGTTACATTATTATATATCACAGAACATAAAAACATTAAAAACATAAGATGTGTGTGTTAAGTACCACAAAAATGTAACTAAAAATATGTCAATATTTTTAGTACCTATATCTAACTGATGACTACGGCTGTCCTTATCCACTGATTCTGGAAAGGACGGACAAAACGGGCATCATTTGCCAAAATACACGCTATCTCGCTATAATTTTATTTTAAGTGTCCATAAGATGAAGACTTTTAAATAATGAATAATAAAAATTATATCAAATGGTCCAGAACTAAAAAGACCGCACCTATATTTAGCTTCACAATACTAAACGCAGGCGAATAGAATAGCATCTCACGAAAACGAATCCGATATTTTAGTACAAACTCCTTTCTTAACTGTTTTTATTCGGATTGTCTGCTGAATACGAATGAAAAGGGCCGCAAACCTCATAAGTACGGGTAAAACGTTCAGAATATTATAAGATCTTATATTTTGGTCTATATTCCGTATGCAGTAACGTACCAAGTTCAGTATTCACCTGAAACTAGTTATTAAAAACATAACCCTTTCTTGGCAGTCGGGTAAAAACACATCAACAAAACTACCTCATTAGTCTAGTGGTCGCCGGCGGTACTGCTGAGCATATAAGGTCCTGGGTTCGATTCCCACGCCCGACTTGTCAAAGTAATAGTGGATTATACGTAGTAGCCCGGAGTATGAATATGTGCCTGGGTGGTTAAGTCCCATGTAATAGGAGGCAAGAATATTGCAAAAGCAATTACATGGGACTTAAATATAACGGGCGAAATGTGGATGTACTATGGTAGAACTCTGCCTAACCCTTTGTGAAAATACAGGCGTGATGTTATGTTTTATTACGCAATAAAACTAAAACACAAGAACACGTCGCTACTTATAAAACGGCTTAAACCCTTTAACGCTATTCACAAGAAATAAGGCAATGTATCACCATAACGCTTGTACTATGCGGATGATAGTGTCTCTGCCTCCCTAACTTCGCCTGACTAAGTTTTGAGGCTGCAAACCTATGGCCTCATCGAATACGAACAGTCTCACCAAGTTTTGTACCTATATCATGCCTTCTGCATCTGTATAGCCACTCAATACGCTCAACTAAGCCAGTTATAACAAACGCTATTAAGTTTCACACAAATAATTTTCATAATACATTAAGCACAGAATGGTGTTGCTAACTTATAAAACAAACATACAAATAAACAGCCGTTCATTGTCTACTATTCAGAATTTTTAATTAAAACATAAAGTTTGAAACAGCAGATTTTTTAATCAAATTACAACTCATTTATCATTAAAATATATAAATTCTTTTTATTCCAATTCTTAAACTTCACTCATAACAAAAGCGGAACATTCACGCCGCGAAGTAAAATTTCATTTTCATAAATTTTAATCGCGATAAATTATTTTCAAGTGGACGAAAGAACAAGAGGCTTTCACCCGGACAGACTGAGAAAGGTAAAGGAATTAATCTAATGTCAAGCGTCCCAAATACAATAGGGGAACAAAAACTTTTTCATTTTTCTCACCGGACCCCTGGCTAGCGAGAATATTAGTTGGGGGTATTTTTCAACGAATATTACCTTGTTATTGGCACAGCCAATTGAATCACCTGTTTTTGTGAAACACGGAGCAAAGAAACGGCGGTTGCGTTATTGGCTGCTTTTATTACTGAAAGCAAGAGATAGGATCGCATCAATAACATTAATTTATTTTTACCCGACTGCCAAGGAAGGGATATGTTTTTCGCGCGTATCTTTGTTTGTTTGTTTGTAATTTGTAAATATCTTTATTACCTCGTATCTTCCAAACGGCTGGATGGATTTCGACAGTTAAGGTATCGTTATATTTGTCTTAACAACCCAAGTGTCCTTAGATAAGTGTTTGAAAAAAAATCAAAATGGTGAATTTTTGGCGCGCGCGAAATAGTAATACTTTAATAATAAAAAACATAACCAAACCTATCGAATGGGATATCAAAATGAAGGATTTTAAATGGCGATTACTAAAATATAATACAACTTTTATGTTTAAATTTAATTAGGAATAATAAATTGGTTTAAAAAGTTGTTGATAGCGTAAAAATGGGCCATATTTGTGTCAGACCTCGTGTTAATAATACGAAATTTAGAATAGTTATAAATATCCGTAGCCCAATCATATTTAAAACGTAATAAATAAATTGTTTTGTCGGGTTTTTTGATACTTTTAATTAATTAGCGTTAAAAATCAAATTAAACACTGGGCTGGTTGTAGATTCCAAAAAAGAACGGAGCAGAACTAGAATTTTCGATTGATGCGAAGGAAAAGGAAAGAATAATCCTGAATTTCCCAGTACGGAACATCACGCAATAAGGGCCGATGATCCGGGCTCCGTTTGGTGGTCAATCACGACCTTTATTAGGGTTCCTCTTTGTTAGCCGTAAACCACTTATTCGGATCAAGCGACAATCATTGAGTTTATTCGTGAATTAGTTTTGTGTGAATGCGTAAGGGATCCTACAGTTTTACATAGACATCAAAGGATGTTTTGTTTAAAGGACATAATCGCAAAACTTTTGATAAAGAATACGGCATGGAATAATGACAAATAGTAGGTACAAGCGCAGCTAAACCAATCAGAATCCTATAACATGAATCTCTCGCAAGTAACGCCCTACTCATACATTTCAGTTAAGAGAACATTTTCTACCTAATTAAAGCAAGAAACGCGAAAAGTTTAGCAGTTATCCATTTTTCCCCAGTGTCCGTATTCCGAACCCCCGCTTCCTCCACCGAGGCCAGTGCGACGAAATGTGAAATTTCAATTCCACAGCAAGATTTTTATTAAAGTATCGAAGCTTGGGAACCGTTCGAATATAGTTTGGAAACAAATAAACGACTTTCCCGCTCTTTTTTTCCTTTTTTATACATAAAAGCGGTGAGTTGATTTATCGTCGAGCTCGGAGCGGCCGCTGCGTCCTGTCGCGAATCTTGATCGACGAAGCATTTCAATTTATTTTATGAGTCGACACCTTCACAAGGGTCTGTTCTTACTAAAATACCCCTAATTCGGTCACTCTGACATTTATCCAACGAAAACAATTTACTGCGTTTTCGATATGAAAGAGGGGGAAATCACTAGCTTTTCTTTATCTCTTTGACTAGTTCAACTGGTTATCATTTCAATAGTAATGAACTTGAGTCCGATCTTTTCAAAACTTGGTCTTTTAATGAGATCCAGACGTTATTATCTTTTGCATTCGCCCTACTTACTAAATCAGATTACAACAGCGCTATGCAGTCATTATAATCAGTAACTTTATTGAATGTTTTCCAATAAGCGAGATTTTATCTGTTTACGGGTAAAACTGTGTTATTCAACCGAGCGAAACGAATTCGTATTAAGTTTTTGTGAGACAATCAAATATCAGTTCTAACGGAACGCAAACTGACTACCTACGGGTGGTAAAAAGCAACGCATTCTGGCACACCACACGTCCGCAAAAAGTTCTTGAAATTGCATCGAATGGTTCGACAGTTGCACAATCAATGCGCAATCAACACAAAACGATTTTATACTGCGGCTTTTACAATGTTCGGCTCAATATTTTATTTTCTGGTGCGGTTATGATCTTTTACTTATTTTACAAACAGATATATCAAATTGGGGGATTCATGGAACTATCATTTTATTATCAATCGACTGAAACAATGATTACACTAGATTGCTGCTTACCTATTACTTAGCTCCAACTAATCTACTAAAATTTCTACTAACAATAAATTACGTATCTCATAAATTAAGTATTTAAATGTCTGGAATATCGGCAGCCACTCAAGAGCATTATTTATTACGTGAACGCCTTTAACATCATAGAGATTACGTCAACATGTTCATTTTTAGCGGTCAAGTGATCAAAGCTGATCAAGTAGACGCCTTCACATGCCAATTGTAATCTAACTAATTAAGTAGCTTGCAACAGACTAACTTTTATTGTTCGTGGAATGATGGTCTCTGTTCCATAAATTTTGACCGAGTAGGTTTCACTTTTGTAAGAAACAGCTGTTTTTTTTTTTAATAACCGATAAATAAATAAATAAATAAATAAATAAATATCCCTGGACATTTTCACACAGCACCATCTAGTCCCAAGCTACGCAACCTAATGCTTGTGTTATGGTAGCTAGATGGCTGATAAACTACATATATACATTTTTTTTTTTTTGTAAATACATACATATTATAGATAGAAAAATTGAAAAAATGAAAAATTTCTATGTGGGAGGGCTCAGAATGATGTACTGAATACGTGGTAACCGTTTTAGCGTCCTTCTACCCCGTATAAATACCCATTTAGATATATGCTATTTTAATATCTGATACATGTGATAAACTCAGTTTAAAATAGAAAATAAAATATCAAAGACTCTACATGAAGACTGTATAAGAGGACTTTTTTAACCTGTAACTAGCAACTATTGTCTTTTTTGGCGTTTTTAATATTGACAATTTACCATTCAAAGCACCTACAATAAATTAAAACCTACAATAAGCCTTAACCAATCTTTGCAGATCATTTATTTTGACTGTCAGAAAATTAGACAATTTCGATAGTGGTAGATTTAAGGGCTTAGACATCCCTGTAGATGTAAATTCAGTATCACCGAGAACACAGTAAGATATGTGTTAGAATATCAGCTTAACTCTAAAATAAACGAGTATATGTACATGAAACATTTATATGTTAAAATAAGGGTTGTTTTAAGTGTATAATCGATAGTTTTTCAAGACGCTTGTCCTCGGTTGAAATGTAATCGTTATAGTTTAAACTCTCCGACTATTCAATACAACTTGAAAGTTCTATCGTTCTTCTTCAGTTTGAAGGGAAGGGCTGCAAAGTGAGCGAGGAGCCGGTAATTTTATTTTTAACAGTTTTTTGCCGTCAGCGGTGGTAGAGTTATTATTTCATTTTTTTTAAAATGCTTATTTGATAAGAACTGGAAGTGAGATCATTGTTTTGCAGACTTACAGTGACATATAAAAGGTAAAATAAATTAATTAGAGGGGTTTAACTTTACATGTAGAACACTAGTATTGATATTGTCAAAATAACTAACGTGTGTAGGTACCTACCCTATTTGACACAATTCATACATAGCAATTAGTAATAAGCCAAAATAACTCACAATTTCTTAACTTTAACCAAAAATAGAAAATATCTGAATAGAGTATAATTAAATGATTTCAGTTTTTTTTTGTGCTAGGCCTTTTTATGTCTGACGTCAAACAAGTTTTTACATGCTACGCAATAGTCAATTAGGTGTTATCAAAGAAATTATAGAAATAATCTTATTTACTGAAAATAGAAGAAACAATGCCAGTAATTTTAATGGAACGCTTATAATTCAATATAAAGAGCCAATATTGTAATAAGTCTATAAAAGCGGTCGCTCCTGACTGGAAGCCGAACCCAATACACTTGGGAAAAGGCTAGGCAGATGATGATCCAAATAAGCCTGTAACTAAAACGGTACGCTAATATCATAACAATAAAAAAAATCTGCGCTTTAATTCGTTGTCACACCACAGGTGAAAAAAGTATTTTATACAAAAAAAGAATACAAAAAAAAACATCACACCGTTTACAGGCTAACATGATATAAAGATTATGATAATGAATACCGAGAAGTAGTTGGTACTTCATAGCCCCACAGTCTGAGATTGCAAGTGTTGAACCATTTCAGAATAGTTCGCGAACGTCAAGACGAGTGATGAAGTAAACCAGCCAGTTAATGTTCACTTTGTGTTCAGTACGACGTACGCAAACTACCCTATTTAAACTATGCCATTAAAAGGTTCTAAATGTTCTTTGTTCACATTTTGGGAAGAAAAACTTGTATGGAAAAGTTTACAAGGATTGGTTAGGTTAGGTTAGGTAGTTTTTGTGTAGTTTCATGCCATACAAATTGCGTTACAAACTGACGAAGCAAAGGAAAATTTGGCCCTGTTTGAATGTTACTAACTGGAAAAGTAAACGTAGGCCTACGCGCGTACTACGCTCTCGTAGACGCGGCAGTACATCGTAGCTCGTAGCACACCTCGTAGCATATGTTAAAAGACTGGTACAAACTGTACTGTGGCCGGTCACAGCAATGTAAACAAGTTAGCGCTTTTGAAAAGCCGCGTGAATTTTGAAACGGCGCTCTGGCGGAATTCCGCCGGTGCCTGGGTCGCGCTACGCGCCAGCCGAAAAGGTAAATGGGTCATAAAGGCGTATCAATATTGACCGCGCGACTCCCATCCAGCGTACATCATGCCCGTTATATTGGCCATATCTCACGTTATGCGGAGAAGCCATTTTTTCGCTACTAATTTATGTACGTGTCGCTCTTTTTTATTTTTTTTAAGCGTGTCCCTTTTTCGAATTTCGATATTGGGATCGAGGCAAACGCGCTGCGGTTACCGGAATAATGCGAGAGCTGAACATATAAATCGTCTGAATTGAAATCATGGGGCACCGTTACATAAAGACTGTCATTTAAAGTGCTGTTATCGGTATTTTGAATCGGAAAAGTGGATCGGTTATAGTGCCAAGTCGTCGCTCACTTGTCTGAAGCCTGGAAAGTTCTAAATTATTAATCGGGTCACCGATTGCATGATTGGTGGCTGCGGATGTAAAATAAAGGACTCGCTACTGTGCCGACGCTTATCATGTCTGTAGTGCTTGCGATAGGCTTACAGTTCAATCTGAAATACAAAGTACGTTGAGCCAAGAGTTAAGTAGTCCGCCAACATCCAACACTTGTACCGGTAAGCCGACAAGTTAACTGGGGCATGATGCTGTCTACCTTTTGTGCTGATTGAGTGCAACTAAGAGCTAGGAAAGCTAAAGTTTTTAAGAGCTTCAATGCGAATTTGTTTTAAGTTAATTGAAAAAAAAACATAGTTCGTAGTGAAGACTTTGATTTGAGTTAGGAAAACTCAAACGCAAAGCATTTATTTCAATTAGACCATTACTGGCACTTTTGAATGTCAGAAAAATAAAGAAAGCGAAGCTAGCAGTCACAAGGCATTATAACTTGTGAAAGTACTGAAGTTGCCCATTCCAAAGCGTAGATCTCTATGGAGAGGAATGGGCAAGGAACTCCATGAACACCCCTTTAAATCAAAACGTTGTCAAAAAGAGAGTGAGACTTGGTGAGAACCCTGTCAAATATAAAATCTTTTTAATATTTTGGATAGTCGGTTGTAACAAAACAATTTGAAATAAATCGTTTTAGTTGCATTAAAGTTAAAGTTATTTTAACCATTTTGTAACAAAAATACACGTGATACCTACGCTACTACCTTCTTAATCGCAAAATAAAAATCACAATCAAAGACTGTTCTTTTTGCCGGTAATTTATCTCTATTGGGAATCCCGCCGTCCTGATTAAACTCCATCCAAGGAAAGCAGCTAATTACTATTTCCGTAAACCGTTTTATGATAAAGCTTTTGTTGTAATCCGTGTTTCGCAACCCTTTTTAATTAGGCAGTGATATATAATTAGAAGGGATGCCGATGGTGTTAACAGAAAGATAATCAGGGTGCTTGTCCGAGCATCTTATTTCCATGGAGACGGAGGTAGGATAGAATAGAATATATATTGTACACCAAAATTGAAACATAGTTGTTTTACAATATTGCTTATTCTATGGTTACAATGGCAGTCTTATCGTTGATAGCCTCATCTTCCAGACAACCTTTGGGTAGACTTTACGAACACAAAATAAAAGAGGGTAGTCAGTGGTGTACTGCTAATACTATATATTTTTTTAAATAATACAAGTAAAGATTTTAAATATATAATAAAGCATAAGCATAATCAGCCTATACTTTTCCCACTGCTGGGACACACGGCCTCCTCTCTATGAGAGGGAATGGGTTATAATCCACCACGCGGGCCTACTGCGGGTTGGTAGATGTCACATGTCTTCGAATTTTTGGTTCTAGGGCATGCCGATTTCCTCACGATGTTTTCGTTCACCGTTTTATAATAATATAATATATATAATAATAATAATAATATAAATAAGTAGAGAGGTAAAATAACTTTAAAATGACTGTTGGAAATGGAAGGGCAAGATTTTCTGTCTATTGAATAAAAGGCATGAAATTATTAATTATTAGTTCGAGGGTGTGGTAAGTTAAGTGGAAAATATATGTCAATATTTAAGACGAATGGTTAATTATAAGCGATGAATAAAGTCACTCAACATTATTATTCGTTTATTATTTTGTTTTATTTATTGAAGACAGTTAGATGCTGCAGAAAATCCTTAAAAGCTGAAGATTCCAATATCCACAAATAAAATAACAGACTATGGTAGATTTTACATAATAAAGAGCCTTCTGTGACAGCTTATCTAACCTAACCTAGCCTAACCAGGCCGATTTGTCACTAAGAACCCTCAGTGATAAAGATAAATCAAACTTTTAGCTTACTTCGTGTTTCAAAACAACTAGAAAACTGCATAAGTAGAGATATACAAAAGTCTAAAACGGAAACACTATAACAGTATTAATGCTACCTTTAAGTGCCAAGTCGATTAACCCAATATCTCCTCATAAACTTGGTCTAGTTTAAAAATATCTAGCCTCGGAGGTATAGCCAAATAAACTCCTTTAAATTACGGTTTAAACTGATAGCGAACATAAAATTCGCACGAAGAGTTGTTTTAGGCCCTACTTTACATAATGATACGGATATAAAACACTTTAGGGTTATCATGCATAAGCTACACGTGCGCCTTCATATATTAAAGTGTGATAAAAAATTAATATATGGCCTTCGTTTCTCCTGTATACTATAACGAGGCCTTAGCAGTCACTTCAGGCACTTTAGCGTCCATAATCTGCTTATTGTTGTAAGTCACAACAATATACTGTCGTTCCATAAATGGCAATAGCATTGGAACTATCAATAACGCTTCAATAACAGGAAAAAAATTTTGTCTGAATGGAAGCTATATGCAAGAATGTGCTGAATTAAAAAAAACCCTAGTGTCCTTGTATCCGAGTGGTGAAATTGCTTTCCCATCGCATCGTTGTGTACCACAATAAACCCTTCGCCTATAGAGTCTACACTTCACGCACAAAATGACTGGCCACTATGCTGTTTAATATTTATCTTTTTTCCATGCATTCAAGCGAATCATTAGGTATAATCTCAAATAAAAAAATAAAAAAACGTAATTGTTGCAGTATTTGACTCGTAGATAAAATGAAAAAATCAAGTGTCTTTTAATTCGTTGTGTGTATTTGTTCGGGAGGGTTGTCATTACTTTTATTTATTTACACTAAGCGGGGCGTTTGTAAAGATTATCCTTAGAAATAAACAATGGCGAAGGAGTGGGGGTAGCAGGACTACGTCGCGGTCGACTGCGGCCCTCTGATAACGGCGGTACGTGAGCCCTAATATGTTAACGCTACACATACTTTTTGCTGATCTAGGCGATTATTCCATACAACTATTGTTTCTTTTTTAAGTTGTGCCTCCTAAAATTTACGAGAGCAGTCTTAAACTGGCATCCTTGTCCATCATTTATCCAAAAAATTTAAAATGTTTAATTTTCAAGATTAAATTGAAGTCTTAAAATGTTTAAAAATGGATTCTTTTAAGACCTCGAAATTCCAAACCATCTTGGTGATAGTTTATTGAGGGATGAACTCAAGTATGAATCGTAGTCCCTTAAAGTCATATGCGCTCAAAAATGAAAGCCAAATTAAATTTTCCATTCGTCTGTGAAAAAATCATAAAGCAAAAGATTTACGCTCCGGTGGGAGTGCTAGCTGTAATGGCTGTGCATTTTTTGACTGTAGCTAAGATAAAAGTACTGCATCGTCAAACGTGAGGAGGAGTGCGGAGTCAACTTTTGAGGCAAACGTTCTTTTGATCGCTCCTCACCAATAATGCTACATTAAAATTGCAAAACGGACGTCTTTGTTTCCGCTTACGAGTCTTTTTCAAGAGAGCGCGGTATTTGTATCAAGTTGATGATTGCGGAATGCCATTTTCTGCTTCACTTGACTTCGTAACGAGTAAAAAATGAGGAAGAAAATCAATTATCTTGATCAATTGGAATATTTCTCTGATGAAATTAATAGATTCCATTTATTTGCATTAATGATTCATAACTATTTTCAAGTTAAAGCTAGGGTTTCTTTATTAATATAAATGGCTACAAGTAAGAACGCCGAAATGCATTTTAGAGAGAAGCAGGAGAAGAGTGATGCTTGTAATATTTTTAGTTTGCGGAAAGAACCAGACAGTGACGTGTTGGCTCATTTGTTAAGGTTCCGGGTAATCGAATAGAAGACATGAATGCTTGCTAATTGAACTACGTAAGACGGTTCTTCGAAGTAGTTTGTCAAGCCCGTAAATTGTTTATGTAATAAATACACAGGGTCAATTAGTTAACAGAACTTTACAGATGTAACAGAAAGAATCGATTTCAGAACATAATATGAAACGAAACAAAAAGCTAATAGTATTGAAAACTATGATTATTTAGTCATAATTAATCATGATTTTGTCATAACTGTCGAAATATTGGTGTACTGTAATGGTGTTATCACACCAATCGAAAGATCGTCGTTGGATGCCATCGATCGATGGTAGAATGGATTAGTCGACGTCGATCGATAGTTTCTACTACATTAATCGATCGATCGTCGATCGAAGCCATCGATCGATGGTAGAATGGATTAGTCGACGTCGATCGACAGTTTTCTACTACACCAATCGATCGAGCGTCGATCGACGGTAGAAGTATTAGTCGATGATTAGTCAATGGATGGATTAGGCAATTGTTTATCGCCCGGTATCCGTCGAACAGCCAGAACTACCACACCAATAGGTCAAAACCGACCGATGTCGATCGATGGCATCATCCGACGATCGATCGATTGGTGTGGTAACAATCTAAGGTACACCTCTGCCTAACCTTTCGAGGATTACAGGCGTGATGTTAATGTTATGTTATGTTTGTCATCGAAACCCGTAAATTATTTGAAGTTTAGAATTAGTTCTAATAATTATAATACTACATATTATGTATGTAATTATCACGTTATCAGTCGGTAAATCCGGTACTGTAAGCGGTCACACCTTTTAGACAACATTCCCGAACGTCCATTAAAGGATTTGAGGGATTATACGAGTTTCCAAGTCATGCCCTTGTGCGTTTCGTTTTTGCACTTAAACGTATTACGATTTCGGATAAATAACGGTACTGGTTTTGCAGGTGTCTGCTTGTAAGGATTATTTGTCTATACTAATTAGTGCCGGTACCTTGCAGTAAATAATATGGTGCAGAAATGAAAAGGTACATAATTATGATTTGTAACAAACCCACCTGTAGGTAACTTACTACATAAGTGAAGCATTGTAGTTATTCGTGTTGTAAAAACATAGTCAGTCCGGCCAAGCGCGTGTCGGGCCACGCACAATGTAGGGTTCCGTAGTTGCCCATCAAAATATGCGGACACTTCCTACGGTCTGATTTGCCTCCGAACGATGATTTTTATTGTAATAATAAAAAACAAACTTATATTTGCAGTCGAAAAATCTGTACTCCCATACATTGTGTTTTTAACTCCGTTATATATACTATCACCTTGAATTTTTTCACGAACCCAAACACAACCGTTTAGCTGGTAGAGGGGGGGACACTTGAGTCTAACAAGAATTTGCACTTTAAAGCTTAATATTTCACAAATGAATTATTTGAAAAAAAAATTAAAGACCTATTCAATGACATCCCACACTATGGGGTACGCGAGAGACATGTAGTTACTGGAGATACAAAAACAAAAAATACTTTTCGAGATTTTATTTTACCACTTTGTCGGTGTAACTAATCTGTATATTCATGCCAAATAACAGCTTTCTAGTACTAAGAGTTTTTGAGCTAAGCTGCGGACAGACAGACAGACGAACATGGCAAAACTATAAGGGTTCCTTGTTTGTTGACTACGGAACCCTAAAAATTCAAATAGGTAGTTTTTATAAAGTACACCACGCACGAAATTGCTGGTAATCTTTTCCACCACCTATGCTTGTTCATCCAATAATTGGCTTTTAGAAACGCCTATTGTACTGCCCTTAGTATTGGTGTACAATAAAGATTCCGCTACTTATCTATCTACTTTATTATGTTAGAGAAAAGGGCACTTATCTACCTAGACTTTTCCCATTCTATGTTGGGGTCCGCATCCATTCTACCCCGATGCAGCTGAATACCAATACTTTACATGGAGCGACTGCCTATCTGACCTGAAAAAGGCACTTATCTGAAAACAAAATGTAAAGAAAACGCTTGAAATACTTTCCAATTTAAAAAGATAACTTCCCAACATTATCACCAACCTGCTTTGTATTTTTGCGAAAACGAAATTATTATTATTAAAAAATTCCCCATCAAATAAGGGAGGAATTGTTTGATAACAACCCCACATTGAGATTATACGGATTAAATTGAAAACGTAGCAAGAAAAATATGCAGACTCACGCGCCGAGCTCGCCTTATCGTAACCTCATTGGCAATCTCCAACGGAGAGAATGTACACTGAATATTGTTCCGCAGAAAAAACTTAAGATTTCTTCGGTTAAATCCACTTGGAACGACGACCATCCTGTGACCGTTATTTATGCACAAGAATGTTTACATCATATTTTTTACACAAACAAAAAGAACGTACGGATATGATAAATATGTTATTTTTCTTTATGATTCGATAATATGATAATTACAAAAAGTCTATTAACGTCTAATAGACGTACAAGACGGACAAGAGTTTAAACACATTTTGAGGGCATTTTGGAGTTTTGGAATTGCTCACAGTTGCCAAATCCTTTTAAGAATAGTCATTTCAAAACTCAGAAAGTTTAGTTCACAAACAGAACCAACTTCAAATTTTATATGCGCTTCAAGATATGTGAAAATAACTGTATAATAAGTTGAAAGAAAACTCTTCGTTTGTCGTCTTCACGTAAGTTACGTCCAAACTTTTTCTTGTATTACTTTTAGTTCACGAACTTGTACAAATATGCCAAGTCGAATAAATGTAAGAGCTGATCTGCCGTAATGTTCGGTTTTTCAAATTACTTTACTGAGGCAGGCTTAGTCGGCGTCCAAATAGGTACATTGTGAATCGATTGAGCATGCGGGGCGGACAAAGGACGGCCAACGGTGCATTACGATAATACATTTTGGAATACCGAAATTCCGTGACCATTCCTAAACCGATCACTGAAAAGATAATACTCCTTTCACAACAATTATCTGCACGAGTCGCTGGCACAGTGGGTGACACCGACTCGTTACTGGGTGTCTTCGACGACAGCTTCTTGGCAAACAACTAAACATGCTATTTGAGCTGTATTCGCAACTCAAATTACAAAAATAAACACACATTTAAAAATACTCTTAAAACATTTTGGTATGTTTGAGGTATATCTATATTATTGTAGCAAGCAACATTAAAGTGATACTCTAAAGAGAGATAGATAAGGGTCGATTTGAAGCCAGAAGGCACATTTTATCTCACCGCATTACTTCTAAAGATCCATTCTACTTTAGCTTTGATCTTTGAAAGCACCCCTATATGGTACGACTCTCACTCCCTTTCAAATGTCATCTACAAAACACTTTTATATAGATAGGTAGATTTAAGTAATTAGAAACTTGAACAAAAAAAGTACTTACTGATATTATTATGAAAGTTTTCAAAAGGGATCCTGTTATGCTTTTTGTGGAAAAAGTACAAACAATTTTGATATTAAAATAGTTTGGCTTTGGCGTCGGCATTTACTGATACTATCGTAAACAAAGTTTCATTACATATTCTCATTTACAAGGAGGAATAATTCAATTAAATATGGACCTACATAAGTCCTTAAACACTTAATCGTTATAGGCTTATATAAAAGGTAAGAGTAAATTCAAAACAGTTTTACATGTAGGTATAAGGGAAATTCCACAAGTGGGTACAATTACAAATGAATAAATCTGGGAGTCGGTGATAAATCCGTAGAGCCCAGCGTCCTCGTTTTATCTGCGTTATCGGGGACGTGCGATCTCCCTGCCCTCCACATAGTAAATGTGGTGTGTCAGCCACTCCTTTTAAATTATACATGCGATTTTAAGTAACCAGGCGTGGGATCAGGATGCAGAACCCTCAATTCCGTTTATCTACATGATTTCACATTGATATCCGTTCGGGTAAATTGATTGAATAATATTTTCAACATGCACATTTTATACGTAAACCTTTCAGTGCTCACGTTGCATACAGATAGATGTGTTGAGATTGATGCGTGTAATGATGGTAAGGTAGAATATATTTCCAAAATATTTGAGCTTTCGCCTCAATGCTTTGAACGTTACTAAATGGACTTAATTTTTAATGTTTGAGATTTTTTTATACATCTTACATAAAATGGTCATATTATTATACTATATTGAGATTCTTAAAATAAATTGACAAGAAGTGATTCATCAACCCAAAAAGTCGTATAATCGTAAACGATTATAGCAAAACGTAACAATAAATATGGGAAACACTAACCCACAAAAGCGAAATTCAATATCAACATAACAGAACATCGGATGACAGATGATCTCGAAATAGCGAACAAAACAACATTGAGAAATAACGGAAAACCAATATGTCGCAACAAAATGAAGAAATGACAGAGGTAGGAAACGAAGCGCAAAATTTTATTACGATTCTAAGGAACAGCAACGTCATACAAACTGAGAACAGATCGTGCCGACATTGTATCGAGCTCAATAACTACGTATCACAAAGGAGTCACTGCATTGCCTCGCATTTTATAGCGGAACTGGATCGATCAGCTGCATATTGCGACTTCTAGTTTACACGACAGAAGATTTCTACATTAAAAATTGCGCGATGAAAGGTTTATTCACGCGAATCACACACAGTTCGAATACGGGGAAGGCAGCACGCCACAATGTACAGGTGCGGTTCAGGGCACATTTTATATTAGCCGAACGTCGGCTCTCCCTCGTTTCATCCCTTATTACCATTTGCTACACTAATGAAAACAAACACATGCGTATTTTCAGCTGCACTTAACATATTTTAACTCCCGCTGTCCTAAATTAAAAAACTACGCGGTTCTCAAATTGGAAAACTTTTGAGAGTAACTGGATCCACGAGAATATTATACCGGGGAACTTTTGTGGAAGGCACTACAACATACTTGGCACTACACCTAAATAACATAAAGTCAAGTGAGAGCTAATGAAGACATCATTTTCCACTCACAGAAAAACGATGATGCGAAGAAAGTTTTATACTTTACGAGTGGTGAAGTTTTTTAATTTAGTCTTAATGGAGGAAATTTATCAAACGAGGCATCAAACCATTTGCGAATTCGCAACGGCAATGTAGCTTGCAAATGACCGATATTATTCGAGACATTAAAAAACCTTTTACAAAAACAGCGTGTTCGCAATATTACAGTATTTGAAATAACTATTATGAAATAGGTAAGATAGTAGTAGCTTTTAATATTGCCTTGTAGGTGATTGTGAGCATTAGGTTTTCATTTGTCTTTATTTTAATAGTTTTAGCAGGAAAATTCGACTAAAATATATAATTTATAATTAATACTGATGCCATTGCTATTTAAAAAGCTTGGAATATTTACAGAGGTGAAACTTTGAACGAGTTGGTATCTCGAGTAGGTAATCTATAAAAGTTGTCTAAACTACGACACTTTCCAACTACTTTCTTATGGCATTACTTAGGGCCTGGTTTCTTTTAATGGGCAAAGTGTCCTTCACTTAAAACCCGCAAAATCAAAGATAAGGACAAGCAGACATCTCCGGCTTATCTTATTATAATATCTATCACAATCTTAAATGAGGTGAAAATAAAAGTAAAAGCTCATAGGTAAGTAGTTTGATGAGGTTTATTGACATTTTTACAACTTTAATGTTAAACTTTTTCATCAGTTAAGTACCTACTACCTCTAAATGAATAATAAAACTATAAAACATCGTACTTAGTACTTATAAGTTCCATGGTCGTAACTTTGTCGTAACTGATGTTAACAAGCATTGAGCCTTGACGTGTAGAATGAAGATAGACAACAGCCACTGTGCATTAAAGCCACAAACGATAACTACTCGGACGGATCGCTACTCTATAACGCGTGTCAAAGGTGCCTCGACTGACGTCAGTTCACCGAAAATTGTCGGACGTAGGGATTCAACGGTTTCATACACCATATCCTTTTGCACGAACTAAGCGACACAACAGAGTATTCACTCAACTGATTTGCAGTAAATCGATCGTTCTCTTTAGTACACTGTGCGCAAACGTCAGATTGACATCAAAATACTTCACTTTGCCTGGCCTGTGGGGATCGTCCTTTGACGCATCATAAGTACCTAAGTACCTACACTTTTTTATGTCCCATCGGTGGATAAAGGATAGCTTTATAAAATGGAAAAAAATACCTAAGCAAACCAAAATTAGATTTTAGAATGGATTCTGTAAAATGTCACTACAAACTCGCACTGTGCAGTCGTACTTTTATCTTGAAATATACCTACTTTTAGTCATAAAACATCACGGCGTTTTTCACCTATTTTCGTCCGACTTGCCACGATATCCGTAACGAGATTTAGAGATTCGAAATCACATTCGACATGGTTTTTCCATCTATATGACATAGGGTACAAAAATGGTTTTCCACTTTTCTGTTAGAGGTGTCCTAATCATTATTGACACATAATTTTTTTGCCTCGACATTTAAATATTCATGATGATTGCTATTTTTTGGTCATCGTTTTAGGTTTTTTATTACGGTCCATTTGGAGTTTCAGATGGTTTTGATATCACCAAAGAATTTTATTATGAAGTACCTTATTTATAATTATCAGAAAGCGACGTTGTCGTTTGAAACCATGCTAAGCTATGTGTTTGCAAGCGTTGAACATATGTGTCTGAAAAGAAGGAAATATAAATAATTGTATTCATCGCTGTGTGCTTCATTATAGTGAAAACTTCACCTACTGACACGTAACAAGCGTGGTTGATGTTCTTTTTAAACATTTCCACTAGCTCAATTTTCAAACGCACAAGACTTGTTTCGCGAAGTAAAGGTAGTACAAGAGCGGCCACGTCACAAGCCCGGGGATATAAGCCTCTTTCTTTAATTTATATACATAAATCCGAATTAAAACCGAAACAGGGTCTCGAATAAATAATGTTGGCTCGTTTTTCAGAGGTCTTAGATCCGTCGTCCTACTTTATACGAGCATGTTTTATTTTTCGTATTTAAAAACTCTGGTAATTATGAGTAAGCAGATTCAACGCTAGAAAATTTTGTGTCCCGGTTGTTTATATTTTTTTGTTTGTTGGTTTTTTCTTTCTTTTCATACAGCTGAAATTTACCTCGAACTGGGAAACAGAAAGATGGTTTTTGTAATACGATTTCGGCTCAGTTTGCGATGTTTAGTTTTTTGGGTTGCCAGATGGGTTTATTAAAACATGTGTTCTTTGGTAATATGTTACGCAAAGAATATCTAGTCCTAAGTGTAGGATATTAAAACCCAAAAGAAGAGCAACGTAACCGTAGGTTATCTCATCCTAAAAAACGTGGATTTGTTTCTCAAATCGAGATAGAGATAAATACATTAAAGTTAAATTATTTCATGTGATTATTCCTCGTGTAATTCCTGGCAAATGGTCACAGGCAAAAAAAAAACGTTAATTAAATAAACTTGCAGCAGACAGTCACACTCTTCACAAAGAGAAAAGGAAAAAAAATAAGAACAGAAAGTACGAATGAAAACACACCAATAAGCTGCAAGTTAAAACAATACTTCGTTACAATGCTAAATTTACCCTTCTCTCCTCACATTCATTAAGGGGAGCGCGCGTAGAATGTTATTGTTACAAGGGAAAAAATTAAAAACGCCCTTCCACACGTACATGTAACGAGCGCGCGTATTTGTTCGTACTATGTTTGTTTTTGCCATCGAAAGGGGAACAACAAATTGTGTTTGAGCGTGTTTTTGAAACATTTTTGATTAATTTCGCGTATGAATTTTGAGGGTCTGTTTACCTATGGTAGCCGTGCCTAGCTACCTACGTAGCTCTATATATTCTGAGAGACAAAAGACTCTGTAGCGAACGGACGTCCTGCATGGTGAAAAGCTCTGAGAGAACCATATGTGTAATCTCACTACTATAATAAATGCAAAAGTTTGTGAGGGTGCAATTAATGGATGTTTGTTACTCTTTCACGAAAAAACTACTAATCGGATTTGGATGAAATTTTGCATACAGATAGTTTATAATCAGGGTTAACACAGAGGATACTCTTTAACATGCCTTGAGATAATTACTGAACTCCACGCAGGCCGCGGGCATAAGCCAGTTTAACTTAATATCTAGATTTTAACAGAACTATTCACTTTTTTTTCTTGAAAAAAAAACGCTGCTTGAGCAGAGCCATTATTACTGTTAGTATAAAAAAGTCAACTCTTTGCCTCTGGTCTTCGACCCAAGGCACTTTTAAGCGCCATTTTCCGACAAAGAATTTTTACGTTAGTGTTGAGATCAAAGGACTACGACAATGACTGTTCTTTATTTCCTCCACTCCTCTTCACTGTGGAAAACGTTACAAAACAGAAACAATCTGTCGCACAATGTCATGGCATAGGTAATCAGCCTATAACTCTACTTTCGCCAACTTGACCAATGCCGCCTGTATGCCGCAATGTAAAACGGCATTTGAATCTTGAAAAACAACTGAAAAGTCTAACGTTTTGAGACGTTAGACTTTTCAGTTGTTCATCCAGCATTACGAATACATATCCACATTACAGCATGGCTGGCTTCAAAGGAAAATGCAACATGTAACCGTTTGTTGGCGCAGAACAGTTTCTCAAAGGACACGCGATAATGATGCATTCACAATGTGTGATTATGTCAAAGAAAAAACTATGTTTCTGCCGCATTTATGCATTTTACTCTACATAAAGGACGAGGTTTTCACAACTCATAAAACAGAAGAATACTTCAAGAAAAAAGAAACATTAATTGTATAATAATCAACCATTAGGCAAGAAACCACCTCATTCAAGGTTTTTATTTTGCAATTTATGTTGGTATACTTGGTAATTCTTATACAATCTTCTATAATAAGAAGGTATTTTGATAAATATAACCCGCCTCCATCACAAGGTCAAGGGCAGCTGTAATTTACCGTCAAAGTGAGTAATGATCCGTTAATGACAGCAAACATTATTGTCATTATTCTCCGCAGTCAATATTGACAGTCTGTTACAGCCTTTATCGTTTACCGTTGATTGCCGAATTAATATAATGAACTATCGAGTACCAACACCACCGAGTACTCACTGCACCTTGTACAGTTCTAATCGTAGAACTGCACAAGGTGCCATTTTGCATCCTCGTCAAAATTCAGAAGGTTATCATAAAAGACATAAATAATCATTTTAAATTACGATACCTGGTCAATAATTAATAAAGCTGCTATTTTAAATTGTTTAAATTTGACAGTATTTTAGAATAAAACGAAAGTAATTTCAACGAAACAAACAGAATCACCCATCGCGCGACTTGTCGCTGTGTGCGTAAGTGTCGACGGTCTGAGCGAGCCCCAAAGAAAAGTTCACGTACCTACTGTAATTTTATACATAATCTACACTGCTGACTTACCCCTTTCAGATGAAGTGATGACTGCAACCTATGCAGATGATACTGCAGTCCTCTCTTGCCACAAAGATCCTACTGCAGCATCCACAAAATTACAAGAGCATCTGGTTAAAATTGGATCGTGGTTGAAGAAGTGGACAATAAGAGCTAGCCCTGCAAAATCAATTCATATAACATTTGCATTAACAATAATTATTATATATATATGTTACGGCTAAAGATGGGTGTGTACATAAACTTAAGATTAGCCGGCTAAACTTAAGATGGTGTGAACATAAACTTAAGATTAGCCGGTTAAACTTAGGTCCTGACGTCGACCGTCTAGGGTTAGCGTTTCCGTCAGCAGGTCGACGGATCCCCGCTGCGCGGGGCTCCTATTTCTGTCTGCAAGGTTTACAGGAACCTAACTAACCGAACCTCGGGGTGCCCCTGACGTCGACCGTCTAGGGTTAGCGTTTCCGTCAGCAGGTCGACGGATCCCCGCGCAAAGTTTAGCCGGCTAATCTTAAGTTTATGTGCACACCCATCTTTAGCCGTAACATATATATATGTATTATAAATTAGTAACGCGTCCACCCAGAACAGTTAAGAACGGTAAAAAAAATATTGAATATGAAGATACATATACAATAAAATACCGATGGTTATAAAAGAAGTTAAAAGTATGTCTTGTTTTAAAAAAAATGCTCAAATCATACTTATTGAGCAACTAAAAAACGAAATTAAAACAAAAAAATATTATCTTGCCATGTATTGCCACATCTAGTACAATAACTTACTTTTAGCTTAGATCCGTGTTTGTTTGGTTGGTGAATAGATACTCAATACAATTTGTTATTTTTTGCAATGACCGTAGATTCTGTACGCTCATAAACATTTTATTTAAATTTATTTTCTCAGTAAGTGAATTATTGTTAATTCTTGATGAGGAATAATAAAGTTCTTAAACCATTAAAGAGAGAGGAATGTCCACCTGTGACACTTGGTAATGCTGTCCTGCCACAAAAATCAACAGTCAGATACCTGGGTATGCATCTAGACAGAAGGCTCACTTGGCGAGAGCACATAAAGGCCAAAAGGGATCAGGCTAACAACAAGTTTTGTGAGTTGTATTTGCTAATAGGTCTGTCATCAGTAAGTCTGGAAAATAAGCTTCTCTTATACAAAAGCATTATAAAACCAGTGTGGACATACGGCATACAACTCTAGAGATTAGCAAGTCACTCAAAAATAGAAATACTCCAACGCTTACAAAATAAAGTATTGAAAACCCTGAGCGTTGCGCCATGGTTCATACGGAACATAGAATTACATGCGTACTTGAAAACTCCAACAGTCAAAGAAGAAATAGAAAAGTCACAAAGTGAAAAGGACAGGATTAGCCTCAATCTGATGACTGTTTGAAAATGGAGATGACACTTCACTGGATGTGCAAATCGAAAAGAAATACAAATCAACAAATCTGATTAAAGCTCTGGGGCTGATAGCAGATAATTAATTTCCTATAATTATATAATTTAAAAAAAAAACCTACTTTAAGTAGCCTAGGTTATCAGCAGATTAATAAATACATAACGGGCTTAGGACCGGCAAAAATATCTTAGTTCATGTACCGATCTACTAAATCTTAAAATGTTTTCTACTTTTTGATGAAAATTGAAAGATAACTAGCACTAGTTAAGTAGTTATGTGGTGATAATTTTGTCTGATAGGTATTATTGGCATAGTTACAAATTTTAAATCAAGTTATTTACACTAAAAAAAATAATTAAACTAAGAACGTATGTACAAATGATTGTCTAGTACAAATAAATAAATTACCTACTTAGGTTATCCGGAGGTATTGTTCAAAGTTTTCACCGCCACACTCTAGGCACAGTCTAGCACGACGACGCTGAATTCTCTAAGCTTACGCAACACTAACACATTCGTTTTTAAAGTGTCGAAAGCACTGACCACTTTTGCACGTAATTGTTGAACACTCGTGACTTCGTCCGTAGTCACAAGTGTTCAACATTTCGACTATTATTAGAACACATATAAAATTCTAGGGGCCTCAAGTCCGGACAACGCGGAGGCCACAGGTCCACCGCACCCGATCCACTGGTTGCCAAACCAATCTGTCAAGTACCTACTCGAGTACTTGACGACCGTAGTGAGGGGGCGGGCACCGTACTATTGGTAAAATAAGTTGCGATGGAGTGGCAGGGGTGGCAGACGTCCTCCAACATCTCCTCGACAACGTGACGCAACAGCTCCAGGTATGTGGCGCTGTTTGTGTATCCCTCGATAAAATAGGGTCCAAGCACGTGATCTCCTATTATTGGCTGGCTGGCTGGCGCCCACACATTTAGACTAAATCGAACTTGTAATACATGCCGTTGAGTCACGTGCAGATTATGGTTGCGGTGAGCCCACCAGTGTTCGTTATGAACATTGTAGAGGCCAACTCGAGTAAATAAACACTCGTCCGTCCATAGGATGTTGGCGTCTTGGTGTTTCAGGAATCAGCGGCAAAATGCAACCCCTGCGGAGTTGTCACCCGGGTGTAAGTCTTGCACCTTGCGGTAATGAAACGGGTGATGCTGTTCACGTCTCAGTAGTCGCCGCACTGTAGAATGGTGTACTCCAAACCGTCGACCGGCATTCCATGTGCTTGCGGGTGGCTCTCGCTGGAAGTACCTACTCCAGGATATCGCCCTGCAAGGCGGCAGGCACTACTTTAACGATGTACCGACAGCCCGAGGAGCGGAATTTGCAAACACCTGTACGCAGCGGCGACATCAAACAAACCGATTGTTGCGGGGCCTCGGTTGCGCACGCGCGTTCATGGAAATTTAGGGAATACCATATATCGAATAAACATTTGCTTTTATTTTTATATGTGAAGGCGCGGTTATAGGGCAAGTAACAGACGGGCTGCGTTTTAATACGTATGATTCACACTTACTGATTTCCGTAAATAAGGAAAAAAATATAAAAAATACCTACCTACTTCATTGTTGATTCAGGTCGAGAATCATTAGCTTTAAATACCTCCTTAAATTTGAACATAATGCAAAACTTGTATTTAGAACTGTTATAATAATTCGAGTAATGGTATTCGTATCGAGGCATCTATTAAGGCTCGTAAACATTCAAAACACTAGTATTATATTAATATATTCGCAAGGCAGTGATAGTCTAGTGGTGCGACCGTCGAACTGCCAAGTCCGACCGTCTCGGGTTGGTTAGAATTGGTCTCGAGTCCGAACCCAAGACACGCACCTCTGATTTTTCAAATTCATGTGCGTATTGTATAATAATCACTTGCTTCAGAGAAGGAAAACTTTTGTTAGGAATCCAAACCAGCTTGCCTGAGAAATATTTCTCGACGGCGTGTAAAAGCCAAGTCAGAGGCCTATAGGCGGCATAAAAACTCTGACACCAGGTTAGGCACTAACCACACGAAAAGAAGAAGAACTATATTCGTATTTCTTAAAAATTCTCATCCTTATTATTATTCATTCTGAATGCAGTCAATCAACCTGTCTAGTACTAAAACAAAATGACTTGTCATGTTGAATATACCTAAATTATTTTGTAACTGTAACTTTTATTTATCTCAGCTCTTAAATATGGCTCAGATTTTAGTATCCCTGTAAACTTTGCAAAGAGATTAGATTGAATGCTTTAGGCTCTTCTGAAGAAATAAATCTAATAATATAATCATTTCGCTATTAAATTAGTTCGTTGATCCAATAATAATTTTAATTACTAAAAAATATATGAAATTACTTTAAAATCATTCAAATTGAAACTTGCAGTAATTCAAATGAATAAAAAACTCATTAAAAGGTGTCGTTAATTTCATTTTTAATTAGACGAGTTACAAACCACTGTTTTCACTCAACTTAGGCTTAGGCACCTATGAAATTCAAAACATTCATATGAGTTCAGTAGTCACATACATGAGTGGCCCAACTGCCCAATGTCCTCATACTGTACAAAGGACTAAGGGCGAATATTACATTTCCAGGAATGCAATATAAACAATTCGCGCGCATTTTATTCATGTTTAGCTATCTGCACTGGCAACATTCTACAATCATTCCGTCATAAGCTTTTTAATTGAGTATCACCCTTTGTCAAAGTATCGTTTCACGGTTTATGACATGCGGGTTATGTGTTCAGGCAGAAATATTTGCACATTCACACGTATTTTGGAATTTGTCCGACCTATGAAATTCCGTTAGATTTAAACGAATATAATTATTTCAACAAAACTTTATATTACAATTTGCGACATTCGAAACTATTTCTGCTAGGAGTTTACTTTATATAGATATTATGGTCTGTAGTCTATTTAACTACGTATTTTTTATTTTTTTTTAAACGACTGCTTTTAAGTTGGATAGACTTCAAAGTTGTAATAATTACCTTTACAGAACTCCGAAAAGCCTGATTGATGACTCTTTTGCGATGTACTAATACATTTATCTACAACAGCAGCTCAAAAAGTAATCACAAACAAACATACCTCTACGCCTAAAATATTTTTTCGTACCAATGCTTTTTGCATTTCCCAATAGAAAAAGATAAAATACAAGAGCGTGTTTAATTAAGGCAGATGGATGGATAGACTGACGTTATGTACGTGACGTAACTATAGATTTTTCTGTCGGATTTCTTGTTAAACCTTTAGTGGGTCTCAGTTGCGATTTTTACCCATAGCGCTACAGTTTGTATTGCTTTTGGCTTTTCAGAATAATAATGTACCTATTACGCAGGTATGCCATGGAAGCTACTTACCTACTCTAAGAAATAAAAATCGACCCCAGACATACATGTATGTTTGTATGATCCGAAATTAGTCTATATAAATCCCTTGTAATTTAAACTTCTATTAAAATATACACCACGCACAAAGTGATATACTTTGCACCATTAATAAAAACCGATAAACCAACAAATACTCTAGCTACAGCTAACCATAGAGAGATAGAGAGCAAAATTCTCGAAATCCTTTCAAATTTAGGTCCAGATCATTGCTATAATAGTCGTAATTACCGCTATTTCGGTTAGTAGCAATAGGATAATTGATAGTGTGGCTGAGAACAATGCGTTGACATCGAACCGATTCCATTCCGCCTGTGGTGACGGAGCACCGCAATTGCAATATCCGAATTGCTCGAATAGGTGATATTTTAGCGTTGAATTTCTATAATCATTTTGTAAGAGCTATGTGGTCTGTGAAATTCGCTTGGATTTGATTTGGGACATGAGTTTAAGGTTTGATATTCTGTAATGTGATATTGGAATGTTATTTTGAAACGTAGAAAGTATCCTCACATCTTGGTTACCATTGCTAATGCTACGAAATCATGAAATCATCTCCAACAACGACAGCAATTTCAAACTAAACTAGAAACTCAGTAAAATCAAACAAAAACATGATTGATAATTCGTACCAGATTAACATTCAGCAGGTGATTCGTTTTAACAACCCTCTCTCTATTACGTTTTGACAATATCCGAATAATTACAGGATGTTTTCGTAAAGCGGAAATGACGTACCGAATTGACAATAATCCGACGTAGAGAATGTCGCCTTCGCGAGGCAATTTCCGGTTGTACTCCTCTCAGAAGCTCAACGTTTCCAAAATGGAATACTAAAACTGTTGAATTAGTCACAAATAACTAGATTTTGAGGAATTACTAATATTGGCTTACAAGGAATTTAATAAGTACGTTGAGAAATATTTATGGCAGTTATTTAATATGTGAGATCTTGTAAAGTCGGCTGTTGTCATAGCAGACCTTTTTGTTTATCCCTATCCTAAAGCTCCTTCTTTCATATTCTTCTAATAATTATGTCGTAATATTTCTGTTGTATTAACCGTATTTTCTTAAAGGATTTGTAAACAACCTCAACCTTCTTTGTAGCGTAGGTGTCAAAGCTTTTAATTTGTAGAACGTGTCTGTTCTCGGTCAGTAGGTATTTACAAAAACTTCGCTTCTTTTACAGGTTCAATCCGAAAACAGATTCTAAAGAAACATAACAAAATCGAGTACTAATAAGTGTACTGAATTTGACAAATTCCTTTACGTTCACGATTTCGAATCTTGTATTTATTGGGTCAGAATATTAAGCGTATACAGTTCGAATCGGACCGTAGCTATATACTAGATAAAATCGGTACACGAGGGATACTGAACTCCAGTCGGGTGTATCTTGGTAGTTTTCTAAATGCGGAATCCGTCTTTACCGTAGTCGAAATTTATTTTCCCAAATAAAATGCAGCAACACTATTTAATTTTCCGCTCGAAATCACTTTGATCACGACTTGTACGTAGGTTCATTACAAAACTAAATATTTGACATTCGTCTGTCTGCGTATATTAATATTAGATGCCAATAAACAGATTTTGGGGCTGTCGACCGAATATGGACAAGAATGTGGCCCCTATGTACATATTGGAATTTGACCCCCTCAACACAATAGGTACTCAAGCTATCTTAACCTTCCTACAGTCACGCATTGGTCTGAGGGACCAATAAAACACTAATTGGTGTTTTTATTTTATCATCATTGTTGACATTTTGTACCCTCTGTTATCTGCTGCTTGTGTATGTGATTTTAAATGTTTGTAAACGCAACCACGATACAGAAGAAATTCCTAGTGTGGAGCAAAGTTTAAAAAAAAAACTTCCGATTCATTGCTAAGAAAGAAAAAGAACACAAGCATTATACTGGAAACAATTAAGAACACGAACCAAAGTTGGAAGCCATTCTCAAAATCCAACTTAATTCTACAATTTTACGTGCTATAAGACTTTATGTTACACGCTGCGGAGCTCTAAAAGTGTGTAATAAAGCCTAGTATTTTATATTTTATGTACGTGCATGTCGTGCATAGAGGTGCATAGCAACGTTTAATAGTACAGCAGCTTACTGAATTTCTGCCAAGTGGTTAGGCAATGTAGCACTTTCAAGGTAGGTAAGGGAAATAAAAGCACTCTGCTAGTTTCCAGCTCCCTAAGGTATTGTGTTAATGACTTTGTAAAATACGTTTCCGGATTATCCGCTGTGTTATAATGATCGGCTTTCACCCCTGGATGGAAACGCGGGTATATCATTGATTTATATTGAACCTGTATTTCAGAATATTAAATCAATAGTTAATTGTGGTTTTGAATACCATTTCAATGATACGTGTAACATTGACGCGTGAAGTTGGTATGATGAATTGAGAGATGGATTTATTTGGAAATTGCAAATAACCAATCACGGTGCCTATTGGTGCGTGTTCATGTTTCAATCAGATCTAGTGGGCCAAAATTCAGTAGTCGACACGTCAAGCGGCAACTAAGGATATATCCTCTCGGGTCAAAATAACTGAAGCATTCCATTCTGCGCACTAATAAATTGTGCGCGTTTTTTTTGTGAAATGATAGGTAATAGTTAATTCATCGGATCTTGTTATATCGGAGGTCGTTTGTGTCCGATACTTGAGCGCGTACGTTGTCGGCAGGCTAGGTTAGTCTCTACTCCGTTCATAAGCTCTTGACGTGATAGTTTCAATTAATCACAGCAGGCCATAGCCGGGATACTGGTGCGGCTATGTCCTGGGTTTAAATCCCCTTCATGAAATATTGAGGAACGAGCGATCCCTCTATCACTTACGACTGGCGTATACCGCACCTATTTGCCTATAAATGCTCGCTGAGTTTATGTTTTCACAAACGTTGTAACTATTTTTTAGAGTTGGAAAACTCATTCGTTGAGAACTGTTTGAACAGCATTTCAGATAGGATGTTTTAAAAAAAAATTAAAATGAAGTGAGTCTATTACGTGGTAAAAGTTTAAAATACAATTGACACACCAATATCGTTTGACTGGCGGAGAATTTTTTTTTTTTTACAATAGTTCTGAGAAAATTTCTGGGGCATCTTAAAAAGGGCAGACTCTTTCCATAAATTGACATTAAACGAGAACTGTCTCTTCCGATATCATCCTTTATATGATTCTGAAACATTGGTGTCGCCAAATATGGTACGTATTGTGCACTTTTTATTATTACCCATTTCACAAACTAGTTAGTAAACCGCAAATACATCTTTAGAAAATCTCGTTGTGTTTATTACTAGCACTCCCCGTCTACACACGGTGTAAACGGACCCTCCACGAAGCCGTTAACCAAGCATTATGTGCATCAAACTAAGTAACTTTACGCAAAAATGATTGCTGGAAAACGACTTTTTTTTTGGGAAAAAAAACAAGTGGCCCCTAATATCTCCGTAATTAAAAGGTTTCCAGGAATAGTCTAGATCAAAAAAAAATATCGTAATGAAGGGGAGAACACGTGACTTTCGACTTCGTTAAGGGTCTTGTTACACCCTTTATATCCATGACATAAATATAATTTAGGTTGTCTATCTATTATCTATTATCTTTTGTTGGCCAATAGTTATAATTATAATACCTTCACATGTTATTGAACTTTATTTATCTATTGTAAACATAATAAATGCTAAAGTATTCAAACACACGTCAATGCACAAGAACGTTTCACAACAGTAACTAAACCTACTGTAGAATACTTAAAGTTGAGGGTATACTTACTTAATTTCACTCCACGCCTAAATAACACTTTGTTACAACACCAAATTATCTCGTCTGCTCGACGTACGTATGTCACTACAGGGATCCAGCAGAATATTTAAACCATATTTTACCTCTTAATAATATAAGTATAGATTACTACATAGCTATGCAACCAAACCACTATAACCGACATCACTACTCGACACTACCAGAATTCAACCACCAGCAACAGCAACCACCCATAAGAACCACCACCCATCAACCGATTACTTACCTACCAAATAAATACCACTCACTTGAATGTTCCTTTATATTGCGGGAAACTGTACGAAGGAGGTGTAACATATTGAGATATAAATATCCGCCGGTGGCCTCCCTATTCTGTACCTGACGTTTTGACGTGACGTGACGTTTGTGGGATAGCGTCAATGTCAGAATTACACGCTACTCGATTCCGTTCAACGAAGATCCCGTGACGTGCGCGCTGTCAATTCCGTGTTTTCCCATTTTTTTATGGAATATATTTTGTTTTATTACACGTGCCATTTGTGTTGTACGGGGAAAATATAGTAGGTAGTTGTGTACGCAAAAATAACAATATTTGTAAGAAAAACTAAAAAAAGTTTCCATAAATCTTGTTATCGGAAACGAAACCATGCCTAATGGTGTCAATAATCCACACTAATTTGTACATTTATCATTATTTGATATTATTTTGTTATGATCCTTAAAGTTCTGAGAAATCTTCTTTTGTGTTATTTTCGTTACCGTTCGTTATAGTAACAAACTTGTATTCTTAGATTACCTGCTTAAACGGACATACACTGACGATGTAAGTGTAACACTCAAATAAAATTGACCTCACAACTTGTAAACATTTTTAAGAGTAGTATGGGAGCACCATTTAAAATACTTGCTTGAAACGGAACAAATTGCGTCCGCTGCAGACAATATTGTTATTTACGTTACTTAAAAAACCTAACTCGCTTTACTGAGTTGGGTAGCTAAAGAATAAAACAGAATTTGGTAATGGGCTCGTACCCTATTACATGGAACTTGAACATAACTGGCGAAATGTGGGTGTGCTGTGCTACACCTCTGCCTAACTCTTCGGGGAAATACAGGCGTAATATTATTTTATGTAACTTAAAACAGATTAAAATAAAATCATGTTTCGAGCTTTGTCATCCTGTTCTATTTCCCAGAACGCCACGTTTCGCTTCACCAATTGTAGATTTTAGTAAGGCGTCCACTGATCCTATGACAAAACAATGCAATTTTACCATTTTTAGGGGTCTGTACCTAAGGTACGGCAAAAACGGAACTCATAAAGAATCACTTTGTAGTCCGCCTATCAAGAGCTTTTTCTGAAATTAATATCAATTCAGGTCTGCTACCCCTGGGCTGCGGGACTGTTCGAAAGAGATACCGCGGCCCTGGAACAAACGAAGGAACATGGATGGTTTTTAGTCAGTAAAAGTCTGACGTGTCAGTACTCCCTTCCGCTCCGCCCAGAGCGGGAGGAGTCATTTGATGATTTCCCATCCGAAAAAAAAGGTCTGCTACCCCTTGGAGCAGTAAAAAAAAACTTGTAAGTCAATGCGAGCAAAAGAGGTGACCGTTTATGTATCATATTTTGCGATTTCACAAGGGAATCAAAATCTATAGGGTACTTCCCGTTGCCTTATAGTGGTACGAATGAAATTTGACAAGAAGCAGTGTCTTACAGTACATTTAAAGGTAAAATCTGAAAACCGTAAAAATATGTAGTTTAATAACAAAATACCTACAAGTTTATACGGAACCCTCGGTGCGCGAGTCCAACTCGGACTTGGCGGTTTTTTTTTATTTCCAAATTAAGGAAAAATCTGTAACAAGCTGTAAAGCTGTTATCCTTTGTTGGTGTTCATGTGAGTGTCAGATTAATACATATACGAGTAGTTAGTTACTCTGCGTAGCAGTTCATATACCTACCTACTTACCCAATTCATTTTTACGTTATGGGCAACTGACCATTAGTAATTCCTGGAATGTCCAACATTAGGTACCTATTCATATTAGTCAATTACAACCTGACCACAACAATGAAGATGCTTTGATTGGCATACCGTGTAGTGCCCAAAATTGAGACGTAAGATCTATCTAGTGCAGAATTAATACTACATTATTGAAAAGCATGATTTCACATGAAATCATATCACATGGTATGGTACGTATTTTTTGTTCTATTCTGCTCTGTCCCACTCGTGGGCAAAGCCTTATCTCCACTCCTTCCATTTATCGCCATCTCCTTCATATTTCAAGGCACTAGTTTTATGCTATTCTGTGCATTGCTGAAAACATCCTTGACATCGAAACGTATACACCTATACCTACAAGATATGTTCATAACACAAAAACACTTACTTTATCTTTTAAAATGTATTAAAATATACCCGTTCGACATTAATTTGTCAAGATTAGTGTGGAGATAGGTGGTGGGGGGGTTCTTAGCAATGATTTGTACCTACCTGTGATAGCCCTTAAACTGACAGACCCTTTGATATGAACCTGCAATTGGAATTCAAATTAAGTTTAATTAATAATAGGGTGGGTATCTTGCCGAGAATTCCTTTATGATGGGTACTTTCAATAAAACTTTATTACCTATGCATTTAAGCTTCATATTGTTATAATGATTAAACATGTTCTTAATCGAGACTTTTATACGTTACTAGCTGTGCCCCGCGACCTTCGTCTGCGTGAAATTAACGGGTTACTACTTTACGACCTATTCTCATACCTACCAAATATACATACAATCTTCTATATATATAAAAATGAATTGCTGTTCGTTAGTCTCACTTAAACTCGAGAACGGCTGAACGGATTTATCTTATCTTAGTCTTGAAATGTTCGTGGAGGTCTAGGGAAGGTTTAAAAGGCGAGAAAAAATCTAATAATTTCCGGGAAAACCCTAAAAACAGCCCTTTTCTATTTCCCATACAAACGTTTTCTAAATAAAATGTAGAGTCAATTTGAACTTTATTGCTATCTACCCTATATATATATATACCTACCCTAGGTAGGTAGGTAGGGTAGGTAGGGTAGGTAGGGTAGGTAGGGTAGGTAGGGTAGGTAGGGTAGGTAGGGTAGGTAGGGTAGGTAGGGTAGTGAAAGTAGTAAGTAGGGAAACATGCATTGCAACGCATGCCGGGCACAGCTAGTATTTCATAAAAATCGGTCGAACCATATCGGAGGAGTGCGACCACAAACACCGTGACACGAGATTTTAATATAATTATAAGATAACATGTTGAGTTTATTTTTGACGTTTGATATTTGTCAACTTTTACTTACATAATACTTAAAATAAAATTCAAGGTTCTCCAAAACCAAGGACGATTTATAAAAAAATTAATCCCAAATGTATCGTCCGGACGGAAATCGGAAAATTTTCCACATTGAACCAGTGATGGCCGGTTTCATTACATCAATATAAACGACATGGGACCGAGTTAAAAGTATTTATATTTACATAATTGCATTTTATAGGCGCATACAGTTGGTGAGCCAACGCTTTTTCACGAAACTGGCCGAAGAGTCTACAGTAATTGTATTTATATGCGGACATAATGTTGCCATTAAAATACTTATTTACAATAATAAACATTCATTTGGAATTCAAATATTATTGGAACATCGCTAAGTATGGTTTTCGAAAGTTATTGTCTTTTAAAGTTACATTATTTTGAATGGATTTATTTTTTCCAACACCTCAAAGCTGACTGAATCAAGCGTTTTTAAAGAATATCTTTTGTCGCTTAGTAAAACTAATAAAACTAAATATTTAGTAGCAATATCTTTTGGGTATTTAAGGTGTAAGCGCCTATAGCCTGCAAAATTCAAGTTTTGTTGCGTTTTTTGCAATTTGTAGGTCAGTGTCAGATTGTATGTTGATCAAAATATGATTTGCGACCGTAACAAATATAGCCTAACAGAGTTATAATGATTAATTAATATAACCTTCTAAGTTCATTTAATGGGATTAATGAATGACTTTTTTATGAAATTGTCATTTGATGGGATTAAAATGAATGTTGTAATAGGTCTTTAACTATGAAATTGCCGTTTTTTTCTCACATTTTGTTCAGTTTGTAACTTTGACGTATAGTTATATTTTTTCCAAATTCCATTTTTATTGGATTAATTGTTAAACTAAGTACCTTTTAGAGTTTAAAAACCGTACCGTTGCATATAAACTCACAGGGCAGTGTGTCAAAACACCTATTTCAATATGCCGTCGGTTTAGGTATATTTTTGTCATAGATTGTGTTTTAAGAACTTTAGATACGCAGTGCAGCGCAGCTTTTTTCACTCTAACTATTCTTTTTCGACGTTTCCAAGAAAAATAAAAAAAAATTAGTATAGGTACTTTTCACGAAATCGAGCCTTATCATCAATTTTATACTTTAACCCCTAATAGTAATGTGTGAATGTAACTATAAAAAACGTAAGATAATTAGAATTTCGCGGGCTACCCTTTTTTTCGGATTGGAAATCATCAAATGACCCCTCTCGCTCTGGGCGGAGCGGAACCGAGTGTCAGACTTGTACTAAAACCTATCCATGTTCCTTCTTTGCCTTTTGTGTTCTAGGGCCGCGGTATCTCTTTCAAACAGACCCGCAGCCCTGACAGGAATCGGCCCTTGCGGACCCCCTCCGGTTGCTGACATCTCTTTGATCGCGCCGGAGGTTTGTCCGCCGAGCGGCAAATTACCGCGACAGCGGAGTTTCCCCCGGCATAGTGCCTCCGCGCGTCATTCGGGCAGGCGCGCGAGGACTATCGCCTGCAGATACCATGGCGTTGATAATTCAAGGCATAATATCGCGGGCTACCCTAGCGCTTCATCTTAACAATAACATAACCAGCATATACGAGTACATATAAGTGCTATAACGCTAGCCAAGTCTACGGTGGCGGATCAAAACCATTGAATGATATTTGAATGGAGAATCCTGTTACAGATTTGAAATCGAGGTATTTTTATCGTGGTGGAGCATGGCAATATTAGAATTCTGAATTCGATGTTAAAATTTTATTGAGGGCCGTTACTTGATCGTAATTCTTTCAAACTGTCAAAATTGTTATATTTTCTTTATTTCTTTTTTAAACTGTTATTTGTTACATCTGTCTAAAATTGTTATATTTTCTTTGGTATTTTAAGACATCTTGGTACGATATGTTACATGATAGGTTTAAAAAATGTATTTACATTTAAGATACGCTTTAGAATGAGTAAATTCAAGGTGATAGGTACAATGGTAGGTAGCTAAGCAGTGGAAAAGCAGTAGTGGCAAAGCCTAATGAAGAGTATTGAACAATTAGCTTCTATGTATCCACTTGTAGCAGAGCTAATAGGTTGATAACACAATTTACTAACTATATCACAGGCAAGCCCAAGTTCAGGATGCGCTTCACCTTTCAACTTCCGCCCATTCGTTATGACTGACAGTTGACATTAGTGATAGCTACCTGACTACTTGTGGCTGTGAGACAGTGTTCACCTACATATCGATACACTACAGCTACCATTTTAAAACCGTACCTACCATGAAAAAACTACAAAATTAATCATTCAGGCATCCCTACAGTTATTGTACCATAATTGTGTATTTTTCAACGACACATCGGGCTACAACGTAGTGTATAATTATTATTGTTAATGACAGTAGTTAACAACGTAGTTATGTGTATAAAAGCTTAACAGTCGAATATTTTCAACTAAAAGTAACCTGGCTTTATATTTCAAGTACCTATTTCGATCGCAGATTAACAATGTTTACTTACTGTTGCTAGGCACCCGAGAGGTTTTATGACCACTTTCACGTAAACCATTAAACAATAGCAGTGAGTTTAACTAGTTCAAGTACACTTTGAGTCAGGATACTCTCAATATGGTGAAGAGTTTTTCTGGATTTGTTTATGAATTAAATTCCTTGGAGATTTGTTAACGGCTGAAAAGATAAGTTTTCTGTTATACACCTTATACATGCAGAAGTAAGAATATAATAATGATAAGGCGTGGTTAGCAACAAAACTCATTTTAACCAAAAATGCTTCCGCCAAAATGATCCTTAATATCATGCCACTAATCAACCAACCAACCAAACCAAACACATCACATTAAACCAACTGATTGAACTATATTATTTCGTAGAATCTACCAATACATGATTCATGGAACAAAACATGAAATTTGTATTTTTAAAAGTACGTGATTTATAGATCTGAGAATAATAAACGATTAAAACCTGAAAACACGGTATCCATTAAAAATAAGCATTACTTATTATACTTTTGTTTGATTAATGTAAATACATTTATTACGATAAATGGAAAAATATAATAATATTATGTGTAGAGAGAGTAGAATCAAATCGCTTGCGTGGTATACATACAGGGTGTAAACGCGGACCCTTCACGAAGACGTCAACCTAGCATTATGTACACCAAACTAAGTAACCTTACGCAAAAATTATTGCTGGGATACGTCTTTTTTTTTGGGGTGAAAACTCACGTTTACGGTAGGACTCAATGTAACGCACTCAAAACATTGTGCTGATGGATGGATTGAATAGTACGAGGGTCGTGGAGGTGTTTCAATAAAAATCATACATTAAAAACATGGATTTAATAAAAAGAACTTGTGAAAACAGTTGGAGCTTTGACCCTCAATATCTCCGTAACTAACAAAAAAATGATCGTAATGACGGGGAGAACCAGCACCTTTCGGCTTCGTTAAGGGTCTTATTACAGCTTTTATAATAAAACTCAAGAAAAACACAAATCTGTCTATTTATTTAAAAATTGACTTTCCACAACTTTAGGTTCTTCTTCTCTCGACCTATTTTAGGCTTGTTATGTACTCGTTACATTCCTATAGAATGATGATAAACACATTACCCTCCTCAGTCTGGTAAAAATGATGTTGGAAGTTGCATGTTGCAGTGGCAGCTGTGGTCCACCGCAAGATCGTGGTGCATGTGAGCAGCATGAATGCCGCTGCCCTTGCATCATGATCTACATCTGCTGTACGAAGATTTACTAGTGGCACTTGCACGACAGAGAGGAAAAGAATTCCTCGCGCTGCGTTCAACTCCTTCCTAGAAGGAGTCAAACGCAGCACACGCAACACTTTCGTGCCATTTTGTGACAATAAACGACTACAAAAAAGAAATTTCTATATTGGCTCTGGGTATCACTGCTGCACATTATACCTAGGTAACTGTTTAGATTTAAAAAAGGCTATTATTCCATTTAATAAGATCCGAGAGTGAAATTCATGTTAAAGAGTATTTACGACTCACAGCGCAGAATCTAGAGTAAACCCAATAAAATGCACGTGTAAAGCAATAAATATAAATACTCCTAAACACAATAAAGGCTAATAAAATGAGAAATTGTGGCTATACTAACAAGAAAACAACAGAGAAGTACACATGCCTAGAATTGCTTTAGAATTTTCTTACATAAACTACCTATTTTAGATCGAAATACTGCTTGAATATAAAAAGACGAAACATGGCGTTCCGCAAATCCAGAGGTGCTAAGTAATTTTCTTGAGTCGCACTCACGACGAACCCGATTTAGTCACACGAAATAAGTTTAACCCTTGATTCGAAGCTCCTAGGTAACTACTACAGATTTCAACTGGCCCAGATTAAACTCGTAACACTTGGGTCCAATAGGTACCCAGATATAATTTACACCGTACTCTCCTTCTTATTACTTAACAGACCACGAGCGGAGAAACTTGTTTTAAAAATTTAATCTCTACTCTCTATCGGTATAAAATGTAGGGTGGCTCGTAAAATCGTGATATATACCTACTATTTAATGTGCGTCATAAATCCTAGTACAATTTATTGGGAATATTGTAAAAGCATGTGAGACGTGAGCGCGACTATTGATTTTCTGCCGTAACAATACCTAAGTATATGAGTGCGATATTTACATACATCGAATTAGTTTTAAAAGTAAAGCCATTGCGGTCACATAGCTCAGTTTCAACTTGTCTAATTGTAATTCTGGAAACGAACAGTTCTACCCATAACCTCAGTCACACATAAACACGACAACACACGCAGAAAATTACAATTTCTACAGAACGTAGGAAATTGAACATATTTCAATAACATGATTTTGAAAGATCGGAAGTATGATTAAAATGACAAAGGTTCGACAGGGCCTCGGCACTCCAATTGGAGGGTTCAAACGAATTTAGACTCTAAGGTTGCCAAATTTAAAGTTATACTGCATAATGTTCGTGTGACAAACGTATTTATAACTTTAATAATGTGTCTGTCTCGCTTGCACACAGCGGTTTCCTATATCTCGCAGTCTGCGTACGTCACGCCCTTTATTACTTCCTTCGTGCTATTAGTTTAAACTTCTGCACATTCCAGTTCACAACGTTTGCTTATTTCTCTGTAATTCATGTGCTATTGTGAAACAGACAGTTTATGAAAGGCCCTAAATGCGCCACTGAAGCCCCTTATCACGAACAGAATAATCATACATACATAATTAACTCACTGTTGTCAACCTTTTGTTAAGTTAATGATAAGAGTGCCATAATTATGTAAGTTTTAGTAAGCTCTCTCTTGTTTCTACATTCATTTTAATTTTACAGCCCTCGTATCTGCGTACATTATATGTTCATTTCACTCGAGCAGGCTGAATCGTCTCACATAATCTTTGTTTATTGTGAATGACAACCCTGTAATACTTGAATATATTATCCCTATTCACACAATACAACATACAACCTTTTAGCATTGATATTTCGTTTCACAAACCAGTCATTCATACCTTCACGCTAGTCCCATGAAATAACTTCGGATAACGAAACGTGATTTCAATTTTCCTTACATTTATCATAAGGGAGGTGAGGGGAGGAGGGGGCAATTTGAACCACTTGACGCGGATTTGACGTGAAGTGCTTTCACGTCGCCGACTAAGCCAGTGGCTTACTGAATCACCCGTCATTTGCCTTTGATGAGGCCAAATTCACGTTATTGAAGATATTTGGAATGTCTGATTGTTCGGTCGTCATCTCAGGATGCGTTTCCATTCAGATTTGTTTACCAATCGTTTGCGGCATTGTTGTTATGATAATGCCCGCCACCAATTGCTTCGTCTGATCTTTGTTTCCTCAAATACATTTTTGTTTTGATTCCTTAAAGAATTCGTGTTCACTTTACTTGAAAATTGGAAATTTTAATTAGAAGTGTAGCTTTGCATAGAGTTAGGAACAAATGTTACCTGAGCAAAGTTAGCGGCGTTAAAATAAAGTTTTATGATCTAACTTCCTGCGTGGGGAACAATAAGCGAACAATGTATAACTGTGGCGATTGTTGCAGCACTCAGTGTTCGACTGTGCAATGTGCATACAAGTATATTAGTAAATATCCTGCCTATTTCATGCATCGGAATTGTACAAACATTTCACGTTTAATTAGTTCTTTTTTAAGAAAGTTTCACAAACTTTCACGTAGCAGAAAATGGCTGAAATGGGCGAAATTGAACTCTTTTTATCAGGAAGAACTCGTCCGTTACTAAACACTTTACCTTGGAAGTAAATAATACGTGCGTAAAGTATACTTTCCAACCACACAGAGCTAAGCTTCTGTTGTCTCTACGTTAATTCAATTTAGCCCGGAGAGTTATGCTCCTTAATAAGGCTTAGTGCACATACCTTTTTTCTTGTAGCTTAACTCATTTAAAACAAAACTTCGCTCAGAATTTAAATAAACGTAAACTGGCCGGCAGAGCAAAAGTAAGTTAATTTATAAAAGTTATTTTTTTAAATAAAAGTTCTGATGTAGTCAACGAGACTTCAAACAGTTCGGGCTAATGTATTTTTGAAATACTAGCAATTTTAACTTTTGGTTTTACTAAAGAAAAACATACCACGGGAATGTTATAAATATTCATGTAGTTGAATCACATATAACTACTTTAACAAAATAAGTAAGTAGGTTTAGTTCTGCGTTTCTTTCTTAGGGATCCCTTTTCGCTACGATTGTTTTAATACAGCACCTTTATGAAATTCAAATGAAGTTCGTGAGGGTCCTTCGGCCGTTCCGTACCGTTTATATTTATTTATTTCTCAAACAAGAATCGCAATGCTAACTTCTATGATTTATGGCCAAGTCTACGTATTTCGCAGGCTCGTTTGTATTGCAAAATTGTCCGCCAAGTTTCACAGGGCACCAGTTTTGCCGTGTCTCCCCTGTGCCCGCTGACCGTTTTGTTTTATTTCGTTTCATTTCGACGCGACAATAGCCTGGCTTAGTTGACTGGATTTCCCAGAGTTAATTACCGATTCGTAACTCATTTTTTTGTAGGTTCTGTTTGGAAAATCCAGTGAATCATATCAGTTGAGCATTTGCTCCTTTACGGCGTTCGTGAGGGTTGTTATGGTGTTCCTGTGGGTAAAAGGAAAACTTCATTAAAGCTTTATTCGATTCGATCTATTCTCCGAAATAAAGGAGATTAGTTTGAAACAGGCGAGAACTCATCGGAGTAAAATCGAGGAGGCTAAGATCATTACACGTGGAGCACGACTTGACGGAAAGAACAAAGAGGATCTTATAAATTACTTGTTTCGTTAAATGTATCTTTATCCTAATTGACGTGCCAGTGATCCTAAGTCGAGTAAATATTAATACAGTTAATATCACTTACATTAAGCAACTATCATTAACATTTATCCGTTGAGTAAGCATATATTGATAATAGTCGGGAGAGATTATTTATAAAGCGAATTAACACGCTAAAACTGATTACATACCTATAGGTACTAATCAATAAATTTTAATGGATCATCATGATTGTAGTTAATGCAATAGTTAGGTACTAACTTTATAACGATTAATAGTCACTGAGTTAAAACAACTAGGTACAACTAATAGTAACATAACTTCGTGTAGAACAAACAAGTCTGCCACTAAAGTGTAATCATTTTGAGCAGACGTTGGAAAGATAATAAAAATACATAATTTATTATTATTTTAATCAATGAAACAGCAAATGATATTTTAAGAAAAACTACATCATAATATTGACAAGATTGATAAATGACCCTTCTTCTGGCAATTAGGGACCTACGTAGAAGTTGACAGGGGTTAGTTTAGATAAACACATAAAATAATGTAAACCTAATTTAAAATTGATATTTAAACGTATTGAGAGAGATTTTTTTATAAATCGAAGTTTTATCACAGACAACTTAAATCGCTGAAATTCATTTAATGTTGAAAATATAAGCATTACTATTATTTTATGAATGGAATATGCCAAAATGGAATATGGAAATTACTTTACATTATTTTCAAGATAATTAAATTATTTACAAACTACAAACTATAATAAAAATATGTACAAGTATCAAAAGGGTTACAGGGCGTCCAAAAATTCGTCCACATCGCTGTCAACAGGAAAAGTGCCCAGAAGGCTGGCAGCATGGCCACGTTGGATGGCAATGCTGATTCTTTGGCCAAAAAATAGGCCCGCTCGCTGGTCACGTAAAGAGTCGACCAGCCGCTTGGCGATTACCCAAAAATACTAGGTGGGCACTCGGACTCCATGGCCCTAGTGTTTCGACCCCAAACGGCTCAAACACATAACTACCAATTAAATTATTGTATTACTTTACTTATATTCTATTTGTATGATAATATTTCAATAAAAAATATTTGCTTTGTGGTTGTTCTTTCCTAGTAACTTAAAGAAATACCTCAATCGATATTAAGCAGAACACCAAACGATCTCTTAACTTTTCAACCGAAACATAAAGAAATCCTCCTAAAAATATACTAGCTTGCTTACAAACTAATACTATCGCCGTCTGAGCCAGCCCTTTGCAGGCGAGGGGAGGCAACCACCTTTACGAGCAAGCCACGTGCGAGCCCGTACTCATTTTTGATAAAATTGTGCTATGGTTCCACTCCACAACAACATAGCTAAGTTACGCATGTCTACTTGGCTCATCGCACGCTCGATAGTCCACTGAGACCCACGGACACACTCCAGTCCCATCACAGTTATTTAACCTGCGACCCACATTATTGTGCATTAATATAGATCACAGTATTTTGACAAACTTGTCAGTGACCAGCAACCTTACTGCTGCGAAAAAAAAAAACATTGTGACTGTGATAGTGACGTAAGGTAGAATAACTTACTGAGGTACAATAACTGTGAAAAGACTGTAGATAACCTAGCAATCTTCTCTGTGCACAGCCTACGTACAGTGACGAGCAATGACATGTTTTGAAAGTGATTTTCTCCTCGGTCTAGTCTCGAAGTTAAATCGATATTTCACGAAAAAATCACTTTTGAATTTGGCTTAGTGTAAACACATTACTTAAACAGGGCAGCGACGCACAAACGCTTAAACGCACCATGTATCTAAATTCGTGTAAATCGTTTAATAAACTATAAGATGAACACGTTAGTTCCGATTAAAGCCATACACCGAAAGACTGCAGCACTGTAGCAGTGGACGGTTGACTTTACACTTCTCTCCGTGCACGGCTGTGTCCTGTATTACAAGTCAACTCGCTTGCGGTATTATTGGGCATGATGCTTTAGATTTTACGTCGTTGCCTTAGGAACGGATGGTTCTATTTTCTCAGGCGACTTAAGGGTTTCCACCTTACGGTTGGACGGACTTTTCTGAGTTTTCTTGTGATGTCTTGCAGGAATTAAATGTTTACGAAACAACCGATTACTGAATCGTTAGATTTATATAGGTAACCATTGTATTCAATGTGTGTGTTTGCCTTCAATTGCTCTTGTTTCTACGTCAATATCTTTGCTACCTTTATTCTTTGTTTATTAATAACATCTGACAATAACACAAAATTATTGGAACGTAGTTCCTTATCGCGCGTTGCTAGACGGAAAAAATATAGACGAAAAGTGTGTACGACACTTTTACCCGACTGCGCGACGCAAAGGAGGGTAATGTGCTTTTGCTATAGTAAGCTATTGTAAGCCGTGCAGCGTCTGTGGATGGGTGATCAAGGTGGTGGTGATGGTGGTGGTGGTGGTTTTTTATGTGCCAATTTTTTTTTTACAATTCTTTCACTACTCAATCGAAAGGAACTTCGTTCCATCCGGGTGTCCCTTGACACCTCTCTAGTTTTTTTTTTCATTATTTTTCCTACTAACTGATATAATTTACTCTTTGTTACAGGTAATACTCATTTTTCGAGATGTACTGCGGCAGTGACTCTGGTATGTTAGAGATGCACAACCACAAATAACCACTACAACTGCCTCGTTGGTCTAGTGGTTGCAAGCGACTGCTGAACATGAGGTCTTGGGTTCGATTCCCAGGTCGACAAAGTGTTATTGGGTTTTTCATCACGAAATTCTCAGTAGCAGCCCCGTGGATTTATGCCCGGTTGACGGCAATTTCATCGCCCCTTCTTTCATGGGACTTAAACAAAACTGGCGAAATGTGGGTTTTACTATTAGGCACACCTCGGCTTAACCCTTCCGGAAATACAGCCGCGATGAGCACTACAAAATCTTCTTCCCAAGTTCGTAATGACCACGCACCCCTAATATCTTAGGATCGCTACAGGCAAGACCATACTGCTAAATTCTTCGTTAAATACTCACTCCTTCTACAAGGATGAGAATAACTAAAATATCAACACAGTCTGTGGCACTAGCCCATATATAAAGGAGGCTCCACCAAAGTCATTCGCTATTGCACTACTCCATCGGTGTTTAACCAACGGTGGTTTATTAAAAAACCAGCGCTTTAATATTGATAGTTTGTTGAAAACGGCGCGAACAGCTCGGCAACACTATAACTTTACTAAATCATTTAAAAAGTAAGTACGTACTGTCGGCCCGCTCCGCTCCGCGCTCAGGCGGATTTCTGAATAGTTACACCAATTGTTAAAAGTTTCAGCTCAACTGCCATTTCTCATCGCTCCGGAGATGAAATTTGGACAACCCTCGCAATGTTACAAGTTGACTATTATTATTATTTAGTATGAAAGACCCGGTTGTTATAGTTATTAACGTCTTTGGATTATTGATGTTATTGCACCATTCGCCTTAGAATGTTTCTTAGGGAAGGAACTGGCAGTTTCGTTTATTTGGTGTTATGTTTTTTAAATGAATTGGTTTAGTAGGGATGATTCGATTTCATGGTAGAAAGATTAAATCATTTTCAAGTCCCAAAACGGTTAAACTGCTGCAGAATTTACTCAACATTAAGGTGATCATCTATACATATAATAAATCTGTAGACGTGGCGTTTCTGTACATTGAAAATATTTAGAAAAAAAAAGTAGTAGGGGTGTTAAAGGATCACAAACAGAACCCATTTCTACCATTTTTAGAATTTTTGTCTGTTTGTCGGTTTGTCTGTATGTTTGTGCGCGCATCACGTAAAAAACCCTCATTATATTCAAAATCGAAATATTGAAACATAAGAAGCATTGTTCCGAGTAACATTTAGCGTTTATTTCATCAAAATCGACCAACAGACGCAAAAGATATTCATGTTTAAAATTTAGTTAGTAACCTCATACGCCATTTCTATGATAAATTTAATTATTTACGTAAATAGGTTTTAGTCGAAGCGTAATCGGAATGGCTGAAAATGAATTTGGTTTTATTTTTCATTTTGTGTTTACTCTTTGCATGGAAGTAATAAGTACTACGTACAACCCATTGCGAAATAAAATCTCTAAAAAGTTTAAAACTGAAAACAAATTAAAATTTGATAAAATCCACGACGTTGTGTGTATGCAGCACCGCAGTCAATTGCTCAGCCACTGCGCAAACCGTGCCGTCACATAACTGTGGTTGTGACTTCGTCGGGCATTGATGCAACTTTGCTTAAGGGTGGCACATTCCATTTTCAAATTGCTGCTGAATCTTGCAAGCGAAGATACCCAACATGCAACATCACAAAAAACGGGGGTCCTTTGTTAGTGGTGGCGTCGTTGGGCGACTTCAGACCCTGTGGACGGTAAGTAATGGGCTAGCTTGCCATCCGACCGTCTTATGGCGACAGGCCGTGTTGACGGCGCGTTCGTGTTCCACGCGCGCCTCAATGAGATCAAACTCAGTAAAACGGAAGGGGACCCCTTCCGCTTTGCTGAGTTTGATGAGTATGAGCAAGGGCCGATGCCTGCCGGGGCTGCGAGACTGTTTGGAAGAGATACCACGGCCTTGGATCACAAAGGACTGAGAAGGAACATGACATGCACGTTTTTCTCAATTTGTAGGTAAATACAAAAAATAAAGAGTGGTTGTGTGAGTTGGCAGTCCTGTCGCCACAACGAGTGGATCAGTAAAATTAATAAACAAAAAAATTACATTGTCGTCGAAGATTCAAAAGTATACACATCCATAGACACTGTGATGGCTAATGATGATAGTACTGCCTACCCCATTGAATTTCTCAACTCCGTGGAGTTAAAAGGCGAGGCGTCCCGTCAGCTGGAGCTTGAAGTTGGCGTTCCAGTTCTGGTGATGCGAAACCTTGATGCAACCAGACTGTGCAACGGCACCAGGCTTCGTATCACAGAGTTGGGCAGTAACATTATAAAAACGGAGCTGCTAAAGGATAGAGCGTTTTAATTCCCCGCATGCCCACTATTTCAAATAACTTGCCATTTCAATTTAAGAGGTTACAATTTCTCTTAAAATTGGTTTTTACAATGACGATAAACAGATCCCAGGCCCAAACCATAAAAGTGACAGGCATTCAATTGTACACTCCATCCTTTTCAGACGGTCAATTATATGTTGTTGGTTCAGTGCCCAAACCTTGCAGTGCTTGCGGAAAATAATAAGTCATTTAATGTTGTATCCAAAACGGTATTAGAATAAATAGTGCCCAACAAGGTGTGTGATGGTTCACTTTGAAAATAAAGTTGTATAGCGCTAAAATAAACGGTTTTTAAGCCATATCGTCGCCATTTAATTTTGTTTGGGACTTCTTTTTGTAGTCATCACCCACATTATCAAATTTTGATCAGCCAGTCAGTTCTCACACATCACGCCATGTAATCCCCAAATGTTTAGGCAGAAGTGTACCTAATCGTACACCCACATTTCGCCAGTTATGTTGAATTCCCATGTGATAGGGGCCGAGCCTATTTCCACCAACTGGGTACAAATCCAGATTCCGTGGCTGCTAATGAGAAATTCCTGATGGAATAACCCAATAACACTATTATTTATAGTATTTTTTTCAATTGCATGCATTGTTTAATGTTAAGTGGAAGGGCGGGTCACACAAGCATCGCCTTGCTCAAAATGTGATCTCTAAATCATGTGCGTTATAGCTTTATGTAATTAAAATAAACATTTTTTTTAACCTTGCCCGACCCGTGCATGGATCCCAGGACATGCTTAGTATTCGCACTTACGACCCCTCGACTAACGAGGCAGTCTCTCACAAACATAACAAAATTTCCACGCGAACGAAGTCGCGGGCAACAGCTAGTTCGAAATAAATGTATTAATTCATCTATTTACCGTACAACAAAGTCACAGCATATTTAAGCGGATAACAAAAAATCTTTTATAATAAAACAAGTACGGTAATTCTGCCTTTTTTAAATTAATGTATCACTTAATTTCATGTGTGATGCCTTCATTGAAATAACTAACAATATAACTCCTGAAACTGAAAGATCACAGAAGTATTTGATTAAGTATTAACAATTAGATAAAATTTTCGACTGGAATTAATTGAAGAAAATCTTATTTACACTAGAGCAGAGTGGAACGAGGCTCGTGAAGCCTTCATAGAGGATTAATTATAAACATTAGCTATGTATAGATCTTCTTCTGCCTAGCCTTTTCTCAACTATATCGGGGTCGGCTTCCAGTCTGCCGGATGCAGCTGAATACCTGTATTATTACATGGAGCGACTGCCTATCTGACCTCCACAACTCAGGTAGTACCGGATAATATGATACCCCTTGGTAAGACTGATCGTCAGACTTTCGGGCCACTGACTACCTGTAACGACTGTCTAATTTCTACAAATGACAACCATGGCAAACGGCTTAACGTGCTTTTTGAGGCGCGGAGGAAATTCGGTATGTAAGGGGTGGTCATCGATCCACGGACCAACCTAGGCAAACGTGGCTTAAGCTAAAGATCAACCCGCGCGGTGGTCATTATTTAGCCACAAACTCCTCCATAAGCTGGGTATATACAGTGTGTTTGGCTACCGGTTACCGATACTTTAAGGGCATATTATATAGGGTGACTGGTAATTAGTGACCTATACTTATACACGTGATTGTACTCATGATAACAAACAACTTTCCCAAAAAACATTTTGTTTTAGTCATTCACTTTTATCACAATAATACAACAGCCGTATGAAATTCTCGCACGCGCGCCTGTGACCACTACCAACTGTTGCACGGTACGATAATAATGAGATAGAACGGCGTCACGCGGCTAACAACTGATATGATATGAATTTCATACGGCTTTTGTGTTATTGTAATAACATTGAATGAGTGTAAAAAAAGGTTTCTTTGGGAAAGTTGTTTGTTATCATGAGTATAATCACGTGTTTAAGTATCGGTCACTAATTACCAGTCACCCTGTATACTCATTGCTATCGACAAATACACGTTTATAAATACTCCTGACCCCAATTAGTATGTTCCGGCATCCAGTAGCCAAACACACCGTAGATGTAGTTTTGTATTATTATGTTTACATTTTCTATCTTTCGGGACACAAAAATAAATATTGTAACAGTTGGTCGTTTGCACACTAAAATAAATTCATGTTACAATCTAGGAGAGCATAATTTCATAATTAATGCACTCTTGCTGACGGCTAAGCGTCCGAAAATACGTTACTTTGTTATTACTGTTCGCTCTGTTTGTAGTCTGAACAGCTATTCCAAACACAATGAGTTTTCAGTTTTCAAGTATAATATCAGCACATTAGTTATTTATATTTTAGTTTGTTGTAATATTTGTTTTCTCGTTATTTATCGTTTAGAAACATTAACCGTACACTGAAATAAATTGGTACTCGCATCTAGTTTGAATTGCTCGTGAGCGTACCCCGGGCTACTTACGAGTACACACCCGTTCTCTATGTTTTAACACAAAGGCAACCTTATTCAATAAAATTCTATCCCCCACTGGGAATAGTTCAATAAAATGCCCTCACAAAAGGTGTTATAATGAAACTATCTTACAAACAAAACGTGGAGGTTACTTTATTATAAATAGATCTTTTTATTTTCCTTAGCGCACTTTGTGTGAGCCCTGACAGATCTTTGAATAAACTTTCTATTTCTTCCCGTGGGTGTTGTGACTTAGGGAAAAATCTCAGGTAGATAAGTAGTATTATCCTTTGTTCTTATGACAAAATCCCCCTACTATGATGTAGTTGGGTAGGGAAGGCTCACGTTCAGGACATTTTGGGCTATTATGATTGATGATCGCCACGATTAGTATGACGTAATGAAGATGGTACTCAAGCGATATGGTACTCATACTTCTTCTTACTTGTCAACTAGCTTATGTAATATAAACATGATCGTTCGCTGGTATTACTTGAATCTACAACAGCGGTTGGGTTTCATGGATGATATATTGCACTAATATTGACAACTAGATGGTTGAGCGCTCACGAGTAATTTATCTACGTAATATATACTCAACGTTTCAACAAAGTAAATTTTATTTAGACTGATCTAGCTTTTATAGTGACATACAACGCCTGTACAGAATTTGATTTCGATTGGGCTCGTCCACTCAATTCACGCAACGTTTATTCCGGTAAAGTTAAATACTTCGTTCAGTCAAATGGGGCGTGCATGGACACTCGCTCATGCTGCACAACAATGCGTAGTCTTCGAAATTCTCCGGGTTCGTGCGGCCCGTACACGCATGACCAGGCCCAAATGCCTTTCACGGGCAATCCTCTGGCATGTCTGCATTATCCATCTCCGAGCGGGCCCGACTATGGAAAGTGTATGAAATCAACCGAGTGATGCAGATAACCTTCTGCACGTTCAATACGAACAGACTCACATCGCTAGAGAAAAAATGATAAAAAAAAACTACGTGAAAAAGCTCACGCGTTCCGTTCTTTTTCCAACATGAACATTGTGACATTAACAGCTTCCCAACTCGAACTAAGAGGGGAAAGTCGAAACATAAGGTGTCAAATGTTGCGTTATAATACCCATTACATTAAGCGTTAAGTCATTCCACAGCAGCAGTTTGATGTTGTCACGATACGTGACATTATACGCGCAATGTTCCGTATCTAAGTCGAGAATCTATATCAACTTAATGCAACGGTGTATCGGTCACGTTTTAACTAAATGTTGCTTTAACTTGACTGTTTGTAGTTAGTGTTAGGCCGTCTCGCTCTCTCCGGATGGAACGACCCGGACCCCTTGCAAATTGAAATCGCAAAGGGTTCACGCCGTACGCCGGTCCCGTCAATAAACATTGAACGGAGCGAAACGTATCATTGTTCTCTGTATATTTTAATTATTAGACACGGCCCAGGGGCCTGGCCCTCGGGTGCGAAGGGCCTTTAATGGTAGCAATCTTTCGTTCTCTGAAGAAGTACGTGGGCTGGTTGGTTCCTTTTACCTTTGTTGTTTTATTGTTATGTTTGGCGCGTTTAATAATTAAATATGTTTTGCAACTATGATTTTCATTATGTTAACGGAGTCGGAAAATTTGTGAGCATGTTATTAAATAACATATTAATTTTCTCAGAATTGAGTGGAATAAAACTGTCTCATTACAACATTCGTATCTTTGTACGCATTTCTCAATTAGGTTACGGACACAGCGCAGCAGTGACCAAAATAGATCTTATGTGCTTACTATAATCAATACGTCCGGTGAGCCTCACAGGAACGCGAGTTGTTGCTTGAGGCCCAGCCATTAATAATTAACTGGTTTTGATACGCTTCACTTGTATCTTCTGTGAACAGCTGCTAATCTGCTACACATACCACCGTGACGTTTATTGTTGTAACGCATAAAATGAAAAATAAACAAGAGTGGGGAATGTAAGGGGATTAATGTTGGTAAAGTCGGCTGACGACATCGCAGGCATGTGCTCAACACAACAATTTGCAAGCGATTCGCTCCAACGATTATTGTTTTAAATCCGGCTTACAGTTTAGGTATGTTTTTGAGAGTTGTCTTATTCTAGAATCTAGATTAAGAAATTGTTAATAAAGGATATGTTTGTAACCTGAAAATGGTTATTTTTGTAATAATTGCGCTCTTTATACTAAAATTAAGTCTTCGAAATAAAATAAACATTGCAAGTTATTAGAAAAATGTTCCTACTAATTACCCTCTTGTATTGATTGGACTCAGTAGATAGTAGTAAATTTTTGTTTATCATTGTGCTACAAAGGCACCCTTTACGGGACCCACAAGATGGAAGGTACTCACCTATTCTTGGCTGGACACCACGCGCCTATAAATAAATAATAAAATGGCGTGAATGCGTCATACGTGACATAGTTATAATTATAAACATTGCTTATGACTCAAGCACCGTTTTACTGCCGTCCAAGTTAATAACATTGTTAATGAAATGCGTGCACTGTAGTGCAGAATTACTCATTCATCGTATAAATTACACTGCTTTTCGTTGCAAGTACGCAGACACGCAATCACCTTCTTTTTTTGCAACTGAAAGCACCGCATTTATCATTAAAGCTTAGCTTTTACCGCAAATGTAAATTAAATGGTTGTGTCCCCTCCCTAAAGCACAAATGGTTTAAATTAAAATCTCTACTAAATTAAAGTAAAGAACGCAAAAGGAAACTTTTGTATTCTACTTTTTAGGGTTCCGTAGCCGAATGGCAAAAAAACGGAACCCTTATAGATTCGTCATGTCTGTCTGTCTGTCTGTCCGTCCGTATGTCACAGCCACTTTATTCCGAAACTATTAGGACTACACAGTTGAAACTTGGTAGGTAGGTAATGGTAGGTTCTGTAATTTTTGAGGATCCTAAAACCATTTTTTCTCAAAGTCAATCGTTTGAAAGATAGACACTTACAAATTGGTAAACTGTGTGTCCCCCAACCCTCTAATTTTTAAAGTAAGTGTAGGAAAATTCTGATAAGTTGCAGAACGTAAAAAAAAACTTTCAATGGAAATTTGTTTGAATAAGATTTGATGTTTTTGAGATACGGGACTTTTTTATCAACTGCAGCAATAACTTTGTTTTTCATTAACATACTACGAAAAACAAATTTAGTTTTTCTGTTGACTGTAATAATACAATACAACATTTGGATGAGCCTTCAAAATATTTTTATTATATTTTTGGCGCTCCGGAACCCTGTACCCGTGTGATTATGACTCGCACTTGGCCGGTTTTTTTTAAGTAATATAGTAATTTTACTTGCAAACGCTCATTGCAGCTGAGAAAGCTGCATGAAAAATATCAGAGAATTAATCACATTGATTTAAATTAGAATTAGCATGGGTTTTTTTTTGAAATTTTCCAAACGTTACTCTTATATAAACCTTTTCAGTAAAATAATATTTTAGAATACCAAGCAACTATCAGATTTACTTACTTTAACTATTTAAAATTTTCAGAATGAAAAATATAAATAATATCAGCAAAAAATACCTAGTTACTACGAAGTAGTATTTCTGAGCCTTTAGGGACTATCTACATAAGAATCTATACTTGCAGCGTATTATGGCAGTAATGTTGCACAAATTCCTTACAAGACAATACCTGTAAAGTTAGTTTACAACTGCCCCCACAGTTTCATCTCGATAACGAAATTTGTGACAAAGACGACCATCGGGGGCGGAGAAGCTCAATTACGGAGGGAAATTGTTCTTAGTCTAACATAGCTAGGCCAAGTTTTGGGGGAATGGCAGGGCCGGACTAGCTACGGAGCATATGAAGCGAATGCCACGGATTCCGCACTTTTAAGTCACCTTGCTTGAACTACATACAAAAAACCAGTCATGTCGCCTATTCCACCGGTAGGTTCAAATAAGTTGACGGCACGGTTGGCGCAGTGGCTGAGCGATTGACTGTTGTGCTTCGTGTTGCGGGTTCGATTCCCGCACGGAACAAATATTTGTATGGCCTACAGATAGTTGTTCCGGGTCTGGCTGTTTGTTTATGTGAGTTTAAATGTTTGTAGACGCACCCACGACACAGGAGAAATTTCTAGTGTGGGGTAACATTTTTTTTAAAAGAAATGAAAATAAAAAAAGTATTATGACGTGAGTCATGAAAAGAAATTTAACATCTTGAGATGGCATGTGAAACATTTTTACATAAAAATTTTATTACAACAAAAAAAAACTATGGTCAACGTGTCCTCACATATGAAAACCGTTAATCGTCATTTTCGGAAAATAAATATTTACTTATGGAAGAAAACTGTACCTATTTAAACAAAATGCCTATTTTGCGGAATCATCTACTAAAATGCACATCGACAAACATTATTAAATTGAAATGCTATCGAAATATTAAAGCACATAACACACATTTCAAATTACCACCTACTAATAAATAGTGATCAATTATTATTAGTTGAACAGTCACATTTTGACTACCGAAGTATTAAAATAACGCAATCAGTTACAGAGTTATAATGCCCACTCGTCATTTATGATTAATTAGCCGTTTATAAATTATTATAGATGAGTTTGATTAAAAATTTTTGATGCCGCATTATTTATTTAAAGCTTTTAATATCGTAATACTGATGACGGTGTGTTTTAATCGGCTTATAAATAAATAACTTCGGAAAATTTAGTTCGTTTGACATTTGGGCAGATTTGGAATTATCAAGTATCATCAGCATAAAATAAATGTTTTAACTATCTGCGAGCATAATGATTATGTTAATTCCATATAGTAATATGTGACAAACATTTTTAATTTTCATTCATTATTATTCAATGACATCAGTTATCTGTATATTTTGCAGTTATATTTTTACGAAAATATTAATTCAAATAAATCTGCTTTTATCAGAAGCCGCCTGAATTCACTTCACGAACGCATTCTAACCGGTTCAAAATGAATATGATATTTTGGCGTTATACAGAAAAAAGTGCTATCAAATGGAGTGTTAAAAACTCCGATATTCCTGTTTCTTATTTTATTTTTCTTTTAACATAGCTCTGTGTGTGAATGTTTCATACATGAAAGGATTTTTTTATGTTTGTGCACTAAGCTTTACCTCGGTTATTCATCAGCGAATGTTTGTTATTTTATTTTCCAATTAGTTGTTTCGTTTTTTTTTATATTCGTGTGAAAATATATTCCTCGTTCGAGCTCACGTACTATTTTGTGTGATTTATTGGATCTCTGAAACGGTTATTTACTGTAATAATGGAAGTCAAATTCGGTACAATACAGTTTGCACATTTTAACTGAATTTTAACTAGGGTTTTTTGGAGAATAACACATCTTTAGGAATAAATATACATATATGTCAAATAGATAAAAATTGAAATTTATAAATTCGTTCTTGAATATTTACAAATTGAAACTAGTTCTTCCTTACTCGACGCGATTTAAACGAATAGAATATGATATATGATTAACCCTTCCTTTAATTGGGAGGAGCAAAGCAAAGGGAAGCAAAGCACTCCGTTACCGTCATGTCTACATTCATTGTCAGGATTCTGTAAATACACTGATTGGCTCTGACAGATCTTATTCAGTCGTCTGCCAAAGCCATGTTTGTTTGTCTAACTTATGTGTAGAACTGTGTTTATGAACCGATTGTGCATACAAATCGATTAGGCGGCGACCTCACAATGCGACACCGCGCCGCCAAGCGACGCTCAGAGCAGCTGTCAGCACTAATTGTCTGAGACAAAGCAACTGATTCGTGTCTTTTTCTCATTATGAATCGGTGTGTTTCAAAGTATGTTAGGTATATAGTTTCCATTTTCTTCACTACATTTTGGAATGTTGGATACTCTTTCTCTATCTTAGAGATATTAGAAAATTTTAGCTGAATGCAGCGGTAAAAAGATTACCAGCTAAAATTTTTTACTTCTACATGAATAATATCACGACTGCAATCCCTGAAGGGTCAGGCGGAGAGGTATCTATATTATAGCGTCACATTGCCACACAAACAAAATGACGCTGTGGTTATTTATTTTAGAGAACACCTTCGACTAAAAGTAATTGAACCAAATTTCGAAGAATTTAATTGTTTAGAAGCTACTTATGATAATCGCACGGCAATCATTGCTATATATGTATCGCTCTCCTTCTTTTCACAACCTGTATTCATTTTTAAAATCATTAGACGAAGTTCTCACAACATACTCCAGCCTTGAAAATATAATTGGGATATCTGAATATTACGTGTAAGTAATAACAAAATAGAGGTAAATGGCGAACGCTACCTTACCCTTGTAGCTTCCCATGGCCTTCTTTCAGCCCATACTTTTATTACACGTAGTAAAAGTGAAACATGCATTGACCATGCCTTACTAAAAACTAAAACCCTGCTATGACCATCGTTCCTGACTTCACTTTGACAGATCACTACCCCGTCTTACTAAACCTAAACTTTAAGAAAATTACTCAATTTGCTCTTACATCAATTAAAAAAGTTGTCACGAAAACATGGAACAGGATATCCTAAATATTAACTTATAAATCCTATCTATGACTCATTTACTAATCCAAATGTCCCTCTGCTTTATTTGACAAAAAATCTTCAACAAGCTATAGTTAGTAACACCAAACTAATGACTCTATCGAGACGGAAGAAGTTAATAAAGGGAATGGCTTGAGGACAATGTGTTGTCTCTAAATGTGGATAACACCAAATATATTTGCTTCAGTATACGATCAAATACAGAAATCAATCATAATCACATAGCACATGAGTGTTCCTCTAAAGAAAACTGTCCTTGTCCTAAACTAGAGCGAGTAACAGTAATAAAATAACTAGGAGAAACTTAATTTTAACGAACACACTAAGACCCTCTGTCGTCTGTCCTCTAAGACACACTAACCTCCTCATAATGTTAGCCGTATCAAGGAGTACTGCCTTCTGAATCAAGCCCTTGATCTAACCGCCTAAAAAAAACCGAAAATACCGCCTCGAAAGATGGTCATCGAAGCTTTAGGCTATAAGGCCGGCTGTTACGACAATCGGTATAATGATAGCAGAGTTCAAATTCCACATGTCAACAACCTCGTGTGCCAAGTCGAGATATTTTATTTGTTTCTCTTTCTCAGCTTTCACGAGGTTCTCGTCATGCGGGATGTTAACATCGACTATCATTACGCGGCGCGCTGATTGGCTTCTATTACCACTATGTGGGGCTTATTGGCGACAATAGTCCTGTCAGTAATGATAGACTGATCCCAGTACAGCGTGACATGTTCTTTCTCGAGAACTGGGTTGGGCACATACTTGTAGTACGGTACCTCAGAATCCACAAGTAAATATTTCAAGGCAAGTTCAAATTCCGTGATATAGGAAACGAGCATATTACCATCAACAGAGCACATTTAATATATTGGGTTGCTACTATGAGGCTCCCCACAATCGAACCCAAGAGGTCATGCTCAACAATAGCGAGCGTTTGCGACTAGTAGACCAACGAGCAGTATAATAATACACAACACTGATACCATTCGTACCTAACTGTGTACAAAAATACAGTCCACAAACTGTAAATAGAGAATTTAAAGATAAATTACCGTCAATGGGGAAAGAGATTACGCTAATGATGTCTGCGTTAAACTCTATACTTAATGCGATTAATCGCCGATGTAGTTACAGCCTTATATTGTATAATAACTACGAGCGTGACTTGTGATCAAATAACGTTGGTTTAAAGCTGTAATTAGTTGGTTATATTTATGTTATAATGTTACGTGTCGGTATTTGTTAGGCTAAAGAATCTCTTTTAACTTATATGGAAGAGTAACCTGTATCAACCATGATTTATGAAGAGCATAGAGGAAATTTGGAGGTTTTTTGTATCAATATAAATATTGATGGATGGAGAGGAAGACCAAAGAAAAGATGGACGAGGAATGATATGAAAAAGAGAAAGAAGAAAATGATAGCGTGACGATTGACAAGGGAGAATGGAAGAAAAAAAGGAGTTGCGCCGACCGCAAGTAGGTAACAGGGTACAAGGACTGGAAGATGATGATTTGAACGTTTTTTTGTTAACACAGTTTAAAATTAACAACAACAATAAATTTGACTGTATTGAAATTACAAATAAGTTACGCTATACAGTACCTAGAACTGTTATCAGACGGGCGGCCCGCATGCTTCGGCTGTTCCACGTTGATTCATGCAGGACCACAGGACACGAGTGCCTCTTCGACAACTTGTGGAAACCTATAACACACACTTCAACACTTCACTTCACTTCCACTTTCTTCACTTTTCTTCTTCTTCTTCACTTCACTTCTTCTTCTTCTTATATCTTCTCTCTTTCTAGTAACAAATTTAAAACACTGGCTATAAATGTTCTTTCACCACAATCAAAATCTAAAATTAATTAATTAAACCAAACGTTAAAAGACAAAATTATCATTACGTTTCCGTTCCTTATTTGTTCATTTATTTACCCGTGGACAATGGTGTGGGTTATATGTTTTACCTATTTATGTAATTATTACCATTGTACTATAATTTATAACGTACAAAAGCGACTTGATTGATCGTATACATTTAAATGTTCTCGACGATCGCTTCCTATTAGACACAGCTTTAGCTTTACCATCTCTTCAAATAAACACTTTGTGAGATACTAACTAAATTGTTATGAAAAAATCACGTACACGTTTCACAAGGTACAGACGCGCACAAACGAACGTACCGCAATCCGGTCTCAAAGTTTGAACCCGTCTTGTACATTCGTAAACAAAAGTTGCCAACGCTAATTATATTAAAAACCCAGTCCTGGGATGACGTGATATTCCAGGACAAGGGTGCGCATTAATCATTCTCAAGCAACGTTATCTCATGTACAGAACCCGACGCAACTTGTACCTTCTGTCAAAGTATACACGCTCCTGTTTTTGTGTGATGTTAAATGTACTTTCATGTTTTAAGATATTCGCGTATTTACTTCAGGCAAGATAAAGAACAAAGAGTATTGTTTACTTTATTACTTTTAATAAAAATGTTGTAGGCAAATAAAAAAGATGTACCTAGTAGTTTTCCACGGTCACAAAATTTGATACGAAATATGAATGAAACTCGTATTAAACTTTTGTATGCCTGAAAGCAATATGGAATAAATTGAGCAATTCCAGTTAGTATTCTTCCACTTAATTTTCATAACTGCTTTTATTAAAATCTTATGCGAGTACATTGCACCCGTGCTGTACGAACAGTGTACCTATGCATGTTATTTTCAATAATAGCGGAAAAGGTCAACAAACGGAAAAACCAAATTCGTGATTGTTCGTAGTATATTATCGCAGTATACTCAAGCAGGTGCCTATAATTAAGTGTTATTACCCCAAACTTAATAAGTGAAGTAGGTGCTTGAGCGTCGTTCTTCGATACGCGATGAGGGCCCCTAAAATATATTCCGTGTTAGGAGAAAATAAAAAAAGTGACGTGACACTTTTTGCAGGGTTTAACGATCATTCCGCGGTTGTCGTTAAATCAAGGGGGTTTTCGTGCCATGAATATGCAAATATAACATTTGTGCTGACGATTAATGCCGATTTCCCGTCATGGATAAAGCCTTCGATGGCATTTTACGCTACCTGTTGACGCACACTCGTGGCTAGGCTGTTCGTTACGTGTTTGTCATTAAACCAGATTAAATGACAGGTTGACATTCAGCGACTGTTATAGGTGACGTAACTATTTTTCGTTGCATTAAAATGGATTTAATACTTTTTCCCTTTTCAAAGGCTATGTTGTTTGGTAACGAGTTGGTTTTCATGCGTCATGAAATGAATTTCAGTTTTGATTTCAGATGGAATATAAAACATTTTAGGCTCGAACAATACTAGTATCAGAAAGAAAATCGCAGGCAAACATCAGCGCGCTTTATGAAAAACATAAGTATTATTCAAACTTTCGACCACACTACTACGACACGCATATTTTTCTACGAGCAAAGCTACGGCGTAGCATGCGTAGGCATGCTACGCCGTAGCTTTGCTCGTAGAAAAATGCTACGATCACGTAACGCTTACAAAACGCATAAGAAATTAATAAACACCACATTCAAATATGCACTCCTGATTCTCTGATCTTTATGTTTAAACCCTGTAAGCTCCTACATATTCCAGTACCATCACAAGCTTACCCAGACTATAAAGAATTTCGGACCAGAAACCTTGATCCGATTTCCGGGAGGGTAAAAATATTGTTGATTCGTCTTGTCTCACCACAAAACTGTCTTCCGATTTTGTTTGTACCTTTAAACTGAATAATTTTCCGGTTGTAAACAGTGGAGTATTAATTAAGGTTGTAATTGAACACGAACCGAATACAAAGCTATACAGATCTAACTGAAACTGACATATTGTAATTAACTATTACTAGTTGCTATCTCAAAGCTTCTCAAATTTCATCGTGATTTTGAACCTATTTAAACGAGTTACTTTGTGTAATTTATTTAATCACCAGTGCTCTCAAAATAGTGAAGGAAAACATCGTGAGGAAACCGGCATGTCTTAGAGCTGGGCCGCGTGGTGGATTACATCCAAACTAGCGAGTAATGGAAACATATGGAGGTGCTATAACATCACAATACACCTGTAATTCCCATTGGTTTGGGCATAAGTGTAATATAAAAATAGTACAGCCAAATTGCACCAGTTATGTTTAAGTCCCATGTAATAGGGGGTGAGCCTGAATTGGGCTCGACTCCGTGGCGGTTTCTGAGAAATCCTGATGGAAAAACGCATTAACACTTTGTTCGACCTGGGAATCGAACCCAGGACCTCATGCTCAGCAGTCGCATTTGCGACCAATAGACCAACGAGGTAGTTGAAATTTATTTACTATAACTAGTTGGTTGTCGCTGTAATTTCGCGTTCCATAAACTGCACTACAGGAGCAATAATAATCGAGTAAGGTATCACTGATACGGTACTTAATGTAAATTATTATCAAGCTAGTTATTTACTAAGCTCAGTAACCACACAAATATTTACAGACAGTGTATTGTATGTTAAGTTCTTGGTGACGAGGCAAAGTTATCTAGGAAATTTTTAACATTAGGGCAGGCCTTTGATACGCTAATAGAAAAAAGGTATTGCTACTTGGAGGTACGAAAATATTGAAAAAAAGAAGTGAACTTCTCGTATATCAGATGATACCATTTATTTACGAGATTTAGGAATAACATACTTGTCTATTCCTTGATTATAGGTACTCGATGATATTGGACGCACCTTCAAAATTAATGCGCACTTTCTAAGCAAAGATATTTAAATGTACTTGCAATAGACGGTACTACGCGAAAAATCGTAATCTACTCGCTAAAACCATCTGATTGCTGCAGGTACAAGTCGTGTAACGTGATAAACTTAGGAATTACATCAATTTGCTTTAATGCGTCACAAATAATGGATAAAGTAAGGAATGAGTACATTAGAGGAAGTTTGAAAGTGGCGCCTGTTGCACACAGAAATTGAAAGGAAGTCGTCTATCTTGGTAGGGATATGTAATGAGGTAGGATGAAACGCATGCTACTGAAAAAGTGATGGATATGCATGAAGAGGGAGAGGAAGGCCAAAGAAAAGATGGATGGATTGTGTGAGGAAAGATATGAAAGAGAAAATAGTAAATGACGTGTAACGTTTGACAGGGGAGAATGGAAGAAGAAAACGTGTTGCGCCGACCCCAAGTAGAATGTTACGAGGTCAGGAAGATGATGATGATGATGCTGATGGTGCTTAAGGACCTCACATAAGAGAGGGATCACAGTTCTTCTATGACATTTCGTTTGAAAGCCTCTCTACATGGTTATAAATATCTTTGACGGCCTCGTTGGTCGAGTGGTCGCAAGCGCGATTTCTGGGCATGAGGTCCTGGGTTCGATTCCCGGGTGGGCCAAAGGTATTGGGTTTTCGCATCAGGAATTTCTCTGTAGCAACCACGGAGTCTAGATCTATGCCTGGTTGATGGCAATAGGCTCGTCCCCTATTACATGGGACTTAAAACATAACTGGCGAAATGTGGCTACACTATTAGGTATGTCTCTGCCTAACCCTTCGGGGATTACAGGCGTGATGTTATATTATCTCTTTGCTTCCAGCATTATCAGTCCTCGAGGAAATTTTATTTATTTAATTACTAATCATTTAACGCTCGGGTAATGGGGCCCGAGAGCGCGTCTCTTTTTTAAGGAAATTTCTCGCCGACTGGTCGACGCTTCGCGTGACCAGAGGGCTGGCTCTTTCTTTGGCCAAAGAATTAGCATTGCCACTCATGCTGCCAGTCTTCTGGCCACGTTTCCAGATGACAGCCGTATGGCTGGACGAGTACTTTGACGCCTAAGTCGTGTCCTATTGTCGTCATTGTAATGTATGTACGTATATAGGTACTTTCTTTTAGTCTTCTTTTCATATTTTTTTTAGTTGTATTTGTAGTCTGTATATAATCTACATAGTAATAAATAACTATTATAAATATGTAATCATTTTAATATCAACCCATAAACTTTGACTAGTATTTAAGTAAAGCCATCACAAAAGCTCTTACATTGTTTAACAGAAGAAATCACGTCTCATTGTTTCCGTAACAGCGATGAAGGATTTATGCCCGCCTCCAAACCGCGTATGTTACGTCACTTCCGAATTAAATATACATGTAATCTCTTCAGCCTGATATTTCGGAGCCCAGAAAGCTTGCAAAATGAATGTCGGTTGTTTGTGCAGTTTGATGTTAGAGGGGTCTGGAAGTTTCTTTCGTAAATATAGCTTATGTCTGTGCTTCTAGATAGGGTACCGCAGGTGAGGTGTGGTTGAGGATACAATTATCAGCGTTAAAATCCAGACCATCATCATCTGCACAGCCTTTTGCAAACTATGTTGTGGTCTGCTTCTAGTCTTACCGTATGCAGCTGAATACCAATAGTTTCCATGGAGCGTCTGCCTATCTGACCTCCACAAGCCAGTTAGTACTGGGTAATACGATAACCCTTAGTAAGACTGGTTATCAGAGTTTCGGGCCACTACCTTTAACGACTGTTTAAAATCTACAAATGACAGTTGGGACCAACGGCTTTACGTGCTTTCCGAGGCACGGAGGTAAATCGGTATGTAATGGGTGGACAGCCATCCACCGACCAACCTAGACAAGCGCGGCTTAACCTGGAGATTGATCCGAGCAGCTGTTATTGTTTAGCAGCGAGCTCTTCCCACGAGTGTAAAAATCTAGACCATGAGTGCTTTAATTGCTCATAGCTAAACGGTCAACGATTTTAATCTATCTGTATCTATGAATAAACCGTCGACTTGCAATACTCCGGGTACGTCTAAGGAAATATAATATCAAAGATATAACATTCCTTTGAAATTTTTCACTACAACTCTTAGCAACCCCTTTTTGCTCCTCCATCTCAATAAGATTCACAGACACAGCGCAATTCATATTTAATAGCACGTGATAAAATCTGCCTTTCAAAATCAAAATATTTTATTTCACATAGGCCTACATGGGCACTTATAAAACGTCGCAAAAAGGCGCACGGTTCGGGTTGGTCGTTTCCTATGGAGAAGAACCGGCAAGAAACACCATGGTTACTCTTTTAAAATGATTTGGTTTTACAATATTATCATCTACTTAAGTATGGGGGGACAGCATAAGGCAAGTACACTATTCACACATTCACAAACAATCGTTAAAAATAATCTATACAAAGGCAAGAAAATATTATAAAATACTAAATTAAACATGTGACACAAATATTGTAATCAGTGCTGTAACTATTCTGAACAAAAGGTGTTTAAATGATTTGAGAAGAATTGTAAAAAGAAATCTGATTAAAAAGAAAAGAAAAAAAAAGAGATTGAGAATAGTGAGAGACATCCACATATTTGTGCCGTTTATGAGCTACCAGGGAAGCCGATTGCGCAGAAGGAACTAAAGCCAAACCTCTTTATCTTCACCGTAGTCCTTGATTTTGTAATATGATTTTTAATAAGAACGTTTGATGTAGTTTTTGAACTTTCCATCGGTCAGTTTTATAACTGACTTAGGTAATTTATTATAAAAACGTATACTGTTAATAAGAAAAGACTTGCTAGTTTTTGTTAATCTGAATTTGGGTATTAAAATTTCCTGTTTACTGCGTGTATTAATATTATGGAACTCGCTTATAATTTTGAAAATCCCTCGGGTTTTGCGGACATATAAAATACTTTGAAAGTGCACCAGACTTTTCAAATACCCACCATACATAGTTATCATCGACTCAAAGAAAAATACAACTGAAACGCGATATATTTATAACCCACCCACTTTTATTGCTGTAAAACATGCACGCCACTGTAATACATTTCAAATTCAAGGAAACAAGCATGTGACCTGAGGATTGAACGGAATTCTTTGCAATTTTGTTGAGTTAGTAATATTTGCTACGTGCCGCAAACAAATCCTCCGCCCCTATCATGACGAAATAAAACAAATACTTATAGTCGGAGACGTGCAGCGAGCAGCATGCAGCTGTCTGTACCCATAACACGCTTTATTAGTTCCAAGCGATCAAGAATTTTACTGTTACACCTCTGCATAAAACGTCGGAATCAGATTGCAAAACCTCTTTAATTAAATTGAATTCTTTCTTTTATGTTCCCGAATAACACTACACATAATAGCGAATAACGCAATTCCGTCCCAACACGCGCGCAGAAAGATAAACAAAGCAATGAACAGCCTAATGGTAACTATTAACCACTAGAGGCGGCAATAAAAATATTTTATATCTCTGTTTCCGGCAGACACGCGGTCGTCACGCGATACCCTGACGTGACCATTCGTCCTAATTTCAGCGGGAATGTACCATGTTTACGACCGATCAATATACCGGCATTCAACTTGAGACAACTGGCCAAGTAACCTCTGCCATTCGGATAATCTCGACACTGGCAATCAACGCTCAAATTTGTTTCCTGGTATTGCCTGCGATAGCGGGGAAATATCAGCTGCGATAAACAAATACTCGTGACAGCTTCATACCGTCTAATCGTGCTCTCGAAAATATTGTTTACAAACTGGTCAGTCCGAGCACATAAATAATTCCTATCGTGTGTTTGTACGCCGTGTCGGTTTCCAAGCGGCTCCACTCTGTTACTGTTCTTAGTTTTGCAAAGAAATTAAATCAAGGTGGTGGTGTCCATCCGACGCTACTGAGAGAGGTGGAACGTTTTGAAATCTGACAGTTGACGTCAGCCAGCCCACAATGCTCCGCGGCCTTATCGCTAAGAGGGAAATAAATGAGACGACTTTTCCTGCTTTACGAGCAAGTCACTCTAAATACCGTGTTTTGTTTCGTTTTATAAAAAAAAATATGTTTATACTATATTTTTAGGTGCGCCGCGTAAATATAATGTTATTTTTTATTTTCTATAATACTGCCGCATAATTTTTTTTTGTTCATAATTTTGTTGGTAAAATTAGTTGGTGGTAAGGGAGAGACATGTTTCGTAGTGGAGAACAAGCTAACTGAGCATAATGTTATGTGGAAAGTAGATAGAGCAAATTCTGATTCTACTAGACATTTTTGGTGAACTATAATTTATGGGTCTAAAAAAGCGAACTATTAATATATAGTTTAGTGAGTAGATATAGACGTCCTCAGTACCAGTATGTGCTTGGCTCGCTGTTTGTGACATCCGTGTCCAATGATTCAAATTTATTGTCGTGAGACACGAAAAGGCTTCATTTTGAACGTCTCTCGGCGTTATTCTTTCTTTAACAATAGTAACCCGTTAAAAGATTTAGAGTTAGCGTGGAGGGGTATCATTTGAAGACACGACCCCGCCGCTGGTATTGCATCGGTCGACGTTTTATTTATTTCACTCCGGGTTTATTTATTTACCCTCATTGTGCTTTACACACGGTTCACGAAACTAACATTCTCAAAGATTTATACGTATGAATTTGTTTTTAGTAAGAAATCCAGCTAAAGCCTATCACTGAAAAAGTAATGGCCAAAGACAAGAACTAAAAATGAAACAGACAAAAACTTATAACATTTTAAATATTTTTCCACGTATCGGTTCACAGGATTTTCATTACAAAAATAACGAAAGTTTGTCGAACAAAACGCGACTAACAAAAACATAGCTATACGTTTAGTTTGCAGTCGCTAGGTTCTCTCAGGCACGGACGTTACCCTCGCGTACGTACTGCGGATCGTGACCTTGCATTTCTTTATCACCGTAAATGGATATAATATTAAAATTGTACGGCTACAACGCTACAAAATGTATACAGTATAAAGAAAAATAAGGGGCGTCGGAACACATGTAAAATAATAAGTGTTTTTTTTTTAAAGAAAACTTCGTTTTTTATTTATGATAATGAAACGTAGCAACATTTTCCCTACAGAAACAATACAATGGGTCTGCAGATTCGATTTCACATGGAATCCGATTAAAAGCAATATGAAATCCCACAAATATGTTTACGATTGTTACAAGCGTTTAAAATCAGTTTAGGTATCAGAATGCGTGGCTCGCAGACTACATGGACAACAGGGGCTGAGGCCACGTTGGCCGCAGTGCGCACAGTAGCCGGTATTCGCACATGGCCCGGCCCACCACTCAGAGTTGCGTTAATGGAAGGACGCAGATGTTTTTCGACTCACGTGGCCAATATTGCCCTATTTAGCCCACAAAGTATAAGTGCTTTGCAAACAAACATAACATTTCTAAGTTTATTATTCAAGAATGGGAATAATTAACAGCTTTTTGCAAGAGATGTCACATAATAATCATTAATCATTTCGTTTAGTGTTTGAGAGTTTTCCGATATAAACTTTAACAAAATACGTAACATTTTCCGAAGTAGTGATGGCTCTTTGTGTTCTCGTATTGTACACATTTTTTGCTAAACGACGTAGTAAAATTTTATTGGTGACTTCACGAACGACTTGCGCCATACATATAAAAATATGGAGCACGACAAAATTATTTAGTTTACGGAGCCGTACGGAATTAGGTAGTCTTGAGTCCTAATAAATAACTTACTTGTGAAGAATGTTTTATTTGCTTTATCTCATTGTCGCTGCTCGCATATTCTTACGCAGAATTATATTTATTATTTTTTCTTGTTCCGCTACGCACCGTATTGTGGTGTTGCGTCTTGCGTCTAAAAAACGATACAGTTGTTTTCGTTCCTTCTGAATCAATGGAGCGGATACCCTCCGGTTTTTATATTGACATATTTTCGTTGTAAGATTGCTTAACGAAAATGATATTCATCGCAGAACTCACTATTTATTTGAGATAGACTTAAGGATGTATTGCGAGTTTTTTCTTATTTGTTCACTCTTTTGAGCATAACAAGTATAGGGGGATGGAATATACATCGTACATACACTACAATGTTGCTTTATTTACACGCGTTTCCTTATTTTATTCTGGTGGGATTCCTTACATGTCCTCTGCAAATAGTGGCAATAGAATGCTGAGGATGTAACGACCATAATATCGCATTACAGATGATCAGTTTAGAAACGCAAAAATATACCAATGTCTCTGCAATGTGCAAAATGCCTTTGTGTTTCGGATAGATTAAGATAGGAATAAATTGAAACCTTACATTGTGAAGGTTTCATTGATTGCTACAAAAATCGAAATCAATTAACCAACAAATGTTAGTTTCAATTGCCGGAGCCTCTTAAAAAACCAACATAAACTATTACATTGGTTCACATTAAATGTACGGTGAAAAAGGCAAACGGCGCGGGAAGAATTGCTTTTTACGGATCGACTAACATTCCGCAGTTCCTCGAGGGTTGAGGGGGGCGCAGGTACGTGACGCGGGGATCGGGGGGGCGGGGCGCTCGCAGAAATGAATTGTTTTCGGTTTACCGTAAGGTAACATAACGTTATTGCGTACCTTTGTGGCTTTTTAAGTGTGTTTATAGGATTTGGTGCGGAAGAAACGTCGAGTGTTCCGGAAAACAGTTTTATAAAAAAAATCTGAATAGCACACACATACGTACACATTATCCGTCATACGCTCGCAACTCTCGGTTGAGGATCTGTTCGCGACATTTAATTCTGCCTCAACTTTCTCTTTATAATATTATTTTTTGGTGTCACAAGCCGACATTGTTCTAACTTGCGGTTAATAAAATCCGTTCGTTCGTAAAGTAATGCAGCTATTCCTATTCCCGCTCACCTGCGTCGGATACGGGTCCGACACAATAATTTAATTTCGCTCGTTACACGAAGGAATTATTCGAAAAAAGTGGAGGGAAACTCATAAAGCCATTACATTGCTTGGAAACGCCTGACGTAGCTTCCACAGATACGAGACCGGCGCTCAAAATTAATTTCTGAAACCGTTTAAAGTATCAAATTTTCTAAATTGTTCGAGCCCTTAAAGCTGGCAATAAAACCTTAATTAGAAGTAACGATATAATATGACGTATAATTAAATTAAATAATAATTTCATGAGATAAAAATAAAGAAGACTTCAAAGGGATTGAACAACGATCTTAATTAAAGGATCATTGGGTTTGATTGAGTTCTACAACAATCATTGGATTAATTGATCAAAAGGTCAAAGTTTCATGGCTTTTCTTAAAATCAATCCTGAAATGGCTATCACTAATAGCTGATATAAAATAATTTATCAAATAATTTTAGAAAAAAAAATGGAACGAGCTGCATAAGTCGTGGGCGCTGGAACTTGAATTGGTGGACAGTAAATACTTAAGGAAAACGTCAGAGTCAATAACCATGAGTGCTCAACACTAGTCTCTTGGTGATTCTCGACTAGCTGTCTAAACTCCCGACAGTTACGACCAAATACAGTAGCACATAAATTATTTGAATGTGTGTTTATGAATACGCTAGCTAGCCCACTGTGAACTATTACGACGTAGGAATGCAAACATAGTTGTGAATATAGTTAATATCTGCATAGTTTAGTCCATTAGGGATTCATCTTGAACGTCATGGGATCATTCACTACATATATGCAGTCTCTCTGATGTTCAGACCGAAAAGGCAACTTGTTACCTTACCTATGTTTACCTAAAGCATTAAATTGGGATGTCCTTTTCACAATACTATTTAGTCTGTCTTCTTCTCTATGAAAGTTTAACTACTAACACTAATATTAAGTTTTATTGTTGTATACTAACACGCTGGATCATTGTTGTCCGAAAATAAAGAATATTATTTTTTTTATTAAAGCTACAATTGTATTTCTTTAGCAGGTTTATTTTCAATAGTTCTAACCAACCTTTGCGATAGAATAGGATTTTAACACTAGTATGTCTATAATCCCATTGTTCACGTCAGAAATAAATTTTACTTATTTTATTTCTTATCTATCTATTCTTTTTTTTTAAGATAAAGATAAAGAAACTATCTATTTTGTTCATGACGCCATTGACAAAAAACCACTAGGTACCAACAATTTCCGTAAAACAAGCCTCATTAAACGAAATTGTTCGTTTAATGATTGACGCTGCTGGCGTATACTGCGAAAAATAAATTCCATCAGGGGTTTTAACATCATAAACCACGAGAGCCATGAAAATTCAATTATTGCCACTAAACTAAATCAATAAATTTTGGTCATTGGGTGAGCCAAATTAGTAAGCTTCTTTTTCCCGTTTATTAATTGTGAAATTGAGATTATTTGTGATTTACCGTTTAATCGGGAGTTTAAGAAAATAAACGATTTTTCTCTTTCACTTAGCCGAGTGCAATTAGACTTAAAACACCCAAAAGGTGGAAAAATATTAATTTATGGTGGTCGGATTTACATGGAACTATTTTTATTGAATTTCACCACCTCTCTAAATATATGAGCTTAAATTATTAAATAAATAAATGATAACCACATTTACGACACAAGCACATACATTACGAAGTAGCCGGTTAGTTTAATAGCTGAACGACGTAAGTAACTCAGCTTTGCCTGGATTAAACCGAGCAAATAGTTATAACGATGTATTAGGATTACGATACGGCACCTAGCAGTGTGTGCAACATACCGCTAGTTTATCTACAGGCTGTAGGTTTCTTCAATTAAATCTAGACTTTTATTGCAGTAGTTTCTAAGAAGACCGTTTTACCAATAATATTTTAGTTAAAAAATAACTAAAAACCGGACAAGTGCGAGTTCGTCTCGCGTGGAGAGGGTTCCGTACGTGAATTATCTAAATTCCGTAAGTTGTTTTAAATATAAGATTTCATATAGGTTTTCTTGTAATATAAAGACAAAAAACTATTTTTTGTATTTATTTCAAAATTTTCGGCCTTGTAGTTTCGGAGTTAATGGTCAATTTTCACCTATTTTCTTAAACAACTTCAAGTTTTGAAGTTGTTTAAGATAATACGTGTTCTTAAAATTATAATAATATATATATTATATATAAGTATATATGGCCGTTTCTTCTCCATAGGAAACGACCAACTCGAACCGTGCGCCTTTTTGTCGACGTTTTATAAGTGCCCATGTAGGCCTATGTGAAATAAAATATTTTGATTTTGAAAGGCAGATTTTATCATGTGCTATTAAATATGAATTGCGCTGTGTCTGTGAATCTTATTGAGATGGAGGAGCAATAAGGAGTTGCTAAGAATTGTAGAGAAAAATTTCAAAGGCATATCTTTGATATTATATTTCCTTACACGTGCATCTCACGGGCTTTTTTTTTTAAATGATTTGGTTTTACTATATTATTATGTTACAGTATTACTACTTAAGTATGGGGGGACAGCATAGGCCCGACAATAACCTAACCGGATGCAGCTGAATACCAGTATTTTACATGGAGCGACTGCCTATCTGACCTCCACAACCCAGTTGGTCCACTGGGTAATACGATATCCTTGGTAAGACTGGTTGTCAGACTTTCGGGCCTCTGACTACCTGTAACGACTGTCAAATTACTACAAATGATAGCCGGGACCAACGGCTAACGTACTTTCCGACGCACAGACGAAACTTGGTATGTAATACGGTCACCCATCCACAGACCAACCTAGGCAAGCACGGCTTTACCTTAACATCGACCCGAGCCCCTGTTATTATTAAACCACGAGCTCCTCGTGGTTGTCCACGTTTTTGCGGACATTTATGATACATTCTAAAATATAAAGAGAAAGCAACATGTCATGAATACCTTTTTGTATGCATTCAGTATATCGATCTCTTTAAATTTTTCTTTGAGGGACTCGTTACTTTTTAGTAAGTTTTTTTCACTTGCTTTGCCCGTGTTAGTTGGTGAAAAGGGAAAGTCACCAAACGGGATGTATCCCGTTATATGTGTCGATGAAAGGTACTAAACAAAGCACTTACTGAATAATAGAACTGGCTATATTAGTCAAAATTAAAATTTTATAGCATTGCACGACCCGACCCAGTTTAGGCGATAATTAGCTCTGCTAAAAAATCTCTCGTTCGCTTTTTCACTTCGCTCCGTTATGCTGGAATGTTTTTGCATTTTTATTTGACATTTCTCTCGGCATACATAGCAGTGCGGTCTAGTTTGAACTTTATTAAAAACTGTTGAAGTTTTATAAATGCTTTAATTGCATTATGCGAGCAATGTTTGAAAGAAAATCTGGCAAAGCTTGATTTTAAATCGTTAGAATTAATCAACGTATTGATTAAGTCTTCTTAAATGATCAATAAAATCTAATTGGGTTAAAACTAACTCTTTGATAACAAAGTAGCCGTACAGCAGTCACTGATAATGCTTAGAATTTGAAAATACTAAGATTTAAGCAAACATAATCAAAGAGAGAAATTAAACATTCATAATCATAATGTTTTTACAAAAAAATAAAGCTCGTTGCTTAGTCTCGAAGCAGATAGAAGGTTTCGAGTAACAACACAGAACGCTGTTGTACGCCTGAGGGTGATCTACAAAACTTTGAGAGTTCAGTATAATTAGAAGCCTCATGCCACCAGCTACTAATAAATTGTAACATCTATATTCTGCTAAATATATTTGTTGTAAAATGAGCAGGATACCATTTTCATTTTATGCTTGAGACCAACAACCCAACACTGGTAACTATATATCCATAATGTTTCCTGTTTTTTTTTGCATGACTACAAAAGTGATGATTATTACAACATTATGATTTGCCCAACATGTTAACAATTATACCTAGTACCAGCCATACTAATGAACTGCAGAGCAACTCGTACAGAAAAGGCATAAGCATTGATCGACACGGTTGCCCAGAGCGTACCTTTAATACCATTACTTTATATACCCTGCTCTTCGAAGAATTTCAATAGCACTCCAGCATCCCACATCCAGGTGTCAACCACAGTTAGTTAAAAGCCACCGGTGCATCTGATGGCTTTTGACTGTATTTTGTTACACTATTGCATAGGGAGTTAATCTGATTGATTGTATTTATTATTTCGGTCCGTGACCGAGCTGTCCGGGAACCCAATGCACCTGACAAATCACTTTAGGTTGACGAGCCCGTCGTCGGATGGTCTTAATCAGATTCATCAGATTAGCGAGGGCTATCGGAGTAAACACACATGCACTGAGAGCACATGCATGTTGCTTTAATTGGGATCTAGAGGACTGTATAACAACATTTAGTTTTGTTAGTGAGCAGCTGCAGCTACTGTTAACTGAGGGTGAAAACTTCAGAAAATTATGCAAACTTAAAGCTAAAAATATAGTTAAAAGTCACAACTTTTGTAGAGTCCTATTTACTCAAATCAATGGATTCATCGTAAGCAATAATTGTAATAGGTTTTAATAGGCGTACACATTGTACACTTGGTAGGTATAAATGTACATATATCGCGTTTTATCCTTGTACAATTAATTATTCACACAACGGTACACGATATTAACAATTACGAACATCAATCAGCACAATTATGTTTGTGTAACTGTGCCTACACGCGCGGAATCCGCACGTTTCTCTAAATTAAATGTAATGAGCGTTTTTAAAGCTTCCTAGTGAAAATATTAGCTTTCTACACGCGTTTTAAAACTGGTACGACGTAAAATGAGTTCATATGAATTTTCCCCATGTCTTGGTGGAAATTTCGACATCCTTTATTAATAGATGGTTAAATTAAATATTTTTCTAGAAAAGAATTAAGAAAATATGTAAAGAAAGTATGTACAGTAAGAATGCTTTACAAGGATTTGTAAAGCTTTTCTACAATACTTTCACACATTTATGACTTGCATCAATTCACCTTTGACACTCACACATATTTCTAAGTAAGTGCACATGATTTTACAATAGAAATACTTTGAAGTGTCGCAGCTGATATATGAATAAATTCCTGAAATATTAAAGTGACATACTGAGAATAGACACTAATAAATCACCTGATTCCTTCAAGGAGGTGAGTCCACCCGTCATATTAAACAACTTTCGATCGTCTAAAGAATAAAGTATCTTGATCTTACTTCATTTGCTTCGATTCTTTAACGTTTCCACACGAGTTCTTCTACCAAATCCAGCTGAACATCAATTTCTAACTCAATAATATAAAATTCATAGAGCATTTATTGCGACCAATATTTGAAAGCATACGAGTATTTGAGAGAGGTGGCTTTAAATATTAGAAAGTTTTTTTATTATTTTAATGCTCAGTAAGAGTGGTTTTACCACGCGCCTACTGTTTTGTTGAATTACCTACATGTCATACAATAATAAATGTACAAATAATATTTAAAAAAAAAATAAGATTTTGTATCCTTTTTTGAAAGTTTAAGGGAGATTGAATAAAGAAGTTAACAATCCTGTAAAAGTAAACGGGAGACAAGATAGTTCATTCATCCTATAATCATGAAACATCTGTGTTAGTTTGAATACCCTCTCCGTAAGATAGCAAGAAAAGTAAGTTGTACTGCGAGTGCAGCCAATTAATATTAGCTATTCGCTGTCAGGCTACTATTCACGCTAGCTTACTTGAACAGGCAAATAAATCTGATTCAACGACTTTTAAGACGTTTTCATCTCATTATTTCTCTGAAAAGGCTTCGGGAAAGTTTACAGACGGAACCGTAGAGTTTTTTTTTAAACTTCGTCGTTGTCCGTAGCAAGCTTTTGTGCTAAGATTATCACACGTAAAGCCAGACTAAGTAGACAATGTTTTCATCACGCTACTTTCGCTGGATAACTTATTATAAAAGAATTTGTGCAACACTGCAGCTTATCGGCTTCGCTTGCCACCCCGGACTGGTGACGGACTTATCCTTTATGTTGTTGTTTTATGTACGATGTTTCGTGCTGAGAAAACCGTCTGGGCAGAGTGGTGTGTTAAATAAATAAATGTCAGTCGACAGTACCATAGAATATATACTATAATAATAGTGAGGTGAGATTATTAATCGTATTTATAAACAAATAAAAAGCTTTTTAGTTCCAATTAGTATTTCGGTTCTTAATTTGCCCCCAATTGATGTCAAAAATTTTGATTGCCAGACAATTCATAGAAACTTTAATTGATTGGATCAGACTTTATTTCTTTTTTGCGTACCTAACTCACTTTAGTGAGCCTTTAAGTCCATTGAATTTTCTTTGATGATGTATGGTTTGAATAAGATTTGATGTTTAGTTTTTGGGGACTTTTTCATCAAACTGCAGCAGTAACTTTGTTTTTCATTACCATACGATGATAAAAAAAAAGTTGTGATGTTGATTGTAAAAATACAATACAACACATGAATGAGCCTTCAAAATTTTTATATTAGATTGTTTGGCTCTACGGAACCCTGTGTGCGTGTGAGTACGACTCGCACTTGGCCAGTTTTTAGTAATATGTTCTGTAACTGTTACTGTTGGGGTCCGTACCTCAAAGGGAAAATACGGAACCCTTATAGGATAATTTTGTTGTCCGTCTGTCTGTCTGTCTGTCCGTCTGTCTGTCAAGACCCTTTACCTCGGGAACGCGTCGAGGTATCGAATTTACATTAAAACCATATACTCAAATTTACAGTCCCTTGAAGCTGTGAAAAAATCAAGCTTCTAAGTTAACGTAAATAAAAGATACGGCCTTTTATGCCGCAAAAAGCGTATAATTCGACACTCGCAAGAGAATCAAAATTTATAGGGTACCTTCCGTTGACCTAAAACTATGAAATTTGGCAAGTAATATCGTCTTATACTACAAGTAAACTACTTTGATTAGGTTACATAACTAATTTAGATATAAACTGTTAGTATTACCACAATTTCACTTATAAAACACAATAATTTTCAAACTGTCATAATCACTAACATTATTATTAACACTACAAACGGGATATTTACCATGTTAAATGTAATGTTAAGGAAAAACACAATAATATAAGTAATTATAGGTTCTGGAAACTGAATTTCGGGTAAAAGCTCGTAAAAAACTACGAGACTCGATTCCCGAACTATTTATTTATAATATGTACTGGCGAGTCCGACTGGTACTTGTCCGGTTTTTTTACCAAGAATATTCAAAAACCAATAAACTAACTCAATGTCATCTGTTTGTTTCAGGTATTGGAGAAAGGACTACATATTCGGTCAAAATTAATAGAATCTACAAAATAAAAGAGAAAACCTCTCTTTTGCTTAATAGAATTCCACCCCGCGCCGTTTACGTACCTTTTCCCAGAAGGTCGCGTTTAAATTTCTGATTTGATTTTTCATTTTGTATTTTTTCACAAATATTTTTACAAATCCCAACCCTTAAAGGCAAACTGTAAAAGAAATTATATCAAAAGTAAATTCGACTGTACGAACATTCTTTATTAAATAAATATTAGGTTAAAGAGTCGAATTCTTATTGTCGTATTTTGACTCGTTTTAATATTGATACGGATATTATAATTAGAAAGAATTCCCTTTGAATGGTTGAGGCAAAGGTAAATTGTATTTGGGAAAAAAATCTAACTTCTTTATTTTAATATCAAGTCCAATTTACATTGGATAGGAAAACAGGCCTTAAATAAATCAGGAACAAAAAATACAGACAATAAAGTACTTTACTTGAGCTAAAGTAAAACATAGAACTTTATATCCTGTGAAATTAGTGTAAATGTTTCATTACATTTGTAACAAGTAACATCCAAAGTAGATAAAATTTGAGGACGGAAGGAAAAAAAAAGGAAAATCGTCTTTTGCCCTCATTCCACAAGTTTATTAAGCTCACGAAAATGTTAAATCTGAGCTCTGTTTTCATACATTAACTTGAACGTAAATCTACACTATATTCTCTTATTAGGTGACAGCTTTTAGTTTCTAAACTAAATAAGTTTTTGAAATTAATTTTGTCATAAAAATTTAACTATAAATATTTCGTCGCCTTGGAGGCCAATGGAGCTAAGCCACAATTTTTGCGAAATGGAGTTAAGTGCATTAACGTACTCACAAAGAGACGTACTTTATAATAGTCAATACATCTAATCGATATCATAACTGTAAGCAGGTTATTTTTAAATTTGCCAATAAATGTAAGTGTAGTTTTAATAAGAGTCAAAAAGTGTATGCAGCTTAGATTCATTGTGATTACAAGTCATAGAAAATAATTATTGAGTGGTCAACAGTTGTAAGAGCTCATAGAACTCTTGACCTCCAAAATTATGACATCGTAATACTGTATTCTAGACTTTTGTGATTGGTCATTTTTTAATCCAATCCCGATATTATAAGGGAAAATGTAACTGGCAGAGAAAAAACGTGTTTATTCCTGTTTACCAATCCGCATTCTGCATTCAATTTTGACCAGTTTGTGCGTGCAACATGCATTGTTTAGTTTGGTTCGAGATTCGGGAGTGACTCGCTGATTTTTGTGTTAAACGGAAATATTGATTATCTAATCTATATATATACATATAATAAAACATTAAAAAAACTGTGTCTGTACATTGAATATATTAAAAAAAAAAAATTGAGGGGGGTTTAGAAACAGTTATAGAGCACGAAACCAAAAAAAAAAATCTGTCTGTTTGTCTGTTTGTTTGTACACGCTAATCTTCGGAACTACTTGACGGATTTGAATGATTTTTGTTTTGTTGTATAGGTATAAAGTCTGAGCAACATATAGGCTATAATTTATCTTGGAAACTTGAACACTTGATGCAGAACCGCAACAGACCAGCTAAACTATAAGAGATACAAAAATGGTACCTTAGCAAAAATTGTTTCACATGATGAGCATTTTCTGCTAAGAGAATAAATTTTAAAATCTGGAACACCTGATGTGGAACTCCAAGAGCGCAGCTACACCATAACATATATAGGAATGACGTCTTAGCAAGAGTGGTTCAGCCTGATGAGTACTCTCGGTTGTCGTATAAAATTTGAAGATCTGGAACAGCTTATGTGGAACTCCAAGAGCCTAGCTACACTATAACATATATAGGAATGACGTCTTAGCAAGAGTTGCTCAGCCTGATGAACACTCTCTGTTGTCGTATAAAATTTGAAGATCTGGAACAGCTGATATGGAACTCCAAGAGCCCAGCTACACTATAACCTATATTATTATAGGAATGACGTCTTAGCAAGAGTTGTTCAGCCTGATGAGCACTCTCTGTTGACGTATAAAGATTGTAGATCTGGAACACCTGTTGTGGAACTCCAAGAGTTCACTGTATAACTATAAAATAACATAAGCTGGGAGTACCTCCACGCGGTGAAGGCGGTAACAGTTTAGGACTGATTTTCGATGAAAATTCTATGAATCATTGAAAATTTGACTCTACTGGCTAAAACTCCCATTTATTTCCTTTTCCATTTATCTTCGTGACACGGTAGCCTACCCGGTAACGCAGGGGAGCAGTCACTTAGATTTTAATTGATCAGGTATTTTCAGAATAAAACTATAACCATGCCTAGAAAGAGGTCAAATCTTTCCCAACGTTCCAAAGGAGCTAAAAGATTGAGGATCATAAGATCCCAAGAATCTAACGAAAAGCGTCAGGATAGACTTGATGCTGTTCGAGAACATCAGGCTGCAACTCGCTCTGTAGAAACCTCTTCGGATCGCGAAGCTCACTTGCGTTCTCAGCGTATTTGTGCATCTACATCCAGGTCTCTAGAAACCAGTGAAGAATATGATGCGCGACTCTCCGCTGATCGTGAACGTCATGCATTGGCTCGCAAGTCGGAGACGTTCACGGATAGAGAATTGCGCTTGAGTTCTCAGCGTATCTACGCATCTGCTTCAAGATCTCTAGAGACAAGTGAGGAACATGATGCGCGACTGTCCGCTGATCGTGAACGTCACGCATTGTCTCGCGAGTCCGAGACGTTCACGGATAGAGAATTGCGCTTGAGTTCTCAGCGTATCTACGCATCTGCTTATAGGTCTCTACAGACAACTAAGGAACATGATGCGCGACTGTCCGCTGATCGTGAACGTCACGCATTGTCTCGCGAGTCGGAGACGTTCACGGATAGAGAATTGCGCTTGAGTTCTCAGCGTATCTACGCATCTGCTTATAGGTCTCTAGAGACAAGTGCGGAACATAATGCGCGACTGTCCGCTGATCGTGAACGTCACGCATTGTCTCGCGAGTCAGAGACGTTCACGGATAGAGAATTGCGCTTGAGTTCTCAGCGTATCTACGCATCTGCTGCTAGGTCTCTAGAGACAAGTGAGGAACATGATGCGCGACTGTCCGCTGATCGTGAACGTCACGCATTGTCTCGCGAGTCGGAGACGTTCACGGATAGAGAATTGCGGTTGAGTTCTCAGCGTATCTACGCATCTGCTGCTAGGTCTCTAGAAACAAGTGCGGAACATGATGCGCGACTGTCTGCTGATCGTGAACGTCACGCATTATCTCACGAGTCGGAGACGTTCACGGATAGAGAATTGCGCTTGAGTTCTCAGCGTATCTACGCATCTGCTGCTAGGTCTCTAGAAACAAGTGCAGTACGTGATGCGCGACTGTCTGCTGATCGTGAGCGACATACATTGTCTCGCGAGTCAGAAACGTTTACCGATACAGAATCACGCTTGAGTTCTCAGCGAATTCGCACATCTACTAACAGGTCTTTTGAAACGAGTGATGAACGTGATGCGCGACTAACTGCTGATCGAGATTATCATACATTGTCCCGAACACGCACATAACAAAATATTCATAATCAGTTAGAAAGTGAGAGAGAAAGGATTGCTGGAGTACGGCATGAAGAGACAGAAGTTAATTCAGTGTACCCTTGGGATCTGCTGCGGAGTAACGGGAAGAAAAGTTTTTTGTTGTATAGTCTGGGCAACATAAAGCCTATAATTTATTTTGGAAAATTAACACCTGATGCAGAACCGCAACAGACCAGCTACAGTATAAGAGATATAAAAATGGTGCCATAGCTAAAAATATTCCACGTGAAGAGCATTTTCTGCTGTGAGAATAAATTTGAAGATCTGGAACACCTGCTTTGGAACTCCAAAGCCCATGGCAGCGCTATAACATATTAAGGAATGACGTCTTAGCAAAAGTTATTTAGTCTGATGGGCATTTCCTGTTGACATACAAAAATGAATGATCTGGAACGACTCCAATCGTCTCGCTCATCCCGGTGTTTTCCTGTCCCCGGGCCTTAGAATTCTACATCAGACGTTTCAAATTTTCGATTTTGACGACCCCGTTGTCGCTGGCATAAGCAACGGGATCCGCGTACAAAGTCGCGGGCAGAAGCTAGTTAAAAATAAATGAAAAAGTATTTATTTTGTATTTCTTTTCAAACATTCTACTTCGCTTACGCCTTTTTTATCTAGTTAGTTTATATGTCATCAGATAAAAAGTCAACGAGACAAGAGAGTTAAGTGACTTACGCCCCATACTACGAGTATTACATTGTACATAAAATAGTAGCCAATAGGCCTAAACCACATAACTTAAAAACTATGATATTTTGGTAATTTTTAATTATAGCATTCAATAGTTACACGTTTAAATAGTGTAGGGTAAAAATTTGAATCCTCTACTACAATATGACACTGGTTTATGTCCAAATAATTGTTTTTACCTGAACCCTTATTTTTTAAACCTTCATAACTCAGAAGTGTAGTTCTGTGGAATAGCTCCATTACCCTCCAAGGCGACGATTTCAGAAAGTATCAATATATTTTTACTCAACTGCATATTATTAGTTCAATGTGTAAGCTGCCATATTTTCTGGGGAAGTCACAGTAAATTATTCTGAGCATAAAGTCATAAAATTGTACTTGCAAACTCTTTATAAAAAAACCCAGAGTGTAGAACTAGATTTAAATTAAAAGCATTAATTATGTGCTGTCTAACGTTCCAGTAATATAGGTACATCAATACGAAATTGGCAATAAACTCGAAGTAGGCTAGGGTTGACGAAAAAGTTTAGCGAGAATTTTGAAACACTTAGAAATTGCTAAGCTCTTCTTAGCAATTTTTGAATGAACCTAATTCCTATCTAGACCACGAACAATTTAGTTTGTCTGGAGACTTACCAAGTAATTTATAACGTATTTTTTTCTATGTTTCGATAGTTTTACAGTGCAATTAACACTGTTTTTCGTTAAATATTAATTATGATTCTCATACAAATACTTTGTAGAAGATAGTAGGTATCCTTTGTAAAAAATAATTGTGAATCTTATAATTATTTAATTTTAATATAGAGCAATTCCTGATTTTAAAGTCATACTTACTTCACAGAAAAAATATATTATGTTAACATAATTGATAATCTTGCGTACCTACGTAGAAAGAAGAGTTTCATAATATTTTTGAATTTTATTTTAATGGTAAGTACATATTTTCTTTTACATAATACAAAGAATGTCTTCCTAAAAATAACAACTACACTGAAAATATTGATGAAACACAAAATGCAAAAATGATCTAAGATTTTTTTACCAATTTATTTTTAAATGTACGAGTACGTAATTATTAAAGTTGAAGATACTTTGACGCTAGTTTCCCGTAGTGGAGTCCTCATTATTTCATCCTAGGCGACCCTAACGGGTATAGAGTTTCTTTATTTTACAACAGCCTGTATAATGCAGTTGATTTGTTTTTTATTTGGAGCATGCCTTGATTGCGAACGACGGGCTTTAATTTACTTAGTTGTTTCTCCGACGAATCGCACTCACTCGACCACTCGGCAACACTGCACATTGTCCCGGAAAATGTTGAAAAATACTCTACAAAAAATGTTTGGTTTCTTAAGAGTACATTTTATTGAGATCGACTGATTCCTATTTATTTGTCTCTTTGATTGGTTGTTACAAAAATGTTTTTGTTCTTCTTTCTATTATTTTTATGGTGTTTACAAAACAAGCTAACTGCCTCGTTGGTTTAGTGGTCGCAAGCGAGACTGCTGAGCATGAGGTCCTGAGTTCGATTCCCGGGTGGGGCAAAGTTTTATTCGGTTTTTCCATCAAGAATTTCTCAGTAGTAGCCACGGAGTCTGGATTCGTGTCCGGATGATGACAATATGCTCGCCCCCTATTACGTGGGACTTCAACACATTTGGCAAAATGTGAGTGTACTTGTTAGAAACACCTCTGCCTAACCCTTCGGTAATTATAAATAAGGCGTGATTTTAATGTATGTGTACAAAACAAGCTTCCCTTTTATAAAGTGATGAACGAACGGTTTATTAAACACTAAAGTATGCATTGCGTGGAATATTCACAGTACTTTTAACTTCCAAAATGTTAGAAACATTATAGATCAAACAGAATGGTTCCACCAAATATTTGACATCATACCTCCTCTACCCAGTGTATTGTTTTCCCAAAATTTCGGTCTCAGATTTACCACAGTATTTAACTATTTAAGTTCAATCAAAGTGAAACTCCTGTCACACGAAATTACGATCACCTTAAGTCGCCTGTTAAACAATAGGTTTGGTCTCAAAGTACTTAACTCAATCCCTAAGTAACTTAAAGTAATGCCTAACTTCGAATGCGAGGGCAGGGACGCGCCTAACTTTAATTAATTTGAAACTGGTCGACTATTCGGACCTTCGGTTTTGATTGTGTGTTTACCTTGCTTTGTGACCGGTGATGGGAATTTGAACGTCGTTCTGTGATGGAAGATAATTTGTCAAATAAGTACTAAAGTAGAGCTGTTTACATAATACTTGAAATTAAGTACTCATTTCGGAAAAATATTGTAAAATAACGATAGAAGACCACAGGGCCAAGACCGGGAGCCATCAGTTTCAAAGCGTTTCGTGTGTATATAAGAACTTCCAAAAACATTGACGAAAGGTTTTCAGTAGCTTATGTCGTACAATTACGATCACAGATAGACTATCACCTCAGTCCTCAGGTTTGAATACTCTGAAGTATTTTCAAGGTTGTAGGCTTTTACAGCTAGATTTCCATTAAAAAAAAAATACAGGATAGGTACCTAGTACGGCTAAAAAGAAAGTCTGATAATAATTCTTTAAGATAGATCGTATAACACGCGACCTTCAGGTCTTGAAATATCAAGCCCGGTTTTTTCACACTATTACTATTAGCCGTCGGCTATAAAAAGCCTTACCTTGCAGGCGTTGGGGTGAACCTACTACCTTTTCTTTTGTTCAACACCCCATGAGAGAGTAAAATTAAAATTGGTAGTTTTTTTTTATTTTAAGAAAATCTCGGAACCTGTTATAATTTTTTAACTGATTTATTTGAATAATGTACATGAAGATGTGAAGTTGCAGTCGATCGAATTTCAAATAATTGCCCTCTGTGGCCCTAAACCCAGCGAACTGACTCACATCGCATCTCTGTCCATTGCATTATTTTACCGGTGTTTGCAATTACTTAACCCTATGACACAAGAGACAACAAATAAAGAAGTCAATGCAGTAAATAAAACAATACACATTCCACCCACACGATAATGATTCAACTTCGTTTGTTTTAATACCATTGTTACCTAGGACAGACCCAATATACAATATTTGTATGCACATACTGCAACTTAAACGTAGTAGCACACCCAGTTAAAGGTTAATGCAGTCGAATAATACGCAAACACGTGTCACGACCCAGTTTATTGAAAATTCGCCTTTAAACCAGTTTGCTTAGTACCACGAAATGTGACCCCTTTTTTTCGTGCATTTTGTTTTGTTACCGCCATTTTACGGCGGGCCGCGTTGGTGTGTTAAGGCGAAATTCGAATACACAATTCGCACGAAAGGTCGTGTTACAAAATTCTAGATTGCAAACATCAAGCGGAGTTGAATCATTATGAGAGAACGCAAGCGGCAGTGAAAAATTAGAAAATTATTAAACGTATTTAGACGTTAAAAATATCTCGTGGTATTATCACTGAAGAAGACTCATATAAGACTCATACTTTGAAGTCTTTCGAGGAATATCACAGACAATAAGTAAAAAATAAAAGTTAATTTACCCGCTTAACGTGTGGTGATCAAGTACGTCATATTAATGATTACTTCTCAACGGAATTGAAGAACTGGATTAAAAGGGTTTACTCGAAAGAGTAAATGAGACTTAAATTTCATAAATGCATAGTTTTAATTTACACCTCCCAAGGAGAAAATTCTGCAGAAGCATAATTTCGTCACAATTCACATAAATCATATCATAAGCCACTATAACACGGTTCAACCAAATTGATTCACTCTCGTTGAAAGGCTGGCAAAATTTTTAAACGTAGCAGATCTTGAAAGACTCACTTGCTTGTTAACAAGACTTAAAAAAATCGTGTTCATCTTTTAAAAAACAAAAGTCAAAAACCATGCGAGAACAGTTGATATTTCTTAGAACCTTGCGTCATCTCTCTAATTTATGTAGATGTAGAAGACCTTGTTTTATGATAATTATGTTCTTAGTTATAATTAGCTGAAGGCTAGCTCAGACTCCTATGGAGATCCAAGGGCGTGGTAGAAGCTTGTGAGATAAAATGCCTCAGGCATAAGCTCAGCTCTTTACAATAACAAAAGATTCAGAGTAAAATAAAATAAAAATATGAGTAATGTTTTTGCATAGAACGAAATTAATTCGTTTAAGAATTTCTTAAATTCTGCAGGAAAACACAGTGAATATGATGCCATAGGTATTAAAAAAATATGCCAAATAATATAAATGCAATATTGAAATTGAAAACTAAATATGAACTGTTTCACAGAATTTTCTCCCAATACGAAAACATACTTATTCGTTCCGTCTTTGTCTTACTGCCACTTAAGTCATCTGTTAGAAATTCAGGACACAAGTCTGTACTACCATAGCATCAGATATCGATATCGAATCGTAAGCGCTGGTACCGAACAACACTATTTATTCCGGATAGAGACAATTTCCTTTGGAGAAAAATTGTAAACATGTCGTTTCGACTTCGTTCCGATTTGAATTCAAAAGAGCGTATTGAAGAGAATCCACACTTTGAGCACATAGTAAGATAACGGAAATCAATTGTTGTACAATGTTGTGTTGTAGAGGTTTAAAATATTTTTAAACGAAGACAACACCAGGAAATATAAGTTTTGTGTAAGAAACGTGGTACATCCATACTAATATTATAAATGTGAAAGTAACTGTTGGTGTGTTTGTTACTTTTTCACGATTAAACGGCTGATCGGATCGTAATGAAAATGGCAAGGAGATAGATTAATTATATCCTGGGAAGGACATAGGCTATTTTTTTTCTCACACGTACTCAGCAACATTTCCACGCGAACGAATTCGCGGGCAATAGCTAGTATTATATAAATGTAATGATCGTAGCAGTGACTTGCTGTTGTTCCTGCCACGGTAAAAAGGCACGATTTTTTGTATGTATGTAAACTCTGAACACAAATAACCAGTCACTTGTCTCATTTCATAAAAATCAGTACACGACAGTTGTTATCAACATTTTGACAGATTCAACACCAACAAACGTGTCACAAGAATCAAATTAAATCCCTGTCCGACACACATGGAACAATACATCCTTATATACCAACAACACGTTGGTACATATATCTTTATCGATCACGATAATAGACTTAAGATTGGCGTAGCTACCAGATAATTAAGGTACACAGATTTGGGCATTCGCACCGCCGCGTTGCCTACCGATCAGATTAGATAGAATCCCAAATGGGTGTACATGTAAAAGGGACCATAGCCCAAATCCGTCAAAGAGCCGTACTAATTTAAATTGTTTTTTTATTAACTGCATCGGTTTTTAAAGAGCGTTTTTGAGGTGTTTATTGTAGGTAGGTATTTAGTCCATAATAGTTTTATACAATATTAGGTGTCACATTATCATGCAATTATAATTGTTCGGTAATTTCAACTTTTCGCGTTCCAAACTACGCGCAATCATTACAATGTGTGCTTAGTACGTCAAACAAAGTCAAAATAAAGCATGATGAACATATATATCTATTTATGTCAGACCAATACAATAAAACACAAACTACTTACGTGTCGTCGTAACAACGTAAGTACAAGAAAAAGTTTCATAAAAATGTCTGAACAAAACAATTTTAGGCAAGGTTTAAACCGTTTTTTCGGTATTTTTCTTATAAAATACCAAGCGTGACAGGTCCGTCCGTCCTTTGTTTGTGTTGCGTTCCAGAGATTGGCCAGCTACCCAGCTACCCCGCTACCCAGCTACCCAGTTACATTTACCGGGTAATCCTGTAAACGTAGGTATGTTTCGTAGGGCCGGCATGGGCCATCTAATCTCATAAAGCTTACTTGGCCATCCCGCGGGTCGGTATCATATTGTTTGACGAGTTGCATGCGACCGCAGGTAAGGGTACTGAGCGACAAAATATTCCGTTATATATATTGTCCTACATTTTTGTTGCCGTGGAGAGAAATGTTGTTTAATTTAATCTTTTGGTCATACTACAAGTTCAGTGCAATTTGAAGAGCATATTCGTCTTCTATGAGTATAGGCTTGTAAAAACTGGGCATGGTCTTGGCTTATAAACGGCTGTTCATTATGGTGAGTCTGTGAAAAATCGATATCACATTTGTTCAGCTATATCTGCCAGAAAATATAAAAGCCATATTCCCAGCAACTAAGTAAAGTTCCATACAAATAAATAGCTCCTATACGTCTCCACTACATATTGTTATCGTCTGCAATTTTCTGCCGGCGCTGTTCGCCTTCCGTAGAAATATTACAATACCCAGGTACCCTGCTCCCCAAAAGCCTGTTTTACATTCAGTACATATAACGTTGTGATCCGACAACAACTTGCGTGGTTGAGTGTACTATGTAATGTTATGTGCCCTACACACAACACCGCGAGGTAATCTTCTTACGATGCTCTGGAGATGTGTAACTGGATTTACTAAACACGACTTCATATTATGTACAAGTTTGGAGGCAGCCGTCTGCTTCTTTGTGCCTGTAATAAATTTTACTTGTGAACGCACAATATCATAATTAGGTGTAGCTGTACATTGATTTTTCGCTGCGTTCCATAGTAGAAACTAGTGTATCCATTTTAATTTTTCAAATATTTCCCAAAATGTTTTCTCAAAAAGATCCTTGTATCTTTTCAAAGTATTCTATTTTGACACAGTAACCGAAGAAACAGTAACTGTAATAATATAATAACCTACTTTTAAAAGTAGTAAATGAAAAACAATAAAGAGCTGTTTCATTAAAGTTATCAACCGTGGTATGACCGCGCCATACTTTTCCCGACTTAGTATTCTAGTGACTTCATACCGCAAACTTATTCAGAATTCGAATCATGACCTACTACTGAGACTCTGAGTACCTCCAAAGTAAAAGGAAAGCTCTAATAGATATTAATATTCATTATCTCTAAATTCGCTTTAATGTCTTCAATTTCTGAAAAAGTAAACTAAGCAACAAATAGTATGTATACTTTTTGTTTTTTGCCGTACTCAATTAATAAGAAATCATTTCTGTTAAATATTGCATTTACTCTAAATTATAATTAGACTCTATAATTAGAACGGGTGAAACCTTTTGGTGTTAAAAACTTCAATTTCATCAAGCAAAAGCTAAATGAAAAAGGGTTGTATTTTTTTTTCATAATAATATATTTGACTCCGAGTATATTAATTAAGACTATGTTCCATTACTGAAACACATTTTTGATAAAAAATTTACAGTTGTAAAATAAAAACGAAAAAGAGAGATAAGTAGTCAGTTATTTAACTTTCCATTCTTGGAGTGAGTACATAGGTACAAAACCTAATTTAAAAAAACTTTTAAATATTTACACATCATCTTCCACTACAGTAGAAAACCGTACCTAGCAGTTCAGTAGAATTTTCCCGGGATTTTTCCGTCCCCGTAACAAAAATTAACAGCAAAGCCAGGACAGCAAAGTAAACAAGGTGCACAGTATTAAACATTTCCCGGGGAACGTTGTAAATCCTGGTTCTTTGCAGAGTGAATACGCCGTTCTCGATAATCCCATGATCCTTATTTACTAGGAAGGCTCGAAGGGCCGCGGGGTTTATCCGAACGCACTCGCCACATGACGCGTTGAATACTGTTTTCTTCTCGGATTTTTGGCAGAAATAATATTGTACAACCAGTCAAAGAGACAGCGAGATTTTATGCGCCTTATCTTGCAAAGAAAAATTATGAAGTAGTCATAACAATGCATGATAATAGATATCAATACTATCAATTTTAAAACTCAACTAATTAATTAAAGGAATTAAAGTCTAAATTATTAAAATTTTCAATAATAAAAATATGCAAATAGTATATCATGTTTTGTAAATGTCATCGTTACACTTCAAAACCTCGCCCCTCTGACTGGCATTATTTCAACGTGTTGCCAAGTTACGTAATTGAGTTCGGAACTAAGCGCACCCTTTAATATCGTGAAATATTAAATATCTTTAAATAATGAAAAATAGCTATAGGTAGGTAAGAAATTAATTAGAGGTACTTCCGTATTAATCAAGAAATTGGGAATTTATAATATAATATAATATTCTACTTCTCTTCAGAGCTTGTAAAACTCGCACGAAAGAAATAAAAACTACAACGATAGCTGTTCTTATCCATTTAGTAGTGAATATGCATTTCCCTGACGGGTGATCGTTGCCGTAACAGTGTGCGATGGAAATGCTAGGAACCACGTACCGGCCATCACTTACGTCCGCAGTAATAGCCCTCTTCCCTGTTACTCACATAACTTATGCTGTCGGTATACGGAGAAAACTATTAAAATGGCACTGTTTTTCATTACCTATCAAAAATAAAAGAGTCTAAATGTATATTACACACTTATTATATACTTCTTAAACAGAATTGAATGAGCTTGACTCTGCCAAAATGTACCAGCACCGCATCAATTTTCATTTTTAGAAGTAATTTTAATGATTTTGGCTAGTCAAAGCTAATAAATTTTAAATATGTTCTGAGTATTGGATGTATATGAACCTGATTATACTAAATTAATAAGATATTGTGGGTTGACTCATTTTGGCAGAACTAAGTCGAAATAATAATGATACATATACTAGCAACGCTGTCTCCTTGACTACGCAATACCTGTTTATAGGGTAATACTTCCGACATCGTAGGTATATTGTCGCGGTTTGGATACGCAAAGAGGATATATAAACCGTAAATCCTCTAAATCAGGAGTAGGGGTGTAACGCCGTCTTAATATTTGAGGTTCTTGAACCTATTTTAATAAGTATTATGTGACACATAACGTCGGAGAAAATTGCTACAAAAACATTTGTAGCTTTAAGGTTTAAATCTATTGATTTTTTCAACTTTATTCGCTGGCCAACTAAACTTCGATTATTGAAAAAATTTAATCGTCTTTTGAGGCATTTTAGTAAGGTAAAGACTTCTAATCCCCATAGACCAAAAATTTCCTCGAGCCCTCTCCACTTTTATTAAAGAAATAAAATAAAAACTGTTAGTTTCATTGATATTTTTAATATTTGAACTAATTCCTTAGGAACAGTAGGTAAACTTTAGTTCATGTTGAAGGTAGCAGTTAGATGATTGGACATTGTTCTCTGGCAGAGCTTTGAATCAGTTGTTCGTACTTTCACTACACCTGGCCTTGTGGTTCTGAAGTGAATTTACATGATGGACGAATATATATTAGATTAAAATTGGATGCTTATACAACCATAACATATAAAAGGTTGAAATCTATACTTAATCAATCATTCTTTACAGATCAGAGACGATATTCTGAAAGAAATCTCTAAAAATCCGTTTACAATAAATCACACAGAATTTAAAGCCACCATCCGACTTACACAATCTCAATAACAGGTTTTTAACTTAATCTGTTTCAAATGATTAAGTACAGGTGCTATCTACCTTTCAACATCAATCGTTAAAGTCATATCGACCATTTATCAAATATTCACAAAAACCTCTTACAAAATGATAAAAGCTCGCGACGGAACTCCCGATAACCGGAACGGTGTCTTTTTTCATAGAGCGAAATGCGGAGGGCTCTCGGGAGGGAAATATCAGCATGTCATTTGTTTATATTGTGGAATTAATACCCCAAGCCGGCATGACTGATGAGACGAGTCAAACGTCGCCTGCCAAACAAAGAAACACCGAGGTGTGTACTATAATCGATGCTCACTTAAACGACAGATGCTACAAACGGGTGCCATCAATCTATTCTCCCCCCCCCCCCGCGCGCCCACCATCCGATTCCTACCCCCCGAGGGCCGAATTGTTATTCACGTTCCATTACCTCAATTTTTTAGAGCCGAGGTGCCTGAAAAGAAACCCTTTCACTTATTGTGTCTCATTTCTGAATTGGTGGAGGCCCATCGTAAAATTAAATTTCTTTAGATTATTCATATTTTTTTCTATATTCTCGTCGAGTGTTTATTCAGTATCCCGCTGCAGATGTTTGAGGTTACACGGTGAAGTCGGAATATATTTTTATTAGGGCTTTTAGCAATATTGTGGTTTTTCTTTCGTTTTTTATTTCGCACGGTGGATATCTTATAAAACAAACAATAAATTCAAAACGTCAGAAAGCACGAGCGAGCGGCACGGAGTGCACGACACGCGACAATAATCATTCAAGAATCGATTAAAGTCCGCCACACACGTACGGGAATCGAGCAAACATCGAGAACTCAATGACCCGATCACAGGGTGCGTTAAGTCACGTCCCTCCAACCAATAATTCAATAAGAAGCGATCCACACGCCAAGTGGAATCATAGACTTGGCCTAAAGCAGTGCAACTACATGTTAGAAATGTATCTAATTGTATTTTCTCGTCTACGACCTTTGTATATCTCGTATCGTAGAGAGAAACAAGCACTAAGCCTTATTAAATCCGTCGACATGTGAACTTCAAAGATTAAAGTGATTAGTTAATTACTTGGTATTAACTACATCTTTGAAACAACAGCGCACACTTGTGGGACTGGGACTTGTGAGAGTTTCACATGTATTTTGAACAAGTTATATAAAACCGAGTAAAGACCAACAGCTAAGCTAAGCGAAGCGCACAGTTTCTCCTATCGCTACACAATGGGTAACCGCAGCTTAAAAGCTGGAACAAAGCTTCATTATGCGTTTAGCTCATTAACAGAATTAATGAATTCGGAGGTAGGGTTTTTGGCTCACTCCGCTTATGAACCTCATCATATTGATGGCGGTACCACCCCATTGTCGAATTTATTCACGCTATTGACTTAGTACGGGCGACAGGTTGCTCTCTATTTTATTAGAATTTATTAGATTATATCTTTTTTTTATATACATTGTAAGTCATGTAGGGCTACATGACTTACAATGTATTGCCAAATCGTGTCGTTTCTTACATCACTGATTACAGAAACCAAGTCTAGTCAAAAGTCTAAACAAATTTTATCCGTTATTTCGTTTTCATAATCTCTTTGTTACTTACTTAATTAAGTTATATGAAACGTTCAAAATATACAGCTTCGCACAAAGGGGAGTAACATGAACGCTGTAGTTATAGCATGATTAATAAGCCTACCTGAGCAGAGCAACGCTTAAAACGGTACAGATATAAATGAGAGAAAGGGAGTTGATAAATGCACAAAATAGAGGATTATACATCACAGCAGAAAGTTTAAAGTGACAAAACGGTGTTTAGCCGGGGCAATAAATGCAGTATCATTCTGTGTGAACACAGCATTTATTAATCGCTACTTGCTAGTTGCGTCGCGTCGGCAACGTCGCGTCGCCTGCAATCAAGGGACCGCGTGTTGCGTTGTCGCGAGCCGGAAAATGTTGAAACACTTTTTGCTCACTGTAACGCCGGAGTGTCGGGGAAATACTTGCAGCAAATATTTGCAAATGATTATAAAATATTGAGTTTGTAGTACTATAAAGTTGAATTATCACTAACAAGACTCAGTCATCGAGCCAAACAGTAACAGTTACTTAGAATATACATTACTGTAAACAGCTCTAATTTAAATGTTAAACAAATTATCTACTATCAACGAACACCATTTCCGTAGTCTAAATATGTAATTTAATCAAATTACAGTACTCTCTGCAAGCGTTATAGTGGTCACTTAAAATGGATTGCAATGTAAACTAAGTTGCACTTAGGACTCAAGCTGAATGTTGGGATATAAATTAGTCTATCTCGTACCGAGTGACGGGGCCGACGAAAACGAATTACTTCTTGAAAATAGTCCGAGCAAAGAAAAAACAATGTTATGGTAGAGCTTAATTAAAAAGTTAATGTGTTTTATACCACATTTTTTCGTAATTTAGATTAAAAACTGGAGAAATATTGAAGGTACGGTCTGCATGTCACAATTTTCATTAAAATTCTAACTTACCCCAAGTGTACATCAGAGACGCCAGTTATATTTTCAAAAATGCATCTATTACTGAAATGAACCCCACTTTGTAGTTGCATTTCGTGTTTTAATTGCTTGGGAACTTTGTTTTTCTAAAATTATGTATGTTATTTCTAGCTATAATAGGAATCTGGGTGACTTCTTCTTCTTTTTTTAAATAAAAATGCGGAGATAGCAAAGGAATGATCTATTCTTGAACAATGCGCAAAGAGAAAGAAAAACAAACGCCATCTACCTAGCTGTATTTATTTTAGCGAAAGGTTTTTCACAGTAATTGTAATATACCATGAACATTGTTTCGGACTGCTTTTAAAATACCTGAAAGTTCTAAATTCATGAAGAAAAGAACGCCTTTTAGATTAATGAATTTAAGACCAGCCTGTAGGTATATGTATCTAATACTGTTCACGAAAACTCGAACACTGCATTAGCATGCCGTCTCACCTGTACACTGCTAAGTTAAAAATCATGTAGCTCTCGCGTCCCGTGTGGACGTTCGTCCGGGGGAAATGGGGGACTCGGGAAAATAAGGAAAACCTTCCGCTTTTGTGTAACTCGAATGCATCCACTGCATGCCCACTGAGCCAGCTATCTCGATCACACCTACCGAGTTTACAATTTTAAACTTAAAACCAGTTTCGGAATCCGACTGTGATCCGATGTGAACATTCACGTTACAATGCGCTTATCGCGGCAAGGGGACTTTCTTTGCAACGCAATGTCAATCTTTGCCATTCAGTCAATCGGAGGTAATACCTACTCGTATTATGCTGTCTGAGCATTCCTGAGGAATGCAGAAATGAATGCCTTATACAAAACGGCAACACATCGATGTTGCTCAGAATAAAATGTTTTATTTGAATGTGTGGAACAATAATATTGTTGGTATTCCAGGGCACGTATTGAACGTATATTGAATGATCGCCGCTCAGATTGTTGGTTATCGTAACACCAAATTTTCTATTTGATCGAATCTAATAAGGACGCGCGGGCGCTGCGGGCGGGGCGGCGCCCGTCCGCCAGAGAACCAGAAAATTACGTTACCATTTCCCCGCACCGGCTCAGTCCATTCAAAAATTCCGAAATCTCGTTTCAATTTCGAGGATTAGGTATTCTTGAAAATTCGACGTCGAATTGACGTCTTGCGATTTGAGATACCTCTGAAAGTCACGCGAGTGAGTCAACTTTTGTAGTTAGCCACAGTAAGTTTTGAAAGAATCTATTCTTACTAGTGAAAGTTACTTTAGATTTTAAAATATGCACTAGGAGACTATTAAACTTTTCTGCTGCATCACTGTATACACTGTTTCCATAAATCATGTCGAGATAGAATCTAATTCTCGTGATTAAGTTGATACCTACTCGATCCTTACAAGATGTTTGACGACAGGAGTCAAATAACTTTCAGGGTACAAACGTTTTGTATTCAAACACCAAGTATCCAGCTCAAATTAGCGGAGATTCTAATCAAACACCGTGAGTCCGAAGCATTTGCAGATTCTATAAATTTGTTAAAAGTAAGACCCAGCCCAAGTGAAGGCAACGGAAATTATGAAGTTTGCCGTCTTTGCTTGCGCCGAACCAATATGATTTTCCGAATTTGAGACGGCACTTGCGCGGCTCTTTAGCCTCAAGAGTTCTACGGGACATCATTTAACCCATCATAAACACCTACTGCTGATACTATCGAAATAGTTGACATAACATTTATCCAAATGTTGAAGACCTTCATTTATTTTGTTCTTATCTGACAAATAATAGAGTTTAAGTAAATTAGGTGTAGTATCACAATAAATTAGCAAATTATTTTACTACTTTCAAATTAAATCTTATGTAAAATATTGTTTAGAAACCTGTTATCCAAATAGTTATTACTAGGACGCATAACGCCTGTGATACAGGTTTATCCGAGTACAGGCGTCGGACTCTGTTAAACCAACATTATTTCTAAGATTTATTTTGTATGGTACCAAATTTAATTTTGACAAAATATTTATTTATTTATAAACTAAAGTCAACCACGTTCAAAACGTTTAGTTCATTTCATTGAATTTGTTGAACCACGATAAATTAAAGTGTGCTTAGGAATGCTCGGTTTGCATTGCTGTGGAACCCATATCAAGGTAAAGTTGACGCATTGGGACCTTAAATACACATAGAGGGTCGTATCTTTTTCGGGGCTACCTTAACAAAGCTCAAAGCTAAGTGTTCGCGGATGCTAACTGAGCCAGTGTACAGAAACTCGTCCCGTTCAATACAAACATACCTTTTTGTGCTTTAAGTTTTTGATTCTGTACTGAAAAAGCAACTTGAAGTAAAACATGTAGGTCAAACTACACAAACATGTTCTTACATAATGTTTTAATTGTTTTAGTACAAATTAAAACCAATGGCAATTTTTTGTCGTAATCTTTACCCAGAAATCCGACCAATTATGGTGACCCAACAAAGCCAAGTGCTGGGCATGCAATTGAAAACCCATTAAGGTTAGCAGACGTGATAGCCTCCCAGGCTAGTCGCGTGCCGCGTGCGTGATACACCGATCTCGATGCGCTACCGAAGAACGTGTTGCAGGAATCTTTTGTTCTTCCTCCATCCAATTGTACTTTAGCGTACCAGTTCAACTGCCAGTTGCGTCACACCATTACAACTTTAGTATTCCCATCACTAGTCTACATAAATTTATTTTTCCGGAACGTAACAAGTTTTAAAATGGTTTTTAATTGAAACCAGAATCCACGGTGCTGGACAGCTTGCTTAGTAAAATTCTTATCAAATATATAAAACTGGACGTCCAGTTCGGTTTCAGAACTGTCAAAGTGCCACATTATGTCTTATGCAGGCTGTAAGATACGGACAGGAAAACACCGGGTTGAGTGTTTCTTGGACTTGTCAAAAGCATTTGACACAGTCCTATATGATAAGCTTTGGGACAAACTGGGCAGCACGGGGGTCCTGGTAGAAGTCATGTCACTGTTGCAAGATTGGTATCACTGCCAGCGGAACCAGGTGAGATGGGCAGGAGCCTTGTCCGAGCCATATGGCATGTAGTCCGGCATTAGGCAGGGTGGACTGACCTCTCCTTTGTTATTTAACCTGTACATAAATGACCTTATTGGTGAACTAAGCAGCACTCACCGGTTGTCATGTCAATAGTGTATGCGTCAATAATATTAGATACGTGAACGATATAGTGCTGCTGGAACCATCGGTGGGTGCTATTCGTAAGATGTTAGCAATGGACTGATGTACAATATAGCAAAAAGCAAAGTTCTGCTTTTCAAGGGTAAATTTAGTGTATACGTGCCAGTTTGTGTTCCTCCAATTAAATTTTATGGTGAAGAACTGCACAGAATGACCAGTTTCAGATATTTAGATATTTAGATTGTGATTTGTCCGATGATGCGGATCAGGAGGGCACTGGCAGTCCGAGGAAACATTGCCCGTAGATTCGCTCGCTGCTCCGTTCCAGTAAAAATCACTTTGTTTAAAGCATACTGTCAATCGTTTTACGCGAGCAGTCTATGGTTAAATCATACCCGTCGGGCTGCTAGTGTCCTGCGCGTTCAATATAACAACATATTTGATGCTGATGCGGCTGCCTTCCATTGCAGTGCGTCGCTAATGTTTGTAGAAGCTCGAACGGATGGCTATTCAGCTATAATCTGAAAAAAGGTTGCTTCTTTATTAAGACGAGTGAGAGACAGTAGCAATAGCATCGTCAAGATGATTGCTTCCCGCACATACTAATAAATAATAATAAATAATAAATATCCCTGGACATTTCACACAGCACCATCTAGTCCCAAGCTAAGCAACCTAATGCTTGTGTTATGGTAACTAGATGGCTGATAAACTACATATATACTACATATATACTGTCCGATCCAACATAAACGGATGTGTATAATATCTACTGGACAATACAGATATATTTTTTTATTTTATTGTAATGTATGTATTTACAATTTTTAATTTAATTGATTGATTGACATAATAATATATAATATTGGCATTGAATATTTAATTTAAATATAATTGTTATGTATCTTCGTTTCTATTGTATTTATATGCTAATCATGTAAATATTTTATTTTGTTAATTTTTATATTTGTACGCTGACTTTTTTATTACTATTATGCTTTATTGATTGTATCTGAAATAAACGTTTTATTTTTATAATTATTTCCTTTATTTATTTTTACACAAATTTCACACATTTTTAAATATTCCTATAAAAAGCAATCCAAAAAACATATAAAAATTTAAAAAAAATTATAGCCCACCGGTATCGGGAACAGGGTCCAAGTTAGTTACAGGCGGTCAGGGTTCCCACCCCATAAAAAATTTCCAGGAGTACCTCTTTCTAAATCAAGCCCTTGATCCAGCTGCCTATATTATTACTATTATTATAGATGTTGCGATTCCTCGTTCGAAATTCAAATGCAGATCTGAAAAAACTGAAAATACTTTCGTTAACCTGCGCCTGGCTTCATATCAATCCTCCTCACTCCAAACCGACACATTCCAGAGGTTCTTGTAACGGGAGCTCTTGAACAGGTATGGACAAAACGAGTAGCTGTTCTGCCAAATTTCTGTTAGTAATATGAAATGCACATTCCTCGCATGCAAGCGAGGCGATATAACTGCTATGTGTGTACGAGTGTGGGGCCGAAAACGAGTGCAGTATCTCAATGGCATGCATAGTGCATAGCGCGGATACTATTGTATGCCTGCGTCCTTGAAATGATGGAACGTTTGGAATATTTCTCTATTATTTTATGAAGTATTTCGTTTTATTTTGGAAGTTGAAAAAGATTTCAATAGAAAAGTGATAAAAATGCTTGGCTAAATGCTAGTCCTGCTCCACAACCACAGAAGCAAACTAATTGATTACCATGTTAATTTACTGTGGAAGCTGCAAAAGATTGTAAAAATATCCTTGCATTGTGTAATCTCTTTGTATTATATAATTGCATAGCACTTGTGTGAGTACTATGTACTGTAAAGCTACCATTTACATTTATTTTTCTTAAATTCACTTGAATGTGCCCTGGTGGCCGAAAGAATGTCATGCTCACTCAAATGTCTCGCTGATGGTGGCGGGTGTGTCGGGTCATTTAGTTCCCTTCAATATGGTTGAGTTGAATGGCGCTGATCCATGCGTCATGTTCGTGTACGGGCGCTGTCAGTTGTGACTGGGCATCTCTTAGCTGCTACGGTTTATTTTAATTACTTTATTTTTAAATGGTTTATTTAATATTTTACTCTGGACGCTCTTAATGTGCACGTCTTTCTACATCGTTCTCACATATATGAATAATCTCAACATGAATGATGTAACCAAGATTTTGTAACAATATTTTGATTTAAAAGAGTGTGCATGGAGTTTCTTGCCCATTCTTCTCTATATGTAGAGATCTACGCTTTGGAATGTGCAACTCCAGTACTTTCTAAAGTTATTATGCCTTGTGGCTGGGACTGTAGCTTCGCTTCTTTTTCTTTTTTTTGAACATCCAAAAGTGCCGTAATAATCTAATTGAAATAAATGCTTTGTGTTCGAGTTTGAGTTTGAGGTAGGTTTTGAGTATTTTCACAAACTATGTAGGATTAACAAAGATTTTTGTAAAATATTATTATGATTCATACAAAATAGTGCCGTATATTTTCTAAAATAACTTGTAAACAATAGTTGGTTGACCAAGCGGTTGGTCGACTCTTCACGTGACCAGAGGACGGGCCTAGTTTTTGGCCAAAGAATCAGCATTGCCATCCAACGTGGCATTGCTGCCAGCCTTCTGGGCACTTTTCCTGTTGACAGCGATGCGGATTAATTTTTGGACGCCCTGTAACCCTTTTCTACTTGTACATATTTATTACTATTATAGTTTTGTAGTTTGTAAATAATTTAATAATCTTTGAAATAAATTTCCAAAAATAGTTGAGTAACAGCATTACTACTACTACTACTTTATTCACATTATGAACATATTACGCGATACGCGTACTAATGTTTATTCAGTGCTTTATTAACATTATGACAGCCACGCCATACATTCTGATGTTCAACCACAGTTAGTTTTCATTTATACCGAAAATTCAACTACATTTATCATAGATTATAATCAGCAACTTAAAACATAAACTGAACATAACACGATTCATTATTGTTTGCCGTGACATAATGGAATTTATTGTTGACTAGCTGTTGGCCGCAACCTAAGTTCACATTAAATTATTATAAAAAATATTACTTCCCTTTTTGAATCGAATTTTGTAATATCAATTTCAAGGATTTTAGTTTTATTTCATTCTAAAATAAAAGTAGCCTATGTTAGACCTTATGACATCAGCTATCTGCCAGTCCCGTCAAAATCGATGATTAGCCAGAACAAATAGACATACAGACAAACAAACCGACAGACAGACAAAAATTGAAAACAATGTGTTTTGTTATAAGTGTCGTGTATATTTTTATATGCAATTAGTAAAAAGCTGTTATTTTGGTACTGCAAACCGACACTTCATTTATTTGTATAGATGGATAGATTTTGGTACGGAAAATCGAGTGCTATTATCTTTTTATCAATCGTCGTGAAAAGCATACCAAATTCTCCTATGATAAAAAAGGTTTGATTGTATTCGATACGTATAATAACACAACATAACGTCTGTAATCCTGACAGGGTTAGGCAGGGGGGGGGGGTATCTATGGTACACCCCATTTCACCGGTTAATTTTATGTCCCATGTTCTGTTTAAGTCCCAATTATGTTTAAGATCCTATTGCCGACAACCAGGCACAAATTCTAACTTTGGACAATTTGATGGAATGATGACAAAACACAATACCACCTTGTTTGACCTGGGAATCGAACCTAACACTTTTAAGTTTCAGCTGTAGCGTTTCCGACCATCGCTACGAATATACGTAGCGACTGACTCGTTGGGCTAAAGTGGTCGTAGTACATCTCAACATTGAAACATAAAGTGTCAAAATGTATAATGCTGCAGGTTTAGTCAATGCTCTTGAGGCTAGAAGTTCTAAGTGGTCGTCAGAGGTGGATTGTCTCCATCGACTAGCCCACAGAACACCCGCGCCCCGACTTTATCCCACTCGCTCCAACTGTCCCGCAAAACTTTTACTCATTTATAAGACATCAATAAAACTTTTCTGCCCGTTGTTCCCATTTCACTTCGCTAGTTTTAATAATTTCTTTAATATCTTCACGCCAAGATAGCTTAGAAAACGGACACCAAAAGTCAACGGTATTTTTGTTTGGTCAGACGGGTTTACTAGTGAAAATTTCCCTAGATATCTAAAACAAATCGCTTCATACCTGACGCTCATTATCATAGTAAACCAAAATAGGTTGAGTAACAAAAGATCTCCGTCCTCCACAAAATTTCATTAACAAAGCATAACGAAAGAATACTCATTAAGACCCTGACAAAAACGTTTTGATCAACTTTGTAGGCAGCTGTTTACTCTTCATATTGCTCTTAATGCCTGCGGAAAAGGTTTTTGAAGTTCCCTTTCGATTAATTACCTTCCCTGCGGAGATAAAACGTGGGTAAACTGTAACATTTTTTTGCCCCACAGGGGGTTTATTGATCATTCTAAATAGGTAGGGCGGGAAATCACGGGAACGCAGCTACCTCGCCTAATAAATGATGTGTTGTTACGTATTCGCCTATTTATTGTTTTGCTTACTTTTGTGGTTATTTTTGGATAGAAAGATTGTATACTGGGTGGTTGTACCTATATATACGCACGTACGTACTAAACAGGGGTATATTGAACACGGATATTTGGAGGGGTTACATGTCCAACTGTCACACACAGACACCTTGCGGCCTAATGATGCTGATGTTATAACCGCTGTACATACGAGAAATGAACATCTGTAGTTTCATAGTTAAAGTAAAATCATGAAGATCGAAGAACGGTCTCGGGTTAAAACTCTAGAAAGAAACTTGGGAGTTGAAAGGTTAGGGAGATAAAACGTCGGAGTACCGCCATATTGAAACTAATGGCCCGATTTGGAGCATCTACAAACTTGTAGTGGTTGGAGGTCAAAACACCAAGACTGATGACGTATATTTACACAAAATTTCAAATTATCAGTGAGGTTTCTGGGTAAACTGTCTAATAACTTTACAGTAATTACTAGATTCTTCGTCCGCGTTGAGTTTCTAGTTTTAACACAAAAGATTTTCTATAACATTTGGTTTATAATGTTAGTGCAGATTGTGGCAAATTATGTTTAAAATGAACGATACATTTATTGTGTGAGAGTAATTTGTATTTATTTAATTAAATAAAACAGAAAAATATTGAATTCCAAAATAATTTCAATTTCTCTTTACTGCACAATTCCCAAAAGATCTCAATAGAAGATAAAATTACAAAATTCCCAAGTCTTCTATTACAAAGGATTCACAAAATGGGTTTTTAATGTAAAAGATACTGCATTTTACATTACACCGTTGCCAAATTATATTCGCAAAGGCATAGAGTTTCACTACGCATTTAGTATTCCAGCCAGTCAATATTTAATGGCTGGTCCCTCTATACTAAAGTACGTAGGTAGGTGTATCAAAATTCATAGTAACCTCTAGAGACCGATCTATTTGCTTCTATAGTGTATGCAGATACGCGTTTTGGAGCAGTTCAATAACTTATTCTGTTTCAAATATAAGAGTTTTATGTGCATTCTAATACTGTCTTGTGAGCTTATTTTATGTTAGTTTATTACCCATGTAATGGATTAGGTAGGGTATATGTATACAGGGTGTTTGGCGCATGAACCGACACAATTTTTCCAGGGATTTGGGAGGTCATTAGCTAGGTTCTACCCATACACCCTTTGTCCCAAATGTCACGGTTGGTTACATATGTTTTTTTTTGTTTAAATGAAAAAAAATTCCAAAATGTTTCCTTTAATTCGAAATAAGTTTTTTGTTTGTGGGCGTAGTGGCACAAAACAAATTTTGTTGCATTCTCCAAAGTCTTTTAAATCTAAAAACATCTTTGTTTTATACAACTGGTTTCAAGAAAATTCCTTACAAGCTTCCAAAGTAATTTTTTTTATTTAATAAATGAAATTTTACAACTTCTAAATTAATTATAAAAAAAAATAAAAGTCATTTTGAACTTAGCTTTATTTTAAAAAGTTCTTTAGTTGATACCCTTTCTAACGGTATGCTACATGTCATAGAAATTATTCATTATGTAGTCAAAATACTAGTTAGGAGAGTCAGGGTTAAGAAAAGACTTTTTAAGGTTATTTTGTTTTTAATAAACTAAAGTTATAAAAAGGAGGCAAAACACCGGGAGAGGTGGAAAGTAATGGGGGAGGCCTTTGCCCAGCAGTGGGACAGAATACGCTAATTAAAAAAAAAGTTATAAATCTTGTTCAAATTGACCTCCTCCATTTCGTATGCATGCACGACATCTGTTTCTTATTTCAACTGTCGTTGTACGTAGTCGCATTTCTTCTTTCATAGTTTGAAACACGTCGGTTATTCGTTCAATTAGAACTTCCCTAGTGGGCACTTCTGTCTGGTAAACCAATTCTTTTGCACGTCCCCAGACGTAAAAATCCAAAGGCGTCAGGTCTGGTGAACGTGCGGGCCACGGAATAGGGCCGCCTCTACCAATCCATGCGTTTGGAAAGGCATTATTTAAATGCTCTCGCACGTCCAGTTGGTAGTGTGCTGGACAGCCGTCATATTGGAAAACTATCGGCACACCTTCTTCCAAAACAGGCACAACAAGTTCGGGCACTACGTGCAACGACAGTTGAAATAAGAAACAGATGTCGTGCATGCATACGAAATGGAGGAGGTCAATTTGAACAAGATTTATAACTTTTTTTTTAACTAGCGTATTCTGTCACACTGCTGGGCAAAGGCCTCCCCCATTACTTTCCACCACTCCCGGTGTTTTGCCTCCTTTTTATAACTTTAGTTTATTAAAAACAAAATAACCTTAAAAAGTCTTTTCTTAACCCTGACTCTCCTAACTAGTATTTTGACTACATAATGAATAATTTCTATGACATGTAGCATACCGTTAGAAAGGGTATAAACTAAAGAACTTTTTAAAATAAAGCTAAGTTCAAAATGACTTTTATTTTTTTTTATAATTAATTTAGAAGTTGTAAAATTTCATTCATTAAATAAAAAAAATTACTTTGGAAGCTTGTAAGGAATTTTCTTGAAACCAGTTGTATAAAACAAAGATGTTTTTAGATTTAAAAGACTTTGGAAAATGCAACAAAATTTGTTTTGTGCCACTACGCCCACAAACAAAAAAGTTATTTCGAATTAAAGGAAACATTTTGGGCATTTTTTTCATTTAAACAAAAAAAAACATATGTAACCAACCGTGACATTTGGGACAAAGGGTGTATGGGTAGAACCTAGCTAATGACCTCCCAAATCCCTGGAAAAATTGTGTCGGTCCATGCGCCAAACACCCTGTATATACATAGGTATTTAAGACTATACTAGTCCTGAAATAAATCTTACGTCCTTTCAAGGCGATTTATATTAAAAAGAAAACGCACTAAAATAAGACAACTCTTGCGTCATTAAGCTAGACTGCAAGATGACACATGTGCTGATTACGTGAAGGTGAGCATTAAAAGGTTAAGCAAAAATTATGAAGCACCTGTTCTTTTCTGCCTTCTCTGTATGATTAAAGGGCTTTGTCCAGCAGTGGCACATTATTATGGTTTTATTAATATATACCTGCACTTAGCTATGGACTATTTAATAGGACGATTTGTTGGTCAATTTGTGAAGTAACCCAAGTTTTAGGCACATCTGTATGAATTACTAACAAGCCTTAAATATTTCATGAAGCAAGAACGCGAAATACGTTCAAATATTTAGAGGAAATCTACTGTTAGGAGTTTCACAAAGGTAGCTACATTCGTGCTAGCAATGTGAGCATACAACTTCTATGTTGGTATTTATGAGAATAGTGACACCACTATTTATACATACCGGCTTGCTTGTATGCCCGGGTATGCCTTTGGGTACAGGTATTGTGTACTGAGACCAAAGTTCCGCACACTACATGAAACTGATATAGTAGATAACTGTACGCTTTATTGTTTTACTAATTAACAAAACCAGTCCGTCAATTTATTACATGTCCTTTTAACTTACACGGGTTATTTTTTAACTAACTACGGGTACTATTATTTTTTGTAGGTATAAAGAATTACGTAATACAAATCATAACCCATACTGGTTATATATATAAGTGAAAGTAAAAGTTTCAATCTGTCTTGTGTTTCCTCGGTACGCCTTTATGGCTGAACCGATGTCACTAGTAGACCATGGTCTGGGTTAACTTACTACCCACATTCTTTAAAAAAATTCCAACCTCTACGCGAGCAAAGTCACAGGCAGAAGCAAGTAAATAACACAAATTGCCCAGTCACTTCAAAAACTTCATCTTGAGTTTTTTTTATGTAAGTCAGTAGGTACTCAAGATACATTACTAGATGGTGCATTATAAATCAACAGACCAAGACTAAGTACGACGAACAAACAGCTCATTTGTATCATTTCTACTCTATTAATGTTCCTGGACAAAAATAATTTTCTTTAGAGCTTTTAAATTAATTATTTTTCCCTGCAATATTTATCTTTATTTGTAAAGAGAAAAAATTAAAAACATCTTTGAAATTGCTTATTCAACGTTATTTTGAAAAGTCCACGGGCATTTTTTGTATTATATATTATTTAAAAGGAAGGTTTTCGCTGTCTTGATTACCAGATTTTGAGAAGTAGGGATCACCATCAATCATGTTTGCCCAAAATACGGACTGTGTCGATCTGTTAACTAATATCTTGTTTCCCTGCTCTCGTCCTAAAGGTATCTTTAGTGAAATATTTGTTTTTCATATCTATGTATGTATATCGTGCTAAGTGATTGATCTCTCATTCGTTCTGCTTTTAAGGTAAACAAGTTTTGGGTTACCCTGTATTTCTCAAGATTTTTGAAACTACAGCGGGAGACTTTATTGACACTATTCGATACGCTATCTGACAGACGAGATACTCAGAAATGAAACTCCCACTTTTGACATCTTTAATCGCTTAATTATAACATGATAATTTACGCAGACTAATAAAAAGTAGCACCTGAATATCCACGATCGTGATTATCCACGTTTTCCGTTGCATTATAAACACATCCTTTATTATAATGCCCTCAAAATCAGGTCAGACGTCGACGCCGATGATCGTGTGTTGACAGAAGCAGGGGTAATGAACCTGGTGCAAGTCAAAGCTACACGCTGCAGTGCAAACACCGCTTATGCACGATAACCTCGTTCGCTGTGACGTGACGTCAAGACAGAGAAGCCATGTTCGATATCAAACAGAATCCATGGAATTATTAATTAAGTAGAAAAACAATGAAAACCATATATTTATGGATGCGTTGAATAGTGCAGGGGTTACTTTAAAGTAAAGTAATAACGTTAAAAAATTGTATTTAAAGATAATTTATTATTACGTTTTTCTGATGAGTCGATTTTGTAGTAAAACTTTGCAGAAAATCATCCCTTCTATTCTTCAGAAATCAATCTAGCAAAAAATTCAGTTCGAGGAAAAATGCCTTTCAAAACGACGGTTTCCCGAATTCAGGTTATGCCATTTTTCAAAGGCACAATATACTAGTTCCAGGTGCTTTTTATTCTTGACTTCCAGAGACATTTCGGTCTAGTTTCATCGGCTGGAGTTCGTACTCCTTTGTATGCCTAACAGACCGATATTACCTAGCTATTGGAATGTAAGACTGTCTGTCAACTGACATAGCTTCAAATGTGAAGATATGAAAGGAGCACTCTGGCACGTCGACTTGATAGATTTTTCCCGTGGTTTTCATTTGAATATTTTTCCAACGGTTGAATGACTAAAACTACGAAGTGAGAGCTTAAAAAAACAGTGATGAAACATAGAATACACGTTCATGTACTACGTTAGTTTTAGTTTATAGAAAAGCCGAAACATTTGAAAAGGTTTTTAGGCAAAGAGTCTATAGTCCACATAGTGTTTTATTTTTACATACCTAAAAGTTGTATCACAAACCATCAACCAAGCATTCTGTACATTAAACTAAGTAACTCTACGCATTAGTTATTGCTGGGAAAAGTCATTTTTTTGGGGTGAAATCACGCTTTACGGCCGCTCTCAATGTAACGCACTCAAAACAATGAAAACAATATATTTATGGATGCATTGAATTGTGCAGGCGTATAGAAGTATTTAAAGTAAAGAAATAATATTAAAAAATTCTAAAAAAGTTGAAACTTTGACCTCCAATATCTCCGTAAATGACGGGGGAACAATTGCCTTTCGGCTTCGTTAAGAGTCTTTTTACATCCATTATTTTGTCAAAAACTCAAACTATATACATATATATCACATTTAATTATGAAAGAAGTTAATTTGAGATACAACACTTGTCGAAAGCGGCCAATTAATATCAAAATAGTTCGACCAACTTGTCTGAACTTTGGAATACTTATTGCTCAATACGGTAATTATAGTTACCAACACCAGCGGGGTATAAGTTACGAGAACTAAATCACGTTATACTTTGACTATGGAAACTGTTGTAGTTTTCAATTCATGTATAGTTTTCTGCTAAAATATGAGCTTTGTACATGGTTGGGAGACGGTTAGTAAGATGACTCGTACAACCAATTACAATAAACTTAGAGCAACTAATTGAATGCGCTCTTCAATCGTTCGTACTAACAGTTCTATGAAATGCCTATAGCAAGACAATTTGCTGCAGTGTGTCAATTTGACTCAATGCTCTCCCTTACTGAGAGCAGTTGCCTGTAATCTAACAGTTCACTCAGTTCACTTGGTTCTGTACAAAATAAAATCTTGAATTGTTACATTACAGGCTCCCAGCGAGAGCCTTAAAATAAAAAGTCAAGAGAATGGTACGTCCAACCTCACTATGATTATAACTATATTCTACAAGCTATAAAGCATCTTAAACTGTCATTGGGACCTCCAAGTTCATTGCATCGTCGTTGTTCATGTTAATGTGCTGATAACAAATTATGATAAGAAAACTCACTCTCACTTAATTACATTATGCAGACCCATGAATATTATTCTCAGACTTTCACTATCAACAATGGACTATAAAAATAATATGGCAATATCATGCACTATCCATCCCATTCATATTCTGTTATACAATAGAGAGAGACAGGCATATGGCTTTAGTGAGCGATTGAAAGAGATGAAGATAAAAGGGTAGCGTTTCATGAACATTTGAGGCATTACGACGTATCGTTAGAGCTGTAATAGGCGTTTGTTTTAGTGCCTATATCTTCATGGCAGTGGCTGCCTATCTGCTATAAGGGGCATTTGTGTCTTTATGTTGCTCTAACAGTCTAATCGTTGAAGCAGCTTATTGTTTTTGATAGTTTTAGTGAGCTCCCGCCGTAAGCGTTTTAAGAGAGTCAAAAAACTTCGGAGCTATGTTGACATGTTAGTGACTACGTCTGTGACTACTAAGTTCAAAAAGTACTACTAGTAATTAAAAGCGTTTTTAATTTCGTCTGTTAAGTCAACAAGTCTGCAAAGTTTTCACAAAAAAAGTTGCTTTGACGACATGAAATATATAAGAAAGGGCAAATGTTTACATCACTTTGAAATTGTACGGCTCCACACAGTTGTTGGAGTTCTACTAAAGCTAGACCTCAAACCCTCAGGCGTCGTAATCTAGAAGCATCACCAATGTCACCATTTGCATTTTATTGCGAAAGTTTTTGGCCGCAGAACGCCTATTTTTATGGTAAACTTATTCAAATGCACGACGATGTCATAAATTGGGTAAAGGGGTGCGCTGGCACGGCAGGCACAGAAAAAACTTTTAGAATAGCGATCATACCTCGATGGACACACGACACGTTGCGATTCCGCTTTTGATGTCACATTTAGGAATTATCTACACGACAGCAACGTTGATTTACCCAAGTTTTTTGCCAGACATTTAGTGGAAAGACATAAAAATGAACGGCTATCATGTCGTGACAAAGGTTAACAATAAATCAAGCGAATAACGGAGACGTCTTTCCCTGTGACACTAATTCGCGAACGATTGCCTTTTGACATAAAAAGCACAGCAACAGTATTTATTTATTGTTTTCTAGCTGTTGCCCGCGACCTTTGTTCGCATGAAATTATTATAAAAATCCCCATTACTATAGATACTTCCCCATTTGAATCGAATTTTGTTAACAATTTCATGGGTTTTAATTTTTTTGCACGGAACTCTAATTATTTATCTAAAATAAAAGTAGCCTATATTAGACGTCATAACATCAGCTATCTGCCAATAAAAATTCCATCCAAATCGGTCCAGCCGATTCGAAGATTAGCCGGAACAAACAGACAGACAAAAATTTTAAAAAAAATGTTTTTGTGTGTGCGTAAGTGCCGTATATATTTTCATATGCATTCAGTAAAAAACTGTTATTTTGATATTATAAACAGACACTTCAAATTTATTTATATACATATGTACCTATGTATAGAAGATTGTATGAAGTCCTTTGAACTTTTAACTGGTTACCATGATTGATATTTTGACGTTTCGCGAACGAAACTCCGCGACTTGATAGAAAAGGAACGAAGAATACCTATCATACCCATTCAAGTAATAAAGCAATCGACTAAAACTTTTTTAATTAAACCCTGTCTACCACACAAAGTTTATTTCGGTACTTAATTCAACACCACCGTCGAATAACGTGTTTTAAGCCACCCCCATTATTTTTAAGGCCATAATAGATGAATATTGATTTAATATTATTTTACTTTAATACCTTTATACTTTAATATGAGTAAATCTTTTCATTTTCTGTGGGAACAGTCTAACAAAAGATATTATACAGCGTATTTTGATATGGGAGATTCATACATTTACCTATCTACCTATATACATAATTATGTAGATCATTATATTTTATGTGAAACAATCTTATTACTTACGATTTCTTGACATTAAATGTTTTTTTTTTTATTTTGGTTCTTATTTTATTTTATAAAATAATTTAAAAAAAACATCTCTAATCTCTGTGTTATCACCTATTTTTATGTGCACGCTGTGGTCTCCTGTAATTGAAGGAACACACTTAAAAGAACCTTTAAATAACTTATATTGTATCTGTGTATCTTTTGTTGGAGATCCAAATAGATAAATAAATAAATATGTCTAATGTGACCTAATTCAGACTAATTCACCAGAGAACTAACCCAATGAATATATAATATCAATCAGTTCCACTTCTGTATTGACGTTAACCCATAGGCGACATAATCAGATAATAAGCAGTAAAGCTGAAATGATTAATTTCATCGGTATCTACGTTATGAAGCGGCACATTGGTTCTCTTTTAATCTGTAGCTCGAAAACGTGGTTAGCTTGCAATGAAGTTCACAATGACACGAGAATATTTCCTTCATTAAAATAAAACTCAGCCACGCATTACGTGGGTGAGTTATTAATCAACGAGCCAGGCAACATGGCGGTTTGGATCCAAAGCCGGGATTCCCGATATAATGGAAGGAAAACCTACCGATTTTCTCCCACTGAATGAAAATCAATTTCCTACAGTAGGGAAAATTCATTTATCGACCACCTGCGCTCCGGTGCTCGATCAAGCGGAGACCAATACAATGGGCCCACCGTCTAATCTTAAGAAAGGCGCTTTTAAAACGTTGTTGTCAGAGATTACCCGCCAGTGTATAGAAAAGTCTATGAATCAAGCCGAGGTAGTGCAGACTATGTGTTTGTCACGAAAATATACCATTATTGAAGAAGTTCGGACGTCATTCAATCATTGACTTATTCATGAAGTCGGCCTTCTGCACGATGAAATCATTTTATCGAACTCGACTGAATAATATCAGCAAAATTTATTGTTTATTTACTTTCATGAGCGAGTCCATAAATGTTTTATAAACAACGGTGAAACAGTCCTTTTGCTTATTACGCTAAGTGCTAATAAATTTCCCGTTAGCTACGTTTACCTAGGGACTGATATAATAAGATCGCACCGATATCCCCGCTCTGTAATATTTTTTAATAGAACTAACGCAATTGTGTTCCAATCTCGTTTCCTCGTCTATTTCTATTCCCGTCACAAGTATGACGTAAATCTAGGAAGGAAATTGTAACAAGATGAGTGCCAATTATTTGTTTCACATTGTCACAATTTCCGTTTACGTTCAAAGGGGAGTTAAATTCCCGTTATTTATGGAAAGCTGTGTATTGCTACTTGCTTCATTTGAATAGTTGTGGACGAGTCGGAACGGCTCAGTTACAAGCCATGTATCGTGAGTGGACTCCAAGTGTCAAAGTTTCGTTAGCCCGTGGTCTTGTGTTGTTAAACGCTAACGTTATAACTGTCAAAGTTATTATTACCCGTCTGTGTTTCAGTTTGCAAACGTTTCGTAGACGATTTCAATTTATTCAATGACAAAATGAATTTAATTAAAGTTAGTAGACATTGATGTTTCAGGCGGTAATCGATCGGAGAAGTTAGTGGGCAACATTCATTTAAGTACGAATATTATTTCCAAGTTGTACTTTCTTATTTACGACGAGACGCTGCGTTTTAACTGGGAGGTCTTTGGAATCATTATTAATAATTTCATTGTTAATATTCAGTTCCCTGTTTTAGTGAGGGTGAGGGCGTTTCTAATTAAAAATGTATACCCATTTTAATAATTTGCACAAGTCAGTAGCAAAACATTTATATGTTTTCGATATTTTACAAAACAGTTTATTTCTCCCTTCTCATTATGGCAACACAGCTAGCAATTATAAAATAAATTAATGACAGACTCGCTCGCATGTCTTTAATTAAGTTAACAAAGACGTGCTTAAATTGGTGACATGTTTATTTCCTTCACTGATCATACAACTCTGACATTATCATCACCGAGTGCTTGGTTGTACGTTAAAGCCTTTAATTATCGATTTTAAACTTAAAGAGCACATTGAACCGTCAAAGTGCTTTTCATTTAACAAAACGGTCCTTAAAGTTCAGTACTTTGGTTTAATGAGTATTTGAGTAAAAGTAAACGACTGTTTATCGGACGTGCCGGAAAATTACGGTTACTGTTATGATTTTTAAGTTTTATAAAGGCTTACTCGTAGATAGTATTGATAAAATTAACGTTTTTATTTAGTAAGACTAGCGCTGCCTCGTTGATCTAGTGGTCGCAAGCGCAACTGCTGAGCATGAGGTCTTGGGTACGATTCCCAGGTCGGACATAGTGTTATTGGGTTTTTCTATCAGGAATTTGTCAGCCACAGAGTCTGGATTTGTACCTTGGTTGATGGCAATAGGGTCGTCATGGGACTTAAACATAACTGGCGAAAATGTGCGTGTGCTTAATGGGTACACCTCTGCCTAACCCTTTGAGAAATATTGGCGTGATGTTATGTTATGTAACACTAGCAATTACACAATAAATTGAAAATACTTTTAAGTAATTGCAAGTTAAACAAAATATTTTGACAAACTCATAAAAGCAATTTATCAACGAAAAAAAATACTATTGAGTTCAATATTTTTTAAGCACGGGTTCGTCGTTTCAAAATATTGGTGTAACAGAATGTCGTAACAGAACGTCGCAGTATCGTCACTCGTTTGCGTCCGAGCGTTACACCCATCTGCCTGTAAGTCTTGGCGAAAAATAAAACGAAGAGGGGTTTGGGACATTATCGAAGTAGATCGGTGCCGGGGTGGCTTTCAGCCGTGCTCCCAGAGGACTCCAACCGAATGGAATACATCCAACATGGTTTGGAACTGTCACTGGCAGCCGACTAGGTATCCCGGCCCTCGCGATTAAACAAACATTTTTCTTATTCGCTCATACAGAAGGTATTCGAACTTTTTGCTACTCAATAATTTTGTTTAAAGGAGTCGTCATTGATTCATTTCGCTTTTAATAATTATATTCATAAGTTTAATAAAATATTGTATTAAAAGCTTCTGTATCAACATGAAAGAATTCAGTTTTTATTTTGTAATTCATCGTAATAAAAGGTTCAGATTTCACAAACACATTTATTATTTACGGCTTACTTTGTAAGCGCATTTGTGAAATATACGCTCACTCAGAGCTTTACATTTTTAACTTGCTAATTGAATTAAAATTTTAATAAAACCTCTCTCTCTCTCTCTCTCCCTTCGGTATACGTTTCACATTTAATTTATTTTAAATTACCATTCATTCAAAAATATGAAATAAAACAAAAAATACTTCCAGTACTTTTAATAGGACGCTATGGATAAAAAGTGACATCATCATCTTCCTGCCCTTGTCCCATGTTACTTGGGGTCGGCGCAACACGTTTTTTTCTTCCATTCTCCTCTGTCAACCGTCATGCTATCATTTACTTCTTTATCTTTCATATCATTCCTCACACAATCCATCCATCGTTTCTTTGGTCTTCCTCTCCCTCTCCATCCATCAACGTTTATATTCATCACTCTTTTAGTCACATGCGATTCGTCCCTCCTCATCACATGTCCATACCAAGACAGTCGATTCCCTTTCAACTTTTCTGTAACTGGCGCAACTTTTAAACTTCCTCTAATATACTCGTTCCTTACTTTATCCATTCTTGTCACACCACACATCCACCTCAACATTCTCATCTCCGCTACATGCAATCTTTTTTCATCCATCTTCTTCACAGCCCAGCATTCTGATCCATACAGTACGACAGGTCTAATCACGGACTTGTATATTTTCCCCTTTAACTTGAGGGGCATCCGTGGGTCGCAAGTTGTTCCAGTGACCTGTCGCCATTTCATCCATCCTGAGTTGATCCGGTGTGTTACGTCTCGGTCTACTTCGCCATCCCCTTGGACAAGCGACCCGAGGTACCGAAAATCGGAACAGATCGGTATGGGCGTTCCGGCAAGAGTTATGGGCACAGGACTGGAGAGACCGCCGAAATCACAGAATAGGTATTCTGTTTTGGTCCTACTGACTTTCAGGCCAACATTCTCCAGTCTTTGCCACCACACCTCCAATCTGCTCTGGACCTCTAGGCCACTCTCGGCAACCAACACAATGTCGTCGGCAAACAGCATACACCAGGGAGCCTCTTCCTGTATGTCCGACGTAAGTGCGTCCATTATCACCAGGAAGAGGTAAGGGCTTAGAGCCGACCCTTGGTGCAAGCCAACAGCCACATTGAAGCTGCCGGTAGTGCCCGCTGTAGACCGGACTTGGGTACTACATCTACTGTACATCGCTCAGATCAACTGCACATACTTCCCAGGCATACCTTTCTCTTTCAGGGCCCACCACAAAACTTCACGAGGTACCCGGTCGTATGCCTTTTCGAGGTCGATGAACACCATGTGCAAGTTCTTGTGCGCACTTCTGTATTTCTCGCACAGCTGGCGGATGGCGAAAATGGCATCTGTCGTTCCCCGACCAGGCATAAAACCGAATTGATTTCGTGAAATTTCACTCTCTTCTCTCAGTCGTCTTTCAATAACTTTCTCCCAAACTTTCATACTATGCGCCATTAGCTTTATTCCTCTATAGTTATTACACTCCAGCACATCACCTTTATTTTTAAAGATGGGCACCAGCGAACTGTTGCACCATTCGTCAGGTATGGCTTCTTCCAGTAACAACTTATTGAAAAATAAAGCTAACCACGCCCATCCATCCACCCGTAATAACTTCCACACTTCAACTGGTATACCGTCAGGTCCTAACGCTTTACCATTCTTCATTCCATTTACTGCTATTCTCACTTCATCCATACTAACCTTTCTCACTAACCCCTCATTCACTGGTTTATTGTCCAGCACACCGTTCCAATCATTCTCCTCATTCATCAGTTTTTCAAAGTACCCCTTCCACCTATCCTTAATTTTCTCATCATCCGAAAGAACCATTCCAGCTTCATCTTTTACGCATTTAATTTGACATACATCCCTCGCCTTTCTCTCTCTAGCTCTAGCAAGCCGATATAGTTGTTTTTGGCCTGCTGTACTATCCAAAGTGTCATAAAGCTTGTCTTGGGCCTTTGCTCTAGCTATGGCCACAGCTTTCTTGGCTTTTTTCTTGAGAGCCTCATACTCACTCTTCTTTTCAGCTTTCAAACGAACACATGCAACTTCAACACTCTGCCATTCCTTGAATTTCCTCTTTTTTTCCTTCAACACATTCTGGATTTCTGTCGACCACCACCATGTATCTCTATCTATCGTACCCCTTCCTTTCGTCTCTCCTAAGACATGCTTTGCTACACTCCTAATACACCCAGCCATCTCACTCCAACATTCATTTACACTTCGCTCGCTCATGTCTCCCATCTCTACCATTTTATCCACCACTCGTTCTTTAAATTCTTTCGCACAGTCATCCTTCTCTAACATATACCATTTTATTTTAGGCGGAGGTCGGTTTTTGGTTCTATTGACTTTTATTTTTGTAACTATTTCCATAATTAGGAGTCTGTGCTGTGTAACCAAGTCTTCTCCCGGTAAGACTTTACAATCTTTGATATACTTTAATTTGTTTCTTCGGACTAGGAAGTAATCTATTATATAATATAATATATGGATAAAAAGTGACATGTGACTGGTAATAAAACCAGTATAAGCTGGCCTCGCGTTCTATTGAAGCTCCACACAATGTCAGGCCAGCTCAGGTTCAGAAGGTTGCAACTGACAATCGCTCGACTATACCTAAATCCGAAATATAAATCCCAATAATCGTACATATCCCGGAATATTTTTATAAGTGTATTTTGACAGGGGAACATTAAATAAATGGTGCGAACCTCGGCCTAGGGTTTCACGCCAACTTACACCAAAATTCCATTTAGCTGACTAGGTGGATTGAATGCTGTAAAGAATTTAGAGCAGCCCTTTGACCCAGGGCATTAACGAACGAGGAACGATAGCATTAGCACGTTGACAGATGTTGGCACCGAAATATTTCGAAGGGAACCTCAGAACCACTTGCATTCATACCCTTGGGGGGTAACGTGATGTTTCCGCAATCAAATGATACTTTTAACCCTTCGCTAACATTTCGGGATATAATTTGGATGTAATACAAGTGACGTGGTAGGTGGTTGTGTTCGAAATAGTAATGATAGTCACTAGGATTAGTTCGAATGTTCTATGTTACGTTAGGGCTCAAGCGTCTCAGATGACGAAAAGTTCAAATAACAAAAAAACTTAATGTATTAACAAGTCAGAAAAATGTTATATCTTAGACACTCAGCTACCCAGTCATTACCTAGTACACATAAAAGATAATATTAATGCATTAAGAAAATACTGCTCACTTAGATATATAATAGTTTCCTCTAGAAAAGGCACCATAATATAGAATAAAGCACCCATCTGCTCCAAATGAGCGCCAATTACTTAAAGAAAAGCGGACACTTGAGAACTCGGGGATAAAGAAGAAGGATTATGAAATAGTTGTAGATTTCCTTCAGCAAATTTATAACATTCATCGTAAAAAACGACACCATTAAATTGAGACTGCAGAATTAATTCAATAAAAAATGTTTCACGTTAAAAAAGTAATATTCGAGCTCCATCTTACTTGGAGCTATAAAATAACTGGAGGACTAGAAGTGTCACAATCATGGTTTATTCGCGCGGCCCTTTCTGAAGACACTGTTTTTATGACTCCGTGTAAATGTCCCTGTAGAGTTTATTTGTCGTGTTTTACCCGCAGAGGTATCTGTGTTCTCAGTCGAAGAAATTCTTGCTTGTTATTGGCTTGACCACCGTAAGATTGTATAAAATTGGCGATATGGTGGAGAACTTACGGTGCCCGAGTGTGGCGGACATTTATGTAGTTCGTGGGATGTAACATACCATTCCATGAGACTTTATGTCTTGATTTGTAGAACTTTAAGGGTTTTGTTTGTCATTTATAATTTAATATTGTATTACCAACTTAATGAATAGTTTAAAAATACGCCCTGTGACTATTAAGGTCTCTAAAAACATTTCTATAAAATATCTTTTTAAAATTGCAAATACCTAGCGCTTGTTTCAGTCAGGACAAAATTTTTTTTAGAGCGGCCGCCAAATTTGTAATATTGAAAATTCTTTCTTTAAGTTAATATTACTTATACAGGTTGGAAACTGTCAATGGGGCAGTTAGGGGAACTACCTTAGCCGTTGTAGTTACACGAAAATTGTCTTAAGAGGACTATCCATAATGTTTTGTGGAATTTTGATCCACATTCACAGATTTTCAAAAAAAATTACAGTTCACAAGAAAATGGCCATTTTACACCAAACATTTTATTGATGCCAATCGATCGTGTTTCGAATAATGATCAAAAACTTTTAGGTTAGGTAAGGAACAATCCAGGTTGGAGTAAAAGTCAGAAATTGCAAAAAAAACTTTTCTCATAATTTTTTTTATTACCTATAGGTGGGCACAGACATAGATTACAGTCTGGAATAGTACATAGGCATTTTTTTCCAAAAACATCAAAATTTCCACGCGTACGAAGTCGCGTTAAACATCATCATCATCATCATCCACAGCCCGATTTCACCCACTGCTGGGTATAGGCCTCTCTTTGCTTGTGCCAACCTCCACGCTTCTGTGCCAGCCTCATCCAGGTTATTCCCGCAATGGCAACAATGTCATCTGCCCATCTCGACGCCGGACGACCAACACTCCTCTTTCCATTTCTTGGACGCCACTCGGTCACAGCTTTACTCCACCGTTAAACAGCTAGTGATATTTACCTACAGAGTGCGCTAATGAAAATTTTCTTAATTAGAGAGACACATTACATCGCTAACAATCTTCATCGCTCATCTTATAAAAGTTTTACATTTTAAAAGGTGGGTGAGGTAAGATAGTACGGTAGTCTCCAACAAGATGAATGTACAAAGTAACTAAAGACTTATACGTAGGAAAGTATATTATGAATTCAAAAGTTAATTCTATGTTTTTAGACGCTGTTTAAATATGATAATTAGGTGAAGCGTACAACATACTATCAGCATGTTAAGAAAAACAATTAATCTTACCCGTTTAGTTAACTTTTTAATTAAATCTAATGTTTCAATACTCATATTCACATTTCTATGTTCACAGGCAAGATGGGGCGATTAGCGCCACTGGTGATACGGCTACTGACCGCATCACTAGTGGCGTTCGTCCTCGCCGAACCAGGGCCTGGGAATGGGACCGATCACTCGGTCGCTAGGGTCAACCGGGACACTGCCGTCCCGGCGCCCGCAACCGTCCCACCCCCGCCCCGCCGCGCCGGGAAGCGCGAGAGAAACCGAAAGAGAACTACAACCACGACTACAACAGTGGACCCTGATGACGATGACGGCGCCGATGCGACCACACCCGTCGCCACAACCACTGTTGATCCCCGGGGCTTCGACCACAGTAAGTACTTGTTTACTGTATATGAACAAAACGATACTAAAACAAATGAATGTATGGGGATAGGGATGCATGTTACGATTTTGTTCTAACTGGCAGCCGTCTCAGTCACCTGTGGTCATCTCCTTGTAGCACAACAGTGAGTACCAAATTATAGGGCAGAAGCTTCTGGTGTGCCACTTCGGGCCCGCTTGCAACCATTCGCTTCACTCGCGCTGGCTATGCCACACACGCTTCCACTGAACCGCCTCACACCTGACGAAAACCAATGATAAGAACAACTACAGATTTGGTCCAGCACATCTACCATCGCAGTAAGTACTAATTTTAAGCCAATGAGGAGTAACGAAGTCGCTGGCAACGTTGTGGTTACCGTTGGGAATACGCTATTAACCTGATGGCTGAAACTAGCGTGTAATATGAGTACAATGAAAGCCGAGGCCTACATATTAACTAACACCCTACCTTTTTAGTAAAAGGTTGTGTGGTCAGTAAGTACTCTTATTTTAGGCCCGAAGCGCCAGCGTGCCACTAAGCCGCCGCCGCCGGCCGGGCCGAAGCGCCGCTGGCCGGGGAAGCAACACAAGCGGCGCCGCCGCCGCACCACTACCACCACCACGACTACCACAGAGCCGGATGATGATGACAAGGAGCCGACCACTACTCTGGCGACCACTACCGTAGACCCCCGAAGCTTTGACCACAGTAAGTGCTTAAGTGCGGCTGAAAAGACAAAACACGCGGCTCTGGAAGCCACGCCTCTGACTACTACCATGACGGATCCGGCCCTTTCTTACAAGAGTAAGCAAAATTCAAAATTTAGCAACTTGCATTAGCAGTGGTAGTCACAGACGTAGTTAGTTTCAGACTGTCCGTCTGTAACTTACAACATCACATCTCACCAGCTGTCATTGTTAACTGTCACCTAACATGCGACTAAACTTTATCACTGTTACACAAGACACATTTTTGGAGTTACTATCTCCTTCGGTAGGTATAAACTGAATTACATTGTGTGTGCGTGTGTGTGTTGCTTTATATCACGTATATAAGTACATCGTATATTGTTTGGCAAATACTTAGGAAGTATTCTTTCATTCTCATCGTACTAAGTAAATACTTTCGTAATCGTAATTACTTTTGCTTAAGGTATACACATAAAAACATGAGATTAACGGATTTCCTAACACTCAGCAATCGGCAAACACAATGAAACAACAAATATTCTTCCACTAAATCCAAAAACAACATCCATTTAGCCGTAATTATCCGAAAAAATCCGAGTAGGTACCTGCCTCATATAGGTCAGAACCGCGGGAGATAAATCATAGAATAATTAGACGCTCGTTAGGCAGAATGTGACGCTTCATTAACTGATTAGCCATTAGACAGGTCATGGCAAATATTATGAGTTATTTTTATTTTACTTTTTTGCTAATCGAGTTAGTCGGCACCACTGTGAGGATCGCTCAGAGGACACGGTGGAGCGCATCGTGGACATCTGCTCCGCTTAGGCGGAGCACCGCCGTGTCCTCGTAGTGGCGATTGGCGGCAGCGAACTCTCGCGTCCGGCCCTAGTTCAATTTATGGTTCGGAGCGAGAGGGAATGGAAAGCCATCACCTCCTGCGAATCAGTCATGCTAGCAAACGAGGTGGCGGAACGTGGGAGGAAGAGAGCCTCACATCCCAGCCACCGCGGGAGACGCCCCGGGCGTCGGGGGCTACATGGTGGCGCCGTAGGCATGGGCCTGTGGACGGTGCGTAATGGGCTAGCATGCCGTCCGGCCGTCTTATGACAACAGGCCGTGACGAGGGTTGATTTTGATGATTTCCCATCCGAAAAAAAAGAGTCGGTATTTGTGGGAGTTGTACTAGGATGTTAGGATATTATAATGGTGTGGTTGGCCTTGCTTATTTGTCGATTGGGACGAGATGGGTAGGGTTGAAGAGCATACTGAAAATGATCTTGCAATCTTTTTACTTTCTGGCCACTATTTTCAGTACGTAGCCTTCTACGTACTGAAATTAGTGGCCACAGTACGACTTTGCTTATCAAAACAGGAACTATCATTTTTACTATTCTAATAATTGAAATCGTCCACAATCCTGTAAATAAAACCACATACCCGAGTGTGTTCATTACATATGACGCAATAAATATCACATTCCATCATCAAGTTTAAGTGATCTTGAAAAGTTCTCCTCTGTGCTGTTCGCTTTAAGCCGCATAGTTTAACGAAAGCCGGGTCCAAGAAGGACTCGGGAAGGGAGGGGTCCAAGGACTGAGGAATGCTGCCATCGGAGACGTGGGGACATCCAAATTGCTTGTCTCTAAACAACGGACGGACGTAATTTGTGAGTTACTCCGTTACGCCGACACTTGAGGCTCCGGCCATCGGAGGAATGTGCTCAGTTAACGTGGTATGTCAACCCTCGTAGCAGTTTCATTTTCAAAAACTGCTGTACGTGTAGTTATTTTGGGATGCCGGCCGGGCTTTGCTGGGAATGTAAGACGATTTGATACTTCATTCTTTACTGAGTAAATAAAAATGAGTAATAGCTCGTTAGTTTACTCTCCTATTGGCATGTGTAATTATCAGCCTGGCATGTTAAAAGATTAGCCAGTGTAACTAAACAATTTATTTTATAACTAATAAAAACTGGAGCGTTTTGTAGAGCGTGAAATATCGATACCTAAGAGTTTTTAGCCGATTAATCTTACAATGGCGACTAAAATACCACTTATTGGCGTGTGGCCATACTTGCTCTTGCCAAAGACTATATTACATATTATATCGGGCGAATATTTCAAGCCAGCTCGAGCGATGCTGTTAAATAAAATATCGGTACCTTTCCTGAATGTTTATAAACTTAAGGTGATTCCTATAAACTGAGCATAAATAAACTTTCCACATTTTCAAATATAAATTGAAAGGAGTAGCGAGGTGCAACGGGAACCAGTTGGGGAAGCCCGGGAGCGTCGGCACAAGAAAACATTTTCTTTCGACTTCGGAGATGAAAGTAAGAACAGTACAGGTCAGGATAGGTTGGTGAGTCCTGTCGCCTCGCGGGAGGCGAGAGGGGTCGGGAGGGAGTCATTTCACGCCTCTTGAGCGCGCATCAAACCAATATTAGGTTTATTAGATAGATGGGCCATCGTGAAAAGCGATTTTTCATTTTTTGCCATTCATTATTATCGGCTCTTAAGTCGGTTTTCAAATTAAGCGGTTTTAGTAAATTAGATTTCATTGAGCTGTACGTATTAATTTGAATAATTTGATTGTTTTCTCTGGAACTGTTTCTGTCGAGTAATTTAGTTCTAAAAGTAATATTTTAATGACTGTAAAAGGGCACTATATTTTTAATTACCTACTTAGATAGTTTTATAGCAGCCTTTTTGTGTATGACAGTAAAATTCTTTATGGCTCTCAAACTACCACTAGGTGGCACTAAACAAAATTAAATAACTTTCCCAAACGGTGCTCCATTAGAATTTATGTAGATACGTCTACTCGTAGTGAAACATAAAACATGCTTTCCTCGGGATTCTGTATTATTTATTTCATGCAACAATAGTACATAATACTTCTACGAAACCTACTTACTAGGACCTTGTTTGATCCAATGCTATAAATAACTAGAAAATGACGTCACTGCACGAATTTACTTAACTCTAACATCAAATACCCGTAAATTAATATTCGTCAAAGCGCGCTCTCAAAATACAGCGGTCATTTCAATTTCACATGTTGATGTAAATATTTAGTTTTCATGCATCCTAGAATAGTGGATTTATGCCAAATTTATATACTGTAAACTGGAACCAAAAATATATGGAATTCTCTTCCCCATCGTGTTATATGATGAGGAACACTTGGCTCTTTGCCATTAAACCTGGGAGAACCACGAGCTCCTTCAACAGACATGGTTAATATTCAAGTGGTACTAAAATATAAACTAAAGTATACGTACACACAATGTATAGAATGTTTCCCCTCCCCAAATAACCTTGGCAATGAGGAAACATTTACGCAACCCTCTAAGAAACCGTCCACCATATTAGCCCCCCGGCAATGTTGGAAACAATTACCCAACCTTCACGGAAATCGTGCAACATTGCCCAAAGAATTTTCCAACGCTGACATTTTACATTCAGTTTCTTTCTATTTGTTACGCTACAAACTTCGTATTGTAATCAAGCACAAAATGGAACCAATATTGGCTACAAATACAACTTGTAACCCCTGCTACGCGCTACGCTATTTCGTAGCAGTGCTACGAAATATTGCTCGAATACAGAATAGATTCTTTTACTACTACTTCTAGATCGTGTAGTCTTAATATAGCCTTCCATACATTTTTATGTATGCTCCGCCTAAAACCTGTTTAATCCAGCTGCTATTTTAGCTTTCAATCCACTTTGCTGAAATTTTAATAAATGCAAGTGCTGTGTTTACCTACAGCAAAGCTTTGGCTCAAACATTTTCCTCTCAGTGAGGTTATATCTTAACATAGAGTGAAGGGTCGTTGTTTCTGACATGATTTTTATACTTTTTTTAGGATAACAGCGGTAGCGTGTTGGGCAACTGGCGTGAAATAAGGGACCAGCCTTTTTCACGCTTTTGGTCTCAGTTTCTTACACGATGTAGTACCTATGTCAAACTATGCTGCATGGTTGAACAGAGGTGATCATGCAGATTGATAACGTATAAGTATAAATGGTGGTCTTTGTGTAGATTTTATAATTAAATCTGCATAAATCCAGATTTTAAGTAACGAATTTTTTTAAGTAAGAAACTACAAAGTTTTGTCTTCCACATTTTTGTTAGAGTTTTAATAGTATTCCAAACGCCACCTTTATACCAACACCACTATACATAGTAGTGCAGTAGTGTAGTAGCTTCGCCATAATATTCAGCAAACCACCATTACGGCTAATCAAAAACCCTTTAAACAAACAAAGCTTAACATAATCTCTGAAGCACAAACACGACATGTAGAAATCAAACTGGAGTGAGAAAACACTAAAGAAAAAAGTTTGTGGTACTAGTCGGCTACAACCGCTTCAAACCGGTACAACAAAGAGCTGAAATTAAATTTACGTGGTGCAAAGAAAAAACTAGTTACAAGAGGAAATTGGCGGAGACAGTGACAAATTGTTCCCGCAAGAGGACGCTGTTTCCCTCCCTCTTACACTCATGTAACCGTTCATTTCCTATCCTTCTCACTCTGTGTGAACATGCGGTGCTGTAACATGAATGTACCGAAATAATTGTGGGCGTTTTTTGGTAATACAGTGTACACAAACGCAGCCTTAGCCTCCGATTTTAAACTACAATTTTGCAAAGTACACACATTTTTAAAGGCCCACAATAAACATGTACGTGGATGTAACGCAGGTGATAATTACACACACAAAAAAGTGTTTTGAACCCGGATTCGATGGTATAAAAGCAAAATAAATTAGCCTTATTCAAACTATAGGTTTAATTCTCTACATTTTATACGTCTTTATAAAAACAATGTTCTTGTTACCGCTATTTTTTGTCATATTTTTTGAGTTCAACATGCATTCGTTTCCATTAGACCAATTTGAAATGTTAGAACTAAAGGTTTATCCTTTACTTTTGTCATTCTAAATTGGTCTAGCTTCAGGCATAATAACTTGTGAAAGTACTGTAAAGAAAGCATTGCCAAAATCCCGTTGTCTAATTATTTCCCGATCAAACCGATTCTCTTCAAATAAAATGAACGAGTCTTTTGCCAACTAAAGCGGGGAAAATGTAAGATGTAAACATCTTCAAGTGATTAAGTATTTTCTGCCTAATCTTTGGCGAAAAAACACGGTCTTAAAATATTTCAATTAATTTTGACTAAGTGGACTTTTCAATACTAGTTACGAACATGACAAAGGCTATAATTTAACATATCATTTAGTGAAGGTTAGTTATTCAATTTGATCTGCCAATTGATTTGAATGCAAATCTTTTGATGTCTTGTAAATATAATGTTACAGTTGAAAAAGTTTCACAGTTTAACAAGATATGTACCTAGAAAGTATGAAACAAAGTCACTTTGCCTCTCTGAATGGCTGTTTAAATCTTCGATACTGTACTGTACTGTTGTGTCTGTTGGATTGTTTTATGAGTTCACAATCACATCAAGTGTTTCTTCCGGGACAATTAACTAAGATATATCAAGTCCCGACTTTTTGCAAAGTCGTAAAAACCATGTGAAGTAGAGGCAGGTCGCTGGTGTAATATAATAGCCTCGTCTAATAGTGCCCACCTACGCATTTACAGTATTATGAAAGTCCGCGTGACGCATTCCCCATTCACCTGCGTACTTCAACCTCCTCGTGAATACGCAAATATCCACATTTTCACATCTGTCGGTTACACGACGTGAATTGCCTGTTCAACCTGCAAATAACAGGTTTGTCTGTCTGTCTGTCGTGTCATTGTATGGTTAGAATAACACGGATCTGTCTGGGACTGCAGGCGATGAAGGTACGTGCTTTGGCGGTGTTTTGTTCCATTGTGGACATGTATTTTTATTGTTCAAAGATAGTATATTTTTACAGCTAAACAATAGGTTCAATGTATGATCTTTTTTTGGTTAGAGGTGGTTTTATTGCAGCGAAATTATTTTTTAGTTCAACTTCTGCTTTGATGGTGTACTTAGAGTAGTGGTACAGTATTGAAGTCTGAATCCCATTCCTTAATAGATAAACTTATACAGCTTAATAAATGTTTAATAGATACAAGTTTAGGGATCGTTGCCGTGGCCTATAAGTTTAATTGCAACACACACTCTTGTAATAAGAAAAAACGAATTAAACACGAAATCTTATTAAAACTCAATAGCTAGACATGATTGGTTTTAGTTTAAAAAATGCATTGACGCGCTCGACTAATCTTGAATTTTCTAATCCTCTAAGAAAGCACAACGCAACTCATTCTTTACGACTTCACCTAGAAGACTCCTAGAAAATCCAATTAATGTCACCGCTCAAGTCAAGATAGAAATTGAGCTTGTGTTAATAGCCACGTTGCAACAGATTGCCCTCTCGGAGCTAGCAGCGCTACCTAACGTCAGTTGGCAGAACCTTGCACGATACGACATCGTTACTTCTGTTCAATCAAAGAACACATGTGTACAGAAGGTCCAGTCCTCAAAACACACGTCGATATGATTATCGCAGAGCTAGTGAAAGCGCACCCACGACAGGCATTTAAATACCATGCAAAATATTTAGTGCTAATCTTGTGAAAAATATCCAGGTTTAGATGCAGGATGCAGTACCGCCCTCAGCCCGCAGGAATATTCACATGCAAGAAATGCGAATAGCAAGCCATGCAACCAAACTAATTTCCTGAATGTGCAGATTTTTGCTGGCGGGAGGGTGGTTCTGTAGTCAGCATCCAAGCCTGGTTCTTTTTGCAGAATAGACACCAAATTTTTTTTTATATATTTAATAGATAGAAATAGATTACCAAAGTACTTACCTTGAAAGACATTTGTTTAGACAGTTTGAGATCTCTGTACGTACGTGGCTATGGGTGCGTGCTCGGTTTTCGCTCATTTTGTGGAGTTGGTCTTCGGATTTTGCGTATTTCGTGGTACAAGTGTACAGTGTACATCTCGCCTCACAGGCATGAGAATTTCCTATTATAATGTCGCATATTTTAGAGACGAAAGAAGCTTTGCTATGTGGAAACATAGCAAAGCTTCTTTCGTCTCTGTGTTTATTTTCCCTAAGCATCTTATGACATTAAATACTTTGAATGATGAAATAGACAATAAGATGACATATTCTTATCAAAGCGTACGTTGCAAAGCCAAAGAAAACTTATATTTCGTTGAAATACTAAAGCTATGCTTAAGAACTAGTGAATAAATAAATTAGAAGGTGTTTGAGCTCATTGAACCCGTAGTCAAAATTAGAACATTTCGGCTATTAGGGAGGTTTAACTTTATTATCAGTAATGTTGTACATTTGATATTGTCAGAGCCCTCTTGTCTGTAATTATAGTTCAATCGCTGTACAAACGCATCTGTAACCGGAGGAGCGTAACTCGTCACGTGGCCATATTAAAACGAGCTCGCATCTCTTGTTTCCTGCGCCTGAGCGCCGCCGTCGCCGTGCAAACCGCGTTGTCAGAGCATGCCATGAGTATTATTATTACTGTTTTCTCCGCTGTAGTACGAGTTTTGCGTTTATGTATTCTTCGTGGCCAAGAGGTCAGATGAACTCATCCTGCTTTTTAAATTCAATTATTTTTTCTGTGGCAAATTCTTGTGCACGACTTGAAATAATTTCATTATTTACAAATACTATCTAAACATTGTAACTCCCCTGAATTGCCTGTAATACAGTCATAGGCAATTTGAACAATAAAAACATTACAATCTCCGTGGTTATCTTATTAAATATTAGTAGTAAGTGGAATAAAATTCATGCCCACGTTATTCCGGTTCATTGGAGCGGTCACAAATCGCTACCTAACAGTTTATTGCAGAATCAAACTTCTTCAGGAATACAAATAAGTTTTATACGATAAACCTATATAATATAAACCTACTCGTATATAATAATATATGAATCGTATTTCTTTGTTTATCTTATATCATTGTAATGTGATTGTTTTGTTTATTTGACTTTGATAACTAACTGCTAATTCGTAAATTACCTAGCATTTAGTTTACCAACTAATCGATGAGTTGGAAAACTAAATGCTAACAAAGATAATCTTAAAACTATTTGGAGTTTAATTGTGTTCTTTAAAATTGCCGAAGTTTTAATTCTACTCGAACATTACGACGAATTAAACGAAAAAGTCGAATAAAACCTAAAACAAAAGATACCTACAATAAGTACACAAAATCAATGGAAAAGTCCCGACAAGTTAGAATGTCGCCCCGTTTTTCTAACTTTGAAAATACTCTTGGGCGAAAAGAAAATTCGAACAAGTTCATTTTCTTTATATTTGACCCTGAAGGCGAGATTTTCCGAACAATATTTTTTGTATTTGAAAAAAGAATCAAACTTATACAACATTTGTTTATAATATAGTTTATGGTATTCAGAAACCATATTTTGCAGTAGTTTTTAGAGATCAAACGTGTTCACAAAATTTTGTAAAATTATCCAATCACTAATACATAAATAATTATTAAGTGCGGGCTAATAGTCACTCTTCCATTAACCACCACGCCGGTTTAGTTGCATTAGGGATAATACATGTCACCAGATATGTAAATATCAATCACCTAGGCAAAATCATTAATCAACGATCACATAGTCAATAATATAATAACTTGAAAAATATACATCAAGAACCCAACTCTATCTAACTGAATAACAAATAGAATATATCACATTCGAACAGAAGCTACCATTGTGTCCACGAACAGTGAAGAATAGGAAGAGATTATTTGCATTTAAGTATACTTAAGGGGGTGATACATTACAAAACATCAGGCCAGTAATCCCCGAAGGGTAAGGCAGAGGTGTACCTAAAGGTGCGCCCACATTTCACCAGTTATGTTTTAAGCCCCATGTAATAGGGGGCGAGCCTATTATCAACCGGGCACAAATCCAGAATTCGTGGCCACTACAGAGAAATTCGTATAGGCTGTTGGGGTTTTTTTTCCTTTCCTTTATTCCTCACTATAAAAGCCCATAGTTCCGAAATAAAGCTGTTAAATTAGAAGGAGGTTTTATCCCCATGTTACTTGCTCCCTTGAAGTTGAGACCAATAAACACATTCCGATCTCTGGTGATACATCATCGATGAATAGCAATAATCAGGAACTGAGAGAGTTCTGCCTAACCCTTCGGGTATTACAGGGTGATGTCATGTAGTATGTAATAAATTTCGGATTATTTTCTCAAGTTGCCACAAAACTTTCTACATTTAAACCTGAGGTTCAGTCTTCAGCTGTGCTCTTCATTTCCGCTGGCACATATTACCGGGTGGCTCCTTTTCTTCTCATATAAATGAAGCGGGACTGAAATGTCTAAGGTTTGTAACTTTTTTAAGAGTATTTTCGAGTTGTGAAGGTTTGATATTCTTAATTAAATGATATGATTTTTCAAAGATACTGTTTTAATAGTTCGTGTTTGGTTAGGCGGGCTTTAAACATACAATCCGGGAAATTGCGTGTTTTTTAGTCATTTATTTAACACAAAGACGTGCCATTTGTGTTATGTTAGTGAGAAAGAAAGATGATATTGTTAGATTTATATAATTATGATTGTTGCGGTGTTACTTACAAGTTAATTTCAGAACAATAATCTCAATATTTTCTTGATATTCTAATAATAACAAGAAGTACATACCTATTTTATCTTAATTTATTATACCGTCGTCATTGTCCGACAAACTATTTCAAGAATGAAGAAGAGATATTTTTAATCTACAATAAAAAGAGTTTGTTACATATTATAATCTAAAAATAGCATTTACGTAGGTCATACTATAATAAAACCTCCTCACTTTAGCCAACGTGGGAGTCAAACTGCCGACACTCACTAACAAATTCTCTAAACATTAACAAAAATCTCATCGTGTAATCCCAGTAATTAATACGGCTAACAAAAAAAATCCTCACTTTATTTATATTTACGGAAAATTCTCCTTTATTCACACGTTTATAAAGGATATTACCTCCATTACTCAACATTAACAGTTACAATTAAGTTTAATTTCACACCGTCAACTCGACAATGCAGAGGAGGGACGTAAACAAAACAATTACAAACCTAGTGGGAGGTAGTTACGATTCCCTTTCGAAGTTCGCGTCTCCTGGCCTTAAGCAACGTGACTCTTTGACGATGAATTACACCGAACTTTGTATGTTTTAGGGTGCTATTTCAGTAATGGACGCTTTAAGCACCGGGGGTATAATTAATTAATTTTCGTATTACCTACATATTATTTTTGCACTAAGTATTTGCATATGGGCAAGCAGGTTTTATAGCTTGTGATATGTGTTTAGAAAGTCGATTCACACTTTGCTACTAATTGTAATGTAGTCAGAAACGTTTCACGAAATTGTTTGTTGTCACTGATATACATCATAGCAGTAGTAGTTTTCGCTGATAGTCGCCATTCTTAATACATTTCAATAACAACACTATCTGTTTTGATCGTGTATTTTCAAAGAAATGTTAGTATAGCTATACAAGGACCTGAATGCATATTACCAAATTGGAACTGTCTTGTTTTTTCAATCTCACAAAACAATTTATAAATGTTCACTAACGGCGCCACTTTCGAGCTCCAAATATCCTTATGTCACTGCACAGTGTACGTAAATAATAAACATATATTCTCTTATCACTTTATAATTAACACAATCAATATTCCTCGTACATCAAAGTTGCATACATAATGTGCTCTAATTCGCTGTTTAACACGCTGTCACAGGATAACTAGACAGTTATTTAGCGAAGTAGCAACACAACGCGTAGACACGATACTAAATCGACGTACACCTTCGACATGGACTTATTTCATTGACTCCTGAAACGTTTTAGGAATTTACATTGTTGAAAACAAGACAGAAGTATATTTTTAGTTTGATTTGGCTTTAACTTTTAGTAATGAAGTGATGAATTCATATAGGTAAGTAACTGTAAATCTACATAAGCAAATCTTTATTTCTTTGACAGGCTACGCACAGACTAAACCATTTGAAGAAGACGTGTCTTGAAGACAACTTGTCTACAGGCTTGTACTTTTACAAAAGAGTTTCTTAAAACGAATTCCTTAAAAAGTTAAATAGGAGGGTGAAGGTGTCGACATACAAATCAATTTTAAGTTTGATTTGTCGGTGCTTATCGAAGGATGTCTCCTATAGCGTATCGGGAGCATTCTCTATTCATTTATTGACTCAGTACACGAACCCGGAACAAGCAACTGTTAGCCATACAAATATTTGTTCTGCGCAGAAATCAAACTCACTTGTAGCAAGCAATTTGCTTAACTATCAGTCAATCAAGCATTCGAAATATCTGTCACAATCACAACCCGTAGCACAAACAAGCAAAAGATAACTTTAATTCTAACGATTTAGAATCTCAAATACAATTTTAATGTCTGCTGTTAAAAAGACGTTTTTAAAAAAGATCTTTCTAAAATAATCACTCGACAGAACTATTAAGAAACTACTGCAATAAAATGTAAATTTACCTATTTAAAGCACATTTCTCTTCGTGACCAGCGTCAGGTATTCAGTTCAGGCCCGACAATTTTAAACTATTTATTTGTTTACAGTTTTTTCTTATGAAAACTGGCATACATAATAAATACTAAATGTTCTTTTTTTAATTTATATCTTTCAATCAATAAATCGCTAGAGATCCATAAATAAAGAACGCATGCTAGAACTGGAACTAAGAAAAGGTTTTTGAGTAATCACCTTCTAACGGGCTTAAATAGGGGATGAAAGGTTGTATGGAAGTCCGTGATTTTTTCGCAGAACTTGTTGTCTCATTAACATTGCACACCTTCGGTAAGACAAGGGCACAAGTGCACTTTATGTGATTTTACAGGAGAGCCATTTTAAGATTTTTTTAGACAGGACACATTTTACCACTTTCGAAGGGTCTATCTTTCAATCGATTGACTTTGAGATAAAATGGTTTTATGACGCGCCAACTGTCGACTGATTCGGGCAAAAGCGACGCCGCAAATGACCAATAAGACATGTCCCGCCAAATTTTGTAAAAAGAGCAATAATGTTTTAAAGGCACTATTGCCCTCTGGCGACATTAAGCTGAATTAAATAGGAGTCTTTGACCCTTAAAGGGTTTTTAAAGCATTTTTAAAGCACTTTGGCGTATTTAAACGATTTTTTTAAATTTTGACATTTATGGCCTTGTCTTACCAAATATGCGATATGTCATTCTCCCCTATCCACTGTTGTCTTTGAAAGTACACTTTATATTTCTGTCTTCCCAAAACCTTTAGCTGGTGTATATAGTGTCCTCTCTTCTCTGCACAGTGTACAGGCACACGACACACTGGTGTTTGCCAAGACGGGTTAATGAACCTCTCTCTTCAAGTCTGTCAGAGTTCCAGTACTCGGTGCCACATCATTAATTTCTACCTAATGTCTGAAACGCCGAGGCGACGTAACGTGCCACATTTTGTGTTCACATACATGAATGTGAAATTTCTAGATGTGTTTCATGAGCGTAACTTATAAAGCTAGATCTGTGCAGGCTTTTACGTCTTTCAAAACTTGTCATTAGAAGATAGTTAAACGATAAATGTTTTCCTTTGAATTAAGTGGTCTGTTCACGGTTTTCTATTAGCAAATAGCTGACCAAACATTGACTATTAACTATTAAGAATTTAAATTACATAACATAGCATCATACCTTTAATCTCCGAAGTGTTAGGCAGAGATGTACATAATACTTCCCCAAAGAATTTTAGACCAAATTTAAATTATGTCAGCTCAATAAACGAAAAGATTGGATAGTTTAACGTTACACGGCCTGGAAGAAGACCCCGATTGGATATGTTCCATGGGCATATTTACTTTAAATAAAAACATCAAGAGAAAACTAAAATCGTAGGAAATCTTCCTCTAAACTTTGTCCACATCAGTTCCATTACCAAAATTAAAACGTCGTAAGACAAACACATACACGCTGTATCGTTTCCATCCCCCTGCATCCTTGTTTACAAAGCTACAGGCTCTAACGTTTGTTTCACACGTTAAACAACTAACCGCATTTGGAGGCAGTTTCGGGCTCCCAAACACGTCTTCACGTCTTCTAATTATCTATAGGTAAGCTTCACCGTACCTACAATACTGATAGATTAACACAAGTTTGTTCTCGAGTCTTTGACAATGTTACTCATTAGTTAACGAAGGTTGAAGGTTGTATTTTTGAGAGTATTTTACTTTGAAATGTTAAACAAATAAGTACATGAATCGTATTTTTATTGTTCTAAGAAATCAAATAATCTAAATAAATCTGTAACAGCTAGGTTTTTGTTAAATATGATTACTTTTGGTCTTCTTTTTCGTGTGGTTAGAGCCTAACCTGGTGTCAGAGTTTTTATGCCGCCCATGGGCCTCTGACTTGGCTTTACATGCCGTCATAAAATATCTCTCAGGCATGCTGGTTTCCTCACGATATATTCCTTTACCGAAGCAAAAGATAATTTTAAAATACGCACATAATCCGAAAAATCAGAGGTGCGTGCCTTGGGTTCGAACTCGAGACCTATTACGGATACTTGATACTGTTGGTAATATCCGTTCATCAAAAACACTGGCTTTCAGGCAACGTTACACCCTAAGGGAATGTCTATTTTTATCTGATACAGAACAGTAAGATGTCACTGCAAGCCCTCGAAGGCTTTAAACGACGAGCTTGTCAGCTCAAATATAGTAACAACCTCTACCATGCCAGTAACAGATTGTATGATAAGAATACAAGACTAGTATGTCTCTGACGTCAGTTTCGGTAAAGAGGGGAAAATAAGGCGGGTTAACTATCAACTTTATCAATGGTATAAAGTTTACAAGCTAGAATTCTAACAATAAGTACCTATACTTACCCTATTAGCACGCGATAAAACCAGAACCAAACAAGTCGAGTCATAACGTCCGACCTATAGATAAATGGGGCCGCTGATTGTATTAAAATAAGAAATAAACACCCGCTACGTCTGCCGCATAATTTGATAAATTCCTTTAGCAAACACTTTCATTAAAGTGGCTCGTTAAAATGAGAGAAACTTTAGTTTCTTTAATTCCAACATGAATTATTTATACAAGTGGGTCCGGCGATTATACGTTTCGCAGCATCCCGCGAATATTAATAACGACACTTTGGTGGCAATTCCAACCAAAAAAGCTTTTTATTTAACTTACAAGTAGACCTTTTAAATAAAATTTAGGCAGAACTTATATTAACACAAACAGAGCTAACAAAATTGGTACTGTTTCGGCAATGTCCTGGCTAAGCTCTCCCCCCAAACAACGCGCTAACGTTCTACGTCACTATATCCATATTTCAAGAAAACAATAAGAGTAGAAACCGAAACGTAGGCAACATTATCTCATAACATCAGCCAGATAATGCAGGCGTACATAAAATATGTAGTTACCATAATAAATAGACAGGTTTATGTATGGTACACGCGCGTAGTCGCGTACCTACCGCGCACACATTTCCTACTTAACTATTCGTACAGCCGCCCCATATGAGTCGCTAGCTAATGTTCAAAATAAGGTCCCTCCCAAATTTTTATTTGGCAGCGCAACACGTACGAGGCACGGACGTCGTTCTGCTACCTACTGCGGTTCCGATGCGGTACCAACGGAAAATTTATGTACCACTGAGCGTGCAAGTCTAGTCTCCTTACCGAGATACCCCATGTGAAACATTACCCGCGCGGAATTTCAGCAAAACGCGCGCTCTACTGCGGCTTGCACAGCGGGGCCTCTGACCGAGGCTCGAGCATACGCCGCTTTGTAAGCAAAACGACTGCGAATAAACAAAAATCTTGATATACTTTTAATAGGCATAGGATCTTTGGGGGGCCGCGCTGCTCAAATATTAAGTTTGTTAAGAATTTTAAATAAAGAGCATTAGGCGCGGCGTCATTGGAGAATTAAATATTAATAATGCTATTCGAGTGAATTTGGTGGAAGGCGGAACAATGAATTTTTAATAGTTATTCTCCTTTGCGACGGGCAATTAATATAATGAGATAGTAAGTTTCGCTTACCCTCGGGGAGGGGTTGCGAGCTGGAGCTCATTCTGAACTGGATTTTCTGATCCTTGCTATTCATAAAGTTTATTATTAATGTTCTATTCTGTTGTTTGTTGAACAATGTCTTGGTAATTATTGAATTACCGTTAATGTTTTGTTAGATGCTGTCGTACCTTGGACCGTTGTATCACAGTCTAGGAATAATGAATTACAGTTCTGTACTATAGCTTCACGTACTTTTACAGCAACACCTTTCACTATTCATCTATCACCCACGTATACATTCTGTACAAATATGCCAACAGTTTTGACAAGTATTATCATGTAATAATTAAACCACGTTGCGACGGGGCCGGCTCATTTGTCTTTTTAATAAATTGTTTGTTTTACTTACAGCAGTTTCACGTAATTTGTTCTCGAGTAATTTATCACGTGTGCCCGCGATTCTCTGGATTAGGTGCACATCCCTCACATGCCTGTTTGTCAGATTAAGGCGAACGCACGCGTCCTTCAATAATCTTGCTGGTTGTGCCTATGTGTTTTCAACTCTAACAATATGGTAATAAATGACAAAATAGACTTTTTTTATTAGAACTCCTTGTTATGGAATTTAAATGATATTTAAATCTCTGCCGCCAAGTGTCTTGGATTGCTACGCTTCAGTTCCAGGTTAGGACATAATAGAAATGGCAGGAATTTTGGCAAAGTAAATACGTGTATGAGTAATTGATATTAAATGTTCGCTATTTTTATCAAATGGGCCGTCAGTATTAACACATACCTAACTCTAACTACTTAATAGAAAAAATGTAAACACTGCTTTAAAACAAAAAAAAATATATTGAAATTCTGCCAGCAGGTGTTGTTATTGCAAAAGCTACATCGTCTAAATTATTTTTTGCTGTTTTTTCCTTAAGACGAATCGTATATAAATATGAACGTTTTCCTTCAACACGTAGACAGTACTGGGAAAGCTATTTATTTGAATCGGCGCGTAAAATATAAACATGTTATGGTAACAGACATTAGAATTTTTCCGAACATGTCCCATTCCCTTAATGCAATGTGGAACACTAGAATAAAACTACTTGGTGAATATTTCGTATTGTGTGCTGAACTTTAACCGAAGCTGAATTTATTGCAAGACTCGTAATTGGTACATAATAATTTCCCAAATTGATAATAATATGATACTATAAAATGATCTCTGTCAATAATTTTATTAAAACAAATTGGGAAAGCGGAAGTAACTTTATCAAACGACGACTTGTTACAAAAATTCAAGCTGAAATAAAATTGACAGGCTCGTCACATAAGCCGAACAAAAAACGTTTAATATCAAAGTATCTCTAAATACGATTTACCACAAAAAATAGGAGGAAGTTAGAAACATAAATATATACGAATAATATATGTTAAAATAATGCCGTCTGCAGAACTGAATTTGAATTTGTCCCTTTGTGCCTCACCGCGCCGTCGTGTATTGTATTTTCATTTTATTAAAAGCAGGAAAATAAACAAAAATTGGGGTACTGGTCCACCCTTACCTATAATCCCCACTCCTATAAAAAGTATAGGCATAAATAAATATTATTTAAGCTAGCTATTGCCCTCGGATTTGCTCAAATCTTTGGGAACTTCTTGATGTATTGGATAAAAATCTTATGTTCTAATCTAGAATATAGTTTATTTTCGATCAAAATCGATACAGTCGTTTAAACGTGATTGAATAACAACAAAACTTTAACATAATTCTAATGATTGATCTACATTCAATCTTAAGAAAGAAAAAAACGCTAGTCTTCACGTCCTATTGTTTCACATAATTTAGATTAATTTACTTTATTTACTTGCGCTCGTCACATACTCTAAATAATATTCATGATGGGCCCAGAATTCTAATGTGCTCATAACTGTGTTAATATTTTGAATGAATAAATATCACCTTTTACGTATATTAAACGTATATAAACGTCTTTCTTGGCAACGAAACGTATAGACATTATTCTGGCAAAGTAAATTCAATATTATATTGTTGCTAGGTTTTAAAGAACAGTTATTTCCCTCTGTATTATTATTTGGGCTTCCGTAAGAGTGTTACGATAAGATCCTTGGATGTAATATGTAACAATATGTTTAATAATGTTGTATTAAAGTATTTTGGGCTGTATAAATCAGATTCATTCAATATTTGAAAAAGGATTTTAAAAACTAAATTGCTATCTAACTAAATGTTGAAATAAAAATTGGGTTAGTTGAGCTTCTTGTCGGGTACTCTCCGTAAGAAATGGCCTACGAGAACCTAAATCTCAGCTTTTGTAGTTTCATAGGTGTCCATGTAGATTTATGGGGAATAAAAGATTAATAATAATAAATGAATTTAAAAATTTAAAGAGGCAACGGAAATTTGCTTCGTCTCGTCCTCAAAAATATGAATAATCCCAAAACGAAAAATAAACCTGTAGATAACATATGATTCTTAACAAAGACAGCTTTAAGAACCCTTAGGGAGCACAGTCACCGGTGACAGGAGCTCCCGCACCCCATAGGAAATTCTACCCTTACAGTTGTAAAGATCGAGGGTTTTGTCCCGTGTAGAACCGAATCTCTTTGTTCCACGTTACTGTAATACAGTTATTAGCGAGTATAACATTTCAGTGTATTGATAATGCCAGCCTAATTACGAATATTATAATGTAATAAAAGTTTTCCCGATAATAACCCAATTGGAAAAGCGACAAATAACAGCATGAAAATATCAAATAACTTTTAGGCATTTGATTATATCGAAAGCTGGTTTAAACATGACATTATTTAATTATTTTCACTGTAAAACCTACCAATTAGAGACGTCAGAACAATGGATGTGGATAAAGAAGAACTAATATTGCTTTATTTCTACTTGTTCTTTAGTCTAGTGGTCGCGAGGGCTACTTTTGAACATGAGGTCTAAGGTTTGATTTCCAGGTTAGGCTCAGTGTTATTGAGGCTTCCATCAAGGATTTTGGAGTAGCATTCCGGTGTATGGGTTGCCGGCAATAGGCTCGTCCGTACTGCATGGGACTTAAACATGACTGGCGAAATGCATGTTAATTATAGGCACACCTATATCTATGCCAAACCCTTCGGGTATTAAGGCTTGATGATATGTTAGGATTTCAATGAAACCCAGGTATATTTTCTATATCCACATTTATTTCGGAATTCATCGCGTGATATTCCTATGCCCTTGACAGAGCTAAAGGCGGGTAGTCTGTGCCAGGGCCTATTCGTTTCCACAGTACTTTAACGTAAATGGTGGCTATTCTTAAACATATGACTGGATTACGACTGCTGATACAGCTCCTGCAATAACTACCAGAGCTAGGTCACTTACAGAAAGATTGATGGTCTCCTTTTAAATATCAAATAGGATTACTACCTATCATTTTGCACACGGCTTAGCCAAAATCGAAATTCCTATGTTCTCCATGCTCTATTCGTGTGCCAATCTAAGGCCATGCAGTTAAGGAATAAAGCCACGACAACTAAACAAATTCATTTTCACATTTACAATATCAGTTGGGATATTTGCCGAATTATGGCTGTGATTTTGAAGTTTACAATAAATTATATTTGAAAAACACAACATAGAATCACGCCTATAATCCCCGAAGGGTTAGGCAGAGGTGCACCTAATAGTACACCCACAATTTGCCATAATTTTGTTTAAGTCCCATGTAATAAGGAGCGAGCATATTGCCATCAATCGAGCATAAATCCGTGGTTACTACTAAGAAATTCCTTATGGATAAACCCAATAATACTTTGCCCGACCTGAGAATCGAAACCAGGACGTCATTCTCAGCAGTCGTGCACGCGACCACTGCACCAACGAGGTAGTCAATTGAAAAGTAAGGTCTTAATTCCTGTTAGGCAAGAAATAACGTTTCAAACACCAGGTTTTTAGTACAGGGGCACGAAATTAAAAGATTACACACAGTAACCCAGCGATCGTAATGCAACACCAATATACACATTACGGAAGGTATGGTTACTACCCGGATAGTTGAGCGCCTGCCCGGGCAGGACTACCGGATACCTATATATACCCGGGCACCCGCGACACGACACGCACCCTAATTAAAGAAAAACATGCCACCAACTCTCACACGAAACAATAATATTCATAATAACTCATTATTATTTGTTATTTTTACTACCTGAACCGATTTCTTTAATATTCTATTTGAATTCTCTTTGTCTTTATGAAAATCCCTTTCTTGAATTGAATTCGTGAATGATTTTATTTTCATCCCGAATCAAACGAGTTGTTTCACGTTACTGCATTTATTAAATATGGTGTTTTTCTTACAGCTGAAGGGGGGACCTGCCTTGTGCCACTTGGCATGGAAAATGGGCTGATTGCTAACGAATCGCTCTCAGCTAGCTCCAGCTACGACCAAAGTGTATCGCCACTCAGCTCTCGGTAAATTACCTGTTTATACACCTTCTAGGACACAAGGACGCTGAAAATATAACAACTACTGCATAAAACAGTTGCGGATGTGCTATTACTCAATGACACAACTCTCAATGGACACACATTCCCCTAAATCCGAAACAAATAGCCCTTTAATCGATATAATGTGTTTAGCTGGCCATTGTTATACAACAATAAAGCGCTATGATACGGCCAAGCTGTTACAATAATTGTGAGTCCCCCAACCGCGAAACGCTCATACTTAGCTCAAACAATTAACTGTGGGACCTACATTCGGGGCCTTAAGCCCGCATAAGCTCGAAGCGAGACAATAACGCGAAAACTCGACTCCCGTTTGAGAAATTCACTAACAGAAAATTAAATTTTCATATGAATTTGGAACGACCGTGATCCTACAAAAGCCTTTCGGAGCTTGACTCCCCAAAGATAACAAGATGTAAGTAGGGCCGGTTGTGCCGAAGCCTTATCATCTGAACCACTTTACATAGGGTCAGAGGCGATTTAGCAAATGCCACGTTAATTCAGCGCTTAGCGCGCTTTGTTCCGCTGTAGCTACTGATGAGATCACGCAAGATATTCTAATGGAACTGCCACCAGACGGCCCGTCTCCGTTGTCAAACGAAATACAAATAAATGTTTTAGTCTATTTGCTTAGACTATTACGCTAATTTTATTTGCGTATGCGCCAGCGTGCCCTAAACGACTATTTATACATTTGCTGGTTAGCTAAGTAGGTACAGAAATGAACTCAAAATCGTTGGTAAACCGACAAAAATATACGCTCGGCTGTGCTTTATGTCCACTTGTTGCTCGCTTATTGTGATGAATAAAAAGAAGCTTTGTGGAGAAGTTAACCGAAACACGTCTTTGCAGTATACGGACCGAGATCAAAGGCGGCGCGTGGTGCCCTAACGGATTGATATCACCTCGCAGCCGCCAATTTCTGGAGCTTGATCTCCGCGACGAGTATCTAATCACTGGCTCCGAGTCGCAAGGCAGGTTCGCTAATTCCGTGGGAGTAGAGTTTGTGGAGAGCTACTCGGTGGAGTACTGGCGCACCGCACTCAACCGCTGGGTCAAATACAAAGATTTCAACGGTAGCAGGGTAAGTGACCACTTAATATTGAGTTTTTCTTTATTCTGGCAGTGGAGTAATAGCCGTTTGTTTTTGTTCCTAATGAAACACAAAATACGAAAGACTGCATAGCAGAATAAATTCAGTTCTTTATTTAGGGCTTAGAGGCGTCTGATTAAATTTGGAACCGTTTTATTTATCCTTGTCTTCGTTAAAGTAAGTCAGAACCTTAAATACTGGCACATCAACGCCAAATTAAAACTTGGAAAAGTTTGATGCTACAGTTAACAAACACGTTAAAAGTTAGATAAATCATTTAATTTACTTAGCAATTAGGCACAAATCAGTGCCCTCGAAGTTTTCCCTTACATACTTCGGATCACAGGGAAGTTTCAGGCTCGTTCCGAAGACACAAGGCTCGAGTTACATGAAATTAGTCCCCGAGCGGGTGCTTAGGTTACGCTCAGCCAAACGCCACGAGTACGAGCCACTACATAAGTGACGAAATGAAGAAATGTATTATTCTATGTTCAGAGAGTTTACCTTACCCTCCATAGAATAGATATAAATTTAAGAGATGTTGTAGTCCATCAATCATTAAAAAATGAACACATAATAATTTAATTTGTAAAATAAAATAAATTCAAAACACATGAGCACTATAAATCACTATTTCCCACAAAAACGTTCGTAGCATATTCAAACAGTATGTGACAAACTGTTTCGCTCACCTGAACCAATCCCAATGTCGCATATCCTTATTCCACAATAAAAATGTCGAGCCCTCTCAGTGAGTCTGTAAACAAACCGCTTTAGTGGTTTACATTTTTCAATTTCCTCTGATAAACGGCCGTACATAAAATAAAATGTTAAAACAAAACATGCGGCTCCACATGAAATGACAAAAGAAGATAAACGATTTCATTTTCTTTGTAGTGCCGATGTCATAAATATGTACAAAATATTATTTTCACAGAGATCTCTTTTCTGTCCCGGTGCAAAGTGTTCATCCGTCCGTCGAGGCTGAATGCCCCTTTCCTTATTTTGAAAACATGGCTTAGGCGCGAACTGAAAGTGTACTTAAAAACTTTGTAGTCTATCTGAGTGATTATTCTAATGTTTTATGAATCGATAAATGGATACAACTTTTTAATTTTGTTTTTCTTTTATGTTTACTGGTTGCTGTTGTGTGTTTGCGATTATGAAACAAGTAAAAACTTGTTTTCTATATTGCAGCTTATATCTGGGAATGTGAACACGTACACGCCGAGAAAATCCACTCTTGAGGCACCATTCGTCGCATCGAAAGTGCGCTTTTTTCCGTTCGCAGCGCATCCTCGCACGGCTTGCATGAGGGTGGAACTGTATGGATGTCGCTGGAAACGTAAGTACCACAGGGATACCGTTTATAATTGCTGGTGCGTCCCGCGTCATTGCAAAGCGACATGGTTCTGCCTGCTTTAGAAATATGCGTTTCTTGCGATTATTGTGTGCTGTGCGATGAGAAGCCGCCAACGGGCGGTGAATTCACTGTTTGTTGTTTGTGCAGAGGATGTAGTTGCGTACTCCGCACCCAAGGGCGGGGATATGCAGGCGATGACCGGCGGGGCGAGGTTCGAAGACCTCGGCTACGACGGTACACTGCGGGATGGACGACTAATAAATGGACTCGGTCAGATGACGGACTCCTTGGTAGGGCCCAGTGATTTCGAACTTCCTGACCAGTTAGACACAAGAGGTATGTAAATGTTCGGTCCTCAAACTTCACTTTAACTATCGGTCAGACCCGTTTGTTGGGTTGTGATTTATTCAAGAGTAAAGTGTATTTACATGAAAATAGAATAACTGAATTGGGTCGTTAAGTGATTTTAGCTTACCTTGTTTTAAAACGAGTATGGTAATCATGGAAAAATTAATATAAAATTTTCTCTTGATTATTGTACATAAATCAAATAATTCGCGATGCTATCAATCAGATCATCACATCATCTAACAAAAACATTTTTTCGCAGGATCTCGTTGGGTAGGGTGGAACAAGACAATGATGACTGACGAGGAAGTCACTCTGACGTTCAACTTCAGTGAGACTCGTCTGTTCTACCACATCGACATCCACACAAACAACATGTTCACCAAAGATGTCCAGGTAACGCCCCGCCTATTTCAAGCCCTTGCGAGAGCCCTTGCAATTTTTTTCGTAATTGTTCCCATTTTCAGATTTGTGTAGTCTAAAAATGTTTTAATTTTCCCAAAAAATGTTTGCAATTTTTTATTACTAGGATCTGATCCAAGGTACACTGTGAGTTGATTCAGCATTGCAATGTTCCTTTTCTTTTGCCAGTTATTCAAAGAAGCAGAAGTATACTTCTCACTAGAAGGAGAGCGCTGGCAGGAAGACTATGTGTCCCACGAGCCTAAGCAGGACAGAGTGTCGGAACACGCGCGGGTGGTGCACATCGTCCTGCAGAACCGCACCGCCAAGCATATCATGGTGAAGCTCAGGTTCCAACACGAGTGGATCCTCATCAGCGAAGTCACCTTCAAATCCAGTAAGTACACAATTCACCTATTCTACTCACCCCCAGTGAACAGGCTTTCCATTTTAATAATTATAATCCCAAAACCTTCGAAACATGCCGACGGGTGCGTAAACACGTTTAATCCCGCCGTGGATTTAATGCGCCTACTTAAAAAATAAATAAATCAACGCAAACAGCAGATAATTTATTTGGTATTTGCAGCTGATTTTGCGTAGTCCGAATCAGCGCTCAATTCACGGGATAAACATCTTGCGCAATCACAAGCGGGAATCCGAAACAGTTTATCGAATCGAATGTTTTGTACAAAGAAATTATTCTGAAGTAAAAAGCGAACAGGCGGAGATTTATAAACATGATTGGGTGATTTTTGAGGACAAACAACACAAAGAAGTGTTCCGCCGGGCGCGTGGCGCTTGGGCGTAGGAGGCCTGGCCTGGCCTGGCAGCAGTGCGCTAATAGATCCATTACTCCTCATCGGGCCCCTTATCAGTCCAGAGCACTCGCAGGCCTACGGCTATTTCACAAATTTTATCTTTCTCTAATTAATCCACAGCTCTTTTGAGGAAATCGCCTCTTAAGTGATAAATCGCTGCCGCTAAATGAAGAACTTGTAATTAAAGAAAATCTTTGATCTGGATTATTTCGTTCCCCCAATTATATCTTGAGGAGGCCGCGACGAGTCGCGCGCACTCTCCCAGATGGTATCCGAATGAAAATGGATTTTGAGTAATATCGGCGGCCCTTTTAACGCAATGTGTAGTACTGTTCAACATCACAAAGGCGAACTTCTATAAAATTGAGATTTAATTTCAATTTAATCCACTTAGGTATATGAAGTGAAGGGTGAGATTTTTGTGAAAAGAAAAATTGTTGTTGTTATTTTTATCAGAGGGCAGGTAACTAAAGTGAACTCTCATAATTATAAACGTTACGGTGAAATATGTTCTTGGTATAATTTAACATGGGGTTACGTCGTGAGGTCCCTACCTCCTCTCTACCTACCTGGGGGTGCCACCGCGAAGTTTTCAACATAATTACGCCAGCGGCGAAGCGGTGTGGGGGTTTCTGAATCATCATTATTCCTAATCTGCTCCAATTAGGAATCCGTACAAGTATCGTGATACGTGTCTAATTACCAAAATGGAATATAATGTACCGTCTGCCTTTTGTCTGCTAGACATTCAATTGTCGATGCCACTTTGAACGTCGGTAGTAACGTATTAAGGTTTCCTTTACAAATTGATCCCCTTCATTGAATGAGTGAATTAACTTGAATGTTACACCGTTAAATTCACTTTCATAGAAGCTGAACAATGAAGAAATTCAAACAGACAATATATCCTTTTGTCTGTTTGATTTTCTGAACTAGGTACGGTATTCATTTATTTTATGAAAGTAGTCAAGTGGATTCATAAAATAAAAGTACCTACGCAGCAAAACAAAAGTATACGCTGTAATTATTACAAAAGTAAATAGTATGGTAAACAAAAAGGAAAATAAACCATAAAATAAATAGGTACCTACAGACTTAAGTAAAAAAATATAATACTAGGTATTACGTCCATGATAACCGCATCTTTTAAGCTTGTTACTTACGTAGTGGGGACTTTTATTTTCACCTTCATTTTAAAGAATACCTATCTTATTTCGCTGGCTTGCTCGGTATAACTAGGATCTCGAGAGGGCATTGACCTCTCAACACGGGTGGGATTTAGCTGCCCAAAGTAAAATTTTCTTACTTAATATCTTTTATCGTAATATTTTGGTGAACTTAATTTAAAAATGGTTGGATAATGAGCATAATTTCTAAAAGAAGGAAAAAGTTCGATTTAAAATCAGTCTTTATGGCAATAAGAATATTTAAGGTTCTAATTAATTGACTGTAAAAAACTGTTAACACACTTAAAACTACAAAAAAAGGAAAAGTCTAAATGAATTAATTAACTTAACACTGGCAACATAAGGTACGATTTATATCAAAACATAAGTCCGCGTTATGTTTATAAACATGTATACGTCTCACAAAAGTTTCCGACATACCTACCTACATAAAAATCAAGCTTCTCCAAAAGTATCAGTTTCGTAATTTTACTCGAGAACACAAAGCAACCGTCTAAACGTACAAATTACATTTATTTACGTCAAACGAAGTTTTCATAATCGTTTTTATTTTGAACAAAAATATTCGAGACACGCAATCCATTAGTAAATACGTATATGGAGGCCTTGTGAATTCGATATTAGCGTGGATGTGTTTTTGCTGTGTGATACACACTCGGACACACTTTCGCAGAAAATTTTGTACAATAATATTATATTATTTAGGTCCAATTCATAATTAGCAAACATATTCTTTCTGGAATAACTATGGCACCCAGAGTAATCCTTTATATTTAAAGTTATTTATTGTGACACTAAAAATAGTATCTAATCGTAAACAAACTTACCTTGCAGTCTCTCTGAATTCCATAACACATCTTAAAACTTCCCGTAACATTCTATTAAAGTTCAACACAACAGAATTTCGCATAATATGTATGTACCTCCAGCATCCGGAATCCATTTCCACAAGTATAGTTCCAAGTGGTCTCCTAGACCTGCAACCCTGAGATACACTTAATTAAATGTACAATTAGAAATTAGCACAGAATTAAGTGGCTCTTGGCACCTTACACTGGCAGTTCGCCATTTTCGTTTACCTCAGTTTTAGTTTAGACCCAGTTTTGAGCCGCTGTACAATTCGACCTATTTTCGAATTTGTGTAAAATTCAAAGCCGGCAGTTCACAACTTCACAGGATGCAAGTTGTGTGCTCAAAATTCATATACCCAGGTTTTTTAGGGTTCCGTAGCTGAATGGCAGTAAACGGAACCCTTATAGATTCGTCATGTCTGTCTGTCGGTCCGTATGACACAGTCACTTTATTCCGAAACTATTAGGACAATACAGTCTGTCTTTTTGTTTGTTTCGGCTAAGTTTTTTTTAGGATTGTAGAACGTAAAAAAAAACTTTCAATGAATTTTGCATCTTAATGCGGAAAAAGAAGCTTTTTTTTATTTGAAGCGATTTCGCTTCGTTTTGTTATTATTTGAAGTCCATTGCAGTGCTCGGAACAAAATAATGACGCACTCGTCTTCAGTTCACTTGTTAAAATACCTGCCGATAAATTTAATGTATGAAAAGCGTCAAAAATGAAATGATATTTAACCACCATAAAAAAATGAACGCACAAAACCGGTCGCCAAATCTCAAGCTCGTTGTTATAGAGATTGAATCCGTCGGAACGCGGGCGGCATTTCTTACTAAATTCCCTCCCATTATAAAACAACAATTAGTTCTGGACTCGACGTCTATTCATTTCCCTCCATTGTTTTAGCCTTACGTGGAAGATGAAAGCGACCTTGGCAGATGGCTTCATTCAAGTGATCCCAGTGATCATTTATTTTATTTTTTGTCAACAGTTCCAACATGGGTGAATACATCAGCAGAGTTCCTTGAGGAGTATTACAGGACTGATACTCCGCCATCTTCAAGGAAGAAGAGAAACTCGTCTCTGAGGGTTTCTGTAGGCCTGGCTTGCGGTGCCCTGGTAGGTGGTGGGGCGTTCATCGCAGCCACCGTGGTCCTTCTCACCAAGAAGACCCGTCGCCGCATTCCCAATATGCTGAAAAAGCCGTTCTGCCCGTCCCTGAGACATGGCAACTCAAGCTCTAGGAACAATCGACGAGCTCCCAGACTCGCACTGGCGCTCGCTAACTGTCCGCCTATACATATGTTACGGTAAGTTTCTTATGATTTAACCATTTCAGGATCTTTATCTGGTTTATTTCTCCGCACCTTGTTAATAGGATTAGATAAAAAACACTTGGTTTTACCATTCGATCACAACTAACCTAATCAAAAATATCTCAAATGTTCACTTCTGCCCAATACTCATAAAATTGCCATAAATCAGCCTTCAATGTCCAGTCGACTTTGAGTTAAAATCATAAATCACCTACCTAAGTCCAGTCTTTGTAAAAAAGGGGATGTAATCCACAGACATGCAATAGAGGCTCCATCGGCCTACAGCCGGATCGCTAACGAATAAAGCCATGTTGAATCATCCGCTGCATCAGAAATAATGGGACAACAAACAATTTCAAAAATTAAAAAAAAAGTAATTCAATTAGTTGGGCTTCGGGGGAACTTTAAACACTCGTACAAGATAATAAAGTAGATTGTTTGTGTGCAGGCCGGCAGTCGTCGACGAGGATTATAGGGAGCCCTACAATATATGGAGGGAGACCCTGGGCCGCCGTGACAAACGGGAAACTCACGACCAGCATGAGTATAATGGTGAGTCTCGCATTATTTCCACCAATAGCATTACTTCTGTCCGATGTGCGCGTCCGCGCGTCTTCAGCTTACAAATCATCCAAGTTTGAGTCCTACTTCCCCAAGTAGAATTGTGACTGTATTTTATTAGTGCTCCAATAGTTTCACAAACTTGTGTCATAACACGTAATGTATGACCACATTTGTGAGATATAGAAAACATATTTGTCTTTTTCGTCTACGATATTCAAAGAAAACTACTACTTCAGCTCTGTAAACTATAAACAAATCGTATACATATAAAAAAACCTTGTATGTATAATGGCCATAAATCAACACTGTTGTTTAAACAATACAACTAAAACAGCAATATATTCGGTACGTGACGTAGCGAGTATACAGAAAGAAAAAGATAAAACAGTATATACACAGGAGTTGTAAAGTACAATAAAGTCGGAGATATTAAATCCACAGAGAGCTGACCCTAATTGTAAATATCTGCTCTTACAAATGAACAAACTACTACGAGCAATTTTTTGCTCAATAAACAAGGGTTGATCCCCATGTGAATGTATCTAAACACACTCGTATACATTACTTCAGATGTTACAATGTCAATGACGATTACAATCCTTGGTCCAACATAGGCATATCAATACAATATTCATGCAGAATGATATTTATGCTTACAGCACATACTTGCAGACAAACGCCTGTGTCTATTCCAGAAGCCCTAATGAATATAAGTGCAATTAAAATTTCTAATAAATAGATGCAAAGACATAATTGCTCAAAAAGATCGCTTAACGCTTTTGACATGTCCCAAACACGCCTTGTTTGTGGCCGTGTTTTTTCCGACTGGCGCTAGTTAGCTCGCCTGCGACACTCGACTCGCCACTTGACTGCACTCGTTAGGTTTACGAGTGCACTTGCCCCTAGATTGTTACTTTTCTCTCGCTCTCCCTATACCAGAGACTACACATTTTTTAGAAAATAAATGCGACATTCTGATGAATGTTGAGGAAAATGCTTGGGATTGCTATCTGATGTTAGATAACGAGTTTTTTCCAGAAGTTTTGGAAGTTTACTATCTTTAGCGATATTTCATTTTCACTTTAACAATTTGCCTTGGAGAGTAACCAAGTAAAACCGAACCGAGAAGACTATCTATAAAAGTTAAAATCCTAAAAATAAACGAGAATGAAAAAACTTCAGCCACGAACATTGTAACAGACCAAAATTCAAACATTTTGACACTGGGCCCCTTTAAAAGAAAACTCAAGATACGTGCCCATTACGGGCGGCCGGACGTCCGGCCGGAAAGCCGGCCATTGTTCCGTAGCCATATTGAAAAGATGATGCGCCCCGAGCACAGGATAATAGGTCCCGGGTTCGTGTATCTTTGGGAGAATACGGTGAAGAAAATAGTGACGGGTTTTTGGTTAAAAATACGAATTATCCGTGACTTTGAGTGACGGTCGAGCGTCCATCCGTGGCGCGATGTGAACGCTCCATTATGCTACTAAAACAGGATGAGATAGGAATGACGGACAGCTTTTTTTTCGTAACATATTCGTGTCATACCTACGTCCAACAAAAAATAGAATGATACCTAGAATCCCATGGTTATAAATAGCACATTGTAAACGAATTCTTTGTTTTTTGGTGCAGAAATATGCGAAGACACGGAGTTCCCGCGCCCCTACATGATGAAACGACCGGACCCACATGAAAGTTTTTATGCTGCCACTGATATCATCCACCATGTAAGTACCTAATACTTAATTATATTATTTCGGAACGTCAACTTATAATTTTACATATTTTCCGTATCTGATGTATTTGGTGTCCCTGATTATGATGTTTCCAGACGTGTACCTAGTTCCAATAGATGTTATTATTTTAGAAATATAATTCACTCAGCGACAATTTCCATGCAGTTATCAATACAAGGCAATCCGTTTTCCCTAAACTATCACAATCACAACAGCAAACTTAGTTAATCCTAATCACTCTGAATCAGTATTAGATCATTATGGGAATCCCGCTCACGGTTCCAAATATTCGGCTTCACGAAAAACACGCTACACAATCGAAATTGACAATTAATTCCCATTTAATACTAATCAGTGCCACAATCGATTATTGCTTATTTAATTACAGAATTGCAATCAAAATAATAGTGATTTGGTAATTACCATTACATCCAATCAAATTTCTAAATGGATCTAATCGTAGTGCCATCATCATTTTGACGATGATTACGAATGCGGAGTTACAACAAAGACTCGATCGTTGAATGAATTTTTCAATGTTGTCGCCGTGTGTGTTGCCGATCGTGGATACGTTTTACTCAAACATATGCATTTGAGTTCTCATTATTTAAAAAAAAAAAAAACATTAAATTTATTCTTTCGTGTTTTTTTTTATTGTTATTTTTTGAAAAAAAATAGTCCCAATCGTTTCGAGTTCGATGATCGAGTTCATGGTATTCGGTTCCAGAACGACCTAAAAATAATGGTGTATACATGGATTGTTTAACTAGTGTAACGACCGAATATCAAATCTACAACCAAAAGTTAACACTGGGTTTTTGTCGTTACTAAATGAAGACAAATATTTGAAGAAGAATTTTTAATTTCACCTCAACCATTTCATAAGCATACTTTTCTTCCGAGATGTCACCGAAACATTAAGTTTACGAGTCTCATTACACAAGTGACTCGTTCGTTACAAAACATGGAGACTCGTCGACTTCGTCAGATATTGTAGCAAAAAGTTTGTGTTGAGCACTGAGACGTATAATTCTGTATGTAAGTACCTACTTTAGATAGATTGAGACATATGGGGTAGGTTGAGTTCCATGTCAGCCAGGATGCATTGAATTTTCGTTCATTGTTCCGAATAATAGACTCCTGTTTTGGCCGCCATTTTTAATAATTTAATGGCACGGGTCATGCAAATGTCTTGTACTGTGTGGGAAATAACCAGCACACGGGGGTAACGTGTGCGAGAATACACTTTATTTATACTAACAATTAAAGTAGAAATTGTTAAAAATTGTATAAAGTACTCGGAAGTTTCAGCTAATCTATCTACTTGTGATATATTACAATAATGATAAATTACAGGCTCCCAGACGGTACATAGTCGGCTTATATCATCTCATATGTTGACCGTAAATACCACAAAGCAACATTCGAAATGTATCGTGTCTCTGTGTTAATCACAGAGTATCATAGGTAAAGCTGGGGTGATACGGGCGTCCATACATCGGTGGTAACTCTTGAAATTTACCTAGACCTGCCTAGTAAAGGAGGGGTTTCCAATAGAATAAGGAGCTAGTTTACACTAGTTTTGTTAACACTTACTGCACGTACGACTGTACTCAATCACTGCACCAAAGACTTTCTTAATTGGTCTATGCATCGACATTCAAAGAAACAATAAATTATAATTCCGGAAAGAATCAAAAGTGAGTTCATGAAAAAAACCTAAAAAATAATGTTATTTAATATTCTAGCGCCGCGCAAAAATTTAATCTCGCTTTCACTTCTCACGACGAATATTCGCCAACTTTTCGAAAGGCACCCCCTGCATATTCGAGTTAGGATCGAGTGAATAATTTATTAACATACCAGCTATGTATAGCTCAACCTGTTCAGTTTATAGATCGGACTCGCACACATATGCTCCATAACCGCCACTCAGCATGCACAGTGCATCGTTTCTCTGCCGCTTTCAATTCTAGTAGACGTCGATTAGGTGTCGCTCCTAACAATGATGTGATCATTACATTGACGGTTCTGTTCAAGGCACCCCACGTTTACGGAACACAGCCGGCTATGGTCACGCCATTGTGGATAGAAACGCCATAGCGAGTGGACTGGTGAATGAATTATGTGTCCCATGAACCATTGTTTACCGAACGTTGGTGTAGACAATGCACTTAGTGTTTAGGACGGCGCCGGCAGCCGAGCAATACACACATCACTCATATCTGAACCTATATCACGTAATTGTTTAATAACATGCTCCCGACATTTTAATTACGATATCCACGAATAACTCCTAAAAGGTTACCCGCAACAGACGTTTAAAAGCTAATGTAATGATAGAAAAAAGTACAAGAAAAAGTCGAATAATTATACCAATTTCAGGCTTTTCTGAAATAGGGTTTAAACCTAAAAGGGCATTCCCATTTCGTTTATAGGCTAATGTTTTTCCCCTCGGTTGATTTTTTTCCCCAATGAAAGCCAAATATAATTTGATTTGATTTGAAAGCAAATTAAAAGTGGTCTAATTCTCGTTGCCAGAAAGTCGATGAAACGTTAAGCGGATTGGGGAGGAAGCCTTATGTGTTTGATTGGAAACATATAGGTGTAATGTAGAATGGTAAAAATGCTCGTAAGGTTTACTCAAACAGGTAAAGTATAGTGTAGGATCGGAGGATCGCAGACTGATTTCCCTGGAGGACCGCGCGGTCACAGCGCGCGCCCTGCGTAAAACATACCAATTGAACATTAATACGTAATGAACATTATTTAGTTAACGTTCAGTTACGCTGTGTTTTTGTTCTCGTGAAACGACCTCTGGAAAAAAAGCTTGTTTTTTATGTATGAGAGAACTGTTTGACTTTTGGACACTCTTGATCTAAGAAAGAAAAAGGAAAAAGGATTTGCTTTTTCTCGCAGTTGTCCTGATAAAACATATACTACATAAGGCATTCAGTTTGTAGCTGTATCTATCTATGGACCATGGTTTTAGAAATATACAAAACGAACATATCTAAAAACAAAACTGTAAAATCATTTGCAAAACCAACTCACGTGAATTCGGCCACCGCACATTATCGTAGAGCCGACCGAACATGGGACAAAACACCGCATTCTAACCGACGCGATGACATCCGAACTAACACGACGAGGGCTAAATTCAAAACGACCAATCGAAATACGTGACTGATATTATGACGTCAATTTGTAATGGTAATCGTACTTGTACAGGATGCATGTAATTTACGCAAGTTGAACGTAAGTCCAGTGACTTAAATACGAGGAGCCCACACCTTTACAATGTTCAAATGAGTTCCATCTACAACCAAGATGCAAGTTACGAGCGTGCTACGAATCTGCTACGCGATTGCTACGAAGCGCTACGAATACTACGATGCGCGTAGGCCCCGGACAGTTAAGAAAGAGAACCGGGATTTCAGTGCTACGAATAAAGTTATGCTTAAAGCATCTTAGGTACATTAATTATAAACAATTTTAAGGTTAGCAGTTCAATACCAAGCGCCTACACAATAATGCAATACTTTTAGAACGTGTGCATCATATTACTTAGGGAGCACAAAGCTCAGCTCGCAGCGATGTCGATAACTCTTGCTTATCGTCACCAGTCTGTGGTGATATCCGATACAAAGACAATCATGCTTGTAATCAAACATTAATTCTCTACGAAAATGTTTCTTAGTTTAGCTGTTTTTTTATCATGCTAAAAATCAACGAATCATAAATACTACTTAGATATTATCATTTCGAAAATCTACACGAATAATAATCAATAGTGTAGTAGAATAGTATATAACAGTTTTATAATTCTGAGTTGCTAGTACTATGTAGGTACTTGTTTTTCTTGTACCGAAATGCTATCTTAATAATCAAGTTATTAAAAAGAAATATTTTATATAGGTTTTGTATGGGTATGTTTCTTTACTGAAAAATTTGGTTTTTATCAAATCAAATCAAAGCATTTGAATTTCAAGTAGTGCAGTTACAGGCCCTTTTGAATTGTCGAAACAAAGACAACAAAAAACGAAGCTACAGTCCTAGTCACAAGGAATAAAAACGGTGAAAGTACTGCAGTTGCACATTCCAAAGCGTACACAGGCAAGAAACTCCATGGACACTCTTTTAAATGAGAATATTGTAACAATACCTTGGTTACATCATTTCTATTGAGATGGTACATCATTGAATAACATTGAAATTATTATTTTATGTTGCTCTTTAATATAAAATTAGGTAATTTTAATTGCAATGAAAAAAATAACTACACAAGGGGGACCACTACATCAAACTTTTTTATTTCAAATTTCTATCAAAGAGGATTCTTCCATCCGTTTAAAATGTTTTATCTTTTGTCACCTCTCAACGCCAAAGTGAAGCTGCCGCCGACGTAAACAAGCTATATATAAACCTTTTGTTTCGCTAATACAATCTGAAGGGCGTACATTATACGGTATTATGTAGGTGTAACAATATTACTATTTATATATTGCGCCATACAACCAACACATATTCAGTAAGTAGATATACAGTCACCAGCAACAATAAATTATATATCTGGCAACTTTTAAAAGTGATTTATTACTGTATTGATTATAACTTTTCAGTTGTCACGAACATAATGTTTTGAAACCCTTGTTATTATGAAATTGAAATAAAATTTGAAATCGATATTAACGAGAAAATCTCAAATTTTTGACAAGTCAAATATTAATGCTCATGACTGTACGCAAGGGGTCATCGAGGTCCCGGAGGACACAGTGGAGCACACCGTGAAGGTCTGCTCCTCACCTCGTCACCTCCTTCTGCGAAGCAGTCACGCTAGCGAAGGAGGTGGCGGAACGTGGGAGGGACAGAGCCTCACGTCCCAGCCTGTGATGGCTCCCTAGCACTGTAAGCGCGGGCCTTTGGATGATGAGCTAGCTCGCCGTCCGTCCGTCTTATGACGACAGGCCATGTCGACAGCGCGTGCGTGTTCCACGCTCGTCTCAAAGATGTCAGCAAATCAAAATAGGGACCCCTTCCGATTTGCTGATATCAAGCAAGGGCCTGCCTGCCGGCACTGCGGGACTGTTCGAAAGAGATACCGAGCTCCTGGAACACAAAGGGCTAAGAAGGAACATGGATGGGTTTTAGTCAGTCTCAAGTCAAGTCAAGTCTGACACTCCCTTCCTCTCTGCCCAGAGCGGGAGGGATCATTTGATGATTTTTCATCCGAAAAAAGGGGCCTTCGAGGTGCGGTCACCCAAAAGCCAATAATATAAACAGACAGTGCAGATGTTAATTAATGGAATTAATTACAGCACGAGTAAATGCCTTTAGATAATCACAGTCCTGTAGTAACCTAATCACTTAAGCACGTTTAGTATCTGAATTGAATCTAATAAACATAATTACCAATATTATTAACAATTAGCTGGAATAGGTGTACAGATATGTTTGCACTAACAATGATAAGAAGCTATAAGATCATTTCTAACCGGCAGAAATGTCGAACGATATCTATAAATTCCATCTCTTTGTATTATATAATTACATAGCACATGTGTGAGTACTATGTAATGTAAAGCTACCATTTACATTTATTTATCTTATATTGACTTGAATGTGCCCTGGTGGCTGAAAGAATGTCATGCTCACTAAAATGTCTCGCTGATGGTGGCGGGTGTGTCGGGTCATTTAGTTCCCTTCAATATGGTTGAGTTGAATGGCGCTGATCCATGCGTCATGTTCGTGAACGGGCGCAGTCAGTTGTGACTGGTCATCTCTTAGCTGCCACTTATGTTCAACACCTCCCATCTCAGAATCGGACTGTCTAGTAAAAATACTAAATCCTCGGCCATGGTTTGCAACTACTGAAATACGACGAAGCAACAGCTCGCTCGTCACTGTGGCCACCGCACGCGCCGCACACTTAGGGAGTGACCACTGTCCATTCCTGGTATAACCGAAAACTATTTTCACTCTTAGGCCCTGAGTAATAAGGTTGAAAAGTGATGATCAACTGTCAGTGAGCGCGGTAGTACCTACATTCTTGCGTATATATACAGAGAACATTCCGAAAGCTCAATATTCTTACAATTTGATATACTTTAGCAATAAATACATTTATATCATTAGCAACCTGATCTTCTATCATCAATTTATAATTAATTTCGAAATTACTATCTATTGAATAATTTATTCTGGTATAGATAACATGAATTAACGATTGGGCAATTAGTTAAATTATTCATAAACGCCTATCACTAACGCTGACATAGAATGGAATGGAACCACTTCACTATAATGGATTTGATTGCCACTTCAAACAGATCTAATCGAGTATCGTCAGTTACAATAATACTGTATTAAGGGCACTATTCCGTTATCATAACCATAATTACTTGACCAACAATTTATTACGTACTGAAACTACTTACATGCTAACGTTGAATAAACTAGCTATTTTGCAGAAGGAAAGCTATTGTTTATCAAATTGGCTCTCTACGACAATAATTTTACGTGTCATTTCATACAAACATCAAAGGATCTCAGATTTTCTTTGAATATGGGTCATTTAGGGTGGCGTTCAATTCATAATCAATTAATTGCATCCTAAAATATTGAAAAAAAATGGTTGTCTCATGCCAAAACGCAACAGTTCACAACGGTATTAAAATAGAAAAATTCATTACATTTGCCAGAAATAAGTATATTATCATACATGAAAAAAGAGTTGTCAATGCATTGAAAGTCAGCGTGTATTCCGCTGAATCAGAGCTATTAAAAGAAGAACTCGATAGTTTTTATTCGAAAAAAAACCATAAATCAGTCATAACAATAAATCTAAACACAGATGCGGACGTGCATTTGATAACCAAGGGCCGTGGCCGTATTTGAACTAAACTTTAACCAACTGTTGACAGCTCTATTAAACCACGTTCATCTGTCAATATCAATCCAAATAGTTTTTATTCTCTAAAATGTTCGGCCCCAAAAGGGATGAATGAAAGGCAATTTCATGTGGCTTATATGAGAATGCTAACGGGGATGGCTGGTGTTACGCGAATAGATAAAATAACTTCATAAGAGGAAGTCTAAAAGTGGCGCCGGTGACTGAAGAATTTTGTGGTAATCAGTTTTCGTGGTATGGACATGTGATGCGGAGGAATGAGGAAAATGTAGTGAGGAAAATTTTGAATATGAATTTAGATAGATAAGAGCAGACGAAAACCAAAGAAACGATAGATGGACTGTGTAAAGGATGATATAACTAGAAAGGAGCTTACTCCTGAGATGTCGACTAATACAAAAGTATGGAAGAAGAACAAATCAATTGGGATACGGGCAAGAGAACGATAATGATGATGATGGTTTTTATTCTCTAATCCATTATCATGTGAAATAAAACTCGTGCCTGTCATAGCTTCGAACTAATGATGACTTAAAAATATGCTTTATTTTAAGTTGTGTTTCTTTTCATTTAGCGGCCTATCACTATTATATTCCATGAAGCTGATGTCGGACGGTTCATTCAAGTATGTTTTTATTCAGTATCCTTTCAAAGTGAAAAATATGTCCCAAAAAGAAATATGAATTCATTGGTGAACTGATCTTACGACGTAGGATTCCGGCACCACTTCTCGCATCATTCACTTGCGCTCCAAACGCTCAAAAAATATAATGAACAGATGAACATTCATTACTATTTTTCTTTTTCGCGTGAAACAAAATATTCACTAGACCGGAGCATTTGATAATAGCTTAATAGTAAAAAAATGAGAAGACTTTTCTTACTTTATGACGCATAAAAAGAGACATACTAATGATGACTATATTAAGATATTTTGTCTTTATTTGAAGAACGTTATAACATCCTAAATGATGCGAATATACTGGATGTAAACAGCTGACACCACATATTGTATCACCATCTATTCAACACAAATCTTGCCAATTTGCACCCTACCTTTGTGATGCAAGATCCGTTCAAACGTTCGACGTTTGCTACTGCAATTGCCTAGAACAATGAAAGACGTTGGTGTTGGGTTCATATTAATATTGACCTCCCAAGATGAAGGTGAAATGTGTCTGACGGATTAGTTAGAGGCACGGTTGATGTTTGCCTAAGCGCTTGCTGTGAATAGACTTGACTTTGGCGACCTCCTTGGATACAAAGCTTCATATTGTGCTATCAGGCTTAGGCACACGTATTTAGCCCCAAGTGATTCATCGACAATCTGATAAAGGTTGTGCTAGAAAGCCAATCTTAGTGCCCCCATTGGGATGTTTAGGTAGGCGTAGCGGTTTAGTGTGTGAGATGGTATTTTAGTACTTTACGATACGATACAATTTGGAGCAGTTAGTTGAAATTGGAAAGGGTTAAGTGCTTAATGTTTTGTTCAAAGGAAGCAGATGTTTTGAATAAATGAGCTCCAAAGGTTTATTTAAAAAAAAAAAGGTCAAGTGTTTCATGATACCTACTAAAAGGAGATGTGAAGAAAAAATGTTTGACTAAATAATGTTTTTTTTACTAAGAACAAATAAAGTTTTATATTATAGGTATAATAAATAGCTTAAAAATGACGATAGATGCATTATCGCTTTAGTGTATTAATTAGTATTAATTAATTAGTTACAAAATTGTATGGATTTTTTATTCAATTACCCGTATTACTTAAACTGGTCCCCTCAAATTCCCTCGCACTAGTCAAAGGGCAGTAATACACGAATACCTTTGTTTACCATGACTCTTGCTACGTTTCAATGATTCGAATGCTTTAGCGGGAACGTGATGAGGTCGGCACTCAAAGGGAAGTTAGGGACACTCCAATTGAGCCGACCATAGCGCATTGTTTGAAGATCACCCTTTACTAATTTGAATGTTAATTTAACCAGAGCGAGTTTATGTGTGATGCAATGTAGCGTATATGTTGGTAAACGGACTGGTACTAGCAATTATAGTATCTTCCAACCATGATTGATATCAAATATGAAACACCTGTCTATCTATGTATGATCATTCAATGTTTCTCGATATTTTGTGTGTAGTTCAACTAATATCTCTCTATAACTAGGTGTACTCACTTTATTTTTGATTCGATCGGCCGATTTTGGTAGTCGACGTATGAACATATTTCGCCCGATGACAAATTCGAACCGAAATACTTGATCTTCCGTAAGCAAAAAGTTAATAATGCAATAAATCAACCTACTTCATTAAATTAATCAGCCTCACTACACACCTAGACCACTTGCTAATCACCTAATCCTAATCAGCGACCAAATTTTCCCGAAGCTGTTTGATTACACGCCAAATCTTAATCTCACAAACATGATTCTGTAAACACGCGGTCACCATACTAACACTGACCTGGAACCTACGGCGTGTTTGACTTCGTTGTATCAATATTTAGTTAACAAAGCAAGTCATTTGGTAGTGGCTTTTCGTCTCAGTGGTACTAATCTTACTATCTTATTACTTAATATTATAAATGAATGCGAAAGTGTGTGACGATGGATGGATACATGTTTGTTACTCTTTCAAGCAAAAACCACTGAACGGTTTTGGATGAAATTTCGCACACAGATAATTTATAATCTGTATTAACACAAAAAATACGTTTTATCCCTGAAATATGATCCCGTGGTACAATTATCGAACTCCATGCGGGCGAAGCCGCGCGCATAAGGTAGTTTAATATAACGCTGATACGGACTTAGATATTGCTTAATTACCTGTATTAAGTTTAGGTTGTTGTTGGAACAGTGCTGTTAATGATTTTGTTGTTGCAATTAGTTTATCAACTTTATTGCACGAGTAGAAATAAAGTATGCTGTATAAACTGGAGACAATTTTGATATAATATAATATGTCGCATCCGGCACTCGGGCCTTTTATCTGTTATAATAAACTCAAACTCAAATCATTTTCACAGACACAAGACATAATAACTTGTGAAAGTACTAATTTGCCAAGCAATATGCAATGTAATAAAGTCGTGGTGACTGGCCCAAAGATGATTCAGCTATGGTTAATGCTAAACAGTTTCTGCCGATGGGAGAGAGCCGAATACATATTCGGCTCTTTCCCATCGGCAGTAATTGCCGAATCGAATTTTCCGACTAGAAAAAAGGTGTGGAGACCCTAAGAGTGTTTTCATGACTCTAAACCGTCAATCACAAAAACTGCATCTATCTTGCCCAAAACTTTCACAGAGTCTAGGAGAAAGAACAAGAGAGATATACTGCCTCTGTCCAAGTTATTGACAAACGCGCGAAAATCCGGCAAAGTACCCCACAAAGAAAGGGATAACCGTCTATTTCAAACTACAGCTAAATCTATACGGTCTCCAAAAACAACTTTAACAATAAAAGAAAAATGCTCCCTAACCCTATCATCATAGTAATCAAATCAGGATATACAGAAACATGAAGAAACGGCTCGATTGGGAACATTGTAACATAGACACATTTTTCAGTTGAAACGAACCCAAGGTAGCGGTAATCGAAACATATTACGCTATTCTTTTTGTAAAGAGTCAAAAAGATATAAAAAACTGTACATATATCGCTTTGCCTAACGTAGGGGACCGGGCTTATGCTGAGGACGAATCGAAAACGATATTTTAGAAATTAGAAAATCGTGGACGAATTAAAAGGACTATGTATGTAAGGAATATAGCAGATCAGCATCTCGCCTTCTTTCACTGGAAGGAGTCGTGACTTTATTTGTGTATTTAGAGATCATCCAATCAGTTTTAGTTTTTCTTCAATTCGATTAACCTTCCTACACTCGCGCGTTGGTCTGTGAGACCGATAAAACAGTATTTCGTGATTTTTTCTGCTATAATCAATGATGGCATTTTGTACTTCCTGTTAGCTGCATGATTAGTTGCTACGATAATTTCAGGACTAGAAGTGTATTGGTGCGAATAGCGCTTATAGCCGTATTTGGCGAATATCGGTCTGTGAGACCGACGCGGGTATAGGTGTTACAAAATTTGACTTCCGTGATTTTGTACTGAAACTTAAATTATGATACATAAGTCTCAAATTATTTTTGTTTATAATAGCTAATAAGGTATATTTTAGGTTTTTAAGTATGCTAGAAGAAAACAAATCACCTTTGCTAACATTTTACAACCTCTTACAAAAATCTAACTATTTTTCAGAAACTACAATGGAATGATGTACTCAGTAAATAATCGGTATATTGTCGGTAAATTATCAGTTTTACGATACTTCGTAGTATATTCTCAGAGAATATAATAATAATATCCACGATTAATCGAAAAAAATAACTGAAATTTATGTTCAAAACTTCGGTCTGTCAGACCGTACGCGAGTATAGGTGTTATCAAATTTGGCGCGAGTATACGAAGGTTAAGGTTTTTGTAATATTGGAAACGGTTATGATGATCGATATGACACGTGTCATTAACACTTAACATTTATCAAAAATTTATAACACATCTGTTTTTTTTTTAATTTTACCAACGTTTTTAATTGTCTTAGGTTATATATTTATATATTGCCGAATTCGCTTTTACGTTTTACGCTCTAAGTACAAGGTGGTTTCTGCGTGTACATACATTCAGATAATCGAGCCTTTTTACCAAGGGGTGGGCAGTAAGCACAGCATGCCATCTGCTGCGATCCATACATACTCCTTTCGCCTCGTCCACGCTCTTTCATCTGGTCGCACGCCGCACGCCGGTTACGAGTATGACACCACAACTCAGAACGTTGTTCTTCTAATTTTAAACGTTAATTCAACCTGTGTTAAAACTATCTAAAATAAGTTCCCCCTTAAAACGGCCGGCTATTTGATTTCATTCATTAGTGAACAAATGTTGTCGCATTTTTATTTCAGTGTCGTGTTTTATATCGTTTATCCAAAACAGCCCGTTTGGCCGACGTTAGTACAATTTATAACTGCAGCGTTTCGCTCCGTTCATTACTCGGACGAACCCGGGGCGGCTAGCTAGAGTTGTGCAAGTACCTACTGTTGTAGTGAGAAAGAAGTATGACAGAGAGTAAGAAGTTAAAGATAGCACAGAAATATATTGTTTCTTTGTTCCAAAAATATGGATTCTACGAAATGTAGCAGAAACGATATTAAAATTATGCCCATTAAGTTCTCTCGAGTAACGCACGGCTCGGCCAAAAGTTTCAGCCAATCCATTCAAACACTATTACATTAAAATATAGCTTTCCTTTTTTTTACAGCACACTCTAGTGATAATATACTTGAGCTATTTGTAAGAATTTAGGTATTCTTTATTTCCCAAGTTTCCTAGAACCAAAATATTCATTCACAGTATACACCTGTGTCCTTATTAAAAGTTGCCGAGAGAAAGCGGCGGAACGCGAGCATCGCATTCTAATACAACTCAGTTCCGTGCCGACGCCGACGATCAATCCTCACTACAAACAATACCATTCTTTCACTACTCCCTTTAACGTGAAAGCAATAGAAACTTGTCGTCAAGTGTCTCTCCAATCAGTAAACTTCGCCGCGTAACTTCTCTTCTCCGTTAATTTGAACAGCTGTGTGGTATACAAACGTAACTTGTCACATAAGAACAAATAATAATGCAACTTCTAAATTATGACAGTATTAAAAAAAAAGTCTACGTATTGACGATGAAACAGTCAAGATAATAGACAGCTTCAAGCGGCTTCAAGCCTCAATAGATTTCAAAAAGTTTATCGTTCAGAGAAAGCGTCAAACGAAAAGTCTTTTCAAGAAATAATTCACCTGAAAACTCGAGAAATTCAATAAACCGCTCGGCTGAACCAGTCCTGAGTTATTCTCAACTAAAAACAATAACGTGTACAATTTTGGAAAAATATACGTGCACATTACTAAGTGCACACTTGCGAAGAACTTGGCGCCAGTGAATAGCGAATAATATGCATCCTACAAGAGGTGTTTAAAGATAATTCATGATAAAACGCGCGGAGCATCGGTACGGTGGCGGTACATTTGGCGAGAGTAAACGCGACACACGGTTGTGGCAAACAAATTAGAGAGGACGATGTTTACAGACCCAGATGTAGTGTGGTGACGTTGCAATGTGGCCAATTGGACTTTTACAAAACTACTTTAAAAAAAGTCTCTTTCGCTTCAACGCTTCCCTGTTTGGATAGATGTGAGTTGGTCGCAAACGATCTGTTATTTGATTTTTAAACCGTTGGTCTGTTTTGAAGAGCAGTTCATGTTTGAGTATTAACAAGAGTGCACTTTCAGGTATCATAAAATTCAAAAGATATCATTCTTACAATTTTATCGCAAAACCAATTAATTAACACGTTCGCTACAAACGAACTAAGCTCGCTAATTTATGACAAAGGGGAAAATATCAGGGTTGTCCCTGTTAGTGCAAAAGTGAACAATGAGCTGTGACGAGCCGAATAACTGAATTGTCTCTCATTGCACGATTTCCAGTCCTTTGTCAGTTAAGTCGGACAACACTGGCTACATAGTTTCACACCTATTTACATTCGTATTAATGCCCCTTGTGGATACAATGTACTAACTATACAACCAAATAGATACTATACTCATGTAACAAAACATACAAACTTCTTAAGTGCATTTAAATAAAATATAATATGTATGACAATAAGGAAGAAAAACCTCAACAAACAAGAAGCAGCATAATATGCTATTCACTTTAGGAGAGTCGATAAATATAACTCGAGTGACTTTGCAACTTACAAAAAGGGGGACAACAACACCGTACATACATAGTTGGAGCGGGACCCAGGTGTTCAGAAGCCCGCCCTCCATTTCTCAAAGTGAATCCACATTGTGGCCCGTATTTTATAATGACACTGGGAGTTTGCCCAAACGACGTATGCTCACTGCCCACTCAAGGATTACCTTCAGGGATGTGCCTTTTGTCGGCCGAATCTTCTTGTGGCTTGATAAAATAGTAGGCTTTTATGTTATTCTTGCGGTTATACAGTTGTACGTACCTATTTGTTATTATGTATAGGAAAGTTGTGTCAGTTTGTGCGTTGGTGCTAAATGCGTACTACGGTTTTTCCTTTTCTGGAACTTTTAAAGTAATTTAAAGTATTGAAATGTTTAGTATTTTTACTTTTGCAACATTCATTGAAAATATTTTTTGAACTCTGCTAGAAGCTCCACCCAGAGCAGAGTACGGAAAAACTCTCTTTAAAATTTTATTGACGCCTTTACAAATGAACTAAAAAATACTCCATGGCTCTGAAGCTTGCATCCTTATTTAAAAAGCTTTAGCCGCACTAAATACAAAGCATTACGTATACGGGTACTCGTTACAGTAGAAACCACAGAAAAGCGTAGAGAAAGAAATACATAGGCTTAGTGAGTAGTCAAGTAGATAGGTACTTAGGCACGTAACGATCGAGGTGGAGAACTGGGATAGAATATGAGGCAACTAAGATAATTACCGTTTCTACATACCTTTTGAGGTTTTTCCCGGAAACTTAATTCATTCATTTTGTTCAAGCACACCTGGGACGGCTTCACTTAATTTTTAATTACATTGTAGTAAAGCGGTTTAGCTTCGTTGTCAGTATTGCCGGGGCGCGGCGTCGGCGTCTTAGGCGTTGTCTCAGAATATGCGCGATGCTTTATAGTTGACTAATTGTTAATTAAGCTTGAGACCAGCAACGTCCTGATACTGAGGATAGTTAAAACTAACAACAACTCGGTTAAACGTTGGTAAACTTAGTATTAAACTATTACTTAATACTCTTAAACATTTTTATAGAAGTTTGTGAGAGAATCATTCATAATATGAATTAAACTTTATTAACAACAAATTAATGTTACGCTACTTTTTTTCTGTAATGGATCTTGAAACTTGAACAGAACTAAACAATCAATCATACCTATTACAAAATTGACATATAAAATCCCTTAAAAATGATCGTTACTTTTTTATTTAAATCAACGGAATCCTTTAGTCAGTGTTGAAAGGTTTCTTCATAAGTAGATACATAGCTTTTTCAGTGTTGCCTCGCCTCACTTCTTAGCAAGTGCAGTGCTTTGTCTCAGTTCAGCCGCAGGTGTCTTTGTTCCTGCCCACCCCAGTGAGCGCTCACGGTGTGAAACCTCGCTATCAATGAAATGCTTGCTTTACCTTTATCATGTTGAATTGTGCTTATTGTTGAAATTTTAACGCTAAGAAGTATTTGATGGCTTATTGTGTAACTTAACTATGCAATTAAACAGTTACCTTGTTCAAATGGTATTTAGTTAGCATAAGGGAGTGTGTAGAATAAAGAAATGAGAGGTGCAGGTCAAAACAAAATTGAATCTTACAGAGATCCTGCATCATCTGCCACCTCTTCTCCAGCTATGATGGGGTCTCCTTTTTCCATTTACTGTTCATATGGAATTTACTTTATCTAAAAAAGACATGAAAATTAAATCTTCCAGACAGAACTCTCTCACTCACTCTCTCTTCTTACATTTTCAACTACCTACTTACCTAGCATGTTCCCTGCTATGTTAGGGTAGACTTTCAGTCTAACAAGAATTTTGCATGGACTGAACGGCGATCTGACCTCTTCCAAAAGTTCTTTTAACAATTTTAATCGCCATTACGGCATTTGCAAAATGTTTTTGTTAAAATATCTCGCAATACTTATTTCCTGAGATGGCATAAGTTAGTGTTTCATTCGGTAACGCGTTAAATATTCAGATACAGACACTTCTACAGGCGGATTTATTGCGTACATTACTTACATGAAACTATTTGAGAACTTTCCCCGTGCCACTCGTTATGGTACGCCATGCTTGTTTTATACCCCATACCGACGTTATGGAAAAAGTTTTATACTCGAGTTATACAGAGAAAAATTATCTCTTGCAGTTTTATAACAAAAACTATTTACTGACTGCGGTGAACGTTTGTACTGCGTTTTAATAAATGCACCAGTTTAGTAAATATGTATTACTTGGAGATACATATATACTCGTACTTTATGTTCAAAATGATGAAAATTAAAAGCCTTGAAAATGGAACGTTGCCTCTAGTATTTTCTTACATTTTGGTACTTTTAAACACACAGCTATCTAGGCTTCAAGTTTTCTCGCTTTCTGAACAAGTACACCAAAGTTAACGCAAGTTTAACACAACTTGCAAAGACTTTTAATAGGTCCCGAATAGTTGCGATGCGCTATGCATTGCTTACGAAACTACATGTTTTGGGAAAATGTTACTTAATTGGATTTGGTGATATATAAAACTTAGTTCAAAACAATATTAAATTATACGTAAAGATCGCGCCAAGGAAATCAAACATGTATTCCATGCTCAAACGACAAGCGCGTGTAAGTGACTATAAATTAATGGAAGAAAATACTTAGAGCACTCCACGATATACTGCGACGCGACGGTATTGGCACAAAGGCAACAAGTGGCGCATGACGCGTCGCAAATCGCATCGCGCGATTGTGTGAACGAGGACCGAAGGCCAATTCCATTAATAAATTCAACTTTGGAATTTATAACGCACGAAATACATTCAAATGTAAACATAATAATGTGCTTTTTATGTACGAACTACCACCATTCAGGGGTTACTGTTGTTGAATATTTGAGCCTCCATTCATTATTTTGTAAACAGCTTTTATCACGTTTTTGCACAAACAAAATCAACAAAAATACATAATGTTAAAGAGTTATTCGCCTGAAAGAAATAAGCATATATATTTTACATTACGCAGGAAATATTCATTGTTTATTTCGTGCGCACGATAAATTTTAACAAAGTTTACACTGAGCGTTCAAATTAAAAGTAGTAATAAGCTGCCTGTGCACTTATCTCTTTTTCTGACTGTACTTATTGTCAGCATCATAACATCACGCATGTTATTCGCGAAGGGTTAGGCAGAGATGTACTCATAGTAATAAAAGTCGCATATTCCTGTAAAAAACCCAGTGTCCCTTAACCCAATCTGGTAGTTGAACCTGGACCTCACACTCAGCAGCGAAGCAAAGAGACAACCTTATTTTTCCATTGTATTCAAAATAATTTAGCCCTTTCATCATTCTCCTGCCCTTATCCGTATTTATTTGGAGTCGGCGCCGCATGTCCTCTTCTTCTACCAATCAGTCGTCATCTCATAATTTCTAAATAAAATAATAATTAATTTTAAATTACTTAGCCTTTTCCTCGCTTACAATTAAATGCCTAAGTATATAAATATCAACATGATATTACTTTACTGTTCAGTGAATTAGCTTAAATTATTGCATGGCTATATGACAGCTATGAATAACGATCTTCAGTAAAGCTTTAATTTCAAAGTTAATTAAAAATACCTGTGATAGGTCATCAGAGGAGCGGGGCTAAGGTTTCATTTAGAGGGGATTTAGGGTTGATAGCATGAGGGTTTTGTAAGCCATATTGAGCATTGTTGGGTTTTTCAACATAATAGTGAGTGTTAATAAATAGTAATTTGTGCAAATATTTCAAGAAACTTCACAGATGTAATTTTCTTTTCGGTGACTGATGTTTACTTGTTTTAAACTTAACCACTCATATGCCGAGTATATAGACACAATTAAAAAGTGATTGTGTCTCGTGTAGATATACGTTCCGGCATACGAAAGGTTAAACGACTATATCAACACGGCTGATTAATTTCTTAACAATCAGAAAAAGGGCACTTCGCCAAGTCCACGGACTCGCTCGCCCATCACCTCATCTAAATCTTCCATACTCCGTGCATAATTCTAGTGCAACATTTTTGCCTCCCCATTTTCTGCGGCCACTCCATTACGAGTAACCCCCGGGAACATGTAGCCACAACACTAGCGACTGTAAGTACCCCTGTGTGGCACGAGAATATGTCACATGTCCCGGAACACCCCTCCAACAACCCCCCTGTTCACCCCCACGGTCAGGGGTGTCACACTGGAGCTGAATTAAATAATGGATTGCTTTGCATAGCCGTCGGCTTATTCTATTTACTCATAAATAAAATTTATGTACCGAGAAGAAATGATGATAACTGAATGTGCTCCGTTAATCTGGTGCAGACTTTAAAAAATAAATTTAAACCTATTTTTGTAAATAAATAAATTATTTTATCAATTTTACAAAAAAAGCGGTGTTCTTAATCAGACGTCCTGTACCCTGCGAATGCGGGCAATTAATTTTACTGTTGATTAAACTCATCCGAGCATTGTACTTTGTCCTTTGACAGCCTTTCAACTTTTGAATTTTAGGAAAAGGATGATAAAATAATGGATTTAATTAAACGTGTCGTAATTACTTGGCCGAATAGACTTTGTTTTTAATGACGTGTAAGTTTGAGTATCATCCCTAATGCAATGATTCGACTCGTCAAGAATAACAAGTTCGGCTTTCGGTTCGTCATAGCGTGTAGACATAGCAGAGGTATAGGTACATACATTGTACCAAAACAGCCTCGCTATGTGGAGATCCCACTACACATACTGAGTAACACATTTTGATGTAACCTAGTACTTTACAAGTCAACCTAAAGCAGATTAGCTAAATTGATAAGTTAAGCTCAGAAACATCATAATATCCAGGAACCTTCTTACAGTAGCAACCGTAATGAAGTTTACTCTCTGTATTAGAAAAGGCCAAAATGTTTGTGTATAATATACAGAAATTAAACAAAACAATCCTTATCCACTATGCCTCTTAAGTAAACTTTCCACTGTTTCCGCCACACTGACATAAATTCGCACCCACCTGCCACGGCCGCGAGCAAAAACTATGGAGCTCCACGTTCTTACACACCCCTTTACAACCGTTCACTTACACAAAGTGTACCTACACCAAAGTAGATCGGCATTTTGGGGCTCTCTTAATTTCAGAACCGTTCATCAATGAAACTATGTACATTATATAAAGCAATTACAGGGCTTTTCTTTCCACGTAAAATCTTTTTCTACACAAAGTGAAAAAAGAAGAAACAAAGATTATACTACCTAAATGTGAACATCTAAACGCAATCATTTTGCTATAGGTATCGAAACGTAGAAATAGTGACGGAGCAATTAGTGACGTAGTGACGTAGAAATAGTATGGTAACTCCATTGAGTTACCATATTCAACAGAATGTGAAATTTCTATTTCTATGATAATACTCATTAACAGGATTTTGTTGGCAGTAATAGGGAGTATCATAAGAGGTTTGCTACCATAACAAGACAAGCCAATTACATTGCTGCGACAGCTCATCTGTTTAGTCCCATCAAATCTAAGCCATTTTGAATAAGACTCCTATCTTTGGAAACTAGAGTTCTTTGCTTCTAAACCAGCCTCTTATTGGATTTGTAACATGTTTTACGTTACCAAATAATTTTGTTATTTAATAAATTAATAGTTTTCCGCCCGCGGCTTCGCCCGCGTCGACTTCGGTTATATCGCGTTTCCAAGAGATCTCTTCAAAAGTCCGGGATAAAAACTATCCTATGTTCTTTCTCAAGGTCAACTCTATCTCTGTACCAAGACAGACAGACAGAGTTACTTTCGCATTTATAATATTATATATAATATACAATATATATATATATATATAGTAGGGATAGTAGGGATTAAATAGTGACTACTGTTATTAAAAACGTAAAGTACGACGTCCGCAACGTATTTTTTGAAGAATTTACCTTAAATGGCAACATCCAACGCTATGTTGTCTATCAACTCGATCAAAACTGAAAATTTCATAAATATTGTCACTTCTCTGTCTTGATCAATGAAAATATGGATGTGTGGTTTTGTTGTGAATAGTTGTGCATTTTATTTATTTACTAGTGTTATTTGTTTCGTGGTGAAGTATACAAAACGAGAAACGTACAGTCAAGGTGTGCAGAGATGTTACAGGCTAAAACAATGCCGTAAATTAAAGTTGCTGCTAGCTTGTGTGTGGAGCATCGTATGGTGAATATGGTAATGCCGATGAACATGGCATGTCCGCGCCGTAGCCGCTCCTATACTTAAAGAAGTTCTTCTAAGATTATAATGTTATGCTGCTTAAAATAAATGTTTTATTTAACTTCGTAATTAATGTTTCATTTTTGCCTAGTCCATGGCGTAATATTCAACACATGGTCGTCCACCCGAATTCGATTTTTTATGGGATTCGTCAAACGACCAAGTGTAAATGAACGCGGTCGAGTACGCGGTCGCCCGCCTTCGTACAAACTCGTCCAGTTTCATTGTTTGTGTTTTCGCAATTGTAAGCTTGTATGTATGTATTTAATTGAAAGACAAGTGAAATTGCGCCATCAAAGAATACTGTTACTGTTAGCCTGTCATCCCACTGCTGGGCAAAGGCCTCTCCCCATGACTTCCAAAACCTTCGAATTAAAGAATAAGCCGACCAAACTCACAAGACAATGTGAGGAGTTGAGCAAGTGAGAACCTCACGTCCCAGCCGCCGCGGGAGAAGCACCGGGCGTCGGGGGCCACGTCGTGATGGCTCTCGGCCACCGTAGGCGCGGGCCTGTGGACGGTGAGTAATGGGCTAGCTCGCCGTCAGTCCGTCGTATGACGACAGGCCGTGTCGACGGCGCGTTCGTGTTCCACGTGCGCCTCAAAGATATGTCAGCAAACATGAGGGGCCCGCAAGGGCCGATGCCTGCCAGGGCTGCGGGACTGTTCGAAAGAGATACCGCGGCCCTGGAACATAAAGGGCCGCTATGGATGGTTTTTAGTCAGTAAAAGTCTGACACTCCCTTCCGCTCCGCCCAGAGCGGGAGGAGTCATTTGATGATATCCCATCCGAAAAAAAAAAAAAAGTGGTTGAGCAAGTGAAATTTTTGAATGACATTACGATTGAAGTAGTTGTGCATAGTTGTCTATCCTACAGTGTTATAGGGATCTTTTAACAGTGACAGGTGAGCGCTGTTGGTAAACATTTGTGAAATGTATTGGAAAAATAAGATAGCGGCGGTAGTTCTGATATTGCCCACGCGACAAATATGGTAAGATATTATAAAAATATGCTGTGATTACCTTGTTTAAAAATTTGACCGAGACCTATCTTTTGAGAGTATTTTTATGAATGTACGCGAGCTCTAAGTGTGGTCCCCAGATTACGTGGGAAGCTGTCTTTTTTCTAAACCACAAAGGTCTTCAACCTATAGTACCTCGCTCGGTATATCCATTGAAGGGGAGAGACCGGGTCTGTAATATTAATGGTATTGCCGAAAGTATGTTTGGATTTTACTCATTACGGGTATTACGCGGTCGTTTACGAAATGATAAATGAGTACACGAGGTATTATGAGCCAGCGATTCGTTGGGGTCGATCGTGTTTTGTTAATGTTTTAGTATGGCTTTGTAAGGCTTTGCTACTAAGTCGCCGGGGCTTTACCAGCAGACTTTCTAATGCGAATAACGTTTGTTTTGTGTGAGCTAAGTTAGACGCGTCGAGTTTGCTACATCGCGTTCCGTCGTGCTAATTCTTCGAGATTTAAGTGACCACTGAACATATAAAACTTTGTTGCTGGTACCATAGCTTATCAATTATGTCGCTAAAAAAGTTTACGGACGGATTTATTCGTTAGGAAATAAAATGGGTTCTTGGAAAAGTTATTTTCAAGAAACCATTTTTTTCGAAGGGCGAAGCAAAATAAGTATGTGTGACGTGACAGATGGCATTCTGTAGTTTCTGCCTAGGCCACACCCAAATACTCCGTAATATTTAATTCCGATTCTCAAAAGTCCGAATTTCCTATTACCTCAGAATTATAATGTCTATTATTAAGAATCACGATATTTTTTTTACCGAAACTCGTAAATGCGATTGTTTGTTTTCCGATTTTCATACGTTTTAAGAATCATTTGATTCTTACTCGATGTGTTCTCGGTCCAAAAAACGACATTCCGTTAATTCGAAGAAACTGTTCAAATTAGGATTCTGATTCAATTAGTTTAATATTTAGTTACGCATATGAATTCAAAATATATAAGTAACGTTTAACGTAATTTAAAAACGCCTACTTTGTTTAACCTCTAAGTATTAGTATGTTTTATGTCTTCGCCTTATATATATACCTGCGTCGGGTACCATCTAATGTTATTGAATCCAGGTTTGTTGTTATTGTTATGTTGTTGTTATTGTTGTTGTTGTTGTTGTTGTTGTTGTTGTTATGTTGTTGGTCAGGTTAAAACGGTGGCTATTAACGCCAGATACCCTCTATTGTTGGTGTATCACTTGGGTTAAGTTAGGTGAGAACTGTGACCAGCGAAAGAAAATATTTTTATTCAAAAGTAAACAATCAGCGTTTAAATGTGAACCAATACACTGACTAATTAGGCAATTATGAGTAGGAAAAAGCATCTGTCATTGTTTTTTTTTAATTCTACCTTCTCATACTAAACATAATATTATACTTCCCTCTGACGAGCAATTATTATTTATTTAAACTTCATGTACAAGAGTGGTGCATAGACGGATTTTTTCTTACTGCCACAAGGCATTCTCTACCAGTCAACCTTTGAGTCAAATAGGACAGCATTGTGGTAGAGTACAAAAAAAATATATAAAATTACCATTTTGTTAATTATGTGTTTATTTGTCTTGATAATCAGTTTTACAAGGCGTTTTTATTTCGGAATTCTAATTAATCGGTCCTTTAGTAATCGGAGTTCGTATTTTCGAAGTTTCTTATAAAAGTTAGGAACATTTAAATTTTGGAATTTAAAAAAAATCGTATAAGATTGAGTTAATTACGCACAGAACATCAAACAATCTTCATTCGTAATTTCATGCATAATGAATAGCCACATAATAACTGCAGTCCACACATATAATATACACCTACGTCTATAATAATTCATGATACGGTATAAATTATAGCAACGCAATCTTGGGAGGGGAATAGCAATTAAGCAGGAACAAGGTTATTTACGGGTACATATAAAATGTGTGTGTTATTGAACATTACGTGGTGTAGGAACAGTGCCTATATTGATCAATACTTCTGCTAATAACCCCTCGCTCTAATGACATTTTACTTAGAACTCAACCCAGTAAACAATACTTTTTACTAGGTTGATTTTTAAGATCAAACACAATATATGTATGTGCCAAATACTCATTTTTCAAAGTATTTTATTAAACAGATCACCCCCTATTGTACAAGAATCAAAGAAGCCCTACTACTATTCGTATTGTAGGCATTACTGATTTATAGTATAACTGCCCTTACTTCACAAGGTATAGAAACTAAAACCGTAGCCAGCTTTGGTTTTGTGTAAACGTTTTTGATTTACACAAACTTTCTGGCATCAATTCTCTAAATGACGATGGACACCACATCTAAATCCGCTTGCAGTTTAAGAGGACAACGCGGTCATACAACAGACTTCCGTCCATACACGAATGCCTGGGGTTTTGGGTTTTGTGCGTAGATGTTTTTATAAAGACCCGTTTTAATATAGGTAGAACCAAATAAATCACATACCTTAGCCCGAATACTAACGCAATGACTTTCTTCGTAGACGTACCCGGAAGAACGTGCATGCCGCCGTGAGAAGCCAGCACCTGGACTGTTCACATCTATCAAACTCCCTGAAGCCGAGCCCCCAAACGGAGTGGCGCCCCTGCTGGATTTTCCGCGGGGGCGCATGCGACCAGTTACATTCCTTGGCGAGGGCCCTCATGGCAATGTGAGTACAAACTTATTTTTATTCTTCATCATTCAGCCGAGGGACGTTCACAGCTAGACATAGGCCTCCCCCAAGCACAACGTCGCAACTACCAGTCTCAAGGTAGCCATACACGCTAGGGTACCTCATTGGTTTACCTGTACAGGTACACCAGTCTGGTAAGCTTGAGCTGCCTCTTCGAGGAAACCTGCACAGTTTTGCAACACACACCTGTATAGTTCAATAAAATTGTAGAGGGAAACCTGTCAGACATACCTTGGCGGGTGTGGCTACCTTTATGCACACCTGGACATAGGTATACATATATCTTCGTGGAGGAGCTTAACCATCTTGTGCCTTCCTATAGGACGTGAAAGACAAATTATGTAATGAATAACCTCGAAACGAAATAAAATTATCATTGTAAACGGTGACACAGACTATGTTGTATAAAATGAAAAAGAGAACAGATCAACCCAATCAACCATCTTGATTTTACTTTTAAGTAATGCGTAGATACAGAGGTGGTGTAAAATAAAATCAGCACTAAGTGTAAATGAACTTAAAATTTATTAAGACCGAAACTGCATATATAATTTATTTTCACCTAATTCACAACACTCTGGATTTAATATTGTTAATTAAATGAAAAAAATAAAGGTTAATAATATAGTTATCTACAATAATATTTTAAAGAGCAAGGATTTGTATTTTTGTGTGTTTGTAACGAATAAACTCAAAAACTACTTAACCAATTTCAAAAATTCTTTCACCATTTTAATGCTACATTATGCCTGAGTGACAAGCTATATTTATTACTACCAATTCGTTATAAACTTGAAGAAATGGAGTTAGTTTGTGTGCCACTGGGTAACTCGCTGCATGTTCTTAGTTAGGCTTTGAATCAGATTAGCTGAGGAAGTCATTTTTATCGCAATTATCTTCTAGCATCTTTTCGAAGTCGGTATATGTTGGTTCCGTTGCTTTCCCTGCTGGATCGTCATCTTTTATCATCTCCGTAAAGAAACTAAAGTTATAACCTTCTTTTTCACTTTCCTGTTCTCCCGTCTTATCGACGATTATGTTAGCTGGGTGGCTCATAGGACCTGGTTCTTTTTCTGCATTTATTATAGGTAGGTGGCTAATATCTAAAGGAGCTTGTTCTTTCTCTTTCATTACTTTAGATGGGTGGCTCATATCCAATCTATCTACAGAAGCTTGTTCTTTATCTATAAATTCATTGTTATCTATTTCTTTCGGTTTGGGATTGCTTGCTGTGTCTGTGGGTGGGATGTACTGTAAGTTGTCTGCTGGCTTACTCTGCGCTGTAGCTTCAATAGGGGCTGGAATAAAAAAAAAATCTTTATTCCTACATCCGTTTCCTGTTATGTTCCATCTTCAACAGATTTCATTGCCTGTTGTATCTTAACATACCCACAGTATGTTCTACAAATCGATAAATTAAGTTTTTATTGATGCCAAATTCAATTGCCGCGTAAAGTATTTGGGTACTCCACCAATCCAAGGATCGGTCCTATGGTTCGTGAAAGATACGTTGTTTCAACAGGACATTGTCATTTTCGGGATATATCGCACAAGAGTGAAAGAAACAAAGAAGGAGAAAAAAATATTGCGTCCGTTTTAAAATAGTTTTGCGCCCACATCATGAGTTTGGATAATTGCATTTGGAGTTGATTCTTCTCTTTACGATGGACAACCGGTCCCTTTAAATGGCGCATGCACAAAACAAAGTACCCCTGGCTTCCGTGGTCTACCCCAAAGGAGCTGCCAATTCTACGGGATAAAACGTAACCTAGCTTTGTGGCCAATAAATGCCCATAATTCGTCCTTATGCGTCAAACTGAGATAATTGCTTTAATATAGCAATCATCTCAGTTCGACGCATAAAAAGTTGATTTTTTAAATCACAAACTCTTGTTCTGCTGAAATGTGAACAAAGGGCAAAAAAACAAGTCTTTCAAATTCATATTAAAATATCAGCCAACTTACAACTGTTCGGGTGGTGGCAGGGTCGTGGTTCATTTTTTTTTATTCTTTTGAAAAAGTCGTCCATTTTTATAAAATTTTCTACTTGTGCATTATGCGTTTGTCGCTATTGACAGAATTTTCTTTTCAATTTGAAGTGTTTCGTATTTTTCTTTTTCAAGGCCTTTTGATATATCAAAGAGTTTGTAATATGGACAGAGTATTTTATCCGTATCTCGAAAACGTAACGATTTCGATGACAGTTGCAATACAAGGAATAGCGTGGGCGAAAAATCGATCTAGCTAGGTCTTATATCTGGGAAAATTCGTTTTCTATATTTTCACAGAGCTCGGTCGCCCAGGTATTAAAGTTGACTTGTAGGACTTGACTAAAAAAGAAGAATAAGGCGTTTCGCAAGACACAGGAACCACAATAATTAACTTTAACTTTACGCGAAAAATCCATGACTTATCTTGTGTATCAAGAGTGACATCAATGAACTTACAAATACAGATCTCTTAACCAGTTCAACCTGTAATCGATGATAAAGAGGTAAAAGCAAGAGGATTTAATTGTTAAAAATCTATACCTACCAGACCAGCTTAGTAATCACAAAAGCTCTCGAGTCGGAATCATAGTGGAAATAAATCATGGAGAACCTCGGCCCTCCCTTCCCGACAGGATGACTACTCCTAATGGAATTTCTCGTTTTAGTCAATACCGAGAATGTTAGAAAATATATATAAATATCAGATTGTTATAAAGCCTGGCTAGAAAGCTGACCTTAACACAAAGAGGGAAACATATAGTAATGCCCATCGGGCAATATTTCCTACTATTTTTTCTTCCATTCCTTATAATTGTCTTCTTATTTTTCTCAGAGCCAATCTTATCTTTCACAAAATCAATCAGTCCTTTCTATCGGCCACAATAATTGATCACAAATATAACAGAAGATTTTTGCAAACAGTGGAAAGTACTTAGAATTCTCTATCTCTTCGTTAATATATTACAATGTATTTATGTTATTATAAACTGGGGGGGTGCAATAGGGGTTAGGGGGAGCGGCAATTACACTCTGTTACGGGGCGGGGGTACTGTCACCATGGAACACTGCTATTTTGGGACACCACCAAAAATTGTTTGTAAACTGGCTACTTGAAATAAATGGCACCCTACGGACAACGATCTATGACACAGTTTTGCTTGCTGAATCGTTACGATGGTAGGTGCTTTATTGTTAAAAATTGAAATATAGGCCTATTAATTTCGGGAAAAATCGGAAAATCAGTGTGAAATATTTTTTATTTGAACTCTGTTAATAGCGTGATAGAAAATAAATCACTGTAACAATTTAGTTAGACGAAACTGAATAACAAAATTGCAATTTGGTGAGTCAACACAAAAAGAGTGTAAATCATAGCCTATTTACTATCTGTTATTTATTACACGCGAATGTGAGATTCAAAAAAAATCCTTCACGAAAGAGAAGACTTGGTTTCACTACAACCCGGTCAGCCCATGCCTAATCGCGTACCTCGTTTTAGGTGGGAAATTAATTTCGTGGCTGGAATCGATACATGGAAACTGACGCAAACCAGCTATGCACTCGGGGGGAAATACGGATATTACAATATCGTACCTAATAAAAAGAATATATGTCATTTGCACCAAGAAATATATTTTATTAGGTCGTTTCACCCGTCCCCCCCAGCCTCTGAAATCTCGTTCTGAATTTTTTGCTCTTTAATTTTTATTACCTTACCTGAAGTGAAAATGAAAAAACCCGAACTTTGCTTCCGTTCTCACAAATTATTATTCACCTGAAGGACACGACTGCGGTGCTCCAAGACTTTCCCCTTTTTGTCAAGAGCAGAGATAGTTATTAGGGATAAAAAAATCATAGAATTCTTTCACAACCTGGTTTTCAAGGGTTTTCTTATTCTAATTGGATTTTCTAGATGTCTACTGCTATAAAGGATTGAAGGGTCTTGTTGATGTTCCACAATCGGGATTCTAACTACTTGGATTAATTCTGTATATTTGAATATTACGAGTAGTGGTCCTCAAACGCTCTCTTGAAATAACTACGAACTTGAATATATTTATCCTTTGTTGTTACAATTATCGTATAATCGATACCTTTGTGGACGTACTCAATAATTCTTTGTAAAGCCAATGTCTTGCAACGGAACGACTTATCGGGCAGGCCTATATTGAATCCGCTCCAGTCACGACCCGCGTGCGAACTCGACAGTGAAACTTAAATATTCTGGTAAGCGGTAACACTAGCGAAAACAAATTAGGAAGTCTACTAGTTTGCCCATGAATAATAGAGTTGGTAATACGTGGAATGGCGCGACTCACACAATTCAATGTAGTTTTAAGCTAAGTAGCTAAGCTAGATGAAACGAACCGCTTTCCGTGCGGCGGGTGATCGCTGCTCGGGTTACTAGAGGTGCGACCGATCTAATTAGGGTCTTACCGGAGTTGTGCTGCGCTACGCTACTCGGCGCACACCAGCCAGCATACAGCCGCCTCCGGCTTGAATGTAGAGTAAACAATAGAGCGTGCCCCTGTTGTATTTTCATTAAGAACGAACAAACAGAGTGAATTAGTGAACCGCGGCCACCTGTACACATTCGCCCCGAGTTTGCCGCATACCCTCAGATATGGTCTCTTTGCGTTACGAGTGTGTTTTAACTGCTCCCAAATGTTTTGTTACTCTTAATTAACCTTTTTTAATTCTTCTACGGTTGAGTCGTTCCTTACTAAATGTTTAATGTTATATGTTCACTCATTTTCTGCTAATAAACGAGTGGAATCTCGATTAATATAAACTATGCGGAATGAATGTCCATTTATGGAGATTATTTACATCATATTTTTGTGACACATGGATATTGATTTTTGCTATTGTGATTATGTTTTTGGTTTTACGTTTTTCCAGGAAGTTTTTTTTTGGTAAAATACAATTATATGTCCATGATTCCATACTAGCAAGAACTTGTTACTACTAATCGATTCCCGTAATAATGGCGTAAATACTCGTATCTTCGGAGGCCCTAGCCAGAGCACGCAAAAGTAAAGCTGTTTGCTTTACTTTTGCGTGCTCTGGCTAGGGCCTTTTGCGCGGCGCGGCGGTTTTAAAATAAAATAAAAACTAGTATCACATAATTATTATATTTTCATAATTTCAAGAATGTTGCAAACAATTTAACTAAAATGATTTTGGAAAATTGTATTTTAGATTCAAAAGTCGACGCATTTACGTTACATTTTCACAGCTCGCTCGTGATAGGGCCGCAGATTAGCTGCATTCCAACTCCAACTTGCATAATTAATACGTAGCAATAGATTCCTTTATAAGTAGGTATCTATGAAAGATTCCAACCATAAAACGATTCAATACGAAGGATAAAGTTCTCTACATATTCCATGAGACAGATCTAATCTCACTAGATCTTCATATCGAGCTCTCGAAGCAAGTAGATACATATCCCGCATAGGTACCTAATATCAGTACTTATGTAATACGCAGCCTAGATGATATGGAAATTGTACATACGTTCGCATTTGATATGGCTCCAAGACCGTACCATCGCGGCATCGGTTACCTTCAGTGATTACCCGTCGGTGCTAATCACTTAGATATACCATGGCCATGTTCGACATGGCTGCAAAACCTAATTTTTTTCACGTTTACATGCTACATGTAGCAATAATTACCATTGTGTATAAGTCCTAATAAAATGTTCAGTTTTTTTCACTAACGCCCCAATATCGGAAGAAGGCGTTAATAGCTGATTGAAAATGTTTGATTAATAATTTAGATAGAAAAGACATTAGTGTGGAATATCGGTCCGGTTGTTATTTTCAAGATAACAATATAGGATTGTGCTGATGATCAGGTACACAGATTTTATTGATGTACCAAACCTAATTGGATTTTCTGGATTTTGCTGAGCCGATACTTTTTCTTAATATATTGAAAATAAGTAATCCAATAATCGATAGACGTATTAAAATTGGGTTACTAAACCCATATTACATGAGATTCGGGGACGATGTCCCGATAGGTGACGCAGTATCGAGTAATACACCCAGAGACTTGTCGAGAACGTTGGTCTACAAAAATGCCCATAAAAATTGATTACTGACCGTAGCAAGAAAATGCAATCTGGCTCAGTCTCCCCCGACGGGCGGCGGTCGCACCACCCGCCAACAACACAGTTTAATAGCTTGGGGCGTTTATTCTTCATATTTTTATTATATTAACGACGTACCTAATCAATGTGTGCACGGGAGTGCTACTTAAATTAAATTTTAAATTGTCTTGTCCGCATTGAAAAATAGCATGCTCATTATCAAATTAATTTCAAACAATCATGTTTTCTCCGTAATAGTGACACATTTTTATCTCCAACTTAGTACGGCTCTACAAAAATATAAGTTCGCATGCAAATCGATACTTCGCTAATGGAACGAAAAAAAAAGGAAGACAGAGCACTCAGTATTTTGTTAATGGAGCGATATCTATCTATACATACTATAATAAAATCGTAAAAATTCATATCGATGTTCTATTTTTTTTTTTTTTTGGAAAATGATTTTGAAATTTCTGGCTTTTTAGTACTCCTACCTGGGTTGGTCTAATAGAAGATTTTGATCAGTATTAGAAACAGGACCGATAGGCATCGATAAAATGTTTCGTGTAAAATGGCCATTTCCTTGCTAACTGCGCATCTATGGGGGTCATTGTGCGGCGCGACGTTCGTGGTTGTGCTGGTGCTCTTTCTGGTTTTATTACAAAAATAAAACATTAAAATTCAAGCGTTTACAGCATTTTTCAGAAACGTGTTTTTTGCAATATTCTCATTATAGTTTTCCGTCGCTCAGAGTTGAAAGTTTTATTTAAATTTTTAAGAATATTAATCGTCGGGACCTATGATAGTTCATGAATTGCATCTATTTGCTTTCGTTCATAAAAATTTTCTTGGCGTGCCGATGGCAATCTAAATTGATTCCCCCCAGAGATTGACTACCTACGAGTTTCTTTAATACTTAAAACAAAGATGCACTAACAGGTTTTAGTTTAAATTAACAGTAAGTAAGTCAGTTTATTAGTATATTAGTTGTAGAGGAAGTTAGGAATGTACTACGACTTCACGTTCCCATGTAATGTTCCCTGACAATGCCAAAAGAATACACGGTCACGTGAGCGAAGACGCGGGCACAGCTAGTTAAAAATAATTATTGTGTGCACAACGAGCTTTAATTTTATTCAACGGAAGTTACATTTGCATGTAATTATAAAATGTGGGACTTTTAAATGATGAATGAGTCCTCGTTGCTTATAACGGAGTAATTCAATCATGAATTCCGTACGTATCCAGTAAACATATCAATTAGTGGGTGTTAAATCAATTAACTGCTTATTTAATTATCACTATTGAATATTCGTAATCCTTTTAGCTTATCCAGTTTATACATTAGCCGGGTCAGTGCAAAATGATGTCAGTTACAAAATTATATTATCGGCCCCTCCGAGCGACGGAGCAGATAGGCACTTTTTCCTCCCTTTGTTCTCAAGGCCAATAATACTTGACCTAATGTAAACATAATTCACCGCAAAATTCAGGGGGAACATGCTTCATCGGCTTGTTCCCCTTCGTAATAGTGGCTCTCAACGAGAGTTACTCTCCTTTATTATTTTTTCAAGATTCAGAGCACTCAAATTAAATTTTCACAGCAAATAATTTGCTTGTTTTAATTATTTTTAAAATTAAATTTAAGCGTATTAATTTTGGGAACAAAAATAACAGGTATATTGTGGTTAAGAGCATGACATTCTACGGCGTTATTTCAGTTTTGACGGTAGTATAACCCCGCCCCCCCCCCACACTGCGGCACCCAGGCTGTAAGAGTGGGCTATTTACCGGCGCCGTCCGACGAGACACCTGAACAAACAATACTTTAATTCCATTAGTTTCTGGATTTACAGAGATTTGTTGCCTCCATACGGAGAGCAACTCTTTCTCTGCAAGGCTTTTGTTATTGGGCACGTAACTTTAATTGAAACATATTGAATTTCGCCTGCGGCACTCTTAACGGACGTCCATTTTCAATTATTTTGAGAGCTGTACAGTATTATATCAAATAGCACCGACTCGTTGCCAAGACCGCACTCATTCTCTTTCCTGAGAATCCTTTAAAATAGTCATTGAAATGCTAGCAGACTTTGGAACACGTGTGTGAGCTGAATCATAATAATACTTTACTTTTATCTCCGACCCCATCTGTGTTTGAGTTACTCAGTGAGGAAAAGTAACATCGACCATCTTGGAATGTAAAATTTTCATTTCAATCCGCTTTCCACAAACATGAAGAACACTTCAAAAATATTTGTTAAAGGAAAGGCTTATTCTGGTGGTGAAATATTTCAAATCAAACAAGCGTACCTCGGCTTCGCTCTAAACAAGGGAAGGTAGGGTTTTTCTCTAGGCCTGTAAATCCGCAAGGCGCCAAGCCATTTTCCACGCTCGGTAAACTTAGAAACTGGGCCAAAGTAGGCTTTTGCGAAATATACAGGAAATTCTTTTCGTTCTCTCACTATATTACGTGCTTAAGAACTATTTCCTTGGCATTTACTACCCGCCGTGGAATAAAAATGAAAATTTGACCGTGTTGTAATTGTGGGTAGGCAGGTATGTGTATGAGTGCTGACGTCTTGGTGTTGTCCGCAGCTCCAGATATGCGAGACGGACGGAATCGAAGAATTGAGCGACGAAGAATCCCCGACTGGAGGACGCCGCCGCCTCGTTGTTGTCAAGACTTTGTGGCGCGGCTGCCATAACGAAGTGAAGTGAGTACAATATCACTCATCAAATTGCCTTCTTAAGCCTTAAAAACTAAGTGCCAGTGATTCTCGAAATTACACCTTCAACCTATGGAGTAATGTCGAGAGCCACTAGCGTTGACGGCATCTCTAGCGGTCTACATAATATTCCACTAAACTATAGTGCTCAAATCATGATTTATCCAAAAAATATTTCAGACTTCAATTTCAAGTACTTATTTATGTCATGTTTAATCCGAACATCTTGCAGTTATAAATTGTCTGATCATTAAACCTAAATAAACAGTTGTGAACTTAAAGTTCTGTCACCACAACATTGAAAAATCTCAGAAACTTGAAAACAATTGGAAGTAAACGTATGGTAAACAATGGCAATTCTATCTCACGAAGTTGAAGTGAAACCAATAACTTTATTAAATTTGATTCAAGAACCCTCAACTGCTTCAAGCCTTCTTAAAGATCTTGAAACGAAGTTAATAAGCTTAGGTATAGTTGGTTGCACGAACGCGGGTCTATTGTTGAAATTTGTACTTTAAAACAATAATACACGAGTCACATGATACGCGCTTGTGAGTTGTAAGGGCTATACTGCCGTGCTAAACTCAAAAGCGGTATCTCAAGAAAAGCCAGTTTCGAGAAAATTTAAGTTTTGTAAATATACTTTGGTATACTTACACATTACGGCTTGATATTTGTGCTTATTAAGATTTTTTATGTTTTAAAATAGATACTGCTATTTGGCTTAGTTCATTAGATGCGTATTTATTTAAGCTATCCGATGCCATTAAAATCATCTTTACCTGTATTGGATAGTTAACTTTTAATTATTAGACATTTCTCTTATAAACCATAAGCGGTGTGTGGTCACATCTAAAAATAAAAAATAAATAGTGTGACCCAAACACTAGTAATCGTTAATTCTAATTTTAGAGATTGAATAGACTCTTTTTGAACAATAAAGATGCTCCTAGCTTCCAGCTCTCAATAGGACCGCTCGCGCTCCTCAGGTATCATTCAAGTGTCCTCGATTTTTGTTGTAGAGCGGCATTTGCCCGCGAAGCTACCTGGGGCGCTGGCCTGAAGCACCCACAACTAGCCAGGGTGCTCGGTTTGAGCCTGCTCGAACCTCCATGTGCAGCCCTAGATCGCGGCGATGCCGCCCCCCTCCCCGCAATGCTCCGTCGCGAGAAAAGATTGAAGTAAGTCAGCCTTGTCTTGAGGACTTGCATTTTGATTCTATTGTTTCAAATAACTATGAAGTTCGTTTTGTGTTCATCTTCGTCATCATTTGTCTTAAATTGTAGAACGTACAAGCAAAATCGTTTGCCTATGCAGTGACCTAGTTCTTCTAAAGTTCTTGATGGTTTTCACCATAATCAAGGGACTTCATAAAACTTTTTGTGTACATTCATCAGACGTGAAAAGATAAATAATTGTGAAGATTTTCTTTATGAACCCTGCGGAGCCCGTGGAGCGTGGGTTGTTATTAAATGAAATTTTTTGTTGCAGTTATTCGAGTTTGATTCACATATGCTGTCAGATTGCAGCCGGCATGAAATATCTGGAATCATTCGAATTAGTACACCGGGATCTCGCAGCGAGGTAAGTTTTATTTATTTATGAAACATTTTTATTATATCTTGGTACCGTTTTATACATGAATAGCGTTCTTAGCAACCCACATTGTTGCGAGCTCACACAAAATTGTATCATACATTCTCGTACAGAATTCTTTTTATTCTTACAGATTAATTTTTTTTTAGGTAGGTATCTACCTATGTCGAGCTTTTGTATTTTATCAACAAAATTATTTTACTGTTACTCTTGTAAAGATTAGCCTCCAACTATTTTTCTTACAGTCATAGGTTTAGGGATAGATGAAATACGTGATTTAGATTAACTTATTTAAAAGTGCTATTAATCTAACATCTAATCTAACTACATACCTTACATTCGTCGCTCGCTTATTTTAAAACAAAACAGGATGACCCAGCCGCATTGCGGATGGTGGCAAATAACCGGGAGGACTTGAAATGCGAAAAAAATAAAATTTATTCAATCCATATAGGATGATTTCCACCAAACTTCTCGCATCGCATCAGATCGGAAAGGATGCGAACGGATGCAGCGACAGCCGAACGCGTCTGGCAGGATTTCGACGCATACGATCGGCTCCGTACCGTCGCTTGCGAACGTATCCGTTTCTGCGCCTAGACAAATAGTTTCATTCCTACCGTATTGACGTGTGACGGCAGCCGAAAGGATCCGATCGGATACGACGACAGGCAAACGAAGCCGATCGCGCGTCGCAGCATACTTTTGGCTATGATCGCGTGTCGCGGAAGACGCCCGCGGTCAAGCTGCTGTGCGCGGCTTGGTAATGTAGACTTTAAATACTGTATACACAATTTAATATCGTATAAAGATTGTAAAGTCCGTTCCGATCCGATGCGATGCGAGCCGTTTGGTGGAAAACATCCTTAACTTTACGTCCGTACCGTTGTAACTTCGTAATCTGACTCCGAGTTTTTACGATGCTTAGTCCACAGTGACGAACTGAAGCCTTAACTCGTACCTACACTTGATTCAATACTGTTAAAATCTTTTGGCGCTCATAAGACGTAATTACGGGGAGCACTGCTGGTAAAGTTTGTAAAATTGTTTTAAGAAAAAAAGAAGATTGTTATAAAAATATAGTTAGTTTCGATTTTAGCCACACTCCAAAAGATTATTGTACATTATAATTCGTTGAAATGAGCTTCTTTTATTTGAAGTAATTTGAATGTGGGAACCAAATGGCCCTGACCTCGTTGGATTATTTGTTGCCAGTAAATTACGACTGTTCTGTGGTGTATCGCTGGATCAAAATGCATAGTCATTAGACTAGGCCTTTATTACATGTAACTTAAAGATAACTCGTAAAATGTTGGTGTTCTGATACATCTACACCCTTCCCTCCTACAGGCAAACTCTTTCTAATAAGTCATATTGTTATAGGAACGTTACAGTGACTGAAGATCTCCATGTTAAAGTGTCGGACTACGCCATGTTTTGTGAGGAGTTTGTCAGCGATTACCACGTTATGGCTGACGGCTCACGGCTGCCGCTTCGCTGGATGGCCTGGGAAAGCCTGCTCATGGTAAGTTCACTAGCGAACATAGACATTCCCAATTATCAATTCGATTCTTCGGACCTTCACCAAGACATCGATCCACTTTGTCCAGGGTTTACAAACTCACGTTGCGCGTCGTGGTATATAATCGGCACTTGAAAACTTTTGCCCCTTTGGAGGTCTTGTCTCACCACAGACTATGTTACGTTTCAGTGTTGTAGGGTAACTATGAAGCTAACAACAACATTTTCGTTAACAGGGTATGTGTTCACCAGCAAGCGATGTCTGGTCCTTCGGTGTTACTGTGTGGGAAGTTCTCACTTATTGCTTGGCCAAACCTTTCGAAGAGATGAATGATGACCAGGTAATAAAGCAAGTTTAAATTACTTACTAAATGAAATTTTAAAAGTAGTTACGAATTGCTGTAGTGCCAGCAGATCTTTTTTTTAGAAATCAACCAACCACTTTAACGTAATCTTCATATGACATGGTCTCGTACACCGGGCTTGAAAAGAAAATGTATTGAAGTCAGTTTTGTTCACTGACTAAAGTACCTAAGTATTTGTCCGAGTTCGGCCGTCCACAGCCGATCCGAAATCTGTCCGAACCTTAAAAACAGACGTTTGAAGGAATTTTGATTATCCAGGTGGTAGCTAACGCCAGTGAGTGGCGCAGCGGAGGACGCGGAGCTCGCGTGCCCGCAGCACCACCGCCGCGCTGCCGCCGCGAGCTCTACGACCTCATGCACGAGTGCTGGCGCCGCGAGCCCATGCAGCGCCCGCGATTCCACGACCTGCACCGCTTCCTCGAGCGCATGACCCACGGATACAAGCCGCCCAACAATCGCTAAACATCAAACGACATCATAATTCACAGTTCACCGTCATATCGTCGACCAGGTTCGTCCTACTTTCACATCCTCGAAAACGTCGACCATCTGCGAGCTTTTGTATTAAAATAAGTATACATGTTTTAGATGTAAAGAAGCTCAGCTTTCATCTGTCATACACAATTGTTGACAGCACAGACTGCATAGAAAATGTAGAACTCGAGCAGTATTAACTCAGTATTAACTCAGTATTATATAAGGCATTTTATTAGATTCTAAGATTGTACATCCTAGAGTCTAGGACCTAGGCAATGTACCGCTTTGCAACCTTCGCATACTTCGCGACGTCGGTCACTGTAGAAGACCGCGTAACAAGTACTCAGTCTAACCTCACCCAATAGGGGACTTTATTTTAATGATCTCAAAAATAACGATAGGACCGATGTTTCACATCGGATATTGGTGTTATACATCTACAAATAGATTTCTGATTTGCGCTTTTGGTAGGTAGGAACGAATGCATATGTATCTAATTTGCATTTAGAGAAATAGTCAAATTTACGGGATGTGATCGCGAAATAGAAATTATATTTGTAGCCAAGGCACCGAAGTTCCTGCCAATATTATTTGTTGCGACCAGTCTAGTCATGTAATCAGTGTATGTATATTAGCATGATAATGTTGGTAGGGGCGTCGTGGCCGTGTCACGTTTCACGCTATCCCCAGCGCCCTTCGCCTAGCGCTCCCAGATCTTCCACTAACACCGCCTCTATGGCAAACCCCTATCTTCAGACCACCATTTCAGTATGCGACAGAAACTTGTATTTTAATCAAAGCACTGTGATGTATTTTATTACCAGCACTTGTCAGTTAAACGTTGTAATGTGTGGGTCGTTACTGTATCGCATACTGAAGCAGTAGTCTTCTAGAGCAGAGGCTGAATGTGCGTCGAACTTATGCTTCTACATGATCAGGAATTACGTATATAATTTGTGTCTGGTCCATATAATCCCCCAGACACAATATAATTCGCCATTATGTGTTGCGGATCGCGCACGGGCGGCCTCTGCTCTATAGTATATCCAAAGTCTAACTCCTATTTTTTTAACCTGTTTTAAATGTTAAGGTTGTATACTTCAGGAGGTCCGTAAGACCTCCAGGCCGATATTGGCCCCCTGTGCTTCTTGTTTTCTTTGTCGAGTATCAGTAATCTCACTATGTCGAGGTCACACTGCCTCCGTAAATATCGATGTAACAAAGCTAACTTTTTGAAAGAGAGAGAGAGAGAGAGTAATGTATTTTAGTATCGTGAATACGGTCTTCTTTCGACCGGAGTGAAGGGCCAATAAAATTGAGAGGTGATTTTTCTATTTGCTTTAAACTCAATATTTTCGGATGCGGCATGTGAACTTAGGTTACAAGGTTTATCAAAGCCGAATTACTCGTGTAACTTACTCTAGAATCTGATCTTGCCATGTGGCCCCATCATATATGTAATAGTTATTAAGAATACACATATAACCACGTATACTATACAGTCGATGTTCAATGTCACCGTGTACTACACACACTATTATATCGTAAATTTAACTAGTAATACCCCCCTACTTCACCCTAAATTCAACGACAACAGCACCTCACTTCACTTAATATCAATACTGAGTAAAAACAACGCACTAACAACATATCGCATCTCGTTAGGTTTAAACGGTATATGCCACACAAAGATCCTTCATAATTCCAAAACATCGGATTGTTCTTCGAACGAAGTCACTTTCTGCAAATGGTTTACGCCGGAGGTCATGGCACGCCACGCGGATGATCCGCGTCCAACAAGCAGAGAATGCCCTGCAGAACAAATGCGATGTTGTTACGATAACGACGGGCACTAGCCATCATTTAGCGGCCATTTTGCATAATACCTGCACGTCATACGATCTCACGGACGCTACCCACAGATACGGTGCGGGCTAACAGAATCAATAGATAACGTTTAAGAAACATCGCTTATTACGATGTAATAAAAAATCGAATGTCCGTTTCGTGGATCAAGATACACAAATAAGATCAGGGCCTTCTGGACTCCAGACCGCCTGGGCACACTGTATGACTCATGCATTATATGTCAACGACCTCAGACATGTGTTAACATGTTCAAATAACAACTACGCAAAATTAGATGTTTTGCCGGCACAGGGCCCAGTTGGCCTGGAGACCAGAAGGCCCTGATCGTGATGTTTTCTGATAACACCTTAAGAAGTGGATTGAGTAGTCCTAGGAACCATAGCCGAGCTAAATGCTTAGGCTAATGCATATCAGCTACATTCTAGTCGGTGCGACTCATTACGGACTACTCTATTAAGTATCCACTCACCTATACTGTCAAAATTACTGAACAGGGGCCCAATTCTGCTATTACAATAGTGTCAGAATGGTCTGTCATTGATTTCATAATGGTTGATTTTGACTAGTCAAAACTGGTCAAAATCAACAATTATGAAATCAATGACAGACCATTAGAATTACCATTAGAATGGTCTGTCATTGATACCATAATTGTTGATTTTGACTTGTCAAAACTTGTCAAAATCAACAATTATGAAATCAATGACAAACCATTCTGACACTATTGTCGTCTATTGTAATAGCAGAATTGGGCCCCTGTTAGAACGGTACGTCCGCCTACATGTCACCGTGGATGATCCGCGTTTTCCTAGTTATGACTTTACAGGAAAAATAATCGTTTACGTATGGTATGAGTCTTTCCTATATCTGCTTTTATGATTGTTTTTAAAGTTGACTTTTGCAGAGAGTGACATACCCAGGGAATTTAAACAGATGTAGAACAGATACATCTGAGAGTGCAGAACATCCACACATATAATACTTCCTCTCCGGGGCGCTACCTTAAAGGTGCCCAATGTTGCTGACATCAGGTAAACATACAAACATCCAGGGTAATGAGAGGGATAGTTTACATAAACCTAATGTGTTTACATACTTCGATGAATGGGGTGCTTGCGGTTCCTTCTATAACCTGTTAAGGTATATATAAAATTGTCATCTTGTCGTTTCCTTGAGCTAACGTCGAGACAGAGAGATGCGTAAAGTATAATTTTTCTGGGATCAGTGTTGAACGGTATCGCTTAGCTTAAGGTAGTTTTAGCTAGGCTTAGTTAGATATAGTTAGGCTAGGGTAGGGAGAACGTTGCGCTTAATGTAATTAGTACATTGAAGTGTATCTCTTATTATTTCCTTATCTTTTATTTTCCCCGGTCTTTAGTTCTTTCGTATGAAATTATAATTTTTTAGTCTAGGCTAGTATGTAAGTAGTTAAGAGTCATTTTTTCTGATTTTGATGCAATTTGCTACGATATTGTTTCGCTTCACCTCTCTAATTTAAATTAATGTCATCTTGATGCGTGTTAATAATTAAGTTGTTGCACAGGGATGTTGGAAAAATACTCTAGACTATCGATTTATTTCGCTAGAGACTACTGGGAAACTTCTTTCATCTATATTTCCAACTTAGCTAGATATTTTGCTGTATGAAACACTAACACCCGGTTTCGAAATGGTTAACTTACACGAAATTTTGCAAACAGACTGTAAACCTGATGTCGCTGTGATTGGCTAATAAGGGCATGTTTCACCAGCTACGACCAAGTTCCCGTTAACTTACTTGGCAGATAATCTCATAGAAATTCTGTTCCATTTTTGGATCTATTCGGAAAGTAGTGGCTATTCGGACATCGTGAAATAGGCCCTGGCTGTAATAACAACAGCAACAAATCACTTCACATGACTTTTACAGGTTATTGGCCAAAAAGAAGAGCGAGGGAGTTTTTCGGGTTGGTTAACCTTTCAGGAACCGAAGTTTCTTTAAGTGCTGAGTGCACTTTCCCCACTATCTTGTGCACTCTGACCCTGGATCCACAACATACTCATTAATACGCATACGTATTTCGATACTGATCCCCTAGTTTACATCGCCGTTTTAATATAAAATAGGGCAAATATAACAACATTTTTTTAACTGCTCAACCATGTATCAAATGCTTATTATTGAAATGATTTTGTATTTAATTTTAGAAACTATAATTTTAGTAACAAACGAACGCGTGCATTCACAACGAGCAATAATGTAAGAATTCTATGTGAGTAGATATAAGAAGATTTTATCTAGATATAAGTGTTATAGCATGAGGGTTAATACAGTGATAGTGAGTTTGGTAAATTATGGTCACTGGTTACGTACCTATTGGTAACGTGTTTTAGGTGTTTTATTTATAGTGGGGTCGAAGTTTAAAGGCGAGTGCCTTTAAACTTCAACCCCCACTATGTAGTAGTTAGAGTTAGGATTAGGAGATTTAGAAATATACTGATTATCACAATAAAAACTTCTAAATGAAAAGGAATCATGATACGCTAAGAAGAATGGAAAACCACCAACAACAATAAAACCTTGTTTACAGGCTCTAATTACTTTATAAGCCTCCACTTGGATCTATTTATATACATCATCAATATGATTCCATTACTTTTCTCGCAGTGTAATCAGTATATCACTAAACAATTTTACATTTTTGGTTCGCAAGGTTACTGCAATTTACCAAATGCTTTCATTCCTTGTACATACTATATTTGCAGAAGATGCGGACAGCCCTGCAAAGAAACGTGTCACTGTATTTTTCATTGTGCGACCTTTATAGTTTGCTATTTAAATGTTATGTAGGTGCATTTCACCATAAGTTAATCAGCTCTAACACCATCGGAGCTAAGACCTGACCTAGAAGAAAGTCAAATATCATTCGTGTCAAACTCCTATGAAATCTTCCAAAGCCTAACATCATCTAGTTTAGAGAGAGCCAAATATCAATAAAATATTGGATGTTAACTAAAAGTCGCCTACTATGGTCATAACCTCAATAATAATTGTGGTGATCAAGTTTGCGATACATTCCAAAACGACTTGTTTAGTTACATAAGTAACCACTTTGAATGTCACCCATAAAACCTGCTTAGTGGTTCTAACCGCCTGAGAGCTTCAACTTGAACCATAATGATCAACTTTGCTAAGTCGATGGGTCAGAGTTACTTGCAGAAACTGGTGGGCTTTTTTATCAAATAGAAAATCCGCCTCAAATGTGGCTGTAACTAAACATTGCTAGCTCTCCATGCTCGTCCATAGTGCCCATTGACGGGATGACGAGCTGAAGGCAGGTGTTGTCGTTACTTCATGGTCCAAGAAAGGATGGTTGATCCATACAGAGACTCCATAAGATGACAAGGAGACCGCAGCTCAATAACACCTAATGAGCAAATAAAGTCAGGTTATAGTAATAAGCAGAGTCAAGTTAAGTTGTGGAACAAAAAGGTTAAGCAAATAAAAAACAAAAAAAAAAAAAACCTAGTCGAAAAAAAAATCAAAAAAATAAATAAAAAGAACTAAAACCTTAAAAAAAGTAAGAAAACAAACATGCTTATCCTTTTTGTGACACAACTTTGTATTTCTTGTTAAGTTTTCGTAGATCGCTAGACAAAAAAAAATAAGTATTTATTATGAGTTAATTTTGGTGCGTTCATCGAGAGTTAACTCCAAGAACATCGGAGTCTGAAGTATACACTGTTAGCTTGAAATCAAAACCATCGGACTTATACTCTTAAAAAATGCATCTACTAAAAAAAAACCCACCATTTGACTGATAAAAAGACTATAAAAGAACTAAATGTCTTTATAAAATTGGATGTTAAAATAGAAAACTGTATACACCTTAAATGTGACAATCACATTTCAACACCGTAGTCGCAAACGGGTCGCTTATTTAAAAAAGTGTTGAAGTTTGAGTTTAATTCATGGCAGCCAATACAGAGAGACATGTTCCCTTCCTACTCGTGCCTTCTACCTGCACACAAGATGACGAGCAACAGAAAACTAACAAGTGTCATAACTTCGAAAATAACTCATTCACAGCCTCCATGACATCAAAAGGAGGATAAGCAGCGTGCTGTTCGGGGTACGAAATGGTTGACTTATTTTAAATACTCAATTTTGAACACACAATAAAATAAAATAAAGTTGAACTTATATTTTCAAAACATTCTTCAAAATATTTTCAAAACATTCTCTAACAAAATTTAAAACAAAAATGTTTTGAATAAGGTGTCAAAAACAATAGGTAATTTGCTTAACATTTTATGTCCCCTACAGAATATGGAAAGTTATAATATTTGTTTTTTCAGGTTGATCCCTAAAGAGAGAAATATAATAAGAAATATAAAAATATAATAGTGTATTCGGGGTGGAAGGGACACCGACACGAAAACGGTTACGACGTATTCAGTACATCATTCTGAGCCCCCCATATAGAAATTGTTCGTCAGTTATTTTTTTTAAATCAGCTGTTCCATACATTTTGACCGTGTAAGTATTGCACTTTTGTAGCGCGTTTTGTGTGTTTTAAGCAGCGGTTTTTTTTAAATTACCGGTTACAAATTTCTATGTGGGGAGGCTCAGAATGATGTACTGAATACGTGGTAACCGTTTTCGCGTCGGTGTACCTTCCACCCTGTATATTATTAAGCAAAGCAATATAGGTACAATAGAGCATGACACCATCAGCATGTAACCTGGGGCCTAATTCTGCTATTACAATAGACGACAATAGTGTCAGAATGGTCTGTCATTGATTTCATAATTGTTGATTTTGACAAGTTTTGACAAGTCAAAATCAACAATTATGATATCAATGACAGACCATTCTAATGGTAATTCTAATGGTCTGTCATTGATTTCATAATTGTTGATTTTGACAAGTTTTGACAAGTCAAAATCAACAATTATGAAATCAATGACAGACCATTCTGACACTATTGTAATAGCAGAATTGGGCCCCAGCTCTCATACAAGGTCATCTAAGGCCTAGAACTCACGCTTCGTGAATCCAACCATAGAGTAATTGATGCACACTCCACAATCAGAGATAGTAGTAGAACTCTGAGTGGCAGAGCTCGTCCGGGGAAGTACTACTACCACACCTATTTTCAAACGCCAAGCGGCTTGACTGCGTTGCGTATGAAGGGTATGGGAGCCGGTATTACCACAGGCACACAATATAAGACATTCCACCTTTGTCTCTAAGATGGCTACGCCTATAGACAATACCAGAGGAATGACAGATGTCTATAGGTGGCGGTGACCACTAAACCATAAGAGTCACCTGCTTTTGTCATCCAATTATAGGATAAGATAAAAAAAATATAAAAAAAATACAAAAATATGTTTTAAGAAGAACACAGAGCAAGGAGACGCCTCGGTGGCCGCTGTCAGTGCGACGATTCCGTGCTCTGTGGGATTAGTTATAAGTAAAGTACCTACTTTATAATAAAGAGTAGGTACCGAGCCACATTACATCAGTGGCTCATTTTAATATAAGAAAATAAGTAGTAAGTAAGTAGTAAGTAAGGACCTGTTATTTTCACATAGATTCTCCGGAACATAGCAATAACTAAGATTTGTAGGTGTTATGGTTAGCAGCACCAGAGCTTAGACCTGGATGATAAGGCTTGTGGCCAATGCCCTTTCCAAGTCGCTCTGGTGGTCTGCTTAGGGTAGTAAAATAGAATTAGTAAATAGCCAATACTATGAACGAAGTTATACAGACAGTTAACAAACGGTCATGTTCATTTTCAAAATCATATTTCAGCAGAAGCTGCACGCATTTAAGTTCATTATCTTGGTATATTAGTTTCAGTACCTATGTTTGTTCTATTACGTATGACATTTGTAATGTTATTCGTGTTTCACGTTCGTATGTTAATTGTACTTTAATTATATAAGTTGTATGGTCGTAATTAGTGTTTATTTATAAGCGATTATGTGTGAATAAGCTCAGAAGAGAATTGGCCCCACATAATGCAATACTTATGTGGTGGATTTAGGAAAGGATTCTATGCATCTCTCTGCCCGTCACTAGCTCTGTCTGTCCCCCATAAGTATACCTATTCTGATTCAACTTAAACACATAACCATACTTACTTACATTAACATTTTAAAGAAAACAGGTAGCTAAGGTGAACCTATAATATAAGTATAAGTTCCTACGGAACTGATTTGCATTCTATAGAGTAAAATAGAAATAATAATAATTTAACCAATATCAGTAGGTAATTAATTACAATGTCAAACATTACTTGATATTTTATTGTGGGTTCATTACAACGAAAGTTACATTTACTACCAGCAAATGGCATTGCATTCGTATCTAGAAACTGGATTTCATATTAGACATAACTACCATACACTACACATACTACAACTTTATATCAATAATTATAAGTTAATAGATTCCACTTTTCGGTAATAGGGATATCCGCCAATACCTGCAGGTATCCCTATCTGATGGGCTGGTCAAGCTGATGTGAATTCCGCGCCAGAAACTAAAGAAATTCGGCCAGCCCATACCTAATGGGGCACTTGTAAGATCTTACTTGCAATAACTGATGCACGTAAACAGCCTCTTCCCTGGGTCAACGAAGACGTGGTATGACGTAACTCCTTTGTAGCCTCTGATGAAGCTAATGTCATTAGTATTGGATATTGGGAAAATTCTTGCCATTATTCCCTTCAGATTGACCACATCTGGATCACGCTGGTGATCCAGTTTTTTCAAGATATCAATTTCAGTGTTGTAATAAATATTCGATGTTAAATAATTAACAATCACTCGACTCTTATTAATATTAAATGGGCTATTCAGTGTAACAATATTATCTAATCAATGTAAAATAAATGTGTCGAGTTACCTCATGATTTATCCAAGTTACACCACACTTGCTTCGTTATCTTTTATTATATTTGATGTAGGTACTATGGTCAATGTTTCCATTTTATAAAACCATCTCACGATTGTCTATCCTTTCGTCTTCAAAAACAAATATTTTACATAGATACGTCTTGAAATCTTGTTTTCTTACGCCAGATTTTAATGGATTCACTCAAATCGAGTTAACATAAGTAATGTATCATTATCATCGCGTCATATCATCAAAAATAATGTTCTTATACACGGAGTCGACGTTTTCGTATAAGTATTTTCATGTTAAAATGTACTCATTTCTACAGCCTGACGGTATAGGTAGGTATTGAATAGAAAAAGGGGTCCTTTTGGGCACTAAAATATTTTAAAATATTATTCAACGATCAAAATTATAGTGAAGAAACGCTCTTACGTGGCGTGACAGTCGTTCAGTGCTGAACTGTCGTGTATGATAGAAAACCACAAGCGGTTCGCTTTCGTTATCAAAATGGTTCTTGAAAAATCCATGATTATAGACCCCTTTGCAAAGCGTTGGGACCAATGTACACACGGATTAGATCTCTGCCTACATTGGCAATGTTCATCTGATGAGGCGTAGCCACTCGTGAAGATTGATGGCTTCTACTTCATAACTTACTACTTAAATGACCTTGTAAGTGATTGAAGTTTGTCTTTGGACAATATTATTGTCACTATTATTTAACCATTTGTATCTAGATTAAGTTCAATGTGTTTAGGGAGTTAAGTATCTATTTGTGTATTACCTACTAAGTTACTATAGACTTACCTAATATTTAATTTTAACAACAGTGTATAACCAATTATGGTGTTACCTGTGTAGGTACGTATAATTTATTTAAATATATCATAAATCGTATAATCTATGAAATGTCGACTTATACTTTGAAAGCACTCTGACTGCTGCCCAAGAACATTGGATATATCGTTACTTCAAACATATCTGTTTAATTTAAGTATTTCCAACACTCAAGCGCTGAATATGCTATCTGTACCTTTTGCATTTTATAGTTCTGGAAATTTCGCTAGACACGACTCTCCTTCCTAAATCTGGTACAATCTGATATTCAACTTACTTCTTTACACATTGAAAATCTTGGAATGAAAAAGTATTCATAAATGTCGAAATGACGAGTTACCTAAGCAAAAGTAAGTAATATAGCCAAAAATACAGTTTTTGTTACTAGCAAGCTGTCAGATAGCATGTCATCACTTGACGAATTATCATAATCTCTATAGGAAATAAAATCAATTCTGTAGAAACATAAATTAATCAAAGACTTTAAAGGCAAAATGCCTTCTTTTTATGTAATTTTAAATGTTAAATAAAATGTGTTGATCGACGCATCAACAATAATGGTGTTTTATTTATGAACAATCCTACCTTACCTACCCCCTACCCCCATAAACCTTCAGCGAATATCTTGGAGTCGAGTACATCGTGGCAGGTGGTAAAAAAGTATATAATTATTTAATTTAGCTCTGGTGCGTTCCTCTTGGATCCTGTACATTTCTTGAAAACAGCGCCATCTGGGAATAACCTTTGAACCAGAGCCATGATGGCTTTATATTTTGGACAAGCGCCATCTGTTAAATATTATCTAAACGACCTACACACAGCCTTGCTACACACGCATGTGCTTCAATAGTACTAGTGATCCACCACTACGAAGCTCTGGCCTGAAGTTATGCAGTACCCAGACCTGCAAATGCTAGATTCAGAAGACAGATGGCACCAGGCATGGCAGAGCTTCGTAGTGGTGATAGGCGTATTTTATTAGTAATTCTTGAATACTGATTATTTTTATCCGAAAGAAACCTTTGTCAAGACATCCGTATGTTTTTGTTACTTTGAGGTACTATGTAGGCACCTAGAAGTATTGTTTTAAGGAATCTGGGAATGTAAGTGTTTAGTAAGAGTAGCAGGCCCTCCGGCTAAATGGTGTGGCGATTTTCACAGGGTTACTGGTATTTAGCAGGTTTAATGATTAGTCTAGAAATGAAACACTCGACTCCCCGAGTTAAATACCGTGCGCTTTGTAAAGCAGTGGAGTGATATGGGCTCTTGATGATACTTTCAAACCAAACACAGAGTTGTGTTTTCCGCCCGTGTAGTGATACACTAACTTCACTACTGATAATGATGACTGGGATGGATGTGCGACCACAGTGACAACACTTTCATATTGGTGGTACCTGGGTGTTAAGTCGCACATTTGATATTGTCTTAATTATTGCAAGCCAAGCTTTTGGAATAACATGAATGGACTGCTGTTATGGTAGCTATAAATAAAAAACAAAGTTACACATATTTCCTTTATTCAAGTACTTCCTAAGTATAACATACATAAAATCTTTCAAAATATATTTTTTATACTTAACAAAAAAAAATACACAGGTAAAGGGTTTTATGTATCTACGTGGTAGGGTTGACTACTGATTTTAAACACAGTATATTGATAAACTTACATGTTCTATTAAGTTATGTATTAAACTCATGAGAAAGCTTCTGTGGAGAAGTCTGGCTAAAGTAATTTGAACATAAGGTTCAACGTACTAAGACAGCATACAGCTATCGAAAAGTTCTACTGCGATAACGATTACAACATTGGTTCAATTGTGGATTAGGCATTAGAAATAAAAACTAAACGATGGAGATAGCGTAGATATATGACTTTCTATACGCTATCTCTATTGTTATAGGTTGAATTCGTTGCAGAGTTTACATTAAAAACCTTTTTCATCCTCACCATTACTCACAAATGCCTAAAAAGTATAATATTTTTTTCAAAATTGTAAATATTCGCAAAATAATAATAAAATTATAAATTGTCCTTACGTACGATTCCTTTAGAGAGCAAGATCCCCCAGACGTTACTTATATTCTAAATAACAAAATGGGGACAGGCTTGGACTTGAGCACACAATTTGTTACGCAGAAAATTGGTAGTCTGGAGCTCTGAGATCTTGTACTATTACATCACATCACCTTATACATAATGTCATTCATTATTACAATAATTTAGTACAATAGTACTGACAATTCCTAACTAATACAACAGAAGAGGATGACTCTTACTGGGACGAACAACTAGGCACCTGCACTCAACTTGAAAATACGGTCACTGACAAATCAGTAGTACCTACCAATTGAACGCCGAAAACCGCAATTACTGTTACCGAAATAAGATCGGTGACGAAGTCAAAATACCACGAACATATAGTAGACAGCGTTAGAAAAACGCCCCAACAATGGCTATGAACTATTTGTAAACTTTTAGTCACAGATCTTCGGTGTGGGAACAAAAATACACAGATGAACTGGTGCATACGCAACGGGTGCAAAAATCTCCGGTCCAAGTTCAGCGAGGTGCCAAGCTGTTCAAATAATGCAAAACGTACTCAGGAGAATCTTGGATCTCTTCAAGACTGTTTTACCTTGCCCCTGTACTTCCCCCTATCAACCCATCCCTGTAAAATCATTTGAACCCACATATAGCCATACAAAGATGTCAATCTTATCCCCACTTGGTGCTACATTGAGTTTTGATGCCCTCATACTGAAATTTTGCATATACGTTGTAAGGTGTACAGAAAACGACATAGGGTACCTTTCATCCCGAAAAAAGTATTGTTCCCAAGGAAAACAACAAGAAAGTTCTTATGATAATAGATAGCGCCACGTGTATTTCGAATTATGTTTGAATTACAGTATTACAAGGAGAGTACAACCCGAAATAATTATCAAATTCAAAATTAACGCGAGCGAAGTCGCGGTCAAAAGCTAGTGGCAGTAGCTATCTTTTATTGAAACAAAAATAATATAAATCTGGAAATAAGTTGAAAATTCCCTTTTGCGGGTTTGTCTGCGTTAATAGTACTGCATCTATATTGATTGTTTCTGTTTAATAGCACTATAAAAGCCTTAAAAGTATCAGGATAGAGAGGACGGAATCGCCAGTCTGTCTTTACAATCACAAAGGAATGTTTCCACGTGTCTAACGGCCCGATTACACGCTCCATCTTACTTGCACAAACAAGCTATGTTAATATGGCTAGACGGTATAGTGAGCACACTTCTTGGCTATGGTGTAGACACCATGTTGTTGGCATAAACTGTTCGCGTGCGCACGACGCCGGTGCAGGCCTTTGTGTGGAATCGTTCACATCCTCGAAATACAAGCAGACATCGGTGGGAAAGAATAATGTAAATAATATTTAAAATTAGGTTCTCATTATCAATACGACGTTTTTCCTAACCTTTACCATCACTCAATAGATATTAATGGGATATATTAATTGAAGTTAGACCCTTGATATGCACTTTTAGGATATACATATATATAATTATTTAAAACTTTTTAATTCGTATTACAATATAATAATATTACGAGTATTTAGAAAACAAAAGTAAAAGACGCGAGTTAAAACGAAACAATAAAAGTCATTCGTAGGGATGAAGACAATTATAAATAAAAATGTTTCATGCATTCAGAACGCGTGCTCAGCGTCTAACTTCGTAATAGACGTGGAAAAGTATTTATTATGATTTTCAATTGAACTTAACCACTAGAGCGCAAAAGTAATGAGATTGTAAATTAATTCTACAACGCTCCTGTATTTAAATATTGTTTTAAAAAGTTTAAATAAAAAAATAAGTGTTCCTCTTTAAAAATACAATAAAATATATTTAAATGGGATTTTAGATGCACGGTTGTTTATTGTCAACAAGTAACTACAATAAAGGGGTAAGAAAGTTACCAATACTTAAAGCTTTTCTAACTACGCCATTCTATATAGAGGATAATTGAATGAATTTTAGAATGACAAAAATTGATTTTATTCCACAACCAATGTGTTAGTAGGTACATGTCTTAAATATTAGCACAAGAAAGCGATAATTTCAAAATAAATCTTTCACTCAAATTAGGGGTTTATGAATTAATGTGAATAGCAGCCATGTTAACATAATCAGTCGACCTTTTAAATATCTTGTTGCTGTCTGATGGCATAGCGGCTGAGATGGCATAGTAGCAATATCTCCGCCTTTTGTAGACCAGTGGCGCCACTGCGTGCTCAGATAAGTGCACAACGAAAAACCAGTGCGTGACGAACGATCAAGGAGACACTACGTCGTCGGTTTTGGTGACTAGTTCCCAATAAGTTTTATTTTTGCTGATGAAAAAGTACAATTCCAGATGGTCTACATTGGCTAACAGGTATCTATCAATGTATTTTTTAGAACTGAGTGTGACAAATCCGTTGTAGTAAGCAAAGTTATTTAGCTTGTAGAATAAAATAAATGCAATTTATTTTATACGTAGGTACCTACTGGGTGAGAGGGTGGCCATTTCACGGAGTAGGCGATGCTGAAAGTTTTGATAAATTTATTTTATGGATTTATTGTAGTCTATTTTGTAAGATATTTTTAGCATTATAAGTAAATAAAAATATACCTTTTTGTTTTATTAATGGCGCCATATATTCGAAAAACGGCAAGGCAAAGTTGGGACGAAAAAAATATGAGAGATGCAATCGCAGCGATTCGAAACCATGAAATGGGTGGCACGCATTGACAGCAAAGGCATACCAGTCCAGCTACTACACTCCGACGCCGACGTCGAGCAGAAAAAGGAGAATCGTCCAAAGGGTATTTAGATGGTGATAAAGCTACATTTAGTAGAGAACTTGAAAGACAAATAATTAAACATTTACAAGAGGTGGAAGTGCGTTTTTTTGGAATGACTACGACTGATTTGAGGAAGGTTGCTTACCAAATAGCTGTTGCTAAGAAACTACAGGTTTAGACTGGTTGAGAGGCTTTAGGAAACGAAATCAGTCCCTTTCTCTTCGATTACCCGAAGCTACATCGGCAGCCAGAGCGCGAGGATTCAAGTCCAGTTGGAAACATTTTTTAAGCTGTTAATGCCATGCCATCAAATATGGAATGTTGATGAATCTGGACTTAGTACAGTCCCATCACAAAATCCGACAGTCTTTGCCACAAAAGGCACAAAACCTACAAATTGCCTACGGTTGGGTGTACGCCATCTTATCCGTAGGGCTAGGGTGAGATAGATTTTCAATACTTTTTATTTTAATGTTTGATTATTGTCCAAAGAAAGAATAGTTTTAATTTGTTTTATTGATTGTTTTTATGATGATAATAAACCACAATTTGATACAGAATTGATATTTATTTCAATTTCGTTAAGATTCTCCTAAAATTAAATGTTTTCGAAATCTATGCCATCTCAGAACACCTTCCCCTATTACATACGATTAGTGTTAAACACATTAAGTTCTTGGTGCATCGGGCCCTCATATAAAAAAATACCGTTTTTAACACAACTCACTTAATAACTTTCCAACATCTGCCAATATCGATCGACACTGATCAATGAAAATTACCACTTCGAATCCTGGTTCATAGTGAGGCAAAACTTAACAATATTGTATAAAGCTACCGGTACGGTATACAAGTGACTAAAACTTTTTAAACTTTTGGGTTTAAACCTAAAGTACATTACGTTTTTATTACATTATTGTACGGATATATAAGGTACAAATATGCAAAAAGGTACTCTGTCATAGGTACTGGGATAATACTCGTACTTGTTGGCTAAAAATTATTGAAATGGAGCTATTTATTTCAATAAATGTACAGATTTCACACGGGATTTTTTTTGAGATTCAACTCGATATTTTGTTTACCAAATTGCTTTGTTAAATTAGAGAAGCCCCATTTTAAATGTTTTTGCCAACTTTTACCATTTAACACATAAATTATACACGATTAGGTATTGATAGATAAAAAAACTGTCTTTTTCACACAATTAGACAAATATATGCACTTGATTGACAGAATAAGGATTAAAAACCACACAAAATCAGACTTGAAAACAGTGCGTTTCAGAAAAACAACTACAATATTAAACTCCTATTAAATATATCTATATTATAGACGGAAATTTTAACAAAATATCAGTGTTTTAGCATAATAAAAGCGAAAAGAATGTACAGACTTAAAACAAACTAACGTCTTTACTTAACGAAAGGAACCAATCATAAACTAAGACGATAGGGACGGTATCGAGAAATTCACGAGCCACAAATGCTTTAATGAAGAATAGCTATATTAAACGAGATTCAATATGATTATTTTACCCGACTGCGAGCGAATCAGATAGTTTAGCTAACAAGCTCAAATTAAGCAAAATGTCAAATCCCTAAACTTATTACAAAAAGCTGTCTTTAATAGTATCGTAGAACTTAGAAGTAGTCGCAGTCGGGTTTATTTAATTGATTATTATTATTATTATTATCTTATCTATTTAATTATCCTTAAATTACTAAACCAGCTAGTAAACTAAAACTAACATTTATAATATTGTAAATTGTATCGACTTGATTACTGAATAAGTATATTAATATAGATAAACATGGTCTACAAAGAAGAGATTCTCAAGAATCAGTTGTGTAAGAGATCATAATGAGTTGAGGATCCTAATTTCGATCGGATTATCGGAACAATAATTGATTTATAAGAAACATCGAATTACAACATTCGCTGAGACTAATACTACAAGCTCTGATCGGCTTTATAGCCTGATTACATCAAAATTACTAAATATAATTACGACATATTTTACTCCCGTATATCGTCATCGACAGTTGGAAAGCCGTGGTCGTTCGTCGCTTATGTTCGGATGAAGTCCCATTGGTTGGTGGGCTGGTTGTCGCAAATAACCATGATGAGAGGCTCACCCCTGTAAGCTCGGTCGACTCCGAGGCACATGCCCGCAGCCGTGTTGTATACTGGGCTGCCACCCTGAAAGAAACACAAAAAAAAATTACAAATTAGGTACCAGCATTTAAAACAAAACCGGCCTAAAGCGGCTTCTGTGTCGGATACGAAAGATTACATATTGTATACGTAGACGATTTATGTTTATGTAGACGGGCAGACATAGGATGTCGCACCATAACCGTACCGGGCTCTTTTGGCACCCCAAAGATACGTAAACTAACATACTGGCAGGAACTACAACCAAAGATTTCGGTTTCATGTAAGTTTATAGGACTTTCATATCAACCAACACTTGCGTCAGTTCAGACTTGAAAAAAGCCACTTGTGGTTTTAACATTCCAACCAACTTCATTTCGAAATTTGACAGCTTGGTATTGGTCTAGTTGTCGCAAGAGTCGGAGAGAGAGTTGAGAGACCAAGCGTTAATGAGGTTTTCATCACTCTTTTCTTACTACATAGTGGACTTAAACATAATTAGCGTTATGTGGGCGGATCCCTCTGCCTAACCCTTCGGGGGCAACAGCCGTGACGCAACAGCTCCATAGATAAATATATGTAGTAAGGCTAATACAATACAACAAAAATGTTAGGCAATAGCTTCCTTTTCCCGTTTCATAAGCAACTTATAAAGCGAGAAAAAGAGATTTATATTGGCCGGGTGGACCGCAAACCGGACATAATATAACTGGCATACATTTCAAGAACTCGACTCACAGTTTAGGCAGCTAAAAATCGTCAAGTCGAAGGAAAACTGGTTGCAAGACATAATTTTAGGAGTTTATTTTCTGATCACAAAGAAGACAGACCATCTATGTTCTATGTTAAGGGCTTTGGTTTCCGCACTTAGTCCCTGAAGTGGACCATTGTGCGTGAGCCATGGTGACCGTTACTCCTACCAGCCCGCCTACCTCCAGAAGCAAATCAAACTTCCCGGTCTACGCAGGACATCCACAAGGGATCTTGGTGTTCCAAGAGTCTCCTCGCGAATCTGGGTGACGCCGGCGCACTCGAAGAGTACATGCGCTACCGTTTCCTCCGCCTCCATGCACGCTCTGCACAGGGGACTGTCAGTGATACCTAATAGGGTGTGGAAGTGTTTGTTCAGTGACCAGAGTCCAGTGATGGTCCCCGCCACCAGTTGATCTGGTTTCTCTTTAAGGACTGAAGAACTGAGGCACTGTCGGAAAGTATGCGAATATGGGTATCCGTAACTTCCCTGACGTATATGGCGTGTGCTGATTGGATAATACTTTTTACCTATTTTAATGTTTAGGTAGGAGAAGACTCCGACACCTGTCCCGTTATCGATATTTGATCCATCAGTGTAGATACTAGATCCTTAGCTTTTTTGGACCTGAGTAGTCACACATCTCTGCAGTGAGCTCTATGTTGTAGTACTTGATAGCAGTGGGTCTTCAGAGTTCTGTCGCGAGTTCTGTGGGTGATGCCATCATGGGCTGTTGTTTGATTGCATCCTCTTTTATGCGTGTATGTTTGATTCTGGAATTGTTACTTAGGGTGCCGGATACTTCGAGCCTAAAAGGCGCTTGGGTCGCCTTCTCTCTTACGACGAGGTGTAGAGGTGGCAACCCCAGCATCACCTGTAAAGCGGCAGTGAGTGATGTTCTCGTGCTACCGGTGATTGCTACGCAGGCAAATCTTTGTAGCTTCTCGAGATCCTTCTGTGCTGAGCTCAGGTTGGTCCTTGATCACTAGACAGATCCTCAATGGGATTATTGTAGTTTCCCCATTGCGACAGGAAACGAAATGTTATGAGATTAAAACAAAGAGTATACTCGCCTCAAAATGATGTAATACTTGTGACAGGTAACTAGAGGTCAGAGTCATCATACTTACAAGTAATGCACCGGATGGGCCTCCCCTCACCATATTTTTGCAGATCACAATCCCAGGCAATGCCGTTAAGGTTCTTAAATAAAAAGGGAAGTCACATTTACAAGCACAGCTCAACATTTACTTGCATCTCAACTGCAACTCGCTAAAATCCACTCGCAAATGCTTCCGATGCGAATGAATGCGGATGCTACGACCGGACTTCTCGCTCTACTAAATGATACCTTTAAGTAACAGAATGAGATAGATACACTCGAAAACGATGATGCCGTGCATGCCAATGTGATTTCACTCTCAAACCTGAACGGTTCCAGTGGTTGCGCTGTTGATCCCATGCAGTGGTTGCCGATATGGTACCTAAACAATGACCTTCTACCTAGGGGCCTTATCTATAAGTATAATTAATAGACTCACAGCTCCAAACATCTTTTCCCATTCCTCTGAAGATGGTTGTTCGTTACATCTTCCGTGGCTCAGAATCACATTGTTGAAGGGATCATAACAGAGTATGTGGCCCAACTCCAGCTGGATTTTGATCGCTTTCAAATCCCAAAAATGTAGGGCTTTAACAAAATCCACGCGTTTGTATGCATTCTAGAAACGAAACGTTTTCAATTGCACGCATGTTGGACACATTTTATTATATTTCATCCATTATTGAGTTTTAAAAATACTCATGCGTACAAATGTTTCGACGACATCTACTAAACGTTTCAGCCCTTCGACATACCATGCACTAAAAACTACATACAGTTGTACATGGATCTTTTGGGAGTGGCCGAAATCTGAACTAATGTCGCCATCTTGTTTTTATTTGGATAATTTGCAGTACCAAAAGACCCTTGTAGCACTGTGAAGCTGGTCAAAATACTTTTAACTACTACTTACTTATTTGATATTCTTTTCTGTGAAACTGCTGTACAGCTGATGATACTTGTATTGACTAATACAGAAGACTAGTTTGAAAATGCTCACTTACAAGAGGTGGAAGATTCGCAGCCGATAATAGCTCTTAATAGCTATACCTTTACACGTATTATTCGACCAACATAATTTGTGAAGCGTTAGAACTACAATTACGTTGTACATGACTATTCAATTTTTATTTTTTTTCTCTGAAAGCATCATAATGTTGGTTAAGTAATACGTTCCTTTATGAGAGCTTTTGAGGGAACTAGAACCCCTAGGCCTTCAACATATTAAAACGCATACTCTTTCACGCAAGATTATAGCCAGGTTGTAAAGAAACTAGGTATATGTGTCTACCCCCTCCTGTTCAAGGAGAGAAACTCCACGTATCGCTGAGCTTGCTTTTGCGGTCCACAAATAATTATGGTTTACTATTAAGTAGAATAGTTTAAAGCAGATAAAAAAAATAGCTTACCATTCCGCCATGCCTGCACAGTAAGTTGTCGCCCATAGGTTACTTATACAAGAGAAAAGTTAAAAACATTGAAATAATTATATAAAAGTGACATACGGAACCCTTGTGCTTCCATTCCTGTGATCCTCCAAGTTCGTGGCATTTGCTTAGCTTCGGTGCTACATTGTTAGATGCGTCTAAGCATAGGGTGCGTCCTAATACCAGCTCATTACGAGACGATTCAAACCACATCTGAAATGTATAAGGTCAAATTAAATTTCTAGTGAAACACCGAAGACCTTATGGGTATCGACATTTTAACATAATTAAATAATACATAGTAGTTTATATAGTTATCACTTGCTTCTATAAAGGAAAACATCGTGAGGAACCAGCATGCCTGAAAGATAAATAGATCTCGACGTCATGTAAAGCCAAGTCAAAGGTCCATGGGCGGCATAAAAACTCTGATACTTACCAGGTTAGGCACAAACCACGCGATAAAGAAAAAGTAATTTAATTATGAGAAACCATATTATTTCTGATAGATTGACCTGCCCGCTGGTTGTGCCCTCGTCTCATATATCTACTTACATCGTATTATCTATTAGTAGGCGAAACTTCAGAGACGACGCCTAAACAAGGAGTTACAAAAAATAAATAATCACCTGGCTCAAAATTCTCATGCAGCTGGCGAGTACCAAGCCACCGCCCTTGGTCTTAACGTCCTTCTCACTTTGGATACATAGTGAAGTATTCTTCAAACGGATCTGATACGAATCGGTGTAGTTCCGTTTACTGAAATATAAACATCTTATGTTGATACGTAGTAAATAAATATAATTTTCCGGGAACCAATCTAGAGACCGGCGTGACTGCCAGAATAAGTCATACTATCATAACTATTTCTGCAGCCAAGCCATTGAGTTCCAATTTGAAGACTATGAGAGCTTAATGTACCTATATGTATACACGTGATGGTGACTGCTTACCTTCACATTGTATACCAATCAATCACAACAGAGGAAAAGTCTTGTATACCAAGGGAAGGAGTCAACCTCGACGCGCTATCTACAGAGCCTGTCATATTATCGTTAGCAGACAGATATTAGGAGCCTCCTCAACATCATCATCATTCTCTTGCCCTTGTCCCAATTTATTTGGGGTCGGCGCAGCATGTCTTCGTCTTCCATACTTCTCTATTACTCGTCATCTAATCAGACACCTTTTTTAGTGCTATACTTATTTTTCTTTACACAGTCCATTCATCGTTTCTTTGGTCTTCCTCTACTCTTATACCCTTATAAGATATACGTTAGGAGCCTCCTATAGCTGTTTTAAAAATATGTGAAAAGCGCAGTTTCAATTAAGCTGGGCAGCCGTGTAAAAAACTACATAGTAAGTACTTAACAACAATTGAATGACTTTAATTACGCAGGAAAGCGTTCGACTTTCGTTCCATTTTCTCGGTCTGTTTCCTTAGTTCTTTCTCCCCTACTAAACTCATAAAAACACATGGCATTTTCAGAAGCTAAAAAGGGAAATACTTGTGTATATTTTCAAACGGGAAGAATTAATCAAGGTAGTGTTCAACAGAACCAAAACCTTTCCCTCAACAATAACCTATTAGCTCGCGCATTGTATTGTTTAACCCCTTTATTACGTGCCCCGGGAAGGGTAATACACTGTGGGACCTAACGTATTACACGGACATGACCACGACCGACTTTAGGCCGCAGAAGTTTCGACCAGTTTAGTTCAACATAGCGGCCGGACAAGTCTTCAAATACAAGTATATGGCCACAAGTGCCTATCAATATGAGAGAAAACTTACCGCGAATGCCATGGCTGGAACTTATTCTTCTCAACGTCATTAAGAGCCGCCGCCCTCTTCTTAGCCATTGTGTTGTCGCCAGCCTCCATTTCAGGGTAAACATTATCCATGTACCATTTGAATGATTTGCAGTTCAGGCTTTTTCGTAAATTGTGTCTGGACGTCAGGTCTCCGAGTTCTAAGTGAACCACCCCTGGGTTGTGTTCAATCACCTTATCCTAAAATTGAAGAAAAAGAAATGAGACTTCAGTCATTTATGTAGTTTAATTCTGTCTTCAATGAGCTTTCTTCAGGCAATTTATATGTTCGTGTTGTGAAATTCTTTCAGTGTTGCGATGTTCCCACTGACGACTCAATCTTATTCCTGGAAACTTACAAGGGTTAATGATGCTCTTTTTGGCCAATCGTTTTTTACTAATGACGGAAGATGAATATTTAATGACATCATGCTACTAGCATGCACTGTTTTCAAAGAATTAAGTAAAGTCAAATAAGTAATATTCTCATAAAATTTACGAGATAGATTTTTTGTTTCGTAGCTTAGTAAGTACCTAATACTTACCCAAATTGCTAATTAGTTTTTTAAGGGGAAAACCTCGTAGGCCTGTGTAATGAAGGCCATAACATGGTGCTATCTTTCCTATCTGTGCTCATTGAATAAATCAAATCAAATTATCGTAATGACTACTTGAATGTAAGTACGTTAGTTAATAGGAACAAGTGTGATAACTGTCATCTGTACGACATGGTGAAATCATCATAACAAAGCAATGACCTCTGGCCTTTACGCTACGTTTGTTATAGATCAATAATATGAGCACACGCTAATTGAGTATCGATAAGTTATATTATAAACGTATTTTTTCTTTTGAGATACGGGTCCTTAAAAAATTTAAGAATATTTAAGACACGTTTCATGTAACTGAGAATTTATCATTTTGTCCATGTGTTTAATGCACTTATAAACTGCAGGAGCACCCTATTTATCCACGTCTGTTTGTTTCCGAATTCATGGGTGTGTTGTCTATGTCCTAGGTTTAGATGTCTGTGTTGTCTAAGTTTATGGCTAGGTTTTATCATATTAAAGTCCGAACTAGCAAAACTTTAAAGCCTTGTTTTAAGCACTTTCTTTACATCTCCACGTTACAAAGTAAGAAATAAAGAAGGGTACATAAAATCTACTGACCACGTATTCGTCCATCCAAACGCGGGCCATACGCATCGAGTTGCGTAGCATGAAATCTTCCTTTTCACCGATACCATAGGGACGACGCTTTCGGAAAACATGGCCGACGCGACTGCAAGGCATCAGCTCCAGAGAACCACCACACATCCAAATCTAAAAATAAAACAATGTGAACAATTTTTCGCTTTGATACTTCATTTAATCCTTTGACAATGTAATAAGATTAAATTCATCCACCCCATACTAGTTTTATTTGAAGTGTAAGCTCTGGTGTTTTAAATAGATAGTTATGGCTCGCTCACTATTCCATAAGACTTAAACATGACGAGCGAAATATGGGTGTACTAACATATCACGCACCTTAGTACATCCCTAAAAAGAAACTCAGATATCAAGCATGCTTACCCTGAAAGATAATTCCAGGTTCTCCCCTCCCCACACATTCATGCCTTCATCATATTTTCCGATATAGTTGAAGTACTCGCGGTAAATAGCGAATAGTCCGCCAGCCATGGTCGGTGATTTGATCGGTTTCACAAAATCTTCCTCGGCTGAAAAGACAGTCACATTGTAATTCATGGGAAAGTGAGGTTTCAACAGAACCACTTATGTATAGCAGAATACGTGGAAATAGAGGGCACTTTTCACCCGAGAAGGTCATGAGACACATGACATCTGGTTTTAAATGAATACAATGAACATAAAATTATGTTGTGCAATACGGACATCGATTTTACGCATCGGGAAATTGAAACAATTACCGATTAAACCAAACTTTGCTTCAGCGACCAACGTAAAACAATCAACACTCCATACATCGAGTTAAAATCACCAAAACAATCGATAAAAACTGTAGTGCACTTACTTATCAATGTTCCTTTCGGCAAGTTATCCCATTTAAAGTGTAAACCCCAGTTAAAACCTCCTCGGACCAACGGACTGGATGAGTACTCGAATGTGTCGGCGTTGATTACGTCAATGACGGGGGTGACAGCGCGCTGGGAGAATCTCATATCAGTCTTGTCCACACCCTCAGCGAGACGTGTCAGCAACGGGGGCAACCATTCTATGTTCACTTCAATGTGAGAGTCAAGAAACACTAGGACCTAAAACATACAAATCGTTTTGGAATGCATGTGTTGAGTACTTTCATCAATATTAAATATCATTAAAATTCCTACTGAAAACTTTACAACTCAGATTGTACTCACTTCACCAACGCTGTTCTCAGCTCCATATAACCTCGCCCGTATCAAACCCTCTCGCTTGGCAGTCTTTAACAGCCTTATATTGAACTCATCCCTATTATTTTCAGTAGTCTTCCTTTCAGCAACATTAGTGTCGTCATTGATATAATCCACTACATTCTCCACATCAATATTATTTGTCTCAAGCATCTCTTCTTCCCTGCGCATTCGGTTATTCAATTCATTGACAGATTTCTGCACCGCATCATGTAGGCCATCTATTTCACTAGAGTCGTCAACTAGAATAATTTCCTTGAGATGTTTCAGGTCGGTACGATCCAGTATTGAGTGAACCGAACGCATCAGGGTGTGGTAGTGCTCATTGAAGAAACAGATTATAACGGAGGTTTTCGGGAGTTTATCAGAGTATTTTTGAATGCGACACCTGGGAAAAATAAGTCAACTAATAAGACTACTGCTACATCAGTCGAGATTATTCAGTCATGTGATAATCATTTGAGTTTGATAGTATAAAAACTATACCATAAGTAGCTAACTTAAACATGGGAATGTCTCCCTAAAGCTCTGCTCCTGTACTTACAGTTTATTCCTAGTGTCAGGCAAACCGCGGTGATCACCAATTCTTTGCGAGATCAGAGTGTTAAAAGCATGGGCGCTGTAGCCACTGTCACGGATCCTTACATCCTCAGCGTTCCGAATCAGACCAAATTGGTTATCTAAGGACATCGAAATAACAAATAAATATCAATCGATAAGGAAATAATCATTTTATGAGAGAATGTATTATAGTTACATAAGTATAATATAATGACACACATTCATCTCATTTAACTTCAGTCATTTTCTGCATATTTTTTCGCAACAGTTGCTGCTGGACGCTAAAATCGCAAATTTATAATTATGAATGCAGACTGCACTAGGACAAGAGGTCACAACGCGCCAGTTAGAGAAGTACCTTCAAGTTTAATGTACAGCAGAATATTTTCTACCCATTTAGTGAATCAAGCCCCCCGGAGGAAGGTCTCTCTCGAGTCCATAATAGACCAATTGCATCTTGTTAGATAGAATAAAATTCAATTGACGATATAGTCAGCCGCATATTGTAAACAAAGAGGAGTGCTTTTGTGCAGTGGCATACGCACAGTGGACGTATTGCAATAAGCACTACTGCATGCTTACTGGCGAGTGCGTCATACTACTCATACTGGTGACCCGTAACACAGGTATCTATTCTATGCCTATTTCGGGCACCAGTCTCTCATCAATGTTTATCTTGTATATTAGATTAAGTACTTCCTGTTAGTGTTAACTATAACATTTGTGATGAGTAGACATTGGATTATATGCACTATCAAAATGCATGCAAATATGCACTAAAAAACCGGCCAAGTGCGAGTCGTACTCACACGCACACAGGGTTTCGTAGCACCAAACAATATAATAAAAATATTTTGAAGACTCATTCATATGTTGTATTGTATTACATTCAACAGCAAAACTAAATTTGTTTTTCATAGTATTTTAATAAAAAACAAACGATTGACTTTGAGAAAAAATAGTTTTAGGAATCTCAATGTAATTTTTAAAGACCTATCTATAGTTTGATGATTTTTTTTTTTAGTTTCGTTGCATAAATGGAGAGCCCAATCTTTTTTTTTTTTGTATAAAAATCGTAAAGCGGTTCACAGATGCTTGCCAACATGATTAAGTAATGCTTTATGTTAGACAGACTGCGGGATGTCTAAGCTTTGTTTGGTAAACTGCGGGGTACCAAACTCATGTAGAGGACGTACTGCGGGACGTTCCTTTAGCAATTAGACTGCGGGATACGGCAAGTATCCCATACATGATTAAAAGCTGAACTGTGTCAGCAAGGAGAATGAAGATGAGCACGAGCTTTCATTCATATCAAAGCCTACACCTGTAGAAATGTTTAATCTGTGTAAACACTTTGTGTTGCGTTATGTTATTTTCAGAAGCCGATTTGTCAGAGGACATCACCACCCCCGACCGCGAAATGACACATAATCCTGATGACACACCCATGACAGAGACAGAGGCTGGCCCAAGCCGTTTAGCTGCCGCGGAGGTCTGAGCCCCTGCACAGACCTTGCAGGATATATCAGAGGGCGACGCATAGTCAGGAAAGGCGTGCGAGAGATGAACCAATCCACCTAAACCTGAGACTATAAAAGCGCGCGCCAGCACGGGCGCGCGCTTTTTTCAGTCGACGACCACCACATAGCGAGCGGACCTATACGACATCAGGTGTCACCTGTATCGTGACACTCCTTATTTTTCTAAATAGTTTCGTATGTAAGTTTTTGATTCTGATTTCTATTAATAAATTGTAAAACCTGTTCTTTTTTTTTAATTGAACGATCTTATAATATTAAATTCTTAACTAGCTGTTGCTAGGTTTGTTTTGTTAGGATATGCCACCTTCCCTAACAAAACAATACATTGTAAGAAAGTAAACGATTATAAGCTTCAGGGCAAAGTGGCATATGACCACAGCCATCCTCTGAACATGAACAACCATGAATAAACAGGGTGGCGCCGACAATACGACAGTAAATTAAACAGCTTATACCTCATGATGTTTCAAGAACAAAAATTCATTCGAATATATCCAATAGTTTAGTCACAGAACATTATTTTTCATTTACAGCATTTTCTACATGATGTAGATTAATAGTATAGCACCAACATGATAATATAATATGTGTAAGTTGTTTATTTAGTAGAACATTAATGTATAATATTGGACAGTGTGAACATAACAATTTCAGATGAGAATGTTTCATACTTTTTTACCCGACTGTGGCAAAGCCTAAAAGGAGGGTTATTAAAGTGAGATTACTCAGTAGTCCAGTTTTAGTTTTTAAACTTCCTATTAGGCGTTTGACCTTAACAATATAAATAATGAAAAATAAAAAATCCAAGTTATATCAGCAGCCAGTTGCCTTATTTATATTTTGTTTGTTCTTCACACTTATTTAAAGGAATACATAAATGAGCAGTTGTGACACATTCATGCCAGACAGGTTCTAATAATCAAAATGCCGAATACTTCATACACTTACCTAAAGCATTATCGGGCTGTGCTGTTATCCTTAATCCTAGATGTTTTGCATATTTTTCCCTCAACATCATCTTGCTTAAGTAGTCGGATTTCCCTTTATTAAGTGTTGCCTTCCACGTGTTGCCTGTATACTTTTCCAGGGCTTTTGAATCATCCATTAATAAATTCTTGCTTTCTAATGCTGCAATAGATTTATCATTGTTCTTTAGACTGTTCTTTTCGTCTAAATTCACAAAGCGATAATGGATCCTGTGCTCAGTGCTATTAATGATACTGTCACCTAAAATTTATGAAAAATGATAGTGAGGTGTTTTTTTGATGCTCCAACATCCCAGGACTGCCAGAACTTGCTTTTTTGAGTGACTAAATGATCGATAAGTGATAGTAGTACTATGTACTTTATATAAAGGTTTTGCTCAGACACCATAAGGTTATTCATCAAACTTGTGATAAGTAGGTGGTGGGGCAGCAAGCACCATACCATTTTTAATAGAGCTGAAAGTGTAACCCTTTCGGAAAGGCTCTAATTAAGCAGTTAGAGCCTTTCCGAAAGGGTTACACTTGGGTTACCCAATTTTGATTAACTGCTTAAAACAACCCTTACAATGGGTAACCCTGGTTGGAATGTGTAAGGCATAAGATGATACTTGTATTAAATTGCATATTTTAGTTATTATTGTCAGTGTTATTTCATTGCAATAAATTGAAGCTTTATGAAACAATGGGTGTTGCCTTGAAATGTGGAAAGCATAGTATGTTACGTGAATGGAATGGCATTTTGTTGAATATGGATCTTACAGCTAGTTTATATTATTACATCACTAATCGGGTCCAAAACTATATGTAATGTTGCCTATATTTTAAGTTAAGCATCTAGCAGTAGAGCAGTGAAAACTGTGTTCAAATCCATGAAATAGTTTTTGCATGATGCTCGTACAAACATACAGACAGAAAGACAAACAGCTCTAGCTGTCCAACAAAATTCTAAAAACTGTTGTTTTGGCTTCTGTTGCTCTAATAAAGACCACCCATATATATATTTTCAATATCTTCAATGTACAGACATCAGCCCGTTACAATTTTATTATATGTATATAAATTATATTTCTTTTTATTCTGTGTCTTATTTGTGCAGAATAAGCAGATTTTCTTTATTTCTAGTAAACTGTTACATCAAGTTCAGTAAGCTGAAACTACATTGAAATTATGGGTGTGGTCTTGTGCTGGAATGTGTTAAGCAAAGGTAGATGTTTGTATTGTATAGATTATTATACAGTGATTTATCAGTGTTAACCAGGCCAACTTATGAGTGAGTAGATGTGCAATATTTCGTTTTTTTTTTTACACCACACAATAATAGAAACAGTACTGTTTGGTCCAATCTGTTAACTTTAGACGGGACTTTTACTGGCAGATAGCTGATGTTATAAGGTCTAACATAGGCTACTTTTATTTTAGAAAAATAGTTAGGACTCCATGCAAAACAAAATAAACCAGAAATTGTTAACAAAATCTGATGCAAACAGGTAAGTAATATTTTTTTATAACAAATTCTCGTGAACGAAGGTCGGGCAACAGCTAGTATAGTACTAAAATCAGAACTACTTATCCAAAAACAGTAAGAGGTCCCTGCTACAAGCACACAGATAAACACCCTCTCCTCATAAGAGCTTCACGGTTTTAACAGTTATATTTATTCTCATTTAGAGTTCATTTTTCTTATTACTATTGTTAGTTCATTTGTCAGGCTAAGACCATAGAAGTAATTTGATTCAAATTACTTCTCAAATATGGTACTGGGCCCAAACCAACCCACACAGGGCCCAAACAATCCCGCACAGGGCCTGCATGGTGGATTATAGCCCATTTTCTCTCAGAGAGGACATGTGTCCCAGCAGTGGGAACATTATAGGCTGATTATGCAACTATGGTTATGGTACTGGAATCGTAAGTAACTGCTCATCCAAAAGCAGTCAGAGATTCCCTGCTACAAGTACACACTTCATCGGAGTGATTGCCTGTGAAGTTATGTGGATTATGCCCAACCTGGATACTTGTGTCACATTCACACAGACATTTGGACTCATTAGCACAAGGGAATTCTTACTGGCCCACTAAGTTATGTTGTTAGAAATCCTACAAAATGCCTTTTGTCTTGTATGGGTGGAGTGTCTGTATTGCTATGATTGCTAATAACCCAAATAGCACAGTACCCATGGATCTGTGTGTTTGAATGTTAAGGCGACACTTGCGAGCATTCAGATGTAATCCAAGCCAGGATTCATGAGTGGTTATTTAACCATATTACAGGTGTGGTTGTTGCCCAACTTATTACTTAGAACAGAGATACATAGATAATTAATAATACTTACCACTCAGGTTCAGCAGCCAGTATAAGTACAAGGAAACACTCCATGTTACCGACGCAAATAAAATACCCCAAAGAAAAGAATTATTTAACTTGCCCATTCTTCTTAAATACACCATAGTAGTTTTTTTTGAGATTTTCCACTACTTATGCATCAGTTCAGAAAATAATTTCATAATATCACTGCCAAGTTGTTCAAAATCACGTTTTGCTCCAAATTGAACAAAACAATAGTACAAAATGTAATTATAAAAATAGAGGGACGTTAGAAAACAAACAAATAATATTAATAGCTGTCTTCGGCACCTGTTGCACATCGTATACAGTATTCAGTCCTTATTCGCACATAATGTAGAAACCCAGATGATTTTAGTAATATTTTTTGTTAATAAATACGCGTGTGACGCGGCTTGATCGAACCCGCACCGAACGAAACGAACATTGAACAATCTCGGACAGAGAAACTGAAACAAGCCAGCGGCCAGCCAGACAGCGCAGCAGATTATAAAACCAGTGTTGCCAGCTTCGACAATAAATTTCGGTAAGTGGCAGTCGTTTTGATAGTTATCAAGGTGATTTGTAATTGGGTACCTTCCTTGAAATGGATGATACTAGACCTAATTTACAACAATTTTGACTCCAATAACTTGGGGTCCAAAGTGGGTTGTTTTAGAGAAATCGAACATAAAAGTTTTTTTGGAAATTTTCCACCTCTTCACCATAAATTGCTGATTGTGAGAAATCTACACCGTTCAGGATATTCAACTAGTAGGTACTTTTCTGAAAGCTCATGAATGAATAAATCCTTCAAAAATCGATTTGTCTTCAAGTAAGTACCAATTTTATTGAAAACAGAAAAAAAATACTGTTTTGTTTTGACTGTCGGTTGTGTGATAGGATAGGTTAAAATACACCAAGTAGAGATAAATCATGCCTGTTTTGATGGATCCGGATCCGGCGCATTAAGTCATCTAACATCAAGTGAACAATAAACTCTGCAACAAAGAAAACGTGCATCGAATAAACTGTACTACCCAACTTTATTGAAATACTACCTTGTCAGGAACAACCGTTATTTTCTGGTCATTGACATGCTAAAAGTGGATACTACTATGGCACCATTTTAGAAAGCTTTGAAACAAGGAACTCATTCCTATAATTTGCACGGCAAGTGTCATATTCATTTTGAGAAAACCTCTCGCATTGAAAATCAAGGGAGTTTCAAGAAAATTTTGGAACATGATCTATCTATGGCTCTGTACATGTACTTTTGTTACAAATTGGTTTTCGAAGAATTCACTTGTTCATGAGCTATCAGAAAAGTATCAGTTGAACATCCTGAACGGCGGAGATTTCTCACAATCAGCAGTTTATGGTGGGGAGGTGGAAAATTATGAAATAACACTTTTAAGTTCTAGATTTTTCGGTTATTTAAAAAAGATTCACCTGTTCCTTATATGATGACCATGTACGTTTTGAATGAAACAACCGATTTTTTATAGCTCGGGACGTTCTAGTTTAATAAAAAAAAACATGGAACTAGAATCCTAGATCCAATTTAACAAACAAATAAGAAAATCAAATAAACTAAAGCTAGTTTCTGATCTGTAACTGGCAACACTGAACACATGTATGAATCGATTAGATTGTTCCCGGTGGCGCGGCCCAGCCACAGAACTAATATTAATACTCTAGCGAGGGTGCAGCACTCGGCGGGAGAGAGGAGGAGGGAAGATTATGTGCAGCCGTCCGGGTGTCTATGCATGTCGGGCGTGGTCGGGCGGTTGGACAGGAGTTCAGCATTCGTCCCTGTCTTTGTTCGCGGGTACGGTTGCACAGTCTACCGTCAACTCCTTAGCTCTTTTGTAGTCTTTGGTAATTAATTAAAAACAATGATATACAAAAACCTGTCAATAATAATACAAGCACGCTTTGTGGTCATTAGGACCACAAAGCTACGCTACGCTACGCTAGTAACACTTTGAAAAGGAGAAGTAGGTATATTTTCAGGAAGTGTTTAAAGTTTAGGTACCTATCGCTAAAGAAATAGTAGGTACCTACATTATGTAGGAAAACTTTGTTATTGCCGCTGGCGAAGTTGTTATGGAGCTATGGAGCCTAAAACTGCAGTAGGTACCTAACAAATCCCCACGTTTATCAAACAGCGTTTTCCAATACACTTTCGAAGAAATTAAATAATACTTAGAACGAAAAGTATTTTTGTCATGAATAAAACTATGATTTTAATTTTCTTTTATTTTCCGCACATTGCTTTCCCCCTGTTGAAAGAGAAGCAAAGTTATGATGCTGCTAAAAAGCCTAATAAATGTTATTTTGTTCATAAAAGTAAATATTTGTTTTGAATAATCATGTTTATCTATGATATTATAAACACAATTTAAATACTTACCTACTCAAAAAATATTTACGCCGTAACGCATAATCTCTTTGCCGAGAATTAAAAAAAAACAGTCACTGCCGATTATAGTCATTGAACCCATTTGGACTTAGTGTAAGTAGGTATAGTTATCTGTGGAAATTTTGATTTCCGCACGTGTGCGGAAAAATATTAATAATCCACACGTGTGAAATACATTGCATGTTGAACCTAATCGTAGTGCGATAAGAACCAGTTTTCGAGAAAATGTATTGAAAAAGTTTTTACTTATATTATAGGTAGGTACCTCTTGAGTGATGATAGTGTACCGTTTATTTAAACGAGAGGTCGCATCTGTGAGTCGCATACAAATTAGACTAGCTTAATAATTGTCCTGATTAGGTCCAGAAGGTCAGGTGCATACCTAATACTCGCAACAGTCGCAACCAACCAGATACAATAAACGTGAACGACGCGAAAGCAGTGTCTGAGGATCGTAGCAGGTTGCGTTCTGGGGGCATAAATCAAATCAAATAATTTATTCGCATAATATGGGTAGATAGATGGTACATAGATGTTATATTACATAATATAACAATAGGGATCCTCATATTAACCATTTCTGGTATACGAAACATTAAATAAAAGCTTACAATTAGGTACAATGAAACGAAATGGGTGATATAACTATTCCTAGGAACTCTTTTTTCATTTTATACTAACTTAACTAGCTATTTATTATTGCACTAGCAGAGGAACCTATTCTAAAATGGCCGCTTTACCAGAATCATCAACTGCAACGGCAACGTTTGTGCCTCGGTGTCCCTTCCACCCTGTAGATTTTTCTATTTAACTAACAATAGATAAACAAGTTTCAGTATGCTAATGCATTAGAACGCCAACCAATGCAATTGTGATTATAAGAGCGATGAAGATGATATTAAAAAACTACGGCTCTAAAACTACCCTAAACGAAGCCGAAAGTCATTATTGTTCTCCCCGTCATTGCCATCTTTTTTATGTTGTAGACCATACTTTGCAGTGTTGCTAGAAATCTTCTAGTTACGGACATACCTATTGGGGGTCAAAGTTCCAAATTTTTCACAATTAAAAAAAAATTAAAAACTTTTTATTTAGAAAAAAACATAACATTAATTTTGGTTAAACCCACATCGCTTAATCTGAAAGCTTATGTGCGAGTGAGGCGTCTCGCTTGTTTAAATTACAATATATTGTTTTAAAAATACATGATAAATTATTTATTTATTTGTGAAAGATCTGGAGGAACTTTATTTTTATTTTTTAAATCAGCGTTTCATTGTTATTCTTTACTTTAAATAGGTACCTCCATGACCCCTGCACTATTCAATTCATCCATCAGCACAAAGTTTTTAGTGCGTTACGTTGAGGCCTAACGTAAAACGTGATGAAAAAAAAGTCGCTTCCCAGCAATATAATCGGGAGTCTAGCTAGACCACAGACTGTGAGCTAGACGTACTGCAGGTTACCTTGTACCTTGTCGATGTTATACATTCGCACGAAGTACTTTGCTACATATTTCATTATGCGCACAGCCAAGGAGTGGAATTTCCTGCCTGCGTCTGTATTCCAAGTTCACAATTATGACCCCAATCTATTTGTCGCGAGTTAATAGACTTCTTTTGGGTTAGCTCGTTCCATCGTCGACCTCATAACTGTCCTCAGGACAAGATTGAGGTCTTGAGTAAAGAGTAGTTTGATGTACCTAAAGAATCCCTAATTAGTTAACGGCTTCGTGAAGGGTCCGTTGAATTATAGAGAGAAACCAAGAAAAGGAGAAATTGTGTGAAGAATTATATGAAAAAGTATATTAGATACATACATAAAATTATAGCGAGCACGGCTGACAGGGAAGAATTGAAGAATAAAACGAGTTGCGCCGACCCCAAGTACCTAACATGGGACATGAAAAGAAAACTTATTCCCATTGTCACTAACGCTAGGCGGCACTTTAGGTGAATTTCGGCGGCGGTACGCGCAGCGTGCGCACCCTCTGATCGCATCGGTCGCCCGATAGGAACCATCGCGTATCGCGTAAGATTCGCCGATCACGGCATACCCTAGTCACTCCCAAGGACCTTTCGCCTTCCTTCAGGAAAGCAGTAGGTACCTTAAAAACACACACACAAATAAATGGCCGTCATTTCGACCTCGCCATCGAGGTCCGTCGCGCGCGACGTTCGCCCGACCCTTGCTCAAACCAGCCCGCGATGCTAAACCAGTAGTTTTAAATCAGCCTCTAAATAATAATATCGCTCAGATCCAGCCCCTCACTTTGCTGCCCTCGCCCAGCGACGCCCTAAGCCGAGGCTCGTACCCCACAGGGGGTACCCTTAACGCGCTGTCGCTTAGTTTATAAGTTATTTGCCCCTGAGGAGAGGCCTTACACTCAAGGCACCCAAAGGATAGCCCGGCTCATAGGTTGACCTGCGAGATGCCATTAAAAAAAAAGCGGCGGCGAACTCAGCTGGCGATCCCAAGCAACGCACTCGCCCGAACGACGCACGTAGTTCATTTTCCGGCCTAGGCATAGCTAGATCTAGTTTCTACAGTGCAGTCACAAAAAGGGAGGGCGAGGTCGACGGCCGTCAAAGGACGCAGGTCAGCGGAAAATCAATACTTGCTCGATATAGGTCATATTAATTATTGCATTGCACAATGAAACGTAGGTGGAAAGTTTTACACAGACTATCATTCAAAGTATACTTAATTTTATTAGGCAACTAGCTGCCCAGCGCTACTTCGTTCGCGTGGTGTCCTACCCCTTACCCTACCCTACTCCTACCCTACTCTTAACCTACTCCTACACTACTCTTATCCTACTCCTACCCTACTCCTACCCTACTCCTACACTACTCCTACACTACTGCTACCCTACTCCTACCCTACTCCTACACTACTCCTACCCTACTCCTAACCTACTCCTGCACTACTCCTACACTACTGCTACCCTACTCCTACACTACTCCTACCCTACTCCTACCCTACTCCTAACCTACTCCTACCCTACTCCTACGCTACTCCTACACTACTCCTACAATACTCTTAAAGTATCCTAGTGTTGTTTTTAGACTTATCCAGGCAATATTTTAAATTTTTCTCTCGCCGTAAAAACCATCCTTGAACCTCAACGAACATTAAAAAAAAAGAATTGGCCAAATTGGTCCAGGCGTTGTTGAGTTATGCGCTTACCAACATATTTTGCGATTCATTTTTATATTATAGAAGATAGGTACCCATCACAATGACAATTTGTACATACATTCCCGAAGGATAAAGCAGCAGAGAAAAAAAATATTTAGACACACTTTGATGACATGTTATGCACAACAAATAAAATACAGCAAAAAATAAAATGAAGATATAGTGCAAAAAAGAAGCGCTAGACCCCACACTAGGATACCTTGTGTCGTGGGATCTAGTTATGACACATTATAATTTATAAGTGCACTAGTGGGTAGTTCAGTAATCGTTTGGTTACTTGGTCTAAACAATATTTAAACTTACGTAACTAAACTTGCTATAACATCTCTTGCATGCTGACAATTTGTTGTTGTGTGTATTGTACTCATGTTTGTGCAAATAAATAAATAATGATTATGATTATAAAGCAAACATGCAAAATTACAAATATAAGGTTTGTCAAATTTTCTCAATCAACCTTGAACCTACAACTTTAGCGATAAAGTTGAAAGTCTATTAATTAAAGAAATTTGACAAATTGTAGTAGCTTGATGTGTGTGCTGGCGTCTGTACATATGTTTGTGTTACAGGGATGTGTTACGCCAGGGTGAGTATCTGCGAGGGATTTATAACATTGGAGTAAGGAGAGGTTCAATCCGTGCAAAGTCCTGAGCTGATAGCCACTTGATAACTTTTATTTTACAGGTCTTTGAGGAAGCCACTATGTCTAGAGTTTTGTTGACATGTTGATAAATGAATGAACCCGTGTATCTTGGTGAAGATCTGATGCTGGTCTTCAGAGATAATCAATGGCACTCTTCAATAATAGACAGCAAATCTGCCGTGATTGCTGCAATCGCTTGGATGTTTATTGTTTACACAACATCATAACATAACATCACGCCTATATGCTCTGAGGGGTACGCAGATGTGCCAGTACACCCACATTTCGACAGTTAGGTATGTTAAGTTCCATATTATTGAGGATAAGCCTATTACCATGACATGTGTGGTTAGCGGTTCACTAATGTTTCACCAAAACTCCTTTGTCAATTTTTAACCGACTTCAAAAAAGGAGGAGGTTCTATGTTCGAATGTATGTATTTTTTTACTTATGTTCACCGATTTCTCCGCCAATTGCGGACTCACTTTCAAAATTATTTTTTAATTCGAAAGGCTATACTCTTGAAGTGGTCCCATTGTCACCAAGTCAGAATCTGATGATGGGATCCCAGGGAAATCGACGGCAAGCCTGAAATTTTATTAGGCACACAAAATATTTTTCATATATTATATGTACTTTCTAAAGCAATTTAGATATTTGTGCCTGGTAATCATCATCTCATGTTGCTAAGCTGATGATGGAAGCTATAAGTCCGGATCTGATGCTGATCTTCGGAGATATACAATGGAACTCTTCAATAATAGACAGCAAATCTGTCGTAATTTCTGCAATCGCTTGGATTTTTATTGTTTACTTATAATATCATAATAAAACATAATGTCTAACGCCTGTATGCTCTGAGGGGGTACGCAAATTTGTACAGTACACCCTGATTTCGACAGTTAGGTATGTTAGGTTACATTTTATTGGGGACTAGCTGTTGCCCGCGACTTCGTTCGCGTGGAAATTTTGGTGTGTATGTGAGACTGCCTCGTTGGTCGAGTGGTTGCAAGTGCGACTATTAAGCATGAGGTCCTGGGATCGATGCCCGGGTCGGGCAGTGTTAAAAAAAATGTTTATTTTAATTAAGTAAAGTTATAACGCACATGATTTAGATATCACCTTTTAAGCAAGGAGATGCTTGTGTGACTTCGCTCTTCCACTTAACATTAAACAATATATGCAATTGAAACAAAATACTATAAATACGTACGTTATTGGTTTATTCCATCAGGAATTTTTCAATAGGAGCCACGGAATCTGGATTTGTGTCCAGTTGGTGGAAATAGGCTCGCCCCCTATCACATGGACTTCAACATAACTTGCGAAATGTGGGTGTACGATTAGGTACACTTCTGCCTAAATTGGCAACTGATTACATGGCGTGATGTGTGAGAACTGACTGGCTGTTCAAAATTTGATAATGTGGGTGATGACTACAAAAAGAAGTCCCAAACAAAATTAAATGGCTACGATATGGCTTAAAACTGTTTATTTTGGCGCTATACAACTTTCTTTTTAAAGTGAACCATCACACGCCTTGTTGGGCACTATTTATTTTCTAGTCACTTTAATGGTTTGGCCCAGAGAACTGTTCATCGTCATTGTAAAAGCCAATTTTAAGGGACATTGTAACCTCTTAAATTGAAAGGGCAAGTTATTTGAAATAGTGGGCATGCGGGGAATTAAAACGCTCCCTCCTTTAGCAGCTTCGTTTTTATAATGTTACTGCCCAGCTCTGTGATACGAAGCCTGGTGCCGTTGCACAGTCTGGTTGCATCAAGGTTTCGCATCACCAGAACTGGAACGCCAATTTTAAGCTCCAGCTGATGGGACAGCACGCCCATTTTTTTTTGTTTATTTTACTGACCCACTCGTTCTTTGGCGACAGCACTGTCTACTCTTCATTTTTTATATTAACCTCCAAACTGAGAAAAACCTGCATGTCATATTCCAGGGCCGTCGTATCTCTTTCGAACAGTCCCACAGCCCCGGCAAGCATCGGCCCTGGCGGACCGCTTCCGGTTTGCTGAGTTTGATCTCTTTGAGGTGCGCGTGGAACACGACCGCGCCGTCGACACGGCTTGTCGTCATAAGACGGTCGGACGGCGAGGTAATCCATTACTCACCGTCCACAGGGTCTAAAGTCGCCGAACGACGCCACCCATCAGTGCCTGGTAGCCACGGACGTGCTGCAAGCTGCGGTTCAACGCCTCTAATGCGTGCTTCTGCGACATTGTGCACTCGTCATACTATTAACTTCCACTGCTGCAAAAGGACTCCCCCGTTTTTGGTTATGTTGCATGTTGGGGTATCATCGCTTGCAAGATTCAGCGGCAATTTGAACATGGAATGTGCAGTCCGGCCACCAATAAACAAAGTTGCAGTAATGCCCGAGGAAGTCATAGCTGAGCAATTGATTGCGGCGCTGCGTGTCGCGGGTTCGATTCCCACACGGAATAAATTTACAACGTCGTGGATTTTATCAAATTTTAATTTTGTTTTGATTTTTAAACTTTTTAGAGATTTTATTTCGTAACGGGTTGTACGTAGTACTTATTACTTCCATGCAAAGAGTAAACACAAAAGGAAAAATAAAACCAAATTCATTTTCAGCCATTCCGACTACACTACACTTCGACTAAAACCTATTTACGTAAATAATCAAATTTATCATAAAAATCGCGTATGAGGTTACTAACTAAATTTTAAACATTAATATCTTTTGCGTCTTTTGGTCGATTTTGGTGAAATAAACGCTAAATGTTACTCGGAACAATGCTTCTTAGGTTTCAATATTTCGATTTTGAATATAATGAGGGGTTTTTACGTGATGCGCGCACAAACGAACAGACAAGCCGGCAAACAAACAAAAATTTTAAAAATGCTAGAAATGGGTTCTTTGTGTGATCCTTTAACAGGGTGTTACTATTTTTTTCTAAATATTTTGAATGCAGAAACGGCACGTCTACAGATTTATTATAATTATGTAAAGTTAAGCCTATTACCATAAAATGTATTGTTAACAATTTAAATAAATGCATAGCAAATATTATATATGTTGTTATTACAACTAAAAATGGAAAAATAAAAAAAAACTTTATTGTAAAAAATAAAACCCACTTCAAAAACACAGAAAACGGAAAAAACAAAAAAAAAATTGTTTGTTTGATTGACTTTTTTTGCCATCGACTTCAGAAGCTAAAGTTATTTTTCCATTTTGCACTTGCTCGAAAACTGATCATACATATCGCACTACGATTAGGTTCAATGTATGAACATGCAATGTATTTGAATATTTAATTTGTCTTTATAAATAGAATATAAACATGATTATTTAAAACAAATATTTACTTTTATTTACAAATTAACATTTATTTATGTTCTAAATTCAAAAATATTAAAATTTTCTGTTTTTTATATTAGGCTGTTTAGTGGCTTCATACCTTAGCTTCTCCTTTCAACATGGCGAAAGCAATGCGCGGAAAATAAAAGAAAATTAAAATCATAGTTTAATTCATGACAAAAATACTTTTCGTTCTATTATTTACTGTTACTGTTACTGCAGTTAAACGGCGGCTCCATAACAACCTCCCCTACGGCTCGGTTGTGAATTCCGCCTCGAATGCAATAAAAAAGTTTCCCCACTTATATCAAAAGCTTTTTGAAGTCGACGGTTTTTTTTTTGCAAAATCGTTTTTTTTTTCAGTTTTAGTTGTAATATCCTATACAAATTCTGACTATATATTAACAATAGATACATGCCATGGTTATCTAGCTCATTTAAACTGATACTATAAAAAGGAAAGATTTGTAGGTATGTTTGTAACGAATAAACTCAAAAACTAACGCACATTCATAATTTCAATTTACACACAACAGCAAAATTAAATTTGTTTTTCATAGTACCTTTGTTAATGAAAAGCAAACTCAATGTCTTTAGATCGAGTAGGGGTATTGAATGAAGTTTTATATTATGATTTTGTTAGATCGAAGAGTTTAAGGTGCAGAACAAGCATTTTAATCCGCTAATCCGCACGAGCAAAAACGTGGAAAGAAAGCACTCACGTGGCGGTGAAACTATTCTTTCGTATAATTGTGATTTGAAGTGGCGCTCGTGGCTTTGCTACAAGATAATATATGAAGATAATATTGTCGGTATTTGCATTCCCCGTATGGAGTCGTTCAGTTGTTCAGCCCATACAAAGTTAGTTGATAACGCTCTGAATGAAACGTCACGACGATTACCACTAGTTTCCTAAAACCGACTCCGATACAGATGCTGTATCCACTGGCAGGCATAGCGCTGCCAGAACTTCGCAGAGCGGTGGCAAGCCTAGTGAAAGAGCCAAAGAGCTTCAGATACACGACGCCTTTTGCACGAAAATACCTTCGTGCCATAAAGGCTAAAAGACGAAACAGCCTTCTGAAGTGTGTCACACCACAGCATCACTCACTAGCGAGCGGTCAAAGGGTGGGTCACTTAATAGCGTGTACTGAGGGTCCTATTGTTTGTTACAGGACCTGAGAGGATGGACGCTACTGAAGGCGGCAAACACATGGCTCAGTTCAGCCAACAAAATTTTGATTTCCATCTATCAACATGCTAAGAAGATTCTGTTTATTTTTTTATACAAGTGGGAAACTGTCATTGCAGCCCAGGTGGAATTCAAACCCGAGTCGTAGGCGAGGATTTTATGCAGTCAAGAACTGCAGTGGCAAATTCCCACGTGAATCAAACGAAGTTTTTCAATAAACGTACGAAGAAATAAAATAACAGAAAGAAAAGTATTTTTGACATGACAAATGAACTATATTTAAGTAGGTATGCCCCAGATAAAAGTTATCTAAAAATCAGACCGTAGATGCTAAATTCGATAGGAATAAGCTAACAAAAATAAATAGATGAAGAAGTATATTCACTAAAAAAAGTAGGTACAGTAATATAAGTGAGTACAATTTTTTATTGAATAAGTTTACCCTACACGAACAAGTGTGTCGGTAAGAAATTTGTGAGGTGGGATTTCTAAATTTGTTGGAGCAGGACCTTTTCTGGCTCTACCTAAATTATCGAAGTGACTGCCGTGACAAGGACAATAGAAACCGCCAGCCCAGTCTCCACTGTTGGGTATGGGCACACATCCCAAGTGGGTGCATATACCAATTACCACAAGCCATTCCTTTCGTACTGTCCGGTCTTCCTGCGTTGCGGGATCACGTAAATCAAATAATGATGTTTTTTCTTCTAGTTCTATATCCTGTTTAGTTCTGCTTTTGATAAACAATGGCTTTCCACGCCATTTTACGGACAAGCAAGTACCAGGTACAACCTTTGATATGTCTACTTCAATCTGAGCTAGAGCGAGCACGTCTGCTGGAGCATCCATGAAGGCTACGTAGTGAATCAAATGAGCCTTAGTCCCGTAAGCTCCGGCCAGAATACCGAACAGGCAAACAACATAGAGATATCCTGGTTTCCCATCACCTGAACCCCAAGTAGTTTTTCGCACATCTTTGTATTCTGATTTCCTGTAAGTATCGAAGTTGGGAAATTCTAAGTCTCTGTGAAGACGCGGGCAATCGGGTCTAAATCTAACTTGGGTCCACGTTGTCGGTACAAAAGACACACGTAAATTTCCTGTGTATAATTTCGTTGGTAGTCTTTCTACGTTCCTCACAATGCATGATTTCTTTTTCATCAATATTTCTTCGGGCGCTTTAACAGCACCACGGCAACATGGAGTGGTCCAAAACGTAACACCACCGTATCGAGCGCAGCAACTATTTAAAAAGTTCATGTCTCTAATCAACTATATATTCACTCTCCTCTTTTGAAATAATAAAACTTTGCAAAATGCTTTCATTGTTTAGTTGACGTTAAAATCTTGGATTTTGGCAGTAGTCGATATGACAACCTTATTTCGAAATACAAAAAGGACGTCAAAACATGGAGGTTCTGGTTTGATAAGATTTAATTATAGTTTTAATTATTGAGGCTAAGGCGCTTCACAGATGGAGCAAGTATTGCAGCAACTGGCAACTAGTATCTCAATACTACTATCTCAATGGAACTGCGCACACGTAGCAACTTGAGTTGCATGTTCCGGTGATTGACAACAGTTTTCAGTTGCTGCAATCGATGACTAAGTTAATATGTAATTGTCGCAACTAGCAACTGTCGATTTTGTATCGGTTGTGTAAAGCTGCTGGTTTCCCCAATCGGCAATCGCAACGCGTCGAGCGATTCCACACCGTCCCTCCCTCCAGAGTTGGTCCCCCGCAGCGCGAGTGTTGCTCAACAGCAGCCATCAATCATCCATCCTCACACTGTACGTAGCGGAGATAGGATTGCCATAAAATTGCGGCAACCGTAGTACACCGGGCTATTTGGTTGTAGCAACTGGCAACTTTTAAAGGAAACTTTTAAAAAGTTGATAGTTGCCTCAACTAAAGTTGCTCTATCTGCAAAGCGCCTTATGATTGACGCGATGTCCTAATAGAACATTCAGAATCCGCACATTACCTACGACTTTGACGTTACCTACCAGGAACTAACGTACTTATGTACCGATTAAAAGCCACAAGAACATTCAAATATTTACGAGCGATAGACGGGACAAGACGAAGAAAACAGTTATCCAAAACTTGTTACTACTTAGGCCCTTCGCACATGGAGCTACTTAAAAAGAACTAGTCACAAACTTAAATTACTAACGAGTTGCCTGAGCGTCACAGCCCATACATGCTCAATGGAGGTTCGCACACGACGCGACTAGTTACTAACTGGTCAGTAACGCGTTAGCAACCGATCACGTGCGACGCGTCGTACCGGTCACCATGCTACTGGTTTCCCGAGTTTCTTTATTTTTTGTTATAAAAATGAACGAGCAAACATCAAATATTCAATTTGTAAAGGAGGTGGAAAAATACCCATGCTTATATAATTATAAAATAACAGAATATCCACGAAAGGATATAACAGAAAGAGCTTGGATATACGGATGAACCCAAAACCTGCGAATATTCCTTCGACGTCTATTATGATAATAGTATAATACAATATCGTCGTCGTCCTCGCTCGATCCAGTTGACATGTTTACCACTTGTTAACCGTGTGCTTTTGTAAACAGAAATAAGAGAAGTGACTGAAACCTTACAACTTGAGTAGCGTTGTGTGCGAGATACAATTTCTAACTGGTTTGTAATCGAAATTACTGATTGGTTCAGTCATTTTTGAGTAGCTCCATGTGCGAAGGGCCTTATAGTAACAAGTCGGTCTGTCTACTGTCATAACTCATATGCCCGCTTGTCAGGTACCTAGCATTCGTGTGTCAAAAATTAATATAGTGCTGCATGGTTCCTTAATTTCTTTGGCACGTGGTCATAGTTTACTATAATACGAGCAATAGGTATGTCTCTGGTTTTATTACATTCTAGTTAGCGGCCCGTCCCGGCTTCGCACGGGTGGACATTTAAAATATAAAAATAATAAAGCCTATGGTACTCAGGGATAATGTAGCATTATAATGGTGAAAGAACTTTTGAAAACAGTTCAGGGCTGGCAGTCTCGACATAGATACCGACGCTGTCGCAAACTTTCGATCGCTTTTTATAACGGAAAAATTCGGTTGCCATAACGATGCAATGCATAAAGTGCAAGCATTGTTATTGCAAACGAATTTGTTCGTTATTGTTAGCCCAGCAGTATTTGAGTTTATTCGTTACAAACATACAAATCCTTCCTCTTTATAATATGAGTGTAGATAGTTTAGACTACAAAGGCACATGATATCGCCAGCTACTAAGTTAGCGTCAATTTTATTATTACTTATCTGTTCACTAAAACTTAGGATCTCTTACGAGACTACGAACAGTGTAAAAACAATAAGCAATAAGTTCATGGACTTTTAAAAAAATAATTAAATGTCGCGGTATTTTTGGTAAAATAAGTTATTTGGTCATGCGTTATTTGCACTCGAAAGTCTAGTTGCAGGCGGTTGATCCCTGATTTTATCACCGTATTAAGTTATTTTTTTATAAATTAAGTCTTTTTTTATGTAAATTATTGCATAAAAACAGCGAAGGAAAATTGTGAGGTAACCAGAACCACTTGAACAGACGTGACCGGCGTCACGTCAATTTTAGTTTCTAGTTAGCCGGCACTTGTCCCGTGTGGTGGTCAGCCCTGTCACAGTTCAGACCCAGCTAGTGGAAGAGGAGGGTGGTGGAGGCTGATCACTACGCTTTTCTTACCCCCCCCCCCCATTTTATATAAATGAAATTATCACAATAATTTCATATAATAATGTTAAGGAGTAATTGATAAATGCCTCATGTTGTGATAAGTTTTGAAACCATTATTATTATAAACTTATAAAGGTGCTCCTAGCCTGTAAAAGTGTTTGTTATTATATTAGTGTTACTGTTGCTTATTTTTAAGTTCTACAGCTATGTATATTTTATGTCAATAAAGAATTTTTCAAAACAAAACAAACTATGCTTTTCTAAGACGTACCTACCTACCTGTGCAAACTACTCTTACACGCAAAATGAAATAAGTAGGTAAACTAATGAATCATATGGATTACGAGACTTATAATATCCTCCCGACCGAATTTCGGTCTTTGCGGCCAATCACAATGCAGATTAGGCAAGTAAGCAGGACATATTGCGCACTCTCTATTTATTTGTTCCCGACGGGACGACCGCGGAAGATCAGGCAGAGATCCAATTGTTTAACGTGGTTTCCGAGCCACCATGGACAAACCACTAATTGCCAAACTTCGGGCTGGTACTTTGAAATTCCTTATAGAAACAACCTTTGCCCAACCTGGGAATCGAAACCAAACACCAACAGTCAGCAGTCGCACTTATAACCGCGAGTAAAACGGGGCAGCCACCTAATGATGGCATATCAATGCTTAGAGCCATTAGTTGTACGGAGGTCGTCAGTGTCAGTATGGCCACATCAACATCACATTTGGTACAAGTGCCAAGGCCCTATGACGTAAGTCGTGAAAGTGTGCATAACCACTCGGTCTACGGCAGTGGCGGGCCGGCGCGTACGCATTGCAGACGACAACCGCGCGGATTCGCAAGTAAGTAAGTTACCTCATACTATTACATCAATAGTCTTGATGCCTTGTTTTTGATGTCTTGTTGACCCGTAGCGAATTTATTTTTAAAAAATCTACTATATTTTTTACGGATACATTATAACTCTTGTACCTAACAAGACTTGCGAATTGCATTAATACGTGTCTATTTAGTATAACCGTGTAATTTCTTAAATTATAGTAATAATAGGCTAGCCTAATATTAGTAACATTGTTGATAAATTGCTCATCATTACAAAATCATAATTCCTTTGACTTTGGCGTTGTCAACAACCACATTACCAACTTCGAGTAAAACTGATGGTCTACAGGTACTTTGCTAAACTTAAAAAGTATAATCATCATCATCCTCATTCACAGCACGACTTTACCCGATGCTGGATATACCCTATAGACCGAGACCTACGTCAGACAAACCGGACACCCAGTCTCAGATCTATAGAAAAGATTTCCTGAGAAAATTCCGGACATTTGAAATAAAATCTGGATTTTTTCTTTGAATTGTGCTAAATTCTATACGACTGTTTTTTGCAAATTAATAGGGCAAGATCGGTTGCAAAACATTACCAGGTGCTCCAAAACTACATCATAAAAATGGACATAATTATAATGTGAGTAATAGTAACATCATAATAATTATGTACTTATACGTATGTACAAGTGATAGTGTTGATTAGTATAATATTAATAGGTAATTTTTTTTTGAACTGCTCTACTTTTCTCCTTTTTGGAAATTTTTGACTTTTACAATCCTCCACGCATACCGCTCACTGAGCTAACATTCCGGATTTATGGCGACCCTAGGTATAGGTCTCTCTTTGGTTGTGCCATTTTCCACGACATTCGTTACCGCGAGTAAAACCTGGATGAAAGAGTACGACCCTAGATAAAACCTAAGCATCACCATGAGAATAAAAAAAAACCGGCCAAGTGCGAGTCGGACTCGCGCACGAAGGGTTCCGTACCGTACAAAAAAGGCTACATATAAAAAAAAACAAAACAGCAATATACAACGAATGTGGTAACGTAAATTCTAGTGTTTGGGTAGGTGTAGAAAACAAATAAAAATAATTTAATACCTGGACTTGTTGTACCTTGGTAATTTTGATTTAGCAAGTTTATTGCAAAATACACCTACATTTAGAAGATCCTTACCAGAAATAGAATAAAGGATGATTTCCACCAAACGGCTCGGATCGCATCAGATCGGAACGGATTTTACAATCTTTAAATGATACTAAGTCGTGTTCACAGTGTTTAAAGTCTATATTACCAAGCGGCGCACAGCAGCTTGACCACGAGCGTCTTCCGAAAATGATTAAGGAATGCGCACTTTAATTTAATCTATTACCGACCTACCGTAACCTTCATAAAAATAAATGTAATAAGTATAGAGTAAATTAAGCAATAGGTAGGTAAGTAATTAAATAATTATAGTTGATAATTACATACCTACACCGGATTCTTAAATATTACTGTAGCCTAACCACCTAATTATCTACCTAGATACTACTAATATGAATGAGTTAGGGTACGTACGCACTGTGGCTACAAACTTAAGAAAGAACAAGACCAAAAATAGGCATTTGAAGAAACTATTGCGTCGAACTGCGACATGCCTGCCCTCGTAGAGTGTGATTAAATCACACAAAATTGACGAGATCGAAGTTTCGTATTCCCCTTTTCCCCCTCGAGAACTGATGAACCGATTCAATTATTTTTGACATTTAAATTTTAAGAAAAAGTAGATATGTCTAGTTTTCTATCAATTCCTTTTTTGTTTAAAACTTGTAGAATTTGTCTGGTAGTCCTCTAACCACGGCCGTAAAAATGGTGCATTTTTTATTATTTTTGGAGGGTCATATTTTCTTTACATAGTAGTTGCTGAAAAAAAGGAAATGACAGGTGGTGTCTACACGATTTTATAAACAAAAATATACCTTGACTTTATGAAAAAAAAAAAATGATTGCTTTAGAGCAAAGACATTCAAATATGTATGTCTTTTACATCTCTTTGCTTTAGAGGTATTATTCAGGAATTAAAAAGGAAAATACATTTGTACGGAGAATCGCAGCCCCTGTCGCCTTCGCTACTCGCTAGGCAGTTGTCAGTGCGTTCGTAGCCAGTTCGAAGCGAGTTCGGCCGGTCCGGCCGTACTGCGCGCTTGGCGCCTTCGATAGCTACTCGTACTAATTAAGTTACTAGGCGCTTAGCAAGGCACCTACCAGTGCGAACGTAGCCTAATAGTTGTCTAACAAACTAAAGAACATTTTATCATGGATTTTAAGGGAAAAAAATCTTTATTTACATTTACACAATGTTATTCAAATGATTAAATATAACTGCCATATAATATAACCAAAACCAAAGAAAGATCGTTATAAGTATTGTTGGTATCTGTCTAAAATCTTACCATCATTGTAAGGTGGAAAGTTTCTTCTGCCCTTGGGATCTTCACTCAATAAAACATATCAAAACTTATCTTGTTTGTATATTACCAAAATTAAAACATTATCCAAATAACTGAAATAACCCAACACACAATATTCAACTACACATATTTTTCCTTTTACTAGAACCTCATATCTAAACTTCAAAAACCGACTGTTACAAATTTTCTTTGATACTTCTCAAAAATCAAACATCCTTCTATATTTGAATCATAACTTCTTAACACTATAAAAACCATAAACTTCAAAACTGCCAGTTATCAATAGACATAAAAATTCTATAAAGCTAATATCATATTACAACATCCCCTCTGAATTTTATGTCTATTACAGTTTGAATAACATCACATAACTTCTCATCAACTACTTTAAAACCCAACTTAATTAACCCACCCAACTTAACTGACTACAACAAACAAACTTTTGAATTAATTAATCTAAACACCTTACATAACTAACTTATCCATTACAATTTCAAATTAATTCCCAAACAACCTTATATTTTAATTAACCTACATAACTCATCACATTATAGAATGTTCTTCACTTATGTATCACTCACTATACACTGTCTCAATCTCAAAAACTTTGTTCTATCCAATGGTTTAGTCAGTATATCTGCCAAATTGTTCTTAGTCGGACAATAGTAAATATTTAATAAATTTTTATCTATTTTCTCCTTAATGAAATGATATTTAACATCAATATGTTTGCTTCTTCTATTTAAAATTCCATTTTTAATTAAAACTATCGCAGATTGATTATCAACAAACAATTCAGTTTTTGGTAATTTATCTGTCAACTCGAAGATGAGACTCTGAATGTATAGAAGATCTTTTATACATTCGGCCGCAGAAATATATTCAGCCTCAGTACTGGAAAGAGCAGTGACTGACTGTTTACGTGAGCACCAATGAATTGGACCACCACCATAAAATATTACGAAGCCAGTCGTACTTTTCCTAGTATCAGGATCACCTGCGAAGTCTGCATCACAATATGCTTTCAAAGTCAAATCGTTACCACGAACATACTGTATACCACTGCTGACTGTATTTTTAATGTATCTAAAAAGGTTCTTAATATTTCCAAAATCATTTAAGTTAGGATGCTCTTGATGCCTACTACAATAACCAACATGGAAAGCTATATCCAATCTTGTTTTATTCACCAAATACAACAATGAACCAATCAATTGTCTATATCGATGCACATCATCAACATTTACTTTCCCCTCTTGATGTGTATCAATTAAAATATCTGGGTGACTACTATCTTTTAAGTTTTCATATTTAAACTTTTCCAAAATTTGATTTATATAACTTTCTTGATAAATCTTAATAAAGTTTTGTTCTACTTTAACATCAAACCCTATAAACTTTTCTGTCTTATCAAATTTCCGCATTTCAAATTCTTTTTCTAATTTATTAATAATTTTATTTAAATCAATTTCATTTTCACCAATTAAAATACCATCGTCAACATAAATAGCCAAGTATATTTCTTTTTCTTTATTAACAAACACACATGGATCCGATTTTAATTGTAACAAACCTAATTTCTTTAAAAACTCCGTTAATCTCTTGTTCCACATAAGTGGTGCTTGTTTTAATCCATATAAACTCTTCTTTAACTTACAAACTTTATTCTCTTTATCTTTTATATCATATCCTAAAGGTATTTCCATAAAAATTTCTTCATCTAATTCTCCATATAAAAATGCCGTTTTTACATCAAATTGTTTAATTTTAAACCCTTTTTGTGCTGCAATCGCCAACAACAATCTTACACTACTTGTGTTTACTACTGGACTATATGTCTCCTTATAATCAATATTATATTTTTGTAGAAATCCTCTTGCCACTAATCTAGCCTTATATCTTCCGCCAGGCTTTATAGTAAAAATCCATTTACTTGAAATTATTTTCCTATTTTTCGCTTCACTTTTATTCACAATTTCCCAAGTTTTGTTTCTATCTAATGAATCTTTTTCCTCATTCATTGCTATCTTCCATAAATCCTTTTCAAAACTATTAAAAACATCTGTATAAGTCAAAAACGAAGTCTCCAAATCATAATCTTTCAACCAAAATGGCAATTTCCTTTCTCTTCTCGGTAAAATCCTCAATCCATCATTATTCACTGGTTCAATTGCATCTTCAAACTCATCATTACTTTCAACTACTCTATCATTACCGTCTTCCCCTCTCAAAGTATCATTCTCTTCAACATCGACTCTAATTTCTTCAACGCTGTCTTCAAAAATATCATTATCTTCAACAGTTCTGCCCCCTATTTCTTCAACGCTATCTTCAAAAATATTATCTTCAACAGTTCTCCCTCTAATTTCTTCATTACTATCTTCAAAAATATTATCTTCAACAATTCTTCCTCTAATTTCTTCATTACTATCTTCATCACCACTTTCACCACGAAAACTATCACCATTAATAACATCACTACCAATACCAACTTTAACCATTTTAAATAAATTCTCTAAATCGCACTTTTCCACTCTACAATTACACATTTTCAAATAATCTGCAACTTCACTCTTACTATTATTAAACACCACATCTCTCGAGTAAATAATTCTAAAATTTGAAGGATCCCAGATCTTATAACCATTGTTAGTAAACCCTACTAAAAGCCCTTTACTACTCCTGGAGTCAAGTTTATTTAACTGATAATTATTTTTGTAATATGTTAAAGATCCAAAAATATTTAAATGTTTTAAATTCGGTATTCTATTGAACCACATTTCTGCTGGTGTTTTAACATTAATGGTATTTGCACTCCTGTTTAATAAATAAGCAGAAGTTAACACAGCTTCACCCCATAAATCATGTGGTAGCTGCATATCAAAAAGCAACGCTCTTGTTCGTTCCATTAAAGACCTATTTAATCTTTCAGCTTTACCATTTAGTTGTGGAGAATATGGAATAGTGTAATCAATATTAATACCTTTGTTATTACAATACATTTTTAATTGTTTACTAGTATATTCACCTCCATTATCACATCTAAATGTTTTAACTGTAGTTTTAAAGTGATTTTCTGCCAAATTTATATAGTTAATTATTTTTGAAAAAGCCTCGCTTTTATTTTTGATTAAATAAACTTTTACAAAATGAGTATAATCATCCAAGAATGTTATAAAATATTTGTAACCATCCCATGTTTCTGTTTGAATAGGACCACAAATATCGCTATGAATTATTTCTAATGGTTGACTAGCTCTCTGTCTAGTTGTTTTAAATGGTTTTCTACATAATTTTGATTGTGTGCAGACTTCACAGATGTCGACTTCCTTTACACGGCCTCCATCTATCCCTCGAACAATTTCCTTTGTCTTGTTAACAGGTACATGTCCTAATGCACGATGCCAGAATTTACTATCTATTTGAAAAACATTGACTGACCTCGAAGGTACGACTGGCTTTGTCGTATTTATTAATAATTTTAAATAGTATAGACCATCCTCCCTCCGTTCACAAGACTCCATACATTCAGAGTTTTTACCTCCGAGTTGGCAGCTTGTTCTGAAAAATTTTAAAAAATAATTATCATCAGCTAATCTAGATACAGATATCAAGTTCTTTTTAAGTTGGGGAACACATAAAACATTTTTTAATGTAATATTGTTAGAATATAAGTTTCCCATTGTGTTAACATGATGTATGTTTCCATCGGCTGTCATAATTTTATAATTTATTTTCTCCTTATGTACAAGAAACCTTTCTGATGTAACAATGTGACTGCTTGTTCCTGAATCTATAATGAATTCAACTTCCTCTTGTTCTGAATGATCTGTATAAAAGTTACTTACAGTTTGCTTTAGGCAGAATTTCGTGTAGTGAGAATTATCCTTACAGTGTGCACAATTGTATAGTGAGTTGCAATCTGCATGTCTATGTCCAGTCTTCATGCATTTATAGCATAAGCTGTTGTTGTTAACTCTCCTATCATCATGGCAAAATCTCGCTATGTGTCCTTTCCTTCCGCATTTGAAGCAACTCCTCACATGAAAGATGTTTTCTTTTTCAGTCTCATTCTCATAGGATGTTGTTGGTTTCGGTTCTTCATCACTGCCTTTCCTCATTTTTAATTCTAAATTTATTCTTGAAATTAAATTTATTAAATTTTTGTCTTCTTTTGACGTTGATTCCCATGCAGTCCTAAAGTGAATCAAGTCCTTCGGTAAATTTGATAGTATTTTTGACATTATCTGTTCGTCATCAAATTTATATCCTAATGCTCTGATTCTTGTAGCCTTGTTTTCAATCTCTGCAATTTCTGCCATTATATCCTTATTTATAATTTTGTATTTATAAAAATCTTCCAATTGCTGTGAAATTTGTGTGTCTTTGTGTCCAAGAAATAACTGGTCAAATTTGTCTATGATATCTTTTGATTTTTCGCAGTTTATTGCATAGACCATATATTTATCACATATAGCACTTATAATTATTAATTTTGTTTTTGCGTCTTTCTTTTTAAAATCCTTAACTGTTTTTTCAGCATCTCTTTCCAAAACTTGTTCTAAATCTCTTGCAGTCAAAAGTAAAATTAATTTTTGTTTCCATATAAAATATTCTTCTTCTGTTTTTAATTTTGAAATAGTAATTTCTTCCGCCATGTTCAAAAATTATTGTATATTTTTTTAAATTAAATTTTACACTTTTTCTCCAGACATTTTTTTAAGGGTTCTTTATTCTTCCACGTTCCACCTTACCTTTTCATGCCATATCTTCATCGGTGGCGAGGGCCCATAACCTGTTGTTGGTATCTGTCTAAAATCTTACCATCATTGTAAGGTGGAAAGTTTCTTCTGCCCTTGGGATCTTCACTCAATAAAACATATCAAAACTTATCTTGTTTGTATATTACCAAAATTAAAACATTATCCAAATAACTGAAATAACCCAACACACAATATTCAACTACACATATTTTTCCTTTTACTAGAACCTCATATCTAAACTTCAAAAACCGACTGTTACAAATTTTCTTTGATACTTCTCAAAAATCAAACATCCTTCTATATTTGAATCATAACTTCTTAACACTATAAAAACCATAAACTTCAAAACTGCCAGTTATCAATAGACATAAAAATTCTATAAAGCTAATATCATATTACAACAATAAGTATATAAGCCAATGCGTATTCACCAGTCTTTACCTTTTTTACAACACATAATTTTTCCATGAAAAAACACATGGAGGGGACTGCGATAGCAGTAATAATTAGTAGCATACACATAAAGAAAATAACCCATCCGGCTATGAGGACTGCTCTATCCATTTTACAAACTGTCCCTACGAACAAAAGGCAACTGCCAATTGTCAGCAAGAGGAAAGTCATCCCCGTCGTCAAAAGTACAATTTTTTTCACATCCTCATCAGGGTCCTTTTGGACAAAATCGGAAACGATACTGTCTTCCACGACACCATACACGATGATTCCCGATAGACCTAATCCTCCGGTGGATAATCCGAATAATGAAATAAAAATAGATGCAACAAAAGGTGGAAAAACTCCGAAACATTTAGGGACCTCTGGTATTGTTTCCATGATAATGTCTGAATGCTGTTCTCAGTTTGTGTACATCAGTGTGATTCTCAGTCTACGGGTATATTTATACTTATTTCACTTGTTTTGTGATGCATTTAAATTTTGATATTTATTAGTAAAACATTGTTAATTTCGTTAGCCGAATAATGTAATTGGTTTCGTAAAATTGTCAAAAATAGTCATTATGGCACTTGTCTACTGGATTTTAATGTTGCCAGTGACAACACCCTGGAATTAGTAAGTACTTACCATGGGTCAGGTGCGGTTTCAGGAGGGAGGCAGGTTCACAGGGGTCATGACCTCCCCCCCCCCAAATCATACACGCCAAATTGACAAACCTTCTTAAAATACCGTTTTTTCGGAAATCAATTATTAACTTCCTGCTTATCGTTAAATGCTATTTTCGAGCTCGCTCCGCTCGCTAGTGCCCTTTTGAGATAAGTCTATTCTCACACTGGGCAGAGACGAATTGCTTGAATTTTAAAGCTCTCTTCTCTCGCTCTTGCATTCTATTAGTACCAAGAGCGGATTCAGGGCGGGGGTGGTCATAGTCGGGCGTCATAAATTAACCACCTCGCCCTGGGCTGGGCCTAGGTCGACCGTGATCATGTTTCTGAACTCATTCATTTAAATAAAACAAATAGAGGGCCGGCTCGCTTCGCTAACTCATTGCGTTCTCTTCATCCTACAACTTGAAAATCTAACTATCTCAGGAACAGGGCCGTAGGCAGGGGTGGTGGGTGAGGGTTAAATCCCCCTGAAATCTCCAACAACTATAAAGAAATCAACCTATCCGAGGCGGAATGCTATAATTTTCTCACCCGCTTCGCGTATTGGCGAGCGAAGCGAAACTTTTTCAATTCTGCAAGAGTTGACAGAGTTCCTCCTATTCTCCTGTATGAATGAAGAAACAGAACTTAATTTCGAGGAAAGGTGCATACATTTTCGAGTATAACTCCTGTATTAATGGTCAAAAGAAAAAGAAAATCTAAGCTACCCGATGTAGTGCTACAATTTTCGAGCTCGCTTTGCTCACTCTGACATTCTGCGTTCTTTTCTATATAAACTGATACAATTTGTGAAAGCCTATCAAATTCGAACTGTCTGCTAAATTTTACGAGTTCGCTGCGCTCGCTCTTGAATCCTGACTTTTCTCAATTGATATAAGCATTTCTGTATAAATTGAAATAATTTATCCGTGGTGTAATACAAGCTCTTTTAGTACCTAGGCATCTCGGAACTTAGACATTGGGCCAAATATTAAGCCTCTGACTCCAAATTAAGGTCCTTTCTTATTGGTTTTACTTCTGTCAGCAGCATTGCGGTTGAGTTGCTGCTGTTTTATTATTGACTAGCTGTTGCCCGCGATCAACGTCCGTGTGAAATTATTATTATTATAATGTTACTTCCCTCTTTGAATCGAATATTGTTAAAAATTTCAAGGGCTTTTTTTTTGCTCGGAAAGTTGGAACCCTAATTTTTTTCTTAAATAAAAGCTCCTTATAACATCGGCTATCTGCCAGTAAAATTCCTGTCAATCGGTCCAGCCGTTTCGGAGGTTCGCTGGAACAATCAGACAGACAAAAATTAAAAAATAATGTTCTTAGTTATTATAAGTACCGTACATACTCGTACTTTCATATGCATTCTATAAAAAGCTATTATGTTGAAATTACAAACAGACACTTCAATCTATATTTATTTGTTTATTAAATAAATGTTTAGATATATTATTGTTACAGAATGGCTCTCTCATCAACGGTAACGCTGCTGCTGCTGGTCGTGAGAACACTCTCAGCGCCTGTAGATGATCCGATTCGTATCGATCTGCCAGTTTACGACCAACCCCAATCCGGTTCAGACGAGCTCCTGTCTCAACCTCTAGACCCCGAAAATTACCCTGGAGGCAACCCTGTGAAAGATAATGCTCAACCAAGTGGAGGGAACTTTGTTACCTACAAACTTCAAGCAGCTTCAAATCTGTTGGGAAGCACGTTGAATGCGAAGGTAATTTTAAAATCAGTGGGGTCTTCACATCATACTTTCCATCTGCATTTTATACACAAAGGAAGACACGTGAATGAGGTGAACTCATCACAATTAGACTTTACTGTTGAGTCTAATGCCTCTCTTAACGCACGCCATTTTACTCGGGTTCCCTTCCCTGTTGGTTTGGCCTAAATTATATTATTATTAGTGGCATCACTAATGAGTTAAAGACAGTCGCAATAGAAAAATGGGACGTGTTTTGATTTGTTAGTAATTTTCCATTTCCTTGATACCTTTCCGACCTATCACCGGCCCCTTTCCTAACTCACTCAAAGCTCTCACCCGCTACGCGACAGCCAATGAATGCCCGCTGACCAGAGTCGTGCGCTTTTGTACCGCGATAAACGCCGCCACTAGCCAGCGCGCGCGCCTCCATTTTCGTTCAGTTCTATTGAGGCCAGCCTGCAGTACGACTGCTACCGTGAAGACCAAACCACCTTCCGTGCACCAGCCTTTCATTTACTCGTGTATTTAACTAAACAAACAAAAAAAACTAAACAATGTAACAAACTCTAACCAGAGGACTGCACATTATACTTCTGATATGCGTGTGTATGAGCTTGCAAGAGAATATTACGTGCGTCGCATCTGCGTGACGACAACCGCATGATCACTGTGGTGTTTGGGTGCTTTTATATGGAGACCGGTGGCCCGGTCAAACGCTTTGGGTAAGACCCTTTTTCCTCCTACACAGTCCAGTTCCACTAACAAACCAATATACCTACACTAACGCCGACCTACTATTTGCGCCATAATGGGCGAGTCTGACATTCTCTTACTGACTAAAACTACACGGTGTGTGCAATCTCCACAATAATCTCGTCTCAGGTTAAGGGGAGGAGTAAGCTAATCCTAGCCACTGTCATTCTCTGTGACAGTCGGAAATACCACGCAACGCCAACTCGGCCTATGTGCTTAGACGACGGACTTTCCCAAATCCATCGCCAGCTGGCCACTTTATGGGCGGCATTGTTGGCTCTCCTCCGGCACCTAGATCTTTGTGCAGATTGGCAGAGGGGAAGACATCTCTTTATAACTGTGTGCTGCACCAAAACGCTCGAAAATATTCTCATTTTTGCCTTTCAACTTCTAAAGGCCTATGGAAAAGTCAATCTGTATACTTACTTTTAAACTAGATAAAATGTGCAATTAGCACGCTACACGTACTTACTAACAGAAGACGCCAGTCATCAAACGTTGTCTCTTTGTCCAATATCTTTACGATTTATATTTTTACAGGCAAATTCTCTTCAAGCAGGCGGAGTATTCTATGCACCAGTACCTACTTTGGAAAGTGCTGTGGAAGAAACAGAAGGTTTCGGCAGTAAGACATTGTCGTTCAAAGAGAATATCCAAGGATTTGTTGCTGGACTATTTCAGGTACATACAAAGCACTACAGTAAGTATTTGAATCCATAGGCTAGGTAACAGAGCGAGCTCAACAGACGGGCCGTCTTTCCATTAGCTACTCTGGGAGTAGTTTCTCCTGTTATCCCATGGTGTGACTGCGTTTGTAGAGGTTAGTCGTGTCATGACCGACCGCTCACTAGTCCCTCCCCCCCCATTCACTAGCTTTAGATTCAGTGCTTGTTCACGTATAACACTCGAGTGCGGGGGCGGCAGAGAGCACGGTGGCCTGTGCGAGCTCGTGTTCACATGGGCCGCCAGGCGTTTGCACGATCGTGACTTAAATTCAGCAATTTCCTTCCATAGCTTATTTTCTTCTGCAAACGATAGCATGTTTTCATCAAGTCGTTCAGGACTTGATGAAAACATGCTATCGTTTGTAGAGACAAGTTCAAACTGGTTGACCTGATGTCGCGACTTCGCGAGTGAATCGCGCCCTCCGCCGCTAGTTCGACGTGAACACACATAAACAACATGAATCGTTTGATATCGCCGCTCGCGCCTCTCGCTAACTTGCCCACTACTTTCACCGCACGTGCGTTTTTTATGTGAACATGCATATTATGCTGTTTGATAATTCGTGACCGCGCCCGCCACCACACCCGCGATTTAACTGAACAAGCACATAGATGTTTTTAGGGTTGCTCACGCACGGTTGACGGTGAGGCTTTTTTGTTTTTTTTTTAGTTAGCCTATTTAAGTGTCCCACTGCTGGGCAAAGGCCTCCCCTTTCTCCTTCCAAACCTCTCTATCCTGTGCAATATCTGGCCATGTTCGCCCGAAACGAGATCAGATCGTCACACCACCTTCGGTTAGGTTTATGGTCTCAAAATCAACTTTCTAAGACAACACAATCAAAATATATATAGATAAGGGTTTTATGCCATTTAAGTCGAATATTGTGACACTCGCCAGTATATCCAGGCCCGGGGTACCTACTTCCTGTCGACCAAGAATCGTGTTTGGCAACACGCAAGGTGTTACAGCACAAGTAAATAAAAACATCCGACAATCGTTAATTTGCAAAATGACATGGTAAATAGGTACCTACCTCTATATTGTGCGAACATCATCTCGGGATAAAATAGGTACCTACCTACATTAATTATTTAACCCGAGTACTGAATGCCGCACTGTGTGTTCCGATAAGCACTTGGTCAGAGGAACCATAATATTATTATTGATTTGCCTTATTTTAATATTTTTTTACATAAACTCACTCCTATTTCCTACGCGGGGTAGGCAGAAACCACAGAACGCCACCTGCTACGATCCTTACACACTCCTTTTGCCTCGTCCACATTCATACATCAGGTCATACACGCACGCCCGGTTGCGAGTACTACCAGTACTACGCACCTAACCTTTGTATGTCCTTCTAGGGCGTTCCCTCCCGGGGCGTTGCAACTCACCAATACTCACAGATTAATATTACGTTTTTCAGCCCAAGCCTATCGTAGACACCATAAGTGAAGAGGAGAAGTATGGCAACTCTGGTGACAAGTTCTATAGCGCTGGTAAAGCACTGGTCGGTGGCGCTGAGGGTATCTCAAATTTCCTCAACTCAGCATTTGAGGTAAGATTTAATATTGTTGAGGAGGCACCTACCTAATTAAAAGCTTCGAAGTCAATTGCATAATTTGTCAATGTAATGTCATACTTTGCTATGTTATCGTAGCGAGCCAAAATCATTACTGTTTTGTTCAACCTACTAATAGATATGTATATGTACATCGACCGTATACACACTATCACTACCGTCATTGTCATGGTCGCAAGCAGCAACTGCTGAGCGATTCCCAGTTCGGGCAGTGTTATTGGGATTTTCCATTCGGAATTTCTTTTCTCAATAGCAGCTCGGATTTTGGAAGTGGGTGGTATTGTGCCTCGGAAAGCATTACCAAGAAGGTTAAAAAGCAAGGGTGGATGCGAATAGATAACTAGAGTCCTTCCCTTCTTCACTTCACAGTTCGTTCAACTTAATAGATAGGCGTCGTATTCCACGCCTAGCTATTAAGTTCATAAACCTGGGAATTGAATGTTCACCCCCCTCCCCTACCCCCTGAAGACCATTATTTTTTACACAAACTTCATTTTACCCAACTTAATAGCTTGAAGTAAAATGACAGTGAGAGGACAGTACTGATGCACTCATAATATTTCCCTATCTTTTTGTATCAGGTGCCAGGGCAAGTGTTCAAACAGATCTCCCGAGCCGCCACAGAGAAGCTCAACAATATTGGAGGAAAACTCATTGGCTTATAATAATAACGTAGGTAGATACAGAGAGACAAATGTTAAATTGTTATCTGTACCTTTCAGATTCAACTTTATTTGAAGAAATCTCAAAAGTTCAGTGTGTAAACTTGCAGCATCATTTCGATTGCATTAATTCGACTCATGGGCCTGACATAATATCATAATATTCTTTAGTCATTAACAGGTAGTTACATACTTTACAAATAATTAGGAAGGTAAGTGCACCTACTAATGAAGCTATTTCATTAAAACTTACCTAATATTTCCATTAAAATGTTACGTAGTCGTTATGTTGTAAACACTTGTACTTATAGTAGACTTCGATCCGACCGCGACTGTATATAATTCATTCCGCAGGGCTAGCGCATTCTACTTCATATCCTATACAAATTGTATTACCTACATTGATGTAGTTATATGGTGATGGCCCGGGCACGAGCAGAGTGAAATCGCTGTATTGAATTATGCCAGCTCTATTTAGACTTCTGAGAAAGGTAGGTAGGGGTGGAAGAGGAAGGTAGCCTAGCAACGGGGTGCTTGACGAGAGTGTGAGGGTGGGGTAGTGCATTGAAAATAGCTATTACACCAGGTACATACGTAAAGCATTGCGCGCGCCTCTTGCTTCACAAATCAATATGAATGCAGCCAATGCACGAGCTCCATTTCTTTCGGCCGGTAAAGGTCAATCAAAGTTCATCATGGAACATTTCCATAGCATATTAATACGTAAACGCGCGTGATTTTTCCTCATGGGCGTGAGCAGAAACTGCAGAATGCCGTCTGCTACGATCCTTACATCATTAGCAGGAATCGTCAAGGTTACCGTACTTCTTAGTGTATCGATGGCAAAAAGTTCAAACATGTTTAGCCCAAAATTCAGCTCCGGTTACTGGTGCAGTTAAAAGGTCAAAGGGCCCGTGCTCTAGCTAGAGATGTTTTTTTTATTTTTTTTTTTGTAATTTTGTACCTACTAACACAGAAACAATATAGATTCAGATAAGGATGCCAAATGCATAACCTTCCTATTTTTTGGTATGACTTAGGAACTTTCGTCTCAAATCCTTTGCCGAATCATCCCAAAAATCATTCGTGACTCATGAAAGGCAAACTTTCTCAGTGGCAGCCTGAAGTTTGGATTGGTCGGATGATGGCTTTTGAGACATAGACTTGCCGTCTTGGAACTTGGTAGATATACCTAATGGGTGTAAAAGTACCCGTAACGAAGCCGAAAGGCACTTGTTCGCTTCGTCTTGCAATCTTTTCTTTTCTAGAGTTTAGACCATACCTACATAACCTTCTAGTTACGGGGGTATCGTGGGTCAAACTTCCAACTTTTTCACAAGTTTTTTTTTTTTTTAATACAATTTTTTTAATTTTTAAAACTTTACTTTAAATACCTCCACAACCCCCGTATTATTAAGGTGAATGCTCCAACCAGCCCGCGAAATTCAAAATTTCTTGCGTTTTTTTGCAATTTGCAGGCCAGTGCTAGGTTGTATGTTGATTAAAATATTATTCGCGGCTGTAAGACATATGTAGTTACAGAATTATAATCATCAAAATCACCAATACAACCCTCACCGTTCATAAAGGTGTAGGAACAAAAAAAAAAACAGAAAAAGTCATTCCTACAGCTTTATGAACTTAGAGCGTTTTATTGATGATTTTGATGATTATAATTCTGTACCTACATATGTCTTACAGCCGCGAATAATATTTTAATCAACATACAACCTAGCACTGGCCTGCAAATTGCAAAAAAACCCAAGAAATTTTGAATTTCGCGGGCCTGGTTGGAGCATTCACCTTAAATGCATCTATCAGCACAATGTTTTGAGTGCGTTATAATGAGTCCTACAGTAGAACGTGATTTTTAACCCCAAAAAAAAGTCGTTGCAAAATTTAAAATAATAATAATAATGCGTCGTTTACATCAAACGTAGTTATAACTTGAGGGCATGGACTAATTTTATAAAGAAAGCGTAAGTAAGAAAAATTCATGGATTGCCTCAAATTATAACCTCTATCGAATATACAGAGACATAAAGATAAAGTGACTGACGATAGTAGACAACAATATCATCGTATTTCATACGGGCTCGCCGGCTAGTTCGGTATGAGTATGACTACAATCGATGATGCGAATGATGCGATGGTTCGAAACAATGAACTCTTTTTTGAAGCATTCTTTAATAGATTACTCGTAACGAATTTAATTGTTGTAGCACTGTAACATTTTTTAAAGCGTGTGGGGTTAGCACTTACTGACGCTGTGTGTAGGATAGAATGCTTGGGTGGAAACGATGCAGCTGACGAACTCGCCAGAAGAGGATCCAGCACAAAAGCTTTCGGACCCGAACCCATTGTCCCCATACCCTTCAAGCAGCTCAGAAGTTGGCTAAAGGATCACACTCAAACACAAGCGGAGAAGTGGTGGACCTCGACACCAGGGTGCAGGCAATCCAAGGAGGCTATGCCATCCCTGGACAAAAAACTGACCAAGCGCCTTCTGCGCCTGGATAGAGATAGCCTGCGACTGGTGGCGGGGACCATCACTGGACACTGTTCACTGAACAAACACTTCCACACCCTAGGTATCACTGACAGTCCCCTGTGCAGGGCGTGCATGGAGGCGGAGGAAACGATAGCGCACGTACTCCTCGAGTGTACTGGCGTCACCCAGATACGCGAGGCGACCCTTGGAACGCCAGGATCTCTTGCGGATGCCCTGAGAAGACCGGGAAGTCTGATCTGCTTCTGGAGGGAGGTGGGCTGGTTGGAGTAACGGCCACCAAGGCTCACGCACAATGGTCCACTTTAAGGACTAAGTGCGGAAACCAAAATCCCTAACATAGAACATAGAACATAGAATGCTTGGTTGACGGCTTCGTAAAGGTTTTTTACACCCTGTATATGTATAGTTATCATTACCTCTGCTGTGCCTTTGTCTATCCTGGCGAAAAATATGGGCGTGATGGTTTTATTCTTCATAATAAAGTTTCAATGGCAATCTAAACTGAGGCGGCTCAGACGACGAGTTTGGCAAAGCTTTTGTTGTTGATCTAGGCTTTGTAGTTAATATAAAAACTAGCACTAAGGCAATTTGAGTTAAAGGTAGATATCTAATTACTTTCGTAGGTACCTACTCGTTTTGAACCTGCCTAGAAACGAAGGTATGTACTCGTTCGCACAATCCGCTCATCAAGCAAAAAGGTTTTTAGGTGATTAGGTACTTTCTTGTTGTTCGACCTTGGCATAATTAGTTACTAAATATACCTAATGATAAGTAATAATCTTCCCTGTGGTTGAGTGGTAGTCATTATGTGTATGAGGATTCGTGGTAATTCTCTGAATACCTTATTCTACTTATGAATAGAAAGTTAATGTATTTTTTTAAGAATATGGTTTTATAGGTAGGTACTAGCTTTGTCATAAAATTTAATTGAAGCATAAATTCTCAATTGCTTCAACCAAGTTAGGTAGGAAACAGTCATTTGTGTACTTACTTACCTACATTTCTTATGATTCGAAGGTCAAGATATGGAACCAATATCACATTTTAAGAAGTGAAAAATTAAAATGAATGTATTGGTGTCAAAAGCCAATTTCGAAGGACTGTCGACCGATACGTCATAATTTCAATCACAAAGAATAATAGCATAGTATAGGTACCTACTTGAGGCTCATTTAGTTACCTATAGGTACTTACGTAATTAGAACCTAATTATAAGCAATAGCAATAAGGAATGTACAAGTTTTTTCTAGTGATAATTATATTTTCGTAACTATATCAGCATTTTTATTTTTACCACAAGTATCTAGGTGCTTTTAGCAAATTACAACTTCTAAAAACCTCATGTAGATGGGGTAACTTTTATAGAAAATCTCTTTTAAAGAGGATTCTGTAAATGGGTCATACTGTTATATGTATGTAGGTAGATAGGTATACGAGAAGAGGACACTACGCAGGCGCGGTCCCAGTAGGAGCCCAGGTCACAGGGTTCATGACCCCCCCAAATCATACACACCAAATTGACAAACCAATACCATTTTTCGGATATTAATTATTAACTTCCTGCTTATCATCCAATGCTAAAATTTTCTAGCTCGCTTCGCTCGCTACTTCATCCTGCCCTCCTACTTTTATTCTCATCTCTGTTATGAATGCTGCTTAAATTTTGAAGCTCTTTTCTCTCGCTCTTGCATTCTATTGGTACCAAGAGCGATCCAGGGGGGGGGGTCTTGGTCGGGCGTCATAACCACCCTCCCTGGGCTGGGCCTAGGTCGACTCTCATCATATTTCTGAACTCATTGATTTTAATAAAATAATTAGAGGGCCGGCTCATTGCGTTCTCTTCATCTTAAAACTTGAAAATCTAACTATCTCAGGGACAGAGCCGTAGCCAGGGGGTAAGGGTTCAACCCCCACCCCCCGTAATCTCCGACAACTATAAAGAAATCAACCTATCCGAGGCGAAATGCAAAAATTTTCTCCAATGCTTTTTCAATTCTGCAAGAGTCGACAGGACTCTCCTATTCTCATTTCTGTATAAATTAACAAAAGGAATGGTGCTACAATTTTCCAGCTTGCTTCACTCGATAATAAATCCTGTACTTTTCAACTCTCCATAAGTTGACAGAGTTCCTCCTATTCTTATTTCTGTATGAATAACAAAAAAAAACTTATTTTCGAGAAAGGGTGCAAAAATTTTCGACCTTGCTTCGCTCGCTCTTGCGTCAAAGTGCCTACTGTGTAACTCCTGTATGAATGGTTAAAAGAAAATTTAAGCTACCCGATGTAGTGCTAAAACTTTCGAGCTCGCTTCGCTCGCTCTGGCGTCCAAGTTCCTGCTGTATAATAACTCCTGTATGAATGGTCAAAAGAAAATCTAAGCTCGCTTTGACATTCTGCGTTCTTTTCAGTTTTTCTTTATAAACTGGCACAATTTGTGGAACCCTATCAAATTCAAACTGGATGCTTAATTTTACGAACACGGTGCGCTCGCTCTTGAATCCTGACTTTTCTCAATTGAAAAGCATTTCTTTATAAGTCGACAAAATTCCTTGCATGAATCGACACCGACAAACGAAAACCTAACATATCCGTGGTGGAGTACAAACTCTTTTCGGGAAGCTGAAGATGCACCCCCTCCATAAATAAACCTGTAGACGTCCATGATCGTTTTGTATAGGTAAATCCAGAGATGGTTGATATACCTAATTTCGTTTTTCAAAAGTTGTTCAAAATGCCCATGGCATTAAGTCCGCCTGTACAGTTTTTATTTGAGCATAAAGTTTTAATAAATAAATAAACATGAACAAACAATTAATATCGAGGGATATGGTTCTCTTTCTATGAATCTAAAATGTCACATACCGATATGTTTGCATGTAAGGATCTTATTTAGTGATTTTTCCTCTGAATCGGCAGCGTGACACTTGAGAGCACCATCTCCGTAGGTTTTTTGTTTGTTCAAGTCATTGTTATTTTGTCTAACTGTTCTATTGTAAGTAGGCTTTGGACTACAGTCTGTTTACGATATTTGAGTCTGAAGTGTCCACTACTCAAATAATTCAGTTCCTAGCCATGCTCGACATACCCTTACTACATCAAGTGGGTAATACCAAAATCCATCGGTAGACAAAACATTTAAACACGGTGATTATAGGTACGCCTAAATTGAAGTTGGGGAGGACAACTGGATAGACGGCACGGTTGGCGCAGTGGCTCAGCGATTGGCTGCTGCGCTGCGTGTCTTGGGTTCGATTCCCGCACGGTACAAATATTTGTATGGCCTACAGGTAGTTGTTCCGGGTCTGGCTGTTTGTGTATATGAGTTTAAATGTTTGTACAGAAGAAATTCGTAGTGTGCGGTGCGGTAAGGTTTAAAAAAAAATAGACGCGAAGATGGCCGATACAGTAAAGTTCTTACCAAGTGGTGAGCAAGGTTGGCCCAAAGTAACCAGGACAGACCGCGCTGGGTAGATGATATCGTCGGATGATATTATTGGAAACATTTGGATGAACGACGCACAGCACCGAGAACAATGGCAGAAGAGCTTGGAAGCTAATACCACCTAATACTCAGCAGTGGGTGATTTTGGGCTGAAACGATGATGATGAATCAATTTTCGTTGTTAACTGTACCAATTTTCTTTGTAGACATAGTTGATATAATCTTCTGTGCTGTTCCATTACAGTTCAAGCTTCTAAATTACCACAGTTTAGGTATTCCTACTTGAAGTAGAGTAGGTAGGCTCCAACATGGAATCAAACTACGTATTATTTAAGTTTAGGGTAAACAAAACGTAGGCAGTTTATTTTATTATTCAGGTATCTATTTATTTAGAATGTTCAACAAAAGATAAAGTTACCTGCACATCATTTCATAGCTTTTGAAGGGAGTCATTATTCATCATGGACACAGAAATCCGTTCCGGGAGAAAACGATACTGGCTATCATATACCTAAATATTAACAAAGAAAGTGCCAGTCCTCTCGTCACGCGAAGTGTCGATCACTCAGCGAGAAGTTTCCTTAAAAAGGAGACCCAAACGGCATAGGCACCGGCAGGATTATTTCCGGCGGGATTATCTTCAGTTGCATGAAAACAGCTCGACAATTTTTGTATTCCACCTCGGATATGTTAGATTTTCGTTTGTCAATTCGTACAAGGAGTCATTACGCTATAAGCATAAGTTTTATAATGGAGTTTGCATATACCATTGTACAGAACAACGTATCGAGTGATACCATAATAACTCTTAGAGTTATAGTAAGTGATCACAATCATGGTAAATACAGCCTTTAAACTGCTTAATAAAACTAGCTTAAAGTGTCACTACTATAAAATTAATTATTAATACTTAAAGTTGTATAAGTAGTAGTGTTTTCATAACATGTTTTAAGACCCTAAGCTGACACAGATCCCTTAATACAGATATTTTACAGCTCAAACTGTACAACAACTCAAAAATCCCTCTTATAAAGATAAAAACATCTTTTGACACTCTTATAAGACTTAAAGACTTTAAGTTCTAAATGAGCTGGTTAATTGATGTTAAAAACGCTTGCGTGCTGCTTGGGCCGACTCCCATTCCAGCACGGCTATTAGACTTGACGTATTTAATTTACAGAGTATTACATAATACTGCAGAGCGGCACATCGGTCAAAAGCGATAGGTTCCTCAAAATCACCCACCACTGAGGAAGATAAAATGTGTGGCTAATTTTTCGGTACCGAGGAGAGGAAGGCCGGTAAACTTTTACTTGAAATTTTGCAAGTGCCAAGACCACCAACTGTGTATTTCTGATGATTTGGTATTTTTTTTGTGAAAGTTGCGGATGTTTCCAAAGTTTGGAGGAGCGAAGGCTATTATGTAAATTATGTTTCAATGGCAACAGTAGGCATAGCATAAGTGTGAAGGCCGAATGAATATTAATTTTGAAAGTCTTTAATCTTTGGGAAGTAATGATGTGGAAGTCCTTGAACCGTCTCCGGACACATGTGGAAAGATTGTGATACATCCCTTTGTAGTTACATCTTCCCACTGTGGGGCTACCTCATTGAAGCAGCAGCGGCGTGTGGTTGTGGAGCTGTCACAAACCATGCTCCACCTCCTATCCTGCCATCTTAGCTCAAAATCATGCAGCTGTAGTGACCTTTGCGATGCCACCGACGACGCGGTGAAATGGCGAAGTTCCGGGCTAGCAAAATATAAATAGTTGCTCGCGGCTTAACGCGAGCGGCGGTAATTTAGTATTTGACAGTAAATTCGGGTTGTATTCTGCTTGTGATAAGATAATTCAATCATGATTCGAAAGACACGTGGCGATGAGAACGTTATTGTTGTTTTCCTCGAGAACAACGTATATGCAACATTTCAGGATGATCGGTTCAGTGGTTTAGACGTGAAAAGATAACAAACTTACTTTCGCATTCATAATATTACTATGGATGTCGTGAGTAGTTCGGTCAACCGGAGTTAACCGGACTAACAACCGAACTACTGCTACTAGAGGGTGCTGACGGCCCGACGGGTCCGTATAGTACTAAACAATAATAATGTATGGCAGTACTTGGATCACCTCATTGTAATACTCTGACGGCACGGTTGGCGCAGTGGTCAAGCGATTGACTGCTGCGCTGCATGTCGCGGGTTCGATTCCCGTACGGAACAAATATTTGTATGACCTACAAGTAGTTGTTCCGGGTCTGGGTGTTTTTCTATCTATAATATGTATGTATTTACAAAAAAAAAATGTATATATGTAGTTTATCAGCCATCTAGCTACCATAACACAAGCATGAGGTTGCTTAGCTTGGGACTAGATGGTGCTGTGTGAAATGTCCAGGGATATTTATTTATTATACACAACTTAAACTCTCAAGTTTTGATTTGGAATTCGTATAATTATAATGAGGAAACAAAAAAAGGGAACACAAAAGATCTTTTCCAACTTTTATTTTATTATTTTAAACCAAAAACCGATTTTACAATAATGTGTTTTCTAATTATAAACAAAAGTGATGTATGAGGGGCCGATGCTATGCACTGAACAATAAGATATACATATATACCTACTTACTTATACTATGTTTTCCACGTGTTTACCACCATCTATCTTATATTTTAAATGCTTTAATTATTTACATAAAGTATAAACTAAACAATTTAATAATCATAACATATGTAAATAAAATCAGCGAAGTCGCGTTCATTCGAATGATAAAGCGTTCCAAGATGTAAACATCTAAAAAAAAAATACATATTTTCCTTGACGCTGCATACAAATAATAGAGAGAACCACACTTTCTATATTAACATATATTTTGTTGCTAAATTAATAGCGACGATCAAAATAATATTTACATGAAGTATTCAGCAGCAACAGTGTGTGTACGTAGATAAACGAACGGTCGCGACTTCGCAACAGTAAACTTCAACTGGGAAAATAACTAAATAAGTAAGAATCAACAGAAGTGAAAGCGGTGCAATTAAATAAATTATATATTTAAATATGTATGTTAACAGTTTGATACACAGCATATAATTACATTACATCTTTATACATCATTCTATAATTCATTACATTTCCAGGTTGTACAAAACGCTTATACTTTTTTTACATCGAGCCTGCGACATAAAGCGCATATGCCAAACTCTCAGCCTCTGCACCGAAACTACCGACAATTTACCACTGTTAACATATTTATTGAAGTTGGGAGTTGAACAAAATGAAAATGCCATTCCAAAGGCAAATCAAACGAATTAAAGGGATAGATGAGCTAAGGGTGAGTAAGTGACAGATAGTACGTCGACTACAATTACATTAGTTTATGCAAATGCACAAAAACACGAACTTACATTATTTTGAGTAACATTATTAGGTACATCTATCAGACATAAATTGTAAGATATTACACTAAGAAAGTGTTATCAGAATGTAAAACAAAATATATATGCCTAAAATAATGTGTATATTATATATATAGTAAATAATGTCGATACTTTAATAAAATAATATAGGAATAGGAATAGCAAATTTTGATTATTACAAAATGTTGTTGGCACACTATACAAGCAATAAAAAATAGAGTATAGGTACCTGATTGCCGAATAGGAGTTTTAGCTCATTCTAATATAGGAATAGGAGTGATTCATCATTCTACTGGCCTTACCCAAATATATTTGGGCTCGGCTCACTGTTTTCTCCCATACTTCTATAGAAAATCAGTAAGTAACAAAAAATAACAAAAATTGCGTCAGAAAGCCTTTGCAAAAAACCTCGTCACTACATTAATATGGTGATTAATAAGAGTGGAGGATTTCAGCGATTGGATAACATTAGAAAACACGGAACATGTTGATGACATCAAAATTACTTTACTATAATGTGTTAATGTTAACATTCTAGTTCTAGAGACAACAGCAACCGCAGATCGCGTCTTCGATTATCTACTTACTCTAAAGATACACGATAATTTTAACATGCATATTATAATTCTTTGAATTCACTGAAATCTTTCCATTTTTTTTTTTCATCTACCAATAACACTCATATTATCATATTGATGTAAGTTAATGCATTTGAAATGAATACATTATGTAATATCAACACGAATAAGATATCTATACTATTATTTTAAAATTATTCTAACATCCATATTACTTTAATCAATTTAACGAGGTTTTTTGCAAAAACACGAAGATGTAAGTGTTGAAGATTCTTATGTTTAAATACTTCACTTATATAAATAATACTCCATAAATTAGTATACAGAAAATCTCTAAGTCAAACATTCAAATGTATATATGTTACGGCCTAAGTATTATGTAAATAGATTGCACGACAATGATTATATAAGTAGATCTTCACGAAGTCTGAGATGCAAGTTATGTTCTTCCTACATGTATAAACGAACACTGCATCGCCCTGCAGACTTACGAATATATAGATGCTGCCTAAGACAGATGTTGCATCAAATTCACTTCATAACAATAAGTTCCCAGCACAAAATTGTGTAAACTTCTTATGATGAACAAAACTAGTCACTGGCGTGGTGTATTTACAACATTATACATATATATATTTATGTTTAAGTTCTTCAAGAACTTACAATCAGAAAATATTGCACATTATGAAAATAAAGAAATAGTAAATGAGATCAAAAAATACTCAAAAAGTGGAAAAAAGTTTATTGTGAATTTGTTCCACTTTTTCAGGCTAGTTGCTCTCGACTAAAACTGATAACAGAAAAAAAACGTATAGATTAGTTTACTCTGACCATAATCGCGTCGAGAAAGCATGAGACTTGCAATAGCGATCACGTCGTACAGTTCATCAATCAATGTTCACGTGGGTAATATAAACCGTCACTTTATATTTTCATGTTTATCGTTCATAGTTTTCAAGCACAAAGGGAGACGAGCAGATTTCCTGACTTTGATGCACTAATATCCTGTAGATCGTGACGTGGACGTGACCGCCCTGCACCGCAGCGACCGTAACATACATAATGAAGTTTAACAGTCCAAGTTGATGTGAACATTACAAGATGTATCATTAAAGAGTGATGGCCTAAATGCCGCGTATGTCCAACAGAATTGAAAGACAACGGGTAAGGGTATTCATTATCTTAACACTGTAAAATAAACAGTACATATTTTTTCTCAAAGATCGCATGCAGTTTAATTACTTGAAATATCAGTTTAATTTTCAATTCTATTCGACTTACGTCCAGATTTAAATAAAAATTACCCATCATTCTTTAAATACGCTTAGATGGCTTTTTCTTGTCGGAACCAAAATCATCAACGCCATTCATTTCCTCCTCATCCAACACCGTGAAATCGATGTACTTATCGGATCTTAACCGTCATGGACGAGCCAGCCGCATCTTGCGGACAGTCTCGACGTAGTGCTTATTGTGCGACATCACTGTCTCTTGGACCTTCGGGGGTAGTTCTCCCAGCGATGGAGCGGTGCCCTCCTCGATATCTGTGCGCCTATAGAACAGGATGTACGGCGTGCTGGATCGGTCGAGGACATTTAGCTGCCCCTCATCAGAGGAAGTGACGACGTCATCGTTGTACATGTTCCACTGCTCTGCGTCCTTAGCGAGCGTGTAGTAGTGGCCCGAATCGAGCGTGGTGCCGGCGTGGATGACCGCGGCGTACAGCGTGTAGGAGGCATGCACGGCCTGCGACCGCACCGTCGGCAGCGTAATGCTGTGGTTGTGATACATCGAGTGCATCAGTTTCGTCTGCACTTGCAGCTTCGGATCGAATCTGTTAACAACAGTTCTAATTTTTTAAATCGTATTCCAGTTTTCGAGCGGATAACTTCATATTGTCAACTAAAGACAGAGAAACTAAAAGAAGAGGAAATAGGGAAACTCAATAGTAATTCGAAATACTTACTTAAAGTTCTTTAGAACGAGAATCAGGTATTTGGGTGTGGTTTCGATAAGTACGCTTCGTTCGGCGTCGCGGAGTTCGCCACAGTCCCGGCACTGGTACTGGTTCTCGCCGGTGAGACTTTCCTTGGAGCAGTAGTACTCGAGGAGACTCTGTACGTTGTGCTGCCAGCCCTCGGGCTTGTCAGGGAAGGCAAGCTGCAGGTCGCGGAACACGTCGCGCGATAGCGACGACGAGTGGCACTCGGTGCACTCCACGCGCGTCAGCAACACGCCGCCGAACATGCTGTCGATGAACGAGTCGCGGCGCAGAAACGCGGACTCATACATACGCAGACGCTTTTTTAGTGGCACACTCTCAATCTCAGTCGAGGTTCGCTTTAATCCACTGGAGCTCGACCCTGAAAGTAAATAAATGAATTGTGATTTGGGTTTAATAATCTGTTTCCAACAAACAAAAAGACACCAGGAGAGCTATTAGGTCAAGACAAGGTGGGAACAGTTAGGCTTGTCAGTGTGTAGTTTGTCAGCAACGACCGATGATTATGAAGGTAATTACGAATGAATTTGAGAGCTTGCTAGATCGTGAAGTACGATATTGTGACGCGAAGAAAAGCTAAATCGTAGTGTGATAAATGGCAAGAGCTTCTACGAGTACGTTCGGCGCTCTTCGTGCCGACAAATAGCAGAAAACCCATCATTTTGTTCTACCAATACCAAGAAACTGAACTAAATAGCCGTGATGTGATTGTGCTAAATTCGACTAATCATATGTCATGTTATCTTATCTTTCAACCATTCTGTCGGGCAACTTCCCCGTATGACACGCTGAGTCAAATTGCAAAAATAAACGGAACAGGCTTTGTCGAAGCGTCTTTGAATGAACTTTATATCATCATTTTTATCATCATTATTGTGGAATATTTTGACGACAGCTCTTGAACGCGGTTTAGGTGTGCTGAAAGCGTTCAATTTCTTTGATGAAAATGTCCTTAGTCACGTTTGTTTCCTTAAAGCTCAATTTGCCATATTAGGGCGGTGATGACCAAGTTAGCTTACCAGCGGCACTGCTGCTTGGGCGAGGCGATACAGAGCGACGGTTTGGGCCTGGCTCAGCATTGTTGTTATCATTGGCATCGGTGCTGTAATACAAAACAGTAAATGTTTTTGAAAGAGAAAATGTAAGTCACGTGAATGAGTTTTTTTATAAAGGAAGTAGGTATGGATACTTTAAAAAACGTGAGGTATGTTAGGATCATAGTGGGTACCTTTCTGTAGTTTCTGCCTACCTCCATGGAAAAAGGGGTGTGTATGAATATATGTACTTGAGGGATTCTAGGAAACCCAGCTAAGGAAAGGATAGCTACTGGGGAATATAATATTCTACCACTTTTTCACCGAATTCAGAATTAGGTTTTAACATTATTTTAAATCAAAGACCTCAAAACTATAAAGTGAAAAATAGCTACACAAAACAAGAAATAGAACATTATAAAATTTATATTATACATATCACATTATAAAAGTCGGTTAAAAGTAGATAGGTATTTTATTGCAGTATTTGAATTAAATAAATATAATCGATATCGACTTCAGCTATTAAAGGTAACAGCACTGATTTTTACGATAAACATACAAAGGGAAAGAAAGGGATTGACGTATTAGAATTGTCTGATAAAAGAAGAAGACAGTTACAAAAGACATCAACGAGATACTCAAATTTTGTGCTTCTTCACCCAGCCACCATTTTAACTAGACCCCTGCGGTGGCTCATAATCTGATTAAATCAAACATAATTTTCTTTACTGTGTAATTACCGATGAAAAGTAATACCATCCTTTTTGTAATTCGATGTCTTGGAATGTTTCCCACACCACTTCACCGCGCATGAAGACATTTTGATGCGTTAAAATTGCATAAAAAGTTATACCTATTTGTAAAATTTTACGTGCACAGGTCTAACAATTGGACACAACTAAAATGGTTATTCGTACTGTAGCCTATAACATAGGCGACAAAATACATATAGTTTTCGAGCGCCGGGGCACTGTATGCGCAGTATAGTCTTTGTATTAACCCTAAGCAAATTCCACAGTTACTTTTACCGGCTAATTTGCTGGGCCATGGTATAATGAATGCTAGGTAAAACTATGTTACAACATTAAAAACATTGTTTGTGAAGGTTATGTGTGTACTTTGTGTAGACGTGTAGTCCTAGGAAATATGTAAAATGATGTAGGATCCCGTTGGAAAATGTCATGAGTGTATACGTGCAAACTGAAAGACGCGAATCTGGGGCGGGTTGGAAAAACAATCCCGTTAAGCGAATGCACTTTATGCGCATTTGAATGAGGAACAATTTTCACTTAATCCTTCACTTGTTGGTCCAACAGCACATGACTAGCGTCAATTGCTCACATTTGACATTCTCTTCCTATTCATTTCATCTTAGAAGGATATTATAGTGTCTCCCAATAAATGTGTATCATTGTACCGAATGATAGACCTGTATAATGCTTAAACAGCGTGTGAAACTGGCTAGGAAATAGGACATTTTGATATAAATGCGATGGTGTTATGGAGCCATGAACTGCAGTAACAAATCCCCACGCATATCAAACGACGTTTTTCAATACACTTTCGAAGAAATAAAATATTATAACGGAAAGCATTTTTGTCAGGAATTATTAGGAAACTATGATTTAATTTGCTTTTTTTCCGCGCTTTATTTCGCCAGGTTGAAGAAGCAAAGGTATGATGCCGCTTAAGACCCTAATACGCAGTCTGCACTAAAAGTATCGGGAATTTAATATTTCCACTGTTCCTGTCATATTAAAATCTTTTTAATTGAAAACTCCTTGTTTTTAAAAATCGAATACCATTTATCTATTTAAAAAAAGATTCTCTGTCTTGTCACAAGGTTTTGTCAAACTTGTTTAGTCGTTGAGAAAATGGAATTGACTCGAGAAAATTCAAGAGCGATGATTTATTATGACTTTCGAAGTGGTTTAACACAAAAACAGTGTGTTGACCGGATGATTTCTGCACTTGGTGATGAAGCCCCATCCAAAACCACAATTTATCGCTGGTTTGCTGAATTTCAACGTGGACGTGTCAAGCCCAGTGATGATCCCCGTCAAGGTCGTCCAAAAACTGCAGTCACCCAAGAAAACGTTGATGCTGTGCGTAAGCTGATTGAGGTAGATCGACATGTGACATACCGCGAAATTCAGGCAACTTTAGACATTGGCATGAGTCAAATACAAATAATCTGGCATGAACAATTAGGTGCAAAAAAGTTGTTTTCCCGATGAATACCGCATTCGCTCTGTGAAGAGCAAAAAGCGGCTCGCGTTACTTGGTGCGTCAGAACTCTCGAAAGATTCCACGCAGGATCCTCAAATGCTGTATACAACATCGTATCAGGTGACGAATCCTGGATATACGCGTACGAACCCGAAAAAAAAAACCAGTCACGAGTTTGGGTGTTCGATAATGAGTTAAAGCCAACAAAAATTGTTCGTTCACGGAGTAATGCAAAAAAAATGGTGGCCACGTTTGTCTCCAAAACCGGCCATGTTGCGACTATTCCTCTTGAGGGACAAAGAACGGTTAATGCAGAATGGTATGCTAGCATTTGTTTGCCACAGGTCGTTTCTGAACTCCGTAAAGAGAACTGCAACCGCCGCGCATCCTCCATCACGACAATGCGAGTTCTCACACCGCACACAGAACAAGAAAACATAGAATTATTAGACCATCCGCCGTACAGCCCCGACCTAAGCCCTAATGATCTCTATACTTTCCCTAAAATAAAGAATAAATTGCGTGGTCAGAGATTTTCATCACCTGAAAAAGCTGTGGACGCCTACAAAACGGCCATTTTGGAGACCCCAACTTCCGAATGGAATGGTTGCTTCAATGATTGGTTCCATCGTATGGAAAAATGTGTTAAATTTCGCGGAGAATACTTCGAAAAGCAATAAATACATTTTTAAATAGTAATGTTGCGTCATTTCCTTGATTCCCGAAATTTTCAGTGCCGCCCTCGTATGAAAAATAAAAATATTTTGTAATTTACAACACAAATAAATGTTAATTTGTTCATAAAAGTAAAGATTTGTTTTAAATAATCATGTTTATCTATGATATTCTAATTATAAACACAATTTAAATATTCAAAAAATATTTACGCCGTAAAGACGTATTTCTCTTTGTCGAGATTTAAAAAAAAACATCATCGCCGACTATAGTCATTGAACCCATTTGGACTTAGTATAAATATCTAATATCATCATGTACCATCATGATGAACCACCACCACCAGGTGGTAGGTGTGGTGGTGGTGATCGATGTACCATGATGATGATGGATGTGTATCATATGCTTAGTATCTATCTATCGTGTTGTAGTGTGTGTGTGTGGTATCCTTGTGTTAGTGTAAGTATCTGTGGAAATATTTATTTCCGCACGTGTGCAGAAAAATATTAAAAATCCACGTGTTTGAAATACATTGCATGTTGAACCTAATCGTAGTGCGATAAGAGCCAGTTTTCGAGAAAGTGTATTGAAAAGAAATTTGCAATTCAAAGATGCAACTGTTTTTCAGGACATGAATAATTTAAGGCTACTCTTGTGTTCCTGTGTTTATGAGGTGCAGGTGAGGTGTCACACACGTCTTGTGCCGTCTTGCGTCATCAGGCCAAGCCGAACATGGGCGTAGCACGCTTTAGTATTTGTTCTATTTAAAGAAGAAATAAAAACCAGAAACTGATTGGAGACAATAGATGCCTATAATGGCAATGTCCTGCGAGATCCTGAATCTACCACCATTTTGTCCGTTTTGATTCCAATCACTATTTTGTAGTTTATTAAATAAAAAAGATGAAGGCGAGGCGCACTTGGTAAGCACCGAAAGGCATCGGATCGGGATCAGTTAATAAAAATGAGGTGAGGTGGTATAATGCCGATCCAGTGTTTATATGAGTGCTAATGTGCTATGAGCTTTTTACACGCTTTATTCGTCCCTCGTTTTTACGTACTTGTTATTCCATCGAAAATCTTAATTTAGATTCTGTCATGTGAATAAATGAAGATTTACTTTTGAACGCCAGAGAAACGAACGCGCGTGCCCAGCCACAATTTCACCTGCCATTTTGTCACATATTTGTGTCGTTTGACAATGGCGTTCAAAAGGCTAAATCAACCTTCTTCCTGTAAAACAGAAATGAATATATCTTACCTTGTGGACTGAGACGACTGTGCTTGTTGAGAAGATTGTGCCACTATACGCAGTCGGCTGTGACTTGACAGGACAGCCGGGCGTGTATAATCAAAGTTGAGATCGGAGCAGTGCTCATATGACTGCAGTAGCTCGAATAAATATCTGAAGAGAGAAAAATATAGGTTCATGCGTGTTCATCAAACAAGAGAAGGTCATGATCAACAACAGACCACGACTACCAAACTTGATAATAATTTAAGTAAATTAAAAAATGTAAGTATATAATCGAAGTCTAGTTGCGTTGGAACTTCTGAACATCATTTATGTATAGACGGAACAAACTGTAATCTTGCAGCAGTGTGGTGAATCCGGGCGTATGCGTCCGGTGCGGCGCGGGAAATCAACTTATCCGTGTTGCATATGTTTAGCTAGCTACATGGTATCCATTTTGTTTGTGCTAAAATTATTTCCTAAATGTAGACGAATTTGGGAGGATATTTTAGGGATCAATATTGTGTGCATCCGTAGCTGTTTGCTGTGTGTGTTTATCCGAATATCCACCAAGGGGTAGTCGACTTGTGCTGGCGGTCAGCAAGGCGCTAAAATGTGAAGCATCAACATGGCTATCTCAAATTAATAGCCCACGAAGGTATAAAATGGAACGAATTTAAGGTACTTTTTGCAACACGATTTATTTCGACCGAGACATTAGCGGGTACCCTTACTAAAATGAATAGTGAAAGCTCGAATGAAAAAAAGAAACACTACCCGCGTTTGCAAGTCGTTAATTCACTTCGCTGACTAATCGTTGGAAAGATGTGTTGTAAACAAAGAAGAAATCGCCGTAGCAACAGTACTCGCTCACAAATCTCAGTTTGACCCGCGACTTTAACGTATGGCGTACACTACAAACGTTACATTATATCAAGATACAAATTACAGCAAGAACTGAACGCGTTTTCGCATTTGAAACGCAATATAAACACCACCGGTGAATCATCGAGTGCAATTAATATCAAGCCAGCAAGGATAACCCCAATTAAATGTTTCAATTGTGAAAAAACCAGTCATAAACGAATCAAGTGCAGAAGCAAGCCGATGGACACGAAGACCTACAACACCTACATCATCGTCGAGTCAAGTGGCGTAGCAGTCGGCCGTGAAGCCCGGATGTGCTTCAAGTGTAGCAAGCTGGGTCACATAGCCGTCCGGTGTACGAGCGGCGGTAGCAGCGGCGGCAGCGGGTCGCCCGACGGTGGGGCGCTGAACGAGCGGCGCGTCGATGTCTGCATCGTACAACCACCATCAGGCACGTTGCAACACAAAGGTGAATTGTTACGTTGTTGTGTTGACAACGAAGGAATTTGATGATAAGATGATTTTGCAAGCTTAAGTTGTGGTAGAAAGTAGAGTGAGGGTTTCTATCGGCCGTATTGTGTTCGACCGTACCAGTAGTTATTACGTAGTCGTAGCCCGGTAGAAATAGGTGTCTCCTGAGGAGACTCGAGCAGTCCGTGGGTACGCGATGGGCGTTTAACTCTGGTGGAAGTCGAGGTCTGGAAAGACCGTAGTGTGTATTCAGTGGGTGATACACACGGGCAATCCATTTGATGGATGCGCGAGTTTTGATCCATGCGCTGGATGAGTGAGAGCAATACGATTGCTGGTCGGCTGGACGGCCGTGGCGTTAGAGGTTTTACTCGAGGGTTTCCGTAAGCTTGGCAGTTTTTGATGCAGTAGAGTTTTAATGGTTGATGAAACTATGGTACGTGGCCCAGGACTAGATTGATGTATTTTCGATTATTCTTAATTTTACCATTTTTCATGAATGATTGAATTAATTAAAGAGTTTAATTTGGTTTAAATAAGACAAGAGTTTATCATTTCCTTATTTTCACCGATTTGATGAATCTAGAGGGTGGTCAGGAGTGACCGAGTGGAACAAAAATCTCCCGTGGATTATTTATTTGTAGGGTAACAATCACATGAGGACGTGTGCAAGCAGGAAGACCGTGTCGCACGCAATCGAGTCGTATCCAGTACGCCAGCACCATCCGGTGGCGCTCGATGGCGTCATTGGTGCGCGCACCGTCGAGTTTTGACTTCACTACTCTGCGTTCGGCGTGTGCAGATCATTGAACCATAGCGCGATCTGCGATAAGTACCTATCTACTGTGCTTTAAATGTTGGATTGGAATTATAGTCTGATTGATTGAGTCTGTTTTCTTCATCCAAGACTCCCTCAGTTAAGAGGACAAACGATGATCCCATACCGTCAAATATATAAGTTAATACAATATATTTATATGTATTAGGGCCGAGTCCGGAATGGATCCGGGCGGCAGGCAGCGACGCGGCGAGCACTTTAAGTCTTTTCATTTTAAACTTTATCTACATACTTAAAAGACCAGTATCGCTTGAAAAGGTCGCGAGGTCGCCATTCCGGTGTGACGCGGCCCTTAACTTCTAGGATAACTTCAATGATCAGCATCAGTACCCTAAAACCCGTGAAAAGACACCCATGTATGTATTTTAGAATTTAATTTTAGGGAATATAATTTAAATTGTTTGGAAATTTCCAAAAAAAACGAAACTCAAATTAGGCAGAGGAGAGAGTACACTCGTATTTCCTTACCATACAAGTGGGGGCGATTTAGTTACTTGTATCCTTCAATGAGGTAAGTCTACCCGTCATATTAAACAATTTTCCCAAAGAAACTCCAAAAAAAAAAAAAATTAGCGCTCCACCCCTACTTCGCACAGCACCACCTATAGGATCCAAAACTATCCCATCTTTCAAGCTGGAACCAACACATTCACAAAACTTCAATGAAATCGGTTAGTTGGTTCCGAATGTTACCGTGTACGTACGTAGTGGTTCTGGTTAGCAGGCTTTCAACCGCTAGTTTTAGTTCCCCAATATAAACTACGGGGCATTATTTTCTACATTTAGCAAATAATTTAGTAAAAACGTGTCCTGTATAGTTATTTTATTGTAATATGTAGATATATTGCACACCTTTCACGGTAAGATATGGTCAAAACTTTTTATTATAGTATATATCATATTATTTTAATTCTCGCAAGTAAATAATTTGATTTGTTTTGGCAAAATCTAAAAATGAATGGGCCACTTCGGTCATAAGAAAGAACAGATATTTTATATAACTCCTCACCTCATAAAAAAAGTTTTTTACAATTATGTTTGCGCTCAAGCAAAATCTAATATATTAAGTAATATAGTATTACTACTAGAAAATTTTATTAGACTGTTCTAATAATGAAATAATTGTCTTGGCTCGCGAGTTTGTCGACATGTGGGATGTGGTCTCAGCTATCATTGTGCCGATAGTCGTATCAGCCCATGGCTTAATTGCCAAGAGCTTCCATCAATACCTAAGGAGGCTCTCGTTAGGCAGCTGGATCAAGAGCTTGATTCAGAAATGGGTACTCGGGGACACAGCTCGTATTGTTGGGAAATAGGAGGTTCCTCTTTTTGAAACCCTGACCTAGCTTGTAGCTTGGACCCTGTTCCCGATACCGGTTTTTTTTAAAGTAATATTTAATAATGTCAATATGTGTTAAAAAAGTGAATAAAGGAAACAAAATCTGTGTAGCAAGTAATAAACAGAGAACCTGGAAAGACGCAAAAACAAGACCAGAATGACTTATCTTTCAAAATAGATAATAGGTTTTGCATTAAAACAAAACAGTATTAAGTGTGTGGAAAACACACAGCAGCAATTTGAAGCAGCATTATAAATTATATATATATGCTTTCCCTGTTACCTGTCTCTTTCAGCCATATGCAGAACTTAGGCGCTTATTTTCGAAAGTTGAGCGCACCTGTCAGTTGCTAGTCATCTTCAGTCTTCTTTAGACACCAGTAAGCACCTTGCTTCGATGTTGTGTGTTCTCCAAACTTAGAATAACTTTGTTTTAATACAAAACAGTCCTTTTATGTTTCAAAAAAACAGCATCGATTTGAAGACCTGTTTGCTCTCTGCTGGTGAAAGAATATCTGAAGGATTTAGATGCTATGTGAATGATGTATAGTATAAACGAATATTTCGATGTATCTTCGTAGTATCAGCATTAGATACTAAAAACCATAGAACATTGAAAGTTTTCAATCTAGTGATCCTAGAAAATGAACACGTTTTCCATATACTTAATGTTATAAATAAAATAATGGAATTATTTTACATACTACCCTTATTTTACAAGCTAAGAATGAATTTATTTTGAAGCTTGTCAGGTATCAGAGGTTGAGACTCGGGTTCTCGTCTCAAAGGCTGGGAACCATGTACATAGTACGTACCCATTTTCGAGTTCAGATGACTGTGCACTCGTTGTTAAATAGGGCAAGAGAAAACCATGCTAGTCCATACCACCCATCTCACAAGCCGACTAAACTGCCAGGAAACAGTTCACGTTGGGACACCCCACTTTCAAAACATGACCTCCGAAGCCTGGGCTTTGGGCAACAGGAGTCAATCTGGCTAGTCTGTTCCTAGTTAAGCGGTCGGGTAAGCCGATATAACACTTTAACAACTCGCCGGAAGGTAAAGCGCTGATAGAGTAATATTCAGCTAATGTGATAACCTCGAAATTTTTCGGGATCGATTTTGGACCGCTAGGGATCGTGTCCGAGCTGAGTGAGCAGTGTACTGCTATAGGCTGATGATGAACTACAATAAGCACATGATTCTATGAAGACTGGCTTTTTGGCTGTTAATAACTGCGTTTATGGCAAAAATAAGTTTCTCAAGAATCTTAAGTTCGAGTACCAGTTTCATCTGGCTTAGTTAACAAGTTCCTGATGAGAAGTGTTCACTTGGGATCTTAACTTTCCCCCACAGCTTGTGTGGACATGAAGTGTATTTAACCTTACCCATGTCTAGAGGAAACTGAGTGGTCTATCAATAGCCTCATGGCACCACAAGAAACTCTTGGAAAACCAGAACCACCTTTACCATTAGTTTTGGTCAAAAACAAAATTCGTTTGTCTGAGTCTCGAGGACAAAATAGGCATAACCCATAAAGATGGACCTCTGAACTTGTTTCACAAGTTTGCTTAGTTAGAACTTCTACAGTCTCCGATACAAAGGATTCTGATAATGACTTGTCATCAATAGGACAGCAAAACATACTCTAAATTTAAAAAAAAACCAGTATGCAGAAACCACAGGCTCCAAAATTCTTTACCAATTAGTTACCGCTGCAAATATTCAGAGAACTGTAAATTTTCATACTTTTAGTTGTTTCTCAGCAGATATTGATGAGACTTATATCATGAACTGCTATCATAAATGAATATAACATTGCTTCTATTTCTTAGTAATTAAGAGTGTAAACAATACTAAGCTCTATGATTCTATTGTCATAATCTTGGATTAATGTTATGGTTTAAAGAGAAAACTATTATGGCGGTTTAGCCCCTGTCATAATCTTCAGTGTGAACAAAATCAGGTTTGTATTAATTAATTCCACAGCTTTTCTTGATTATTTAGGCTGTCCTCCTAAAAATTCTGAAGCTTGGCGGAGTTATTTTTATCTCTGATACTCATTTAGCAATGAAAACTCTGGTTTCTAACAAAAAGAAATGACTTAATATTCGTTCATGCACCGCTGCCTGACACTTCAGGAATTACAGGAGTGATATAATTCAAGACTATAATTTATTTATCACATATTTTGTAAAAAATTAACATGATTACAATCATAGGCTATGTTCAATAAGGCATCTATGTCTGAAACTAGACAATATAACAAATAAAAATATATGTAATAAAACTAGACAATATAAAGTAAAACGAGGTGAATAAAAACGTAGGGGTGAATCGAGACAAAACTTTGAAAGGGATCTTAACGTTTAATTAATATGGTATGTTGCCAATACGTGGACACGCTGACCTTGTTCTTTCCTATCAAACAGGCAGCAAAAAGTAAATGTTAGCGGGGTGACGTCCTCCGGATCTAGCCAAGGTTCAATTCTGGGTCCTCTTATATCTAGTTTAGATTAATGAACGTACATGTTGACTAATTTCTCAGATATAATTCTTCTTGCTGATAACACTTCGCTTATTATTTTATCAGATGTAAAGAGACGGATGTCTACGAAAGTGTATCTATTCTCGCGAAATGGTTTGCAGGCAATAATCTTTAACTGAACGAGAACAAAACAAAATGGCTTAAGTACTCATTACCAAATGTACCACAATTTGATCATCATCATCTGCCTAGCCTTTTCCCAACAAAGTTGGAGTCGGCTTCCGCCTCAGGATGTAGCTGATCTATCTATCTGTCCTCCACAACCCTATTAGTACGGGTAATACGATACCCCGTGGTATGACTGCTTGTCAGACTTTCGGGCCACTGATTAAGTGACTACCTGTAACGACTGTCAAAGATCTAGAAATGACAGCCGGGACCAACGGTTTTAACGAGCTTTCCGAGCCACGGATGAAACTCGGTATATAATAGGTTGTCACCCATCCACGGACTAACTTAGGTAAGCAAGGTTTACCTGAAGATCGACCCGAGCGGCTGTTACTACTTATTTACCCAAGAGCCCCCCCTCAACTCCAAGAGTACCACAGCATGATCAAAATGTTAAAATTGACTGCAAAAAAAACTTGATGTTATAGCGGAAACTGTATTCTTAGGTATTACCACTAATTCAAAATTGCAAAGGGGCTCGCGCACATTCATTGAACAGTTTCGGGTAGGTTAAGCTCAGCTGCATATGCAGTCAGATAAATAAAGCAGTTAACCATAGTTATAACCATCAGTTAACTGATATAGCCACATCAGCCTCCACCGCTAGGTTAGTCTACTTGGTTTACTTCCACAGCATTATGTCTTTTGGCATTATGCTGTCGGGAGACTATGAAACTATTACATAACTCTCGATATCGAAAAGTGAAAGGTCAAAGTGCATGCAGTATCCCTCTGCGCGCGCAATATGCCGCCCGCCCACCCCTTCCTGACGCACGAAAATTGATGCGCTGACCGACTGCAAGGAATAATTAATCAATGGTTGATAATCAAACATAAAAATAAAAAACACACCAACACGTCAAAATATTACTGTAAAGGTTACTACTGCGACACTTAGGGGAGGCCTATGTCCAGCAGTGGACGTCTTTCGGCTGAAATGAATGAATGACATTGGTAACAAAATTCGATTAAAAAAGGGAGGTAATGGTTTTTTTATGAATTTCACGCGAACGCGGACAACAGCTAGTAAGTTAATTAAAAGCTGAAACCTACATTTCACCTAACTGTAGTCTTAGAATCTTCCAGCAGTTTTATTTAAAGAAATCGGGAATTCCGATGAAGTTGTTTCAGAGTACACAATTGCATTTTAAAAAGTCTACCTTCTGCCTAGCTACCAACAGACAGACATATGTTCAGTGCCTACTGCCTACACATCACATCATCGTCATTATCTGTATAGCCTTTACCCAACTATAGTTGCGGTCGGCTTCCAATCTAAACGAGTGCAGCTGAACATCAGTATTTTACATGGGGCGACTGCCTAACTGACCTCCTCAACCTAGTTACTGGGTAATACAATACCCTATTCAATAACTACACGTGAGGTGAGGACATAGATGTCTGCTAAACAAATCCGTATCTTATGTATCCATTTATTTTCGACACTCAAAATAACGCTGGTAATTAATAATCCCAAAAATCGACAAGTAAATCAATGTTACATTCAAATCCTGCGTTTCTAGCGACGATCTAAATTCGCCAACATCCTGTATTCTTACACCGATGTAACAAAATCTACAAAACACATAATTCACCTATACGTTAATAATTAAACAATAAATCAACAATATAAAATTCCATACAAAAGGAACTCCTTAACTCTAAACAATACTTCATTTATTTTGTCGCATGTCGGAAGATCGCCATGTAGACATCTTACGTAAAATGTTATTATTTATTTCGTCTTAATTATTAAAATAGACACCGTCAAAAAACTAAGCGAAAGGTTGGCACGCGGCAGGCTTCAAGCTTAGGCACGTTGGTACGTTACTAGAGCAATTACTTGTTGATTCTTTCTTAAGACAAGGGTTCGTATGACGAAGTTTTGACACAAAAATTGGCATCTTGCATTACGAAAGGGGGAGCGCTAGTTATAGGTTCTGTTACGCTTCCTATCCCAATCTCCTGAACTAGATGGTACTTGTGTTAATGCCGTCACTTAAACACTTCCCAATACATATATCGTGTTTAAAACTTATAATTTAACGAAAGTTACACTCCTGAAAACTTGGAAACATGTGTGCACTGGAAGATGTTTTCTAGCTGTAAGGAGTCTGCCCACTACATCGTACTATACCATGACCGTGCTATGAACGTATCATTGGAATAAATATTATTTTGAAGCCATCTCTTATTTGTAACGAAAATTAGAATATCGTTATAGGTTAAATAAAAAAACCTAGTATTATTTAATCTTAGCCGCACGTGTTACCTATTCAAGAATACTAAAATTACAGACGGACGTGATGCTTTGTTTCGACCTACAGTGAGAAATGCAAGTTGAACGCAGCAGCGCGCCTCCCAACCCACCCCAGTCCAATTCCACCCCTTCATCTAATATATATATAGGTAGATACAACTCATCTCCGCAGCGTTCTCAAATATCGCGCAGTCAACCAGACGCACAACTACAACCCTACAAGCCCTATAGTAGGTACTCAGGATGCAGACGTTAAACTAAAATCTATACACTCTAGCGTATTTAATATGGAAAATAGGTCAAACATTTTCAGCTTTACTGCGCAAGTTCGCCCGGTACCTCGAATGCATGTGTCTATTGTGTCAAGTTATATAGGTAGTGTTTACTAAGCGAAATGATGCAAACGATTATGAAAATTAGTCGTTTACGTAAAAAGATGGATGACGCACTGCGAAGGAACATCAGAAAACCAAAGTAATTGATTACTCAATTTCATACATTCTAAGTACTCATGAGGAGCGACTTTCTCCAATTGTCCTAGGAGGGTAAATTAACATACCTTGCCCAACACATTAACTGGCTAAATGTGAGTGTACTGGACACATCTGCGTACCCCTTCAGGGCATTCAGGCGTGATGTTATGTTATGGAATTGTGTAAGCAATACATATCCAAGCGATAGCAGCAATTACTGCAAATCTGATGTCTATAATTGATGAGTTTCATTGTCTATCTCCAAAGGTTGGCATCAGATCTTCACCAAATTAAAATGTGACCCCCGTGGACTAAAACACTTCCAATTAAAAAAGTTAATCATTTGCGGAGATATCGCTAAACCTACTTCCTCCTTTACGAAGTGGTTAAAAGGAACTGTATAAAATCCTTACATGCAAGGCAATTTGTTATCAGTATCGCAAACGCAAACCCTTGAATTTAATGTGTGAACAATACTAATGCAGACAGAGTTGAACGTCATTAGTTGCGTTGCGAGTTACACTTTGTTTGTTAGGGCTCCTTTACGGAGTCGCAGCCCGTTGCACGTCGCGGTCCACACGCCTCTTCACTCCGCGTCTCCGTAAACCACATCGTACGTTGCCATATGTTTGTGTCTGATAACGTATGATAACGCAACACGCGCCGCTTTTCCGTAAACGGAAAAAAACATGCCGCGACACGCCACGCCGCCGCACACCACGCGCAACGTACCGCGTCTCCATAAATGAGCCCTTAGGAGTACCTCGGCAGGAAGTGGCGCTCTGACAAGAAAATGACCCCATACAGTCAGGCCAACAGTGCGCTACAAAATACACTAGTCTGAGACCGCTCTAAATTGATTCCAATTAAGTTAATAAATTCTAATCCTCTTACGACTACTACAAAATATAAAAAAATGTTACATTTTAAAAGCTTTTAAAAATTATTTTCACTTCTCCTTATTAGAAGCACTATAAATCCGTTTTCCAATAAGGACCACGGACAACCCACGATGAACTAATGAGATCGCGATCCACTTCTAAGAAAAGTTCACAACGTCGTTCTTAATACCCGTACAATAAGCCCTGCCCTAGACATAATAACAAGAAGCCACCTAGAATAGGACTAATGAATTCTTTTTAAAGCGTACCGCAAATGCCGCAGGCTGAGAATGAAAAACTTCATCTGTTTAAAGAAATATCTTTAGTTATTTTGTTCGGTCTAATTTGACACTCGAGGCGGCGACACTTTGAGGGACCTGACCTAAACCACCACCAACGTCTTCGGGGTGGTAGAGTTCATAAGGCAATCTTCGACACGACGAAGAAGACGATCGTACCGCATTTATTATAACTACAACTTACCTGGTTTTTAAAAACAACTAGCTGTGCCCGGCATGCGTTGCAATGCATGTTTTCCTACCTACTACTTTCACTACCCTACCTACCTACCTACCCTACGTACCTACCCTACCTATCTACCTACCTACCTACCATACCTACCTACCCTAACTAATTTTAAAAAAAATTCTCTCCGTAAGATCCATCCACGTACTTCTAGGAATATTCTAAAAAAGAATTAGCGATATCCGTCCAGCCGTTCACTCGTGATGCCGTGAGCAAGGAAAATAGGGATTCATTTTTATTGAAATAGATTACGAAACAAAAAAATAAACTTAAACTGCAACAAGAAATTGAATTCTATAAATAGGAAAAATGGCACGTTTCAAAGCTTTGTAAGTGCCTCCAACGGAAAGGAAAATAGGGATTCATTTTTTTTTTATATATAGATTTTTCTCTCTGTAAGAACCATCCTCGTATTTCAAGGAATATTCTAAAAAAAGAATTAGCGATATCCGTCCAGCCGTTCACTCGTGATGCCGTGAGCAAGGAAAATAGGGATTCATTTTTATTGAAATAGATTACGAAACAAAAAAATAAACTTAAACTGCAACAAGAAATTGAATTCTATAAATAGGAAAAATGGCACGTTTCAAAGCTTTGTAAGTGCCTCCAACGGAAAGGAAAATAGGGATTCATTTTTTTTTTATATATAGATTTTTCTCTCTGTAAGAACCATCCTCGTATTTCAAGGAATATTCTAAAAAAAGAATTAGCGATATCCGTCCAGCCGTTCACTCGTGATGCCGTGAGCAAGGAAAATAGGGATTCATTTTTATATTTATATAGATTACGAAACAAAAAAATAAACTTAAACTGCAACAAGAAATTGAATTCTTTATATGGGAAAAATTGCACGTTTCAAAGCTTTGTAAGTGCCTCCAACGTCAACGATTTTTCTCCTTACCTTAGTAACCAAGATGAAGTTATAAGAAAATTCTTTCAAAGGTTTCTTTTTCAAGAAATTTTTCAGCAAATGGCTCGCAGCGTTTGTTTGCTTGCGACTCGGTTATGTACGGGGGTCATTAGACCGACTCGGTTATGTACGGGGGTCATTAGACTCTGCACTTATGTGTTTCTTAAAATTTAATAGCTATGTCTTAGGGCTGAGTTTACCAACCCTTGAAATATTTTATCCAAGGAATGAAATTCCTTTTTTTTGAATAAAAAAACGGCCATGGCAACCATTCAAAATCGGTAAAATCAGCCCTTATTGATATGGCTTTGGTAAACAATTTAATGTCATTGATGTACGATGCACTGGAGAACCAGAAGCTAGGCAGATTCGTGGAATCAATGGGATTTTAACTTAATTCTGTTTCAAAGTGACTATTCACGGCGTGACATGCGACATGTGACTGCACTAGGGATCAAATTAACCCGCGTCACATTGAATTTGTGAACGGCTAGCGGCTTTACGTATCTACTAATTGGCTAAGGAAAGCTGGATTAATAGGATACTAGGCTACATGTGAGATAATTTAATTTTTCTAAAATAATTAAATTATCTCACATGAACTTACTATTGGGATGAAATTGATCTATCATCACGGATAGTTCTAGGTTCTAATCCAGGCCATGCGTGGTCTGCGCGTGTGCCAAAGTTCATTAAAGTCCGTGAAGCTACTAAAGCGTGAAAATGTTTTGCATGTATAATGGCAACAGCATGAGGTTGTATCGAGATGTACCGTTTGGTAATGTATTTAGGAACAACATGTTTTTTTTTTAAATATATCTTGGGAAAACCAACACACCACCATCTGATCCCAAACTAGGCAGAGCCTGTACTATGGCAACCAGACAACGGATAAACATACTTATATATTTCTAAATACATACATATTATAGATAAATTACACACCCAGATACAGAACAAATAATCGTACTCATCGCACAAAGATTTGTCCTGTGTGGGAATCGAACCCACGACCTCCGTCCTAGCAGTCAGGATCACTAACCACTAGACCAACAGGCCTATACATTGATGTGGTTACTCGTTAAATATGATTACATCCCTTTAGTAGACACGTTAGCTTAGTGGTGAAAGTAGGCAGTTGGGTGGTTAACCACAGGTCGCGGGTTTGAATCCCGAGTCACGCTCGTACGCTCGACTATATAATATTTAGGTAGATATTTCAAATTTATACCGACCGCGGAAAACCTATAAATATTGGTACTGGTTAAATGTATAGTCATCAGCAGCGAAGGGTAAATTTTTGTAAGATACCTCTTAGCTCTAGCTAGCCGGAGTACACATCTTTAATCTGATTATAATAGATGTTTATAGAAAACTGACTGTGCCACTTTTCAAAGGGAAGCCGGTAGTAATCGAGTTGTATGGAACCTTCGCCACTGATAGTCATATGTACATACATAGCAGTTGTTATAAAATTTCTTTACCAATTAAATTTCTATCCGCGGTGATAAAAAATCGTTACGGTGTTTATTATACAAAGTTTAGGCGTCTTACTGTCAGCGTATATGAATAGACCCCTAACACTAGAGAATCGTCGTTCCTAAGTGCCTACGGAGGCTTACTAGGACTTAGACAGTGAAGCTTCTGTTAATAGCATCCGCACCGACTTTTAAATAGGAATCAGACAATTATCGTCGTAGGTAGTGTAGGTGGGGTAGAGTAGTGAAAGTAGTAGTAAAACATGCATTGCTCAGTTTCATTTCTTTGTTTCAGAGAAATACAGTCAGATTGTGGTTAAGACGTTTTGTGCAACAGGAAATGTTCAAAAGGATCGTTCCGGTACAAAACTTACAATGTTTACTCCCGTATCAGAACGGCACCAAGCGATTGTTAGTAGACATATTAATTATCCCTTTACACCTACTCGGTCAACTGCAGTGCAGTATAATGTTTCTGTTCAATCAGTTAGAAAACATTTGCGTGCTGCTGGACTGAAACAATACAAGCCGGCACGTAAAATTCAATTAACTGCAGCAGCAGTTAATTGAATTTTACGTCTGCCTTGCCCAAGAATATCTGGATTTTAATTGGGAAGAACATGTTGACATATTTACTGATGAGAAGCCCTTCAAATCTGATAAGGACGGACGAAGAATTTTATGGCGAAGGAAAGGTGAACGTTATAATGAACATTGTTTACTTTCGAACCAGCGGTAGAATAACTGAAAAAACATAAATGAAAATTGCTATAAGAAGTTTTGAACTCACAACCATGTTGACATAGGTTCACTGTTGTGCAACCACTAGACCAAATCGACTTAACAATTACTGTTGAAATTAAGAAGTCTAACATGTGACAAAACAGTATTCAAAAGCTTACCTACCCTAACGTTACGTGTTAAAGATCAAATTGGCGTAACTGTATTCTATAACATTTGCCTACCTTGAAACAAGTCGCTCTAGTTCGTAAGCTCGTACGTAATGTACGTATCGAATAACCCTTATCTACTGCTAATTGCAGAAGGTTCAAATTCGTCCAACTTTAAGTGGGTCAGCTAACGGCAGGGTGGCACTGTACATTACATGTGACATACACCCTCGCTAGACATATTCACATGACTGAAGTTTTATTGTTAACATCTCCGTGGTGTCCTGAAACGTGTAAAATACAGTGCTACAAGGATCTTTTGGTGGTTGAATGACATCGATAGGGAGGCGTTGTTGGTAAACATTTGTGAATCTATATTGTAAAATCCGGCCAAGTGCGAGTAGGACTCGCGCACCGAAGGTTCCGTATAAACTTGTAAGTATTTTGTTATTAAACTATTTATTTAAGAAGATGGTGGATTGGTGGTGTTCGTTTTTGGTCACACGCCAAAAGATCAGTGTCCATCGTTCGGCAAATACATGTAAAACTAGAACTCACCCCAGAAACTCAGAGCTGTCGTGTTGATTGTCCCTGGTGAAGAACGGTGGCTTGACCACAGCAAAGAACTCATCCGGGTTCACTTTGGTTGAGACTGAGTGCATCATCTTGCCAAACAGAATGGCCATCCGCGCCCAATATGGCACAGCGGTCATCTTGAGAGCAACATGAGTGCTGAACCTGTCACAAATAATAAGATAATTAATTACCTTTTCCCACGGACCAACGCTTGTGCTTACCTACGCTTAGTTTCAACTAGTACGGGGGTATCGTTGCCGTAAAAAAAATTACAAACTTAAAATTAACCTTATCCACAAAGTTTATACAATAATGAGCAAGTGCAACACGAAAAAATCTTGATACATTTATTGATAGAAAAAATAAATAAAAAGAAACGAAAAAATAAAATCGCGGTATTCAATTAATAAATTAGCATCCGATGCAATGCAAGTTCAAATTGCACTCTCTAGGAGTTTAGAATATATGAGTACAGAGTCAATACATTCGCCGTACTGTTTCAACATTTATGAAGGACATACAGCAAACCAAATAGAATAGCAGTTCTATGTCCTACTACATGTTCACAAATTTTAAAAGCGAGCGTAATGGATGCATCATTTAATTAAGAAAAAACATCGAGCTCTTGGTATATATATTACTACCCAATTTGTTAAATGTTATGCAAACGTATCCAGCTTTATTCTACGCGTAGTTGGATTAACGCGGGAGTGCACTCCGAAATCAATCAAGCAAATAAATCTGCGCGTCGCATTCTATAGGACACTGGGAGACTCCAGCAAAACAATTATAACTATCTGTAGGCACATTTCCTCATTGTTTCCCTAGATTAAATTATTTAATTAGAGAAGAATTCAAGCATGGCTTACAATATCTAATCACAACACGGAATGCTCAGAAGCAGTATCGTTGTTTGAATGTATTTCCTCTCACTATTATATTATTGCATGAAAGGAATACAGAGAAAACTGTCTATTACTATACTATATTAATACTGAGCTATTTCTAGGAATTTTCACCCGCTTTTATAGATGCTGTACCATTGAAAAGCTGAAGCATCTCTTTGTGCACTTCAGTTATTAGGAATACTGAGAAAATTGTTATAACGGCTGTACATTTTATTATTTATTATTACGAAGAGTTTTGACCCAATTAAACGCGCGTAATATCAAATTTTATGAACACAAAGGAATAATTGAAAGAAAGGAATAAAGATTTTTTGTATTAAATAAAAATAACGTAGGTGATTTTAAAACGTCAAAGTCAGAATTTTGCACTTTACGGGATTATAGTAAATTTTCGTTAAAAAATTCGAAGGATGATGTGTGCAAAATTTAGAGAAAAAGTTGGAAAGTGAGATAGCATTTGTGTGTATTGGTAAGGTTAAGGGTTACCTTATAAAGTAAAAAAATACTATTCCTCCGGACTAAAAACTTGCGATCGATCGAACCCGATACAAGACTTTCCGTAAACAGCTACTGCGCTCACGACAAGATTAAACGCAACAGTGAATTCAACAAGTATGATGGAAATATTGTGAGTATACTCCTAGTCGGGCACAAAAGGTACGCGCTCAAAGCCTGAAATTCATTTCTTGGTACTCAAAGCGTTATATATATAGATTCTTGCTAATTTTACTCCGACATAAAGGAGAATTCACAGACGATATATTTCAAAATAAGTATTCGAGAAAAGCGAAAGGAATGGGTTCTCTCATTCCTTTTGCTTTCGAACCTTTGCCCATGAGTGGGACAGTTTAGGTTAATAATTAAATGAGTGGGACTGTTCAGGTTAATAATTAAATATATGTATATTTTAAGACTTCCCGTAGCGACTGTCAAAGATCTATAAATGACATGGTTTCCGAGGCAGGGAAAGCACCAAGGACTGACCTCTTTAAGGTTTGATTAAGTTTTAAGACCAACCCCGTGCGGCTGTTGTTATCTACTTATCGACATTAATCATCATCATCATCATCATCTTCCTGCCCTTGTCCCATTGTACTTGTGCGCAACACGTACTTATCGGCACTAAAATTTACCCATAATGAGCTGTCAGTGTAAGCAAGTAACAAAGGCAATTTTTATTGCTAATGACCATCACAATAATCTGCTTGTTTCAATTGACGCCAGGGACATTATTGGAGATTAATAAGTATTCTGTTTTCTACAATTGCTTAACTTCATACAATTTCCATTCAAGTTGAACCCTGTTTTTTTTTTTTAAAGTCCTGAATTTATGACGCACTAGCACATTCTATTTCCGTTCATGAATAAAAGAAACACATGAGGTTTACAGTATTAGAATCAGTTTTATTGATTTTAAAATCAATACTGATACTCGCATATCGGGCTATTAATAATGCTTAGCTACCTATTAGCGCTCCATAGGCGGTAAAGAAAACATTCGCCGATATTACAAAATTAATCAAGACCATTTTCCGCTGCTAACAATACATGCTGGATGCGGGGGATAGAAGTAAGTCAAAAGAAAAAGGCTGTTAATCCAACAGTTTGATCAGGGGTTTGTTTGTAAAAGATGGGCTTAAATACAACTTGGAATAAACTACGAGAAAATTACACAACAATAGTTTCTTGGATTTTTTTTTGTATCCTTACGTTGTGTTGTAGTGTCATACTGTTGCCGAAATAATTCACTAATGTCAAGAGATCAAGGGGCTTTTTGGTGTCCCTATTTAGTGTATCTAACTACACTGTTTTAAGCTTTTACGGTTTAAAAGTAAACTTATACTGTCACTCACGGGATATCGAAAATCTCAATATCTTATCGGGTTATCGGGAGCTCAATATAATTAATAATCCCGGAAGAAATCCCGTAAGTGACAGTAGTTTGTCTAACTACGATCATACTACTACGTAGTACGGAGTTTCACAAAGCTCTAATATTGTTTTCCTGTTCACTGGTGGCCATTATCAATCGCAAGAGAGTAATTTATATTCGCTACGGCAGAATACAACAGCATTAAATATTATGCAAAGTAAACATAAAAGCAGCAACTGAAAAAGGTGCAAGAGGAACTGAAAAAGGTCTTAGTATTTAAACTTAAAAGGTTCTTGAAAAAACTGTCAAACAATCTTTTTATACCCTTCTATGTTTTAAAAACTTTCAGTAAGTTGCATCAAACTTGAAAGTCAAAAATATATTTGTGATATTATGCATACATTTTTAAGACATGCTTTTTTTATTGTGATTTTATGTCATGAATTCTTATAATTTTTTTTTTAAACTAGGATAATTTTTGATTCAGTGTGGGTATCTACTACCAGCGCGAGCCTTATTTACATAAACAAAACACAAGCAAATAAAAAATCTTAAATAGCTTATCCCAATTATAATATTTTTGGAGGAAGTGTCCGATGTGCTAGGACGAACGAGAGACGTAAACATAACGTAAATCCGAACGATGTTGTGTACCGAAAATACAACTTTTCGATAGCAGTTTGGGATACATTTTTGCGAGTTCGTGCTAGGTCCACAGAGCTTATCAAGTACTTACCTTAAACATAGGTGAACTTTAGTTACCCCTGCGCAACATACCTGCGCGTGTGGTGTAAACAAAAAGTAAATGCGAAAATAAAATTGCAACAAAAGAAAACAAGTCAGTCCAATTTCACGGTAAGCGTACACATAAAAAAATTGCTATCATGACAAAAAAAAGTTTTCCCAGTAAACGATTAAAACACTTCTTCGTAAGATTTCCGTATCACTGAGTAAACTCACTAATTATTGAAGTAGGTACCTCCACACTATATCAAGAAAAAAATAATTGTCACTGGTACCTACACATCTGAAAAATATGACGACAAGGAAGAAAGAATATGATGACAAGGAAGGAGATAAACTACTTACTGTCGAGTGACGAGCAGAGCCTGCATCACGCTGTTCATGTAGCATGTATTCCCAAGGTTGAGGAGGCCCACCTTCCTCATCGGAGTGTGCGTGCTCACGCTGGGCAAACACACGTTACGGGCGCGCCAAGGAGGCAGCTGTAGATAACGACACCCGCGAGAAGCCATGTGGCGCTCCAGGCATAAAATCTAAACAACAACAACAATACTAACTAACCTTCACACAATTAAAACATACTTAATAACAATTCAGTGGTGGGACAAAACAATATAGTGTCAAAAATAAGGTCTAAATTCCATTTCACAATAGCTAATATTTTGTAGAATATCAGTATGGTGGCAAAATAATGATAGACAGGGTTTAAAAAAAAGCCCGATCGCGTACTTCATTTTCAGCGTCCACAGCTTCGAGCTGTCGTTTTGCCGCCGAGCGCGTTATCATTTTGACGGCTAAGTCTAGCGCTTCCGACCTCCCGCGTCTGCAGCCCACAATAAACTAAAGCGTCGAGTCTCCACCACCACGAGTTCACCGACCGTGCCCGATAAGGTCCGGGGGATGGAATTTTGCTCTTACGCATTAAAGATTATTAAGCCTAGCTTGTTTATGTACTAATTTAAACCAATATCATATAAAAAAAATGGTAAATATTACTACTGGAGGAAAACTGGTCTAAACGAACTTAGATGCAGTTTTAAGTAATTAGATTATAGTACACATCTGGTCTTTTTATAATTTTTATAATGACCGTATCAAAATTCGTGTGTTTCCTACTATTTTAAATTAACTTAAGTAACCACAAACAATGGAAAATATTACTACTTTCTACAATCTAGTTGATCGGTATTGAAAATAACCTCATCTAAATTTAATCAGATAGTATTCAGAAAATAATCTACTGTCTCATTGAAAAATTGTTTGTTATTTGTGAAAATTATTGAGAATAGGTATAGCCATTTTCTTGAACTTTAAATGTCTTTTTGTATGATTTTACATAATTCGATCTAGAAAAGTATGGGTGCATTATTACAGTAATTTTATTGAAAAGGAGGTTGGTGTTCGATTCCTGCTTAAATCAGCCCTCTGCAAAAGCATATCCATCTGTATAATTGCACCGGTGCAAGTGGGTTATGCGATGTAAAACTCGGGTAAGTACGAAAAAAAAATATTATGAAGCAAATCAAATGAAATGGCTTTTGCTCGGCATTTTCCTTAATTTTTATAATGGTAGTTTATATTCCCCAAAACTGATTATCAAAATGAGTGTGTACTTGAAAAATATGTCAATCATTACTCCCTTGATTCATCGATGAGTTCCCACACAACTTTGCCAATGCGTCTTACGTTTCTTGCAGTCATACAAAATAAGAATATGTATGACTGACATTCATCATGAAATAAAAATTAAGACGATAATGAATTCATCTATACTGATATAATAAAGCTGAAGAGTTGTTTTTTTTTATCTGAACGCGAATTTCTGGAACTATCAGTCGAATTTGAAAAATCTTATTTAACATCACGCTATGGCCCTTAGGAGCTAAGCAAAAAGAGAAACATAATATTTTCGTTCCATTCAAGAGAGTTGGCGTGAAATAGTGTGAGGTGGTGGTTCAAAATTTTTCCGATCACGACCATACGTGTTTCATTGAAAAGCTCTTTTTAGAGCAGGGGTGTCAAACTCAATTTTGCAGAGGGCCATATATTAGATTTAGAATGTGTAGGCGGGCCAGGTTCAAATTAAAAATCTAAAACATACTGAATTATTTTAACATCTTTATTTATTTAGTTATATAGTTGTAACAAATCATACCAAAAGTAAGAAAGAGGTTAATTATTTTGAGCTCGAGGATCCGGATGCCTGACTTCTCTTGTTTTTGACAATCTCATTGATGTCAGGTATCATATTCTTATTTATGTTCGTCTAATCAGGCGCATGGGCGCTACTCTTGAAATTACTTTTAAGTAAACCGCGCGCATTTTTAATCCTGTGTAGAGGCATCGAGTGCAGTCTAAAATCTCTAAAAAATAAGATTCATTTATCTGTGATATATAATTGTGATCGCGGGCCGTATCGAAATAGCCCGAGGGCCGGATTCGGCCCGCGGGCCGTATCTTTGACATGACTGTTTTAGAGCGTCTGTTTGGTACGATATTTTCAAAGCTACGTAGGAAAAAGTTACAGCTGTAACAAAAAAATAACGATATCGTCTTTTATCGTTAATTACTGAACAATACAAATGAATTTAAATCAATGAATGAATTTCGTACTACTTTACTTTCGTACAATAAAACAAAACGATAGGTAGTTATTGAATTTGAACCGATTTTTTTTTGCCTTAAGGTGAAAGCGACAGGGTAACCCGCGAAATTCAAATTTAATTAGGTTTTTTCCAATTTGCCGTCAGGTCAGTGACGAGCTGTATGTTGATCGAAATATGATTCGCCGCCGTAATAAGTATGTATTTACAGAATTATAATCATTCAAATCATGAATACAACCATTCTTGAGTTCATTTAATCCCAATGAATTACTATTTGTTGATATCAACATACAACCAGACACTGCCCTGCAAATTGGAAAAAAAAACGTAAGAAAATTTGAATTTCGCGGGCTAACTTACCGCATCCTCCTTGATAACATTAACACTGTTTTATTTACCTAGTGATATTGTTGCTGGTAAGGAATTTTTAGACGCATACTATTCCATGTGTCTAAAGAAAATTACAGTTATGGCGATATTTATCTATTTTAAGAACTTTAGGTAGGAACATTGGTTAATGTTTGAGATGTAAGTTGTTTACCAACTTTTCACATCGACTGTCATAGAAACAAAGGTTCGTGAAAATTTTTCAATGACACATGGTCTGATTGTTAACGAGTCGATGGGATATTTTGACACAATATCATCTACGGGAATGTCACACAGACCATTTTAAAGAGTTGTACTTTTTATGTCTTGCTTTAAGCAGTATTTCTTGTCAGTTTTGAAAAGTTACTTACGTATTTATAATCGTGTCAAATATTCAATTTATGACAATTGTCAAGCACAATATGAGCGTCACCAAGGGGGGCAGTTCTAACCAAACTGAGGGCGGTTATTGCATTTTAGACTGAAAAATTGAAAGCAACAAGCACCTTTGATTTGCTAATAACATTTGTTTCCAAGATTTAACATTTACCAACAATAACGGTTGGTTCCATTATACATGGTGCTGCTTTTTATGGTAACAAAGGGCTGATTTAAGAGGGAACAGAAAGAAACTATTGCCGTCGCGCTGCGTCAAGCCTGCCTCCATTATGTCACAAAAATTTGACGAGATCGACGTTTCTTATTCCCCTTTTTTCTCCACGAAAACTGAGCCGATTCAATTATTTTTGACATTGAAATTAAAGAAATAGTATGTCTAGGTTCTTAACAATATCTTTAAGTTAAAAACTTTTCGAATTTGTCTGGTAGACTTGTATTCTGTAATCAGATTCCGCAACCGCTCTTACGACCGATTCGTCGTTGAACTGTTCGTCGACAGGATGATTGATTTATTTCCGTTTCCCCGGCAGCGTCTTTCACCTACGGATATTTCTCCGACAGAACCTTTCATAAAAGTCAGTTTCAACGACAGCCTTTTCCAGCTACAACATGTTTCACCAACAAGACGCTAACCCTGTAACTCAAGTACAAATCTTTCTGTCTACGACTGAGAATTCACCGTCAATCCTAAGACAAGCGATATTACAAAAAATACACATATCTATCTACAACTTACTACCTACTTATTTATGTAGTTTAAAATTTGTTTATGTACGGCAGTTGCATCATTTACCTTTATTTACTATCTATTACATGAACACCGGAAATGAACACAGTAAGCTGTAGATAGATGTCTTTTCTGTAATATCGCTTGTCTTAAGATTGACGGTGAATTCTCCGTCGTAGATGGAAAGATTTGTAGTTAAGAGTTACAGGATTATCGTCTACTACGTTTATAGAACGGACAGACATGACGAATCATTATGGGTTCCGTTTTTTGCAATTCGGCTACGGAACCCTAAAAAGGGGAATACACTTGTATGGAGAATCGCAGCCTCTGTTTCCTCTTAAACTGGAATCTGACTTTATAGTAGGTACTTATATTGTTTATTTTATTATTGTTGTTACCCTACTGCGTCAATATTAGTATATTTTCATGTGTATGCACTTTCCCTTCACATTTAAAATACATTATTTAAATATGTTTGTATATTATGTAATCTAAATACCATGTGGTGGGACCCTGGTGATCTGATATACAGGTTTTCCTAGTGCAGACACCAGTCTCTCACAAACTTATACCGTAATTTTTAAAACATAATAATGTTTGTGAAGAGTTAATAAATTATTTTGAATTTAAATAGTTTGTTACAAAAGTAAATAAAGTATTTAGCACGATTAGCGAAGTAACATTTTTCATAATTAGACATGTCTGGTGGTGTCATCTCAATTCTCATTTAAGAAAATGTTATAATAGTCGTCAAGCACCAATATGCATACAATACAAGACATAATTTTCTCTAACTGTATTGATTTTAATTTTACGTCGTTACGTTAAGTACCTATATTATAGTATTTTGGAACCTATACTCTAGTGAAATAGGTCTTATTTCAAAATAGCAGTCGTTATTTCGCTGAGTATTTATTGGTGCTTGTGACTTCAGCATCGATAGAGAAACATAACTGGTCGCCAGGTGTCGTAGAAGTCTGTATTTATGATATCGATCGTGCTAGCAGAACTTGCAAGGCCAAGCGATGCTGCGGCCATCGATCAGTGCTACAAATAACTATGATAGTGTAGCACAGTGACTTAGTTGGCGCCGCATTCAAGGGCGGTAGGCGAGTTTATTATGTATAAGATATGGGTTGTCCTTTAATCACGTGTGATTTGAAAAGGGGGGGGGGCGGTCAGTAAAAATCACGATGGGAGAGGGGATAATGTGACAAGGACGTGTTGTGTGTCTACAACTTTGAGGTATACGCTTTTCGTACTATTTTGGTTCAATAGATGTCGCTGCATGTTTCTTACATATCACTACATAGTATAAAACAAAGTCGCTTCTCTGTCCCTATATCCCTATGTATGCTTAAATCTTTAAAACTACGCAACGGATTTTGATGCGGTTTTTTTAATAGATAGAGTGATTGAAGAGGAAGGTTTATATGTATATTGCACCCGTGCGAAGCTGGGGCGGGTCGCTAGTTGATGATAAGTTCTTCTTGAACACTCAGTACCTATTTTACTGCTACTTATACTCTTGATGATAAAACTATTTATTTGAATAAGAATTAATACTATGATACGAATGTTACCTACTTTGGTTTCTACCGGCCAACTTATTAAATTTTAGAACACAAAAGCTGATCTTGTAACTTGACTATGATAGTTAGATATATTCTCTCGCCGACTTTTCTGAAGGTACTTTAATCATGCAGGTAGTACATATTTTTTAAGTATCATTAATACCTAGTTTTCTCAGCGCACGCCAAATTATGAATTTTATGGGCAAAAGTTACAGTGGTGTAAAAATGGTTAAAATCGGTTCAGTGCTTTCGGGGCTTATTCGGTACAAACAAACCAAAAAAAACTTTCCTCTTCATAATTATAGTAAGTATAGATAAGCCTATTATCATGAAATGTATTGTTAACAATGTAAAATAAATGCATAGCAAATATTTATACAGGATATTACAACTAAAACTGGAAAATAAAAAGTTAACTTTTGCTAAAAATAAAACCGACTTCAAAAACACAACAAAGTGAAAAAGTTTTAGCTTCAGAAGCCGGTGGCAAAAAAAAACTGAATCAAACAAACAAAAGTCTTTTTTTAGGTTTCCGTAGTCAACAAACACGGAACCCTTATAGTCTGTCTGTCCGCAGCTTAGCTCAAAGACTCTTTAGTATTAGAAAGCTGTAATTTGGCATGAATATACAGATTAGTTACGCGGACAAAGTGGTAAAATAAGATCTCGAAAAGTATTTCGTTAGGGTATCTCCAGTACCTACACGTAAAGTGGGGATTTTTTATTCTCGCGTACCTCATAGTTTGGGATGTCGTTGGATACGTCTTTAAAAAATATTGCGAGTTTGTTAAAACATTTTTCGATTAAGGGATTCGTTTGTGAAATATTAAGCTTTAAAGTGCTAATTTTTGTAAGACTCAAGTGTGCCCCCCCCCCCCCTCTACCAGCTAAACGGTTGTGTTTGGGTGCGTGAAAAAATACACGATCATAGCAAATAAGTATATTAAGAAATTAAAAGGAAAACTATCACAGCTAAGTAGGCTTTACAACATGGTCAACTAATAAAATTTACTTGAATAACATATTTTCCTAAACATAAATGTGTGGGAGCACAGGTTTTTCAACTAAAAATGTAAGCTTGGTTTTTATTATTACGATAAAAATCATCGTTCGGAGGCAAATCGGACCGTAGAAAGTGTCCGCATATTTTGATTGAACCCTACATTCTGCGTGGCCGACACGCACTTGGCCAGTTTTTTTCATTATTAAAACCGATTCTGATCTGGTCTTTTCAATAACGAAAAATGTATTTTTAAATAAATAAATAACATATTTATTTATTTAAAAATACATGTGATACAAAGAGAGGGATGGAGGGGTATAAAAGTGACCTAAAAACCTCACGAGATTAAGGGATGGCTCCATAGGTAGGTCTTAGTTTCTAGCACTTACCACGTCATCATATTTATCCTTGAACATATCTTGAGCTTCGCCTTTCAAAGAATCCACATGACCGTCTACGGTGGCTGACAGGATATCCACCACGTTTTGCAGCAACTGGCGACTCCATTGGCCGCTGTCATTTGCCAAGTTGGCCAGTACACGCCCAACATGGGGAGCAATCTGTTGCAACATCATATTTAGTAAGTTCACATAACTTAAAACGACTGCAAACCTAAAAATAATGTACAATAAAAAAACATTACCCTATCAAAAGCTTCGGTTGACTCACGAAGCGACGCTAAAACGTGGAAAATGACATCAGCCACAGACTGGCGAAGTGGCACCGGGTCATTCAGAGCTAAGAAGAGGCGACCTAAGTTGTCGACTGACACTTCTATCAGTATATCAAACCGCTCATTTTCCTGTGTAAAAGAAATAAAAAGTTCAAATAAAAACCCTGTGCGCAAACTTAAAAAAAAAAAATGTATTTGACTTCATCACATACCTCTAAGGCTTTTATAAAAGCCAGTACCCAATCCCCTAGCGCTGGAGTTCCGTGCCACTCATACAGCCAGTTATAGAGGCAAGATAGAGAAGCCCGCAGGCCTGCGCCGGCTGGACCGTTGTCCCCTTGTTGCACTAACCAGCGTGCAGCAGACAAATTACCCTCCGTATCAGAGCTATCCAGCACGACAAGCACCACAGATGTGGCGGGGCAAGCATCCGATTCTATACCAAAAAGACCAATTTACAGATAATACCGAACTCCTGAAATTCTCAAATGTAGCAAGTATTGACGCTGTGATGCACGGGCAATGTTGCAGCCGTCAGCAGCTCGCTATACGATTACTGGTGAGAATCGTTAGTAATAAAAACAATGAAGTTGCAAATAACAGAAGGCTGTAGGTATATATGAAATCAATGAGGAGAGGTGTCATTTAAAATTTGAGGAAAAAAAAAAACTCACGGGGGTCCGAGATAAATGTATAAAACTTATCAAGGATCGCAGTGACAATCTCATGGCGGATGCTAGTGTGAACAGTGTTCACAATTCGAAGCAAATACTCTTCTACAGTTTGCAGAAGCGTCCACATCTGTTCTTCATTTCCAGATGCACGAGCTGCAATATTTTACATAACATGAATGATTATTCGCCAAGTAACAGTTTCTTGTGATGTGAGGTTACGATAACACTTACCAAGACATTTCACAATATCCTGAGAGTTCTTCACAAGTTCTTGAGGTGGTGGCATATAGTTAGACTGATCATTCATCAGCTGGATGTATTGCTCTAGAGCTTGCAGATCTAACTGATTACGGTTGTCATGAACCAGTTCATGCTTTTTCACCGCCATTTTAGCGCTACGTAAACAAATATAAAATTTGTGAGTATGTGTAGAGACTTGCATGCAAAAAAGTTGGGTGTGTCTCATGATTCAGTTATTAGAAATATAAGAGTTTTCTTCAGACAAAGATTTTTTTTAAATTCCAGATGCTTAGTACATTAAATTAGATTTATTTACAGGCTCAAGTAGTTTAGAGGTACCTATAGCAAACCTACCTTTTTATTGAATAAGGGAGAAGAGAGACAATTGATTGCTATTTTTTAAAACTCGACTAAAGTTTTCATTGTCACAAGTAACCGAGTACCTAATTATTATGTTTAACATGACAAACCAGGTATGATGTTTTAGAGACAAGAACATTATTGCTATATTCATGTAATAACCATGTAATAATCAAGTCTCCCACGGCAAGAATAATAATTCTTCCCGGGTATTGCCTAAAACATTGTTAATAAACCAATTAATTTGTATCACCCAAATCATTTTATACTTTTCAAGGGTGCATCAAAAGTAATATCACAATTCCCCCCACCTTGATTAAATAAAAAAAAACAATTATACTCTATCCGTTTAGGTAGTTAACTAAAGGTAAACAATCTTGATGTAACTTTTTACTTAAAAACTCAGTTTAAAAATAAAATGCAAGTAAAAACCAAAGTAAATACAACAGTAACGAATACTAAATCAATTGAACCATAAGTTTGAAAAGTAGTTTATTTGTTTAATATGAATTTGTGTAAAAAGACACATCAAGATTGTTTACCTTTAGTTAACTACCTAAACGGATAGAGTATAGTTAGTTAATCTTAATTAAATGTTTGACATCATACATGTTGTATAACTTTAATCAGCGATTTAGGAGACGCGCGGGAGCCGTGCCCGTCGCCAGCCACGACAGACAGCGCGCTGGCGACCGGGTCAGGAGCGGGTGTAGCGTCGATGCATTGCATTGTCATAACACGACATACTCCCCGATAGGCATTCACATTGACCAGGGCACGGGTCAGCCAGGACGCTCGGTTTTGATTTTGTGAATATTTACAACAACAAAAAAACGACCTTATCGAAAAATTGTAAACATACTTGTTTGTACGAGTCTAGTAACAAAAACTATAAATGCAGTTTAAGTAAAATGCAGATTCGTGGTAGCAACCACTGCCGATATCAAGTCGGCCGCACTCGACCCGCTGCCGACACGTGCCCGTATTGTAATGAACAGCGCGTCACACGCGACGGACGCGTCTCGACCCGTACCCGCTTTCTGTGTGATTCACGCTTTATTGTATGTAACCACCGAAATAACACCTGACTTCCTATTTGACGTACAGATAAGGAAAAGTACTTCTTGTTTTGTAGTGTAAAAAGTCTCTGTTTAGTTAATGAATTATCTGTAGGGAAACATGTCTCCGTCCCTTTCCCCCCATCCCTATCTCCAATACCAAGATCTTTCACAAAATATTAACTTTAAGGATAAATATTACAAGACCCCACGGAAAATCATTGATTGATCAATGATTTGATGGCCAAAAGTATTTCAAATTGAATCATAAGACGGCCAATTTTTTTGCACACAATTTTATTAATTAGAACATTGCACAAACAACTGTAAAATAAAAAAGGATATAGAGCATAATTAACCAATAATATGCTAAATAAATCTTAGTACATATCTAGGTCAAGCATGGGGATATAAAAACTCAAAATTTAAGCTGATGCGGTGAGAAATAAGCAACACGGAGTAGTCCAGCCAAGACAACATTCATTTTGGAAGAAATTCCAGAAACCATGATTAATTGATTTAAACATTGAAATTTCCCAACATGAATTTTAGTACTCTAAACCAATAATTATGAATCTTCGAGGCACAGAAATATTAATTGCTAAATAGCTTAGCAAACCAAATTTCGAGTTTTTTTTACGTAATACCTGTATTTGTTAACATGAAAAATACAATAACGTTATTAGAATGAAACTTAGATCATCCAAAATATCACCTAAAAAATATAATCAGCCCATAATGTTCTCACTGCTGGGTAACAAGTCTCCTCTCTGCAAGTTGGTGTAGATCATGGTACCACATTGTCTTTGAAGTTTTGGTTCTAGTACCGTTTACTTACTGTTACCGTTTTGAGAGCACTTAACTTGTCCCCTTTTTTGTTTCACTGTATATAAATGTTTAAGCCATCAAATAGATGCATTGTTTATGTTAATTTTGAATGAGCAAGGCCCACATAATGTGTTTAAATTTTTTTGTGAATCCTTTTACAGTTTGACTGAAATAATCAGTTATCCTGCTAGTAATCAGTTGGAACTCACTGAACTTCATTATCATTCTGCACTAAAAACTCTATGCAGAAAAAAATATCTTTGAAGTCACAAACTTCTTCAGACAAATTTGTAGATTTCTGGAAATTGGTAGGTACCAAAAGAAGACTTTCCTGCAATAACTCACCTAGCCTTTCAATTTTTAAGCAGCTTCGGATCAACATGTATGTTTGTGAAAAATATTTTCAAATCTAAATTATATAGGATAATATAATAAATACCGCACATCTCTAACTGAGCAGCATATTTCTGATTTGTTGCAACATCTGATCTGATGCTTAATATAAGAAAATTATTAGAACAGAAACAATTTCAGAAATCACATTAATTGTAGCATTCATTTAGGTTTCGATCCCATTAATTAATCAATAATTTTGAGAATGTTGTTTTATCTTTTATTGCACAATACCATAATGTAAGTTAAGGCTTACATGGCCAAACATTTTTTTACATGGCCATTGGCCTTAATGCTATCAAAAGTAGTTACTACTCAAAAATTTGACCCGTCAGTAGTCAGTGGAATTTTGCCCCACTGGTAAAAAGGCTTTGTCTTAGAGCTTGTAAGTCAAGCTATCTGAGATATTTTCATTATTTTTAAATTCATGCAACTACACTATCATAATATATTTGGCTGAACTACATAGTTGACATTTAACTGTCAGACATACATAAATTCATGCATGTCTGCATCAGTATTCACACATAATTTATGCAATGACATGGTACAGGCTTATATGAAAACCACGTATATAGTGGAAACACCTGAGAAAAGTATTATGTATCTCTTGACTTGATAGTAATTTGCAACCAAATGCTTTCAATTTTTAAATGTTGTAATGATATTTCCATTTTGATGCAATGTACAAAATTAAGCTGAAGACACATAACCATTTCCCTAGGTGGAAAATTTTGATTTTGTGTTATGTTTTAGTGCAGTGACGTATTTAAATTAATTATAACTAATAAACTAAATTAAAAGAGATAATACAAAAATAACTGTGTAATGTTATCAAATCAAAGTTACTTAAAATGAACCGAAAAAGATTGTTTTTGGAATGAACAGATGAATAATGTTGCACCTTGAATGATAATAAGATACAGATTATAGTAATGTGATGTATATAATCTCAATTTGCCATCATAGTTATACTAACACCATGAATGTTTACAACACTGGCAAAATAATACTTATAAAAATATCTCTTCCAAATTAATCTACATTGCAGACAGAACAGTTTATATAGATTTAAAAATATATATATATATATCAGTTGTCTTCACAAACATATTGTAATGTAAAGCATTATTCTTGTGTAAGACTGCACAGAAAACTAAATAGAATAATTATTAAGGTGCCTACTTCTAATGGTAAGATTGTTTTTAGATGTGCAAAATTACTGTAATCTGTGTACTGTTCTGTTTATGGACCACCAATTATGGATTAAGGATAAAGTATATTCTTGGAAATGTCAAAAAATTAAAACCCGGAACAGACTGTATTACACTAGTTTCCAAAATAAAACTAGTTTGAAATAGTGAATTCCAAAAAAACAATGGCTGAATAGTGTGAGAGTTTTTATACAGCTAAAAAGAGGATGATAGAATGTTATTTGAGATGTGAAGAGATATATGCTGCGCTAACACCATATAAATTGAGATAAAGGCCAGAGGGTTCAAATCAAAATCAAAATCAAAATATTTTTTATTTCACATAGGCCTACATGGGCACTTATGAAACGTCGACAAAAAGGTGCACGGTTCGGGTTGGTCGTTTCCTATGGAGAAGAACCGGCAAGAAACTCCATGGTTACTCTTTTAACAATGAATTTTTAAGACTTTCAAATGCCATACCAAATATTAGAACTGATTAGTGATGACTCAATTTAAATTGTCATTGGCATGCTAACAACCAGATATTAGAACGACGAGATAATAGATGAGAGAATAAACCTAATATTAACCTGTAACCGCTACTATTGAATATGAAACAATAATAATTACTAATTTAAATGTTTCTTCTCGTTTAAATATAAATTTATTTAGATAGAGAAAGACAGGTTGGCAATTTCTGAATTAGGTATATTATTAATTATGTATCCTTACAATGTTTTCCTTCACCAATGTCAGTTATGTTCAAGATAAACTTAGAAAGGACAAATGATTTGAAAAATATTGGTACTTGCCCAGGTGTGGACCCACCGCCTTATGTATTAGAGGCGTGGCCTTAACCTCTGGACCATCAAGATGATAATTATGAACAAGTATAAAATACCTTTGTATAGGGTTTGGGACTTTTCTGTTTAAATTTAAACTGTTTCTTTATTATTTTTGCCAACTACACTATCTTAACTGGTCTGCATCAAACAGTACACAATAAAAAATCTATGTTTGCAATTCGAATTCATCATCATTCTCCTGCCCTTATGTCAATTTATTTGGGGTTAACGCAGCATATGTGTCCAGAATTTAATTGATTGTATTCAATTTCTTCAGAAGACATATCTACATTAACTTAACATGCTGTGAGGTATATTCTGTGTTAATGTTTCTAATATTCTGCAATTGACAGTCATGAAGTTGAGCCAATTATTCATCAGACCTACCTGTAACATAACACTACATAAACATAATAGGTCTCATATATTATAAAATGTATGATGATATTTTTTAGTTCTATCATCTTTTATTTAGAGACATAGGCGCCGTTTAAAAAAGGACAATCATTTTCGTGTCCTAATCAAACGCGACTGCCACACAAGGCCATAAAATGTTTTTTTTTTTTATAGATATATCTAAATAAATAAATAATCATAAACTACTTGTTTTGCTGTGTTAAAAGCAAATTTACAGCCAGGTCTTAAACCCGACTCCATAGATATTAGGTATTGTACGTCAGGAAGGTAGCCTAGGTACTACCTATGAAACATAGCTACCTATCTGTTTCGTCTTGGATCAATAGCTCTACAGGCTCTACAGTACGAAATCTTAACATAATTGTTAACTCTGCCAATAAGTATGGATGGTAAAATGGCCAACCGAAACTATTAAACCGATTACTCACAGTTTATAATATATGAATCCTTTACGACAATATTCTTCTCTACGCAACACACCAAATTTCATCAACTTTAGCAATATTCATTGTCCTGTACACCACTATCTTTTGAATCTATGATGAAAAGCCAGTGATTGCATCGTCGCGCCTCAAACAGGAATACAAATACGACCAATATTTTCCGATCGCGAGTGAATAAGGGCACATTTTTTCGTCAACAGTGACCACAGTTCCCTGCCTGTAAAACCACAGAGATTACTGCTACATACGTACGATCAATCGCGCATCAAATGAAAAAACGTTAAGTTAAAACCAAGAAAAATATTATACAGAATTTAAGATGCACGAACACCGTACCAATTTCTTACGCGCGGACTGAAATTGGATTTTGTAAAACAAACAAAAGATTGATTTTATTACACTACTTCCATGAATCGCACAATGCATGAACCGATGTAGAGCAATATTAGAGTAGAGAATGTAGAGTTGAGATATACTTTGAAAGATATCCTCTATTCGTTTATGGTTTTAATTGATTAATATGCATAGAATCTAGAACGATAATTACATAACATTGGAATATTCGGTACTAGCTTAAATAATCTTGAGATATTTAAATGAATGATGATTGTGAATCTCATAAAATTAAATAAATTTTAATAATCTTAAAAGTTCCTAGAATATCAGACTTTGTAGGATATCCAACTCTGTGGTCGTCTCTTTTGTCTATAACGTCATAGACTAAAACCATAAAGCAAAAGTTGTTTAAAATTTATTGACAAGCAAGTCTTGATAGCTTCAGAAAAATCTTAGTGCACCAACTAAAATTGAAAAATGTGATAGAAAATATTAATTTTAACCCTGTAAAATACAGCGCTGTTCATCAAACGCTCTTGTCTATTATTTCGAATAACAAGTAAAATGGTTCGCACCGTAATTTATGCACACATTTTCTAGTGTTCAGTCAGCTTAATGGATGCATCGGCATCAACAATACCAGACGCCGCTCTTACTAATGTGTTTAATTTCTTTGTACAGCTAGATGATATTAATATCAAACCGCCAAAGCATAACACAGTTACAAAATATACCAAACTTCCAGATTTCGATTTTGACTCTAAAGGTGAGGCAGTAACTTGTTTTTTTTCCATGGTTTCCATTACTATCGTTTGGATAGTGACGCACCTTTTTCTAGTAATTTCGTTTAAGCCCTGTGTATTTCTGCTTGCTAATATCAACCATTGTCTATGTTACCTTTTGATTTATTTAATTTCAATGAATTGAACAGTGTAGTTATACTTTAGGAGGGGAGGATGGTAGGTGATCTTTTCTGTCTGCCACAAGTACTTATCATAAGCTCTTGATTCTGATACCTAATACATAATTTAAAGGCCTAATGCTACTACATTAAAGATATTTTGTTGAATTTTAAAATGGTACCATGCTGATGCTAGTATTTTTCCTTTGTGCTGGTTTATTCTCTATTAACTGAGCAATATTTGTATGTATATTTGTAATCATGTTCTGGAAAACAGCTCTAACAATATCAATATAGGGGTTCACGGGGCAAAGAGTTGATCTCGCTAGATCTTATACTTATCTGGGAAATTTATTTTTCCCTATTTACACCTGCACAGAATTTGGTCGCCTAGGTACTTATTATTCTACTAACTTGACACCAACTACTGCACTTCTACTTTGTTGGTTATTAGTTGTTGGTCAGCACAACTGTACTAAAATTTGGGGACTATAATTCAAAGTCAAAGTCAAAACGTTTATTGCGAACTAAGTGTACAATGTGGTGTTATGTTATGCTAGTACTTATGACTTAGCAGCTATTGCAATTTATCATTTGCATGCCCTTATCATCCTAAACATTATACATTATTATTACTTAATTATTTTCTTCTAGTTAGTACAATTAAATAGAGAAATTTTAGTAATGTCATGTAAATTTACATTTATACAATTATTCAGCAGTATTAATGTCATCCTTTTCAGCTAGTACAAATTTTAATTTTATATGGAGTTAAATAGGATAAACTAATCTATAGGACAGATCACCACTTTTGTACATGAGAGAAAGTCGTTATTTTAAAATAAACTAAACATTTTTTTACTGAGTAGAAACATTTTTGGATAAGGTATAGTATTAGCCTTTTTTGGAATATTGTTACTGATTTTTCAGTTTTAAACATGTTAGGCAACTTATTAATATATTTTTATTGCCATATAATATCGGAGATTACTTAACATTTGAATTCTTGAGGATTGGAAAAAGCTAGGCAGATGATGATGACTAATTTTCTCAGTAACCAATAATTATAATGTTTGATTCCAACAGCAACATGGTCTCGACACAGCTACACATTGAAACCAGGACTCAGACGCATAATTCGATTGGATGATGATAATTTACTGAAAACAAGCAGGTCTTTCAAGAATATAGCCCCTCCACCTAAGATAATGGCTCCTAGTAAAAGTCAACCTACAAGAGCAAAGGTTACCACTATACCAGAAGAAAATGAAAATGATCTGCTTCCAAAATTTTGTTAGTATTAATTATTATAATAATGGATTACAATATTTAGATTATCAACAAAATTGATATATTTTTCGATATACAGGGTGAACTTTTCAAGTGGGTGTAGATGGTTAAATCCAAAACTATGAGGAATAGCGACAAATACTCAAAGGAGTCTCGAGCCTGATTTTGATGAAAACTAAAACTGCATCATTAGACTTTTGAAAAAATTATGTATATTAATGATTTCGAAAAAAACACTTGCACAACAACAACAACAACAAAAAACAATCACGCTGTATGCATTATTACACCATTCTATAGTGTCGCTAATAAAGATCAAACTCTGGGAAATAATGACATTCGGCAAATTAAAGGAAAGAGCTTATTTTTTATAAAATAAATAACAATATGCAAACAGTTAGCAGTAATCTTAAGTACGAATGCTATAACATGATAAATTATAGTAAAACCAAATCATTTTAAAAGAGTAACCATGGAGTTTCTTGCCGGTTCTTCTCCATAGGAAACGACCAACCCGAACCGTGCACCTTTTTGTTGACGTGTTATAAGTTCCCCTGACCTATGTGAAATAAAATATTTTGAATTAGTAGTAATCTATGAAACAAATGATACTTTTTTCTTTTACTATATTCTTAAACCACGAAGAGTCAATAAAATTGAAATAAGAACATAATGTTGTGAAGGTCGACTGCGCTGCGGGTGTCATCAATCAAGGACATTAGTTTAAAATATGAAAAATATAAATTTTTTCTTAAGTTTGCCGTTTGTAAATACTTCCCAGAATTTGATCTTTATTAGCGACACTATCGAATGGTGTAATAATGCAGCGTGTGTTTTTTTTTGTAAAATCAATGGGTTTGTTTCCCGGCTAGGAAAATTGATTTTTCTAAAATCTAATGATGCAGTTTTAGTTTTCATCAAAATCGGACTCGAGCCTGCTTTGAGCATTTTTCGCTATTCCTCATAGTTTCGGATTTGACCATACACGCAAACTTGAATAATTCACCTATAGATCTACCAACAGTAGTTTATTTAGGACTTAAGTGTTATTAATAGTGTAATAACTAGAGACCAGATTATATATCAATGCATGTTTGCTTATACATTTGCATATAATGGTTGTTTTTTTAATATAATGCATAATTTAGCTATAGTCATATTTTCTTAAATTGTGTCTGTTTTTAACTGAAAAAATGTAAAAAATCACCTAAAATCAAATAGTGCCCGCCTTTGGCCTAAGTGGATGTAGAATGATTGGTTTTAAGTTATAAAAATAGTTTAATTAATAGAAGCTTCAATCGTACTACTTATAATTAGGAACAAAACACGGTTTTCACAAATATAAACCAGTCGAAAATCTAGTAAGTAAATTAAATAAAACATTATTTTGTAGTACCTATTTCAATTTAATATGGCATATTTTAGCACTTTTGTTGCATATTTTTTCTTTCTTTCTTTCATATTTCGAACATTTATGGTGCATATTTCGACGATTTTATGTTGCATAAAATCCGGACTCTATGTATATACCTATGTGTATTCTCCCCATCATATATGGTGCACAGACTTGGTCTTTGACTAACATTCAGAAGTCCAAACTCAAGGTTTACCAAAAAGCAATGGAGCGCACCATACTGAATTTAAAATTAACTGACCAAATCAGAAATACCACACTGCGCTTCAGAACGCAAATTACCGACGTAGCTCATAAGGCTGCAAGACTGAAATGGGACTAGGCAGGCCATATCGACCGGATGTCGTCATTGCTGTGGGCCCGTGTATTGCAAGACTGAAGCCCTGAAACAGCTAGACAGGGTCACAGCAGACCAAACACAAATTCATCACAAATTGGTGCGAAGAGGCACTAAGAGAAGTAGAAGGAATGCTGCGAGGCCTTTGCCCAGGAGTGGGACAGTACCTACAGGCTGACAATGACTTTCTATGCATTTTTATTAGAAGATGCAAAGCTTTTTTGCATATTATATGCTTAACTTAATAAATATTATTTATTCTAGCGAAAGATAAAAAGCAATACACTGTGAAGACGACAAATAAAGCCGTAGAAGTGAATTTCAAGATTAAACAGTCACCGGAAAGATCTCCAAATAGACCTACATCAAGATTATCAAATTCTCCAAATAGTCCTTCATCAAGGTTAACAAATCCTCCTAAATGTAAGTAGATTTGGAAAATAACATTCCTGTGATCTATGTATTAGTTCTTATTTTAAGGTACAGGCTCTCCTATTTGTGAATGTTGAATCGCTTAATGTAAAAAATTGACAGATTCACCTGCACACAGCATTAAGACACAGCATTAAGACAGCAACAAATAAAACATTTAAATTATCCATTGAGATCAGGCTAATTACTAGGATAAAATTATCCTAGGTTCACTGTATTTCGAAGAATTGGTTCACTTGTTTAGAGCTACGATACCACAGACAGACACAAAGCGGTCAAACTTGTAACACCCCTTTTTTGAATGGTCTTGTTGCAGAATAAGAAAGCAGTAATTCTGAATAATATTAAATTAGTTTTAGAATTTCAAAAATCAACCCATACACAGGTAAAAGGAAATAAATGGTAAGGGGCTAGTTCTTAGGGCAGGATTTTATAGTATATTTGATTTTATAAAATAAAAAAAAATCCCGTTGTGGTGTTATGCGGATTGCCCCTTTGTTTGTATGTAAAAAACTTTTTTTTATTGGGACAAGCCCGCCACACTATTTCCAAACCACTGTAACTCCTGAAAGCTAGAATCAACAGTGACAACTACCAAAAAAGCGCCGAGACAATGAAGCTCGACGAAGGCCCTGAGAAACAATTTAACTGTCTTGGATCCCGCAACGAAATTAATCAGAAAAGTATAGCGGAGAAAGGACATGGCCAAAGTTCTTAGACAAAAAACCCAAAATCGCCAGCAACGAAATGTATAAAAATGGGTTTACTATAGTTATCCCATTACGTTTTCAAAGAATCAGCCTCCTAAACCATGTTTTAAAGAAGTTATTATACTGTATGTGAATCATACTTCATATTGATTTTTCTTGACTTTTATTTATCACTATCACTTTAATATATTAAAATATTGTAAAAAATAATTATTAAGTCTTATATATATATGTGTTATCTTTCTGTATGTGTGTGTGTGACTGAACTAAACAGCTGGACCCATTAAAATGTGTTTTTTGGTGACCGTTTGAGTGAATCCTTGGATGGTTGCACAATTGGACGCGGTAGGCGGCGCTGTTAAATCTGCCAGACCAAGACAACGTCAAGTTATTCTTGTTGTATTTTAATCATCATCATTATCATCAGCCTATAGCAGTCCACTGCTGGATAGGCCTCTTTAATCGCACGCCATTCAACTCTATTCTCAGCAACTCTCATCCAGTTGCTACCAGCCATCCCGCGAAGATCGTCACTCCATCGAGCCTGAGGGCGTCCCACCTTACGTTTACCGATTCGCGGTCTCCACTCAAGGACACATCTAACCCGATTTACCTGTATTTTAATGTGTTGTCATTTAATTCATTAATATTTTGTATTGCGTTGCATTTTGCAATAATATCCAATCGCAAAGAAAGCAGAAGTCTAAAAAACGCGCCCCAGTATCGAATTAGCAAGATAAATCGGTGTCCAGTATACAAAAGCGTAGGTCATAAAGTTAACTGCAATACGCGGACGAGGACATGATGGACTCAGACCATGGATTTTAAATAAACACTTAGAACTTTTTTTTTTAATGCATCTCGCAGGTCAACCAAGGATAGCAGGATGTCGTCTGCTTCTCCGGACTATCCTGAATCTTGAGATTGATCACGATCGATGTTTGATGACATTTTATAGTAGATAATTATAATTATATGATTTTTTTCGTAGAATATTATGCGATGTTTGATATATACATTTTATATTAGATAATTATATGATTTTTTCGTAGAATATTATATAATAATCCCTGATTAATAACAACATTTTTATATTTACGGACTCCAAAGAATTCATAGATGGCACGGCTTCAATAGATTTTTCGGAATATAAAAAATATTTGTTATTGTTTCATTGAACAATAAATATCTAGTCATCAACGTCGTTTTTGCAGTAAATTATTATATATATTTTGATGTACATATTATGCCTATAAAAACGGCACAAATAAAGTTTCTGGCGATTCTGGGTTTTTTTGGCCATATCCTTTGTTCTAGTTTCTACAAGGTCCGTATAGTAAATAACTCCGGATGTGACCTGTACACTATCCAACATAACATTGCGTTCATTCTGCCATAAAATATGACGTGCAGATTGTTCATATTCGCAGTCAGATGTAGAACATTGACAAACGTATTTTATTTAAAAACTCGTTTTTTCCGTGAACTTTTCAGATATTTTAATAGATATTTATTCTATCTAGATAGCTAGCTAGGGGGGGGGGGGGGGGGCGAGAGACGAATCCAAAAATCAGAGACCTTTAATACGTCATGTAATCAAACTCACGGATTAAATAATTGGATACAGATTTATTTCCAAAATTAAACATATTTATTTCTACCGTCGTCGTTCGGCGTCAATGTCGGAGTGATCAAATAATCTATTCAGCATATCTGTAAAAATATCACTCCGTCATTTACGTCAGTCAATCAATTCACATTTATTTTTCTTAAACAACTTTCTTTCTATAATTAATATTAAATTTAATAATAAAACTCCTTTCACATCACCATGGCCAAATCCGAAACTATGAAGAATAACGAAAAATACTCAAAGGAGTCTCGAGCCCGATTTTGATGAAAACTAAAACTGCAGCCAGGAATCGAACTCATTGATTTTGGAAAAAAAAATAAACACTGTATTATTACAACATTCGATAGTGTCGCTAACAAGGATCAAATTCTGGGAAGTAATGACAGACGGCAAATATATTTTTGTCTGGTTGTCTGTTCGTTTGTGCGCGCATCACGTAAAAACCCCTCATTGTATTCAAAATCGAAATATTGAAACATAAGAAGCATTGTTCCGAGTAACATTTAGCGTTTATTTCATCAAAATCGAACAACAGACGCAAAAGATACTAATGTTTAAAATTTAGTTACTAACTTCATACGCGATTTCTATGATAAATTTAATTATTTACGTAAATAGGTTTTAGTTGAAGTGTAGTCGGAATGGCTCGTGGCAAAATAATAACAGCCGCTCAGATCGATCTTGACGTTAAGCCGTGCTTGCCTAGGTTGGTCTGTGGATGGGTGACCACCCATTACATACCGAGTTTCCTCTGTGCCTCGGAAAGCACGTTAAGCCGTTGGTCCCGGCTGTCATTTGTAGATCTTTGACAGTCGTTACAGGTAGTCAGTGCCCCAAAAAGTCTGACAAACAGTCTTACCAAGGGGTATAGTATTACCCAGTACTAACTGGGTTGTGGAGGTCAGATAGGCAGTCGCTCCATGTAAAATACTGGTATTCAGCTGCATCCGGTTAGACTGGAAGCCGACCCCAAAAGAGTTGGGAAAAGGCTAGGCAGATGATGATGTAGTCGGAATGGCTGAAAATGAATTTGGTTTTATTTTTCCTTTTGTGTTTACTCTTTGCATCACTACATATTATAAAACAAAGTCGCTTTTCTGTCCCTATTTCCCTTTGACCGCTTAAATCTTTAAAACTACGCAACGGATTTTGATGCGGTTTTTTTTAATAGATAGAGTGATTCAAGAGGAAGGTTTATATGTATTAACATGCTTAATATATTAGAGAACCACTGATAATTTCAAGATTTCTATTGTGAAGTCGTAAATAATTTCATTTTTTTCCGCTTACATTGCAAACGCAGGCTGAACCCTACGAGATTTATCAAAATAATGTACTAAGTATTGTACACATTAAAAAGGTCTACAGAAAACTCCGCGATGGTATATGTCTATCTCTTATGGATATCCCACAATAACATGTTTTTGTCATTTACTTTTTACGCCAAATAAGGTAAAGGGCCCAATAACCGTGAAGTTTTGAACTTCACTGACTTTGCAGGTCTGCTATGCTAAAACTAGAAGACTTACAAAAAAAATAATTACATGACTAGAGAGATAATTTAAACTAGTTTTAGTGTAATATTCTTTTTATTTATTAGTCTATATTTTCTTTAACAATTATACAAAAAAATGAAACAAAGGGCTAATTGTACCAGTACCCGGTAGATTTGTACTAGTAAACGTTAAAATGTCCCTGAATCCGGTAATTTTAACCGCGAATTTGAACTCTATTGCTTTACGTTAAAGTTCACAGAAATGCTATTTTTGCATTTCTGGTAAGCGAAGTCTTGATTCTAATTTTATGAGTGGTAATCTGAAAAATAATTATTATAACAGTGTAGTATTTCCCTTACGAAAGTATGGACTCGCGCTGTGTAAAATACACTTCTCATCAAAAAAATCGAAACACTTTCGTTTTTATTGTTTTTGTCCTAATTTTTTACAAAAGAGAATTAATTCCATGAAAAAAAAAACATTATTGTGTAGCTGGCAGTTTGGTCATTACAGTAAGAAGAAAAAAATCAAAATTCGAAATTAGAATTTCATTTGTTTATCCTATAAATGAAATTAATCACTGTTTTGAGACAAATGTGTATTTAGGGTTGGAGTACGTTACTCGTTTAAAAACTAAAAAATAGCGCTTGTCTTTAAACTTTTTGTTTCTTTTTTCATTTACTGTGACTTTGGGACGTCTGAAAAAACTTTTTTTTCTAAAACATATGGATACTTCGCCCGCAGAAGCCGCCCAAGTGGTGGCATTGCTGGATTCTGGACTTAGTCAGCGTGTTGTGGCTGCAAGATTGCATCTAAGCTTATCATCTGTTCATAGAGTCTACAAACGCTATCGGGAGACTGGTTCGTTCACGCGCCGTTCAGGATCTGGCAGGAATCGGGTCACTTCTGAGCGAGATGATCGATTTATTGTAACAACTTCTTTACGAAATCGACGCCTTAACGCTTTTCAACTGCAGCAGCAGCTTCGCGTTGTACGAAGAGTAGCTGTAAGTGACTCTACAATAAGAAGAAGGTTGAAGGAACGCGGATTGGCACCGCATAAGCCAGCGAATGGGCCGAAATTAACTGCAGACCATCGAAGAGCGCGCCTTAACTTTGCACGCGAGCACCTAACTTGGTCATACCTTCAGTGGAGCAAAGTACTGTTTTCTGATGAGTGTAAAATTATGCTGTATGGTAACGACGGAAGGAACAAGGTCTACAGAAGAGATGGAGAACGCTTTGCACAATGCTGCATTGAAGAAAAGGTCAGCTATGGTGGCGGTTCGTGGACGGTTTGGGGAGGAATCAGCGCCGACGGTAAGACAGAACTTGCCTTTGTGTCTGGGCCACGGCTGCCTGCACTAAACTCTCATCGGTACATCGAACAGTGTCTTGAACCTCATGTGATGCCCTATGCACATTTTATTGGCAACGACTTCATATTCATGCACGACAATGCTAGAGCTCACACCGCGGGCGTCGTACGAGATTATCTTACCGAAGTCGGTATCTCCATTATGGTATGGCCAGCAAGAAGCCCGGACATGAATCCCATTGAACATCTATGGGATGAATTAAAGAGACGAATTCGAGCAAGAGATCCAGCCCCAGAAACACTTAGCCAGCTGCAAAATGCAATCCAAGAGGAATGGGATAATATACCACAACATGTGATCGTGACTCTCATCCGATCGATGAAGAACCGTATGGAAGCAGTAATAAGAGCTCGCGGAGGGAATACAAGTTATTAAATAAACGTTTCTTACATTTTTTTTTCATTTACGCGTGTTGTTTTACCCATTTCCTTCATATTCCATACAGGGTAAAAATTACTCATTATACAAAATACGAAACCTATGAAGACTTAATTTGAATTTAGAACAATAACATTAGGATTTAAAAACCTCATACTACTCACTATTAAATGACATTTTACATTTATTCCTAAATATACACATTTTTCTGATAATCCTTATCAAATCATAAACTGCGAGGTGTTTCGATTTTTTTGATGAGAAGTGTAAATAAAAAACGGTTTATCCAAAGAAGAGACATTTTTTGTTCTCCTAAGCGCATGCTTGGAGAGAGACCAGTTCTCGCTTCGTTGGAAGACGGGGAAGCTGGTCCTCATTCGGAAGCCGGGGCGCTCTGCGTACTCTCCGTCCGCATACTGGCCCATTGTGTTCCTCGACGAGGTGAGCAAGCTCTTTGAAATAGTCATTGCAAACCGCCTCGCCGCACCTTGCGGGGATGGGACTGGATCTTGCGGACCACCAGTTTGGTTTCCGCAAGGGGCGCTCGACGGTGGACGCCATCATGCGCGTGAGAGCCCTCACGACGCCGACGGGGGATGCGGTGTCCCGGGGTGGGGTCGTCTTGGCGGTGTCTCTTGACATTGCCAAGGCCTTCAACACCATGCCCTGTAGCTGCATTAGGGAGGCACTCCTGACGAAACGCTGGTGCTGGCACAAGGGAGGTTGCACGAGGTGGCGGCCGAAATTATGACACGCGGGGTTGCGATAGTCATAAATAGGATCCGGCAATTGGGTCTCGAGGTGGCATTGCACAAGTCCGAGGCCATATGCTTACATGGACCTTGGAATGCGCCACCGTCATGATCCATGCTGACGGTAGGAGGGGTTCCATCGGCGGCGTCGAGTCGACGTTGTGTGGACTCGTCCTCGACAGCCGGTGGAACTTCGTGGAGCATTTCCAACGTTTGGCTCCCAAAGTGGAACGGGCCGGGGTTGCCTTCAAGCGGCTCTTGCCCAACCTGAGGGGTCCAAACGCCTCCGGCCGGAGGCTCTACGCGGGTGTCGTGCGGTCGATGGCCCTTTACGGGGCCCCGGTGCGGGCGCGATCCTTGAGACGGCGAGCCGCCCACTACCTGAACGCGCCCCAAAAGGTGGTAGCCGTAAGGCTGTACGATCTCCAACGAGGCGGCGAGCCTCCTTTCCGGATTGCCACCATGGGATCTGGAGGCGATAGTCCTCGCGCGCCTGCACCAGGGGCGCGCGGAGGCACTACGTCGCGGGGAAACTCAGCTGCCGCGGCCAATTGTCGCTCAGCGGACAGACCTCCGGCGCTATCTCATGGCGACATGAAGAGAGCGACTTTCGCAACCCTGTGCAGGGCACGCCATAATAGTGGTGGTAAGTTCCCTCTTTGAGGAGTGGCTAGAGAGGCGCCACGACGCCCTCACATTCCGCCTGACGCAGGTCTTCACCGGACACGGTTGTTTCGGGAGGTACCGGCACCGAAACGGGCGGGAGGAAACGCCCGGGTGTTATCATTGTGAGGATCGCCCGGAGAACACGGTGGAGCACACCGTGAAGGTCTGCTCCGCTTGGGCGGAGCACCGCCGTGTCCTCGTAGCGGCGATTGGCGGCTCGCGTCCGGCCTTGGTTCAAGCCATGGTCCCGGGCGAGAGGGAATGGGAAGCCGTCACCTCCTTCTGCTAAGCAGTCATGCTAACGAAGGAGGTAGCGGAACGTGAGAGGTATATATAACCTCACGTCCCAGCCGCCGCGGGAGACGCCCCGGGCGTCGGGGGCCACGTGGTGGCTCTCGGCCACCGTAGGGGCGGGCCTGTGGGCGGTGAGTAATGGGGTACTTCGCCGTCCGTCTGTCTTATGACGACAGGCCGTGTCGACGGCGCGTTCGTGTTCCACGCGCGCCTCAAAGAGATGTCAGCAAACAGGAGGGGCCCGCAAGGGCCGATGCCTGCCAGGGCTGCGGGACTGTTCGAAAGAGATACCGCGGCCCTGAAACATAAAGGGCAAAAGAAGGAACATGGATGGGTTTTAGTCAGTAAAAGTCTGACACTCCCTTCCGCTCCGCCCAGAGCGGGAGGAGTCATTTGATGATTTCCTATACCAAAAAAAAGAACAACGAAAAAATTAGTCGGGTATCCACAGATCGAATCATGTAAGTTTACCGGTCTAAAGTTTGCTTCAAATTACTGCGTGGTTATCAATATCCATACTAAAAAAGCAGCGCGACACACGATGCACATCGAAAAACCTGGTTTCAGAACAGCAGAGCAGTAACGCGAAACGTGCAAAAATTTGAAAATCATAAAAAAACTAAATAGGCAATCGAATCCAAGTGATTACAACACAAACAAGGAGCATAGAAACTACATTCTATTGATTCGAAAGAAAAGAGGACTTAACACTAGGCAATAAGGACGCTGTCGGGTTTAAATGCAACTGTTATTTGAAGTCCCAATATCAGGCAAAAATGTATTCTACAGTTTTAAAGGAAAATGAGACCTATTTCAAGGCAATAAGTACACAATAACGGGTTTCGGTACAACGTGTATTACCGGGTTGATCGTGTACCAATATCCGTTAAAAAAAAATACGATTTTAACGGGTACTAGGTCAAGTAGGGGTTTGTTAGTACCAATAGATGTGAACGGCAAAAATATTTATTTCCCAATTAGATTCACCTCGATTTATAAGTTATATCGCAAAATAATATACTTAAATATCTTAGAAAATTAACACTCTTACTTTAATGTTATCCGTCGCAGTATGGCTAGCTGATCAATGCGACGTGGTGGTTTCGTAGTTCACTGACAGAACTTTGAACTTTCATAATATTCAGTTACAGCAAACTTTTGTTATCGCATGGTTTTGACGCCATTGAACTTTTTGGACAATGATGCCATTACAATTGTACAAAATATTACCGAGAAGGTATTGCCCTTCACAAACTTTAATTTATTATTGGTAGAAAAGTGCAATAATAAAAAAACTGACTTGTTAACGGGTACTGGTACACTAACGGGAATACGTACTTTTACCTTAATGGCTAATTTCCGAAGCGATTTTAACCAATACGGCATTAATCCTTATCCAATTAAATACCTTAAATACATTGTTGATTTAATATAGATCTATATGGCCCTTTACAGCATATGATTTAAATGAATATTTTCGAAGATATTACAGATTTAAAAATTGCGGGACGTAGCGTTTGCGCCGGCACCGGCCGGCGCGGCGAGGCGGACGGCAGCGTGCCTATAAATAGCGCGTCGGAGGCCGCGATTCTCCCTGTAGCACTTTGAATTTAGCAGCGATCGGACGCGTTTATTTGTCGGAGCTCTCTAGCGAGGAATATAACAATCACTACATAGTATAAAACAAAGTCGCTTTCTCTGTCCCTATATCCCTATGTATGCTTAAATCTTTAAAACTCCGCAACGGATTTTGATGCGGTTTTTTTTAATAGATAGAGTGATTCAAGAGGAAGGTTTATATGTATAAGACATGCACCCATGCGAAGCCGGGGCGGGTCGCTAGTGGAAGTAATAAGTACTACTTACAACCATTACGAAATAAAATCTCTAAAAAATTTAATTTATTTAATTAAAAATCAAAACAAAATTAAAATTAGATAGAATCCACGACGTTGTAAATTTGTTCCGTGCGGGAATCGAACCCGCGACATGCAGCGCCGCAATCAATTTCTCAGCCACTGCGCCAACCGTGCCGTCATATAACTGTGGTTATGGCTGCAACTTTGCTTAAGGATTGGCCGGACTACACATACCATTTTCAAATTGCCGCTGAAAAGATTTGCAAGAGCAAGCGAAGATACCCCAACATGCAACATCACCAAACGGGGGAGTCTATTTGCAGCAGTGGAAGTTAATAGTATGACGAGTGCACAATGTCGCAGAAGCATGCATTAGAGGCGTTGAACCGCAGCTTGCAGGACATCCGCGGCAACCAGGGGCTGATGGGTGGCGTCGTTCCGCGACTTTAGACCCTGTGGACGGTGAGTAATGGGCTAGCTCGCCGTCCGACCGTCTTATGACGACAGGCCGTATCGACACCGCGTTTCGGTTCCACGCGCGCCTCAAAGAGATCAAACTCAGCAAACCGGAAGCGGTCCGCCAGGGCCGATGCCTGGCGGGGCTGTTCGAAAGAGCCGACGGCCCTGGAACATAAAGGGTTAAGAAGGGACATGACATGCACGTTTTCTCAATTTGGAGATTAATTTAAAAAAATAAAGATTGCTTGTGTGAGTGCCATGCTGTCGCCAAAGAACGAGTGGGTTAGTAAAATAAACAAAAAAAATTGACAAGATCGTCGGCGATTCAAAAGTATACACATCCATAGACACTGTGATGGCTAATGACGATAGAACTGCCTACCCCGTTGAATTTCTCAACTCCCTGGAGTTGAGAAATTCAACGGGGTAACGTGTGTGCTGTCCCATCAGCTGGAGCTTAAAGTTGGCATTCCAGTTCTGGTGATGCAACCAGACTGTGCAACGGTACCAGGCTTCGTATCACAGAGCTGGGCAGTAACATTATAAAAACGGAGTTGCTAAAGGAGAGAGCGTTTTAATTCCCCGCATACCCACTATTTCAAATAACTTGCCATTTCTATTTAAGAGGTTACAATTTCCCTTAAAATTGGATTTTACACTGACGATCAACAGATCCCAGGGCCAAACCATAAAAGTGACAGGCATTCAATTGTGCACTTCATGCTTTTCACACAGTCAATTATATATGTTGGTTCTTCAGTGCCCAAAACTTGCACGTGCTTGCGGAAAATAATAAGTCATTTAATGTTGTATACAGAATGGTATTAGAATAATGCCCAACAAGGTGTGTGATGGTTCACTTTGAAAAGAAAAATGGATAGCGCTAAAATAAGCGGTTTTTAAGACATATCGTCGTCATTAAATTTTTTTGGGACTTCTTTTTGTAGTCATCACCCACATTATCACATTTTGATCAGCCAGTCAGTTCTCACACATTACGCCATGTAATCCCCGAAAGTTTAGGCAGAAGTCACACCCAACCGTTCACTCACATTTCGCTAGTTATGTTGGAAGTCCATGTGATTCATTTCTGGTGACTATGGTTCCCTTTTTGTTTGTTTTTATCAGCTGTTAGTCCGCCATGTACAAAAATAAATAAATAAATAGATGGGGGCGAGCCTATTTCCACCAAATGGGCACAAATCCAGATTCCGTGGCTGCTATTGATAAATTCCTGATGGAATAACCCAATAACACTATTATTTATAGTATTTTTTTTCAATTGCATACCTACATTGTTTAATGTAGGTATGCAATTGTGTTCTTCCACTTAGGAGAGCGGAGTCACACAAGCATCTCCTTGCTTAAAAGGTGATCTCTAAATCATGTGCGTTATAAAATTATGTAATTAAAATTAAAAATCTTTTTTAACACTGCCCGACCTCCGCATCGATCCCAGGACCTATATTTTCTACTTAGTAGTCGCACTTGCAACTACTCGACTAACGAAGCATTCTCTCACATACACAACAAAATGGTCTTCTTGAACATTTTATGCCCAGTTATCTGTGAAATTATATCAGTTAACAATGTCAAAATAAATCTTAGTATTTTAGAAATAAATCGGAATAATTGAACAAATTAAAAAGAAAATCTTGAAAATGCATTTCATCGAAAACATTGAACAAATAAACAGACCAAATTTGCGTTTAATGGATGCACACAGGTGACACTATAACAATCCGGAAAAAGCCGTCAAATTTCAAGTTAAATAAAAGTCGCGAGCAGCGAATTTTTTTCAACTTTTATCTCTACGCCTGTAGAAACTCCTCCAATGAAAGTCCGACCACTGTAAACTTCTTTCCACCTTTTGAGTATTTTTTGTCTAAATGCTATAACGTTAATTTCATTGTATCATATTAATGGCGAAATTGGTAAACTTTTGGATGCTGTTCAAAACTGGAATGCAAAGTCAAAATCAAACAATTTTATCTCCACAGCGGTAGGCATTTAATCTTAGCAATAGCAATTATTAAGTCATTACCCTTTTATGACGTATGTTCTACTAACACATTTAATTATTTATTTTTCTTTTAGTGTCTAAGGAAATCAGAAGTGCCAAAACGAGCAGAACATATTATAAGAAAGAACTGACTGTGGCTCAGCAAAGTTACCTCAGCATACCTCCTAGCAGTCGTACTCCTGTAGAAAGAAGTAAAATAGAAATTGTAAAAGAAAAAGGTGAGTTTATAACATCAAGCTGGTGTTGTCCTTATCTTACTTCTATATTATCTATACAATAATGCTGTTACTATATACTACACCATAATTAGGGTTCGCAAACCGGGATCCCGGATACCGAAAATACCGGGATACCGGACCGAATAGAAGCCTTCACAATATCGGTATTGAATTTTTGAATACCGGAATTTACGGTATTTTCGGTATTCATCACCGAACGATGCAAATCGCAAATCCTCCATGCGAGTGGTGGCGACACCGTCAATCGCTAACAAACAAGTTTCAAACACAGCATTAATTTTCAACGTAATGGTTTTTAACACGTTTTTATGTTATTATATGAGTCTCTTATTTATAAAATGAAAGGATACTAACTGAGCATAGGGTAAGGTTATTTCTGCCCCTACAGTAAAATTTCCACTAAATGTAGTTGCTGCTTTCTATTCATGTGATATAAGTATTATTTCCTTTATTAATTTTTTTAAACATATTATTTACATTTTTAAATATTTTTACTAACAAAAATATATAAAAAAAACATTTAAAAATATAGAAAATAGTAGCCCACCGGCATGGGGAACAGGGTCCTAGCTACCGGTGGTCAGGGCTCTTGAGAAAGGAACCTCCTAACATTATGCGCCGTGTCCAGAAGAACTGCCTTCTGAATCAAGCCCTTGATTCTGCTGCCCAGCGAAAGCCTCCTCAGATGTTGGTCGAGGCTATTGACTATTAGCCATGGCCGTTTGGCCATTGGCCGACACGGCTAAAGGCAGAAGGACTGCTGTACTCACGTCGCACAACGTCGCAAGCCAGATCTAGATATTTGAATTGTTTATCTTTCTCTGCTTTCACGATGTTCTCGTCATCCGGAAATGTAATATTAACAATCAATGCACAACGCTCCAATCGATCTATCACCACAATGTCAGTTGGCAACAATAGTCCTGTCAATGAGTATAGATCGATCCCAATACAACGTGATATTACGAGAACTGGGTCGGACACATACTTATAGTATGGCACTTCTGATTCCACAAGGTTGTACTTCAAATCGAGTTGCTGATGGATAATCCATCAGCAAAGATACGGACGCTAAGAAGTCTACATCGGGCCCATGTACTCGTAGTACTCGGTAAGAGCGTCCGTGAAACTCCTTGCCATGCCATACCTCCTTACGGTCATTAGTGTCTAATACTCTAGGCTTGCGCCAGTTCTCGTTAGCCAGGGAGAGCGGGGTGAGGCCCTTGTCCACTGAATCCACATCTCGGTGCTTCCCCACGTCGGCTTCTAGGAAGTATTCCCTGAAACTGCATACCTCACGGTTATACAGGGTCTTAGCATTTAAGAAGCCACGACCCCCGCACTTCCGCGGGATATACAGTCTCATCACCGACGACCGTGGGGTGATGCATTCGATTTGCGGTCAGCAGTGCGCGGACCCTCCTCCAGGGCATCAAGTTCCGTCTGAATCCATTTGAGCCGAAAGAATACATCAAAACCGGCATGACCCAACCGTTAAAGGCGCGCACCTTGTTTCCGCCTGACAAAAGACTGTTTAGCACATTATTCAGGAGGCTAAAGAAGCGCTCCCATAACGATTGTTTCATGTCGACAGTATTGATGCCTAATGCTTCCGACATACCTAAATACTTGTGGCTTTCTGTTGAGGAGAGGGATCTAAGGTGTATGGAATCCGAGAGTTGAGTTCTCACGGATTCCATAATCTCCCCTCGCTTCACATGCATGACTGCACATTTGTCCACACCAAATTCCATCCTGAATAATCCTGATGGCGCTACTGAAACCTTCTTTTGTTACCTTCAGTAGCTTCATCAGTTGCAAATTGTTGGGGGCAAATAGTTTTAATAAAAAATTAGAGATTTCACTATATTATAATGACTTAAACGTAAAGAAAAACTATTAAAATAAATATAATTTCTCTAAATGTCGAAAATACCGGAATCCCGGTATTCTCCTAGACTCAATACCGAGAATACCGGTATCGGAGAGAGGGCCCGGTATTGCGACCCCTAACCATAATAGTATTATAAAGAGGAAAGATTTTTTTGTTTGTTTGTTTGTACCGAAGAAGCTCCGAAACTACTGGACCGATTTTAATCATTCTTTCACCAATAGAAAGCTAAATTATCGGGAAGTTGTTCATAAACCATAATTTATTTATTTTTAAATCTAAATTTTTATATTTCAAAGTTAATTAAATTATTTACAAAACTATAATAGTAATAAATATGTACAAGTAGAAAAGGGTTACAGGGCGTCCAAAAATTCGTCCGCATCGCTGTCAACAGGAAAAGTGCCCAGAAGGCTGGAATCAGCATTCCACGTTGGATGGCAATGCTGATTCTTTGGCCAAAAAATAGGCCCGCCCTCTGGTCACGTGAAGAGTCGACCAACCGCTTGGCGATTTCCCGAAATACTAGGTGGGCACTCGGACCCCCTGGCCCTAGTGTTTCAACCCCAACCGGCTCAAACACATAACTACTAATTAAAGTCAATTAAGTCGTCCAAGGCCACGTTAAGAATGGAATTATTTTTACAAATTAGAAATATTTAAAAAATTTGCATTAATGTAACCCAAAATAGCAAAATTTTGCCTATAAAATTCATTATTTGGCGTGCGCTGAGAAAACCATTGAAACTTGATAGGTTGCTTTTTATCCCGATATTCACACGGAATCGAAACTTAAGCGGGTGAAAACGCGGGGTGCAGCTTGGTACATTCACGCAGACTTACGTGTCTGTCGTGTTATGAAGCACCATGACTTACGTATCTTACGTGTCTGACATGATGTGCAATAAGAATAGGGCACTACTCTTATTGCGCCTTCATACAAAATATAGTAATCTCGTAGCCTACAGCAGTCCACTGCTGGACATGGGCCTCCTGAATCGCACGCCAACCAACTCGATTCTCAGCAACTCTCATCCAGCTGCCAGCCAAGGTAGGCTGGTGGGCTTATCTAGTATATATGTATATACAGGGTGTTTCTTTTAAGTAACCCAACTAATCATAATCATTATACATATAAACGGTGAAACCGTTTGCTTTTGACCAAGTTCCGCTGTCCTGATTAATGATGCTAACGCGAAACGGTCGATCGACATGAACATTGTATTTTGTCACATTCACTCATTTATAAACAACTCACTCTTGACCAAAAAAAATAGTATGCCAAAATTGAAGAAAAATTTCCGGTATCTCTTATAGATTCGAATTTCCCTCTGTTGCCCAACTTAAAATAATCCTCCTACTTATCGATTTCGATAACGGCATCACGGCGACCCTTTGGAAATTAAATATACTAAAACTATCCCAATTAGTATGACAAGCTGTGTAAAAGCTGTATTTGAGTGATTTTTATACTTAAAGCTGCATATTGAGGCTGTATAAATGCTGTGTATGTCAAATCAAATCAAAATATTTTTATTTCACATAGGCCTACATGGGCACTTATAAAACGTCGACAAAAAGGTGCACGCCCATCTTTACTAGAGACCCGGAGGACGTCGCCTCATTTACATTTAGTTTTTGCTGCCTGTTTGATAAATATGAGAGAACAAGATCAGCAGCTTGTCCACGAATTCCGTAGTGGTGTAATTTACAGATCAGTGTGTTGTGGTCAACGCAGTCAAACGCTTTTGAGAGGTCACAGAAAATGCCAATGGCATCCTGGGACTTCTCCCAGGATTCCAGAATGTGACTGATGAGTTTTACTCCCGCGTCTGTTGTCGACCTACCCTTCGTGAAACCAAACTGTTGACTATGCAGAATCCCATTTCAGTTGAAGTGAGCCAGCATCTGGTCCAGCATTATTTTTTCATAGATTTTACTCAATGCTGGAAGCACAGATATAGGTCTATAATTAGAGGGGTCACCCTTACAACCCGATTTGAATATTGGTACTACTTTACTATGTTTCATTAAGTCAGGAAACTTGCCTGAGCGCTTTTACCGCCCTTATTAATGCAAAAAGGGCCCACGTTATACAGTTTTTTTGCGTTAGTAGTGCTGTATAGGTGCTGTTATTCGGTGTAAGGAGAAACCATTATACCAAAATAAAGCTCATAAAAAGATAAAAGTTTTAAATAGAAGTTGGATGATAATTTGATGAATTATAAAAATAAATGAGAAATAATTTTTCGTAGAAGTCATATGGTAAATAAATGATGGTGACACATTGTTTATATTTCAAAGTGAAATCACAAGTACAAGATAAATCTTGGAAATTTGATTTGCACATTGATTTGCAAATGGCACCGTTAATTGGTAAATCAATGTGCAAATCAAATTTTATTGTCAATGTGTGGTTGGTTATTGGCAATAAATTCACGCGCCAGTAAAATTATCACGGAAATATAAAGAAAATTACCAAATAAGAGTAAGTAAGTGTTTGTTTTTAACGTTACATACATTATATTTAAAATAATAGATGTTAGGACATAGTGATCATTATTTTAGCTGATAATCATGAAACGGCTCAAGCTATTATCAAATATTGGTTGAATTATATGTAGTTTTTGTTTTCATTCGTTCTAAAATGGCGACAATTTGTTTTACTGCTTAGACGATATTTGGAGGGTATGATAGTCTTATTAGCTGTACTACGTAGGATATAGATTCTATAATGCAATTTTTGTTTTAAATCGGTGTTATAAGTAAATCTTTTTATTATTTAGTCTATACATGAGTTCTGCTTTCATAACTTATAATTCTGTTTAGAGATACGTGTAAGAATTGATTATCCCTGAGCAAGTTTTACTCAAATCAAAAGTAGTCTTGATTTTCATAATAAAATAAATGTTTTGAAAATAAAACAATTACCTGTTTTATTTGTTATTCAAATCAAATTCTCGGTTATTACATTTTATCGTTGAAGGTATACATTTTTTTCATTTGTTTTTTGACTTTGACATCCATCCACTGCAAATTAATAACGTGGTTTTGGCATATGTTCCTCCGGGAAAGCACGCACGCATTTCGTTTTGTTTTTATCTTTCGCTGCGTTATCGTACAACTAATAAAGTTAGCAGCTCATTATATAATAAGTAAACTTATTGTGAATTGTCATTAATAGTTTGTTGATATTCAACGTACTTTACTATATTTTTCAGGAAACTATGCCGTTTAAAATTATAGAAACTATAGAGAAAAATCAACAATCGCTTTGTATTGTACCAAGTTTGTGGGAAACAAAAAGCGAGTTTAGATGGCCAAAAAGTCAACAAATTAGTCAAGACTGAAAACTCGAGGCGTTAAGGCTGATTTTATAGTCACGCGTTTCAGCAGCGCCGTCGCAGCGCGTGCGCTCGGGCGATGTATTGGGGTAGTAGTAGCGTTTCAAATTCGCGCGCTTGAGCAGCGCCGTTCGGTGTTCCTGTTCAACAGCGCGCTGCCCAACGGCGCGTCTAGCGGCGTGACTATAAAACCAGCCTTAGATAATTAGTCTACATTAAAATGCTGTGTGTCATATAAAGAAGCAGTAGGACCAAAATAGCGACACTAATGCCATTTTGGAAGTGAAGAAAGTATCTGTTGGTAGCAGTGAAATAAAAATATACGGCTACAAGATTGATAGTAGATTATACAACAAGTGAAAAAAAGGGAATTGAATTCGAGGGACTAAGTTGGATCCCGAGAGCAGCGAATGATTTTAGCGTAGAATCCTGAGCGGAGCGAGGAATACAAGAACCGAGATGATTTTTTTTGACTGGAAGCCGACCTCAATAAAGTTGGGATAAGTCTAGCTAGACAGATGACTATTTATCACAATTTATCATATAATCGGTAATATACTCGTAATAAGAGAACAGGATTAAATGTAAACATTTAAAATGTATAGTGAAACTAGAACAATTTTTGAAATTCAGTGTTCTATTGTTGTCGTCACGTTTTATTTAGATTTTGTTCATAATTCGTGCTTGTTACAAATTCAAAATGTTTATTCACTGTTATCGATGAGTAAAATGCCCTTTTTCGAGTGGCAATGGTAAAAAATGTTTTTAAACAATCAAATCATCATACTTGAACATATTTAAAGTCAAATTACTTACTGACGGACGAGAAGGTGAAGCGGACAGAGAATATTAATAGTTCTCAAGATATAAAAATGTAATTAGTACAAATCCAACACAAAGGTCAATTATACTTCATACCCCTTTTATATACAGTTTGAAAGAGAAATAAATACATCATGTCATAGAAAAAATGTTTTTTTATTATTATTTGTTGTAACACCCTCATTTACGAGTATACTAATTGTAAAATTAAAGATACCACATACAACTTTATGTAGAAACGTCTATATCAATCACTGCCATATCATTACGTGGTTGTGTGCAGAGCAGGTAGGCTATAATATAAAAATAAAACAATGCTCATCCTGCCCCACCCTTTCATAAATTCACAAAAAAATGTAAATTAATGAAAATAGGATCCTTGGCTACTCAACTGTTATTCTGTTACACTTGTGGATAAAAAGTTAGTGATAAAAGAAATTTAAAAACCCAAAGCCTATTTCCTGTTTTTATCGCGACCATCTGCGTGTAAAAAAATAAAAAATTGAATGTATTATTTATTATTATGTACCTACCGATGTTAATATGTATTCGGTTAAAATGCACACATGTAATGGATATTCTAATCACTGATTCACATTTGAGCGTTTATGATTAGGTGTAATGAAATGTCATTGACGCGCTGTTAATTATGTCAAAACAGTGATGTCAGATTGGGGGAAATCCCCAAAAAAAAAAAGTTTAGAAAGGAAGTTAGGTAAGTTTTTTAAAGTTATGGAGGGACAACTGGGGGGATTCATGGAGGGAAACAATCTGGTTTTGAAGGGAACTGGGGGATTTTATGATGTTTTTGTTAGCAAATTGGCATTAGGAATTTTGTCGTTGCGTTTTTATAATTCATTTCTGAAAAGAGTCTTCTCACAAGTAGCAATTATAATATAATAATACATATAATATCAAGTAGCTTCAATACAAATTAGCCATTCACAATAGTAAATCTATCTTGAAAGTAAGATATTCATTTTAAACCTAGTTCAATTATGCTAAAGAGATTAAACTTAGAAAAAATGTACGGGACTGCAGACGACGCGAGAGAAGATGCGGATTCTGTAATGAAAGCTATTGCTGAAATAGTATAAAATTGTATATTTCATTAGTAAAAACATATTTTTGGGGGGATTTCAGGGACGGTTTGGGGAGAACGCGAGATGGTTCATCTGGCAACACTGTGTCAAAATTAGTCAAAAACTCATTCATTGACATTCGCTCTGTTTTGTTTGCAGTATTGTTTGTTTTTTACGCTCCCTAATCTCTCTCTGTGATCTACCGATCAACAGTCAGGACGTTATAATAATAATAATAATAAACATTTATTTCAGACCAGGTGGTCCATATCAATGTACTTAAAAAAACCAATGTTAGTATTGAAAAGTTTATCTATCCTATTCTTAAAATGTATAAATCTTCTAAAAGCCCTAATACCCTCTGGCCACAAGTTGTCGTCTAAAAACGTATTTATTTTGTTCTTAGGAACAAACAACTTGAAAGCATTATATTGCCTATCAACCTTCATATGAATTCTTTCCAGTCACCACTTCGTTAACTTTACTTAGGATATAGTCACTTATATCCTTTTCTGTAGTTTCTTTATTTACATATGATATAAACAAAGGTATTTTCATATCTACAGCGCGAAACTTAATTGATACATTTGACACAGCCTTCCCTGTCAAACCGGTAAAACGATTTCTATGTTTTGATTTCTGCACCAGTGTCCAACCATCCTCTCTTTTATTTTCTTTCCACTTGCCATTGCTAACAATCTCTGCTGCTGTCAGCTGTTTCTCTGCGTTTGCAAAACCGGTGGGGCGCTGTGGGGCGGGCAAGACAGGTATAATATCCCTATCACTTGCGGAACTAGTAAGCGGCACAGCACTCAAACGTTCATGACTCATACAACTGGGGCTTCGCTGACTCGGAGATGGCGCGCAGAGTGTATTACGAGATATATTCAAGTTATTGTTTTCAATATACCCTCCTCTTTTAACATTCACATTTAAACTTGGTAACGGCGCCGGCGTCGAACTGCTTGTATTCAATTTCATGTTTTCCAGCTGATGTTATGACCTAAGTCAAAAGTATTACTAAGGTTGATGTCGATAATAGATCACAATCGGATCAATACGCCAAAACTCTTTATTTGAGCTTTTAAATATTCGGAGACAGTCGAAATTAAAATGTAAAGGAATTTTAGTTGGGTCATCAATCCATTTTTGCAATGATTTCTTCAAAGATTTTGCTAGGCCGTTATCTTCACCGTGTTAAATCGTTTTGATACGTATTTGTTTGATAGAACCTATAATATTGTTCTAGCGTCACATGGTATTCTGGGAAAACTGCAATTCACAATTGCGGCTAAATCGTTTAGAGCTATTTAAAATATATTTCTTTCAGTAGCCCATTTCTTTATTTGCTGACAAAACAAAATATTTTTTGAAAATTCGCCATTTTCTATCATCATTATTTACTTGTGCTGTTGCTGTATGAAGAAACGTCATCATCAGGTTCCAAAGATTTAATGTAATTCCCACGTTTGACACTATTTAATGTTTTTCCTACGGAACCATCGTTGGACGTCAATGGTTTATGGATGACGATGGCAATCGTGACGACGCTGTCAGTAAAGCAGGCTGTAGTGTTGATATAATTTATTTTTTTAGTTTTAAAGCACCCTATTGGACAGATTTTATAAAATCATTGTATTCACAAAAGCATCCAATTACGCTATAAGAATAAGTTTTATAATGGAGTTTGCATATACCATTGTACAGAACAAAGTATCGAGTATCATAATAGCACTTAAAGTTGTAGTAAGTAACTGATCACATGCAAAATACAGCCTTTATACAGCTTTAGCGATAAAACTAGCTTAAAGTGTCACAAAATACTTAAAGTTGTATAGTATTTTTTTCATATTATGTTTTAACATTTACGCGGAACCCTTAATACACATTTTATACAGCTCAAGCTTTATAACATCTCAACAATGCCTCTTATAAAGATAAATGCATCTTTTGACACTCTTGTACGTCTTTAAAAGAACTTTAAGTTCTAAATGAGCTGGTTAATTGATGTTAAAAACGCTTGCGTGCTGCTTGGGATCCCTATCGTGTGTATATGACCTGCTAGACCGAATTTTGTTCTAAATCCCGGCCACAGCTAATTCAGTAAACTTGGCTTGCATTTGCTATAACTGTTTGGTGACAAAAAATCTGGTCGACTATATCGGGTAAAGTCCAAGATCAAAATACACGAACAAAATCCATAATAAATCAAGCAATCCATATCTTGTACGCGCGAATAACACATCCTGGATTCCAGGCGTGGTCCTAGGGGGGGTCACAGGGGTCATGACCCCTGAAATTTACAAACCTAAAATTAGCTTTTTTCGTATATAAATTATTACACGACTGCCAAGGAAGGGTTATGTTTTTCGCTCGTATCTTACAAGCAGTTGTTGGTGATTGTTTGCAAATTTCTTTATTACCTTGTTCGTCGTAATCCACTCAGCCATTTGATACATAAGAGTCCAAATGGCTGGATGAATTTCGACTTAAAGTATCATTAGATTCATCTCAAAAACCCAAGTGTCCTTAGATAAATGTTTAAAAAAAAAACAAAATGGCGAATTTTTGGCGCTTCAACCAAACCTATCGAGTAGGTTATCAAAATGAAGGAGATAAAAGGAATTTACAAAAATATAAATACATTATACAATTTGTAGTGGGGGTATTTTGATTATTTAAATTAAATGTTGCTTCCTGCTTAATCGTTCAACAAAAGAAACTAACCTTTCCGAAGCAGAATGCTAAAATTTTCGAGCACTCTTCGTTCCCTGATGCAAGTGATGCATCCTACCATTACTTTTATTTTATTACAAATTACTTTTATTCTCATCTCTGTATGAATGACCAAAAATAACCCGGGGCGGAGCCGGGTTGCTTTAATTTTGAATTTTGAAGCTTTCTTCTCTCGCTCTTTCATTCTATGCATTTTGCATTCTATTAGTACCAAGAGCGAATCCAGGGGTGTTATGGCGGCGCGTCATGACCCGCCCTGGGCTGGGCCTAGGTTGACTATTCTGCATTATTTTTAGTTTTTCTTTGTAGACTGACACAATTTCTGAAAACCTATCAAATTCGAACTGTGTGCTAAATTTTACGAGCTCTCTGCGCTCGCTCTTGAATTTATTAATGTAATGATAACTTTTCTCAATTGATAGGGCTTTCTATAAAAGTTGACAAAATGATTCCTTGCACGAATGGACTGACAAACTAAAGCCTAACATCGGGTATGTTAGGTTTTAGTTGGAGTACAAGCAAGACCCACCCGGAAATAAACTGTAGGCGCCCATGATCGTTTTGTGTGGGTAAATCCAGAGATAGTTGATATAATTTAGTTTTTCAAGTGTAACCCCCACCCCGCCATCCTTATTTGCCTTTTTTATTCGGGGTAGCCCGTCCCAACCACATTCCTGGCTACGCCGCCTGTGTACAAGCTAAACATTACCAATAAAATAGACTTGGTTTTGTATGGCTTTTCGTACAATGTACCATATATCTTGATCTTTCGACGTGACTACAAGCAGCAGGATTAGTGGTAGTCAACTTTGTGCTCATGTTTACAATAGGTACTCAATATATTTGTTGATTCGAAATAACACGTACCTATACGCCAATATTTGATCATTTTATCGACAGTTTTATGCGTGATGACTTAAAATATTTAATCGTATCATTATATTTCTAGAAACACTGCGGAGCTCAAGAAGTTTAAATTCCACATCGAAAACTAAGGAAAGCAAAAATGTTGTAATACCAAGTCATAAAGAGATATCAAAAATACAGAATATAGTGAATAATAATATGAAAACTTACTCAGTAAAATACAGGAGACCTGTGGAAAAATCGGAACTAAACAAATTACCACTTCTGCAGAACAAACTCATTAAAGAAACATTTAAAGAAAATATATATAAAAATAAACCAATAACAATACATATTCCACTTAATAATACAACGAAGAAAGACAAGCACGTTTCTTATGCGCCCGTTGTAAAAATTGTCAGACGCACTGCAGAATGTGCCAGTGAAACGAATGATATTGTGCATTACAAAGATGCAGTTGTTGCCACCGACCCAGTATCCACATCGATTAGCCAAATAACAGACATACAGGATTTTGAAATAAATGCAGTTACAAAGTGCGAAAGCGCTATTCAAACAGATCCTATGGGCATTCCGTTTGATAGTCTCGAAATACCAAATGTAACATTAACAAAGGATAAGAGTGAACCCAAAGAGGACCCTACAATTTTGAATACTACAGCATTGCCAAATCTCGAAGTGCCGCCTGTAAAAATAGTCCCTCAAACTGAAGAAGTGAGTCCTAGTGGAGGTATTTGTGAAAAATCCTCTTACATAATTAGCCAAGCTACTAGACAAAAGTTAAGTGTAACATACACTACAAGACAAAAGTTTAATTTCCAACTACTTGGTAATGGTGATGACGACACACCTCTGCCGCCTAGTCCGATAGATTACCCTATGAATGTTGTATCTGTCTTCAAGAATGAATTAAAAATAAAGAAAACAAATGAAAATGATTCATCCAAAAAAAAGAATACACCAAGAGAGGACCACCTAAACCATTTGAATGATCTGAAAAGTCTTGATTGCTCCTACGTCTATAATAAATTAATGAAACCGTCGGATATAATTAGCACAATAAGAGTTAATAACGGCCTATTGCAGAGCGACATTTGTGAACAGTTCCAGCGAGAACTCAACTTCATAGATTCATTCTTTGAATCACTCCAATATTTGGAAACTTTCTCGTTAACTGATAAAACTCACACTGAATACAAAGTTGAAAATTATACCAATAATTCGGTATTATTTGAATCTACATTTGACGCCAAGAATTCAGAATACGACAATTTCTTGTCGAAGCTTGAAAATGGCGCGAATATTGACGACACAGAAACAATGGCATCCAAGAGTCTTTGTCTGGTAAGTGTTATTCTTTTATTTGTAAATATTTTGCTAATACTGGGCAACAGTGGGAGTTCTATGTCGATACCCTTTCATTGACAGTTTGCCGTATTGTAAATCATTATTCAAGTTAATGAGTATCGGGTATCAACTGATTTTAGCTAATCTAGGGTAAAAAGTTAGGAATTAATAATTGGTTAATGATTTCAGCTTAATTTACTCATTCGCGATGAGCAAAGACGAGCAAAAAATCTCTTATTCGTATTGAAGATGCGAGAAGATGCCCTGAAAGATTTTACCAAATCTCAAATACTTTGGTTAGAAAAGAAGAAAAAGCACGAGAACACGGACATATCGACGTTGAAGAAGAAACAACGTGGTGCACTGCTCAAGCTGCAGCACGAGTGTGGGGAGATGCAACGCATGCGCAAGGCTCTACTCACCCTCTCCGAGAAGCGTAAAGTGGCACTAATGAAAACCATGAAGAACATAGAACTGAAACTGAAAAACAACGTTGATGTAGTAGAACAGATTATTCTTGGCAAGAAAAAGTTGAAAAGAAATACTGGCTTCGACAGGAATGCTGTTCCTCTCAAATGTTTTGATTTATCGAGCAGCGGTTGTGAGGAGAATTCCACTGCAAAGGTGACCCCCGATGCATCGTTGCTGCAGGCTGAGGAGTGCACGCCGCAGTGTGAGGTGGTCGAGTTGCGCGGAATCACCAGCGTGGAGAAGTGCGTGCAGACGAGCGCCTCATACTGTGCTGCGGACCACGCCACCGACACCGCAGCGGAGAACTTTGTCGTCGTCGACGGCGGCTATCTCAACATACTGTTCCACAACCTTACCTTGCCGCAGATTTTCAGCAGTGGCAAACAGTATGAGGTTAACGAGGAAGCTTTGAAAAATATAGTCAATTCCGCAAATAGTCATAACACTAACCTAAGCGGTAATGAAGTCGTTGAGAAACTTATGGATCAGATAAAGAATAGAGACGCTGATACGTCCTCTACCTCTCCATCGACTGCTCGAAGTCTTATAGATGAGTTTGACCAATACTACAAAGATCTAAATGAAGTTGATAAATCGTTCCCCACCATACCAGAGAACCATGAAAGCAAAGACTCGAGTTCGCAGACAGTGGACTTCGAGTTCGAGCGGCCGGTGGAGCGGCTTATTAAAACTTCATCGGTAATGCCGATTACTGCGAATACTAATAGCATCAATAATAACTTGTCAAATGAAGGCGAGCTGTGTGTCTGCAAAGCTGCAGCGCCATTAGAGAGTGAAGGGACAATAAATAAGGAGCCAGTAACTACTAGTCAAGCACCGACCGGCCCCTTGCCGGTGCCCGTCGGCGCGGCCTCAGTCGTTGACAACCAACTTACTGAGGCACCTTCTTGGTTACTGCCGAAGTCAACCTCATCCTCTTCAGGTTAGTTTTTATCTCTAACAACTATTATTGCGATTTTGACGATTATTCACAAGCTGACATGGCATAGACAAGCCGCCCATGAACATATGTCGCACGGGTGAACCGGTGGGACCCGTCACTCGACAGCTAACAAACCGCAAAATGCCTGATGCTCGGATACCCATTCAATCTCTTACCATTTTTACTCAATAGGTGTATACACCTGTTTCAGAGATGGGCGGCGTCAGTAGTCAGTCGCCTTGCGTCTTCACGTCTTCGACGACTTCGGCGACTTCGGCACCTTTGATCTCGGCGCCAGCCCACGTTGAGGCGGAAGAGCTACGAAGGCAACAACTAGCGATAGAAAGAGAGGTAAATTGATTTATCTATACTTTTATGCAATCTGAACTTATTTTATAAGGTGTTAAACTGGTTTGTGTGTTTTTAAAAAGATATCTCTTGAAAAATTGTATTTATTCATTTTTATTACAAGCTTTTATTTAGTCTCACTTGTCCCGTTTTCTGTCTGTAATCAAATCTTGCAAGTTAAATTTGACACACTTCCCGGTTTCCGATTGAGCTGAAAGGAGGCGGGCGAAAGTTCATAGAAAGTTGGGCCTGATGTTACAGTAACGATTACTGCATTATTTAATTTATATACTAATACCATTTAAAAAATACTAAAATATTTACGACTGCTCCATGGTAGAAAGAAAATATAGGATGTTATTGGTTTGTACAAAATAACCTCTAAGGTATTCATACACCGAGCTCTCACGCTATACCTACTTTAAGAAAATAATTATTTGACTTTATTGTAAACTAGAATTAGCCTAAACTCATTGTAGGACATTCACACACTGAAGATTCAGACGCCATTCAACTAGATTCTAGAGGTTTTAGATAATTATAAAAAGCAGAGGGAGTATGAATTAAAAATACTTCCACTTTTAATGATTTATTCATCTTCCACTTCATCATAAACAATTAAAACTGAGCAGGTGGTATTAAATTCTCTTGATGCCTTGCCCAGCGTAGGTACCATACTATGGACATCACATGACAACAGCAACCTACTGTTCTTCGTTTCCTGCCAAGCAATTACAATAATATTATATGGCCTCTCTACCATTAAGAGAACTGTGAACTAAAGTAAAATATATTTTTGAGCTTACATGTCTCGATTTTATACTACCTCTGAACAGCCAGCTGGAATTATTGGATATTGACAGTTAAAAGTCAAAGTCGTTCAAGAACACTAATCGAATAATAATTATTACAGCACACGAAAACACAACAGAAAATATTCACTAATTTACCGCCACAAACTCAAAGACAACGAACTAAGCAAATGATTTGTTTGACGCTTGAGTTTTTGACCTGACATTGACATGAGTTCCGCTTTGTTGCCTGTATATTAAAACATTGACAAACGATTGTGAAATCGATTTATTTTACAACTTTTTTTGAAACGTTGAAGTGTCACGAAGAGACATTTAAAAAAAATGTGTTTTTTATTTAAACTTATGTAAAGAACAAAACTGAGTCACGTTTTATAGTATTTTAAATATAATTAATTAACTATTCTATTTTTGTAATAATATCGATTAACTTTTATAATTCATCTGGCAACATTGTTTCAAAGTCAAAGTAAGGGAAGTCAGTATTATTTTGATTAAATATTTAATTTCTTATCCCATGATAAAACTGCTTAATATTTTATGATTAACCACAAAAGAACTAAAAAAAAATATTGATAAATATTTCATTTGTGTAACGTTAGGCCCAGATTCGCCCGTCTCCTTTGCACGCATATGTATATCGCGTGACTATGAAATATTATGATGACATGGAGCTGATCTGATGATGGAGCTGGAAGGTGCCCATAGGAACTCTGTAATGAAAAGACGCAACCCCATCGAGTTGGGAATCGTTTGATTTGTCTTGACGAGTACTTTGTCTTTAGATGGTATCCAGGGTCTGATGATGGAGCTGGAAGGTGGCCATAGGAACTCCGTTATAAAACGACATAACCCTTCGAGTTTGGGGTCGTATGATTCGCCTTGATGAGTACTTTGTCTCTACATGGTATCCAGGGTCTGCTGATTGAGCTGGAAGGTGGCCATAGGATCTCCGTAATAAAACCACGTAACCGCATCGAGTTTGGGCTCGTTTGATCGTCTTAATAAGTACTTTAGTCCTAGATAATATCCATATGCAACCCCATTAGATTTCGTTTTTTTTATCATAACACTGGCGACCCGCCCCAGCTTCGAACGGGTAGTAGAGTATATTATGCCTACATGTTTTGTCTGTCATAGGGTCGCATCAGCTTGATGTATCGAATATGTGGATTAGACCGCTTAAAAATCATTCAGTATTTTTAGAGTTTATCGCGAACAGACAGACGCGGCGGAGGACTTTGTTTTATAATACATACTGATTATTTAATATTTTCATTATACCATATTGTAATAGTATAAATATAGATTTAACTCCTCTAGCAACTAGGACAGGCTTTATTCTTTAGGTTTGTAGGTATCGAATTCAGGTTATCGTTTGCAAATATTAGTGTATGCTTCTATTGTTACTTGCTGAATTTTCACTTGGTGCCCGGAGAATCTTGTTCTGATCAGCGACTGTATCATTCAGCATGTGAGAGTGGCTGAATGTTGCTTACTTTGTGAGCAATGGAGGTGGTATTATGAACTTTTGAGCCATTTCAGACGGATCAGTTGTGATATCAAAGCCAGTGAATCGGTTGGAGGTAGTAACGAGATCAGTTCGCCACTAGATATTTAATTTTATTGTTTTTGGCTAATTGGTCGTTCATCTGGGCTGCCAGGTTCTATGCCTCCGGGTACTTCCACCTATCCGATTGAATTAGTCCTATCATCATCATCTGCCTAGCCTTTTCCTAACTATGTTGCGGTCGGCTTCCAGTCTAGCCGGATGCAGCTGAATACCAGTATTTTACATGGAGCGACTGCCTATCTGACCTCCACAACCCAATTAGTGCTAGGTAATATGATACCCTTTGCTAAGACTGTTTGTCAGACTTGCGGGTCACTGACTACCTGTAACGACTGTCAAAGATCTATAAATGATAGCCGGGACCGACAGCTTAACGTTTAATTAGTCCTATATCCGACTGAATTGATTACATGGTTTAAAAAAAAATGTTGATTGACCCAACACTGTTAGACAGTGATATTTTAAAAGAGACAGAACAAAAGTTTATATTTGTAGTTTTATGAGTAGATGTGTTCACTGAGAGAAACTTGAATCCTGTAGTTTTTTTTGAGAATTTTAGTTTTTAAGCGCACTAAATAACAGTAACACAGTATCCGAACCACTTTGGATACGGTTTTATAATATTTTAAGGCAAAACTTCAAAGCAACAGTATTTGGGGAGCGTATGTGTATAACGTGTGTAACGGCAGTGTGTGTGTGTGTGTGTGTTTGAAATTGTCTAGCATTTTTGTAACCATGTGTCCTAAAATTTCAGATAAAGGCTTTAGAGCAGCAACAATCTCGGTTGCTAGTTGTGAGGGAGATTCCAGACAAGCCGCCGCCGCCCTACACACCGCCTACAGAAACACGTACTGCGAAACCATCTCGCATGTTCAGTCCGGACGAAAATTTAGAAGAAAATGTAGCAAAACACATAACCAACCCTGTAGGTTTGATCTGTGAATCGACAGAGCCATATGTTACGTTTGTACAAGATTATTGTCACGAATCGCTTGAGAGGCATAAGCAAGAGCTAAGTGACATGCCGTGGGACGCTTGCAATTTGCTACCTCAGAAACCTCAGGTGGATATTCACGAACTGGCAGAGAAAACTTCTGCAGAACTCAAAGATGTTCTAACTTGTTTGACGCCTACAGCCGTGTCCGGTGAGTTAATAACTTATTTGATAAAATGTAGCAAAACGATATTAACAATTAAAAGTTTTATGTTTTTCGTACTGGTCTGGTTGAAATCCAGTTTTATAATATTTATATATGTTGTTCGTCTGCAGTGTCAAGCCGGCGGTCGGACCACATCGACGACATACTGTTCACCGAGTGGTGGCGCTGCGAACCCGAGTGGACCGCGCTGCACACCGACGAGGCTACCGTCAAGAACCAAATCTTCGAGAGCATATTCCAGAAAATTCTCACCGACACAATAGATGAATACAAGAAAACTGTTCAGTGTGAAGTCAGTCGTCATGAATGCTAAATTTTTATTAAATAGTGTTTTCAAGCCCGGGTGCCAACACATAAAATAGCATATAGACTGGATCGGATCAAGGGAGTTGAATGGTTACTGTTATATCAGCTGGCCAATCATAGCAATTATCCTAAGATCATTTATATGTCTAGACAGTGTCACGCTGCAATAGAACTAAAACAAATACGAGCCAATTTGATTATGCTGCCGTGCGTGACAGCTACGTTCTACACTCGCGAAACGTCATTCTACTTAGTTTGCGCGCTTAATGACACTAGTTGCTGAGAAACTTCCATTGGAATAGGGAGCAATTAACTCTGCGAAAAAATATAATTTGAGCGCGGTCGTTTTCATACAGTGAAAAACTTCTCGTTTCTCTCTTTTTCAATTTTGATGATAACATGTTTAAATTGGCGAAATTAATTATTGTAACGTTTTATTTTTAAACCCTATAGACTATTATAGAGCTCTCTAATAATTGCACTCAACTATCTATGGGTTAGATAGTCTAGTGCAATTAGTCAAATATACTCAAAATGTGGAACGAAGTTTATATTGAGTGGATTTTCATGGCACTTTTATTTAGTTCCTAGACTTGTGGAGAAGAAAGTTGTTTTTTTTTTACTTTCTTCTCATCACGTGTAGGAACTTAATAAAAAAAGTCCTATGAATCCGAAATTAATGTTTCACCTTATTGTTTAATTGGACTCGACAACTATTATACATGTTCAATACTTTTTTTTTTGCAAGTAAGGAAAATAATAAACACGATACCGCGAAATAATATTCCAATGTTTATTGATGACGACTCTCAAAGCTTCTTATTTATAATTATTCACAAAATAAAACAACTCTTTTAAAAACTACATGTTCGCCATCGCTTTTTGAATATCAGCATATTTAATTTACACTATTACTACTAGCCTTCAAGGCCACATTATCGTGTGAGAGTTTTAAGTTCATAAACTCACGTCAAAAATAAAAGAAATGTATTTACGAAATATTCCAATGGCTTATTTTGTGGAATTTATATGAAGCTAGCGACTCGCCCCGGCTTCGCACGGGTATTTATTATATTTACTAAAGAAGTATTTAAAAATGATCAATTTGTAAAAAAAGCTTGTCCTGACAATTACGAACACAACAAAAACAAATCCTAAAAACCTGTGATGCTCCGTCATGCATGTAGAAATTTATTTATATAGATAATTTGACACTTTAATCACGCAAACCGCCCTTGTGAAGAACACAATAATTTCGCTAAACAACTCTAGTGTATCGAGTGACAGTGCCACGGATACTGGACGCGGGAAAGAGACTTAGTGGCCAACAGTTGGACACTATTTTTCTTCGCATTCATAGCTTTGACAGTCTCAGACATAAAAATGATCTTAACAGTAATATGTTAAAAGTAGTTTGACAGTAGTTTTTTTGAGATTTTCAGCAAATGTGTGTTGGTCTCGTCTCAAATCATGAATCAAACCGTGCTGTAGTTACACATAGTAAATTGCACTCATTATGGTTGGGGAGCCCAGAGGGTTTTTCAGCAAACATAAAAACTTGAAGTAGGTAAAGCGTAATGAGAGAACGCAAAAATTGTACTCCGCCCGAAGGGCTCCTACCTGAATTTTTTCATAGTAAATTGAAGCGTTCTCTCATTACGTCCTATCTACTGAGCTATCAAACCTTCATGCTTAACTGGCTGGCTGAAAACCGTCTGAGCTCTACCATTAAGTTTTAAAAACATAATTTTATGTAAATATTTACGCTTAGCGCCAGGCCCGGACGGGGGGGGGGGGATGGGGGGGGCTAAAACCAGCCCGTGAATTTTAGAGACGGTTGACCCTCCACCATGGGCGTCGCCAGATTTTGGTCAGGAGGGCAGAAGAGTGCGAGTAAAAACAGTTTTGTAAGGGTTTACTATTTACGGATGCAGCAGATTCTAGGAATCAAAAATGCAATAGCCACTTGAAAAGTAAGGACCTTGGTTACCTTAGATTGCTTAGATTTTCGATACTTGTTATAGAAGTAGAAGTTACTAATTTTGAAGAGCTATTTGAAAAGTCTAGGGACTAAAAGAAAATTTAATTCCAGACAAATTAGTTTTTATTCAGAAATAGATGTAAAAGTGAAGTTATGAAGAAAGTAGTTGGAAGAGCGAGCGAAGCGAGCTCGAAAATGCTTTACCTAACTTGGAGAGGTTAGAATTGTTTCGACCTACCGGAGTTACCTGGGCGACATACAAGCAAAGTTAAAATTAAAGAGAAAGTAGGCTGCATAAGCGAGCGATGCGAGCACGGAAATTTTTATATTTTGCCTCGAATAACTAAATATAAATGGTAGTTTTACAATACATCGTACTCACACATGTGCTATGCAATTATATAATATAAGAGATTGAATCTATACAATGCAAAGATATTTTTACAATCTTTTGCAGCCTCCACAATAACTTGACATGGTAATCAATTAGTTTGCCCCTCTAGTTGTGGAGCAGGACTAGCATTAAGCCAAGCATTTTATCATCAATGTAATCCCCAACTTATAATATGCTGGCCTGCATAATGTGCGTTTTATACAAGATTTAAATTTCGTCTCATTCAGTTGTAGAATGTGGGGAGGTATTTTATTGTAACATTTTAAACAGTATCCCGTGAAAGATGAGTCTACTTTAGCTAGCCTGAAACCTGGATGTACTAGTTGGTTCCTGTTTCTAATAATATAGTGGTGTCTGTCACTTCTTTTACTAAATAAATGCAGGTTTTTCCTACCCATACCCAGGTTTTTAAACCCATTGAATTTACCATTTATTTGTAACTTCTATAACTTCAAATATTTTAGATTCTTAGAAGAACTTAATCTGTAGCCTGTGTGTGTGTGTACATAGTAAACTTAAACCTTCGCACCCTTTTGGTTCCCCCCCCTCCCCATGGCTCAAAAGCTGGCGACGCCCTTTTTCGACGGTTGCTATTCTTTTAGTTTGGAGTCTTTTCTTTATCAAAGTAGCAGCCTAGCATTTCAGCCTAACATTCTATTTTAGATGTTTTCTTTGGTTGATTCAAAATTTAAATTAGTAGTTTTCTTTTCTCTTGACAGTGGAGGGCATGGGCGTCGCCAGGGGGGGGGTTTCAGCAAGGTGTTTGAAAATACCTTTTCAAACACCTTGCTGAAAAGACTCCGGGAAGACTCCTTGCTCTACACACAAATGAAATATTAAGGCTAAGTACGGTGTTATAGTCTCAATAATAGCTTGACAAACTTTAATCGACAATCCCCATAGATCTTCAGTTCATTTGATTTTGATTTCCTTAAAAGCTTTAATGACTGCGATGGGGTTTATATGCTTAAACTGAAACTCAACCGCACAGGCTGACACGTTCGCTCTTAATAAATCAATAGAAACCAAGGTTGAGGAATTTAAGGTTTCAGTAGTTTTAAGTGGGATACTAGTGAAGAAATTACAAATTCTTGAGCAACTTCGTTTTTAGAGGTTAGAAGGCCACGTGAAATCTCTAGTGTGATATCATTATTATATTTTTTATTTCTATTACTTTCACTATTGATAATTTTCCATACAGTCTTTATTTTGCTATCGGCGGATATAATCTTGTTGCTAATGAATAAGGCTTTGGCTACATTACAAATGATTTAAAAAAAAATGAGTTAGTTGCAACATATTTATTAAAAGTTTCTGAGTTGATGTAAGACTTAAGGCCGTACAGCTCAAACAATCGCTCCGCAGTCAGTCACTGAACCTAAACTTTGGCAAATAGATTAAGGCCGCGGTGCAGGGGGCTCCTGACTTATTTCAGCCTCTGTCTATACCGGTTGAGAGGAAGCAAAAAGAGCCTTTGTGATAAAAGTTTTTTCGCAGGATCCAAAGTACGAACCGCATGTTGGTTCAAAGAAAATGTTTAAGTTTTTAGCGGTAGTAAAAGTACACAGAGGCTCATTTTTAACCTTAAAATAATTTTAACTAGTTATTCTATTGTACGCTTAAATTTATTGCGTATATTCTGTGACATCAGGCAGGAAAAGTTATTACTTTGAAAAACCCATCCCCTAGGGCGTCGCCACGCCCATGCCCTCCACTCTCAAGAGAAAGGAAAACTACTAATTTAAATTTGAATCAACCGAAGAAAACATCTAAAATATAATGATAGGCTGAAATGCTAGGCTGCTACTTTGATAAAGAAAAGACTCCAAACTAAAAGAATAGCGCAACCGTCGAAAAAGGGCGTCGCCAGCTTGGGGAACCAGAAGGGTGCGAAGGTTTAAGTTTACTATGTATTTACGGCTGCAGATTAAGTTTTCTAAGAATCTGAAATACTTGATTAAATAGAAGTTACTAATTTTGAAGAGTTATTTGAAAAGTCTAGGAACACGAAAATTTTAAAACCCTACGTTGGACAGGTTAGAATTGTTTCAACCAAACAAGAGTTACTTGACTTATACATTCACCTGCGGGACATCTTCATTATTTTGAGCTCCCGATATTTCGACGCTGTTGCAAGCGCCATGATCGCCGGATGACTGGAGAATGCGACAGGCAAATCTGTCTACACTCGTAAGTCTTTTGCTACGCGCACTACTGGAACTCGACACTAAGTCACGGCTAAACACACTCACAGTATCCCTAGGTGTTGTGGAGTCCGTGTTACGATGCCAGCTGTTACTTTTGAGCATGGTTAAAAGAGGACTCCACGTACTTGGCAATTTGAAACCCTTCTATCGATTGAAATTTCTGTTTTGTTATTTCAATTGCTTCTCTTGTGAGCCTTGCTCCCTGAGAACCCGCATTCTCCACTCATCCCGCGATCATAGCGCTAGCAACAGCGTCGAAATATCGGGAGCTCAAAATAAACGAAAAATCCCGGAAGATATCCCGTAAGTGACAGTATAAGTTTAGTTTAGTTTGAGTTACTTGGTCGACTTGTGCATGTGATGAGTCTTGCCGATGTTATAGTGGCGAGCACCATCTCTTAAAAAGCTAGGAGTACTAATACTACAGATAGAGTCCAAGAGTAAATTTAATTAGATCCTCGACTTGACGGTTGAGGATGTTATTTTAATCAATGTTCTGCGATGTTTTTTTTAAATAGCAAAAGAAAGTTCCTCACCGGCCCATCGGGCATTTGCCCGATTTGCCCGTATGGCCAGTCCGGGCCTGCTTAGCGCAATTACTCTAGAACTGTTAATTACCTATTTGGGTACGTTTTATGTATATGTAGTCGTCTATTTATTGAATGGTATAAAAACTTTACTAGACAAAGGGTACTAAACGTAAAAAAATGTCTTGTTTTATAATTCATTATTTTCCTGCAGGCGAAAAATTCACCTACTTTTTTCGCTTGCTTCGTACGTACTCGCGCTTTAAGTTCTTTGTTATGGTGTACAATTTTACAAGTTCTTTTATTTAGATTCCAGCCGTCGGGCATGCTATAGTAGACTGCTCTAATATTACAAGTAAATGTAGATTAAGGTTAAAATAAAAGTGAATATTTCCAACAATAGTATTCTGAACGCATTTTTGGTGAAGCTTAAAAAATCTACTTTTGTTGTTGTTATTTTATCTGAATAAGATATTAGTTCAATATAACCTTTTACAAAGTAGCCATTTTTGTTTTAAAATACCCACTACACACTGACAAATATGTTCATACCATACCATACCTTACTTACATTTTTAGTACTTTGGAAAATAAATGACACAATAACAAAATATTAAATTATTTTATTTAGCAATAGTAATGACGAAATATCACATAGTCCTTACAATTGACGATGACTAATGAAACTATACATACACATTTAAATACAAAGCTGAGGTGTAAAAATATAGGTCAATACCTAACACCATAAATACTTTTTCAGACAGTACAAAAATAAAGGTCCTATGTAAACATTTAATAACTTTTACAACATTCAACTTTAAAATTACGAACATAGGTTACATATTAAAACACATTTTTTTTGTGATTTCTGTGATACACAACATGAAAGGGAATATTCACACGTACCACAACCACGCTACATCGCTGCTACAAAAAGTGGTCAAGCAGTGGTTATTTGGGAATAGTGTCGCTGCAGCCTATTGCAGTTGCGTCGTGGTAACTACAAAATGTCGATGTGGTTAGTAGTTACGATGGGGCTAGTAGTTGCGATGTAATCACATAGCAACGTTGTGGCTAGTGCTTGCAGACACTGCAGACAGATACATCGGAGGGCGTAGGCATGCATGCGCACGGACATCGCGTTCGCGCTGTTGCGTGGGCGGTGTTGCTGCTGGTTGCTATGTTAATTTGGCGGCAAAATGTGGATCGTGTGAATTAAACTATCCACTTCATACATATTAGTGCCTACGTGTTGTGGCACGTGTGAAACAAGCGTAAGTTGTGCATTCTAAAAGTTTGCAACGACGCTAGTTAGTTTATGAAAATGTTAAAATATTTGATAACTGGTTTTTAAACTAGCAACATTACGAGTAGCACAGAAAACTGGTTTATATACACAATACAGCAAAATCGTAAATAATTATGCATAATGAAACCAGAATACAATATTTTAACAATCGAATTTGATAAGTTACTTGAATTTCTAATAGTATTCAGTGATTTGCAGGTAGGTGGATTACCAGGTTATGTCAAAAAAGGTAGAACTTGGGAAAAGAAGAACGAGCAAAAATGAATGAACTTTGTAATCTTTTTAAGCATAGTTTTAATTTAAGTTAATCCATAAAACCTTAAAGCCAATTTCACGTTATTAAACGTAAATGATTCTGAAGCTCATTTTACGCTTGCGCATTTTACAGATGAAAAAAAAAACTAAATTTTAAATTTTCGCAAATTAGTTCATTAGCCCACTTATACCTTTGTTTTAGTAAGGTAACATTATTTTAAGTTATTGAATACCTTTTAAATTCCAAGTAAACATGAAATACTAATATACGGAATTACTTAATACACGACTAGTGAAAGTCAGAATTTTTGTATCAACTTCAATAAATTATGACAATATCTACTTATTAAGAAACTAGATTACTTAAAATGTTTGCGAATCTTTAAGAAACTCGTTAAAATTAAATATTAAGACGTAGGACATTTTATGGCATAATATTAGAGAATACAAGTTAGGACTACCACAAGGTACACCAGAGGTCTTAAATATACAACTTCACACACAGAATTCATAGAACTTCGATATTCAGCCAGAAGTGGATTTCTTCTACTACTTAAAAGGTTACTTGGTTGTCTGATAATAGTCGTAACAGAAAAACCATAGTAGGTAAGTTATTTCAAGACAATCGAATTTGAATAAAAATACATGTGAGTTGCATTAACGTAAGACGATAGACTTTCAAGCGTCAACTCCATAGCTCCTGATCCTCGTTGCTTTTTACTGCCATAAAGTTTCACTGCAAAAGTCTCTTACCACTAACACTGGCACGAATACTTGTAAACGTCCCTTATATCGACACAGTCAACATACTATACAACGATGAATCAATCATCGGCTTTCAAAAAAGATTCCAGTGGGTTTGGACCTTTTCGTCTAGGATTGGACGGCACTTTGGTCGCTTCAGCTGGAAATAAAAAGATTTTCGTCAATTATTTTGAAGTCAGTGTAAATAGGTGATAAAATAGTTCGAGAGTAACGAGTGCAAATGTTTCCTATTTACTAATACCTAGATATTGTTATGTGTGTGTGTGTTAAGTGAGACAAAAACCTAATAATGGACTCTGAGAAGGCTGTAATCATAGATATAGTTAGTTAAGGATAAGAGTTCTTACTTGTTTGAGTCTGTGACCCTTGTGTGACTTCCAAACATGCCATCCACTCTGTAATACTGATCTTGGTATCATGGTTGACGTCGCAGTACCTGGGCAGCTTCCGACCGCACCGCCGAAGGGATTCCACGTTCGATATCAGCTGATGGAACGCCTTCCACTCACGCCGCTCTAACGCTTTGTTCTTGTCCTTGTCTAACATCACGTACGTCCAAGTAGCTGCTTGCTCCTCTTTCGATGCTCCCCATTTTACCATATCTCTGATTAAAAACAAGGATATAAATTAATACAACATTCAGATGAGTTCATTAACCGTTTGACCGCCAGGCCATGTGAATACCGGAGTGGATTGAGCTGACCGCTAAATCTAAAACTTACGTCACTTTATATTCGACCTTGTACGGAATTTAATATTAATTTAGGTTTTGGTTTTACTGATGTAAGTTGTTGATGACTTTTAACCAACTGAGACGAATCCCACATCAATTAATGTACGTACCCTGGTCCAGTCCCGTTGATAGAAGTAGTCATCTTGGATACGAAGAAGCTCATCAAATCACGCAAGAAATTGCTCTTCATTGGTTCCGGACAGCCTAGAATTGATCAATGTCCATGGTTAATTTTGCATAAAAAAAAATGTCCGTCAGAATTCTCAAAAAAAGCGAAAATCGGTTTGATCACTATGCGAAAATAGGTTATCTTTGAAGTGCTCAAGTATAATTTGCAGGGATTATCAACCTCCGTATTTCGACTTGGTATCACGTTGTGCTTAATCAATTCCTTTTTTATACAGCAACTTCAAATGAAATAAAGTATCAAGGCTGCACAAGCCGATTATTCTTCCATACAAACGGAGAAAGCTCATAACTTCATTGTTTGTTGTTGGTGTTAAACACAACTTCAAAATAATTTACCAATAGCATAGTTTATATAAGTTCAAATAACTTTGTTTTGCATAGATTTATGTACTTGTTTTTTTGTTGTAATAACCGTTTTTCCGAACAACTGCTAAAAGTGTTTTCGGCAAGAATGATATTTGCATCTCACTTTCTCATACGGGCGCTTAGTGAAATAGCAAGCATTTTTGGGGGAGTTGGAATGCGCTCACTCTTAATATGAAAGCCTGCATTATCTGCTCTTAACTAAGTACAATCAACAATGAAATCTAACTCGCCTGATATAACCGTACCTCTCATCGGACTGGCGTGTTGCGGGGCGGCGTCGCAGTCAGGTCTCCGGTCCTTGACCGAGGACCCTGGGATGGGCTTGCCAGTGTCCTGGTGGACGCACCAGCAATAGCCAGTCGATCTGTAGCACTGTGCTCGAGCGTACCTGCCATCGCCCGTACACTCTGGCACGTAAAGGGCAGCACCCCCCGCTTTCTAATCATAAAACAATTTCAATAACACAAAAAATGTTTATTGTTAAATAAGTAGTTGTACCAAAATCAGGTACGGGTTGAAGCCAATTGAGTGTTTATGTGTTATAGTCACTCTTACATAGACCCCAAAATATACCTTTATCATTAAGTATGTTGATGCAGCTGTTAATATTTACAAACAGAAAGTGATAGTACCTTGGAAGATGGTAAGCAAATCCATAAGATTTTGAAAGTATGTAATACACACCGCGGTGTATTCTTACCTTAGCTGACGAAACCAATAACTTTGCTATATTTAGTGTTATTACCATCGGGGTTAAGCACATTATGGTCTGGATTGAGTTGATTCTTGCACTTTGATGCAATAGCGCACAATAATAGCCTATCGGCCATAATTATTGCAAGCCAAACATAAGTATGTTGTAATTTAACTTCGCACACATGAATACCTATTGAATTGCGTGTTAATTACAGATTGAATTAATGACTTCGGGCTTGATAGACCCATCGTTCATGTTGTAAAATTATGGTAAAGACTGCAATCATATGTTATTGCTGTTCGTTGTGTTGATTCTCAGATTTTTAGAGCAATTTATTTTTGCCTTTATTCCTACTTATGTAAATCCAACACAAATCAACAAGGCTAGGTACCAATTATAGCATATAATCAAATCAAATCAATTTTAATCTTATTGAATGTAAAACAAAACCAGACTGCTATTCAATTAAAACCTCGATTGGGTACCTACCTACTTGAAGGAATAAAAAAAGAAATGTAAAGGTACCATTGAACCTAAGTACAAAAGTTCAATTCTGCAGATATAAGCCATCAAAGTTACAATCTTTCCATCAGGGCTACTTTGATAGCTCATTGGGACGTGTCGCTTTAGACTTTAGAGGATTTTGTCTCATACAAGGATTAACAGATGAGGATTATGTCTCATTTTGTGGCATTGATTAGTACAGGTTTTATAAGTGGCGGCTACTTTGGAAATAAATTTAAAAAAATACGGAAATGAGGCAGGCCAGAGGCCACGCACAAAAATCTTCCAACCCCTTAGTGATAATGTCCGTGCAAATCGTAAATATTGAAAAAACAAGATGGCAGCGTTAGAATAGACTAGAATATTCTTTACTATGTACAAGTAACATAATGTAAGTGTGTTAGTTGGTAGGTTAGGTATAATTATGTGTATTATCAAACCTGCTCATCCAAAACAGCTTGTCTATCTGTGAGGCAGTCGTTGGCTTCATCTTCTCTCCTGGATTCAGACTCCGAACCATCTGGCGCGAAGGAGTTTCTCACTATTCCTGGTAATACTGCGTAAAAAATAAAATAGGCAGTTTTAAACCAAGCACAGCTACTATAGGAGCTACATACAAAAAAACCGGCCAAGTGCGTTTAACACTGTCGGCGTAACTAATTTGTATACTCATGCCAAATTACAGCTTTCTAATTCTAGGAGTCTTTGAGCTAAGCTGCGGGCAGACAGACGGACATGGCGAAACTATAAGGGTTCCTTGTTTGTTGACTACAGAACCCTAAAAAAATACAAATTGAGGAAAAAGCTCCCTTAATAGATATATAAAAAAGACAGGAGGATTTCGTAGCACGATGCCTACTTTCCATGACCACTTTTTTGTCGCATGATGTCTACCTAATTTTTTACATTGCAGTTGGCCAACTTCATATATCTTATTAAATTTCGTTCCAGGTGGTTTCCGCAACATAGAGTGGTTATATGGGGTTCTTTAATGTCCAGAGGGTGCAATTTAATTATGGAATATTTTGTTTGAATTTGTCTGCCTTCCCTGGCTTCCATTCCCAGATCGGGCAGTATTATTGGATTTTTCCATTAGGAACTTACTCCGAATCCCGGAGTTTGGATCAGAGGCCGTTATATGGCATATGGCGGGGGGTACTACGGTACAAGTCTGTCTTACCCTTCGGAAATACCGTCGTGATGTTATTTTATTAAACAATGGATGAATCCCAATATGATTCATGTAATGAGTTGTTTTGTCAATCCCAATAGTGTCGTTCAAGGGATATTTCCACCGGTACGGAAGACCGACAAACTTGTTCTGCTTAAAAAAGATGATCGCCCCGTAGACTAGACTCACCTTCCGCGTACCGTTCGATCGTGTTACTTGACGAGGTGGGAAAGGTCTTCGAGTCTACCTATCATTGCTGCTCGCCTTGCAAACACATAAACAGAGTTGGTCCCGATCTATCCGACAACCAATTTGGGTTCCGATCGGGTCATTCGACCGTGGACGCGATCCTGCGCGTCAGACAGCTCATGGCTAGCAGTAACTGCCTTCGCTGAACAAGTTACGGCAACGAAGGAGGTGGCAGAAAGGGAGACGGAGGGAGGTGTCTTGCTTTCGGTCTATCCACGCTAGAATAATCTGCTCGCAGGAGGAAGGCCGACAATGCCGTATTCCGCCCCCCATAAAATGGCCTGTTGCCGATGGACTTGGGGACGACCGTCGTCTAGGCAAATAGGCACGAGTTGGTATCACGTGGTGTTTCCGCACCTCTCTTACATAGAATGACAGGGCGAGGAGCAGCTCACTCCTCCTCTGGACCTGAGACAGGGTTTGTCGCAAACAAACTGTCACTGCTGCGGTGATTGTGGAGAATGCAATTGTTTCCCCGTACCCCAACCAGAAGTGAAGAGGAGAACACCGTGTGGTTTTAGTCAGTAGGCGTCTGACAGACCAATTCGCCGGCCCCATGGCTGAGGACATCCATTGAGGATTTCCAAAAGTAAAAAAATACATAGGTACTGCGATTAGAATAATTTATTTGAAAATATATTTGTCAATGCGATTGTAGGCATTATGCGAGCTTATAAATGGTGTTTTAAAAAGGTTGGCATTGTGCTACCGATTACTTGGAAGTACAAAAAAGTGATCATAGTGCGAAAGTAAGCATCGTGCTACGAAATCCCCAGGAGAATAGAATCACTTTCTTTTTTGAAGTCGGTATCCCGTAAGACCCGAATCTACAAGTATGAGTGGGAAGATCGCCATTTAGGCCATCGTGATTCTGCAAGTATTTAATAATGACTTTTTTGTGGTCCAAATGGAGTACCTACCGTTTTCAATTTGCCAGGAGTAGGTGTCGTCGTCGGATCGTAATTCACGATTTGAAGAGACTACTTTTTAATAAAAGTAGCGTGACTCTTTGCTTCTCAGTGGTGACGCTTACCGAATGCAACAGTGTAGCCAAAAGCATAAAACAGTCCTTTCATTTTTACCTCAGACTTAAACCACTGTCCTAACTGTGATGCCAAATCTGAGGTAAAATAACAGTGTAAAGTAACAGACAGTGGTTTGTGTAGGCACAGAGCTGGGAAAAAGGGAGCCAAAAAGAAAGAACAAATATTGAACTGTTACCTGAACTAGGATCTGGTGGTGGCTCCTCCTCGTTGTAATCAGGCTCAGCTTCTGCTCCGCTGTCATCGTCTGCATTCAACGACATGAAGAAACGGAGAGAGACTATATATTATTATTATGTTTGCACACACATTTGCAATGTTATCTTGCAGTGGACACGATTGGTCAGCTAAGGCGTAGTGAGATATTAAGGTATTACGGAGAAATTAAGTCTTTTCGAGGTTTGGTGACAACCATGCAAAGCATTGTTTCTTAAAGTACAATTGGATTTCCTCACCGAGACCACCCCAGACTACCTAACCTACCCACTTAATTTTAATTAAAAGTATATATAGGTTCTATCTAAACTAAGTAAGTAGTAATTAATATTTGATTACTATCAAACATGAGACATACATTATCTTCTTAATCCGGCGCCTGCCATGCCACAGCACCGTAAAAAACGAGTCTTTAATTTTAAAACCGTTAAAATCTATAAATTGTCTGCTGATTATTGTACATAATATTCACAACCTATTTGAAGTCTTAATTTACAGCCTCAGGCAAGAGGTTTTTCGTTCTTATTTAAATGAGAATGACAAGTCACAACTTCGGTGATTAAACAATAAATCATTAAATCTACGTAGCTTCATTAAACCATGGTCGATCAGTAAAGTTTTTACATTCATTTATAAATAAATGATATCAGAACCACTGTGGAAACCAGTCTTGTTTTTAAAAAGCATAGTCCTGTAATCCATACTTCAATACTCATTATGTTTTTTTTTTTGTCTCTTTATTTATTTTATTCATCTTTGTACATATTATTTACATTTTTAAATATTCAAATATAAAAAAAACATTTCAAAATATAAAAAATAGTAGCCCACCAGCATCGGGAACAGGGTCCGAGCTACCGGTGGTCAGGGCTCTTGAGAAAGGAACCTCCTAACAATACACGCCGTGTCCAGAAGAACTGCCTTCTGCATCAAGCGCTTGATCCAGCTCCCCAGCGAGAGCCTCCTCAGATGTTCGTCGAGGCTATTGGCAATTAAGCCATTGGCCAACACGACTATCAGCACAATGACTGCTGTATTCACGGCCCGTCATTTCGACAACCTCGCAAGCCAGATCGAGATATTTGATTATCTTTCTCTGCTTTCACGAGGTTCTCGTCCTGCGGGACCGTTATATACACAGTCATTGCGCGACGTTCCAATCGATCTATCACCACAATGTCAGGCTTACTGGCAACAATAGTCCTGTCAGTGACGATAGGTCGGTCTACATCTGGCCCATGTAGGGCCCGGTAAAAGGTATTGAAATTAATAGATCCGAGATCGTAATTGTTGCAATGTTTTTATCGAGGGATGACTGGACATATTTGTGTAGGAAGTAAGTACCAAACACAGGTTGCAAACAGAAGACATACAGTTTAAGTAGCGAAGCCGTATAATATGTTTACGCGGATTAGACGAAATAATTGCGAACGATTTTGTAAATTGACACGTTTCGTTAAGGACCGCCAGAAATAACAATACGCTAAAAAGCAAGGGTGCCCAAATTGCACAATACCTTAATTTTCTCGTCACAGTCTCGTTGAGCGTTGAACACCACAAACACGACGAAAACACACCACAAACACGACGAAAACACACCCCAAACACGACGAAAACACACCTATTTTCACTTAATTTCGATTTTTTGTTGAGATTACGTATGGTTCTAGCGCGTCAACCATTGAAGGTTGGTTCGCGCAGCACTCGATAGGGTGCGCAGGCGACGCTCATTCCCTCTCACTCCTACCTACGGATGCTATGGGAATGTGTAGGAGAAGGATGGGGATAGAAATGCAAACGAACCAATACGAAAACAATAATCTAATCCAATGAGTTTATATCTACCAATCTGAATGAATCTGCGCAACCATTCTCCCGGGCTGGAAGGGATGCCTTCAAGATTTGAAGCAAAATTTACGAAAACTAAATTATACGATAACTACTACCTATTACAATGATAGACTAAGTACCTAATTACTAATGTTAACCTAACTTTGAATGACAAACTCGACGAATGTATTGGTAAGGTAACGGGCAAAGTCGCACGACGGGACGCAAGTAGGATCCAGTCGCTGACTTAACCTGAGCGATGCGAGTGACTCCGGTGGAGTCAGGGAAAACTTCCTTCACGACACCCAAAGGCCAGTATAGTGGAGGGAATTGTCGGTTATAAGAATCTCGACCGTGCCGACTGGATCGACCGGCGTGTTCCATTTGTGACGCTATTGCAAAGTACGGAGGTATCCACCTCTCCAGCGCTTCCAAAACGACTGTACTAAACTATCTAGCAACTCGTGTCTAGCAATAATAGTTTTTTCCTAGATTTCCTCTGCAGGCAAGTACTTTAAAGGCGTGAGATTCAAAAAATGCGGTGGAGTTAAGGCTAACGCGTCCAAAGGACCACTAGAGAGTATCCAAAGAGGTCTAGTATCCATCAGTAAGCACGGTGCTTAAATCTTCAAACGAAAGAATAGTATCGCATAAGACTCGATATAAGTGAGACTTTAATAATTATGATGTTATTCGACGTGAAAATTCAAAATGGGGTATTTCCCATCATAACTTAAATCAGAATTTCTTAAACGGCCTGCGACCTCCGATTTAGCGGTTAGCAACTTAACGCTATTGCCATCGCTATGGAAGTAAATCACTCCCCCATATGCCTTCTCACTGGCGTTCGCAAAAGCCAAGATAGTGACCACACTATCGGCGACGATACCAACGTGACGTGGGATGTTTATATTACAGAACAAAAGAAGCTCTTCCTTAAAGCGAGTCCACAGCCTGTCTGTATTTTCAGGTGAGGTATCATCCATCAAGTTTAGCGTACAGGTCGACAAGCGCGACAAATCCCATGACGTCCCATATTTTAGCGAAAGGGGCTAGATTTAAGTCCAAAACGACACGATTAAATTCATAAACCTGCAAAGGTTCTTGCGGGGAAAAACTATACAAAATGAGGAAGGATTCATTATTGAATTCTTCCGAATTTTTATTTTATCGCAAATAGCTTGCTTGCGGGAAAATATTCGATCTCTCTTAGCCACGAGTCGCTTGAGAGTAGCGTCTACGGGAAGTCTGTAGCGATTTACGAATAATGAAATAATTAAGAAAAGAAATAATATTAACTATTCTATTGTATTGTTGTACTAATTGGTAGTACTGTAACTATTGTATGGTGCAGATGTGGTGGGCGGTAAGCGCACGTGTTGCTTGACCGTGCCGGTTTTAGAACGAATTGAAACTTAACTAACTAAATTAACGCGATAATTACGACAATGCGGAGTAAGCTGAATACCTACTACTTAGTAACGATTACTAGCTAGGGCAACGACACGAAACGAAATAATGCTGTTTTAGCGAGACTGTAACGACATACCTAACTTGCCATGTAAAGTAGATAATAATGCGAAGTATTTGGTACAAATACGCGGGTTTGCAACGAAATACGACCTAGGCAATCCTAGGGAATGGCTTACACTGATTCTACGATACTATTACGGCTGAAGGACCAAATGTTTACACGGATTAAGCGAAATAATTACAAACGATTTTGTAAATTAGCACGTTGCGAAAAAGGATTAACGTGGCGTATCGTTAGGAACACCAGAAAGAACAGTACGCTTGTAAAGAAGGGTGCACAATACCTTTATTTCCAAGTCTCCTTAATCGTTAAACACCACAAAAACGACGAAAACATACTAATTTGGACTTAATTTAGAATTTTTCTTGAGAGCAATAAATATGGTTCTAGCGCGCGTCATGTCAATGGTTATTGAAGGTTGGTTTGCGCCGCACTCGACATGGTGCGCAAGCGACGCTCATTCCCTCTCGCTCGTACGAATGCTATGGGCATGTGCGGGAGAAGGAGGGTGACAGGAAATGCAAACGAGCCAATTAAAAAAAGCGATAATCTAATTCAAATAATTTAGCAAATACGAAAACAGTAATCTAATCCAATGAGTTTATATCTACCAATCCGTATGAATCCGCGCAACCAACGTAGTTTTTTAATAGGCCGAAAGATCACAAAGCAAGACCATGAAATGTTTCTGAACATTACAACTTACATTAATTGTAGATTCTTCTCTTATTTTGAGCACGCAGATAATTTTCAAGCTTATTCTGTTTATCAAAGCAAGTAACGTAACCATTAAGGTACTCACAGTCCGGTGCAGGAGGCTCGGGGTTGACTAGGAGGCAAGCCACCCACTCGGCGTGTGCGATCTCTCCGTCACCATCGCCGTCGCAACCACGCGCCCATGCACGAGCGCAGCGCTTCGGTTTCACCACCTACAAAAGCAATTACTACTAACAATACTTTGTCCTTCAAAATTCAATTCAGTGTCTTCAACAGTAGCAGTGCTTATAGAACACTTGTAGGTATAAGCTCTGGATCGCCATCACCTCGATTCATTTTGACTAGCCAATGCTGATCAGAAGCGATGCCCGTTAGGAGCTTATAAGTGTTGGTTTTTTTTTTTTTTTTTTCTCTTTATTTGTTTTGGGGTTTTTATCTAATTAGATATGTCAACCCCATCGTGCCTTTTATGTTGTTACATTAAACCTTATAACTAACACACACATTATAAACTTAAATAATTAGATAAAATATATAAAACACTTGGTGTAAACATACAGGTCACCGATGAAGGACTGTTATTAATCGACATAGCTTTTTGGTACCTTCTGAAGTTGGTTGGGATAAAATTGATTGAATTAATCCTACGTTAAGCCTATTTAAATCTAATTCTCGCAAAAGTGACTCCCTCTCGCGCCTGTTGCGGACACAATCCATCAGCAGATGATAAGTGTTGGTTGCATTATGGAGTTACTATGTCGTGCAGTGCTTAAAATAACTGTTCTTTAACCTTGAGGGTCGTGAAATTCTACACCCAACGGATTCTACGACAATATTTTTTGTCATGTCAGTAGTTTTTATTGTGGGTTCCTGGTTCCAGAACTGGGTGCTAGCCGGACAAAGTCCATAGCATGGCTTCAAACCAATGCATCTTGAGAACCTACTAGTCTTTGCATGGAACTATCACTATCTTTTTTCAAGTATCCTGATGGTCCCTTTTAGTGGACTTGCCACAAATATGGGAATGGGATGGGAACTGTTGGCACAAAGTGCGGCGCAACGTACTTAGCTCAGATCAAGTTTAAAAAGAGTTACAGAAAAATAGTTCGGCACACCACTATCGTAGCTATAGTTCAGCGGTCAGCACGGTAGTCTGTAAGTAATATTGAAATGTAACACACTTGACAGTCCACGCCAGGCAGATGGCTCGCGTGACCCTCCACAGTTCATGGCTCAAGTAGCGAATGTAGGACAATCGTCTTAAGTCTGCCATCGTTTAAAATTACATAGGCATCCGGTACAAGTCTACCCGTAATCTGGATTAGTGCATTAATTCCTGGCAATAGATTACCCCTAAGGCATTGCATTCAATACACAAAAAACGCAAAAATCAAGCCCATTTTAAATTAAGTAAAAGTTTAAAGACCATTTGACCCATTTGAATATAAAAATTATGAAAATGGATCGGATCCCGCCTGCTTCCGACTTTGTGCTCGTTTTTTGGTTTTCAGTATTTTCAGTCTGGTTTTTTAGTTATTGGTTTTTTTTTTTAATTTACAGCTTTTAAGTTTAATAATGTGAAAGATTTCGCAGACGATTTTACTTTTCTTATTATACACTTTATTCACGTTTTATACGATTTGTCGTTTAGAATTGCTTTTAAACATTTACATTATATATTTTGTTGCAACCACCTTTTAAACCCCTTCATTTGATACCCCAATCGAAGGGTTTGGGAAAAAAAAATCGACACAACTCACACATAAGTAAGTACAGCGGCCAAAATCCGCCAATATCCTTTTTTACCCGTGTGGGCGACGCAAAGGAGGGTAATGTGTTTATCAGTCTATGTATGTATGTTTTTTCATATGTTGCGTTGTAGACACTAAACGTGTAAGCCGATTTTGATGATCCTTACGTCAATCCATTCGTCTTAACCTTGCGAGTGTCACTAAAAACATGACAATAATTAAAATTCACCACAGCGACAACCAGACGCCATATTGTCAAAATGAAAAAAGAAATACTCGACGAACTACGTCAAGTGGGTATCGTTGAATAGGTATTTAAAAATGATTTTTGTTTCCTTTCATCATTTTTCATTTTAAATGACTGCAAGATACCTGAACTCCGGAGGCGAGCTAAAGTAATTGCTCTTCTTAAGCCTGGTAAATGTCCGAAAGAACCAATAAGCTACCGACCCATATCTCTTCTTTGCCACACATTTAAACTCTTTGAAAGGCTTTTACTCAACCGCCCAACGCCTGTAATCGAACCAAACCTTATCGCTGAACAAGCTGGCTTTAGGCCAGAAAGTCATGCACCAATCAGACCCTCAACCTAACGAAATTTATCGAAGATGGGTTTTGAGGTGAATAAAGTCACAGGTGTTGTATTCGTTGATCTTTCGGCGGTATATGATACACAGACAATATGATAGACAGTCAACATCAAAAAACCTTTACGAAAAGTCAGCGAGCTCACGCAGGATGTAGGTTTCCTGCAAATTCTTTGCGTTATTTTAAATAACCGCCGCTTTCAAGTTCACCTCGACAAGAGCAAGAGTAGGTGGCGCTGCCAGAAAAATGGACTCCCTCTTTTTAACATTTACACAAACGACCAGCCTAGCTCTCCATCAACGAAACGCTTTCTATATTTTGACGAACTTGCTTTGGCCGCCCAGACACTTACATTCGAAGAGACTGAAGAAAAACTGATGGAAGCTCTGGAAACACCAGGGATTTCTACGATGAAAATGCCCTACGGCCAAATCCGTCCAAGACCCAGTCCTGTGCTTTCCATCTCCGCAACCGTCAGGCAAACAGAGCTCTCAGTGTCTCGTGGCGGGGCGTTGACGTGGAGCATTGCTCTCAACCATGCTACCTGGGCGTCACCCTAGATCTCACGTCCCTGACTTATAAGTTCCACTACCTTAAAACTAAACACATCCACTAGCTGGGGAGCATCGCCATAAGTTCTCCGCACCACCGGCCTATGTCTTTCTTTTTCTGCTGGGAATTTTGCATGCCCAGTGTGGCACCGGTTGACCCACGTTAGAGAAGTTGACATAGCGCTGAACGATACCTGTCGCATTGTAACGGGGTGCTTAAAACCCACCCCTCTTGCGATGTTGTATCCGTTGGCAGGTATAGCTCCATCAGACGTTCGGCACGAAATAGCTAGTCGCATTGAGAAAGGAAAACAGGAACAAGATAACCGCCACCCCTTGTACGGGCATTAACTACCACTTTCACGCTTAAAATGCCGTAAACGCTTCGTGAGACACAGGATTTCCTCAGAGGACGGTGCGTCAGATGAAAGATGCGAATTGTGGAGGAACAGTCATCCCGCTCCTCCGTGTGCGGGCCCAGATTGGCCGCTGTATAAATAATCTGGCCAAATCGACCCGTCCCAATTTTAAATGTCAGTTTAGGACATACAAGAAAAGAATAAAATTAAAACATAAAACACAACACCATTACCAACCAACATTTGGATTTTAAGTTGTTAAAACAACCATTCTCGCTAATTTTAAATATAGTGTTTGGTTTTTCTGCCCTTATTACGCGGGGATTAATGTAAAATATTCTTATTATACTTTTTTCAATTTAGTCAGAGACACTCGTGCCAGCAAGACAAATCTAACGACATATAATACATCCAAATCGATTCAGCCATTTACGTGTTACGAGGCCATAATAGAACGGACATACATACATGCGCGCGAAAATCATTACCCTCCTTCTAGGTCAGTCGAGTAAAAAATGATATTGAAACCAAAGTCTATGCGTTTTTTTGAATCTATAACTTGAGTAACACCTTGAAAGATCCCTTTTCAATATCTGGTTACACCAAAGATGTCCAATATTACTTGGTGGTATCTCCGATATCTCAATGTTTAGGGGCTGTCTCCACGAGCGAGATAATCGCGGCGATAATATCGTCGTGCCACGTATTTCTATACACTCTCTATGAACGCGTCTCCACACGGCGATTTTATCGCGGCGATGCGACGAGTGGCAATGTGCGCGCGTAACTTCGTCGTATCGCCACGGTATCGTTGCTACTGGTGGCGCGCCCGTCGCGCGCTCGCCGCAGAACGTGGCCTTCTCGCAGCGAGCGCGCGGCGGGCGCGCTGTCAATTTCGCTCTCGTCTGGCAACTAACTGAGCTCTTTCAACAAAACTATTGCACAACGCCTCGTCGCGGTAACACGGCGATTCCGTTATGAGTTGTCGCGGGCACGCGGCGATTCCGTTACAGTCGCGACGACACGCTGGCGGAATAATCGCTCGTTCGTGGAGACGACCCGACGACAGAAGCGCGGATCCGTCGCGATTCTCTCGCTCGTGGAGATAGCCCCTTATAGAGAAGCTGTATTCAAAGTCACGTGCAGGTGCAGCTGGGTCGAAGATCGCGACACTTGCTCCCAATGACAGGTTATGAAATGTACGTTTTAATGTGTTGTGCATTTGATGATTTAAGTGCCTGTCTTTGCAATCCTGTTTATTACTACATTGTTGTACCTGTTTATTATCAGGAGATTAAAGTAATTGAAGGCACGGCAATAATAAGTATTGGTCTAATGGGCGATGCCGCCAGTACATAAGTAGTTGGTTTTCCTTGACACGGAAGGACCCAATGCTGCAAATGCTAAAGCTTGTAAAAATTATACTAATATGTTCCATTTTACAAAGGTATAATAGAGGGATATAAAAGGAGTAAGAAAAAATTCAGATCTAAACTAGAAAGCAAAATCCAGTTTGTTCTGGTTGGATTTTTGTTCCGGAACTTTGCGGTGTGAGCTCAAAAATTCAATGACTAAATATTCTTCAAAGAAATCTGACCATCTGCCAATACAGAATTTCAGAAATATGAGTCTTAAAGGCAGACTTTGAACTAAATGCCCCGTTTGAGATGTAAACTCTCACTATAGTACTAAGCTGCTGCATAAGACACGATAAAACAACGCCTCAGGAAAGCTGTGATGCGCAACTGAATCACCATCACTAGCAAGTGCAATGTTTTCGTAACGTGTAACGTACCTTTTTAATAAGCCTCCTGAGTCCTCTATACTCCGATTTTTGCAAGGCATCGCTCCGGTCTCGATCCAGCTCTCTGAACTTCCAGTCCGCTACAGCCCTGGGCTCAGGAGACGGGGCAGCATCAGTTCGAGCTCGCTCGTACTCCCCACTGAAGATCTTGATGAGGTTCCCGTTAAACTGGGCCCGATCAGTACGCGTGCATGCTGTTGATGATAGACATGGTTAAAGTTAGTTTTTTTTCGTGAAGGGGAAAACGGAAACGGTATATTACATAAGTAGCAATTAGATAGTAAACAATTTCGGCCGACACACATTTTAACTTTAGACCTTTATTTATCTGATAAAGTTAATCTTGACATTTTCTAACACAAAATCCACATTTGAGAATAACATTTACAAAGTCAAAAGTAAGGTGTTCTACAAAACCATCATAAAAAGATCTGATCTCATTTATTTGTGACATCATCAGGTTTACGGATCCTATGTTTAACAGAATTTAATTATTAACATCAATTCTTGTTCTTACTTCTTTTATTGCGTTGGCCGCGAACCGAGGACCGCCTCCTCGTGTGCGATTTACCTGAAAACAAAAACAGATTGATATCGGGGTAAGGCCGTAGATTTTGCCACTTAGTAACATAGTGTAACATAGATACTTCTATGTTACGGTATTATAGGAGTAACGCGAAAGTAACGCATAATTTTTGTAAGGCCTATTTCATAACGCATTATTTTTAACCAACTTAAAAAGAAAGAAGTTTTGATGCATAAGTTAAATGCACGAGGATGAGACTGAAAAATGTTTTAAACTATCAACATTTTGGAATTATAACACAATCATGAAATCTGGCCAATTTTACCAAATAAAGGAATATTATCAGGAAAATAATACTACGATATAACTGAAGTAACAAAAATATTTGTAATCGAAAACTCTTCTAGAAAACATATGATTTAAACCTAGAAAATAAGCTACACTATGAGATCAATAAAATTTAAAATCACAAAAAATATAACAATATTTGTAGGTACCTAAGTAAACCATACTCTTTGTCAAAAAGATTTAACAAAAAACAAACATTCTTAAATAAAATAGTTTGTTATATTTCTAGGAAACGAAATTTTAATTGGAAATGATCAAATAATTTCTTTTTGTAATTTTACATTCTTACTTTAGAAATATGAGTAGGTTTCTTTTGTTAAATCGCAGGAATAACTAATCTCGTAGTAAAATGAAATAACACGTACAAATCTACATCATTCTCAACTCTCTAACTTAGATACTTAAGAGGTTAGTGTAATAGCAAAGCCTTTTTTCTAAAACTCTTCTAGAAAACATAAAAAAAAACTAAATAACATTCAGTATGACATGATTTAAACCTAGAAAATAAGCTACACTATAAAATCAATAAAATTTAAAATCACAAAAAATAGAACAATATTTGTAGGTTAGGTACATAAGTAAACTATACTCTTTATCAAAAAGATTTAACAAAAAACAAATATTCTTAAATAAAATAGTTTGTTACATTTCTAGGAAATGAAATTTTAATTGGAAATGATCAAATAATTTCTTTTTGTAATTTTACATTCTTACTTTAGAAACACAAGTACCTAGGTTTCTTTTGTTAAATCGCAGGAAAAAAATAATCTCGTAGTAAAATGAAATAACACGTAAAAATCTACATCATTCTCAACTCTTTAACTTAGATACATAAGAGGTTAGTGTAATAGCAAAGCCTTTTTTCTAAAACTCTTCTAGAAAACATAAAAAAAAAACTAAATAACATTCAGTATGACATGATTTAAACCTAGAAAATAAGCTACACTATGAGATCAATAAAATTTAAAATCACAAAAAATAGAACAATATTTGTAGGTTAGGTACCTAAGTAAACTATACTTTCTTTATCAAAAAGATTTAACAAAAAACAAGTATTCTTAAATAAAATAGTTTGTTACATTTCTAGGAAACGAAATTTTGATTGGAAATTATCAAGTAATTTTTAAATTTTCCCAACTCTCTAACTTAAGATACTTAAGAGGTTAGTGTAATATAATAGCAAAGCCTTTCTTACATCTTATAAATACATAATCAATCAAAATAAACCATATCAAAATCGGAACTGAGGTAATATTCTTTTGAGGCTTCCTCCCGCTGAATCAAATTTATCTTTTTGACTATAGAAATATTAGTCACTATATCAATATCCAATTTTCTTTGGACTACAAATTTCACGGAATCAGAAATATCCTTGACGGTTTTTAAAAATTTTACCTTGTAATAATTTTCTTCGTTCTTAAATTCTACACTTTCAATAAATCCTACAAAATATTTCCATGTTTTTCTTTGGAAATATCTGACTATAATACTATCATTTATTTTTAAGTTATAATTCTGCATATTTTCTTCACACTCAATTGTCTTTTTTCCTTCTTCTTCATTTATAACTGATTCTTTGTCACTTTTATCTTCTTTTAAATTCTCAGAATTGTAACTGTGATTTGAACTAGATTTGTCCATTTCTTTATATTCAGTTACGTTTTGTGGATCTTCACCAGTATTATCTTGTCCACTTACGCTTTCAGGTTGTTTCTTATATTCAGTCTCAATTGTGTATGTATTTTCATCAGCTTTTTTTCTATCTTCTTCGACGGTAACGTATAGAATTTCCTTGTTTTCATCTGTTTTAGAACATTCCGTCTCAATTTTGCGTTTTTCTTCTACTACGAACTTCTGTTTCACAGGCTTTTTGATCTCTTCTTTGGTATTTTTAGTGTTTTCTTTGTTTTCATCATGTTTTAAATCATCAGTCTTAATTTCGTTACTGTAATTACTTCTTATTTCCTTTATCGAGATTTCTTTAAATAAATTGCACTCTTTTAAATCATAACTCGCAGTATTTTCCGGTTTTTTTCTGATTTGTGACAAAATGATCACATCTTCCCCAGTAACATGTTTCGTATTTTCACGAAATCTTTTATGCATTAAATCTTTATTTTCACAGATTATTTTTCTTTTCTTTTCTTTAGTATTATTTTCAGCATTAGGTTTTTTTAAAATTACTGTCGATAGCAGAGTCACTTTCTTGTTTGGATCAATTTTTGGTCTCAGAACTCCAGTTTTTTCGTCGAGTTCAGAAATGAAATTGTTTTCATTGTCGTCAAAATCTGGGCTTATTGAACCATCAGAAAAAAACACTGAAGCATCACTTTCCGCATACTCAATGTTATCATCATCTTCGTCTTCTTCGGTTGATGAACTAATACGTCTTCTCCAAGTTTTCTTACTATTCTTTGAATTTTGAACTTCCTTTTCCTGTTTACTATTCTTTTGTTTATTCGGCTTTTTTTCATTTGTACTAATAGTGGGCAAAAAACTATGAGATATAGGTGAGTGACATTCACAGCTCCCTCTAGGATCTCCACAGAAACAGCTGAGATCTCTGTATTTAAGTTTCATCTTTTCTGTTGTTATCAGCTGATGAATTTTCATGGTATGTGGCAAAGGACTAAGTTTTGTGTGTAAAGGTTTGATGTTAAGAGAAGAAATATAAAATAGTTTGATACTTGTGTCCTCCGATTTTAAAATATCAAATGCTATTTCTGCATTTGGAATGTCTTTTCCCTGAGCGATTTTGGCATCGAGAGTTCGTTTTATGACCCCTCCGATACCATCAGCAGCACCTTTTCCATGGGCGGCCTCAAAAAACGACCAAGTACAATAACTGAACCCATACTCATATACTTTTTCACTAAATAAGTAAAAATTCTTTTTCTGCCTGTACTGGGTCGTTGGGCCGTCAGAGAAAAAGTGAATGGTAAAAATGTTTGGATAGGTATTCTTAATATGTTGTAAAACGGGATCGAGGTGAGCCCATATTGCTTCCGGATTGTGTTGGTTATCGGCGGATATAGAACAGAAAGAAATAGGTTTCTTTTCTCCTTTAATGTAAATAACTCCTGTGTGAAGGGTAATCTGTTCTTTTATAAAATGCATTGCCTGTATTTCTCTATGGTATTTGCAGGTGAAATTTTCTGAAAAATCTATATGAATACATGCTTCATTACTTTTTAAATTATTAATGCAATCTTTGTAGTTTTTGTATTGGTGATAGAAATTAAAAATATGTGTTTTAAATTGTTTCATTTCCTTATTAAATATCGCAAGTAAGTCTTGTAAAGTACCCTCTTTCTTAATTTTTATCATTTTTTTTATTTTTTTCTTTTCCCCTTGCTTTTCATATTCATAGTCTTTTAAAACCCAAGTAAACCAGCTTGCTTTAGATAACAGTTTTTCTTTGTCAACGCTTAATTCAATTTCGGAACACGCATTACAATTATTATACATGCAATCTCTAGAGTAAAAATCACATACTAAATCAGTTGTTACCTCATTTAAATTGTCAGTGTTAAGTATTTTAAGGGTTTTCAATTCATCCACCAGGAATTGCATATTGGAATGTTTTTTGCATGCACAACTCTCACAATCCTTGATTTTAGGAGCAAGTACGTAAAACGGGCGGTACTTTTTAAAAGTACTAAAACTTATTAGGGCCTCCTCTGCGATAAACTTTCTGTGAAGTACGATTAGTTTGTCGAGTAAATATCTCTTTTGGCGTGTTACTTTTTTGAAAGTTCTGTATTCTTTTTTGCCTGCAGTGGCACGGCTAACATCATCTCTGTTAAAAAAGCGTTCAATTTTCTTTTGCAATGCAGTGGTTTTGGTCTTCTGCTGACGGTAGTTTTTGAAATTACTCTTGAATCCTAGAGAGGCTCTTAATCTTGTTTTCAGTTTATATTTTTTGACAGTATTGTTATCCAGAATTTTTTTCAAAACATTCTTTTCGGTATTGTTAGCGGTTTGGAATTGGAATTTTAGTGACTTCGTTAGTACATCGTATTCAAGTAGTTTCTTCTTAACTTCTTCTTTTTTTGGAGTTGCAATGTTTGGTATGTTATTATTTATGAACTCTATAACTTCTTTCCTCGGTGTTTTCTCTTCTAACTGTCTTGTATACGTCTCTTTTGCTTCCTCGGGCGTTACCAACCTAGTTAATACATTCTCGTAGTCTGCCTGCATCTTGTCTATTTTGTTTTGTTGCCTAATCATTTTTTTTTTAAGGCCTTTGAAACCTTTTGTCAATGTGTTTAACTGTAATCTCAATTGTGCAGTTTCTTGTTTCATCCTGTATTCAATTCGACGCTGCATATTACGGTAAGTTAATCGGTTATTATCTTGCTCAGAATTTGAAGTTTGTGTCGTACCCGGTTCTTTTCGTGATGCATCTTTTGCTTTTTTCCGATCTTCCTTCCATTTTCGCCGTAATTCTTGTTTGTGTTCTTCAGTGTAGGTACTCTTTTTTTTCGCATAGTAACGTGCAGATCTTTCTTTGGCCTTCTTTTGTATTTCTTCATACTTTTGGGGGTTTTCATTTTTTAATTTATCGCGATATTTTTTTTGCTTTTCAGCTGCAGTCATTGGCGGCATCTGTGACAATATATATATATATATATATATATTTTTATTATTACCGATATCGGGTACGCGTAGTTTAATTTTTAAGCAGAAACGCGGACTTTAGAAAGTAATAATAAATAATAAAAAAATAATTTAGATAAATTAAATTACTGGGCGGATTTTTCGTTATTCTGAAAGTACCTTCAACAAAAAAGTATTTGTAATGAATTGCGTTATGCACAAACCTTTACAACAGTAAAACGTTACAAAACATACAATCTACGTTACCAGTGACATCTAAGTTACATAGAAGTAACGTTAAAGCGCGACTTTTCAAGGTTATAAATAGCCACAACTCGACATCGAGTTGCATTTTAAACATAAACAAATTACCACGCACTTAGTAGTACCCATACACAATGATATATAAGATGCGTACAACAAAAAACTGTTATTTACCTTTGAAATCGCCAAAATTCACAATTAAAATTCACTGCCGAAATACACGCGTGCACCTTTGACAAACTCTGGGAGACGACAAGATGGCGACTTTTATTTTTTTTTTGCTCTGTCTGCATACTTGGTGTTGCCAGTGCAAGTAAAAAACACTACCAATTGTTTTCAATGCTTTTTAAGGGAATATTTTTGGTAACATACAAAGTAGTAACATAGAAGCTAAAATATGGAATATAAGTTTGAATAACAATAAAGCTATAAAAAAAACGTGTTTTTAAAGACACCAACAGCACAATGTAGCAGTTCAACTTAGACAATTCAGATAATAGCAATTAATTAGATGTCCATTAGTAAAAATAAAAGTTTTATCGTGCTAAATGCCAAAAAGACAGCATGTTTTTCGTTAAATTTGAGAGCCTGTACGAATTTAATTCGCTGTATTGTTTTATATGTGCACCTGAATCATTTTAAGAATATAATGTGAAGAGTTTACGAGATGCATAACCTAATTAAACTACCTTCATTACAATTTACCCACAATCTTGTTTTTTTTAAGCAATCAAAATTTGAGAATAAAATTTCTTTAAAAAGTGGCAAAATCTACGGCCTTACCCATCGGTCTTCGCGAACCCTTATGTCGACAAGGACGGGCAGTGGGTACTGGGTCAGACGGCCGATATTTATGCGTATCGTTAAGATATTATAATCGAACGATTATACTAACATACCGCTTTAATGACTGGCTAAGAGACAAATTCACTGAAGCAAAGTATTGTGTAACTGTTTAATAGGAACCCGTGCCTCTCGTCTTCAAATAGCACCTCTAAGCGCACCTAACGCTCTGTGAACTTATAGAGCTGCTTCAGAAGATCAATTATCTTCAACAAAGTGCTTAGATACAATAGTAAACATTTACACAAGTCGTCAGTCTTTTCGATCACCTTTTATGATACACACCGTTAGAGGTCTGGCCTTTCGATTCCCGGAAACACACGGCAATTTTAATTCATTAGATACCTACATAGGTTTAGATATCATGTGCAATTGTTTTTGTCTATTGTCGCAACGGGTCAAAGGCCTCTCAAGAAGATATCATTGCAAGCGGGAAGCAATTGGCGTAATCACAAACGACATTACTTAGGTACATTCACTGATAAATAGATTTACTCGCGGCTTCGTTTAAATTCGCTTTAGGATTTCAATACACTCGCTTTTGTAGATAAATGTCGCTTTACCGTTTTATAAACAACTTGCTTTTCCACGCGACTTAGGCCCTGTTAATGCCGAAAATTATATGTATGCAGCAGAAGTTGGTTATAAATTGGCTGTCAAGTTACACTGAGTCACCTTACCAATTTAGTTCAATTAAATTTTCCTTACTACGATTTTAAATTGAATTGCGGTTGTAATTCTAACTGTAGTTATAATTATCACAGCGTAAATTAAAGGCACCTCGTTGGGCAATTACTAAGTAAATAAATATTTAACACCTATCCTTTCTGAAAGAACGTGGACCTAAGCTAAGAGCTTTAATAAATACAAATAAGAAAATATCGATCGTATGCCGTCGGTTCTTTATTTTATACATTGGTTGTGAGTGCGGTGGCACGCGGAGTCGAACCGGTCCCGGTAGCCGCGGTCTGTAGACTGTAGTGCATCACTAAAACATCCATATAACCGGTAAACTTACAATCTGATGTGCTATAAAATCTACAATCAAGAGTTTAATACAACAATAAATGGGCACATCAACGGGAGTTTAGACGTTGACAAAGAAACCAAACTTATATCTATGGAATATCGTCACCACGCTTAGCTTTCGCGAGATTAGTAAAATACATTCTAGTTTCCATCACTTCAACACCGTTGAGGACATACCCATTCAATGGGTAAGGTGGGTCAAAGTTAACGGTAGACGACATGTCCATAGCTAGCCTAGCTAGCTAACCTGACCGATGACGTCAAGCTATTTCGAAATATCAAATAATATCTTCAATTTTCAACCATTGATGAAGTTTGGAACAAGCTCTGCCAGCGCCATTAGTTTCTTCAGACAGTTATCTTCTCCATTGAGAATACTCAAAATCTTACAACGTGAGTCTGCCTAGATTGTCTCGATTTACGCGATCTTCCGCGATTCTTAAAGTTGACAGTCCCAGGTAACGTCGGGACACCGTAGTGCTACTAACTGGGTCATGTTCACCGTAACTGCTTGTAGATTGCATTATCTATGAAGTAGGTCGGCCATAGCAGGGCTCAAACCCGATGAGATGCGTGAACGTTTCAGATTTACATAATTATGTAAACATCTGATATTATTGTGTTAATAGCGTTATAGTAGGTATATACATTGTACTTTGCTTATTTTCTCGAAGAATTATTATGTGACTAACAAACCAATAAGGCATTTTTGTTGGAACCTCCGTTTGCCAAATTCGATGATTTCGGTATTCTGAATAGCCACAAAGCCAAATCGACTTTCATTTCAAGCCTCCCAGCAATATGGGCTGCAATGGTTTCTTCGCTAAATCGTGTAGTTGCTTGATTTATCATTATTTACGTTACGATAGAATCAAGCAACTTCACGCTTTTCAATTACCAATTATTTTAATTCGATTACATCATTCTAACTTGACGTCGGAAAAACGTGGTTCAACTTTTCACGTGCAAAACTTTGGTAGGCTGTGCCCTTTCACCGCAGTCCTGTTTTCGTAACGAACGATTTAGTCTTACCTCCATTTTGGGACTACACGGTTAGCTTCTAAGTATATATAGATACCTCTTTTTGCCTCTAGATACCTTATAAATAACTCCAACATTATAGGTAGTAAACAGCGTGGTTTTGACCCTGGCGAGCGACTAACTGGTCAACTCGAACGATATCAGTCCAACAATGCTGAATGACTTACAAATAGATTTAAGTCTTCCGGCTTCAACAATGAGGACGCGATAGTTCTTCAATGAATTCAAGAACTGAGAACTATCTCACAGATTATTTTATTTTGCAAATAGAAACTTGTGCTGACATTGTCTTAAATTGCCGTTTTAGCGACTTATTAAAAGACTTGTTAAAAAAACGCCGTATTTGTAGAGGGTATTGTTTTGATATAGCAGGTCTATAGACTAATCTGTTTAGCATGAGGTTATTCCTTTTTAACTCCGACCAAAAAGGGGTTCTTATAAGTTTGAAGTGTGTATGTGGCTGTCAGTGACATCATAGCTCCTGAACGCATGAACCTATTTTGATTAAAGGTTTTTTTGTTTGACCGTAAAGTACATAAAATAGTAGTAAAGTAGAAAATATTAAATAGTAAAATCTTAGCGGTCCACTGTCGCAACGACCCCTGGATTAAAATATTCTACTTCAATTATATCTGACGAAGAAGGTAAAGATTCTCGGATACGCACATTATTAAAACTACAGAACAGGTACGAGAGGTGGAGGAGTTTCAACATTCGTAGAAAAAAATCTGCAACATACTCTGAGTGAGTAAATCTGTCAAAACTACAAACATTATTTGTGGATTCATATTGAAAACTACACTCTAGACATAGGTGCTATAAAGGGCATCGAAAAACAGTCATTTTATGGAACCAGTTTTTTCCGTTTCGTGTTTTATCGGAAAACCGGATACCCGGGTTTTCCGGGTATTTTGGGGCTTTTTCTTTCCTTAATTTACAATATACTTTTGCTCTATTTGTTAATTAACAATTACAAAGGTTATAGCTTTGGACTTCCCAGGGAGCTCTGGAGTTTATGACGGAACGACGTGAAAACCCACCCATCAGTTCGGCAGAACCACAGGCACTCAACAAAGCCATTACAAAATTGGTACAATACTACCTTCGATGCTCCAGCACACGCTCAATAGAAAAAGCGATTGAGCATAACCAGGGGTCGAAAGTGTTCGTCCAATCACTAGGGAGGGGCCACCTGACGAAGTGGACCAAATCTGGCGGGGATATTGTCGTTTCGAAGCCGGAGTACATCCAAGTGCTGAGAAGTCTTTATGAAAACGCCACAATGCCGTCTAAACTCAGAACCAGCAATCCCATTGCATCGGGGGGTGAGGTAAAGGGACGTCATTTCCCCGAAATTATTCACCAACACAATGTCAATGGCGGTCCTTTCGAGGTTGTTCGAGAATATATTTACTTCGGGAAAACTCTGCATTTTGCTAAGAACAACTTTGAAAGAGGGGCTAACAGAAGAATCCAGCTGTGCTGGGCAGAATTTGAGAAGCATCGTAGGTTCTTCTTATCGCGTATTCCACAGAGCCTAAAGACTAAGGTCATCAATCAATGTGTCCTGCCTGTTATGACTTATGGGGCCGAATCGTGAATCGTTGGTCTATAAATTCATGGTCAGTCAGCGAGCTGTGGAGCAGGCTATGCTTTGAGTCTCTGAGGGATCGCATCCGGAACGAGGTCATCCGACAGAGAACCAGAGTTGTCGAAATAGCTCACAGAATAAGTAAGCTGAAGTGGCAATGGGCCGGCCATAATCGGGAAGCGTAAGGTGGGCCGCCCTCGGGCTCGATGGAGCGACGATCTTCGCAGGGTGGCTGGTAGCAACTGAATGTAAGCTACCAGCTTATGTAACGGTGGGCTAAATTTTCTTTTATGTTTTTAATTGATTTTTTTATGCTTTCGTTTTTAAGAACATTTAAAAATGGAAAATTATATCTCAGAAGAATTATAAGTACACAATAAATTTAAGAAACAAAAAATTATACAACGGGTACTTTCGAATGAGAATTTTACCATTTCCACAACCCAAAAAACCCTGTATTATGGGTATAAGTAAATTTTATATTAGATGACTAAATCGTGGGGTAATACAATAAATTGACTTACTCATGTTTCTACGTTTTAAACGATTACTACGACGTGTTGTGTGTCTAATCTGCGCAGTTCTTAGATCAATAATAACCAATTAAAAAAAAGAAATAAAAGAACCGAAAAACACGAAATAAACCGGGTTAACTACAACAGAACCGGTTTTTATACAAAGCCAAAAACCGGCATTTCCCGGTTTTTTACGTTCCGGAAAAACTGGTTCGTATGTCCTAGTGCTGTATTTAGGAAACCTGACCAATCAAAAGTCAAAACCTTCCTAGAAACTTACTCTCAATAGTTACATAAAAAAACTTGGGGTGGTTTTTGGGGACTTTAACTTCAATAATTATTGAACACAAGAACGTGCTACTAATATGTATAAAGAAGTCCAAGAAAACTGCTATGCAGTTTTGAACAAAATATATGAAGACTACTGCACAAAAGATATAACCACACCGAAGAGTATTATCGACCATATTTGTTCTAATCTTAAATAGAACAATTTACTTATTGCCATTATCGATACACCTATGTCAGACCACAAACAAATTTACTTAGAACTAAAACGATATCAACCAGAAAATTTGAAAAAGAGAAACTATTACGTTATTTACTATGAAGTAGTTTATAAAACCATCTTGGAATCACAAGACCAATACCAAGACTGCTTATATGATCCCTTGGAAGAAAAACTAATAAAGAGTATAGAGTGAGTGAGTGGGTGAGTGTGTGAGAGTGAGTAAAGAGTGTAGAGTGTGTGTGTATTTGGTATTTTATTGTAAGTTTATAGATTAGACTGGATAAATCAAACTCAAAACATTTATTTTAATTAAACCATAACAGGCACTTTTGAATGTCAGAAGAACAAAGAAGGCGAAGCTACAGTCACAGACACAAGGCATAATAACTTGTGAAAGTATTATAGTTGCCCATTCCAAAGCGTAGATCTCTATGGAGAAGAATGGGCAAGAAACACCATGGACACTCTTTTCAATCAAAATATTGTTACAAGATCTTGGTTACATCTTTCATGTTGAGATTATACATTTACATATATGTGAGAACGTAAAATAAATCAATCGTAGGTGAAATAAATCGTAGAAATACTTTGTAGAATCAACACAAGCAATACACAAAAGACATGTAAAAAGAAGGCATTTATAAAGAAGAGAAATGAAGTTTCAGAATGTATTCAACGAACGAAATCAAAAATTCAAAGTACTATATATAAGCTTTCGATAATTGCAAGAAACAGCCATTGAAAATGTGGAAACTCTAGAAATGTGGAAAACTGGTGTTAACGCCTAGCGTGTGTGTGCACCGACGCCGACGTCTCACGCACACACGCACACGACGTAGACTCAACGCCGCGCACGAACCCGCCGCGCGCGCCACTCGACCAAAAACCGTCTCAACGTCAACACACGCTCAATTATTTTAGTTTAATATTCATTGTAAAACGTTAATAAACGTGTTCTCAAAACCTATATCGCATCATTCTTCGACCCTGACCAAACATCCACAAAAGCCGCAGTACCGGCGTTCACAACTGGTCATGCAACAAATTAACTGAAAATGTCTTCCCGCAGAAACTTCAGTCACCAAGCGGCATTGTGAGTGATTCAAAGGAGATTAGTGAATGTTTAACGATTTCTTTGTTAATGCTGGCTCGATACTGGCAAATCAAATTCCTATACAACATCATCCATCCGGCAATCTTTCGAAAAGTTTATCTAACCATTATTATTGTTTTAGTAACCTAGAACCCACCGCAACAGACGAAATACTCAAAATAATTAATAACCTAAATAACAACACCAGCTTAAGCTTAGAAGGCCACGAAATCATTAAAAAGCGTTGCGAACTTAATATTAGAAGAAGTCACACGATGTATAAACAAATGTATTGAGTCAGGTACATTTCCAAGTAGTCTTAAAATCGTAAAAGTCAAGCCTATTCATAAATCTGAAGTCAAATCAGAGCTGGGAAAATATCGTCCCATCTCAGTTCTCCCAGTGCTGTTAAAAATATTTGAAAGGGTACAATCGCTTCAAAAAATACCTTATCTCAATAAACTTCCTCTATGATAAACAATACGGCAATCGACCGAAGTCGAATACACTTTCAGCGACTATAGACCTGGTGACAACTATAAAGCTTAATATCGATAACAACAAATCGGTCTCGGTGTCTTTATTGATCTAAACACAGTCAGTCACGAATTGCTGTTGAATAAACTCAATGAAATTGGCATAAAAGGCCATGCCCTTGAAATCTTCAGATCCTACCTGTCAAACCGTTACCAAGTAGTAAATATTGGGGACACTCAGAGTAATCCCAAAATTATATCATACGGTGTGCCCCAAGGGTCAATTATGGCTCCTCTTTTATTCATCCTTTACATAGACACATGTTCACCAAATTGGTCTAAAAGGGAACCTAACCCTTTATGCAGATGACACATGTCTTTTTCAATATAATAATACTTTCTTTTCTTTTTCTCACTCGATAAGCCATTGAGTACCTAGCTGAAATATGGGGTTCTGCCGCAACAAACAACACATATAAACCTACTACAAACTGCACCAAATAAATTACTTAAAACGTTTTTAATTATGATTATCTCACTCCAACCCAACACTAACACTTTACAAAGAAACGAAATTAATGATCATTGCACAAACATACATTTATAATACATGCATGCTGATACGAAAAATACTAAATAAAAATATACACTCAAACATCACCTTAGGGAGACGTGAACAAGACCTACTGCTACAGCTATACCCACCCCGCACAAACAACGGAAGAAAAAAAAATCATGTATGCAGAATCCAAACTATATAATAAATTACCGAAATACATCACAGAATCCAAATTCATAACCACTTTTAAAAACTAGTCAAACAGCACATCATAAAAAATTCACATTCCCTACAATAATATTTCAAGCCACATCCAGCTATTACTTAACAGTGTTGAACGGTGACTTATTTACCTTTGTGTCGATGGGTTGAGCCCGTGTATCAAGCGAACATTGAGTTGTTTTTATTATTAGTTTTGATCTACCCAAAAAATAATTATTGTACAAAGTCTAGTTTTTTAAAAACTCTCAACAATTTCGACTTATGTTATAGTTTTAATATTCTCATGTAAGTGAATTTTTGTATTCCGTGAGTTATCTCAAACCTGTGAAAGTTTTCTTTCCCTTTATTTGTGGGGTACTTTGCCGGATTTTCGCGCGCTTTTCAATAACTTGGACAGAGGCAGTATATCTCTCTTGTTCTTTCTCCTAGACTCTGTGAAAGTTTTGAGCAAGATAGATGCAGTTTTTATAAGCAAATTTATGACAGTGACAGATGGGCCTTACAGAGTTGATCAACAGCGATCAAACATTTGAAAATGGGCCTTAGAGGCCCACACAACATCAGTTATCTCAAACCTCATAAATTAAACGTAAGGGACAATATTATTTAGATTATTTTTTCCTTTTTAGAGGTTTTTTGTGTCGGGGGTTACTTTAATTTTTTTATTTTGTGTACTTACATGTAGTTTTTAAAGTGGGCCACCGCGCATAATGAAGTTCGCTATTAATATATAATCAGTCAAATGGTTACCACAGGTTACCAACGTTCCATAGAAGCATAAAATAATAATTTAATAACCTTTTAAACGATACAATCTACTTTTTCACACCATTCAAAGCGATGTTTCAAAGTTTTATAGTTTAAAACCGGCCAGCTGTATAATGGTATCGTACAAAAAAAAAGGTAAACTTATATCGAATTTCCTTAGACACATCGGCGCCTGACCCAAATAAGATGGTTCCTTTTTAAATGTTCACTTTGAAGAGTGTTAACACGTTTTTTTCATTAACACTGTCTTTGGAAGTACAATATGTTCCATTATTAATAGATAGTTCTGTACGGGCGTTATTTCAGTTGCAATAAAAAAATACTGTTTTGCTAAAATACACTTCAAAGTAACTTCAAAGTACCTAATTCCTTAATGTTCTATTATTAAAACTGATTACACTGTAAGTGTTATTATCAGAGAGTTACTGTATTAGTAGACAAACCGGTATATTCTTTTTAACTCTTTCTTAACGACTTCATCATCGCGGGCCAGGTAAGCTCTATAGCTAAATATAAAACATCAAAGGTGCGGGTGATTTTCAACAAAGCTCTCAAATGATCACTGGAGCGTTTTTTTTCCTATCGGTTTGTGTCCGAGACGAGTTCTCCTTACCTTTGAATGACAAAAAAAGTGGACCCCATTGTGATCGGCGTCGAGCTGTCTGAGCCGGACCGCTGTTTCTTAGAAAAATACTCGAAGATCTGTCTCCACTTCGAATGTAGTGGTGTTTACGAAATAAAACCGACTTTATTGTAGCACACTACGAAACATTAAACTTATTGTAAAGACGAGGTAGGTAATAATATACCAGAGTGAACGTTTTAAATACTCTATTTATCGCCTGTTTGACTAGCAAACTAATTTACATAATTATGATACTTTAAGAAATACCTAGGTTACGGTGAAAACCACATTACAATCCGGCCACTTGTTCTCTGTTCTCAAGAGAAACCGTTACAATGGAACACTGGGCGCTCTTTGCTGTGACTCTGCGCAGAGATGCGCAATCATCAAATCCAAGTCGTGATTATAAAGTGTAGTTAATTAGATAGAATCCGCGCAACCGGGTCAACATGAGTGGCACTAAACTGTTAATTGACAGCGCAGGCGCCACCGCCAAATGGAAGGGACTGGAATTAGTTAGACGGCATGTAAAATTACATAAATGGATGCGGGCAGAGCAATGGAGTTTATCGAGTATTAACAGAACCGAGGGACAAACTTCAATTAGTCAATACCACGTCGTTACTGATAATTTCTCACTTAGTCATCGAGTTACGTGTTGGCACGTCATAAATTAAGCGTTGCTGTAATTTATGGGCGAGAGAGATGAGTGGTTTAAATTAAACATTTTATACTGGATCGGAAGACCAACACAGAAGGATTTCAGTACTGCATGAGACATGCACATTAATGCATGGACAATGGACATTGATTAATAATCTTTCTAAACGCAATCCGAGTTACTCAGCCGGTATGACGAAGAATAAAGTGCCTGTGCTGTGACATTTAAGCTCGTAAAGTCAGACTAAATTAGGTACTTAAGTAAGGAGTTACATGTTGAGTGTTATAGTGAATGTTGGTAGGTGCCTTTAGTTGCGTCATGTATTAAATGTAACGTTTATAAAAGAATGACTACCCGTATAAATGACTTATTTGTAGGTACAACGAGCTGTAGAGCAATAACTAATGAACTATTGAGATTAAAAATAACACCAAGTCGTGTAGGTGTTCCGAGGTTTAGCTGTTCGCCATTTCATATTACCACTTACAGTCAGGTTTCATACGAGTAACTTATTGCGGATGCGGACCGCGATACCCGCGCACCTAGCGAGAATGATAAGTGCTTTTAGTTAGGGAAATTTTCGATCGGTATCTTTTAATATAACTTATATTTATTCGATTCGTTCCTTACGACATTCAATCGACATTGTTTTTTTTTGTACTGTGCGACAATTTAGTTGCATCAGAATGTTGGTTCACATGGATTATTCATGGAATGTTCAACAAACGTTTACCGTGTCTGCTCAGATAAAGTTTTAAATCAAAATAAACTTGGATAAAAGAATTCAAATGCAAGGCTGACAATTCTGAAGGCTCAATATGGGGGCACTTATATTCCACAAAATTGCAACTATGTACAAATATTTGTAAAAGTGTCAGTAGGAAGTTTATAAAGGAGACTTAGCCTTTAAATCAACACCAAGTTATCATAAATGTGTGTGACAAACACTACAAAAACAAAAAAGGCAAATAAAGTAGAATATAATTTAAATCCAGATAATTAAAAACAATATCTTTCCAACATCCGATGAAAAAGGTCCGCACATAACTCATCAGCTATATATATGATGTAGTTTATAGTTTTGGATACCTAGTTGTTTTTTATCATCATTCTATCCGCATTCCTAAATAGAATTAAGTGCAAAATCAAGTCAACGCAGTCTAAAGTTATTGACTCACGCAAACTTTTTTACCTGAGTTTATTTTTGAAACAAAATTGTTCCCTGTCAGCTTTTTTAAATAAATGCAGGGCCTGACTCATTTTATAAGAAACCCACATGTATCTACTTAGGCTTTCTGAGATGTGAAGATCTGGAATTCTAACATTTCCGGCGTATGAAGAAGAATGATCCCGATGTGTAAATTTCACGGAATATCGTCTGCGATCTTGTCAATATTTACACATCTTGTGAAAATTTTATCCTTCGCAGAAGTAGTTATTAATTTAATATACATGAAACATCTCATCATAATGAAAACAAAATCTCTGCAGATTATTACTTTTCACAATTTTTCTCACGCGTGTGAATGATTAGAAATGAATTTTATTTTTTGCTGCTATTTAATTGTTATTGTTACTGAGTTATTTCCATGATGCAATAGAAATTCACGTAGGTACAAAAATTCCATAAATGTTATAGGTACGGACAATCCAAGGGGGATGTCGCAGTCGATCCAAATAAAGTACCTATTTGTAGCAAATTCTGTTATGCAATGGTAGACTACCAACCATCTTATACTGATGACTTATATTGGACTAGCTATGTTCGTCGCAATATTACGCTTCGTTAGTTCGTTACTCACTGATTTCTTAGAAAACAAAAGTTTAATTTTATAACGAATCGAAGAAATTGAGTTGGTAACAAAATACTTGACGTGAAAACGTTTTATTACTACAACAGATTTGTACGTTTGCCTCGTGACCGAGACGTCTAACTCTCTCTCCTACAGTTTCACTACACGAGCAGGGATCAGTTGCGGATCAAATCGTTGTTGGAAGTTACAAGAAGGTGCATGTACTTGTATAAGGAAGCAGTTTGTTAGCCGAATAGCGGCCGATGCCCTGCGTAGGATGACCCTTTGTCTGAAGGGTATTAAATAGTACTGTGCTCCATATCTGAACGTATGAAATGAATGCGAGTGAGAGAAGATGGTATCCCCGACGCAGCTTACACGTTAAGTGGACTCATAAAACTACATAAAGCATGTTCGTTACTCATCTCTCGTCTACCATTACCTACTTACATGTAAATCACCTACATAATTTCACAATTTGTAAACTAAGTAGGTAGGTACCTACCTATATTATTTCGTGATATTGTCGTTCTAATTCTAGATGTGGCTGTTCTGCCAGACCACGCCACAATCAGGAACGTAATCAGCTCGCTGTACATTTAATACGCTAAGACCGGTTTTTTTGTGGAACTTTTTACCGAAATTAGTTTGCTTCTTATGCTTCAAGCTTCAACAATGATATATTAAACGCTGGGTTAATGGAGCTGGGAACAAATCTAGCGATTAAATTGTGCGGAAGAACCAACTCCATCTGATATTACATACGCTGCACTGCTAGAAACAGTTCTGTAGCTACTGTCAACACTTAACATACTATACTAACCAAGTGCGTCAGTGAATGTCACCGTTTACTCATAGTAACTGACGGCCTGTGACAATTATAACAACGCCTTGTGACAGTTAGTTTTCGCTAGTTGCGCCAAATTCGGACATGAATATTATTCGTAAATGCGTCGCAAGTCACTGCTGGCGCGGCGATTTCGTGTTTTAAGATTATTCTTTAAACTCCTAAATTAAAAATTTCCTAAAGGACAACAGGTATAAAACACTTAACGATTCAAGTTTTGTAATTTAAAACACTCATTTAGGCTAGAATTTTACGTTAAATGATTTAACCGTTGTGATTAGTGCAAAGATGTTAAATACAGCTATAAAATCCACATATTCAGTCCGTTGCAGCTGACTACGGGGAAAGCCCGTATTCAAGGATATAATAATTATGTGGGTCTGTCTGTCTACAATATTCTCGAGAGCTAAGGCAGTTCACGAAATTCCAATAACAATGCGATTACTCATGTTACGTTTGGTTGTACCATAATTCATAATTACATAGGTATGAATGGACCACGTGTTATGGGTGGGATGAAGATAAGAATGTTGAAGGATTCCAAAACAGCATGTCGTGTTTGTTGACGGGATAAGAATAAAACACAAACATGAGTGCGTCTAGCAGTCTGTAGATCAAGCCCAGCTCATTCTCATATCAATGCCAATGTCGCTTAATTCGATAATAGGTGACTGTCTAGTAAACAACTCCAGATTGTTGCGTTTAGCCCACGGGCCTCTGGCTCCTGTAATGTTGAGTAGGTACATTTAAAAGTGTATATATACATCTTGAACTCTGACGTCCTATAACATATTAAACACAGACAGACAAACAGAACGTGAGTAATGTTTAAAGAATTTCTACGTAAAACATTCAATTTTTCAGTGTACTTGGCGCCAGTACGGGAAAATATTTAGACTCGTCGAGTCTCGAACATTTGTAAGATAAATCACTAATTACAATAGTTGGCAGTAAACGTAAGTTAATGCTGAAATACGGCGAATATATTCATAACGAAAGCTCGATACAAATGTGTAATACTGATGAAATGGCGCCAAAGGTAATTGCATTCTAATCACAAAATACTTACAAATGTACATAAATATGTATAAGGACGTGCAAGCCATACGTGAAATATACTCACATTATTTATCACTCAGTGTGACTGGCTGCTCCGTATCTTTTGGGATTCTTCTTTCTTCTCTACATAATAACATCAAGACCATCTAGTACTTTCAGATACTAGATGGTCTTCATATTATTATGAGAGCATTTGCGATAACGGTGATGGAAAAGTAAAAACAAAAATGGTTTGACGTCAGTTAAAAGCATGTTATGTCAATTCTGTTGAAAGTAACTCGTTGGAGAAAAACGAAACGCGTTGCCACTTGTTCCCAGAAATGCATAGGTTCTAGTCAGCAAGCCGATAAAAAATGTTCTTTAAAAGGGTATAAATTACAAAGGTAATTATCGGCATTATTTGTTTAACAGTCATCCAAATAGATGCACTGCTTACGACGTGTTGTCACCCGCGCTTGCGTTATCAGCATCAACAGTTATTTACATCTCACGGCTCTCCGAGACTAGTGCGGGACAACACTGATGCATTTTCGACGTACATTGATAAATTGCAAACAACTTTGATGGGGCTCTTTAGCTCTTATACATAAACGCAACAGCAGACGTGTGGCAGCCGACGTCTGCGTGCACGCAATGCAATTTGTTTGTCAAAACGAATACGATTATTTTGTACTGGAATTACATTCTGTATCATTCTGAATTTTAAAAGGTAGGTATTTCTTATTCTTTTCAAAGGTGCGTGCTTTTGTAGTTTCTGTTAGTTAACGAAATTATTAATTGTTGAACATTATGCTTTTACATCTCAAAAACTGAAGGAGTGTTTTTAAATAGGTAGGTACCTACATTTTTATCTTCCGCCGATAGCTCCTCAACTAGGTACATACGCTGTTGTCTGTTTACGTTAAAAGTACAGTAACCTATGGTTAATTAGTTTAACGGCCTGTATATTTTTATGTGAATCAGCACTATGTTTATAAAGCGCAAGAGTGATGTGTTTATCAGCATTTTCTAACGAATTGAGAATGTTTCTGTGAAAATTGCTTAAGATAATATCTACGTAAAACTTATCTATCGGTACTTCCAAAAGGCGTTCTAGTGTAATGTAAACATTGGCTTTCATCTGGAGCATTGTTTACAAACCATGTCTGAAGTGTATCCAACGGTATTTACAATGGCGCGTTAGATAAAACAGATGTCTCGAATCCGGGTACAAAAGATCTCTTACTCTAGATCGCCTATAAAATGTTCTGAACCTATTGCGAGCAAATACTTCGAAACTTATAAATCATCATGAGTACCACCGCCGCCGCCGCCGGTTTCGTTTCGCCTACTATAACGTTCAGTAAGATTTATAAGTAGTTTACGTTGCGTCCTTCCTACCATTGTTTCATTCACAGTCACACTAGTTACCTAATATATGCGGTTACATTCAATTTGTTTTATTTGAATTTAATGTTATTGTTAGCGTTTAAATTGAATAGGTTTTATAGAAACATTCTGATCTTGTGTCGTAATGTCACCTATAAAACAGACAAGTGTAGTTTATTCACCTATCGAGTGAATGGGCAATCATGTAGAATTCGCTTAGCACACATAGAAACTAGCAAGTTGTTACAACCAGCACACAGAGAGACAGGATGAGCAAAATGCGTTTACATGCAAAGTTAGAGGTTCAGAAATATAATTTAATTTCAACTTTCTATTACGAATGAGCTAGGCAACAAAGAGTGAATACAATTCGCTTGGCTAAGTGCATTAAAGTAGACCTACTACAACACAGACAGTCAATTTTAATACCCACCGATGACAAACGACAATGACAATAATACGACGATATAAAAGAAGATTTCTGGGATGTCTAACTGCCAAGACGTGTTGTTACTAAAGAATGTCTGGGTGCATCACCGGCCATCCGTATTGATAGTATAAACTATACTTGGGCCATAATTGGTCAATTCAATCCAGAGCATCTGCTTTGGAATCAGTTGATGATCACGAACAACTAGCAAGAAATATAACTGAAATGGTCAGCACAACATACTTCAATGAGAGTCTTACCGGTCCTAGTGCAGTCAGGTCTGCCGTTCCTGACGGAGGTATCAGGCAGAGGTTTGCCGTCGGGTGTGACGCACCAGCAGCCGGCAGCTGCTGCGCCTGCGCTAGCGCATTGCACCGCGGCGTAGCTTCCATCGGCGCGGCAGCGAGGCACATACGCTGACCAAACACCGCTCTGAGCGTTCAATGCGTACCGCAATGCTATTAGGCAGGATGACTGCCCTTCTGCGATCAGAAAAAAAAACAATTGCAATTAGGCTGGTATTTAAATCGTTGGAACAGCCCGTGTATAAAAGCTGGGAACAGTATTGCTGATACAATGGTCATTCTAAACCATCACAGCCTGCAGCCACTGCTGTGCTAAGATCCCCAAACTTCCAATTACTTTGATGCAGAACTGTGTAACCCAACATTGTGGCACGACATACATCAGATGTATCGGCCTCAGATCTTTAAAGCACTAACGTATACGTTTGAGCAAGTAATGAAACTTTATCTAAGTACACAAATGGACGTGAAGCATCAACTCTAGCATAATCTGTACCGACTAATGTGCTCGCAGTGCTGTAAGAGTGTAAACTGACTACATTCCACGACTTCATAAAGAGCAGTTGTACCGCAAATGCAAGGTCGAGTTCAACAAAGACGCTTTTTATAAAAGCCATGTTCATGGAGGACATAAATATGCATTTCGTATACTTGCTATAGATAAGCAGAACCTGTCTGCAACAACGAGAATCTTTATGGAGACCAGATTTACTTTATTGAAGAATTTGAAGTAGACTGAAAGTTATGGTAGGATCTCCTTTCCAAACTCATAGTTACACTAACGACACTCCTTCAGGCCCTTCGAACTTAGCATAGTACTGCTGAACAGGCTGTTAGTTTGAAAATTAAAAACTTGAAAGTTCCACGGTTCCTAGTAGATCCTATAGTAAAGAACTGGTAAAAAATCCGTGTTAGGATACTACATACTTCCAAAAGAAAGGTTTTTACATAGTTATAGATTTCAGGTCACTTACCAACGCAGGGTCCTTTCCTCGCGATGGTGACTGGTGGTCCGGAGCACTGTGCTACCATGAGGTGACATCGGGAGGGGTATGTCCTGCCATCGGTGCCGCAGACCGGCCGGCGTGCATGCCCCGCGTTCGCCTCGCAAGCCGCCGCGCGCGCATTGCAGTTGTCGTTGCTAAGCGACGCCGCGGGACTCTAGAAAAAAACAACGTGATGAACACAATTAAATTGACACTTGACCTAATTGATTGATTGAAGAATTGAAGCACTTCAGTTTAAATTTAATTCAGTATCGTTGACCATTTATGATGCAATCATTACAGTACATTTGTTGACAAAACGGAAACGATCCTTGTGTTTGATTACTGCTTTCAATTGCTTATTTTCCGTGTAGAAAGGTTTGTATTTTGCAAGAAAAATGATTGGTGAAATCGATCAAGTTAGATCAGGTTTCTGAATTGATTAACATCGCCTGGGTGTTTCGCCTAAATGCAAATGTAAAATACACTGCGGTTTCTCATTCCAGTTTATTCCTTGAACCGCTTGAACAATAGACTTGCGCTGTACTTGGAAACACTTTAAATATTTTACTTGTGATTATGCGAGCTCATAACATAAAGACTAATTTAAATTCAGTTTCTACTTATATGGTAAGCGAGTAACTGTCTGTAGACACACCATTCAATGTCAATATTCCCAAAGAGTAACCACATAGTATTCGCTAGCCTACATTAATTTGATAAACATGAGAGCATGCAATTTAGTTTATTGATGTAAGTCTAATCTATTTATCAGAGGCAGCTACCTGTCTAATCAGTATGCCGTTAAATCAATATTAAACATACAGTAATATGCGTATGCGCTACGAAAATAAACACACCTGCAGGAATCTACGATGTAGAAACTAGAAACTAGATGGGAAATACGGTAGCAGTTCTTCTAGAAATACAGTCACTTCACATTCGCATACTCGTACCTACGTAATGGGCATTTAAGTAGGTAAATCCTGACTTTCAGTTGCTATCTTTCTTTCTAGAGACAGCGCTGATTCTACTTTCGGATACAAACATCAGGCCTGTAATCCCTGCTCCTACATAAGCACTGCTGAGAAATTCCTGGAACAACCCAACCACTCGACCTGACATGTTAATCCTCATGTTCAGCAGTAGAGCTTGGAGTCACTAGTTAGACGAGGCAATGTGCTTTGTTAAAATATTTATACAAGTTGGAAGAAACACAGACGCTAAAACGGTTACCACGTAACCACTACTTACATTTTGACCGTCGCTGACGAAAAATTACTATGTGGGGGTTCAGTCGTGTATTCCACCTTGTATATTTTGTTCTACAGATAACTCAGATACGCCTGAAGTATACGAAATGCATATTTATGATGCGACAAGACATGTCCTGGTTCGACACCGACTCGAGTGTTCAACTTGGCTTCCAATATGAAGTTAACGTGACGTTAAACGAACTTCACGAAATCATGATCTAATAGACCTAATACATAACATCACACCTGTTTCCCGGAAAGGATAGGCAGAGATGTACCTATACGTTAGTCAGTCACTTCGAAAGTGATAAATTATAATTAATTTTTGATAATTATAATTATCATGATAATTATCAAAGCAAATAATTATCTTGATCATTTCAAGCCCTGCTATAAGTACATCCTCATTTCCCCGATGTGATTATGTTTATCAAGTCCTATGGTCCTGGTCCAAGGGGTATCGTATTACATAGCACTAACTGGGTTGTGGAGGTCAGATAGGCAGTCGTTCCATGTAAAATACTGGTATTCAGCTGCATCCGGTTAGACTGAAAGCCGACCCCAACGTAGTTGGGAAAAGGCTAGGCAGATGATTATGATGATTATGTTTATCAAGTCCTATAATGGGTATATATTCGAAACGCATTCGTTCTCCCCGTCAGCGTCATTGCGATCAATTATTTGTTCTGTCTGACCCATACCTACCTTCTAGCAACAGAGATGTTAGATGTCAAAGTTCCAACTTTGAGACAAGTTTGAACTTTGACGTCCATGATATGAAAAGTATAAAGGTAAGCTTCCAAGAAGCTGAATATGACCACCTGGGCAGTTCTCCCGGGTCTTATACCCAAAAGGCATTTTGAAGGTTTCCCCCCGGAAACAAAAAAAAGGACTCCCCTGCCAATTTAGCCCATTGTGGTGAATACTATTGTAATTGTGTTTTATTTGGAGGCGTTCTTTTAAAATACTTTAAATGTATCGGCGCAGAATCTCGTCTTCCTCAATACATCTATTATAGTCGTCATCTCTGAACTATGTATCTCAAAACTTTCCTTGCGACATTTTCCTCATTCTTACGCATCAGCATTTAACAATGCTATTCGTAAGAGGTTGGTTAACTAATACTTTATGAAATGAACCATAGTTTAAACAATTAAGTGTATAGCCTTTCTTGTTTTCAGTTGATGGTCTGACTGACACTTATGTAAGCTGCAGATTACGTGCTGTTAATTGAATGTTTAAGTAGGTAAATGAATTATCTACTGTCTTGCCTGAGCTACAAGTGCCACGAGTTACGCCGCCACGACTCTGTCCTGCTATGTTTATGATGGAGTGCTCAAGAGGAGCTCCCAAGTTTAATTTTAGTTTCTATGGTAGGCTGGTGTTATCCAGTTACTACATTTGTCCGACCCCAACATAGGTAATTGGGAAAGGGCTAACCAGATGATAATGATGGTTTCAACGATTTTGTTTGATGGCATACCCCAAAACTGCCACCTGCTAAATGTATAAGCCACCAGTTTTTATGACCAACTATAACTGCTTTAAAAATGCTTTTTCTTCTCATAAATATTCTCAGGAGACCGAATGACTGGTGTCGTTGGACTCCAGTCATTCAGACCAGAGAGACAAATTGACCAGTTGGTCAGTAGCCTGAAAATCTGTCTGCTCTTCCAACGATACATCTTTCTCCATTGCTTAATTAGGTTATAGAGGTCAGATGCGAGTTGCTCGCGTTAAATACCGACTTGAACCGCATCAACAGATGGTCAAGTGGCAATAACTTGAACAGGATACGTTTTTCGACATACATAAAGAAAAATAGTGACCTGACTGTGATCTGGAGTTCTAAAATGGCCGCTGTAGAAGAATCATAGTAGGATTATAATATTAATTTCGTTACAATTCGTAAAATGGTCACAAACTAACAATACATAATATTATCTGCGTCTGTGACCACTTTAAGAATTTTAAAGTGATTCATATTTTTATCCTATTATGATTCTGCTAAAGCAGCCATTTTAAGCCCCCTGTACGGGTGAAATGGTAATAATAATTATGACAGACTGTGTTAAACGTTAGTTCAATAATAAAGACGTACGAGTATAATACTTACTCATAATTTCATGACCTACCGGAATAGCCGCTGTTGATGATGATGACTGCGCAAAAATCTTTGTGGAAATAGAGGATCCAAGCGGTCACACAGATAGAAACAAAAATCCACTGTTTTTACAATGTATCAAATAGATAGGTAACATAAGGTAGAAAGTTGATCAGTACTGAGATGGCTCAATACCTTACTTGAAGAAGATATATTATAAGTAGGTAGGTATCACCTAAGTAGTGCCGATCCAAAGCTTGCGGTAAGGAGAGGACGAGATTACTCAATTTTTAGGGTTCCGTACCCAAAGGGTAAAACGGGACCCTATTACTAAGACTTCGCTGTCTGTCTGTCTCCAGGCTGTATCTCATAAACCGTGATAGCTAGAAAGCTGAAATTAACCGGCCTAGTGCGAGTCGGACTCGCGCACGAAGGGTTCCGTACCATTATCTATAAAAACGGCAAAAAAATCATATCTGTTGTATGGGAGCCCCACTTAATATTTATTTATTTTTAATTTTTAATTTAATTTATGTATTTGTCGTTATAGCGGCAATAGTAATACATCATTTGTGAAAATTTCAGCTTTCTAGCTATCACGGTTTATGAGATACAGCCTGGAGACAGACAGACAGACAGCGAAGTCTTAGTAATAGGGTCCCGTTTTACCCTTTGGGTACGGAACCCTAAAAACACCACACGATACACATTACCTACACGAGAGTTACTAAACAGTAATACAATTAGGTAGGTAGGTATACCATAGAAGTAATATAACAAGAGTTAGATCTACGAAGCTTCGTAAAAGTTAACTTGAATGTCTATAGATCCTACGAGCACCCGATATGCAAGCTCTCAGATAACTGCTATAATATGTCGCTTGTCACTTGTCACGTCCATCAGATAGCTGCAGGAAATACCTACTCCAGGCTTGGTACTCAGTTACTCACAATCTACTTATTTACTAACATAAAACATGTTGCCTGCTGTTGGCTATCAATTGTTTTTACTCTAAGAGGAAGACTCCTTTATAGTGACGTAAATTAACTTATCTAGGAAATATACTTTAGAACAGGTTTCGAAACATAAACGAATTAAAATATATATAAGTATACAGTTAATCATCGCATTAACTCAGGTGTAAAGTAACGCGAGCTTAAAAACACCAGCAATAATACCTAGTATAATGATAGTAGGTACCTAGGTATCAACAAAACATAAATATTATATTTACCTTATCTTCACGTGTCGCTCCCACAATGTAAATAATCGTGAGAAAAAATAAACGGGTCACTAAATCATTTATATTCATAATGTCAGTTAATAAAGCAATTTTCTTAAAATCGGTTGATCGCCGCTATTATTATTTTATTTATAACACTCGTTCACACAACAAAACAGACCGTCTGAAGACCGGGCAAAGAATGACTGAGTTTTTACTAACATATTGGCATAATACGTTAGTATAAAATAAACTGGCTTTGTTAAAATAAAACGTTGAGTTTGACAATAGGGATGTGTCGTAGGGACGTTCGTCTGGACAGAGAGCTAAGAACAGAATAAAATACAATAAGGATAAGATCCCGGTGCGCCTCCGCCGGCGCCGCCGCACCGCGATCGCCCTGCCACGAGCAAGAAGCGCAGTGCGCGGCGCGCGCGCTCCTACCGCCCGCGCCGCGCACCGGCGCAGCGCCCGCGCAGCCCGCGCCGCCACCCTCCCCGCCCACCGCTTAGCTTATTCGTTCCGTTCGCTACTACGGGAATAACGATGCGCTAAACCTGCTTCTTTGATCATTTTTAAATCACGAACAAACTAATTGGCCGTTAGCAGTTAATTGGTAATGATTGAGTTAAGTAAGTTATTAAACATATTACTTTGTATCTGGCTCGGAACTTGATATGATTATGGCTCTTATTTTTTGTCTTGCTTTGCTCTGAAGCGAACCTCGTAGTTTATTACAAAATGGTACCTAGGTTAATATATTTGCCAATCGACCGGGACCTTCTAACCTTCTTGTTTGGAATTTGTCAAGTGCTTACCAAATTGGTAAAGCACTTGAGAAATCTATACTGGGTAATATTTTAATTATTACTTGTACAAAGAGAGAGTGTGAACTTTATTGTGGTAAACTACGGAACCACAACAATTATTTGAAAAATTCTTTCACAATTGTAAAGGTACATTTTGTATTCCGGATGGATGTACATAGTCTACTTTTTATCCGGGTACCGTGCAGGTGAAGTCGCGCACAGATTAAGCTAGTGGCGAAATAAAACTTACTAAGGACAATCGCCATGAAAACTGCAGTGTTATAAATTAGGTACCTAAAAACAACATTCGAGTGAGTTCATTTGATTACGCGAACGTAAAACATGCTATGATGCTACCTACTTAACTATGATCTGTTAGAAAATTATGGTTCCGAATTCGTAACCTTAATTTCTCTCATGGATTGAAAGCCTTTACCAACGCTTTGTCATTCGTGCAATGTATTCGCACGACGACGCGGCGACGCGACGGCTATTCCATGTGTAAAAGAGACAAACAGTTTACGTTTCAGCGGATGAACTTTTACCTTTTGGGAATGCGTCATCATAATCATTAAGCCAAAGGTCTATCCAAGCATGACTGGTCCTAAGCTCTTCGCATCCAGCGGAATCCCGCACTTTCACTAGGTTATGCATGCATGACTACTTTGTAAGGCCTCCACCTGTGGCCTACACCCACATAAGGTGCGGTTTTTGTTTAAGAAGGTTTTAAGTTTGTAAGATGAGCTAGGTACCTACTGTGATTTTCATCTGGTCAACTGGACAGATATCCACGATGTCTGCTGACTGATCAGGCTTTGTTTAGAGACATCGGACAACGGGCTTCGTTTAGGCCCTAGGGGTTCTGGATCACCACGTTACCCAGACATCAGTCAACAGGCTTCGTCTAGAAAAAAAAACTTCGTAATTTCAGTGGTAACGATGATAGGAAGTTCAATCTTGTCTAAAGACGATGTAGGTACAAATACCTACGTGGTAAGTACTTGAAAACGATTGGCAGTCCGAGGCGGTAAGGTGGTAACAGAACTGAACGTCCAGGGTGCCGTAGACATACCTATATTGGACGCCAGACTCGGAGACAATAAATACATCACCTGTTTCGATGCCCCTTTGCCCCTGGCTGGAGGCCTTACTATCAAGGCATCCACAGGATATTTCGGTTAAGCAGAACCCAGCTTCATAAGAAGACCTGCGAGATGCAGAGTCCAAAAAAAAAAGATGCTCAATTTTGTAGTTGAAGGCCTTTCACGAGAATTTAATGAATGCTTCTGATGAGTAAGCTTAACACATCCACCTGGCAACGACATATTACCTACTCAATAACCCATTGTGGAGTTCAATTATAAAGCTTCCAGTTTTTTTATTGATCTAAGAACCATTACCTATTGGCAAACATAATAACAGATATTTCCGAATACCGGCTGGCTCTTTTCAAATTAAACAAGTTGCTAAAAGTTCTTAGCTTGAAACTGAAACATAAATATTATATTAACCATTAAAACAACTAACCCCAAACGTCGCCTGGGTATTTCGTGGTGTTTTCCTTTTTATTTTTGAAAGCTCTGACTTAATTGTTAACAGCGCCATCTAGAAGATACATTTTTTTCAGATTAGCGTCCCTTTGGGCACCGATGTTGTGCTTCAGCAGTTACCTACTTTGTAACTGTCTTGTAGCACTACCACCGGTCTAACTAGTTAGAGTTACATTCAGGGTAAGGTAGATGGCGCTGCTTCGGTGCGGTGTTGACTTTGATAATGAGATGTATAATACCGAGGTATTTTGCTAGATGTTGGCGAATTTAATGATAAAATATCATCAAATAATGATATTTAATGGCTTGCTTGATTTGATCTTGACAACAGCAATAATTATAGAACTCGTTGCATTTGTTCACATCAAGGTTATAAAGCGTGTCTTTTTATTATTTTGTTGAATTATAGGCAATAATTGAAATGGCCACTGACTATCAAATAAAACATTAACATACGAGTAACATCACGGCTGTAATCGCCGAGGGGTTAGCTTAGGGGTTGTAGATCATTTTAAGGTTTTATTTTAGTTATACGATATTAAAATTCACTGTTAGATACCTGTATTAAGTTAATTTCATGAATGACTTTTGACTTACTTAATTCATCATCTGCCTAGCCTTCTCCCAACTATGTTGGGGTCGGCTGCCAGTCTAACCGGATGCAGCTGAATAGGTACCTACCATTATTTTAGATTCAAAAGTACCTAACAATAGGTAACAAAAAACATGAAAGAATAAATTTAATGTTTTTTTTTGTGAAATAATGAGAACTCAAATGCATATTGTGTGTGTAAAACGTATCCACGATCGGCAACACATGCGAACGATACTCATTGAAAAATTCATTCATCGATCGATTCTCATTATTTCACAAAAAAAAACATTAAATTTATTTTTTCGTGTTTTTTTTATTGTTACTTTTTGAAAAAAAAATTCCCAATCGTTTCGAGTTCGATGATCGAGTTAATGGTATTCGGTTCCAGAACAACCTAAAAATAATGGTGTATATTAAAATTAAATTAAATTAATTAATTATATTTAAATATATTTAATAATTTTATTATTATTGCTATTATTTAATATAATAAATCGAATTAACAGTACCTGTTTGAAGTTTAGTTAGAAGTAGGGGTAATTCTTCGGAAATACTGATCCGATTTTGAAAATTCTTTAGGTAAGTAATTTAATAGGAAGAGCAGCTACATTATCCCCGAGTGTCATAGACTATATTTATAACGTCGATAATTCCCGTCCATATCGCTAGCGTGGGCAAGTGCTAGTTTATTTTTTTAATGAAAAATATTTATATGGCAAATTACCAAGAAAAAAGACATTAGTAATTAGGTTTGGGTGCGGGACTAGCAACACTGGCCGCCAAAATGTGCACATGCATAAAACAGTCCCTGTATTACAAACGCAATCGCGCTTGACCTCATCCTCATCTCTGTCCTCAGGACAAGATTGAGGTCAAGAGTAGACTCTTTTATAAATAATAAATGCAAACTAAAAAAAGTTTTTACATTTAGGGTTTTCAGTTGTGTCTAAAAATTATTAGAGGATCACCAAAAAAATTATACACCGTGACTTTTTAGTCGTCTTACAACGGCAGCCCACTTCATGTAACCAATGACTACTAAACATTCAGGAAAAAAAAAATTCGTATTTATGTGATTTTAATAATTTAAAAATAAAAATATTATTCAGTATTATGACGCATGACGTTGTTGAAACACCCTGTTGCGAGCGATGATCTACTCGACTCGTGTCCTCAGTGCTGGGTAGGTATGTTCTACCGTTTGACACAAACATTATTAACAGGATGTTTCATAATTCTAATGTAAGTATTATTTATTTTTCTTTGTACCTAATGTCATAATTATTAAAGGTTAAAAAAAATCGCGCCTATAGGTATTTTATGTCGGATACATTGAGTGTACCATCTTTGTAAGACGACTAAAAAGTCACAGTGTATGTACGAGTATACGGACGGATTATAGAAAATAATTACTTATTATTAATAATTATATGCGACCATAGCGGAAGCCTTCTCTACAAAATGAAGAAAGAATCACGTAACCCGACATAATCAAGCAAAAAATAGGTACCTACCTACATGAAAAAAAGAAAGATAACCTGGTCCGTTTTTAGAAGACGTTGAGAAAGTGATTGTTTTATCGATTTCATTAAGAAGACCAAGTTCTTGGATGCATAAAGTGAAGGGAGCTACAATAACAAACACTAACACCCGCATCTATAAACAAGTCAATAAGACACACTTTTAATCTGCAGTTTCCCTTATTGCGTGTACTTAGTTCGAAATGTCAAACATTAGAGTTCTTAGCTTTGTTTTTTTAACAGTTCATCGGTGATTCGGTGGGGGGTGTGCAGGGGAGGGTTGAAGGTACCTTTTCAGTTTTTGCTCTTATCTCGAATATCTATACGAATAGCATTATGATTACTTCTGACAAAAGTTTTAGATAAAGAGCTATGTATAGGGTGTGTAAGTTTAAACAGAGAGATAAAAATAGATGATTCGAGATATGAGCAAAAACTGAAAAATGTACCTTCAACCCTCCCCTGCACCCTCAGCACACCCCCCACCCTTGAGGACTTCTAGTATGTTCATGTGGATATCGCAAGGTGTAACTGTACCAACTTTCAAAACTACACGAATTATTTCCCCTGATTTTATTAATTTTCTTATACTTACTAAAAGTTCTAGCTAAGATTTGCCGAAAACCAATTGTTTTTAATCTTTAAGATCCCAATTCGGGTTGGCTTTTTAGATATTTAATCCAGAAATATTATTTACTAGCTTCCGCCCGCGACTTCGTCCGCGTGGAATAGTTACTTTGGGCTAACATGACTGCCCGGCTTTGCACATTGTGCGCGCAGTACCCGATCATTATTTTGCTGTGATTTTATTTTAAAACTGCGACAGCTCCTAAGATATTCACTTAAATCGAAAGATGTAAAGGGCAATTTTGTTTTAAATGAAATACTTGTGATGAGTAACGTATTTATTTGGATAAGGATTAATATCATGTTTATAAAAACACCTCCGTAAATAATGCATTATTTTAGAACAAATTTGGTTAGCATAAAAAAGGTTATAGTGAGCTAACCTTAAAAGATAGACATATGCTATCGCGGACTTTTTTTTAGAACTTTTAAAGAGGAATAATTCTGTAATACATGATTTTTGCGAAACTTTAACCGTTTACGCAGCGCACGCAGCGGAAGCTCGCAATAGGAAAAAATATCTCCCGATTTTGAAACATTCTTCATTAGTGCTCCGCTCCTATTGGTCGTAGCGTGATGATATATAGCCTATAGCCTTCCTCGATAAATGGGCTATCTAACACTGAAAGAATTGTTCAAATCGGGACAGCAGTTCCTGAGATTAGCGCGTTCAAACAAACAAACAAACAAACAAACTCTTCAGCTTTATAATATTAGTATAGATTAAAAAGTTTTTAAAATAATTTGTAGAATCTAACAATTTTTGTGCTATAAAAATATTATACACCCAACGTCGAAACGTTCGCTGTATAATATTTTTACGGAATTCTAAATAAAACAAATGACTACCTTATATAATTTCTATTAATTCACATTATGACAGTAACATGACACTTCGGGTACGGAACCGCCCATTCATTTACTGGATAATGAGCTAATCACAAGGTATGTGGGGAATCATAAACTTCTGTTGCTTTCAAGCATTCTTATAGAAGAAAGAAAACAATCAGGACTTGTATTAAGATCGTTCATAATGAAAATTATATCAGACCTGAGTGACCTAGAGTAATCAAATTTTATAAATTTTCACATACCTACTTTATCTCTGCACCCCTGTACTTTCCAACATGTTACTCACTTAGTGGAGTTTCTATTGTTTTAGAGGGGTCGAGAAAACAGAAGATATTCAATATATGAAAATTCTACGCAGGAGCATGTGGATCATAGATGCCTGGCCCAAGGGTCCAAATGAGTCTCGTATCTATAGGTTTTACACGATCTTTATCATGATATGCTGCCTTGGACCAGGTATCATCTACGTGAAGAATAACACTGGGAAACTGTCGTCTTTCGAGATGGGCCATACTTACATTACTGTTTTTATGAATATCGTTGCTTTTGTAAGTAATTTTGAAGTATTTAAAAGGGTTTCGTAACAGATTTCATTATACGAGTATTCTGCTCGATGTATCTTTTATTATGTACCTACTTGTTTTAGTACTGATATGTAGTACCAATAGTACCCAATTAAAAACAATTCTTATTATCTTTCAGAGCAGAACACTGATGATTTTTGGTCGAAAGTATAACCAATTCCTTTTCTATTTCTTAAATGAAATGCACCTTTTTAATTACAGAAAGAAGTCGGATTACTCTTACAAGGTAAGTTTGAGCCTGTTGTTGGGAGCCGAGAGACCAAAGCCGAAGCCGGTAAATTTGACATGCGTCAGCAACTTTTATGTCGGTGGGCTAGGCTTCAAGTCCTTCGGCGACACGATATGTGCAATTTTTTTCAGTTAGTTTCGCCCGGCAAATCCCCGTCATGTCGCCGGCGACGGTATGCACCTGGTGCAGATTTGTTGACAACAAATGCGGATGCGAATTTTTGAAGGCTCACATCCGCGGATCATTGCAGCTGCGGATCTTAAATTTTTATTTAAGAACCTTCGTTTTGGTGTAGAAATAAAACAAAAATATAGTAATCTTAATATTTTTATGAAATAGTTAAATATTCAGTAAATAAAGTTAAAAAATGGTGCATTATATTTAATAAAAATTAGGTAGGTTTTATTGCATATTTTACAATGAACCATAACCTGGTCATGTTCATCTTGTTTAAAATAAGTCTAAATTTCTATATGTACCTTTGGTGGTGACATTGTGAATTCACTGCAGAAAACTCGCTTAACATACAATACTCATAACATACAATACTCACTGCATACTCACAATAACACTCAAAAACTGCAATGTTCATACGATATGCGCAAGTAAACAAGTTAGGATTGTTTTACGAGATACAAATGATAAACAATAATCAACACGGCGAATCTTGTCACCGAAATCTTCGCTCCTATTGGTTAATCAGCACATGCCCCGTGTCCACGGCACGCGCCACCCAATTTTTTCTTGTCGCGGCCTGCACTGCATCTGCATCCGCATGAACATCCGCATCGATTTTTGCGGATGCAGATGCAGATGTACAAATATGTAGATTCGGATGCTCCGCAATTGCGGATGCGGATGCGAATATCCGCAACATCCCTGGTATGCACGAGTGGATATACATAATTATGTCATCTAAGCACCGACATGATTCTGTTTTGGTCTCTGTTCAGCATATTTAAACAATAATGACAAAACGTGATTATCTGTTCAGTTGAGAAGTAGGAAATACTAACACTGACTTAAAAACACACACAACATGTATATATTTCCCATTTTCGCATGCATAGGTACGCATCTTCATACATAATAGCTGGTTTTCAGAAAAAGAGGTCCAGCCCTAAACCGTGATAATGGATCCTCACAGGCACTCCAAACTCCAATTGAAAAAGTTGGTACCGCCCGAAACACCACTGTCCTAAGATTTTGTAGGAAATTCAATGTTGAAAAGACATTGAAGAATATGTATTAATTATATTATAGTAATTTATTCCCTTTTTTCTATTCCAGACGCACACACTGGTTCACAAAATATCACATTTTTTCACGATCTACCTTCTAACGCTGATGTGTTTTGGTATATTGTTATTCAATCTGACCCCAATGTATAACAATTACACAAATGGGATGTATAGAGATGAAAGACCTGAAAATGCTACGTTCGATCATGCCGTCTTCTATTCCTTACCTTTTGACTACACGACCAATCCGAAGGGATACATTGCCCTATTTACTTTTAACTGGTATATCTCTGTTTCCTGCTCATCCTACTTCTGCGTTGTCGATTTAACTATATCGCTTTTAGTCTTTCATCTTTGGGGTCACATGCGTGTTTTAAAATACAATCTTGAGGATATTCCGAAGCCAGCGTCGTTGCTGGTTGAGGCAGAGGAATATGAAGATGGTAAAAAGGAACATAAGTATACTGAGCAAGAGTCGAGAGAAGTACACGGTAGACTACGGGAGATTATTCACTACCACAGTGTTATCATTGAGTGAGTAGTGTCCATTAGATGAACTGAAACCGACAACATCTTCCAGATTCTTGCTTTATGCATAATCTGCTTATTTCTTCAACAGTTTCCAATCTAAGATGTCCGACTGCTTTGGTGAAGTCCTTCTGCTTTACCTACTTTTCCATCAAGTAAGCGAGTGTCTTCTGATGTTGGAGTGCTCGCAAATGGTACGTGTCGTCACTAAATCGCAATCTACGCGTACTACGCACCTACGCTGCGCCTACGCGGCCTACGACGCAGTTACGCTATACTGGAGGCGCTACATTGAGTGTACTACGCGCCTACGCTGCGCACAAGACGCAGCTACGCTATACTGGATAACTGGAGGCGCTACATTGAGCGTACTACGCGTCTACGCTGCGCTTGCAATGCATCTACACACCTACGACCTAAAATGATACTTCACACAAATAAAAATCAACGCACTGTCAGCAAGTAGTTTTAGAATAATTTCTGCTTATAACCGCCTTTAAAAAAGGAGGTGGTTCTATTCGGTTAGTTTTAATAATTTATGTTATCCACTTATTTTAAATTGCTATTTAATTTTCTAGGACCAGCAGGCACTGTTGCGCTACGGACCGCTGACAGTGGTGATTTTTCAACAGCTGATTCAGTTAAGCATTGTATTCGAGCTCTTAGGATCATCGGTTAGTATTTTCATTCACTCTCGTACATAAACACCCGGTTATCAGGAAACAGCCGAAAGACCTTAGGTTAAATGTGCCTTTACTAACAGAATAACGACTTTCCTCACATTTTAAAACTTTGTACGTTTGTATCTATTATTAGTTATTATTACACAGAGCGCTGAGATCCACTGCGGCTCCTACTTAGGTCATAAGTCGCGAGTTCGAACTTAAGCAGGCAATTTTATTTTGTGTACCTAATTTATTTCATCCAATCTTGAACATTGAAGAAAAACATATCACTAAGAAACCGGCTTGACCTAGAACCAATCATTTGAAGACATACGTGTTGGATTATGGGTCACTCACTATCACTACCCATCTCAGGGAGGAGCTCTGAGTCCAAGCTGTGAAACGTTATGTTCAGATCATGCTAATCATTGTGCAAGACTGCATTTCAGAATGACAAATTAATAGACTCGGTATACTGTATACCGTGGGAATACATGGACACTGCGAACAGGAAGCTCGTGTTTGTCCTGATGATACAGGTGCAACGGTCCATGAACCTGAAGGCAATGAACATGCTTACGGTTGGCGTCCAGACTATGATCACGGTATGCCTTATTTTTGTCACACCTTTATCTTTATGGTATGGAGATAAACTGTAGACCTTAAACTCTAGGGCATCCACCTAGGGTCTACCTCTCTCGTACATGATTGAACAGACCTCCGTGCATTGAAATATTTAAAAGTAAAATGGACAATCTTTTTTACGTTTTTAGATTTTGATTTCTGTTGGACTTACCCGACTTACATCTATTTTGATCAAGAAACCATTGATATTTCTTTTATTTTCAGATTTTAAAAACATCTTTCTCATATTTCGTGATGCTAAGGACGGTTGCAGAGGAAGACCAATAAATTAAATGATTTTACTATTGCACAGCGACAGGCTTCGTTATTTTTTTTAAAATGAATGTAGAATTTTAAAATTAACTAACCTACCATTTCGCTTATTCCGGGTTTTGTTCATGTTTTGATTTATGCAAGGGGGCATTGCCGAAATTAGACGCTTCTATTACTGTTCGTCTTTGTCTTTCATTCATCATCACCACAAGTGAAAGACAAAAGATTTCACCGGTTGGCAATAGGCTCACCCCACAATGCCCCACATTACATGGGACTTAAACATAACTAGCGAAATGTAGGTGTACCTACTGTTAGATACACCTCTGCATAACCCTTTGGGATTTGCAGGCGTGATGTTATGTAATACAGGATTGGTCTGTTAGGCATTCGCTCTATATAAAATGATATTCAACTGTATTTCGTTAGACTCTAATAACATAGGTAGTTGTGAGAAATCTAGGTAGCTAATTATGTTTTGTGTAAGGGGTAACGATGGACCACGTTCCATATATGTATAGATACATAAACTCTCGCCTTCTCATGGGGGAAGGCAGAAACCACAGAACACGATCTGCTACGATCCTCATGTCCTCCTTTCGGCTCATCCACCAAGGATTACTTGTACTAGAAACAATATTATGTGTATCAAGTTTAATCAAACTCAGGCAATGTGAACGGTATACAGGTAGTGAGAGACTGATGCGGCGCACTCAGCGTGTTGTTAGGATGGTTGAGGCAGGTAGCCATGCACTCTTTCTTAGTTTCGAAGTTGTTCTGGTTGCCCCCACACCCGGAGTATATGCGCTGTCTGCAAACCCTAAAATTTCATAAAGTTCAATTAGTGAATATTATAAAAGATAGTAAACGTAGAAATATTTTACCTCGCGAATCTTCACGACATTATGTAGCTAATAATTTATTTATTTATTTCGGAAAACATGTACCTATGCACATTAGTACAGGAAATCCAATCTCTTGCACAGTAAAAACAAACATATTTACAACTAGCTTTTGCCCGCGGCGTCGCCCGCGTAGATGTCGAAATAGGTATATCGGAACGGAAACGTACTACCGGGATTAAAAAGTTCCAGGTTACGGTAACAAACATAGTTACATACCTTCATCCCCCTTTTTAACCCTTAGAATGGGTAGAATTATCAAAAACGCTGAGACACGTATAAATTAATTTTCAATATTCAGCCTAAACACAAAATCTGAAGATTCTACCTTCAAAACTGACGGACTTTCATGTAAACTTCCATCCCCTATTTTTAGGGGATGGAATTCCCAAAAATCCTTTTTAGTGTCTACTTACTCTTCACAAGAACACACCCTCCAAGTTTCATGTCTCTAGGACCAGCGGTTTGGACTGTGTGTTGATATATCACCCAGTCAGTTACTGTTTACGAATTTATGTATACATATATATATATAGATAGATAAAGAATAATAAAAACATTCTAAAATACTGATTAGAAAATTTTGATTTAAATAAAATAAATTCCTTTTCATCTTAAAACTTGAAAATCTAATTATCTCATGGGCAGGGCCGTGGGCAGGGGGGGAAAGGCTGAGGGACCTGCCAAAATCTCCGACAACTATAAAAAAATCAACCTAAGGCGGAATGCTAAAATTTTCTCTCCCGCTTCGCTCGCCAAAACATTCTATACTTTTCCAATTCTGCAAAAGTTGAAGGAGATCGTATTCTCATTACTGTATGAATGAACAAAAAGGATTAATTAAGTTAATTTATCCGAGATAGGGTGCATACATTTTCGAGCTTGCTTCGCTCGCTCTTGCGTCTAATACCTACATAGCTCCTCTAAGAATAGTCAAAATAAAATCTAACCTACCCGATATACTTAGTGCTAAAATTGTCAAGCCCGTTTTGCTGGCCCTGACATTCTGCGTTCTTTTCAGTGTTTCTTTATAACAGACACAATTTCTGAAAACCTAACAACTTCGTACTGGGTGCAAAATTTTACGAGCTCGCGGCGCACAGTGGGGTCTGCACTATGGAGCGTTTGGTCAAAATTATTTAGTAACATTTTTCGACAGAAACTAATTTGTAGACGTGTGTTATGGCAATATAACTGCATTACTTTGATCTGTTGATTAAAATATTACCCTTACTTTTTCTACGTTTACTACGGTCACTAGACTGAGCGAAGTTCTTCACCGGCCTACCTGGGCTGACTTTTTTCTGAAGATATTTTTTGAAAATGCACAAACCCTCTAACCATGACGAATTATTTTGAAAGAATCGTTTTCTGTCCCTATTCGACGACAACCACTTAGCCTCATATTGTTTAAAAAAAAATTGTAAGGTTTCTTTAAGTGCTGGTAGATCTGAAGTAGGACACTTGGTTTAAGCAATAATCATTTCCTCTAATTAATTCAATGTAAAAAATTTGATAGCAAGTTTTTAAAATTTTAAAAACTTGCTATCAATTTTTTTTTATTGGAGTGAAAACGATCTTTCACACATTTCTCTTCTTGTTATTGGGTAGTTCATTCCTAATAACAAAGAACATACAAAAAACACTATAAAATCAGCTACAATTCATTATTTATGTGAATTAAATCATCCTAAATACGAACGGCTTAAATTGAGAATCCACTACCCCTTAACTTCCGAACCCTGTCATCCACAATCAGGGATTTTGCTCGAACTATTGAAGTCAAATTTGTATACTACTTTACCATAGGGGTCAGGAAAAAACAATATTTGTTACGGCAAAATCCCCCATATAGAAATATAAATAAAAACCAAAATTGCATCTTCAAAATAAAGTGATCTCTAAATAAGATTTTTTTGCCAAGTAATTAACTATCGTAAAGTGTTACATAAATATGTTTTAAATACTACATACCTTCATCGTCACTCATGATTTTTTAAATTAACTATATATTCGTACTCTTAAAGAAATATTTGTTTCAAAGTCCGAACAAAACTTGGCTATCCGCAGTGAACAACAAAGAAAACAGAAAACAGTTGACGTTTGATGTATTATAAAAATAATACTAGACGGCAAATACTAATTTGGTCATCTAAAACGAATGTAATATACCTTCAGTTTATTAAATCGAAAAACAATAATCATCTACCTACATTTTCATAATAATTCTTTTTGACCAAACGCTCCATAGTACAGAATCCACCGTGCGGCGCTCGCTCTTGAATCCTGACTTTTCTCAATTTTATTGATAGGCTTTTCAATATAAATCGACTAAATTATTCCTTGCATGAATCGACACCGACAAACGAAAATCTGTAGGCGCCCATGATCGATTTATTTATTTATTTAATTATGGCACTCCAACGACTTATTCACGAATACATTCTCTGGGGTAATGTAACAATTAAACTTAAAATCTAGAGTGAATTTGTCACTTACAGGTGTGCACAGCACTTACATAGGTATTTCAAGTTTTATAATATTAAATTGAGTACATATAGGCATATAAAAAAAGAAAAACAAAACTGCATGAGATTAAAAATTAAAAATAAAGAAAAGAAATAACCAAATCTATTGCTCTAAGAATAACACAATTAATGAATAAATAAGTAATATTAATATTAGTATTAATATAGATATTAACTGTGGCCACTGTGAATTAGAAACAATTGTTTGCGAAATTGCGATAATGGAATGGAACGTGTATTTACCAAGTTTCAACTGTGTCCTGATAGTTTCGGAATAAAGTGGCTGTGACATACGGACGGACAGACAGACATGAAGAATTTATAAGGGTTCCATATTTTTGCCATTCGGCTACGGAACCCTAAACACAATATACTTCTAGAATCATACATAATACACCACCGCCGCCCCTATGCTCCTGCAACCTCTTTCTGGGATATACCCGACAATTCCGCCATCTAGCTCCATTGTAGTTTCCACAGTCAACCTCATGGCCAGCTAGAGTTACGCCATCTAACGCACAGTGTCCGTAGTCTTCATTAAAACAGCGTAACCTCTTTCTGGGATATACCCGACAATTCCGCCATCTAGCTCCATTGTAGGTTCCACAGTCAACCTCATGGCCAGCTAGAGTTACGCCATCTAACGCACAGTGTCCGTAGTCTTCATTGAAACAGCTTAATGTATCGGGGCGAAGCAAGATGGCACTATTCTAAAAAACATAAGCCAATCTCCTCGCAAATCTGTTATCCCGATACCAGGCAACGAATTCCGCATGTTGGTTCAAACATTGGCCAAACAAGGCAAATGTTTGAACAACAACACTACAAATATTTGGACCAACGGTCTCGGCCAACATGGGTATGGTTTTATAGGAACGAAATTGGCAGGCGACTGAGTTTTAGTACTAGGATAGCATAAGCTTTCAAGAGATTGGTCTGAAGAGCCACCCAGCTTATGCATTGCGCATGTGCGCACTGTTTCTGAAGTTGGTAGAAGGTATTGATAACCTTACCTAATTATACCTTGATAACTCCTATTTCGACTCCATTATTCTGTATCGTTTCGGGCATTTTTAATGTGATTCAGCGATACACAGATCTGCTACTTGCAATATTTTCTCTGTGGACAACTTTGCAATGTATATTATGTAGGCTGTGTGTTCATTTTATACTATGAAAACTGAATTGTGTACGAAAACCGTGCGACTAATTAAGCGCTATCATTCCCCGTGAAATTCATTTTTTCTTTGTTTCGATGGTTTTTTGCAAATGGCAGGTATGTGTTGTAATTGTTCTCCATCTTAAATTCCTACCATTTAGGAAGACTCAGGTTGGATAGTATCGCTATAGATTTTTTTTTGTTGTTTCGGTTTGGAAAAATTTGATGGATATCCTCCGCCCTGGGGCAGGCGGAGGGGTCTGCCAGACTCTAACTGACTAAAACCACCCTGGCGTTCCCTTCCCCGACTTGCACCGGGAATCATGGAAACTAGAGCGCCTTCCATGATCCCCGGCTAGTGCCGGCCCGCGCCTGCGGGCCTCCTCAAGTCCGCGGGGGGAGCGAGGCGTACTCCCGACGACCGTCGAGAGGGGGCGGCGGACGTCGAGTATCGCTATAAGTACTACCGTGATTCTTTTGCGTGAAATTGTCTCTGATGGTTTATCTAATATTTCCGTGCGTATCAGGTGGTAGGTATCAGCTTGAAGTCAAAACAAATGCAAATGTTCGTGTCGCATTATTTAAATACTTTTAAATAATGCGTCACGAACATTTGCATTTGTTAGTTACTAGTAGGTACCGTGGTGGTGTTATCAATAAAGTCTCACTATGTGCTGCTGCCTTGCAGCCGCGGATCCAGCCCTCAAAATAGGTTCTGGTCACGGCCCTAAAATCGGCAAAGTGATGTCGTAAAAAAAGGGAAAATCTTCGTGCAGTGGTAGGTACCTATAGATAGTAGTTTAATGATGAATTGCAAGAGCAAGTGCAGCGAGCTCGATTTTTTTTTATTCATAGGTATATTCGATTTTCAGAATAATCAACAGACTTTAGAATTCAGGAGCGGGCGCAGCGGGCTCGGAAATATTCGCAGCTCTCCTCGGATTTGTAACATTTTATTTATACCATTTATAAAGATGTTATTGAAATGATTTTGCCGATTCTGTCAGAAAAGTCTCAGAACCATGAAGACTTTAGAAGCAAGGAAATTTTTTGGATACCTATTCGCTTTGATAGAATATGCTCTTTTAATTAAGAACTTAATATAACCAGTCGTTTCTAAGATGGCGTTTGATTTAAGACTTCCACGCTCTTAAATAAACGATAATAATTTGAAGATAACATTAAAAAGATAGGTACTCATACATACATAACAACATGCTTTTTAAGTGACGGTTGACAGATGGAGGTCATTGACGTTCCTGTTCTGATTTGAAACGCATGGTAAAGTGAGAGGTCTTGTTAAAGTGCTTCCGATGCGAAAGAATGGACTTCTCGCTCCACTAAATGATGACTTTACGAGACAGAATGAGATAGAGATACTCGAAAACGCTGATGCGTGTATGCTAACAAATTTGATTTCACCCTCTAATCTAGTGTAATGGTAACCTTGAGATAAACGGCGTTCCCTGCACACGAGTACGTTATTCACTTATTCAATTACGTCCGTCGACGGCGCCCGCCGCCCGCCGCCGTCTTATTAAATCTCTGAAACCGTAAAACCCGGTAGCCGTTTGCAAAAAACAGAATATCCGAATCGATGGTTTCCGGCATGGCAAATAAAATACCATGCAATAGTGTAGTACCTATTCACTTGTAAAAGAGCTAATAGGTTGATAAAACAATTTATTATTATATCACAGGCTCACCACACCATCCAAGTTCCCCCCCAGTCCCGGGTCGCTTCACCTACCAACTTCCCGCCATTCGTGGTGACTGACAGTTGTCCTACGTGACAGCTACCCAACTACTTGTGGCCGTGAGACAGTGTTGCCATATCTATTAGTAGATACACTACAAATAGTAATTCAAATATATCGTAGGTAGGTGGTACTTAATTATGAAGTTTCACGGGATTATGTGTACCTATGTGATTTTTAGGGTTCTGTAGTCGAATGGCAAAAAACGGACAGACAGACATAACGAACCTATAAGGATTCCGCCCATAAAGATTCGTTATGTCTGTCTATTCGTCCGTCTGTCACAGCCACTTTATTTCGAAACTACTCAGTCAACGACTACACAGTTGAAACTTGGTAGGTAGATGTATTCTGTACTTCTGTAAACCGCTTTACGCTTTATTTTATTTATCTCCGGTCTGCTACCCCTTGGAGCAGTGAAAAAACAAACTTGTATGTTAACACAATCAAAAGATAATTATTATGTCTATGTATATGTCTTGGTATGGACATGTGATGAGGAGGGACGAATCGCATGTGACTAAAAGAGTGATGACTATAAACGTTGATGGATGGAGAGGGAGAGGAAGACCAAAGAAGCGATGGATGGATTGTGTGAGGAATGATATGAAAGATAAAGAAGTAAATGACAGCGTGACGGTTGACAGAGGAGAATGGAAGAAAAAAATGTGTTGCGCCGACCCCAAATAGCAATAGGACAAGGGCAGGAAGATGGTTAGGTATGTCGCATATTTTGCGATTTCACAAGGGAATCAAAACGTATAGGGTACCTACGTCCCGTTGACCTAGAATCATGAAATTTGGCAAGAAGCAATATCTTACAGCACGTGTTAAGGAAAACATCAGAAAACTGTAAATATGTACTTAGTTGAATAACAAACTAACTACAAGTTTATGGAACCCTCGGTGCGCGTATCCAACTAGCACTAGGCCGGTTTTGACAAAAATATCAGCAGTACCCGTTTTATGAAAAAGCTTTTTTTTCAGATATCAGACTTGTTATTTTCACAAAACAAGCACCCTGTATTATTGCACTAACCGATAGTGTAAAACCGGCCTCTCATTCTTCAGGCATTAATCTACTAAATTTGACAAAAGTTCTACGTACTCAGCTACCGGATCCCAGGAATACCGGTTATACTGTCCAAAACAGGTGCCGAAGTCAAACGCAAGAGAACAGAAAAACGGCCGATGAACTGCAATCAAAACAGATTAAATTCAAATAATTATGAAAACAGAGAAAAAAATTGACCTAATAGAAAATTTTATAACAGCTGCAGAGTCCGCGCCAGCCCTAACAGTATTCTGGCAATGTTTAGTGACATCTGGACAGTCGGTCAGATAAGCTTTGCAGCAACCTACATTTAAGTTTATACGGGGTGGAATGACACCGATGCGAAAATGGTTACCCCTGCCATACCAGGTATTGCAGTTTTGTAGGAAACAGCTGTTTTTTTTTTAATAACCGATGAAAAATTTCTATGTGGTTCAGAATGATGTACTGAGTACGTGGTATGGTAACCATTTTCGCGTCAGTAACGTGTCCTTTCCACCCCGTATACTAACGTAGATAAGGAAGTTCTGTATATTTCCTAACATTATGAATTCAATTTTTGAACGTATTAATTATCAATGTATCTCTATGGATCTTATGATATTTGAATTGAATGAATTTATTTTATCGAAACTGGTAAATCTGAAGATTTACTCCTTGATATATAAGGGGGTACGAGTACCTATAGCTGGTTTCATTAGCTTAGCAAGCTTATATAATAGTAGATAGATGGGGGCGTCTATTAATTACGTGAGGCGTTTAGGGGGGCGGGCCTGTCTACGGTGAGTAATGGGCTAGCTCAGCCTCCACCCGTCTTATGACGAGAGGCCGTGTCGACGGCGCGTTCGTGTTCCACGCGCGCCTCAAAGAGATGTCAGCAAACAGGAGGGGCCCGCAAGGGCCGATGCCTGCCAGGGCTGCGGGACTGTTCGAAAGCGATACCGCGGCCCTGGAACGCAAAGGGCAAAAGAAGGAACATGGATGGGTTTTAGTCAGTAAAAGTCTGACACACCCTTCCGCTCCTCCCAGATCGGGAGGAGTCATTTGATGATTTCCCATCCCAAAAAAAAGGTGTTTAGGGGAGGTGGGAGGGCGTCTAGCCGAATCTCACCCAATCTCACGAGGGAGAGAGGGGTCTCTCGGCAAATATCACGTAATTTTTTTTCCGCAAGAAACATTGTAAAATGGCGAGAAAACTGGGTTTAATTAATTAACATTTTTCTCCACTAAAGTATAGCCAAATTTCAATGAAAATAATTGGTCGCAGCATGGAAAACCTGCTCAGGTATAACTCTGCCCTAGAGTGTAAATGTAGTGCTGTTCTACAAACGATGGGGCACTTCTTACTATCGTGTCCTGCGTGTCCTTTTGTATGTTCATTACAGGAACTGATGACTGAAAGCGATAGACTAGTAGCTCAGTTCTGAGCTGACACAACTTAGATTGCTACGAAGAAGAATAAAAGTAATATGTTTAATAAAATAAATCTAACGCAGTCAAGCACAGGTTAATGTATTTACACTAACTACGCTTTTGGGAGGGGTGTGAGGTGGTCAAGTCAATCTCACGACATCTCACCAAGGGGGGCCGGGGATCGAGAAATTGCCAAAATTGCCTCAGGTAATTAATGGACGCCCCCATAATAGTACATATAAAATGACCCTTAAACTCTTACATGAATCCATGTTCGGAGTAAGTAAACACTGGTCGAGGCACTCCCTTCTACTCTTGAAGTTATTTCCATTTCCCTGGCAGCCTCCATAGAAGAAACGGTAGCAACGCTGTCGTTTCGCTTCGTAGTAGTACATCAATATGTCTGCCCTACATGGCCCGGTGTCTGGCCGTAGTAAGCATTTTTTACGCTTCGCTGAAACGAAAGGCAATACATAATAATATGCTCTCAAATCTGTGCAGGAAAATATAGTGAGCAAATCGGCATGTCGTAGAACAAAACTTTAAGTTGAGGGTTAGGTTGATTAAGCTATCTATTGCTGCTCTAGTGCGGGTTGGTGGTTGGTGGTAACCCAATGTAGCAAAATCATGCTACTTTTTGCGTCTAGGTTCCCAACACTCGACCTCTTTAATACCACACGGAACCGTCTTAAAACAGAAATAATTATAATCCTGGATCAAACGCAGGATTCTCTGTAACGCCACTAGTGCCAGTTTATGACTATACATTTAATAGTGGATCACTGATGTTTCACCAAAACTCCTTTGACAATTTTTTAGTTTACAACCAACGTTTCATATACGATTGATTTCACAAACCACTTATTCCGCAGATGTTTTATTTCATGCACACTCACTTTACAAGCATTCATTTGGCAAACGCTTCGCTTTACGCAAAATCACGTTTAACCTAAATAAGTCCCGAGCCCGCTTCGCTCGCTCTAGAATCCTCAGTTGTTGTTCCATTAATTAAAATTAACGTTGTGCCTATTTAGTGACTTGAATTTTTATGAGTTGAAATTGCGTAATGTGTCATTATTTACCTAGCCTTTTCCCAACTATGTCGGGGTTAGCTTCCAGTCTAACCGGATGCAGCTGAATAACAGAGCGATAAATTGTGTAATGTGTACTTAATTCAAAAAAAAATTTAAAACGTTTTTTACGAGATGAAATGAATATAAAATGAATTGTTTGTCAAATAATATGTTATTAAATAAAAGTTTATAGGGTAAATATTTTTACAAGTGAATTATTTGCCAACCTTGTTGTTGTAAAATGATGATATGAACAACCATGTTTTTGCCAATCGTTGCTTGTCAAATGAAAATTTGTAAATAGTTTTTTGGTGAAAAGGCAGGACCCCATAAAATCATAAATAATAGACATACACACATCATCAGTTCATGACACACATTCACAGACACACCCACACGCAAACAGACACACAATAATTTTTAATGCAAATTAATTCGAGTCACTCGGATCTTATATTTTTTGCGTACTTCGTAATCGGCGTAATGTTTGAAATAATAATTTTTCAATACACTTTCTCTAAAACTAATTCTAATCGCAATATGACTAGTAGTACTTAGTAGATTTTTAAAAGTTTTCGGCACACGTGCGGAAATAATAATTTCCACAGATAACTATACTTATACTAAGTCCAAATGGGTTCAACGACTATAGCCGGCGGTGATTGTTTTTTTTTAAATCTCGGCAAAGAGATATGCCGTATATTTTTTTTAGTATTTAAGTTGTGTTTATAAATAGAATATCATAGATAAACATGATTATTTAAAACAATTTTTTTTTTAATGAACAAATTAACATTTACATGTTATTGGTGTTCTAAATTCATTTTTAGTCAAGTAAGTCATATTAGGCTGTTGAGAGACATCATATCTTTGCTTGTTCAACCTGGCGAAAGCAAAGCGCGGAAAAAAAGCAAATTAAATCCTATTTTCATAATAATTCCTGACAAAAATACTTTGCGTTCTAATATTTTATTTTTTCGAAAGTGTACCTATTGAAAAACGTCGTTTGATACGCGTGGGGATTTGTTACCGCAGTTCACGGGTCCATAACACCCTCGCCTGCAGTTCGGGTGTAAATTCCGCCTCGAATGCAATAACAAAGTTTCCTCACTTATATCAAAATGTACTATTAAGTACAAGTAGTAAGTATTGTACTGTCTGCTGTGACTACCTTTCATGAAATAGATAAATGATAGTTCACGAGTTTTCGATAAATAGAGATTAGGTTTCGATAGACTTTGGACCAAAATTTGAAATTTGAATTTTTTAACTAAACCAAATTAAGCTGATCTCTCATTAAGTAGTACGGGAAGCTCATACAAAGCGAGGTCAGGTTATACTGGACATGTATAGCTTAATGTGTCGCCGTGTGTACCTATCGCAGATAATGTCAAAATGGCACGTTTTCTAGTCTAGAATCTAGGAGTTAGTTTGAACTTTAATATTCATCACAATTTTATTTCTTGTCACGTCGATAGGTACACACAGCGCCAGTAAGTGCTAACCCCTCAAGCTTTAACACAAATGATTTCCATGAATCAGTCAGCTTTCAAGAATATCTGTACCTCTGATAGTGTCATCCCTTGAAAGGCAAACCTTTTTATTTATGCTTGGTTCTGTAATTTCTTCTGAGGTGGAGCCGGCCTCACTGTAATTATTTATACTAAGACATACTAAAAAAACCGAAAGTAGTAACACACGTAAAGGTAATAATCTCTTGACTTGTAAATGCATTACGTTATATAAGTACTTGTAAGCCGTTTGTCGTAAACACATCGACATGTGTAGGGTGCAATAAGAACCATTTTATCGATACCGATTTAACGGAAACCGTAAAATATAAATCAATTTTCAAAAACATTAAGTTACTGAATGCTGAATAAATTGTTGCTGAATGTCTCACTATACGATTTCATATCAAACGCCAATTCAAACTTTTCCCCAAAGGCCCGTCTACTCCAACCCTTTTCTTTTTTGTATGTATGTTTTTAGGCATTCTTGTTGAATGGAACATGAACACATGGAGCCACCGCACTGCTCCATACAACAATCTACAATGCATGCAAAGAGTTGCCGACCATTGTAGCAAGTCTTTGCATGCATTGTAGTTTGTTTGATGCTGTAAAGTAGGTGATTATGGGGCGATTTACCGAGCAGCACAAAGTACGATTTTCATCTTGCTGAACTACCAGAAAGTGATAGCAGGCTCTGTCCAGTCATCTTCCCCGAAATGAGAATGGCGTGATCGTCTGCGTAAGCCTGAACCTCGAGGTACCTATTTAATATTACATGGTTTGAGGATAAAAAGACAATTGTTGACTGAAAGGTTTCAAAATTGCTGAGCGTAAGTGAGAGTAAGAAGTGTTATGTTGAGGCTTGCCCGTGAATATAATTAGCGCTAGCCTCTCGGCATGCTTACGCCCACATGTGTTATGAGGAAGCTCGACAATTCGTGCGTTAATGCATATATGCCACAGGGATCACCGCGACGCCAGCATGCGTCTGGGCGACTAAAGGTGTTACCACACCAATCGATCGATCGTCGATCGATGCCAGCGATCGATGGTACAAGGGATTAGTCGACGCCAATCGATAGTTTCGGTGCTTACACCCTTTTTTTTTTGGATGGGAAATCATCAAATGACTCCTCCCGCTCTGGGCGCAGCGGAAGGGAGTGTCAAACTTTACTGACTAAAACCCATCCATGTTCCTTCTTTTGCACTTTGTGTTCCAGGGCCGCGGTATCTCTTTAAAACAGTCCCGCAGCCCTGGCAGGCATCGGTCCTTGCGGGCCCCTCATGTTTGCTGACATCTCTTTGAGGCACGCGTGGAACACGAACGCGCCGTCGACACGGCCTGTCGTCATAAAACGGATGGAGGGGGTGATAACACCCTAACGCATGTTGACATACGCGTGTATTGCATCATGCGGCTGTTCTATGAAGATTGGGATTCGAATATCACACATTTGTGCATGCAAAATGTTGTGCAAAACACGTTCACGACGCATCAAGAGTACCTACACGTACACACGACGACATAACATGCTATACTTTTCCAGTATAACATGGAATCGCTTTGTATAGATTTCCCGTACAATGTGAGATACGCTTGTACTGGTTTTGCATAGCTTGATTGGTCGTTTTGCGTCACGTTCCTCACCAGTTTTTATAGCTATTGCCAACGCAATCTAATTGGCAATACACATATTTTTATTCAGTATCCATAAAATATTCCCCAGTTACTAGCAATTTTATGACTAAATAAATTATTTCACCCTCTTAAACCGAAACAAACCGTGATACAAAATGGAATTGTTCAAGAAAACGTTGTATTTTTGCGTTTTAATTTTCTTCTGTCTCTGCTTGGCTAATGCTGTAAGTTGGAACTTACTTTTGTTAATATTGTACACCTTTTGTAATAAGCAGGTGATGATAGTAGAACAAGAATATTTGTTTTTCTTGTTTAGATGTTCATGGAAACTCTTGTTCCGAGGAAAATTAAATTTGGATCACCAAACCAAAATTAGCGAGGGAACAAGAGTTTCCATGAACATACATCATATAACTATGATAAGCTGAAGCAGCAGGTGACGATCCTCTGATAAATTTTCTACCCATCCATGTAAGTAGGGTAAACGGTCAATAAAGCCTGATCTCTGAAGAAAGAATTATGACCAACTCAAACAACTTTTTTTTAAATGCCTTCTTATGTCCTGCATTTTGGAGTAGGTACCCACTTTAATAATGAGAAGTAATGCGAATTCCTACATTTTTTGACGTTTGCGCCTTTGCCTGTTTTATTTTAGACTTTACAGTATAAAGTACACTTTAATTGTGTAAACAAACGGATAGAACTGCATTGAAACTTTAAATGCAGTTATATTGCAGGTAACATAAATACTTACCTACAATAAAACTGAAGGTGAAAGGATCAGGGTAGCCCACGAAATTCAAATTTTCATACGTTTTTCGCAACCTTATAAAATATAGCTTTACAGAGTAGGTATAAATGTTATAATTATAATCATTAAAATCATCAATACAAACCCTCTATGTTAATTTAATCCCATTGAATGAGTTTTTCATGAAATATTCATTGAATGGGAATAAATGAAGTTTGAGGGTTGTATATATGATTTTAATGATTTTATTCTGTAACTACATGCGTGTTAGGGTCGCGAATTATATTTTGTTTAACTGTATGTTACTGTATGGCCTAACACTGACCTGCAAATTGCAAAAAACCTATGAAAAATTGAATTACACGGGCTACCTTGGCGCTTACGCCTTAACCGACTGTGAGATCATCTTGCAGTCGGCGAGTAGTTCCAACCGCTTGGCCATGAGGTGTGCGCTCAAGCGACACGTATGTTGTACTTGTCATTGTAACCACTATCGCGCACAAAAAAAAAATGAAAGAAATAGCTTGGAACGTGCCGACGATGCCACAAGTCACAATACTCACGCGAAGAAAATAAGTGACGCGCGGCGTGTCGCTTGACGCAAGTGGTATCGCCTGAGGACTTGGGTGGTGGCTGGAGGCAGTCGGTTGGCAGTTTCGATGCAGTTATCTTATGTTGTGCCAGTGTACTTTGGGGTGAAAAGTGCTTCAGGAAAAGCGTACCTACGGTGTACGGCAGTGTGCTCAATATTTAGGACCGTATGGCGTTTTCACAGATAACCCGTTTATTTATTATCAAGTTCCCAGTGATAGCTACTTACAACAAATAAATATTTCTTACCATTCAGGCACCTTGTCGGAAAGCGGTCTATCCTGTCCATCAAACATTAAAAACGGTAGTTTTGTTTTAATTGGGCCTGGAGGATATGAACTGGTGAAGAATATCTATTTTCAAGGAAACACATTATATTAAAATTATAATCACTACCATAAATTAATAATATTAATTGATACATGTTTAAATACATAGTTGAATCTTTCACAATAATTCGTCCAGTTTATATACTCCAAGGATTAATTTTATTAACTTTAACCTATTTTTTATATTTTTTTAATACGTAGGCCACTAACCTGAGCGCACTTCAGCGTAATAAGACATACGTATAGGTACAAGAACTGACCAATATTGTCTGCATCTTATTTTATGTAACACTTGAAACAGCTTAAGATCCCAACAGAATATTTTTTCCAGTGTACCGTTTGCGCTGCCCATGGCTCCCACGAGGTCAACCCGAAAACTAATTTTGTGAAGTTTATTTTACCCAAAAGGAGATTTTTGTTCCGTATGAAAGCACAGAACTCACCTTATTAAAAAAAAACATGCCGAGTAAAAGTTGCAGGGCACATGATTTCCTCAACGTCATGCAATCCGAAGTAATTAATATTTTATATCTGGCAGGCGCGCCGAATGGCATATACACGTCCTGCGGCGAGGGTAGCCAAAACAATGCCTGTTAACCAGAAAATATTTTTGATCATGAATCAGTTTAAGAACACCACCCTTATGAAAAACAAAGGAGATTACAGTCTTCTTGTACAAAAATTAAATGAAACATTTCACGCAACCACTGTCAGGAGGAGATCATATTGTGCTAAATGTAACAAATCATAAAATTTTCTCTCGCGACTTTGATGTTTTATTTTGATCCTGTCTTATTATTGAAAAGATCGGTTGCCCGTCATTGTGGATATTATGGAGATATTCCCAAAATCCCGTAAATCTATATTTTTCTTAAGTCTTTCATTCGACCTCGCAACCATGGAAGTGAGAGGTAATAGGGGAAAAGTATAAGTATGGTTTATGGTTTTTATTACTTGCGTGGTCCCTTGGATTAAAACGACAAAGCTCTTGTGGCCGGTTAAAGTATAAGTACATCATTACATCACACATTCCACACACACATCTTTCGAATATTTATGATTATTTTTTATTTCTAATTTTAATTTGTTGACTTTTCCAATTTAATTTGTAAGATGTTGAGTGGGCCTCTAAGGCCCATTTTCAAATTTTAATGTTTGATCGCTGTTGATCAACCCTGTACGGCCCATCTGTCACTGTCATCAGTTATGTCATAAATTTGCTTATAAAAACTGCATCTATCTTGCTCAAAACTTTCACAGAGTCTAGGAGAAAGAACAAGAGAGATATACTGCCTCTGTCCAAGTTATTTGAAAAGCAATCGTTAATCCGGCAAAGTACCCACAAACAAAGCAAACAAAGGGATAATGAAGTGTGTGTTGTGTTTTGTCTTATTTTTATTTATTTTTCTAATATTTGTTAATTTTATTATATAATCCAACTGTTGATTGAAATAAATAAAGAAATTGAAATGAATTGAATTGAAAGTCAAAATCAAAAGCCATTAATTTAAATTTAGCTGATTAGCACTTTTCTAACGTAAAAATTATATCACATAATTTCCCAAAACGATTTCGTGGCGGAGCAAACTCCCCAGCAACACATTTGTCTGTTAACTCTTAATTGGGCGCGCCTAAAATGTTACGTAAACGGTCACGTGGGCTGCGTGACACCCCGATCATATAAATCAAATACTTGATCATAAAGGGCATGTGTTTTTATGTAGCTAACAGGAACTTCAGAGCACAAAATTCAGAATTTAGAAAGTTCTAAACTTTTAAGGATGCGGTGGGGTGTGTAACACCCCACGCGACCAATTGAGGGTTAAGTTAGAAGACTTTATGTCACTTCAAAATTTAGTTAGCGAGCGAAACTCCACAGACGTGATATATCGACATAATTATGATAAACTTAAGATTTCCGCATCATATTAACTAACCTGCCTAGCCTTAATACAAAATTACTTCAGTTTCAATTATATTGAAATGGTTATCAGATCGGAAACTTTTTAGACAACGGGTTGTGACTAAACCTAGGTTTTGCAGGCTAATCTTAAGTTTATATTCACTCCCATCTTAAATCTCCAAATTAAATTTTTCGAATATTTTCATCACAGTTAGAGTAGATCATGTTTGCAATATTTAACAGCCCGTTGTATTAAACTAATGTTAAATCTGTCAGGCGCCACGCATGGCTCATCATAAAGATCTTGAGGAGTTGAAGCGGCGACCGGTGATGAATGTGGTGATGCTGCCACCTCTACCAAGATTGACTCAACCACCTGTACCTGCCAAAATCACTACCACCGACGAGCCCTTAGCAAAGGAAGTTGGAGCGATTTTGTCCCAGCTAAAAGACAGCAAATTTTTAAATGACCGTGAACATTTTAACCAGCTGCTGCATCAATTGAAAAGTGACTTCCCAGTCTCCACGGTGCCGCTAACAACGCGCTCTTTTACTCCTTTGTAATATGTGAAAAATCAATCGTTTTTATTATTATTCTGAAGTTTTATTTTCACGACACCTTATCTTAGAGGAGCGTCTGGTTTTAATAAAGGACAGCTCGGTATTGATAAAGGAGTTGGAATCGGTCGTATTCACTCTCAGTAGTTCATTATACTGCCATGCTGTGACGTTAGGCTTGGCGTATTTATTCTAATTTTTGTAAAGAATTTTCGTTTTTCTAGGCTTCTCACAGTATTTACTTACCGTATATTTTTCTATCACTCAGGCCAGTACAGGATTAACCCAGTCAGCAACACCAAGCGTCAAGTCGTGGTTTAATTTTTCTTTTATGGATGGAGTAAAAAAAGGACTAAATGTTTTCAAACGTTTATTTAATAAGATATTAAATAAAAAAAAGGTTCATCCCATTACACAATATAAAATATTTTAAAACCTACAAAGTGATTTTGTATCTAAATCCGCAAATCACAAAAAGTAAAATTAAAAATGAACTGTAGGTTCTTTGAGACTAAAAGTACAGGACAGATTTGGATGACAAGAGAATAGGGCGCGTTTTGTTTCCAGACCTGGACATCAAGTTTTGATATGTGCCATTTGTAAGTCTGTTTCCGGTGCCCCGTAGAGGGCCATCGATCGCACGATCCCCATGTCTTACCGCCCACAGGTAGTGATCAGGTCTCCTAGATTAGAAAGCAGCTTTGACAGCGCGCCTGCAGTGTCAATCAACTTGGGCATCTGTCACTGAAAGTGGGGCCGAAGTTCCAACAGCTATCGAGCACCAATCTTAGGTACTTCATGGTTGACTCGACAGTGATCCTCTTTTTAATTAACCCTTAGACTTACATACTTCTTAATATGATACATATATATAAGAAACTAAGTTTAACAAAACTTTTGCGAATTCACTCACAGTGTACAAAAAAATATCGATTCACTCGTGAACCTCGTTCACTACGATCGTTCGAGTGAGAGGGGTCTTAGCTAGAGATTGGTTCTGGCTACCGGCACGGCTAGCAGTGGTGGGCGCCGCCGCCTCCACACGTATTGATCCGGCTCGCACAGTTTCAGGTGCCGCAGCGCTCCCGGGTATGAGCTGCACCACGCAATACTTTTACTACATACGCGGCGAGACTAAATTCCCGGCGCCCCTGAGCTCATTATACCATGCCCAGTACAAACAATGTAGGGTACATTAATGGGTAGAAGTGATAATACTCCCTATAGTTTAAAATACAAATGTCTGGTGAATTAATTTGGGACTCTCTCCAACATAACACTGTATTTATTTATTTATTTTATTTAACAGTTTATGTACACACTAAATACAGAAAACGAGAAAGGAACAGAAAAAATAGGTACAAAGGTGATGCTTATTTCTAAAGAAATCTCTTCCAGCATACCTGCGAAAGGAGAGTAGAAAAAAAGAGATGTAGACATAGTGTGTAAAAGATGAAGAGAAAATTGAATACATAAAAACAAAGCAAATAACGAATCTAAATATAACATAAAATACAAGAATATACTCACATATTTACTAGTAAAAAGACAAATATAAGCTACGATATAATACATATCATATAATATAAAATAATAAATACCTATGCAACTATGGCGAAATGGAAAGATAATGTTCTTTCACTCTTCTTTTGAAAACTGCAACAGTTTGGCAGTCCCTAATATCAGGCGGAAGAGAATTCCACAACCGCACAGCGTGTGCAGTAAAGGAGTAGGAGTAGAAGTCGGTAGAGTGGGGAGGGGATTTAAGGAGGTTCCTAAGAAACGACCTGCAAGGTGCATCAACTTCATCAACAACAGAGGGACGGGAGTAGGAAAAGCGTTCCCGCAGGGTGTTAAAAAGCAAACATTATATTCGAGAGTCCCTGCGAAGTCGGATTGGGAGCCACTTGAGTATCTTGCGAAAGTTGGAAACATGTGTATTTTGTTTCATGTGGAGCTCAAATTACTAAGGCAGTTAATTAAATAACTGTTTAGAAGTCGATCATCTTTAAAAGATTAAAGCGTTTATAATTCGTCGTAAAAACAGTCATAGTTTCCCCACACATGTGTCGCGTTTGTCGCCCGGTTGCGTCGGCGTAGTATGGACTATGTGAATAACTCCCTCAGTCCAGTAGCGTCTAGACAGCGTTGTTGTCTGACATGACAAAATCAATCATAGTTCTTGCCCTGCACACATTTGGCTGTTCGTGTCACACGATAAAATATAGCTATTATTATGAACTTACAAATTTTAATGGCACATACCACAATTTGATCCAGCTCTGGGGACCGAGCCCAAACAGAGCCGCCCGCTCTTTTGGCACACAGATAGTTTTTAACCTGGATTAACACGAAGGATACCCACTTCTATCCCTGTAGTACGATACCTGAAGTCTACGCGCGGGCTAGTCCGCGGGCATAAGCTAGTAATAGTCTATTATTCACTATGAACAGGTCAAGAATTGGTTGAACGGGTTGAACCTGGTGGCATATACCTACTCTGACTAGTTCTTATGCTGTGAGTTAATGTACCTTTTGTATTTCTGAAACGCAGTTCTCCCGTTCTCCGAGGATTTTCATAGTTTTTACTTACTGTATATTTTTTATTACTCAGGCCAATTATCAACGATCAACCCGCCTGGCATATGGTACAATCCCAATGAAAGAACATCCAGACGATAACTTTTTACAAAGAATATTTCGTGGATTTATGGATGAGATACGCAAAGGAATGACTATCATCAAAAATGGTATTGAATCTTTCTTCAGAAGAATCATGAGAAAACCTAAACTATATTAGTCTTTTGTCCATAACGACAATAATAAATGAATTAAGTAACTACAGCGGCACTGGAACCATAATGTTTTTATCTTTACGTACAAGTACACAGGTATTTAGTTACCTATTTATAAAATAAAATAACTTTAGTACAAGTTACATTTATTCACATCTGAAATAAAGTTATTTATCATGCTTTAATTTAAAATCTGGGTTCGTAATTATCAAGATATTTTTTTTTTATAATGGTCATTGTCGGATAATTATCAGATAATAATTAACTACGCTGCTTCATAACTTAATTTTTTTTTGACTTTCAATAATTGGTAATTTCATTTCTAAAATATGATGTAAAGAAAGACATTTATTTATTATTATTTACCTACTCATTGTTTTATTCTTTAGTATCAACACAAATTTATCAAAAATTATATTTGTTGGCAGTTTATTTAAGTTGACTCGTGGAAGGGAAAAATGGCATTCAGATACTCATGAAGTTTATTAATTACAACTAGCTGTTGCCCGCTACTTCGTTCGCGCGGCAATTTAGTTGTGTATGTGCGAGACTGCCTCGTTGGTCGAGTGGTCGCAAGTGCGACTACTAAGCATGAGGTCCTGGGATCGATTGCCAGGTCGGGCAGTGTTAATTACATAATGCTATAACGCACATGAGCGGCAATTTGAAAATACACTGTGCAGTCCGACCACCCATAAGCAAAGTTGCAGCAATGCCTGAGGAAGCCACAACCACAGTTATATGACGACACGGTTGGCGCAGTGGCTGAGCGAATGGCTGCTGCGCTGCTTGTATCGGGTTTCATGCCCGCACCAAACCAATTTTTGTGTGGCCTACAGGCAGTTGTTCCGGATCTGGCTGTATGTGTTTGTGAGTTTAAACACACCCACGATACAGGACAAATTTCTAGTATGAAACAACTTAAAAAAAAATTTCATGCTGTACATCGCGGTCCTTGCGGAGTTGGGCCAGCTAATAAAAAATTTTAATTGTTTTCATTTTTAAACTTTTTAGAGATTTTTTTTTGTAGTGTAAATTGGTTAATTTTCATTCATTGTCTTTTGAATGATAAAAAAAGAAAAGTATACAAAATCATAAAGCATAAAAATAAAACAAAATACCTAAAACTTACAAAAAGTGAAAACGCGAACCATGTTTATTATTTTTGAAAATCTATAGCATTAAAAAAAATCATAAGAAGTGAATACTGGCTGCGATTTGAACTTGCGAACCCTGGTTTACAGGGCGGTCGCTGAACCGATAGACCACTTATACCTGTGACAAAACGTTTGAAAAAGCCGTTCTATTCTAGGGCATGCTATGACAGTTGTCAGTGGTCAAACGGTGGCCAAGAATTGTCATACAGTAGCCAAAAATATGGTTGTAATGCTCTATTGCTCATCCCCCTAAGTTAATAGTGCAATAATATATAGCCTATGTGTTATTCCAGACTATAATCTATCTCTGTTTCAAATTTCATCCAGATCCGTTCAGCCGTTCTGGCGTGATTGAGTAACAAACATCCATCGTAAATCGCGTATGAGGTTACTAACTAAATTTTAAACATTAATATCTTTTGCGTCTGTTGATTGATTTTGATGAAATAAACACTAAATGTTACTCGGAACAATGCTTCTTATGATTCAATGTTTCGATTTTGAATATAATGAGGGGTTTTTACGTGATGCGCGCACAAACATACCTACAGACAAACCGACAAACCGACAAACCGACAAACAGACAAAAATTCTAAAAATGGTAGAAATGGGTTCTGTTAGTGCTCCTTTAACACCCCTACTACTTTTTTTCTAAATATTTTCAATGTACAGAAACGCCACGTCTACAGATTTATTATATGTAGGTATGTATAGTATAGATTTTATGATTTTTGTTTTAATCTAGATAATTAACACTTCGGCCCCTGTTTAAAATCCTCTTTTGTATGTGATTGACTGATTGCATTGGTAGTCATAGAAAAATAAAAATAAAATATTAGGCTGAAGTTGATTCGTATAAATAATTTAAAAAAAATTAGGTGATTCTGTATAACGCCCGGTGCTAAAGGAATGTATCGCAGCTTATGCATTATCATGAGTACACATCATATCATTAACTCTGCATATTTTTTATTTAATTTCGTCATGTAAATATTGCTATTTCTTTTTTTAAAGTTGCTAATAAATACTTACATGTTTAGATTTAGGCTATTAGTGAATTAATGTGATATTGCTACGAATATTAGATCAGGAAAACGTACCTATGTATTTCACTTTTATCTTTATGTCGGATTTATTCCGCTAGGCTTGCACATCAAGTGGTCAGAACATGGGTTTTGTGCTATGAAAACACATTGGGTACGACATACCGTTTCTAGCAAAACTTACGAATTACTTGAGATCACAACTTAACAACAAGGGGCACAATGAATCTGGACCAGTTCCAAGACCTCTTAACTCCAATGTCATCTGACACTGACCGAGGACGACTCCTCGCTGCGAGTTCAAAACATCAGGGCTCTGTAGAAAGCACGCAGTGGTGGGGGTAGACTTATCAGTAGGTTGCGTGATGTCCACTGGCGTACTGGCGATTCATTTTAAGTCCGTACCAATGACCGTCTCCTACACACATATATTTTAATGAATCCCCTGCATGCGTGCGTGAACTTAGTGCCATGCGTATAGAAATAGTAAAGAAATAACTTCTACGAACAACAGAAAACTAGTAAATAAAATACAAAACAACAAACATGCCATTTGTTGTTTTTTTTTAATATTCTATATCTAATAAAGTATTATAAAGACTGCACGCAGAGTGACTAAATGTGTCCTCGTGTCTAGCCCATCCCAAATAATAAACGATGCTCACGATGCGTGCGCAGCTACCTAGAGTTCTTCGGCCTTGTATACAAGAACAGTAGTATTGTCTTATGGCGTTTCATCGCTCTTAGTCTTAGGTTTGATATAAAATTGTTTGTGTGATTATTTTTGTCAGTTTTACTGAAATCACTACATATCACTACATGTTTAATATTTTGCTTAGCAATATTCAATGACAGCTACGATAATAGAAGATAGAAATAACACACAAGTCTTTAAAACACTTGTGACCAAATTCTTACATTTTCTTATAAAATAAATTCATTTTTAATATTATTCCTTGACAAAATACATATAGCAATATTACATAATACCAATTATTAATATACAAAAAATATTTTTTTTTTTTATAAAAAAAAATATCTGCTGTTTCTTACAAAAGTGCAATACGTAAACGGTCAAAATGTATGGAACAGATGTTTTTTTTAATAACCGATGAAAAATTTCTATGTGGGATGTCATGTACTGAATACGTGCTTTTTTTCTGATGGGAAATCATCAAACGACTCCTCCCGCTCTGGGCGGAGCGGAAGGGAGTGTCAGACTTTTACTGACTAAAAACCATTCATGTTCCTTTTTTTGCCCTTTATGTTCCAGGGCCGCGGTATCTCTTTCGAACAGTCCCGCAGCCACGTCGGTGACGCTTCCACCCTGTATATGTATATTATTATTAATAAAAAAAAGGATCTGTAGCCTGATTTTTTAACTACAGCCAGTTCCCTGGGTTTGTTTCATAAATTGCTTTCAGCTAATGTTGTGGACGAAACAGTATAGTTATTGGCTCTCATACAGTTATTAGCCATTTCGACTTTTTTGCTTATAGCTTGCAACTGTATTGTTTAAAGGTAATTCAAAATATGTAACGAAAAAAACCGAGAATAGTCTTTGTTTGAACCCGGTCGCATTTCCTGTCATTAGTTCATAATGATCTTAGTCCGTCAGTGTCTAGTACCTATAGCACAACTTCTGTATTTCCGAAACACAGTACTTTAATTTTCCGAGGATAGTCATAAGTATCTACTTAGCGTATACTTATATTAATTTCAATAGTTTTAAATCTCTGTTTCATTTCGAGTTTCAAAACATATCATTTTGGGGGCAAAAAAGGATTGAATTTGGGGAACCCTGGGGTTCCACCAGCCATAACAGCCAATCAGCCAACAATCAGCTGTTGCGATGACATGCTGTTATTACCGCTACAGATAAAAAAAGGTTATGGTGTGTTAATTATTCAATCATTCTGGACTTGACCATTTGCAGTAAACAATTGTGTATCTATTTCATTAGTTAATTATCATTGTCATTACTTATTATTGCACACTAGCTGTTGCCCGCAACCCACGTTCGCGTTATTGTAAAAAAAATTACTTCCCTTCTTGAACCAATCTTGTTACCAATATTAAGCGTTTTTTGTTTTGCACGGATACCTAATTTTTTTTTAATACAAATACTGCCTGTGTTAGACCTTATAACATCATCTGCCAGTAAAAGTCTCGTCAAAATCGGTCCAGCCGTTTCGGAGATTAGCCGGAACAACCAGACAGACAGACAAAAACTGAAAAAAATGTGTTTTTGTAAGTGCCGTATATATTTTCATATGCATTCAGCAAAAAGCTGTTGATATCACAAACAGACACTTCAGTTTTATTTATTTGTATAGATTGAATTCTCTAGTAAATTAACCTTATTTCTTTCTTGGTTTTTTTTTCCAACATGTCATAGTGTCATTTTGACGGAAAAAGTAACAAAATACTCAGTGTAGAAAAACAACTTTTTTTAATAAAATTATTTATTTATGAAATATAAAAATATTAAAACTTCACACTCCAAAAATGACTTCGAACGAGACTCGTCCGTTTTATATCACAGTAAGAAAAGAGGAGGAGAAAGGAGAAAGGTTCGCGAAGATCAACATGGAAGTGAAACACCGCCCAATACCCCAGTCCATAAATCAATTCACTAGGAAAGCTGCAACTACACAAACCTACCCATCCAACCTGACTCCTGCAGCACCCAGGAAAGCGTGCTGCTTCTACTGCTCCTGAGAGAGAATGATCAGCCAACTAGCTGCCAGAGTCACGCAAGATGAGTCCACACAATCAACTTTAAAGAATCCCAGACCCCTCGTTGATTTACTTAGCGTCTTTTGGGCAAAGGTCTTTGGAAACGATCTTGGATCATTGACGAGGTTCTTATCCTGCCGTAGAGTGTCTTCCAATGTTTATCTGGTTGGTTTACAAATTTGTCAATATTTAATCGATTATTTAGAACTGGAACTAGATCTGATGGAATTGAAGTCTGCAATAAAAATGTTTTCTATATCGGAACCTGAACCCATTGATATATGATTTAAATTAAAACAATTCAGTAACGACCTGTCTATCTTTATTCACATGTGACATGTTTTCATTCATTTTGTGATCATAAGTGGGATTTTTGTCGAACATATTGACATTTTCAAAGATACGAATCTTTTATCTTGGTTATTGAAAGATAGAGATATTTGTGATACGATGCTAGTTGCTATAGCGTCATGTGCATTCTCAATTTAAGAATTTATTATGTAATAAGATGCTAAAGTTATTTCTGACGTCAGCAAATGGTAAGTGTTCATAACGTGTTCACATGTTTCTAATGTCTTTGAGAGGAAAAGGTCAAGGAGAACTTCTCGGCGTACTGAAACATCGAGATGCTTTTCACCTATATGACTGTCACAGTTCTGTCAGCTCGAATGAAGACTGGTGAGACAACTAAAACTATTATTTTATAAAATTCTTAAAATGGTTCTTACACACGCAGTTAATATTATGAATGGTCACTTTGTGGCCATTTTACGAATTAAAATTCAAAATTAAAATTCAAAATAATTTATTATCTCTTCACAAACATTACTTATTGTGTATATAGAGTTTAAGATTACGATAACTACATAAGTTTGTGAGAGACTGGACTGCACTAGGAAACCCTGTATAGCAGATCACCAGGGTCCCACCACACGGTATTCAGATTACATAATATATTTTAAACATGTTTAACCACTCGTATGCCGAGTATATAGACACAATTAAAAAGTGATTGTGTCTCGTGTAGATATACGTTCCGGCATACGAAAGGTTAAATAATGTATTTAAAATGTGAAGGCAAGGTACATAAACATGAAACTATGATAAAATAAAAACAATGATAATAATAAACAATATGACGCTAGATTAAAATAAAAGAAAAAACAATACGTGAGCAAATAGAAAAAAAAAAAATATGCGCTTTATGTGTGGGGAAACTGGCAGGGTCGAATTATTTGGGATGGGAAAGTAATTCCTCAGTTGATGCATAATCTCATTTAAGGAGCCATTCCACTAGAGCACTCCTACAAGCCTTCTTTGGCAGGTGATAGATCGTGGTGCACTCATTGATCTTGTTATACAGATGAGAACCTAGGAATGTATAAAATCTTTGAGAGAAGCTCGTTCTCAAACCCTTAGCTGCAGTGCAAACAGCATATTTTCTACGTTTACCCAATATAGAAAGGGGATCAAAGGTTATAGAAGAGTGCTTCTTAAGAACAATATATAGAACAAATAGTTGTCTCACTGTCAGAACCTTGAATTGCTTGTACAAGTCCACAGTAGGATGTAGGTAATAGGTATAGCAGAAAGCAGGCCACTTTAAGAACCATTCTCTGGGCGCGTTCCAATTTCAAAATGTTGGATTTCGGAGCGCCCCCCCATGATGTAATGCAGTATGTCAGAAGGGATTGACACATCGCATAATATACCCACCTGATAACCCCAGTGTCAGCCACATGACGAAGATTTTTGAAGATAAAAATTAATTTACGAATTCTCGACGTAAGGCTGTCTATATGTGGTTGGAAGGTTAAGTTGTTATCTATTAAGATTCCTAAATACTTTATTGAAGTAGTCTTTTGAAGTACGGGACAGGAACAAGCACGAGTGTTTGGGTTAGAGCAAGAGTGCGCTTTGATGTGAAGATGGGATAACAAATCATTGCGTTTGTTAGTCAGAGAGAACGGTATATACTTAGTTTTATCAACGTTCAAGGTAAGGACATTACTTTTTAACCATGACAACACTACATCAAAGCCTAGTTGTGCATGATGATAAACAGCGGCCCATGAGTCCGCTGTAAACAGAAGGGCTGTGTCATCGGCAAACGATATAATTTTACCATGGGGTAGCTGTAGGTTGCAGAGATCATTTATGTAGGCAAGGAAAAGGGAAGGACCGAGCACACTTCCCTGGGGTACACCAAAAGTGACTGGTAGATCATCACTTATGAAATTTTCAATTTTAACCCTTTGAAACCGATCAGATAAGTAGCCCCGGAAGAGCTTTAGTGGTAGACCACGGATACCCATATTTTCAAGCTTGTGTAAGAGGTTGGGTACAGAGACTGTGTCGAACGCTTTGGCCAGGTCAAGGAATATGACAAGGGCCTTCTTTTTTCTATCGAGACTGTTAACAAGATGATCAGTAAGCTCATGCACAGCGTCGGCACAGGATTTTCCAGACCTGAATCCGAATTGACCTTGTGATATTAGGTTATTGCGTTCAAGGTATTCAGTACGTCTGCTGTTCATGAGGCGCTCTAGTCTCTTGGAAACACTCGGAAGAATGGAAATCGGCCTATAATTGTTCACACAGCCCCTGTCCCCAGCCTTGTGAATGGGATGTACAAGTGATTTTTTTAAGGGTAACGGAAATGTGCCTGTATAAAACGCCAAATTAAACAGAAAGGTTAGTGGAGGAACCAAGTTATTCTTATACTTCTTGAGAAACTGAACAGAAATAGGATCAATACTTTCAGAGAGGAGTGTTTTTGAGATTGCAAATGAGGGAGTCTACCTCCTTTTCATCTGTGGGAAGAAGAATCATTGAATGTGGATAAGCAACCGGAACACTAGCAGGGGTAGGTACGTGATTTAATATCTTCTCAGCGAGGGATTTACCAATACTGGCGAAAAAGCAGTTTACCTCATTGACTGAGTTTTGGGGATTTTCAGCCTTTATGAGATCCTGAGCGGGCGGCTTTGGTTTGTTTGCGTCAGTAATTTTCCTAATGACCTTCCAAAGGTTTTTACTATTATGTTTCGACTTTCGAATCTCCTCCCTCTCATATTCCTGTCTAACTTTTTTTAATATGTCATTACAAAAGTTACGATATCTTTTGTACGTGACCTGCAATGACTCATCTTTAGGATACTTTTTCAGTTTTTTGTGAAGGTTGTCTCTATTTATTGTGCATCTCAACAGTCCCAGAGTGATCCAGGGCTTAATAATACGGTTTGCGGGACTGTTCGAAAGAGATACCGCGGCCCTGGAACATAAAGGGCCAAAGAAGGAACATGGGTGGTTTTTAGTCAGTAAGAGTCTGACACTCCCTTCCGCTCCGCCCAGAGCGGGAGGGGTCATATGATAATTTCCCACCCGCCAAAAAAAAAGGGCTTAATAATACGGTGACGATTACAGATAGGAACAAGCTTAGTATGGAGGGTAATCATGGTACTTAAGTTATCGATAAGATACGTAGCTGCTTAATTGGCATCGTTCATGGCGTATAAGGGGGAAAAGTCGAATGCCTTCATTGCATCATCTAAAGCAATATAGTCAATAACTTTTTTGAATATCTTTGGCCGAATGGGTCGCGTTGACAATTCCATAAAAAGGGAAATACTATCGTGGTCAGTCACTGAGGAATGCATCACGAAACACAATTGAACGTGATTCATATTATAATCCTATTATGAGTCTACCAAAGCGGCCATTTTAGCCCCATAAATAGTAAGCGACACTGAGTAGGCGTAGGCGCTTATTAAAATGAAAATGTTCTTAAATTAAGCGCAACAAACAACCAAGTCTCAGAGAATTAACCGTCTAACCGCCATTCATGGCTTTTTCTACACTAATATGATTCACAGGTAATGTTTGGATATAGGAGGTAATCTCGGAAAGAACTGACCCATCATCATCTTCTTCCCAATCCCATTAGCCTTTTCCCAACTCTGTTGGGGTCGGCTTCCAGCCTAACCCCCTGGTAAGAGGGGTTGTCAGACTTTTTTTGGTGAGAATCTCACGTCCCAGCCGCCGCGGGAGAAGCACCGGGCGTCGGGGGCCACGCCGTGATGGCTCTCGGCCACCGTAGGCGCGGGCCTGTGGACGGTGAGTAATGGGTTAGCTCGCCGTCCGTCCGTCTTGTGACGACAGGCCGTGTCGACGACGCCTTCGTGTTCCACGCGCGCCTCAAAGAGATGTCAACAAACAGGAGGGGCCCGCAAGGGCCGATGCCTGCCAGGGCTGCGGGACTGTTCGAAAGAGATACCGCGGCCCTGGAACATAAAGGGCAAAAGAAGGAACATGGGTGGTTTTTAGTCAGTAAAAGTCTGACACTCCCGTCCGCTCCGCCCAGAGCGGGAGGAGTCATTTGATGATTTCCCGCCCGAAAAAAAAAAGACTTTTTTTGGTGCACTGACTAACTTTAACGACTGTCAAAGATCTACAAATGACAGCCGGGACCAACGGCTTAACGTGCTTTCCGAGGCACGGAGGAAACTCGGTATGGAATGGGTGGTCACCTATCCACAGACCAACCTAGGCAAGCACGGCTTAACCTAAAGATCGATCTGAGCGGCTGTTTATTATTATTATTTTGCCACGAGCCCCTCCTCCTCGGAAAGAACTCACCCGATTTCATAAATTCTTTCACAGATGGAAAGCTACCTACTATACAGTATTACCGATTACCATAAAACAGCATTTAAACGAAGGCAAAAGACGCGGTTTGTGGAGTTGTGAACACCACTCCGTTTTACAATATAATACAAACATATTATACACCGTGACTTTATTCGTCTTACAAGGTGGTCCACTCAATGTACCCGACATAAAATACCTCTAGGCGCGATTATTTTTATTTTACGATTAATTAAGATAGGTACAAAGAAAAATAAATACACTCGAGAGCAATGAATCCGGGTCACTTAAAGAATCCTAAAAATCTCGGAAACTAAAAATGCTAGGTTAATGCAATAAATTGTATTTAATAGACAATGTAATACTCCTTAAATGAAGGTATTAAAACTTCTTAGTTATTGTAAAGTTATATCATAAAAAAATCAAATTTGAAAAAGGGCCACTTTCGAAGATGGAACTACGAAATTACAGCATTTGGTTTTGCTTTTGTTTGTAATCTGTCATTTATGTGGGTACATAAACCATGTTGATAGTGCTCTATATTCATTATTCAAGCTGAAATTATGTCGCTTACGCCTGAAGAATGCGCCAGAATACTTACAATGCTGGAAACCGGCCGGAGTCAGCGCGATACAGCCAGGACTGTCGGTGTGTCGCTGTCAACAGTACAAAGAGTTCTCCAACGTTACGAAGAAACTGGTTCTAACCTACGCAGACCAGGAACGGGCAGAACCAGGTGTACCACAGCACGAGAAGACCGATACTTGGTGATCACCATGCTTCGAAATCGCTTTCTCACAGGAACTGACCTCACAAATCAGTTTCGACGCCTCGGAGGAAGTAACCCAAGTGCATGGACAGTAAGACGTCGGCTTGCTGAATCTAACTTAAAACCCCTTAGACCTGCAAACGGCCCTAAACTGGAGCGTGGGCATCATATTCCCAGAACCACGTAAATTGGAGTATTGAAGATTGGTCAAAAGTATGTTCTCCGACGAATCAAAATTTATGCTCTACAAGCACGATGGAAGACACAGAGTGTATCGAAGACCAGGGGAAAGATTCAAGCAAGCATGCATCGAAGAAAAAGTAGCCTACGGTGGTGGGTCTGTACTTGTGTGGGCCGGAATTTCTTCTGAAAGTCGCACAGAGCTGGTGATCATAGAAAACGGCTCTTTAACTAGCGTAAGATATGTGGAAGAAATCCTCAATGATCACGTTGGTCCATTTATGGTCAATTTAGGTGAGGATGCTATATTTATGCATGACAATGCCCAACCTCATACAGGTAGGATTGTGAATGACTACCTTCAAGAGATGAACATTACTCGTATGGAGTGGCCAGCGCGCAGCCCGGATATCAACCCGATCGAGCATGCTTGGGACGAGCTAGGCAGATGCGTAAAACAACGAAACCCTCCCCCAATCACGCTTCGTGAGCTCAAAATTGCTCTCACAGAGGAATGGGAGAATATTCCCCAAAATCGTATAAGGAACTTGGTGTACAGCATGCCAAACCGCGTAAACGCAGTAATGGAAGCACGAGGAGGCAATACGAAGTATTAAAATTCAAGAAAATCGTAATAAAGTTCAAAAATTTCATGTTTCCTATTTTTGTTTTAAGGAGAGATCAGCAGTTTTTTTCTTTATGTAATTTTGTGTTAATAAAATGTATGGCGACTCATATTTTTTTTACTTTCATTTAAGGAGTATTACATTGTCTATTAAATGCAATTTATTGCATTAACCTATCATTTTTAGTTTCCGAGATTTTTAACATTCTTTAAGTGACCCGGATTCATTGCTCTCGAGTGTAATACATTAGGATTATGAAACATCCTGTTAATAATGTTTATATATTATTGTTTGCGGTGTCAGCGAAGGGACGAAGGCTGGGTCTAGTGTTAAGTGGTGTTCCTCTTCTTCTCAAGTTTAATGGCTCCAACTGTGGCTACCAATGAATTGCTAGGCAGACTTGCTAGAGCGAGGCATGCTACCTAGGGTACAGCGCCGGTTTTACTGGAATGCACCATGGACCTTGGAAAGCCGGTACGACCGGAGTAAGCTGCAGTGAAAAGTCGACGGTTACGCTGACTTCTAACAGCTCCTTCACCCTTGGGCAACTGTCCCAACACTTTGAAGCGATTTTATAGCTCAAGAAACATAGAATAGATTGTAGGTCCCGTGTAACACCTAACAGCAGTCCAGTAAGATCTACTCAGAGGTCCTCCGAGTAGATTTAATAGTTATATAGGAAGTAACCCCTAAGATATTTACTTTGTTAATCGCTCACTGCTTCAAATTCTTTCAATTTAAACAGCTTTTCTGTAGCTGTAGCTTGAATATTTACTAAGCATACACAAACGTAAGCTACCGGGTATGCCCATGCTCTTGTAACAGTTTTATGTATGACAGTTACCATGGTTAGACCGCTGCTTGTCGTCGTTATGGTCACAGACCTTGGAGTTGTTGTGGCGATGGTGGGCAGGCATATGTGCAGTTATAGCATGGTATGAGATTTATGGAACACCTACAATTTACGGGGCAGTTATTAACACTATCCAAGTGTTTTATTGTTATTTCATAGCAAAACGAGGGCAATATATCGCAGAGGCACTAAACACCAATCAACATCATCATCATCAGCCTGAAGCTGACCACTGCTGGTCATACTCCTCTCCAAATGCACGCTTATCTCGATTACCAATCAATATAATTATACACACTCAATCGATTGCGTACACATTGCATTATATCAAAATCGATTGTGTCCACTCAAAATCGGGCCATACTTCACTACCAGCTAAGATATACTGAACAATCTGAACCTATTGGCGTATACAGACTGGTATCTAAAAATCTGTTATCATACCTAGTTACATAATTGATTTTAATCAAAAACAAGATAGTCACGTCCATTTTTTTCGCTCTGCTGTTAATTGCAAGTCATCTAACAACTATACTTCGTCATCATAGTTTTATGTCCGAGTCATAGATATATGACAAAAAATCGCCCGAGTGCGTTCTGCAGGTTTGCTTCGTCATCAATTTATGACATCACGATTTAAAATATATGGATATAGTAATGGACTTAGTGAAGCCACTGCGTTTTCCATTGTTGTATTCAAGTATTTTTTGCTTACCGACGACGTTTGTATTAATAACTCAGTGGTTGGTACAAATGGATTATTAGATGTGATGTTTATTTATATTCTCGCAACTCTTCACTCAAAAGTTATAATGTAATCACGACAGTAGTTTGTGTGTTTGCTACTTAATTATTGTGTCAATAAAATTCTCGCGTAAGCAAACTTTTGTTAAAAGATTGTTCAGCCAGATGCGTGATGTGTTTTATTACATTATTTTACATTTACCGTGAGCCTTATTTCTGTGTGTTAGAGTCTACAGTGGCCTAATTTCGCAGATTCGCACCGGTTTGCATCATCATCCTAGTATAAACATACCTGTGTAAGGTATTTAGGTATCGGTACGTATATATAGTTATCGTGCGTGTTATCGTGTTATCAAACTGCAGTGCAGGCTGTCGGCAATTATGTCGTGGTTTACATGGTTTTAAATTATAAATGTAACACAATGGAGTTAGAAGACATAGTGGAAGATAGAACTCTTTTGGACAACCGAAGAAAGCCAAAGGTAGGTGGTTAGCGATTTTATTCACAATAGTCTTAAGTACTTGAAAACAAAGAGGTTATCTTTCAACTTCAAATATATTTGAACTAAAACTCGATTTTATGTGTGGAAATCGGATATAATAAAATAACGAGGATGTAAAATACCGACATTTCTCAATAGGGGTAGGTTTACATTCCTAAGAAATGTTTTGGCGCGAAGAGAGAGGTTAGGTTTTAAAACTGTGAGCGTTTTGTGTTACCTAGAAAAACAATGTAGTCTGACCATGGATGCAAGTTAATAGCTGCTAAACTGTCTATAACGATTTCATGGCGTTTTACATTGTGATGATACCGTTTAGTTGGTTATTTAATAAGGCCACTGCAAACAAAACACTGAAAAACAAATCGATGAACGTTTTAAAGCTTTTCTGTTGAAGAATATAATCTCCGAAATAAAGACAAACTTTTTGTTTCTTATTCTTTATTGCACAATAAAAATGAAAAAAAATATACAAAAAAAATGCAATAATATAGCTTAATTAGCATATCAATGTAATTAGCTTAGGTAGGTATATATTTTATACAATGGCGAGCTTTCCCAAAAACCCAATTTTTCTGGGGTTTTCTTACGGCAAACCTTATGCGCAGGATTTGGAGTAGAGGATCTATGAGGACCTATGTGCATTAACAGTACAATTTATGACTTAAATCCTTATTAACTAAATTACATACATACAATATGATATACGTAATACTTACATAATAATAATACTTAATTTTTTTCGTTGAAATGTGATAAAATCTTGTTTACGTACCTATTCCATAGGTATTTTGTAATGTTCTGTTGTATTTTTTATGTTTATACGTAGGTAGGTACATAAGTTACGTTTATGTTTAGTTGTAATGTGCATGGTATGTACGAGGATAAATCGATTGTAAAATATAGGTAAACGTCTGTTTTGTGGTGTAACTACAATTAAGGCTAACTACCTACACTAATATTATAATTATTATAGAGGAAAGATTTGTATTTTTGTATGTTTGTAACGAATAAACTCAAAAACTACTAGACCGATTTAAAAAATCTTTCACCATTAGGAAGTCAAATTATCAGGAAGTAAGATCTAAGCTAAGCTTAAGCATAAGCTAGCTGGCTAGCTGCTAGGGATAAGCTATTAATTATATTTATATCATACAAATGTGAATTTGTGATAAGAAATTGTGATAGCTCGGCTAGAGCTATCACAATTTCTGCAGACGAAGTCACGGGCGAAGTGCTAATATTATATATATAAGTAATTAACTTAGTAACACAATATTATGTTCCGTTGTCAAAAATAGCGTTCGCGTGTTCTTTTAATGTTTTATTTGACCCTGAGTATCAGAGACCTATCCAAAACTTACCAAAAATATTAAACAAACCTATCCCTTCATCTGTGACCTCCGTAGAAACAAAATGACAGATCAACAAAATAATTCTGTCATTTTGTGCTACTCGAGCTACAATATACTCGTAATACAGTCTACATTATCTCTTCGGAAGTGAGCTTTCCATATTAACAAAAAAGAAAAACCTAACGACCGCACTAAAAACTTGAACGGCAAAAATCGAGCGCACCGATGATAAACTGGTTTCAGCATGAACTGCGTTCCCGTTGTGCTGGTGAAATCAAAACTGGAGCTCGGACTGTATACTCAGTTAGCTCGTGAACTAAGTACGATTGGTGGAATCCTCCCTAAGTTATATCACTATCCGTATTATGTTGCTCTAGTTTTACAGCTGGGTTGTCGTACTTTTGCACTCTCTTTAGTAAGATCACAATAAAACCCGAACTACCCGTGTTAGAATGATTCAATTTCAGAGCTTGTTTGGCATGTTTTTTTTTTCTTTTGTTGTTAGATTGGCACAACTGTTTTCCATTTAGGCGCGGAGTTTGAGTTGAATCTGTTATTTAGATTGAATACAGGGCTGTTAGTGATAGTTTTAGATATCTAGTGTTTATTGCGAATTTATTATTGGACTAAAACATCGAACAAAGAATTTGTCTTAAATTTTGTATCGCAAATGGAATTTCGTGTTCGGAGTCCCTGAAAATGTTACAGAAGGCTCACGGTGAATCAACTGTATCAAAAACACGTGCTTATGTGTGGTACAAAGCGTTCAAAAGCGATGGAGATGTGATGGAAGATTTGCTTCGCTCTGGTAGGCCCTCAACGTCTTCAATTGAAGCTAACGTAACAAAAGGAAAGGAAATAGTGATTGAAAATCCTCATTCAAGTTTGAGAGAGATAGTCGCTGAACTTTCTGTGACTCACAAATCGATTCGTACCATTTTAAATAATCACTTGGGTATGAAACATGTTGCTGCTCGGCTAGTCCCGAAAGACCTGAATTTTCTCCAAAAACTCAATCACATAAGAGTCGCTGAGGATATGCTAGAACGAGTCAATTCCGACCCAACATTCATGAAACTCATTGTTACTGGTGATGAGACATGGGTTTATGAGTTTGACATGCAAACTAGTCAACAAGCTTCGGAGTGGCGCCTTCCAACTGAACCGAAACCGAAAAAATCACGCCCAAGTCGATTAAAAGTCAAAGTCATGTTGACCGTTTTCTTTGACTATCGCGGTGTTGTGCACTCGGAAATTCGGAATTCTTGCCGGAAGGTCAAACAGTGAATAAAGAAAAGCGTTATGCGTCGTTTAAGAGAGCAAATTCGACGAAAAAGGCCAGATTTGTGGAAAAAAATTCTTGGATTTTGCACCACGATAAATGCGCCTTATTCTCCAGATATGGCTCCAGCCGACTTCTTTCTGTTTCCTTAACTCAAATTACTACTTCGTGGCACCCGTTTTCCTTCGGTAGAAGATATAAGGGAGAGTTCGCGGCAAGAACTGAACTCAATTCCGGAATTTCTGATTATTGGATTATTCGTTGGCGTAAGTGTATCATTTCTGAAGGAGCATACTTTGAAGGCGATAAAATAACTTTGGATAATTGACTAACATTTTGTGTATTATTGATCGGATCCCGATACTTTCTTGATAGAGTAGTATATCAATCAATACGATAAAGCACGCTCTTACACAACCCAGGATAAAAGAAAACAGATGAAATTATTTACTGTCAAGAATTACCTAAACCACCTATAATAATTGACTGACACTTGAAAATGCCGTGTTCACTGGGACAACTAGAATATATAATTTAGATAAACACTGTGTGCTGGATGGGTGTATTCTGTCTTTATCTACTAAAAAGTGATATCTAACTTTCCTTGGCCGTTCAAAGTGATGGTGAGTTTAGTCTAGGAAATGTGCAAAGCTTCGCAATCGCAATCTCTAATCAATCCCAGTTCCTTGACGCGGCACTCCCACTTCGCTCTCAAACAGGCTAGGGCCTCAGGTTAGGCCGAGGTGTACCCAATAATTATTGTTAATTTTGTCGTTTCGACGATCGTTTCATAATATTAATCATTTTTTGGCCCAGTAAGTGGCTACGTTTATTGCTGTGTCAGTGGTGTACACACGGCGATACATCATGCTATAACTACTATTCTATTATAATATGGCCTCGCTTGGCGTAGATTTCCCGTACAATGAGAGATCCGCATTAACTGGTTCTGTATAGCTGTGTGTTGGGTATGGGTCGTCGTGCGTACCTAATATTACACCCTCATTTCGCCAGTTATACACTAACCAAAGATTGTGGTAGATCATTACTTTAAATATTTACAATGTAAACAGTTGTTGGTTGGCCAAAGAAAAAATAAAATAAAAGGTTATGTCCCATGTAAGCAGGGAAACTTTATCGTCAAACCAGCCAAAAATTAAAATTCCTAGGCCAGTATTAAGGAATTCCTAGTGAAAAAACTAATAACACTTTCTCCGACCTTTGACTTTGACAAATTAGTAAGCATATGGGTGTGGATTTGTATGAACTTTTACATTGAATAGTCTTCTTTATCTATCACTATTTAATACATATAAATTAAAGTCACTTTTCGCGTCTTTCTGTTACCGCTAGTGAAGCTTCGACGTCGGTCACCTTCGGCTTCGACCAAGATGGGACGAAGTTTTGGCCGCAGCCGAAGGTTTCTAGCAAGCGCTAAAATTAAACGACCTAACGACTCGCGACGCGCGCATTCTCGCATTTTGTCATTGTTTTTGATAAGTTGCAAGGTAATTTTATTCATCTCGCTATGTACAATCAACATAAACTTTTAATTTAAACGTTTAAAAAAATCATAATAATATTTACTTTTTGCCAATGTTGAACTGAATTTCTTAAGGTTATTAAATCTTTGGCTCCAGCATGGGCCGAAGGTTGTGGCCTTAGCCGATCGGCTTCGACGAAAAACTCACAAGTGACCGCCAAATGTTTAAAACAGCGATTTGAAAATACTAACTAGTTGTTCAATATGATCAGTGTGATAATTCAAGGACTCAGGAAAAAAACTAAAACAAGCCTATTAACCACTAGTTTGTAGAAAAGGCGTAGTCAATGTAGCCCCGCTGAGCGGGGCTCCTATTTCTGTTTGCAGGGTTTAAAGTAACCTAATACGAAGGGGATGCCGGGGTCTTAGGTCACGCGCTTCGCCCCCTAACTAGTCCCGCCATCCTCTTCGAACCTAACCTGTCCGAGCCGGGGTGCCACAAGTCCCGAGCTCGCTTCTCTGGCTTCCTATGTTCTCCTTGCCGCAATTACCGGATAAATAGTTACTTACTTGATATAATATTCGCCCATTCTGTATATTAGTCGCTAATTAAATTTTTATTCGCCCGGACGCCCGATTAATTATTTCCCATATTATATTAAATAAAAGCAGTTTGATTGGATTTGAAAATAAAATCTAAGCTGAAGAAATTGCTGAAGCAAAAAGTAAACTTATTATATTTATTTATTTTAACTTCATGTACAGACGCCAGCGCATTACATTGGCGGATTTAATGCCACAAGGCATTCTCTACCATTGAATGGTACTTTGACTACCTTTGAGTTAAATAGGACAACATTGTCATTGGGTACAAACAAATCTAAAAAATAACTCCTTGTTTTCGAACATTTATGTATGTACTTATATTGATACTAATACACATATATAATTATACAAATAAAGTAAGCTAGTTAATATTTATATTGTGATTCAATTGAATAATTAATTCTATAATTCAAATTAATATTGTATGTCTATTTCTGTAAACCACTGGTAAACTAACCTAGCTGTAGGTAGGTACGTACCGCAAGTTTCTGATCGTAAGGTTAATTAATCGGCTGTCAAATGCCATGCCGCTCGATTTGATTGCTGGTTGGTTTAATTTACCTATATGTGTGTATGTGACGGCTTAGCCAATAAGGATACTTATATATTTATTTGATCTCATGCACATCACACATTTTACAGTATTACTGTCGGTTTTTGTACATGAACCCTGTCAGGGTCAGGGCACTGCAAAGCACAATGTTGGTTTGCTGTTGAGTTTATGAAGTTCTGAACATTAGATTAACATAATAAATTGAGTCAAAACTTATCAAAACACAATACAATAACATTTCAGAAATAATCTGTGAAGAAGTCGTTAAGATGTCCAGTTAACAGTAATAAACACTTTAAAATAACAGACATAAAGTCATATTTAAATTAGATTGTGTTAGTGGATAGGTCGCAAAAAGTAGAATAAAATAATAAGAAATAGGTAATAGGTAATACTTACATTTTTAATGACTTAATAAGCTGCCAGAAGCAGATGTTTACAGATTGACTACACAGCTACACTATCTCGACTTATGCCCAACACGTCTCAGTCCCCGAAAACCAAAAGGTCACGATTCACAACTGAAACTACAAGCTGTTGAATCGAATTGCGTCGTAGCCGGTCGAATAGTCAGACGCAGCGTTCAGTCGCGTCGCGTAGCCTGCACGAAACGAATAACGTAATTTTCGCTTTCACTTCATGGACATAAAGCTCATAATGACTAGCTCAAGCCGATTCCGCGTCGACATGCGTGCTTCCCCCCACCGTCCCCCGTGGCCAGCATAATCCAAGTATGGAGGATATCGTTACAAAAAAATAATACTTATTACCAAAGCTTTTAATATGTGCATTCTGGGTGCCATATAAATAAATTTTCAGAAACGTAAGACATAAGTTTCAGTCGAAAAAATAATATGTAAAAGTATAAAATGCTACTTGCGAGCTTTCCTTAAAATAAAATAAAACATGGTTTGCTGGTGGCAGTTACAAGTTTCCGCCATATATAATACGGTTTTGATGATTTCATTTGAAATTCGTGCTGTTCTTGGGAAAAACAAATTATTGTAACCTAACCTCAAAACACTTTATAGTCGCTTAAAAGGCGTAGTCGGGTAAAAATTTAGTATCGTTTGTCATGAGGGCGAAGGAGGTGCCCCCTGTGCCCTGGCACCACTCCCATGTAAAGGCGACCCACCGTTTCTTGAGAAAAACCAATTATTGTAACCTAACCTGAAAACCTATATTCGCCTAAAAAGCGTAGTCGACGTAGTCCCGCTAAGCGCGGCTCCTATTTCTGTCTACAAGGTTTACAGTAACCTAACACGAAAGGGATGTCTAGGTCTTAGTTCGCTCGCTCCGCCCTTCGAACCTAACCAGCCCGAGGTGGGGTGCCCCAAGTCCAGAGCTCGCTTCGTGCATCCTGTGCCACTCAACGTGGCCACAGACGTGGCGCAGTCGAGGGAGGCCCGGTCGACGGAGCACCGCTTCGCATGGCTCCTACTTCTGGATGGTTTAAAAAAAATAACCGCGACAAACTTAACCTGTCCGAGTCGAGATGTCCCAGGTCCAGTACAATACAATACAATACAATACTACTGCTACTAGGAGAATTGTTCAAATTCTCCTAGTAGCAGTAACACTAGTAACATAGTAACATTGCCTATGTTCTATGTCAAGGGTTTTGGTTTCCGCACAAGTCCCTAAAGTGGACCATTGTGCGTGAACATTGCCTATTATACACATACATCATAATCAGTGATCGGAATAGGCTGACTTTATTTGCCTAAAGTTCGGAGAACAGAGGCAGAAAGTGGAGACCTTACGACTATATTTTTTTCCCGGGATGCGGGAAAAATATTCAGTGACCTTACGACTATATTTTTTTTCCCGGGATTCGGGAAAAATATTCAGTAAGTTGAAAATAAGAGAAGAAAGAGAATTTAAGATGTGTAAAGGCTATTTTTAACTAAACTTGCAATTAACAAATCTTAGGAATTTTCACTAAAACTAATCTAACATAAATCATGTATTAGAATAATTTGATACAACAGTTAGTTTAAGGATCGTAAATATAATTCGAATACATGAATTAAAGTTAGATTATTAAAAAAAAGTTTGTAACGGCCATTTTCCATTATTTTAGCTCACATGCTGACTGCCTCGTTGCGCGTTGTTCTAGTGGTCGCAAGTACGACTGCTGAATATGAGGTAATGGGTTCGATTCCCAGGTCGGACTGGGTTTTTCCATCAGGAATTTCACAGTAGCAGCCACGGAGTCCGGATTTGAGCCCGGTTGATGGCTAAAAAAAACTGGTGAAATTAGGTTCACCTCTGCCTAATCCTTCGGGGATTACAAGCGTGATCTTATGTTGTGTATAATTGACACAGTATTTTATATTGTTGTTATTACAAATAAAGTTTTGTTTAGTCATAGGTAGGTACTCATTTATTCTATTAGTTGAGTAACACACAATGGTGTAAGTAATGCCAAAATAAAATAAAAATACTAAGTTACACAACATAGCTAGAAGCACTACAAGGGGTTTTTATATATCAATGACTACAAGGTATTTTCCCGAATGGACTGTACGTCAACAAGAAATTCGTATTCATCTTGATGGATTAATCGGTAAATGTAAAGCAATCGCAGTCGTCGCGTAGTGGCGTGATGCACAGTGTCTCAATCATAAACCCACATGAGAGTTAAACTCTTGGTTAATGACGCAGTACCCGTAGTTGGAAAACTGTTGGGAGTCGGTCTCGCTACCGATTGACAAACGTAAGTAAGTCAGTACCGCGCGCACTGACAGTTCGCGCGCTCGCCTCGGCGCACGCGCATCGCACTCTTACTACAAATTATGTCATAGTGCGCATACTTTCTTTACGACTCGAGAAAAAGACAAAAGTGATTCTATCAACACATATGTTATATTCTGAACACCGGACAAAATGGAGGCTAAACCTACGGTTGGTATTAATTTTTTTGCTAAATGTCGTGCGATTCTATACAGCGACTTGTAATAAAATTGGTGTTTATTTTCTTAGCAGCATACCTTCTATTGCAATATTTTGTTTGAAATATTACAATACAGTAATTTTGATACAATTTGAATGTACCAAATCTCGTACAGCTGCGATGTGGTCTTTTGTTTATAATGTTGTGTTTTTTGTTTAGTTTTTGTTTACGTCTCGTTAATGATGCACGGCCTTCTGCAAGCATCAGACTGATACATAATGAGTTCTTGACTATGTCGAGTTCATATTCAAAATTTGCTAAAGCGACGACAAAAACCAAGAGTTTGTAATATAAATATGAGTACAATGGAGGTCTCTCATTGGCTGTGAATGGAATTTATATGAGTAGAGAGGATCCTTGTGTTTCGTTAACTTTATCTCAGAGATTGACGGATTGATATACTCCACAATTGTTTTACTGCATTTAGCGTTGATTGCTAGGAGTTCTAAACGACTGGTTGTGAGTTTTTACTGTTATGACATGATGATTTTTGTACGTCAGGCACCTCTTATCTAGACTGTCTTTTATTTTACAGTTCGGTGTTCAAAGTTAAGCTGGTTGCATATAATGTTTCGCTCGTGGATTGAAATTATACATTAGAATTAAAAAAAAAGGGTGGCGGAGTTTGACGGGTCTTATTAATATGGGTAAAAAACGTGTTTATAGTATAATTTTGATAGGTACCTATTTATAGACCAATACAACAGGCGCCAAAACAACAAGCTGGGCGAGCGAGTCATCAGCTCTGTATTTACCTTAAAATCAGATGGAACTTCAAACCTAGTGCTAATTAAAAAGTTTATAACTTCTCCGAATAGGTACCTTATTTGCAAAAAACTAAAAAGTCAAGTCAAAAAATCTCTTCATACCAGTTAAGTGTTGGTAGGTATCCTGTATTTTTATCAGAATTGCCATTAATTTATTGATCCTATGACCCTGGATTTTATAGGTATTGTATGCGGGCACAGTTCGCGACAAGCAGAAGACGAGTTTATGTTTACTTAATTGATAAATCAGGACAAATAAAAAAGTCATGAGGTCTATGACTTTGAATTGCACTTTTAAATCGACTTGCTGGAAAAAACTAACTCTTTTAGTACTTTTCTATAATTGCAATTGCATTGCAAATCTATCATTCCCCTTAAAACATTTTATTAAAGTACTTTATAATATGATTTCAAAGCTAGGATAATAATATGAATTACGTTTAAATTCGTAAAATGGTCACAAGGTGACAATTCATAATAGTAGGTAGGTACCTACGTCTATGACCATTTTAAGAATTTGAACGTAATTCATATTATTATCCAATTAGGATTCTGCTAAAGTGGCCATTTTAGACCTGCAGATGTGCTCACGTTTCTGTCGACCTTTCCTCAAACAAGTCCCAATTAAGTAAATGGGTCGGTATGATCTCAATCGTTATATCCAAACATTTTAGCATTACATGCTGCGCCGACCCCAAATTTTATTTGTTATCAAATTATTCTCCGGAATATTTGCAAAAAAATATATTTTAAGGAAACAAAATGGCTTACGAATCGGCACTACTTAATACATATAAGTAATAGATGCGAAAGTAACTCTGTTTGTCTGTTAACTTTTCACGACTATACAGTTGAACGGATAAGTTATTAGGGCAGAATATAATATTATATGGCGTGCGATGGAGGAGGCCTATGTCCAGCAGTGGACTGCTATAGGCTGATGATGATGATGATAATATTATATGATTATTATGTAAGTTCTCGTAGAATGATTTCCGACATAAATGAAGGTGACAGGTGAGACGCAGACAAAAGCTAATCCTTACATTATAGGTACCTGGGGTAAGTACTTCACTACCAATATAAGAAAAGGCACTCATACATGTAAGGTTACGTGGTTATATTCTCTATGGTTACAGTAGATAATAATTCTGCCAACAATCCTGCAATTGTTTGATGTCCTCTTCATACAGAATGTACTCGTATGATTTGTTATCACCGTGTAAGATTTTTATTAATCAATTACTCGTGAATACCACTACCAGTTATGATAATGGTTCATCACACTCAAGTCTGAATGTGATAACTGATTGACGCAGTAAGGTAAATCGAAGTTTTACTTAATAACCACATAGGTTCTCACCTGTCTACTTACTTAATAGAGATAGAAATTGATTGTTCAGGCCCTTTCATCAATTATTCAATTTTAAATGAAAGACTACACTGTTGACGATCTTGAACAGAAACCTCAATAAGTAGTTCGCCCTTAAAAAAATTCAAATTCAAATTATTTATTTGTGAAACATAGGTACAATATAATAAGGTCTAATTCGGATGTCAGGATCGCTATGTTTAACCTAATAGGCATACAAATTTTGGATACACTAATTGAGAAAAAAAGAATCATGCATTGTATTATTAAAATTAATTATACACTACTTATTAATTATTCAAATTAAATTTACCATTAAATAGAGTTTAGCTTATTAAATAAATCGGACATTTGACTCACACAACGACATATCTAATTATTATTTATTTAAATTGTCTGTTAAGAATTCACCAATGGAATAGTACGTTTTTTTAACCATAAAGTCCAAAACACCATCAAAACCAAAACCAACCAACCAACCACCACCAACCACCACCATAACCAAACCAACCAAACCAAACCAACCACCAACCAACCATCTGTTGATAACGAGAAAATCAGTTCTCATATCCACAGACTTTTTCGACCCACACCAGACATCGACCCTCCCTTTAAAATGCTATTCTAGAAAGCCTCAACTATCACAGTCCACTCCTGGATATAGGCCTCTCCATAACTGCATCACAGCACCCTTACCAGTCCGATCACGTCACCAGCATTTGAAATGCGATTAATCTTGTTAGTGTTTACTGTTTAGTCAACAATTTTCACGAAAAATTGCCTTTGGTCAAAGGTGCTCACCAATGATTCTCCTTCTATTATTTTATTATTATGATTTAGTATGTGCATATTCCATACAATGTAAATAGTTCATAAGGTACGATGGGGTTGGCATATCCGTATGGACAAAAACCCCTTTATGTTCAAAAGAATTAAAAAAAAAAAAATCTTGGCCCGAAGATAGCAAGTATAAAACTGAGGTCACCATCATCATCATCAGCCTAGCCTTTTCCCAACTATGTTGGGGTCGGCTTCCAGCTGAATACCAGTATTTTACATCGAGCAACTGCCTATCTTACCTCCACAACCCAGTTAGTAGTTTAGTACTGGGTAATACGATACCCCTTGATAAGACTTGTTGTTAGACTTTCGAAACACTGAAAACTTATAACGACTGTAAAAGATCTTCAAATGACAGCCGGCACCAACGGCTCAACGTGCTTTTCGAGGCACGGAGGTAACTATATAATGGGTGGTCACCCATCCACGGACCAACCTAGGCAAGCGCAGCTTAAATATTTTTACTTATGTTTAACTTTTACTAGGTATCCACTTGTATTTCTGAAATGTATGACCGTAAACCACGTAGTAATTCACGGCTAATTGAATTTTTGAGCTAAACGTGACCGATAGTAAAAGTATTAAAACCAAATCGTTTCTAGTAATTATTACACCCATAAAGTGAAATACGGCTTCATTTCAAGAACAACGCAATAACCAGTATGAGTATGACGTAATTAAACTGTGTTATTCATCATAAAGAATACACTGAATAGGTACATACCTTTATCTTAGAATCATTAATTTATGCATATAAATAAAATGGAATGTCTGTTTGTAATTTCAAAAGAACAGCTGTTTTTTGAATGCCTATGAAAGTATAAGGGGTGGAAGGGACGCCGACTTTAGTAAACGATGAAAAATTTCTATATGGGGGGGCTCAGAATGATGTACTGAATACGACCGTGGTAACCGTTTTCGCGTCGGTGTATTTCACCCTGTATACGGTACTTATAACAAAAACACTTTTTATTTTTAATTATTGTCTGTCTGTTCCGGCTAATCTCCGAAACGGCTGCACTGATTGTCTTTCAGTATTTTTATAATTATTTCGCGCGGATGAAGGTTGCGGGCAGCAGCTGATTGTTACCTTCTGTGTAGGTATAGCAGACGTGCTAATTTAAGGCCATCATGTCATCTGCCTTTATATCATTTATCTGAGATTGGTACAGCATAGGCACTAAGATCGGAAAGATTGGAAGCCATTGGGAGAGGCCTTGGCAGACGCAGACCAACAGCAACAGTAGTACAGCATAATTGTCTTCTTCATCCAAGCCCTCGTTTCCGAAGTTTAGCTGTTCACAGGGTTCTTTCTTAAGCCCAGTTATCATGATGAAGAGACATACCTAAAATAAAAAATAAAAACATACGTCAGAATTCATTGAAGACTTTGTTGTTTGACTTTGTGTGAGATGTCACACAAAGTAAAACAACATGAAACAACTCCCTCTTGTTGGGGTCGGCTCCCACCGGATGCAGTTGAATATCAGAATGGCTTATCTGACCTCCACAGCCTTTATTAATTCATTTAATCAATCCGAGTTAGTGTGTGCACACATTAAATCGAACAAGTCAATCATAAATCGTAAAAATCCTCCATTTCAACACCTCTTCAATTTCAGATGCAATACCCGAACGCTTGATATATTGATCGGTGCTGTGTTCCCTCATCCCTGCATACAGTGTATCCCCCCGGGCCCCGATTTCCAACAGGCCATCAGTAGTATATGTTTTTTATTTGCTATGATATCTGTGGTGGTTCCTAAGCGGAGGTTGATTTTTACCCGACTGCCAAGGGTTATGTTTTTCGCGCGTAGCTTGTGTGTTTGTTTGTAAACTTTATTACCTCGTATCTTCTAAACGGCTGGAAGGACTTCGACAGTTAAGATATCGTTATATTCATCTTAAAAACCAAGTGTCCTTAGACAGGTGTTTCGAAAAAAAAACAAAATGCAAGATTTTTGGCACGAAATAGTAATAGGTATAATCATAATCATAAATCTTTATTTATCTCGACATCAGAATTTACAGGCGCTAGTATATGTACAATCTTATATACATATAGAGAAAGGTGTCTGAAGTAGGAAGGTCCTGAGTTACAGATCACCTCCAATTATATGAAGCAAATTTTTTTGTCAATGTATTATTAACATATTTTGTCAAAATATGTTATTAATAAAAGAAAAACAACCAAACCTATCGAGAAGGGTATAAAAATTGAGGGGGATTACAAAAATATATTTAACTTATATGTTTAAAAGTTATTCGAAGCGACAAATCGTATAAAAGAGAAAAAAATGAATAATAATAATAAAAAAACGTCTGCGAAATCTTTTGCGTTACTTAACTAAAAAGCTAGAAATAAAAATATAGTTAACAAAACTAAAAACAACTACTTTTTTAAGGATACTATTTAAAATTGCTTGCGAAATGTGGATATACTCGTACTACGCGTACAGCTCTACCCAGAACTGATGTTATGTAAAAACAGTATTCATTTGAAGTATTCATGAAAAACGGGTATTACAGAATACTTCCATATCAATATCTTTAGATTTCACTCAAAAGGCTGTCACTCCAAATCTAATGAGGCCATTGCCAACCGTGACAGAACACTTGAAAGTGAGCAGAATAATAAAACCAATTATAAGATTACGACACACTTAGAAAATATCTAGATAGAATAGAAAACCGGCTGTTTGTTAGGTTGGCATTGGACAGATTTTAGTCCCTTCGGCATATAAATGTGTGAGCAGTTATGAAAAACATCCATAAAAAGAGAATGCTCATGGAAGTATGGAATCCCGTACCATGCTGCATCAAAATCAAACCTTGTTTTTTATAGACTACACTGATCGTATTAACTCCTACAAAAATTATTTTTGAAAAAAAAACCCGCGTTTCAGAGTTATTTTATAAAATCGAAACTAACCTAAAAAGTAGGTCTATTTTTTCGACGCTACCAACGACGTATTTTAACACACATACATTACATTATTGCTCTAAAAACAGCGTAATACACTAATATTAGTAAGAATTACGAGTTAAAGTAACATCCACAGTATGCTTGACTGAAACTCGATTTTATTTTAGACCTTTACATTGCCAATAGTCAGTCAGTACAGTACAAATGTCAGATGCCACAGACAAGATAACTATAAACCATAGAGTATAGTAAGTGCTAAAACTAGTCGGGATTTAGGGATGTAATCGATAAATCAAAATCTTTAGGCTGAGAAAATCTATTTTGTTGCAAATAGCAATAAACCAAACTAAATCGATTTGGTGTACTGATCTTACTTAATTGTAATTAATTTTAGAGTCCGCTCGACAGACAAGGGTTTGTTCAATTGAAACGGAACGTCATTTATATTCAGTTGAAACGGAACGTCATATAAAGGGAGTAAAACAATATTCATACTTTTAAACTCGAAAAGTATATTTCCAGTTCAAAAATCAAATCCCCGACGCGTAATGCCGTAAAAAAATATGAAACTAATTACTATAATATTTTGGTTTTGAGGCGCGAGACTTTTTGGTACCAACTTTGGTCATTGTCCTTTCTATCCTGGGTGATTAATTTGCGATTCGACGTCCATTACACCGTGTACCCGTAGATGAAACGGAGATCTTCGCAGGCCGATAGCAGGCCCGGGTGTTACCACTGCGAGTATCGCCCGGAGGACATGATGGAGCACACCGTGGAGGTCTGCTCCGCTTGGGCGGAGCACCGCCGTGTCCTGGTAGTGGCGATTTGCGGCGGCGACCTCTCGTGTCCAGCCCTGGTTCAATCCATGGTCTGGAGCGAGAGGGAATGGGAAGCCATCACCTTCTTCTGCGAATTATTACGCAGGGCGGAACGTGATAGGGAGAGAACATCACGTCCCGCCGCGGGTGACACCCGCGTCGTAGTGGCTCCCGGCCACCGTAGGCCCGAGCCAGTAGATGGTGGGTGAGTGGTTAGCTCGCCGTCCGTCCGTCTTATGACGACCGGCCGTGTCGACGGACGACGGCGCGATCGTGTTCCACGCGCGCATTAAAGAGAGTCAGCAAAATGGAAGGGGTTCGCAAGGGCCGATGCCTGCCGGGGCTGCTGGATTGTTCGAAAGAGATACCGCAACCCTGAGAACGTGGGTGGGAGAAGAAGGATCATGGGTGGGTTTTAGTCAGTACAATTAGTTTGACACTTCCTTCCGCTCTGCCCAGAGCGGGACCTCGATGATTTCCCACCCAAAAAAAAGGGCCGACAGCAAGGAGATGAGTCAAACCGATGAATTGCTTGCGCTTGGAGAGGTAAGCTTTCTGATGATAGGTATATGCATACCATAATAATCAGCCGTCAAAGATCCCACTGCTGGGACATAGCCTTCATCACTGTAAGAGAAAGTGGGCTATAATCCAACGCGGGATCGGTACGGGTTGGTAGACATCATAGTCAGTTATGTCTTCGATTATTTTGGTTATAGGACATGTCGATTTTAGCGGCACCAACATCTTCTTAGGGTTCCATAGCCGAATTGCAGAAAACGGAACCCTTATAGATTCGTCATGTCTGTCTGTCCGTCTGTATGTCACAGCCACTTTATTCCGAAACTATTATGACTACACAGTTGAAACTTATTAGGTACCTAGATGTAATCTGTGAACAACTTTACGATTTTCCAAAGTGATAAAATGAGTCCCCCACTCTAATTTTTAAAGTAAAGGGAGGAAAAGTCTGAAAAAATGTAGGATTGTAGGTAGAACGAAAAAAAAACTTTCAACGAAAATTGGTTTGAATAAGATTTGATGTTTAGTTTTTGAGATATGGGACTTTTTCATCAAACTGCATACTATGACAAACAAATTTAGTTTTGCTGTTGAATGCAATACAATAAAACATATGAATGAGCCTTCAAAATATTTTTATGAAATTGTTTGGTGCTACAGAACCCTGTGTGCGTGTGAGTAAATTGAGCGAAACAAACCTAAGTGTGCCAGAGACAGACAAAAAATCATCATCAACAAGAAGTTTCCTTGTAACTTTGGGAGATGACTGTACCGTACAAAAAATAGTTGTTTATGGTTGACGGGAATCAATGTAAGAAGATTAAAATAGTTACGAAAGGGCACTTTTTTCTTCGTCTTTTGTTTAGTTGGCGAATCGGGAAAGTTGCCAAACGGGATGTAGCAGGGCATCCTTCGCCATGTTGAGAGCAGTGATGATGACATCAATACATACGATTACATACATAAACTCACGTTATTTCTCATGGGGTAGGGAGAAACTGCAAAACCCTACCTGCGACGAACTCAATAGAACCCAAGACAATACTACTCGTGAGTTAAGGCCATTAAATTATACTAAATTAATAAGTGATTCTAAAAATTTTAAAAAAACCTTTAAATATTTTATATTAATTTTAAATAGATCTTCATCAAAGCAAGGTCGGGTTTCAATTAATTTATAACCTTCTTGAACACTACACTACACTACAATATAATAACGGATCAGTAAGTACTATGAGACTATGAGTAGTTAGTGTTATTGTTTTAATATTACTAATAGTTTTAATAAGAAACAATATAGAGCACTGGATGTTACAAAAAGGGATATCCCGAGGTCCAATCCGTTACCGAGTAAATACTTTAGAGAGCATGGTCAACAAATTACAGACACGCAATATTGATAAACAGATAAACAATATAACCTATTGTGAAAAGTGCAGTGCAAATAAGTTCTTTTCTAGGTATCTACTTATATGTATTCTTGTTTCTGTACTCATTGTTTAATACGTAGGTACAAGTTTTGTTAGATTAAAACAAAGGCAAAAACATAATAGAAAAGCATCATATATTATAGAAAATAATATGTTTACCATTTTCCGTGAAACACATGTGCGCATGACATTTTTATTCCGACCACAACAAAACTGTGATTATTGGTAATTCTAAATTCAAATTATGACAGTCATAGTTAATGATAGACTTTCGTTTTCAATAAATAGGTAACTTATGGTTAAAAAATGTACAGGATGTTAGTGCGGCTATTTGTTGGTGCAAGTTGGCAATTAACCTAATTTAATTTTAGTATTCCAAAAGTTTCGGACGTGAAAAGTACCTTTTATTCTTCTTTTAAATAAAAGTGCTGATGACATTTTTTTCAATCTTTCGGACTAAAATTCAGTTATTCACCAACGCGTACACCACTGCTGACAGTCATTACATGTAAAATAAAAAGATTGTGTTTATGAAATAGAAGAGAAATTTAAAAATGTTCGGTTCTAAGTTCACGTCATTGTTATATACATAACGTGCTATGTGCGGCCATTGGCACAATGTGCAATTACCGTTCGAAAGTAAACGCGACAATACCGCGCTCTCTCCCGCGTCGCAGCAACATCTCGGACAAATTCATTCTGAATCATATTTTATTACATGATACTGTTAAATAACCATATTTAACGATCTTCGAGTAATAGTCATCTTGTTCCGTTGTTCAGCACGAGAATAATAAAAATATTAATTTATTACGCTACTGTTCACGAGAACAATTGTTATTCTAACTAATCTATAGAAAATGTTCATGCCGTCTTTGATTACGATGAAACGAAACGTGTTTTTGAAGGCAACTTGATTACTTATCGATTTCACATAAAACCGCTAATTGTTCAAGTTAATTAAACTTTGTAGGTGTTTTTAAACTCAGCGCGAAAGCATTTATTATGAATCAATTATTCATGAAAGTATGTATATTTTGATGTGTACCGCCAATATAACACGCATTACTCAATTTTAACAGAGCATAAAATAACGTTAACGTCTCCAATATGGAAATTGGCGGAATTCACTGTCAATCGGTTTGATAAAATATTGAAATATCTGCAAGCACTAGCCAGATTGTAAGCTAATCTATTACAAAATGTTTCCTCCAAAACTAAAACATTGTCACCTTAACCGAAGTTATGCAATGTAAGGCAACACATTCTATCAATTCTTGGCCTCAAAAAAAAATCTGGTTTTACCGCTCCTTATGGGACGACACTCGCTTCTGAAACCATGCCCATATTTATAGGGTTCCGTAGTCAACAAGGAACGTCCGTCTGTCTATCCGCAGGTTAGCTCAATGATTCTTAGTACCAGAAAGCTGTAATTTGGCATGAATATACAGATTAGTTACGAGGACAAAGTGCTAAAATAAAATCTCGAAAATATTGTTTTTTAGGGTATCTCCTGTAAACGTAAAGCGGGTTTATTCCTCGCGTACCGCATAGTGTGGGATGTCCTTGAATGAAGTTTAAAAATTATTACGAGTTTGTTCCAATAATTTTTCGATTAAGGGATTCGTTTACTTTACAAGTTTACGAGTAATAGTCGTCCAACTTATTAAATGTAGGTAGGTACTTGGATAACATAGTTGCCTAAACATAATCTATGGGAGCACAGGTTTTTCAACTGCACTGCAAATGTAAGTTTGTTTTTATTTTTACAATAAAAACCGGCCAGTGCGAGTCATATTCACACGCACACAGGGTTCCGTAGCACCAAACAAGAACTCTTTCGGAGGCAAATCGGATTATTTATAGGAAGTGTTAAGAGTATATTTTGATGGGCAACTACGGAACCCTATCTAGTGCGTGTGAATGACACGCACTTGGCCGGTTTTCTTAAATTATGGCAGCTACAGTACAATTACGACAAGTTTTCTCCGTAATTCGCGGGCATCGCATTTTTTAACGAAAAAACGGTTTTTAGTATAAAATTGGTTCGTCCGCCATCTTAAAACGGGTTTATGTCGTTATCTTTCACATACTTTATGTTAAGATAAAATAAAAACCAGCTCGTGTTGCATAAACATTTTGTCGCACATCACAACCCATATTGGTGTATTGACAGCACTTGAAATGATATGATAAAGGTGGAAACACACTATTGAAACGCCACGCGACCCGACAAAACGCGATGCGTGTTGAGTTGAATCAAATCGTATTATTTTCTATGCCCAGAATCACATTATAAACACCCGTCGCGACGAAATGCGCGCAAACGCCACCCGATCCGTACCTGCCAGATCGACGTGTTGCCGGTGGTCGGGGTTAATACGCCACCCGACGCAGCAGACGCAGTGTGTATCTAGTCCAGACCCGACGCCACGCATCATTTGTTATAAAATACATATGCAATCTTTAACCGTCTAGAAGCAAGTCTGGATATAGCGTATGAAATTTACCACACGTCCTTATCTTTTGATTTATTTCATGCACCCAATAACGTCTACTTAGTTATTTTTTTCTTCTTGAGTCTTTTAAGTAAAATAAATGTATCCAAAATTTGCATCAAATCTTCTTCAAAATCTTCACCTGACTCGTTACTTAGAAGATCCGTGGCATTGCGTGTTGGTAATGTGCACGGTGCACATGGGGTGTCGACACATTGCGTCGCGTGGCGTTTCAATAGTGTGTTTCCACCTTAAGGATAACGCACGCGCGGTGCCGAATGCAAGTGGAGGATCGTCATTGGCCGCGTTTCTATGATAAACGAACCATTGTCCGCTAATCTTTTCTGTATTTTCATTCTTCAAGGGAAAGCCTTATTAATTCGTAGTAGGTAATTCCTCACATCTCCTTATCAATCTTATCTCAAGAGAACCTTATGTTGACATACGATTAGATTAAACTTTCTAACATTAAGTATAAGAACATATAATGGGTAGGGCTTAACTGCATCTTGAAATTGTTGTCAGTTGCTGTTATAGTTTATTTATTAACTATGCTAAAGTGAGTTATTTGTTGATTAAACTATAGGTACTACTATTCAGAAAAATCCTGGTGCGTAGAGCCTTTGGCAGGTTGCCACTCCCATTTGCAAGATTGTGCCCATGACAGCTGTTACGTCATGATAACCTGCTTTTGACTGGACCCGATACAAGAAATGTTGGCAGTATTTTATTCGAGTTGAAGATAAAATTATTACGAAACTTCAACCTGCCTGTATTGGTCAATCAAATTATAGTCTTAAAATTCTAGGTCGTTTGTTAATTTGCTAAAATTGGTCTAGAAATTATAGTGCCTGTCACCTAAGCTAGCTAGCTTCCTACCTAATAGTTTGCTTGTTGAATTAATATAAGAAGTAGCCATCGGCCACACGTGTGAATAAAAATATAATAGATTTTTATGACCGGTTCCGCTAAGATTTAACGGGATTTCATCACCAGAATAAATTATCTACAAAACACAAGCTATTGCTTAAAATTAAAGCATATAGCCAGTCATATCTTAGTGGGAATTGGATCCTAATCAATACTTATCTTGAGCGTCAGTCATCTCATAAGATTCAACGTTATTGAAATTCTTTCTATTTTGACGTTATCTGATTTTTTCTTCTAAAAAATGATATAGGTAACAAACATTTCTTTTGGCATCGCTTTGCCTTGTAAGCTACAGTTGTGCGGTATGCGGCAAGCTACGGTGTATATTATCCATGATAAGCTGTCATCATCTTCCTACCCTTGTCCCATGTTACTTGGGGTCGGCGCAACACGTTTTTTTCTTCGATTCTCCGCTGCCAACCGTCACGCTATCACTAACTCCTTATCTTTCATATCATTCCTCACACAATCCATCGATCGTTTCTTTGGTTTTCCTCTCCCTCTCCATCCATCAACATTCATATTCATCACTCACACTCACTCATTTTAGTCACATGCGATTCGTCCCTCCTCATCACATGTGCATACCAAGACAGTCGATTCCCTTTCAACTGTTCTGTAACTGACGCAACTTTTAAACTTTCTTTCCTTACCTTATCCATTCTTGTCACACCACACATCTACCTCAAAATTCTCATCTCCGCTACATGCAATATTTTTCTTCCATCTTAAGTTGTATCAATGATACAAACTAACAATGATATCCGTACAGGCTTTTGCTCCCCTATTTCACGCTTTTTGGGAATTCATTTAAAAAATAGTGCTCATATTGATTTTATACAGAAAGAAACGGTACAAAAGACATAGACAAGAGTATTCTAATCTTGCTACCTACCCATGCAATATGTATTTCAAATTAAGAATACAATTATTGTAAATTATGCCAGCTACCTCTTCAGTGACCACTGACCGTTTTGATGAAATAAAAACAAGCAATAGTTTTCATTCCTCATTAAAATATATATAATTGTATGTAACCCCAAGGGCATGGTATTGCGATACATACTTACTCATCCATCAGGTTATTAAGACGAATATAATCGGATTTTATTCATTAATTGACTAGGTCCCAAAATAAATACATCATTGAATTAAAGCTACTTAAAGAATAATTATTATTATTAAAATATAAAAAAGGACTTATTTATATAAAATAAACTAACTAACTAAAAATATAAAATAAACAGTTTTTACCTGGGTCTTGCATGGAAGTCTGATTTATGAACAGTTTTTGCTAGCACCTGAAATAATACTAAAGAAGAAAATATAAAAGCCAGCTATTTATTTTTTACTAATTAAAATAGTTTGTTTTACAAAATTGGCTCGTACAACATTGTATTTAATGTTAAATTTCAATAAAAGCGAAGATCTATCATTCACCTTCGGTTTGTTTTGCTGCAATCCGTTTACCTTGACACAGTCGACCGACACAGTGGAAAACTGCCATCTTGTCCAAATAAGTTATTCTAATTGTTTTAGTAGTAACGATACACGTTATAAGGATAACGGTGCAGTATTGCATATTAAGTAATAGTGCGCATTAATTTGCGGTTTTCCAAGTGATTTAATAATAAACTAGCGGCTCGTCCCGGCTTTGCACGTGCCTATGTTACTCAGGGTGAATGTAAATTCCAATGGTGAAAGAATTTTTGAAATCGGCACAGTACACGACACACACACAAAAATACAAATTTGTCCTCTTTAAAATATTAGTGTAGATCAATAACGAGTTATTACAACAATGTCTAACTTCCTTGTGGTAGAAGTGGGCGCCGACCAAAAATTTGCCGGCGGCGGCGCGCCGGGCGCAACTGGTCGGCGCGGCGGCGCCACGCCGCGGCGCGGGCGTTTTTATTTTTCAAAAAAAGAATTTTTGTTTTAAGTGTTATATTTTAAAGCTATCAAAGGTAGAAATTAAAATTAAAATCAGGAAAATACATAATTAAATGTTTTTTAAAATATTTATAATTGTCATGTAAGAACATTATTTTGTTGACGCGTGTAGGCTCAACCGCGATCTTTTTGCGTTCAAAACCAATCCTGCTACTGAAAAAACACGTTCACTCGGCGTACTTTTTTTTTGGGATGTGAAATCATCAAATGACTCCTCCCGCTCTGGGCGGAGCGGAAGGGAGTGTCAGACTTTTACTGACTAAAACCCATCCATCTTCCTTCTTTTGCCCTTTGTGTTCCTGGGCCGCGGTATCTCTTTCGAACAGTCCCGCAGCCCTGGTAGGCATCGGCCCTTGCCGATAGAAAGAGATGAGCTCTTTGAGGCGTGCGTGGAACACGAACGCGCCGTCGACACGGCCTGTCGTCATAAGACGGACGGACGGCGAGCTAGCCCATTACTCACCGTCCACAGGCCCGTGCCTACGGTGGCCGAGAGCCACCACGTGGCCCCCGACGCCCGGTGCTTCTCCCGCGGCGGCTGGGACGTGAGGTTCTCTCCCTCTCACGTTCGGCCACCTCCTTCGCTAGCATGACTGATTCGCAGGAGGTGACGGCCTCCCATTCCCTCTCGCTCCGGACCATGGCTTGAACCAGGGCCGGACGCGAGAGTTCGCCGCCAACACTCGGCGTACTTGTAGCTGGAATTGCAAGAATAGTCCTGGCAAGCGCAGAAAGTCCTGGGAACACATTTTTCTTCTCTTGCCAATAGGCAAGCACATCCCCGTTCAAAATCTCCACTTCTTTTGGATCGACCGAAGCTATGTCTCTCCAGCATTCTTGAGAAAATTCCGTTCCTGTTGCCTCGTCGCTGAAACTACTGTGCTTCTTAGATAATTTTGTAAGCAAAGATTGCGTCGAAGAGGACCTTGGTGGAGGCTCTGATAGATCACGGGAAGTTTCACCGCAATCGGAACATGGAAAATGAGAAGCACTGATTTATTTTGATTTGGTTTACATTGGAATTGGACGTTCTTTTGCCAATTATCGTATTTACGTAAGAAAGCGATGTCAAGAGCGTACGTAGCAACTAGCGCGAACGTGCCGTGGCGACTGACGTTGCGCGTACCGCGCGGACGCGGATTCACAGGGCACGCGCCCCCGCCCGCGCCTCTATCGGCGCCAAATTTCAAATGCTCGGCGGCGGCGGCGGCGCGCGAAACGCGGCGCGGCGCCGCCGCGCCGGCGCGGCGCCCACCTCTACCTTGTGGTGAGAGTGGTATACTCTTAAGGAAGGTCATTGAAGTTCATAACATTATATGTGTCTTACCTATTGATGCCTGGTTTTTGAGGTGCTTATACTAAAAAAATAATCAGCGGCCCCTTTTTGTTTGGGTTGAGTAGGAATTGAAATTTTGTATGGGGCAGTTGTTTTTTTTTCGCGAATATGTGGCTATTATGCAGAAATTCGTTCAGTTTGATGGCCTGTATAGTACACCCTTAACTTTGATTATACCCATTCTGTTACACACTGTATAATATCTTAATTAGAACTACAAAGTAAAGTCACCTATTTAAGGTGAAACATGCGGTCTGGGTGTCTAAAATGGCCGCTTTAGCAGAATCATAATAGGATAATAATATGAATTACGTTTAAATTCGTAAAATGGTCACAAGGTGACAATTCATAATAGTAGGTACTTCTAATGACCATTTTAAGATTTTAAACATAATTCATATTATGATTCTGCTAATGCGGCCATTTTAGACCCCCTGCTCGTGGCCCGTTCTAAAAAAGACGCACGCGCACACAATTTACTGTAGAAAAGTGATAAAATGATGGTCAATTTTTATAGTATAAGCCCAATGGAAAATGTATGGACACTACAGATCGTCGGAGCATCCAAATCAATTCCCGGTGCCTTCTCATGTCGATGGCAAAAGTGATGTCCAACGAGAACATACACACGGCGAAACTTCAAGGTATACACATCCAATATAACCTGACCTCGGTTTGTATGAGCTTCCCGTACAATGAGAGATCGTCGTCGTGCGTACAGTAACCCATTACGTTAACTTTAATTGAGAAGTTGAGACACAATATAAACAAAAGGGCAGTTCAATGCTTATTGCCGTTGGGTTGGATTTAATTTCTTTGGAACCAAAAGCACACAAAGAACAAGAAGTATTGTCTGAAGCCGTCAGTATTTTTTTTTACAAAGGTACCTATAAACATTACAAGGAGATTTATAAAAGATTTTACGTATATAAATCCATACTTTAATTAATGTACAGGCATCTTCTGGGCACGCTCGTTTCATCATAGACCTCATCCATCGCTTTCCACCAGGCGTGATCGAGGTCAAGAGCAGGCCCATTTTGTAATAAAAAAAAATAAAAAAAAAAAATGTTATAAATGCTAAAGTAACCCTGTTTGTTTGTTACCTTTTCACGACTAAAAGTCTGATGGGACCGTAATGAAATTAGGCAAGGAGATAGATTACCTATATCCTGGGGAAGGACATAGGCTATCGTTTTTTTTCTCACTTATACACGTAAACTACGCCAACGAAGTCGCGAGCAGCACGTAGTATAATCTAAATGGTAGATCCTTAGTCAACGGTTGTTGTTATCTCTATCATCTACTCTTCCTCCAAGTTGTGACGTATAATAATAAATACAATGTGTTACAATCAATATTTTCTTGTCAACTGACCGAAATTAACAAAAGTAAGGTAACTACCTACCAATTATGTTTCTGACATCAAGTGAAACTTACATTAAGTACTTAAAAGGATGTGTTTCCAAAAATGTTGATGCAAAAATGTAAATTCTTACCCACATTTTGTTATTTTTTTCATGTCTATAAAAATATCAGTTTATGCAATGATGTCTTTTATATACCCACATAATATTGAGAAATTTTTGATCTTTTAACTTGCGACAACACAATCCAAAAATGGTTAATACATTTGCAAGAAAATAAATGCCCGAATCTCCTATAAACATAATATTATAGTAAATGAAAGTAGTTCTGAATATAAAACTAAGTATTGTGTCCGAGTGTCCACCTAGTATTTCGGGAAATCGAAAAGCGGTTGGTCGACTCTTCACGTGACCAGAGGGCGGGCCTATTTTTGGCCAAAGAATCAGCATTGCCATCCAACGTGGCAATGCTGCCAGCCTTCTGGGCACTTTTCCTGTTCACAGCGATGCGGACGAATTTTTGGACGCCCTGTAACCTTTTTCTACTTGTAGATATTTATTACTATTATAGGTTTGTAGTTTGTAAATAATTTAATAATCTTTGAAATAAATGTTGTTTAGCAAATTATTTAGTATTGTGTCAAAATCAAACAAATAAAATGGAAGTGTGTTTGTGTACGGCACTTATTACAAAAAAACCGTATTTTAAATTTTTGTCTGTCTGTTTGTTCCGGCTAATCTCCGAAACGGCTGGAGTGATATTGACGGGTCTTTTACTGGAAGATGGCTGATGTTATAAGGTCAAACATGGGCTACTTTTATTTTAGAAAAATAGTTGGGGTTCCGTGCAAAACATTTAAAACCCTTGAAATTGTTAACAAAATCCAATTCAAACGGCTAATCTCCGAAACGGCTGGACCGATTAAGACGGGACTTTTACTGGTAGACTGCTGATGTTATAAGGAGTAACTTAGGCAATATTTTAACTTTATTTTAGAATAAGAATTAGGGTTCCGTACAATAAAAATAAAAGCCTTGAATTTGGTAACAAAATCCGATTCAAAAAGGAAAGTACGTATAATTTTTATAATATCTCACGCGAAAGAAGGTCGTGGGCAACAGCTAGCGGGTAACAGCTTTCAAATAAATGAAATGAAATAAAGAAATATTACTTACATTAAATTTTGATATTTGGAACAGTTCTGTATATACAATTATACTTAAATACATTTTAACCTATTTTGTAACCCTCCTGGACTCATTTTGGCCCTGATACTTTTGCACAGGGGGTAAATGTGTTCGACAAAAGTAAACCTGGCGACAGTGACAGGCAATCAGGGCAGCAAGCATGGCCGTAAAGAAAATCTGTCTAAGATAAGAGCGTTTTAAAAAAGAAAAAGTTGTACTGGATTATACTGACTAATAAAAAGATTATTATCCGTCGTTATTACTGCCATAATACTGTTACATTGTACCGGTGTTAGTGTCTACTTTCATTGTTCTATTACGAAACTGTTTGGGAGGCAGCACGCGTAACACGCGTCTATCAAGGCAAGGACTCTTCCTTCCTCTTGCGATGTCTATGACCTTCAACAGGACCTTTGTGGGGTAAAATGGTAGTTTTATTCTGTTTTTTTTTACTTGGCAATATCAGACACAGGCAACGCCAGGAGGAGTGGGAGCATGCTGTACAAGAGATACTTTTGTAACGATGGTTAACAATGAAAAAACATTTTTGAAAATTCCTCCCTTAATCAGGATTAATATGGAGGGAATGAAGAGTGTGGCTGTAGGCGGCGCACGAATTGTAACCTATTAAACCTATAAAAATTAATTCAATTACCTAGAACCGAAAAGTATCGTGAATTTCCTCATAATAAAACCAACAACTGCAATAAGTGCTTGCGTTTGACACCGATGTTGTGGATGGTCTAATAAAAAAATAACAATCATTTCAAAGTTATGCTTTGAATAATACAAAGTGGAAGGGATATTGCCGCACAAACGAATACCAAGAATTCAGTACATCATCCTGAACAGAAATTTTTCATCGGCAATGGCATTGCCCAAAAAATCTAACCTATATTTTATTTTATTTGTAGTTAAAAATAGTATTTTAAGAAACTAATTTGAATAATATTTTTGAAAATCAATGGCTTCAATCAAATTCAAATCAATGGTTTAATTTATATTTAATTTTAAAGTTTTAGGGCTGATGATGTCATCACTGGAAAAGATTCCTCTGCTCATTCAACGATTCAATACGTGTTACACGTTTACGTTCACAGTTTGTTTTTTAATGGCGTTCACATGAAGCTAAGGGCTCGTTCGGACACGCGATAACCGCGCCATTGCAAATCGTGCGGTTTGGACTTGGAACCGCAAATAGCGTATTTCACGATATTCCTTCTTGAGATAACGTTATTGAAGATCAAATAAAGGTTAACCACATTTCCAATTAATATAAATGAATAGGGAGTATTTTTTTTATTTTAAAGAGAAATAAATAATAGAGACCTTATTCCTCGAAATCGTTTTAAATAGTAATAAGCACAATTTATTAAAAATGGACAGTCCCCATTGAAGAAAAAATCAACATTTTGACCGTGTATTGCACTTTAGTAGGAAATAGCTGATTTAAAAAAAATGCTGTCAATTATTCGTTTGTGCGTCGATGCTTCCACTCTGTATGATTGTTTTTAATGTTCTAAAACATTACTGAAGTCAATGCAATAAAGAATACTACATTGTTACGATTGTTATTAAACATTTAGGTACCAAAATACCAGGAAAATATATCGACAAATTGTAAATGAGCTAGAAACTTTTATAAAATTTCATCAGAAACAATGTATTATAATGTCCCTTGACACAGGAAAAAAAAATCATTTTAACTTCATACATGTAACATCGTGCTATTTATATCAAAACATTTGAGGTCAATTACTCTTACCTACTCATATTTAATTAAACGTGTGGGTCTTCTCAATCTAACAATAAGCTCTCAAGCAGCCCACAGACGATTCAATGTAATAATTCAATTGTGATCATTATTGTCACATTCACATTGAATTAGTCATTGCCCATTGGATTCCTTGTCAGTCATTCATATGCTAAACGCTTACAAGCTTTTTTCCTTGAGTTTTATTTTCAAGAGCCAATGAACTTTGTTGACAAAACAACCTTATTGATAAAGACTTTCATTTCAAATACAAGTAGGGTCATTGCGCCGGTTAGCGACCAGTTAGCTGGGTTGCCCACAAACGATGAGGAAAAAAAAATGTTGTCTACACGCAAAATAGTATATGTTAATGTGAGTTTGTCCCAAATATAGTCTAGTTTGGATATAAAACGTAAAATAAAATACATTAATACAAAAATATTTATAAAATGCTGAAAAAGTGAAAATATAGCGAAAACGTCGGTTTGCGACCATTTTTATCAGTTTACGACCACCAGTGAGCTGGTTTGCGACCACTATTTTAATATGAAAAATATGCCATTAAAACAATTATAATCGCTTTAAAAATATTTTAATTTTTGCCTCTTAATAAAAACAAATATGGTAATCATTTGGTGTAATGTTTTCTTATAATAAAAAATAACAATCTTACATTTTGTAGGAACTTAGTCATAGTTGTATGTAGTAAAGTATGTAGTATAACATTTAAAAATAATCAACATTAATATTTTTTAACCAGATGAGGTTTAATATTATTTTAGAAATCATATTCCGCGTTTCTTATTCATAATTATGAATGATACACCTCTTCCCACTAAGCCGATCTTGTATCGTGGTCCTTGGGATCTGATACAGTCTACATGTTTCTCTTATTCCCTTCCCTTCTTTTCGTATATCATCGAGAACTTTTTTCAGGGTTTCTTCAGTGTACTGGACAGTCTTTTTCTTTTTGTTTAGTTGACTGAATTATTTGGGAACTCCGATGGTGGCCGAAAACCAGTGTTTTTATTTCGATTATTTTGATTTACGACCACCTGTTTAGCCCAATTTTGTACAAAGTTCTTTCAAAGAAACTGGTGGTCGCTTACCAAAGAACTAAAACGAAATACTTTTACAATGCTACATTCAAAATTGTAACAGTCCTGTATAGAGCATTAGGGTCATACTAATCAAAACAAAATAATGCGGTTCACGTCGGTTTGCGACCACGTGGTCGCTATCTAACGTTTTTGATAAATAAGCATTTCGATTACCGACCACTTGATTTTATCTTAATAATAAGTTAAAAAATAGCAAAATAAAACTAAATACTATCCAAAATTTATCGATTGTACAATTTAACAACTAACTTGTGTGTAAAACATGAAATAAGTAATAAAACTTACCTTTGAACGCCGCGCGTCGTGTTATTTTTTTTCTAACTTGCGGTACGTCCAGGCACCACTGAATCAAGACGCGCATTGAGTAATTTTTTTTCGGCTCTGGGTTAACCCATTTGTTTCAAACCGTGTAAATTCTTATTTCCTAATTATTCATAAAGCACGTTAGATTTATTTTTTATATAAGTTTCTTCTACAAATACTATTATCTTGATTTAAAGAAACTTAGTCCGTCAAATGGTCGCCTACTGAAGGTGGTCGCGTTACCGGCGAAACGACCCTACTTACCTTTTGTTTTGTATGCTAATCCTTTAAAAATCATACTGACGAACCTATTGCTCTTGATTCGAAATTTGGGAATGAGACAAAAAATCCTGGCCAGAAACGAATTTGTGATTAAGTATACTGTTGGTGGTCCCGCTAGGCCGGGCGCGCGGCGCGAGTGTCTACAACACTCCGCGGCTTGACCAATTTGACCATAGTGATACAATCCAGTTGTTTCCAGTTTCGCACATCGCATGAATCGGTTGTAAGAATTCGAGACATGGGTTGCCCCAAATTTAACACGATAATAATTGCGCTCCCACTTAGTTTTAATTAAGCCTACGATCTTTAATGAAATATTGGACACAATGACTCTCAAGTTTCACTCATATTTAGGTTACTAAGATCTTGCGCACGCTTCAAAGGAGATTAGTAAACGTATTAAATAAATGTTTTGTTTTGGCTTGGCAAACAACTCACGGATAATTAACCGCAGGTCTGTGCTCGGCGTTTTGTTATCATCTCTTTGTAATAAAATTGTAGGAACGTGTTTTGTAAAATAAAAACAGCTGGATGGAAATAAATTAGCATAGTTTAAAATAAAATTGGAGCATTGAAGACTGATTTGGTGTTTTACGCTTAAGAACGTTTCTAATACTTTGTCCCTTGGAATCTTTTCATCTCAAAAACAACAAAAATATTTCTTTGCCAGTACAAAACTAAAACAAAATCTTTATTTATTTAATCTTCCACTGAAATCTGAACGCGTAACGGTAATTTTTAGAGGACTTTATCCTAGTCTTAAGTTTTTTATATCGCAGAATCATATTTTTTATTAAAGTCCGCTGATTTTCTTAAATATCACCTTGTAAGAAGGCCAGCCACTCAATACTTTCTAAAAATGTGGTAAAAGAAACATTTAAATGAAAGAAGTATAATACTTTAAAGTTCCTGGTTCCCTTCTAGTGAGTGCGTTTCTAAAGCAAGGCGCAATAATACAGGGTTGCGCGAACTTATTGATTTCCTGAACACCCTATTTATTGAAGTACTCTGCACTGGTTTGGTTCTATATGACATTTTACACTTATCTATAAAAATATATACCAAAATCACTTTCTGTGTCTGTCTGTGAGAACGCTTTGTTCTTTTAAAATACAGAATGGAGCCCAATTTACTCGGTTAGGTTTTTTGTTTTATTCAGAAGCCATCTCATAAACGTTTATTCACAGAGTGGTAGGTAAGCCTTTTATTCTAAGCGCCAATCACGTGTTTAAACAGTACTCTAATTGTCATAAGGGGAATGCCCAATTTTGTATGAGAGTTCGGCTGTTCTTGAGCCTTTGAAATGAGGTTTGAGGTTTTGAAATGTCTAGTAAAAAACCAAACACATTCAAATTACAACAAAATACATTTGTGTCAATCAAATTGACATTGACTATGACTTAAGGTTACCAACATACTAAAACAAACAACAACAACATAATAATCAATACCCATATTTAAGCTTCCTTTGGTTTATTAAAAAAACATCTTTCTATCTGATCAGCAGTACAAACCGAACGTCGGCGTCGTTCCTACATTTGTACGAGTATTTGTGATGGTTTATCGAGGTTTATTTATTTATTTATTCAGAAATACATTCTAAGCTAACAGTTTTTTTTACCAAAGCGCTTAAAAGATAATAATAATCATTTAGGAAGCGTGTAGATAGATCAAGAACAATGTATGTTATTTCTAATCACTTTGTCACTTTTGGTAGTTTAACCGCTACAATAACAATTTTTTTTTATCCCATTTAAAATGGAAATTATAATAAACTGGTATCATTTGGAGACTATGGCTTACCGAGACCAAGGACTAGCACTCAGGCAGGGCTATAAAATAAGATAAAAATAACAAAAGATAGCGGATGCTTAGCTTCGAAATAATACACTAAAAGACGCAAGTACAACCTGCTTTGTGGCAGTCTCCTTTCATTTGTTTTTTTTTTTGTTTCAGAAACTTCCTTATCCAAAGGCAGTGGGGTTTATAGTTACAAATGAGTTCTGCGAAAGATTTTCATACTATGGAATGCGAAGTAAGACATTTTCTTTTAGTTTTTTAACTACCTTTAGATGTGTTTGCTTTTGTATATTGATTTAAAACATCTCATGTGTTTTAAATCAATATCCTATATCTATCTATGATTTAAAACACATGAGAGATGACTATGATGCTGCTGACTGTGCCAGTGCAAATCATTATGTCCAGGTTTCCTTAGGAGATTTTAAATCATTGCTGTTAGTAAAAAATATACAAGTCCGTGATTAGACCTGACGTGCAGTATGGATCAGATTGCTGGGCTGTGAAGAAGGTGGATGTAAAACTATTGCATGTAGTGGAGAGAGTGAGAATGTTGAGATGGATGTGTGCAGTGACAAGAATGGATAAAGAATAGAATTAGTATAATAGAGGAAGTTTGAAAGTGGCGCTTGTTACAGAAAAATCGTTTGTCTTGGTCTGGACATATTGTAATGAGGAGGGATGAAACGCATGTCACTAAAAGAGTGATAGACATGAATGTTGATGGATGGAGAGAGAGAGGAAGGCCAAAGAATAGATGGATGGATTGTGTGAAGACTGAAATGAAAGAGAAAGGTGTAAATGATGTCGTGACGTCTGACAGGGGAGAATTGTTTAATTACTAACATTATTTTTAATTGTACATACTAACAAAATTATGGATCGTTGTGTCTGAAATAAATAAATTGAACTTGGCATTTAATTACCATAGGTATTTCTCAACGCAGAGATGTATAATAAAGTTAATATTGTTCTGTATTAAGCGACACGTGTTGATATGTTAATGACACTTACAAGCTTACATCAGTTACCTAACATACACGTGGTGGTTACGCTTGCAAGTTATAACAAAGAGCATTGGTTCCAGTCCAATGGTATCCAATAATTACTTTTTGAATTTTTAATAGAAACAAAACATATCTTCATTTTTATAATAAGTTTAGGTAATGGCTTATTATATATTTTTTTTAATTTTTATTGCGAATGTTATTTTACTTATTGTGCTCCAGCGACTTTGTAACTAAAACATTATACACACGCAAGAGAGATTACGATAACTAACTATTATGTCATATTCTATTATTTAGTTATTATTTTATAAGCATTGCGTTAGTTCGATTTTGTTAGCGTCAAATCGAATTGTCATCATTTTAGATAAAATAACATCAAACTTAAAAAAATTGGTAAAACAACTGGCATCAGGATAAATGGCAATCCTGTTTTTGTTTAGCGTTAGCAAATCTACGTCGCATAGATCGACACAACTTGTAAGACTCGTCGATGCCGTACATTTTGAACTTTGTTGCTTATAATTATAGCAAATATAACAACAGTGATATAAACACACATAGTATACACTAGCGTCAGATAAATGGTATCCGATTTATGAAAAAGACACACCCTTTCTTCTAAAAATACTTTGGTGCCAGTAGAGGGAAGGATGGGATTCCGATTTTGTTTTACACAACACCGTGCCTGTAATACACGAAGGGCTAGGCAGAGATGCAACTAATAATACACCCACATTTCACCAGTCATGTTTAAGTCCCATGTAGTAAGGGGCGAACCCATTGCCATCAACCGGGGACAAATCCAGACTCCGTAGCTGATGAATCCAGACTCCAGCAGTGGGACATACGCCACTCTAATCACACATTCATCTCGATTAATAAAATCATGTCTCGGTTTGTAAAGATATCTGCAGAGTCGGAGCGACCTTTACACATAGATTGACAATTTGAAATTGGGTTTTATTAAAATTTGTAACAAAAATATTGAGTAAGTACCTACCCTCATTTCACCATTTTGTAATTAGTTTTAATTAAAAAACTGCATTCAGGTAATATCCCAGAATATGGGGCTTAGTATTCCAGATTCCGTGCTCATTTCGCCACCGAACATTCCTGTAGTATCTAATCTTTCTAGGCGGATCTACGCGATATTTAACAACAAACGACGTAGGCATAAAGGTGGACGCGCACCTAGCTAGAAGCGCCGCAGCAGGAGCCGCACGCGCCGCATCATCTCATTTTCTAAATCTTTATACGAAATAGGTGCAACGTCGCGCAGCTATCCGCGCCGATGTGATACATATTTTTACCAATAATGACTTTGAAATCATTATTATATCCGATGTTTTTTTTTAAATTAAAACAGATTCTTAAACTAACTTTTCAATCATAAAAAATACACGCGATGCTGGGAAGGGGGAGGAGGGGTAGCATCAAAGCTCATGACGTATTACCAAGGGGGAGGGTGGGATGTAAAACTGGCCTAAAAAACCTCACATGTTTAAAGGATGTCCCCTAAAATAATGGATGAGATGCGGGTAGGTGCGCGGGACCATCCGAAAATGAAAATGCGATGACTGCGGCGCGTACGGCTCCTGCGGTGCGTCTAGGTGCGCGTCCACCTTAAGGCAGACACGCATGAGTCGCCATATCTATGCATTTTTCGACCTAGTTTAAATAAATTAACAACACTATCGTGTGAAATGTATGTCGTATTTCGCCATTGACTGTTTGTTATCGACAGTAAACATAACGTAGGTAAGTGTACATAGTGTTAACAATAAATCTATGAACTACAGATGTATCAATGCTGTGCGATTTTGAACGGATTGTTTCAACAGCTATGAATGATTTACATTATAGTATACCTTTCATTATTTATGTAAAAAGTACACTTCAAATCTTTGCAAAAGTATTTCCTTACATGATACAATGTCAATTTTCATAAAATCTTTTGTTGCAGCTATTGCATCTTCTTTAAAAATAAGTAATTTCTTTTAGAAATAAAAAAAAGAAAATTGCGGAGTCACAAGAGGAGTCATAATTTATTTTCATAAATGTAAGAAACTACGCATTAATAATCTGCTTACCAAACCATTTACAAGTTATTAAACTCAGGCAATTTACACACTCACATTTTTAATCATAATAGACTATTGTACACCAACGATAAGAGTAAAACAATGGTAATAAAAAAATAAATTAAATAATATAGATGCAAGTCTTATAAAAACGAACGTCAGAATCTTCACGTAAGTAGGTACGACATAAAAATGTATACTAAATGACATTAGGGCCCTTTCAAACGTGTCACAACTCACAATCGTCATCATCATCATCACACCACAGCACGGCGGAAAAATGTCACCGGCAGGCGGCAATAGAAGCCCAGCTACAAAATTTGATAAAAACGCAAACTGTTTCAATTCAAAGGTCAACACAATTCAACCGTCGACATCGCGGGGACAACTCTACCTGTATCCACCAAATTAAAAAAAAAATGGAAGTACAACGCAACCAATTGTTCCTTCCATCACACAATGGAAAATAATAAATAGTAGTTAATAATAGTAGTAGTTATGTACAGTGGCCAAGTATTTGTTTTAGTGTAATCCGTTTAGTCGACCTTTTCAATTACACATTGTTTTCTTGCGATTGTTTCATGTCTTATCGTCATTTTTATAATGATGTAAGGCCATCCGCTGCATTTAATGGATTACCCATTCATCGATTTATTACTATTATTATATATTACTGTCTGCGTGAAATTAGCGGTGTGAAATATACTTAAAAACCTATTCTCATACCTACCTTGTCTTGTTACGAGAATTTTAAAAGTTAAGCCGCCATGGTAAGTTTTAATAACTAGTTGGTAACAAGTTACATAATTTAAAAAATCAAAAAACCGACTACAAATATTGTTATATTATTCCTAGTTAAAGTCAAACATATAATTAAAATATATTTTTGTAATCACCTCTTAATTTTCTGGGTTTTAAGGCGAATATAACGATACCTTAACTGTCGAAATCCATCCAGCCGTTTGGAATATATGAGGTAATAAAGAAATTTAAAAAAAACATACAAGATACGCGCGCAAAACATAACCCTTCCTTGGTAGTCGGGTAAAAAGATCGGAAAAGAATTTTCATTATTTGTACCAGCCAGCTTCTCGTGGACTCAGGCGAAATTAATAGATCTATTTGAAGTGTAAAATGAACATGTGCATAACATAAAAAGATAAAGAATAATATTACATTTTGATACAAGTGGGGAAACTTTGTCACTGCAGCCGAGGCGGAACTTACGTACTTTATGGAGCCTAAAACTTTAGTGACAATTGCCCACGTGAATCAAGCGACGTTTTTCAATACACTTGCGAAGAAATTAAATAAAACATCGAAAAGTATTTTAGTAATTAATCGACTCCGATCACCGTCCAGTGCTCATGCACCTCATCCCACGCTCGGGAATTTCAGACCCCAGCCAACCCCCTCCCACGGTTGTGATTACAGACTGGAAGAAAGTAAGCGAAAAGCTGAACTCTGACATGTCTCCACTCCTGGACGGTATCCCTGACCACATTGCCTCAGTCGCAGACACTACTGCCGCCATCGACACGTTTACAGAGCACGTTCAATCCGTATTGACGGATTGTTCGCGGGAGGTCCCAGCGATGAGTGATCACCGCTGGAGACTGCCCGCCGATATACGTGATCTGATAAACGAGAAGAATGCGGCTATACGTGCCTATAGCAACTTTCCTTGCGATGCGAACAAGGCTCACATGCGCAACTTGCAGCGTGCTGTCAAGAAGCGCACGAGTGAGCATCGATCAAATCAATGGGACAAGGAGCTTAGCGAACTCGAGCCCACCCATTTAGCTTTCTGGCAACTGCAAAGAAAGTTGCGTGCCACCGAGGAGGCCTCGACGCCCCCCCTCAACCGTCCTGACAAGAGCGTCGCTTTTGACGACTCTGAAAAAGCTGAGTGTCTAGCCGACAGCCTGGAAGCTCAGTGCACCCCTAGCTCTCAACCAGTAGACAGACGACACCTCGCCAAGGTGGATGCCGAAGTCGAACGTAGAGCCTCCCTTCCTCCTGTAGAAGACCCTGATGACCCCTTGCTTCCTGTTTCCCCTGAGGAAGTGAAGGATATCATAGATAAGCTTCAGCCTAGGAAAGCCCCTGGCGCCGATGGCTTCACCAATAGGGTGTTTAAGATACTCCCTGGTCAACTCATTGTCTTGCTGGCAGCCATCTTCAATGGCGCTTTAAGCAATAATATCTTCCCAAAAGCATGGAAAGAGGCCACTGTCATAGGTATCCCCAAACCGGGGAAACCTAAAGCCGAGCCTTCGAGCTACCGGCCGATTAGTTTACTCAGTGCACTCGGCAAAATCTACGAGAGGCTTATTTATAAGCGTCTCAAAGACTACGCCGAGTCCAAGAGCCTCATCCCAAACGAGCAATTCGGTTTTAGAACTGAACACTCGTGCGTCCAACAAGTGCACCGCATCGTAGAGCACGTAAGCGCTGGGTTCCAGCGTGGCTCGATGACAGGTGTACTTTACTTCGATATAGCGAAAGCTTTTGACAAAGTCTGGCACAACGGCTTAATATATAAGCTGTACCAACTCGGAGTGCCGGACCGTCTCGTGCTCATCTTACGAGACTTTTTGTCAAATCGTACATTTCGTTACAGAGTCGGGAATACTCTCTCTTCCCCACACCCCATCCGTGCAGGAGTCCCCCAGGGCTCCGTAGTGTCCCCACTTATTTTCACGCTGTACACCAGCGACATTCCTAGAGGTAAAACGACCCGCATAGCCCTATTCGCCGACGACACGGCCATTTATTACTCCGGGCAAGACCCTGATTTCATCGCCCGCAACCTTCAGAGAGCAGCCAATGTGCTTGGCGCTTGGTTCCGCAAGTGGAGGATTGAGGTGAACCCCGACAAAAGTCAGGCGGTTCTCTACCTCAAATCTTGGTTAAAATGTCCCCCTCCCAGACCCATCACCATGTTCGGCAAGCCTATCCCTTGGGAGAAGCAAGCCAAGTATCTCGGAGTCATACTCGACCACCACCTGTCCTTCGCGGCACACATAAAAGCAGCCCGGAACCGGGCTGCCTTTGCTATTAGTAGACTCCACTACCTAATCACTGCAAAGAGCAAGTTGTCACTCAAGTGCAAGTTGCGTCTTTACACAGCAGTTGTCCGCCCCATTATGACGTACGCTTGCGTCGTCTTTGCCCATTCCCATCCCCGTCACATACACAGGTTGCAGACCTTACAGAACCGGTTCCTCCGGAAAATCACTGGTGCCCCCCCCTACGTCCGTAATGACAGTCTCCATCTAGACCTTAGATTGCCTACCATAGTTCAGTTCATGAAGCGTCTTTCCAAGCGCTTCTTTGACGGTGCTGTCAAGCACAAAAATCCCCTGATCGTATCGGCCGCCCGCTACAATCCATCCCGTATAAGTAGAGTTCGCCGTCCTCGGCATACCCTTGTCACCCCCGATGACCCTATTACCCTCCTTCAAGAAAGTAGTAGGGAAACAAGTACTCTTAGAAAATACAAAACCAGACCGCCGTCATTCCGACCTCGCCGCCGAGGTCCGTCGCGACGTCCCAGTAACGCTCCCCCCCGTCTCTTGCCAGAGCCAGCCCGCGACGCTGAGCCAGTAGCTTTAAACCAGCCCCTAAATAATGGAAATCCGATCCAGCCTGTCCCCTTGCTGCCCTCCCCCAGCGACGCCCTAAGCCGAGGCCCGTACCCCACAGGGGGTGCCCTTAGCGAGTGGTCGCTTAGTATATAAGCTTAGTTTAAGCCCCTGGCTGGAGGCCTTACATTCAAGGCATCCACAGGACTAGCCCGGTTAAGCAGTAGCCAACCTCCTAGGTTGAACTGCGAGATGCCCTATCAAAAAACAAAAACAAAAAAATTAGTAATTAAGCACAATTAAACTATGATTTAATTTTCTTTTTTTGCGCGCTTAGCCTTTGCTGGTTAATTAAAGTTGAACAACAACAATAATAATAATTAAAGTTGAAACAAAGGTATAACACAGTAAAAAAGCCGAATATTAAAAACATAATATTTTTAAATTTAGATACCTATTCTATTTATAAGCACAATTTAAATATTCATAAAATATTTAGGCGTTAAAGGCATACATACAACTCTTTGCTGAGATTAAAAAAAAAACAATCACCGCCGCAGGAATTGAACCACGTTTATAGTTTATTTGTGGAAATAAAATACTAGTAGAAATTAATGAAAAAAAAACCACGAGTGTGAATTACACTGCATTCTGAACCTAATTACAGTACGATAAAAGCTAGTTTTTGAGAAAAGAAAGTACATTGAAAAATTATAAACTGCATCATGTTTTTTCACACTTAGACCATTTTGCTTTAAATGAGTAAAATAGGTTCAGAAAAGCACGACAAAAAAATTGGGCAATCTTTAAATCATCATAATCTTTCTTTCTATAAGGAAAACCGTTCAGATTAACACAGACTAAATAATGAGTAAAATTGGTTCAATACAATGACTCGACAATAGGGAATATGCATATTTGTCTCAACTATTTTTTTCTAGATTCTTTATTGTCTTTACATTATACTTATAAGGTATTTTTTATTTACTTATTATTTAAACCCAGAAAATATTATTCAAGAAGTGATAAATAGGTAAGGGAGGGAAATTCAAACTTACAAAACGCGTCACCATTGGTCTAAACGAAATGGTCACGAGTCACGTCACGTCATTGGATGTATTCATACTGTGTTAGTAACTTAGTAGTGTTTGTGAGAAAAATTGTTTAAAACTGTATTCCTGTGTGATTCCTTGTGAATAATAATTTATATTTGTAGTCAATCTAGAACGATGACAGAAACTGGTTAAGCAGTAGCCAACTTCAAAGGTTAAACTGCGAGATACCCTACCAAAAACAACAAAAAGATGACAGAAACTGGTTTTGTCAAAGCATAATTGGATAATCTACCGAAAATAGATGCATTTAGAATGTCAGCATATCTGAATTTCAATGATGGAAAACGACATTTGACATACCTACTCCTAAAAGATATGGGTAAATTTTTGTAAATGTCTGATGGCCACACAATCAAGTCTTTTAGTTTTGCTGACATAATAGGTATAGGTACTTTTAGAGAAGAATCTAGTAATAGTACTTTGTGAATATCCAAATTCTAATGCCAATATGCTAAAGGACTCATTTAATTTAATTTTCTTGTGGGTTATTAATTTATGTATAGTAGGAAGTGGGATATTATCACTTAAAAGTTTTATTAAATGATATGTTTAGGTAATCCTAGCAATATTTTTGGCTCTTTTTCAATAGCAGTTAGCATGCTAATACACATTATGTTTCTTTAAATGTTTCTCGTTCTCTGAATCATCTTGCACTGAACTTAACTCAGATTAACAAGTTGGTGCATAATCAGCGTATGTAACAGAAGATTAAGATGATACTAGTATAGAAGTACTATCAGCCGGGTTATCAGCCAATAATTTTCTTTCTAAAACAGATAGTTTTTTTGGTGAAGTTCCGATATTGTGTGATGAAAGAAGTAATGATGACAGTCCTACATTTTTCTTTTCAGTAGGTATATTGACATTGACACGTTAACTTCTGTACTTTGGTTTAATATTGACTTGCACAGCTTTGTCACTCTGTAATTTATCTTCAATATAAGAAGTGCAGGGCTGTGTTTGATGATCATCACATACTTCAATACGGGAAGTACTGGGTCCTGCTTGATTAATATCACATAGTGGGAAGTACTTGCTTCGTAATCACTTCTTAGTGGAAGTTCATCTATTTCTAAAATATTACTACTTTTGATAGCATACTCTGAAAGAGCTTCATTTACCATGGTCATTCTTTCAACTGGTGGTTAGCATATTCCGTTTTTGACACAAAATATACGAGGAACAACTCCTTTCTTTAACAGTAGATTGCATTTTCCTCCATTCTGTTTTATTATGTTATATTCACTGTATCTTCCCTAGCCTGAAATAAATGATAAAACATCAAAATTTCGTAAAACCGCATTAGGAATAAGCAAGCTCTTTATAGATTTTGTTTTATGAACTTTGGTAAACTAGGTTAGGTTAGTTTTAGACCGAATTTTCTATTGCTTAATAGCTAATTCACATTTAGTTGTACATAAATATAGCATACTTACGTTAAAATTATCTTCACAACAAAATCCAACCGATAATGAAGATACATTCATTATCCCTTCTCATCATCTTACACCATTTTTTTCGTAGTTTTATATCGCGTGGAATACGAAAAAACAGTTTATCGGGTGTAGGTACTATTAATAGTGTTTTTGCACTTCGGTACTATACAATACTTGAAAGAAAGTTTTTTAACTTCTTCCGTGATTTGTATAGCAATTAAAACTGAAAATAAGTATGAAGTAACTGAAACTCTCTATAGTAAACAAACACGGGACACAACCAATGACGTCATCAAAAGCGCGCGCTAAATGGTAGCGTTTGAACGGCTCAAATTTATTCAAAGTTTTAAATTTCACTTTGAAAAATTATTTGACTATTTAAAAGCCTTTTTATATTTTTTTCATGATTAATTTAAGGAATAAAAAAAAACATGCATATTCCCTATTAAAGAAGTTCGTTATCAACTTATCATAGACACATGAATTAGAGAAGTTTAATTTTAGAGTCGTTATCTGTCTGTGTGCATTCGCGTGTTTCCGTCTGTATTATATCTCATTTGTGTTTACAATCATAGAGGCCGTCTGAAATTATAAGTATCCATCAATAATTATGCAGTATCACAAACTCGTTTGACTATTTTAGCGAACTGCGATCGTTTTTTTAATGCTTAGTGCACCGAAGTCCGTTTTTGTGAGTTGCTGTTGACCGATTATAAATTTATTACTTACACCAAGGTTATTTGGAGAAAACACTAATCTGCCATATCGGTGTGTGGCTAATAAGTGAGAGTTCGTCAATCACACATTTCATAGCTCTGAGATCTTGATCTCAACGTGAGGTTAACAGAAAAGTAAAAAAAAAATTACCAATCAAATAAAATACATGACAAAAAAACTGGTCCATCTCTCAGATTTCAACATCAAATCCTTATTTATTTTTTGGCAACCTCTTGAAATTGCAAATAAGACTAGATTTTGGAACTCATGACCATAAAAGGTCGGTCCTGTCGTAGTTGTGACATCATTATGTCAAAATATTATGATGCTAAAACAAAAACAAGTTTGGATCTTACCTTCATTTTCGCACAGGCTTTTTACGTAATGCCCAAACTACGATATATTAACTAGTAAAAGTTAACATTTAGTTAACAACATAACAAAATGTCATGCCTGTAAACCCCTAAGGGTTAGCCGTTCGATGTAAGTACCTATGTTCCTATTGGTGAGCTTCATTGATGAATATCAATGTTTATAGATGGAAAGGGAAAGAGATCGAGACGCAAAAGAAGACCAAAGAAAAAATGAATTGTGTGAGAAATGATTTCAAATTATGGAAATGAACGATAGCCCGACGTCAACTGAGGAGAATTTCCTCCATTCTCCTACACAAGTTGTGCCCAACCCAAGTAAATTCGGCAAGAGCAGGAAGATGATGTAAGGGATGTAGTAGGCTATCTACAAGTTTGTACGCTTCGATGTAGGAGGTAATCTTCGAAACTACTGATCCGATTCCGAAAATTCTTTCACTAATATGAAGCTTCATTATTCCCGAGTGTCATCTATATATGACGAAGGTGAAATTCGCACAGTTGGTTCTATACACGCCAGGGAAGGTTTCTGAATAAAACTAAAAAAGGAACACATTGCAACGCATCCGAGCACAGCTAGGAGGTTATATGCAAAAATCCGTCGCCAGCTAGTAGAATATAAATGTCAGTTTACGTATTGTAGCTCGTTTAAGTCTTCTCAATTACCGTCTTCATTAGTGACATTCAAGACTCTTGCATTTATTCTACTATTTTTGTAAATACTATGCTTTACAAATATACTTTGTAAAAGCCCTAAATACCTGACGGACAATGCACAGTCTGAGCCCTAAGCATTAGTAGTGGTGATACGCGGGTTCTGGAACACGAGGCCCGGCTCTGTCAATCCTGAAAAAAAAAACGATAAATGAAAAAAAAAAAATAATGTTATGTGTAGCTAGAGAACAATCAAATCGCTTCCGTGGTATACATACAGGGTGTAAACGGACCCTTCAGGAAGCCGTCAAGCAAGCATTATGTACACCAAACTAAGTAACTTTAAGTAAAAATGCTGGGATACGTCTTTTTTTTTGAGGTGAAACATCACGTTTTACGGTAGGACTCAATGTAACGCACTCAAAACATTGTGTTGATGGATGCATTGAATAGTACAGTATTTGAAGTAGAGCTCTTTTAAATGTTATAACATTAAAAACTTGTGTTTTAAAAAAAACTTGTGAAAATGTTAGAATTTTGACCCCCAATATCTCCGTAACTAGAAGGTTCCCAGGTATGGTCTAGAACAAAAAAAATATCGCAATGACGGGGAGAATAAGTACCTTTCGGCTTCCTTAAGGGTCTTTTTACACCCATTATAACGATATTTTAATGGATGAAATGTTCCATAGGTATTGTTTTACTTATGAAGTTATGACTGAAATATGAAGGTAAAGCAATGAATAAATAACTAAAGAACTACAATCTTGTTTTTGTTGTGGAATGACACAGAAAGTGATAAGCAAATCATCGTAATGGTGCGCCAATACGTAATTAGTAAGGAGCCAGGAACGCGAGGAACTTAATTAGTAATTAGCGGTGACCGGTTAGGTTACCAATAACCGTAATACCCGTAACAATAGAGCGACGCTAGATCCGTAATTGTTTTCTGTATCTGTGCATCCGTGCAAGCTACGTAAAAAAGGATGAGAGATTCGGAATCAGCGCATCCGAAAACCTTTGTGACACACCCAGGGATCGGCCTTGGACCTCGTGTTCCAGAACTAGCGTATTACCACTACTAGGTCTAGAACCATGTAATTTTACACAAGAGTTCCTTATGTTATAAAAGCAGCACTAAGTTTAGGAATTAAGAAAATGACGCAAACCTCCATACAGCAGGAAATGACTGTTGTACGGAAGTCATTCTTACTGATGGGAAGACCCATCGCGCACACGATGTTTTAGGCATAACAACGAGTAAAGAAAAGATGGATGGATTGTGTGAGTAATGATATGAAATTATGGAAATGAATATACAGCGTGTAACGGAAGGGGGGTTCAAAACAAACAACCAACTCAAACACAACAACTTTCCCCAAAGACAACAACTTTCCCCAAAGAACATAGGCCCTCCCATAGTAAATCAATCAGCTGGTAGTCAGTTTTGTAAGGGAGGGCCAATTTTTTTTTTCACATTTCGACCTATGTTGTTTGGGGAAAGTTGTTGAGTTTAATGAGCACATTCACCTCCTTCAGGGTTGATACCCCCCTTCCGTTACACGCTGTATAGCCCGACGCCAACTGAGGAGAATGGAGGAAGTAAACATGTTGAGCCTACCCCAAGTAAGTGGAGCAAGGGCAGGATGATGAGATGATGCGGCACATAACTGTGTCCCGTTTTGCAAAAACTAGCAAGCAATGTCTATATGTTATCTAATTGCCTACTTAATTACTATAGGTACTGTGGTGTTCACTAGAAACACTAGTTAGGGCTTAGAGTAAAACCACCAAATTATCAGTAAGTAGATGAACTATTTTAAGGGTACGTGCACTCGCTGCCCGGGATAAGTGAGGACTATTCGAGACGCAACCTTAAAGCTCACGCTACGTTTATAGTATATCATGGGTACTGTTCCTTCCAGTTCGAGTTCCCCACTCTATTTCTATAGCCCCTCTAAATATGCCATCTGCAGAATTAAAAGCGTTTTTTCCCCCTTAGCAAGAAACGCATCGGTACGCAAAGCACGCGATTCATGGCATTGGACTCACAGCGAGCCGTAAAGAACTAATACTCGTACTTGACCTCAAATATTATGTTAAAAGTTACTTTTCTTACTGCTCAATCAGAATACATAATTATCTTGCGTTAAAAAAAAATCATGCATGAGGTCCATCCCGGGTCTATTCCGAGGTCTGGCAAAGTGAAATTGGGTTTTTCCATCAAAAATTTCTCAGTAGCAGCTAAGGAGTATAGGTTGGCGCCCGGTTGATGGCAATAGACTCGCCCCCTATTACATGAGACTTAAACATAACTGGTGAAATGTAATACAGGCGTGATGTTCTGTAACAACAAAATGGAAATCCCATCCTTTCCTCAACCTGCACCAAAGTATTTACAGAACTGATGGGTTTTTCCCGTGAATCGGATACCATTTATCTGACGCTAGTGGGTACCTAATATCACTGTTTGGCAAACTGCAAAACAACGTTTTTAATTTCGTTCATAAAAACTCCAAAATCGTACGCGCCGCGCTGTTTATCTGTAAAAATGAGAAAAAAAACACCTCTTTTAAGATTAAGTACTCTCCCTCACCGGAGCATTCGCATGATTGTAATGTTATAATCCAAGATTCGATTCGGTGCATTACTTTTCAAAACGATGCTTCCGGTGAGCGAGCATTCACCTGTAATGTGATAATCCAAAATTAGATTTTGAACAAAACAAGTTACTCGTATCGTTACAAATGGTATCATTACAGGTAGCGCTTAAGCGCACTGTAATGCTCGGATCTCTTCACTCACTGATGTAATGCTCAAATCTGAACTGTAACATATCAGGCGAATGCTCCCGGTGAGGGAGTGCCTGTAGGTAAAAAAATTTTGACCAAATGTACTGTGATATTATTCGATCGCTCTGTAGGGTTTCTGAGTGTAGTTGCGAGGGTAGAAACGCCCCTTACGTTTTTAGTGATACGATTAACGTTCCGAAGACGTTATCATCATTCCAACACAGCTGAGTAGGCATTATCTATTTTATGCCATTCTTTCCTGGTCTGTATGAGTCTCAAACAGGTATTACCCACGATCTTCTGAATGGCATCCCGTCTGGCCGTTGGACTGCCAACACGTCGTCTACCGTTACTTGGTAATCCTGAACTTAATGCGTTGACGTAATTGTATCATACTCACAATCACAATTCTCTTCATTTTGATAATAAACCATTACTTCATACGTTTGTGAGCTCGACAATGTTGGTGAATAAATAACGCAATGAATATCATTGTGACAACTCTCACAATGAAAGTAAATCCGATTGTGAGTGTATTACGTAATTAGGTTGCCAGCGGGGACATGTCATACTTTTAGCACGTAGAAATAAGAGACCTGAAATATGCAGATAAGATTTTACACCACTATTTTATTGAATCAACCTAATTTTAGTTTAATAAATGAATTGATTCAATCATTTTGTTTCCACCGTCGCACTAGAAATGTGAGACTTTAAGGTGAATGCTCCAACCCAGCCCGCGAAATTCAAAATTTCTTGGGTTTTTTGCAATTTGCAGGCCAGTGCTAGGTTGTATGTTGATTAAAATATTATTCGCGGCTGTAAGACATATGTAGTTACAGAATTATAATCATCAAAATCACCAATACAACCCTCCAAGTTCATAAAGCTGTAGGAATGACTTTTTTCTGTTTTTTTTTGGTCCTACGCCTTTATGTAGTTGGAGGGTTGTATTGGTGATTTTGATGATTATAATTCTGTAACTACATACGTCTTACAGCCGCGAATAATATTTTAATCAACATACAACCTAGCACTGGCCTACAAATTGCAAAAAACGCAAGAAATTTTGAATTTCGCGGGCTGGTTGGAGCATTCACCTTAATAGAGCTGCTGGCTGTGGTCGTTGGTTCATAATAATTACTATGGTGCTATCCGTGAGCCCTATGACTTGAATGGTGTTCTATCACAGCATTCAGATCTTCCGAATTCATTGAGTGTTGGCTTCTTGGTTATTTTATTCTATTGATTTATTTGAGTAACGATAGCATAGGCAGGCTATAACAACCAAGTGAAACAAATGGCCTTGTGAAACACACTAGATTGGCCCGCCCAGTAACTTTTACGGTAAAATAGTACCTAGTTGTTTTTTCATTCATACCGATAGAGATTTGAAAGCTTTTATTCACATCAAGGCCTTCAAATCTCTATCGGTATTCATAATTTTAAATATAGCTCTGTAATATTATAAAGACAATTTGCCCACTCACGAAATCCCACTTAAACTGTCGTGAGAGATAATCAATAAAGGAATCAATGTTTGACGATGATATTTAGTTTATATCAGGAGTCAACCAGTTTTAATGAACCTTTAGGTGAAAGAGTCATACCTTGATAACCCAACCATAGACACTCACCCATTGTAAATTAATCCATCATCTCGTTGTGCTCATGGTGATATAACTGAATGATTTCATAGTTTTGTGGTAACTTTAAGTCGTTATTTGCAATAGAAACAGTAAAGACACAGTGTTACGAACTAAGCAGTAAGTGGGTAGAATCTGATGTGAGCTGAACAAAGATTTTGATGGAGCCAACACTGAAAACGAAATCACTAGCGAATTTTACTATAAATTAAAATAAAATTACCTCCTCGGTAGTGGTGGTCGTAATACGAGTAGCTACTGCTCAGCATGAGATCCTGGTTTGGATTCCCAGGTCCAGCAGTGTTTTTGAGTTTTACCATCAGGAATTTTTCAGAGCAGTCCGCGTTTTAGAGCAGAGCGTGTGGGTTTGTGGAATAAACTCCTACTACTCGACTTCTACTTAACTGTCGATATGTGATATGCTTCGGCGAACAAAGACGTGGATGATCCATTATGTTATGTCATATTCAACAACATTAACATCCTCCATCCAGCATCTCGTCCAGTTGTCCACAAATATTCTTTATATCTTTATCATAACTATCAGTCTGCTGCGCAAAGGTTTGTCCCTAATACTGGTAACCTTGAACATAGGTACGCATAATCAGCATATAATGTTCCCATTGCTGCGGCACAGCCCTCCTCTCCATAAGAGGGTAGTAATCCACCACGCGAGCCCAGTGCGGGTTGGTAAATGTCTTCCATTTATTGTTTCTAGAACATACCGGTTTCCTCAAGATGTATTCCTTCGCCGTTTTGGGAGCAGATCTGTAAGGGTGTGAATTATAACTATATCTTTCTGTTGCAGCAATCTTATCCCTATACCTACGAGACAAATTGGGGTACAGCGACAATGGAGCCACAGTCATTTACCACGTGTTCACTATGTTCGCCTACTTCTTTCCACTACTCGGTGCCATGATAGCAGATGGCTGGTTGGGGAGGTTTAGGCAAGTATTTCTATATATTCACCTTTTCTAAAAGAAACTTTACATGTTTTTTGAGAGTTTTGAAAAGTCAGAGTGCTTTTAGTGCTTAGAGGAAGCCTTCTTGTCACAGTTCAGCTGCTGACTATTTTTGTGACTATGTGTTTGTTTTGATTCTGACAGTCAGAAATAAGAGGCCGTTGGTACATGGCAGAGAGATTTTTCTTTCTACCATAAACCTACCCAATTATATATAATATATCCTATATTTCTTTTATTAATAGTTTTTACCTGCATAACTTACATCTTTGCTTTGTAGTGTGTTTTCTAATCACACAGCGCACTTTCTAGGTATTTACTAGGTAAATATAAACTTAAGAAGTTTTCTTAACCACGTTCAATACATAGTATTTAACTTTGTCATAATTGCCTATGCACAGAAACTATTAAAGTACCTACGAATACATAGAAAGTGAGTTAACTGCCGTCATTTTCTAGGCTAATAAGTATTTTAATTGCAAGAAATTAACGTTTAGGTTGGAGACAAACAGATCATTACACTGCACTAAAATGACGATGTTTTCTGTTCATTTGTTCATCATCTTCCTGCGTCATGCTATCATTAAAGACTTTTTCTTTCTTAATATCATTCCTCAAACAATCTCTCTTTTGTTGGGTCTTCCTCTCCCTCTCCATTTATCAACATTTATATTCATCACTCTTTTAGTCACATAGTTTGTTTGTTGTGGACATTAGATAAAATTAATCAATTATTTTATCTTTGTGTTTTTATTTTACTTTCTTTTTCAGGACTATAATGTATTTATCGTTAGTGTATGCAGCCGGAAGTACATTAATATCTGTCAGTGCAATGCCACAGCTCAACTTGCCGACCATGTAAGTATTATAACATAATAATTCATCATCATCATTCTCTCAATGTATTTGGGGTTTGAGTCTCCTAATGAATATATTGAATAAGACTGCCAGCATTAGCAACATACAAAGTGTGTGATGTGTTATATGATGTTGGACCTGCAAATGGATTATTTAATTCATCGATATAAAAAACTTTGTAATGGGATCCCTGATCGCACCAATATTGATAATTATAGGCCTATAAAATTAATTCCACTAATGGGAAATAACTTTGAAATAGTTATGTATGATAAAATTAATATCTACGTCAGTAAAAATAATATTCTTTCATATAATCAGTTTGGATTTAGGTAGAGTAGTTCCACTACGTTGGTTTGCTTTACTTTAGTAAAATTCAGTACAGAAGCACATAATAACAAAATGTCAGCACTGTCAGTATTTCTGGATATGAGCAAAGCTTTTGATTTTGTCTCACTTAAACGATTACTTTACAAACTTGAGAGATATGGCGTAAGAGGTAAAGCGCTTGATTGGTTTAAAAGTTATTTGTCAAATCGCCAGAAAAGAACATTAATATCAAAAATTTCAAATAACATAAAGATTACATATGAATCTGAAATTAAAACTAACAGTTGCGGTGTACCACAGGGGAGCATTTTAGGGCCTTATTTATTCATAATAAACATTAATGATCTCTGAAATGCACATTATTTGCCGACGACACGACATTAACCATTTGATGTTTAAACGAGTAACATTGAAGCAAAAACTAATAATGAATTACAAAATGCAGTGCAATGGCTGCAGGAGAATAATTTACATGTCAATCTAAATAAAACTAAAATTGTACAGTATCAAACCCAAATAATACTAAACTTAATCCGATTTCAATACTTTGTGAAAATATCGTTGAACAATACCTACAATCAACTTCATGTTTAGGTATCAGTATTGATAACAAATTAAACTGGAAAGAACGTGTCGAAAAAATATGTAGTAAATTGAACAGATTTGAATTCGCTCTTCGTAAATTAAGACGTATAGCCAGTAAAGAAACACTAAACTACTTAAACGAAGTAAATTAAACGACCCGTTTCGAGTCCTTTCATCACTATCTTACTTCAGTCACCAAGACACGTTTCTCGTCAATTCTCGCAATTAGTCCATTTTAGTCGTGGAGTGATATATTTTAAACATAAAGAGACAGTGTGTGGACAGGTGCATTTATGAATAATTGAGGTTATTTTATTGATTGATTACTTACTTCTTCTGGACAATACACTTATTAATTCGATAACAGTGTGCTATCGCGTAATATTGTTGCATTTAATGTATTATTAATCTTACTCATAATATATTATCTGATGCTAATTGATAACTAATTACAAAACAGACATCATCTAACTGTCATTCAATATCTATCCATGTCTTATTATGTGTAGTGTAATTACTAACCATTGACGACGTCATAATCATGATACCTGCTTTAATTAAATATCACAATAAGGAAGGTATACCAGTTCAAAGGAAAACTCTAATAGGTCTAATACTGTTGTTGCTTCTTTCAGGGAATTCACAATCGTAGCTCTCCTGCTGATAGCCTTCGGGACTGGAGGCATTAAACCTTGCGTATCAGCATTCGGAGGAGACCAGTTCAAATTGCCCGAGCAAGAAAGATACCTGGGCTATTTCTTCTCTCTCTTCTACTTCGCTATCAACGCTGGTAGTCTCATCTCCACGTTCTTGACTCCCATCTTGAGAGCGGATGTCCACTGTTTCGGTGACAATGACTGCTATTCACTGGCTTTTGGAGTGCCAGGGATATTAATGATCGTTTCTATTGGTAAGTAAAATAAATTGAAGTACTGTGTAACATCCTAAACACTACAAAAATACTAAGCAGATTTCTAATTCATTTACAAAATATGAAAAAGCATAATATTTCCAAGTTTTTTTCTCGATTCTTGGGGATGCCAATTCGCTGGAGGAAAAAACGTTGTCCCATTCGTATGATTTAACTGAGTCTACAGTCTATTGTTAAGAATAAAACGTCTGAACCGATTATACCGGTCAAACTAAAGAATGAAAAAAGCAAAACAAAACAGAGTCTTATGACCAAAATATACCTACTTGAAGTAGTGAAAGTAAACCGACGGCACATTGAAACAGGTGTTTTGACACACTACCCTATGAGGCAACTACTAGTACCGTTTTTAAACTGTAACTAAAAGGTACATAATTTAACAATTAAGCCAATAAAAATGGAATTAGGAAAAAATATAACGTCAAAGTAACAAACAGAACAAAATGTGAGAAAAAAACGACAATTTCATAGTTAAAGACGTTCATATTCAGACAGCCAGGTTTCACTTTTCAGTGACCATATTCATACTCCATGAAATGTGCCGATATGTTAAGCTAAGCTTCCACACATTGGCACTCCGTACGCCCGGTAGCCCCATAAACATTCCCATGAAATAACACAACTGCAATGTGTTAACATGTAGGTACGAGAATATCAAATTCCAAATTCAAAATTATTGAACGCTTGCGAATAGGGAATATGCATGATTTTTTTTTATTTCTAAAATTAATCGATTACATCTTTATAACATAGAAAAAAATATAAATAGGCTTGAAAACAGTCAAATTATTTTTCAAAGTGAAATTTAAAACTTTGAATAATTTTGTGCCGTTCAAACGCCACCATTTTGCGCGCGCTTTTGATGACGTCATTGGTTATGTCCCGTGTTTGTTTACTATAGCGTTTCAGTTACTTCATACTTATTTTGTAGTTTTAATTGCTATAAAAATAGTGGAAGAAGTTAAAAACCTTCTAACATGTATTGTATGGTACCGAAGTGCAAAAACGGTATTAATAGTACACCCGATAAACTGTTTTTTCGTACTCCACGCGTTGTGAAACTACGAAAAAAATGGTGTAAAATGATGAGAAAGGATAATGTATCTCCATTATCGGTTGAATTTTGTTGTGAAGATCATGTTAACGGAAGTATGATATGTTTATGTACAGCTTAGTGTGAATTAGCTATTAAGCAGTAGAAAATTCGGTCTAAAACTAACCTAACCTAGTTTACAAAAGTTCATAAAAAAAATCTATATAGAGCTTGTTTATTCCTATTGTGGTTTTACGACATTTTGATGTTGGTTATGGAAGATACAGTTAATTATACTGAATATAACATAGTGAAACAGAAAGGAGGAAAATATAATCTACGGTTAAAGAAAGAAGTTGTTCCTCTTAAATGTATTTTTGAGTCAAAAACGCAATATGTCACTACCAGTTGAAATAATGGCCGTAGTTAAAAGGCATAGACTATCAATGTTAAATTAAGCTTTTATGTATGCTATCTAAAGTAGTAATATTATAGAAATTGGTGAACCTCCACAAAGAAGTGATTACGAAGCAAGTCCTAGTACCTACTTCCCATACAAATGTATGTGATATTAATCAGGCAGGACCCAGTACTTCCCATATTGAAGTATGTGATGATCATCAAACAGAGCCCTGCACTTCTTATATTAAAGATAAATTACAGAGTGACAAAGCTGTACAAGTCAGTATTAAACTGAAATACAGAAATAAAGGTGTCAATATACCTACTGAAAAGAAAAATGTAGGACTGTTACCATTAACTCTTTCATCACACAATATCGGAACTTCACCAATAACACTATCTGTTTTAAAAAGAAAATTGTTCGCTGATAACCCGGCTGATAGTACTTCTATATCATCTTATTCTTCTGTTACATCCGCTGAATATGCACCAACTTGTTCATTAAATTAAAAATCATAAATTAATAATTAATTAATAGAAATTCAGATATGTTGACATCATAAATGCATCTATTTTCGGTAGATTATCCGATTGTGCTTTAACAAAACCAGTTTCTGTCATCGTCCTAGATTGACTACAAATATAATATTCACAAGTAATCACACAGGAATACAGTTTTAAACAATGTTTCTCACAAACACTACTAACACAGTATGAATATCGACGCCGATACATCAAATGACATGACCATTGACGTCACGTTTCGTTTCGACCAATGGTGACGCGTTTTGTAAGTTTGAATTTCCCTCCCTTATTTTTCACTTTTTAGATAATATTTTCTGGGTTTAAATATTAACTAAATAAAAAAAAAACCTTTTACGTATAATGTAAAGACAATAAAGATTCTAGAAAAAAATATTTGAGACAAATTTAAATTTTATGCATATTCCCTATTACCCTTGGTGCAATAGCCACATGTCCAGATCATATCGAGATTTCTGTGCTACGTCCAAGTTAAATAATAAATACTTGTTTATTTACGCACAAATTTTCTCATTGATAACGTAAACCACATTAAAATCCATATTCATGAATGTTAAGGGATCAATTAAACACAGAGACACGAAAAAGAACTTAGTTTTAGGTATGTATTAAGAGATAATCGGAAAATTATTGTATTTTTCAACAAACCAGGCGATGTCTAAATATAATACACACACTCACCCCCACACTCACACACACTCACCCTCAACACCACATACACCAACACACACATGCCCACATCACTCAAACTCCACATAAATCACCTACTCAATAACACCCACACACTCATAAACACTTCTTACTCACGTATAGACCATTTGCTTCTTATATTATAGGTAATTTAATTTTAAACAATGTAGCATTTAAGTTAGTTAAAAGTCATTCAAAATTTTATTAGTAGTACAACCATCCATATTTTCTTTGTTGGCATTTTATTGCTAAAATATCGAGGGCACTGAAAACTGAAATACAGGCATTGCCTAGTTCGGTTGCAGTGGCTACATCCACTTATTAGAAATGAATACTGCTAAACTATTTTATTTTCTTTTTTATTTTCATCGAACTCGAAACGATTGGGACTATTTTTTCAAAAAGTAACAATAAAAAGAAACACGAAAGAATAAATTTAATGTTTTTTTTTGTGAAATAATGAGAATCGATCGATGAATGAATTTTTCAATGGGTATCGTTCGCATGTGTTGCCGATCGTGGATACGTTTTACACAAACATATGCATTTGAGTTCTCATTATTTAAAAAAAATACATTAAATTTATTCTTTCGTGTTTTTTTATTGTTATTTTTTTAAAAAATAGTCCCAATCGTTTCGAGTTCGATGATCGAGTTCATGGTGTTCGGTTCCAGAACGACCTAAAAATAATGGTGGTGGTGTATGGGTAATAAGCCTTGGTGGCTAATGAGCCTTTTGTATCAGTCAATTAATCAACAATTCAACAGTACTGTAGTTATAGCTTATTTTGTACTAGCTGTTACCCTCGGCCTTCGTTCGCGTGCAATTATTATTAAAAAAGTATTACTTCCCTTTTTGAATAGGATTTTGTTACCAATTTCTCGACCCGAAGAATAATACCAGATATTTTACTACCAATTCAGTGCCATTTGTACAGTCGGGGTATTTTCCGCCTGATTAGTTTTAAAAAAATCCGCATAAATCATGCGTAGGCGCCAAGCCACGCCCGCTGAAATTTTAGGCGTATTAGGGAAGCGTTAAGGCAATTAGTTGCAATCTGCACCTTACAAAGTATGGATTAATAATTACATGTGGTAGGTACAACTAATTTCTGAGTATATCGCTGCTCTCCTAGCTAGATTGCTGAGCAATCTGTATTTAGGACAGACAGTTTCGACTCCATATTTGAGTATCACAATTGTCATGTCTAGTACTTTAGGCGCTTATAATTTAATATAAAACAAAACACAAAAACTAAATCAAAATCTTAAAATTTAAATTAAGTAAAATAAAATAAAACGAGGAGTGGTGAGTCGAGTGAGTGCGTGTGTGCTTATGTATGAGTATTTGTGTGTGAATGTGTTTGTGCATTTGAATAAAAGGAAATAGGGCTACTTTCAGGTAAGTGTTACTAAGTACTTTTCAGTCTCGTCGTAGGTTTTGTTCAGGAGGAATTCACGGAGAGCAAGTTTGCATTTGCTGTGTGTTAAATTATAGATCAAGGACGCGTTAATTTTATTGTACAAGGAAGGGCCAAGATAGTAGAATAATTAGATTTAAATGAAGGCGCTTTTTATAAGAATTAGTGAATGACTGATTCTAGACTGATTATATTATAACCTTGTATTTAATATTTAATAAGCAATAAAACATATGGTAACAACTGTGTTATGCCAAGGAAGTTGGGTAGGCCTTTGGTGTGGGACGCAACTTGCGTCGACACCCTTGCGCCATCCCATCTTCCTAGCACAGTGGGCTGCGCTGTGGCGGCTGCTGCAGGTGCTGAAAACCTCTAACGGCGCAAATACAATAATTTAATTGGTAGTTATGTGTTTGAGCCGTTTGGGGTTGAAACACTAGGGCCATGGGGTCCGAGTGCCCACCTAGTTTTTCGGGAAATCGCCAAGCGGTTGGTCGACTCTTCACGTGACCAGAGGGCGAGCCTATTTTTTGGCCAAAGAATCAGCATTGCCATCCAACGTGATAATGCTGCCAGCCTTCTGGGCACTTTTCCTGTTGACAGCGATGCGGACGAATTTTTGGATGCCCTGTAACCCTTTTATACTTGTACATATTTATTTCTATTATAGTTTTGTAGTTTGTAAATAATTAATATTTTGATTAAAGAACAATAGTAACAACTGTTAATTTAATTCTAGAGAAGTTTTTGTTTATTTTGCCTTTTTATTTAAAAAAAATCTATGCACGGATATTATCGTTTTGTCGTAACGGGCGAACTCGAATACTTTCTCGCTTACTCACGCACTATCTGTTTCAATTTCTTAGGTTGGTTTTAAAGAAACAATGGTTGCCACTGTGTAGTTATCAGTATTAACTTAAAAAATATATAATTATACTGATTATTGACCGAAATTCTCTTTTAAGTGGAGCTACTTCTTACGGGAATTAGTGACTGACTGATTATATTATAACCTTGTTTTTAATAAGTAATAGAAAAAATATTATTTACCGACTGTAAATTTAATTCTAGGGAAGTTATTGTTTATTGTTGTCTTTTTATTATTGTTTTTTTTAATGTTTACTCACAAATAATTTTGATGTTTTGCATATATTGCAAAATGTTTAAGTATAAGTACTGTTATTAGTGGCTGGTTTCATCTGAAGATCTTTTTGATCTCTTAATTATTAAAAAAAAATATTTAGATTTTTTAATAAGAACGAGCTAAAAACCAGTTCTTTCGCATATTTGTTTGTCATTGTTATGAGTTTTTAGTTATTTCTTATTGTATTGTTTTGTATTTAAATCTACCACCAACAGTAGATCGTAATTTTGTAAAGAATTACATCAATGGACTAACTATTGTTTATAAAAACTGTTGCCTTGTCACACGGAGGTTTTTTATTTGTTTAAACTGGTTATAAGTTGATTCTGCTACTTGGTTTTTGATTTTGTATTTAACCTTTTTACTGTATCCAATTCCTATATTGGACCCAATAAACATTTTATGAATATCTCTAAATGCCTAACCGATAATAGGATTTAACTAATCAAAGTTCTAGTCAGAGTAAAATATCTCAGTGAGCGAACTTCGCTCAGGACAAATATTAACTGACGACGAATTTTCCCAGAGATGAGATCTAGCTAGATCAACTTTTTACCCCCTAAAGCCCCATTATTTATCTCGAAATCGTTATAGCCGATTTAGAGAAATTAAACGCGATTACCTACTGATACCTATTGCGTATTAATAGTGTAGGATAAAAAATTCTATGATAAATTAAAAATTAATTACAGAAATCTTTGAATTTTTAATTTACAATTACCGACACACACACACATCATTAGTAACGTAAGCCAATTTCAAGTAAGGTTTTTATTCCAATAATATCAGTTTGAGAATAACAATAAATCTCGTTCGGCGTGCGCCCGTCAGTGCGCTCTGCCGGTCGGGGTTGTCTTTCATTCATTATTTCAATTCAATGTCAACGGGGCGGGGCTAGAAAGCGCTTCAATGTTTTGAGTGCAAGCAAAAATCAGCTTAGTGGTGATCAGGCGGGTGTGTCCCTAATAGTACAGTCAGGCAAAGTGATATTTTAATTCTAAATAACTTATTATACATAGAATATTTAATATTTTGTTGTCATACATAATTCATCCTGTTAGTCAGTTATTTCGTTTAAAAAATGTAGCTTTTACAAAGATAGCCTCTACCTCGATTAAGCTGGTTTTCTGGAAATAATAGACAAAGCGGTTCGTATCTATTGTTCAAACTGGTTCTGCCTCTTTCTAGAGCGGCAAAAATGCAAGTATGTAGGGTGCCGATATGTTAAGAAAGTGAAGTATGTATGGTATTATAATAAATATGGTAGTATACAATTTCAAATCAACGTTTTTTAATATAGTATAATATTAAAAAAAGGATAAGTATTTACTTGTGTTTAATTATGTTATAGATTTATTTATCCAAACATTACTTAAATTTTACACTCTCTGTGGTGGAAGCGACGAATCGACGTTTTTACGCCTATCAAAACAGAAATATCCAGATATTATTCTTCGGGTCGAGTCTAAGCGGGTCGAGTGGGCGCGGGCCCCCAATTTCAAGAGTTTTAATTGTTTTTCACGGAACCCTAATTGGTTTACTAAAATAAAAGTAGCCTACGTTAGACCTTATAAGATAAGCTATCTGCTGTCGGCCCAGCCGTTTCGGAGATTAGACGGAACAAACAGACAGACCGACAAAAACAGAAAAAATGTGTTTTTGTTGTAAGTGCCGTATATATTTTCATATTATTATGCACTTATAGTAAAAGCTGTTATTTTGATGTTACAAACAGACACTTCAATTTTATTTATTTGTATAGATTGAAAATTAATAAATGTTCCTTGATTTGTGTACTTAATAAAGAAGATTGATAGCGTTAAAATTATAACAATATTTTTTGTTTGCAGTGTTCTTCGTAGCCGGCAAAAAACTGTACATAATAAAGCAGCCCGCAGGAAATGTACTCGGGAAAGTGTGTTCATGCATAGGTGTGAGTATACACAACATGTACATAATGTTATGTATTTATTTATTTATTAAAACTTTATGCACATAATGTACAAAGGCGGACTTAATGTCTTGGGCATTTTCTACCAGTCTACCTTAGGGTGATGCAGAGACAAAACAGTAGGTGCAATAGTACAGAAAATACTTCACTACTTCTTTACTTCTTTGTTATTCACTGTACTTTCTCAAAAATTGTTGAAAGATGATATGGCTTGAAAAAGATGTAGTAAGTACCTACTTAGATAACGTCTGATAGAGATTTTTGGACGAAGATAAGCTGGCCTGGATAAATTTTTTGGACACAATGGTATCCTTATCTAAAATTCTGAAATCAAAACTTTTGAGTTTTCTCTACCTGATTAATTAAAAAATCTTAAATGTCCTCACTAACTATCATGGCGTTTCCTACACATGACTTGCAAAATGTGGATGTACTATTAGGTACACCTCAGCCTAGCCCTTCGCGGATAACAGGCTTGATCCTATATTATGTTATGTCTTCTTCGTGGCACTAGCGCGACATTGTATTATATTTTTAGTGACCCAAAACTTCGCGTGTATAAGCAGATGTATGAACGTGGACGAGGCGAAAGGAATATGTAAGGATTCTATGGTTTCTGCCTACCCCCAAGTGAAAAGGCGTTAGGGAGGACATTATACGTTTAAACAAGGGAAAATCGTTCTCATTTGTTATTCACGTTAATCATCAGTCATCAGTTCATCACCGAAGCTATCATTTCGCTCTTCAAAGTGTTGAATAGCTCTCTTATATACTCAGTAATTGCGTAATTACAACAAGAATGAATGTTTATAAATAGGTAAGTAGTAACATTTGCAGATACTTATCTTCATGAAGGCATGGGTGGATATAGGACTTCAATATTAATGAAGGTCCTTAGGCCCACTTCATTTATATCTAGGTATTCGCAATAACTGTGTTACTGCTGTAACATACTGAGATTGTTTATTATTTCAACCGATAATAAACTAGTTCAAACTAAGTACATAGGTTTAAAGAGACTCAGGAAAATTCTCCTTAAATCTCAAGTTTCACTTTTTATTAAATTACTTGTCCCGCAGAATGATCTTGCTCAATCCACAATGAACATTATTTTGCGAATAGAAACCTAAATGATAGAATATAAAATCTCAAAACATGCAAGCAATACTATCTAATACAAAATTAGCAACGACTAACCGGGTGGTTCAAGGTTCCATTCATTGATCTATCAAATATGAAAAAGAAGACTATGAAAATAGCCTGAATTAAGTTTGGCTTGTGTACATTGTGCCTATTCCAGGCAATCTTCCACAAGCTATCCGCTAAACATAAATAACATCACGTTTTTAAATCCATTAGTAGGGTTTCAGAACATACCTACATTTCGCCAGATAGGAGCAGCCCATTGCCATCATCCGAGTACAAATCCAGACACGGAGTCTGGCTTTGTGCTCGGCTGCTACTGAAATCGAAACTATTACTACCAAGAGTGGATTTTGCAATTTTGCAAAATACGAGACAATGCGTTATAAGAAAAAAAAACTTGGGTTTATCCGTACCAATAAGAGGATAATGACACAATAATCTATTTCTCAGCACGCTGCAGTCAAGTCATGGAAAAGCAAGGAGAAGCGCGAGCACTGGCTGGACCATGCCGATGACAAACACGACGCCAACCTCATCGAGGATGTGAAATCGCTGCTCAGGGTGCTGGTCCTCTTCATACCGCTGCCGGTCTTCTGGGCTCTGTTCGACCAGCAGGTAAGGAATAAACAAAGAATAGAATAGCCGAATTCACAACTGTCGTAACACAAAAATAAGCAGTTTTGAGATATCCGCATTTAAAGATTTTTGTGTGTTTACCGATGCCTTCCGTAAAAAAAACTGTCGCTTGTGCTATTCGGTAACTTATATTCGCATTACACTTATGGCTGTTTTCGCAATTATAGAGCAAAGATAATTGAAGTTCACGTGGGTTTAAAATTTTTATGTTTTATGACAGTTTTAGAGCACATGCGAAATATTCAGGCTCAACCTATACCAAAAAAAAATTATATTCATTACCACCACCATAATTTTATATTTTCTTATGACACAGGGCTCAAGATGGACCTTCCAAGCAGACAGAATGGAACAGGACATAGGTTCTTGGACATTAAAGGCTGATCAAATGCAAGTGCTCAATCCCCTACTCATTCTTGTATTTATTCCTATTTTCGAAGTGGTAAGTATCCATCTTTACTAAGAATTGGAAAAAGAAGTATCGGATTTACAGCAATTCTAAAATATTCGTTATATTTCAGGCAATTTATCCGTTCCTGACTTGGCTCAAGCTTGTAAGGAAACCTTTGCACAAAATGGTATGGGGAGGCATCCTGGCTGCCTGCGCCTTCATCATCTCCGGAATTGTAGAACTTAATTTATTGGTAAGACTTTATTATGTCGTTATCTCTATTGTTGAGTTTGCCATAATCACTTAAGCCACAGTGTTAAAAAACCGGTGCCGTTGGCGAATCTCAAAACTTTCAGAACCACTGTACAGCAATTGCGAACATTACTTGACTACTGAGACCAGTCAAGTATAAAAAGGTTAATGAGTTATAGCGCTAAAGGCTGCCAAAATTTCTGCTCAATGATACTCGTAGTCTCGATTAGATATTATCATCATCCGCTGGCGTTTCAACCGAACTGTCGATACTCGTAACATGGCGGCACGCTGAATGCAGGTTTATTTATGCTTCTCAGGGAAATCAATTTATTCATGCCAATCACTATTATAATGTATAATAGTGATTGGCATAAATAAATCGTTTTGCGAAATAAGATCTAAAGGCCGACTAATCTAATATTATTATTAAAAGATAGATATTAAATATTCAAAGTTTTGTTGACTGGGATTCTTTCTCCGAAAGCTAATAGCAATTGCTAGTATGGATACAGATTTTTTAGATACATAACTACATTGACTAATTCCACAACAATACTTTCACGACTGTGTTCGAGAAGGTTTAGGTATGTCTTACAAGCTGATGCCCGCGGCTTCGCTCGCGTGTAGTTCTTTAATTGTCCCGCGGGATAAAAAGTATTTTTTGTATTAATCCAGGTTACTTACTAGTATAACCACTAGTGTACCATGTATAATTTCATCCAAATCCGTTCAGTAGTTTCTGTATGAACGAGTAACAACATCCTCACAAACTTTCACATTTATAATAGTAGTAAGATTCATTCTTAAGATCCTCAGGCCCAAGAATATGTATATATTTTTGTTGCAGCCGACGTACGGGACACCAGTAACGGAAGGATTCGCTCAATTGAGGGTGTACAACGGATTCAATTGCAATTTCACGCTCAACATTGCGAACCTTAACACACTGGAGGTGAACGCAACCCGCAACTTTGAAATCGGTCCCCTCTCGGCCTACGAGAACCTTAACATCTTCGCTGATGAATTTGTAGATCTACCCTATTATCTACAAGGAGAACCCGACACGGAATGTGCTGGTACAACATTCAGCGGATACTTCCATCTGAAAGAGAAAACTGCAAATTCTTTCTTTATCAATAAAGAAGGAATTTACAATTTCACAGACAACAACGAAAAAGCTATCGACGGAGTTAGTGTTAGGTAAGCTTTATTTTAATTAAGTGATCATCACACTATAGCTCGTCATGCTTCGGTTTACAACGCAGTTCTTCATAATATCGTTCATAAATACCATTCCAAAATTCATATAATGAAAGTTCTGGTTTGAAATCAATCGTTGTAAATGATTTTCGTATTAGTAGTACATTATTGCCTTCTAAACTCATCGGCGGCCATGTCATGTTGCTGACATAACTTGAAGGGGTAGGATAGCCATATTTTGCAAAGTTGGCCCATAATTCTGACATTTCTGTAATGAATGTTTTGTCACTGTTGTTCTTTTCACGATTAAATTTCACATAGGTTTCCCAGAGTGGCTCACACTTAAGAACGTAACAAATTTCATCGCCAGTTGCCACGCCTTTTACTTTTGTTTGTGAATCGGCAAGTGAAGTTGCTTTAACTGCGTTAAGAGATCCCCTATAATCGAATTTGTACATAAACATATTGGGGTCGCCATTACTTAGTTGCAAATATGTTTTAATGAACTTTATTATTGGAAACTTAATAAGATCTGATGTGTATCTCATGAAGCTATGAAGTGATTTTTCGGTAATACCACCTCTAAAATATCTGTCTTTTATTTGTTCAGCAACACGTTTGTAAACTTGCGATGTATTGTTGTAACTACACCCGTCAGAAAATGGCACCAAGAACTTAAAAAACTTTCTAAATAGTCTCAAGAAATATGGATTTTGTATAAACGGTATGACTTCTGATATGCTTTCTTGGGTATTAAAACCTATTAGTAAAGGTTTTAGTTTTGTGCTTTGCATAATATCATAAAACTCTTTTGGAGTCCGTGTCAGGAGAGCAGTTCTAGATTTCTTCTCAAGAATTGGCGTGAACGGTACTAAAGGTCGCTGGTAGTTTTGCATTTCCGAACGAGTGTAGATACTCTGCGAAGCGTCAATTATGTCTTTGGTTCCTGCTTTACTTATTTTTAAGTGCTTTATAGTAAGTTCTTGATTTAGTCTGTCTCTCTCTAATTTATGGTCACCTTGCAATAAAGAAGGAGAGTAAATCGCACCACTCTGTAAAATAATTTTGGAAAATAGCTTACTTGCTTCTGTTATCAAAAGCAGTGATATGAAAGTTGCAGCGGAATTACTGCCCATCATAGTAATGTTTTCTTCATCACCACCAAACTGTTTAATATTCGTTCTAATCCATTTCAAAGCCATGACTATATCTTTCAGTCCCATGTTTGCATGAGAGTCATCATCATTCAGTTTTAGAAATCCGAATGCTCCAATTCGATGTGTAACAGTCACTAAGACAACGTCATTGTCGATCAAAAAATCTGCTCCGTGTATATGACTGAAGGACGAAGCGAAAGCGTATCCATGAAGCCAAACGATGACAGGTTTCAGTTTTGTTTCGCTTTTGGGAATGTCAGGCGTGTAAATGTTGAGATACAAACAGTCTTCAGTTCCGAACAGGCCGTTCTTGTGAACGATGTGAGCTTGTGCACACGCGCCGTGAAACTCTTTGCTTGCATCGTACACTTTTTTCCATTTTGGCACAGGCTGGGGGTCCTTAAATCTTAGTCTGCCGATTGGAGGTTTCGCGTAGGGCACTCTATAAAATACAAAGTAGAGTCTTTTATTAAACACAGTTGATTCTCTATGACCAATTAGCTTCCCTTGTTTGACCTTCACTTCGATATGATTTGATTTAATTGTCGAAAATAACACGAAAAACACGTATATTTCCCGATACATCATTCATTTTATAATTCGAATTGTAGTTTAATTCTGTCGGTTATCGAGTTGCTAATTAATTTCACTCGACTGGCAAATGTTTACGTTACCTAGCAGAAATTTAATATGTAACATGTAACTACTTTGAACCCAACGGATATTTTTGTTTATGTACTCTTTATTAATGCTTGAGGTCTTGCTATCGACTTCCCCAGTAACTGGGGTGTGGAAGTCAGATAGACAAGTATTCAGGACTTCAGGTGCATTTGGTTAGACTATAAATCTAGCATATGATGTACTGCTGATCTTGGTATATTCTTAAAATGACTTTCACTGGCTAGCGATATCACCTCGGCAATGGCAGTCGTCTTTTCATTGCCCAGAGTTGCCTTTACAATAGTTTGCTTACAGCAAAGAAAATATTTCTAACCGTGTACCAACTTGATAACGTTTCATTCGTTCAATGATATTCATTCATTTTATGTTACCTGTTTTAGGTTTTTAACGAACCTAAACAGCCAGCAAGAGATAAGTATATACAATCTGAAGAAGAATACAACGTTGTTAAATATTAAAAGTGATGACACGGAACAGAGGAAGATTGCTAAAGGAGTAAGCAATGTGATTGTCGCAGGTAACGTCGTGATAAGAGAAATTGACTTCCAATCTGGGGCTGTCTATACCATAAACGTCTATGAGGACGCACCTGGGGTATACGTAAGTACTATCTTATAGTTGTTTTTAGTTTCGATACAGGTTTTTGAGCAGAATAACTATAGACGCTATATGACAGTCTTATCGTTATCAGCCTTAAGGTTTAAGTTATTAGCCATACCCACCTACAGCTGGACATAGCTCACGAATAGTAGGTACTTATACCATCTTATACAACGGTCATCCCGCTGCTGTTCATTTTATTTTTTGCTCATGTTCGACTTTTCGGTTGAATAAACAAACCATTTTTAGTTTAATAACTAGCTCTTCAAACTGAATTCGACTATTTTCAAAAACATGGACCGGATACAATAAAACACCTATTGGTTCGAACTACTAGTTAAACCACAAAATAATGCCACACCATCAGTCTGCTGCCATTATCCGAATTTTTGGGGTCAGCGCAGGATTTCTCCTTCTTCCATACTTCTCTATTACTCGTCATCTCAGCAGTCAACTCCGTTTTTAGATATATCATCATCAGTGATCGGAATAGGTAGAACTAATTTACCTAAACTTCGAGGAATAGAGACATAAAGTGGAGGCTTCCTTAGGACAATTTTTTTCCGGGACAGTAATCCTGGTTTTAGGGACATCGCTTTAAATACATTAAAAAAGGAATATTATTAATAGACAAAATATAGAATTGGATTCCTGATTTTATTTTACAGAAATGACAAAAACGGGGTAGATATAAATTGCTAAGTTTTTGTATTTTATTGTTATCAAGGTTTCAAAGCAAATCAAATCGTATATTTGTGATACATGGGTATCATAACATGGACACATATATACATTGGTACATGGTGGTGGGTGGGTGTATTTACAAGGTTTGAGTTTTCGCGTGACATCTCATTTTAGGTGCACACTCTCGCGCTCTACGACGTCATTTCGAGGGGTGAAGATGGATTTTCAATTATTAGCTACCGAACTTTCCTACAACGTCAAATATGGAAAAAGAATAGAGCTAAATCTAAGATAACAACTTTTCTTTTATATTTATATGTTTTCTACGTTAAAAAACGTGCCCACTGAATCTTGTGTCAATTCTGGGAAACAAAAACAGGAATTCAATTAAATTCTTAATATCATGAATTTTTAACAAACATGCATTGAAGTCCCGGGACAACTACGTAAGGAATTCTCCACTTTATGTCTCTATTCCTCGAAGTTTAGGTAAATTAGCTCTACCTATTCCGATAAAATAAATCAAAAGATGGCATTAATATATAAAATTATCCCATATTTCAGCACGCAAACGAAATAATAATAACGCCATCGAACAGCATCCACATTCTATGGCTGATTCCCCAGTACGTGGTGATGACCATGGGAGAGGTCATGTTCTCCGTGACTGGACTGGAGTTTTCGTTCACCCAGGCTCCGGCCAGCATGAAGTCCGTATTACAGTCCGTTTGGCTGCTCACCGTCGCCTTTGGGAACTTAATCGTCGTACTCATTGTTGAAGGAAACTTCTTGGACGCGCAGGTAAGAATTTCTACTATACCTATTTTTTTTGCTTTTTTTAGCACCGGTGTGAACGTTTTCCGTTGATTTAACAGTTACGATAAAAATAAACGCCCAACGTATAAAGTTGGGCGTTTATCTTATAGAGAACAACTAGTGCCAGCCAAAACATTATTAACACAAAAGCGATGATCACGACATCCAAAGCACCGGTAAAAAGCTTTCATAAGTACTGTAATAAATTTCAGGATGTCAATTCCGCCCTGAAGCCGCCGCCGCGCCCCGCGAATTGTGGCCCTGAGAGGCAAAGTTTATTTATTGAATCAGCTGAAAGGCTTCAGCAAAGGGTAGTTATAAAAGCTCCAGAAAAATAAATAAAGTGTGAGCTTACTGAAACTATGAAATTTACTGTTATATATACTAATTTTTCGACAACTTTTATGCGAATACAAATAAAGAAACGACAGAATAAAATACTGAAAATTCCGAAAAATCAATACAGCATTTGCTGGCGTAATAATTTTCCAACAGTTTAAATTGCGTTTTACCGAAAACTACAGTTAGTCATTTTCATCGTAACTCACCTATTATAAATTTAGAATTAACCAATAAAATAAATAAAACAGGAATAAAATCAACGTCAAAATAAATATGCAAATATGTAATAACTAATAAGGTGTAGTCGTCGTAGGTCCGCTACGAGCGGCTCCTAATTCTGTCTGCAGGGTTTAAAGTAAATATAACTTTTGTAGGATAATTTTATATTAATTTTTCGGTAATTCATTTTAACACCGCTTAGTTAGTATTACAGTCAACCACAGATGTTGGAAGTTAATTTTTTTGCGGAAGCTTTATTATTTCCCTTAGCAAATACAGGCCAAACACGTTCAATTGTTATGGACATTACCTTTCTCTTTTCTTGTTTTGATCTCTGAATTGAAAATATTTACATGGAATGCATTGTACACGTACCTACAGCGCTGTTTTCCGTGTAGCTTGTCAGAAAATACTTAAGGAAATAATAATTATGGCGGGCGTAGTCGAGAAACTTGGAGCACGTCACGATTTTGAGATTATTAGTGCTGGTACGTTCCTCTACATGATTTCAGCAGCTTCCGTTACAAGTTTATTCTTATTGCAGTTAATTATGGTATTCATATAAACTAAAGATAACATACCTACCTTACATAGATTATTTTTTTAGTTTTAGATTCATATTGTATTTTACCTTCTGGGATTCTGAATAAAGATTTATTTATATATCTCAGCTGCTTAAAAACTATTATATCTATTTACATTAATCACTTATTATTATCCATTACTCCAATGATTACTATCTGTAAGTCTGATCCGTCCTCATGTTGGTACCTAATATGTATTATAGAAATGAAAAACCTAGGTAATTCAACAACTGATGAATATCACACGCTGAGTAACATGTATCTACTAGTCTTAACACTGTGGGATGCAACAGTCAACAGTGTCTTTTTCTCTGTGTTCTTTTCTCGAATACGGTGGTATTTGTGGATAGAATCGCTAAATACAACTTTGCCTTCCATCTGAATATCTTTTTTAATAAATTATCTTTGTTTACAGTGGAAAGAGTTCTTCTTGTTCGCGGGTCTGATGTTGATAGACATGCTGATCTTCACGACAATGGCCTTCAGGTACAAGTACCACGAACTGAGGTCCAGCGAGGAGAATCTGGCCATCGAAGAGATCAAACTGCCGGAGAAGACTACTACTATAGATAAATACGAGAAGAACTAACTGTTATCGTATTCATTAAACTTTTTATTATTCACTATATCGTTGTTTTACTGTGTTTCAAATACCTGTAGCGAAAATGGGACTTGGGAAACCCAGAAAAATTAGTAAGAAAACTTAACTGAAAATTTAAATGCTTCACAAATTCAATGATTAAAATTTCCAAATGTCCGCTACTAGACAGAGTGTCTGATAGCGGACATTTGGAAGTTTAATAATGCAAACCTCAATTTCTTCACAAAACATAGCCATAATCTTCGGATTTTGGAAATCATACAATGAATTGCGATTTTTCGTGGCGCACCCTTTTAAATACTTAACAGGACAATGTAATGTCATAGAACAGCACAAAGGTACTGCTTATTTCATAAGAAATTTCTTCCAGCAGACCTGCGAGAGGAAAGATGGATTATATAATAAAAAACTTTTTTGCACAAAATAAAACCGACTACATAAACATGGAAAAATAACTTTAGCTTCAGAACTCGGTGACTTTTGTTGGTTTGTTTGAGTTTTTTGCCACCGACTTCTGAAGCTAAAGTTATTTTTCCATGTTTTTGAAGTCGGTTTTATTTTTGCAAAAAAGTTTTTTATATTTCCATTTTTAGTTGTAATATCCTATATAAATATTTGCTATGCATTTATTTAAATTCTTAACAATATATTTCATGGTAATAAGCTTATCCCCAGTAAAATGTAACTTAACATACCTAACTGTCGAAATCTGGGTGTACTGTACACATCTGCTTACACCCTCAGAGCATAAAAGCGTTATGTTATGTTATGATATTGTATAATCAATAAACATCCAAGCGATTGCAGAAATCACGACAGATTTGCTGTCTATTATTGAAGAGTTCCATTGTAGATTTCCGAAGATCAGCATCAGATCCCGACTTATACCTTCCATCATCAGCTCAGCAACATGAGATAATGATTACCAAGCAGAAATATCTTAGAAAGTGCATATATGAAAAACTTTGTGTGTGCCAATATAAAATAAATTTTCAGTGATGCGTCAATTTCGCTGGAATCCCATCATCAGATTCTGACTTGGTGACAATGGGACCACCTCAGGAGTATAGGCTTTCGAATAAAAAAAGAATTTTGAAAATGGGTCAACAATTGGCGGAGAAATAGGTGAACATACGTAAAAAAATACAGACAGTCGAACATAGAACCTCCTCCTTTTATTGAAGTCGGTTAAAAATTGTCAAAGAAGTTTTGATGAAACATTAGTGAACCGCTAACCATACATGTCATGGTAATAGGCTTATCCCCTTTAAAATGGAACTTAACATACCTAATTGTCAAAATGTGTCAGTACACCACTGGCACATCTGCGTACCGCTCAGAGCATATAGGCGTGATGTTATGTTATGATGTTGTGTAAACAATAAACATCCAACCGATTGCAGCAATCACGGCAGATTTGCCGTCTATTATTGAAGAGTGCCATTGCTTATCTCCGAAGATCAGCATCAAACCTTCACCAAAAAACGGGACCACCCCGAAGTACTATTCTTCCAAACAAAAAAATAACTATCGAAATCGGTTCACAATTGGCGAAGATATCGCTGAAAATACACACAAAAAAAAATTCTGACGTATTGACTTTTGGAAGTCGGTTATAAAGTGAAAAATGCATGAAAAATGTCAAACTGTAAGAAAAAACTTACAAACGAGTTCTAGCATCACTTGAATGTGCAACTTGGTGGTATTACAAAACCTCCAGGAGTAAGTATGCCGCAGACAGAGAGTATGGTGTTCAAGTGTGTGTCTTTGGTTACCACAACACGTCTACTTAAACTGGAAAAGTATTTTTTTTTACATAATTATAATAAAAGTAGAGCCGAATTTCGAAATGAAATATACACGACAATTTGTTTCTCAGCAGAAATGACTTATCTTAGAGAAGTATATTTGTTTCAAAGTAATCGGTTCACGCACTAAAATATCATTAGACAGACTAATCCACTGAAATAATCAAATGCAACTACAATGCAAAATTATATGATAATTGGCTTGGCTCTTACACATAAATGTGTAGAACCGTTACTGCAATTTAATACCGGCAAAGCGTTTTGCATTTGCTTGATTTATAATTCTGCTGACCACGCAAGAAAGAGCAAGCGATAGTAAAAGATTTTACATGCAATGATATGCAATCAATACGCGAAGGAAACTAAAACAGTTCGGTAATCACGTACATTCTTGCATGACGTTGTGTAATCGACTAGTCGTGCCAAGGTTTTGTTTTCAAAAGTTTACCAGAATGGGTCTCCCGGATGATGCCCCGCCTGCTATCAAACCAGTGAGAGAAGAGGCGATTGAAGAAATGTAAGTTAATTTTTGTGTTTTTAATTTGCAATTTTTGCACCAATTTTGCCCAACTTGGAGACTGTTCGTACTTTTACATAAATTCCTAATACATCTTACTAACTTCAGATATAATGTTATTCTTTCAACAAGATTATTTATTTATTTTACTATTTAAGTACACACAGTAGACAGCACAGGAAAATAACATTATAATATACGAGTACAAAGGTACTGCTTATTTCTCATGAAATTTCTGTCAGCAGACCTGCCGATTATGTTGTGTTTTTTACGTGTTAGTGTTACGTAGGGAAAGTTTTGAAAGTTTAAAATTTCTGCTGGAGCGGCTATTTTTATGCCAATGTTTTCTCAATACGAATATTTTATTTATTCCTTTAAAATATATGTACAGTAGTAGTATTCAAGGGAGTCGCTAGCTTTGAGCTGGGTGAGGCGGGGGCAGGAAGTTTAGAAATAAAACACAGATTTTTAAGGGTTTTGTTTGCTATTTACGGATGCTCCTGTAGTTCTTCAAAGGATTCAAAATGCTAGATCTCAAAAAAGGCAGCACCTCGTATTTTTTAGATTTTATTAACATTGTTCATAAAGAAGTAGAAGTTACTCTTTTTTCGACTTATTTGTATAACATTAAATAATATAACACACAAATATACAGGGTGAATCTTCCAAGTGTGCGTGGATGGCCAAATCCGAAACTATGAGGAATAGCGAAAAATGCTCAAAGGAGGAGAAAGGATGAGAAAGGATTTTGATGAAAACTAAAACTGTATCATTAGATTTTTGAAAAATTAATATTTCTAGCCAGGAATTCGATTCCTGGCTAGAAATATTAATTGGAAAAAAAACACACACACTGTATTATTCGATAGTGTCGCTAATAAGGCTCAAATTCTGGGAAATAATGACATACGGAAAACTAAAGGAAAGAGTTCATTTTTGATAAAAACATAATAGTATGCAAACAGTTAGAAGGTAATCAACGAAACGTCGAACAAAATCACTATTGGCGCCAACTCACTTGTAAGTTCTAATTTCAATTGTTTACGATTTCTTTTTTCTTTTACTGTGGCCTTTAGCCGCGAAGAGTCAATAAAGCTGAAATTAGAACATAATGTTGTTAGGATCGACTGCGCTGTGGTTGTCATCAAGATTAAAGATTTTGCTGCCTGACTTGGTGCCTTGGAAGGTGGGTAGGCCTTTGGTGTGGGACGCAACTTGTGTCGACACCCTTGCGCCATCTCACGTTTCAAGCACGGCGGGCTGTGCGGGCGCTGCTGCTGCGGCTGCTGAGATCCTCAAGCGGCGCAAATACTGTAACCTTATTGGTAACTACAGTTTTGAGCCGTTTGGGGTCGAAACGCTCGGGTCATGGGGCCCGAGTGCGCGTCTCCTTTTTAAGGAAATCTGTCGCCGACTGGTCGACACTTCCCCTGACCAGAGGGCTGGCTCTTTCTTTGGGCAAAGAATTAGCATTTCCATTCAACGTGGCAATGCTGCCAGTCTTCTGGGCACGTTTCCAGATGACAGCGATGCGGAGGAGTACTTTGACGCCTAAGACGTGTCCTATGGTCGTCGTTGAATTTATGTATATATAGGTACTGTATTTTAGTTCTATTTGTAGTCTGTATATAATGTACATATTATATTTGTTTGAGGTCATCAATAAATAAGATTTTGCTTAAGTTTGCCGTATGTCATTAGAATTTAATCCTGATTAGCGACACTTTCGAATGGCGTAATAATACAGTGTGTGGTTTTTTTTTCTACAATCAATGGGTTCGATTACTGGCTAGGAATATTCATTTTTTCAAAAATATAATGATGCAGTTTTAGTTTTCATCAAAATCGGGCTCGAGATTCCTTTGATCATTTTTCGCTATTCCCCATAGTTTCGGATTTGGCCATCCACGCCCACTTGGAAAATTCACCCTGTATCCATGCAGTATATTCAATTGATATTGTGTTCTGCCTGTAATTATCTACCTACATGCTCGTTTTTTTTAATTTGCTATTGCAGGGGCTCCTGTATAATTTGCTAATAGGGCCTACAGGCCAGGGACTACTGTATAATTTTTATGATCGATCATGCGAATATCCAATAGGGGTGCCAACCACCTCCAACCAACTCTGTGATATTTTTTTTCCGCAAGACTTCCGACGTGCCTTCCGACTCACGGACTTACGGACCCGGACGGTTAAAAAATAATAATAATGTACGCTATTTATTACGTTCTTAATATTTTTCAGATTTTTTATTTTTAGGGCGTAGTTTTTTTTTACCAATATCGGTTTACGGCTTGAATTTAATTATGTAACCAAGTATGTCATCATTCTCTTGCCTTTATTCCAATTAATATAGGGTCGGCGCAGCATGTCTTCTTCAAACATACTTCTATATTACACGTCATCTCATTAGACACCTCCTTTCTTGCCATATTATCATTCTTTACACAGTTCATCCATCGATTCTCTGGTTTTCCTCTACTCTTATACCCATCCACATACATACTCCACATCATTTCTGCGCATTCCGACAACCGATAACCACACAACTTCAGTCACAGGCGCCACTTTCAGACTTACTCTTATGTACTCTTGTCATTTCTTATTATATCCATTCAGTTGCCTATCCATTTGCATAATTATATTTTCGCATAATATAATTACGCATAACAGCTTACGCATAATTTTTTTAAGCATAATTTCTCTAACCATAATAATGATGAAGCATAAATTTATTAAGCATAAAGTTCTAAAGCATAACTTTTTTAAGCATAATATTCAAAAATGACAGGGTTTACAGGAACCTAACTTACCGAACCTCGGGGTGCCCCTGACGTCAACCGTCTAGGGTTAGGGTTTCCGTCAGCAGGTCGACGGAGCCCCGCTGCGCGGGGCTCCTATTTCTGGCTGCAGGGTTTACAGGAACCTAACTAACCGAACCTCGGGGTGCTCCTGACGTTATTTATATTAATTGTATGCCTAAATATTATTATGCTAATAGTCATTAGGCCTACTAACGTTATGCGAATCAAATTTATGCCAAAACAAATTAGTCTTTAAGATGATTATGCCAACATAAAATTTATGCCTAAAAAGTAATTATTAAATTTATGCATAAGAAGTATATTAGGACAAAGAACATTATGCGAAAAGAAGGGATCCCTATCCATTCACGTAACACCACAAATCCGCCTTAGTATTCTCATCTCAGCCACATGCAAATGCCTTTTATTCATTCGTTTTGTCGCCCAACATTCTAATCCATGACAAGACAGTAGGTCCAACCATTGTTTTATAAATCCAGGTAATGCGGGAGTTACAGATTGTTCCCGTGACCTGCCGCTATTTCATCCATTCCACAATCTCTTTCCCCATTTCTTTGCACGATTGGACCGAGATACCGAAAGTCGAAGCAGGCAGGAAGAAAAGCGCCATCTAGCGCTATGACTCCAGGACTAGAGAGGCCGCCGAAATCACAGAACATGTATTCGGTTTTATTTCTGTTGATTTTCAAGCTAACATTCTCGTGGTTCTGTTGCCATTTGTCCAATCTGCTCTGGATGTCAGGTCCATCTACACCAACAAGAACAATGTCGTCGTCAAACTGCACCAGGGTGCCCCAACTGCCCCAAGGTGTCCCTTCCTGTATGTCCGACGTCACAGCATCCATAATCAACAGCAAGAGGTACGGACTCAAAGTCGACCCTTGATGAATTGTGTGGCCATGTAATATTCATAAAAAATATTTTTTTACTAAGCAAGATTTAAAAACTCTGATCTTTCAATAATAAAAAATGTGTGCACTCGATACTGTGAAGGGGAGGGGGGTGGCCTTAAACCTCTAGACGTTTATCATCAAGGGGGAGGGAGGGGTATAAAAGTGGCCTAAAAATCCTCAGGTGATTAAAGGTTGGCCCCTTAGCAGTGACCGCTATTAGTTAAAGCGATCGATACAAAATTGCCTTCTGGGCTATTATTCACAACGAAGATAATTGTAGATTTGACGAAAAGTCGCCTTGATTTTCCAGCCATGTTTTTTTATTTCTAGTAAAAAAGTGCGATTCGGACTCGCCCATGAAGGGTTCCGTAACAGCAAGTAACATAATATAAAAGTTCATGTAGTTCGTTGTAACTTTGATCGATGTTTTTTTTATATTTGGGTTGATTGAATGAAAGGTAAATTGCGGTTTACAATTTATAACATATTAAAAAAAACTACTTGCTAGATCTCGTTCAAACCAATTTTCAGTGGAAGTTTGCATGGTAATGTACATCATATATATTTTTTAGTTTTATCATTCTCTTATTTTAGAAGTTACAGGGGGGGGCACATTTTACCACTTTGGAAGTGTATCTCGCGCAAACAATTCAGTTTAAAAAAAAAAATATTAGAAACCTCAATATCATTTTTGAAAACCTATCCATAGATATGGATTTGATGAAATTTTTTTTTTGAGTTCAGTTCTAAGTATGGGGAACCCCCAAAATTTATTGTTTTTTTTTTCTATTTTTGTGTGAAAATCTTGATGCGGTTCACAGAATACATTTACTTACCAAGTTTCAACATTATAGTTCTTATAGTTTCGGAAAAAAGTGACTGTGACATACGGACGGACAGACAGACAGACATGACGAATCTATAAGGGTTCCGTTTTTTGCCTATTGGCTACGGAACCCTAAAAACTAGAGTTGATACCTTTTTAAATACTGAATTTATCTAAAAACTCTTTCAGTCTATTACTGGCATATTTACGAGACCAATTTACGTTTTGATAGAATGATGTTTACATTTCAAACATCGAATTTCAATGGTGGTCTAACCAAACAATAAGAAGTAGCAAACTACTTCATCATCTGCGTAGCCTTTTCCCAAAATGTGTTTATAAAACCAATTTACAGAAATACATTCAGTCAAAAAAGTATCAGGAATGGATGTTTGGTTTGGTTCCAAATTCAAGTTTTGTTTTTTTTAGTTAGATTGGCACAACTGTTTTCCATTTTGGCGCGGAATTTGAGGTGGTGTTTTTAGTTAGATCATAATATCTAGTGTGTATTGCGAATTTCATAATGGACAAAAACATCGAACAAAGAGTTTGTCTTAAATTTTTCATCGCTTTCGCGGAATTTCGTACAGGGCTTACGGTGAATCGACTTGTATCAAAAACACGTGCTTCTGAGTGGTACACAGCGTTCGAAAGCGGTCGAGATGTGATGGAAGATTTGCCTCGCTCGGTCGAAGTGACTGAGAATCCTCATTCAAGTTTGAGAGAGATAGCCGCTGAACTTTCTGTGTCTAACTAGTCGATCTGTACCATGTATTTAATTAATCACTTGGGTATAAAACATGTTGCCGCTCGGCTTGTTCCAAAAGACCTGAATTTTTTTCCAAAAACTGAATCGCGTAAGAGTCGCTGAGGACATGCTAGAACGAGTCAATTCCGACCCAACATTCATAAAACGCATTGTTACTGTTGACGAGACGTTAGTTTACGAGTTTGACAAGCAAACTACGGAGAGGCGCCTTCGAACTGAACCGAAACCGAAAAAAAACACGCCAAAGTCGATCAAAAGTCACAGTCATGTTGACCGTGTATCGCGGTGTTGTGCACCGGAATTCTTGCCGGGAGGTCAAATAGTTAATAAAGAATATTATTTGAGCGTTATGCGGTGTTTAAGAGACAAAATCGACGAAAATGACCAGATTTGTTCAAAGAAAATTCTTGAATTTTGCACCGCGATAATGCGCCTTTGCACAATCATAGTGAACGAATTTTTGACCAAAAACTCAACAAATACCATCGAGCACAGTGGCGGATTTACCAGCAGGCTGAGTAGGCTGGAGCCTAGGGCGGCAGATTTTAGGGGCGGCAAATATAGGGCCAATTTTCTTTTTATGTCAAGAACCACCAAGAAAAGGTAAGCGCTTTTAATTAGCTAGAGTTAGAACTAATTAACGAGATTTCATACGACAATATAATTGATGATTTTGCGAATAGACAAAATCGCAAAAAGGTACCTAATTGTAAAACTTTCATAACCCAAAACCTTAACGTGTTGTTTTATGATGCGTGAGTGCTAAATGTGTTAATTCTTAATGGCCAAATATTACGTGATATGTAATTGAATTTCATCATCACCATCAGCCGGATTGTTACCGGGGAACTGAATATAGTTTTTTAGTAGTACATGGTTGCGGTTTTATTAGTTCAGAAATATAGCCAAAAACTATTTGGGTAATCTTAACAAAACCGTTGGGTTGTAAAAATACGGGCGGCCAAAGTTGAAAAGCCTACTGGCGGCAAATGTGTAAATCCGCCACTGATCGAGCAACCACCTTATTCACCAGATATGGCTCCAGCCGATTTCTGTCTTTTTCCTAAACTCAAATTACCACTTCGTGGCACCCGTTTTCATTCGGTAGAGAAGACATTGATAAGGAGAATTTTATTCGCGGTGAGAACTGAACTCGATTCCGGAAAAAGCGTTTAAAAGCGTTTATGTTTTGATGATTGGATTATTCGTTGTCGTAAGTGTATCGTTTCATATTAACCCATTTCTAATAGTTAAGTAGCTTATGTTCCTATTTTATTTTATTGTTAATTTGATTGAAAAAAAAACACCAAATACTAGATGTATTTGGTGTTTTTTTTTTCTAATTTTATTAATTTATCCTACACACGGGAATTTTAAATTCTCAGAATTTTATTGAAAAAGATAATGTTTTATGATTCTTAAATGTTTACCTAAATAAGAAGAACATAGTACTTACTAGGTAGTTCAATTTAATTTTAAGTTTGCATGCTGAAGGAAGTAAGCGAAATATAAGAAACCTTTTTCTTTGTAACCACCGTTTTTCATGCAAATAAAAAATCTTGAGCATACTGTGAAGGCTTAATAACTTTGGATGAATAACTAAAAGGTTGTGTTATTGATCGTTTTCAGGTAGTTTCTTGACAGAGTAATACTTATTATCATTAATTTATTATCATTTCGTGCGCAGTACGTACATTAGCATCCTATCCTTGACCAGTTCCCCTGGTTTTCCAGTGGAAACCAACATTTATTTATCAAAAAATCAATTGAAAAAACCAATTTATAATAGCGTCCCTCACGGACAACATTGTCTCGGTATCCGTAACATTTAATTATACACAACGTAGCCTGCTTATGTCTGCACGTAAGTATCACATCACTGCACGGCCACTTACTGAGCGCCACTGTCGGTGAAAGGCCTGTTATTAGTGTTCAAAGCTTGTATTAAAGACAATAGTTTCCTTTTAATAGAACTTTCTTTGTCTTCAAGTTTGTCAGTTTAGGTCAGTGGTTCTTAACCATTTAGTCATGAGGGACCATTTGACAAAATTTGGTCTTGCCATGGATAACCCAGTCGGTTTATGGTTTGGAGGAAATACAAAAAAAAAATGTAACAAAACTTAAAAGTTCGATTAGTCCGAAACCACTCAGATTGGACCCCTAGTTATCGGGGACTTTGTTGCAAATTAGCTCTAGAATCAAGTCAGTCATCTCAAGGACTGCACCCAATTACCAATCACTCTGTATACAGTACCTAATTGTACTTAAATAAAAGGTTGATCTATCTTTAGAGAAATCCATTCTAATTCTTTTACGTTATATTCACATTACAGTTACAGATTACAATGAGATTTTTGTGATTGCAAATTGCTTGCGCCGCGCGCGGTTCGCATAGTGTCGACTCGTTGTCACTTTCTTATTAGGATGGCTCCGCGGACCATTTGGGATGCTTCCAGGGACCACTAGTGGTCCGCGGACCACAGGTTAAGAACCACTGGTTTAGGTATTAGAAAGGGAGTTAAATGCTAGTTACTAGTAAAAACAACTAGCGACCCGCCCCGGCTTCGCACGGCCAATATCGTACTATAGAAGAAAAAACAGTTCCGCTTAAAAAAGTCTTTCATACAAAACCTTTTTGTGTACATTTTTGTAATTCTCAGAATAGGGTTTGTATAATATTTAGTTTCAATATTAGTACCGTATTAATTCCGTGAAAAAAAAACATTTTCACAGAATTGAAACTAAGTATTTCGCAGCTTTAATTTGACTTGCCGTGTTAGTTAGTTGGTGTATACTGGTCAAATCTAGCAACTGAATTTCAAACCACTTTCCCCTAACCGATGGAGCTAAAATTTTGCACATACCTTTGGTTCTGGTGACAATACATTTTTGTGACTGACATGACTTGATAATGCAGCCAGGATTAATTTATTAAACTATAAAGAGATTTCTGTTTTTAAAAAACAAACTTGGAACAAACTCTCATTTTACTTAAAACAAAAAAAAACAACATCATCACCATTATTTCACCGTATTACGTCCACGTCGACCTATTTACAAATACTTAACTCAAATATTCGCCCGCTACAAACACAAAACGACCACAAAAAACCACTCGAAATGTTCAATCTGTTTAGTTAAATGGCGTTAACATATTAAACAATTAGTTTTGGGTAATTCGTGTCTTGTTCCCATAGGACTGCGGTCCTTGTACAGTGCGATTTGGTTGGGGATGGGTGGCCGGTCGCGTGTACTCGGTCGACCCCCCTTGCTCTACTGCAGTTGCTAAATGGGGTGCAAATGGGCCGATGCTCAAACTGTGAAGTTTAAACGCAATAAGAATAATCACAGTGAATAGTACTTTTGTTTCATCGGGGGAACGAGGTTGAATTTTAAAATTTAAAGGCTTTTTTATTAATGTATTTTGTGGTCATAAGTATTTTTGCTAAATCGCTTGCAACAAATGATATTAAAAAAATACCATGAAATGTCTTTAAAATAGTTGTAAAAACTTAAATATTATGTTACTAATAAATATAATTTTCTACAAAGGATTTTTGACCAAAAACTTCAGTTTCTTTTTAATCTTTCCCGCAGTATGTACTTACCTACTTACATTCATTTTTAAGAAGGAAAGATATAATTTAAATTGGTATGGTATATTGTAATATTGAAAAACGAGCAGAAATCGAAATCAAAAACTTTGAGAGCCACATTGTCCCGTTGACATGTACGAATCTGTTCCCGACTTGTTAATGACTGCGTTTAATAAATGCTTAAATAAACAAACATACAGACAAATACGGGCTGGGGTCCCCTCACAAAGGGAGCGATCTAGTTTCCAGGCAATTGAAAACTGTAGGCCTATACATTTATCTTGTAGAGATCTAGAATTTCACAGATTAGATTTCCTGATAATTAGCTTCCTTTATTAAAATTAGGGTTATTTTATTTATTACTTAAATCTTTTTCATCATCATCATCTGCCTAGCCTTTTCCCAACTATGTTGGGGTCGGCTGCCAGTCTAACCGGATGCAGCTGAATACCATTATTTTACATGGAGCGACTGCCTATCTGACCTCCACAACCCAGTTAGTGCTAGGTAATACGATACCCCTTGGTAAGACTGGTTGTCAGACTTTCGGGCCACTGACTAAGTACTACTAGCGAATTATTAAATCTTTTTATCAAATAAAATTTATTAAATGACCCACCGAACAGTGTTAAACAAGACATACTTACAAATCCAGTACTTAAGTGGATATGTAGGTATACCAAAATGTTAGTTACTGGGACGGGCTGTGAGTGTGGAAGTTAACAAAAACAATTTGAGTGTGACTCAATATTCGAAAAGTTATTGGCGTTGTGTCCAAACTGTTGAGTTCAGTCGATAACAGTGATCAAAAGTAGTTGGCGACACGGATTAATTAAGTGCCGTCAGAAAAACAGTTTTGGTAAAGGCGTCGGTACACGGTTCCGGGCACTTTGAGCGGCGCGTGTCGGTCGCGCGCCGCCCGCCGCTCGACACGCGTTGCGCGCTCTTCGCACAGATCTCAGGACCACGTGCTCCTTATGCTCTTGTGGACCCATTGGATAATCCCCACCCAACATATGCAGATAAATAAATAAATTAACTCAAGCTGGTGGTTGGCAGTTTTTTAAAATCGCGGTTTTGGATTAAATTAATTATTATTAAGACTCCTGTGAAAAAATGTTTGTAATTCAATATGCAAATGCTGCATGCAGTGGTTTATGGTGCAAAATTAATATACCCAAATGGCTAGTTAATGTCTTTCCATGTATGATAGATGAGTTGTAGTAATTTGACTATCAATATCCTCGAAAATAGAAAGGGAAAAAAATATTTGAAAAGGAAAGAAACTGAAAAAAATATTTTCGTTAGCGGGATAACAAAACTTTACGCGCATTATAGTCATCTGTTAGATCAAGCGAACTTTCTTCTTGGTTCAAAAGATTTGGCGTTCCTTATCAGAATGAAAATGTCCCAAATATATATTTTCACTTGCCTTATTAATGTTCTGAGCATAGCTTCCTAAGGTGCAACAATTGTGGCTATCACTAGAAGAAATTATATATTGATATTGGTCCACGTATTTGTATATTGACTTAGAACTTATTTTAGTAAACCACAATTTATTTAACTTAACCAGATCGCTGCACACAACGCAAACTAAAGCCGACATGAGATCTCATGCGAAAGACTATCAAACATGGTCCTGCGGGGCGTGGCCGCGACACGTGGCAGTCGCGCGTGCGACATCCGCAGGTCGCGGGGTCGCGCGACTCCGCGACAAATCAATTACAGGGTCGACGAGGGCCTAACTTCCGAGCTAAATTAGCAGCAAATTATAGTAGTTGTGGATATTTCTTGTTTATGAAAGGGTGACTCGCAAATTTATAGTCATGACAAATTGCAGCTAGTTTGTTGTTAGTGTTTGGTAGCATCATAAACAGAGAGTCATTCTCACGATATAATATAAGTTTTTATACTGTCACTAAAATTATCATTAACACTAGAAACGGGATATTTACCATGTCCACTGTTTGTTTTGAGTTCGCGATATTTCGCCGCTGTTGCAAGCACCATGATCACGGATAAACTAAAGTCATTACGGGTGGGTGTTTAGAACAGACAAATCGGTCTACCCTCTTTCTTGTTCGTTTTTTGCCCTCACCACTGTCACTCGCAACTTGATTCTGTTACAGTTCTATTCTGGACACACGAAACTCACTGTGTCTCGCGAACTTTTTTCGGCACTTTTTCGGTTTTTACACAGCTGAACCACTGGATTCCATGCTCTCGACAGTTGAAACCCATCCTCCCGGTTAAAGTTCCTATATTAGGTAATATCAATAGCTTCTCTAACCAGTCTAGGAATAATGCGTTCTGTCGAGATGACAGAAAGCACCCCGAAAATCATGAAAACGACATCCGTGACGGAAAAACCGAAAATTTTCGCCATCGGCGCCATCTTGGATTTTCATTTTGACAAACACTTAAAGAAACACATTCAAATTAAGAATAAAAAACAGCAATCCTAACTATTTTCTTCAACTCAGTCCTCCTAGTACTAGCACGCGTGATGTTATGTTTACTCTATAGAGTACTTAAACCTCAGTGCCCATTAAGTCGCGCAAAAGTCTAGTCGCGCAAGTCTACGCTACTCCCGCGCAGGGCACGCCACAATAGTGGCGATAAGTCCTCTCTTTGAGGAGTGGCTAGAGAGGAGCCACGGCGCCCTCACCTTCCGCCTGACGCAGGTCCTCACCGGACACGGTTGTTTCGGGAGGTTCCTGCACCGAATCAGGCGGGAGAAAACGGCCGGGTGTCACCACTGCGAGGATCGCCCGGAGGTGGAACACACCGTGGAGGTCTACTCCGCTTGGGCGAAGCACCGCCGTGTCCTCGTAGCAGCGATTGGCGGCGACGACCTCTCGCATCCGGCCCTGGTTCAAGCCATGATCGGAAGAGCGGGAGGGGTCATTTGATGATATAACATCCCAAAAAAAAAAGGTTGATGCAACTGGTCGACTATATTAATATACTAGCGACCCGCCCCGGCTTCGCACGGGTGCATGTGTTATACATAAAAACCTTCCTCTTGAATCACTCTATCTATTAAAAAAAACCGCATCAAAATCCGTTGCGTAGTTTTAAAGATTTAAGCGGTCAAAGGGAAATAGGGACAGAAAAGCGACTTTGTTTTATAATATGTAGTGATGGATGACGTACAAATGAGCAAGTTTAAGTCATTCTTCTTTTTCCCTTTAGTTACCTATGTCTTTAAAACCGTACAAGATGTGCACAGCACATCTATGGCTGCTGTTATGACAAATAGTCAATAGGTCCAAGCCCAAGGGTGGTGTCGTTAAATGAATCTCGAGAGAACCACTGGTTAAAAATATTTTTTTACTATTATTTTTTTTAGCGGGGGAAAAAGATATCTAGTAAAAAAATATTTTTTGAACAATTTCTTTATTAAGTTCGTGGAGGCGTAGGCGTGAGGGTAAGGTTAAAAAAATTTCGCCGCTTCTTTTTTTAAATTATTTTATCGTTTATGAATAACTTGTAGTTTGACGAATTTATTAGTGTGACCTGTGTGCATGTGACGCCAATTCATTGTTGTCGAAGAAGTGACTATTTCAAGTTTTTTTTTCAACTTCTTTTCACCTTTTGAGTATTTTTTGTCTAATTGCTCTCAGCTATTTGGATAAGATTTGTATTTAGCAATGAATCTATGTTTGAATTCTTTGGTATAATCTGTACGGTGCTAGCTACGCAGCGATAACAATTACTAATACTTACTTGCAAAATTAACTTTACACCTACATAAAAAACAAAAACGCGAGCTTGACAGCTGTCTGTAGATATTTCAGAAACTACAAAGCTAAAATTTCAGTGAACGCTTCAATCGTTTTAAGGGTGGCCCGGTCTCCCGCAGACGTGGAACGACTGCGGAGCTGTCAGGAACACTCGCTCAGCCGCCAATGGGAGAGCGGGAGCAGCATCGATCCGACCGAGCCACGACACCCTACCGAACCAGTCTCACATCTTTGAGAAAACGATGTAGATGTACCTATAGATTTCAGTTAGCGTTCGCATGTTTCATGTTAAATTGGAGTATGAACGAAAATTAAAAATGGAAATTGGTTCATTGTCAGGCCAGTTTTGCCATTCCAGCATATTGTAAAAATATAGTTCGTGTTAATACATAGAACCTTAAAACTATGTTAGTAACACTTAACACTTTTTGTCTATGTAATACATACGGCGAAGGTGGTGTGACGATCTGATCTCGTCTGCGGGGCGAACATGGTCCGAGCTCAGAAGAGAGAGAGATTTAGAAGGATAAAATAGAGGCCCTTTTCCCTGCAGTGACACACATGAAAGGCCAATATAAAAAAAAAAACAGAAAGAAGGCATAAAATAGGTTTTTAACAAAAGTTGTAACGAAATATGTAGAAAATATAACCTACCAACCTTTCAAGTCTAAATTCAGAGATTTACTCGTAGATTAGGTAGGTAATTAACCAAGAATATTACATTTTGATATAAGTGGGGAATTTATTGTTATTGCAGTCGTGGCGGAATTAACACCCGAGCTGTTATGGAGCCGAGAACTGCAGAAACAAATCCCCACGCGTATCAAACGACGTTATTCAAGGCTGATTAGCGGCATCATACCTTTGCTTCTTCTTCAACCTGGTGAAAGCAAACCGCAGAAAATAAGCAAATTGAATCATAGTTTCATCATTCCTGACAAAAATACTTTCCGGTCTGATATTTTATTTCTTCGAAAGCGTATTGAAAAACGTCGTTTGATACGCGTGGGGATGTGTTACTGCAGTTCTCGGCTCCATAACACCCTCGCCTTCAGCTCGGGTGTTAATTCTGCCTCGAATGCAATAACAAAGTTTTTACCATTTCCACTCGAAAAAGGGCATTTTATTCATCGATAACAGTGAATAAAACTCTCTTTTACTCACTGAGTGAACAAAAACATTTTGATTTTGGAACAAGCACGAATTATGAACAAAAAATAAATAAATCTTGTCGACAAGAATATAAGTACCTAACATTTGAATCTTAAATTAGAACAATCGAAATTGATTTCGATCAAATAGATGAAATTCATAATGTTTCATAGGTCCTGAAGCTGAGAATCCTTAATTATTAATAATAATAAATATTCAAAAACCCCGTTGATGAAAAATATTGTAAATGCATGAATTTGTGTTTAGTAATGGAAGCAGACAGAGTATTTGTTTCTAAATTAACACGAACGTCGGCCGCAGTGTAATCCCCATAGATGCAAAGCTTCTAAGTTTGGTTTTTCAACGCATTGTAGTGTATTCATTATTATTGCTCAATTATGAAGTCTCTCCACTTTGGGGTAGTACATAATAGGTGTAGATGTACTTCCATGGTTGTAGTAGCTCGGTGAGCATACGCAGCTCCCGATCAGACCATGGCCGACTTGCTGTTGTCCAAAGTATCCCTACACCTGCGTTTTAGAGGACTTACTGTCAAAGTCACTACTGAAGCCGCGATTAACGTAGCCACCTGAGTGTTAATAATTTGATAAAACGTTCCATCGATACGAAAGAAGAAGACGAATAGGGCAATAATATTAGATCTTGTATTTCCGAAGATAGACCACGATTGCCGAAGCGTATACTTTTCTAAGGACTCTGATGGATGGGTAAAAAAAAAATTGGTTGTCTGTAAAGTCGGTTTACGGACGATAGATTTACGTGATAACGTCATAATCATTATTTTATGTAATACAAAAAAGGAGTTAATTGAAAATTACAATTTTTTAGATAAATTAACATTTATTTACATGCGTTGACGCACAGGCTCAGGTGGAACGTTACTATGGAACGTTACTATTTTTCATGAGTGTTGCTGGTATTATCAATTTATAAGACGTTATCACGTCAAAAGATAAAAAGATAAAAAGATAAAAAGATAAAAAGATAAAAAGATAAAAAGATAAAAAGATAAAAAGATAAAAAGATAAAAAGATAAAAAGATAAAAAGATAAAAAGATAAAAAGATAAAAAGATAAAAAGATAAAAAGATAAAAAGATAAAAAACATTATTTTATGTAATACAAAAGCTCAGGTGGAACGTTACTATGGAACGTTACTATTTTTCATGAGTGTTGCTGGTATTATCAATTTATAAGACGTTATCACGTCAAAATTAAGCGTAGACGCAGATCGATGTAACAAATACTGTCGAAGCAAGCCCTTCGTCTACTCACTATATTTATGTTGACTATTAATAATATTTTTCTCCGAAGTTCACATGCAAGTGCAGTCACATTTAAATGTTAAAGACCTGCCGCGAGTTAATCAGTTACTTTTACGGATATAATTCCTCTTCACTCTTTGTCTCTCGTCTCTCCACAATTGTAAATAAATCCTGTCTGTACCAAATAAATAATCCACCCTCCAGGCCTAGCCAAGTTACAAACGCTTCGTATCGAATCTCTTTCTACAATCGTCAATGCCTCGGCGTAAGCGATTGTAGAAAACGCTAACTTGGTAGCCAACTTGACACGACTGATTCGATCGTTCGTTCTCCAATAAGTATCTTTAGAAAAAACCTATACCATAGACTACTATGGTGAGCGTTCCTAAAAATGTCAAAGTCACAGTCCTACTTCTACTTTGTGCGCGGGCTGAAGTTTTGTTTTGGATTGTTGAGAAAGGAATAATTGTATTATAGTCTTAGGAACTATTTAAAATTGAGATCATCTGAGGCTTCACTGATTTTACTTAGACCATCGTGTTTGTTATAATCTTTTATTAAGTAGAAGTAAATTATCGGTTTTTTTAAATAAATATTTTAATAAGAAAGCAGATGAGTGTATACATACAAATTATTATTTTAGGTTAAAATAAAATCACTTTAATCAGTGTTTTTTTTTGCTTGGATATCTTTGGTTAGGCGTACTGAACGCTGTGTTAAAATTTGTCCATCTATTTTAAAGGGACCTTATATAGTATCAACTCGTCTACCTTACAACCCGTAGTAGGGACAAAAAGTCAGACAACCCAACAGATTCTTGGCCCTTAAATTTTGATTTTGTTTGGTTTGGAAAACACATTAATAGTTCCGTTAATTTTAATAAAAGGTAACCTTGACTTAATTTGTATCAGGCAACCCATTCGCAATACTATATTTTGTTCATGTAAGTCTTAAGATTGCTAAAAATATTGTTTTCGTTCGGTAGACGGGATGTTAAACTAACATATCACGCCTGTAATTCTCGGAGGGTGAGGTAGAGGTGTCCTAATAGTACACCCACATTTCGCAGTTATGTTTAAGCACAGTGAAATAGGAGGCGAGCCTATTGCCATAAACCGGGCACAGATTGAACTACATCTGAGAATTTCCTGGTGAAAAACTCTATAACACTGGCTGAACCAAAAATCTATCCCAGGACCTCATGTTAGCTATACCGACCATACAGTTTACGCGATTTGCGCTATCAATCCTTTAACATCTTGCAGACTTATCGCTAAAAAATTTAACAATCTTCATTAACAATCTTCTTATAATCCAGGCTTATTTTTTAAAGAAACTTCTTATTGGTTTGTTGCATACGATTTACTTATATTCAAAATGCTTTAAAATTATAGCAACAAAAATCAATAAAATTTTCAAAATAAATTAAGGAACTCTCCGTGACATGTTGTAATCCATACTGCGCAGCTGCGTAAGGATTATTGATAATTTGCAAACATAGAAGGAAACAGACTTCTAGCACAGCATGAACTTGTGAACCTATCAGTCTTCTGTTCTACTTTTTGGAGAAATCATCATTCTTCTGCCCTTATACCAATTTATTTGGGGTTGGCGCAGCATGTCTTCTTCTATACCTACTTTTCTATAACTTTTTGGAGAAAAATTTGAAAAAAAAATGAAAAATAGGAATACAATCGAAGTCAATTTAATTTAAAAAAAAATGGAAATGTCACATCATCAAAAAAATATTAAAACAAATCACAAAAACTGAAAAAAACGGGGGTTCGAACATGCGATCCCCAGTAAAATCATAGATTATATAATAAAATGTGATAAGTACTCATCTGCCTAGACTTAACCCAACTTTATTGGGGTCGGCTTCCAGTCTAACCTGACTGCTTATCTGACCCAGAACACAACCCAGTTCCCAGAATTAGTGGTCACCCATCCATAGACCGACCTTGGTAACCGCGGCTAAACCTTGAAGATCGATCCGAGTGGCTATTATTATAAAACCACGAGCTCCTCTTATCTTCTCAGGAGAAATATAAATATTATACTTCTATTTATTTTCTCGCGGTCAATGGTAAAAAGTAGAGTACCTACACAACTCGTGAAAAAAAATCATCTCGGTTCTTGTATCCCTCGCTCCGCTCAGGATTCTACTCTAGAATCCCTTGCTACTCTAGCTAGGTGTCGCATTTTATTAATTTCCAAAAAGTTAAAATTTTCGCTTCGTTTATTTTTTCATATCTCCTTATTTTCTCTTAGAAGCTTCCTAGTATATTGTCATAATAAATTTTATGTATTAAATTACGTTTCTAACTGATGTACATGTCACGTAAGCCTAACATTAAAATAATTGCAATAATATTATCTTAACCTTAATAAGCAGTATTATAAACGCGAAACATGTAATTATGTATGGATGGATGTTTGTTACTCTTTCACACCAAAACTACTGAACAGATTGTGATGAGAATTTACTGTAATATAGCTTAATACCTCAGAATAAAATATAGGCATAAAGCTTGGCATAAAAAAATATGGGGCCTAAGCCGCCGGTGGAAGCTAGTAATATCATAATTAATGAAAAAGAGCCCGTAACCGTACCTAAATAAAATGGCGTTTTATATTTAAAAAAAATACTTGTGAAGCCCTCAGGATTTCACTTCTACATTAATGGGTCTTTGCCGCAGCAGTTTAGTTCTTGCAAATTCGAGCGCTTTCCTATGAGTTAACCTTCCGTCCAGGAATGTTGGATCTTTGTCTCGAGTGTAGGCCCCGCCCTCGCCAGCCTCTAATTTTAGAAAGCTCCACCCCAACAACCGGGGATGAAAGACACACTAGCGTAGGCCAACGTTTTTATCAACACATAGTAAACGTTATCTTCATATCGTTAGGGTGAGTTTTTATGCGGCACAAATATATCGTCACCAAATTCACACGATTTTGAACGCGGATAAGTGACCAACCCTTATGGTATAAAATTATTATAAACGGTCCACACAGATTCAGTCGGGATTCGAATTTCGGTCAACGTATTTATCGTGGAGCGCTGATACTGATAGTGAAAATGTCAGCCACAAGGACCCAGCTTGCAGACTCATCTACCTCACCACCATTGAGGTAATTTTATTTGAAGTTTTATTTAATTTTATTATTGAAAAATTTTTTTAACATGTGCAAGAAGTGAACTAAATAATTTCGTCATAATTTTATTAAACCGGTTAACTTCCCTTTTCGGCTTTCTGCAACGTGTGATTAGAGGACACTGGTTGGGTCGTTGGGTTGACGGGTTGTGGAGTTACCTGAAAAATGGCACTACTTTACTATGTTTTAGTGAAACAGCTAGGAAATAATACCTATATACCTATATCTGTTACCTTAGGACAGCCGTACGCCAAATACGCGCTTTGGACGTGGAGTTGCGGACACTAGCCCGTTATACAATACAAAACATCCCTTAGGACAGGGGCAATTGTGTCAATAATATCTCCAAGAGCCTCGAGACAGTGCGCCACTTTGAGTATGGGATGCGCCGATGCGGAGATCAAGCGGCAGTTGCTCATTGGATTCTTAAACGGCATGAAGTATCCACTTAGTAAATAAATCGTTATTATTGTCGACATATTATCTCGGAAAAAATAATTTATAAGCTAACGGCTTTTATCGGCTTTAACTAACCAAATAAACAAACAGTGAAATACCAAAACTTTCCTTGCAGCAGCTAGCAGCGATGTTTAAGTACACATTAACAAACCTGTATGAAACAAAAAATTCAACAACCACTGTGTTTTTTTTAATTGTTAATCAGTTTTTTTTTTTTGTTTAGTGATTCCCGTCGCTTGGACTACTCGGGCCTCAAGTTCGCGTACGCCGACGGCTCTGATGATGAAGGGGCATCGCTGACTTCGGAACTGCCGTCGTGTGTGTATGCTGCAGCCAGGAGCCGACTGCAGCTACCTCTAGCAGCTTACGTGCATCAGCACACCAGGCAGCTACATACAGGTCAGCATCGTTAACACTTTTATTTTTCGTTTAAATGCTGACATTGTAATTTATTAAGTAGAGTATACTAACATTATTAATTAAAAACTATGAAATAAACTAAAAAGGGCTTCAAAAACTCATCCTCAACGCTGTCAGCTGGTAAATAATAATGCTGCTGGCGTGAATATTATTAATTGTTACCAAAACTGAAATTAATTTTAGCAATAATTAGGTATAATTATTTCGTGTTGCGCTATTATATTGCTTCATTTATCTTTTGAAAGGGATTTAATGAAATATTTGTTAACATCCTAATTTCAGCCAAACTTATTCCATCGTTGGACAATAGCTTATTCCAGACGTATTCTCATTCTCACACACTTAGAATATAATTTTGAATGGTCTGTAAAAATATAAGTTTCTTCATTGTTAAAGGTTTGTGATTATTTCCTTTTGCTTTCTTTTTATTTTGTTTTTTTTTTGTGATGTGATTGTGAGTGTATTTGTCAGCGTGATAATAATAATCATAAAACGGTAGGTATCGCGTATCGCATTCTAATACCTACCCAAGTTAATAAAATACTTACTTAATGAAGAGAAGTATGTTCATAATGTACCTACAATTTTAAGCGTTTTTAAAAATCAGGGTTTTCGATATACCGAAATCTAATCGAACTTAAAGTAGAGATAGTTCATTTTAAAATTAGAATTGATTTGACAAGGCCTTGCATTGCTTGACTCTGCAGTAAATTCATAGATGGATCCGGTCGGAAATAACGAAATGGCAAAAGATATTTGTAACCGTCCTCATTTCATCCGAAAATATCAATCTTTAGGCAAATACCTAGACTCCGCAAACTTATCCCATACTTTCTTAGAACATTAATTATTAATTATTGGTTCTGCAAAATTCAAAAGTTTCTTCATCATTATAAGGATTTGTGATATTTCCCCTTTGTTTTCTTCAATTTTCAAAAAGTTAATAAAGTGGTATCGCGCATCGCATTGTGGGTAATTATACCTAAGTACTAAAATTAATTAAATACTTACTTATTAAGAGCCCTCCATTTCGGCGTTAAGCTTATTTTACAATGTACTTACACTTTCACAATTTTTTCACTTCAGTATTATTAGTGATAGTGAAGAAAATGAATTATTTTTAAAAAGTTATTGTTATTTCAAGAATTAAGCGAGAAACATACAAATTCAACGAGGAAACCTTGATTAATAACCCCTACCCCCCATTGGTATTACCAATACCAAAAACACTTTCATTTTCCAAGCTTCGTCATTTTCCTAGCTTTTTCCCAAACTATGTTTTGGCACATTACCCAGTTAGAGGGTAATACGAAACCTCTTGGAAAGACTGGACAGACTTTCGGCTTCTGACTATTTGTTCCGAGTGTCAAAGATCTACAAATGCCAGCCGGGACCAACGGCTTATCGGGCTTTCCGAGGCACGAAGGAAACTCGTACGTAACCCATCTACGGACCAACCTAGGCAAGCACGGCTTAATATAAATATCGACCCGAGCGGCTGTTAATACATATTTATTTTGAACTATAGATATACATTATATGTTGTACACTATAGTAAGGCTTTATCAAGATCAGATCTCAAGTGTTTATGCGTATCACTAAAGACAATGGCCCACTCCTATCTAGCGCTGCATGACCTGACACCTGTGCACTGCGCACTTGACGATCTTATGACTGCATCAGCGAACGGAGTTCACATAGCTGAATTCTGGACCAAATATACTTACTTACTTATTTAACGAAAATTTTGCGTCGATACACGCTAAGAAGAAGTAAGGCTTTTATTTATTCAAAATAAAATTGCTGTAATAAGGTTTTATTGATAAATAATTTTTTAAACGACTTAAAAAGAAGGGTACTAAAACAAAATTGCGCCTCCTATGAACTAAGGACTCTTTGGTTTTTTTCTGGCGTACGAGACGCCTCGTAAAGTAGTTAACTAAAGTACTCGCCCTTTGTAAGTGTTATCCTGAGGAGTCATCAAATATAATAATTATATTAGCTTATGCCCGCAACTTCGCCCATGTGGAGTTCGACAATTGTCCCCCGGGATCATACTACCGGCATAAAAAGTATCAAATGTGTTAATCCAGGTTATAAACTGCTGCTGCTGCTGTGTGCTAAAGTTCATCCAGATCCATTTAGTAGTTTTTGCGTGAAAGAGTAACATCCATCCATCCATCCTCACAAACTTACACATTTACTTATACATTAATTTGGCTGCTAAAAACCGGCGGTCAAAAAAGCGAAGTAAATTTTAAAAAATCGGTTTGTTTTTGTAAATCAGCTGTTCCATTCATTTTATCATCTGACATGTTCATCTCGTTCCTCTTCCTGTTCACACATTCCTGTCTACATTTCTTTTTTTCATTTTTCCTTTCGCGGGATGTTGATGGAAATTTATTTTGAAATAAGCTGTGCCTTTGTAAAGTTTGTACTCTAAGTTATGTTATGTTCTTTCCTTATGGATCTCTCTTGTGTCATTGTGTGTACATAAATTACAATATAAATAAATAACAGCTTAATGAAAAAGAGAATTTATATTTCGCGCGACATCATGAATCACAATCTACTGTCCACATTTAGTTCCCCGGAAATTAGCAATTAACGCTATTTCTAAAGACTAATCAAATAAACTTAATTAAATCCGTTTCCTACGAAAGTTTGCCAACATTGCAGTCAGAGTTTGTACAACATTGGATAAGTTTTGTATTGGTTTAACTTCATATTTTATTCTAGCTGTTGCCCGCGACTTCGTTCGCGTGGAAATTTTGGTGTGTTTGTGAGAGGCTACGTCTGGTCGAGTGGTCGCAAGTGCAACTACTAAGCATGAGGTCCTGGGATCGATGCCCGGGTCGAGCAGTGCTAAACAAAATGTTTATTTTATTTACATAATTATATAAAGATAAAACGCACATGATTTAGAGATCACCTTTTAAGCAAGGTGATGCTTGTGTGACTCCGCTTTTCCACTTAACATTAAACAATGTATGCAATTGAAAAAAAACTATAAATACGTACGTTACGTACGATAATGGGTTATTCCATCAGGAATTTTTCAATAGCAGCCACGGAATCTGGATTTGTGCCCAATTGGTGGAAACAGGCTCGCGAAATGGGGATTTACAATTAGGTACACTTCTGCCTAAACCTTCGGGGGTTACATAGCGTGATGTGTGAGAACTGACAGGCTGATCAAAATGTGATAATGTGGGTGATGATTACAAAAAGAAGTCCCAAACAAAATTAAATGGCGACGATATGGCATAAAAGCCGTTTATTTTGGCGCTATACAACTTTCTTTTTAAAGTGAACCATCACACGCCTTGTTGGGCACTATTTATGTTCTAGTCACTTTTATGGTTTGGCCCTGGGATTTGTTGATCGTCATTGTAAAAGCCAATTTTAAGGGCAATTGTAACCACTTGAATTGAAATGTACGCACCGGGACTTACTGCTTAGGACGGCCGTTACTCCAAGTGCGTACGATGTGGCTACGTTTTGAGACAATTGAACCTGGTTCGTACCTAAGACCCGCCTACCTAACCTAGCCAACTAACCTAGCCCTACAGTAACTACCTAGCACCCTAGTTATCCTAGTCCTATAGTAATTACCTACTTAGTTACCACTCGAGTTTGAGTTATCCTAACACCCTAGCCTACCATACAAACCATACCAAACGTAAGTTACACTGGTTTAACGTGAGGGAAGTCTGTTAAAAAGAGACCTACGGTAACAGACGGAATTTGGGTAAGAATATGGGTTTGTGTACGTCGTGCAATGTACACAGGAAATGGTTTTCTCACTGCCGATCCCACAGACTCATAGGACCGATGATGGCTAAAGATGTCTTGGTCTCAGTGAGAGGAGGTATAGGAGATGAATCACACTCGACTCCAGCTTGAGGACTAATTTATTACTAATAATGAACTTAATTGTATACACATTTTGTGGTGCTGGTGTTGCAAGCGCGTGGAACGAATGTATGTCGCTCTTAATGCTGACGCTGTAATGCTGTTGTTGGTACCTTGAACCTAATGCTTTTGGGTATTTAAATTGTGTTTATAAACAGAATATCATAGATAAACATGATTATTTAAAACAAATACTTACTTTTATAAACAAATTTACATTTATTTGTATTCTAAAATTCAAAAATATTAGAATTTTCTGTTTTTCATATTAGGCTGTTTAGCGGCATCATACCTTTGCTACTTCTTCAACCTGGCGTAAAGAAAACGCGGAAAAAAAGCAAATTAAAAATACTTTCCGTTTTAATATTTTATTTCTTCGAAAGTCTATTCAAATAATATGTCGTTTGATATGCGTGGGGATTTGTTAGGTAGGTACTGTACTTCTCGGCTCCATAACAACCTCGCCTCCGGCTCGGTTTTGAATTCCGCCTCGAATGCAATAACAAAGTTTCCCCACTTACATCAAAATGTACTATTTCAGTTTCGACTGTTTCTAAATTTAGAGCTTCTTCAACTTTAACTCTGATAAGCTTCATGGCTTTTGAAATGCTTGTTGTTATTTTTGCAGCCGCAGTAGTCGAAACGTCTGGGCGGTCATTTGTAGATATTTGTCAGTCGTAACAGGTAGGTGTCCCAATAGTCTGACAGCCAGTCTTACCAAGGGGTATCGTATTACCCAGTGCTAATAGGATTGTAGAGGTCAGATATTCAGTAGTGATAGGTAATTGGGTGCAATCCTTGAAATGGCTAATGCTAGATCTAATTTGCAACAATTTTAACCCCGATAAGTTACCCAAGTTATCGGTTAGAAGAAAATGACTGCTTTGACTGTATCATGGGATTGGTTAAATACACCAGATAGAGACAGATCTTACCTAATCTGATCTACCAGGACCTAGTGCATTAAACAAAATAGCTAACATCACATAGTGGTAACTAGACCATCTGAAACAAGGAGACTTACTTTGAAAAAACTGTACCATCCAATTTTATTAAAATACTACCTCGCCCAGAACAACCGTTGTTTACTGGTCATCTACTTGCTAAAAGCGATATATTTCTGTTGGTTGTTAACGTACCCGGGGACTTATTATGATACCAAACGTTCAAAATGAATTAAACTTAGCCCAAAGTTCGTTTCGTTACAAGGAAAATGTCCGGAGCATTAGACATGGATCAGCCTTATGCACCATTTCGGACTATCGGATGGTAACTCAAGTAAACCAAGCTTTATATGATGATGACGGTTTGTGGAGATGATTGGTCGCCACCTACATACATTGTGCTCCCACAGACCAAAGAATGTAATCCAATAAGTTCTGAGTAATTCTACTGTCACTAAACTATGCTCCCCGGATCATTAACGAGCGGACGGAGGCATCCCGGAATTTGGCCAATGTCTTACCTTACCTATCTTATATCTTAACCACTTCTTACTTGAAAATTATTTAAATAAAGTAGGGAAGGTAACACATTGGTAAAATTACGCGATGCATGGGTTATTAAGTACTCTTCGAAACCACCCAATCGATTTCAAATAAATTTTGTGAATGTGTATGGTTGGTTCTACTTGAAAGATAAGATAGTTTTGAACCCGATAGATAGCACTGTTGTTGCATACGGGCACAATGGAAACATGAGGATTCATATCCTCATGTTTCCATTGTGCCCGTATGAAACAGGGAAATCACTAATAAGATTGTAAAAGTTCCGTCATGAAAATACGAGATCACCTTTTAAGCTCGTCTGCCAGAGAGGTTTTCTATGACTTAACCCGTATCTTCCATGTTGTACAAGAATGACTTTCCTAACCAGATGTCCTGCTGGAGCCATCAGCGGAGCCCGAGTACCAGTGCGGAGGCTCCCCGTACCGCGTCCAGCGAGCAGCCGCCAACGTGCGCGAGCGCCGTCGGATGCTGAGGTCCGGACCCAATGGGTATCCTTCTTATTTGTTGCACGCTCCTACCTGTTCTTATTTAATACTCTTCCGGTCTTCCCGTATCATAGTAGACCTCACTCTATTCTAGAATTACTTTCATTTTCATGTAACTTTCTCATAGGTACCTATTAGACGTTTTAAATTAAATTAAACCCCAAGGCGTACCTCTAGCACTCTCTGTGTTTGGGTGTCATTCTATGATACGGGCCTAAGCTTAGGTCAACTCAAAGACATTTATAACTATGATACACTTAGGCTTGACTGAGTTACCCGCTGAAGTACCTACACTGTTCTCCTTTTAATCAATTTTCACTTTCTCGTGTCGTTTAAGACATGCTCATTTAGGCTCTTTTCTTCTGATCATTTGTCTTGTTGTAGTATTCTTCTTGTGTTGCCTCCCAAGCTATAATGTTGGTGTGGTGTTGTGATTTTAGCAGTATAAACTCGGCGTTCGATGAACTGCGTGTGCACGTGCCGACCTTCCCGTACGAGAAGAGGCTCAGTAAAATCGACACGCTGAGGTTGGCCATCGCTTACATCGCTCTGCTGAGAGAGGTAAAAGTCCTAAGTTAGTTTATAATTATAGGTACCAATTAAGTAACATATAGCTAGGTTAGCTCACCCCGAAATTACAATTCTTCGGAAGCGGAAGTCCAGGGACCGGCCGGGTACCCGTTGAAAGGGTTTTTGAAGGGGTTTTTTTAAGCGCTTAAAAAAAAAAACCTTATGATACGTGTTACACCCTCGAACGGGTGCCATGTACCCGCTTCCGAACAGGTTACCCTTTCAATACCCTGTAACACGGTAACAGGGTAACCCATTCCAACCCATGACACTGTAAAATGCACTCTTTACAATCGACATTAGTTTGAAAATTGCATAACCGAGACCACATGTGTCATCGTATCGCCCGGCGGCGCCATTGTTGCATGTACAGAGCGATTTGTAAACATAGAATAATAATTATTGTCATTATGATATACAGTTCAATTTTGGTTGTCGCACAAGCTAAACATCGCAACATATTTCTTTATTCGTGTTTAAACTTGTTTAGTCTCATCATTCATCATTTAATTCGTAGTCCGGTCAATTTAGACCAAAAAATGAGAGTGAAGGTACATAAAATCCCAACAAGCTGAAAATCAGTAAAATTGTTCAAAACATAATCACTATTCACTATCACTACATATTATAAAACAAAGTCGCTTTTCTGTCCCTATTTCCCTTTGACCGCTTAAATCTTTAAAACTACGCAACGGATTTTGATGCGGTTTTTTTTAATAGATAGAGTGATTCAAGAGGAAGGTTTTTATGTATAACACATGCACCCGTGCGAAGCCGGGGCGGGTCGCTAGTTATAAATAATATTTAAAAGTTCCCCATCATTCCCATGTATGGAAAAAAAATATTCAAGGTCAAAGGTCAAAAAAATGAGTTTTTCGCGATTTTCAGCAAAATGATAAGTTTTATCATAAAAGTACTTTAAACAGAAATTGTAGATCATAAACTTATCTATAAAAATGTATCAATACTTTTTTCCTACAAGCCACCGTTTCTGAGATATAACGATTCAAAAAGTTATGTTGCCGGTTTTCAGCAAGGTGTTTGAAAAGGTAATGCTTAATCAAATGCTCACACACTTTAACACCAATAAAATCTTACATGAGAAACAATATGGTTTCACCAAAGGACGTTGCACGACTGACGCCGGTGTCACCATATTAAAATACATATTTACAGCGTGGGAAGAGGCACAAGATGCCATACGAATCTTCTATGACCTCTCGAAAGCATTTGATTGCGTAAACCACGAAACCCTACTCTTAAAACTTGAACATTACGGTTTAGGGAAACTTGTGCTCAGTTTAGTGAAATCGTATTTAAACGATAGACATCAGCAAGCACAAATAAATGGTGTCAATTCAATGTGTTTAAAAGTAAGTATGGGTGTACCGCAAGGTTCGATATTAGGTCCTTTCCTCTTTTTAGTCTATATAAATGATCTACCCCATTTATTTAAAACCCAACCACAAATAGTGTTGTTTGCTGACGATACCTCTTTAATATTTAAGATAAACAGACGTGCCACAAATCTTGACGACGTAAATAACGCCCTACTGCTGGTCCACTGGTTCACTGCGAATAATTTAGTATTAAATGGAAAAAAAAAACTAAATGTATACGATTTGCTCTACCGAATGTCAAAAGTAGTGATAGTGACATAGTATTGAATCAAGAGAAACTAGAATTCATTAATATCAACGGCGAGTACATCCCACACTTGAGATTTGCAGATGACATCGTCATACTGGCTGAATCGCTGCACGACTTGCTGCAGATGCTGGATGGCCTAGTTGATTCTTCTATACGCATTGGTCTCAGGGTGAACTTGGACAAAACCCAGGTTATGTTCAACGAACACGTCACCCCAGGACCTATTGTTGTCAATGGCGGTCCTCTCGAGGTTGTTCGAGAATATGTGTACCTCGGGCAAACTCTGCAGTTTGGTAAGAACAACTTGGAGAGGGAGGCTAATAGAAGAATTCAGCTGGGCTGGGCAGCATTTGGGAAGCTTCGCCGGGTCTTCTCGTCGCGTATTCCACAGAGCCTAAAGACTCAGGTCTTCAATCAGTGCGTCCTGCCTGTTATGACTTACGGAGCCGAAACGTGGACACTGTCGGTACGGCTAGTCCATAAATTTAAGGTCGCTCAGCGAGCTATGGAACGGGCTATGCTTGGAGTTTCTCTGAGGGATCGCATTCGGAACGAGGTGATTCGACAGAGAACCAGAGTTGCCGACATAGCCCACAGAATAAGTAAGCTGAAGTGGCAATGGGCCGGTCATATTATCCGTAGGACCGATGACCGTTGGGGTAGACGTGTTCTTGAGTGGAGACCACGAATCGGCAAACGTAAGGTGGGACGCCCTCAGGCTCGGTGGAGTGACGATCTTCGCGGGGTGGCTGGTAGCAACTGGATGAGAGTTGCTGAGAATCGAGTTGAATGGCGTGCGATTGAGGAGGCCTATGTCCAGCAGTGGACTGCTATAAGCTGATGATGATGATGAATAATTTAGCATTAAATGGAAAAAAAAACGAAATGTATAAAATTTGCTCTACCGAATGTCAAAAGTAGTGATAGTGACATAGTATTGAATCAAGAGAAACTAGAATTCGTCGAAAAAACTGTTTTCTTGGGGATCACGCTCGATTCAAGGCTACAATGGGGTCCGCATATAACTTCTCTTGCAGGACGGCTGAGTTCAGCAGCATATGCTGTTAGAAAAGTCCGTCAATTTACTGATGTAGATACCGCGAGGCTAGTCTATTTTAGTTATTTTCATAGTATTATGTCATACGGTATTTTACTATGGAGACGGGCTGCAGATATTGAGTCTATATTTATTCTGCAGAAAAGAGCTATCAGAGCCTTATATGATCTACGAAGACGCGATTCTCTAAGATAACTGTTTGAGGAAATTAACATCATGACAGTACCTTGTCAATACATCTATGAAAATATCATGTACGTTAGGAAAAAAATGCATTTATTTAGTAAAAGAGGTGACCGACACCCCTATCATACTAGAAATAGGGACCAACTAACTCAACCAGGTTTCAGGCTAGCTAAAGTATCTGGTAGTTTTTAATTTACATCGCTTTTATCTTTTCCAATCTTTGAAAATTTCCGTTATTTTGCAATAGTTTCACATTAAACAGGATCACAACTGACCCGTGGAGTAGGCTTACTGGGGAAACCACGTTAAAAAAAACGCGCTAAGTACACTACCTCATAGGTGACGTGGAAACATGTGCATATTATGACGATAACAACTTTTATAACTTTTTGAATCGTTATATCTCAGAAACGGTGGCTCGTATGAAAAAAAGTATTGATACATTTTTATAGATAATTTTATGATCTAAAATTTTTGTCTAAGGTACTTTTATGATAAAACTTACCGTTTTGCTGAAAATCGCGAAAAAAAATTTTTTTTTGACCTTTGACCTTGAATATATTTTTTCCCATACACGGGAATGATGGGGAACTTTTAAATATTATTTATAATTATGTTTTGAACAATTTTACTGATTTTCAGCTTGTTGGGATTTTATGTACCTTCGAATGTCTAAATTGACCGGACTATCGGAAGTCGGACGAAGCTACGGAAGTAAATCAGTGTTACAGTTTAAGTGCGTGTTCTAGTACGTACTTCCTTATTATATTATAGAAAATTAGGCAAATAATTCAGTTGTAACCTAATATAATAACAATAATTATTAAAATACAATAACATGACACAATATTGACATTAAGGTACCTAACTCAGTACTTGAAATAATACTTACGTACCTACCTGTGTTACTCATCCTAATTATTAGCTCGCTTATTTTTCGTCTCGTCATTCGCGTAACTCGTCGTTGTCAAATTCGTAACTAAATAAAAATAGTAGGTAAGGCATGAGGCGCCACTTGGGTGCAGGTATCCCCCAACCTACATACAACTCAAGTTTATTGGGTAATTCAGGGTAACACGAATAAAAGCTTTTCGTAAAGGTAACCCCTTCAAAGGCTTAAGCCATTGAAGGGGTCAACCCCTTCAAAGGCTTAAGCCATTAAAGGGGTTAACCATTTCCCTGGGTTTCGAAGATGTAACTCGAACAAAAGATAACACTGCGATATGAGTTACCCCATGTACGGGTTACCCTGCCAAAAGGCTTAATTAACTCTTAAGCGGGGTTGTCCGGTCCCTGAGCGGAACAGAGGCTTTTTTTAAGTTATTGGTACTTTAAAGTATAAAATAGAATTAATGACAGGACCTTACTCGGCAGTGGCGCCTTATGGTGAGCTCAAAGACGATAGCCCTCTTAAATACCACACAGTGGCTTTGCTGAGCTCTCGTAGAAGATATCCTACGGTACACACTGATGGTAGCCCTTACTCTATACCTACCACCCAAGTAGCACGAAAGTGCTGTATATCAGCTGAATAACTGTCTGCCATAGAATCTTAAGCTGTACAAGCCTGCTGAATAAGAGCATTAGCAGCGCTGTTTCAGCTGATATAACTCTGATTTGGGCACAAATTAAACAGCTGTTAGCTGAATAAATGTAACGAATTGCATTATATTAGCATTATTTATGCTTTAATAAGGGTAACAGTCGTCCCAAGAGCTGAACATTGGCTGATTATTAGAGTGGGTGTTACCTACTATGCAGCACATGGCTGATTTATTAGGCATGGGTTACCTATTTTTCAGCTCAAACTACAGACGGGAATCTTTTTAAATCTTCGAGATCATACAGTTGTTGAAAAATCATAAGTGGCACAGTTGTGAATACATTTTATTTATTATTTTGGTGTTGTGTGGGCGAACCATTTTGTGACAAAGTGTTTGTGATAAGTAAAACCTCGATTTTTTCTTACACATGCGTAAAATTTGGTTGGGAAAGCAAGTTTATTGTCAAATACCGTGTCAATATAGGCGAAAATTTTCACGCGCTCTCAAAATGTGACTGTTTACTTGGAATTTATAGAATAAAATAATTTGATGCTATACAAAAAAAGTAAGAAATCTCTTTTTAAATGACATGTAATTTGACATTAAGATGTTTACTAATAAATAATTGATATCCTTTTCAAATCTAGTTGTTATTTTCGTTGACAAAACAAAAAGAATTTCTTAATATTATTATAATATAAACGTTAGAACCTGAAAAATGGAGGACAACAAAGTGCACCGCATTAACCACAAGCAAATGTTATGGGCTGAATAAGAGTTCAACTTGTGGTACGTAAATCAGCAACAAGCTGACACGAGTAGTTCTTGTGTCAAACAAGTCAGCCACAGATCCATGTAAAGATTGCTGTTTAGAATTCTCATATATTCTGCATTAATTTTTCGGCGTATTCCACCAGTTCTTCGTTTAGATTTCCACATTTCTAAATAAAATACCACAATATCGCAATGATGGCGGCACGGCGTTTCTGATAATACGTACGGGGCACTATGACAGCTTATTTAACAGCACATAGTAGATTAATTGCCCATGCTATTAAAAGTATTCAGCTCCAACCAGGATCAAAGGTTACATGTGAACTAATTTACAGTAGTTTGCTGTAATTTAACATTATATAAATTCACCCGTGGGCTAGATAAGTGCTATTATAAGATTGCGAGTAACAAGCTGATTAACATTGTAAAAGTTCAACTATGTTCAGCAAGACGCATTATATCATTGTTAATTGATGTCACGGAATAGCTGATTGCATTATATAGTTCACATGTTCTGTATTAAAATGCAAGCATTTTAAGGGTACGTTTGTGGCCTTTAATTCAGAATATAGCTACTTTTAGGTCCACAAAAATGCTGTATTGCAGCTCAGAGTACTATTGATTGCTAAATGCTGATTAAAACTGACCTGTATACATATAATATCGCTCGCAACATTACAATCTAATTTTCGTGGTTGTTAATACAGTCAATAAACAGGCGTAAGCGTATTTTTCAGCTTTTGCAGTTCGAGTGAACTCTAATAACTCTGCATAAATGCTGAAGTTATCGATGTGGACCCTATGTGATATCTTATAATGCAAATCTGTGCTACTTGGGCAGGGACCATTTTTGATACCCGACATATTCTCGATTGGTTTTTTCTGAGCTTAAGTTAATCAAAAACCGATATGATATGGGTAGCCCTTTTGAACACCTTAGTTTAAGCCGTTTGGAACAGATTACACTTTAAACTATCTGGTGCGTGGTGCCCCACCATCTACCTACTTAGCACAAGTTTAATTAATGGTAACACAGGGTTTCAAGCATAGAATCCATTCCAGGGTTAGATCAGTATAACATCACAAATGGCTTATCTACCCTTTCCAAGGCTAAACTCTTAACGGGAACAGTAATACGGTCCCTGTTATAAACTCTAGCTATCTAGTACCTAACGTTAGACATTATTTACAGGTATTGGAAGCAGACTACGACCCGCTGACCTATGTGGAGAAATGTCTCCGTGGGGAGATAAAAGCCGATCGCGCTCATTGGAATACCAGCGGTAAATATGTATATCTCCTACGTAGAAATGTGACTACCGCAATGGAAGGATATATTGCGGTAGTCTTATTTCTCATCATTTACCTAAATTGTTATTCTCACATATTTTATCAGTTTAACTCTTCTTCACTTCTTCTCAAAGAGAGAAGGCCTGTGTGGCCCAGTGGAACGTTAAAGTTACATTACTGCTACATTAATTTTTACTCTGTTGTGCAGACTTGACTGCCAGGTTGTCGTGGATCAACTGGGAGAACCTCGGCGTGAATCCGCAACGGCGCAGCGTCTTAACATCTCTCGCACTGAGTTCTGACAACCTTCAATACGGACACAACTAAAACTTACCTATACCTACACAGCAGGCCTGTCTCATTCTCAGTACGCACGACGACCAATCAAGCGATAAAACCAAATTAAGATGATCTCTCATTGTTAGCTCATATAAAGCAAGGTCAGGTTTAACTGGATTAGTATAGCTTGATGTGTCGCCGTGTGTACTAAGATGTTGAAACGTACCTACCTGATCTACGTAACCGTTTTACGCACGAATAATACATATATTTTAGTAGATTGCACACTGTTTATAATAAGAAATAGATTAGAAACAGTTTAATTAGAAAGGTTTGACTATCTTCGTATTTCCCAATTAGCAGGAACGTCGCGTAACTTTTATCCTCCCGAGTTGTAGTAGACTACTTATTACAACAACTCATTGCGTTTGTAAGTTTTCTCACTGTAAGGTTACCTTCTCGTTGCACACGTTTAGAATTGCAGGGTTGTCATCATGGTAATACCTATTTATCAAGAAAGTGCTTGGTACTTACTTCCATGGTTGTAACAGCACTTTATTAGAACACGTCACCTGTTCCGATAATCGACGGTTATTATTATCGAAGCTCATAATTTTCCTAGATCTGCACCTATCTCTCTCATATCTAGTTTTTAAAAATACCTGTTAGTACCACCTAAGACATTCATTTGTATTGTATTGTATTGTATAACGGGCTGGTGTTCGCAACTCCACGTCAAATGCGCGTATTTTGCGTGCGGGTGGGAAATTCATTCGATCCACCCCAGCCCACCGAAATATTCACGCAGGTTTACAATGTTTTTTGACTAAAGTTACCTAAGAATTGCAATTATTTTTAAATATAATATTGCACCTTTGGCATCTATGGCACCTATTGCATTTTTTGCACCATAATATTGGTTATAATTATGCTTAATAACTACGTATTTTTTTAAAGTTCGTAAAACCCGCTCTTGTTGTGTAAATCTGTCGTTGAAAAGAGGTCTCTGGCGCCCAACGCGAGTCCTAGTTCTGTTTCCGCACTCCTTCCGAGGCAACAGAGACAAATCGCAAAATCTATCGAGCCAATAAATACCTTTATAGGTACCCTTTTTTTTCGGATGGAAAATCATCAAATGACTCCTCCCGCTCTGGGCGAAGCGGAAGGGAGTGTCAGACTTTTACTGACGAAAAACCATCCATGTTCCTTCTTTTGCCCTTTATGTTCCAGGGCCGCGGTATCTCTTTCGAACAGTCCTGCAGCCCTGGCAGGCTACCTTTATACCCTTGTCTTCAAAGTTGACTCGTTATTTTTTGTAAAAAATATTTTATTCTCTCAATCTGATTACGATAATAGCGTCAAATTTCTCGGTTTTTGCTCTCAAAAAATACGTAGTTTCTACTTTCTGTCAATAAATTTGTGTTATTATTCGATTTTATCGAAGGGCTACTGTTGAATGACACGACAAAATAAAAACATTAAAATACCGGTAAACTGAAAATTATTAGTATACCAAAACACACATAAAATTACAGTTTTTATACAGAACCCGCAGTGACCGACAGTAGCGGTCGAGGTAGAAAGACGTCGGATTATCGTCAATTGTTTTTCACTTCTTACTCGCACAGTCATGCTATCGCGCACATGTTATGTCATGCATGCAGGATGCTCTACTTAATTTTTAACCGACTACAAACAAAAGAAGCGTTATGTTTTAATCTGAGTTTTTTTTTTGTTTACTAATTACACACTTCACGCGGAAGACACTAACTGTAAGTTGCGAATTTTTCGTCATGAGTGTCACATCCATGGTAATCGAGGGCGCTCTAAACGAATATGGGGTCAAAATTAAAATGAAAGATGTCGTATACGAAAATTATCGAATTTTTCATCATGGATGTGACGTCGGTAATCGAGGGCACTCTTAGGCTGATTTTATAGTCACGCGTTTCAGCAGCGCCGTCGAGCCTGCGCGCGCTCGGATATGTATTGGGGTAGTAGTAGCGTTTCAAATTCGCGCGCTTGAGCAGCGCCGTTCGGTGTTCCTGTTCAACAGCGCGCTGGCCAACGGCGCGTCTAGCGGCGTGACTATAAAACCAGCCTAAACGATCGTTGATTTTGAATGTGACCTCATATTTGAATATGGGGTTGAAAAACTACTAATCATGAATTTCAATAATTACTCCTATCCGAAAAATATGTTTTTAAATATATAAGGGTCGAATTGATAACCTCCTTTTTTTAAGTCGGTTAATAGGCAGGTAGAGCAACTTTAGCATCATCTCAAATAATTTAATGTGTCAAAGGGGGAGGTCCCCGCACACACGATTTGTTTTTGTTTTAGCTGTGATTTCTGAGTTTTGCACAAGCAGACTATCGCCTTAAGTCTTTTTAATCTCTTTGAGTAGGTACCACTTATACTTATATTTTAGTAGGTACACTAAGTACTAAATAATGCACTTTGTAGGTACACCTTTTTATCTTCAATATTCTTTTGACTTAAGTACTTATTCATTATTTGTGATTTGTGATTATATAAGTAATCATTTATTTTAAATTTAAAGTTATTATTAATGTTAAGTTACTGTGCAATATGTAGCGTTAAGTTATTTGTTTAGCTCGTAATTTAATTGATTAGATGAATTAAAACAAAATTATTGGAAATCATGGTTTTATTTCTTACACTTATTACACTTTTTTTTACGTGTGGAAATCTTCATGTGTAGAAAAGAAAGAAAGAAGAAAAAAAGAAAAGCAAAAATATTTATTTGTCGCAGGGACATGACGTGCATACAAAAATAAAACAAAAATAATTACAATAATCATAAGGCGCATTAATACAACAGGACAGAAACAGAAAAAGAAAAGTTAACAGCTTGCACATCGTGACTGCGACAAGCAGGCTACCACTCAGCATGGTGCTGTGCTATGGAGGGCCCACAGCACAGCGCTGGTTTTATGTGGTCACCCGTCAGAAAAAAATAAAAAAACGTACGGAAATCAAGACAGCATAAATATTTGATTTTATGAATTAGGAAAAAAATAAAAATTATTATTGTAGAGGACACATGAAGATTTAGCCTAAGGTGCCTCTGCTTAAGGTGGAACGAAAGGGTCTCTTACACTGACTTAACCCCAGCGGCGTGTTTTTCTTTGGCCGGAGTGTTGGAGTACCTACTTGCCACTCTTTCAAAACGGGCATTACCGCCACTATTGCAATGTGTCATACGCTGAACAGTTAAACAATAAATAATATCTACAACATTACGTACCTATATAAAAATACAACATTGTAAAAAATATGAAATAATTAGACTTTGTATTATAAAAGCTTATAGAAATAAATAATCGCTTAAAATTAAAAAAAAACAACACAGTATCTTGTACATATACAGAAAAAGGTAGGTAAATAATATCATTAGGAATGTATTAAGTCAGAAGATAAAATAAGTAATCTTTGCTTACACCGGAAATCTCAGCAAATGATATTAAAAGTATTAAAACAAATGCATTTCTACCTACCTTGTACCACATAAGAATTCATGCCCTGATTTATGATGTTCAATATAATTAAATTAAATAATAATTAACTATTATAAAATTATTAATAATTAAATAAGGAATAAGTACATAAGAGGAAGTCTGAAAGTGGCACAGGTGACTGAAATGTTGTGTGGTAATCGGTTATCGTGGCATGTGATGCAGAGGAATGAGGAAAATGTAGTGAGGAAAATGTTGAATATGAATGTAGATAGATGGCTATATGAATAGAGGAAGACCAAAGAATGGACTGTGTAAAGGATGATATGGCTAGGAGGTGCCTGCTGAGATGACCAGTAATAGAGAATCATGGAGGAAACACATGCTGCGCCGACCCCAAATAAATTGGGATAAGGGCAGGAAAATGATGATGATTATAAAATTATTTTAAACCAGCTTATGGCCGCGGCTTCGCCCGCGTGGATTTCGATAATTGTCCCACGAGATCACACTAACGATAGGTCTGCAAGATGTTAAATTCTTTTTTAACACCCTTGCTCGTAAAGCTCATGTAATTCCACCGGTTTTAAATATGTAAAGCGGGTCATAAAAAACGCGTGTGTTATTAAAGCAAATAGTTAAGTTATAGTCCATACAAATTCCATAACAGCATTATTTGCCATTTCAAATATGGAACTGATCGCCGCCGCACGACTCCAGCTAGTGAGCAGCGCGCTGTTGCTATTCCGAACTAATCGCCGCGCGGCGCCAGTCAGTAGGCAGCGCTAGCGCGCTGTTAAAATGGCGGGAAAGCAACAGTGTGCATTCACAGATTGAGTTTATTTAAAAAAAAAACAGTTCATTCGGTAATTTAATAACTTGGCTGCATGCTCTAGCGTCTTTGCCAACATTTTCACGCAGCCACGGCAGAAAATAATCCTCGCGCCATTTTTCTCAAATTTTCTTTTCTTTGTACTTGTATTGTGAATATCTTTTTTTCTGTTTCCTCGCAAATGTGTTAAAAAACGTCGTACGATATACGTGCGTATTGGTTATAACATGCTCGGCTCAATTACGCCCTCGCCTTCGGCTCGGGCTGAAATTCCGCCTCGCATGTTATAACCATCATAACGCACTAATATCGTAATGTACTATAACATCTTGCAGACCTATCGTAAAAATCAGGTCTTCTCATAATCCAGGCTTATTTATTTTTAAAGAAACTTCTTATTTGTTTATAGCATACATTTAAAATGCTTATGACAGCAACAAAAAATCAATTGAATTCCAAAATAAATTCAGCACCTCTCCATGACATACTTATTTTATATCCAAACTGCGTAAACTGCGTATTGATTATTGATAATTTGCAAATCGAGAAGGAAAAGACTTCTAGTACAGCAAGAACATGTTAAGTTATCAGACTTCTGTTCGCTACTATAATACTTTTGGAGAAATCATCTTCATCATTCTCTTGCCGTTATCCCATTTTATTCGGGGTCGGCGCAGCATGTCTTCTTCTTCCATACTTCTCTATTACTTTTTGGAGAAATATATGAAGAAAAAAAGGAGAAGAACGGAAATGCAAACGATATCAATACAAATAAAATTGGAAATTCAACAGCATCAAAAAAATATTCAAACAAATCACAAGAAGTTAAATTAATAGTGGGGTTTGAACTTGCAACCCGTTGTTTACAAATCGGTCATGAACCTGCTAGGCTGTTTTCTCCGTTGACATAAACTTTAAATAGCCGTTCTGGCGCTTGTCATGACTGAAACGTCAAACAATGGCCCTTCGCACATGGAGCTACTTAAAAAGAACTAGTCACAAACTTAAATTACTAACGAGTTGCCTGAGCGTCACAGCCCATACATGTTCAATGGAGGTTCGCACACGACGCGACTAGTTACTAACTGGTCAGTAACGCGTTAGCAACCGACCACGCGCGACGCGTCGTACCGGTCACCACGCTACTGGTTTCCCGAGTTTCTTTATTTTTTGTTATAAAAATGAACGAGCAAACATTAAATACCTATTCAATTTGTGAAGGAGGTGGAAAAATACCCATGCTTATCTATACTAATCTATACTAATATTATAAAGCTGAAGAGTTTGTTTGTTTGTTTGTTTGTTTGAACGCGCTAATCTCAGGAACTGCTGTCCCGATTTGAACAATTCTTTCAGTGTTAGATAGCCCATTTATCGAGGAAGGCTATAGGCTATATATCATCACGCTACGACCAATAGGAGCGGAGCACTAATGAAGAATGTTTCAAAATCGGGAGATATTTTTTCCTATTGAGAGCTTCCGCTGCGTGCGCTGCGTAAACGGTTAAAGTTTCGCAAAAATCATGTATTACAGAATTATTCCTCTTTAAAAGTTCTAAAAAAAAGTCCGCGATAGCATATGTCTATCTTTTAAGGTTAGCTCACTATAACCTTTTTTATGCTAACCAAATTTGTTCTAAAATAATGCATTATTTACGGAGGTGTTTTTATAAACATGATATTAATCCTTATCCAAATAAATACGTTACTCATCACAAGTATTTCATTTAAAACAAAATTGCCCTTTACATCTTTCGATTTAAGTGAATATCTTAGGAGCTGTCGCAGTTTTAAAATAAAATCACAGCAAAATAATGATCGGGTACTGCGCGCACAATGTGCAAAGCCGGGCAGTCATGTTAGCTCAAAGTAACTATTCCACGCGGACGAAGTCGCGGGCGGAAGCTAGTATAATTATAAAATAACAGAATATCCACGAAAGGATATAACAGAAAGAGCTTGGATATACGGATGAACCCAAAACCTGCGAATATTCCTTCGACGTCTATTATGATAATAGTATAATACAATATCGTCGTCGTCCTCGCTCGATCCAGTTGACATGTTTACCACTTGTTAACCGTGTGCTTTTGTAAACAGAAATAACAGAAGTGACTGAAACCTTACAACTTGAGTAGCGACGTGTGCGAGATACAATTTCTAACTGGTTTGTAATCGTAATTACTGATTGGTTCAGTCATTTTTGAGTAGCTCCATGTGCGAAGGGCCTAAGAATACGGACTTATTGCAATATTGCTAAGTAATTCAAGTACTTATGCAGTATTTTTTAAGCCAAGTCGTAACATTAATTTGGATTTTTACGATTTTATTACATGTTTATAGATGATGAAATAATACAAGTTGTATTTTAAGGGTACGATTTCCTGGTAAGTCAATTCAGGAATCTTTTAAATAGATAAGTCTTTTTCAGAAGAAAGAAGACACCATAAGAGAAAAGTAGGTACGTAAGTGTATGTCTCCTTTCTTTATGGTTGTTTAGTTACCGTTTATAACCGTGTATTAATACCAGTATTTACATAGGTGAGAATTTTATAGCCAAAGCTAGGAACTTTAATATACAATATGGAATATACAAAGTGATTAAAGTTGGACATCCATAATCCATAAAAGATACCGGAAAACCGTCTTAGGAAATTTTACCTTTTTTTTGGTAAAGTGCGAGTTGTACATAAAAATGAGTGAAAGTGACCTAATTTTTTCATCATGCAGTTCGATTGTGTTTGGTCTTAAGATCATTTCATTGTTTGGAAAGAAAAAAATCTGGATAGCAGAAGTTGGTCAAATTATATCAAATATTTATTACTTACGATGTGTATGACACAATATTGAATTAAGAGGGAACAGGGGCTGCGATTATCCATACTAATGTATTACCCTTTTTTCTTCCAGAAGAAAGCCTCCAGAACAATATTTTTTTTCATAAAATCAAGGTCTACTGTAGTCACGTCCCTGTCATTTCCTTTATAATAAATTAATAAGTAATGAAAATATGGCCCACCAAAAATTACAAAAAAAATACAAAATATTTTTACAGCCATGATTAAAGGACTACTAGACAAATTCGAAAAGTTTTAACATAAAAAAAATTGATAGCAACATACATACTCTTTCTTGAAATTTTAATGTCAAAGATAAATAAATCGGGCCAGTTTTCGAGGAGAAAAAAGGTGAATTTAAAAACGTCGATCTCGTCAATCTTTTTTTTTTTAATCTAAACGGTCTTAGTTGCAGCAGTCCCTATCGCACTCTACGGAGGCACGGAGGCTTGACGCAGTGCGACGGCAATAGTGTATTCAAAAACCTATTATTCAAATTCCTCGGAGGCCCAATTCCCTCTTAATTTTGGCCCACGTCTGTTGTCCTTATTATTTTCTCTCCATACAATGAAATGATCCTTAAATGAAACAGAAAAAAGGATCACTCTGTATACTCATATATTTATGCTCATGGTGTAGTTATTAACATCGGAAATTCGCTTACAAATAAATACAAAATATCTTGGCTAATGCTGAGTAACGCAAATTGGTACCAGCAATCAGCATTATTTAAGGGAAGTCATCTCTGTTTACATACTTAGGTCTAGCAAGACATCAGTCTGAATGTTATCCTTACCTTACATTTATATCATAGTCAAGTTATACAATCACTTTAATTACAACTAAGTATCTATTTGTTAGTGTTATTTATTATTGCTTTTTTATTTAATAAATATTAACAGTTTCTTTAATTACTGTAACCAATCCTGAAAACATGTAAGACACTGCTCAGGATGCGGAGCTGAAATTGTGAACGCTCCTCTAAGAACTTATGGCATCAAAACTCCAATAGCAACAACAGTTACCGGAGATTTCACACAATTCAACAGTATCTACTGATAGAAGAATCAGTCAATTTACTGATATAGATACCGCGAACCTGTTATATTTTAGTTCCTTCCATAGTATCATGCATTACGATATTTTACTATGGGGACAGGCTGCAGACATCATTTTTATTCAGCAGAAAAAAGCCATCGGAGTCGTATATTATCTCCGTTGGATTTTCTAAGGGAACTGTTTAACGATATTAACATCCTGACGATATCTACTCAATTTATATAATTATGGAAACAACATTTATGTTAGAAAAAATGTGCATGTTTTAGTAAAAGAGGTAAAAGACACAATTATAAACTAGAAATAGGGACCTCCGTAGGGTTAAACTAATAGCCAGGTTTCAGACTCGCTAAAGTAGACTAATCCTTCATGTGGTACTGTTTAAAAAAAACAGCCGCATTGCGAACCTCCTCCTTTTTAGTAGTCGGTTAAAAATACCTCCTCACATACTTCAAATATAAATCTTTTATAAAAGCCCACTATGCAGGAAGTATATTGATGTTAAAAAATCTTGCCTCAATGTAGGTCCTAAGCCACAACCACAGAAGGTAAACTGTATGTACCATGTAAACATATTGTGGAAGCTGCAGAAGATTGTCCAACTATCTTTGCATTGTATACATTCAATCTCTTAGAATTATATAATTGCAAAGCACATTGCTTACTACGAAAATTGACAACCGTAAAACATTTCACTAAATTACACATTATCATCTAATATAAATTAAGTTAGAATCAGTAAAATGCAGTGTTGGTACATGGAGTGCAAAGCAAATGTTTTCGAGTTTATTACTAGTGATGTCAAACATCTTAAATGTTGAACACTGTTACTATGCAAGAACTGTTAATATGCAAGGCACACATGCTAAATTGATACATTAATTCTATTTATATTCGGACTGCACTGTGCTGGAGGTATAATAATATAAAACGTTAAAAAAGCCATTCATTCTGTAGAAAAATCTTGTGATTACAATGATTATTTTTAGCTAACTTTCTTACTTTTAAAACTGTACATCACCATCATCATCTGTGTGTTTTGTAACTAACATCTGTACTGTACAGACATTACAAGTACTAACTAATCTAAAACAAGTACCATTGTATTATTTATATCTAACACTAGGTTTTAAGGTTTGGCCCAAGAGCATGCTATACACTGACTCGCTTGATTACTTGCAGCAAGATGTAAGCGCCTACAATAACTTCACAACATGGATTTAATACCTACAATTTCACATCTAGAATTGGCGCCTCTACTAAGTCACTAGTGCACAGCACTAGTGACAAGTCTGGCTGAGATCATCAACAATTTATAGATGGGCATAAATTAAGGCCAGTCTTCAAATCTGCTTCGGACGGTATGCCAAGCTAATCCGTTGCCTGTCGGTGCATGACCAGAAGGCAGCAAGACATGCCTAAAGAAAGTTCTGCCTTGAGTCAGTCCCAGGAACAACCGCCAATTTTTTCTTTTTCCAAAATCGTATGGATTCCTATAGGTGCCTCCTGAAACTTTTCGCAGTTTCTCGTTAATGTGTGCTTCGACGCTTGTTTCTCCTCGGCCGATATTTTTGCCATGGATTATTGTTAATGTTCCAAGTGCGATAAATACGGCTACGCATGTAAGCGCCATGAATATGACGGCTTTTCTTTTATAAGGATGGGCACAGATTCGTTGAGCTTCGGTGATGGGCGGCACGGGCAGCTTGTGCTCCCGAGGAAAGTTGACGGAGTCGTCGTACTCCACTATCACCTTCACTGGCACTAAGGCACCGGTCTGGTTCAGCCTGACCGGATGACCAATCAGATCTGGGTCGTTGTTCGGGATGATACCACCTGGAAATAAAAATGTCCAGTCACCATTCAAATAAATATTAATCCCAATTTATGTTGATAAATGAGGGCTTAAGCTTAGTCATAAATATAACTTGTATTGTTTACAGATGGTGCAAGTTTAACATGGGACAGGAATGACAATAAAGCTAAGAGACTTTCAATAATTTTCAAATAATTACCTGTATCATTCACCCAAATGACTTTATATCCAATATCAATACCAGCGGTTATGATGAAACCTACTCCTATCACCATGTAGGTCATGTAGAGGAAGAAGAACCTTGCATTGTAGTAGCCCACACAGTTGTTGAGCCAAGGACAGTGGTGGTCCATGGCCAGGATGCAGCGGTCGCATACGGAGCAGTGGTGAGTGCGTGGAGGCCTCGGGGATATGCACCTCCTGCATATACTCGCTGCATCTGATATCAGTGTGCTCTGTGAAAAGATATTGTGTAGAAATTGTAATTGTGTAATGTTATAAGTTGAAGAAGAATGAGCAAGCATTATATGGAAAAGAAGTGTGTTTGTGGCTAAGTAACAGCTTCAGGGCTTGTGAATAGGTGACCATACATTTCATAAAAAATTATAGTATGAGTCTCGGAAAGCATGGCAAGTTGCCTCCACCTGTCATTTGTAGATCTTTGACTCTCATGATACTTGATAGGTATTTAGAACCAGTCTTATTACACTGACAGATGAGCTAATTACACACATACCTGTATAAGTGGGATATACTGTTTCTAGAGCATTATTTGCCATCACAACACCTGGCTACTGTTAAGCTAACTTTGTGACATTAAAACTAAACTTACCGGTGGTGGATATCCAGGTTCAGTCACAACACCCTTATAATAATGAAATATGATGTTGATAAGTAGCCAGTTGCCAAAAATGACTAGAAAGACTGTAGTGTAAGGACATCTTTGCCACCAGTATGGCAGGCCCACCCAGTAAGCAATGGCTACGACAGCACCTGTTAATAATGTGACACAGAAGACAAACACCTGAAAAAGGAAAGAAAGATGTTTATGATATGATTGTTCTTATTATGATGACTATAGCCTAAGTCATTGTTATGGTCTAAGATCTCACGTAAAACCGACCTTCACTCGTCTGTTGTTCAAACTAGTTTTTGGAAATCTTATGACAATGACAAACATATTTCAAATGGGTTGTCTTTTTTTATAATTATCATAACATGCAAACAGTCCTTCTGACTGTGAGCAGATGTGTTGAACGACTGTTATTCATGAGGAGATATTCCCCAATAGAAATATCTTCCATATTTAAATATTAGCTTAGTCAGCGCCGCCAAGATCTAAGGTTCTGTGCCGTTTCAGTTGATTTTGGTAGTCAGGCAATGTGAGCTAGACAGCGAGATGGTTGTCCAGTCTTGTTTTGTATTCACCAGCAAATGTCTTTATTTCATCCTTCTCTGTTGGCATGCTCAGGTATTTGTGTACTTCACTGTTTCTAATGAACCAGGGTGCATTGCTTATTTGCTTAAGGATGTGGTTCTGAGCTCTTTGGATTATATTTATGTTGGAATCGCAGCAGGCTCCCCATAACTGAATCCCATAGGTCCAAACCAGTTTTATGACAGCCTTTCGCAGCAGGCTCCCCAAAACTGAATCCCATAGGTCCAAACCGGTTTTATGACAGCTTTGTAAAGTAGGAGCTTGTTGTCCAGTGACAGTTTCTACCCAGGAGCCAGTTATAGAGGCCTTTGTATTTGAGGTTGACCTGTTTAAGTTTTGGTTCAACGTGTTTCCGCCATGTCAACCTTCGGTCCAAGTGTAGTCCGAGGTATTTAGCTGTATCACTCTGAGTCAACTCCCTTCTACTAAGGTTAACCGGAGGACAAGTTTCTCTTCGCAGTGTGAAGGTGACCTGCACTGATTTATTAGCACTTACTTTTAAATGTCGTACGGTCGAACGTAACGAACGTAACGTTCGTTTTAGTATAGTACTTTCCCAAGGTACTATTTACACAATTTTTAAATTGGATTTGGTTCCTCATGGCCTGTGGTTGCCATGTGTCTGACAGGTTACTTAACCGCCGCCTGATTTTCGGCGAGAGCCACTTGCCTACGGCCGTGAGCAACTTCACACCCCCCAAATAGGTTGCCTGATAAAGTCAGGGCTCTTTAAATTGCGACAACCGGCAATCTTGACTTTAGCTAACTTACTCATCATCGTGTTTGTAATTAAATTTATTTATTACTTTTATCAATTAAATTAATAAATGTGGAAAATGTATTTCCTTCATTTCATAAGGTCTTTTGGAAGATAAGTGGACAAGGCATACCGAGAAGCACATTACATATTTATTTAACTTTAACCAGGTACAAACCCAGTCAAACAAGGGTGATAGTGAGATAACACGGCAGGAGTATTGTTGTTATACTTTCGATCTAATCAACACCAACATATTAACTACATAGTACGGTAATAAGCGATACTACTTACTTTTCCTAAATATTGGGCGAAATTGTCAACAAACCAAAACACTGGTTCCAATAAGAAATCTATTGCATAGCTTTGGCTCATGTGCTCATTGTAGGTAAGAGAGCGCACACTCAGCAATCCTTGACGTATTTTCCAAACTATATAGTCTCTGAAATCCAAGCATATGTACTATTGTAATAACCCATCTTATCATTATTTTAGGTACTTTTGTAGATGGTTCAACACTTACTTTAGTCTTCGAAACAACCCTTGAAATCTCCATGTTATGATCACCATATTTTCGAAATATCACATTTACTTCTTTTATATTACTAAAGCTTTTATTAATAAAATCCGACTATTTTCCATTTCCACAAAACATTTGTATATGTATTTTTTTTTTTTAATAATCTTTATAAATGATCATAGATATTTTTTTTTTTGGTTCTTTTCGTCCCTCTTTGAGACAGGCAAAGGGAGCTGAGCTCATGACCATAGATATACAGTCTTTCAGTCGCTTATATAAATAAATAAACTTTATTTTTGTATTATCAATTGTGTTGCCAAAAATAAAGGAAAAATTGATTTCGCGATACCGATAGCGTACACATGGTATATATTTTAAGTATGTAGAATACTTTCATCTTAATATTCTGTGGCCTAAGTTGTGTTGATCGAGGTTGTGAGTCGTTTTTTTTTTTGGCGTAGCACTATTCGTGCTTATTGCCACTGACAATATTTATTTGAAAATAACAAAACGTGAGAATCGATTACTCGCGTAATGATAAAATATTACAGCGGGAAATCTAGAAATGGAAAGGAGATTAGTTGTTAGTAAATAAAAATTATAACAATTTAACAGAATACAGGGAATATAATACAACAGAAAACTGTAACCATTTAACGCCGCCAGGTGGCCCAACAAACTAAAAACTACATTATAAATTATATACATAAATAAATACATTAAAATAATTATTCTTACTTTATACACTTACGTTTAAATAGCTATATCATTTTTTACAAGGAAAAGTGCTATTGTTTTGTAAATATCTACATTAAAATTAAATACGGCTGCAAAGTTCAGGTTATCCATCAGAGGCCATGTGCCGTCACTTAAGTGAAGCCGAGAACAGCTATGAGACAGAACCTTCAGAGCCTCTTGCCCTGGAGGTTCTGTCTCATAGCTGTTCTTTCTTCTGTCTCGCATTGAAGAAGAATAGTTTTCATAAAAGCTGGTCGCGTACCTACTTATAGTTCTTTTTTTGCCTTTTTTACGCTCGCGACAAACTTTTATGAAAACTATTCTGTTTTGGTTTTATTTACTCCAAGGTTTATTTTCTTCTTTTAAGTGCATTTTTATAAAAACTTATTATTAAAAAGGTTTTTTAATTAATAATTTTATTTTAAAATTTTTAGTTTTGTCGTAATCATTTCTGATAGCGCATTATTATCTTCTCTTTTTTCGTATCCGTGCTGTTAACCATTGATGACTTACCTCTTAAGGAGACGATCCTGGTTGCAGAGGTCATGCTAGAAATCATGTTTATCCATCAAACATAAACGCGTCTACAAACTTTCGTAGCCATGCTATTGACCGTTGAGGAGATCCCTCGTCAGGAGACGATTCTGGTTTCAGGATGAGGGCACGATAGAAATCATGTTTATCTTTCAAAATTGAACACGAACAAAAAGTTTCGTGTCCGCGTTATTAACCGTTGAGGAATATTGAGGAGTTGTCTCGTGTGGAGACGATCCTGGCTTCAGGACTAAGTAAGTCTATCATAAAAATGTATTGTCATCAGAACCAAAGATGTGTGTAAAATTTCAGTTCAATCGGTTGGGTTACTGGGAACTGGTTTGAAATTCAGTTGCAAGATTTGACCAATACTGCCAATACAACTAACAAAACAAATAAAAAAAGCTTATAATGAAATCGTTTAAATTAAAAGCACAACAAATTATCTAGCAAATTTAAATATAATGTAAATTTGAACAGCGAGTGCATTCCTAATTTAAATTTTGATATGAAAAACAATCGGCGCGAATTTAGCCATAAATACCAGTCTGGTTGTTGGTTGTTGTTGGGTCTTATAAAGTACAGTCAGCATCAAAAGTTGATGACCACATTTAAATTTTTAAAATCGCTGTACACCGTATTATACCTGAATCGCTGAACATGACAAGCGCCAGAAATGAATGATTATAATAAAAGGGCATAAGTAGGTGACCATCACTTTTCAAAAGTCGCTATACAAAGTTATAGTAAAAAAAACATAACATTCTTCGTCTCTAAAGTATCTGAACAAATTTTTGACAAAAATAGCATACCATCGTTCATCTCTAAAGTCCCTGAATAAAATGAAATGTTTTTTGAGTTTAATATGTGTGTGTATTTTTTTTCGGTATGTGTTTGGTAAATTAAGTAGACACATGCACATGTAAATCGCCACCGTTTTATTTATTATCAACAAAATTAAATTAAATGGTCGATCTTTAGGTTAAGCCGACTACCCATTACATACCCACCCCACCCCTACTTAGGACAAACATTCGTGTGATGATGTGATGTAGATGATAAATAATTGCAACCGCAATGGTACGGCACATCCGCTACAGAAATATTATTTTTACATTAAATGGTAAACAGTTTTTCAAATACCCACAGCTATGTTTCCCAAAGAATTGAAATAAAACGGAATTTGTGTGAATTTTGAAAATGAGTCATATGTATATAGATTAGGTTCTAATTCAATCGTAACTATAAAAATCATAAACTAAGTCGACGACGGTATGAATTTGAACAGAATCTGCGTGATTTTTGAAAATGAGTCTTATTGCTTTACGAATAAGGTTATAATTCAATCGAACTAAAAAAAATCATGAATTACGTCGATGGTATAAATTCAAACAAAATCTGCGTGATTTTTGATAGTGAGTCTTATAGCTATACAAATAAGGTTACTAATCAATCATAATACAGAAAGCTTAGATGACGTCGATGGAATAATTTTTAAGCGGAATATGCTTATGCACCCACATCTAATATTTCTCGTTGATACTATGACACAAAAACAAAATTATTTTGGAAAGTTACATTCGAAATTTACATCCATATTTTTTTTTTTGACATGATTTTGTTTGGATAGGACAAGATTGGATTTATAACTCTGAAGATAGTAACGAGCACTTTTTAAGTTTGCAGTTCAGCTACTTTTGATAGTATAAGTTTACACGCTACGTATCCGAAACAAACTAATGTTCAGTAACTTTTGTTATTTAAGATGTTAAGTTATTTTTGGACGTTGTCGTGATTACACTAGATAACCAAAACAAGCATTTTATATTGTTCAGTGACTTTTGTAAAACTGAATGTTATGATGTTATCGGATACTATAACGATCAGCGATTTTTGACAAAATGGTGTTCAGTTAATTTTGAACTTTAATGATGTTCATTCAATACTGGCGCCCTTCTTGTTGAGCGATTTATGGGTGATATAATGTACAGTGATTTTGAAAATCTGAATGTGGTCATCGACTTTTGATGCTGACTGTACCTACCATGTACGAAAAACTATTAAGATTACCATTATAAAACCTAAAAAAATATTATAATAAACATTTATTGTATTTTACGCATAAAACAAAATTATTTTAATTTCCATCTATCGATTTCTTTAATTCCTTTTTAATTGCTCGAGTTGATCAAAATTTACAATATAATAATCGATTGGAATAATCGCTTTCACACATCAGAATAGTTTAAAAAAAAATGGTCGAATTCGAACACACATTGAGAAGTGTTGGTCGTGGCTCGTGTAGTCGTGTAATAAGGACCAAAGACTACTATATATATATATGTGTTAGGGACTAAATTACGCTAAGATCTGGTAATTTTCATGTTGTTTAAAAATATTTGGAATGATATTTGTTAGACCAGGGTAGAAGCCTTTAAAAATAATAAAAAGTGAAAAAAAATAATAGTAGGATGCAACCCATTAGAAAAGGAGGGGAATATTATAAAAATGAAGGGAAAAATAATTTACGGGCGATCTGAGGTCGGGAAGGGGATGGGGGTGAGTTTTTAAGGGTAAAAAACGGTTTATCTCGATTTCCGGCAAAACTAAAAGTCCTATCGAAAAAAGTTAAATGGCAAAGTTGTAGGTAATAAAAAGATCTAAAACTTTTGTATTTACAATTTTTTCACATAACCTCAAAATTTATGTGAAAAATTCAAAAAACCAAGTTTTTGGTTTTTTATTTTTATCTTTTACAAAAAATTTATTTTAGTAACGAAATTTGGTGAAAACTTACCTTTTTATGTCTCAAATACGCTGTAATTTATTTGATTAAAAATATTTATTTTTTCACCTCATTTTGAATTAATATCGAAAAAACACCCTAATTTTCAATCGAAAATTCACCCGTCAAAATATCAGCTTTTTTCAAAAAGTTGGTATGTTTTCTGTTCGTTGAAATCTCTACTTTCCGATGGTGAAAAAAAAATATATGTTACCATAGTAAATCTTCTCAGAAAATGCAAAAAACGAAAAAAAACTCGAATTCGATTTTTTTTTAATTATTATAAATAATTTTGAGCTATTTATTAAAATTTACACTTTAATTACTCGAAAAACGTTAGATTACATGCTACATTAATAAAAAAAAATTGCAAATCAAAATATACTACTATAATTAACAAACAAAATAAGTTAATAAAATTAATATTTAATAAGACATCTACAATATTTGGAGAAAGTTGTCGAATCTTTTTTAAATTATATGCGTAGATGCCTATTTATAACTATTTTAAGATAAATTATATTACCTGAGTGACCTACGAAAAATTGTAGCCCGTCAAAAGGTATTTCATGGAGAAGTGGGGAAGGGGCTAGGCGGGTTTGGGTCTTACTACATACATACCTACTATTTCGTCATGTCAAAATGTATAAAAAATATATTATAAATATATTAAAAATCTATACCTAATAAATGTATAAATATATAAAAATAAAATATAGTAAATATATTTTTAATAACTAACTTTTGGCCGATTTTCATGTATATTTCATATATTTTAAATATATTTTAGATACATTCAAAATATATATTAAAAGACAAAAAACATAGCTAAAAATATAAAAAAGATATTTACGATATATATTTTGTATATTTTTTATAGATTTTTAATATATTTTTTATGTATTTTGAAATATTTTTTTTTCACGAGATTAACTTTTGTTTGTGCAAAATTAAGGAGATTATTAGTTTTTGATCTTGTACTAAAACATCATTTAATTTTAATCTTTAGGTTATGTTACGTTAAGCATACTATTTTTTAAAGAAAATATTACTATGTTAATGTTTGAGTTGATTGATACAGATACAAATAGAGATAGTATTTACCTTCCTATGCAGATTCGAAAAGTTTTTTTTTTTAAGTAAACTTGTCACAATTATCTTCAAGAAACTCAGTGTGCACGTGTATTTTTAGAAACGATGTTGTATACTGTACTGTATTTCGAATACTGGCTAGGCTAACGGTTGTAACAGCTGCTACGAAATAGTAGGTATGTATGTAGTAAGACCCAGACCCGCCTAGCCCCTTCCTCACTTCTCCATGAAATACCTTTTGATGGGCTACAATTTTTCGTAGGTCACTCAGGTAATATAATTTATCTTAAAATAGTTATAAATAGGCATCTACGCATATAATTTAAAAAAGATTCGACAACTTTCTCCAAATATTGTAGATGTCTTATTAAATATTAATTTTATTAACTTATTTTGTTTGTTAATTATAGTAGTATATTTTGATTTGCAATTTTTTTTTATTAATGTAGCATGTAATCTAACGTTTTTCGAGTAATTAAAGTGTAAATTTTAATAAATAGCTCAAAATTATTTATAATAATTAAAAAAAAATCGAATTCGAGTTTTTTTCGTTTTTTGCATTTTCTGAGAAGATTTACTATGGTAACATATTTTTTTTTTCACCATCGGAAAGTAGAGATTTCAACGAACAGAAAACATACCAACTTTTTGAAAAAAGCTGATATTTTGACGGGTGAATTTTCGATTGAAAATTAGGGTGCTTTTTCGATATTAATTCAAAATGAGGTGAAAAAATAAATATTTTTAATCAAATAAATTACAGCGTATTTGAGACATAAAAAGGTAAGTTTTCACCAAATTTCGTTACTAAAATAAATTTTTTGTAAAAGATAAAAATAAAAAACCAAAAACTTGGTTTTTTGAATTTTTCACATAAATTTTGAGGTTATGTGAAAAAATTGTAAATACAAAAGTTTTAGATCTTTTTATTACCTACAACTTTGCCATTTAACTTTTTTCGATAGGACTTTTAGTTTTGCCGGAAATCGAGAAAAACCGTTTTTTACCCTTAAAAACTCACCCCCATCCCCTTCCCGACCTCAGATCGCCCGTAAATTATTTTTCCCTTCATTTTTATAATATTCCCCTCCTTTTCTAACGGGTTTCATCCTACTATTATTTTTTTTGGTTTTAAAAATTATCGACCCTGGTCTATGTCTGATTTTGTCATAATTATTTGTCATCGAATCTATACGCGTCTGTGCCTGTGTGACATAATGTGAAAAATAAAAATGTAAACAGGCACGGTAGGCGGGAAACTTCAACTATAGATACCAAAATTCATCACTACCACTGCTTATTTAAGTTGAACTATGAATGAATTCGTCACATAACTAAATGAAGAGTTAATCATTCTCAATAAAATGGAGTTTGGATGTCCGAAAACCACAATTTTTATGATTTTTAGCCTCGGCGAATGGCGAAAATGGCGGGCGATGACCGTATTTACGCCCTTGGATTTTACTAGCGTAAATTAAGAAACTTCGCGATAAATACTTACAGAAGTTTTAATGGTGTTGGCGTCTTAATATTACCACACACTCATAATATTTGATAATCAGAATATTTAAGTCATACGTCATTATTTACATAAATAATGACGTATGACTTAAATGCTAGCCCATTTCGGGGCCGCTACCAGGCCAGCGGAGGTTTGTGTCGAGGTCGAGCCCCCAAAGGGGCCCGTACCGAACTTTATGGTTAAAAGCCAAAAGAACAATTTGAACCTGCCTGTTGATTAGTGGCATTAGGTAAAGGTATAGGGTCTTATTTTTGCTTTTCTGTGGGTTTGACTCCTGGCTAAAGCAAGCAAGTTTTCAAAAGCTTGAAAGCAGTTTACTAATTTAAAAAAAAATAAGAACGTTTTGAAAAGTTTCAACAAGACAAATGTTGGTTCAGATGGATTAGTGCATGAATGTTTTCTGCCGGGTTTCTCTGACCAGACTGTGCCATTGAAAAATGGACCAATGGATAGAGATGATCCTCCGAACCTCTGAAATGAACACAATAGCAATGGAGTTAATAGCGCGCTACTCCCCTGATAACTACCTTGACTGAAGTATTATGTTATATATTATATTATATATTAGTAGTACAGACGACACGGTTGGCGCAGTGGTCAAGCGATTGACTGCTGCGCTGCATGTCGCGGGTTCGATTCCCGTACGGGACAAATATTTGTATGACCTACAAGTAGTTGTTCCGGGTCTGGGTGTTTTTCTATCTATAGGTAATATGTATATATTTACAAAAAAAAAAAAAATATATATGTAGTTTATCAGCCATCTAGCTACCATAACACAAGCATTAAGTTGCTTAGCTTGGGGCTAGATGGTGCTGTGTGAAAATGTCCAGGGATATTTATTTTATTTTATTTATTTATTTATTGTTGGTTTTTTTCAATCAACGGACATCTGATGAGTCATTGGGTGAGCTGATTATTATATTCACATGTAAAAAACGACATGCTGCTTGTACTTCATGTGTAGGAAAGAAAAAATCGAATAGAAAAAAGTCATTTATGTTACCCCTTTTTACTGACTTAAAAAAAACTATACCCAGCAACTATATATTTATTTTTATATTAAAAATCCACGCGTGTGATTTACATTGCATGTTGAACCTAATTGTAGAGCGAGAACCAGTTTTCGAGAAGCTATTAAAAAATTAGTTGATTTGCACAACACTACCAACACACCTTATACCCATCGACTGTCGGAAGGAAACTTGAAATAAAAACTCAAATGAATCATTATAAGACTTTATTAGGAAAAAAAGTATCATATCACAAACTAAATGTAGACATGAACGCTTTACAAAACCGTTTATGACTATTTTTCTGTACAATGTATTAAATTTAAATTCAATCACAGCAACTTCCTCAGCTTTGTTGAACGTAATGAAATATTTTGTTCACTACTCTATGTAACTATATTATGAACAACAAACTCAAGAAATTTGCCATACAATGATCTATTGATAATGAGATCATTTTTATATTAACAAAGGAATGACGTGGATAAGTACCTAAGGAGACTGGGCAAATCTATGAACCAACAGAGTTACAGCGTATTAGTGTTATACATATATGTTTTGTCCAAAGGTGAGTTAGGTTTAATTGTATGTGTCTGATTAGTTTGTGCTCAAGATCGGAAGCTGGGTATTGGCGGAGCTGCCTTTACACACATAGAAACACAAGTGTGCGTGCAGCCATACAATTCTCAATGAGGCTCCCGATTTTAATCACGTTATAAGAATATAGGTCAATATAAGGATATATGACGGGTGGACAGAAAAACTGTAGCGATCCCAAGTAATACACGGACAGGAAGATGATGATTACAAAAATAATCCCCTATTTTTTTTTTTTAATTTACAGTTACCTATCGATTCGCAATACCTCTGCAGGCTCATCACGCAGTCTCCACAAAATTAATGGCTGCACTCTCAATAGTCGATTAAAATATATTTACATAGTCATTTTTAAACATGAATGATAACATATTGCTTATTCTAAATATTTTGATGAGATCTTAACTTTGCGTTTTCTATTATTATAATTTATAAAACGAAAATATAATCTTAGACCGAGTTCGCAGTTGCTCAGATTCATTTTAATACATAATTAGGTTTCAAGTAACATAACATATTCCGAAGACTTGGCCCTAAAATAGGCACTCTGCCTGTTTCAACATCACATAACACTTTTAAATACTTATGTTAACTTTAGAAATTATACTATATTTATATAAGATAAAATATTTCTGTATAAACTTCTGCTTATTCGCTAAGATTTACAAACATTTATTTACTATCCGGAACATTAACAGTAATGTCACGATAATGATTAGTTGAGACATATTCTCCCTAAAAAATATTCTAAATATAAAGTATGAATTAATTAATCTATTTATTAGAACAATAGGTAATAGTCTACACTTCTACAGGGTGTTTCTAAGATGGGATATTTGGGCTTGTTTCCCAAGACATACTTCTTACGCTTTAGTAGGTATGTTACAGTCATGACTGTTCATGGTTCAGCTCATAGTGTTTCCTATGGTTTCACACTTACGCTGTGGTTCCGGATTCCGCCCTGAAGTCCCATCTCAAACATTCACTTTACATAATGGACCTTTTTAACTTATTGGCGAAAGTAGATTTGGTCATAAAGGTACTTAAATGGCAATTAACTAAAATAATCAACATTCTTGGTTTTACAACATTTAAAAGAAACCGCATTTTTATTTTATTTTATAAAAGAGGTGCCCATAAGCTTTTTCAAGTAAAAAGTTTTGTTAAATCTGAAGACAGATTTAAGTCAAAACTTTTAGTGACATATTGAGGGGAAAGTTGGTCAGACTCTGTTAATTATTAAATATACTATTAAACATTTTGACTGTCGTTTACATACTGTAATAACAGCCCGCCAAAATGCTTGGCATGAATTTATTTACTTGGGTTTGGTGAAATTGGCCCTTATGTTTCTATTACTTAGTTAAACTATTAAAGATATCTAATGCAATTACTAAACTGTTTAATTACCTAAGAATAAATCGTAATTGATAGTGCCAACCGGAAAAAGCGTGCTTTTCAAATGTTCCATAGAAAAAAGACAAATTATAGGCAATTCTAATGAAGATTTCATAGCGGGAATATTTTTGGTATAGACGTATGATAAGGTAAACACTCAAAATACTCGTACTTATCGAAAATAATTATGTAAATTAGGATGACACAACAGATCGTGCCCACAAAATTGTAACAGCTATATCCTGCCATTGAGGCAAACAAACTACAGTATCAGCCAATTAAAATTATTTTAAGTTAAAATGATGTATAATCGTATTACCCTGGGTTATGGCTTTGGAATGCGCATAAATACAAAAACAACAAACAAACAGAAAATAATTGTAAATACTATTGGAATACATGCAAAATCATTTGAATCCTCAGTTAAGAATATCCATTAAAATCAATAAAATACCAATAATTTAAACGAACTAGGTACAAAATAATTCAAATGCAAATAAAGAATGGATAACCAGGGCCTTGGTTTTTCCTAAAAAAAATCATCTTGTTCGGTAATTGACAACAAGTCACAATAATTGCTTTGTTAATAAAATTGTGTATACAGTGTGGAAAGGACTCGTTGTTTACCACGTACTCAATGCATCATTCTGAACCCCCACATAGAAATTTTTAATCGTCCATTTAAAAAAAAAACAGCTACATGTATCGCGTTAGACAAAAAGGTAGAACGAAGTTTATAGTGGTCGGATTTTCATGGGACTTTTTTATTGATTTACTATAGGTTTGAATAAAAAAGTAAACAAACTATCGCCGCTGGCGCGCCTTTAGTTTTTGTTCTCTGTGAATAGCTAATATAAATAATAACTTCACCTACTTGGCACTTCCGTCATTCACCATTGGCACTATGATGGATGACATCGTTCCGTGTCGCTACGAGTCTACACTTAGCCACACCTTGTGTTGCTCCACATCGGCGTCACTGCGGTGAAGCTGTCGACAGCCACGGACACGATGGCTTGTCCTGCTACAGAAGCGCAGGTCGCGGCACGCCAGCATTAACGACATTATTCGTCGAGCCCTTGCCAGCGCCGGCCGGCGTACCGGTGCAGCGGTTTTAGAACCAAACGGCTTGGTTCGTGACGATGCGAAGAGACCAGACGGCATGACGTTGGTGCCTTGGAAGGTGGGTAGGCCTTTGGTGTGGGACGCAACCTGTGTCGACATCCTTGCGCCATCTCACGTTGCAAGCACGGGGGTACTGTGCGGGATCTGCGTTTCCGGATGACAGCGATGCGGAGGAGTACTTTGACGCATAAGTGTCCTATTGTCGTCGTTGTATATAATATGTAGGTAGTTACTTTTATTTATTTTAGTATTTTTAGTCTTGTTTATGGCATTATTTTAGTTCTATTTGTAGTATGGTACATAATTACCTTACTTAAATAATTTATGTTTAAAATTAAAAACAATTTATATATATAATAAGGTTTTTTTTTCAGGATATTATTTACGTTGAACGCCATAAAAACATTTGGACATAAATGGCCAACTTTAACTTTTACATAGACGATTTACTGATATTTGCGAATCAATTTTAGTCACTTTACTGATAAATGTGATTTTCTTGAAAGTTTTTATCTGTGAAAAAGCCATTTCAAAAGAAATCTTAGTCTTAAAATTCGGCATTTTAGAAATAATTGAAGAAAGAATTTAAAAAAAATATCTTGAGATATGCATTTCATCGATAACAATGAACAAATAAACATTGGCGTTTTATGATGGATGCACACAGGTCACACTAAAACGCCACAATATAAATTCGTTGAACTTCAAGTTATTCAAAAACAAAAAAAAAACAATAGGAAATTTAAAAATAAACAACTCTTCACAAAGACACGCCTCTAGGAACTCAATATAAAAGTCCCATGAAAATCTGACCACTATAAACTACTTTGCACCTTTTGAGTATTTTTTGACTAATAGTATTGGAATTCTAGTTCAAATGTGCCTTTTTTCAAAAAACAAAACTCTTTGTTTAAATTGTTTAGAACTTTTTACAGTTCCACGTAAAAAAAAATGAAAAAAGTTCTAAACAATTTGAAAAAAGTTCTTGAAAAAAAATTGAAAAAAGTTCTTAACAACTGTTTCAAAAACTTTCTAGATGTTATTACGAATCGAATGACAACTTGGACATAATTTACTGAGAAGGCGAAGTAGAATTCTAAAAAAAGCATATTATCTGAACAAGACTATTTTGATAATTATTATTTATTTTGTTAAACTTTTTTTTTTAAATATGTCAGTTCATTTTGTTTACCAGTTTGAGTAATTTTATACTTCTGTACAGAAGTACTGAATTGTTTCAACTTTAATGTTTAACATAAATTATTATTGTTATTTTATTCCTTTAAAGACATATTGATTACATTTGAAATTATCCCAATATAAAAAAAAAACATTAAAAAAAAAATAGTAGCCCACCAGCATCGGGAACAGGGTTCGAGCTACGGGTGGTCAGGGCTCTTGAGAGAGGAACCTCCTAACAATAAGCACAGTGTCCAGAAGTACTGCTTTCTGAATCAAGCCAGATGCCAAGCGAGCCTCCTCAGATGTTGGTCGAGGCTATTGGGTATTAAGCCATTGGCTGACACAACTATCGGCACAATGACTGCTGTACACACGTCCCACATGTCGACAACCTCGCGAGCCAGATCTAGATATTTGAATTGTTTATTTTTCTCTGCTTTCTCGAGGTCCTCGCCATGGCGGACCATTATATCAACAATCATTGCGCGACGCTCCAATCAATCTATCACCACAATGAGAACTGGGTCGGGCACATACTTGTATGGCACTTCTGATTCCACAAGGTTGTACTTTTATGCAAACGGAGAGTCCGTTAGCCGGACGGTAGCATGCCCGACATAATATGTCAACCGTGCCATCCTTCACAATGTATGTCCGGAAGTTATTTTATTAATTATTATTTGCAAATTTTCACCGTCAAATGAATTATGTTCAAGTCTCATACATGAAACTGCTGATACATGCACTGCTTTTTAAGCCTGTCATTTACAACATGATGTACTGATTTTTGGGGTGTTGTTAGGATGGATACCAATAGTGTAAAACCAAGTTTGCAGCTTCGAAAGACCAGTGAGTGGTGCGTAACTACGGTGACTGGCCTATTAACAGATGAATACAATGGAACATGGAATGTATTTTCTATAATATATAGTCACGACACACTTCTAAACGTTAAGGTGGTAGCGCCAGGGTAGCCCGCAAAATTCAATTTTTCGTTAACTTTTTCTATTTTATATATATTTATATTTTACGTTTTTTGCAATTTACAGGTCAGTGTCAGACCGTATTTTGAACAAAATATGATTCGCGCAATGATTATAACTGTTACACCATGGTTGTTACGGTCGCGAAACATATTTTGATCAACATACAACTTGCCACTGCCCTGCAAAATGCAAAAAACATGAGAATAAATGATATACGCAGTCTACCCTGGCGCTTCCACCTTTAAAAGCTAATTTCTACAGACAAATATCATAGAAAAATTGTAATATAAAGGTAATAAGTTCAGTAATTTAAGAGTAAGAGTAAAATCTATCTAGATATCAAATGGAGGTTACGCTAGACTGCTTAAATCACATTTAGGACCCTGCAATGTATTAGATTTGAGGTTCAGTCACCTACTATGGTTTGAGACTGGTCTTACATGCCCGGTTCCTTTATCTACCAACTGTTGCTGGATACAGTCTATCAGCATTGTAAATACCTAAACGTAAGTAGTTTGTTTAAGGTATGAAAGCGCCAGGGAAGCCCGTAAAATTTATATTTTCTTAATTTTTTTTGCAATTTACCGGTCAGTGTCAGGCTGTATTTTGAACAAAAAATAATTCGCGGGCGAAATACGTATTTACAGAATTCTGATCATAAAAATCAAGTACACAACCCTCTTGAGCTCATTTAATCCCAATGAATGCCTATTTGATGAAAAAGTCATTTAATGGGGTTAAATGAACAGAGGTTTGTATCGATGACTGTATGTATTGGTTTGTATAACTCAGTACAGCCATATTTGTTACGGTCGCGAATCATATTTTGTTCAACATACAGCCTTCAACTGACCGGCAAATTGTAAAAATATAAGAAAATTTGCTTTTAATGTTCTAAGGTAGCCCGCGGGTTTTCTGCATAATTTTACGGGATGCTTTGGACCACCCCTAAACAAACAGTTGGTTAACCCAGAAACCGGACAATAGGGAACTACAGTATACCCTGTTGTTATTAATTATAGAATGTGAACCAGTAAAATGTTATCAAAAACTGTTATTTAAATATAGCTATGAAATATGGCGGTATTTTATATAAATGTTTTCACGTTTTTTTCCCAGTGTACATTTTGCACATTGTATGACGGGAGCCGAAATGTGAATAATACATTATACACACTACGGCAGTGTCGGTGGACGAATATTGTTGTATTTAGTTTTCTATTATGCTGTTGTGGTCCACTGTATGGGCGTCGTCGGCATGGATAGCACTTTGTAGTCTATACTGCGAGTAAAACACAGTGGGCCGGTCGTGATCAACTGCTTCGAGGACCCGCGCCACCGCCATCATTCTCTTGTTGAGGCTGTTTGTAGATAGGATGAGTATCTGAAAATGTAATTTTATAAGGTAAATCTAAAATGCGGTAGCTTATTAGTGCTTTTTTGAATGTATTATTTGTAACATGGGTCGACTCTGACACAGGTTTTGGCAACCTTTGCAACTTCTGAAAGTCAAAATCTACAGTGGCAAACACTTAAAACGAGCTTGGCGGACACTTCCAGTTTTTATGCCACAGTTTGAAACTCTTAGCAAACAATAGACTCTTCAGTAGTTATTCCGGGTAGGAATCGAGTTATATGAAGCCGCGTAGCCTTCATAGATGTGTGATGGACAGCATACCTTGATCTCCGATCGTAGGGGTAAGACGGCTACCAGCCACCAGAGCCACGACGGGCCGTCAGTGCTCTCCCACCAGGGATCCTCGAAGAAGCCATCAGGCTGCAGGGCTCCGAACGCAGCCTCGATGTCCGCGAGCACCTTGACGTTTAGCCGACTTAGCCACAGCAGACCTTTGAACATGACTCGCTGGGCCAACACTTTGATGTCCCATATTTCATCGTCGTCTCTCGGAATCACGTCGATTATGGGCAAGATGCGGGCTACATCACATCTGTAAACATATTAATTAAGCAGGTTAATATACTTGAAACCTCACAAGACAAACTAAGACTAAGCAACAATAAATATTTTTGAATTATTAAAAGTTTTTGATTGTTTCGTTTTTGTATTATTAATGCAGTGTATTTTAGTATTAAGATAAATTATCAAACAATAGAATTTATTTTTCATTCCATTTAAACAGAAAAAGGTTATCATTAAACATTTTCAACTTGACGTTGATAGACGTTGTTTAAAGTTAGTGCTAAATTGGGATAAATGAAGACAATTTGCATCACAAATGAAATTTAGTAAAGAGTGTGACCACCTCGGTTGTTGAAAACTTGTCTGCACCGATTTTTCATAGAATTAATAAGATAGTTGATGTTTTCTTGAGGCAGTCTCTCCCAGTGAAATGTGAGCAAGTCTTGTAGCTGCTGAGTTGTTGAAATCCCATCGAGGTCGTTCAGGACTCTTCTTTGGAGCATGCCCCATGCGTGTTTGATAGAGTTTAGACCAGGAGACTGAGCTGGCCAAGGTAAGACCCGGATGTTCTCCCTGTGTAACCATTCTTATGTGCTCCTGGCTGTAAGTGACCGGGCATTGTCGTGCATTAATACAAAATCTGTGCCCAGGGCTCTCGTTTATAAAAACGAGATTAGTTCTTTGATTTTTACTGATTCTTGCCCAAACCATCATAATTGAGCCACTGTATGGGTAAATTTTTTGAGCACATCTCAGACGTTCAGTATTTCCGGGACCACGATAAAATCTTAATCTTCTCGTATCAGGTCTAAAACCAAAACAAGATTCATCGCAGAATAAATTTTTGTCCCATTGTTATAGCCTCATAAAATGCGTTCCCTACACCATTCGCAACGGTGAGCTCGATTTTCGTGACAGAGAGGTGGGCACCTGATTGTACGACGTGCACGTAGGCCATACTCATGCAGACTGTTTCGCACAGTTTGGGGGCAAGCAACCACACCGCGTGAGTTCTGTAGCCTTAAGCCGATCTCTCGGGCGGTTAACATCGGTTCACGTCTTGCCATTCAACTGAAACTAACGATCTTCACGGGCAGTGGTAATTCTTCCTCGACCTGGATGCTGTTTCGCTGGGTTCCCTGTCTCGGAATAACACCGCCAGAGATGGTAAACAACGCTTCGCTTGATGCCAAAGTGTCGGGCTACTTCATATTGCATATTTATTTCAAGCATTCCTACAGTTTTTTGCATCTCTTCAGTAGTTTATTGTTGCAGCTGCATGACTTTCAAACCACACCCACCAAAATCACCCTAAGCAGTAGTAAGCAGTAACCTCCTCTAGATTCCACAAGTGCAACAATTTATTTGTATTCAAATTCACTAAATTTTGCGTTAGGCACGCGGTGCGCGAGGAGTGACAAGTGCAATCAGATTGGCTATTTCAATGTGAAGTCACCTGCCGTAGTGATGGGACAATGCACTGAAATATCGATTCTGACATCGATATTTTTTTTTTAAACAGAATGAAAAATTTATGTTCGATTTTTTGTTGTCCTACTTCATTATCAGTATGTAATAGATTACCGAATATTTCGAAAAGGTAAAGTTTTAACTTTAAAAAATTTACATGCCATTTTAGGTTTAATTGAGTTCTTTTGTGCTAAGTCATGGATGTGCGGTGCGCATAAGTTCCCTTCTATGCGGACTTTAGAGGAGGTTGATCATCTGTGGCTGTTTGGCTGGGTGGTAAAGAGTGCCCCGACTGTAGAGTTATGAAATACCTTATTATTGTGTTTATAGATAAATATCTATCATTTATCTCTGGTCAGTCTTATCAATGTAAAATACTGGTATTGAACTGCATCCGGTTAGACTAGAGTCTGGAAGCCGACCCCAACAGGTGTATAAAACAAAGACTAGGCCGATAATGATGATAAATGGTTATAAAAATGTATGCTCACCCATCTCTGACTCCTCGTTCGATGACTTTAAAGCGTGATAAGCCTATGGTGGATAGGATAGACCTGCCATCCTCTAAGTGGACGCAGTCGCGAACCTCCAGAATCTGAAAGACATCACACAGCTCATGTTAGTTACTACCTACTTTGACATTATCTATTAAAATCAATAAAATTGAAGTCTGTTTGTAATTTCATAATGAGAGCTTTTTACTGAATGCATATGAAAGTATACATATACGGTACTTATTACAATAAAAATCAAAGCTTTCATATGTCTGTCTGTTTGTTCCAGCTAATCTCTGAAACGGCTGAACCGATTTAGACGGGAGTTTTACTGGTTGAACTGGCTGTTTGGCTGGCTGGCTGAACTGATGCCATAAGGAGCAACTTCGGGTACTTTTATTTTATAACAGGGATTAGGGTTTCGTACAAAAAAATAACACCCTTGAAATTGTTAACAAAATACGATTCCAATAGTGAAGTAATATTTTTATAATAACTTCACTCGGACGAAGGTCGGAGGCAATAGTTTTAATAAAATTTCATTTATTTTTACCCCACTACAGTGAAGTTAAAAGGAAGGGTTATTATTTTAGCAGTCTATGGATATGTTTGTATTTACGTATGTTCCTCCGCAGTGCCTAAACTATTTATCCAATTTTGAAGAAGAACAAAGACGGAAATCCAGTTCAAGTTTGGAGGTCAATGAAGGCTCCTTTCTTTCTAGAAGCTTTTATAACGACGTCTTGGGAGGAGGTCGACTCACGATTTGTAATTAAAATGATAATTTGAAAAGATCAGAAGTCATGTTATAAGTCTCAATCGATTTTATGATTACATTAAGAACTCTCTAAGGTAAAAGCCTCCCTAGGTAACTTGATTGTTATATAATACAGTTTAATATCACCGCTTAAAATTATATGAATCCCGTTATGAACCTAAAACAATTGATTCTTATAAAACTGTTTTCAAGTTCAAAAATAACATAATTTATTTATAGCGAACCAGCTTCACGTCTTTATGCCTACAAACAGCGACGTAATTTATGACCTAACAAATATTTTAATTAATTCCCATTACATCACCTTCAGCAATACTGAGGGCAGATTTGTTCTAGAAGTAAAGTCTGTTTTTTAATCTCAGACTAAATTGACACATGCAAATGTCAAACTTACAAATAATGTTGCCTGGGGCCCAATTCTGCTATTACAATAGTGTCAGAATGATCTGTCATTGATTTCATAATTGTTGATTTTGACTTGTCAAAACTTGTCAAAATCAACAATTATGAAATCAATGACAGACAATTATGAAATCAATGACAGACCATTCTGACACTATTGTCGTCTATTGTAATAGCAGAATTGGGCCCCTGCTCTTTTGTGTAGTGTTGTACCTACGATATCGGTTTGTTGAATCGTAACTTTTTATATTTATTAGACGATTAGAAAAAAACCGGCCAAGTGCGAGTCGGACTCACGCACGTAGGGTTCCGTACCATTATCTATAAAAACGGCGAAAAAATCATATCTGTTGTATGGGAGCCCCCCTTAATATTTTTTTTTTTAATTTTTAGTATTTGTTGTTATAGCGGCAATAGTAATACATCATTTGTGAAAATTTCAGCTTTCTAGCTATCACGGTTTATGAGATACAGCCTGGAGACAGACAGACAGACAGCGAAGTCTTAGCAATAGGGTCCCGTTTTACCCTTTGGGTACGGAACCCTAAAAAAAATTACAGATGTCACTAAAAAAAAAAACATTAAAATTGAATGAAGTACGAAGCCTTTTTGAAGAAGGGCTTCGTCAAGTGACCCCGCAGCGGTGGAAAGACTGTGTGGCTCATGTTATTAAAATTGAAGATGAAATGTGTCATCTGGGCGACGACATTTCTGATCGAATTATTATAAAGTAGGTGGCGAGTCTGATCATTCAGACATGAAGTCTTTATCGGAATCTGATTAATAATAAAAATAAGCTATTTCAAGCAATGAATAAGGTGTCAATCGATGCGTTATGGCTGACTTCAACAACAGGTGGACACGATTTTACCTCGTAAACCCCGATTTTAATTACCGCGTAATTTTTCAGTAGTCGGGTTTTTTAGTTGTAGTATACCACACAAATTCTTGTTATACTGAGTTAAATGAGCTAGCGAAAGCTAGATAGCCAGCAACTCCAGTTAGGGAACCTCAGAAACCGGATTACTAAAACCTATGGTTTTGTTATATTATTTTGAATGTTGCAACCATATTTACCTTTTTGATTTGGTAATCAAGATGCTTAATATGGCTCGCAATACTGTTGTTTGCTCTAATTTGTAATTTACTCTTAGAGTAAATTGGAAAAAATAGGCTAAATATAAATAGTTAAAAGCGAATACTGACCGTGCCATAGTCGACGTAGTCTTTACTTCTGTCGCAAGCAACCATGCCGAATCTTCTGGAGCCTGACTCCAGGACCCGCCTGATCATGAGCCAATAACGAGGGTCGAAGATGAACAGCGGACAAGGTACTCTGAATAAACAAAGAAACATCGGTTAAATAACGTCACGTCTATAATATCCGAAGGGTAGGTAGAGGTCTACCTAATAGTACATCCACATTTCACCAGTCAAGTTCAAGTCCCATGTATTAGGGATGTACCTATAGCCATCAACCGGTCACGAATTCAGGCTCAGTGGTTTGTTCTAAGAGCCCATTCTTGGGTATCAAACAGTGCGCATTGACACCCATTGACGGATTTTTACCAGAACGAAGTAAAAAAAAAATGTTTTTTTAAAAGCGTCTGAATCTGTTCAAGTACAACACGCCATTTGCTAAAACGAAAAGTCAAGTGGTTTCACCCTAGATGGGAGTTTTATTCTTTGCGAATCACAATTAATGTACACTTTTGTAATTGAGTCTGTTTAACTCAGGAATTATTAGACATTGAAGTTGATTGTTGCAGTTGGGTAATGAAACTATTCCAAGACAAGTTTTGTCTACTGCTGGGCATCACATCTTTTAGTCTCAGTTTGGAGGCATCATGCTCTCGACAAAGTTGATTTTTGAATGAGCATATTTGTAAAGAATCATAACAAAATTTTGGTTGCAATGTAATTTGAACTTTATGAAGCAGAAGATTGAGTTTGTTTTTCATAACTTGACAATTATCAAAGATTCTGCATTCTAGTATTAAATAGGTACTTACGAGGGGTAGGCGACTGTGCACTTAAATATATGAATGAGATCTGGTTCCAAAGGCGGCGGCGTGACGATGACGTTAATACTTTTCAGCGCTGCTTGCACGAACAATGTGTTTCCCGTCTGAGAAACAAATGAAACAATTGTAATTAACAGTTTCTTATTGGATATTCTTAAGTGTTTCAAAGCGGCGACAGATGAAGCGAATTTATCTTAGTAAGGATCAAGATTGTTAGGGTTTGCGGACAAGATAGTTTTAAAATCTGCTTGTGTTCATATTTAGCTATTAGCTGTAGTACATTTCGAGTATAACTTGGCCTCGCTCTGCATAGATTTCCTATACAATGAGAGAATCGCATAAACTGGTTTTGTAAAGCTTGATAGGCCGTCGTGCGTACCTACAATTATTAAACTAACTTGAAATAAATAACAATTCAATCTATCTGGTTGTGGCGACGGAGAATAGTATCTCAAAATATGTAGTACGTAGTATGTACTTGTAGTTAGGTAGTCTGTTTACGAAAGAATCTACAATAATATTCAATGTAGGTACCTACCTAATTTCCTACTACCTAATTATAAGCAAGTCGAACGAAATAATGTAATAATTAAGAGGGAACAGGGGTAAAATAGGTATTTGAAGAAACTATTGCTGTCGCGATGCGACAAGCCAGCCCCCGTAAATAGCGATAGGGACAGCTGCATCTCAGATAATTTTGACGAGATCGTCGTTTCGTTATTCCCCTTTTTTCTCCTCGAAAACTGAGCCGATGCAATTATTTTTGACATTAAATTTTTTATAAAGAGTATGTCTAGGTTTCTATCAATTTCTTTTATTTTAAATACTTTTCGAAATTTTCTGGTAGTCCTCTAATATCAGTCACGACCATAAATAGGGCATTTTTTGTCATTTTAAGAAGATCTTACTTACACTGGTAAGTAAAGAAAATATGACCCTCTTGCTAACAAAAAAAAGGAAATGACAGGGAAGTGTCGTGTGATCCCGATTTTATGAAAAAAAAAATATATATATACATATATAGGCAATGCGTTTGTTTGGAGAATCGCCGCCCCTGTTCCCTCTTAAGTAGATACTATTCAGATTTGGTTTTACGAGTATAGAAAGATCAACGATTTAAACGAACGCAGGTAAATATATTATTTACTTGACGCGGATTGAACGACAAATGAATAAGTTTAGATAATGTGGATTTTGCGAACGAGAACGACATTTTGAGATAACTTTACGATTTAAACAGTAAGAAGCAGTTCTAACGACAATATAAGTACCTACATACCGGCATGGTGACATCTACTATTTAGTGTCGGGATCTTTATCATACAACGCTGTTAAGAAACCTTACATGTAAAAGTTTTAGGGCACCTACGTTCACACATGATTGTTGGTTACGATGACGTCCGAAGTTTGTGGCAGCCTACCTATTACGTACTACATATGCAAAAGCATTATTAACGCGAGCGAGTGGCTCAAACTGTGAATTTTAACACGAACAATACAATATAGAGAAACTATGAAACTCAAGTACTAAACAATCGTACCTTAGCTATCGACTGCTAATTACATGTTGAAACTTGCGTACGGTCTGCTTTAACCGACACAATTGGTTTACCAAGACGAAACTACTCACAAACTGTGCTATAATACCCAGTGTGAGCGATAGAAGATGTCGATTCAAATTAATTAACTTCAGTGCAAGTTGACTATTAATTAAATTTGATTATCATGCCTACTTTTTAGGGTATACGGGGACGGACAGACAATGGAGCGTTGCGTTAGCAATAGCGGGCACTATTGCTAAGGCCCCGCCGCGCCGTCTGTCCGCTTGTCACAGGCTTGTATATTTTTTGTTCGATCTTAATAACGGTGGTACGGAACCGTCTGTGTGCGAGTCCGACTCACACTTGACCGGTTTTAAGTATATTATCACGAGATATCCAACTAAAAACACAGGGTGGAAAGGACTTCGACGCACAAACGATTAGAACGTATGCAGTACATCATTCTGACTCCCCCGCATAAAAGTTTTACAAATATTCTGTACTCACTCCAGACAATGTAAAGTCAATCAGATCATGAAGACACAGGGGGCATCTTTTCCCGTAGTCCAGCGTCTTTTCTAGGCATGTTCTGCAGAACATGTGTCCGCAGGGCGTGGTGACGGGGTTTGTGAATGTGTCACAACACAGAATGCATTCCATGTCAGTCGTCCTTATCCAAGAGGTAGGTGACAAGCGACGCACGGAGCGGATCAGTTGCGCCGCAAGAAGCCTCGGGTCGCGATTGTTGCTCAACACATTAATCGCCTGCAATTAAAAATAAAATGAATAGAATAACATAGTGTCATGCAGTGAAGTCATACTAATTTTAAAGAAACGTTGTTGCACATTATCAGCGGTCGATCGTGTTGGAGCGACGTCATGAGCTCATAGAGCGTTTAAATACGTCAATATTCAAATTCAAAAAGATCTTTATATTGTGCCATTTTGTATAAGCCAATTAAAATCTGAAGGAATACTTTAACCTACTCGCATTTTGTTGTTATTGTAATCTGAGTATCCTGTGAGTCTAGATTATATTATGATTATGCACAAATATTATTCCATTTTTAATATCACTCCTAAATTAATGTCCGTTCGGCAGGGGAGAGTGGAAGAAAAAAACGTGTGCCGCCGACCCCAAATAACATGGCTGGTGCAAATTATTTCATCACCAACTACACTGAACCGTTTTATGTTGGGCCAGAGCTTTAGATAATCTAGATTGCAATAGTTTCGGCTCTCGTAATAGGTATGACTTTTAAGTAAACAAGTCTCGAAGTCTGCAGAAAGCACAGTAGACTGTATTGTACTTATCTATTAAGATGGTACAATACAACTTATGAAGGAACCAACCTGAGTTAACAGTGCCCGCGCTCTCCGTAGCTCTGGCTGGCCCGAGGCGGCGGCGACCGCGAGGTATGGCGCGGCCTCGAGGTGCTTGCCCACCCGCAGGAGATCCAGCGCGTGGTTGTACCGCGCCTAGATAACATAGCATTCACATAATTATAACAAGTGTAATAAGTGTACGTGCGCCAGAACAATCGCTTCGCTTAGTTGAGATCACTCGCCTCATGATGTCATTTTTGCCTTTTATCATGCCCGTATCTTTATTTACAAACTGACGGTACAGTTCAATGCCCTTAAGTCATTCGAATGTTCTCCAAAACTGACATTGTAATAGGCATTATGATATTTGATTTGGTTTGACATGGATGACGAAATGTGAGTGATTTATCAGTGGTAAACTAAGTGCATTTGTGTTCATAAACAAGTTATATAATAATGATGCTAATAATACATAATTATTGTTTACCCGAGTTGACATGGGAATTCGCGCCCTCGCCGATACGGCCGCAACTCGCATGTGGCCACGGCACGACCCGCCTGCACCGCTCACTGCGAAACACATTCAAATTCGAAATAAAGCCAAGTGCAGGAACGATGACGATTATTCTACGAAGGACTGCCTACTTAATTCCAGTTTATAGTAATAGTCATTCGGTGGAAGAACTAAACATAACGGAACTTATTCAGCTCACGAGAAATAAGAATTATGTTTTGTATCTGCAGAGCGCATAATGCTGTCGATATGACAGAGCCGAACTGAACAAAGAAGCCCCATACGTCTTGTGACATTTCGTCCACACTGCTACATAATACGCTGTTACATAACGCGCAAGAGTCAAGAGTTTGCGTTACGTTACGTAACGCGGCGTGAGTTACGAGCGTCGAGCGTGTTCAGATCGCAAGCAAGCCAAGGTCGTGATAAATGCAATCGGTGACAGTTATGTGAAACACCAACTTCAGTTTATTGCTATGTTTCACACGATATTGAGATGCTAGACATAAAATAAGATTAAGTAGTACGAGTGAGGTAATGGTTTTAAATGGTTTATTGGTGTACCAATGTGGCTATTTTAAATGATCTTTTAACGATTGACCAAAATTATGTAATTAACGATATTTAGGTTTTGTCCACAAATCCGAAGTGGTTATTCAGTATTCGCTAGAAATGTGCTACCGAGGACATCATTTTATTATAACTTGATTCAAAGTACCTATCAATGACGATTGAGTCAGTTATTTCGTCACGCAAAAACCAGTCGAGACATGTTATATTATTTTAGTCAACGCAAGCGAACATGTATGTTTTCCAGTAGCGAAGGGTCAATTTTTGTAATAGGTAATGTGATTGTATTATTTGTCAGAATACTGACTGTGCAAATTTTACAAAGGGAAGCCGGTAGGAATCGAGATGTACAGAACCTTCGCTACTGATGTTTTCAACTAATTCATATTTAAACAAATTACAAATGCAAATGATAAAAAGATAATAAATCGCTGATGGCGCATGCATTGCAGAAATGTACGTGTTCACAATGAAATCATTCAAGTTCGCTGTTGCCACAGCTGACAACGACCTAAGCCTATCATGATCAATCCTATATTACGCGGACAATTGTTATGTACTTTATTTCACAAATTATATAATTAGGAATTATTAAAACTGCTACAGGAAGACTTGTTGGAGAGTTATTCAGTAACAAAATGCGTGTAAGTAGGTGTAGAAGTATTATCCAAGCTACTATAATAATTAAAGCACTATAATCGCTGGCTTGTATTTAACTATGTAGGTACCGCATTATTTACTGATTGGGATTTAAGAAAAACAGACAGTATCATTATCACCTTGCGCATATTGGAAAGTTCTAGTTGAAATAGGTAAGTTATTATTAAAGTCATAAGCAATGCCCTGTAAATGTAACAACAGCTTATACAGCGTATTAGTTTTTTATCGGTGTGTGAAAATATAGGTACGTATTGGTATTACTTTCAATTTCACGTTATTGGCGATACATTACGCGATGGCGACATTACAGTTAATCGGGTAAGGTGCACGTTTTTGTGTCCAAATCATAACAATATGTAGGTAAGTATTTTGTTACAAAATTGTTCATCACGAGGCCACGAGGATGTTGAACTTGTTCGTAAGAACGAATTGATTACTTTTTACTTCTCAAACTTTTCTTCTGAAGTTTCCCAATGAAAACACGTGGGAAACACTCATTTTTCCCCCATTTCAGATGGCGCTCTTGCGAAATCGAGGCCAAGCAAGCTTTTGCAATACTCTTTCTCAAAAACTGACTCTATCACGTTACTATTAGGTCGAGATTTTGAGAATGCAGTGTATTTCACATTCGTGGACATTTTTCCTTTATCTACTAGGTAGTGTTTTATTTCCACAGATAACTATAAACAAGTCCAAAGTGGTTCAATTTCTACTGTCGGCGGTAATTGTCTTTTGTCCTCAGCAAAGAGGCGCATGTTATTAAGGCCTAAATATTTTATACGGCTAAAGACATTTATTTCTCAAAAAGAATACTTATTCAATATGAGAAATACAAGAATAATGAATTCTGAAGAAGATAGGTACTCGTAAATAATTAAAAAATTGGTAGACACACAATTTTCAGTGTTGTGGGTAAACGGGAAAGTTAGTGTACATTTCGATTCTTGAAGGCAAGTCAACAGCAATTTATACTTTGAACTACAACCGTATTTATTGGCGTCCACCGTAAATACGCATACCCACATAACTGGACGGCCTACCCTCCCTATATTGGCTTTCAACGAAAATAAACAATCGAAGGATACCCACAAACTAGACAGCCTACCCTACTAACTAGACGACCTATCCTACATTGGCGATCAACGAAAATAAAAAGATACCCACATAAATGTACGGCCTACCCTACATTGTCGTTCAACGAAAATAATCGACGGATACCCACGATGATATTTTAAATTAAATTTGAACATTTAAATTGTGTTTAAATAGAGTATCATAAATAAACATTATTATTTTAAAAAAAATATTTGCTGTTTAAAAAATATTTTTCGTTCCATTATTTTATTTCGGCACTGATTTAAAGCGGCAGTTGTTTATAGTAGTTTTGGTAAGTTAAAAATTACAAAATGCATATTTATTAACAAAGGTCGGCAGTTAAAACTTAGCATTAAAGTAAACAAAAATGAGTCTTAAAAATAATAAAATGGATCATTTAATAATATTATAAAGAGCAGTAAAATAACTAAATGGGCAGTTACGAGTGCGCAGTTATTCGCCTAAAAAGCGTGGTGAGCGTAGCGGGCTCCTATTTCTGTCTGCAGGGTTTACAGTAACCTAACACGAAGGGTATGTCGGGGTCTTAGTTCGCTCACTCCGCTCGCTCACTAGACCCCGCCATTTCCTTTTTTTTCGGATGGGAAGTCATCAAATGACTCCTCCCCTCCCGCTCCGGGCGGAGCGGAAGGGAGTGTCAGACTTTTACTGACTAAAAACCATCCATGTTCCTTCTATTGCCCTTTATGTTCCAGGGCCGCGGTATCTCTTTCGAACAGTCCCGCAGCCCTGGCAGGCACCCCATTGGACTGCTCAATTATTTTTAGAATTAACGTTGGATAAAATAACCGACTAATTGATTTTTTATTACTGTTCATGTTTTACTGTCGCAATAATTAATCAACCGCCATTAAATTAAATAACTGCTCAATATGTTTTTCAATTGATCATAATAACATCTCGAATATTTAAATAACAGCTCCAAAAATTAGTTCCCTTTTATGTCTTCGTAAGTGAATCGAAAAGCGTCGTTTGAACTTTTGAAGTAGGTACGTGGGCGTTAGTCATTTGTATCAAAATGTAAGAATTGTTCAATTTCCTTTCTTATTTTATTTTTTTGTTCACGTCGAACAATTAAACAATTGTTGATTGTTGGGCGGTTTTGAGCAAAGGGTAAAGTTATAAATAGTCAGAAAAAAATAACGTCGTAAAAGACCAAGGACTTTATGTTCTCTATTTAAAAGACCTTGTTGTACAGATTCTAGTACAATCTGACAAATTTCTTTAATAGATTTTCAACTTTATTGAAGCATTAGGTTCATGGTTGATTAGGAAAATTTGTGTGGGTCTGAGCCTAAGAGAGTATAGGGGGAGAGAGTGCGCCTATGTTTGCTAACATGCTTGTGCACTATATATAATATCTCCTGCGTACTTGGCTGATCTCCGTTGAGACGCCATGGCCGAAATTCGATCGGGAGGAAATTTTTATTTTATTCTTTCAAGGAGAACAGCTAAGTACCTACCTGGATCTCTTTCCGACTCCTAATATACATTCACACACAAAATAGACAAACTAGACGTATAAATTAAGTAACCTAACCGCATTGGTACTACGTGCCACACGGATTCTCAGTCGTAATATTTTTTTTTTGTAAATAGATTAAAACGCCGCTAGTAAACCACTCCAAATGGAAAATATAACATCGATGAAACAAAGCAAGAATTTCAGAAGGTAAACCGCATTTCTTATTTACATAACATAATGTAGTGATTCATCTGTGCGGCCTTATCAATAGAAGATAAGCGGCTGCAAGGGAATAGTTTAGATCCGTGTTTCACGTAAGCATTTGTACTAAATCGTGAGTAATCGCGGGCGTCTAGCGAATACTTGAGACCTATATACCGGGCGCAACGTAACCTGCGACCCGGCGTTCTCCATTGCATCGTCGACAATGTTCTTACATAACAACAATGTTACAAACAAATGGCCGATTTACATAATAGCCTTGTCGGTTCGCGATTATCGTCGTATAACGCCCACGCCAAACAGACGTGGCGCTGCTATAAGTCTGTAATGCGCCTTTATTATTATATTGTTTGAATAGTAATATTGATATCAATAGTAGTATCAAGTATCCCGTTAGATTAAACCCCGCTACTTTGTGGTTAAATCCTACGGAATGCGATACCGTAATTACGAAACAATACCACTTTTGTTACGCAGAATTTTAGGAAAAGCCTGTGGATATTTAGCGGCTCGTTGTTAAGTACCATTTGATTTAATCATTGCCCCAATCCGCATTGGATCACCCTCTCGAAGAGGGGAGACCTGTGTTTCAATAGTGGAAAGGTCCCAGGCTTAATTGAAGGATCAAATAAGAATATTAATACATTCACAAACCCCCTCACGAACTACGGAAATCTATTTTTAAGTAAAACTGCCTGTTGCGTTTTTAAAGAGTTTTTACAACAACTTTTACAATAAACAAAGAACGATTGTTTCAAGGTTATTCGCAAATTGATTGGATTACATAACAGATTTGAAGTTTGTTATAGCCAATTCTTCGTAACTATTAATATAGAAGTGGAGGTAAACGTTTCTCTAAAACCAAGTACCTAGGTACTTACTAAACATAAAATATTAGTATGGAAAATGAAAGTATTTCGATAAATAAATACGTTTACAATTATGTACCCTAAACGTATTCAAATGTTATTTTTTATTTTATTTAGTATAATTTTTGTTATTATTAATTACATTTAGATTAGAATAAGTTCCTAGAAAATGCGAAGGTTGCAGTAAGCGAGAAGGTTACAATTCCAGTCCAAAACATCCGACATCTTATTGACACATTATCCTTTTCAGAAGGATTTGCGAAATTCGTATTCGTCGTTTCGTTCGAAAAAGGAAATAACGCAACTAATTTTGATGAATATTGTCAAAATTTTGCAATTGCTGTGTATTTACGCAATCACCCCGCTGGATTGGTACAAAATGAGGGCAGGTGCTTTGACAAGATGACATTAATTACTGCAATGGTAATATCAACATTGAACGCGTATAGTTTCGTGTCCGTGATATTAACCGCTGAGGAGTTCTCTCGTGAGGAGCAGAACTGGCTGCAGAACCAAGTCAAGTCTGTCATAAAAATGTACTGTCACCAGAACCAAAAGTGTGTGCAAAATTGCAGCTCAATCAGATACCAATTAGTGGTCGAAAAATGGTTGCAAATTTTGAAGCAGACAGCACATACGAACAGTGCTAGTTAAATAAAAGCTTGTATTACAGATTGATATTACGATCAAACAAGTAGGTACCCATTTTTATGAAATTGCCAACAAATGGCATACTTACAATTTGAGTAATTTGATTATTTTTATACTTATATACCTACTTATAACCTCAATGATCCTAATTCTTATTATCCTATAGCTGTTTCAATCTTCGTCGACGCTTTTCCAATTATTACAATTCGATGGTGTTAGTCAAACGATGTCGGAAAAGTGGCGCAATATGACAACCAGGTTGGAAGCCTCGTGTTTCACAACATTTTCCTTACTTCGAAAAACAAAAATGGCTCTTGAGTGGCTACGTGAGAATTTATCCTGAAAACGTTTGTTAGCACACTTTTATCAATTCATTTTCCGTGGGGCTTCAAAACCCATTAGAGGCGTTGCATAACGCGCCTCCCTCGAGTAACTTTCATGACCTGTGCCACGCGATAAGCGGGTGATACACGTTTTTTTCCTTGGCTCCAAGATTGGCAAAGAGTTCTTTACTAAGTTGTTGAGAAATTATGTTATTACCTGGAAGTTGTTCCAACTTGTTGAGGAAAATTGAGTTGGTTTTGAAACGTTCCAGGTGTTTTGATTTACTTACGATTCAATCTTTACTACTTACAAGTTACCCAAAACGTGATCCAAAAAGTTATTTTATGAAATATATGCAATTGTCATAACAATTTCTGATAAACAACATGATGTTTTTGTCTAGAACTGTTATGATCTAGTTTACATAAACACTTGAGTGTCAACAACGTAATTAGAAGAAGCCGTCGCCACCAAATGTGGCGTGTACAACAGAATTGTTTGAGTAATCCCTGGTGGATGTCTTATGTAACCGACAACACTAGGTACTGATAAAAAAACGATAAATAATATGCCCAGCAACCGATGATATAAAACACATAACAACCGCATTCAAAAATAAATATTTAATTAATAATAATAATATTACGTTTTGTGTTATTTATATCGTAAAAATAGGTGTAAAAAAGCGTGTTACACAAAAAAAAAACGACTGGGCAGAAATTTTAACTTAAAAAAGAACCTTCGCTTAAGCATTCAATAAAATGATAATATGTATAAGAAGATAAATTTTACGAACTGCACTTTGTATAAAATTAATAGTAAAAACACACATAAAAAGTGAATAGCACAATCTAGAAATTGAAGAACATGCTACACACCAGCACTAGACGCGTATTTAGTTACATTTGTTTAAGTACAGACATTCGCAAAAAAAAGATAATTTAAAAAGTGCTTACTAGGTTGGGGTTTGATAGTAGCAGTATATGCCGACGCGACATCAATATCTTCGGTGTTTACATTCACACTAGCAGGCAACGGCATAATTCTGTTAAAAAAATCAAAAATATTTGTAATAATAATAAAGCACCGCAAAATAAACTAGATCAGTTCGGTATAATACATTTCACTACGGATCCTACCTGGAACTCCGGGAAGATTGTGCCTCAGAGCTTGTCTTTCCAACAAGATCCCGTATCAAAATATTTACGGATACGTTGGGGGCTTCGTATCCACACGGACACCTCATCGGATCTACCACGCAACTGAAACAAATACACCAGAATAAAAATAATGATGGCTGCAAAATAACTTAATAGAACTGCGTCACAGAATATGAATAGATACATACTCAGCACATCGCGTATGACCACATTGTCCTGTTACGGGACAGAGGGGAAGTAACCCGCAGCTGAGGCAGCCCAGATCGCGTTCATGCACATTTCTAACGCAGCGAGCATATTTGATAACTCTATTAGCCACTTGACTATTGAGGCGAGTGGCAGCAGCCGTGCTGTGATCAGCACGACGGCGCCGCCGGTCCAGTGTGGTCTCAGGCATATTTTTTCTATGGTCGGTGGGCATCAAGAGCCTTGAGGCCCGTTTTAACAATTTTGGAGTCATCTCATCCGTTTCGTAGATAATTTGTGTCGCAACACTGGTAAGGGACACGTCGTCTTCTGATAATGTCTGGTCTGATTCTTCATCCATATGATCAGCATCATTGTTCAGCCGATTTGGTGAGCTGACAATATCACTTTCTGGAGTACTGGTGCGTTCAGGCGGGACGGGGTAATACAACATGTGGGGGTAGGGGGCACTCGCAGGTCCTAAACAACTTGTGGACGCCATTTCCGTTGGTGTCACCGATAATACCTGCAAACAAAAAAGCGTTAGTATCGGAACTTATGGAGACTATAATAATACAGTCAGTTTAATAATTATCACTTGCTTCGGTGAAGGAAAACATCGTGAGGAAACCAGCATGCCTGAGAGATATTTTTTGGCGCCATGTAAAGCCAAGTCAGAGGCTAAAAATTCTGACACCAGGTTAGGCACTATCCACAGGATAAAGAAGAAGAATAATTGCGTGACTCAAGTGTTTTGAGAGAAACTCATCTTTTTTTCTGGCTTAAGTTGGAAGCGCCTGGGTAGCACGCGAAATTCAAATTCTCTTACGTTTTTGCAATTTGTCAGTAGTCAGGCTGTATGTTGAACAAAATATCATTTGCGACCGTAATACGGCATGTATTTACATAATTTGTATCATTAGATCATCAATACAACCCTATAAGTTCGTTTAATCCCATTGAATGAGTTTTTCATGGAAGTCTAAAAATTAAAAAAATTGAATTTCACATGCTTCCCTGGCTCTTCCGTCTTAATTTTAACATTTAGTATGGTAAAAGTAATTAATTAATTTGAAATGGGTGCTTCGGTTTATGTCTGAAATAAAAAGCATGCAAACAAAATAAGGGGTGGAAGGGACATGATGCACAAACGAGACAACATAAAAAAATCCACAGTTCCATACATTTTGACGGTGTAGGTATAATTGTACTTTTGTAGGAATCAGCGGATTTTTTTTTAAATTGCCTGTGAAAAATTTGTATGTAGGGGTGTTCAGAATGATGTACTGAACACGTGGTAACGGCTTGTGCGTCGATGTGTCTATTGGTTTGAAAAGTAAATTACATACTATAAACGTTGTATTTAAATCTAATTAAAAAAAATGTGCGTATAAAAATATGAATATGTAAGAGTAGAGCGATGTAAAATGGTGAACTTGGCCCAGAACAGTGAAACCGGTTGCGCGGAGGCAGCGAGCATGGCCCCGACGCCGCAACGCAACGCCAGACGATTGCACCTCACCTGACAGATTTATGCAACCGCCGCGACGACGACGCGACCGCTACTCACAGCGTTGATGACTGCACTGCGCCCATCCGTTCTGTCCGTCACTTCAATATTTAGGTCACTAGATACAATGCAATCCAACTGGCGTAATGGAATCCTGGCGATTGTAACTTTAAAGGAGTAAATAAACTGGCGAACTTACCAGTAACTGTCAGCCAGACCATGTTTTTTAGCGATTGTTATTTTTTATTTTGATAAACAATTAATATATTTCCCATGAAGGAAAATTTACGCTTGTGTAGTATTGACATGGCATGCAAAGCAATTAACAAAAAAAAACTAGACGCAACCCAAAAACCGGTGCACGATGATTGCAGAGCATAACAGCGACAAATAATAAATTACTATGCACAAAATATTATGGTGCCGACACAGACTTTTTGTAAAATTGTAAATATACTTATTTTCATTTTAGAAGTTAGAACTACACCAAGGTCTACAAACATAAAAAAACAACTCTCTGAAACAATAATCGTTCATGTAAAAGAAATTGACAACAGACATCCAACGGCAGTCATAAAACATCAGTATTTGATACAGGAGTTGCAGAATGAAGATTTACATAGACTGCTATTCGGTATTCAGACTCTTCTGCTACTCGTTCACTACTAAACCGAACCCCAAATAATTCGGATCGTATAAATTGGTACTTTAAACACAAAATTAAAATCCAACTAAATCTGTAAGAGAAACTAAATATTTCTACAGTAAACTGCAAAGTAATAATAGTCAACGACAAATGTAAAAAAAAAATGTTCAAATATATTTTTTGATTATTTATTATTATTTAACACAGAAACAAATCATTACTGTTTAAAATAATGTTCAAAACTGTATGTTCATCATACGCACCAATATTTATTACTTATTTATTTGATATTTTGGTGTGCAATATAGTATGTAATGTAATATAGTGTTACTTAATCTATGTACATTTGTTGCCGCCTATACAAACACCATGCGACATCATCTAGCTAGACTAACAATAACGACTTACTTGTGGTTTTACAGTTTGGACAGGTGTTAAAAAAGGATCTTCAGGTTGTTCCTCAAGAAATGGCTGGGAAATTAAAAGCGTGACCATCAGAAGGTAGTAAGTGAAGATGAAAAATAAAGCAGAACAGAGACCGACGGGGTGGAATTAGGTCTTACAGGTGTTCTACAGTAAAGCTGTAAACTAAGTAGGCCTGAGAGAAGCAGTGCTGTCAATGATTAAAACAAATCTGCTGCTTCCCTCCGCTCACCTCTGTACAATCACATGGCAACGGACCCATCGTGGAGGTTCTCTGGACAGCGGCCTAGAAGTTTTGATTTTATACACTGTGAGACACTTGGATACACTTAGGAAAAACAACAAATTTATCAGCCTCAGGAAATTTAGGAACAGTCACAAATGGTTGAATATTACCTTCGAGCACGGAGAGGGTAGGTCGATGCGCGTGCATAAACACTAACGCATCAAATGGTACACACTTATCAAAATATTCTTTATAATAAATAAAACTTGGAACTGTATTATATTCAAATCACAGCGACAACTTTTGATGTTGCCTGATCGACTGCTCAGAGAACACTGAATAAAACTTACGTATGAATCAAGGGAGGAAAACAACAGTAGGTCGACGGGCTCGTTCGCCCCATGGAAGGCTTCATCATCCGAATCCTGTAACAAAAGAAAATTTTCCGCTAGGGGGTCACATAATCTTTTTCAAGCATTTGGTATTTATACCAAATGCTTGAATAAGATTATGTGACTAAGTGAAAATACTGTTTTAACTGGATGACTTTTCTTAGTCGATTTAGCCCTTTTAGGGTGGCTATTGTATTCAACTTTGGTTCTAAAAAGAAGGCAGAAACCAAGGCCAACATTTCGAGTTAGACGTCGCGAAGTTCCCGTTTTAATAATAGTACACACTAGCTGTTGCCCCCAACCTTCGTTAGCGTGAAATTATTATAAAAAAATATTACTACCCCTTTGTAATCTAATTTTGTTACTAATTTCAAGGGTTTTCTTTTTTTTGCACGGAACCCTAATTCTTATTCTAAAATAAAAGTAGCCTTAATTACTCCTTATGATATCAGCTGTCTGTCCGAAAAAGTCCCGTCAAAATCGGTCCAGCCGTTTCGGAGATTAGCCGTTCATATAATACTAGCTGATGTCGGCGGCTTCGCCCGCGTGGATATCGGTTATCGCGAAAAGTAATCATAAAATTTTGAACCCGTTCCCGCAACCCATGGGAACCTATAATAATAATAATAATAACTGGGATCAATCCATCATCACTGACAGGACTATTATAGCCAATAAGCCTGATATAGTGGTGATGGATCGATCAGAGCGGCGCGCAATGATTGTTGACATTACGGTCCCGCATGACGAGAACCTCGTGAAAGCCGAGAAAGATAAGCAAATCAAGTATCTTGACTTGGCTCGCGAGGTTGTCGACATGTGGGATGTGGACTCAGCGATCATTGTGCCGATAGTCGTGTCAGCCCAGGGCTTAATTGCCAAGAGCCTCGACCAACATCTCAGGAGGCTCTCGTTAGGCAGCTGGATCAAGGGCTTGATTCAGAAAGCGGTACTCCTGGACACGGCTCGTATTGTTAGGAGGTTCCTCTCTCTGGAGCCCTGACTGCCGGTAGCTTGGACCCTGTTCCCGATACCGGTGGGCTACTATTTTTTTTTTATATTTTTAAATGTTTTTTTATATTGTTTTATATTTAAATATTTAAAAATGTATTGAAATTGTGAAAAAATGAATAAAGGGAATAATAATAATAATAATCTTTATTACACAAGAAAGTGGTTACAAAATTATTTGAAGTCCCTGACTCCTGTGCTAGGTGATAGACCTGTGTTACAGGAGCCAGTGCCCTCTCCCAGGAGGAGATGTTCAGTGAAGAGTCATTGAAGTGGGCGTTATACGACGATATTCCGGGGATAAGAAGTAGCCTATGTCATTCCAGGCTATAATCTATCCCTGCACCAAATTTCAGCTTTTTTAAAGTATTAAAATGGATATAGTATGTTAGCCTTAAGAGATAGACATATGCCATCGCGGCCTTTTCTGTAGACCTTTAAAAGATACACAATTCCACCATACATCATTGTTATATCTCAAAGGGTTTAGGCAGCGTTTTCGCTTAAAGCTCCCAGATGGCTTATTTTTTCCGACACCTAAAACAAATATCATTTTCATATTTTAGCCAATGTATACAAAAACTTGACAAATTATATACTAAAACCTTCCTCAAACAACTCTATCCATTGGTGAAAACAGCATGAAAATCGGTGCAGTTGTTTTTGAGTTTATCGCGAACAAACAGACAGACGCGGCGGAGGACTTTGTTTTATAATATGTAGTGATACTTAATCATTTTTTTTGCCTGACACGCTCATAACACGGTCACGGTACGGTGTAGTGGAATCCTTAATAATAAGGCTGCTGTTGGATAAAAGCAATCAGGGGTAAACCAGCCTTGGAAGCACTGTAGTTAGCGACGCTTGTAGGACTGTAGAAGGCGCTGTCAATGGTTTCAAACGACAGAGCTCGCAGTTGTTGGCACTTTGACAGCAGGTCTGACTTATGGAAACGAAGTCCCTATGGCGCGAAGAATATCGAAAGGATCTAAAAATAGAACGAAATTAAAAGAATGCCTAGTCAGCATCGCCTGCGCGAGCGCCTTTCAATCAGTTCAGCTCCAAAAGCTATGCTATGACTAAAAACCAGAAATTAAGTTATGCATCTGTAGGTACATGTTTTTATGGTGGTGTAAAAGACTTCGTAAATCATTCTGAACATCCAACTAAGAAAAATTGGGAAAATGACATTTACTGTATAAAAAACCCAGTGCCCGAGGCGAAAGCATCCATAAGATGAACTGGACTCGAGAATGTAAAGGACTGGTCCGGTTCGATGTCAGTAGACGAGAGAAGGGAAGGAAGGTTTTCTTCTTCTTTCGTGTCGTTGGTACGACTTATTTCAATTTCTTGGGCCCATTATACGGCCACGTTTATCGTGGAGTCGTTTTTACCCGACTGTGCGACTCAAAGGAGAGTAATATGTTTATAAGCCCATGTATGCATGTATATTATTATAAATGTATGTTTATTCCTTTGTGACGTTCTAGAGACTTGTGGGCCGATTTTAATGATCAATCAATTTGTCTTAATCTTACGAGTCACTAAATACATTACAGAATTTACAGTAATCAAAATTCAATATGGCGACAACCTGACGCCATCTTGAAATTTTTATTTCATTTCGGATCTATAACGATTTAAAGTTGGTCAGTTACCATTCTCACTTTTTTCAATACTTATAATAAAGCAGTGATTATGTTCTTGTAATATGTATAATCGCATAATTAATAAGAATAATAAATAATAATAATTTTTATTCAAAGTTAAAATTGGTACATTAAAACATAAATCTTAGAAATAACGTAGGTATAACAATGTTCGATGCCTGTACTAGGGTAATTACCCGACTGTAGCGAACCTCAAAAGGACGGTTATGTGTTTAACCTTTAAGTTCGTTTTTTAGATCGCACGTAAGACGGATGAACCGATATCGATCGATAAATTATACGTTGTTAGATTCGTCTTGGTGACGCAAACGTCACTGGTTCCATTAAAATAAAACAAGTGCGAGTTGGACTCGCGCACCGAGGGTTCCGTATAAACTTGTAGGTATTTTGTTATTAAACTACATATTTACGGTTTTCAGATTTTTCACCTTACTTGTGCTATAAGACAATGCTTCTTGCCAAATTTCATGATTCTAGGTCAACGGGAACTACCATATAGGTTTTCGACCCAAAACCTATAGGGTACTTCCGGTTGACCTAGAATTGTCAATTTTGGTTAAAACCAAGGTCTTACAGCACAAGCAAAGGGAAAATTCCAAAAAAAAAAAAAACGAAAAACTAAATTTGGTCTTATCTTTTATCGTGTTGACTTAGGACCTCTATTTTTATACTTGTAATAGGGACTATACACCTCAGTGTCTGGTATAAATTGCTAGCTTCCACCCATTCCTGAGAAAATCGGTGGTGACACATGGACATACAGACGGACAAGAGAGTGATCTTATAACCTTTTTTATCTTTTGAGGTACGGAACCCTAAAAATGGTGGATTTTGGGGATCCATCGTTTACGTTTTAAAATGAGATTACAAAAAAAAATGTGTTTAAAATAAAAGTAATTCGAAATGACAAATTGTATAAAATGTCTAAAAATCCTATTATAAACGATTATCGTCTGCGAAATCTTTCAAAAACTAAAATGTTGGTAATAAAAATGTAATTAAAAATACTAAAAAACCAGACTGCTGAAAATAACTGAAAAGCAAAAAAAAGCACATTTTAAATGAATTAAAATGTGTGTTTGTAATTTTGTAATCCAATGGATCCTGCCTTGAACGAGGCAAACGACCTGTCCAGGTCGCTACATACTGCTCGGACAAAATCTAAGTCATTAATTGGAGAAGAAGAAGACTGGTCGAAATTTTGAGTGATGATTCTCAGTGCGATTGTAATATTTTTGTGTTTTTGATTACAGTCATCATCATCATCCTAGCCTTTCCCCAACGATGTTGGGGAAAGGCATCTAGTCTAACCGGATGCAGCTGAATACCAGTATTTTACATGAAGCGACTGCCTATCTGACATCCACAATCCAGTTAGTACTGGGTAATACGATACCCCTTGGTAAGACTGGTTGTCAGACTTTCGGGCCACTGACTAACTGTAAAGACTATCAAATCAAAGATCTATAAATGACAGCCGGGACCAAAGGCTCATTATGCATTTATTACTATGGGATTATGGCCATCAGATAATAATAATATCGATTCTCATCCCGTCTAAGGTTCGCTAGTTTATTTAATTTAACTTGTACCACGTAACGTACAATACGGTACGTGGTAACGAACCACCACGCTAAAAACAGCGTGACGCCCACGCCACCGCCACCGCCGCCGCCCTATGGCTAAAATAGTTTTATGTAATACCGCTTATGGGAATAACTGACGTAATGTTAACAAAGCCACAGTAATAATATTCTACAGTAGTGTATCTTCATACAAACGGTAGGAACGCGAGTCATTCTTACATGCCTCGAGTTAGGCATGCATTAAGCTCGCAACCAGTCACGAATGTGCCGCACTGATGAATGAACGTAGTGATGGTTTAGTAAGAAGTAAGCGTGCGATTTGTGAATATTTGATTGAAATAAGTACAAGTATTTACTAAATAATGTTAACCAAGTTAAAATATATTAAACAAGTGAAAGATATTCCCTTTTCTCCTCCTTGTCAATGTTTTCCAAAAGTATTTTTAATTAAACTTTTTATCCGAATGCGGATTTTTATACAATTCAATTTAATAAGAACAGTATAAAGCTTTCCGTCCGAAAATATCTCTAGATCTATTAATCAAAAGACACAACTTGTATTTTTATTGAACCTTCCTATTCCATTCACAACAAATTTCATTTTTTTAAATAAATAATATAATATTTACAATCACAAAACTAGAAAGAAACTCAACTAAGTAGATGAAATTAAACTAGGAGGTACTGTAGGCCCGGCAGCCCTATCGCGTGCAAACGTACCGCCCGGCTGTAGATAATTATTTCAAGGACAGGGCCGAGTCACAATACTGTATATATTTATACTGTGACAAAGCGTACATAACAGCTGTTCCAAGGTTGAAAGTCGTTCGGCTTCTTTCATGACAAACGAACTAATAATTGTTGATCTTTTTTTAAGTTTTAACATAAACATGCCAAAAATATCTCGACTTCATAAACAAATATTCAGTGTGTGCTACATGGATATTTCGGCGCTTGAATCAGAATCACACAATATTTACGCGGGGCGTTGTTAATAAAAATATTTTTTGTGAGTTTCACTAAATTGTCTTTATTTCGACTTTATGCCGTAGACCGTATGGAATAAATATGAAATACACGAAGTTACGAATAAGTTTACTTGGCGACATGTAAGTGGTGAGGAAAACCCCGCTGACCTGGTTTGGCGTGGTGTCAATCTTGAAGATTTCGTAGTTAGTTGCACACTGATGTAGTCTCGTAGCATTCTTTGTTAACCATTTATAATGTGTAATTGTTTGTTTTCCCTAATAAATAAAATTGTCTTTATCGGTATTATGGTGGAAAGACCCAAGTTTCTAAGTCCACACTTAATTTCAAATATTAATGATATATCGCCGAATTTGCATTATTAACAAAGTGTAAAAAAATACTATACTTACTCGATAATTTTTTTCCATAGAATGGGTTTTCGATTTTGATCGCATGAGTCATGTCGCTTCTTATGTACAGCTACAGACTGGCAGCACATCAAGCTACTACAATCTGTATTTTCAACTTTACTAACTAGTTGTTGCCCGCGACCGTCGTTCGCGTGAAATTATTATAAAAAAATTGTTAATACTCTTTTTTAATCGAATTTTGTTACTAATTTCAAGGTTTAATTTTTTTTACACGGAACTCTAATTCTTATTTTAAAATAAAAGTAGCCTTAGTTGCTCCTTATGACATCAGATATCTGCCATTAAAAGTCCCGTCAAAATCGGTCCAGCCGTTTCGGAGATTAGCCGGAACAAACAGACAGACAGATAGACAAAAATTAACAAAAAAATTGTTTTTGTTTTAAGTACCGTATAATATACGTTCATCTGCATTCATTAAAAAGCTATTATTTTGATACTACAAACAGACACTTCAATTTTATTTATTTGTATGTAGATGTATTAGGTTTAAGGTTGATTGGAAAAAATTAACAAAAAAATTGTTTTTGTTTTAAGTACCGTATAATATACGTTCATCTGCATTCATTAAAAAGCTATTATTTTGATACTACAAACAGACACTTCAATTTTATTTATTTGTATGTAGATGTATTAGGTTTAAGGTGGAAACATACTATTGAAACGTGACGCGACGCAATGTGTCGACACCCCATGTGCACCGTGCACATTACCAACACGCGATGCCATGCGGATCTTCTAAGTAACGAGTCAGATGAAGATTTTGAAGAAGATTTGATGCTTTACTTAAACGACTCAAGAAGAAAAAAATAACTAGACGTTATTGGGTGCATGAAACAAATCAAAAGAGAAGGACGTGTGGTAAATTTCATACGCTATATCCAGACTTGCTTCTAGACAATGAAAGATTTCATATGTATTTTATAACAAATGATGCGTGGCGTCGGGTCTGGACTAGATACACACTGCGTGTGCTGCGTCGGGTGGCGTATTAACCCCGACCACCGGCAACACGTCGATCTGGCAGGTACGGATCGGGTGGCGTGTGCGCGCATTTCGTCGGGACGGGTGTTTATAATGTGATTCTGGGCATAGAAAATAATATGATTTGATTCAACTCAACACGCATCGCGTTTTGTCGGGTCGCGTGGCGTTTCAATAGTGTGTTTCCACCTTTAAGGTTGATTGGAAAAATTTGAGTTTCGGGTAGCTTGATTTGCTAGCGTCTGTACTTCGCTTCATTCAAAATAACTTTGCGCGCAACAAAACAAATCAGCTGACGGTAGGTACCTTTACTGAATTGAGACATGCCATTAATATACTTGCTTGATTATCGCAAATGGCATTATTTCCAGTTGTGTATAATTTGCAAAAAATTGGAAAAAGAGTCCAGACAAGCGATAGACTTGCTAGTTTAAATTTATTTCTAGATTATTATTTATTAGAGTAGGTGGTAGAATAAAAAAATCGCCTGACTTTGGTTATGAGTATGACATAAAAACACCCGAACCTTTGTCTTCTGAGCATTATTTTACGCTTATTATTTAGGCACGAACATAACCTATAAATCTCTGCACTGCGGACCTCAAGCTTTGCTGTACCGCTTGCTCGAGGATTGGTGGCCGCTGTCAGATAAAAACCTAGCGAGTAAGGTGACTCAGTAAAACATTAACCTCACTTATGGGAAACTTGCCTAGAGAACGGATAACTGCTAGTTTTCCTTTTTAAGGTTCCGTACCCAAAGGGTAAAACGGGACCCTATTACTAAGACTCCGCTGTCTGTCTGTCTCCAGGCTGTATCTCATAAACCGTGATGGCTAAAAAGCTGAAATTTTCACAAATGATGTATTACTATTGCCGCTATAACAACAAATACAAAAAATTAAAAAAATATATACTAAGGGGGGGTCCCATACAACAGATATGATTTTTTTGCCGTTTTTATAGATAATGGTACGGAACCCTTCGTGCGCGAGTCCGACTTGCACTTGGCCGGTTTTTTTCATACAGGATTAGACTATCCAGGGCCCGTTCTCGTTCTAAACCGGAAAGGCAGTGGCGCGAAATTAATAAAATCATTATAGGTAATTGCTTTTTTACACGACTGCCCAAAAAAAGGGAGTGTTATGTTTTCAGGGTTTATGTATGTATGTATGTTTGTGAGTTTCTTTATTCCACCATAACTTCTAAACGGCTTAACCGATTTCAATATATGTGGTATCATTAGAAGCGTTAAGTTATTCCGGGTAACATAGGCTAGTGAAAATTTTAAAAAATGTAAAGGGTGAGCCATGGTTCCTGAAAAAATCTGATTTTTTTTGGTTTTTTCATGAAAATTTGCCTACGTATACTATCATCGTCTAGAACTTGCTTATTACATAACAAAAATATGTAACAGTAGTATTCAATATGCATTCGTTCAGTAATAAAAAAAAAAGAAATTAAATCTTTTATTTACATATTAAATTCAAAGACCTGACTGACTGATATATCAACGCACAGCCCAAACCGCTGGTCCTAGAGACATGTTTGGAGGGTGTATTCTTTGTAAGGAGTAGGTATATATTAAGAAAGGGTTTTTCGAATACCACCCCTACGAGGGTGAAATGGGGTGTTAAACTTTCTGTGAAACTTTTATTCTCGGGGTCAATTGACTTGAAAATCTGTGTACATTCCCATCAGTTAAAATGATGAGAAACGTGTATCACAGTTTTTCCAAAATCATCCCCAATATAAAATTCAAAATCCTGACTGACTGACTGATATATCTACGCACAGCCTAAACCGCTGGTCTTGAAGACATGAAACTTGAAGGGTGTATTCTTTGTGAAGAGTAGGTCCACTAAGAAAGGGTGTTTTCGAAATTCCACCACTAAGAAATGGGGGGTAGAATTTTCTGTGAAACTTTATATTCTCTGGGTCCGTTGACTCGAAAATTTGTGTACACACTTCAATTAAAATTATGAGACGCGTGTATCGGAATTTTATTTTCCAAAATCATTCCCCAACATTGTCAAATAGGGCTACCAAACTCACGTAGACAGGCGCATGGCGCGCAGCGTTGCACAGGGCGTACAGGGCGCGGGAGTATTTACCTATTAGTAAGTAGGTAGGATTTTTCTGAGGTAGACGTGTCTGTAAATATGTGTGAAATCCCGATTTTCGCGTTGACTCGTGATACGCAACATTGATATTAATTTTATTATGTAAAAGTATCGTCTATAAGTAGATTCCTAATAAATCATTTGATTGTCGTCACCGGTGTCCAATCTCAAACAAAGGTATCAATATTTGCTGCCTTCAAGCGGCTCTTGCCCAACCTGAGGGGTTCAAACGCCTCCTGCCGGAGGCTCTACGCGGGGGTCGTGCGGTTCACGGCCCTTTACGGGGCTCCGGTATGGGCGCGTTCCTTGAGGCGGCGAGCCGCCCACTACCTGAACGCGCCCCAAAAGGTGGTAGCCGTAAGGCTGGTCCGTGGGTACCGCGCGATCTCCGGCCAGGCGGCGAGCCTCCTTGCCGGATTGCCGCCATGGGATCTATAGGCGATAGTTCTCGCGCGCCTGCACAAGTGGCGCGCGGAGGCACTACGCTGGGGGGAATTCCGCTGCCGTGGCAAATTGTCGCTCAGCGGACAGACCTACGGAGCAATGTCATGGCGAGATGAAGAGAGCGACAGTCGCAACCCCGTGCAGGGCACGCCACAATAAATAGTGGATAAGTCACCTCTTTGAGGAGCGGCTAGAGAGGCGCCACGGCGCCCTCACCTTCCGCCTGACGCAGGTCCTCACCGGACACGGTTGTTTCGGGAGGTACCTGCACCGAATCGGGCGGAAACGCACGGGTGTTATCATTGTGAGGATCGCCCGGAGGACACGGTGGAGCACACCTTGGAGGTCTGCTCCGCTTGGGCGGAGCACCGCCACCGTGTCCTCGTAGCGGCGATTGGCGGCGGCGACCTCTCGCGTCCGGCCTTGGTTCAAGCCATGGTCCGGGGCGAGAGGGAATCGGAAGCCGTCACTTCTTTCTGCGAAGCAGTCATGCTAGCGAAGGAGGTGGCGGAACGTGAGAGGGATAGAACCTCACGTCCCAGCCGCCGCGGGAGACGCCCAGGGCGTCAGGGGCCACGTGATGGCTCTCGGCCACAGTAGGCGCGGAACTGTGGACGGTGAGTAATAGGCTAGCTCGCCGTCTGCCCGTCTTATGACGACAGGCCGTATCGACGGCGCGTTGGTGTTCCACGCGCGGCTCAAAAAGATGTCAGCAAACAAGAGAGGCCCGCAAGGGCCGATGCCTGCCAAGGCTGCGGGACTGTTCGAAAGAAATACCGCGGCCCTGGAACACAAAGGACAAAAGAAGGAACATGGATGGGTTTTAGTCAGTAAAAGTCTGACACTCCCTTCCGCTCCGCCCAGAGCGGGCATTTGATAATTTCTCATCCCAAAAAAAAGATATCAATATTTCACTGTAATATAATTGATTACTATGAACTAATATTTGCAAGTAATAAGTAAGTACATGTAAAAAAACGCGAGTGTGTCTGCATTATTCAAATAAAATTAAATACTTCCACTAACTATTCTTTATCACCTATTCAACTTTAAAAGTAAAAACTACTCAATACATGTATCTTAAATAAACTATTATAAATGCGAAAGTTTGGATAATTGATGTTTGTTACTCAATCGCGCCAGAACGGCTGAACAGATTTTGATGAAACTTGGCACAGAGATAGATTATAGTCTGGTATAGCACATAGATTACTTATTATCCCAGAAGTAAGATCCCGTGGGCAATTCCCGAACTCCACGTGGGAGAAGCCGCGGGCATATGCCAGTAAGTTATATTTTGCGTGATATTGATTTCCTAAAAAAATAAGTTTACCTTTTGTGGCACATTGTGCGTTTGAAAAATATTGTTTTATCACTAAAAGGATTAAAATAAAAACAAATAATTAAAAAAATTAAAAAACACGCCTGCCATGTCAAAAAGTGAACTAAAAAATTAAAAACAAGTTACATGATTTTAGTATTGAATGGCCAAAAGGTAGGTACTAAATAGATTATATTATTTACTGTGCAATTAAAATGCCATTGTGCCCAAAAAAGGAAAACTGAAAACCAATCTTTTCATTGCAGTCGGGGGACGGTTCCTTGGAATAGTTCTTAACAGGTCCCCCGACTTCGATGAAAAGTTTGGTTTTCAGTTTTCCACTTTTAAACTTGTTTTTGATTTTTTAGTTCACTTTTTGATATGGCAGGCGTGTTTTTTAATTTTTTCAATTATTTGTTTTTTTTATCTGTTTCACTATGTGCGCAATACATTTTGAACTACCTACTTAGTGACCTTTCTTCCGAAGCATACTTTACTCGCGCTCAAGCGCTTTATTTCACGTCGTGGCAAGCTGACAGAAATACTCTCGGAAAATGTTCGTAATTTCGTTGGCCTGAATAATGATTTAGGTCAGTTTTTATCAAAATGTAGAAAAGATATTGTTGAATACGCAAGGGGTCAACAAATTACATTTTCTTTCATACCTCCATATTCCCCGCACTTTGGTGGCTAGTGGGAAGCTGGGGTGAAATCTTGCAAGTACCTTCTCCGCCGAGTGGTGGGTGGTGGGCCACTCGCACTTAACCTTCGAGGAAATGACTATGGTGTTATCAGTATCACAAATAGAAGCGATGTTGAATTCTCGACCTCTGATACTTTTATCTTCGGATCCTCGAGATTATCTCCCCCTTAGCCCTGGACACTTCTTGATCGGTCGACCGCTTATCGCACCGGTCTGTAACGATGACTTGTGAGAATTACCTGTCCATCGGTTGAGTCATTACCAGAGAGTGGAGCAGCTTCGGCAACAAGTTCTGGGGGCGCTGGGCCAGGGAATATGTCTCGGAGCTACAAAAAAGGACTAAATGGAGAGAAAATACAACAAATCTGAAAACTGACGCGCTTGTCGTAATCAAAGACACCAGCCACCTTCCGCCGTTGAAGTGGCAATTAGGTCTGATTGTAAAGACGATAGGTACCTGGCAACGACGGTATTTCACGGATAGCCGACATCCAGACATCGTCAGGCATCGTGAGACGGCCATATAAGTCATATACGAAGATCTGTCCTCTGATGGAACCTGAATAACACCTATCCTATATTGTCAGCTGGTGCTTTCAAGGCCGCGGGCTTGTTTGGGCTTCCTCCATTCATTCTACGATTTTGTACCGGTCGCATCGCGTCATCGCCAGCCAATCAGCGTACAGTAAAATGACGCGATATTGTGTTCCGATTGGCAACCATTATTCCCATATCTTTCCTCGACTGCTGTACTAATTATTATAAAATACATTTGCTTACGAACACCACATACAACAACATTGTTTTTGCATTTAAAAAACCCCATCTTAATCTGGGCAAAGTAGCAGCCATAACCCAAAATTACAAGTATGTAGCTACTATATCACACCGCTACAATAATAATAGATGAAACGAAAATAAACCCAAGTTATAATGCTAGTACCTAAGTTATAATAACAAAAGCCGATGATATAATTACCGTTAGCACAGCCGTTAGTCATACCAATTATCTAAGGAAACCACAAGTTTAGACTAATGACTTCAACGAGTAACAAGGTCATTGACCGATAACGTCGTGCGAAAGCTTCATTACATTTATCTCAGACCTGATTATCCGTAAATGTCGTTTTGAAGTAAATAGGTAGGTAAGTGGTAATTTACAACATCTTAATGTAAGTGTAAACTGTAGAGATTTATTTTGGTTGTGGGTTGAAAGTCTTTTCTAAGGCCTAAAAATGGCTCTGATTTCATATCGATTATGATCTGAATCAGACGCGGCTTACCAGTACTTGAATAGACACCGTAATGATTCCTTAGAATACATAAATTAATCATCGTCTGCGGTATAGTATTGCCTGCAACGATTCTTACGCAAAACGAAGTAAGCGGTGGGCTTACACAATGTGACCCACTGGCACACTGACTCCGTGCCGCGGCGCATGCTTCGCTTGCACTGACTAGGTACCGCCTCCTACTTACATTTGTTGCTTTATCGTAACTTACTATTGCAAACTGTAATGATAAAAGCATTGCGACTTGTGGATGTGGACTAGTTCTCAACGAACGGTGGACCTATGTGTTCAGCGGACGGATAGGAACCAATTCAACTTGAATCCTAGATGAAATCCTGAAATTTTAACACCCCAATTTTAACAGACTTCTAAAAACCAATTTTCACCGATTACTCGGCCGATTTACGTGATTCCTTCATTTGGTCGAGGAAGCCTGCGCGGTGGTCCCATTATGTTATTAACATTGCTTTAGTTATTTTTTTTCTTGTCCTATGTTGTTGAGCTGATAGTCCATTCGCAACGTACATACTGGTACGCAGGTAATAAAAATAGGACAACTTGTTGCTGAATCACGACTACCCACCTAACAAGTAGGTATGCTCTTGCACGCAGAACGAAACCCAACCTTGATGGAGCAGAGCATGTAATTGTTTCATACGTAGTCGTAGGTATTACGTAATTTACGTTGCTTTGAATAAGAACAAAGACGGAAATCCAGTTCAAGTTTGGAGGTCAATGAAGGCTCCTTTCCTTCTAGAAGCTTTTATAACGACGTCTTGGGAGGAGGTCGACTCACGATTTGTAATTAAAATGATAATTTGAAAAGATCAGAAGTCATGTTGTAAGTCTCAATCGATTTTATGATTACATTAAGAACTCCCTAAGGTAAAAGCCTCCCTAGGTAACTTGATTGTTATATAATACAGTTTAATATTACCGCTTAAAATTACATTAATTCCGTTATGAACCTAAAACAATTGATACTTTTAAAACTGTTTTCAAGTTCAAAAATAACATAATTTATTTATAGCAAACCAGCTTCACGTCTTTATGCCTACAAACAGCGACGTAATTTATGACCTAACAAATATTTTAATTAATTCCCATTACATCACCTTCAGAAATACTGAGGGTAGATTTGTTTTAGAAGTAAAGTCAGTTTTTAAACTGTCTTCAAAAAAGGAGGAGGTTTCTCAATTCGACCGTATATATATGTATATATATTTTTTATGTGTGTTCGCGGATAACTTCGTCGTTTATGAACCGATTTCGATATTTTTTTTTGTTGGAAAGGAGATACTTCAAGAGTGGTCCCATAATAAGGAAACCGGGATCTGATGATGGCCTCCAAGAGAAATTGAGGGGAGCTTTCAAAAATTGTAGTGGCGACTAGTGCGTTTGTAAATTTTTTGATTAAGTATTTTAAAGCACTATAATTTAAAGAAGGTCTGGAGTCGCTCTGATGATGGAACCGAAAGACAGTCGAGGGAACTCTTCAACGGTTTACAGCAGTCACCTTGTGTTTGGGTTTGATTAATTTGTATTGATGAGAAATGTACACCTAGATGGGTTGTGACTGTCATAAGGGGTCTGATAATGAAGACGAAGGACAGTTAAGGGAACTCCTCAACTGTTTACAGTAGCTACCTTGCGTTTGGACTTAATTCATGTATATTGATCAAAACTTTGCACCCATCTGAGTTACAAGTGCCATTACAGGTCTGATGATGAAAAATATTTCTATGGAATATTGCAACTAAAAATATAAAAAAAAAAAAACTTTTTTGCAAAAAATAAAACCGACTCCAAAAACACAAAAAAAGTGAAAAATAATTTTAGCTTCAGAAGTCACCGACTTCTGAAGCTAAAATTATTTTTCACTTTTTTGTGTTTTTGGAGTCGGTTTTATTTTTTTTTAATCTCAGTGACTAAATTGACACATGCAAATGTCAAACTTACAAATAATGTTGCCTGCTCTTTTGTGTAGTGTTGTACCTACGATATCGGTTTGTTGTATCGTAACTTTTTATATTTATTAGACGATTAGAAAAAAAAAATTACAGATGTCACTAAAAATAATAAAACATTCAAATTGAATGAAGTAGGTACGAAGCCTTTTTAAAGAAGGGCTTCGTCAAGTGACCCCGCAGCGGTGGAAAGACTGTGTGGCTCATGTTATTAAAATTGAAGATGAAATGTGTCATCTGGGCGACTACATTTCTGATCGAATTATTATAAAGTAGGTGGCGAGTCTGATCATTCAGACATGAAGTCTTTATCGGAATCTGATTAATAATAAAAAAAAAGCTATTTCATGCATTAACAGTTTAAAATATACATAGATTTAAAGTAAAAAGACCTGAATGCATGATTAATAAATACCTGTAATTAATAACACAGCGTTCAGGGGGTCTAAAATCATAATAGGATAATAATAATAATATTATTATCCTATTATGATTCTGCTAAAGCGGCCATTTTAGACCCCCAGTACGTCTAACCAAAGATCCAAGTAAAAAAATAATTACGTTTAAATTTTTAAAATGGTCATAGACGTACCTACCATTATGAATTGTCACCTTGTGACCATTTTGTCACGAATTTAAAAGTAATTCATATTATTATCCTATTATGATTCTGCTAAAGCGGCCATTTTAGACCCTCAGTAGGTACGTCTAACCAAAGATATCCAAGTTAAGAAGTGATTTTGTTTTGACCATTTGTGGATGTGTTTATTCTAGAGTGCCGGCAATTTGTTATTTTAGGTCAAAATAAAATCACTTTTATCAGTGTTTTTTTTTTGCTTGGATATCTTTGATTAGACATACTGGACGCTGCGCTATGTTAAAATTAGTCCATCTATTTTAATGGGACCTTATAAGTATGTATATATCTATACCTATAATAATACTTTTGTATTATTTCGTTTAAAACAACTACCTACACCTTTTATTCAATATAACTTATAATAAACAATTGCGAGTTGGACGCGCACGAAGGGTTCCGTAACATTTTCTATAAAAACGGCAAAAAAATCATATAGAATCTGTTGTATGGGAGCCCCCCTTAATATTTTTTTTTCTAATTTTTAGTATTTGTTGTTATAGCGGCAATAGTAATACATCATTTGTGAAAATTTCAGCTTTCTAGCTATCACGGTTTATGAGATACAGCCTGGAGACAGACAAACAGACAGACAGACAGCGAAGTCTTAGTAATAGGGTCCCATTTTACCCTTTGGGTACGGAACCCTAAAAACGATACTACTTGATTTTATTAACGGCAATTTACGGTAGTGGCTCATCAACTCATCACTATTTAATAATTACAAAAAACTGGCAACCTACGTAATGTCAATTTAGTCTCAGAGATTAAAAAACAGACTATAGACGAATCAACATCTTCTAGTTGCTAGTCTAAGACCTTGCACATCTGTTTATGGTTAACGTCACTTATCCTGCAGTGAAGTATGAGGAAAGGACTCCTTATCTCTTTAAATTTTTCACATTCAACACCAATGGCAAGTACATACATACGTCACTCAGCTTTGCTTTGCCGAAGAAATATAATAAAATAATTACGGGTGTGTTTCATATCATATTTTATAAAGTTATTGGTATATTTTCATTTCAATAACGTTCACAAGATATAATAAACGTGAGATATACCAAATGTTTTATAAGTTATTGGATATAACATTTATTAATCGAAAATCATTAGGTCTATCGTGTAAAATAATTATACAGGGTGTTTGGCGTATGGACCGACACAATTTTTCCAGGGATTTGGGAGGTCATTAGCTAGGTTCTACCCATACACTCTTTGTCCCAAATGTCACGGTTGGTTACATATGTTTTTTTTTGTTTAAATGAAAAAAATGCCCAAAATGTTTCCTTTAATTCGAAATAACTTTTTTGTTTGTGGGCGTAGTGGCACAAAACAAATTTTGTTGCATTCTCCAAAGTCTTTTAAATCTAAAAACATCTTTGTTTTATACAACTGGTTTCAAGAAAATTCCTTATAAGCTTCCAAAGTAAATTTTTTAATTTAATGAATGAAATTTTACAACTTCTAAATTAATTATAAAAAAAAGTAAAAGTCATTTTGAACTTAGCTTTACTTTAAAAAGTTCTTTAGTTGATACCCTTTCTAACGGTATGCTACATGTCATAGAAATTATTCATTATGTAGTCAAAATACTAGTTAGGAGAGTCAGGGTTAAGAAAAGACTTTTTAAGGTTATTTTGTTTTTAATAAACTAAAGTTATAAAAAGGAGGCAAAACACTGGGAGAGGTGGAAAGTAATGGGGGAGGCCTTTGCCCAGCAGTGGGACAGAATAGGCTAGTTAAAAAAAAAGTTATAAATCTTGTTCAAATTGACCTCCTCCATTTCGTATGCATGCACGACATCTGTTTCTTATTTCAACTGTCGTTGTACGTAGTGCCCGAACTTGTTGTGCCTGTTTTGGAAGAAGGTGTGCCGATAGTTTTCCAAAATGACGGCTGTCCAGCACACTACCAACTGGACGTGCGAGAGCATTTAAATAATGCCTTTTCAAACGCATGGATTGGTAGAGGCGGCCCTATTCCGTGGCCCGCACGGTCCCCAGACCTGACGCCTTTGGATTTTTACGTCTGGGGACGTGCAAAAGAATTGGTTTACCAGACAGAAGTGCCCACTAGGGAAGTTCTAATTGAACCAATAACCGACGCGTTTCAAACTATGAAAGAAGAAATGCGACTACGTACAACGACAGTTGAAATAAGAAACAGATGTCGTGCATGCATACGAAATGGAGGAGGTCAATTTGAACAAGATTTATAACTTTTTTTTAACTAGCCTATTCTGTCCCACTGCTGGGCAAAGGCCTCCCCCATTACTTTCCACCTCTCCCGGTGTTTTGCCTCCTTTTTATAACTTTAGTTTATTAAAAACAAAATAACCTTAAAAAGTCTTTTCTTAACCCTGACTCTCCTAACTAGTATTTTGACTACATAATGAATAATTTCTATGACATGTAGCATACCGTTAGAAAGGGTATCAACTAAAGAACTTTTTAAAGTAAAGCTAAGTTCAAAATGACTTTTACTTTTTTTTATAATTAATTTAGAAGTTGTAAAATTTCATTCATTAAATTAAAAAATTTACTTTGGAAGCTTGTAAGGAATTTTCTTGAAACCAGTTGTATAAAACAAAGATGTTTTTAGATTTAAAAGACTTTGGAGAATGCAACAAAATTTGTTTTGTGCCACTACGCCCACAAACAAAAAAGTTATTTCGAATTAAAGGAAACATTTTGGGCATTTTTTTCATTTAAACAAAAAAAAACATATGTAACCAACCGTGACATTTGGGACAAAGGGTGTATGGGTAGAACCTAGCTAATGACCTCCCAAATCCCTGGAAAAATTGTGTCGGTCCATACGCCAAACACCCTGTATATTGATACGAGTACCATCAATATGGTTAACACAGAGCTCGTTAATAGGCGTTTAAATAGGTTTATGTCTTTTGACTTAGAGTGAAATATCAAACGATTTTATATTCAACGTATGTTTTGTGTTTGCTTATGTATAAAAATGTGTTATTTTAAAATTATATTTAATCTTTTATTATATTAACTGATCATCAGTGATCGGATAATCGGGCGCTTATATACCTAAACTTCTTCCCGTGAAAGAATAATATGGACATTCCTTCATGAATAAATAAGTAATCCCGGGTTCCCGGGATTGAATTCAATTTTGTAAAAACAACTCTATTAAACTTAATGAAATTAAAGCAGTGGTTATTTTGAATTAGTATCTTTATTTTATTCAAAACAAATGAAAGTAGAATCGGCTTTTTAAATAAAAAAAAATACAATGTGAGTTCACAACGAGTTCTAACTATATTTTGTATGCGGGCATTTTGAGCAATATCAGGAATTTCGAACGATTCCGGGATCCGGGATTCTGTAAATTTCCGTATTAATATACTTTTGCGGCAATAAAAGTGAAGTTTATGTACCTATATTAGCGCCCGATTATCCGATCACTGCTGATCATTATTTACATAACAAATAAAATTATAGATTCAGTTGTTGTAACTTGAAAATATTAGAGATTTTGTAATTATATCATACATAATTATATTACATACCCAAGATATACATGTAGAAGTTACGGCGTAGACCATGGAGGAACTCAGTACAATTATAATTAACCTCAGTTTAGCTACCGAAAGGTCTTAAAACGAACATGGACTAAAGTAGGAAACTCGAACCACACTCGAAATTATCGACGATTGTTTCGAATGGGCCGGGCCCTTTGTTCGCAGATCGGATGGGTGCAAGGTTTGAGTTCGGCACTAGCCGTTCTATAAGGGTTTCTTGCTATAACTCAAGTTCCGGCAATCTGTAACCACGGCACCACTACATAACGTCCTACCTACCAGTAGTCCTTAACCGGGAATTCCTGGAAGTAAGCCTAGTGGACTACTCCTCTACCTTCCTTTGTTCTTCTTTCGTATCGACCGGTGGTAGATATAAGTATGGGTGGTACCTGTAATTGCTGTTGTTGCATCAGTATATACATATTTGTTGCTGTATACATATTACATGACACATTTTATGCTGTATTCATACACAGTAAATCCAGAATAATTATACGGGATCAACTCTAAATTATATTGTATTTGCAAAGGGTTTTACATGGATTTACGCAAGGTAACGCCCGTTTATATTACTTGAAAGTAACATAAGAAATCAGTTTTCTAGAAATACCAAAAAAATATTGAGATGCAAGATCGTAGAAAAGTGCGTGGTCACCTGAAAAGTTGGTGACAATTACCCCTTATTGTATCCACAACTGTTAATACAAAGCGTCAGTTTTATAGGTAAACCTGACATGAACATCTTCTGTGTTAGCACACGCGTCGTTTAGATTAAATTTAATGAAAGCGAACGTGATTTAGTGATAATCTGATAATAAGAAACTTACAGTAGGAATGATCTGATTTATTACATTATTAACGAGTGAGTTACGTAAACGAGGTGATCTGTTCTCGCGGTTGAGTATCAATACCTACCTACGTCGTGGACCATGATTTTCTACGTTAGGATTGTTCCTATAGAAACTTTATTTCGATGTCGGTTTTGTTACTAACTGACGCAGGTTGATTAATCTAGAAACGATAGGTTACTGCAAGCCTACCTACTAGCTCTGAAAAGTTATGTTTCGTGACTTCATCTATACATAATAGTAGGGGTGTTAAAGGATCACAAACAGAACCCATTTCTACCATTTTTAGAATTTTTGTCTGTTTGTCGATTCGTTTGTGCGCGCATCACGTAAAAACCCCTCATTGTATTCAAAATCTAAATATTGAATCATAAGAAGCATTATTCCGATTAACATTTAGCGTTTATTTCATCAAAATCGACCAACAGACGCAAAAGACATTAATGTTTAAAATTTAGCTAGTTATTACTAAGTTCTTACCATTTGATTATTGGCCCATCCCGTATCCTCTTGTATGTGTCTTAAATAAGACGCGATTTACGTCTAACTTGCTAATAATAATAACAGACTTCAGTCAGCGTCTGCGTTTAGAATGTGGCAATAACCCCTACGACAGTTCATTGTAGCGGTCATTGCGAGGCCCATCTACAGTTGATTTACGGATCTACCTACGAAGATGATGATGTCATGTTGTCTATAAATATAGTTAGTTTTGTGGAGTGATAAGATGGCGAGTCGACTCCTCGTACTTCTGATGGAAATGGCGAGGAGAATCGAAGTGCAACTAGTCATGAGGCGCGAGCGTTGAAAATTGCGCGCGGCTTCAGAAGTGCGCCAAGTCCAAGTATGGTTTTATAATGAGCTTCTACGACGTTGCGTGTGCGATCGAATCTATCGAAGTTTGCAAGGTCTGCATCAGAGCGTCCGAAATCGTCTGTCGGCCGTCACATACGGCGCGCTTTCACAGATTTAGGTACCTACAAGTATTCGTAGCTTACTTCATTACTTGACACGACACGTCTTTTAGTGTTCTCCACTCACAAGCGTCGACGTTAATGTATCGTTTTTTTTTTTCGTTATACGGTCTAAAAATGGGTAGGGTCATTGCGCCGGTTAGCGACCAGTTAGCTGGGTTGCCCACAAACGATGAGCAAAAAAAAATGTTGTCTACACGCAAAATAGTATATGTTAATGTGAGTTTGTCCCAAATATAGTCTAGTTTGGATATAAAACGTAAAATAAAATACATTAATACAAAAATATTTATAAAATGCTGAAAAAGTGAAAATATAGCGAAAACGTCGGTTTGCGACCATTTTTATCAGTTTACGACCACCAGTGAGCTGGTTTGCGACCACTATTTTAATATGAAAAATATGCCATTAAAACAATTATAATCGCTTTAAAAATATTTTAATTTTTGCCTCTTAATAAAAACAAATATGGTAATCATTTGGTGTAATGTTTTCTTATAATAAAAAATAACAATCTTACATTTTGTAGGAACTTAGTCATAGTTGTATGTAGTAAAGTATGTAGTATAACATTTAAAAATAATCAACATTAATTTTTTTTAATCATCTGGTATAATATTATTTTAGAAATCATATTCCGCGTTTCTTATTCATAATTATGAATGATACACCTCTTCCCACTAAGCCGATCTTGTATCGTGGTCCTTGGGATCTGATACAGTCTACATGTTTCTCTTATTCCCTTCCCTTCTTTTCGTATATCATCGAGAACTTTTTTCAGGGTTTCTTCAGTGTACTGGAAAGTCTTTTTCTTTTTGTTTAGTTGACTGAATTATTTGGGAACTCCGATGGTGGCCGAAAACCAGTGTTTTTATTTCGATTATTTTGATTTACGACCACCTGTTTAGCCCAATTTTGTACAAAGTTCTTTCAAAGAAACTGGTGGTCGCTTACCAAAGAACTAAAACGAAATACTTTTACAATGCTACATTCAAAATTGTAACAGTCCTGTATAAAGCATTAGGGTCATACTAATCAAAACAAAATAATGCGGTTCACGTCGGTTTGCGACCACGTGGTCGCTATCTAACGTTTTTGATAAATAAGCATTTCGATTACCGACCACTTGATTTTATCTTAATAATAAGTTAAAAAATAGCAAAATAAAACTAAATACTATCCAAAACTTATCGATTGTACAATTTAACAACTAACTTGTGTGTAAAACATGAAATAAGTAATAAAACTTACCTTTGAACGCCGCGCGTCGTGTTATTTTTTTTCTAACTCGCGGTACGTCCAGGCACCACTGAATCAAGACGCGCATTGAGCAATTTTTTTTCGGCTCTGGGTTAACCCATTTGTTTCAAACTGTCTAAATTCTTATTTCCTAATTATTCATAAAGCACGTTAGATTTATTTTTTATATAAGTTTCTTCTACAAATACTATTATCTTGATTTAAAGAAACTTAGTCCGTCAAATGGTCGCCTACTGAAGGTGGTCGCGCTACCGGCGAAATGACCCTACTATAACTATATACCCACCTGTTGGCACATATCAGGGGACAAGTTCAAAGAACGGTTCCCCTCTTCACACAGAGGTCAAACTAGTAGGTATTTGTTTGACAGGTTTGTTTTGCACAGGCTTTCTTGTTGTCTTTATAACTGACTCAGGTCTACGGAAATGGCGTTATTATTGTAGAGGGGACAGGTTACAGCTGTTTGCCGTAATTACGAGTTTTAAACATTGCCCTCTTGGTTTCTTTTACTCAGGTATTTAGTATAATGCCATATCGGGTAATATACCTAGGTACCTACCTAAGATCATACAAACTAGCTCCGAACTAAACCTAGCGAGTTGGAAGCTTATTTATGATTGCCGCAGAAAATACCTACCTACTAAAGTTTCGATCGAGAATATTACAAAAGTAATAAAACAAAAATATAAGTAAAGATAACATTACAATACCGAGTGCTGGTGCTTATCTAAACAAGAGCAAAAAACATTTTTTAACGATTCTAAAAAAAACAGGTAGGTAGGTAGTTGTAGACAATTAATCTCATGATCATGAATAAAAGCAATGACTACCCACCCCCTATGATAAGCAAGATCATCGTTGGGCACCAACTATTTTATTAAGTGAGACATTACTTGTTACGTAAAATTTACAAGTTATGTAAAACATAATGACATCAATGTGTCAATCCAAATTCGCAATAATTGTAACAAAGCGACGAAGAACTAACTCATCGCTCCTGCCTCCTCCAAGCGTATTGGTAGCCCAGAGAACCAATCAAATTATATAATAATAATTATGCAATTTAGTGTGAACAAAGGTTGGCGCTGGTTCGGTGCTCGCCCTCGGCGCCTCGGTCGGCCGCGGCGGCGCCGCGCCCGCGTCGTCGTGTTTATGTTTATCTTGTTTACACGCCAGCGGACTTGCAATGCGCGCGCTCCCATACACTTCAGTTTTTTACAGATGTTTTCCTGTCATCATCCCTTGAATTTCAACCTTACATAATTTCCTTACGTAACGACCGCGTGGCGAGGATAATACATGCCCCCCTCGCTCTACTAGGAACCTTCCGCCATATGAAATTACGTAACTGCAATAGTATTTTTTTTTGTCACACATTTAATTTACACATGAAAATATATAAATGCCGGTATATTTCTGAGCCAGTAGGTACTTTTAAAATTATTTTAGTTTGTTACCTCTTCGATTTCCTGCGGACTAGCGTGCCCACGGCGACTCTGCCACATTCTATTAATTATTAAGGTTTACGATATTACTATCTTTGAGACACTACAATTTAACACAGCAATAAAGTTTTACGACGTCCACGTCCACCACGCACAACACGATGTTTTAAACTGAAGTTGAAACTTGACTTGAACGAAGAAAATTTTTGGCGTCATCATCGTCACTTTGGATCAAAATAGGCACAGATTCGCAAGTTTACGGCCTTGTTCTAACAAATTTATTGCACTCTGTGGTAATAATGTCCACAGACAACACCTGAAAAGACTGACAGCGCTGTCAGTGAAGAATAATGTCAAAAAACTGTCAAAACGGTTTTATAAAGGCGTTACTAGACCACACATCTGTGTTATGGAATGATGTTTGTAAGTAGCGATAGCAAAAGAATAATTCAAATGTGCTTAGACCAAAGTTCAGCCATTTGAACCCCACTCACTGACGCAGTCATAAAGTTATCAAGTGCGCAGGTATCAGCGTATGCGGCACAAGATGGCAGGTGGGTCATTGCCTGTGGAGAGTCGCATACGCACTTGAGATCTGAGTTTTCCGTGATCCCCCATCCCCCCATCTGTGACGGTTGTCTTCGCTCCAGCCGACCCAGAGACCATGTCAGATCCACGCGCATAGCTCAGCGCAGATGTCGCCACTGGCGGGATGGCTGCTGTCAAATCGTTTCGCTTTCATTACGCTTTGGTTCTTGTTTTTCTTTGAGTTTAAGCCGGTCCACCGGTCCACCAAAGACTACTATATATATATCGGTAGCGGTCTACTGTTGTTGACAACATGTATTGTACCTGGAAGGTTAAAGAATTGAAAGAGGAACTGAAAAGACGAGGAGAAAGGATAACTGGAAAGAAAGCCGATCTTATTGAGAGGTAAGAATTTTATCTAATAATATATTATTTATCAGTAATTATCAGTGATATGACTGATATGCTCTAGATTTGGATATTTTTTCAGTCGTTACGTGTTAATTGTTACTTGACTCATGGTAGGAAAATTTACGAAAAATGAGAAAACATTACTGCTAAATGGTATTGTTTATTTTTTAGGTTAGAAGCTTATGATCGAAATTTTAATTTCGGTAAACAAAGCCCTCAAGCTTCTTTACGCCAAGCAATTGACGTTCCTGCTGCAGAACTTTACCACGACGTTAATAGCTCCACCATATTGCCGAAGATTACCAAACAACATATTCAAAGTTACTTTGACAGGTTTGTAATATAATATTATTTCCAATAAAACAGGTAAATTTTGTTTGATGCCTTCGTGCGGCCCTTATTTTAAATAATGGTTTTTATTGCAGATTTAATAAGAATATCAGTGATGCTGTAAGATTATATGAATCAAGATACCTTCTTGTTTTACGGTCAGCAACATCCGGCCAAGATACATACCTAAAAGGTAGGCTTATTCTCACTTTAAAACTCATTTAAATGTTGATGACTAGAAACTAAAGTGTGTCTAGGTCACTTCTTCCATGATTGACATGGTGAAGTTTCAAATGTTAATGTGTAAAGTAATTTGCCTATTAAACATATCAAAATTTCTTCCAGGTTATTGCAAGGCATCTATGAAGCAGCTCCGATATGAGGTAAATATTAAATTAAATAATGATGGGATGCCTGAAGAAGCAAGCTGTGAATGTGCCGCAGGAGAAGGAAAAGAAGCTCACTGCAAACATATAGCTGTGGTACTTCTTGCTGCTGAAAATATTGTTTGGGAAAAAATAATACTCCTACATGAAGTTTCTACCTCACAACTACAAACATTCCATAAGCCATCAAAGAAATATTATCCAACACCAATGAGAGCCTCCAGATTGCCATCCAAAAGAGATATACATAATTCTGTTTACTCTCCATACCTGAGACAAAACCCTAATTTTGATAAAAATGCCTTTCAATGCCGGTTTCAGTCATTGATTTTAAATTATCCACAATCGTCAATGCCTCTAAAGCAATTATATCCTGCAGCTAACCAACGAGGAATATGTTTGGACCATGAATATATGGAAAAAACTGGAAAAAATGGATCCTAAAAAAACATCCAGTGCTGAACTGCTGATGTTGTTTTAGAATCCATGAGTTTATTAAATGTCCCTGAAAACAGAATTAAGGAAATTGAAATTGAAACTAGAAGACAAGTTGCAATCCAAAGTGGTATGATTACAGAAAAAACCCACATTACAGCCAGCATTTTTCACACTATATGCCATTTGAAAAGTGAAACTAATTAAATATAGAAATCAAATATTCAATAAAAAAATAGTCTGGACAAAAGCCATGGCACATGGGATCATAAATGAAAAAGTAGCCATCAAAAGGTACATGGAGACTTATGATGTGGTTGTAGAGGAATGTGGTTTGTTTTTGTCTCAAGAAAGGCCTTATCTAGGATGCCATGAACCATCTCCTGATGGTTTACTGGGACCAGAAACTATAATTGAAGTAAAATGTCCATATATGCTGCCAGAAAAAAAAAATAGTCCTATTACGGTACCCTATCTAAATTATGACAAAATGGACAACTAACTTTAAAAAAAAAAAAAATATTTATTACTACGAAATTCAAGGGCAAACGGGCAATGTAACAAAAAGATTATTTTGTAATTTATTGGTTTTGACCTATAAAGGTTTAAATGTAATATTTATTGAATGTGATGAACAATTCATTCAGCATATAATATGTTGACAAAACTTGAATATTATTATAACAACTTTTACAAAAATGCTGTAATCAAGAAATATTATTGTAAAGATTACGGTTTTAAAATAAAACTTATTAATTAACAGATAAAAAGCTTTTATTTCATTATATTTTCTCTAAAACTACAAAGCATAGCACAAACAAATAAAATACTAGATGCTAGCAGTACATGGTATGGGCTTAATTCACATTTTAAAATTTTGAAGATAATTATTGTGTCTGTAAGTCAAAATGGGTCTCTCATAGATTCACTGCGGGAGGAGGTGTGGGTTTCCTAGGGCAACTTGATGGGGTGGTGTTGGTCCGCTGGTAAGTTGCTGGATAGTGGTCCACGCTTTTTTGCTATTGTGACATGTCAATATTCGTAACCGGATCGGTCCATTATTTTTGGCGTCGTTTATAATTCTGTAACTACATACGTCTTACACCCGCGAATAATATTTTAATCAACATACAACCTAGCACTGGCCTGCAAATTGCAAAAAACGCAAGAAATTTTGAATTTCGCGGGCCGGTTGGAGCATTCACCTTAAGGAGGAAGAGCCAGGGTAGCCCGCGAAATGCATCTATCTATACATAATTATAATAAATCTGTAGACGTGGCGTTTCTGTACATTGAAAATATTTAGAAAAAATAGTAGTTTCTACCATTTTTAGTTTTTCTGTCTGTTTGTCTGTTCGTTTGTGCACGCATCACGTAAAAACCCCTCGTTTTATTCAAAATAGAAATATTAAAAGATAAGAAGCATTGTTCTGACTAACATTTAGCGTTTATTTCATCAAAATCGACCAACAGACTCAAAAGATATTAATTATTTACGTAAATAAATAGGTTTTAGTCGAAGTGTAGTCGGTATAGCTGAAAATGAATTTGGTTGTAATTTTCATTTTGTGTTTACTCTTTGCATGGAAGTAATAGGTACTGCGTACAACAGCAGTTGTTATTGCACCGAAAAAGAGGATCTTTGCGAATTTAGTCCCATTCTAATAAGGCCTTCATTTTATGTAAATAATAGGACATGATGGAAAGGCCGAGAAAATAACATCTATCTTACTACTATTAAAAATGCGAAAGTTTGGATGGATATTTGTTTCTCAATCACGCCAGAACGGATCTGGATGAAATTTGGCACAGAAATAGATCATAGTCTGGAATAGCACATAGGCTATACATATATTATCCTGCTACTAACTTAGGGCACAGCTTAGGGGGATGAGCAATAGTGCATTCTGTCCTTAATTTGTCAGTTATCAGTTTGACAACTGACAACCGTCATATAATAATATATTGGGACAACCAACAAACCGTCGTCTGATCCCAAACTAGGCAGAGCCTGTACAACCAGACAACTGATAAACATACTTATACATTTTTTTTTTTGATTATAGGTAGATAAATTACACACCCAGATACAGAACAAATATAATCGTACTCATCGCACAAAGATTTGTCCTGTGTGGGAATCGAACCCACAAACAAATGTACGTAATGTATAGGTACTTTTAGTTTTTTTTAACCTTTCAAAAGACAGGTAGGTAACCATAAATTAATGAATAAAAATGGACAAGTTAACCCAGTACGAAATAAAATCTGTAAAAAGTTTAAAAATGAAAACAAAATTAAAATTTGATAAAATCCACGACATTGGAAATTTGTTCCGTGCGGGAATCGAACCTGCGACACGCAGCGCCGCAGTCAATTGCTCAACCACTGCGCCAACCGTGCCGTCATATAACTGTGGTTGTGGCTTCCTCGGGCATTGCTGCAACTTTGTTTAAGGGTGGCCGGACTGCACATTCCATTTTCAAATTGCCGCTGAATCTTGCAAGCTAAGATACCCCAACATGCAACATCACCAAAAACGGGGGAGTAACTTTTGACTGTGCAACGGCACCAGGCTTTATAAAAGAGCTGGGCAGTAAAATTATCAAAACGGAGCTTCTAAAGGAGAGATCGTTTTAATTGCCCGCATGTCCACTATTTCTAATAACTTGCCATTTCAATTTAAGAGGTTACAATTTCACTTAAAATTGGCTTTTACAATGACGAGCAACAGATCCCAGGGCCAAACCATTTAAGTGACAGGCATTTAACTGAGGCACTCCATGTTTCTCACATGGTTAATTATTATGTTGGTTGTTCAGTGCTCAAAACATGCACGTGCTTGGGAAAAAGTCATTTAATGTTGTTTATAGAACGGTATTAGAATAAATAGTGCCCAATAAGGCGTGTGATGGTTCACTTCGAAAAAAATGTTGTATAGCGCCAAAATCAATGGTTTTTAAGCCATATCGTCGCCATTTAATTTTGTTTGGGATTTATTTTTGTAGTCATCACCCACATTATCACATTTTGATCAGCCAGTCAGTTCACACACATCACGCCATGTAGTCCCCGAAGGTTTAGGCAGAAGTGTACCTAATCGTACACCCACATTTAGCCAGTTATGATGAAGTCCCATGTGATAGGGGGCGAGCCTATTTCCACCAACTGGGCACAAATATATTATAATTAAAATAAACATTTTTTTAACACTGCCCGGGCATCGATTCCCAGGACCTCATGCTTAGTAGTCGCACTTGCGACCACTCGACCAACGAGGCAGTCTAACACATACACACCAAAATTTTCACGCGAACGAAGTCGCGGGCAACAGCTAGTATTATCTAAGGTTTTTTTGCAATTTGCAGGTTAGTGTCAGGCTGTTGTCATGAAAAATTCATTCAATGGGATTAAAAGAACTTAGAGGGTTGTATTAATGATTTTAATGATTCTAACTCTGTAAACCCATATTTTTTACGTTCGCAAATCATATTTTAATCAACACACAACCTGACATTGACCTGCAAGATGCAAAAAACGTAAAAAAAATTGAATTTACGTATTTTTGCAATTTGCAGGCGCCTACTCTTTCACCTTAAGAAACATACCGGATTCCTGGGATATGCCGAGGATGTATGACCAATATGCGATATCCCCGCGGTATAGAATCTATATTTTCAGGATGCTATTGACACTTCGTCTACAAAGTCGTAATTTCGTGCTATCAAGGCGGGATACTAAATAACTCGCCATCCAGTCTGATAATTATTCCCAATCGCGTTTCAGATAGTTGAAGCGGCGTTTCAGTGGCATCATCACTTGGTAAACAGTGGACTGGATTTTACACATGATCGGTATATGTTGGGTCCTGGGGAAAGGAGGACATATGGTATTTTTGCAATCGGAACAAATTTTTGAGCAGACGAATATCAGATCGGGATTAATACCCGTGCTTCCACCGTCCGCTATTTAATAATGACGGTGGTTTGGAATCATAGATTGGAGTCAGATCGTTAACTTCTGCCCATTCTTCAACATTTTGGCCGTCCGTTTTCGTGGAGGGATAGCCCCAGATGGTGCTATGGCTGTTGAAGTCCCCGACTACTATTTTAGTGCGCTGATTATTAAGTTCAGGTGTGTGAAGTTTGGAAGGAGTGCCGGAGGGTTTATACATGGATGTATGTACCTTGCAGCTACCGCGGTGTACCGTGACAATTTCGATGTTGAAGTCCAAGGGCGTCGCCAGCTTCTGAGTTGAGCTGAAGGGTGCGAAATAAATATGGATTTATAAGGGTTAAGTTTACTATTTACGGCTGCAGCTGTAGTTGTTCTAAGAATCTAAAATACAAACTTGTTCAAATAGAATACGTCTATTACAAATTTTGTCGAGTTTTTTGAAAAACTTAGAAACTATAAGAAAATTTAAGATCTTCACTCCGTTCCACAAGTTAGATATTCTTTAGTTCTTTCATTCAGAAAAATATATGTTACTTAAAAGATTTTTGTCAGGGCTTAAAGTAGGAACGCGCGCGGTCCGTACGGTACGTTTGCATGCTAATTCTGTGGCATCAGGCAGGAAAAGTTAAGACTTTAAAATATCCTAAGCCTGGTGGGGGAGGGGGGAGAGCTGCCGGCCCTGCTTCTCCCTAGCGACACTCATATTGTAGTCATTACTTCATTTAGTGGAAAATGTTGGGTCTGCGCTGAGTGGACGGCTACAAGGCTGATTATGTGAGTGGACTGTTTGGCCCTAAGAAGGGCCGATTGGGTACGTCACTCATGGAGGCTCTATCGCTGCACCCCAATGATGTACTGAATTCGTAGTAATCTTGTCAATGTCCCGTCCAGCCTGTATGTACGTCTTCGTCTCTTAACAACCATACAATAAGCTGCTGAATTTGATTAAGGTAATGAAGTAATGTTACAAATTGGTGTCGTTTTAAGAGCTTTCAGTTTAGTTAAACAGTCTGTCAAAATCAGTGAAGAAGTTATACCGACACCCAAAGATCATTTAATGGGCGAATGTATTTCATAGAAGGGCACTGATAAAATTACTAGTACGTTGGTGAAATTACCAACAAAAATGCATTGACCAACTGAGATACCAATTTTAGTGGATTTTTCATTTCATTAATTATTTAAGACATTTCGATTGCCTGTGTTAGGTCCCCTTTGTAGGACAATACTATGCGTCTGTCAACCGTGTCACATAAAAAAAGTTTGGTCTATGGAAATTTGTCGTTCCAATCAGCGAATTGATGTGCGAATGCGAATCAATGCGAATCCACTGTCCACAGCACCAAAGAGTAGAATACCTCAGAACACCTAGACAGTGAATTCACTCACAGTTTTTTTTGTGAAGTTATTCGTTAGTTAGTCCACAATATTCAGATTCACAAACGAGTTCATTTTAATTGTTGTTACGTGTTCAGAACTTGTTTCTAAAAATATTCTTATCTTCGGTGCGTAATGTGATTGAAATGTGTTGAATTTTGTAATTATTTATCGACAACAAATCTGACGCAGTGCTTGGTACTACAGTGTTCATTTTACAATTACTTATTCAGCGAGGCATCGTTCATATATTGTATTTTGATGGTGTCAGTAGAAGCGCTGTGTTAGTGTTGAAGAACGGTCGTATTTTGTAGCGCAAATAACGCGGAAGTTTGGTGTTATTTCAGTTGGATCTCGACCATATCGACTGCTGTGTCAGGTAAAGATTTCGCCATTGCGATGCCCGAAACATAAAAATTGAGTGGAATCCAGTGCTGTCCATAAACATAAGTCATACCAGCACCATGGACGACGACGGGGATGATAAAGATGACACTAAAAGGTATGTAAATTAATAGAATAACTTGTTTAAAAGTCTATACATACTAGAGAAGCAGTTTTTTCTAAATAGAAAAAAGGTTGGGAAAAAGTCTCTTCGTATTTTGTATACAAATTTACATTTACAAGCATTTTTTTTTAAAGTTTAATTACACACATTTAATTATAATATATAAGTGCCATTTTATAGACAGTCACTCTATGTAAAATACTGGTATTCAGCTGCATCCGGTTAGACTGGAAGCTGACCCCAACATAGTTTGGAAAAGGCTAGACAGATGATGATGATATATGTGTAGGTCAAAAAGTTCACAGAATGGAGAGGTTAGAGAGGGGTCCATCTGGTATTGTTTTAATTAATTTGTCACTACTCGGTGACTCAATATAATTATGAATACTAAGTTTTAGCCTAGGCCTGCGTCCCCCAAGGATCAGTGTTGGGGCCAATTCTGTACATGTTGTACACATCAGACTTGCCAGCAAAGGACAGTGTGACTACAGCTACATATGCTGATGATACTGCAATTCTGGCTAGCAACCATGACTCCACAATTGCATCACAAATGCTGCAAAAAGGTCTAAACAAAATATCTGACTGGCTCCAAAAGTGGCGAATAGCAGTCAGCCCATCTAAGTCGGTACAGGTCACTTTTACGTTACGCAGACGTGATTGTCCACTAGTAAAGCTAAATAAAACAATTTTTTACCACATAAAGATTCTGTGAGATACTTAGGACTACATCTCGATCGCCGCCTGACGTGGAAGCAGCACATAAAGACCAAGAGAGATGAGCTCAACTTGCGATACAAAAACCTACACTGGCTATTAGGGCGGAACAGTAAATTATCGACTGACAACAAACTCCTTATATATAAAACGCTTCTAAAGCCTGTCTGGATGTACGGCATCCAGCTATGGGGGAGCGGTAGCAACTCTAATATTTCCATTATACAGCAAATGCAAAATGTGATTCTGAGAACTATATACAATGGGCCTTGGTTCATTACAGACACTGAAATACACAACCTACTTCAGATGAACTCGTTGAAAGAGGAAATCTTGGCCATAACGAAAACATACTTGGAGAGGCATCCAAATGAACTGGCCGCTGGACTGACAACACGCACATACCAAAAACGTCTCAAAAGAAAAGACATTCTGTCTGCTGTACCCTCTTGAGTAGCATAAATACATGCTACACCTATAGAGAGCACACACCAAATGCCAATAAAATTGTCACTTACCAGTCTTACCACATCTGCTTAAAGTAGGTACTCAAGGCTGATTGCAGATTCAAAAGAAACAAAAAAAAAAAAGTTTTAGCCTGGTTTTTGGAGCTGTGTAGTGAGAGTAGGGATGAATTTATGAACCAAATTGCGACTGGATTTGAAACTTGGGTCCATCATTATGAATCTGAGTTGAAACTAGAGTGCATGCAATGGCAAAAAAAGCTCAGAACCACCTAAGGAGTTCCAGGTGTCAAAAATGGCGAAAAAGATTATGGCTACAGTTTTTTGGGATTGAGAGAGGTTTTTATTGGTTGATTACAATGAAGCTATGTGAATAAAGTTATTAATATCACGGGACAATACTTTGCCCAAATTGCTACAAAAATTCAAAGAAGAATTGAAGGAAAAAGGAAGGGGAAAGTAATCTTGTGATGAGCTCCTCTTGCATGAAAATGCCACCGGTTCACAAGAGCCATGTTGCAATGGCTGCATTACACAAATGCGGCTTCGAAACTTTGAAAACCCTCCCTGTAGCCTAGATTTGGCCCCGCCTTATATAATTTGTTCCCAAAAATGAAAAATGAGCTTCGTGGAAAAAAATCACTGATGACGAAGAAGTGAAGTCGGAAATTTCTACCTATTTTGAGGGTCTTGACAAATTATCCTTTTTTATGGATAAATAAATTATTTGAAAGGTCTGAGAACTGTATTAGGCGTAAGGACTATATTAAAAAGGAAAAATAATTTAATTTATAGTATCAACCAAATTTAATTTAATTTATAGGTATAAAAACGTGAATTTTTTTACCTCTCCTCATATGTGCCATTTTATTCGATAACTTGTTGCCATCTTGTAAGTAGTGACATAATCCTGTTGCTGTAGAAATCTTGGGATTTTTGATAATAGAAAGTGCAAAAGTAGCTTTCACATTCCTCCTTTGATGTAACCTAACACTACTCAAAGAATTCTGAAGAGACCGAATTAGGTGACAATCTGATGTTGCAAGGTCAGGACCATATGGTGGATGCATTAAGACTCAACCAAGCTCTCTCATGTGAGTTGGTCTACGGTTATCATGATGAAAGACCACTCCTTTCCTGTTGATTAATTCCTGACGTTTATTCTCAATTTCTTGCTTGAATCTCATTAGTTGATGGAGATTCGAAGCGATGGTTTTGCCCGGCGGTAAAAGCTCATAACGAACTATGCCACCATACACACAGCATCACCTTATTGTTAATCTGGGATTCGCTATAGTCTGTGGAGCTTAACTCCATTGACCATGATTTTTTTCGCACGTTCTTGTCGTAGGTGATCTACTTTTCATCACCAGTGATCAATCTTTTCAAAAATGGTCCGGTTTCATTACGTTTCAATAGAGAATCGAGAAACGCAAATGAATATCCTATTTATTAGGTGTCTTTCAGTGAGCTCGTGTGGATCCCAAATATCGAGCTTTTTTGATATAGCCAGACTTTTTTTAAATGACTCTAAATTGTTTTCTGCTCAGTCCTCAGTTCCTCGGTTATGCCATAACTACTCATATAGATCTTGCTCCACTTTTTACCTGACTGCCAAGGAAGGGTTATGTTTTTCGCGCGTATCTTGTATGTATGTAATATTCTTTATTACCTCATATCTTCCAAAACTCTGCACGGATTTATTTAATAAACATATCCTTAGATTCTTCTTGGTAACCCAAGTGTTCTTAGATAGGTGACGCGAAAAAAGAACCAACATGACGACTGTGAGACGCCAAAGATTAAAGTAAAACATAAAATATGGGTATCGAATTAAAGGGCTCATCATGAGGATTTAAAAATGGTACATTACGACCATATTTTAATCGTAACTAAAAAGTGTAAAATAAAAAAAATACATATTAAAAAAAAATATCCCAACTGCGTAAAAAATAACTAATAATAACTTTAAATAAAAACTGAAAAGAAAAAAAGAAGTTCAGCCCAGAGTGTCCGGAACATGTTAGTTATTATTAGTTATTTTTGACCAGAGCGTCCTGCATCTTTTTTATTTTTTTTTACTTTTATTTTTTTGGCGTTGCACTATTCGTGCTTATTGCCACTGACAATATTTTATTTGATAATAATAAAACGTGATAATCGATTACTCGCGAAATGATAAAATATTACAATGGGAAATTGGAAATGGAAAGGAGATTAGTTGTTATTAAATAACAATTAAACAGAATACAGGAAATATAACAGAAAACTGTAGACATTTTACGCCGCCAGGTGGCCCAACAAAAAGGTCGACTCTCTCTATACTGAACTAAAAACTACATCATAAATAATGTACATAAATACATTAAAATAGTTACTCATACTTTATACACTTACGTTTAAATAGCTATATCATTAATAATCATTATTTACAAGGAAAAGTGCTATTGTTTTATAAATATCTCCATTAAAATAAAATAAAATACAAGAGATAGATGTGGGAAAAGGGACTCGGAGGGAAACAAGACTGGAAAAGTGAGGAGTGGTCATAAAGGGGGCAGGCAAAAATAAAGTGGTTCAGATCTCCTACCTCAGCGCCACATTCACACACAGGGCTCTGCACAATGCCAAGCCTGGCAACATGAGGAGTGCACACATGACCCAATCACAGACATATGAATATTGTTGTAATCTTTTTAGCTTAGCTTGTACTTGCTAAACCAAGGTTTAACAAAAATGGATGGGTGAATATAACGATAAAATTTCCCTTTCACTGATTGCCCCGACCAAAGCTGACTCCAGGATTCCTGTAGATAAACCTTGGGCAGAGCAGCCAGATCTTGGGAGTTATTTTTAGCTAAATGGTCAGCTCTCTCATTACCTAAAATGCCACAATGCGAGGGTATCCACGCAAAATGCACTGAATACCCCTAAATAGAACACCTATGAAGGAGTTCACGTGTTTCAAATATAATATAAGGATTATGAGACTAAAAAGGAAATCTGGCCAAATATTATAAGGCACTCCTTGCATCAGTTAAACTGAGTGAATTCCGTAGGCCCATAAGAAGTATACATTCGACAGCTTTGAATAGACCGTAACATTCTCCCGTAAATACAGATGATTGAGGCGGGAGCTTTATTTTTTGAACGATATTATATTGGGAGTGGTATACACCTACTCCCACGCACGAGTCTCTTCCATGCTTCGAAGCATCTGTAAACAAGAGTTGACAGCCCTTCAAGTCTCTAGCCATAATGGAGTTGACGTTAAGGCTATGACTTACGTCATCTCGGTAAATGTTAAGGTTATGATCTATATTTGGTGACATAATTAATGAATAATTTAGTAATTACAGTGAAATATAGGAAGAAATTGAGATTGGTGGCAGGGAGCTTCAATTAAATTGTATTTTTTAAAGCATTTAACTAAACACGGAGTAGCTTTGTGTCTCCAGTATGTGGAGACAGACCTGCATCTTCGACATCAAAATTCCTGGATTTCTGCATTATTTTTCTGCTTTGATTGGCCTGTTGGTCTAGTGGTTAGTGACCCTGACTGCTAGGACGGAGGTCGTGAGTTCGATTCCCACACAGGACAAATCATTGTGCGATGAGTACGATTATTTGTTCTGTATCTGGGTGTGTAATTTATCAATAATATGTATGTATTTAGAAATATATAAGTATGTTTATCAGTTGTCTGGTTGCCATAGTACAGGCTCTGCCTAGTTTGGGATCAGATGGCGGTGTGTTGGTTGTCCCAAGATTATTATTAGGTCCATAAACGTCACAAAGTTTTTTCGCGCCTTGATTCACATTTTTCCCTACTAACTTTGTAATAAAACTTCAGAATGTACCTATCCAATTTCTTCGTTACATTCCATCATTTGACGGACAGAAAACAGTTGTAAAATGGCGGAAAAGTGTTTTTTTCTTTTTTTTATGTGTCTTATATATTTATTGATATTAATACCAGACAGATACAAACAGACAACCAAAGAGATTTTTCTTCAATTTTATACATACAAAATACGAAAAGACTTTCCCCGACCTATTAGATTATTTGTTTTAAAACAAATAATAAATGTGTATACATGATGTACTCAACTAATACAATGGCTTGACTTTGAAAAAGCAAATTTACGTAATTTACTTTCATTTTTTTGGTTAGGAGGACTCGTAACTTGAGTGAGAAGAAGCGAAGAGACCAATTCAACATGCTGGTCAGTGAGCTTAGTTCTATGGTCTCAAATAGCAACCGGAAGATGGATAAATCAACCGTTCTTAAATCTACCATAGCCTTTTTGAAGAACCATAACGGCAAGTACTTTGTTTTCCTCCTTTCTTAAGTCTCACAGTCTTGAGTGAGTTTCTTTTGCCATAGAAAATCGTGTTTATGTTACCATTATATTTTCATACAAGTGTAAATTATGATTCAAGTAATTAAAATACTGGAACATTTGAGATATGTGTAACCCAATGTGGAACCCAGGAACTCGACAAAGTAGAGATCTTACAAGGAGAGGGTGGATTGTAGGCAATCACTTAATGGGATAAACAAAACAAAAATTAATTTGAACATGTTACGTCCACTGTCTTTTGTTTATTATTTACACCAAACACAGGCTGTAAAGATAGTTGCAAGTATATGTTACCGGTCCAACGAAATTTCAGCCCAAGCTAGTTTTGTTTGCACACAAGTTCTCATAATTATCTGAACTAACAAACAATGTGAATTAATTAAGAAAAACCTCTAATCTTTAGGATACTATGTTGAAAAGATTGAATGGTTGAATAATCAAATTTTTTCCTTTGTAAACTTTGTTTTAGAAATAACAGTTAGGTCAAGAGCTCATGATGTGCAAGAGGATTGGAAACCAGCATTTTTGTCAAATGAAGAATTCACATATTTAGTGTTGGAGGCTTTGGAAGGATTTGTTATTGCTTTCTCAGCCACTGGTCAAATCTTCTATGTATCTGAAAGCATCACATTTTTGTTGGGACACAATGCAGTAAGTTATTTTATTCAGGTTAAATATTTTGGTCTAAAAATCTTTTCCATAAACTTAATCTCTTATTTGTTTGTTTCATGATTAATTTAAATGCGATAATTAAATGTGCCCTATCATTTTATTGCAGGCTGAAATAGTAAATAAAAGCATATTTGACTTGGCATGGGAAGATGATCGCCCGAGCTTATACAATCTATTACAAAATCCAGGGAGTGCATCTGACTCATTGCACACAACTGCCGGGAAAGGTATGTATCATATATGTAACTAAACTCATTGACCATGTATTTCTAGTCATGTCTAGTTAGTAATTTGAAATTGGATAGTTAATGTAAGTAAATGTTTATTGATGTTGATAAAGTATTCTTGTGACTGTTCTTACCCATAAACTTCTGTTATTTATGATCGATTAACTCGTCAAAATGTAGGGAACAGCTGATTTTTTTTTCGCGAGTTCAGGTTTGGTCCCATAGTAAAAGTTGTTCATAATGATGAGTACAATGACCTCTTAAGAGGTTACTGGTGTTTTACAAATAACCCTGTATAATTAGAATTCTTTTAAAAGTAACTTCTGAAGATTCCTGATTTTGTTCTGGATTATAAGTTGAAGAATGTAGTGATTTATAATCGGACAATTAAGGAATTTCCTCCCCTTTCTTCCGCCACTCTTCTCTGTGCTGTGCGTCCCTTATCCATCCGTTTCCCGCGATCTTGACGATATCGTAAACCCAACGCGGTTTTGGATGGCCCTGGTTTCTGAGGCCCCCACCCTGGCCACAATTCGGTCTTAAACGCAGGCCACACCGCCTGCTAAGGAGAGAGCCGGGCGAGCATCGTTTCTCCTCTTCATAATTCGGTTCGGCACTTTCGATAGTTCCCATGGCCCGTTGTGTAACTCGTAACAGTTTGGTGAGCGTCCTTGTCTCGGCACCGTAGGTCATCGTTGGCAGGACACATTGGTTGAAAAGGCGGGTTTTTAGGCATTGGGGATCTTCTTGTTCTTGTACCGACAAACATGTTCGAGCTGTACCAAATGCCGCCCACCCTAGCTATATCCTGTGTATGCCTAGCTGTTTGCTGTGTGTGTGTATTAACTATCTATTCTAACTAAATTAACTTATTTATATTATTTAGCTATTAAAAATTTTTCTCATGGAACATCATTCGATTCTGTATCTGGAGAAGGGCATTGTTAGCTGCGCTGCAGTTTATACTTTTGCAGCTACCATCGTTTTATTTGTACCTTGTCTTGTGTTTTTGTTCCGAAATAAACTTTTTACTATTTTTTACTATTAACCTCTGGTAACATACTTAATCGTAAATAGAGATGCCTAGCCTATGTTAGCTTGCGTTAATACTACGTTTCTCTTTGCTTGCCACAGCAGCTATATAACCTTCGTCATTATTATCAAATGAAAAGATCGGAACAGACTCATCTAAAGGCATGGGGGACGAAACAGTTTTTATCTAATAGATTTAATCAACCAACATTACTAATAGCAAAGATTTAAATTGTCAATATTTATGTAAAAAAAACAAAAGCTTTTGCGAATGAAAGGCTTTAGCGCCATAGCGGTAGGCATTGCCATGTGTTCTGTTTGAAAGCAATGCGATTTCGGATTATTTGAAAAATAACGATCATTATTTATTTTACAATAAAATCGGTGAGATATAAACACCACCCGTTTTTTGCGTGGACCTTCCACGCAAAAAACGGTTGGTGTAGGTATATATCTCACCGATTGGCAAAAAAACAGGATCTCCATAAAACTTTGATTCCTTATTAAACCCGTATGCGAAGCGATGAATTCTTAGAAATCTTTTCTTAGTTTAGCCTGTTTTTTAAGGATGTGCATTTTCTATCAGTGATATTAAGTAGATTAGGTGGTCGTTCATCTACACTAATATATAATGCAGAAGTTTGTTATTCAATCAAACCAGAACAGCGAACGGATCTGGATGAAATTTGGCACACAGATAAAGTATTATATATTTATTTCTCGTACACATCAAAATTTCCAAGCGATGAAGTCGCGAGCAACAGCTACTTTAATATTATGATATACTGACTAATGCCCGCGGCTTCGCCCGCGTTCTGTTCGGTAATTATCCGACGGGATGACGCTACCAGAAAAAAGGATCATATGTGTTAATCCATGTTATTAACTGTCTGCGTGCCAAATTTCACCCGAATTTGTTCAGCAGTTTTGTGTGTGTGTGCGTGAAAGAGTAACAAATATCCATCCTCACAGTTTAGCATTTATCTACACTAATATTATAAAGAGGAAAAATTAGTATTTTTGTGTGTGTGTAAGTTTGAAATGAATAAACTCAAAAACTACTGTGCCGATTTCAAAAATTCTTTCACCATTAGAAAGCTACATTCACCCTGAGTAACATAGGCACCCGTGCAGAGCCGAATAAACTCAAAAACTACTGTGCCGATTTCAAAAATTCTTTCACCATTAGAATGCTACATTCACCCTGAGTAACATAGGCACCCGTGCAGAGCCGGGACGAACCGCTAGTATTATTATAATATAGTAAAATTTTGACAGCAACCTTCATATTCAGAGCATAAAGGCGACGGGTTCGTGTGTCGTGCGTGCATTTAATCAATTTATGTTTTGCTCGAGCACAATAGCACATTGCAATAGATACAATTAGGTTGGATCTGTTGAACCTCTGACCTATTTACTGAACTATCGCTTCAATTGAATATAACATCATGTGAAAGTCGTTGCGGGCCTTCACAAGCCCGAAAGGCTGACAACTAGTCTCACCACAAATGGTATCGTATTATCCAATAACTGAGTTGTGAAGGTTATCGCTCCATGTAAAATACTGGAACACTGGGTTCTCGGGTTTACAAAACTTTTGTAAATGTTCCTTACCTTGTATAGTTTATTCACTTGACGAAATTTTTGCATCGATGACAAATCGGTACAATAAAAACAAAAAAAATTGAAACAATTGTGAATCTTGATCTTTGTTTTGCGATGATGAGTCGGAACAGTGACGAATCGGGCATAAGCCCAAGCTGCATCTGGTTAGAATGAAAGCTTACAATATACTTGGGAGAGGCAAGGAAGATGATAATATCTTCATGGTGGTATTGGATGATAAATGCAAAACTGTTTACAATGTGCATTGCAATCGTTGGTCAAATACTAAAAAAATCTTAAGCATAGCTTATGCAAAACTACTGCCTATTAAAATAACAGTGCCATGCGGTTTTGCTGTGCAAATAAATCTCTTAATTCGTTTATTGCCCTTCGAAGTCGATTGCAAAGCTCTCAACTTGCTTGCGTGGTTGTCCATTATTTGAAAATGATGTAACATAAATTAGACTATTATATTATATACGACATATACATACATATTAACACGATTATTTTCTATGCTGTCATTACGAGTGGACAGAAAGTAGTTCATAATACATTGCACAGTACATGCTCACGAGGATACCCTTTGGGCCCTTTGGGCCCTTTGGGCCATTCTTTCCCTAAGACTTTTTTCATAACTAATCAATATCGGCGTTAAGAAAATATTTTTTGAGCACGAAGCGGTTGGCATGGAAAGATATACTTACTAAATAAAATATAGATTTTTCCCCTTACTAAGGGTATTGTGAAAAGCAAAACAATAAGTATTGTAAAAAGGAATACCCACGCATACGTGTTATTGTATCCAATGTATGTCTGTAAGAATTATAGCGAAATCGCTGTGCGAGTGAAATTTATTTTTATTTTGTTTACTGAATTTTTCCATTCATTGTACAAATAAACAACTGTGTTATTTGACCGTAAAGTAGCCGCGTTCGGTTTCATGTATTTTACTGACCTTGTTTCATTGTTGATTAATGATTTTGATATTACTGTCCATTCCATATTTCACATAAAAAAAAACATAATAAGCACAATTTCTTAGAGAGCTTTGAACTCTAGGTCACTGTTTTACCTATCATACTAGTCTATGTATCGTAAATTGGTTAAAAGATCTTCATAGTTTTGTAAGAACGTGCGCTTCAATCAATGTTTTCTCTGTTGTAGAGAACGAAATCCGCTTCCAGTGTCATTTCAAAAGAGGATCCTTGGACTTCAACGATGAAGCCACGTATGAACTCGTACAGTTTAATGGCCATTTTCGTGAGTAATATATTTTTTCCTCCTATATCACTTTAATACCCTTTAAAATGGACAAACATTAAAAAAAAATGTTTCTTCTTTTTTGTTTTTGAACAAATTCACTAATTAAATGTAAATATATTTTGCAAACAATAATCTGAGTTAAATTAAGTGCATCTCAAAATCTTCGAGTTGTAGTTTTGGAAATGATCTATTATATTTTCAGGAACAAACCTGGAGCAGCTTGATAATGATCAGGTGCCTAGTTACAACCCGGATAATGAATCAAGGTAATAATATTACTAATTGCGGCTCGGTAAGCATTGTATCTAATGGTACACACAGCGTCAGTAAGTGCTAACCCCTCAAACTTAAAATATTAGACTGCTACAACATTGAATTCGTTCGTCGTCGTGATCGTCGCTCGTGAATTCTAAAAGTATTATGCATGCCCGGACACGATGCAACCCATCGAATCATTGGTTATCCTGTGATTAACGCGAGTTCTTACCAACCAGTCGGATAGGTAGTTAATAATTCCATGAATTATCAATCTACTTTGCTTGTCCATAAACGCAATAATAAAGTATTAACGTTTATTGAAAAAAAAATAGACTACAAAAAAAATTAAAGCTTATTTATTCACTAAAACAATACATTAATTATAATAAAATGATCTTGCAAAATACAAAAACCAACTTGGACCTATCACGGATTTGAACGCACATGTCTTTTGGGGGGGTAACCACTTAGCGGAGCTGTGTGTACAAGGCCACCGCAGCGACAAAAGCCCCAATCGCAATGACAAACCACAACGACACAACAAGATTACGAACGGTAGATGATGTTATGGCTGCCGTAACCCCTTAAAGAAAATGAAAGACTTATGTAGAAGGTAATTATATCTGTACAGTCGAACTATTATACCTTCGTCACCATAAGGGCTAGTTTTGTCTGCTCGTTACACAATAGAATCGTTTCCAACTCAGCAATAACTATTGCATGATCGTCCAGGTCATTTATCATTTATACCATCAGTGTTTTTCGAAGCATGCAACACTGAGCGGAAAAAACAAGTCTCGGAACCCGAACACGTATGAAACACGTCTTCGGGTTTGTACTGCCGATGTAGAACACGGCGGAAGAAACTGATAAATATGTAAAATATCAATGGAGGCAAACTTTTTTCGTGCACCACTCAGAACCGGGGATGTAGATAGATGGGCAGTCGCTCCATGTAAAATACTAATATTCAGCTGGTTAGAATGGAACCCTTCCACTATATGGTTAGAAAAAGTACAGTTAGGCAGATGATGATGTGGCATATAATAAACATTTTGATTATGTTCGTTTCCGTCAGGTTACTGTTCATATGTACTGGCCGGCTGTACACTCCGCAGCTGATCCGTGACGTGTCACTCGTCGACTCCAGCCGCAGCGAGTTCACGTCCCGACACAGTCTCGAGTGGAAGTTCCTGTTCCTCGACCACCGTGCCCCTCCCATCATTGGCTACCTACCCTTCGAAGTACTCGGAACGTCGGGCTATGACTACTACCACTTTGATGATTTAGAAAAAGTAGTCACGTGCCACGAGGCTCGTAAGTATATTTTATCAAATATTCTGAATCATTCATGTAATATTAATATGTTATTGAAGTACACTGTAGCGGCACTACAAAGAGTACTACAGCAACATAAAACAAAAAGTACTACTGCGCTATATATGACAGATGATGAACTAAACATCGAAATACATCTAAATCGTACATCGCGCAAGCAAAGTTATCCGCGACTTAAGTTACTATATAGATGAACCCGACAACAACTGTCCACCAGAAAAAACACCCGTCTGGTCGGAGGATCCTCCATATTCTATGGGAGAATACCAGAGCAAGCAACACTTGAAATAATTTAAATGAATTGGGGCAGCATGAACCCGCCACATCGTAATGGGTCCCGCGTGGTGTATTATGGCCCACTCCCTCTCACAACGCGCACACCTGTGACCCAGCAATGGGAAAATTATAGGCTTATGAAGAGGCAAAGTAAATTGAAATCCAGGCCCTAGTATGCTATTGCCGTATTTTATTTTTGTAAAAACGGCGTGGTGTTACAAAAGAAAATAACTTGATAGGAATGATTCAAAAACTCATCAATACCATTAACTATTTCCGTCGATAATTATGAAGACTTAAAATACAAGACACATTTACTTTTACAGTGATGCAGAAAGGTGAATTAACGTCGTGCTACTACCGATTTCTAACAAAAGGGCAACAGTGGATCTGGCTTCAGACTCGCTTCTACATCACGTATCACCAGTGGAATTCAAAACCAGAGTTTGTAGTCTGCACCCACCGAGTTGTTAGGTACGTATGACGTATTTATTTGAAATCTACCTGTTGCCAGCAACCACCGCCCGCGTGAAGTTATTATAAAAATATTACTTCCCTATTCGAATCGGATTTTGTTAACAATTTCAAAGGTTTTAATTTTTTTTTTTACACGGAACACTTATTATTTTTCTAAATTAAAGCCCTAATGAGTTGCGGACACCAGCCCGTTATACAATACAATACAATACCTTATAACATCTGCTATCTGTCAGTAAAGTCTCGTCATAATCAGTCCAGCCGGTTCGGAGATTAGCCGGAACAAACAGATAGACAAAAACAGGCCAAGTGCTTCTCGGGCCACGCACAGTAATAAAAAAACAAACTTACATATGCTGTAGAAAAACCTGTGCTCCCATACTACCATTTTATTTAGAAAAATATGTTATCCAAGTACATTTTATAAGTTGTCGACTATTACTCGTAAACTTGTAAAGCCTACTTAGCTGTGATAGTTTTCCTTTTAACTTCGTTATATATACTACCGTGAATTTTCACACACCCAAACACAACCGTTTAGCTGGTAGAGTGGGGGAGGGGGGGCACTTGAGTCTAATTAAAATTAGCACTTTAAAGGTTAATATTTCACAAACGAATCCCTCAATCGAAAAATTATTAGAACGTACTCGCAATATTTTTTAAAAACCTATCCAACGACATCCCACACTGGGGTACGCGAGAAAAAAAAAAACCTACTTAAGTGTACAGGAAAAAATACTTTTCGAGATTTTATTTTACCACTTTTTCGGCGTAACTAATCTGTATATTCATGCCAAATTACAGCTTTCTAGTTCTTAGAGCTAAGCTACAGACACGGGTATGGCGAAACTATGACGGTTCCTTGTTGACTACGGAACCCTAAAAATACGTAAAATATTTTTTTTTACAAGTACCGCATAAACTTTCATATCCATTCAGTAGAAAGCTGTCATTTTGAAATCACAAACAGGCACTTCAATTTTATTTATTTGTAAAGACTAGCTTCCGTTCACAGCTACGCTTTCTTTTTTACTTAATATCTTTAAAAATTGTAGCCATTGTAGCGTTATTCTCATGTTATAAGCTAAACTATATTACTGCAAAGATTTGTAAGACAAACTTTAGCGTTTATAATAGTACCAATATCTGCACTCTTTTGGCAAAAAAACAGGGCACCTAAGGAAATTTACGTTCTAAGGTCGATTTGAATTAATTAAATGAAATTTATTTCTTTGACGTAGTCCTTATACTTATAATCGTGTAAATTGATGCGCGTGAAGTGAATTCGGGCAATTAAAAGTAAAAAAAAACCGATGGATTCTTTAAAACCGATGTACACGCCCAAACAATAAGAAGTGGTCGGCAATAAAGACAAGATTTTTTTTTACTTTTTTTAATTAAAAAAACTAGCACTCCGGGAGTGCCGGCAGAAGTGAAAACTTGATTATTAACGTTGAGCATGTTTGATATTTTGGAATGGTTAGGGAATAATTTTGCACCAATTGCTTTATCAGTATAAAAGTACTATCATTTATGGAAGTGCCCTTAGACTGCCTTAGTACGGGAACCAGTGTCGCCAAACTCATACACTTGCAAATTAAAATGAACATTCCAATACACAGAAAACGATAAAACATAGCAATGATGCAACTGTAATATTTTATTTATAAACAAATTACTGTCCTTGAAAAAGCACTAACTTATTATGTATAATTCTTATTTTCGATTGTGGTTCAAAACATTGTTTGGTACTATGGTGAATACGGGTTTCGAAGTAATGCATTGCGATTGATTTAATGAGGAGAGTTCTGTGATTCCCTATAAAAGGCTGACTGTCGAAATGGTCATTAATAAATATATTAATATTGGTACGTGTGCATTCCTTGTAACACGATAATATAAGTGTTGACATCACATTTTTCTCATTAAAAAATGAATTTCCTTTATGTGAACGCGCTCGAAATATCTTTTCTGCCAATTCACAGACTTTATTTAAGTCAGTAGAAGGATAAATAAGGCCTCCTTTGTCTCTTCTAGCAATGATTCCGTGATTTTTTTTTAAATTTATTCATGACCATGGATACATGTCCTTCAGTCGTAATGATTCCGTGATACTTATCTGTGATCAAAGCCAAAAGACAATCCTCACATTTAATAACTTTCCTCAACTTTCTTGCAATAAAACCAGCAATATAGGTTATTATTTCTTTAGAATAAAGAGTAAGCCTAGAAGGATCTGTTAAATAATCATGATCTATGTTGATCATAGGATCACATCCTAAAGATTCATGCGGTAGCAGCAATCCACAAGTTTCTTATTTCGGGTTTATTCGGAAATCTGAAAATTTAATAAGATTTTTTATTATCTTTCATTTTTTGCGTCAGGTGAGTGCAGTTATACGAATTAAAATCGTATAATACGTGTGTTACTAACATAGATTTTAAGTAGTGCGTATTACTAATATCATATGAATCAAGGTCGGAAGAGTATTTTTTTATAGACATTGCATTATTCGGTATTACCCATATTAAAGGGTAAATTCCCCGTCAAAAAGTGGCAACACTGAATTTTGAGGTAAGATAATAAAATTATTGCAAAAATCACGATTATACGAGATTTATCCATTAAACGAATTAGTTGGTACATTACTGCGACTATTTTATGAGAAATAATAGGACACAAAGCGATTGAATACTTAAAAAGATCTAATACTTACGAGTGAAAGGACAGTCCAGCAATCTTCATCAAACTATCACTTTTACAGTTTATTACACTGCACCTTACCATTTTGCACAGTTGCACAAATGTACTGTTGTCGAATTAAGCTCGAAAAGATCATATAATGTGTATAATTTCGATGCAATTGTTAATAAACAAATTGGATGTCAATCTGGCACCGCCACAAACGTCAAACTTGTTGTGCACTGACAATGATGTGCTCAGCCGACACGCGATAAGGGACAGAAATATTTATACTCTGTCTCTTTTCTTTGCTAGTGACGTTTATATGTTCTTCTTTTTCTTGTGCGAATGCAAAGGAAGATATCCAGCAGTCTATAGAATACTCTGTCTACGGTTTTTTCTATTCCGTGTTTATCCCTAAAGCATTAGGTTCAAAGTTGATTGGAAACATTTAAAAATTTCTTTAAATGATTTTAAACCATAAAATGTTCAAGGTTAAGTTCAAAATCGTCTACCCTCCATCCGTCTTACGCTTTTTCCAAATTTCTTTAAATGATTTTAAACCATAAAATGTTCAAGGTTAAGTTCAAAATCGTCTACCCTCCATCCGTCTTACGCTTTTTCCAAATTTCTTTAAATGATTTTAAACCATAAAATGTTCAAGGTTAAGTTCAAAATCGTCTACCCTCCATCCGTCTTACGCTTTTTCCAAATTTCTTTAAATGATTTTAAACCATAAAATGTTGAAGGTTAAGTTCAAAATCGTCTACTCTCCATCCGTCTTACGATAAGGTCACGTGTCCTGCCTGACGCGAGTGTCCTGACGCGAGTTTAAGATTTTATACCCATTACAGAACAATTTTTTTAAAGTGCTCAACGCCGCTAAAGAAGTTTTCACTTCAAAATAAAGTTACAAATGTAAAAATCTAATAACGAGTGTGACCTCCTCTTGCCAAAATCACAGCTTGAATCCTTCTGGGCATGCTTTCCACGATTTTTTTAATAACGTTTTGAGGAATACGTTCCCACTCTTCTGCAATGACTCTTTTTAGCTCCCAGATGTTTTGTGGAGCAGGTTGCACTGATCTTACCCGTCTCTTTAGAACATCCCAGACATGCTCAATTGAATTGAGGTCAGGACTTCGAGCTGGCCAATCTAAACGATAAAACGACGGATCCCAACTTGTTGTATGTACGCTTCCACGTCGCCAGAAAGGTGCGGGCGAGCATTGTCGTCCATAAAAATGGAATCTTCCCCAAGTGCAGTCAATGTGGGTTGTGCATATGGAATTAGGACTTCCATTATGTACCGGTGTGCATTTAATGTTCCATTTTCTATGAAAACTAACTCCGTACGCTCCGTCGAATTAATTGCTGCCCAAAACATAACGGAGCCTCCGCCATAAGGAGTGATTTCTTCGAAACACACTTCCGCATAGCGTTCCCGTGGTCTTCGCCACACAAAGAGATTCTAGCTTCATCAGAAAACAATACTTTATTCCAGTCCTCCAGAGTCCATGAAGCACAGTTCCGAGCAAACTGAAGTCGAGCAACACGGTGCTCACGGAGTAATTTAGGGCCCCGAGCTGGGCGGTAACTCTTGATATTGGCAGCCAAAAGCCTCCTCCTGACCGTCCACAAGCTAACTTCTACTCCTCTTACTTCTTCAAGGCTCTTCTTCAGGTCCACAATTGACGCCTTACGATTTCGCAACGCCTGACTCACCAAAAAGCGGTCATCTCTTGGTTCTGTGCATCGTTTTCTTCCCGAACCGGGTTTTCGTTTGACCGAACCGGTCTCTTGATACCGTTGCCAAGTCCTCTGGACAGTTGAACGACTCACATTTAGCCGCTGAGACACGTTTGCGAACAACCTTCTTCAAGTAGGGCTATAATTTTACCGGCCCTTATCGCTTTATCACTCATATCAAAAAGTGGTATTTAATGTAAAAAGAAAGATTAAATTCTTTAAATTGCAGAAAATATCCAAAAAGTTTTAAAATATCGTAATTAGTTAAAAATTGTTAAAGCAATTCGCGCCATTAGTAAAGCAATTTTAGAATAATCCACAATAATCATTATTTTTCTTTTATTAATTTCAAATTTTAAATTTGGAACGTAAAGAATCATGCCAGTATGCTTCAAATAACATGCCAATACTCGTGTTCGTTTGTGCGCGCATCACGTAAAAACCCCTCATAGTATTCAAAATCGAAATATTGAAACATAAGAAGCATTGTTCCGAGTAACATTTAGCTTTTATTTCATCAAAATCGAACAACGTACGCAAAAGATATTAATGTTTAAAATTTAGTTAGTAACCTCATACGCGATTTCTATGATAAATTTAATTATTTACGTAAATAGGTTTTGGTTTTATTTTTCCTTTTGTGTTTACTCTTTGCATGGAAGTAATAAGTATTACTTACGGGTAGTAAGTCCAAAATAAAATCTCTAAAAGTTTAAAAATCAAAACAAAGTTAAAATTTGATAAAATCCACGGCGTTGTAAATTCGTTCCGTGCGGGAATCAAACCTGGGACACGCAGCGCCGCAATCAGTAGCTCAGCCACTGCGCCAACCGTGCCGTCATATAACTGTGGTTATGGCTTCCTCGGGCATTGCTGCAAGTTTGCTTAAGGGTGGCTGAACTGCACATTCCATTTTCAAATTGCCGCTGAATCTTGTAAGCGAAGATACTCCAACATGCAACATCACCAAAAACAGGGGGGGAGTCCTTTTGCAGCAGTGGAAGTTAATAGTATGACGAGTGCGCAATGTCGCAGAAGCATGCATTAGAGGCGTTGAACCGCAGCTTGCAGGACATCCGCGGCAACCAGGCGCTGTTGGATGGGTCCGACCGTCTTATGACGACAGGCCGTGTCGACGGCGCGTTCGTGTTCCACGCGCGCCTCAAAGAGCTCAAACTTAGCAAACCGGAAGCGGTCCGCCAGGGCCGGGCTAAGAAAGAACATGACATGCACGTTTTTTTCAATTTGGAGATTAATATAAAAATAGAGAGTGGTTGTGTGAGTGGGCAGTGCTGTCGCCAAAGAACGAGGGGGTCAGTAAAAAAAAACAAAAAAAAAATTGACATGAACGTTGGCGATTCAAAAGGTATACACATCCATAGACACTGCGATGGCTAATGACGATAGCACTGCCTGTTGAATTTCTCTTCTCCCTGAACTTAACGGGCGTGCTGTCCCATCAGCTGGAGCTTAAAGTTGGCGTTCCAGTTCTGGTGTTGCGAAACCTTGATGAAACCAGACTTTGCAACGGCACCAGGCTTATCACAGAGCTGGGCAGTAACATTATAAAAACGGAGCTGATAAAGGAGAGAGCGTTTTAATTCCCTGCATGCCCACTATTTGAAATAACTTGCCATTTCAATTTAAGAGGTTACAATTTCCCTTAATATTGGATTTTACAATGACGATCAACAGATCTCAGGGCCAATAAAAGTGTGGGCGCGTTCGTTGAGTGGGCGCGTTCGTTGAGGCTACGAGACGCGCACTACCTGAACGAGCCCCAAAAGGTGGTAGCCGTAAGGCTGGTCCGTGGGTACCGCACGATCTCCGGCAAGGCGGTGAGCCTCCTTGCCGGATTGCCGCCATGGGATCTGGAGGCCATAGTCCTCGCGCGCCTGCACGAGTGGCGCGTGGAGGCACTACGCCGAGGGGAAACTCCGCTGCCGCGGCAAATTGTCGCTCAGCGGACAGACGATAAGTCCCCTCTTTGAGGAGTGGCTAGAGAGGTGCCACGGCGCCTTCACCTTCCGCCTGACGCAGGTCCTCACCGGACACGGTTGTTACGGGAGGTACCTGCACCGAATCGGGCGGGAGGAAACGCCCGGGTGCTATCATTGTGAGGATCGCCCGGAGGACACGGTGGATCACACCGTGGAGGTCTGCCCTGCTTGGGCGGAGCACCGCCGTGTCCTCGTAGCGGCGATTGGCGGCGGCGACCTCTCGCGTCCGGCCCTGGTTCAAGCCATGGTCCGGGGCGAGAGGGAATGGGAAGCCGTCACCTCCTTCTGCGAAGCAGTCATGCTAGCGAAGGAGGTGGCGGAACGTGAGAGGGAGAGAACCTCACGTCCCAGCCGCCGCGGGAGAAGCACCGGGCGTCGGGGGCCACGTGGTGGCTCTCGGCCACCGTAGGCGCAGGCCTGTGGACGGTGAGTAATGGGCTAGCTCGCCGTCCGTCCGTCGTATGACGACAGGCCGTGTCGACGGCGCGTTCGTGTTTCACGGGGGGCCCGCAAGGGCCGATGCCTGCCAGGGCTGCGGGACTGTTCGAAAGAGATACCGCGGCCTTGGAACATAAAGGGCAAAAGAAGGAACATATGTTGGTTGTTCAGTGCCCAAAACTAGCACGTGCTTGCGGGGAAAATAATAAGTCATTTAATATTGTATATATAACGGTATTAGAATAAATAATGCCCAACAAGGCGTGTGATGGTTCACTTTGAAAAGAAAGTTGTATAGTACCAAAATAAACTGTTTTTAAGACATATTGTCGCCATTTAATTTTGTTTGGGACTTCTTTTTGTAGTCATCACCCACATTATCACATTTTGTTCAGCCAGTCATTTCTCACACATCACGCCATGTAATCCCCGAAGGTTTAGGCAGAAGTGTACCTAATCGTACACCCACATTTCGCCAGTTATGTTGAAGTCCATGTGATAGGGGGCGAGCCCATATTTCCCCACCAACTGGGCACAATTCCAGATTCCGTGGCTGCTATTGAGAAATTCTTGATGGAATTACCCAATAGCACTATTATTTATAATATTTTTTTCAACTGCATACAATGTTTAATGTTAAGTGGAAGAGCGGAGTCACACAATCATCTCCTTGCTTAAAAGGTGATCTCTAAATCATGAGCGTTATAACTTCTATGTAATTAAAATAAACATTTTTTTAACACTGCCCGATTTCCGCATCGATCCCAGGACCTCATGCTTAGTATTCGCACTTGCGACCACTCGACCAACGAGGCAGTCTCTCACATACACACCAAAATTACCATGCGAACGAAGTCGCGGGCAACAACTAGTTAGAACTAAGATGAGGAGGAACTAAGAAAGGGTCCGAATCCGCGACAGGGTAAAGACCTGCAGACAATATAAAGCCTGTAATCATATACTCCTAAACATAATTCTCCTACCATTTGCGACAATTGCTTTGGGCGAATAAAGACACTACTACTTCTCTCTTGCATCGTCATATAAAAGTCCATGATTAGGTCAAAATAATACCTAGCTAGCAGGTTGGCAGATTGGTAGCAGATGTGATTGCCCACGAAACGCCAAACGCGTACTTACGAATCTGAAAAAGATTTCCTAGTTATTTTGAAACGAATTCGAAACCAGTTTCCCTGTACAGGAAACCCAACTCTAATTACCAATCATAACTAAATACTAAGCTAATTCTGTACATTTGAGCAATAGTAATATAATATTACACGTGCCTCTGAATATGAAGCAGCATTTTGCTCGGAAATCCGCATACATTATGCAACGCCATGTAGGTGCGACATCATAAAATGAATTTTGATGCCTGTTTGCGAACTCTTTTGAATGTGCTAGATGTAGTTATAGGGTAGATGACATTTTTACATACTATCAGAAAAAATGTGTTTGAGAGTTTAAAGATCTCTATAGTGGATAGTTAATTTTTGTATTTGTTGTTGTTAACGAAAAGTAAATAATGTAATAAAACCATAACTCTTAAATGCACTTAGTAACAGACAAGCGCAACCTTAACCGCTTTGCCTAGAAGCATTAAATTTTTCACGAGAATTCCACAACGAAAGTGATCCCTAAGAAAGGATTTTTGAAAGTTCATGCGTAAAGTAAGAGTAACTAAAAGGCCAGGTGAATAATACTCGCAACCGATGTGCGTGTATGGGTGTTTTTCCAGATATATGAACATGGACGAGGTTTCGGCCGTGTAGACTGTAGGCCTTGCAGTTTAGTGGGAAACAGCCGGTTCTGAATGATGTACTGAACACGTGGTAATCGTTTGAGCGTCCCTGTAAACCAAGTAAATTCATTACGTACATCAATTTATTTATAAAATCTATTCAAAAGACTAAAAAGTCTTCTGAATAGATTGGTTTTCAAGTATCGGAACCCCTCCGAGATCTTTCTGTTTGCCTATGTATGGATTATGAATATTTTAAAATCGAAATAAAGGGCTCTATAAATAACAAAAGTTTTCGCTTGAATAGCTTATTAGGGCGAGATCCCGTGACCGCCTGACCATACGTCATTCTATAAAAGCTGAAACTTTTTCCGTAGAATTATCGTAATTTAGGTAAGAACTTATGGATATTATGAAAAGTCTATCGTGGTGACTTTGGCAGGTAACAGGTAACAAAGTTGTGCTAAATAGCTGCTAAGTTAAGTTTGGGGGGTATGAAGAACAGGATGTTAAGTTCTTCTTTCCCCATAGAATAGGGAGGTTTCTCCAACCAGACGGGTGTTACGTCTGGTGGGCTACTGCCCGACAGTTGTCGGGTTCTTCTATATAGTCGTTAAGTCGCGGATAACTTTACTTGCGCGATGTAGGAATTTGATGTTAGTTTTTCATTTATGTAGTGCCGCTACAACGTCATACTATTGTATTGTATTGTATAACGGGCTGGTGTCGGCAACTCCACGTCCAATGCGCGTATTTTGCGTGCGGGTGGGAAATTTATTCGATCCACCCCAGCTCCCTGAGAAAAGCCAGCAGCGCCTTGATGTCGCTGATAATCTCGCAGAGAGTACCTGGGTTACCGAAGTACTTTGCTCTGTATGATGCAACATCTAGACAGTGCAGAAGCACGTGGGCTGCTGTCTCATCTTTCTCCATGCAGGCTCGGCATAGAGGGCTGTCTGTGACTCCTATGGCAAAGAGGTGTTTGTTAAAAGAGCCGTGTCCAGTACTGGCGGCTGTAACTGTGCGCAGCTGTAGTTTGGTCAGCCGAAACGCCCGTTTTGTGAAGCGGCCGTCGAAGGTCGGAAGGGCATCCTTGGCCTGCCTGGTGCACTCACAATGGTTTAGCCACAGTTTGTGGTGTTGTTCACTGGTTCGTTGCCTTACCAGTGTGCGTAGGTACCCGAAAGGGAGTGGCACTATACTTTCGGGTCCCACTCTGCTGCCATGCTCGATCCCCTTCTAGCGAGTTCATCCGCTGCATCGTTGCCTCGGAACTCGCTGTGTCCTTTTATCCATTGAATGGTAACATTATTGAAATTACCAAGCTGGTTCAGACGTTGATGACACTCGTGTATTAACCCAGAGTTGACTGTGTGGTTGTTTAATGCTAGCAGTACTGCCATGCTGTCTGAAAGTATACGAATTGAGTGGTTCTCAACTTTCTTGGCTGAGATGGCTGATGCCGCCAGGGAAATGCCCATGCATTCTGCCCGAAATACTGCGTTGTGGACCCACAATGGTGTGGCTATGTGGAGATTCTCCGAGAAGACTCCAGCTCCAGTGCCAGTACCAGTTTTAGATCCCTGGCAGGCCAGGCTTAAACCCTCGCAGCGGTGATCCTCGTGGAGTTGGATTTTGTATTTTTTGTCGAATACGAATTGCTTGGGTATCCGATCGTTTATGGCTTTCGCTAGGGGGAATTCGTTATAAAATCCCTCCAGTCTCGCGGTGTGCTGTGTGTCCATGCGTGGTAAAATACACAACCCAGGCGTTCTAGGCACGGTTGGGTTGTGTGTACCTGATGGGTACGTGGGGCGACGGAGGCGGCCGCCGCTGCTGTGGGTGCCATCCGCTCGCACCAACCTGCTGCAGAACGCGCCGCGTGCGCTGCGTACACTCAATATCGTGTCACAGCAGATTGATTGCTTCAATTGTACGCTGAGTGAATTCACACGGGCCGCATTTTGTATAATTACTCTTGGTTGTTAAATAATGTAAGTTTCATATTTGTAAGAACAACTATAACCATACTTAAAAGAACGCCTCTACAATGTATCTGTTAAAACCTGTTGATTACGAAATAAAGTTATTATTATTATTATAACTACACTATTGTATTAGGTAAGCCTGTGATGATAGTGGTATGTGTTTTAAATAAATAAATAAAAACATAAGTCATTTATTCATTTGTTTAACATAGGTACAATAATAATCGTATATCAAAGTAATAAAGAGTGCGCTATGTTATGCCAGAGGGATTTGTGCGTATTTGTGATAGAATTAGATTTAAGAAAATATTTATAATTTTCAAGTAATCGCCGTATTTTTAAAACCCGAAAAAATATCGCAGCGCCTAAATGAGACAAAATATAAAGCTCGCTGAAAACTGTTTTTGGCCGTTCTTGACGCTTATAATATCATGATTGCGTTGATTTCACTCATCGCATACAGACGTGCACATCAATGCAGTATAAAAATAAATAAATTAACGCCTGCAATAATTTCTGATCCAGTTTCAGTGTATTAGCGTGATATACAAATCAGCGTAGTAAGTGGTTTTTACTCAAAATAATGGACTGTAAATAGTTATTATAAACTACTGCACTAACTGGATTGTAAATAGTTAATATAAACGGAAAAATGGACAGCAGCCCCTTTAATCGGAGTGGGATGACGCCACGCAGCCCTCCGTCGACACCAACACCGAGACCACCACAACAACCAAAGCAGTACCAAGAAGAAGCCGTTGAACCAATCTCTACTCCGGAGATTCAAAATTGGTTGGGGACCATTGAGCAGTACCTGAATGAAGTCTGTGTTATTGCTTCTGAGGGGAAACTTAATTCTGACCAGAAGCAAAGATTTACCAATCTTTGCCGAAAAGTTGGACATGGTGTTTCGCAATTCGCTGTTCAATACCAGTCGATGAAATCAAGAGCCCTACAAACACATACCGCCTCGAAAACTATGACCGAAGCCCGAACCTAGCGGACTGTCTTACTGAGATGAACCGCACGATTCAGGAATCCTGTGCGAAGCAGCAACCTGCAACTTCTACATCATTTGCCGATATGGTGAAGAAGGGGTCCAGCAGTTTTATTCGCCCTAATAATCTTAGCTCCGTGGCGATTTTTCCATGCGACAACACAAAGACCAGTGATGAAACAAAGAACATGGTACAAAAAATCATATGCCCTGGTGAAATGAAGCTGAAAGTACGAGGCGTACGTAAAATTTCCCGCATCAATGGCTGAAAATGAGGTTTATAAATGCATTTACGACCAAAACGTAACGGATAAACTGCCTATGACCCTAGATACATTTCTGACCTCAATTAAACTTAGCCACAAAAGAGAATGCTCATGGAAGTATGGAATCCCGTACCATGCTGCATCAAAATCAAACCTTGTTTTTTATAGACTACACTGATCGTATTAACTCCTACAAAAATTATTTTTGAAAAAAAAACCCGCGTTTCAGAGTTATTTTATAAAATCGAAACTAACCTAAAAAGTAGGTCTATTTTTTCGACGCTACCAACGACGTATTTTAACACACATACATTACATTATTGCTCTAAAAACAGCGTAATACACTAATATTAGTAAGAATTACGAGTTAAAGTAACATCCACAGTATGCTTGACTGAAACTCGATTTTATTTTAGACCTTTACATTGCCAATAGTCAGTCAGTACAGTACAAATGTCAGATGCCACAGATAAGATAACTATAAACCATATAGTATAGTAAGTGCTATAAACTAGTCTGGATTTAGGGATGTAATCGATAAATCAAAATCTTTAGGCTGAGAAAATCTATTTTGTTGCAAATAGCAATAAACCAAACTAAATCGACTTGGTGTACTGATCTTACTTAATTGTAATTAATTTTAGAGTCCGCTCGACAGACAAGGGTTTGTTCAATTGAAACGGAACGTCGTTTATATTCAGTTGAAACGGAACGTCATATAAAGGGAGTAAAACAATATTCATACTTTTAAACTCGAAAAGTATATTTCCAGTTCAAAAATCAAATCCCCGACGCGTAATGCCTTAAAAAAATATGAAACTAATTACTATAATATTTTGGTTTTGAGGCGCGAGACTTTTTGGTACCAACTTTGGTCATTGTCCTTTGGTAGGAAAGATGCTGAGAGCTGTAATTATATTCTAGAAGTTTCAGCCGTCATTCGCAAGGCCCTCATCACACAGGACAGATTATTTATAAATTGGACGTCCTGCCCGGGACGAGACTTCACACTAGTAACGAGATGTTACAAGTGCCAGCAGTATGGTCATGCATCTAAGACATGCAAGAACGCTGTCCCGGCTTTTGGCCATTGCGGTGAAGAAGGACACTCGAGCCAAGACAGCGCTAAAAAAGCTGAAGATCCAAAATGTGCTACATGCATGCGCTTTAAAAAACAAGCCAACCACAAGACGGGAGCCACAGTTTGTCCGGCTAAACTAGCTGCCGAATACAGGTACATAAACTCAAACGACAGCATTACATTCCAAATGACTTTTTACAAGCGCTTCGTACAACGATCTAAGAGTACTGATGTTCGTGAACTGGTTTCCTAGCCGTAAGACCAACCCTAAATTGCGGTATGCTTTTTTACAAACATCCGTGGTATGCTTATGGAAATTTAAAACAGTTGTAAAGCGCACGCCTAAGACCTCTGAGACACGTTGCATACGGATACCATCCATGCAATATTGATGATGACTTGGTCGCGGGCACGAGATTATGATAACACCGGACATTTTTCCACATTGAAATACAACTTATTCCTACTAATATCCTGCTGCAGTATGTCACGATCAGTTTCCTGCTTTATTTTAAGTACCAATTTCAAGTCATCCGCGAATAACAATGGTATGGATTTATTGACTACGCTCGGCAGGTCGTTAGTTGTTAAAATGAAGAGAAAAGGCCTTAAATTACTTCCCTGACAGACTCCTGATCTCGTGAAATAGGGCTCAGAGTGTTGCCCACTGCAGTCGACGTACTGACAACGGTCTCGTAAATAGCAGATGAAAAATGACAAAGTGTGAGGTGTACAACCTACACCAGCCAATTTAGTCAAAAGGACGTCGTTACCCACTGTGTCAAAAGCCTTCCTGAAATCAAAGTAGGCAGCATCTACCTGTTGACCCGCATCCACCGTCGGTACTATTTGTTTCATAAGATCCAGTAAGTTCCCCGTTGCCCCCCTCCCAGGACAGAAACCATGTTGTGCGTAGGACAACAGAGCGCTCACCAGCCTGTATCCATACAGGCTACCGTGAATGGTCGAGTCAAACACTTTAGCTGGAGTGCATAATACCGCTACAGGTCTATAATCGCAGGGTGCTGAACCTCTACTACCTTTAGGCACGGGTACAACCCGGGTAAGTTTCCAGCACTCAGGAAAAGTTGCGGGCTTGATACAGACGTTGAACAAGTGTAGCAACGATTTAACCAACACCGCACGGCAATCCCTAAAAATGTACGCCGGAATACCATCTGGCCCGGCTTAGCGCTTAGGCGGCAAGCGTGCGAGTGCGCATTGCACGTCAGCAGGGCCCACGCTTGCTAGGTGCACCCGTGCGCCCGGCGACGCGCCTTCTGTCTCGCCCGCCATACTCAGTTCGAGAGGTTTCGGATTGTACACCGACTGAAAGAACCGAGCGAACTCATTGGCACAGTCGTAATCCGATAATACCCGTCCGTCCTTAATTAACTTACGTTGATTCGAATCGCCTTTCCTAGACCTAATATACACTCAAAACGCTCGCGGTTCCTTAGCCAGGTGCCCTTGCACGCGGTTGCGATACTGATCATGCGCTGGCGCAGTCTCGGTTTTCACTCTCGCCCTAGTCGCCCTGTATCGCGCGAATTCCACATAATCAGTGGTGTTGTGATTCCTGGCCTTGTCGTAACAAAACTGGTCATATAGGGTTACGTAAGAAATAAAAATGGAGTTTATTTTGTCAGCTTTCTTATAATTGTATTTATTGAATTTTTACATAAAACAAAATAAAATAAACTTATTTTGTGAAAATAAGCACAAGAATCAACGATTTTGATTAACATAAGCGCAATAATCACGATTTTGATGTGATGGCACAGTTCAGTTAAATCCTAACTAACAGAATTTAAATGTGTAATTGCAGACTAAATTACACATTGAGTAAGACTACTTGACTTAATGCGTTGTGTGTGCCATAGGCATAATTTGACACATATTTTTGGCATAATCAGTAACTTACCACTATTGATATTTTATTAGATCTGGTTGTGGTCGGGTCAGGAACCGTGATCCCCAGCCCGACCACAATCGTACTCTTATTACTCAAAAAGTACAAGGCACAAATTCCTGGGATATGTGGCACAATAACACACAATTAAATAACCATTTTGTGCCATAGTAAAATCTCCGTTCCATGTCGTGGTCGGGTCAGGAATCACAACACAATCAGTGCGTGATTTACTTAATTTATATTTTTTATATAATAAATATTTAACTTTTATATCCCTAATTTCAGCTGTATACCAAATTGGCTAAACGTATCTATCATATAATGAATTATTATGTTTACTTTTCGGAGGAACATACTTGTCAAAGACGTCATATACCTTATTATAAAATAAATCTAAAACTATATCTGGATCACATGAACCGTAAATCTCACTCCATTCTATTATAGCTACCAAACTATACATTTGATTGAAGTCCGCTTTATTAAAATTCCAACATGCACGTCATTGCACGATTTATCAAAGATTGAGATTGCGAGTGTCGCGTACGCGGCGATGCGGGAGAGGTACGCGGCGCGGGGGACTGCGGGGGTGGGCGCACGCGCTCTCCGCGCTCGATGCGTACGGCCAGCGGAGGATGGTATGCGTCCACGGGCTGCAGGCCCTCGTCCGCCGCGCTCACCGAAACGCCACTCCGCGCACTCAACACGTCCAACGTCCAACTGCCTATTGTTACAGTTAGGTACAGCGTTTCACTGAGCAAATTCACAGTAAGCCATGAAATATTCGTAATAGTTAGAAATGTTGTTCTTACACGAGTACATATTACAAGTCCCCTAATATAATTAAATTATTGTTATATTTGACACATATATTTTCTAATATGGAAAAAATCGACAAATATTCCACCAGGGGCTGGCGACAATGTCGCCAGCCCCTGGTGGAATATACTCGACACAACAAGTGAATAGAAAACAGTTTTGTATATAAACAGCCGCACACAACAGTTCAAACGTTTGGCTATCTATATCAATGTCACCTGGCATCGACACTCCTCGCAACTCGAACCTCGGTGTGGCCACTAAAAGTACGCGTCCTTGCTTGCGACCATCCGCCCGATCGCATCGTAGTATTTGATAGCCAGGAAGCCCAAATTCCGCGTTCTGAATCGCTTTAGTAAGGCCGGATTCGGTAATCTACACTAACATTATAAAGAGGAAAAAATTGTATTTTTGTGTGTGTGTATGTTTGCAATGAATAAACTCAAAAACTACTGTTCCAATTTCAAAAATTCTTTCACCATTGGAAAGCTACATTCACCCTGAGTAACATAGGTACCCGTCCAAAGCCGGGACGAGCCGCTAGTAGCAAATAAATCAGCTCCTGATGATTCCAGTAGTGTTAAAAATTGTGTTGTCTGAGTTCTGAGTTCTCTGACCATAGATATAATAAAGAATATAAATATAAAATAATATAATATTTCTGTGCCTCTGACGTTTTGATATAAAATGTTGAAATTACTACTTGTTTTCCGGTTGATTTGGGGTAGTATTGGGACGAAACCAAATCCACTCACTGTTCTACATTTACTGGCCATATCTCAGGGTCACAAAATTTCTCAAAATTACTTAATGTAACCCCAATCATGAATGAAGCATAGCCTCGCTCGGTTTTAGGTTTTAATTTTTCAATAACGACTTCCGAGTCCCTTCCTAGCATCTACTTGATATGCTCCTTTAGATCGTCCTCTGTAGTGATTTTATTCAGCCTCCAGACATGTAAGGTCCAGGGATATTTAATTGATTTATTACCACCTTTCCTTATTGCGTTACTTGGTCTGTTATTTTTTTTAACCTCTATCTATTCATTATTACGAGGGCGGCACTGAAAATTTCGGGAATTAATGGAAGTGACACAACATTGCTATTTAAAAATGTATTTATTGTTTTCGAAGTATTCTCCGCGAAATTTGACACGTTTTTCCATACGATGGAACCAATCATTGAAGCAACCATTCCATTCGGAAGTTGGGGTCTCCAAAATGGCCGTTTAGTAGGCGTCCACAGCTTCTTCAGGTGATGAAAATCTCTGACCGCGCAATTTATTCTTTATTTTAGGGAAAGTATAGAAATCATTAGGGCTTAGGTCGGGGCTGTACGGCGGATGGTCTAATAATTCTATGTTTTCTTGCTTTAAAAACTCTTTTGTTCTGTGCGCGGTGTGAGAACTCGCATTGTCGTGATGGAGGATGATGCGGCGGTTGCAGTTCTCTTTACGGAGTTCAGAAACGACCTGTGGCAAACAAATGCTAGCATACCATTCTGCATTAACCGTTCTTTGTCCCTCAAGAGGAATAGTCGCAACATGGCCGGTTTTGGAGACAAATGTGGCCACCATTTTTTTTGCAACACTCCGTGAACGAACAATTTTGGTTGGCTTTAACTCATTTTCGAACACCCAAACTCGTGACTGGTTTTTTGTTGCGGGTTCGTACGCGTATATCCAGGATTCGTCACCTGATACGATGTTGTATACAGCATTTGAGGATCCTGCGTGGAATCTTTCGAGAGTTCTGACGCACCAAGTAAACGAGCCGCTTTTTGCTCTTCACAAAGCGAATGCGGTATCCATCGGGAAAACAACTTTTTTACACCTAATTGTTCATGCAAGATTATTTGTATTCGACTCATGCCAATGTCTAAAGTTGCCTGAATTTCGCGGTATGTCACATGTCGATCTTCCTCAATCAGCTTACGGACAGCATCAACGTTTTCTTGGGTGACAGCAGTTTTTGGACGACCTCGACGGGGATCATCACTGAGCTTGACACGTTCACGTTGAAATTCAGCAAACCAGCGATAAATTGTGTTTTTGGATGGGGCTTCATCACCAAATGCAGAAATAATCCGGTCAACACGCTGTTTTTGTGTTAAACCACTTCGAAAGTCATAATAAATCATTGCTCTTGAATTTTCTTGAGTCAATTCCATTTTCTCAACGACTAAAAAAGTTTGACAAAACCTTGTGACAAGACCGAGAATCTTTTTTTAAATAAATAAATGGTATTCGATTTTTAAAACCAAGGAGTTTTCAATTAAAAAGATTTTAATATGACAGGAACAGTGGAAATATTCCATTCCCGATACTTTTACTGCAGACTGCGTACTAGTATCGTCAACTTTCATATCCGCTGATTTCCTGGCCACCGCTGCGTAACTAGTCTCCACGGGTCTCTGGGGCGGCGGCAGCGGCGGAGGCGTAGTTGCTTGCCCTCCGTACTCCAGAACATTTGTTTGAGACGATGCAGCCAGATTTGTTTCAAAAACACTGATTTTAGCCAGGATTACCCTATTAATTTGATCTACAATCTCGCCCGATGACAACTGCGCTTTCTCCTGACCAACATTTCCCTCAAACGACTGATTTATTAGATCTATGAAACCAGCGGCCTGACCACCACGTACCGGTGTATCATCTGTTACTCGTATACGCTGAGTTACGTTAGAACAGGAGGCACACTTAAAAGTACATTTTAATTGTACCGCCGCCGCCGGGGTTAAATTCACACATCTATAATGGTATACCTTCCTGCATTCATTACATTCAATAATCTCGCCTATATTCATTTTTCTGTTACAAACCCTATAATCCATCTTAATGTCGTAACAACAACACCGAGAGTAATACAATATTAAATATTAATACAAACAAAATAATGTCAACAAAACAAAACAGAAATTAAGTGAAGTCAATTAATGATATGATGACTTATATAAAAAGCTTCTCGTGTATGTTTATTCTACAAGCGCACATACAATGATTTTAGAGGTACATGATTCTGCAAAACGTTACTCCAGCAGAAAATGTGTGTCGGTGTTCCCAAGTTCATATGACCCCAATCTATTTAATTTGCGAGTTAATAGGCTTCTTTTGGGTTAGCTCGTTCCATCGTCGACCTCATCTCTGTCCTCAGGACTAGATTGAGGTCAAGAGTAGGACCATTAAACATAAAAAAATGCAATATCTCGAAAACCTGTAGACACGAACTATATTTTCGGTGCACTTTTTAACACAAAAGTCTTTCTGGCCATGGACAATATTAAAATTTCTCTCTCCGATCATTCGTTTAGAATTTTCCTGCAGTAAAAACGTTACTCCAGCAGGAACAGTTTTTCCGTTTTTTTTTCCAAAACGACAAAGCGCACCAATTTTAGATGTGCTGCACATTCACAGCAGATTATACACTAATTATACGTTCCACTCATATCACTCTAGGAGCCACTTTCCTGCTGGGGTAACGTACACCACCCCGGCCGCTGCTCGGGAAATGACGTCATACTAAAAAAATGGACAAACATACTTACGATTAAACATACTTATGCCGAAGATGGTGTGGTCACGATTTAAAAGTTTGTTAGAATTTAAGTTAATTATGGACAAAAACTTTACATCCCTTTCGGATCGGACAGGTTTTTTTTTTACATATTGTATAAGTATAGGTGTATATTTGTTTCAGTAATGGTACACCACAGGCATACAGTATTGTCGCTCCTCCCCTCTTAAATCCATCCAAAGGTTGACTTGCAAAGATTGGTTTAAGTGATAAGACCGCCCATTGTGTCACACTATTTATAAATGCCATGTGGTAATACCCGTAATTTGAATGGTGTACATAATAAAGAGTCTATGTATATCAGTGTATCTATCAACAATCAATCAATAATCATATCATGGTACACATCACGACTCAAGCTATTCAAAAACAGTATACTTTGATATCTCATTATACGGAAAGCTCATACAAGCGAGGTCAGGTTATATAGCTTATAGGATTTGTATAGCTTGACGTGTCGCCGTATGAACCTACTCATTGGGAACCTATTAATTATTCTATCACGTATAAATTAGGTCACGTTTTGCAGGTCCAGAATTGGCCAATAAATAGTATGGTCTTAGTACAGGTACTTAATAATGTTTTAGGCAACATGTGATAATTACGACACCGGTGTTTCCAAAAGTCGATTGCTTTTGTTTTCGAACTCGTGTAACGACGCGGGTTCGTAAAGAAAATTTGTAAAGGAATTTCAAAGGAATTGTAAAACATTTACAACACTTTTACACGACTTAATACTTTTTACGGCTTCTATGTGAACAATTAAATGAAACGTTTTGCAATCGTTGAAATTTTTTCCTTATTGTGAGGGCCTGTTGCCTAATTTTTGTATTTTCCTTTCTTATGGTTTTATTAACAATAATCAAGGGTTGAGTTTTTCTCTTACAAATAATGTACTCCATGGCTAGGTTTAAAACATTTTGCTACCTTAGTGAATATAGGGACACAGCTAGTCGTTCAAGAATATTGTTCGATTGGCTCAAAATCATGAACAATCACGGAAGATATCCCGTAAGTGACGGTATAAGTATAGTTTTAAACCGTGAAAGTTTAAAACAGTGATTGTTCGATTGTCATTTAGTCCGCCACAGTTCCTAAGGTATTTTTTTTTCTCCGTTTGTCGTTTGAAGAAAAACCACAACTAGAACCTTATAGTACTTTTTATTGTTTTTCACAGTATTCACCACATAGCTTAATACACTTTTCCATTCGCTCAAACCTGTTATTATAACATTTATTCCACTCTAAAGTGGGGGTGTTCAAAATGGCTGACTTGAAAGCGTCGACTGCTTCTTCACCGGACTGGAACCTTTGACCACGAAGACTTTTCTTAATTTTAGGAAATGTAAAGAAATCGTTAGGGCTTAGGTCAGGACTGTATGGTGGATGGTCAAGAATTTCTACTTTTTCATGCTTCAAATACTCAATCGTTTGACGAGCGCTGTGTGAGCTTGCGTTGTCGTGGTGCAGGATGATGCGTTGCTTTGAGTTAGATATTCGAAGTTCGGCAATGACTTGTGGTAAACAAACTGTGGTATACCACTCCGCGTTAACCGTTCTACGATCTTCAAGTGCAATAGTCGCAACATGGCCGAGTTTTCCAACGAACGTGGCCACCATCTTCTTTGAAGTGCTTCGAGAACGAACAACTTTAGTCGGCTTTGGCTCGTCTTGAAACACCCAGATTGTGGATTGTTGTTTGGAATCTGGATCGTAGGCATAGATCCAAGATTCGTCACCACTGATGATCGTAGACGTGATTTGACTCTCCTCGGTAGAACCTTTACAGAGTTTTCTTACACCATCTGACGCGGGCCGCCTTGTGATCGTCGGAAAGCTGATGCGGTATCCAACGGCAAACTAGCTTTCTCACACCAAGCGCTTCAAGCAAGATCTTCTGAATGGTTGTCCCTGAGATGTCTAATAGAGCCTCTTATCTCTCGATACGTTTTTTTTTTTTTTTTTTTTTTCGGGTGGGTGATCAGCAAATGACTCCTCCCGCTCTGGGTGGAGCGGAAGGGAGTGTCAGAGTCTTACTGACTAAAAACCACCCATGTTCCTTCTTTTGCCCTTTTTGTTCCAGGGCCGCGGTATCTCTTTCGAACAGTCCCGCAGCCCTGGCAGGCATCGGCCCTTGCGAGCCCCTCCTGTTTGCTGACATCTCTTTGAGGCGCGCGTGGAACACGAACGCGCCGTCGACACGGCCTGTCATCATACGACGGACGGACAGCGAGCTAACCCATTACTCACCGTCCACAGGCCCGCGCCTACGGTGGCCGAGAGCCATCACGGCGTGGCCCCCGACGCTCTGTGTTTCTCCCGCGGCGGCTGAAACGTGAGGTTCCGACCCTCTCACGTTCCGCCACCTCCTTCGCTAGCATGACTGCTTCGCAGAAGAAGGTGACGGCTTCCCATTCCCTCTCGCCCCGGACCATGGCTTGAACCAGGGCCGGATGCGAGAGGTCGCCGCCGCCAATCGCCTCTACGAGGACACTGCGGTGCTCCGTCCAAGCGGAGCAGACCTCCAAGGTGTGCTCCACCGTGTCCTCCGGGCGATCCTCACAATGATAGCACCCGGGCGTTTCCTCCCGCCCGATTCGGTGCAGGTACCTCCCGGAACAACCGTGTCCGGTGAGGACCTGCGTCAGGCGGAAGGTGAGGGCGCCGTGGCGCCTCTCTAGCCACTACTCAAAGAGGGGACTTATCGCCACTATCGTGGCGTGCCCTGCTCGGGGTTGCGATAGTCGCTCTCTCCATGTCGCCATGAGATCGCGCCGGAAGTCGGTCCGCTGAGCGACAATTTGCCGCGGCAGCGGAGTTTCCCCCCGGTGCTGTGCCTCCACGCGCCATTCACGCAGGCGCACGAGGACTATGGCCTCCAGATCCCATGGCGGCAATCCGGCAAGGAGGCTCGCCGCCTCGCGGGAGATCGTGCGGTACCCACGGATCATCCTTACGGCTACCACCTTTTGGGGCGCGTTCAGGTAATGCGCGGCTCGCAGCCTCAACGAACGCGCCCACACCGGGGCCCCGTAAAGGGCCATGGACCGCACGATCCCCGCGTAGAGCCTCCGGCAGGAGGCGTTCTGACCCCTCAGGTTGGGCAGGAGCCGCTTGAAGGCAGCCCCGGATCTCTCGATACGTCAGATGACGATCTTCGAGAATTAGTTGTCTCACAGCAATGCTGTTATCTTCAGTGAAGGCGGATTTTGGGCGTCCTTCGCGAGATTTATCATTAACACTACTATGTCCACGCTGGAATTCTAAATACCATCGTTCGACAGTCCGCAGACATGGGGCTTCAGCACTGAACACAGATGTTAGCTCTTCAAAACACTGAAGCCGTGTCAGGCCTCTTCTAAAGTTGTAGAAAATTATTGCACGAACATTTTCCTTAGAAAGATTCATTTTCGTACGTAACCTGACAGATTCCAATCGACGCTGTGACTAAACAATAGCATTAATCCTAATACTTTGAACTGTTTTGAGATTTCAAAATTTAAACACATTCGAATATAGAACAGTTCCAAATTCAAAATTGCCGGGAAATATGGAAACGACAGAACTTAAAAGGCATGTCTAGTAATTGTTTGTTTATGACGCACTACCCGAGAATCGACCATGTTAGTTTCCTCATTTTAGTAACTCTTGTATATTTATTTTATTTTTACCTCCGTATTTTTGTGTTAGGTACTTGTTATCGAAAATGAATTAAGTACATAAATAAAATCTAATCTTGATACCTAATAATACCCTCACGGATCGGACAGGGTTTTTTAACATATATTGTTTAAGTATGTATGTACACATGTCTGTTAATAAAATTAGGCGTGGTGTCCGTGCATCTGATTTATTTGTCATCTAAGTCACCTACACTCCTCAATACCGAAAGGATCCATTGTGGTGCGAAGGAAGGAGATTGTCCTTCGTCCTGTTGGAGGAAATTAATATAATATAGCTTGGTATAGGCCAACGCTGCCCAACCTCAGGCCCGCTTTTAAGTGACCCGCGTGAGTTTGTTTACAATTTTTTGTGAATTCTTTTACAATCAGTTTGATTGAAATAATCAGTTATCCTGTCAGTAATCAGTTGAAACTCACTGAATTTCTATTTCATTCTGCACTAAAAAAATCTTTATGCAGAAAAAATATCTTTAAAGTCACAAACTTCTTCAGATGAATTTGTAAAATTCTGGAAATTCGTACTAAAAGAAGACTCTTGCAATAACTCACCCGCCCTTCAATTTTTAAGTAGTGTCTGACCAACATTTATGTTTGTGAAAAATATTTTCAAATCTAAATTATATATAAAATAAATACCGCACATCTCTAACTGAGCAGCATATTTCTGATTTGTTGCAACATCTGATCTGATGCCTAATATAGGAAAATTATTAAAACAGAAATAATTTCAGAAATCACATTAATTGTGGCACTAATTTAGATTTCGATCCGCTGTATGTTAGTAGATCTATCTATTTTATTATTTTAATTAAACGATAATTATGAGAATGTTGTTTTATCTTTTATTTCGCAATACCATAATGGAAGTTAAAGCTTTTTGGCCTTATTTCTATCAAAAGTAGTTACTATCCAAAAATTTGAACCGTCAGTGGGCCCGTCTGTGAATTATTAATTTTGCCCCACTGTTAAAAAGGTTGGGCGGCGTTGGTATAGGCGCTCACTGCGTTGCGCAGTAGGCCTTTAATTAGTAAATGCTTGCTCGCTCGCTAGTGCAGCAGTCGTCGGCAAGGGCTGCGGCAGATCGGACCAACACCATGTCGTAAGTCACATCAATATAGCTTGAAACTTTTACTAGTACTTGAGATTTCAAAATTAATATTGTCGTTGTGCCTACATTTATTATGTGTAGAGTATACTTTTTATTCTGAATATATAAAATTTGTATAGGTAACTTCACATTAGTTAAAAAGAACATAAGGCTAGTCAATAAACTTTTGTAGTTAAAGCCATTAAGACCATTTTATTTATCAATAACATGCTATACGAAATTATTGTCGTTTGATACTTTATTGCGATTCGTTTTGAGTGAAATAAATTGGACCATAAGATTAAATCCAGTTATTTTAATAAAATATACTTAATTAAAACAAATGTTGTAACACTTCTACATCTTAATAAATGAAAAATTGTGGTGATGATTTTACTAGTTGCACTAAAACTTTTAATAGTTATTTAATAACATGCTAATACATAAATACTCTTTTCCTTTATTCATAACACTCTTTATTCTTCGTCTTCCACTTCAAAATCAACAGATCCATCAAACCTTCAATATCATCTTCTAAATCACGAGATCCAGTTAAATTTTAATGCAGTCCAATTATTGTCAATGCTATTTCGTTTCTTGTAACTTTGTACGTATTTTCATTATAATTTTGTGTTGTCGTGAAAATTCAATGATTTTGAAATGAAAATGCAGTGGTTGAAATTCGGCCATTGATAAAATTCATAATTGTGGATCCATGGATAGCATAATATGTAGGTATATAATATGAAGGTGGAGCTCGTGGCTAAATAATAACAGCCGCTCGGGTCAATCTTTAGGTTAAGCCGCGCTTGCCTAGGTTGGTCCGTGGATGGGTGACCACCCATTACATACCGAATTTCCTCCGTGCCTCGGAAAGCACGTTAAGCCGTTGGTCCCGGCTGTCATTTGTAGATCTTTGACAGTCGTTAAGGTAGTCAGTGGCTCGAAAGTCTGACAACCAGTCTTACCAAAGGATATCGTGTTACGCAGTGCTAGCTGGGTTGTGGAGGTTAAATAGGTAGTCGCTCAATATAAAATACGGGTATTCAGCTGCATCCGGTTAGACTGGAAGCCGACCCCAACATAGTTGGGAAAAGGCTAGGCAGATGATGATAATATAAGGTAGGGAAAAAAACTAACGACATTTTTTTATCGACTACTCTAAAACTCGTAATCATCATTCTCGTGCCGTGGTCGTCCTCTCGTCGTATCATAGCTTGTAAACAAAAAAAAACAGTTCACAAACAGAAGAAAAAATGGTACTAAATTATTTGTATTTTCCTATTTATATGAACATATAGATAAGCGGTTATCGATACTAGCTCGGTGTCCGGTGTCCGGAGTCCCATCCGTAATTATTCTGTGCCGGTTTGAACGTAACGTAACGTTATAGGCGCGACATCATTGTAATGATGAAAAATAAATTAATAAAACATTTTTTTCTATGCAGTTACGCGGACATTGTGAAGAGCATGAAGCAGGAAGGCGGTGCAGAGGGTGAGATAGTGAACGAAGCGGACCAGAACCAAGGGGTGATGAAGGAAGCCCCTGCGGATGAGCCGATGGTGCCCATGTCACCCTCCTACATGTCCGAGGCCAGCGACGCTTTTGGCACGTCCTCCTACCAACCACTGTCTCAAGTTAGTGTGAGTTTGTATATTCAATTAATCTATAAGTGTTGTAAATGCATGCATTTTTGTTGTGAAAATGTATTTTGTACTTCAGAGCCTCAACCCTCGCGGTTAGTAATAACAGCCGTACAGGTCGATCAAAGTTAAGCAAGGTTGGTCCGTATGGATGTCGTTATGCCCGTAATGACTGTCAAGATTTAATTTGAATATCTTAGAAGCCCGTAACCCGTCTGCTATCATGTTGCCCTGTCACTGATCTGTGAGCTTATTATATTATGTTAGGCAATCTTTCCTTGTAAAATACTCATATGATTGATATGAGATTTACTACTTACGCTTAGACTGGAAGCCGACCCCAACATTGTTGGAAAAAGGTAAGGATATGGTGTACTTTGAAGTCCGTGTTAAGATTGGGTTAGGTACTACAAAAAGGCAGCGATCATAAAAATGGCGGTGTTTGCAGTTTTGATATCCGGAAAATTACACAAAGAACTCGTGCTACAACTGGCGAAATGTGGGTGTACTATACAGAGGAGTACTTAACACCTCTGCATAACCCCTCGGGGATTACAAGGCGTGATGTTATGTATCTCGTGCGAAATCGCTTCTAGGTCCAGCGGTTTAGGCTTTCAGGGAATTTAAAGTAAAGCTATAAAGTTTATAAAATTGAGTTGCATAGATTGTAGGTAGGTACATAAAATAAGATGTTACATTATCTAAAATGGGCGATCCTTGTACAATCTGTCAGTCCATAAGGTTAACGGTGACAACTGCAACCGTACTAGTGTAAACTGGAACAAGGCTACCAGAGTCGATCAGAAACATTGTTCAATTTACATAATTATTCTAAAAAGTTACAGGTATAGGTACTTAAACGAGGTAAGTAAGTGAGTAAATACAGATACTGTGTGCGCGCCTTTGGTAGTTTTGATAATGTACTAATGTAAATGTGTTATGTCCAGTGATCGGATAATCGGGCGCTTATATACCTAAACTTCTTCCCGAGAAAGAATAATATGTACATTCCTTTCTGAATAAATAAGTAATCCCGGGTTCCCGGGATTGAACAATTTTGTAAAAACAACTATAAAAAAATTAATGAAATTAAATCAGTGGTTATTTTGATTTAGTATCTTTATCAAATCAAAACAAATGAAAGTTCTAGTAGAATCGGCTTTAAAAAAAAATACTGTGAGAGTTCACAACGAGTTCTAACATATTTTGTACTTTGAGCAATCTCAGGAATTTCGAACAATTCCGGAATCCGGGATTCTGAAAATGTCCGTATTATACTTTCGTGGGAATAAAGGTGAAGTTTAGGTATGCTAGCGCCCGATTATACGATCACTGTTTATGTCTGTGTGTTGTGTGTGTGACGTAGGCGATTAAAAATTCACCCTGTTTATCAACAGGATGAATTTTTCAAGTGGAATGGATGACCAGTCTATGAGGAAGTTTTCCTCACAGTTTCGGTTTAGGGTTTGGGTCGTCAATCATAAGTGGAAAACACGGCTCCTCCATCGTATACACTGCGGGCATTTGATGACGTCATTGGTTGTGTCCCGTGTTTGTTTACTATAGCGTTTCAGTTACTTCATACCTTAGTTTTCAGTTTTAATTGCTATACAAGTCATGGAAGAAGTTAAAAAACCATGATAATATCCCACTTCCTACTATAAATATAAATAACCCTCAAGAAAATTAAATTAAATGAGTCCTTAAGCATATTGGCATTACAATTTGGATATTCACAAAGTACTATTACTAGATTCTTCTCTAAAAGTATACCTCTTATCGCAGCAAAATTAAAAGATTTGTTTGTGTGGCCAACACTATCAGACATTTACAAAAATTTACCCAGATCTTTTAGGAGTAGGTACGCAAATGTCGTTTCCGTCATTGATTGCCTAGAAATTCAGATATACCTATATAAATCATAAATACATCTATTTTCGTGGATTATCCGATTGTGCTTTGACAAAACCAGTTTCTGTCATCGTCCTAGATTGACTAGAAATATTATATTCACAAGTAATCACACAGGAATACAGTTTTAAACAATTTTTCTCACAAACTACTAACACAGTATGAATACCGACGCCGATACATCCAATGACGTGACGTGACTCGTGACCATTGACGTCACATTTCGTTTCGACCGCACGACCGACCGAATGGTGACGCATTTTGTAAGTTTGAATTTCCCTTCCTTATTTTTCACTTTTTATATAATACCTATTTTGTTATAATATTTAGTTATTATTTAAACCCAGCAAGGGTTTAAATAATAACTAAATAAAAAATACCTTTTAAGTATAATGTAAAAACAATAAATAATCTAGAAAAACATATTACAGACAAATTTAAATTTTATGCATATGGTATTATAATTGAGTTTAGTGATTTTAATCACATTTTGATTTATTTATCTAAACGAAGATAACACGCTTTCATACAATTTTAAATAAGATAGTGTAAAGGCGTGTAGGTATCAAATTAAAAAGAAAAGCAAATGCGGGCCTAATAATGTTATTCCACTTTCACTTCTCTAAGATCGTAACCCAACCGGTAGACCAACATAAGAATACTCTTTATTTATCTAACTAGCTGTTCCCCGCGGTGTCACACGCTGCGCGGCTCCTAAGGGTCGTAGCGTAATGTTATATAGCCTATAGCCTACCTCGATAAATGGACTATCCAACACAAATAGAATTTTTCAATTGGAACCAGCAGTTCCTGAGATTAGCGCGTTCAAGCAAACAAACAAACAAACTCTTCAGCTTTATAATATTTAATAATTAATATTATATAATATTAGTATAGATTACACTTATGAAATAGTAAGAGACTTCGATAGAATAGAGATAGAATTAGCATTTGCTCTTTTGATCTAAACTTTAACATGTATACTCCTAATTTTGTAAAATACACTGTAACGCGTTTTGACAGGGTTCAATTTGATTAGGTATATAGGGTGACTGGAAATTAGTGACCGATGATGAGTCATGTGATTGTACTCATGATAACAAACAACTTTCACAAAGTACCTACTTAACTTTTTTTTTTTAAATACTCATTCACTTTTATTACAATAAATACACCGCTAACGGCACGTGGCGGCCGGACTGTGGAGCGGGCGCCGCATATGGAGCGGGCTTGCAAGCTCAAGCGGGTGCTTTGCCTACCGACTGTTGCACGGTGCGATAGTAATGAGGCAGAGCGGCGTCACGTATCTAACAGCTGATAGGTCAAAGACACGCGCGCGTGAATTTCATACAGCTGTTGTATTATTATGATAAAATTACGACTCTTTCAGCGGACCTTCAACAAGGATTAATTCTGAAATTATCGTCATGATTGCCTTGTTCCACCTTCACTGCAGAGTATAGACCATGCTTTCCTGGTCTGTGCGCGTCTCATCTAGGTGTTCTGTAGGCCCTTTTGAAATTCTTGTTGCAAAACTATTGTTTAGACACAAAGGTTGGCCCGTCTGTGATCCTGTCAAGTGTCGTTATGCTTTCGTTGATGGCTAGTTCCTAACTACAAGCTCTCGACTGTAAAATAAAGTCAATAAAATTTTATTAATTTATAATTGTGAAAGTATAAAGTGTAAAATATACGAATTGAATACATAGTGGTTGCAAGAGTTGACATATTATTACTGAAAGTCTGATCAAAATTAATTAATAATCTTGCACGATCTAATTGTATGTGTTGTTGTTGTTGGAGGAACATTGGTTTTTAAGACAGAGGCTCCTTCCCTCATAATACATATATAAAACCCAAACTTTCGTCTCTAAACTATGTCTCTTGTTTTACAACTTAATCTATATTTACTACCTTGTACTATTTAGCTGCTTTTTTTTGTGTACAAATAAAAACATTGAATTATTATTTAATTTTTCCAGCCACCTTCCGTAAAGTCAGCATCGGCCGGGAGCACGACCGGCACGGTTGCTACGGTCGGCACGGTGGCGACGGCCGGCGCTTCTTGGACGCGGGCTTCCCAGGTGCGGTTCACCGGCTCGGACACGGGATCGCTGTCCGGGGAATCTAGGTCTTCACAGCGGAACTCTTCAATGCACGAGGTGATTATGCTTTATTTATTTCGTTAAGGAAGGTGGCCAAACAAATGTTATATTTTTTTAAATAATACTTTTTTTGCTAGAATTGGCTGATCGACCCGCAAATAAAGCACCTAAACTCAAATAGAACCCATTGACCTCATTGGTTGTAGAACGTTTTCAAGTTACAAAAATATTTTGAATAATAGAAGAATCAATCGTACTACTAATAATTTGGAACAGTAGGTACCTACTCGATTATGAAAGTTTTCAACAAAAAAGAAATGTTAATATTGTTACGAGCTGGGTATGGGATAAATTAAATACTACCTATTAAAAACGAACTAACTTTATTAATTACAAAACACTTAAAACTTAATCACAAATTAACTACTGATCACTATTCAGTTAGATATCGCACTTTCGCTTCGTTGTATCGCCCAAAGCAGACTACTGTTTCCGCAAACACGACGGCTATTTATTTGACGACCGATCTTAAGAGAAAGTTCCAGAACTTTCTCGAACCTCTTTCACAGTTCTATAGTGGATGTCATCATTCGAGAAACTTCCACAACTTTCTCGAATCTTCCAGATAGTTCGATAGTGGAACACTAAACTCGAATCTCCTAGAAAGTTTCATAGTGGAACATTCGAGAGTCGCACATAAACTAGAATGTTCTCGTAAAGCAACCGACGTAACAATATCTCGTAGAAAACGCAGTAAATAAAGAAAAAAAAGCATTATTTTACAGTACTTATTTCAATTTTATGTTGCATATCTTGGCACATATGTTGCATATTTCGTCCTTTTATGATGCATGTTTGCATGCGTATTTAGTCGGTTTTAAATTGCATATAATCCGGTCTCTAGTCACGAGTATTTCCTGAAGGTTTAGTCCAGGGGTGTCCAACATAATTTTATGGAGGCCAAGTTTTAGTATTTTTGTAACCGCAGCGGACCGAAAGAAATGTAAAGCGACCTCAAAATTTTCTTTTAAACAATGTTCGCGAAATATTTATTGATCTTACAAAGTTTTGAATCGCTCGCGGGGGCGGATGAAAGACCTATGCAGGCCGGGCCGTATGTTGGACGGGCGTGGTTTCGTCAGTCATGTTGGATGTACAGTCAGGGGCACTAATATGAACACACTCAGCAAAATACAAAAGCAATTCTCTCATGGTTAGCGGTTGCAACTGTGAGATCTGACCTATTTCATAATAGTATGGTCGTAGCAACGTAAAATTGCAATAATTACAATTGGAGACGACTTAGTCTTCATATTCATTCTTCAAAACATAAGCGAAAAAGATAGAAAGAAGGCGACTGCTGAAATAACAACTATTAGATAAGTAAGTATGGAAGAAGAAGACATGCTGCGCCGACCCCAAATTAATTGGGTTAAGGGAAAGAAAAGACGTTTCGAATTTCAACTTTTCCTTTTCATAATGAAAATGAGCTCAATTTTTAGGTAGAATCGGCCCGTAGTTTCTTATAATTGACAGTTATTTTGAACTTATCCAGCCGCAGACGCATAAGAACACGGAATCGGCTCCGGCACCGCAACACGGCATGGGCGCGCAGTACCTGGATCCCGCACCCTACGTAAACACGGTGGGAGTGCCCGGCATACTTCCTCTGTCAATACCGTCGATGCCTGTCATCGTGTCGTCCGACCAAGCCCAGATTCAGGTGAGTTTCGCGAAGATCCCCACCCAGTCTTATTCCTAAATAAAAATAGAAATGTCTCCTCTGCAGCATGGTTCTTCTAGCGCTTGAATGACCTTGTCGTAATCGAAAATAACAAAGACAAGAACAAAGACAGCGTTAGTTTCTATTAAGCCCAAGTGCCAAAAGACCCATGTTCAATTATTTTGATTTCGCTTCGAATCTCAGTTCAAGTAGTTAGGCTTCCCACTGCACCCTATTGCATGATACAAGTAAGTGGCTGTGGCAGGAGCAGTTGCAACGAAAGCACGAGGAGTTGCAGCAAATGATAGTCAGACAACAGGAAGAGCTGCGGCAGGTAAAGGAGCAACTGTTGCTAGCGAGGCTTGGCATTCTCCAGCCGCTTATAAACGTGAGTACAGTTATTTTTTTTTTGTAATACTTTACATGTTATTTGTGTTTTTTTCATTGTCCTTGTTTATATGCTCTTTTATAATCTTGCGCTTCTTTTCTCGATATGTTTAATTTATCTTGTTGCCGCACCTATTTGTTCAATTGATTGACTGGACATATTGTTTTGCAGATCAATTATAAGATCCTTTGCTGCTAATTAGCTGGCCATTGTTTGTTAATTTTTAGTTCATATAATAATTATACATTAGCCATATGATAGGTCTGGCAACATCCTGAATTGCTCATTGGTAAGGTATGGTAACATCTCGTTCTATTATTGACCGTGATTGATGTTATGTGCTTTAATGTAGGGATTATTATTGTGACTCTTTTGTAAACAGGGATATTTGCAGGTCATCAATAATAACGTGATCTAGCAAGAACTTATCTGTAGAATCAGAAAAAAACCATATTAAGTGAATATGGACCACATTTTGCTTATTTGACCTTAAAGTTCAGCCATTTTGTAAAGAATTTTTGTTTGCCAGTTGTAGGTAAGTTGCAAATAGTTTTGTAATCAATCTTTGTAAACTTAAAACGCCAACAGGACTTAGGTTGCAACACTTGAGTCCAAAAGATTCACAATTGTGGTTGAGATTTATCAAATATCCCTATTTTATGGTAGGTACCTACAGAAAAATATTGTGGTTACCTTTTAACAAATCAGAAGGCATAATTGGAAACATATGATGTTGTATTGTGAATATAAATGTTTGAGTGTCATCAGATCGGCCCATGAATACATTTCATCGCCCTCTCCCTTTGCATCGTCATGTGTCGGCGCTATTACTATATAGTAGAATCTCACTAATCCGGCACTTTTAAAAACCAAGGGGCCGGTTTATTGGAATGCTCGGATTACTGGATTGTATACAAAATAATCAAGATAAATAACATAAAGTCATTCATAATCATAACGTACTAATTTAATAAGGGAATAAGTATTTGTGGACTACAAATGACTTAGTAACAGCCTAGCAGCGGAAGGTACGATTTTGAGCCAGAATGTGTGCACAGTTGCAAGTTCGTGCTGTTGCTTAGCTTTTAGTTCACACTGACGCGGGCGGAGTGTGCTGGATTACTGGACGTGCCGAATTAGTGGGACTCTACTGTATCACAAAATATATTATTCATCTTGACGTGTAACACGCATTGATTGATTCTCATCCATCATCCAGCGCAATAAATTACAGATTCTTCAGTCCCACCAGGCTGCAGAGTTCCAGTCCAAGTCCATGCTCATGTAGTCAATAAAGATAAATATCGTTATCATCCCATGATACCTCTATTACGATTTTATTATCCTAAATTGATAACCCAGGTTCAAGGTCCGTACGTGAACCCAGAGGATATTCAAAACAACCAGCGTTTACCGGCACAAATAGTTTATGAGGGGGGCACGCCGCGCGCCATCACCGGCTACCCGCCGCAGCACCCACCGCAGCACCCACCGCACTCGGGCCCGCACCACCAGCACATGCCGCAGTAAGGGGCCCAGCTAGTCCCCCCACTCCCAGCTACGTCACCAAGCGGGAATATAGTGGTGCACTGCGCTAGCGCCAAACGAATTCAACAAAATGTTGTTATTATTTTTAGATTTTAGTTCAAACACGTACCATACGTACACTTGCCAATTTGTTTAAAAGTAAATATAAGGAAAGCGCAGCTTACGCTCTATTGACGGATATGTATTCGATGTGCTTGCGACTAGCACTGCCGCCCAGCTACTCAGCTGCGGTGCAGTGCCTAGTGGCTTATACCAAAATAAATGCCAACAGGTGTATGCATTAAGCACATACCATATTTTAATATGATTACTTTAATTTTAGTGTTTACATGATCAGGCGCATCGTATGATTCGTCGAGGACATGTTCATTGATTTATATGTATATTACTGTTTCTTGTTTTATTGTTTCTTGTGTTAAAAGGCTGTGCAATATCTAACAAACTATTTAACTTTATAGAAAATGTACAAGATTATTTACATGAATGTTAAGTAATTATTTGAGATACACAATTAGTAGGCACTTAATTCAGTACATATTGTTTGAAACAATTTTGTTGTATTGTAGCTTTTATCTGAATCATGAAATCAGTTTTATTATTTTTTAAATCTACACTTTTTTTTTGATTCGGTACCTGCAACGTGCCATTTGTCGTCAATTATTTCAGACGTTTCACAGAAACAACATGTTTTTGTAAAATTTAATTTTACATTCTTTGATCTCCTTACTGAATTTAGTGACTAGGTGGTAATTATTTTCGTTACGTTGTTTTTGAGATAGTGGCGTTTAAATGATTTATATTCTTTTATTTACAAATCATTAAGTAATACCTTTTATGAATGTTTTTAGTTTAAATATTTATATTGTTAGACTATGTAAATTGGCTCTTTCGATTATAATATGTTATTAAAAAAAATATTTTTTTAAATTAATAAAATATTTAACTTTCGGTTTAGGTTTGTTATGTTGTGGTTTTTATTCGTGCATGTTTAACATATATTCTATTTAAAAAGTCTAAAAGAAATGGAAATTGATTTGCTTTCCTTCTCTTTTCCTGACTTTATTACGTTAACAAAATTAGGATGAATATAGTGTAATTCTCTGGGCTGCAGTTTTCCGGAATACTGCAGCAAGTGTTTAGAATTTTCCAAAACTTTCTATGAGTTGAGATGTGATGTGATGTGATGTCGATTCTAAATAATCGAGTGGCCAGTTGTCGGTCTTGGGATTCGTACAAAGTCGTGGAAATTGTCGAGCTCCTCATGCCGAACTCGGTGCGTTGATGATGCCTACCAATTGTACAGGTACTGGCCTGTTCTCATACAATGGTGAATAGAAGGGAATTAAGGAGCGACCACACGTATCGACCGGAATCGGCTTGGGCTGCTCTGAAAAAGCTTCAAGTCCATGACATAAAAGCGAAAAGGGCATCCTTTTCGCTTTTATGTCATGGACTTGAAAGCTTTTCAGTTCGGCTCGTTTCAGTTCAGACTGCAGTCGGATTATTCGGTGATATTGTGTGTTCTAGTTCAGACATGTACACATTTGAGTGACAACATGGGTTGTGCAATCAACGATCAACTGCGCACGGTAGTTCGGTATGTGGAACTCCTGTTTGTCATACAGTTTCATTAAATGTCGAAAATGTATGTACACATCCTTAGGATTAGGTATTTACTATAAGTATATGTCAGTAGAGTACCTTTTGGGTGAATGTTTCTGTATACAATCAACTATAAAAACGAGACCGGCATGTTAACTTTAGAACTAAGACAGAGAAAACCGGGAGTGTCTTGCTTTTATATGTGATTGTACGTTATTAATAAATTATTAACTGATATGGCAGTTTTGTGATTGAACCACTGCACCTACGCAAATTAGTGTGCACTGAAATTATGTTCTTGTTTAAGTTTCCATTTACTATTTTATATGTTTAGTTTACGTAAGTACAAACAGTTGCTAATTTCAAGTGATATGCCTGCTTTTGGTTAATGTTAAAAGTCACATTTTTATTAGTTACCATTTATTGAAAACTTGTTTTCACTTTTGTTTGAATAGCAAGTTAAAAGATAATTTAATGAACAGTAATTTTAAAAGTTTTATTTGATTAAGTATATAAATGATTATTTTGACATCAATTATTTATTTTATACCTATATACAGGACATAGTAATACAATTGATTTTATTCATAAATTATCTTTTAATCTAAAGTCTTTTATTTCCTTTATTTCTGGCATATAACAAAAAATGTATGGGGTGGAACGGCCGGGCACGAACGGGCCCGTGTGGAACCAACCATTGATAGTACAATATTTCCACCGTGTATTACTAATGATTTATGTTTTTTTTATTATAAATAAATCTATCTGTGTCAAGACAATTACATTTGTAGGATTGTGTTAAGAATAGCTTAACATTGGATTCATCTCAACTTTTTTGTCGTCTATTCAAAACTTTCAAACAGGAAGAATACCTGTAAGTTATTATAAATAGATTAATGATGTTCCACCAAAAATGTGTAATGTATAAATAAGTATAGGGTTTGTTGAATCGTCGAGCTGGTTGTCAGATGCCAACCAGCAGAGCGAAGTGAGCGGAGTGGGTGTGCGAGTGAGCGGAGTGTTAGCAGAGCGTATTTTTCTTTCCAATTGTTTACCGATTCCATTATTATTGGCCTACCGTTTGCCTGATTAGGTGTCTGAAGTAGTTCCGCAGTGCGGGACGGGTGTTGACACCTGGTGGCCTACCATGACGTTTTAAAGCAGGAGTAATTCCAGTGTGGGAAAGAGATGGCGCTAGACGACCTGTATAGCTCTGTCTCTTTCCCACGCTGGAATTACTCCTGCTTTAAGACGTCATAGTACACCCCCTGAGCGCCACCAATTCACCCCTTCCACCAACTCAGTTAAGCACTAGGGCTGCCAGACCTGCCAGGCCTGCAGTTTATCAAGCTGACAGTTTTGTTGCAACAGTGAAACAAGTGGGTAGTCAACACTAGTCACTGCTACCTGAGGACACCCCGCGCCAAAGTGATGTGACACAGTCGCGATCTAATCATCATTACCACGTAATTACGAAATAAGTGGCTTTTATCAAGTATAACAACAAAATCTTTACTTTATTTAGACACTACATTTACATTTATGTACTCATATTTGGACGTTACGTTTCTCTAATCAGTGTCAAAGTTATGATATTATTTCTCATTAGCATGTATAAAATATACTTTAATGTATAAGTATATTATTGTGTCGGCAAATGTAATGGCTTAAAGAATTATGTACTTTCCAAAATAATTGTTAAAAAATGCAAGATTTTTCTGCAAATGTATACGAACCACACCCTTCATTTTCTATAGCAGACTCGTTATTAGGAGTATGGTTACCAGGACGTCACAGGACTGTGCCGTCCACAGTAGTAGGACTGCTAGGTCGTGTCGTCAACCTCGTTTTCTTGCATACGTTTCTAACAACGACAGAATTGTACTACATTTAGAATGTTACAGGGTATCACCAAAAAGAAAAGCATAGTGAAGTGATATTGTGAGTTAGATGATTAGCATAAGTATGTATGTGGTAAAATATTCAAAATAAACGAATTATGTAATAAAAAGATTCATCTTTTATTTGAGTAACTTCTAACAATATATAAATAGCAACAACTGTACCTACAGGCAGCAACTTAACACTAAATCTTACTAAGACAAGGTATCTAACACGATACACGCAACAACTTAATAAATTGCAATGTAAGACAGAATTATAACCCTATCTTGAGAAACGCACAAAATAATACTCGGACACTAAACTTATTATAACGTAAGCGTGCCGCTAAGCGTGACATGGTAGCTTTTTACAAGCGTTTAACTTGCAACGTTTGTGTGTGACATGCATTGTAAGCTAAGTGACATTATTCTAAATTCAATATAGCGGCCTAGTTATTTTCTATGTACCCCCATTGAATGGGTATCAATTAAAAGGGTTTGCTGAGAAAAATACGAAAATAACGACGTCACACCTATATTAATTTAAAAGCTTAATTTTAAATAAATAAATAAAATAAATAAATAATCATTTATTTCAGATTCACCCTAAGATTACATCCATATTTACTAAAATAACAACAAACAAAAAACAACACACTTGACAACATCAACAACAACACACATGACGACAACAACAACAAGTACAACATGTTTTTTACTAAAAGGTTGTTTAGGTGCAAGGGTTATCCTGGCCTTTCGTCATTCGCCAGTAGTTGCCTTTCATCGTTACTAACTCTGCATGAGTTCCTCTCTCCACAATTTTACCTGGGGGCAACAAAAGATACAATTTTTACATGTCAATAACAACATACAGCTAATAGAGAAGTATGGAAAAAGAAGACATGCTGCGTAGACTCCTAAAACATTGGGAAGTGCAAAAGAATGATGATAAGATTGACAGAATTTATTCGTCTGTTTAGACATGGTGCAAGTCTAGTCACCTCATGATTCTTTATGTTTTGCAAAGAAAATAAAATCAATTATACCTTTATCCAAGACACAGATGAGGTCTGCGTCTTTGATTGTGGAGAGTCGATGAGCGATGGTTATGCAAGTGCGTCCCTTTGCCGCTTTCTCTAGAGCTTCTGACACGACCTGCAATGAAAACGAATCGGCGAATAAGCATCTACGCAATTTAAATTCCCGTCCGTTAGGAGCCAGCATATAATGTACCATATTTCACGCAACTAAAGATTATAGAATATAATAATCTTTAGTTGCGTGAAATATGGTACATTGAGGTGTTAAAAGTAAAAATAGGTTATACATAATTATTCTGCTTACTAGAATTCAGCATGCAAATATTGTTGTATAAAACTAAGCCATTGTAACAATTACAATTTAGATAAGCAAGAGTTCGTGTGCCTAACTTATGTTACAAATAGGTTCTTGTAGTACCTATAAGGTGATATGGAATATCTAACGAAATAAATACAGTTAGGTACATATGTTGACGACTGCGGGAAAAACCAATTAAAGAAGTTGCTTGGAGCATGCCATGTGTCACCCAACTTGGGGAGCGACGGGAGTACCCTTGTGGTATAAGTATTTTACTCTTTGGGTAGTCACTGACTCGAAAATCAGAGCGCAAGTACCATCGCCCGACATCATGAACCAGGCCTTAAAAAAGATTTAGTCAAAGGTGTTTTTTTAATATTGTAGGTGGTTTATTTTACCCGTTCACTGTTCGCGTCCAGCGCCGACGTAGCTTCGTCCAGCAGCAAGAGTCGCGGCAACCTGACGAGAGCGCGCGCGATGCACACGCGCTGCTTCTGACCACCCGACAGCTGAGCGCCGCCAGAGCCTAGGTTTGTGTCGTAACCCTGGAAGAAAAAGCAAAAAACAGAACTGTTAGAATACCTCTTTGAATTGATGCAAACTTAGCAATATATTCCTTCCTATAGTGTCCGGTTGGTTGCAATAGGCTTACTCATATGTAAGCTTACCTACCTGAAAAGTGTAATTTAGTTTTAAATTACATACCATAGGAAGAGAAGATATGAAGGTGTGTATGTTTGCTGCTTTAGCGGCTTCTATGATCTCGTGCATGGTGCATTGTCTGGAGTTGTCTCCGTATGCAATGTTCTCGGCGAGCGTGCGGTCGAACAGCACCGGCTCTTGTTGTACCACGCCTAGCTGACGTCGCAGCCGCGGCAGCGTCAACGACGAGCGGTTGTCAAGGCCGTCCAACTCCTGGTAGGGCAAAGTTAAGCGGGCATTATTACTGGCATACCAATAGTGATTATAATTCTCTTAGGGTCGGTACATATCTGACGGAAAATGCGTCAGTGCGATCGACGCACTAACGTATCATCGGTTGAGTGTGAAAGGTTGAATGTTTTGTCATATAATTGTCTGTTCTGGAGTTACACGCCCGATAACGCGACGCATTTTCCGTCAGATATGTACCGACCCTAAATACATTACATTTTATTTTACGGCTGCATCTCATATTTTCATTAATAAATTTGTGAAGTGCACCAAAGACGTAAAGAGCACTATTCAGAGCTTATTGTGTGTCAATTTACGCCTGCCAACTATGGTGCAATTTCACAAAAAAGATGTACAGGTACTCATTAAGGGTTCAGTACAATGACGCTTACCGAACCCTGTGAAACTGCCAAGGTACTGTAGTGCTTCGAGCAAGTTTGCAGAAGCGATGATTCCTGATTTTTACGCCATTATGAGGTCGAGGGTCGCAACCTTTTGGAAAAGTCTGAGACGCTCCGGTAATAGCATTTTGAGGGTTGTCTCGTGCAACCTAGCAAGCCCTATATTTGTACACTGGATTTCTGTTCACCTAAGCGGGAACAAATGACGGAAGAATGAATGTTATTTTTGAAGACTGGGTACCACCTATACATACCTCCATGTTATAAATTCTTGATTGATTTTATTGATTTTTTTTTAATGATTTTTTAATGATTTTCACTGTTGTTATTATTTTATTTGTCTCAATTTATTATTATTGTTGTATAATATGTGTATTTTGACTGCAAACACAATTTATATTATTTTATTGTTAACTTAACAATAACATAATAACTTGACACTGATCTCAAAAAACACGCAAGATAATTTTAATTCCGCGGATTAATTACCCTGGCGCTTCCTCCGTATGCCTATCAAATTGTTTTTTGAATAAGTATGTAAACTGTAAAACATTTACTTTGTTAACGATAATGTTTCTAATCACAGCATCATATTATAATATTTCTAATCGACACTGAATGTACTGTAGGTATAGATACCTACACGAACAGTACGGTTGCCATCGTTAATCTTAGGTACGGCCAGCTAAATTATTATGTGCAAAATTTTTGCATGATGAAGGGGGTATCCTGTTACTTTTCTTTTGGTCAAATAAACTTTTTTCTTATTTTGGACATTCAGAAAAAATAGTGTTGTTTGTTAGCCACTATCCCCGAGCTACCAAACTGTCGTGTTAATAATAATAACCTACTTATGCATGTACGTGACTGGACTATGGCTAGAAAGAAGTCTGCATGCTGCATTCTTATTCACAAAATAAAGATCACATTCAATCAATTTAATCAGATAAGGAGGTGGTACCTATCCGTGAAACAATAATTAACACTATTCTTCGCAGGGTGGTTTATTATCGGGAGATTTTTTCGGTACATTCGAGGATGGATCTTTTTAGGGTGGACCCGGTTTTGAGTCGGATTTTTTTATTCTAATTTCTCGTTCTCTTAGCCGGCGTTCTCGTTCAAACTCTTTCATCCTGATCACATAGTCTTCCATTTCACAAGTAAGATAATCATGTCTTTCTTGGCTACAGTTGATCACTACAGGCCAATGTTTGTAGCGGCAGACTTGATACATCAGCAACAAATCAGAACAATAGTCTTGGAACTTGGGGGGAATTTTAGCAGAATCAAGTTGGTCTTTGCTGGCGGCACCTGGGCGACGTTTTCGTCTGTACGTGAATCCTTTTTCACTTGAGAACGTAGGTTCATCGTTCATTTTTAAACCCAGGTGCATGACGTTCGCTGTGCCCAAAACTGCTCCCATATTTGCGAGAAAACGGTATGTTATGAAATAATGAAGATTCTTTACAACAGTCGAAGTGTAGCAAAGTTTAAAAATTAAATCTAAATTACTTAAAATAAGATATTTTTTTTCTCGGAACTTGTTCTATTTGACAAATTTTGTCAAAACATAAATTCAAGGTAGACCAAAGAGTAGAATTCTTCGCCCCAACAAAACAATTTATTTATGTGTTACTTAGTCTTAATTTTCACTCGCTTTAAAATCAACAAATAGTGGAGTTTTTGAGTTGGAAAATTAGTGACGACACAGGTTGCCTTAGGCTAACCGCACACACAAAATAATATTGACAATAAAGTACGTATTGTCAATAATGTGCGGCCTGTATTGCGGTATTGTTCACTATTATTGTGGATATCCAGAAATTCTGATTTTGTCACGCCAATATCAGGAGGAGGCAGGGGCATTTACAATAATACTGTCGTGTGCGGACACACGGCAATAATGAATGAATAAATCACGGCTGCGGAGCGACTGAGTCCGATTGTTCCATGAAATATTGCCAATAATATTGCGTAGTGTGCGGGACCATAAATTGATGAAGATTTTTGACAATCTTGCATTGACAATATTATTGTGTGTGTGCGGCTAGCCATATGATGCTCTGTGCTTCGCCCTGTGTAGATGCCATTCATGGCAGCAAATACTGGCAGCTTTGAATATTTTTACGGCTATCTCATGGAAATACTAAGTTCCTAGGGCTACCTGCTTACCTATTACATATATTAATAGCTTTACAGCATAAATATCAGCTGTACAAGAATCTTCTGGCGCGTGGCAAAAATCGGAACTAACATCTCCAAAAAAATGAATGACTTATGACTCCATATTTTTTTTTCCTATAAATTTCATAGAACGATTTCACAAATATTTACCAACAGCACCCCCAGTTATTGTCATACGAGCGCCAAATGGCCCTTGTGCCTCTGTACCCAGTAAAGTGGACATAGATAGTCCGCTTGCTCAACACTTGATTCGCTGTACTTACCTACAAGTAAAATTTGTTTATATCCCTCGTTTTCCTACAGGCACCTCGAAACCTACGTAAGACTACCTACTTAGTCTTCAACGCCTTTTTTCAGCGTTATGTAACAAAGTCAACACACAAAATGCTTTGCAAAAGGATATAAGTTATGTGTTTTTGTTAATTGCGTGGTCGAGTAGGCCAAGTTGTCAATTACATACCAACAGGTATGAAGCAATCTTACAAGCTATGGACTACGAATCTCCTTAAGAATGAAGAGGATTGCTATTGTACATGAGTTAAGGTGGAAGCACAAAAAGCATATCAAGTCAATATTAAAGCATATCGCAAATCATATTTAAATCAGCATACAACCTGCCACTGACCTGAAAATAGCAAAAAATGTAAGAAAATTTCAATTTTGCGGGCTATAGTGTCGCTTTCACCTTAAATACCGTCTCTGTTGACGTGCTGTTTATTTAATTGAAAATTGTTTAACGCACGTAGTATTACCAGGTACGAACACAATAAACGCACAGATGTGGTAGAATCAGCGCAGCATGTCTTCTTCCATACTTACTTCTCTATTACCTACTCGTCATTTCATCAGTCACCTCTCAAGCCATTTCATCGTTCACACAGTCCATCCATCATTACTTTGGTCTTTTAATGATACTCACAATTTTTCCGGAGTCAGGGTCGTAGAATCTCTGCAACAGTTGCAGTACGGTGGATTTGCCGCAGCCGGATGGGCCAACTAGCGCCACTGTCTTGCCAGCATCCACGTGCAAGTCAATTCCTCTGAGAACCTTCTGATGTTTTCGAGTTGGGTAGCTAAATTCGACATCTTTTAAAGTGAAGTTGCCAGTCGCGGCCTGTAAAGTTAGATTATTAATTGACTTAAAATATAGAGAGTACCTAAAGAGAAATGATAAGTTTCTGTTAATAATAATTTAATTCTGCTCACAGCTACAAAGAAAATATTAAGATTATTATCAATCATGAAAGTTGAATGTACACTGCACTTATACAGTCACTTACAGGATATCTTCCGTGATTTTTTTATGATTTTGAGCTCTCAATATTTCGACGCCTGTTGCAAGCGCCATGATCGCGGGTTGACAGCGTCGAAATATCGGGAGCTCAAAATCATGAACAATCACGGATGATATCAGTAAGTGACAGTGTAAGTTTAGTTTTAAACAGTGAAAGCTTAAAACAGTGTGTGATACACTGCTAATTTATTTTTATCTAAAAAATACGAGTATCTTGTCTTGCCTACTAATAAAATACTATTCTTAATTAAAATATTCACCCAATCTTTATTATCGGTGACTCCTTCTTGTGTTTTGACGACGGGAACTCTGTGGATCAATCCCAATATCCGTGCTGCTGAGGTTTTGGCGGAATTGAAGCTCGGTGCGTATACCAGTGTCTGGCCAAGCATGTACGCTCCGAACATGACACACTCTGTAACTCTATAGAAAGGATACAAATTTCGCAAAGAATTTAAGCCACAACAACACTTAGAAACAGTTGGCTGATCGTATTTACCAGTAATTAGGTTTTGGAGGTCATATAGGCAGGTACCTACTCTATGTAATTCAGCTGCATCCAGTTAGAATGGAAGCCGGCATTGCCATCATTGGGGAAAGGGTGGCCACATTATAATGACTTTTATATCATGCCACTTTACAAAAGTGGTTTCGTTAACCGAAAAAAAACAAAGGATACTTACAAAAGAACAATTTTGTATTCCACCTCTCCCTTGGACACGAGAACAGCTCCGTAGACGGTCGCGCAACAGAAAGCTATCAGGGGCACGTAGAGACCCATTCCAAGCACCACTCCTCGCCACCGAGACTTAGAGGCCACTGCCGCACAGGCTGACGTCAGAGATTCTCGGAACTTTTCCAAGAATACAGTCTCAATACCTGTACAAAAATTATTCATGTTAATAAAATATTCAATTGGCGTTTAGGATAGGTTTGGTGCATTCTTATCTCCTGCTCCTTATTACGTAATTCATGGGATCCCAAATATACCGGATAACTAGGTACCATTTACTTTGGAATTACCCTAGTAGGTACCTACTTCTTTTAAGGAGGATGCGTTAATGTAGCCCGCAAAATTCAAAATTTCTTACGTTTTTTTCGACGACTATTTCATGAAAAAGCCATTCAATGGGATTGATCGAACTTAAAGGGTTGTATTGATTGATGATTTTAATGATTATAACTGTGTAAAGCCATATTTGTTACGGTCGCGAATCATATTTTAAGCATCATACAACCTGACATTGACCTGCAAATAGCAAAAACGTAAGAAGATTTGAATGGCGCGGGCTACCCTGGCGCTTCCCCCTTAACCTTTATTGTTAAGTCTTCCAGGTGTTATACTCGGTGTTCAGCATTACTTACGATATACAATTTAAGATACTATCTGCTCACCTAAACTTTGTACAGTTTTGATGCTCACAACTGCTTCTGTTGCTACACTAGTCGCAGATTCCATGGCTGCTCGCTCGTCGGCTTGAGATTTTCGTGACATGACGCCTTCTAGCCAGATGCTCCCAATCATCTACAAATTATATGGTCGCGGTGATTTGAAATTGCAAATATGTTTATGTGCATTATGTAAAACTGATTTATATAATGTTAAGTTTTCTTACAATTGGTAAAAATGCAGTTGAAACAAGAGTTAGTTTCCAGTTGAAAACTAATCCCATGATGACTCCAATGACTACAGAGCTCACGCCCTGTAGGATGAGACCAATTCTGAGGCCGGTAGCACCTTGCACCTCTGCTGCGTCTCCACTTAATCTGGCACAAATCGCTCCAACGGTGTTGCTTTCTTTGTCGTAGTATCCTATTTCCTGTTGGACAAACATAGGAAATGTTGTTTTTATTCTTATAAAGAAAGAAGAAGTCTTGATATTAACATAGGTAGTATGTACCTGTCTTAGCAAGGCATTAAAGTATGACCCTCTCAATCTAGTAGTCATCCTTAAACCAGCCGTAGTGAAAGTTGTGCTCTGAAGACACATGGAGACACCAGCAACCGCTGCCACCACCACAAAGAGTCCAGCATACAAATCACCTAAGAACTTCAGCTCATCACGATCCGTCATTACGAATATCTGAGAAAGAAAGAAAAATCAGTGACGGGAAATGCACATCCTAAACCACTCGACCTATACTTGATTTTTTGCGTTAGAGTCCTTTCCTGTAACGAAGGTAGGCATTAAGGAAGTATCTTTGAAAATATATCCCCATATCATGTTAAATGGGGAAAGTTCCAAGTCATTTTTCGGATGGGAAATCACATGTGGCACACGGCTTGTCTTAAAAACATTACGAATAGGTATGTATGCAACTTGATAATATACATATATTGAAAAAAGAACTTACGCCACTGGTGAAGCCGAAGAGTAGAGCAAAGACAGGAAAGCAAGCGCCTTGAGTAAACGCTGCTATCGAACCAACAGTGATGTAAATCCATTCTGGGGCATTTAGCTTTAATATTTCCCATCCGCTCACATCTATGATTTCCTGCAAAATAAAAATGTTATTAGAGACCACCATCATCTAGATGACAAAGGTCAACCAAATGTAGGATATATGTCATCAACGCAATTCCCGAATGTTTAAACAGATGTAGGGTCTAATAGAACAGCCACATTTCATCAGTTTCGTTTAAGTCATGGAGAGTCTATTGCCAATTCATCAACCAGTCACAAATCCAGACTCCAGACTGCTACCGAGAAATTTCAGATGGATAAACCCAGTAACAATGCCCGACCTTGGAACCGAAGCCAAGACCACATGCTCAGACTCAGCAATAGTGCTAGCAACCACTATAGCAACGAGACAGTTAAAAGGAATATGAAAAATACAACGTACCTCAACTTCTTGATCTTGTTTGTCAGTGTCTGGGTTATACATGAAGCTCTGAATGCCGATTGACAAGGCTGAAGTGACGGACCCTCGAGGAGTTTGCATCCATTCGTGAGATTCTGTTGGGAGAGGTTATTATTAATAGCCACTGACGGTAAGGTACTACTTTTGATATCATTGTTTCAATTATTTTAAACCGTGCACAGTGCGGTTTGCGTTGTAGCACATCGTTTAAGAAAAAGTTCGGTTTTGTAGTGTTGTCCGTCATTCATATCTTTTTGTAACATTCTCCAGTACCAGTACCATATTGTATATCGTCTACCTACCCACTACGGAATTCTGTTTGTTAAGTCGAGGTCTTCGGTCGTCTCGCTTCTTCTCGTTACGGACTACGGGAACGTTGATAGCTCCTTCTTCTGCTTCGTCTTCCAACAACTCGGGCAACGGTTCAGGCTCATCCGGTTTATTCGTGGTTACCAGCTTATAGTAGAAACCTGTATTTTAATACTCGTTAGCATTGTATTAGATTATTGGCTGAAAACTACGCAGAACAAGTATAATGTTTGTCTCACCTTTTTTTTTCATGAGTTCGTCATGGGTTCCCTGTTCTACAATGACTCCCTGATCCATACAAATGATACGGTTCGCATTCAAAATCGTTGATAACCTGTTATCAAGCAGACATTCATTTATTTATAACTAGATAGCGGCCCGTCCCGGTTTCGCACAGGTAGGTGGAAATAATAAATATAACATATAGGGATAATGTAGCATTATAGTGGTGAAAGATTTTTTGAAATTGGTTGTTCAGTAGTTTTTGAGTTTATTCATTACAAACATACAAAAATAAAATCTATTATTATCAGTGTAGATTGAAAACAGTTCAGCTTTTATTAAGTATTTCTTGTACCTCATTAGACCAGAGTCTGGATTTGTGCTCGGTTAAAACACCTCGGGGATTACAGGCGTGATTTTACGTTATGTTCATGTAAGTACCTGTGTGAAACCATGATAGTTGTCCTTCCAGCGCTAGCTCTATCAAGTGCGGCCTGGACCCTTCGTTCGGAGTGAGGGTCGAGTGCGGAGGTGGCCTCGTCTAGTAGTAACACGGCTGGCTCGAGTAAAAGTGATCGAGCGATGGCAATTCGTTGTTTCTGACCACCCGACAAGGACGCCCCGCGTTCACCTATCACTGTATCGTAACCCTGAAATATAACATTCCAATGAAAAATCATGCTCTTTGCATCAGCTACATATTCAAGCGAAATGCATGTTGACATGGCGAGTGCGGGGAGTACCTAAAGCTTGCTTAGAGTATGCCACAAGTAATCATCTGAGAGTTACAAGTTCACAAGTAATCATCTGAGATCGTAAAAGGTTACAATATCTATAATCTACCGCGTCGTGGTACTCACGAAGCCCAGAAGTGACACAGGTCAGTTACTTTACAGGTTCACAAGTAATCGTCTGAGATCGTAAACGGTTACAATAAATCTTTTCTCCTATACAAACCTTAGGCAAATTCGTGATAAATTCATGCGCGTAAGCCATAGCCGCAACTCTCTGTACTTCTGGCAACGTTGCTTCGGGACAAGCAATGGAAATGTTTTCGAAAATTGTTCCATGGAATAATACTGGCTCTTGGCCCACAACACCTGGAAATCATCAGATATTATTGAGAACATACTTTAGGTAAAATCATTTTAGTGGATGAGTTATTGTGAAACTTTAGTGAAATCTGGTTGAACAATGTCCGTGTATATAAATAATATTTGTCATTACAAACATATGATGAGGAAGGCCGAATCGCACGTGACTAATAGTGATAAATAAATATAAATGTTGTTAGATGGAGAGTGAGAGGAAGGCCAAAGAAAAGATGGATTGTTGTGTAAGGAATGATTTTAAAGAGAATGGAATACGTGATAGCGTGATGGTTGACGTAAGGAACCATGGAAGAAAAAACGTGTTGCGCCAACCCTAAGTAATATGGGACAAGGACAGGCAGATGATGGGGACAAATACAAACCTAATGATGATCGGAGCCATCCTATGTTTAGATTCCTGAGCTCTTTCCCATCCAGCCTGACCGACCCCGAGTGAGGATCGTACAGTCGTTGTAATAGCTGCAATATGGTAGACTTCCCGCAGCCAGATGATCCGACTAGGGCTACGCATTCCCCTGCTTTTATGTTGAGGGAGAAACCTTTTAGAACCTGTAAAAGTAGAGATTTACAACTTCATTAGTTCATTGCTATTATATAATGCCGTCCATAAGGTGTTTATGGTGGCGTACATGATACCCTATGATTTATCATTTGAATGAAACTGTCCTCATAAAGGCAACACAATTTTGTGGTTATGAATGAGGTAAGATATAAGTCGGCTGCTACCAAATCCAGTTGGAACTTAGGCACAGTTTTCATAAGAGAACTAGGGCTTCAAGCCTATATAGAATTACAACTCATGTTCCAAGAAGCCACAAAGTAATATTATTGTCACCCAGTTTTTCCGCCTACAATAATAATTGCTTCCATGAACATACCTTGACATCAGGTCTTGAAGGGTAACTGAAGTGGACGTTTTCTAATGATATATTTCCCACTACTCTCCTTGGGGACACTCCTTGTGTGCTGAGGCTGTCTATCTCTGGTTCTCTCTCCAGCAGGTAGAAGATGCTGGCGGCCGCTCCTCGCGCTGCTGCGAATACCTCGACGTGGGGCACGCATAGCGTGATCGACTGTGTTGCCATGTACACGTTGAAGATCACCTGCGGATTAACTGACTTTGTAAATAGAACTTGCATTTATAAACTCACACCTTTTTTATCGTGGGGGTAGGCAGACACTATAGAACGCCACTTGCTACGATCCTGACATAGCTTGCCTCTTTTAGCTTTGCCAATCGTCTGCTCGTACACATGGTTTACCATTCGTGCGGCATTATATTTGGTTGAACCTATTGGTTACCTGAAGAAATATTGTTACGATCTACATGTTGTACTATGAAAATCAGTCAAGAAAGCATCTGAACTGAAATAAGAAGTAGGTATTGACTTCAGAAACTTACACTGAACACAATTCCGACGACATATCTCCGTTCCTCCTCTGGTTTGTCGCGGTCGTCCAGGACCAGTCGGATGCCGTACACCAGCCCGATGGCGTTCAGGCAATAGGTCAGGACCCAGTTGAAGCCGTTGCCCACGCCGGTGTACAAGCCTCGCTGGCGTCCGTACTGTTCTGCTGGCTCTAGTAACTCTCGGTATCTGAAACGGTAAATTGCGAATTTTAGATTTGTCGGACAAATATATTACCGAAATACATAAATATATTACAAATATATTATTATATAATATTATGTTCTGTGGTAATATTGAATGTTTTCTTAAATCTAGTTTTGTACTTCTAGACAGAAGTACTAAATAGCCAATTGTTTCTCTCTCTAAGAGAGGTCAAGTAATGCATGGCACTGTGCACTATAATTCGTTGGCCCAACACTTCGACGGATCCGTCGGTGGCAACGCAGAGGTCACTTTGGCCGCATGTTTTGGGGTACAGCGGGCAACAAATGGGGCAGGGACTTCTAGATGGAGCACTGAAAGTTGGTGGTCCAGATAGTGAGTGCGAGGAGTCAGGTCAGGTCATATAAAGGCACTGATTGTACTAGGCTCTTGTAAAATAATAGGTATGTATCTTATTGAACTGGTGTTGGGTGCTTAATAGATAGTAATAAAGTAAAGAGAACACTTCTGGAAGATAGCACTAATTAGACGGCCGAGTGAAGGTGATCAACAATGCGACGATTTACGGTTGCCTTTGTCGAAGATCGTAAAGTGGTAGACGTTAAGGAAATAAAGATTGAAATGAATGCCACAATGCTGATTAATAGTTTTAATCAGCATCGTGTAAAAACAATAATTGAAATTTATTAGAGAGGAAATATTTAGGAAGTTCTATCAAAAATTGAATAGCATCGAAAGAACGGTGGTAATTATCTGGGCTTTATGGGCGGGCGAGAAATCATTACTTACTATGTATATTGGACAAGGGGAAGATACAAAAAAAAGACGTTTTACTTTAAGTACAAAGACGATTATTACATATTATAACAAAATATGGATTACCTTCAACGTTCAAATATTGACATGTTGAATAAGTTTATGAAATAGAGACGTTAAAACATGTTTACGCGACAATTAAGATAAAGAGACAATATTATCGTAGCTTATCAACATATCTTTCTTTTATCAACTATGTAGTTGAAATACACTCGTCATGACAAAACTAGCGATTTCCTACATTAGAGTAAAGATGATGCTGTTCTATCACACTATATTTACAAACTGGTGCCTAGTAGTTTACATGGGTAAGTAGGTGCCTCTCTCTAATTTAATGTTCGGACAGGAAGATATACAGTGTGGAAGGGACACCGACGAAGCGAAAACGGTTCCCACGTATTCAGTACATCATTCTGAGCCCCCCCCCATCAATCGCTGAGGTGATTTTCGTAAGATTTATTATCACTGAGTCCCGGTAGCACTTTACTTACGCCTTTGCCTCCTTGTCCTCTCCGCCAAACGCTGCAACAGTCTTGATAGACTTCAGTATCTCCTCAGCATGCTTCCCCGCTTGACTGTACGACTCCAACTCACGTGTAGACGATTTCGTTTGATACTAGAACAAAACATAATCCCTCTTAAACCACTCAAGTGCCTTAGCTCGTTACAGATAGTTAAACGATTGTTTAGTTGCAATTAAAACGTAAGTCGACTTGATGATAAGTGTTAAAAATCTGCTGAGTTTTGCGCTTAAAGTAGATAGATAGGATAAACTTTATTGTTCACACAAAATTGTAGAAATTGTGAGAAGTTGTGAGGAGCTGACATAAGTCTGGCTCGATCGACTTTGGTCCCGGCTGTCAATAAGATCTTTGGCAGTAGTTTCGTGTAGTTAGAACCCGAAAGTCTGACAACCAGTCTTACCAATGAGACAAGAGGTATCTACGTATTTTATATATGATACCCCTTAAGTAGTTGGGCACAGTAACTGGGTTGCGGAGGTCAGACAGCCTGACGCTCCATGTAAAATACTGGTATTCAGCTGCATCCGGTTAGCCGGGAAGCCGACTTCAACATAGTTGGGAAAAGCCTTGGCAGATATGATGATGAAAATTCTAGATATTGTACTGTAGAGATTGTTGTTGTAAATATTCTTTTGAGATAAGGTAGGCGTAGAAGGTATAAGTAACTACCCAGCAGGCAGCAATTGCCGGTTATGATTATTCAAGGCCATTAACCTAATAGGGCTTGAGTCTTGTCATCAACTAGGGACAGTTTAATCTAGTGGTCTACTTAATAATGGCAAGGTGTGTGAAATTCCCAATCGAAGTACCTTAAAAAACAGAGTAGGGGGTGGAACCCAAGAACTCACGTCAAAAGTAGTATTGTTCGGCTTCAGCCGCATACAATGATCTCGTTGCCGTAAGTATACCGATTAGATAAGAGCTGTTCAGGAAATTAACGACAGTACTAAGGAAGAGTGTATTAATACCTGTTATTAGGAAATTGTATTAAAACTTCAAGCAACTCTTAATACTTGAGTGTTTACATTGTTGAGATAAGCCGGCTTATAAACATTCTGCTTTTTATTATGATGACTGAGCACCGCTATTACACAAGTTACAGTAAATCTTTTTCGTTAAAATGTAGACTTATCAACTGCTGTCTATTCTATAGAGATTTATTCCCTCTACGGTGATTCCTGTGTCGTCAGATTTTGATTTTACGTATAGTTATTATAGTTAACTAAGTTATCTAGAGATAGCAAGAAATCTTAAATCTTCAAATCTTTACCGCAAATACATTCCTGTAATGTACCAATGAAAGCATGTGACAAATGACAATCGTGTAGATACCTACTAGTTATGTACTCGTCCACGTGGGTATGGTAACCAGGGACAATTATTATGTACTTACATTGGACAGGTACACAGAAGCCGCGACAGAGAATGGCATGACAGAGATGCAGGCGAGCGCAAGTTCCCACCCCAATGGAATAGCCACTCCGATACTAATGAGCGATGTGCCCATCAAGTTTCCAACTACCGCTAACTTCTCACTCATGCCATCCTTTAGCTTCATCAAGTTTCTGCAAAATAATAGACACGTCAGTATAGGTTAAAGATAGAGATGGGATTAAGAGTAGAGGAAGAGTAAAAAAACGATGTTCGCATTGTAGGAAAGTTGATGCGCTCTTAATCACTGAAATAAACTGAGAAAACGAACAGCAGAATCTAAAAATGTTTCCTGTATTGTGGTCCATACAATGTTGTACCAAAGTATAAAAAAAAAAACATTTATTTCAGACGAAGGAGTCCATAAGCAAGGCAAAGTTGTTAGCAACAAGAAAAAGAAAAGTAAAAGTAATGTGTCTGTGATGTGTGAGTCAATAAAGTAATGTTGAAGGATTTTTGCTATGCGGTCCGGCCCGCTGCAATCTGCGTACGGGTGACGCAACCCCGACTAGAACCCAAATACCCGAATAGAAGAGTCACCGTTATCATTTATTATTTATTAATGATATACATATATTTACAGCCAGACAATAGGTAGACATTCCAAAAGAAGGCTTTCTGAAAAGGCCTTTGTTGTTCGGGGGTTAGGTTTTTGTTGAGGTTGTCTAGAAAGGGCTGTAGGTCGGCTGATCATGCTGATAGATAACACAATGTTTGGCAAAGTGAATGTGGTATTCTCAATAACAAACGTTGAAATAAAGTAGGAAAGTTTGGAGAAACTCACTCAGACATCTTCGAAGCCAAATTAAACTCGTTGTCCGTATCGAACCAGGCCATGTCTTGGCGAAGAACAGCCCTCAGAAACTTCATTCTTATTGTTGTGATCTGTGTACAAAATGAATACTTAGGTACTTACTGTTGCTTTAAACTAATATTGTGTCTGTTAGAGACATCGACGCCCAAACTATTACCAAGTAGCACAATATGATTATAGATCCTCAGGCAGGCGTTTTCGTCGGTTATTAAATTAAAAATCAGCCTTTTATACAAAAGATATAGTAAAATATTTAGTTTGCCTGTCGATGGCCGTACGCCCTCAATTTCAGAAGAAATTTCTGTAAGAAATCACAAGGATTCTTGAGAGAACCTATTGAAACCTTATACGATGTACCTACAATATTATGTTTCAATAAGGAACGGCATCTAAGTAGGAACATGTTTTGATAGGTTACAGCTTCCCGCTTTCGTTTAAAATAAGAGAGAACCGACATACTTGAAACTGCAGACCATCAGCTGATAAATGATATAAGTATAGCGCCACACAGTGGGGTTTCCTGAGAGGTCACGTGCCAATTGATTTCAAAGCAAATTGTATGATCATTACGGAGGTTAAAAAAAGTGAACACTTATACACTTCTCTGGCATCGTTATTGCTGATATAATATAACGTTGTCTGCTCATCGCGATATACATATAAAGCGATATAGTTATCATAATGAGTGTCTTCTAACTCTACGAGAGGAGTTTTGTCTTTGTTAGACGCGTGTCACAATCAAACACATGCTAGAACAAGCCTTATTTATTTTGTGAACAGTTTATAATTAATATATGTTGTGTAAAATCATGAAAGACACACGGAATTATCTTAAGAAGATATGGAAGTTACTTTGTCTGCCAGCCTTTTGGACAGGTTGTCATCAAGTTCTCACACTGTATAACCTATTTATAGAACTAACCACAACGTTGTTCCAGCTGGACATTTTACAAATCATTATACTTACTTTGGTTTGCCTGTGTCATACGTATGGCAGAAGAAGCATACTCATACCTGTCTTAGCGCACTCCAGCTGATGAAAACCACGGCCACAGTACAGCATACGAGAGAGATCCCGATGGAGATGAACGTGCCGATCAGCATGGCTATCGCATCGTCCACCAGAGCCGCCATGTTTTCATCGTAAGTTGCATTAAACCTGCAGAATGGGTCAGAGTGGTGATACATGTAATCGTGTTTCTAGATATATTGACTTGTTATTGAGCTGTTGAATGCAGCTAGATATCGAAAATTATCACACAGGAACGTCGTACCAGGATAAAATCCTAATTTTATCGAAATCTGATAAGGTGCGAAATGAAAACCGACAGACAGAGTTAATTTCACAATAGTATGGATAACCTTGTAACAAGATCTTAAATAATACATTACTCACAATCTCTTCCCACCTCCGAATAACGACAGGAGCGGCAAATGAGTGCTCATTTGCCCCTGGAAACTAGTGCGTTCCACAAACGATGTGCTCAGTTCCCCAATCTGAACCAGATTGTAGGCTATGCCGCCGCCGCTGATAGCTGCTAAAAATATGCCCAGAAATGTTGCCAACACTTCCAGACATGACCCGTATCGAAACTGCAAGAGAAGTTATTAAACGAAATGAGAAATAGGACGATTTTGAAAGCGAGATGGCCACTTTCAAAATCGTCCTGTTTCTGCGGTAATAGTGCTCGCAAATATGGTCGAACTTTACAAAAGGGCTTACTCTGAAATCGATGTTTTTATCTGATATTTCATAAAAACAAACATTAGATAGGTTACTACGCAATTTAAATTTATGAAACAAATGTGTCGCATAGTAGGTACGAATAGGCAAGCAAAGAATAATGTAACTCGAGTACGTCTACATAAGTATGATAAAGTTATAAAACATTTATCTCTTTCCGGATTATTATAAAGAAAAGTTTAGAACTTTTACTTTTTGTAATGGTCCGGACATAGACACAAGAAAACTCAAGAAAACCCTGAAAACTTGGCACACTATATGTTAGGTATAGATATGTTAATATGTGCTGTGTTGTGTGTAGATATGTTAATTGGTCCTATTATATTTAAAAGGATGATGAACATAACAAATAAAAGTCACCGACTTTTTTTTGGAAGGGGGTATTTTTTTTTTGGCAAAGTAGTTTTTATTTTACCCTTTTTAGTTCTTATTGATACTTGAGAAATCCTTGTCAAGTATCAATTTTACATTCGAACGAGAAATTATTAGCACATCATGCTTATAGACAAAGAAAAATGCATATTAAGGAGTGCAAAGTTAATAAAAATTATATGGAACCAACTCGCGAGCTTCCTCTATCAAATGAAAAAAGAAAAACTTAAATCAGACCAGTAACCACGGAGAAATCGGTGAACATAAAGGAAAAAAAGATGCTGATGGAATACTTAACCCCCTTCTTTTTCAGAAGTCGGTTAAAATCAAGTATAGAGATTATTTTGTGAAAATTCGTTCCAGGATTGTGCAGGTAATAAACATCGGCAATAATGCTTACCATGTAACTAAAACTACATGAGTAAGTATAAGCCTGGACGCTAAACACATCCCAAGTTTAAACGCAACCTGCGTTTCCACTAATTTGTGATGTGTGGAATACCCGCCAATAGCATCGCTTCATTTCCTAGCCTTGGAAAGTGAAGTTCTGGAAATGGTGTCAGCGGAGGCGAGGTCTTGTACTGCATATAAAACTACGACCCGAGAAATAAGAGGCAAGCGTGCGAAAGATGTGTGCATGTTGTTTCGTATTAATGTACAAGATCGGTTAATTGCACAGCTGAGTCCGCTACGCATAATTCACGCACTAATTAGCTAACACAGTCATACAGGTGTGATGAAAAGAATCGCACCGGATTCATCTCCGCTATTACACCTCCTCGGACTTCACAGATCAAACACATCCAAATAATCTTAATACATGTTGCGTAGTAAAATTACAAAATATCCTAATACTTACTATTTGCAGGAAAGATATTTTGAGTTCATTGTCCTCCACAGGGCTGAAAAGAAAATGTTTTTATTAATATTGTGCAATATTTATCAGCCATGACTTTACACGTAATAAAAATTAAGCTACTAATAAAATAAAAACAATAAAAATAATAAAGATAGCAGTACAGACTACAGTAATAGCTTGACACAATTATTATGTTGTTAGTCTGTAACTCTGTATATGTCAGAGCGTTGAATTGGGAAGTACAATCAACACAAATATTACCAAACAAACAAAAAGAAAACGTCCATAAACGTATTCAATTGTTTTTCATGAACATACAAGATAACACAAATGATTCTCACGTGCGAGATCTTTTACAACCTATGGTTGTAACCGTCAATAAGTCTAACCGTCTCATGCCGTAAAGCCGTTATCAAAGTTATCAATGCAGATCGACTGTAGGCATGACTATGTATTCAGCTATTTTTGTGTTCAAAAATCACTCTTCCGGCTTTATAATAATGGGTTGAATCAAGCGACATTTCGAAAGTTAGAATTTGTGCACACATTCGTTTTGTATTAAAGATTTTTTACAAAACGAATGTGTGTTACAGACTGTTTTCAAATTGCATAAACGAATTAAACATGTATGCGTTGAAGATAATTCAGTTCTGCCTTTTAAAGGCATTTTTTGGCGACACTTGGGGAAGGCCTATGTCTAGCAGTGGACGTGTTTCGGCTGAAATGATGATGATGAATGACAGTGTAGTGAATAAAAGAAAAGAGTATTAGCATATTTAAACAGAATTCTACGTAAGTACCGAACTTTCTAGACTGACTGCGCCAATGTTATGTACCTACACGTCAATAAAAGGCAGAGATCTGGTAACGACAGATTTATTGAAAACTTGAATCAACCCACATACGTTTATTATCGAAGTACCGACATAACATTTTTATAGTTATTTAAAAATGTTATGTCGGTACTTCAATAATAAACGTATGTGGGTAAAAGTTTTAGTGCAACTACAAAAAAGATGTAGAAGTGTTACAAACTTTGTTATAATTAAACACATTTTATTAAAATAACTGGATTTAATCTTATGGTCCAATTTATTTCACCCGAAACGAAAATCGCAATACAATATCAAACGACAATAATTTCGTAAGCACGTTATTGATAAATAAAATAGTCTACACATTAACAAATTAAGCGGAAAAATGGCTATAACTACAAAAGTTTATTGTATAGCCTTATATTTTTTGAACTAATGTGAACTTACTTAAACATATTTTATATTTTCAGAACAAAAATTATACTCTAAACACAATAAATATATGCACAGCGACAATGTTAACTTTGATATCTTTAAAGCCCATTTTATCAGTTTTCGTTAAGTGGCACTTAAACGCTGCTTAAATAACGCAGTCCAATTTATAATCGTTTTATCAAATGCATTTATCAATTATTAATCGATGGCAAAACTAAATTTACATTTCAATTTCAATGTAGGTGACGTGTCGGCTACTTACTAGGCACAACAAAGAAGATTACCTCTTTCTAATATTTTCCACCTAGATCATGAAAGTTAGAAGACTGAAAATTGATGAGCTCTAGCCTTTAAAATTTACAAGTACATTTTGGGACCAATTTTAGTCCCACCACACAACATGTAAATCTCAGAAACGAATTCGGAACTCATTTAATATAGTTAAACTACTTGATGATAATCTTGATGGAACAAAAAGTTTAACCATCATAACAAAGATCAATGTAAATTATTATTGCCTACGATCAATTTAATTCGCTCTAAGTATACTTACGTGGTATCAATTTTGTTCATTCGCATAGTTAAAACGCAAGAAATGTTGTTATCGCAAGTTTTCATCTATTTAATGACTGTTTAAAAGCTTTCACGGTTTAAAACTATACTTATACTGTCACTTACGGGTTATCTTGCGTGATTGTTCATGACTTTGAGCTCCCGATATTTCGCCGCTGTTGCAAGCGCCATGATCGCGGGTTGACTAGAAAATGCGGGTGGATGGAAAATAAATTGTTAGGAGCAGACAAATCTGTCTACCCTCTTTATTTGTCTTTTGCTAAGCGCACTACTGGAACTCGATACTAAGTCACAGTAAAACACACTCACAGGATCACCAGGTTTTGTGGATTTTTTTACGATGCCGGCATATACTTTTGAGCACACTGCCGTGACTTAATGTCGAGTTCCAGTAGTGCGCGTAGCAAAAGAAAGAAAGAGGGTAGACAGATTTGTTTGCTCCTAAAAATGATTCTCCAATCAACCCGCGAAAATGGCGCTTGCAACAGCGTCGAAATATCGGGAGCTCAAAATCATGAACAATCACGGAAGATATCCCGTAAGGGACAGTATAAGTTCAATTTCAATGTGTCTAGAGTAGACAATTCCGGCAAGTTTAAAATTCTGATGGAACATTTTAAAATGATTTTGTTAGTGCCTTTATAATCGTTTAAAAATAATGACTGTCCTTTTGAGATTAGTAAGTTTTGAGAGCTGCACACTGTCTTAATTAAAATTAATAAATCGGTAAAATGTTGTCTATTATAAAAAAAAAAAAAAATATTAGGGATGCAAGAACCAAGCTACAAGATTTAATAACAATAGTGTTATTATTTGAAAAAATTAAGCACCGATTTAGGATATTAAGTAAATTAACATAAACAAAAGATATTCGCTCAGCCTGACTGTCAATACTTACTTTTCTTTTTTTCCTTTCTTTAATCCCATGTTGTCTGATTTTTTCGTGCTTTTATTTAGTTAATTTAATGGCCACTATTTAAATTAAATGGTGGCGAATCAGAGTCTGCGCGCGAGCCGCCGCAGTGTGTCGTGAGACATTTAAGTGATAACTAACATAGGCGCATCATCCACATGTGTTTATATATTCATTAAACCGTGGTGTTATCTGCGACAATTAAACCGTCGCAGAAAGCAATTAAATTTCAATTATATTTGTTTAGGTAGAATGACTTCACTTGTTTGCTTAGTTTTAAGCACTGAATGTAGGAAATACCACAAATACAAGAAATTTCCTGGTGACGATCTAAATTCACTTTCCTCCAATCCTTCAACCTTTATGATTCGTACCCGCGTAAACTAGGTATACATAGTAGGTTGGGCAGTGGGCTACTACTAAACAAATAGCTACGGAGCTGACTATCCAGGGTTAATAACAGGATGTCTGGTGAAGGTTTGTCTTAGGAATTCGGCGTCGCTCGTGAAGGCGTATAATGCCCCTATGGTCACGAGACCAACAGGACAGCTAGATGCGACCACGATTCGATAGTTCTGGTGAGCCTGGGTTAAATTCCCGGTTCAATCGAGTGTTATTGAGTTTTTCCATTAGCCATTTGTCAGAAGCAGCCCGGGGCTTGGAAGTTGGTGATGTGATGCAATTCCAAATGTCACAAAAGCTCATCTTGCAAGAATAAATAATTCTAAACTTAATAACTTTCTTGCACAGTCCTTAATTATTATATATTTCTGTTGATTTTTCTCAGTTTACTCATTTTTAAACTATTGTTTTTATCAAAATAAAAATAGGTAACCACCGATGTTATTACATTTTTAACTGTTTATTTTTTAACAACTATGTTCAATAGTTTATTTTTTGTTAACTTTTCATGAAAATTTTGTAAGTTTAATTTCATTTAATAAACAAAAACACTACAGTTCTCCTATTTTATTACTTAGCCCCAGATAGGGTGGGCATTATTCATAATGGCCGGAAAAAGTGATTAATCATGCTGTTTTAATCACATTGCCCAATTGAGCCGAACATTATGAATACAGACCGGCCATTATTAATAGTGCCCGGACTTATCAAATTGCCCGTAACATTTATTATATAACTTCGATTTTGTCGCACAGCCTCACACGGGTATGCAGACATGCAGTAGGTAAGAATTGATTGAGCCAGAGCGACAAAGATTTCAGTTAACATTTTTTAGTTATCACAATATGTCGTAGGTTTTTAAATATCCAGATAAGTTTTCCCACTCGCGCTATGATCATATCTGTATAATAATGCCAAGATAACCGCTGATCAACAATTATACCTAGGTAAATATGAGTTACTTTATATTATCACATTTTTACAAGAGTAGTTTGTGCTAGATATACAGGGTGAATTTTTGAAGTGGGCGTGGATGGTCAAATCAATATTCCTAGCCAGGAATCGAACCCATTGATTTTGGAAAAAAGCTCACTGTACTATTACTATTACACCATTCGATAGTGTCGCCAATAAGGATCTAATTCTGGGAAGTAATGACATATGGCAAACTTAAGGAAAATCTTAAATTTTATGTTTTTTCGTATTTTATATGAATATCCTTGATTGGTGACACCCGCAGCGCAGTCGATCTTCACAATAATTATTATGTTCTAATTTCAATATTATTGAAGTTTCGTTCATTACCTACTAACTGTTTCATACTGTTATGTGTTTTATAAATAAACTCTTTCCTTCAGTTTGCCGTATGTCATTAATTCCCAGAATTTGATCCTTACTATCGACACTATCCAATAGTGTAATAATACAGTATGTATTTTTTTTTCCGACATGAATGGATTTGTTTTGGTTTTCATCAAAATCGGGCTCGAGACTCCTTTGAGTATTTTCCGCTATTCCTCATAGTTTCGGATTTGGCCATCCACGCCCACTTGAAAAATTCACCCTGTAATATGACAAGTGTGGATTTTGAGAGTTACGTTAGGTCCAGGTTGAGTGTTCTTGTAGATTGTAAATGCAATTTATTTTGTCTTAGAAATATTTAGTGTAAGATGTGAGTTCACCAGTTAGCAGTCTTGGAACGACCCTTTTCAGCAGATTGATATACGGATTCCCATGTATCACCAGAGATAACAATTGCAGTGTCATCTGCATATGAGAAAACGTGACCATTATCTAGCAACATTTTGTAGTGGTGGTTTAGGAACTGCTCCCCGATTCATGATAAACCAAAATCAGTTAGGCAGCCTCACCGCCTTGGCACTTGGAATGGACGCGGCCTAAATAACCAACCTGGAAAATTCCAGATAATAGAGAGTGAAATAAAAAGGAAGAAAGTCACTATCCTCGGACTCAGCGAAACACACTGGAGAAAGTCGGAATACTTTTCAACTGACCAGTTGAATAAAGTGTACTTTTCAGGACCTGAAAATGAAAGCTCTAATGGTGTTGCCTTCGTGGTACCACTTAGCATAGACAAATATGTCAGCGGTTATAAGCCGATTAACGATCGAATAATTGCCATTAAAGGTAACACGACTCCCTGTTAATTGAATATCTTACAGGTCATCGGTCAGGGTAGCGAGGACGAAATCGAGAACTTTTACAGCGCCTTGGCAAAATCTCCCAAAAAAAGGGAGATAACGACAGTTTTAGGTGATTTTAACGCCAAAATCGGTCAAACGGATAGAGACGAACATTTTCGACGGGTAGTCGGGAAGTATGGAATCGGTAACAGAAACGAGTGAGGCGAACGTATGCTTTAGTTCTGTAGTGAGGAAAATCTAACCGTGACGCACACCTGTTTTAAACAACATTCTATATATATATGTATATATTTTTTAGAACGTGCTGTTAAAACCTACCTTTCATATCTACGAAAACAGCTGACCTAATTCTTTGTAGACGTGATTTGAAGGAAAAAGGTTTAACCATACAAGAGAACACAAGGTTATACGGCCAACTCAGCACAGAGGTCCAGAAAAACTGCCGCAAAGGCAACCAACCCATCAACAACATCCGTGCTGACCTCGAACAGAACTCTGCGAAACATCAGACTAGAGATCTTTACCGCAAGGTCAAAGAGCTGACTAAATTGACGGCACGGTTGGCGCAGTGGCTGAGCGATTGACTGCTGTGCTTCATGTTGCGGGTTCGATTTCAAATATTTATATGTGAGTTTAAATGTTTGTAAACGCACCCACGATACAGGAGAAATTCCTAGTGTGGGGCAACGATTTTTTTTTTAAATCGCAAAATCAAAATATTTTTATTTCACATAGGCCTACATGGGCACTTATGAAACGTCGACAAAAAGGTGCACGGTTCGGGTTGGTCGTTTCCTATGGAGAAGAACCGGCAAGAAACTCCATGGTTACTCTTTTAAAATGATTAGTTTTACAATATTATCATGTTACAGCATTAGTACTCAAGCATGGGGGGACAGCATAGGCCCGACAATAAGTCGTTGCTTACTACACAAGAAAGAATAGAAAACCTGCAGAATCTCAGATGAAGCAGGTAACATACTCACTGAAAAAAATCAGGTACTGGAACGCTGGAAACAGTACTACACAATACTTTATGACACCAGCCAACCGACCTTACGTCACAAGCGGCGCGTAGACGGATTTTACACCGCAAGAACCCGAAATTCTGCAGTCAGAGGTCGAACATGCCCTTGGATATCTCAAGGATAGAAACTACAACTATATGTTCCTTATCGTATTTTCTTCTAAGCTTTGGAACTAAACTATTGCAATAGTTGCGATGTGTTCTGTAAGTAATTTGAAATATATAGTTTTGTGGATCAGATCGTAGCTTTTTTGCATATTATTTCTGTTTTGAATACAGCGTAAAAGTCCTAAAGTTATCCATGGTTTAATAATGCGATTATTTCTCGGAACTAAAGTAATACCTATAAATACTGTTTTGCTGAAGGCAATTTTGGAGTTTTTCTATTAATGTGCCTGGATCATTGTTCAAATTAAGTTCAGAAAAACTTACTAACTTTACTTAGTTTTAAGGCTGTTATTGTATTCTCAAAGTCCACATATTTTTTAGTTTTCGAGTATTTGTAAGAATTCACTAAGTACTAAAAATCATGGAAATTCATAAAGTAATCCGTGGTATTTAATACAGCAACAGAAGCAGCGTTTTTAGTCGTATCTAGTTTCAAAATAAAGTGGTCCAAATCCAAATAATTCTCGCCTCTGGTAGGTAAGGAATGGCAACAAGCCATGCATTGCAAGCATGTTTAGGTAGTTTAATCTGCGCTCATTCGTTTGTTGAGTAGGCTTATTAATTATGTTAATGTTTATATCGCCTGTTAAAACAATTTTTTTATACGATTTATTATTATATTAGAAGCATAACTTAGGGAAGCCGTTATGATTGTGTAATGTACGCGTGTGTATTTGCGAGTTTTTAGTGTACTTAAGTAATCATAATTATATCAAATAATTTTGTATTTAAACATTTGTTATGTTTTTGTACAGACAGAGTTTACACTATAGATCTGTGGCCGTATTTGTCGTACCAAAAATTTAAAAATAACTATCTGTAATATGGTAGTACAGCCTTTTCCTGTAAGCGGGTGATCCGAAAGGCGCGTTTCGACCACGTCAGCCGCATAGGGGCTAAGCTTGCTTCCTACCCCTCTGGTAGTAAACAGTTTTGGTCCCTATCCAAATCGGTCGAAACCAACTTCTGCCGGCCCACATTACCCCCCTTGCAAAAACCGGATGGGTCACTAGCTCACTCCGCTACTGAGAAGGCAAACCTGTTTGCATCTCTATTTGCGAGCAATTCACGTCTAGATACTGGCTCAAAACAGCCACCAACGATTCCTCACTGTGATTCTTCGATGCCGGAGATCACAATACACATGAAAGAGGTTCGTAGAGTACTCCATAGCCTAGACGTGAACAAGGCTAGCGGTCCTGATGGTATACCAGCAAGAGTCTTGAGGAACTGTGCGCCTGAGTTGTCTTCCGTGTTAACACACTTGTACCGCCTCTCGCTTAGCACCAGAACGGTACCGAAGTCATGGAAGGTTGCCAATGTACAACCAGTACCCAAAAAGGGTAGTCGTGCCGACCCCAGTAACTATCGACCAATCGCCATCACCTCCATACTTTGTAAAGTTATGGAAAAGGTTCTCAATGGGAAGCTGCTGGCGTACCTAGAAGCAAACGACCTACTCAGTGACCGTCAGTATGGCTTTCGCCGGGGACGATCAACTGGGGATCTTCTAGTGTATGCTACGCACTGCTGGGGCGAGGCCATCGAGAAACACGGCGAAGCCCTTGCCGTGTCGCTCGACATCTCGAAGGCCTTCGACAGGGTATGGCACGCAAGCCTGCTGAGCAAACTTCCTGCATACGGCATTCCCGTTGACTTTTGCTGCTGGATATCTGACTTCTTGAGTGAACGGTCGATCCGAGTGGTCATTGATGGCTGCTCCTCTGACCTTATCGCTCTTGATGCCGGAGTTCCTCAGGGGTCTGTTCTCTCCGCGACACTTTTCCTGCTGCACATCAATGACCTTCTGGTTCCGGGTATTGTTGGGTACGCAGACGACAGCACTGTCATGGAGGGTTATGCATCCAGCGCAAAAGCCAGCGGTGAAGAAGTGCGTTCATTGAGAGAGGCCATGGTAGAGCGAACAAATTCAGCCTTAAGTCTCGTCTCCAAGTGGGGTGACGAAAATCTGGTTGTTTTTAACGCCACCAAAACCCAAGTGTGCCTGTTCACCGCCAAAAGGAGTCCGTTCAATCAGGCTCCTACTTTCCGGGGTACATCTGTACCAGTTACCGACAGCCTCGAGCTTCTTGGTACGAAGTTGAGTGCGAATCTCAACTTCGGTGTCTACATTGAGTCGAAAGCTCAAACAGCGGCAAAAAAGCTGGGTATCCTAAATAAGGTTAAGCGGTACTTCAAGCCAGAACAGCTTTTAACCCTATATAAAGCTCAAGTTCGGTCCGGCATGGAGTACTGCTGTCACCTTTGGGATGGCTCAGCCAAATACCAATTAGCCACACTCGACTCTGTTGAGCGCAGAGCCAAGAGGCTCATTGGTGACGATAAGTTGGTGAGTACCAAGCTTCATAGCCTGGCCCACCGGCGCAGAGTTGCATGTCTGTCGGTCTTTTACAGGCTGTACTTCGGTGAGTGTGCCCAAGAGCTCCACGAAATCATTCCACCATCTCCCTTCTTCCATCGGGAGTCCAGACGTACTGCGGGTTATCACCCATTCCTTGTCGATGTTCCACACATTCGCACGAAGCGCTTTGCTACATCGTTTATTATGCGCACAGCCAAGGAGTGGAATTCCCTGCCTTCGTCGGTGTTCCCAAGTTCATATGACCCCAATCTATTTAAGTCGCGAGTTAATAGGCTTCTTTTGGGTTAGCTCGTTCCATCGTCGACCTCATCTCTGTCCTCTGGGCTAGATTGAGGTCAAGAGTAGGCCCATCAAACATAAAAAAAAAAAAAAAAAAAAAAAAATAGTACAGCTGTAGACGGTATTATAAAACGTATGGGATTTTTAAGTGTCATATCACATCATGACACATTTGCAAAATAGTCAAGTGTCCCGCAATGTTTTAATGTAAAAAACCGTGATCATAAGAATCAGTGAAATCAGAATAGTATAAAAGCATATACTAAAGACTCAATTAGGTACGATATTTGTTTCATCCAGAAATATTTAAAAGACAGAAAATTTGGTCGTAATTTAAAAAGCCCAGCTTCAGCTTGTTACGTTTTAAGAAAAACCTCTTGTCATGGCGTTAAGACAATTAACATTTCGGTGGGATTTAACTGATAAGAAATCATAATAGCTTTAAAATTCTTAATGAACTCGAAGTTTTCATCAGTGGTTATCGTTAATTACCCGAATTAAGTCAATACAATAAAACCTACGTAAGTGACATAGGTATCTAGGAGATAAACTATACGCGCCATTAAAACTGTTACCGCTTGGCCACGAACTACATGCTCAATTGCGGAAAAAACAAATGAAGAAGTTCTTTAGCCTCCCCCACGAGACACTTGTGTTTATAAATAGAATAACATAGATAAACATGATTATATAAAACAAATATTTACTTTTATGAACATATTAACATTAATTTGTGTTCTAAATTCAAAAATATTTGATTGTTCTGTTTCATATTAGGCTGTTTAGCGGTGGCATCATACCTTTGCTTCTTCTTCAACCTGACAAAAATCAAAGCGTGGAAAAAAAGCAAATTAAATCATAGTATCCTAATAATTTCTGACAAAAATACTTTCTGTTCTAATATTTTTTTCTTCGAAAGTGTATTGAAAAACGTCGTTTGATACGCGTGGGGTTTTGTTACAGCAGTTCCCGCGCCTGCAGCTCGGGTGTTAATTCCGCCTCGAATGCAATAATAAAGTTTCCCCACTTATATCAAAATGTGCTAGGATACTCTGTCTACGTACAGACCATAAAACTGTACAATTTTCTGTTTGTAACCAAGTCCAAAAAAATTTTGTCGAGTAGTTATTGAAATTATATATGGGAACGCTGATATTTTTTCCATTTGTCTTTGCACTCCTAGAAAGTAACCGATACAAACATGAGACAAGTTATTATGGTCTTCATCCATCGACTTGCGACGTCTGGTAAATCAATTTGAAACGGTTTAGGAAAGCTGAATAAAGCGAGCGTCAGGTAGATCCGATTGAGCGAAATCTCTTCACATTTGTGTCGCATACTCTAAGAAGTTTCTTTCATCTGTATTTCCGCCGCGTCGGCGTCACTGTCACAGCACGTGCAGTTCGTGGCCAAGCGGTGACAGTCAACAACGAATCGGAATATCCCAATTAGACTTGTCATGACGCGCCGCATAATCTCATAACTAATTAAGTCAAAGACGATTACGTTCGATAAGATACATGTGTCAAACGATGACTAATGAAGCCAAAAGCCACTTGTTCTCCCAGTCATTGCATTTTTTTTTGTATAAACTATTCCTGGGAACCTTCTGAACACGGAGAGATTAACTAAATCATGGATTTTATTGAAACGTTCCGATGATATATCTTTCTGATTTTAAAGGCTTCGTCGGGAGGTTCTGTGGTCGGAAAACATAGCATGTTATGGAAAAGTATTGAATTTTTCAACGGGGACTGCTTTCTCTTTTAACTATAGGAGTTATTTATTTAGGTACTCACAAATTCCTAGACTGTACGAAGTTTACCTGAAGACAATGTATTAAATAATTATTATCATATATCATAACTGGCCTTATTTAGGTAAGTACCTAGCTAGTTAAACTTTCTAAATAACCAATAAAACGCATTTAATCTATAATATAAAAATAAGTCGGGTTTTCCTTCCTGACGCTATAACTCCAGAACGCACGAACCGATTTCCACGGTTTTGCATTCGTTGGAAAGGTCTCGGGCTCCGTGAGGTTTATAGCAAAGAAAATTCAGGAAAATTAGGGTAGGTAGGGTAGGTAGGGTAGGTAGGGTAGGTAGGGTAGGTAGGGTAGGTAGGGTAGGTAGGGTAGGTAGGGTAGGTAGGGTAGGTAGGGTAGGTAGGGTAGGTAGGGTAGGTAGGGTAGGTAGGGTAGGTAGGGTAGGTAGGGTAGGTAGGGTAGGTAGGGTAGGTAGGGTAGGTAGGGTAGGTAGGAAAACATGCATTGCAACGCATGCCGGGCACAGCTAGTCTTAAATAAAAATAAATAAAATAAGTTTATTTCATAATATTTTGGCATACATTTCATGTCGAGGAGTCTCCATTTAGGCATAGAAAATGCCTGTAGTTGAAGCATTAAAATCTTACAAAATAGGTAAATAACAAAATCTTTTTGAAATATAAACTTATGTGTAATCTTAGTCTATCTATTGTTTGATGTTTCCTTTCACAACTCGACAGAAACATGCAAATTAATAAGTATAAAATAGGATAGGCTGTGGTTATGATCGCACCAGTCTGGCGTGAAACAAGAAAGCCTTGTGGAAACATTAGCTACAAGTGGAACGAGTCCGAGCCTCGTATCGCAGCATAAGTGAAACTGCAGCAAGTTTATCAAATGCAATTTCATTATCTCGCAGACTCGTGGAGCTATTCTCCACACTAGGAAGACCTAAAATTTTTTTTTATATCATAGAGAAATTCTATGATATAAAAAGTCGGTGACAAAAAAACTGAATCAAATAAACAAAAGTCACCGACTTGTGAAGCTAAAGTTATTTTTCATTTTTTTCCATTTTTGTTGTAATATACATATATCCTATACAAATATTTGCTATATCATGATTATAGGCTTATCCCCAACAAAATGAAACTTAACATACCCAAATGTCGAAATCTGGGTCTACAGGGCCGAAGGGACCTTAGAAGCCGATTCATGACGGCTTCCCTTCGGGAAAAAGGCACTCAGACGTAGGTTCTAGGTGTCTACTGTAGTCAAATAGTATATTACAAACACATCTGTGGGTATCACATCACAGTACAGTCACATTTATTATGTCAACAAATAAAGCAACAGGTGGCGCCAAATAAGCCGGTGCTCAGGTGTCAGAATTCAGAACTAAAATCGTATGGACGCACACACGTGTCTCGCGGCTGACAGTACCGTTTTGTAGGGAGCTCGGTAAGCCAAAGATTATCGAGTTACTACAGAAGCAGAGAAAGAAAGTATGTAGGGGAGAACGAGATATAATGAGTAATGATCGATATCGTATTTGGTACCAATAAGTTTTTTTTTTTTTTACTTATTTATGTATTTACATAATAATATAAGTTATCTTTTACACTTTTATATTTTTTCTGGATTTTATCCTTTACTTTTTTTCGGTATTTTTGTCATGGGTGTCATTTATGTGGTTTTTGGGGTCGCTGATAACGAAAATGAGCTCAAAATGAAAATTCAAAATGGTGTCAACAATTTTATTTGGTTTTTTCATCAGGGTTATCATTTTCATGGTTTTCGAGGTCACTGATAATGACGTCAAACCCCCCCCCCCCCTGCCAAGCCTTGCTCGAGCCAGCCCGCGATGCTGAGCTAGTAGTTTTAGATCAGCCCCTAAATAAAGATATCACTCAGATCCAGCCTGTCCGTTTGCTGCCCTCTCCAACGACGCCCTAAGCCGAGGCTCGTACCGCACAGGCAAGCTGTCGCTTAGTTTATAAGTTTTTGACCCTGGCTGAAGGCCTTACATTCAAGGTACCCCACAGGATAGCAGAAGCCAGCCTCATACGGTTTTTACCGTACATTATAAATTGATTTTGGACTTTTGTCAAAAATCAATTAGCTAACTACATTTTGAGGTATTTTAACACATGGATTTTCCTCTTGATTTAATATCTAAATTGCATTAGTCGTTAGGAATATACTAAAAATTATTACTGAGATGCCTAATATTGTTAGTTATTAGTAAATGCTATTGACAATCAATTATTGATTTAATTAACCCTTGATCTGTGACGGCCATATTGCGCGTCAGTAACATAATTAAGATTAAAAAACTTAATGTGATCATTACTACCATAATATCCCAAATAGAGATGTACAGTTGCCCGCACATCAAGCTACCCGAAACTGTCAAAGTATCCCAATCAATCTTGAACCTAAAACTTAAGGGATAAAGTTGAAAATGTATTGAAGAAATTTGACAGATTGTAGTACCTTGATGTACTGGCGTCTGTATGTACATTCAGGTTATTAGTGCAGGAGATATTGTTGAACATGAGGGTTTGATTCATGCGTAGTGGCGAAGGGTGAAAAGTGAGTCAAGGGAAGCCGAAAAAAAAAAAAAAAATTGCTTTTGTTTTTTTTTCTATATTTATTTCGACCTCATTTTCGTTAGCAGTGACCTCGAAAACCATGAAGATGATAACCCTGATGAAAAAAACAAATAAAATTTAACATTAAGCTATGTAAAGGAATATTCATTTGTATCTGACTAATGAATATTCTGCATCTGCTGATATCCTAATCATATTATCTCTAAAAGTAAGTTAGGTAGGTACCTGTTGTCTTTTATCCCGTACAATCATGTTGGCTACGACTCTGACTATTTTGTGACATAATTCAAACACTTCTCAGTGCAATAATTCATTATTCTCAATGATGGCGACTTGTGAAAATACAGATGAAAATAATTGGGGGCCGAGGAGTATGCATATAACAGTGATGCTCGCTAAAACTTTGGGGGTAGGCACACTACTGTATCTGCCGCACCTGGTGGTGATCGGAGGAGCACTGGGGCACATGCTCGTGTTCCCGGTGGTGTACGTGGTGATCGGGATCCCGCTGCTATACATGGAGACCGTGGTGGGGCAGTTCACGGGGCGCGACTGCCTCGAGGTGTGGCGCGCGCGAGCCTGCCTCTCACACGTCGGATACGTTAAAATTTTTTGGCAACTCCTCTGTATTATCTACCTTCACTGCAGAAATTCGTTTGTAGTGCATTATTTGTTGATAAGCTTCGAAAATCCTATCCCTTACTACCTTTGTGGAAAATGGAGCAAGCCTGATTGCAACATTTTGAACTACAACTTCTCCGTGAACCGGCAATGCATGAAGGTAAATGATCCATCGCCGTATTGTACGGGTCTATCTCACTCATTTCCAGAGATTCAATACTGGAGATTTAATTTACTGGGGATGGATAGAGACAGCTATTACTTGCCCTGGCAGGTCGGTCTTGCTTCTGCATTGATCACAATCACTGTGTATCTCAGTTGTTTCAAAAGAGCACGATCACTGCAATGTTATTTCTTATTTGGTACGTTATTTCCTATTTGCGCTCGTTTTGTATTCATGGTAGGATCCATGTTGCAAAAGGGAGTGGTGGTGAAATATGAAGATGCCCTAGACGCTGATTTTAGTATATTCACTCAGCGGTTTAGTCTTACAAGAACAATAGCCGAGGTGCTGTACACTCTCAGCATCGGCACCGGCCTCTCGTTCGGCTCCGCCAGCAGGACTTCGTTCAGGGCTCCATGCTACTCCAACACCGTCATCGTGGTCGTCATCACCTGCTGCGTGACAATTCTCGGGGTCTGCTCAACCGTCATGATGACCTGCCCATACGCCTTCATGAATGATATCAGACCAGGTCTTATAATGAGGTACCCCATTTCAAGTAGTTTTGTAAAGATACCTCGATTGTTACATGTGTACGAGAACACATCTTTTTGGTTGATACTTTGCTACAGTTTTACCTCAGTATCAGCAATGACTCTATATATAAGTATCATTTCAGACTTAATAGAATTGTTGTCAAAAAGATATTCCGCAATAGACAGAAGTCCGGGTCTAATCAGTTTTGTATTTGCAATGTCTCTTTATATTGGGACTGTGCCATTATTGGGCAAGTATACTTTATATTATTTGATGGACGCTAAAAATGTAATAGATCTTCTTACTTTATTCTTAGTTCTGTTGGAGATCATTGTGTTTGTACTATGGTATGGTGTGCACAAGTTCGCTGAAGATGTTCACTTTATGCAAGGCATCCAGCCGAATACTCCCGTGAAATTTGGCTGGTTGTTATCTGGCGTCGTCCTCGTCTATGTGTTTTGTACTGAATTCTATAGAATATATCAATCTAGGACAAAGTCAATGGGTTCCTTAGTAGGGTGGTATATGTTAGTTTTGAATATTGTCTCAACGGTACTAGTGGCCCTTGTTAGAATATTAATAGCTTGGTATAAAAATAAATTACATGAAGAAGTCGGTTTAGACTCTTCATGGGGCCCAAGGGATGACGTACTGAAGCGGAGTAGGGCCATGTTCACTGCGCAGGCGATGACCAAGGAGTACATGTACCGACAGTACCACCTGCAAGCAGGAATACTGAAGAGACAGAAGAAATCTAACGTAAGATGCGGCTACAGAGTAGGATTTGTTCCAAAACCAGAAGGCGTAAAGTTTGAACTTGAGAAAACTTGATTTCCATTAAAAACAAAGCGCAAGCAGATGCAAGTGTTATCATTTTATTTCCTTTTTAATAGTAAATTATTTATTGTTGTTAAGTAAACATTTACCAATTAGTTTTTGGTTTAATTATCTATGCAAATAAATAAAATTGAAGTGTCTGTTTGTAATTAATTAATATTTAAAATAGTGAAGTAATATTTTTATAAAAATTTCACGCGGTCGAGGGTCGTGGGCAACAGCTAGAATTAATAAAGACTAAAAAGTATTTTTTTGCTATTTTACGTTTTGATTAGGTTCATAAATATCTGTAAATAATGATTTTAAAGATTGAAATGGTAATTGCACCCTGATAAGAGTAGTCGAGGCATATTTCGAGTTGTGGACTGATTTATTAAGTATAGCTTATGCCATCAAAACGAAATTGAGTTTATATTTTCACTCTGCCTTCTCACAGCCACCCATAAACATTCAAACATCCAATCCGCCGCCACCTCTTTCTGAGAGAAAGTGGGCCATAATCCGCCATGTGCGCCTGACGCGGATTGCTTTATGTCACATCACATTTTTGCGATTTTCGAGATATTTTCCTACACCTTTTGAGAGTAGTGATAATGAAATTACACAAAGTAGTGCCTAATAGGGTTTAGACTCCGACCTATGAAACGTAACCTGGGACAGTCACTACAGGGGGCTTTATATTCACTAAATACAAAGAAATTGTACCCTCGACATAGTTAAATTCACACCATTACTTGCATACCTAATATAATTATGAAAAGTCATCAGTAACATAAAAATAAATAGTCCGAAACCCGTGCATAGTTTAACATAATATTCTATAAAATAATCATTTAATTCGCAAATGGTCACAATAATTAAAATCGCTACTAAATTTGCATGAGGGGTCATGCAAATTTTCGCTGAGCCGATAATAAAAAAACCTTCCATGAGTAAATGTTACACTTGTTCTAAGAATACTAACAGTTTATTTGTAACACTATGAACTTTAATTTTTGAAACATTAAGAAGGTTAGAGTAACATTTATTCACATGCCTGTATGATCCTGCATCCTACGTACCTTTCAAGTTCAAACAACGAAACTTTCTCTTGATTACTAAAATCCTTGTCAGCGCTTTCCAGCGGTATTTGTTCATGGTACTTGTGGCGTAGCATTTTAAGTTATTACTAAGTTACACTTATAGATTGCCAACATACCGACTACCGCGTGCTCGTGATTGCCGTATTTATAACTACAGAAAAAGAATCAGAACCCATATCTAACTCTTCCATAATCGTTGATAAAGAACGTCGATAAATAGTTATCTATTTGTGATAAACATACACCGGTCGCACATGGGCTATCGTAGTAACCCCACCGTTCATAAGTCTAGTCAAATTATAATTAAAATATTCACAGTTACTGTAACCGATTGGTTACGTCGTAGACCTAGGTAAAAGCTCGTAGTGCTACGCGGTAACCCTAGCCGAGCTGCGTAGCACCGTAGAACGTCTACGTCGTAGACTAGTAGGCGGTTTGCAGATGGAGCAACTTTAGTTGAGGCAACTATCAACTTTTTAAAAGTCTTCTTTATAAGTTACCAGTTGCTACAACCAAATAACCCGGTTTACAGTTGCCGCAATTTTATGGCAATCTGTGAGCAACTTTGATAGCTGAGGTGCTATCTACGCTACATACAGTGTGACGATGCATATGGAAGAAGCCGCCCTTGTTCTGCAATACAGTTGCTGCAATAGTTGCTCCATTTGCAAAGCGTCGTAGAGTAATTTCGTAGTCGTCGCTCACCATATCTACCAAAGATTGTAGTCATAAGTACCTCTAAAACCTCAAAAACGGCTGACTCTCAAATAAAATAACGAATTAATAGAGTCATACAAATAAATCATGTCAATAAAAGACAAATCATGTAATTAAAAAGTAAACTATGTCAATAAAAAATAATCATGTCAAAAAAAACTATGTCAATAAAAATAAACTACGTCAATAAAAAATAATCATGTCAACAAAAGATAAAATTTACTACTCTGTCAAGAAAGTACCGGAAAACGATCAATACACACAATGTTAGTTATTCATCCAAAGTTATTTTATCGCCTTCAGAAACGATACGATACACTTACGCCAACGAATAATCCAATCATCAAAATATTTTTTAAACGCTTTTTCCGGAATTGAGTTCAGTTCTCGCCGCGAATTTAACTTTATGTCTTCTACCGAATGAAAACGGGTCCCACGAAATGGTAATTTGAGTTTAGGAACAAGAAAGAAGTCGGCTAGAGCCATATCTGGTGAATATGGTGGTTGCTCTTTGGTATTTGTTGAGTTTTAGGTCAAAAATTCGCTCTCTATGATGGCCTTGTGCGAAGGCACAAGGCTCGTGGTGCAAAATCAAGAATTTTATTTATGGCCTATTTCGTCGAACTAGCTCTCTTAAACGCCGCATAACGCTCAAATAATATTCTTTATTTACTGTTTGACCTTTCGGCAAGAATTCCGAGTTCAGAACACCGCGATAGTCAAAGAAAACGGTATGTTGACCGTTTTCTTTGACTATCGCGGTGTTGTGCCTTTGACTTTTGATCGACTTTGGCGTGGTTTTTTCGTTTTCGGTTCAGTTGGCAGGCGCCACTCCGAAGCTTGTTGACTAGTTTGCATGTCAAACTCGTAAACCCACGTGTCGTCACCAGTAACAATGCGTTTCATGAATGTTGGGTCGGAATTGACTCGTTCTACCATGTCCTCAGCGACTCTTATGCGATTGAGTTTTTGGAGAAAATTCAGGTCTTTTGAGATTAGCCGAGCGGCAATATGTTTCATACCCGAGTGATTATTTAAAATGGTACGTATCGACTCGTGAGACACAGAAAGTTCAGCGGCTATCTCTCTCAAATTTGAATGAGGATTTTCAGTCACTATTTCCTTCACTTTTGCGATGTTTACTACAGTTGAAGACGTTGATGGCCTACCTGAGCGAGGCAAATCACATCACATCTCGACCGCTTTTGAATTCATAAGCACGTGTTATTGATAAAGTCGATTCACCGTAAGCCTTCTACGAAAACAACGAAATTCCATTGGCGATGCAAAACTTAAGACAAACTCTTTGTTCGATGTTTCTGTCCATTATGAAATTTGCAATACACATTAGATATGATCTAAGTAAAAATGGCACTGTATTAATATAAATCTAAATAACAAATGTTACTCAAACTCCGCGCCAAAATGGAAAACAGTTGTGCAAATCTAATAACAAAAAAAAAAATAATGAATTTGGAACCATAAACAAATCATCCATTCCCGATACTCCCGTTTTTTGACTGAATGTAGATCATGCCAAAAATTGATATTAATTATCATTTTATGTAGGTAGTCTAGGCATTAAAAGTGTCTATATGTATATTCGGGCCACCTTTTGATATCACCACTAAATGTCGGTAGTACAATTTTTGGTAACCGAATATTTGAAGAACTTTTCTGAGAACTAAGTATATGATTCGGTTCTAGCTAAGGTACGATTAATCGCTAACACCTTGTAATACGCTTCGTCAAAACGTTCCTGAATTTCATCGCTTTCAGGCTCATCAAGGATTTCTTGATTGGTGGAATGTGCATCTTCGAAAGTCGCGGCAATTTGTTTCACTCCTTCGTGATACGATAAAAACAAGTCTTGTTGAGTACGATAATTGATAGCTAAAATACCTATCTCTAATGCCTTAGTTAAACGTTTATGTGCGATTGTCCGTTTCCTACGCAAAGACGTTAAGATCCTGAGCGGTGTATTCGATATCTACAGAATTAGACTTAGTACGCTTCAAAGTACCAGCTTTGCGAGAGGAATGTTTGCCTAAAAGCGACTTGTTTGTTACGAGTTGTTGATAGGTACGAGTGCAGTTGAGTTGATTATATTAATTGTAAGTCTCGTGTAAAAACGTCTCTATAGTACCTATAGGTAAGTAAGTAACGTTTCAGTTTTGCGCAAGATATAGGTACTAAGTTTCGAGGGTAATCAACGTAACGGTCTAATGTAGGTACTTACGTGGGGTTATTAGGTAGCTACCTGTACACTGGACTGGAACACTATAACAGCGCACCGTAACAAACAACACACGAAAACTAAACTTGTT